>CM060560.1:143368343-145868343 GCA_030625065.1 Alectoris magna
AATGTCTCCGAAGCGACGAGTGTTTGTCCCAAGACGCCTTTCGAGAGGAATTCGGCGCTGTCCCTGGTCAAACGTCGGGTTTAATTCCTCATCTGGGGCACAGGCTTCCTCATGGAGAGTGCACAACATGAGTTACTCTCCCAACTTTCTTGTCGGATGGACAGCAATTATTTACCGACACAGTTTAATGTACAGAGTCGTTTCTTTAAAGGGTTGCTCAAGAAAGCCCATTCAGTGTGCAGAAGTGAAGGCAGATGCTCCTTGCAGATCCCTTCTCCAAAGGAACACTCACCGCCAAAAATCGCTCTCCTTTCCACTGAAACTAGGAAAGTTTCAGAAATTTTGTTCACGCAGAAACTGTTTCAAAATAAGTTCACCTCCATGGGGTCCGTCCACCTCTCCTCCCCCCACCTCCTAATTGCCTTTTTTTTTTTCCTTCCAAGTCTGTATTATACTTCTTCGGGTTGCGCCAACTATTTATTTATCTTTATTCTTTCCCTCTTTCTTTTCATTCATTATTCTCTCTCCCCCTCTTTTTTCCCCCTTGTGTGTGTGGCTCCTCGGGCTGATCCGAAGCTTGTTACCACCCACTGCACGCTCCCTCCTGCAGCCGAGGTGTTTCTATACAAACTTCAGCGTCCAGTTGTCATATTAATTATTACACTGAGTAATGACTGAAATAGTCAAAATAAGGGGAGACTCAAGAGAGCTTTTTCTTGCTGCTCAAAGATTCAGCAAAGAAGCCTTGCAACAAAGCACTAATTGGTCCCCAGAAATACTCTGACAAGGCATGGAAGATAGGTTTCATAAAGCCCAGCAATTGTGAAGGGGGAAAAGATCCTTGAATAGACCCCACGCTTCTTTTCTAAACTCTCTTGCTGAGCAAAAAATGGACTGCTTCTTGAATACTGGACTGATCTTGAATGCTATACCCAGCAGAGAAAAAAATGCACCATTTATTGTAAGTTTTTTTCCAGCTATTCATGTGTTCTATGTGGAGAATAAGCTGGTTTTGTTTACCATGAAAGACCTTTTACTTTATTTTCACTCTTGGGGGGGAGCTGGAAGAGGGGGGGGGGGCGAGGGGAGGGAGAGAAACACATGTGCCCAAATCCAGACGAGCTGCCTACTGTAACAAAATGGAGTGTAACAAATCCTACAGAAGTCCCCAATGTATCGATTCTTTGAAGGTCTGTATAGATTAACGACTTTCGTTCTGCTTTTCCAAGGCAGCATTTAATCATAACATAAATGGCCTTTAAAAAGGGGGGGGGGGGGGGGGGGGGGGGGGGGGGAGGAGAGGAAGCACACAAAAGTTTAAATAATAACAATAATAATAATAATAATACCACCACCACCAACAGTAATAATAATAATAGTAATAAAGGACTTCAAAAGAGTTCATAAGTGTGACTGTAATTCAGGCACAGGAAAAGCTGCAATAAAATAATGACAGTCCCAGGCTTAAAAAGTAATCATAAGGGATAAAAGAAAGAAAAGAAGGAAAAGAAAAGAAGGAAGGAAGGAAGGAAGGAAGGAAGGAAGGAAGGAAGGAAGGAAGGAAGGAAGGAAGGGAGGGAGGGAGGGAGGGAGGGAGGGGGAAAGGGAGGGAGGGAGGGAGGAAAAAAAGAAAAAGAAAAAGGAAAAAGGAAAAGGAAAAGAAAAAAAGGAAAAGGAAAAGGAAAAGGAAAAGGAAAAGGAAAAGGAAAAGAAAAAGAAAAAGAAAAAGAAAAAGAAAAAGAAAAAGAAAAAGAAAAAGAAAAAGAAAAAGAAAAAGAAAAAGGAAAACAAAAAGAAAAAGAAAAAGAAAAAGAAAAACAGAGGAAAAAAAAGAAGAAAAAGAAAGGGAAAAAGAAAAAAGATAAAAGAGAAGAAGAAAAAAAGAGAAAAGAGAAGAAGAAGAAAAAAAAAAAGACCAGTGAAAAGGGTGAGAGCTATTTATCATTATGTTAGAATTAGGAATTTCGAAGTGCAGGTGCAGGACCGTGCACACAAGTGGGTGGAGGTGGGGGCCTTGCAGCAATATTTGTTATCTGAGTATCTGACAGCCTCGGGCCCTCTGCTCTGTGGAGCAAGCAGAGTGGGGAGATGCTGGGTTTGGCTTACTGGGACAACGTGAAGGGTGGGCTCATTCTGCTGCAGTGGGGATGGCACAGGGAGGGAAAAGCTCTGCCTCCATCACTGCCTGGGCACGAGGAACTGGAAGAGCTGGGCAAGGACAGGCAGGCAAAGGATTGATGCACAGTTACGTGTGGTAACCTCAGGGACTGGAAACTTTTGCCTCTCTAAGAGCTCTCATTCAGAGCCTCCTGAGACTGAAGAACTTCAGACCCAGGAACTCTGGTCCCATTTTGCCTCCTGGGTAAAAGAACAGGAACTTCCATGCTGTTGTGTTTCCATTTCAGTTCTTGCAGTGGGCAACATCAGAAGAATTATTCTAAGAACATTTACAGCTTATAGGGCTGCAATTCCTTTGGTGATTAATTTCCTGATCTCTGTTGCCCCATCCCAGAGTACCGGAAGGTGAATGGCAGCACTGATGACTTCCTTTCTCTCACTCCTATGACATCATATCATGGAGTAGATGATGTGCTGCATCTGGTGCTACTGATGCTGCTTCCAGTGCAGTGATGTCAGACAGGGGATGTCCCTGAGCTAATCATAGTATAATAGAATGTTTGGGGTTGGAAGGGACGCCCACACATTTCTGACCTCCTGCTGTGGGCAGGGCTGCCACCCAGCAGCTCAGGCTGCCCAGGGCCCCATCCAACCTAGCCTTGAGCACCTCCAGGGATGGGGCACCCACAGATTCTCTGGGCAAATCATCCAGAAGGTGTTGAATGGAATGCAAGCTTAATTTGCAGAGACTAAAAACCAGTGTTGTATCCTTTCTGTATGTGGTGGTCCTGCGAGAGAAGATCAATTAATTTTCTACATTTGATGGGACAGTAAGCTAAAAATCAGAACAAAAGTCAGTGATCAGTGAAGAGGACCCTGAAATGAAAGATTTGCCAGAGGTTAGAGCTCACAGATACACTTCATCGTTTCCACCGTACAAATGCATTAAGAAGTGCCACGATAATTTGCTCAGAGACCACCCAGTGGGTGCATAGTACCATTCTGCTATTTCACGTTGCTGCTGACACCCAAGTGCCTAGCAAGGATCAGGGCAGAAATGGCAGAGGAGGGGACTCTGCAGCTCCAGGCTGTTATGGGTGAGGTCTGTAGGGCCTGCAGAGCTGTTTCTTGCCCTCATTTCCACTGACACCTGAGCAGATTGGGGTGTTCAGATCACCTCCCACTATGCCCTCAGGATGCTGTGAGTAGTGGGCACTGCAGCCACTTGCTGGGGACTTCCTAGGGAGGTAATCCCACCCGTGCTAATGCTACCCGCCAATGGCTCTGCTGTTTTGAGCAATAGGTAGCACTCATTTCTGAGTTTTCAAAGTGGAGAAGTACACAAAAAGGTGAGGAGCAAGGTTCAAAACCACGTGACAGTCTTGCATGGATACACGGATTTGTGCAAGGTAGGAGGAAAAGAAGGATGTGCGAGAGGGGCTCACTGCTGCTGCCCAGTGCTGAGCCTGGCCATGTCCCAGTGGCCATGGCCATATGGCTGTGTGCCTCCGGCTGTGTCACCCAGGACGCCCATGCTCCCATGATGCCACGACCTGCTTGAGGAGATAGCAACGTGCAGGGAGCATGAAGTAGCCAGGGAAATAATAAGAAATGAGACTTGGCAGTCGCGGGCACACTGACTTCGCACATCCACTTGCTCAGCCCCATTGAGCACCCCGAGCCTTTATGGTGCCCCACAAAACACACTCACTCTCCCCGTGCTGCGCCCGTCCCGTGGCACTCGGTGCCCGAAGGACCCCAGCGCTTTGAGTGACAACTCGGACCGAGCATCCCCGAGCTACACGTGCCTTAAGTCACAGCCACCCCCACCTCACTCAGCACCGCGACCCCCGTGCACCCCACGTCCCCCATCCCCGCTCTGCCCACGCGCGCCCCGCCCCGCCCCGTCGGGCCGCTCCCCCCTTCTCCTCCTCCTCCTCCGCCGCCGCCGCCGCCGCCCGGCCCGGCGCCCCAGCGCGGGTGTTTGCTCAGGGCCGGGAGCGCGGCACGCGCCGGGCGCACGCACTTGCAACAACAAACCCAGGAGGGGCGGGGGCGGGGGGAGCGGACCCCGGGGGGGCGGGGGGAGGCGGGGCCGCGCGGCGGGCAGCGCGCGTGCGGCGGGGGCGGCGGGATGGGGGGGCGGTGGGGGTCTGTAGGGGGGTGTGGATGTGCGTGGGGGGGGGGAAGTGTCGTGTTCCCCTCCCTACCCCCACCGCCCCCCTCTCCTCCCCAAAGTGCTGAAGGGCGGCGGCGCCCCGCGGCCGCGGAGCCGGGAAGCGTGGAAGGCGCAAGGTGCAGAGCGTGCGTGTGTGCGGGGGGGGAGGGCGGGGGGCAGCGCGGGCGTGTGTGTGCCGGAGAGAGGAGAGGGGAGAGAGAGGGGGGGGCGAGCCCCGTCCGCCCCTTATAAGAGACACAATCCCCGGCCGCCGTTTTGCAAAAGGGGCTTTGCAAAGCAGCCCGCGCACACGCGAGCGCCACGAGCCTCCCCGCCGCCGCCGCCGCTCGGAGGGCGAAGGGAGGGGGGGCCCGAGCCGCCCCGCTCCCGGCCGACCGCCCGCCCGCCTGCCGCCCTCCGCGGCCGCTCTCCCCTCTCCGTCTTCCGCGCGTGACGAGCGGGCGCCGCCGCTCCTCTTTCTCCCCCGTCTCTCTCGCTCTCTCTCTCTCTCTCCACCTCCGGCGGGGGGCAACGGGGAGCGCCCCCGCCTTGCACGACGCCCCCGCGCCCATGGCCAGCGGCAGCCCCGCCGGGATGGCCAGCGGGCAGCCGCCCTTCCTGCAGCCCGCCTGCTTCTTCGCCGCCGCCGTGGCCGCCGCCGCCGCCGCCGCTCCGCCGGGGCCGCCCCCGGGGGCGCCGCCGCCGCCGCTCCCGCAACTGAGCCCGGCGGGCGGGCGGCCGTCTCCCGGCGGGAAGCCGTCCGCGGCGCGGGCCGCCAAGCGGCAGCGCTCGGCCTCGCCGGAGCTGATGCGTTGCAAGAGGCGGCTCAACTTCAGCGGCTTCGGCTACAGCCTCCCGCAGCAGCAGCCCGCCGCCGTAGCGCGGCGCAACGAGCGGGAGCGCAACCGCGTCAAGCTGGTGAACTTGGGCTTCGCCACGCTCCGCGAGCACGTCCCCAACGGCGCGGCCAACAAGAAGATGAGCAAAGTGGAGACGCTGCGCTCCGCCGTCGAGTACATCCGAGCCCTGCAGCAGCTGCTCGACGAGCACGACGCCGTCAGCGCCGCTTTCCAGGCCGGCGTGCTGTCGCCCACCATCTCGCCCGGTTACTCCCACGACATGAACTCCATGGCGGGTTCCCCCGTGTCCTCCTACTCCTCCGACGAGGGCTCCTACGACCCGCTCAGCCCCGAGGAGCAGGAGCTACTGGACTTCACCAGCTGGTTCTGAACAGGCCCCGGCAGGTGGGTGTGCGAGGGCGGCCGGGGAGGGGGTTCCGGCGCTCCCCGACGGCTCTCTTTCCCCGTCGGTTCTCTCCCCTGCGCGGCTCTGACCTCCTCTCTCTTTTGTCGTTTCAGGACGCTCGCGAAAGGGGAGATAAGCGCCTCTCCCGCAGCCACGCTCGCAGAGCACCCCGCCGCCGGCCCACCACCAACTGTTGCGTTTTCCTCTCCCCCGCCGTCGGAGGGCGGTGCGGGCACGGCTCTCGGCGGGCGGCTGCGTTCCCGCGGGGCGGGCGGGGCGGCCGCCCTCAGCCCGGAGGCCCGAACCCCGTTTTGTGCCCCGCGGTGGCCCCGAGGAGCCCTTTCCCTGCTGCCTGTCCCCTCCGTGCGGCCGCTCCGCGCTCTCTGGACCACGTTTCCCGTTGTTTGTGGAGATGTCGAGATGAAGCTATGCTGTACTCAAAGAACCCCCCCCTCCCCTCCCGATCCGTTCCAGAGTCTCCCTCCCTCCGACCTTTTTGGGTTGTTTTTTTTTCATCATAGAATGCTTCCACTTTTTTTTTTTTTTTTTTTTTTAATTATTATTTTGGTGAATTTTTTTATTATAAGAAAATCTATTTGTATCCTCCCTGACCAGTTTGGGGATATATTAAGCTATTTTTGTACATAAGAGAGAGAGAGATTTATAGAGGTTTTGTACAAATGGTTTAAAATGTGTATATCTTGATACGTTTTTTAATACACGATGCTTTTACCTCTCGGTGTGTAGACGTGCGGTCGGCGTTACTTTCCCGCTGCCATCTCGGTCCGTGCTTTTGTCGAGGCCTTGGACTCCCTCCAGCTGTACTTTAGCACCGACGTGTCTTACTTTATAGAAACTTTGTTAATGTATTAATAACGTTATTAAACCGTGTTCCGAGGGAACGACGTTTATGCAGCTATTGTCCAAACGCAGAAGAGCGGCCGTCTGTTTTTTGTATGCTGCCTTTTGGGGGAGTAAAAAAAAAAAAAAAACCACAACAAACACAAGTGATAATACTACAAATAAGGAAACAACCGGCCCCTCTGGCACTGCCTTTTTCGTATTGCTCTATGACAAGCTCACCAGGCCCTGTATAACCCTGTTTTATACAAACTAGTTTCGTAATAAAACTTTTTTTTTAATTGAAACGCTCGGCTGCCTCCTGCACGTACTTCTGTTTTGCCACTGACAACAGCGAATGTAAGGATGAAATGTTGAAGGATCCCGTGGCGGAGCCGAGCTGCCTATGAAGTGTTTGTATCTGATGGATGTACAGTGTATGTCTTTATATAAATATGCAAAGATGGAGCGGTATCACCATTGCTTTCTTGCCCTTCTGCATAATCCCAATCCAAAAGGTGATGGATGCTGTGTCACCCTCTGCGTGTCCCCCAAGGGATGGAGCCCCAAAATTGGGCACTGTACCCCATCCCTGTGCTGGCCCAGCTGCGTACATAGAGCAGGGGCGGGGGGAGGGAGGGAAGGTGGGGTACGAGGGGAGAAAATAAATAAATACTGTCGTAGGAATGGGTGGCAGCTCTGAGACACTGGGCTTTCTACACTTGTTATTCTGCCCAAACAGCGTGATCTGTGTGTAAAAGTACCCAATTACCAAGATTCAAAAAGAAATTGGACCCCCCCCCCCCTCCCCTTTTTCTTTTTTTTTTTTCCCCTCTTTTTTTGGCTGGCCCGCTTGTTGTCAGTGAGCACGGACGTGACCAGAATCCGCCTCCTGCTCCGCGCCCTGCTCCGGCAGCATTGCACATTCAGTTGGCGTGCACCAAGCCGAGCGGAAAGCAAAGCGCAAAATGCATCTTCCAAAAAGGGGGGGAAAAAAACAACAAAACAACAAAGAGCGGGGAGAGCCACGGTGTTTGTGTGTGTATGTGTGTGTGTGTGTGTGTGTGTGCGGCGTTACCCGCCCAGCCTCACTGTGCAGGGATGCACTGCTTTAGAAACAAGAGGGAAAAACTTTGATGGAGCACACCACGTTCCACGGCGGGGTGTGTATTTGTGCACCCACATGTGTAGATGTGCAAATACATGTGGGCATCTCAATGACAGAGTCATTACAGCTGGAAAAGAGCTCTAAGGTCATCCAGTCCAACCGTCCACCTACCACCACTATTCCCCACTAAACCACGTCCCTCAGTATGTCTCCCCTTTCCATAAACACCTCAAGGGACGGTGACTCCACCGCTTCCCTGGGCAGCTTGCTCTGATGTCCAGTGTATTGTGACCTCTCCACATTGCTATCCAAGTGCACTCCCTGCGGCCGCACTCCCTGAAGTGACCAATACCATTTCCCTGGGGGGAGCCTGGAGTCAGCCCTCGTTGCTCCAACGCAGCACTCCCTGTTTAGGAGCTGATGTTTAGTTATGAAAATAATAACCGCTATACGCCTTCATCCTTCGCGGCATCTCCCTTTTTATTTACCCACTTTTGCCGGCGCGCAGATAAGGTATGCAAAGAAAGCGGAGCAGGTAATTTATAGCTATGAATATAACATTAGGATAATGTTTCATTCTGTTACAAAGGCGAAATTTCTCTTCCTTGTGTAGACAGGTGTTCTTTTTTGCTCACTTCTGAATAGTAAATATCCAGACTCATTAAACTAAAGGCAAAGTTACGCCGTTGTTCACTACAATGAGTAAGGCCGGCTCCGAAATTCCCCACCTCCTCCCCTCGGTCCCCCTCCCGAAAGAAAGAAAGAAAGAAAACACACACACACACAATTTTACTGAAGATAGGGAAAGGGCAAAGCAGGATTGGGGTAAATCTCATTACATCTGCTCTAATCGCTTAGCAACACAAAGCCCTTTTCTTGTATTAGTGCGGAGCGCCTTTCAGCGCTGCCTGACAGACAGTATTCACTTAGCATCGGCAAACTCCATAAATCAGGGACTTCTTTGGGCGCAGGAGAAGTTGTGGAGCTGCTCGGGGCTGGGGGGATGAGGGGGGGAACTGCAAAGCGAGGAGGGGGCTGCAGATGGAGGTCGCTGGGCCGCGTGTTATTCATTGATTGACCTCTGGATGTATTTATCGTCACGCTGGAAAAACGGCCCGTTAACAAACCCTTCCCCCCCTCCCCAAATCCGGCCGCTCCCCCTCAGCCCCGCTCCCCAGACTTCCAGGTAGGAGTTGGGGGAAGCCCCCCCCCCCTCCCGGCTCTGCATCCCGGAGAGACCCCATTGCCATAGCATTGAGAGCCTTTTTCAAAACTTTGTTTTTCTTTTCTTTTTTTTCTTTTCTTTTTTTTCCCTTTTATCCCACCCCCCCCCCCCCCTTTCCTCTCCCCTTCCATTCCTTTTTCTTTCTTTCTTTTTTTCTCTTTTTCTTCCCCCCCCCCCGCCCCCCGCCCCCCCCCCACTCATTCCCTCCCTGCTTCGCAGCTCCTGCCTTTTGAATGCTCTCCCCTGGGGGGGCCGCCGGGGCGGGCAGGCAGCGGGCAGCGCTGCCCCCGCGCGTGTCACGCCGCCGCCTTTCTCCCGGCGGGGGGGGGTGGGGGGGGGCGGCAAGCTTGGGGGCGGCGTGCGCCCGCCGCAGGTGCCGCCCGCTCCCGCCCCGCACCGCCGCGCAGCCCAGCGTTCCCCCGGCCCGGGACACACGAGGAAAGAGGGCAGCTGCCCGGCAGCATCGCTCCGGCCGGGGGCGGCTCCGCCACTCGGGGCACGCAGGGATAAGGTCTTGGCCCCCCCACCCTCCCCCATCGCCCTCCCCCAACCCCCCGGTCAGTCTCAGCGAGCTGCAACTTCTTGCTCCCGAGCGGGCTCGCTTTTGGCGTGTCAGCCCTCACAATGCGGGGCTAATTCCTGCTGCAAAAGGCAAGTGGTGAGGAATCAATCGCGGGCTTTATGCGATCAAAAGGGATGATGGGGTTGGGATTTTTTTTTTTTTTTTTCCCTTTAATTTCAGTTTGCCCACCCCAGCCCAATTTTTCTCCTGCTCCTTACCCCCATCCTATTAATAATCCCATGCGGGCTATTGCAGACCGAGTTAAATCTATCATTTGTATGCGCCTGAAGATTAATTTCCCCATGTACCAACTCAACGGCATAGTTATCTCTTGAACAGGGAAAACAGTTTGGCTCCATTGTCGGGTTGCCAAGACCGCCTTTTGAGAAAGGGAGCCCGGCTCGCCTCTGATCAAACTCAAAGGTTAGTTAAAAGACAAAAACAGCTGAAAATCTTCATGAATAATGCTGTTTCCCCGGCCCAGTGTAGTGCAAGCGCACATTTCAATGCCAGAGCATTTTGTTATGCTGCTCGCCTAAGTCAGAATTTCACAGAAAAGGCAGAGAAGAAAAGCTCCAACAATTAGAGGGGGCCTGTCAGAAAACATTAACGCCTTCCTCGCCCAGCCTGTCAAGCGTGCTGGAAATAAAAAAGTGGCATAGCGAATCGCACCTCCACCCTCCGGAGCTGCGGGAGGGAGAGGGAGGGAGGGGGGTAACCGCGGAGAGACAAGCGGACAGGCCGGGCTGCCAAAACAGCTCTGCAGTTCATCCCGAGGCTGGAAAAGGAAGGGAAAGGAACCTGCAGCTGGATGCTGTCTTTGCACGTTTCTCCCTCTGTTTCAGGCACCAAAATGACATTTTCTCCCAGGACTAATGCACGTTCACACCGTCTCTGGGTGCCTTCAGCCTTTCCCTGCACTCTCCTGCAACGCTCTAGTGAGGCATTTGGTGAAACAGCCACACAGAACAGCTCCTACACCTTCTGCATTCCGCTCCCTCCAAAGTCTTGCACCCAAGTTTCCATGCCATGTGGATGCCCGGTAGCGATAGCTTTCAATAGCTCTGTGCCCTTGACAGTACGTATTGCTAGGGAAAAAGAACTGAACATATGATTGCTGGGTCTGGGGTACATTTTAAATACGTTTTCCTAAAACAAACAAACAAACAAACAAAACCCCCCAAAAAAACTAAAGAGCAAGATTTACAATATGCAGTAAAGGTGGTGAGGCACTGGAACAGATCTTGCAGAGACACTGTGCACCCAGCTATTGAAAGCTACCTCTGTTTGTAAGTAGACAT
Source organism: Alectoris magna (assembly GCA_030625065.1). NCBI lineage: Eukaryota > Metazoa > Chordata > Aves > Galliformes > Phasianidae > Alectoris > Alectoris magna. The sequence continues at coordinate 143,378,901 of CM060560.1, forward strand.
CCAGGCTTGGGCTTTCCTGGTCAGAACAGAGATTTTTCCAAGCATCTACATTAGAACAGAGTTCTGCGCCTTTATATATATATCTGTGCCTTTATATATATATATATAAGGAAAAAGTTTTTTACAATCGGGATGGTGTAGCACTGGCACAGGTTGACCAGGGAGGTGGTGGATACCCCATCCCTGGAGACACTCAAGGTCAGGCTGGAGGGGCTCTGAGCACCTGATGTAGCCGTGGGTGTGCCTGTTCATTGCAGGGGAGTTGGACTACATGGCCTTTAATGTTCCTTCCAACTCAAATGATTCTATGATTCTTAGTGAGAGCAAAGTCCCAGATCACCACTTGAATCTGTTCTATGCTCTTGTTGCCTTTGCTGTCCCCTTGCACATACCTGCCTATGTCAATACTAAGGAGCAGATTAGTATACCACAGCTTCTGTAGGCAGCCTTTGCTAGAGGGTGGAGGGTGGGAGAGAGTACTGTTGTGTGTTATGGGCATTATGTCACGTGTGTGTTGAAAATAAAACCCCACAACATCACAGGAAAATATAAAGTGCCTGAAAATAAGGAGTGTCTCCAGCCCTACAAGAGGTAGGATGAGAAGTAATGGCCTCAAGTTGTGCCAGGGAATTTCAGGTTGGATATTAGAAAACATTTCTCCTGCGAAAGAGCGGTGCTGCAGTGGCACAGGCTTCCTAGAGAGGTGGTGGAGTCACCAACCCTGGAAGTGTTCCAGAACTGTGTGGATGTGGCACTGAGGGACGTGGTCAGTGGGCATGGTGGGGACGGGCTGGTGGTTGGACCAGGTGACCTTAAAGGTCTTTCCCAATGATAATGATTCTATGATTCTATATCCCGTGACAAAGGAGCTCCGGCTTTAGAAATGTGAATTCCAGGCCTTTGTCTCATGCACACCTTGGGACAGGCAATATGGAGCTTGCTTTCCTCTTCAGCATTCAGTTACTCTACAGCCAGATGTAGCCCCAAAAGGATGTAAGAGGAGGAGGAACCTCCCTGGGCACTGGTGCTTTCGTGGGCTGACACAAGCATGAAGTGGGAAAGGGGAAAGTTTCCTGAGATCACCTTCTCCCTCTACCCTGGTACATATGTTAGTCAAAGAGGGAGTGGGTGGGCAAAAATGCAGGGGAGGGGGTGACTAAGGGAAAGCTGCTTTTTGTGATAAGACAGTCTTGAGTTGAAGCTGTCTAGGTACTGGATACAATTTGGTCCTGGCTCAGTCTATTTTATCCTGTGAACTAGAAACATGAGACAGATACCATTAGCAGTTCCTCACAAGTGCCCACAGGTGTGTAATACTGGGAGAACACGCAAAAGCCAAGTAGGGAGAGGAGGTCACTGAAACCCTGACTCTGCTCTTGTGCAAGATGCTATGGGAAGAGCCAGTGCATGTCAATGGCCCAGCAGTACAGGAGGCCAGACAACTCATGTTTCCTTTTGAGCCATTCTGAGCGCCTTTCAGTCTTGTTAGTTCTCCTCACCTAGCCCCCAGGAAAGGGACAGTCACATTTGTCTTTCTATCCAGAAAACTTCACTTCCCAAAAACATCAAGGCAAACATCTTTATGTTGTCCTATGTGTTCTGTGGAAGATGTCAGGGAGAAAAATTCCTTCAAAAGTGTGACCTATTAGGCCATGTGTTTCAGCCCTCCTGTGGGCCCTGCAAACCATTGCCGCATCCTGCCCAGGTTCTCTTCTAGTCACTCGTCTTGCAGCAACACACTGCTTTCTTGCTTTCTGCTTTTATAATCTCTTGAAGGATACTGGAGTTGAACTCTTGGAGAGTTGGACTAGGTAACCTTTAAGGGTCCCTTCCAATTAAAATGATTCTATGATTCTATGAGTCCATCACGTAGGATTACCACTGGCACTGAGGAAGGAAAGATAAAGACTGCAAAGACTCTCATAGCCAGCCCTGTTTGAATAGGCCAACAGTGATTGGGATGGTGACTGCGTCCTGAAGCAGAGCCCAAGCTCAGTTGGTCTGATTTCACAAAAGCCCACAGTCTCCTTTTCGGATGGGGTCATCCCACTTTCCCACAGCCACACTGCTTTCCCCCCTCTTCCCTCCTGCTGTCAGTCGGAGCTGTGAGCTGCTCCAATTTGTGCTCGCTGCACAGCAGAGCTTTATTACTCTTGATCAGGAAAGGGAAAGCCCTATATTGGTTAAGTGTGAAATGCAGTTTTGACTGAAAAAGGAAGCCATCTCAGCAGGATTATGCCGTGACAGCACAGATTAAACCCCTTACATATGGCTTAAGATAGGTTTGCTTTTACTTTCAGGTAACAATGCATTGCTAATTAAGTGGTGATGACATTTCTAAATGGTTAAAAAAAAAAAAAAAAAGAAAAGCCACCTGTACATGAAATAAAGACAGTCGAGCAAAGGGAAGACATTCATCAGCATTAATAATACTGGAAATCAGCTCTCTTTTATCGCTACGGTTTGCTTTGAATAGGAGATGGAATTTGTTTGATTTATTACTGAGTAAACAATAATTCACGTGTGCACTCTGGGAGGTGAATGCAGTGCTCCTGAAAGGCACCCGAGTGACAGCACAGGAGAGCAAAGTCCCATGTTCTGTGTCATATCAAGGCCAGCATGGCAAGGTGTCTGCCCTGCTGTGCTGAGGGCTTGCACGAGGCTGGTGGAGCAAAGCGAGGTGTCTGTAAGACCTAAGCACATGCTTCAGCACCACTCTTTTGCATCTCCAGGGATATCCAAACAAAGGGTTGGCACAGAACTCACGGTTCTTGCCATATCCACTACTGTGCAGTCATTGAGTGGCAATAGGCTTCAGAACGTATAGGGGATAATTTCCAACTGTTGGTCTACAAGAAAAGGTCACTTGTTTACTGATAATGCCTTCAGTTGTTCAGATGAGCGTTCTTCAAAAACTTGCTTGAAGTTTCTAAGCACTTTCTGTGCACATTCCTCCTTGCCACGCAAATTGTGTCGGGAGCTGCTGACCCAAGAGGCTCAAGAATAGGTGGTGGGACACATTTAAGTTACAGTAACTCACATCATGCAGTTTTGCCCAGCAGAGGGCCCTGTAGAGCAAGGACACTTACAGCATTTCCTATCCTGTCTAACTGGCAGTTAGACGAATAATCCTAGCTGCCTCTCTCTTGTCTCTCCCACCGGTAGTGTTGCCACACAGATGAACCCAGAAGTTTCACGTAATCCTCACAGATCTTGCATGCTCAACTGTTTGAAGTTGGAACTGAGCACCCAGGTAAAGTTCCAGACATAAATGTCCATGGATGAGCCTAGCAGAGCTTTGTGTTTCTTCTGCCAAATTTTTGCTTTGTTCTCCTTCACTTCTTTGGCCTCTGTTCTGTCTAGGGCCATGGCAGCTTCAGAGTTACACCTTGAACAAGCTTCTAGGGTAAATACCCCGCTGCATAAGTCTTCATTGAGGCATTTTCACCACCCTCACCAGTACGGTGAAGGGCGGAGACTTGCAAGCCAAGGCAAAGGCACAGTCCTCACTTTCAGAACCCAAATTCCCTTGGACTTCACCAAAAATTTAGGGCCTATCTTTTATGTGTATAATGGTGAGAACAATGCCAACTTCTCCTCCTTCTGAGGTCAGTCAACCTGTAGAAGATGGTTAAAAATGCTTGTGATTTCTCCTGATGTAGGAGAAAGAGAGGTGTGGACCTGAAGTATCACAGGATGCAACACCAAGAGGCAGGAGTAGAAAGTCACAGTTAACACGGAAGAGAGGAAGGCTTCCCACCAATCAGCCATGCCACTCATTGCTGGACAGTGCACCAGCACAAAGAAGGGATATTGAGGAATATATTAGGAGCGCAGTGAATTGGCATCAGTAGGCAGACACCTCCAAGGCCTTGATAGTGTCAGCTTCCTACAGCCCAGAACTGCGCTGGAGGCTGCACTTGCCCATCTTTAAAACCCACTTACGGCTTTATCTTTCTTCCACCTACCTGGTCCCTTTCCTAACCCAGATATATTTTCACCATCAACAACACCCCATGGTAATTGCCATGAAGGGATTATGACGTATGAACAAACAGACATAAAATAGCTGCCGACAGAAGCAGCAAGAGGATCTCCTTCCCTCCTCCCCCCCTCCAAATTCCTTGTCAGAAGGCCATTGCGGCTGCAGTGGCAGGTGATGAGGACAATGACAAGTCCACGAGGGCCATTCTGCTCAGCTGAACTTGTCCCTTGGCTCTCTGCTCGGCCAAATTCTGTCTTCTTGGCACATCCCTTTTAGTTACCACTGCTCCTTCTTGCTCTCTGTGTGTGGAGCTGCTACTGACCAATAGAGCATTTATAAATAGAACAATGTTTAATTAACACAACAGTAGGACAGACTTGTTGAAATACTTCCCAGACAGAAGGCAAGAGTCCTGACAAGGAGACTATTATGGGAATTTTAATGAATCCTTCCAGATTGGGACAGCTTCCATACACCTACATTGCAATGACTAATTTTGTTTGGCAAAATTGTATTGGTAAATTCTGTGGGGTGACAATAACACTAGGGACCAGTGAACTGAATAAAGTCACTGTGTGACTGTGTGAAATACTGCCTACAGGACGGAGCAGGGCACTTATTGAATGTACTACAGTAGTGGGTCCGAGTGCCCAAAAGCCCACATCAGATCCAGCTACAAATGTAGTTTGCATAAGGCAGGCAAAGAAGCAATTAAATAACCCAAACAAGGATCTAGCTGTGCCAGATGCCACCACAGCATGAAAAGAAGCAAGGCCTGCATGACTGCACAGCAACTTCTGTGAGACACAACCAGGGGGGAGCATGTGCCTTATTAAAATCACCATTAATACATCACGTGCCTTCTAGCTGCCTGCTGCTGCAACTGAGACAGTGCACACCTATCCTTGCAATCTCATTGTTGAAGAAAACAGGAAGTTGAAATTGCCTCCCTCAATGATGTGCCAGTGTAAAGTTTCCACCTACTTCTTCTATTAGCAATGTGGAAAATATGAATAAAGGGACACAGGAAGGACAAGGTTTACAGAGTCAATGCATCCTCTTAGGTCCTTCTCCTCTCTCTGCTCTGCAAACTCTTCTCCAGCACATTGGACACCATCACCAACCCAGTGGCCATATGAGCTCGAGCTCAGAAGTTAAGAGACAGCTTCATGTCCTCTAGGATCCTACACAGCAAAGCTCCCAGGACAACCATCTTCAATGGCAAATGGGTTATTCTTGACTTTGCCCATTTACCTGTCCAGTATTCACTTGAACAGCAGTCAGCACGAAACTGCCTACAGACCCCGTTCTTCTGATTTGATTATCATGCATTTGAGATTGTTTTACCAAAAGACCTAGCTATTAATGGACAGATTCAAGATGCACATTATCTATCCAGAAAGCCTGACAGCAAGTTCTCTCCTCTAGTTTTTCCATTTCACCTCCCCTGAAGGCACGTGATCTTTTTTTTCTCGAGTAGACCACACTGACTACTGAAAAATGCTACACCGCACTCCAAATAAAATAATGTGGCAAAGTGAGCTTTGCATGGGAGTATTTGCTGGAATACTAGTAAATACAGTCAAATACAGGTTTTTGGTGCATTATTTCATACAATCTGGAATAAAATCAGCTCTAATTTATTGGGGTAAACAAGATTAAGAAAGCCAACAAAATTACGACTGAGTATTTTAGTAACACACACAAAGATTTCACTGCCATGGAGTGAAGCTTCACAAACTGCTTGCTAGAAGCCTTGGTTCCCTGAATAAAAGAGATTGGGAAGAACTGTTCTTTCAGCTGCTCCAGATGCTGCTGCACTTAGAGGTGCAGGCTGTGAAAGCACTGATTATTGTTATCCACATACACCTGTTTCCTGTTGAATTCTTCCTTTTGCTTAACGTGGAGTCTTGTCTGACAGATTAACATGGTGCTTCACTCCGAGATGAAAGTGCTGGCCACCAGTAAATCTACCTCCAAGCACACCTAGCTCCATTGGTGGGCATATAATCAAAGATAATGAGCTTGACACTCCCCTTAGCTCCAGCTGCTGTAGCAGCGTGTGATGAGCCCTTCTCCATGGACTCTGGCTCTCATGTTAAAACACCATTGAGAAGTGAGACGGCATGCCCCTGAATGTAATTTACTGCTTAGCATCAGCTGGCCCCAGATGATGGAAAGTCATCTGTACGGAGGGTCAAGTGGTATAAACAGCTCCAAATCTTCCTTCTGCCTGAGGGTTTGGAGCTGGTAAGCCACAGGGCATGCAGGCGCAGACCGATGGGGGCACATCAGTGGAGCAGGCTCTACAGGATAATTCCTTCAAAACATCTGCTTTCCTGAATGAGGAAACACTCCCCTCAACTGCATCCCATCAGCATTTGTAATATAGAGCAAATACGGTGCAACGGTCCAGGCTTACTGAAGGAGTTAATCTGCCGTTGTAGTTACTTCTCTTCTGATGGAGTAACTTTCCTAGCTCCTTAACCACACATAACACTCTATATTCTTTGTAAGGTATTTTTAGAACACATTGTAAGATGATTGTCTTCTGAGAAAGAGAACTGGAGAAAGGATATAAGCAGTCCAGAAGGAACAAGTGTTGAAGGCTGAGGGGAAAAAAGAAGAGGAAGAGCATATTGTGATACTACTTCCAGGCAGTCCTTCAGGATCATGATAGCCAAAGGCAGTGCTACTGAATTCAGTGGCTCCCAGAAGATCTTTTTCTTCCATGGACATGTTGTATGCAGTATGAAGCTGTGGATGAACATTAAGTCTGGCCAATGGGAAATTTTGAAAGATTCATCTGTTATATTCATTGTAAGGGTTTGACTTGCTACCACTAATAGGTACTAATAGAGGCAGGTCATCCCTGTGCACTGAAGGATTGTGGTCCTTGGAGAGAAGGATGGAGACACAAGCTTGGTTTGGGAGGAGTGCTGTTTCCTGTTGGGAATGTAGAAAATGATGGTAATGTCATTTAAGGATGTACTGGTCCTAAATCCAGAGACGCAATAGTCCAGTGAGAAACAGCATGGACAGATCCACAACTGAAAAACTCAAAGCTACTGTTGGGGTTGAGGGTATGTGGTCATGATGTTCTCCAGCCTATTTCTACAGCTGCTCTTTAAGAGCAGTAAAGACACAACTGTTCAATCCAGTGAGACCACTTGAGGAGCAGGAAGTCTTCCTGAGTAAGTAACAAGGGAAGAATGAAACCCGTAGGATGTGAAATATGAGATTTTTTTATATTTCTCTTTCTTTAGATATTACCACCTCTCCCAGTGCGGACAAAGATCTGTTGGTGAGGCTGTTCTCCTTTTCTGCTTGGATGACAAGTGGGAACAGAGGTCTGATAAAAGTATACCCTGATTTGAAGTGGGTTGTGAGTGGGATCTGGTATAATTTTCCATCCTGGACAAATAATTTTACTTAGCCCACAACTTTCTTTGAGGACAATGAGCTCAATCAAGAAAACCACAACAACACAACTTTTTAAAAATACCACTGTTATTGTCCATGTGGGTTTTGGGTGGGCTGTGGAAATTGATTTACGAGTCAACCACTTTTCTCTTTTCTTGCCATCTCTCGCTTGAGTGGTCTGTAGGCCTTGGCCCTTTCTTTCACTCAAGGAGAATAAGGTTGTCTATGGAAGAGGTCAGCATTTCAAATTGGTGGAGTTCAACTGCACAAATGACATAGAACTGACAAGAAAAGACAGGGGGTTTGGAGGTCATAGACTGCATAGGTCCTGGTTAGGGTTTTTGCTTTGTGATGGGACCTGGCACCAAAATGAATTAAATAACAGGCTTAAGGACTATTGAGGGAGGGCTGAATGCAAATCAAAGATAAGTAGAAGTTTTCTTTCCTAAAAGGGGAATGATTTTTTTCCTTACCTCCCCCTTTCTATATCTGCACAGGCAAGGTCTGCATGTTAAACATGATTTAGCAGGCATTATTCTGGAGCCTTTTCATCAGGTTTCTGCAGTGATTGCCTATCTTGGCCTATGATTAATGATCTGCTGTGCAATTTGGAGGCTATAATGACTCAACAATCCACACACAAACTATATAGTCGCATTCCTTTTGCAGATTTGCCAAGCTGTTACCAAGGGGCCCACAACCAAGCAGGATTGTTAGAGAGATAGCTAAGCATTTCTGCAAATGCCATTCTGCCCTTATCTTGCTGAGAAGTGCGTTGGGCAGCAGGCTCATTTACAAAATTCAAAGCCTAGATTTCAGCGGTTCCTTTAAAAAAAAAAAAAATCTGGACTGAAATAATCATTAGAAAGGCTGGTAAAAAAAGCTCTCGCTATATGGCTTCTCAGTGATTATACAGACAAAATACTTTCTTTGTTTCCAAATTTTGAATCTGATTAATTGAGACCTAATGCTATTAATGCAGTTTGAAAGAGAAAAGTTAATCTTTGAAAATCCACAGTATTAATGAAATCTGAAAATCTAAGCAGATTTTGAAGCAAAAGCATTGTCTTCATTCCAGTTTCCATGTAGGAATAGATTATGAGGATTTCTTTATAGGTTTCAATTGAATCTTCATCCAGTCAAAAACTGCCCACAGAACAACCATTTTATAATTTATTTATTTTTCATTCAAAATATGGATCCTGATGAGAGTCCCTTCAGAAAATCCAAGTTTCCTTTTTGTAATGTTTTCAATAAAAATAAATGTGAACAGGGAAGGTGAGGACAGAACTACATATGGAGTCCAGCTTTCAGAAGGACTTCAGTTACCTCATGAAAAAGGTTACAGTGTAATCCTATTATGTTTCTTCTTCCATTATTAATTATTAGATGCAGCCTGTACAAATCAATCAACCAAAGGAGTTCTGGTATTATTTCATTGTGGTCACATTTAATGATCCATTCAGTCTGAGGTTCCTTTTTGTCAGACTTGAGGAAAGGAGAATTGAAGGAGCACGGAGCAGACTCATCCTGTACACTGTATTATTATTATTGTTGTTATTGTTAACATCATCATCACTGCTATTATGGAAGTGCCTGGAAGCTCTAATCAAGGCTAAAATTCCACTGTGCTACTGCTGAACACTCATAACAAAATTGCACTGTCATAATGAAGGACATCTCTTATTCCTATAAGTAATGCTCCAAGACACTAATTTGGGATGTCTTCATGGTATCAGACACAGATTCGCCATATCCAGGCTGAAGCAAAAACAGGACACTTTGGTCTATGTCCAGAATTAAGACCAAGGTGTCTCCAAGCTGCCTGGGAAGAAAGCCTTTTTCTGATCCCACTGCAAGTAATAGCAACTTTTCCCAGAGACATGTTTCCTACTGATGAGAAGGAAGGAGTCAGAAACCTCTGGATATGGGTACATTCTAGCAACACAGAATTTATCCTTGCATCTCTGCATAGAGGGGGTTACCCATAGTCCAAGAGCCAACCTGGAGCAATGCACCATAAAGGTCCTACTTTTGTAGGTTTTAACTAATCCTTTCCCCCACTACATACATAAATAGATAAAATCAACTGTGAGCACACTGCTGTACAGCAACGATAGCGCTGCTGTGCACTTAAGTCTATTAATCTATGAATGGCTGTATAGCTGATGCTGCCTTCAGGGCAAGGGATGGGGTCAACAGCCTTTAAATGGTGCTATTCTAACTTGTGGTTATCATCCCTGAAGCAAAGGTTATACAGGACTGCAAGAACTCATCAGGGGCTGAAAGATACTGCCTTTTAAAGAGGCAAAAGCCTACTGCTGTGCAGATCAGCAGGGCCATTGGCCTTTGTGAAACATCCTGTCCTGCCAACTCAGGGAGTGATGCAAGAGCAACAGCAAGGAGCACTTAAACCTCTCAGGACTCACTCTCCAGATGCCATGGCCTCTGAAGGTCAGTACCTGTCTTCTCAGATGGATGACATCTCCAAATCAGCTCAGGACTCCTCTTTGACTTTGTGAAAGTTAGGACACAGCAAAAGTATGCACCTTTCACACAGCAGAGAAAGGACCAGAGAAAGAAATTCAGAGGAAATACTTTTTTTGAGAGCCATTGGGTGATACGGAAAAGGATAAAGAAGCTGACAAACAAGGAACGGTAATTTAAAACATCCTTAGCTACTTGCTATGTGAGTGGAGCTTGCTATGTACCTTCCCAGCCACACTAACAGTAACTACAATGACAGAAAGACAGACGAGGATTCCCACTGACATTAGATCTCAACTGCCCTCTGTGAAAAGCTCAGCACTGAGGAGGAGCACACAGTCTCTACAACAATTAACTTCTTGGTTTTTCTACTGGAAGCAGCTGTTTGAAATGTGGAATGTGTTTTCTGAGAGACAGCCAACCGCCTGCTAGGCAGCATGAGGACATCATCCTTATTTCACACTGATCATCAGCTCTCAGTTCGTTGTGTTCATTGACTTCAGTCTGAATTGTTGCCTAAAGGTGACTTGGACTGAGATTTTCAGAGGTCGTAAGAGTGTGTGAAGACCTCTGTGCCCAAATGCAAGAGGGAATATTTCAAGACTTTTATTTTCTTGAAGGAGGTTTTCAACACTTTATGCGAAACAAACTCTTTCAAGATATCTCACCCTGAAGACTTGCAATTACTAGACAATTTTTGAAACGGCATTTTGAAAATTCAGTCCTATTTCCAGCTATCCGAGCAAGTCAACTTCATACTTGACAAGAACCATGTGTGTCTACAAGCTGAAGCAGAGTATGGGTGAGAAAATCAGCCATCTATCAGATTTCTTAGCACGGTATCTTGAATCTAGTCAGACTGGAAGCCTGCTAGAACCAGATCTTTGAAGTGTTTCTGTCTCAAAGGGAGCAGGATCATGTGACAGAGAAGGGAAAACTGTACAAACTATTTCAGCCTTTAGAAAATGTTCAGCTGAGGTGTGGCTCAATCATTACCATTGAATATTGACAAGAATGGTAGGCTTTCCTTCCTTCAAATTCTCATCCCAAGGCATTTTTATAAACTGTAACATCCCAGGTGGTGCTTGTGTATGCAGATATCTGCATAATGCTCAGTGTGAAACACCCACAAGATGGAAAACAGAGAAAATACATAGAAAAGTAGGCATTCTCTTTGAAACTAGGTGACTCAGTAGTATGAAAGAGGCTATGTCTATAGGGATGTGTCGTACCAAGGTCACCATCAGTTCGCATACATATTAAATGTAACTGGTAGACAGAGTTTACTTTCCGAAAATGAACAAAGGAGGAATAGGAATTGCTCCAACTTTGATCTTGGCGAATTTTTATACTTCATGTGTCCCAGGAGGAAATACTCTGGTCTTGAGTGATGGCTCAACGCTCCTGGAGTGGCAGGGCTCAAATTTTAAAGAAGTCAGTGGCAAGAATGGAACTGGCCAGGTCTGGTAGTTTACCTTTCATTGTGTGCTTTAGCACTGCTCACAGAGCAAGCAAGTCAGCAGGGCTGTTTATTACTCACCTGTATGCTCACAAATTGCACGTCAAAAAAAAAAAAAAAAAAAAAGTTCAGAGTTTTTAAGCATGGCTGCAAGGCACATGCTAATATGCTTTGTACTCTGAGAGTGACTTAAGCCAATAATTTCCTTTGATGAAGGAGAAAGTGTGTTTAGGTAAAAGTCCAAAAGCTTTAGGAATGTGGACAAAAGTAAAATTTTCCACAGTGCAATGAGAAAAGTATGAATTTCACCAGGAAGTGAAAAATCTGTCCTAGAATCACCTTACTTTAACCTTAATTTAATGTATATTCCTGTTGAAATGGGAAGACTACAGTTTGCCAAACTACCACACATGGAATATCTGAAGTAGCAGATCATTTCTTTGAAATGAGTGCAACAAGTATGCTTTTTTTTTTTTCTTTTTTCTTTTTTTTTTTTTTTCAAACTGTGGTTGACAGTTGCAGAAAGCATTTCCGTGGGTTATTTTGGAAGTAATGAGTAGACAATTTAAGACAAACAGGGCTGATCACAGCTATTTCTGAAGAAAATTGTCCTCAGAAGAACCCCTTGTCCAGAGCTGTATATCTCCTCGCTTGGGAATAACCACTTTTTGTGCCATTTACAGAAACTTACTTACAATGCCCATCAGAAAACTGTAAAAATAGGAGCTAGAAGTTAATCCTTGTTTATAGAGTGTACTGAACAATTAGTTAGTTCCTCTGGAGGGAATCCATTTTTTCCATGCCTCTTTTTAATATGCCACGGATAGGTAAAATGTGATCGTGGGACTAAAATAGTGAAGAGCTTGTGAAAGATGTTTTATGGAATAGGAACACCCTTTTTACACACTGCCTGTGTGAAAAAGACCAACCATGTATGTTCCAGAAATTAAATTTTTTTCCTTCAAATGCTTGTTATTCTGCTTGGCAACTAAATTCAGGGCAAGATGAGTCTCTATTAGGTCTTGTGTAGTCTATAGGATTTAACAGAAGCTATTTGGCTAGATTTCCAAATATCAAGGTGGTTGATAGTTTCTGTGTTATTTTACAGAACAACAATAGGAAGAGAACAACAATAGGCAACAATAGGAAGAGTATCATGGAGTAAGTCAAAATATTTTTCAAAGCTAAGAAAATTTGGGTTATGAGAGCTAAACTGGAAATCTGATCTTCAGATTTCTAACTGTTACCGAGTTAAGGGATCAGGATCATATAAAGGGTTAATGTCTGCTCCTCCAGATGTGAACTTCATTAATTTAATCTAAAACATCTTGAGACATAATAATACACATATTTTCAATTACAACAATTATTTAAACAGCCCTAATCTTGCACTTCATGAAACCATTTACATTCACTCTAATGTCAAGCTCTGCAGGGGAATATGTTAACACAGGAAATGCAGCATCTTCTAATTACAGTACTTCTATAAAACAGAAACAAAACTGAGGTTATGAAGGCTGAGCTGAGAGCAAAGACTGCTCTGTGTCAGACAGGGATGCAGAAGCACCAGGGCTGGTTGCAGACAGGTGGGTATATTATATTTTCTTTCTATGGAGACATCTACATACACACCTAGGAAAAGATGTACTACCACTGCAAAATGTGCTTGTCATTTTGGAATAAGATGACACTACTTGACTGAGCAGCTTCCATAGTTACAGGTCATAAAAGAGAATCACTCAACAGCTTGGAGGCTACAGCTGAGAAACAAGTCCCCTGGTTCTTTAAAATCACATAATTTCTTGTGCTTTCATTCTATTGTTACAAAATGTGAATTCCTTAGGTTACAGTGGTAACAGTAAACAGTAAAATATGACAACAAAGCAGATGCAGACAGGCCTTAGAGAAGGTTTGAGCCATAGTCAGAAAGGCAGCTTTAGATATACGAAGCTCACAAGATAAAAGAATAGGAATAGAAGTGGATGGGAGATAGAAAAGACTCGTAGTAACAAAATGGCAAACTTGATGGACTGGTAAGCCAGTGGCAGTCAAAAAAGGAAAGAAGCTAAGTGTTTAAAAGGAGAAAGGTAAGTAGATGACAAATTACTCAGGGATGAAATGATGTCAGAAATAGTGAAGTGAGAGTGGGGAAAAAAATAGGTGGGAAGAGAGACTGATGGGATGGAAACAAGAACAAAACTCAATGAATGAGGGACTGATGATGAAGAGGTATGCAGGGATTGAGTCAAAAAATCTAACAGGTGGAAAAAATGTGTGGGAACTAACCACAGTGGACAGCAGAAGTCCTTAAAAAATGGGGCAACGGTAACTTAGAACCAAATGCTTTGAAAACCAGGATGTCATGCTGATGTACTGAAGCTTTAAAGGACGTGTCAGGAAAACTAGTATAAATTTGCAGATGGGAAGACTTCAGATTATTACTCTAGACATGGTGCTAATGCTGCAGCAGTGTGTTGTCCTCCAGGATAGTGGAATTACATCCACTGCCAGCATGAGTATATGAATGGGCAGCTCAGAAACACTCACTGCCCATTAAAATTCACTGTTAGTTGGGTACCATGCTGCTTCAGCTGCCTTCATAAATCCTGTCCATACCTTCTGTTTTCCTGCTATCTGGTAAGATTTTCCCCACTGGTGACTGTGATATGTAAAAAAGTAATAAAATGTAGTCGACAACAATACCGGCTTATGCTAAAGCCCTTTATGTGATATCTGCACAAACATTAAAGACTGTATCTATCAAGAGTGAGTTGCCCTAAAGAGCTTTTCTATCACCTCATTACACTTAGTCACCAAAATGTGCATGCAACCCTTGGAGATTCAGCAGCCTGTTTTCTTCCTTGAACTTGACTGGATTGCTGACTGTCTGAAGCTGACAAACTGACTCCAGAAAGGTAAGCATGAAAGTATGTCCTTCCTGGAATAAACGCATGGATGTGCCTTCAAACTCCACATCCACTTCAAGTGATTACCTCAACTGATTGATAATCTATTTCAGTGGTGCTATACCCATGCCGTAAAGGCGCACAATTGCCCCTCTCTCTGACCCTACACCCCCCTTGGTAGAAGGTCATTCACCAGCAGCCAACACAACAAGCAGGGTAGTTCTTGTAAGGGCTCTGGCACACACAAAGAAACCAAAATCTGTCTTAAAACAGTGAAGGAACCTTTTGTGCAAAAAGTTTCCAAATGTAGCAAAAGCTCCTCCATCCAATAACAGCTCCTCCATCCAATAACAGCCCCTCAACCCACCTGCTAGTAGGAAGGCTGGGCAGTGCAAGGGACTGGGGCAGGGAGGGGGTGATGGGGAGGGATTTTTTTTTTCAAATTGTAATTGCTTGGGTTTCTGATCCAAGGTAAATGACAAGAAATCGAAAAACTCCCCCAACACACATATTTCAACCAAAGTAAGCGCTTGGGATTATTTTTTCCCTTCTGTGTCTGTTTGAAGGTATTCTCCTGAGTTGACAAGCACGTGTTTTGGAGACCATTGAAAAGTTTCTGCCATAAATAGAGGAGGCAGCTTGGCTTAAGTGTTGCTAGGGAATACCTGGCAACAGGCAACAATAGTCCTTTTAGAGAGCCCAGGGCAAACAGTGACCGTGGTAATGGGGTGGGCTTAAGGGAGGCTCCTTGCCCAAAGCCCCTCCACTCACACTGCGCCTCCAGCCCTGGGCTGTGTTCCGGAAATTCCCCGCACAAAGCCCCCCATTCAATGGGAGGCGGGCCCGTGCGTGTGCTTTTCTGGTGGGGAGGGGGGTTTGGAGGGAGGGAGGAGGCCTTCTTGCCAAAAAAAAAAAAAAAAAAAAAATCCGAAGTTTTGTGGTTTTTGTTTTTGCAAAGGCTAAGAGAAGCACAGAAAGTGCTAAGTTTGTAAAAGAGGCTGAAAAGGTTCAGAAACGAGCATAATGGGGCCGGGGAATGCCTTGTGAATTTTGAACAGAGAGCAGAAAAGAGACCCTAAAAAGCAATTAGTGATGCTGCTTGTCGCTGAAGAGGGAGCTTGAAGGAGGTGGGAAGGAGCAAAAGGAAGCGGGCAACTCCAATCACTTAGTAAAGCATGAGTGAAGGGGGGCACAGGGCTGGAGACGGGCGCCTTCTGCGATGCTGGCGGTGGGACGGGAGGGAGGCACGCGGCGAGGGCAGCGGCCGAGGCGCGCCGGCAGCCCAAGGCACATGCCAAGCTGGGTCTTGGCTTCATCTCCTCTCCCCTGCTCATTTCTGCAAAGCTGAGGAAGAAGAGGGCAGGGCTGCTTTCCCTTGGCTCGCATGATGCACCTCACATCTCTGCAAGGAGGGCTTCACAGCCACCTCACTTCATTTCCAGAGCCTGCACATACTCCTATTTATCTTCACATTCCTTGTGCAAAATAAAAATAACACTGTCTGCTCATTAGCTGGGAGTTATTAGGAAAAAGGAGGGGAAAAAAAAATAGACAAAAAAGGGGCTGTCTGAACAGGCCTGAATAGCTATACCCTTAATGGGCTGTCAGAAGTCTGCTGGCAGCAGGGTAAGGGCAGCCAATCCCCCTCTAGTCTTTTGTCCCAGACATTGTTTAGGATCAGTGGTAGCTCATTAGGTCGGGACAGTAATATTTGTAACAGTCCTGCAGGGCTGAGGCTTCAGACCGTATCTTCAGCTGCCTTCCTGCTGTCAGTCTGATTCACAGAGAGGTATTTATTTCGACAAAGATATTTTTGTGGAAAGTGCTATTCACCTCCTGTATCCTGATCATCAACCTTCGATGAAAGCTGCTTCTAGAATGGGTAAAGGTGAAGCTGGGCACCTTGTCTTCATGCACAGAGGTGTGATACAGTGACAGGAAAGCTGTAAAAGCCAAGTTGCTGGGTCCTCAGCTCACCATTAGGCCCTACACTTTTCCTCCTTGTATTTCAGATTCCACCTGCAAAGTAGGAATAATCACCCATTTTGCATTGTAGGGGTGGCATAGAAGAAAGCATTAGACTGGGAGGCAGTATGGTAAATAAACTCTGTAAATTAGATTTTTTTTTAGTGGTGTGTAATACCCCTCACACCTTATGTTTATTTCCAGACTAGCACCTGGTCTAGAAGGTCACCTGAATCTGCTAAGGAGGACAGTAGAATTAAATCTCCCCTCAGACAACTCTGCTCCTGAGAGCCTGGGTATAGGCTTGGGTCCATTCCCTGAGAGATCAAATCCCCAGTTTTGGTCATACATATCATCTGAAGGTGCCATAAATTCAACATGACATATTAGCAAAGCGATGAAACTGAAGGATAATTGATCACTGGATATATTTTCTTGTCATTAGGCAACACATTATACATCCACTTGTTAATCTCACCAGTCACAGAGAGCAAAGTGCATTCTCATTCTCTGCCCTCTCTGAGACTTTACTTCAGTATTTAAGGCCCAATGTTTTCTAAGAAATCTGAGAGCTGCATGCAGCTGCCCTAGATCCCTGCTAACAACAAGCCAAACTAACATATAATGATGAAATGATTTTCTTATCTACTTTGAGTTAGAAAACTGTGTAGACAATGAAGTGTTTTCTGAAACAAAGGGGCAAGAAGTACTTGTCCCTTTCACTGAGATAAGAGGATGATAAGTACACAAAGGTCAGCAAACAGACACTGAAGGGTTCAAACCAAGAGCACAACAAGGCAATAAGAACAGCATCCCCAGGTCCTCAGTGAGCGCAAAGCCCACCAACAGCTGCCTCCATAGTGCTCCAGGGCCGGAACAGCTGCTGCTGACATCCTGCAAACCAAAACACTCCTGTCATGTTCTCTGCATTGGAATCCTGTGAAATGGATTGGTGTCTTGCAGCATGCCATCAAAACACAAGGAAGGGGAGGCACAGCGGAAGGGTTATGGCTCCACACTGTGACTTAGTCACGATTACATTTGGGTAACTCTATGATCTAGGGCAGTTTGTAAATGAATGTTAAGAAATGTGAGTAATCCATGAAGAATCCTCCCATCACCTCAAGGAGCAATGGAATTTAAGACCAAAAATAGCACTTTCATACAAGGTGGTGGATATTCTGCAATCAGTTAAACGGTTCCTTTGATAAAGCTTATTATTTCCAGGTTACCTGGTTACAACAGGGCAGCACCATGGGTGTCAAGAGGTGCTTGCCACCAGCAGCACACATCAGGTAGCAGGCCACATCTGTCCAATTCAGATTCTAAATGGTGAACAACAGAAGAAATGCTACCCAGAGGTGGAGTGCAGCAATGGGACACGCCTCATCAGCTATGGGGTAAGTTTTGCTGAACATCTTTGCCAAGTTCCCCTTGTTGGCTGGTTTCTCTGAAATCCCAGAAACAGCTTAAATATTCAGTCTGATACTTAGGCTGCCGATGATGCAAGTGTCTGTACCTGCACTCACAGGAATGAATAAAACTTGGCAGCAAACAATAAAATGTGTGCTTATGGAAGTTGTTGTTTTTTTCCCCAACAAGATTTTAAACAACTGGCAGCATTTCTATTATCTGACTGAAATACCATAATGACTAATGGGCCAAGTTCTGCTTTTTGCCACCATCAGGTCAAGAAAAAAGTGTTCATCAGAATCACTGCAAGGCTTCTAAAATATTTCAATTTATGTTAAAATAGTCTTTCACATTTATGTTCTGTGTACTATTTCTAACCAGGGGAACAGATGTACATAAAGGCAATTGTAACTTGTGTGGTTTCTTGAAGATCACACTGGCTTCTCAGCTTTGTGGTAAGTTCAAAAACTGCAGACCTGTAGGAAACTTCCAAACTTGCAATGAGAGTTCTGCTTTGTGGTTATGATGACAAGATACAAAAATGTTAAAAATTTTAAACATGAATGATAGAAGAGAAGCCCTCAGTTTTTCAGAGGGCTGCTATTGTGATAAACAAAGGTGTTGCCATTTTTTGGTGCTGTTTGAAATTTTAGTTACTCTATTTTGTCACAGCACTATATGCTTTTGAGCGTGACAAAGACATTGATTCACTGATAAGGAATTATGGATTTTAAGTGTCACCAAAATGCCAATTGGAAAAAAAATCTGTAACTTACCCACCTTTCTGTGTGAGCATGCATGTTCTTGAGCAGATGTGAGTCCACAAGCACAAAGCCCTGCACAACCCACGCCGGCATCCCTAGCCCACACCCACCCACGCCCGCCCAGCAAGGCCGGAGGGGCAGCACCACGGACAGCGCCTGCATCACTGCGACTTGGCCGGTGCTCTCGCAGCCGCGTTTCCCCACGTGCGGAATCATCCCCGGGAGCCAGAGGCTAAGTCATGCTGCTATATTCCCCTTTGCCTCTCAGGTGCATCAGCCAAAATCCCTGCCGAGGTCCTTTTTGTTTCAAAAGGAGCATTTTTAAAATCACCTGGCTTAAAATCTTCAGAACACTCTCCTACCTGGAAATGATGCTTATACCTAAGTGTGTCAAAAGAAGCCTTATTTTAACACTGTTCCAATGGACAGCAAAGACACTCACCCAGTACTTATAATGCCTTCTTATGTCCAGTTTGTCATGTTCAGCAGGGCCAAACAAGCCACAGAAAGTGTGTCCCAAGGTGCCCCAGCATGAAGCCACAGAACAGCTGCCTGCTTTGCCAATGAAGATGGCAAAAGTGATGGCCTGGCTGATAGGATACTGTAATCCTGACTGTCAGGTGAATGCAGTTGTGATTCTTGATGAACATGTAATGGTGGAAAATCACTCCATGTTGTCTGGACATGATAGATGAAGTTCACCAAGTTGTAGTACTCAATTCTTGGCCATGGAAGAGGCTGTTTCAGTAGCAGGAATCGATGAGATGAACCTTCTGGTGATGGCTAGAAAAGCAAATTCATATGCATAAGAAGGATGACACAGGGTCATGTGTAGATATTAGCTCCATACCTGGTAGGCAGGGCTGCAAGGCATCAACACATTGAGAGTAACTGGCTGTATGCTAGACTAACACTACACAGGTCTAAAGGAAGGGCAAGGTTCACAGATTTCAGTCACAAAATTTAATCTAATATCTCCCACATCAAAAGCTCACTTAGTCAATGTAGTTAATGATTAACTATACTGACACTCTCTTCTATCTCACCAGCACCTTTCCTGGCACCAGAAGGAACAGATTTTTTGATTGTGCGCTGCAGTACTCACCTGGCCAGCACCTGAGCTGCATAGGACAATGGCTGCAGGCCTGAATGTAGAGCTATGCTGTGATTCTCAGATGTTATGTCTGGTCAGTTCCCTGAGAATTTTGCAGCATGGCTAAGAGAAGTGGTATTTGGGGCCTCTGTAGGTGTACTGTGCAGAGCATGAACTTTTCCAAAGTCCATGCGACACTTAGTGGTGCTCTGTGTTTTTTTTTTCCATCCTTAAACATCTCCAGAAACACTTTAATTAGTAATTCTTATGGGAAATAAACATAGATACGCCAGAAAAATCCTCTTTACACATCTAACAGTTTAAACAGACACAAGGTGGGAGAAAAGGAGTTTTGTATAACACACTGCCCATTCTCCCAGCCAGTCTGAAACAGGACCCAGCCCAAGGGAGCATGGACCCACAGGGTCTGTCCACCTGCATGGAGGACTACTCTGCCATGCATATGCACTTGCAGCAGGATCAGCAGTTTTATCAGCCTGACACACACACAAGCTTTTCCTCTCAGCCAGGCATGTTTGCTTGGGCTCAGAACTCTGTCAGCACACACACAGGATTGGACTAGCAAGATCAGAGCCAACAGGGTGTCTTTTCACTGAAATCCCTGACAATACAGCCCTGATCTCTCTCACCCTGTCTGAGGCTTAGCCAAGCATGCAGATGATAAGACTCTCCACTGTTCCTCCTCTTACTTGCTTTTCATTTGTTGTTTGAGGTAGTTTGAAGCAGGAGAAGACACTTTATTTGCTCCTATCATTCAGCACTGATTGAAGCTGTTTAGATTTGTCTGAAATAGTCCTACACGACAAACACAATACCAGATAGGCACTGACTTTTAAAATACATTTTTGTTTTCAGGCTTGTGACTATCACCTATCATTTGGGTCTAATTCATGACATTCCCACAGGGGTCTGAATGCAGGCAGCACTGAGCTGGACAACAAGGGATGCAGTGTGAGCTTGGAAAGCCCAAGCTGGCCTTGGCCCAGAGAGGAAGCAAGTTTGCAGGAGCCCAATCCCTTAAGTAGCTTATCTCCTCCTCTCTGCTGCAGCACATGGGTGTATGGTGCAGTTGGGACTGCAGCCCCTGTTCACTGATGCAGAGCCACCTTGGACTAGTCTAAGGTTATGATGGTTGGCAGAAATGTGAGAAACTGAAGAGGCAAATCTCTATTCTGCATTATTGGAGGGAAGAACTGAACACACATCTCCCATGGCCAGAAGAGAGGTGTGTGAACGAACTTACTCTAGTGAAGATCTGGCTAGTGATACAGGGTGCGACATGTCCAAAAAACAAGAGCAGACCTCATAGCTGCCCAACACATAGGGCACTGAGTAACAGCTTTCTACTCAAGGTTCAAACATGATCCTGGCTGGGAGCAATCATCCTGAATATTACAGCCTGAAGTGCGGAAGATGTCGTAAGCAATTCCAGCCAATCTATTCCTATTTAGATAAATCACTGGCAAATAAAACACCATAATCACAAAAATACAGACTGGTGCTAACAGTGGCCTACGGTACAGGTATTATGTACAAAGTAAAACTTGGTACCACATTAGGATGGGCCAAAGGGCACACCTGGTCCTCATGTAATAATTCAGATGTTTGTTTTGATAAAACAGATAATAATAAAAACATTTCTGTTTTGACAAATACACATCCTGCAGTGAACTCCAGAAAAGACTTTAATCTTTTCCTCTTTAGGGTGGATGAGTGGTTGTGATTTGTAGAACTTGCTAGAAGAGAAATACTGAAACTAAGAGGTGTCAAGTCTTAAATGATCATCTCCCAGACCAAACCATTAGCTTAGAAACTGGCCACAGAAAGAAAAATCATAGAAAAGCATGTTCAAAATAATTGAGAAAAAGATTAATCCTTTTAGGAAAAAATCCAGTGAAGAAGTAGGATTTTTTTTCCCCAAAGTAAGATAGAAAGTGACTGCATGAAAGAGAAGAAATGCAATTTTAGATAGAGCTGTCTGAAATGAAACTGAAAAAAAAGAACCAGATCACATTACTGTCTTTATGCTGCAAATTGTTTGCTGTACTAGCCATGATGGCAATGTGTGCACCCACTCACCTCAACCCTGCATGCATGCATGGAAGCAGCACAGAGCCAGGCACAAGCAGGAGCCCTGGGACTAGCTCTTCATAGCTCACACCTGGCCCAGACCCACCCCACATCTGTCCATGCAGATTTGGCAGGCCTCAAGTACAACCTTGTTGAGATCCTCAACAGGCAGCGTGGACCTACTCTTGTGTTCGTCACTATGCATTTAATAGCTTCCCAGTGCACACTGACCATTGCAAGGCTGTGCCCTGAAACAACAACGAAAGCACAATTGTCTCTTCATTAGCCGCTCTGTTGTATCAATGAGAACTATGAGAACACACTGGTGAAGTAAAGGGTAACTTTCTTCTTGATGTAAAGTAGCCACAAGGATCTAGACCACAGCAGCAGCATCCTGCTAACAAACTGTCTAAATTAGTAAAATATGCTGTCTTTGTCCAGGTAGCAATCTCTACACAGCATATTTCTTTCAACTGTTCGATGAATAAGAGCTTTCAAATTAGGACAGTTAGCCTCTGAAATAACACTTTCTTGCAGCAAGAAGCAAAGGGACAGAATTGTTCTTCCTCTTTCACAGAATCACAGAATTATCAAGGTTGGAAAAGACCTAGAAGATCATCTAGTCCAACCATTACCAATACTTCCCAGCTAAATCATACCCCTCAACGCAACATCCAAACGTTTCTTGAACACTCCCGTGGTCGATGACTCCACCACCTCCCTGGGCAGTGCATTCCAATGCCTGACTACCCTTTCCGAGAAGTAATACTTCCTAATGTCCAGCCTGAACCTCCCCTGGCGCAGCTTGAAACCATTCCCTCTAGTTCTATCACTGATAGAACTAGAAGAGAAGATGCCCACCCCCAGCTCACTACAACCTCCCTTCAGATATACCTTCAGATATTGAGGTATATCAGCAAAGATGAGTCTTTTATAGGATTACCACTTATTAAGAAGCCATCTTCATTCCCTGTGATGCTGAGAACTGAAGATGAGCACATCTTTTTCCCTCTTCCCATTAGTTCTTAAGTGCCAGTTTAGAAATCCTTATTTGCTCAAGGAAAATTTATCTAGCATTGCGATTCACCTGCAGTAGTATCTGTTCAGTGGTGATCCATCACTACAGGACATAAATTCTGTCCCTAAATCTTGCCAAAAATTGCTTTCAATAGCACAGAAGGGAAAATTGAGAAGCTCAGTATTTTGAAGAACGGCAAGCTATTACAGAAAGGAGCCAGAAATCGCTGTTGGACTTAGATGTGAAGAATATAGAACAGTCCTTACTGAATGGAATGACCAGTACTTGTTGAAAATTGGTCTTCTAAAAATTTTTTATAGTATGTTCAACAATCTTGATGTTTCAAGAAATTTCGCTTGCAAGAAAGAGATGCTCCTTCTCCATATAATTTATTTAATTGTTATTTTCACAGCTTTTTACTGATGACCATTATTGAATTTGGGCTTCAAAACCTCACAAGAGCCAAAGTTGTTTTCTTCTGATGAACTCTATACATTTCCTCTGAGCAGAAGTTGTTTTCACTCTTATCTCCTCAGGCTTATTTTACCACATGGAACTTAAAAAGTATTAGAGTTTCTCTTGACTTGTTCCAGTCTTTAAGGAGAAGAACCTGACTTTTCTTCCACTGATAGTGCTATCTGTTTCCTATGTGAGATCACTTTGAGTAATTCATTTCTAAAAAGTCTGTTCCTGTATTTGCCCTGTAAATACATGCACAATGTCAGAGATCTCCTTTTAGTGCATACTGCTAAGCTTTAACAAAACTCTTGATTTTAGAAACACTGCACAGGGCTCCGTAAATCACCACCTTTGAAGGCATAAGGCAGTACCTCCCTGTTGCTAAGTACACTTGTAAAGCTGCACACAGACATTTTCCAGAATTTGAACAATTCAGCCTCCTGGTAAGAAGAAAAATCATTTGCTTAAACACCTGTATGGAAAGTGATATCTAATCTTTTATGTTCACTGTTGGAGAGTGCTCAGGTCAATCAACAGTCAATAGAAGGTAGTTGTAACTCTTATTTTCTATTTTATTTTACAGTCAAGGCTGAGTATTTGTTTTTGAAAGATTGGAGGGGTTGGTTGGCAGTGCCAGGGAACTGGATTCTCTTTATCTCTGTGCTTGTTACGAGGAGGAGGCAGGTGCAGAGCAAGCCTTCTAACACGGTCAGCAGCAATAATCCCCACCTTAGCGCTGACTGGCCACCTGCTCTTCAGGCAGAAAGATAATTCAGGCTTGAAGTGAGCGTGGTTCTAAGTCTCTACTAACTAAAGACTCATAAACGACTCAAATTACAGCAAGATCGGGGGTATGTTAGTATATCAGTGTTTGATCACTGACAGTGATTCCTTCTGGATTCACCTCAAGGCATGTGGTTCAACCTGAAATAGCCTCACCCAGTTTAGTGCAGCTGTGGTTTATGGAGGACCTACTTATTCCGTGTGCTGCTGAAGGCAGCACATAATTTCTCAATAACCCCAGCACCACCAGCTACCTGACACATTAGAGCCCAAGCATCCTAAAAGCCAATGAACTGTTGCACTTGATATATCAGTCAAAGTCTAAAAGGTTTTCACCCAGAGCATGGGCCTCAGTTTACCATGGGATTTATCACTTTTTTACAGGAAATTATCTCCCCTTGCTTACCAACACATCTATCTTAGAGTGCACAGTGTGAAGTGTCTGCTGAGGGACACAAGAAACAAGAAAATACAGAGATGCACAGAAATGAGTGTGTTAGGAGGCAGTGGAACTACTTTTGTGTTGGAAAAAGAGAAACAAATGAGGCTTCGCCTCATTCCTCCCTTATCTAAATTGCTTCATTTATTCCCTGTAAACAGGAATTGACTGCATGGCAAACACTTCCATGAGCCAGGACCATAGCATTCCTTGCTCCGCAGTTCTGATACAAAGCCATTCTTCTCTAGACTCAGGCTTGGTTGTCCTGAAACATGGTGGAGATGCCACAAAACACACCAATAAGACAGAGCTCCTGACTGCACCTACTGCTTTGCACTGTTTCTGGGAATTATGCTGCAGGCCATGCAGCAGCCACCAGCTAAGTCATGTACCTGGGCTAAGAGCAGGGTGAAATGGAGAAGTACCAGCTGCTGTGAGCAATGCTGAGTCCTGTGCTTCCTTCAGGAAAGGTAGAAATAATCAGTAAGCACCACATCAGCATGCAGTTGGGAACCAGGGAGACTTATGTGAGGCTAACTTTACATCTAAGCCAGGGGAAAATGAAATAAAGTCATTGGCTTTCCTCAGTTTGCAAGGAGCTAATTTGTCTATCAGCTACACTCTAAGCAGGGGAGAGTTATGGAACTGGTAATTGCTGACTCCTTACTCAGACTTATTAGATAAACCCTGCCTGAGTCTCAATGACAAACCTGGCCTAGACCATCAGATGGCTAAGAGTAGTTATGTTTTGTGTTGTTTTTGTGTTTGTATTTTTTTTTCCATTGGAAACTTAACAGATTCACAACCTACCCAGGAAATTACAAATGGAGAGAGAATTAGCAGTGCCAACACTCACCAGTGTGTGTGGTTTTTCTTTGGCCTAGATTGATCCTGAGATGATCCAGGATGAGCTGCATGTCTGTCTGTCACCACAGTGCATGCAAATAGGGAACGAGGAGATTAGAAGAAATTGGAAAAAAAAAAATAGAAGGGAGAAAATTGAGAAATTTGAAGGAAATGAATGAGAGAAAAAGATGGTAAAAGATGGATTCACATGAAATCAAGAAGTTTTTCTATACCCTTTCACTGCAGATGCAAAAAAAAAAAAAAAAAAAAAAAAGTCAAATGCATTTTTAACCTAACAAAAAAATAATCATCAGGATGTTATTTTTCCCACACCACCCTATCATACAAGGAAAATGTCACTGACCCCTCAAGGCAGAGAGTTGGAACTTGATGGTCTTTAAGATCCCTTCCTACCTAAGCTGGTCAATGATTCCACAGTTCTATGACTAATCTAGGGACAGGGTTTTAGGAACTTCTGTAACCCCATCAAACCTTGTAACTATGGTTAGAAAGATCTTAACAAGTCCATTTCAAATGTTCCTACAAGAAAACAGAGCCATGGTCTCACAATTTTCAGAAACTCTATAAACCAGTAATTATTAAGTCTGAAAATGTTGCTCAACAGCACGCTGCCCATCCCTGTGCACCTCCCTGCCTTATTGGCACCATACGCTCTTCTTGCTAGGGCTCCCTTTTCTTCAGTGCATACATGACATCTCTCCCCAGTGGGAGCTGCCAATAGACAGTTAAGGATATACAGGCAATAAAACATACAGAAAATAGCAGCAGCACTGCATCTTACACTGTTAACTTCATCAGAAACTAGGCCGAGAATATTTTCGGATGCTCAGAATAAACAAGAAATAACAAAACAAAACAGAAAAGAGCATGCAGAGAGTAGCTCTATTCTTAGAAAGAAGCAAGTACTGTTCCTTCATGTGGGATTTATTTCAGAGCAGCATAACAGCTTCCCACAAAGTGAATTAGATGAAACTCCCAGGTGACTTGTTGTATTTAAATACTCCCTGCCTAGGATTGAAATAAACAGTTTTTATATTAATTAGAAACAAATCCTCTCAATTGGAAGGTGTAACTGTTTCTAAATTGCACACATAACAGTTACTCAGACTTTTATTCAGTTACATGCTTTTAAATTTGTCAGCCATTCATAATCTAATATGCTATAACTACAGTTTACAACAGCACCATAAAATATTGATTCAATTGTTTTGACCTTTTATTGATGAGCATAACATGTAATTAAAGCAGTATGCACCTTTTCTTGAAGCAAGCTATTCTTACATTGCTAGTGCACCAGACTAGCTACGTATTAACAGCACCAGCCTAGAAGAATTGGGTTTTACACATGTTTTGCAGTAATACATACTCCAATTATCTCTTTGCTGGTTTCTGATTATAGTTTAATCAAAGACACTCAATACTACACTTGTAGGACCTGAATATAGATTGCCACTCTCTTCACTGGCCAAGTACATTGATTTCACCAGCTGAGAACCTGACTCAGATGCTTCATATTAAACTGAAAGCAAAGGGCTTGTAAAGGACCTGTGGCTGTCAGAAACACAGGAGGCATCATTAGATGCACCTGAGACTGATAATGCAAAACTCCCTCCCAATGCAGAGCAAAGCTTTCTTCCGAAGTCCATGGGGATATTTACTCACTCTGAAGTTGTTAAAGCCCCTTTATCAGCTTTCTCCATAAGATAACAGCCTTGCTTGGCTCCTGGGAACAATGCTCTGCTTTTCTTAGCTTTGACCCTATTAGGTAAATCCACGTTTCTTTTGTGGCTGACTAGCTGCAAGAAGATGTTGTTTATCTCGGTTTACCTCACACCCTTCAGAAAAAAAAAAAAATCTAAACAGATTCTCAAAATGTTTGTGATCAGATTGAATAGGCCAAATTAATCCTTTGTGCTTTCAGCCTGTTTTTCATTAATTAGTGGAAACCCAACCTGACAATGCTCAATATCACAGTCACCAGACTAAGAGTGCATTACTGAGATAAATGGAGAAGAAGGAAGATGTCAGTTCCTGGCATTATCATCCTCCTGTGCAATAGCTGGTTGTTTGTTTGTTTGTTTGAATGTATATGATAATGACAGATAATGCATTATTTTTATTCTTCCAGAGCCTAGGATATTTCTGTGAAGTCATGTAAATAAAATAGGGAGACCAAGGACTGCTGTGGTTGTCAAGTGTTTTTGGAAATCTCTGCTGCCTTATAAAAAAACTAACTCCTCCTGTTTTTCTTTTTTTTTTTTAATTTGGTATCAGTTCAATGCCTTCACAAATGCTGGCACGTTTAAAGCCTGGGCATCCTTTCAAAGTACCACTGCACAGCCCCTTCCTCTAGGGACACCTTTTCTCTTTCAGAATGTATATTCACATGGAGTCAGTGTTATCCCAGATCCCAGCCTCTCATGGTTGTGCTCCCATAGGCCACCACAACAAGAGCTGCCCATTAGCTTTGGGTCTTCACTACCTGTGCGCCATGAACGTACTGCTTCTTGCACTGTGTTATCTCCAAAGTTCTTAAGAGATTCTGGTCTCTTGTGGCTGTCACGTATCTTCCTCTTCTCCCTCCTGCACCCAGCTCTCCTTAAAACTCCTCCAGGAATCAATATTGCAAAGAAACAATTGTTGGAAATCAATGAGGCTTTCATACTTATTTAGCAGTTCCTGCTCAGCTTTGGCCATTTCTGAATTTGCAATTTCCATTAATAGTGTCAGTTTTTGTGAGGCTGTCCTGGTGCAAGTCACAGCTCACACCCAGCATGGCAGAGGGTGGTAGGGCAGCTTTGATCCCTTTAGCGCTGAGGGCAGCCAAGGGTGAGATGGTCCTTCTGCATCAGATGGAGCAGCCACATGGCTGTAGTAATTTGTTCTTTGGTGAAGTAAATTGTTCACAGTAGGATGTGATGGGTTGAAAACGCTGTATCAGGCTGCAATAAGAACTCAGTGTCCTGCTTCCACTGAAGAGGCATGGAAACAGACAACCTTCACCATCCAAATTTCAAGTAACATTAAAAAAAGACACAAAAAGGAGTGTGTGGTCAGGGAGGAAGATAGCACTTTTTCATGCTTGGCTAAAGTGCTAGTACCAAAATGTGCAGAAGAAAAAGTTACAGGAAGATGTTTCCGGGGACCACAGACTGTCCTGACATCTACAGGAGGCAAAGATGATGGGTAGGCAGCTACAGAGCTTCCAGTTAGACATTTTGCTCATACAGTTCACACAGGAAGACGACAAAGGCATACTTAACAAGGCTTAAGAAAGGATAAGCAAGCACTTTACCTACAAAACACGCTCCTGGTAATCCATGGAGGGTTCACAGAATCATAAACTTTTTACATTGGAAGAGTGCTGTAAAGGCCATCTAGTCCAACTCCCCTGCAATGAACTTACAGCTAGATTGAGGTGCTCAGAGCTCGTCCAGCTTGTCCCCATCCTCCTGTCTCTGAGTGACAGCCCTGCATCTTCTTTCATTGTCTCTAACATGCAGTGTGGTACAATGTGACAGCTTACCTTAGCCACATACTTTGCCATTGACCTCAACACAGTGAGAGCTTTAAAGATACCTGCTAAGAATACATGAGTATTCAATATCTGATGGGCAGTAGTAGAAGGCAGCTAAGGAGCAAAGTCTTTTCCTTCTGGCATACTCCCATGGGTGAAGACAGCTTGGGAATATCTTCTCTGCACCATAGAATTGTGACTGTGTCTGGACAATGTATTATTAGCAGAGAGTTAAAGTACTGCTGAGGTCCAGAGATCAAGAAACTTCAGTCCAGCTGCTGAATTTTCACCTGCAAATATGCAGAATACATGTACATGTGTGTGTACTAATCTTTACCTTTGCAAATGAGCAAACCATTTGTTCAAGCAAATCTGCTTGCCCTGTATCCCAGCTACTCAATTTATGAGCACAGATTTCTGACTGGCAATTTCAGTGGACATCACCAAAGCACTTGCTTAAGGTCCTGTGGTTGTCTTCTTTTATTGTTCTCCTGATCCTCTGCTTATCCTGACAAAATCATAGAGTGTGCTGACATCATCTTTTCTACGATCACCTCCAAAAAAGAAAATACCTTCTATTATGTTTCTATACTCATCATACAGCTTTTCTGCCAAGATGAATGACCCACACAAAACCAAGCAAGGAAGCTAAGCTTTGAGAGATGGCTGTGCAAGCAGAGCTAGCACGTGGGTATACACTAGATCATCTTCTGCTTCCCTACCACCTCCAGTCTTGTGTGCCAGCAGGGGTCTGAAACCAATGAGGCCATTAAGCTCAAAATTTGCATGTGGTCTCAGAGCTAAGTGGGGACAAGCTTAGAAAGTACTTGAGCTGATCTCTCCCCTCCATATCAAGACTGAGGGTCACCGATGGGACTGGAGGAAGAAGCTGACACTGTAGGTGCAGTCTACTATTTGGGATGGAGGAGAGAAAAACAAAGGAATAAAGAAAAAAACAATCAAGACATGAATAATTATTATTAAAAAACAAACCAACAAACAAAAACCCAACACATCAAAGTAAAGCTAAAACAAGGCCATCTCTTTTGTAAGCTTTCTGCCTTGCTATGGAAGAATGGAAACTGCTTTACTCAGAGGTTTGAAACCCAAACCACAAGGGCTTACAGGGTGTGCCATGCGCAGGGCAAATAGGACAGACTTCTGCTTTACCATATGATAAGCACTGTGTTCTGCACACCATAAATAAATTTTCTATAAGCTGTCTCATAAGGTTTAATTTACCAGATTTTTTTACATGCTGTATAAGAGGCAGCTCTCATCTTATTTCAACAAGTGACCTTAATTTATTGAGAAGAAATTCTCCGTGCTCTAAACTGGTCATTATGTGATCAGTATGTCCAAATCTTAAAAACAAAGTGAATGCTCCATAAATATGGTGGGTTTGCCTTTGAAAAACTTCTCTACATAGTCTTTACTCTTCAAGCTTTACTTGATCAGTCCTCTGGACATACAAACTCATAAAACAGGCAAGTTTGCCAGGCCAGAGCTGTTACTGATGGAAATTTGGGTTGTCTAAGGAGAACCACTGATCTGTGTACTCTGGCAATTTAGCTCATGCAAAATGAGATATAATGTGTTTGGCTTTACTTTTGCTTTTAAAAAAATTTTATTTTTTAAATATACTGCAGGGAAGACTATGAATGATCTCAGCCTGACAACAAATTGCATTTTCATGGACTCATAGAATGGAACCATAGAATGGCTTCTGTTGGAAGGGACCTCAAATATCATCCAGTTCCAATCCCCTGCCACGGGCACAGCTGCCCCCCACCAGCTCAGGCTGCCCAGGGCCCCATTCAACCTGGCCTTGAGCATCTTCAGGAATGGGGCATTCACAGCTTCTCTGGGCAGCTGTGTCAGTGCCTCACTGTCCAATGAGTAAAGAATTTATTCCTAACGTCTAGCTTAAATCTTTTTCTCTTTTAATTTAAAGCCATTCTCCTTTGTCCTATCACTATTAGAGGGCATGAACAGTTACTCCCCTTCCTGCTTATTAGCTCCTTTCAAGTACTGGGAGGCTGAAATTAGGCCACCTCCAGTCCGAACAAGCCCAAGCCCCTCAGCCTGTCTTCGTAGAAGAGGTGCCCCAGCCCTCTGATCATCTTTGTGGCCCTCCAGTGGACCCACTCCAACAGCTACGATCCTCAGTGAATATCCTTATAGACACAGTACATAATGAGAGATTGAAGAAAGGAGGTGCTGTCTGCTCAGCAGAGCAGCAGACCTGCATCTGCATCTCCCTCATCCCCATGCAGATCCTCTACAACTGAGCTTAAGTTTCAGGCCTTCTTGCAGTAAAAGCATTCATCTGTCCTCTTCTATCCAGCAGCGGTGCTGAAAAATTAGACGGCTGATTGGCAGAGATACCAAGAGCCAGGTTAACATACAATGTTTCCTAGAGAATTGGGCTAAAAAGAAAGAATAAAGAATCTCACCTTGTCCATATCCATATCCATACATCAAACTTCAGGAAGACTAGGGAGGCAGAAATATCTCATTTGGTGAACTGTTTTAAACCACATTTAATGAATAACTATCTTTTCTTAGAACCTCAATTGACCCCAGGTACTACACCATCCATCAGAAAATACAAAATCTCACAAAAGTCTTGGACTCCGGGAACATGAAACATTCACTTAGTGCAAACTTTCCTGAGAACCATACAGCTAGGGTTACCCTGCATTCTCGAACAAAATACTTCCCCATCAAGCAAAAAAGACCTCGTCAAACACAGATGAGTTTGCTCCCTCCCAAAATTAACTAAATAAAAATAAAGAAATAATGGTTTGTTTTGACAATACTAGCCTCTTGTTTCAGTACAATTGTTCCAAACCATAAGGAAACACTATTTATTTACACGTATCCACAGAAATATTAAAGTTATTCACAAGAAAGGAAGTTCTGGTTTCTGAGTTTCTCTAAACGAAGACTTGATCTCGGACAGACCCTCTTGGCCATGCTGCGACACAGAACAAATAAGACAACAGTGAGCAGTTACTGTCATCAAGCCAACAGCACTGCTTCAAATTCAGATAGAAACCAAATCTGACCCTCTATAGAGACTACTGTGGATTAAAGAGACTCATGTCTTTTTCTGGGACAGGGAAGTGTCAATCCTCAACCATGGCTGGAGGACTTGGAGCATGTCAGCTGAAGAAGTAGGATCAAAATGACAATCAGGAGGGTGATGGGTCTTGCTGGGATGACAGGCAGGGCATGCATGTGGAGTGAACACATACATGTGTACTCTATTGCCCCTAAACTTCCCGCTGTCCCCTTTCTTGTGAACCAGCAGGGCTCCAAGCCCGCTGAGACAACTGACTTGTGCAATTTCAATGCCCTTTAGTAATGCACAAGAACAGAACCGACAGGACAGCAGAGGGGATGGGGGTGTCGCAAGGCTTCTATTTATTTACATGGCCATGAAGCCCATGGTTTGCTCATACCACATGATTCAGGGACAAGAAATTTAAGATTTTACACCGACAATTCTTTATAGCAAGTATCCCCAGGAGGTGTCTTTTCAAGGGCCACCATGCCCTAATTAACAAAGCAAAGCCATAGGTGCAATGTAGAGGCCTTCAAGGTCTTGCTTAGAAATCCCAGTATAGGGCACTATTCATGGGAAACAGCAACACACAGTTCCAGACTTGTGCCACCTCCCATTTCTTACCCACTCAGAGCTCCTACATCTTTTTGTGGTACCCTGGGGATTAAGTTTGTAGCAACCAGCCTGTGGTTATCTGAAGGCTTCCCTCAAACACAGGGTAATCCATAACCAAAACTGCCCCTTTTTCCCAGTGAGAACCAACAGATGGAGGTAACACAGAAATCTGTGAGATGTGACACTTTCCTCAGGGACTCAAATCTCTGAAGCCCTACTTCTTCCCGCCACAGCACACTCCCAAAGCTGCCACGTAACAGAGAGCTCCTCATGAGGGAGACCCAAACTGTCCTCTTCCCACCAAAATTTCCCCTTGAAGTCCACATCCAAATTCTTAGCCCTTAACAGCTCAGTGTTTGGCAGGAAATACTGAAACACATCTCCTGATATACATACAGTGTTTACTATTCCAAAGTGGAACCAGCAATCTTCTCCTCATTTAATCTTGCAAAAGAACTGTGCAAACATAAACAGTTGTTTTTGAGATGCAGTGATTAGGAAACATCCACACAGCTCTAATGTACGCAAATAAATCAATACACAAAGATAGATTAAAAAGGCAACACCAGAAAAGAATAACAAGGACTGTGGTCTTATGCTGGTTTTCTTGTAAAGATGTTTTCAACTTCATTTAGAAATGCCTCCTTCTCTCTTTCTGAATACACACGTGCAGGACATTCAAAGAGAGGTCTTGGTCAGAAAGAACCGGTTTGCATAGGGAGTTATTGGCAAGCAGGTTTCAGAGACCATATTATTCTTATGACTCACTTTGTCCTCTGCAAAATTATTCCAGTGAAAAGATTTTTTTTTTTTCTGAGGTGAAGCACAATTAAGTTTGACCTTCTTTGCTTAAATTAAAATAGGACTGAAATGAAGAATCTGACTCATTCCTCTAATTTTACAGGCTCAATAGTAATCTAGCCATGCTATTCATTTAGAGAAACCATTAATTTTGTTATGTGGCTGAAACTAGAAGGCCTCAGCTTTCTTTCTCTCACTTTTCCCCCCTCTTTTTGCTCTTTGTCTGTGCACCTGTTTGCACCACTTTACCATCCCATTTGAAAAACTTTGGGTAATCCTTTGGCACTAACCCTGGTGTGATAATACTTGTGTTATTCAGAAGCATAATTACAAAGGACAACGCAGATAAAACATGTCTTTCACTTCTGCTGTGAATATGCCAGTTTTGCCAATCTTCAAGGTGAATGATTTCTAAAACCTCCTGTATTTAATGTTAATCTAAATTCTTCACACAGTGAAACTTCCAGCACCTTAGGGGAAATTGGTTACATTTGACACATCAGAGTGAATGCTAATGGTCAAAACTTTTAAAGTAACTCTCTTAACAGCAGCACCTTCCATGCCAGAGTCCTTCTCTGCAACACTTTGTGAATCTCGATGTGTTCAGAGGCAGCTTAGTGTTAGGCCTTATTTTGTCAAGGGAAGCTAAATGCTGGGGCCAGGAAATATGCCAGTGGGGATACAAAAGCAAAATCTTTGATTACTGCATGGATAATATTATTAAAATCTAAATGTCACAGCTTTTACTTTCTTTCCATATTTTGGAAAGGACTTTAATTAACTCTGAATAATCTTCCAGCTGCAAAGATGTTTGCTACTCACTAAATGTGGAAAGCTCAACAAGACCCTATAAATATCATCCAGGTGCCTGATTTGGGAGAGCGAAAGTCTGTATCTCCACACCCCTTGTTTCCTTCCACTTCAGGCTCTATCAGAAAGGGCCAAACTTTGCTCCATTTCATGTCCCATTGCAAATTTGGACTCACTGGGGCCAGTATCAAGGGGAATGTCCCTGTGGTTTGGGTCATTCCTAATGAACTCCAACCCAGCAACCGCTTTTGTTAAACCCACAAAAGCATTTGCATGAGTGACTTACGTGAGTGCAACAGTTGAAACATGACACAGGAAGAGATCTCATTTATGCAAGCATCCTTTAAATTCTTTTGGGATTTCCTAGTAAAAAAAAAAAAAAGAAAGTATTTTAAATCCTGCATAGGAGAAAACACTCAGTTAAGGCCATATTGTTAATGCATTGCAGACTGTGGTGGCTACTGTTGCTTTACTGTCATCCTCACAGCCACAAGAGATATTCCAACCAGTTTCCTCTGGTACCAGTCACAAGCTGGTA
Source organism: Alectoris magna (assembly GCA_030625065.1). Lineage (NCBI taxonomy): Eukaryota > Metazoa > Chordata > Aves > Galliformes > Phasianidae > Alectoris > Alectoris magna. The sequence goes on from CM060560.1 coordinate 143,413,404, forward strand.
ATAGCAACATGGAACTCATGGAGGGCTACAAAGCAAGAGAAATTACTCTGGATTCTTTTTTCAATAGCCTCTATGTTTAGAACCAGTTTTTCTCCACCATGTTGTTCCATATCACTGCAGGATAGACATGTTACATTTTTCTCAGGGTGCTGAGCTATTTGGGTCAGAATACCTGTTCTAGTCTTCTGCTTAGCCCCAGACCTATGGCTAGGCATGGTAAATATACTGTGATGATAACAGTGGCAAACTGACATGCAAAAGTATTGGCCTTCATTTCCAACCTGATTGCTGACAAAATGTGCAATATCCAGCAGCACTGTCTAGAGGTAATGAAAATGAGATTCATGTCGGCTATTAGGAAGAATTTCATTTCAGAAAGAGTGCTGCTGCAGTGGCACAGGCTGCCAAGTGAGGTGGTGGAGTCACCATCCCTGGAAGTGTTCCAGAGCCGTGTGGATGTGGCACTGAGGGATGTGGTCAGTGGGCATGGTGGCCATGGGTTGGTGGTTGGACATGATAATCTTAGAAGTCTTTTCCAACCTTTATGATTCTATGAGAATGGAGGGTGACCAGCAGAGCTCCTTGACCCCTGACTCTCTCGTCTATGTGAGATATCTCATCCCATGAACTCAGTGAACCAAAAGGGCTAGAAAAAGTTGCAGAGATACCCCCTAGGACAGTGCTCAGAGGGCACGTACCAGCTCAGCACAGCTTCCTGTCATCTCTGAAGCAAAGGAACAAATGAATAAGTGCCCAGAAGCAAGTCAGCCACATTGTGTGGTCCAAGCCAGCAGTAAGAGCGTTGCATACAATCTAGTTCACTTTCCAAATCCTGACATTGCCCTGCCCCCAAGAGAGACTGAAAAAAACCGAAGGTAAGAAGGACATCTAGTTTCTCGGTCAGCTCTCCACAAACTTCTCAACAATCTTTTTAGCCCCAAATGGAAAATTGTCATACAGCAATAATAATTAGCCATGTTATCAGAAAAAGGTAAGGCAAATGGAGGGGACGGCGTACCTTTCCAGCTACATGTTTTGCTCTACACCATGTGGGTTTTTTCAAAGCTTGTCCCAGCTTCTCAGATTGCTTTGTAATAGCACCTAGCCTAAATCCAACTATGTGCAGCAGAGAATGACTCTCCATATATTCTTCAAAATGCCTGGAGAATCACAGTGATCATTTCCAATTCATGTGATTTTCTGCCTGAAGAAACATGGTATTTCTTCAGTGACAACTGTTTGGTGGTTTGGTGTCAGCTAATCTGATTTAAACAGGATGTTTAGTGTTCAGGTCAAATCTGCGGACCAACAGTTTGTATATTACAGGCACGGGTTTGAAAAATAAATATTTTTTTTTTTTTTGCATTGTAGTTACAGCACAATATTTAAAAGATACAAGCCTTTCAGTCAATAAAATAACACTTCCACCTCTGGACTGTGACATTGTATCCTCTGAATCAGTTACCAGTCTTGTGTACATAATGTGAACCATCAGCCCAAAATGAAGAAGATAAAAACTTTGTGGAGGTGTTACGAAGTCTTCTCTGCCTCACTACACAAATGCTTAGAGGATGAAGAGGATGCCTAGGGATCCTTCTGTGAGAGCTGAAAATAGAAACGCTTCATGCAGTAAAATCATAGAATCATAGAATGAATTAAGTTGGAGGATAACTTAAAGCCCATCTACTTCCAACCCCCTTCTGCAGGCAGGGCTGCCACCCAGCAGCTCAGGCTGCCTAGCGCCCCATCTGACCTGGCCTTGAGTGCCTCCAGGGATGGGGCACCACAGCTTCTCTGGGCAGCTGTGCCAGTGCCTCACTGCTCTCTCAATGAAAAATTTCCTCCTGACATCTCGTCTAATTCTTCCTTCTTTTAGTCTAAAACCATTCCCCCTTGTCTTATCACTGTCTACCTGTGGAGAGAAGTCCTAAAGAATCTCCAAGGTGCTTCCCTAGAGCTTTCTGAGGCAACTCAGATGTCATTGGTTGATCAAGGTAGACAGCCTGGAAGATCAATCATTGAGGTCATATTCTGCACTGACGTACCCTGATCATAGTAAGTGAAAATTTCATTTCTTCCACTCTCGTATTCATAATAGGATAGAGAATTAATTTCAGCATCTTAATAAAGACTATCTAGGTTTGCATCCCAGTGTTCATGAAATCCTGAAATGAAACAAGTGTTGAAAAGAACACAAATAGACCATGTTCACAGCAATTCAGTGAGGAGCCTTCCAAGGTCAAGCAAGGCTAACACCTTCCAAGCAAAGAGGAAAAAAATAAACTTTTCTCCCTACACAGGTTTTCCAAATGAAGGACAGAGGTTATTTTGTGGGTGGGCTTATTTTCAAAGTTTCGATTTAATTAGGATAGTTTTCTAACTGCTTGGCTGCTTATCAGAATCTCGGCAGGATAGAAATTGGGCAAAAATGCTTCTAGAACAAACCTTATTGTAAGAGATCCCTCATTCCCTGGTCCTAGCCAGCTGGAAACACCATGAATAGCCTCTTCAATGATATTTCAGTCTCCTGCTTTTAGACCCAGCTGAAACCAGGAAGTGCGGCAAAACCATAAATACCATTAAAAGACAGAGAGGGAGAAAGATTAACCAGATTTTGGCAAACCTCCAAAATTCTGCATTTCAGTTTGGGGCACAGGTTCAAGCTGGTTTTCCCGGATCAGTTCATCTACCTCAGTTATTTCCTGCTTTTACATGGTGTAAAGTGCATTTGCTTATCTTTTACTCCTTTGTACATCAAGCGCTACTCATACTCCTTATGCATCAGACAATATTTGTGCAAAAAGAGTAAGAGGACTAAAATCATGGCAAGACTCCACAGCTAATTTGGAATAAGAAATAGTGGGCGGCACAAGCTGATTCCAGCTGCAAGGGGTTATATGGAAATAACCCTCTCCCAGTTTCAAAGTCCTGTCCCGTGTAGCACGTTTGTTCATTAATTAGAAATTATCATATGTATTATTGATCACAAATGAATAGCAAAATTCATTGTGCAGGCCTGCTGAAGGAAGAAAAAAAAATGGAAAAAGAAAAAGCTGAAGGGCCTGTGATTTTTGGTATGGTTCTAAATGGGGAGAGGGGTGAGGAGGAGACCATTCCTGCTCATCTGCTTCTGTATAGAAGTCAGCGGGAACATGGCAGAATGGCTACTTACCCTTTGGCTTTTTGGTTTATAGCAACTGTTCAAATGCCTTTTGAACACAAATGTGAGTACTCTCCTAAACAGAGGTTAGTATCCACTGCTGCTTTTTGAGATCAGTTCTGCTCAAGCACTGAGCAGCTCCTGCAAGGACTCAGTGTCTTCAGTAGTCAGCCTGGGACTGCAGCGTAAGACACTACCACAGTATTCAAAACTGTCTTGTAAGGTCATCTGAATGGGATACTGACCATGCTAGAGTCCAAAGGGTGCCTTTGAAACTGTGGTCACAAACACACAAACCACTGCTGAAAGAATACAAAGTGAAATAAACCAAGAAAACATCAACAAAATATAGCAGGTAGAAAGCAGGGTATGATTTGTCAGAAATGATTTTCAGGCAAATATATTTACTTTTCCTTTTTTTTTGAGGGGGGGGGGAATAAAGCGAGCTGCATGTCCTTTAGAAACAGTGCTAGTATTATTCATGCTGCCAACCAAACCACTTAAGCTGCAGAACCTTTGCAGTACCACAAGTGTAATACAAAAAAAAAAAAAAAGAAAAGAAAAAAAAAACCAACAACAACAACAAAAAAACCCCACTTACTTCCCTTTTTTTTTTCCCCCTGAGTATTGACATTCTTGTGCAGTATTAGGAGAGCTAATTTAGCTTCCAGTTCTAAGAATTTTTGAATCTATAGCCAGTAATTATTTGCATTCAGGGGTACAAAAGAGGAAAACAAAGCCCACAAATTCTAGCACATTCATGTGGGATTGGGAGTTGAATTAGGATCCTCACACCCCATTGAATTATCGGCCCCCCTATTAGAGCCTTATTAAAATGGTAATGATTATAATGCCAGTCATAGGCAGGCTGTCGCACCTGTCAAAAAAAATACCCCGATTATCCTGTTCATTCAACTGTCTGGCACTCGAATCCCTGTCTCAGGTTTACTATTCTGTGAAGTTTTTCTTTTTCTTTCTTTTTTTCCCCCCTTTCTATGAAGAAAAGCAAAAGATACAAGAACAAACACTTCCACAAAGGTGATAAAAAAAAAAAAATCCCCTCTAATTTAGCACATCTACTACCCATTTAGCATTACAGTCTCTAGGACAGCAATCTGAGGAAATAGATACTATTTCACTGGATATCTCTATAGCAAGGAAGAATACAGAGGGCTACACTAAAACGTCTCGATAAAAAGGAACATTAGTATTTTAAGAACAAAAAGAAGAATTGTCCTTCCCCCTTCCATACACACACATGCACACACCATTTCTACGCACAGCCAGGATTATGTTACTCAGAGCAGTGAAGTCTTTCTTCATACACAAAATAAACACCTCAGATGGTTTAAAGAAGCCATCCTCAAAGGACCATCATTAGTCTCCGTTCACAGATTTACTGAGGAAGAAATGGTATTTATTCATTTTCTCCTTCTAAATTAGCGAAAATAAAATTCAAAATAAACAGCACACATCTTGGGTCTAATCCTGAACACGCATTCAGTAAAAGTGCACTGAGGCTTGGAGCTTTCAGTTTTAAATCCTGGAGGGATTATTCCAGTCGCAGTTGTTAACAGCAAGAACAACGATAATTTTAATAATAATGAAACAACACAGAGATAGTTGGCTTCCTTCAAAGTGAAAAACAAGTCAAAGTGGCATACATGGGTTCCTGAGGATTTTAGCTGATTAGGTGGAGAGAAGACTAAATATTTTCTGTCTTACTCAAAGGATGCCTTTCCTCTGTCCTCTATCACAGTTGTATGAGTTTGTCAAATACCACAGTATAAAACAATGCCAGTGGAAGAGCATTTAGGGGCTGAATGCCTTCAATAGCATCCAAGACAGATGCTGTGTCACTAAGTGCCTGGGACTCTTTGGGATGTGGACCAACCAACAAAAGGCCACTTGGGTTCTGTTTGTTTTGGTTTGTTCCAGAAAAACATTTTTGATAAAACATAAAAAAAGCTGGGATTTTCTTAGCATTGGGAATAAAGGAATGTGTAAGAACTGCACTAAGCTGGCGTCAGCTCCCAAGCTTGTAGGGCACTAGATTTGATCCTATTTTCACCAAAGCAACTAGAAAAAAATACTTTTATTTAGAAGCTGACCTATTAACTTGCATAATTATTCCCATTCTAAGACAATAGGGGTTGTAGCTAGACTTCGGCAAAAACAGCCCCAAATGCCATTATTATTTAAGTTATTTGTTATGATCCTAAATATATATTTTCTGATCTCACAACAGCTCAAAGAATATTTCTTAAGGTGAAAGGGAACAGATTTCAAATGGATTTTTTTAGTAAGGAGCAAGAAGTGAGCAGAGAATTGAAGAAAATAAATAATCTAGCAAGCTGTGTGCTGTTTACTAAGTAACACCTCCTCTGTTTTTTTTGGACCTGATGTCCCTAAGTATTCTGTTTTCTACTTTTTTAAGATGGCAAATACTCAACAGCAGGGATGTATGCTGCTTGCTCATTGCCTGCAAAGGAAGAACTTAAGGAGAAATTTGAGTTCTTCAAAGACACAGTGATTCTTTTTTTAAAAACCCAGTTATCTCTATGGAAGGAAAGCCAGGCCAAGCTTAAGCCCTTCTGAAAACTCTATCTTATATATAAACACAATCACTTCACCCAAAATCCCTCAGTGTCCCCATAGTCAAAGATGACTGAACAATGCGGTCAGACTGTGAGAAATAAGCAACCTACAAGTTTTTGACTCTCCACTCCTAAATTTGTAGGATGAACATAAGGCTAATGCAGCCTTCATATCAAGTTCAAGTTCAAGCAGCTTCTAGGTCACCTGAACTTTTGCAGAATGTTAAGGAATGCCCTGAGACCATACCACTAGCTTCACAGCACATGCCACCCAGATGTTACTATTTACTTTTTATTCTCACCTTAAATCATCTCTGCTGACTTAGAGCTCCCTCTTCCTACACAAACTCCTGAAATCCTTGCTCCTTTATAATATCCTTGGGAGAACCACAGAGTTCAGACTGACTGTCAGAAGCTGCACATTACAAAGGGAACAAGAGAGGCTACACCTGCAAGGAAGAGTTGGATGGGATGAATGCAGATGCTGCCTGTATTCCTGAAGATGGAACACAGCTTGGACCTGATAAGAACAGCTGAGGCAACAAGACTATGATTTGTTTCTCCAACACAAGGGCAGGCAGAGAGCCCCTGGGCAAGAGAAGACAGAAAACAACAAGGGTGCACCTCATCTCATGTACTTCAATCAAATAGGTGCAACAAAATTCAGCAGACAAACTTCTGAAAGCATTACCAAGGAAAAGCTTGCATGTATAAAACACCACCATAGCAATGGAGACAAATAGCTCCAACAAGCAGGGGGTTGAGATCACATCAAAAACATTTCACTTGCCTAAAATTTGCCTGCAATTGATCAAAATGCAAATATTTGAGGTGATGCTCCGAGTTGCATCACCCTTTCAGACATTTTCCTCCCTGAATTTCACCAATATTCACATGATTTTGTGGCTTCTCATTTTGAGTGAATGAACGTTGACACCCTTTGTGGATATGGTAGCTAAAGAAACTACCCATTCCTTCAAAAAAATTCTCAAGCAGAAACAGGCCACCCACTAATTATTAGCCAGAGTTACCAGTTAAAAACATAAGGGGAATCTCATGAATGGAGGGCAGTGTGCGTGTTTTATTAGTTTGAACAACTGAATAGATGGATGAAAGATAAGGTAATGATTTGTGACAGGGGTCCAAAATTTAATTTCAACAATTAAATTATCCTTCTAAGAGATCCCCAAGGAAATCTATTAAAATACCATCTTCCCCTAACCCCAAAGTACACAAAAGCTGCCTAGTAACTGTCCAGTATCACTTCCTTTGTGACATGTTGGATGATTCCCAAGACAAAAACCATATGCTGTTCAATGAATGGTAGAGCAATCAACAAGGAAAGGCTGTTCTTTACGTTACTTGCCCAAAAGAAAGAAAAAAAAAAAAAAGGAAAAAAAAAAAGAAAAAAGGAAGAAAAGGGAAAAAAAAAAGAGAAAAGAAACTAACAGCTATGCAACATAGTTTGGTCTAGAAAACATAGGGTTTGGTTTTGCACAATTTGTTTGTCGCTGGATAGTCAAAATACCAGGTCTTAAAAAGCAAGATTATGTTCCTAGAAAGTATGAGGGGAAATGAACTCCTGAGGCCATGAAATTTCTGCACCCAAAGGCAATCCCCTGTGTTCATAGGAGCATGCAGCAGTGAAAGCTGGATTGGCTCATGCTTGTTCAAGACTTTTATCAGTTCTCTGATGTTGAAGCCTATGCTTTCCCTCTTCCCACCACATTACAGCCTCCTTACACTGTTGTTAAACCTAAGCTTAGCTCAACAGTATAAACATTGCTATTTAAACCCAGAAGCTCCATCTGTGAAGCATAAAAGAGATCCACAAAAGAAGGTAGAAGAATGAATTTCTGCACTATGATAGAGTTAAAGGAGGTTTTTACTGGACTGGAAAAAGTGGAACAACTTTTTCACATAAAAATGATACTTACTTACTTATACCCAAATGTGGAATATGAAGCAAGATATTGAGCAACACAAGAGCCCATAGAATCCTAAAATCATAGAATTGCCCAGGTTGGAAAAGACCTTAAAGATCATCAAGTCCAGCCACAACCTAGCCATACTACCCTAACTCTAACAGCCCTCCACTAAATCATGTCCCTGAGCACCACATCCAAACGGTTTTTAAACACATCCAGGGATGGTGACTCAACCACCTCACCGCGGAGCCTATTCCAGTGCTTAACTACCCTTTCTGTAAAGAAGCTTTTCCTGATTTTTCCATGTGACATCTCAGATGCCTAATTTATTTACCAATTAATTATGTATCTATTGATGGCAAGAAAAGAAGTCATGGTGCAGATGAGTCATTCTGAAATATCAGTTTGAGATGTGATATGAAAAAACAGTATCAAGTATTGATGAGATCAACATCAGGAAGGAAACTTGCCCCCAGCCAGTTGGTCCATAGTCCACAAAACTTCCCTCTGTGCTATTTTTTAAATTTTTTTTCTCTAGTCTCATTCAAAATTATTTAAAAATTTCTTTTCGGTCATCAGTTCTATACAGCAAAGCATTGTATGTTCAGATGTGATTTTTGAAGCTTGAATAAAAAGGTGTTCTTAACAAGAAAACTTCACTTTGGGAGGTAAGCACACATCTCAGATAACTGCTTTGTTCACATGCAAGCCTCAGTCCCACAAAGATTTAGACATTTACATCACTTCCCCTGTATTTTTCTTCCAAAAAACAGAACTCATCCCAATGTAAGGAATTGTAAGCAGATGAGCAGTTTATGTCTAGGCAGATGCATGCCGTTAAGACTTTGCAGGACTTAGACTGGAGAGAAGTTGCGGTATCTGGTTTCAGAAGACTACAGGAAACTCCGAAAGGAGCCTTGTGAGAACCACCAGAACTTTTTACCCATCCAGCCTTGCACATTTAATTCCAGGTCCCGAAGTCTATGCAGCTAATCGGTATTCTCATAATTCAAAAACAACAAGAGAGAATTTTTTAGATACCAAGATTTCCTTTCTCATATGGAAAACCTCAAACTTCAAGAAAATCTAAAGAAATTTTACAGACAGCTACCTATACATTTTTAAAATATAGTTTTCTCTTTGTATGATTATTCACAATCCTGAAGCCAAAACCCCAGATCTGAACAACTGCCCAAACCCCTCTTCAGTCTGGTCCCAAGTGTAGTTAGCATCCAGTTCAGAATATACTGCTTTGACTCTGAAAAGGAGCAGTTACCTCTTTCATAAGCAGCTTTAGAGAGAAGGATAATAACAAACAAACAAAAAAAAAAAAAAACAAACCAAAACACAAAACAAAACAAGAAAAAAAAAACAACCCACTAAAAACTAGGAAGAAAAGAAAAAAATTCTATCCTTAAAAAGCTTGAACAGATGTTTATCATTATGGCCAAGGTAGAAGTGACTGGTGTAAGTACCTGAAAGAATACTGAGACCAAAATCCTCTTAGTGAAGTCAAGATTTTGGTCATAATTGATAATTTGCTCCACAACCCAATTCTGCGCATGAAATTCTCCAAAGATGCTGCCTAAGCTCAGTGACTTAGTGGTTTCCTGCGCTAATAGGTCTGAAGATTCCCGAATACTTGATACTGTACGTGGATATTCCCATTTAATTCCCAGTTGCTGAAATGCACTGAGATTACACCTAAACCTGCTGAGATTCCTTGCTGTGATGTTCTTCTGATCATCTTGTCTGCAAGACTTGACAGTACATGTCCCCTGTGTACGTCTACCCAATCAGCCACATGCAAATGAGGAAGGTGGAATTTCTGGACTATGGTTTCCTGTTTAGCTTTTGTGGTTCCTATTCCTGCCTGCCTTCTTCTGCTACAGCTTACAGAGCTTCAGCACCCAACTCAGGACTGCAGATGCCCCAGAAAGACAAATACTCTCTGCCCTCAAAGGTGCGAAGTTCAATTACTGGATGTAGCTGTGACTCCTTCAATCAACAAACCCCTACACAGAGGCCTCTGTTAGCTGAGACTTTGACTTCATGGTATTTATTTTGCTCTGCTTCATAAAGATTTTACCACCAGTGATGACTCACCCAACAGTTATACATGGTAACTACTAGGACAACTGGAACTGAAGGGTTTCGTGAAGGAGTTTGATTCCTCATACTTGTATACACCACACATGAAGGAAATCAGTGGAATTGCTTCAGTCTAGTTTCAAATTAACACCAGATCAGGCTCATAAATTTATTCTCAAACTACAAACAGCAGTGAGGCATATTGCAGGCATTTGTTTTTCTCTGAGTATTCCATCCTTACAGTACAGGAGGCAAGAAAAACACCTGCCCTGCTGCACTATCAGTTGGGTGTAACTGTACTGAAATCAAGTGAGATACAAACAACAGATAACCAAGAATTATACTTAGCCCATTTTTAGTGTTGCTCTCTTCTGCATTCAGTAGATCTTAATGTGCTAACAGGAAATCCAGTATTTATCAAATTAGAGGTTTGTGACAATCTTTGAATGGCGATGATCACATAAAACAAGGCCTAAAATTTTCACAGTATTTTCCATTAGCTTTGCTGATGGAGAGTGGTACAGCTCCCCACTCAAAACATTTGTGAGGAAATGTGTTCGATAGGTATGCAATATCACTTGGGGTTTTTATACCAGCCCAGGCTGTACAGTACATGCTATTTTGTTGGGAAAAAAAAAGAACAAAGCAATTATGCTTATCTGTTTTTTTTACCATGTAGATTATTGTGAACAAGTCAACAAGAGTAATCTCTGGTCAAAAGACTGTGAGATATTACAAGTCTCCAATTCATCCTATAATAAAATCCTGCTGACTAGGACAGAGCCAATGGTCCTTACACAGGCAAAATCAAGACAAGGTAAAGTTCAGAAAGAGCACAAAATAAGGAAGAAATGGAAATAACTATCAAACTGTCAGGTTCTGTGCAAACACCTGATTACACTATTATGCATTAAGATCACAGTATACTGTTTCCACATCATACCATGTGGAGTATTTGGGTGTATTGAGAATGTCTGAAGAGCAGGCAGTACACAATAAATTCATGCTCCCCTACAACTATTTAGCAAGTATTCAAGCAGGTGCAATTCAGCCCAGCCATTTCAGATATAAAGAAGAAAGTGCCGTTGTAACGCACAAAAAAATTGGAACTTGCATATTCTAGCTTTGATTCTCCCCTCTGACCTTCACCATCTGACCCTGGTTGAGTCATTTTATCTTCAGACCTCAAATTTCCAGATGTAACATGCCCATTCACTTTCCACATGCCCATCTTCTTTTTTGAGTAAGGATGAGAAGGAAGAGGTCTGTCTTTCAGTATGTTTTTGTGCAGTGCTTAGCACAATGTGAGCTAAACACTGGTCTAATGCAAAAACCAAGCAGCACTTGAATACTTCCAGTGGGCCTTTTGCCAATCACGTTTCCTGTAACCAGGAAGAAACATTGGCTATTAGCATGAATGGAAGGAAGAGACAAGGTTTGGGGAGTTTTTATGAGGGGCACCCCATTCCTGAGCCTCCCAAAGTCTGGTTACACAAGAGCTGTCGGTGTCTCCTTGTGAAGCCAAAGGACCTTTTCCAAATTTGTCAGCCGAAAGCATGATTACACTTTTTCGGACACACCTCCATTTCCCCAGTTGCTTCTTTCTCCACCTCTCGTTCCAGTGGCTCTCTCATCATCTCCCCTCCACAGGATCTTCTCTTGTTTTGGCCAGAGCAATATCGGGTTTTATTCCCTCTTCATTCCCTCCATCCAGTCCCCACACCCGGACCCCCCCAAACTACCATTCTGAGCATTTGAAACAAAAGTGTAAACTTCAGAAACTGTATTTCATGGGTATTCACACATTATGCCAAAACTATGGCCCAAAAGTTTGGCGGGTAATCTCCCCAGAATTTGTGAGCTGATGATGAATGGCTGTGAAGCCTTTGTGATTGCTCAGGCTCCATTGTGGCTGGAACAATGGAGGAGGACACAAGTCTGGCTCAGGAGAGCAACGGATAAAACTGTTGGGGAGAATGGGGGACTCCTGCCGACATGACCACTTGTTGACATTGAAAGGATTCAAAAACAAGTGAGCAGAAACAGAAACGATTCTGTTCGGCGAGGCTATTAGTTGCAACGTGTGGCACTGGAGCGGTCACTCCTGATGTGTTTCCTCGCTAATGAGCTCTGAATGCCCTATTAAACTGGGATGCTATAGGCCCAGCGCCACTAGGGCAATGCTATGCATGGACGACTCCTCCGGCACCTATTGGTTGCCTGCATGAAGGAAGCAACTGGCAACACTCAGATTTAAATAGGACTGACAGTACAGTTAAATGATCATTAATTAGAGTTGCTGAACAGATAGAGACTCAGAGAAATTCTTAATGACAAGATAGCAGTCTAGCATTACTCAGCTTTGAGCAAGTTCAAGTTTGCACTCCATCTTGGTCTTTGTATTGCACAGACTAGTGTCAAATTGATTTTAGTTTCATTCATATATTTGCAAACCATAAGAAATCCTGACTGTGCATCAAGACATACATAAAGATTTTTGTATGAGAACATGCAAAAACAGAAACAAAAACCCTGTGTTAAAAATAGATTTTATATAGAAAAGCTCACATCAGAAAAATGAAAAGAATCAGTTATCTTTTACCATGTTTGGAAATTAATCCTTAAGGAAGCTTCCATTCACACTTTTAACCTACTATTTCATTAGCCCTACTCCCCAGTACTTAATACTCTCAATTCATTCAACCTTACTCCAGCCTTACAGTTTGATCCCCTGGTTTGCTTGGTACTGAATGCTTTTGGAAAACAAGAAAACGTAGTATGAAAGTATCAAGCACTGAAAACCAAACATCAGGAGAAGTGAACTGTCTGGCTTGAGGGCATCATCCCTATGCTCTGCTCTTGGGAAGAGCCCCCATTATCCCTTAATCACCTGGACTGGTTTTGTCATTCCATGAAGCGGTGCGTATGGCCTGTTCTTGCAACCAGATATTGGATTAGCATGAGTTTGGGATCCTACAAGAAATCTTGTTCACTCAAGTCTTTACTGTTGAGTACTGATTCTCACAGTGCTATATAAAAGCTTCATAAATATGCAGAGCAGCTCCTAAAAGCTTAGAGGACCAAGGCACTTGTACAATTCTCCCATTAGGACCTGAACTCCTCAAATAAAAAGGAAAAAAAAAAAAAAAAAAGGTGTATTTGTGACCATAGTAGTGAAGATCAAAGTATTTGGCAGAGTATTTATATCTGACAATAGGCTTTTAGAGAGATTTTGTTCTTAATGAGTGGAAAGTATGTTGCAACAGCGATATTAGTTCCATAATAGTATACACAGGAGTATATTTATATGTGACAAGATGAGCCAGGAACAGATTTTTTTTAATAAAACATAAGATTACATAAATTTTCAGCAGTACATTACTCTGACACTTTCTGTAAATGTTTTTGTACATTTTAAGGAACAACAATACTGAAGGATGAGAGGTAGTTGTTCACAGAATCATGGATCATAGAATCATAGAATGGCTTGAGTTGGAAGGGACCTCAAAATCATCAGGTTCCAACCCCCAGCAATGGGCAGGGTTGCCAACTGCTATAGATCAGACTGCTCAAGAACCCATCAAGCCTGGCCTTGAGCAGGCATGAAGCACTCACAGCTTCTCTGGGCAGCCTGTGCCAGTGCCTGATCACCCTCTGAGTGAAGAATTTCTTCCAAACATCTAAGCTAAACCTCCCCTCTTTCAGTTTAAATCCATTTGCCTTTGTCCTATCACTAACTACCTGAGTAAAAGTGGGTCCCCCTCCTCCTTTTAAGTTCATTTCACGTACTGGAAGATTGCAATGCCTGGAGCCTTCTTTTCCCCAAGCAAAACAGTACCAACTCCCCCAACCTTTCATCACAGAGGAGGTGCCCCAGCCCTCTCATCATCTTTGTGGTCATCCTCTGGACCAGCTCCAACAGCCCTGCATCTGCCTTGTGCTGGGGGCCCCAGGCCCGTACATGTTGGCTATGATGAAAGACATTCTTGAGAAATTTGCTTTAGCAATTATTTGTAATGTGTATTAATTGGTGTGACATTATTTGTATAATGAAATGTGATTATATTCCACAACTCTTAAAAAATCTTTTTACAGCATCTAACACAAGAAGGCCTGGTATGGAGTGTTTCTAAATCCTCACTGAATGCAAGTACCAAGTTAAAAAATAAAAAGTTTGCTTTCATGTGCTCTCTCTCCATTCAAAAGAGTAAACTTTCTAAAGGAAATTACAGTCTCGTGGTAGATGTAGATGCTACTGTATTATCTAAGAAATGTGTTGCCATTTCTTGGGCTAGATGATCTGAGAAGTCTTTTCCAGCCTTAATTATTCTATGATTCTGTGACTTATCTGTATAAATTTTCCAAGCAAAAGGAATGAGAATGGTTCTAATGCAAAAACATCATATTCCCTTCCAGGTAATGTGATTCTCACTGTATCTCATAGAATAGTCAGGGAGAAGGACGACCCTACCTCCCTCTTTCTCTATTTCTCTTCCTCCACCCTCCCTTCTAGCACAGACAGATGTAGCTGTAGAGGGTGAGGGCTCACACATTTTGACCAATTAAATGCTGGCCCAGGGCACGGCAAAACTCGCTGTGACATCATGAGGTTGGAGGTCTATTTTACATGAGCAGCAGGTGGTCAGCCTCATTGTTTGCGGCAAGGCCAGCCTATCTACATCAAATTCCAGCACTGAGATTCTCAATCAAATTTAAATCTTCAGATTTCCCAAGAAAATATGTTAATTATTTTCTGACCTCTAGGCATTAAAAACAGCTTCAGAAAGGAATTCTCAAGATTTGTTGAGCTTATCATAATTACAAACACTATATAAAAAAAAAAAATTAAACAAAATACAACAATGAACAAATTTTAGGTACTTCCTTGGAACTGTGAAACGTCAGGTTAAACTGACAAACAAAGTGTAGCTAAAAACACTGCATTCTTCTAGAGAATCTCACTGATTTCATAATTCTGTGTCATTTTCCATAACAAATCCCATAGGGGTTGTGTGAAAACATGAGTAGACCATATAAAAAAATATGAGGGGGAAGGAATGACAAGGATACAGAACCAGCTTCCATAGGAGAGGTAAGTCTGTTTTTTTATTGCTGTTTAAAATCCTTACACAGACTGAATGACAACTGTGCCACTGGACACTTGCCTCAAAGAATTTGTAAATCAGCTTGTTGGGGTAATGTTTGCATAAGAATCCCGGTTTTAATTTTCCAGTTCAGACGACCATTATGAAGGTGCTTGCAACAATGTCCAGAGGTCCCAGCTGAGAAGGGCCCCAGGACGCTGGCCACTGTATGGACTTTGTTATGTTAAAGACTACACAATAATTACACACTTCTCTTGGTAAAGGGAACATGAAGAGGAGTATTGTGCATTTACTATTGTCTCTCTCTCCTTTGCTGCCTGGGCTGAGCCCTCATTAGTCCTAATTGGAAGTTTGCAGTGCACTCAGGGAGGATGTACCTGTGCGCTCCTCATCCAGAGCAAGGCAGTGACACAATGCCCCAGGACCTACTTGCCTGGTCCGAAGGAGAGGAGCACTTCCTGGCACAGCACAGCTTGTCCCAATGGGCTTCTTGCCTTCGCTTTGCAGTGCCAACGCCACAGCTGCACTATGCTGAAGACATGACACACAGGCATAATAGCAGCAAACAAAACCCCTTCTTTTGCATATTCCAGAGTCTTTTCATTCTTAAGAGGCAGGCTAAGTAATACTGCATTCGAAGTAAACTGGGGAGGCAACACACAATCAGCTCTCCTACCCACTCATGTATCTGTTAGACATTCTCTGTTGACATAAACATCGCTGTTCATTTGAACTCTGAAATGAAAACCCAAACCATCACCACCACCAAAAACTTTTGTCAGGGCATATTCAAAGGAATGTCCTTATGGTGAAGTTTCAGTGAAAGCAAAGAACATTCAGATGCATAAAGCAATAATGTCTCCAGTCCCAGATACTTCTGTACCATATGGCCAGAGAGAAGCAGATGGGCCGGGTCACAGCAGGGGAAGTGAGGGAGAGCCTGGGGATTGTTATCTGACCCACTGGGCCAACACTAGCAGGCTGTCCCCAGCAAACAGGCTATTATTATCAGAAGGGGCTGATAAGAATGTAATCCTCACATTTATTTGCCCTCAGGTAGTTCTCACATGTGACACCCATTCAAAACGACTTTTTCATTATTTTTTTCTTATTTGCAGATGTGTATTTGCTGGCTGGAGCATTTGACTCACAAAGAAGCAAAGGACTGTGTTGCATTTGCCTCTGGTTGATTTTAGACATGGGTTATTCCTGTCTGTCTTTGCCTGAAGTTCAGAAAGTGGTTTGTCTAAAAAAGATAAATTTAACAAGTAATAATGCAAAAATGGTATTTATTTTTTTCATGATTTTTGGTTGTCCATGGCAGTATAGACATTAACCTGGAAAAAAATAAAGAAATACAGCATGATATTTGTCAAAGAAATCCTGGGATATCAGGTGTGATTTCAGTTGGGGAGTTCCATGTTTCTGTGCTCCCCAGTTAGCAGAGTGGTATTAACAATTAGAAAAGGTCCACAAACTATTAAATTGCAAAGTATTGCCTTCCAGTTATCTAAATGTTATGTAGAAAGAGTTTTGAGAGCATTATTAAAGGGGGGGGGGGGGGGGGGGGGAGGATGGGGGATGTACATGGAAAGTACTTCCATAGCTATGTTAAAAATGAAAGCCAGCTACTTTATGTTTTGATGCATGGATACCAAATATTTCACCAGAATTGCCAGATAGACCCATCAAGGTGAAGAGTGACCATGTCATCATCAGATTGGTTGTGTGGGGTTGAAAACCCCCCAGACACCCTGTCCTCTGAGACTCTACTGCAAACAGCTAACACAGAGTGAAACCATCACTGTATGAGCACAGGTCATGATGCCTAAGCATCAGCTCCCTAACCTTCACCATTTTGCCCTCTGATAGCTCTAAAAAAAGAGAAGAAATTTACCCCTGCTACAAATACAAGACACTGAAACATGTCACCTGCCCACTTTAATCTTCTGGCCAGAGTTGGTGATGAACATTTCCTGAGAGCAACACCAGCTATGCTATTTTCTTATCCCAATCTAAGGTGTTTTGTAAAACGAAGATTTTGCTGACCAAACATTGCTGTTTGACCTTAAGCACAACTAACTGGTTATTATGGGCTGCAAAAGCAGAAATGCTCTGTATTCAGAATTTCCAGACCTTATTAAAATGGCCACATGGGACATTGTCACTCAAATTAAAACAGATATTTATTGCTGCTAAAATTTATTATTAGGACTCACGGAGCCCAGGCAGATTGTTACCTCCTACTGAGCCTGGAGCTGCTGGCTGGCCTCTGTGTTGTGTCCTCCCTTTGTGAAAACATCTTTGGAAAACTCAACTCCAGGAAGATCTGGCAGGGAGTGCATAACATTTTATGTCCCAGAGGTGCTATGGAGAGTCCATGTCTTACAGCAGTGACTGCAGGTTGGAGATGTGCTGAATGGAGGTGTGTGTGTGCCTACATCTAGATAGAGACAGCAGTAACTGAGCCCTTTGAAGAGAATTTGGGTGCTCTAGCATATCCTATACCATCTTCTGAGTGTTCAGGGCTATGGGCTAGCTCTGGGTTAGCGTCCAATGCAAATTATGAGTGAGCTGCTCTCCCACCGATGCAAAGTGGACAAAGAATAGCATTTGCAATTATTATTTTTTTTAATTGAGAACCCAACATTCTGCTCCTTTGTGGAGAGCCTGATAGATCTGCTGCTTCCAGATTCTCAGGATGTGAGGAAACTAGGTATTGTGGTTCACTAATGCACCTAGGAGCTGAGCTTTAGCCTTCATTTTTGAAAATCTTGGATTAAAAGATTCTTGTAGATAGTATTTGTCACTGTCCTCCACTTCCTAATTCTAATATGCATATAGCATATATTTCTCATATACATATATATATTTGCAGAGAATCCAGGAAAACCTTGGTTTTAACACTACAGACTCTTTCTGGGAAATAATCATCACAGCATCTGGACTGAAAGAACATACAACAAAGATAGTGGTAAATGCAAAGCTCTTCCTTAGTAGAACCACATATATAACAAAACAAAATAAAGCACTTTTTACCAAGAAACATATACTGTAATTATATTTTGCAGACTTTATGGGCTGGAATTAGGCTTTTCCACAAGTGACTTCCAATGGGAGATGTATTCCTGAACTGCAGGGAAAGACCATCCCTCATCTTTAGGGGTATCAGAGCACATCTAAGAGGGGAAGAGCTGCTATTTTACCACTCCTAAACTTCCTCCTCTGCTGATAAATTGGTAAATGTTATAATGCAAATAAAGTTTATTCAAGTAAAGATCTATGGGCCAAAAGATGCCCCTGGAGTCCCTGCTGTAAACATGATTTTGAGGTCATGGCATCTTTGGCCATGTCACGGTGGAGATGGTGGCTCTGCTGTGGGAAACACAAAGCACTTATCCTGCTGGGACTTGTGCCCAGTCCTCTTGCACTCCAAGGAAAAGAGGAAGACAAGGGAAGACTTCAATGGGATTTTAGCCACTTTACACAGACTGGCATATAAGTACAGTGTAGTCTCAACAATAAGCTATAGGAAGCGAAACTTCAAGCTCAACTCTCCGCTTATCTTTTGTTCAGTGGAGGATAATTTGGCCTCATCTTTACTTACTCACTCCGTGTATGTAAAGAAACAAAAATGGCAAGGAATAAAGAAAACAAGAAGAGGTAAGTAGGGAAGGGAAATGCATTCCTTCGGTGTTAAGTGTTTGGAGAGGAAATATATGTAATTTAAGTGACCAACACAGGTGCAATATTTTTCCCCTTCTAACCAGGAATGAAATAGAAACAAAATGAAAATCAAACTCTTCCTGATATACATCATCCCAGCTTGATGCTGCAAAGTACTTTTCATTACAGCCCTCAAGAACAGCCCTCACTGATGCTTACTTGAATGTCTCAATTTCTGGATTAAGCTGTCCCATTGTTTTGAAGCATAGTTATGGTTTAGAGATCAATGAGACATAGACTATCCTAATCTACTGTGAACAGCCTATAGCAGTGAAGGGATACTCTGCACTAGAGAGCCATCTAAATCTTCTAATTACTTCAGCTACTGATAGATTGGCTCTTACCCCTTTGAATTCCTTTGTCACTGAGGAGTTAAAATTCATGAGCGTCTATGCCGCTGAATGCTTACTCCAGTGCTGCTATTTTCTACGCCAAGCTAGCCATCACTGCAAAGAGTCGGAGGTCTGTCAGGCCATCTGTTACATAATAGTCAACAATCTCTAAAATCTGGGGAAACAGAGATGGAGAGAGCAAAGATGATGAAGGGTTTAAAAAGAACAGATTGCTGCCTTGCTTGGAGGGGAGGGAGGCAGGAGGAAGGGGGAAGGGGGAAAGGCCAGATAATAAGCCCTGATGGAAGCAGAGACAAGCCCATTTAGCATAACCAGAAGATATTTATATATATATAAACTGTAGTGGCTAAAGAAGTTGACTAGGACTCCAGATTGGTGGAAGAAAAAAAAATTGCTTTGGGTCAATAAAGCTGAAGGAGATACTGAAATATTACAGCTACAATTCAAGCATTGCCATGCAAAGCTAAGACCTAAAGTCTCTTTGAGAACATCCTCTAAATCAGTGAATAACCCAACCCCAAATCTTTCTGTCTCTTCGTGTTATGTCACACACTCTCTGGTATACCACAGGAGTCAGTGAATTTTTTCCTTCCATCTTTGCCTTTTCCTCCTTCCCCCTCCCTTTGCAAAGGAGATGTCTGACAATTTTTAAGGCATTTGCACGGTGAGAAATTGCAAGTAGGTCTCAGATACTTTATATTTGTCTTGCCACATGGCCACATTTTAAACAAGACTAGCCATATCCGGTGCAAAATGCTCTCAGGAGACATATTATCTAGTTAACTGCCTATGCAGCCATTGAAATAGTACCAGCAATAGCATTAGCATGGTGATCCACCCAGCTGTACTAAAACTGCTAACATGAGCTTACTTCTTGTCTGCTCTCAGGCTCTGTCTGATCTTATGCTTGTTCATGCTTGCAGAGTTTACGATACCGGTACCAAACATAATGCTGGTGTTGCCTTGGTTTTCCTGGTGTACTGAGACACACTAGCACTGATGTACTACAGATCTCCCCACCAGACTCATTGCAACTCCCTCCAAATGGATGTCTGCTCAACATCAAGGCTCAGTTTTTAACCCCTGGATTCCCTTACTGCATAAGTGAAAGACCAGTGAGACTTGAAGGCCTTGCAGCAGTTTCAAGCAGTGGTTTCTGTCTGAAACAATGATGTGAAACAACAGCGAGGCTTTTGTTTTAATTTTATCAGCCCTCTTTGTGTTTGGGGGGCTGATGGCTGCACTCAGTACTTCTTCTGTGACCTCTCATAACATGAAATAAATGACCTTAACTCCCGCAAAGTTCACATGCTTCAGAGTGTTTCTTCAGACTGAAGCAAAGTCATACATGCTCACTCAGTGATGTGTTTGGCTTTATCATCCCTTTGTAAACCATTTTTGATCTATAGTAGAAAACATAGTACATGCCTGCTGAGGGAGGCAGAGGAATGTTTTCTAAATGTATTTATACAAACAGCTAAAGATATAGGGATAACTTTACTGGTTAAAACTTTTGTATGGCAATAACCACTGCCAAAGCAAACATATCATAATGGAAGTAATTAAAATCTGTGCTCATTTGTTCATTGTCATCCCTATAGAAAAAGGTGGTTTGTTAACTGAGATCCCAGTGTATAAAGTGTAACACATCCCTTTGAGCTGTATTAATTGATCATACACAATAATTCTGACAGATGGAAAAGATGAGCCTTACAGGTCTGATAAAAATAAACAACAAATGCTGCTGTCATTGTGCAGCATGAGTTGTGTTATGATGTTAGCACTGGCGCCTGCCAAAGAGCCAGAATACTAACATCAAGCCATTTGATATGTGTTTGATGTCTAAACAAGTTACATCCTTTGCTGTAGGAAGAAGTTGTGCTGGGGGTTGGGGACTGTCTATGGTGCTACATGGTTCAGATAAATATCTGCCCAGATGAATTCCATGTAAAATAATTTGCTCAAAAGACTTTCTTTTTTAATCATATGAAATAGATGATTGGAACCTTTTTTAAGAAAAACATCCAAACAACTTAGTCCCTGCTGTAGTGCTAAAGCCTTGTCTAACATTTCGTGCTGGGAATGCAAAGCAGGACATGAAGTACAGTAGTACAAATAACACTTTATTTACAGTTTCATGGCTTTCAGATTTCCTGTCTCCATAATCACTTCCTTCTAATTTCCTTCTGTTTTGTTTGAAATGGTAGTCTTTTCAAAGGAAGTGCTCAAAGAAACAACGTCTTTGTAAGGTTTGGATTAAATCACGGAGGTTTTTATACTTCTTTTTCTTGATGTCTGTATTTCCTAGTACCGGTTTTCTGTATTAACAGAGTTTGTATGTCTGGTTGGTTCAAACAGGATCATGATAAGAGAACTGCAAAAAGGCCAGCAATGAAGGGCTGAAGTCTCAGCTGGGGGAAGCTGGCACAGTTCCACTGATATACATCAGTACAAACCAGAATCATTTGAAGAGCCAAAAGTTTTAATGCTGGATATAATGTTTTGAGTGCTACCGTGGAACCTGGAAAATTTGCTAATACTTCTGCATGTACAAAGTATTTGGATACAATAAAGTATGTCTGTCACAGAAAGTACATTAAAGGGAGTCTGCAGGGAAGACCTGCAGAGAAGGACCTGAGGGTCCTGGTGGATGAAAAATCTAACATAAATCTAACAGCAGTGTGCTCTTGCAGCTCGGAAAGCAAATGGTATCCTGGGCTCCATCAGAAGAGCGGTGGCCAGCAGGGAGAGAGAGGTGATTGTCCCTCTCTACTCTGCCCTCATGAGGCTCCAACTGAAGTACTGTGTCCAGGTCTGGGGCCCCCAGTACAAGACAAGGAACTATTACAGAGGGTCCAGAGGAGGGCCACGAAGATGATGAGAGGAGCAGAGCACCACCCTTATGAAGACAGGCTGAGGGAGCTGGGTTTGTTCAGCCTGAAGAAGAGAAGGCTGTGGGGTGACCCCATAGCAGCCTTCCAGTGCCCAAAGGGAGCCTACAAACAGGAGGGGAGTCAACTCTATCAGGGTAGATAATGGCAGGAAAAGGGGAAATGGTTTTAAGTTGAAGAAGGGAAGATTTAGAATAGATTTCAGAGGAAAGTTCTTTAGCAAGAGAGTGGTGAGATGCTGCAACAGGCTGCCCAGAGAGGTTGTGGATGCCCCGTCCCTGGAGGTGTTCAAGGCCAGGTTGGATGGGGCCTGGGCAGCCTGGTCAAGTATTAAATGTGGAGGTTGGTGGCCCTGCATGTGGTAGGGGAGTTGGAGCTTGATGATCCTTGTAGTCCCTTCCAACCCAAGCCATTCTACGATTCTATGATTCCGTGAGTAATAGAGATGGAATAAACAGGGAAAATAGGTATGAAATTAAGTCAATGTATTATTTGTTGCATACTTATCTTGTCTAGTGGTTTCAGTTGTCTAATGAGTAACATCTCCTACAGCTATATTTAGACTTCTCTACATAAAATCAAGCTGGCTGACCAAAATGGGACAGATCACAAATCCCCTGTCACTTTTGAAAACATAGCAACCAATAGAAAAGATATGTGCAAAGACATAACATTAAATCACACTAGTAGACTGCTCCCCTCATGCTTCCTCTTTAGCCCGTCCCGGCAACTTGGCCAAAACTGCCTACTTAACAACCAATGTAAACCCTCCCACTTCCACGATGATGTTTGGTCTTTCTCTTCTTTCAGAGTTTTGATTATTTTTTCAGACCTTTCAAACTCTTAATACCACTGATATTTCCAAAAATATCCAATGAAACAAGCCAAGAGAAGTGCTGCTGCTGTGCTGACACCACACCTCACTCCTTATCTGCTCCAGATGTCTAACTGCTACATGCTTTTTTTCCAAATGCAGTCAAGAATTATTATTTTTTTCTGTCAATAGCACATAATTTGACTATTTTGTTCTGGATATGAAGTATAAAGAGAAGAAAAAGAAAGTTGTGCTATTTCATTTAATAGCTGGGTTACATACGGAATGTTCTAAGAAATAAATACCTCCCACATGTGCCAATGCTGCTGCTAGTCAGGGCACTTTTTTAGTTAAGGGGAGCTTTGACCAACCAATTATTACAAATAAATTATGATGGTATAATACGGGAAATATTTGCCACCCTTCACATTTTTCGAGGGAGAGATCTGTTAGGTTTACTTCCTGCATAGATCAGTGCTTCTGAAGCATCATCTTTCAAAGCCATCAAAACTTGCCAGCAGTTCAAGTAGCCATCTTCATCAGTATCATCCTGGAAAGACACTCAAACAATATTAAGTTTTCAGAAAATTAGCCACACACCTCTGGGCAGAACTCCAGTGTCTCAGAAACATAGCTTTGACAATATATGCTTAATGTCTGCTTTCATTTTCAAGCTGAGGGAAAGCTTCAAGAACTCTCAGTCTTTGCCTCCACTAAGCAAAGAAGCACAGTAATTTAGCTTTTTTTTCTTTTTTTTTTTTTGGCTCCACATCACTTTCTTCAGCACTTTGTTATTTCTGGGTACGTAACACAACAAAGCTGAATTAGTAGCATGATCGACAATACTAAAATCATGTGACTTAAGAAATGCTGAAAGAAAAGAGGAAGTTGCCATCACAGTCTTTAACTTGATGTTACACAGAGCTAACACATACCCTGATCTCACCAGTCTTTATGCCCAGACTCAAATGTTCATTAAGTTTCACAATGAGATAATGTGTCAGTTATATTTAGGCACTACAGAGCCTAAGAATCTTCATAACCTTCTGGAGAAGACTCACAGACAGAGAAAATAGATTTGTGTAAGTGAACATTGATAAGTTTTTCAGCTTCTTTTTACCAAAACCAACTGTTTTTACTTCAAAGTCATTCACAAACTATACTATTACCTATTTCTTTAATTTTTTTGTCATCTCAACTGTGTCTCATAGTAGACAAGTAGAGAGGTCTTTTGTGCACCCTCTGACATCTCCTGACTCCTTCTCTTATCTTTCTATAGCTTAAGAAAGCTTCCTCCATCTTCAAAAAGTGTCCTCTTCAACAAAATCTTCAAGGTCTCCACTAAACCTAATGGGCTTGGACACAGCACCTTGCAGAGGAAGAAACTTAATCACTCCCAGGCACACGATAGCATAACTCAGAACATCCTGAAATAAACAGTATAAATCCTACCATGGAGATTACCTGCTCATCTGCCTGATAATAAGTAGCATCCAGAACATGACTGGGATAGACATTGCAATAATCTAGAGCACTCTTGCTAGAATTGAAAGATGTAAGTTGCAGAGAAGATGACAGTCATGTCTGCATTACAAGCTAGAGGACAGAATAGGTGCTACAGCTGATGGAGATGTGAACTGGTAAATCCACATGAGCAAGTGTGCCACAGCCCACACCAACCAGTGTGAGTCTGGGAACAATTTACTCAGAGTCAGGGCAGTGCTGAGCTCAAGTCAGGGACGGATCTCGTCCCCAACAAATTAGGATGTACAACTTTTAACAAAGCTGTTGAGTTTCTGGGCCTGATTTCCTTCACATCTATCTGAATTAGGTTGCTCTGGACCACAAATCATTACACATTCTACTTTGAGGTTTACATGAATTAGGTTAAATAAATATGCCCTGTGGAGAAAATCTATTCACAGTGGTGGTGTGTTCTCTTGTTAGACTTGAAGTTTTACCAGGCTCATCTGCCATAGGCAGACTGACATACTGCCTCATCTATTCCTGTGACATGATTTAGTGGGCATGGTAGGTATAGATTGATAACTATATGATCTTAGTTGTCTTTTCCAACCTTAATGATTCTGTGATTCTACTATCGGATCAATATAAAACATTCCCTCATCAGATTCAACAGTTGGCATGTAATTTTGAGCTTTCTTAGAAGTTAGTATTCACCTTTCTGTTTACTGGTTCTCAAGGTGTTGGAGAGATGTGAGATCAGTGCCCTGTCATTATAGGGAGGGATAAAAATGATTTCCTGAAGTAGAGCTTAGAAGTCGGTTTGGTTTCACAGAAGCTTTAGTCAGCCCTTATTTTTGCTTATAATCTCCCAAAGTAACTTGTAATGGCAATGTTTAAAAATTGAAAGACCTTACTTTGTACTAAAAGCTGTTCTTGTTCGCAAACTAGGAAAAGAGTATAAAATGCTTCCGTAATACAGAGACTGGACAAGAAGAATTCGTTTTGTTTTTTATGGAGAAAGAGAGATTCAGAGGGAAATACGAAGGTATTCTACACTGGTAACCACAGAATTGTTGATTCCCTCCCCTGCTCTCAGGTTCATCAGCTGCATCAATTTGTGTTTGTGGCTCAATCAATACCATAATTTAGCAGTAGCGTTAAGGAAAAGAAACAAGGAAAAGAAGCCTAGAGTGAAAGAACAGCACCAGAATATCCTGAAACTTGAGTATCATACTGCTTTCAACTTTATATCCCGAGTATGGAACTTGAAAAGGTGAAAGCTTAGCAAAATCCTTCAAATATGCCTTTGATCTGCTCAAGTGAGAGCCCAGGGTCTGAAACCTGGCACCCAAGGGAGACATTAGGCAGAGAAAAATGCTCCACAGGTCCACACTGAATGAGTAGAGGGGCAAAAGCTGTGTGGGAAGTGTTCTTCAGCTGTGAGGAGATGTGGACACTTTGCTGCTGTCTCAGTATTTCACACTCTGGTCCAGGCTGCAAGACAAACAAACTGGATGTTGTTTTGACTTTCTCATTTGACATGGTTTGCCATTATAAGAAGAGAAAGAAAACGTTAGCACCTCTTCCCGCCCCCTCCTTGAACCAATTGAGCTGTCACTGTCTGCACAGAAAGTGATTGTTCAGTCGAAAACACATTTCAGCCCAAAGCAAAGTGAACAGCCTTGAAAAGTGCAGGGTTTTTTTGTGCCTCATGTCCAAGGAAAGTGAAAGACAGTGAGAGGAGAGGAGAGGATGGAGGGAGGTGACCACTACCAGCACTGCTCCACAGCCCACCCTTGGCAGGCAGCCCCAAGGCAGCAAGCTATGGCCTTCCCAAACAGGTGAGCAGAAATGTACAGATGAAGCTGGAGAAAAGTGATGGAATTTCAAAAGCAGAGCTTTGATAAGCAGTGGGTCACAGCCTTTGGTTAAAATTTATCTTCCAGAGGCTGGTAATTTAGCAACAAGGATTTTTTGTTTGTTTGCTTGCTTGCTTGCTTGCTTTCTACACACCAAAGTAACATCAGGCATATCAGAGTACAGATGCATGTGGAGAATCACCAGGGAACTGACACTTCCTGCATTCTGTGCAGAAGAGATGGACAGGTACACTCCTCTCAGGCAATATGCTACTGTTCTCTACACATGAGCATGAGACTGCTAGGAAATAGAAAGCGTTTTCTAGATCCCATCAAGGATAAAGTGAGTTCTATTCCGTTTTATCAACAAACAATGCTAGTAGCCTGTTGACAGCTTTAACTAAGATTTCCATGATGTTTCTTTAATGGACATACATTCCTTCTTTTGAGGAGAAAACGTTTGTACCTTGGACTACTAAAGCTCAGTTCTTTCATTCATTGCCTTCAGAACCTGTATGCAGGTATCCCTTCCTGTTCAAGCCAGTAAATATTCTGACGGATGACTAGTAGTGAATTTTGCAAACTCTCAACGAAGAAAGCACATCACCAGAAAGAAAAGGATGCCATACTTACCCTCAGGTTATCATAAGCTCAGGTTCTTGCCACACATTTACCTCCCTTGCCAATACTAATGAATTCAACATCTATGTGTACAGGGGGAAGCACACGCTACACAACCACAGTCTGTGATGCACAGCTCTGGCACTGCAGCACAGACCACCCTCTGCTCTGATAAGTGTTCACCTGAAGAGAGGTGAGAGGTTAAAAAACAAGGCAGGCGCACCCTACACTAGCAGAAGCTTCAGGAACTATGCAGTGCTCCTACAGGTCTCTACCTGCCCTCTGTGCACCAGCAAGGCAGGCACTGAATGAGGCTCAGCACAAGCACTGCCCCCTTAGAAACTTTGAAGGAGAAGGAAAGTGCACAGAATTGCCCTCTCTAGCCAGACAAATTCGTTCAGACAGTCTTTGGACCACAGGTTGACACAGGTCTTACTGATACTGGCAGCACCAGAGGATCATTTGCACACACATGATCTGGGCCTGGTAGCACATTAGGAACTAAGGCTTTTGTTAGACTCTACCACAAAGATCTCATTGTTTGGAAGTGCATTTGAGTGAGTTCAGTTGCCAGTCAGGACACTGATGTAACTGTGACAGGAAAAGGCAGTCCCTATACTGCCTTTCAGCATGTCCTGGAGAAGAGCTTTGCAGTAAAATACCATGGAAAGAGAGTAACTGAAGGGGAACATAAGAAATGACTAGGACTAGCTTGCCAGCTCCAAACACTTGAAAGTGTTAAAGCGGGCCCTGCAAAATCAGAACTCTTGTGAACATTGCGGCTTTGTAGCATGGAGGGAGCAGGTAGAAGTACCAGTGTAACACTGTATTTAGCTTTATGTATTCACTTTCTTCTCTCAGTTAAACATTCAAATACAAATTTTTCACAACTTCAGTGATATATGACACCAGTGTGACCTGTTTCACAAACATTTCACCAACATTTACACTTTCTGGAAGCATTCTCAACAGGCAGAACAGCCCAGCTGTTCTGCAGTGACACTTCATCTGGGAAAAAATGGCAATGTCCCTGGCTCCAGTCCATGTTCTCATTGTCCCCATAGTAGGACCTCACCTCCTTCCTCCAGGAACCCAGCTGCTTCTCAGGCCAACCAAAAAAGCTCACTTTGGCCCTACAAGACTCCGTATAGAACTTTTCACTTCCCTCTGATGTCTCCAGTTCTTACAAAGCTCATTCCCTTGTTTAACTCCTACCCTGTTTGACTTTACTTGGGAACTACTGGGAAGGGGAGTGTGACAAATCTATCAAGCAACAAGGGAAATTTCTCACTCAAGGAGAGTGCAATTTGTAACAAAGCACAGGGGTGTCTATGTGCCTGGGACCTGGAACTGGGGCCCAAATTCATGTCATCCAAAGTTTTCAAAGGGTTAGTTAAAGGGAGTAAACATCATCTGCAAAGCACTTTGTTGGATTCAAAACAGTTCACCCACAAAACTAAAATATTCTGTAAATAACCTATGCCTTCAACAACGAACCATGCATTTTCAAAAGGTCAGTTTGTTAAACCAAACTGTGATGTCTTTGTACTTCAGCCAAAGGGCCTTTCATCTGAGCAGAAAGGCAAAACACCTTTGTTACTCAAAATACAAGTCAACAAAGTGCCTACACCATAATGTAAAAGAGACAACTATCACTTATCAACACAATTTCTTGAAAGCACAGCCCAAATGACAAGAGTCATAATCTAAACTCAATTCCAGATGCAACATTCTGAATGGAAAATGACTCCCACAATTACGATTATTTCATCTTTGAAAGACTAGGTGGAAAGGACAAGGTAAAAGAAGGACATGGAAGAAAATAGAAACAAATAAAGCAGGCTATCATTTGTCACAGTGCACTGCAGATTTGTTGAAATCACAATCCTGAAGTCTTTTCTCTCCTTCAGACCAGCAACACCAGATTCAAGTGAGCAAACAGCTGGCAAAAGAAGCAGTCATTCATTTAGCAAAAGGCTAAAAAGCACCAGAGAAGGATCTGTATCTCGGAGCATTGGGATTTACTGAGGAATGGAGGGGCAACTTGGAGATGAATGTCCAACAGTTCTTATTTTGGGATTAATAATAGTTATTTCCACTATTAGATAGGGACATGCAAAATCCTGGTGACAGAGAAGGTGGAAGTTCACGTGAGACCAGACAAGAAAAGGAAAGCTATGAGGCACTAATATGTTTTGGCAGGGGGGTTGGACTCGATGATCTCTGGAGGTCCCTTCCAACCCCTACAATTCTGTGATTCTGTGATTCTGTGAAAATGTGATATAAGGTCTGTTGTGGGGGGTATTTACAGAAGAGAACCAGTAGTAAAGTAGCAGTGAAAAGACTTGATGTGTAATGGCAGCTGGAGCTCTTTTTAAGCCCTTCCAACTGTCAAGGCCTGACACGGCTTGGTTGGATAACTTTGCCAATCAGCCTTCATGGAATGAGCTGTGAGGAGACTCTTCAGGGCCTTGATCCATTGGCCTAGGAGCTGAGCTTAAGCTCCGGCACACACCCTTGGACTCTGCTTGAGCTACATCATTGACCCTGACCTGCAAACTGACTTCTTGGCTTGACCTCAGACCTGCCTCATTACTGTGGATGTGTCTGCAGTCACTGGGCTGTGTCAGTCTGGGGACTGTGCTGACTTGCCCTTGCCTGCACTGTGCCCCATAGCAGGAGGAAATCCTCCACCTGTAGCAGGGTATAACAATTTTGGGAGGCTGAAGGGATTGCTTTGGTCAACCATGCAAAACCATGGCTGAGATAAATATATATATGTATGCCTCAACGTGTATCTCCAAAGTAAGAAAGAGGAAAGAGGAAAAAGCTAAATTAATAGCCAATGTTGGCAAAAAAAAAAAAAAAAAAAAAGTAATCTGGAAATTAGACACAGATTTCTTACCTGCAAAGAAATCATGGCTTTGAAAACCTGCCTGAGAAGCTCAGAGAGGAGATCGTATGGCACAGAGATGGGACAGATGCAAGGTCCCTTTTGTGCAACACCCACAAGAGCACAGTGATGTACAGGGCACCCCTGGGGCTGGAAAAGGAAGGATTCCTGCTTAGATCAAACCGCTTCTTTCGGCTTGCCCTTTTACCACACCATTTGTGCCATGTTCCCCTGCTTCTTTTTGTCCATACTGAATACACTTCCAAACTTCATGACTCTATCATGTCCAGCGAAGGGGAAAGAGGTAGAAGAAGTGCTCTTTTTTTTTTTTTTTTTTTTTTTTTTTTTTAAATTCTTCCTCGTTTTAAACCCATATTTTATTACTTGGTGCTACTGCACTTATTTTAGGTGCATCTGATTCATTCTCTTCTTCAATACCCAGCAAATACTGAACCTAATTACACCCGGCGTGCTCACTGCAATCGACCATTTACTCTGTGCGGTTCTCTCACATGGTGAGCTAAAGAGAAAGCTTGAGTCAGTGTTTGAAATCCTCATTCAAATGCTGCTTTCAGTCAAATTGCTTTTGGGGAGGGAGAAAGGAGGGAAGGAGTTGGGGGGGGGGGGAGGGAGGTATGGTTTTGTGTTTGGTTGCTGCTGGAACAGCACAGGGAAGGAAGGGCCTGGTTTTTGCTATCCCCACTGGGGAATTTAATTTAAGGCTGGTGTGTTGCTGTTTGGAAAGATGTATTAAATACCCAGATGCATGTGCAGTGGGTACAGAGAAGAGCAAAATAAATACAGGATATTGGCTCATCTATTTGGAGGGCTGATTTCCCAAACCTGGCACATTCGGGATTCACTGCTTGCCCTGATTTTGTGTGTCACTGATTTGGCTAGGATCTAAACGCAGAGCTTCACAGTTATTGAACCACTGTCCCAGATCCAGCCAAGGCTGAACACAAAGCAGGCCTGAACAAACCAGCAGGCAGACTACAAAGGAAAAGCAATTGTTCTGCTTAGCAGCAGCACTGTTTCTACTATGCTTAGCATCAGAACAAGTTAATTTGGGAGCACAATCTTCTTAAAAGGAAGTATTGCTCAGCCCAGCATCCCCAGGTCTCATGCAGCGTGCTGCCCTTTTCACCAAGCAAGAGCCACAGATGCTACTTGCAATGTATTTTTATGCTCATATGCTCAAGTCATATAAAAGATTCTGATGAAAATCAGCTCTCTTAAACCTCTGGTTGGCATCTTGTTAAAAACTGACATCATGTTTGCTGGTCATCACTGGCTCACAAGGAAGTTTCTGCTGTGATTTAATAAATAAGAGGAAGGATTTTACTGTTAAAGACAAAACAATACACCACAATATCAAAACAATTATACAGTGCCCTTCGTCTAAAGTACTTGGTCTTAACTGCCCTTTCATAGAGGTAAAAATAGATCATGATGAGTAAAAGTCATGGCCGTAAAATAAACAGCAGATCTTCTGAATACACGTAAGCTGTCCGCGGATGCATTGTGGTTAATGAAGCTATAGAGATCACCAGTGTCTGGAGACTTATACAGTGGCAGATGAGCCCTCAGGGTAAACAAAATACCTTGATGTAGGGATGGACAGAAATCATCCCACCATCCTCATGGCACAAGTGCCCACCTCCTCTCCACAGGAATGAAAGGGTGTGGTTTTTCATTGCTGCAGCAATCGTCTCCAGATGCTTTCATACTTCCTGGGGACAACCAGCATAAATCAGCAATTTTCAAACTCCCTAAGCCATTTGGGACACTCAACAGCAGACTGACGGAGAAGTTGCTTGCACTTAGAAGCACTCCTGCATGCTCCTCAGCTGCATTAGCCACTTCTTTGCTATTCATGGTGAATCGCCTTTGTCCTCAAATCTGTTTGTGAAATAACAGTGCAGCAAAATGCCACCAAAGGAGAGCAAACAGCCCCCAGACACACTCATTCCAACCTGCCAGTGGGGAAGGGAGCACTCTGGGGAACACAGCAAGAGAGGGTGCGAGCCTCTTCCCTCCTCTGCACAGCGACAGAGGTCTAAATTGCTGCCCAGCCTCATTCACCAGAGCCAGCCAGCTGAGTAAAGCCTGAATGGAGATGTCAGGATCTGGCCCCAGCAGCCGGGGCCAGCGCTGCCTCTGTGCGTGCCAGAGGAGCTGGAGTGGGCAGAGCACCCAGCCTTGTGCTCGGCCGCCGTGTGAAGGAACAAAGCGAGCGCTGGGTATAGCACCCTTACTCAAACAGCACCAGAAATAGTATCTTTTTTTTTTTAGCTCTTTTTCTTTCTCTCTCTCTTTTTTTTTTTTTTTTTCCACGAAACTACTGGCAGAGAAAGATATACAACTTAGCATGAAAATAGGTATCAGAATAAGGCCTTGGCTGAATAGTCAGTACTCTGCATAATTCTCTCTTTTCATCCCCTCAGCCTAGATCCTCTCCAAATATTCAGATCAAACTCAGCAGCAGAGCTCCAGCATTTTGGCCATTAAAAGTAAAAGCTGGAACACTCAGATTCTGCCTTTATCATATCCCTCTATTTTGAATAAAGACAGTTCTCTGATTTTAACCTCAGGCTAATTGTGAAGTCTCTGTCCCTGTCTCTCTCAGAAAGATCAAAGAACTGAAGGAAATATACTTACTAGTGAATTAAAAAAAAAGAGAGAGAGAGAGAGAGAGAAGAAAAATACTATTTTAAGGAATGCATTCAATTCCTCTCTATGCTAATATTTTGTACATGAAACATCTTACTCAGTCTTCAGCATATGACAAAGCAGGTGAAGGAAAGGGCAGAAAGAAAACCAGAAGTCAGGATAAGCTGCAGAATGATGTTACTGCCATTTAATGGTGAAAGTCCTTTTCAAAGATCCCAGCATGCATTACAGTCTATGTTTGAATGATGCATTGTTAGACAATGGAGAGGGCCAGCAGAGGGAAGCAGTCTAAAATTATAAATGAAAATTACAAATTACAAACGAAAATACAGAACAGGAGACAAACCCAACCATGCAATTTTCATTTTAACTCTCTAGGCAGTACAGTAAAAGGGCTAGAATACACTCTCATCAAAAGCACTGGGAATAACCGCAAGAGCCATCTTTCTCAAATCACAGATGAATTCAAATGGGAAGAGGCACGCAACAGCAAAACAAAATAGTTGTTAATGCATAAAACTACTGTATGTCTTCCAATAGCTGGACTCTAGAACCCTGGTTAAATACTGACTTTCTTTCAGAGTCAATCAGATAATAAGACCCCTTTAGAAGCACAGAATAGTTAAATTCATCACCATAATTTAATTGTAGAAGGTTATTAAAGAGCACTTCGACTCCCCTCCTGCTTCGGCGCTGCTTTTGTGTATTAAACTCAGACTAATCAAATTGCAGATTCCAAGAGTACTGTATTAGTCATCCCCATCCCTTTTAATTTGTTTAATGGCCTCCTTTTTTCTCCCCCCTCTTGTGTGTGTGTTCTGACTGGCTGTGCAGCGCTTAGGCTCACGACATGTAAATAAAGAATGGATAGGGGAACAGTTCGTCAAAAAGAATAAAGCGTGCCTCCATTCTAAAGTTACATTTGATGTCAGCGTAATTCATGGGACGTGTACTGCAAGCAATGGTGCTTATTATTTCTGCTTAACTGTCTACAGACACAGGAGGAGAGGGGAGAGGGAAAGGGGAAAAAAAAAAAGGAAGAAAGAAAAGAAAAGAAGTCTGAATTTACACTTACCGCTTCAAGAGCCCTTTTGTACTTCGCCAACTTCTCCTGGCTGAAGATGCAGTATTTTGCCAAAAAGTCGACTGCAAGAGAGGACAAAAAAAGGATAAAATACCCCATAAAAGAACTCTTTTCCCCACTTTTCCTTAAGCATTTTTGTAAATTACCGTAAAGAAAACTATTTTTTAAAAGGCACAACAATGCTGCTCACAGAAACGTCTTCTTATAGAAATTTCAATCTATGCTTTACTTCTTGTGTTTTGTTTTGTGGGTGTTTTTTTGTTGTTGTCGTTTTGGTGTTTTTTTTTTTTCTTATTCTTTCTTATTTGGAAAAGTCTTTTCACCTGGCCCAGGGCACAAAGTCAAAGTTAGCTCTGAATAGGAGATGTTTAACATGTATAATGCATAAGAGCTCCATCCTGGTGAGGCAGTAGTCTGGGAGCGTGGCAAGGGCTTGTTGTTGTTTGTTTTAACTGTCCCAGAAAAGGACCTCTTTAGACTTGAGTTCTGCAGAGCAGCGCTCTCCGTATGCACTCCCAAGTCCAGAAGTATCAATAGAAGCCAAATCCCTCTTGCTTTGTTCTAGTAAGATCAGACAGCTATACCAGCACAAACTTTTACAGAACTAATTACCTGTTTCATAAAAATGGCTCACTGTTTCCTATTTCTCCCTCCTGATGGAGTTGAAGTAGAAAATATTGGATCATTAGAATATTGTACATGATCCCTCTCTCTAAATTATCACTATTTTCCTGGCTTGCTGCCAAGCCTATCATCCAAGAAGTCAAGGACCCTTAGTTACTGGGTTGCACAAAGTTGGCCCTATTTCCTTACACCACACATAGTGTGATAGCGAGATGAGAAAATTGGAGGGAAATGTTGGGTCGTGACACAAACACAAGATGAGCTCAAAAATGAAAGAACCAATGAAGTCTCCAAATGGTATCGAACACAACACTTCAGTGTTCAAACTCCTCTTAACATTTATCTGTTCCCTTCTAACTTCTTTCTCTGTGCCCCAGAATGCTGTTTCTGTCATTTCATCATTTTCCCATCTTCAGTTGAAAGAGGCTTCATTTTCACTTCAAGGAAAGCTGCTGGCCAATTCAGGACCTGATGGGTGAAAAACATTGAGATTTCCTGCTCACTGAGATTGAGAACAGGGAAACAGGTAATAGTTTACAACAGGGGCCTGGAAAAACATCTAAATTTTCGTCATCGTGGTTATTATCAGTGATATTATTTTATTGCAAAAAGAAAGGGGATTATACATAACCTTGTAGCAATGTGGTATTCTGACTGGTGTCTAAACAAGCTCGCAACATTAATCATCTCCTCATTTTTTATAAAAGAGTACAATTGTCCTCAGGTTGTGTTTTGTGACATGTGATATAAAGGTTCCTATAGCGGGGGAAGGCTCATTGTTTGTAACTGTGTCCTAAACAGTACAAAAGGACAAATAAAGGTGCCTAAATGCCACTCTCTCTTATCCTGTCTGCTCCAGATGAACCAAATCTGTATGATAACAACAACAGCAAAAATATCTTTGTTTTCCATGGCAAAACAGCAGCAGGGTTTTTTATTCTTGAGTGCAAATCAACAGTTGCTCCAAGATCTGTTGTTACTGCGTGATGTACTTCTGAATTCCAAATTAAACTGTGACAGTTAAAGAAATGGTAAAACTAATTTCTGGCACAACTGGTCTTACGTGTACCTGTCTTATGGCTAGCATCGAAGAAAGATTTAAGTTAAAGAGGACCCACTGCGCTAGTGACACTAATGGCTTCTGGAAAAGAGTTGCACCACACTTAGTACTGAGCACTGCCCCAGGATCCAAGTTCTTTACAATAAATTTGCACAAATTGCCCTCTTTTGTTTGCACACTGACATTGGTTTGGAAGATGTAGATGCTTCAACGCTCTGTGAAACATCACTTATAGAATTATCTGCATTGGCGCCATCTGGTGATTCTGGAAAATATCAAACTGTAAAAGAAAATGTGTCATGTTTACTCTTAATAAAATCTTCACATTTCTTCTCCCCACATATTTCATAACATTGCCACTTCACTTTCAAATGTGCTCCTAAGAAAATAGCCCTGTAACAATTTTGAGGGTGGGAAGAGGCAGACACAACTCTTCAAAAAAAAGTGCATGAGAAAGGCGAGATTTAGTTCCTATTTAATCAGTTTTAAAGGATAGATTAGGCTCTTAGGACTTCTTCTCTGATTTGGCTCATAAAAAGCTCAAAGGATATTGTCACATACTCCTGTACGATTGGTCCAAATAGTTGCACCTCACAAGAGCAGAGTTTTCTGGAAGAATGTCCTGTGTTGATTTGATGCTATCAGAACATGGGGAATTCCGCACAGATGTATGGTGCCTGTTTTTGAAATCCACCTTTGGGTTACACAATGCCTGAAGTTGCTTTTACTCTCAACAACAGCAGTCGTGTGATGTTAAGAACCTTTTAATAACCAATGATTCCTCCCTGTAAATTTACTCACACTCTCTAGTGAAGCTCACCTTCAAATGAAATGAAAAAAAAGTGGAGCTCTTTCAGACATTTTCTACAGTCTTTAAAGGAATTTCAGTGACTCTTATTTCCTCCTTCCAAAGAGGACATCTCTTTAAAACATAAGCACCCACACTGTGTGAACAGCCACACCAGTGGTAAAGATCTCCTCTTATTTATTGTTTCCCTCTGGTGTCCTGTGTGGCCAAAGGGGCAAATAAATAATGTCATTTTCCACCCCAATTTTCAGCAATAATTTTTACTCTAGGGAATGAGCTTTCTCCAGTCACACTCCTCCTGCATCTGTTTCTCTCTCTTTGTTTATTCCCCTCCCGTCCCCAGGAAGTTTTGAAATTGCTGATCAATTTTGACCAAGTGTGACAGAGGCGTAGAGGTTTGACAGGAATTAAGTACCTACAAGTTTCATGAAAATGGGCAGCAGAGCAGAGGGAGGGAGGGAGGGAGGCCCTATTAATTCCCTCATTGAGGGAAAGGCCCCAGCATGAGCTCAACCTTTGTTGCAGCCCCGAAATCCACACGAGAGAGAGACCCTGGAAAGCAGCCATCATTAGTAGCTCCGCTCATGGAACCACCTGTTTAATTAATTATTCTCCTCCATAAAGAATCGTTTAAAAACAGCTCCATAGCTTTCAATATAAGCTTGCTTGCACTGCCCCCAGTAGGAGTCATAGAGACTGAATTTAGGGGAAACTGGGCCTCATGTGCTTTGTACCTCTCATAATAGTCACCCCTAAAAGGCTGCTTTGGGCTCTGCAGATCCAAACATGTGTCCCTCTGTTACTCAGTACTTTGTAGCCTGGTACACTCTTCTGCCTTGCCTCCCTGGACTCTGCTTTTCCACCTCATGTCTTTACCAGCAAGCCTATAGCTGGTGAGCTAGAGCATCCAAAGTCATGCTCTCTCTCCATCTGTTCTGTCTGCACAGAGATGAGTAAAACCTAAGAAAAACAGACTTGCATGAAGTGCATCTGTACCACTGTATTTACCGTGCTGAATTGGCCAGCCTTACAGGACAGTGAGAGAGTGCATCCTTCACTCTGGACTGGTCGGTCAGTCACCCTGTGGCAAATGTCAAGTCTTCATTCCAAAGTGTAGAAATACCTTAGCTTTGCACAATAAAGGTTGTTTCTATCTTAGGTACAGGAAAGATAATGTACTTTTCTCTAATGCTGAGGAATAAACAGACTATTTTAATTGAAACCAAGATCATTCTAAGTATTTTAGAGAGAATGGACAACTAAAATTTAATCCTTTAAAAGAAAGAATAATAAGAACAGCAGCCAGTACTGGAACATGTTTCTAGCCCAGTGTATGTAAGATCCTATCTCAAAATGCCACATAAGAGAAAAATAACATTCATTACTGTGGTGGAAAAGAGGAAAATTATTATTCATTGCTTTGTTTACAAGCTTTACTCCACCTGCAGTATTTGCTCCATCCACAGACTCGGCTTTGTGTTACTGCTTTCTGCACTCCTTCTGCCTGCTTTATAAAGTACACGGGAGACGCCCCACAAAAACAGGCATACGTATGCAGAAGGAAAGGGTCCAGCAGGTTAGTATGGATAAAGGTAGTCAGGGAAAGGTCATGCAAGATGTCAGGGAAATAAAAGAGGATGAAGAACACTCCCAGGGTGAGAGCCAGGGCAGGGGGACCTCATGACCGTGCAGAGCTCAGGGGCTACATTGATGCTGGCAGAAGGTCCCATCCCCAAGGAGGGGAAAGGTGGTTTACTTTGCTTTTCTATAAATGAAAAATCTCATACAGCAAATTTCTTACATTAAAATATTATTAAAATTGAAAAGCCAAGTACTCAGAGGCTAACTCAGAGGAAATTAAAGAAAACACTACTATGTTGTACTATGAACGGCCACGTCATGCTGCAAGAAGGGGGATAAAAGTGAGATTGTACCGACGACTTTAGCTTTGTCATTTCAAAACAAGAAGAAAAACTGAGGCAACTGGAGGAAGTCAGTAACAACCACCATTTCTACGCAGCTCCATAACTCCCACTCAGTTTTTGATTACATTTGTTGTATGTTCTTAAAGCTATAAAGAAGATCTTGTAACATTTTATGACCATCGATGGATTAACCCTCTTAACCTTGCCTGAACAATACATTATTCCCCTTTCACAGACAGGGAAATGGAAAGATTAAGTAACATTTCCAAAGCCAGCAAGCACAGTGATAGCAGACTCAGAAAATCACTGCTCTTCAGCATCATGCTTTAACTGGAGACAATACTCTCCCATGGGATATCTGTGTCAGAGCTTTGAAGGACATCAAACTATACTAGGCTGTCAATAGAGATAATGGAATAATTGGCAATTGTGTCTATGATGCTTTTCAGGAAAGCTGGATTAGGATCTTCAGCCAATTAAGTAATGCTGTTGACTGGCCACTCATAGATGTTTATGAGACATATAGAAAGGAAACTACAAGGGAAAGAATAATCAGGGCTCAATTAAATACTAAATCCAGTTCACCACTTACAAGGAGCTGAAGAAGAACTACGTACTCTCTGCTGGAGGAGAAACTACCTTATGCTTGGACTTGGCCATTTGAACGTCAGGGCTGGGAACCCAAATCTTCAAGTTCTCAGCAATAATTCTGAAATATTGCTATGCAATATCATGGCAACTTATTCAATCAAAAATGCTTTTCAACAGTTTTACAGATTTTCAATATTTGCCATGATTTGTATGCAGTGTAGTAGATTTGGCACATCACCACTTCTAGATAAAAGTGTAGAATAGGTTCAAGAGTCCAGTAAGTCTTTGCTTGCATGCTACAGAAGTAAAGCAACAGTTTCATATGAAAAAGAAGACCTCTCTTCTAAGGTAAGGGTGTCCAAAGGGCAACTCCTTTTACAGGCCGCCCCAACTGACACTCCTGTAACTCCCAGGTGTGGCATCCGTGAGGCATTGTAAATAACTCGATTTATTCCCCCTTAAAAGAAATACACCTTATAAAGTCAAGATTAGGACTTTGTTTTAAAACTAGTTTCTATACACTTCTCCACCTTTCTTCTCTTGCACACAGACACATAAACACAGATATCCCTGTATTTTGGATACCTCTCCCTGGGCTGTCCAAATGTTACCCTATTTTTTGCAAATAAGGGTGTGACCATCATAACAGCTAGGGACAGACAGTTTACAGTCTCTAAAGCTATTCCCCGTAACAGGAAAGGCCAAGAAGAAAGAACTATGCCTAGTCCCCACACTTTTCAGAACTGTGTAGCTTTTCCTTTGCTAGCCCAGAGGCCCAGTCTAGTCATGCCTTCCTGCCATGCTTTGTCAAGACAGCAGGCCAGGCTGGTCTTCATTTTTACTAAGGTAGAAGTAGACTTGCATGTTTTACATGCTCCAAAATATTTTCCACTGGTTTTTTAACATAATCATCTATAAGGTTAGGCAGATCTTCGGATTTGTGCTGCTTCTGTCTCATGCTTTTCTGTTTAGGCACAAGCACAAGAATAAGGGTTTACAGGAAGTTATTATGCCTTACCTCATTAGGTCTTAAACTTCAGAGTATATAAAGCTTGGTAGTTCTGCAGCTCGTTATCTGGCTTTGCAACAGTTTTTTTTTCCAAGATGCTCAATTGAAATAGATGTGGATCTTTGAACCCTTTGCAGTTTCTTTGCAATAAATACATCAGCAGAAAAAGCCTCTCAGTACATCAGTGATCCAGTTTTATGAAAACAAACAGACAACCCAACTCACAACAGATACTCTCATCCCTGGCACCGATGTGGAAGATTACTTGAGAGCATGAGAGTGTTTGGGGGCTTATTTCTTCACTTGCATAAACTTCTTGGGTCAGCTGGCAAAAACTTGATCAAATCAAATCAATTCCAAGGCAGTGCCTGTCTTGTCAGGACAAAATGGGAAGCCTTTTGTTTCTGTGGGACTTGGGCCTTATCAGCTCATTCTGTTCCTCATGCTCCCTCAGCCCACTTGCAAATCCTCCTGGATTTATTGTAGATGTATGAAGCTTGCTGGAAATAATAGTACAAGCAAAGAGGCTAGTCAGCTATCGACTCCAAGCTCTAGGTAATACCAATGGGAAATTATTCACACAAAAGGTGCGCTGGGGTGACAAATGAAGAGAGTGCTTTGGCCCATTGAAGATGCTAGGAGCTTGGACAATGCTTATGCACTAATACCAAACAGCTCATTTTATCTGATTACATACTGAACACTTGCCGGCTCCCACCCCTTCCCCGATGCCAGCACCCTGTCCACCCCCATACACTTTCCCCTAAAGGACACAGGTTGCTTTCTTATGTGCAGCGTACCGTGAAATGGTAATCTAAAGTAGGAGCGTGTCTAAAAAACAATTGAACTTCACACAAAACAATTGTCTCCTTTCTCTTCTCCTTCCCAAAAAGACATCTTTAATGTTTGACCATGGCAACAACAAAGCGTTCCTTGATAAAACAGGAGGAACGTGAGCAGTGATTTATGCTTTTCTTTCCCATATCTCCCTCCGATATCACTGAGACAAGGAAATAATTCCTAGGATGTCCACTTTTTTATTATATTTAAGAATTTTCTCCAATCCCTTTATCATACACTCATCCCCCCTCCACTTTTTTTTTTTTTTACTTTTTTTAAGAGATCATTAATACATTCCTAAAGGGTATCCTACAGGCTTTGGAGGGAAAGACCTGTGTGGGCCTTGGGTCACTTATTAAGCTGCACCACTACCACATTTTACCCCAGGATAGTATGCTTGAAGCCAGCATGTGCTGAGCCTCTGAAGACCAGATTGCTCAGGCTCTTTTGAATGAGTCCTGAATGTGTTATGATGGAGCCTGGGAAATGTGCTCACTTAAAAGGTGCTGAGAAAATTAAGAAAACTGTGGGTAACTTTGTAAGTCTTCTCCTCTAAAACTCACAAAGTACTTCAAAATGAATAACCATAATGGAAAATTATATCAAAAATAAAAGCTATCCTAAATGTGGCTCTGGTGTACCAACAGTAAGAAGAAAGGATGTAAATACCAATAATATCAATAAAGAGAAAGCAGGAATTTTCCGTATATAGTCCTTTGGTGTAATTAATTGAAGAAAAACAAATTGCTATACTGTACTCACTGATGTAATGAAATCATAGGATGATCCTCAAGTGCCTTTCATTGCAATAATAGCTCACGGGTGCATCAAAAAGTAGACAAAAAAGTTAGACATCAGTCAACCTGGAAAACTATTTCTAAGAGTTTTGACAGGAAATGGAGCAGTTCTTTGGCTCCTCACTAAAAGAACACTGAGCAAATGCTAGAGCTACAAGGAAAGCTAATGTTGTGCCACTGTTTAAAAAGGGTAAATGGCACGACCCAGGTAATTATAGACCTGTCAGCTTGACATCAAACCCAGGCAAAACAGTGCAGCAGCTGATAAGGGATTTGATTAATAAAGAATGGAAGGAGGGAAATATAATTAATGCCAGTCAACACAGGTTTACGAAAATAGATCTTGTCAAACTAACTTGATCTCTTTTTTGGATAAGATTACTGGTTTGGTTGATATAGGTAATAGACTTGGACTTCAACTGCATATTTCACTTGGTATCACATCAAATTTTGATTAAGAAACCAG
This sequence comes from Alectoris magna, assembly GCA_030625065.1. NCBI lineage: Eukaryota > Metazoa > Chordata > Aves > Galliformes > Phasianidae > Alectoris > Alectoris magna. Next base: position 143,454,786 of record CM060560.1, read on the forward strand.
AATGACACAGAGTAACTTGGCACCTATTCAGTGGGTTTAAAACTGGCTGACAGGTCTAAAAATGTAATTACAAATGAAGAATATTTATTGAGCCGTATCTTGGCCCACTCCTATTTAACATCTTTGTCAATGATGCAGAAGAAAAACTCATCACTAAGGAAGATCACAGAGGGCTACTTGCTCGGGAGGATGATATATTATTAAGCAGCTTTGTTGCTGATCTCAAGTAATCTGGATAGTTTAGCTGGCTGAACACAGGAAAGCAGTATGTGCTTTGAAGTGACTAGATTTAAGGACTTCCTAATTCAAAGATCCGTGGGTCATAATGCACAGTCGGCTGAACATGAACACATGAACTTTCAGCTTAATACCATGACCGATAGCTCTAACACAATTTCACATGAATAAATAGGAGAATATGAATGAGGCCTAGATTTGTTACTTCTGGCTAGAAGCAGAGTCAATGGAGATGCTCTTAAGGTCTGACTTCCTGACCATATACACTGAAAAGACTTAAACTCTACACTGAGTACTCAGGTGGTACGGAAGGCAGTGCTACCAGGATGGCATCTGATCCCTATTTCACTTATCAGTCTACTCACCCAGCTGGCATTATTTCTACCTGGAGCTGCACAAGTTAGCTAAAATATCCACTACACGACCACATCACCTCCATTCATGTTGCTCCAGAGGTTGTGCAGTTTCTCATGAACATGATCTTACTGCGGCTTTCTCCTTCCCAAGATTCTAGAACTCCATGGCCTGGGTTTGCTCTTGTTTCCAAGAGAAGGTTCACGCTCTTTTCTGCATATGGATGATGTATATCATCTTTTGATGTCATTATAAATTTGCCAAAGTTTTTCAAAAGCAGAACTTGCATGAGCAGTTTGTTAGCTAAGTGGTCCAACAAGAAAAGAGACTGTTCTAGATTAGTCTGACTAGATTAGTCTGAGGGCACATTATGTTGTGTAGGTGATAGTCCAGGGGAAGGCACATTTTTACAGAGGAAGCCCTTGGAAGTTAGCAGCATTCAAATAGCTTATACGCGATATCGATGCCAATGTCACAGAAAAGCTGTCCTGTTCCATCTTCTTAGTCCACTTGAGAAGGGGTGAGAGAAGATCCATGCCACACAAAGTAGAGTGATGCTCTCTTCGCTGTATCATCCCTGGGAGTTTCTTTTTATGGTGTTGAGATATGATTACATCAGAAATACTTTCAGAAGCATTCATCTAAGTTAGAAAGCTAACCCGAAGGTCTCCATTTATGGAGAGCTTCAGTAGAGCAAAGATTAGGACTGGACACTCACTGTCATCCACCATTTTTCAGAAAAAAAAAAAAAAAAAGGTGAGCAAGTGAAAAATATCTGAGATGACTATTTGGGATTTATGGTTCAGATCAAACTGTGTAATGGAAAAAACAGACTCACAACACTGCAGAAGTCAAGATGTGCTCAACCTGTTAATGTAACTTCTATGTGGTGTCCCAGATGCCTTGGGATGGAGACAGATTAATAAGCACTTACTCATTTTCTGACTTTGCACAGAAAATAAAAGTTATTTTGGGGGCTAAATTTAAGATCTAGTAAGGAACACATCTATTTTAGATTTAATACTTAACACTTAAATATTTTATATCCATATTTTTGACATTTAACAAAAATTCAGTCTGTTTTAATGTGGCCTGCTGTTCTTTCAGAGGTATTTTAATGCACACTGTTGTTTTTGTTTTAGCAAGTGTTGCTCATTTTGTCAGAAGCAGATGGCGTTTCCTGCATTTTCTTTGTTCCAAAAATAAGCAACATCCAAATGTTCACTATGGAGGTGTGGAAGAGGAAAGGTCTGATGCATAAATACAGTTTCTCCCTCCTGCTTCCCCTTGCTATTCATCTGGTGAAAGGAACTGCTTCTGTCTTGTTACAAGTCTGCAAAGCCCTGGAACTTGTGCTGATGTTCTACCAGAGAGGACACGTGGCTCCAACTGGCATCTCTGCCGAGCGAAGCTAACAGCTCCTAGGAGGCAACTCAGAGGGCTTTGTTAGAGCTTCTTTTTGGCCTGCAGAAGGGACATATTTCTTACTAGGCAGTGTTAGCACGTAGCCTTAGTTAGGACACATCAGGCTCCCTCTGTGGTCAATAGAGGGAAGTAGGCTTTTCCAGGCAGACAGAAGCTTCGTGTTCGAAACTACCTGTTAAAAGAGTCGCTGTTGACTAAAGAAAAAGCCTGTAAAGACCCACTTCCAGCTCTGTATTCGTATCAACCTCTTCGTTAAACTAAGGGCACACCTTTATAGAAAACATTTCTGCCTGAGCAGAAACAAGACCTGTCAGTCCTCTTCTCTGAAAGGTAAGCTCTGTGCAGCCACACATCTCCACAGCTGATGTTTGCTCCCCATTGTGAGATAATTAGGCCTGGGAGCACCAATAAGGTGGACCCTGGCAACAAGGAGCTGTACCATGTTATCTACATGCACCTGAATACAGCAGTGTTGGGCCATTCCTTGATGCCTGCACCTGTGCTGGCGTAGTTCATGCCAAGTCTCGGCTGGGCAGAGCTGAGAGAACCAGGAACCTCCCTACAATGAGACTGACTTGAGGTCCAGCTTCCCGTCTTTGTTGGGACAGTTAGAAACTGTTAATTTGGCCAAACTATCTAGCAGCACATCTTTAAATCCTATGCCAGATAAAGGCCTTGCGATAATTCCTGAGGGCATCTACCAGCCAGGAGACAAACTCGGCAAGGACCTTGAAACAGCAGCCAGTGAGCAATGTCAGGAGGGGAATATGTGGCATCTGGGAATGTATTTTTCTGAATAAAGTATTATAAAAAGATAATCACTGCAGGGTGCCCTATTATGTTTTTAAAATACTCCACGTTTGCTTAATGTTTATCCAAAAAAGCTAATTATACTTGTCGCTTAATGTAAATTGCTGGATAAATAAACACAGAAATAGGAGGTTAGTGACTGCTATGCTTTCTTATAAATGCTGTCTGAAGGTTCATTATGCTAAGCACAAAAGAGAAGGGAACTTCTTACAATGCACTTATTAAAGGCACATTTTCTACAGAAATGATTGTAGCATGATTGTACAATAGCATATAATTTGCTTTGTTGGCATTTTCAGCGTGAATCTTGAAGACAGCAGGCATGGATGGGAAAAGTGGCTGCAGGGCTGCTGCTTTCACTGTTAAGAGCTGTCAGCAGCGATTCAGAGGAGGGTGTCCCTGCCCAGACGAGGAGTGCCGGCAGACCATGCAGATGACAATGGGGCAAGAAACCCCACAGCTCATTTGCACATATGCCTATCTCTGCGGTAGTTTTGATGCTGACACCTCAAAAGACTTACATGACAAAGCTATGATCGCTAACAGAAGAACACGCTGTTGCAGTTCACTAGCCCTGCAGATGGGATCCAAGCTAGGCATTGACATGCAGCTGTACTTCTGTCAAGGGAGCCAAACATAACGCAAGGAGTTATGCCACATTAATGCCCTTCTGCTGGCTTAATGTCACCTGAAAGAGGACAGACAAGGAAAAAAAATTAGAGTGGTCCAGATGAACATCACTCACCTGGCACATAACTTGCAGGTACGAAGTTGATCAACACAGGTCATGGCTTTGCTCCAGGGCCATGGCATTTCTGACACAGCAGGAGGTGGCCTTGAGCCAGTGATCAAGTAATATCCACCCACCACACTTGGAGGGACTTTTCTGAGAAGTAGCAAATCTCAGGAGGGTTAGGGGTTGTTCCTTGTTCTTTACAAATACAGATGAGTAAAGGGAGCAGCTACAAGAAGACGTGAACATAAGGATGGTACACCTGAAATTGCCTATTAAAATACTTACTGGGCTTAAAGAAGATACACAACCAAACATGAGTTTGGCCCTACTAGCTTTAACATTCTACAGGCCCATGTTGCTGTCTTCTCTGCATGCCACCCTGGCCCTGACACAAGCAGTGAGGAAGCTGGGCCGCTGAAGCAAGGAGAGTAGGGACTGCTCTGGGCAGACTGCATTTTCATGCCTGGCCATGGCCAGGCTGCAGGTCACTGGGTAGATTGAAACACTCACAACAGAAATGTGTCTTTTACCTTTCTAGCCTCTTGAGAGACTTTTATTTGCCACCAGTTCCAGTCTGATGGATGTTTTAACTTTTTCTAACTCTTCCTAGGAGTTGTGTATTAGTTTGCACTGCTTTGGAAACTAAGTTGTTATCCTGAAAGGGCAGGAAGTGGGGATTAAGTCCATTAGACAGTGTTTGAACAACTCTCTTTTCACTGTGTGTTGTGACTCTGCCGCCTGCCAGCACATTTCTGCCTTTTCCAGGAACTGGCACTGCAGGATGGAGTGTGGATGGCTGAAGACCAGGCAACTGTACTGACTTTCATAGGTACCACACTGGGAGAATCAAGGAGGGAAACTAAAACAGAGGAGGAAGAAATGTCCTTGGCACCATTCTCTCTGCAAGTGTTATGTACAGGACCTGGGTTCTGAAGAAGCTCTCTACTGCCTGTCAGATATAGAAGCAAAGAACTGTATTAGACTGCAAAACGTGACAACCTAATTGTCATGAAGGGTACTATTATTGTCTGCTTAATATGCTTTACAGTCCCGATGAACAGGGAAGGCTGGCTGACAAGTGTAGTATGATGTATCTAATGGCTCAATACTACCATGATGGGTCCATAAAAGGAATCTAATTTCACAGTTTAAGGGAAATACAGATCATGCAATCGTCACTTCAAGTCCAGTGATTTCAGCAATCTGGACAAGTAATTCTGGTTTAGGACATTCTGGTGGGTCAGCATTTTGCTTTATTTGACAATGACTAATTTGAACCTTGGACCTAACACTGGAGACTGTAAAGACAAAATGCTAACTGCACAGGGACGTCAACAAGGGTGTTTTTAGTTCTAACGAGATGAAACAGTGTATCTGAAAAGATTACACAGTAGAGCAGTTTAGACTAGACATGAAAAAAAAATGTTAATTTTAATGTATGTTGCAGGTACAGATTCAGGTTATCATAGGTGCAGATTCAGGATTTCTTCAGGGCAATCACACATGACAATCCAATTATTTCATACACACAATTATTTCATTTGTTTGAAAGGAAGACTTGCTTATATTTTCAGTATAATACATAGTTCTGAAAATAGACTGTATTTTCCTTCTACTATATTGTTATACAGAGAACACGATCTTCAGAAGTGCGTTCCTGTTTCTAGCGCAGGTTGCAGACAAAAGGGTGTGTCTACCCTGTTTCCATTTGACCTCTAGAAAGAGTTAAGACAGACTTAGATGTAAAAACTCACCATTTGTGGAGCTGGAGATGGCCGTATTTTAAGTACATTCACAAGGCAGATCTGAGCCTTTTGGGGTTTTGAATAAACTTGTGCTTCTTCCTCCTCTTCTTCCTGTTGCTGGTCTGCTTCTTGGGGATTTCTGTGATCAAGGCTGGGATATCTTCCTGAGCCTACAAGAAGAGACTCCCTTAGGCCTTCTAGAGAGGTCAGAAACCTCACCTCTTGTGCAAAATCTGTCTTTTTCTCCATGAGAACCTTCAGTTGGTTCTTCCAACACTAGAAGATAAAAGGTGATTCATATGTAAGGCAATGAAAAGTAAGAATTATATCAAATCAGAGAGGAATTAAAAAACAGACCACCGTCTGTGTTTGGGTTTTTTGGTTGTTTTTGTTTGTTTGTTTGTTTGTTTGCCTTTCCCATGTGAACAATTAAGAAATATACCATGTTGTAGTTCAAAGCATCATTTTTTCCTAGCTCTGTTGTCAAGTAAAATGGTGTTTACCTCTAATTTCCAGTGTTGGCAGTGTTCTCATTTCGTTGTCCACTTAGAAACCTTGCAATAATACCTTGGTCTATGTTACTGGAATAATAAATGTGCATGCCTGTTTGTAAAATTCTGGAATATCCACCTTCTGGGCTAAAGTGTATGGTATAGAAAATAAATATAATAATTAAAAAAAAAAAATCAGCTAAATATTTCTAGAATTCAGCTTTTTATCACTAAAAGCTGTGGCAAAGCAAATAGTTTTATTTGACAAAGAAACTTTAATCTGTCCACTAGGAAGCCTTTGGCTGGCCGGTCTTTGCTGGTTGGGAATGAAGGACCTCTGCAACACTTAGGCACTCTATGTGCAAATACTGCCTAATGCAGTTGGCCTTTTCAGAAAACTGAAGACTTTCTCCAGTGGGAATTTAAAAAATAAAAATAAAATAAAAAAAATAATAATAAAAACCCTGAAGCAGGCAACAAGTCTTTTGGTTTTCTCGGTAGGAGTTCAAAGAAAATTCATCAATACGAAGCTCAAGATGATACTTCTCCTGCAAACTATGGTCTGTTATGATGTTTGTAACTGTGTGGGAAGCATGGGCTTTGGTGGACAGTTTTGATAAGCATAGAATGCCACTGGACATCTAATCCTGCTAAATTTATGCAATTATTTATTTCAGTGGGATGATTCCTATGAACAGAGTAAGCAGGATTTGGCTTTGGCTATGGATAAGTGTAGAGGACACCAAAGTGTAAAATGGCAGCTTAGAATGACAGAGGAGTTCCTAACCCTGGGGAGCCCATTTACACCAGCAAGCACAGTTCAGACAAAGCACTAAGCAGGGAGACACAGTTGCTTTCTGAAAAGAAAAAAGAAAGAAAATTGACCCTAAAAGAAAAATCCATAATCAGGAGGACCATCAATAGAGGAGATTCCCAGTTGGTGTGGTACCTTCTTTCGACCAAGAAAATTCCCTACATTTGTTGATCCTAATCCAGCTGGCCTGGCTTGGATTTGTAAGCACCAGATGCATTGCAATCAACTGTAGATGTTCTGAAGAAAATTAAATAAAGGCTTTTTTAGAATAATAAGTAGCATTCTTGCAGATGGATGAAGAAGACAATCCGTCACAAAATTAATAAAATTACTTCCTCTCCTTCCAAAATATTTAAGACATCTGAATCAAGCTGCCTTTAGTTTGTATACATATCAGATTATAGAAGATCTGCCTCTTTATAAATTTTTTTAAAGGATGGCAGCCTTAGTTCAATAGAGTTAGTGAGGCAATCCTTTAAGCTGTGTCAAAATGCCAGTTATCCTCAGATGCCACCCAGATTTGAATAATTTAGAAAGAGACAAAACCACAGAAAGGAGGAATCATCCTTTGACTACTTTTGCTTTTGACACGGCTGCCTCCCTCTCCCTTTTACCAAAGCATCTTCGTCTCTCTATCAGCCATGACAAGTGCCAATCAAACCTTCTGTTTCTAAGGTTCTAGGGGAAAATGAAACATGAAACATTTTCTAACAATCACTGACCAAAGATCCACTATCAGTGTGTGGTCTGGGGGAAGCCAGCCTTTTCCTTTTTCATTTCTAATCTCTGACCCACTGTTTACCTCTTCTTTCTTATATACTTTAATCTCTGTGTTGCTCCAAAGGATCCTAAACAAATTGTAGGTCAGCATGGATTAGGCTGCTTTGTTACCAATGATTAATACATTTACTTTTGCTTTAACATCTTCAGCAACAGCTGAATGTCAAAAAGATCCAGCAAGAGTTTGTTTAATCTCAACAAAAACTATACCCACATCTTCTCACAATTGCATTGTCAGCCTCAGCATAAAGACCTGGAACACAATAGGAGACAGTGACCATGGACCTGCATTGTTAACATGTATTTTCAGAGACACTATTCTAGTAATTCAGTATTAGCACAATCAGATTCGCAGTAACCTCCATTAAAACAGGACAAAAAGTTAAGCTTCAGATATTTTCCTAACAGTCTGTATTCTGCTCCCATTTGCTCAGCAGTTCCGCTGTATTTAGAAATAGTGTATGCAGCTTGACAGTTGTGGAAATATTTTCAATATAACAATTACATTAAAAGTTGTTTGACAAGGATGTAAATATATGGATCAGAAATAAATAAGGAAGTTATTGGACACTTTGGACTAATTTCAAAAGTAAGAATCAGATAGCTTTCTTTAGAGCTATTTATTTCTAAGATATTAGACATTTCTAGACTCAGGGAAGCTTTCATAGAATCACAGAATGTCTTGGGTTGAATGGGAACTCAAGGATGTTCCAATCCCTTTACCACAGGCAGGGCTGCCAGCTGCTAGATCAAGTACTAGATCAGGCTGCCCAGGGCCCCATCCAGCCTGGCCTTAAACACCACCAGAGATGGTGCATCCACAACCTCTCTAGGCAATGTTAGTTTCTTAAATTAACATTGCATCTGCCCTGTCTTTGTAAGTCTATTGGTGTGTTTTATACATAGGGGGCTGTTGTTCCATCTTATCTTTTCACATAACGTTCAAAATTTGTGCCATCAATTTCAAAGTAACTTCACCACTCTTGACTCTTTTTTCTCTCATCTGCCATTGCTTGATGTCTCCCAAGCATCACCAGCACCTGGCCTCTATTCATCCACATCTCTGACAATGAGCACCATTGTTTCCCCAAATATAGTCATTGCAGGAAGTGACATCCAAACCTGAACTATCAGATCACAACCCTTCCTTCATCAAAACACTCCTGACCACTATCACCTTGTAGAGCTGCTTTTCACTGCAAGTTCTACAGGGAAATTGCCCCCACAAAAACTGCTAGCACAATAAGTTTTTGAAAGTAGTTGACATGCCTGACAGGTGAGTAATATTTCCAGTCTCTATTTATACCAGATCTTAAAGAGTTTTCATCAACAGTAATTGCATGGTAACCTGAATGTTTGTGTCAGTAGGGCCTTCATAGGTTTTCCTTTCATTGACAGAAAAAGAAAACTCCTACCCAGTGAAATTTTAGAAATTTTTGATTGATTCGGAAATCACAAGGTTATGCACACATATGTCTTTATGCAGTATCTCATAGGTTTCACCCAAATTTCCCCAACGTAGTGTGTCTATAAACACACTATCTTATCTGTATAAATATATTGCCATAGTTAAATCCAGCAAAAGTGCATACACAAATTCATGCAAAACAGTAATTGCATTATTAATTAGCCAAGAGCATTTAGGTCCCAAAATCAAGCAATAAAACCTTCAAAAACAAGTGCACAACAAGGGCAGTGTTCATTCAGCAAGCCGTGAGATGTGCAACTAAGACAAACTGAGAGATCAGAGGGGAAAAAAAAAAAAAATCATATGCATGAGCTGAGATCAGATAAGAAAAAGAACTAGAAAACTGGGATGCTGCAGTTTATTGAGGGAATCAGTAGCACTTGCTGTACTACATACAAGCTGATGCATTTTAATGAGAATGTAAACATAGTATATTAAAGTTAAGAAGGCTTTAAGGAAGCAATCCTCAGCTTACCTGTACCATCCCATGTCTTAGAGGCAATTGCCCAATAAAACAAGGGTCCCAGCTCTATGGCTTGGATTCAGTTTCACTCAAATCTGTCAGAAGGCATTGCTATAAATAAGTCTAAAGAAAGGCAAAGAGGTTTTTATCAGATTCCAATTATTAGCATGTTTATAAGCATAAGTCATCAATCCCTTATTTTACCATAATTGTCTTGGTTTTCCATGTTATTCTAAGAAAAGTTATATAAAAGTTATATGAAAAAATATTCTCATAATCAAAAGGTTCTTTAAGAGACTTTATTATTTTTTTTAACCTTGTAAAGAGAAAGAAAATTGTACCAAAATAATAATAATAACTTTTTAAAAAATTAAAAATAAAAAAGAACTTTCACCTAGATATTTTCTCTGCCAATTTTTTGCATGCTAGCAAGAATTACTCTAACAAATGTGATGGCTGCTGCGCACATTTAGCCCAGGCTGCCTCATGTCCCAGCAAATCTCCTGCCTTCCACCCAGCGCCTGCCCAAAGGAAAGTCCAGCAGCATGTTGCCTCCATGGCTCCAAAAGCACTTATCTCCCCAGCCATTGCAAAAGCAAACAGGGCTGTGCAAGCCACTTCCAGGCAATCTGCCTCAGTCTGCAGTGAGGGGCAGTTCATCAGCTCTTTGGAAAGCTGATTTCAGAAGGTATTCCTGCTGGTTTCCATCACTTGGCATGAATTTCTGACTTCACTCTTGCCTTCTCCAAAGAGATGGATGCTCAGATGCCTGGAAATATTGGCGTTGGCCTCTGTCTTGCAGAAGCGCAAGATCCAGTCTATGGGACACAATAACCAAATAACTTGGCTATGGGTAGATTCTGGGTGGATAGACTCTAAGTTATAGCCCAAATTCAGATTCAAATCTAAGCCAAACAGGTGACAATGACATCCTCCAAACCAAAATACGCTGCTCCTACGCAGTATTCTTTTACCCTTAAAGAAACTGTTAGTGACAAAAAGCATATTTACCTCTCCACAACACAATCTATTGAGAACAGATATCTAAATTCAATTGACAACTCTGAAAAAATCATCTTAAAAAAAAATAATTATATGCTATATGCATAAATAGCAGCAAACGCCATCACCTGCAAAATAAACTGTACATTTCAGGGGAATAAAATGGTAATCTGCATTGTGGTCTTCTGCTGGGGCACCTTAGAGAAGCTATTGTGCAGATAATAGTTGACTGATTGGTCTTAATTCAAAGAAAACTTCCCAAAGAATAAGAAAGGTGTAAAGACCATCTGTAAAGTTTGAGATAATATGAGCAGTGTGTTTGCTGGACTTCAGCGCTGCACATGCACACTTCCTTGCTCAACAGCAAATGAAGGGATAATAGGTTAATTTAAATCACCTTTAGCAGGGCTTTGAGCCTATTCATTCTGCTTCCCAGATTTTGATGGGCTAAGATCTTGCACCTGTTCACCTTCAAGCATCTACTCTGAGGAGTGTCATCTGCTCTGCATGTGATTCTTCCACATCCTATGGAAAAAGTAGGAGGAATATAAAAAAAAACCATGATGGAAGTACCTTTGAATGTTGCAGTGATGGAAGTTACACTGTTGTAGTTGTGAATTTTCTATGGTTTAGGATTTCCTTTGTCACTGCTTAATGTAATTAACTCCTTGAGAATATTATTTGTCAACTGCAGCTCATAAATAGTTGTGGTTGGGTTGGTCCAATTACAGAACATGAGCAGACCTTTCATAAATAAAATACCCCTGATGTCTTCACACTAATTGTTTTGTAACTCTAGCCTCTCTTGTCCAGGAGTAGCTGTGCTAAAACACTGTAAATCAGTTTAGCACTTCCATTCACACATTGACAGACTCTGTGACAAACAGGATCACATTTCTTATCCAGACAGCCCTGCTAAGCAGTCAGTTGGAACAGAGTAATTTGAACAGGTTCACATTAAAAAAAATATATGATGTTACCCAGAGGAAGCTCTCATGCTCCTACTTCTGTCCCCATTCCTACAACAGCGTATTCTTCTGTTAAACAGCCAAATGTTCCTCCTGTAGCCAAATTCATTACAAAACTTCAGCAAAGCAAAAGGAAAACTACACAGCTGACAAAAGCAATGGCTTTTTCTATCCTTGAAGAGGACAGTTTAAGAGCTAACAAGCCTTGGTACAGCCTCCAGGTCTTCAAAGACAACCCCCAACCAAAAGCCCACGTGTGCTGTCATCAGAGTGTCTCCAGGTGCACACGGGGTATCAGAGTCCTTTATCCACACCTCTCTCTCCTGCTATTGTCCAAGGGAAAAGCAAGTGGTTGACACTTGGAGCAACAAAAGCAGAGACTGCACTCTGTTTTGGAAAAACAGCAGTAGGTGGGCAAAACTTGTCTCAAACACAAAGAGTTATTCTGCTTTTAATGCCAGGGAGCAATAATGTAAGGTGTACATTTAGAAGGAATATCAGTATTTTATTAGGATAAACCACACCAATCTGCTGCCTGCATTAGGAGAGAAAGCTGTGTTGGATGGACAATATTTCAAAGTGATGTAATAACTATAACACCAATTTCGCTTTGTTTAATAACCTTATGGAGTTAACTTTTATTTACTGGTAAAGCAAAAATAACATCCCCCTGCTTGAAAGATGAGAAGTTGAACTTCCCCAGTAAGGTGATCTTCTCAGTACGAAGATAGGATATTAGTTGAAAGGAAAATACATCTTTTCATGAGGGGCTTTAAGAGAGTCACCTTATTACCTAGACGAATTCCCAAATCTGGCAAAGCCATTTATGTCTCTTCTCTCTACTCCAAGGGAAAGAAAAGCAGGCAGCAGGGAGCACTTTGAAGACTAAACTTTACCTGCTTCTACTTCCTGCTTATCTGGTAACTAGTAAAGCAAACAGCAGTCATTAACCAAAGAAGATTCAGATAATTTTATTCCCAAATGCTTTTTGCAGTACGTTTCAGGAGTAGATAAAGCATTCCTGAGGGACCCAGTACCGTCTTACTGTAAAGAACAAAATCTTTGATGATGATATTAGTATGGTAAAGTGAGACATAGTGCACATGAGTACTGCTGCCTTCCTGATGTTTACAAGACTGTGCTATGCAGTTACACTGCACCACATGTGTGGACACTCAGTCTGAAGATTCAGTTACACAGGTTGCTCTGGCCAGCAACCAGTCTACAAGCAGCTACGCTGGGAATGATCTGTAATTTTTTATTCAGCTAAATTGCTGAGCACTAAAGGGAACATGAGTTAGCTGGAGTAACCACCGGAGTGCTCCTACATTTTTTTTTTCCTTTCTTAAATAAAAGCAGTAAGCAATGGCTGGCCTTGTTTAGAGTCAGTGAAAGAATAATGTGTAGCTAGCAATGTATTTGATTAATTTCATCTTTATTTTTATGTGAATCACTGTGGACAGACTGTGAATGTATTCAATCTATAAATTACTCAAAGCTAGTCACAAATGCTTTCATCGAATATTTTTAGATTTGCAAATACTTAAAATGTTGTCATTCCAGTTGAATATCTTTTTCACAATCTGCATTGTCATTTCAACTATTAGTGCATCAAAGCCAACCTACATTTTTAAATGTGTATTCATTTGTATGAACCATTTCCTTTGCATATCATTTGCTAAATAGTACAAATGGTCAGATAAAAGGTCACTGAAAACAAAGTGTAAACTTGTGGTGATTTCTGTCTCTTCTGGATGAGGTTAACCCTGCAATTGCTCACTCATTTTGGAGGTGTATCACTGAGAAACATCGCTAAGCTTCACCTCACCAAAATTCACCTCAGCTAAGACTTGCCATTTCTGTATCCCAGCATACAACTGAAATGACATTTTTAGGGATCACTTGAGCTTTTGAAACTGATTTGCAGGTCTGTTTGGGACAGGAAGTCAAGACCCTCTCACATCTTTGTAGGAGACAAGCAAGAAGCTGTTTCCAGAGTCCAGATCAAACGTGGTCCTCACATCAGTGATTCTCACCTTATATGTCCATGATGGTCAGACTAAGTCATTAACTCTCCTCAGCATGTTTAACAATAACAGGTCACTTGTCACATTCAATAGAGTTCTGATGAATTAGAGGATCCGGGCCTATTTACAGTTTAACCTGGTCTCTTCTTTTTTCAGTTCTTCAGTGCCTGAAACTTCCTACAGATTTTTTTTTAGTCAATGTTCACACCTTTGAGTGGAAGTTACCACAGCTCTAGAACCCCCACTATTTTCCTCACCCAGCAGATAAACACTTTTAGTCCCTCTGGGTTCTACTCAGACATATATATTCCTCCTGTCTTATCTGGGTTCATGCTACTGTAGTAACAGCAGAGATGTTCAAAAGTGGACTATCAATCATTTTTCCTAATTCCCTTGCAAATATTACTTTCTTTGTAAGACCATTCTGGTTTTGCCTAGTACTTGCAAGTTCCACTCATGAAACAGAATTTTGGCAACCGTTTTCCTGTTGAACATGGTATGATTAGCATAATTTACATGACAGAGCCAAACTAAATGCCAGGTTGACAAAAATCTCTTACTACAATTTAACAAACTCCTTTATGTGCTTTTGATGCGAGATAAATGTTTCACACCATTCATTCTCAAGCCAGAGGAACTAAACATCTTAAGTTCTCTCGCTTCCACCAAAACAGTAGAACAGAAATATTTATCTAAATTATAGGTCATTATATATATATATATGTATATAAAATATATATATATATATATATAAAATATAATAATATATATAATTATATATATAATATATATATTATTATATTATAATATATATCACATATATAATATATATTATGTTATATTATTATAATATATAATATAATAATATTATAATATAATATATATTATATATTATATATACATTATTATTATTATTATCATAATTATTGTTAGTGGACTCACCTGTGATTCCAGCAACAGAACACTATCTGCTTCGAAGCTGAGCCCCGTTGCTCTTCAGTGTGTTGAAAACTGAAATCCGCATGAAAAAAATCAGATTAACAGTAGTCAAGTCCTTAGTAAGGAGCCTATGGCCTTTTTCCCTTTTGAAGCATAGAAAATTATTCTCACTGTATATTCAGATTTAAGCACAGGGGAAAAGTGTGGATGTTACTACAGTGGGAAGTCTTGAAGTAGAAACAGTGAGCCACAATTTCTTTGGGGTGGTTTGACCTTCTAGTATTCATCTAGGCTTATCTTTTCTCCTCTAGCAAATTACCTCTAGGTTGCTTCTCCTCACCTGGTTTTACCTGATTGCCTCAACTTCTAGGTGTTGTTGTAATCTCCTCTGTGGCGTTTTTAATGACATTTGAAACACAGTTTGGAAAGTACTGACTTAAACCAAGGTGAGCTTTCCTCACAGAAAACTGAGTGTAGATAGATGCAGTTTATGTTAAGAGGGTGCATTCCAATAGAATGATCCTGCCTGGCTCATTTTTAAGGGTCTTTTTTTCTCCTTAGGGAGAAACAGTAATCCTTATCCCAAAATGAAGGTCACCTGAGAGGAGAAGATGACCAAACATCTCACAAAACAATTCTGCACTTTAATTGCCGCCAGACTGCCTTGATTTGGTTCCCTCATTCATCCCACCTCTATTAGGATGTGAAAATCCATTTCCTTCCTTGACAGACTGAATCCAAGTTTCAGGTGAGAGGTAGCCAATCACATTCCTTCACCTCATCCCCTTTTCAGGGCACTGAGGCTGAGGTCCCCTAGGACAGACTGCCAGTGGTCGAAGTGTTGCATGGGAAGGCTCTGCCAGCACACTTGGGGTACCCCTGGTATCTCATGAAAACCTAAAGTTCCTCTTTTGGAGGAAAAGCTGCACACTAGCATGGCTTCTTCCACAGCGCCTGTCTCTTGAGGTAGACTTCTCAAGTCTTAGTGTTCGTCACCCAGACAACCTAGCTAAATTCAACCTTCACATTCATTTTTGTAAGAAAAATATTATTTCCAAATAAGAAGAATAAGCACACAGTTCAGGCATGTTACCAGTTTTGAAGCTCATTCTTCAGGTCTGATACAGATCTGGTGGACTTTGGATAAATTATGATCCCTCACAATAATCACAGAACAGTAGTTCTCAACTGTGCGTCACTGATACCTACACTAAGAAGTTTGATAATAGAGACCACTCCTTACTGTTCTCCACTGGATATTACGGCCAGACCTTGCCAGTATCTGAAGCAAGTGTAATAGAAATACTCAGAGTTACAATCTTTCCCATTCTAGCCAAAATTTGGCAGAAAAACAATTACTTTCCCAAGTACTACTTGCTGGGTTCTATTTCAGCTTCTTATATCTGGTACACTGCACAGACTGTATCTGCTTATACACCTTGCGGAGCCGCAGAGCCTCTGTAAATTCTCTGTAAAACAGGAGTGCCTCCAAGCAAAGTAAGACTGCTTTTAGCACCACTGAGCTCTACCCAAAGGTTCTCACACCAGTGGCACTCAGGCGTACGAGCTGACACCACACAAACATCTGTAGTGACAGCAGGCCCAGGATGCTGTCTCTTAGATTCAAAAAGTGCACACAGCTGTGGCTCACATGTCAAGATAATTGCTGGAAGAACTGAGCCTATAGCCCCTCCTCAGCCAATTCTCATCCCATCTCACCCCATCTTCTCAGTGTTAGCCATTCTGTTGTATGTAAAACACGCTCTTATTTCACTCTTCTTTTAATTGTGCCAGCAGAGGTTTAGCCCTGAATTACATGCAGTTAAGAAAGCTTCCCACCATCATGAAAAAGAACCCCTTCGTGTTTTGTATCTTTAATGCAGCCAATTTGCAGGGTCCTTTAAGAGCAGCTGCTAGTTTTATGTGTCAAATGACCACAAAACAAAAGAGAGCGTGGCAGTGCCTTGTGGGTTCTGCTGATGCAGCACACAATTTCAATTGAAAACAAGAACTAGAAGGAGCAGTTTGAGAAACCTGACACTAGCTGTTACCTTTAGAAATCACATCTCCAAAATAAAGACTAGCATGCATATTACATATATATTTTTTAAAATGCATGCTGGTTGGTTTTGGAGACAAATGTGATTGGCATGTCCTTCTGGAGAAATATCTGTTACGAAAGAAAAGAGAGCAGAGAAGGTGCCATTTCTCTATCACCATAGTAAACGCCTAATGCACTGTAAACAGAGCAGGTCATGCAGTAAAACATGAAGAAGCTCTTTTTTAATCATCTGAATAGAAATTTAATATCTTTGCATTTGCTAAGTAAGGCAACTTGCCCAAGCAATCAGATACACAGAGCCTTATGTGTTTATTCTGCCTTTGTTGCTATTGAACGAAGCTCCTATGTCACAAGCATTAAGGCTGGTATTTACTAAGCAGTTGCACATGAGGGCACATATTAAGAAAATTAGGACATCCAAACATATAAGGAAACCTGAGAAATCAAAGAAAATATTCATATATACAGCATGACAAGGGGAAAAACAAAACAAAACAAAAGAGCATTTCTAGTAGTTTAGCTCTTCTAAATGATGAGGTCCAACAGCTATGACCAATTGCCCAGGTCAACCCCAATTGTACACTGTGCAGAGGAGCTGAGCATCCATAACTCAGATCTTGGTCATGCTGTGAGGACTGGAGAATAGTGGGGATGACATGTTGCTACAGCACATTGCCCATCACAACTGAGCTGCAGCAGTGCTACAGTAAGAGGAGAAAAATAAACTATTACCATCCAGGAGACCTATGAACTTTGGTAGGACAGTTTAAGCATTATATCAATACTATCTGTCAGCTTCCAGGAGTTAACAGAGCCCTGGCTCTTTTTAAAGGGCAATTGCAAGGTAAGAGCAATGCCACAGAGACTAGTGTGCTTCAGTTTTCACCCTCTTTTCCGCACACCTGACAGGAAGGGTGGATGCTGTCAAACAGTAAGGTCACATGAACATAGCAAAATTCACCTTCTCAGTCTGGGAGCATGAAAATCAATTGACTATTCAAAACTGAGTAGCAACAAAAAAGCTCATATTCAATAGCCCAGCAGCAAAGACCACCATACCACTACGGCAGGAAAATCCTCCAGCAGCCTTTCAACACAGCTATTTACACCACAGAAAGCACTACCATGTGAGAAAGTCTGTCAAGAAGCCTGCCAAATATTCCATTGCTCTCTCTTAATCCTGGGGATAAATGCAGAATCAGACCTGCAGGCCACAGAATCATAGAATCTCAGAATATCCCAAACTGGAAGAAACCCACAAGGTCCATCAAGTCAAAATCCTGGCTTTGGACGAGACCACCCAAAGTTCAAACCATATTTCTGAAAGTGTTTTGAGAGCTTCTTGAACTCCAGGAGCTGAGTGATCATGGATCACTGCCCTGGGGATCCTGCTCCAGTGCTCAACCACCCTCTCCGTGAAGAACCTTTTTCTACTACCCAACCTGAGCCTCTCCTACCACTCCCTGAGGTTCTTTAAGAGGTGGCAAATATTTCTAATGATCAATGGCCTGGGACAAATCAGAAATCCCTTTGTGTGATACCTGCAGAATTAGTTTTGCAGAGAACTAGCAAATCTTATCTTTGCATGGGCAGAAAACTAACAATGACTGAAGCTGAAGACTGGGTTATGAACAAATGTAAATTCAAAACCAGAATATTAGTATAACAACTATTTCAGAGGAGACAGACACCAGATTATATCTCTGGATCTAACAGTTCTTTCAGATGGTATTTCAGTAGGCATATGTGAAGTTCCAAGCTAAAATATTCCACAACATGAGCTTTAAATAAACAGCTCACCTAAAAATACTGTGTTGTCTGATGACGATCCCTCTGTGACTTCAAAAGTCTTACACACAACTTAAGCTCTGACGAGAAAAAGAGAGGGGCCTTTCCCTAACCTTATGGCATTTGCCTGTAGTGCAGATTTCTGAGTTCAAGCTCCTTATTTGAGGTGGGCATCTGAAAGAAACACTTTGTCTTGATTTGATGCAGCTCTACACAGGATCTCCTCTCTGTGCGATGTTCATAGCTACTCCACGTAGCTATGACTTCTTCCCTGAGATTCCACACATCTCTCCCCTTCTGGCAAATGTATGGCAAAGGGATAATTTTCTGAGGTCGGATTTTTATCTCATTTCCTTCTTTGCATTTGTTTATAGTGAGATATTTAAAAGACTCAAAAACTTCTGTGTTTGTACCACTTGTCTATGTATGCACATATTTTTGTCACTCTTTGCTTAATTGCTCCATTCTCGCTGAACATTTGTACTTCCCCTTTCCCCCATTTCTTTTTCCTCATTAAACTGGCAGTTCTGAAGCAGGAAATGCAGAAATGCCCCTTTTTTTTTTTTTCTTTCTCTGTTTTTAATACAACTCCTAACATGGTGGCTTGTTGGTATAGGTTATTACAATAATCACAGATAACACAGTATTCCTTGGTGCAACATAATTGGCTTTATTGATCATCATGCCACCTGAACTGACAGCTGAACTGTTCTAACATTATAAAAAATACTTTGGATGCAACACAAGAAGCTGACTGGTGCCCATGTGTTTCCATACCATGGGCTAATGTCTCAACTGATGGACTCACCTCCCATTGCAGCAAGCATACAGCACCCTACTTCCTAGCAGTTAAGCACTTTGCCTCCAGTGAGGCTTGTAAAATGCAAATTCCTGGTAAAACACATGAACTTCATTTTCATATTTGTGAATAAGATTTTATATATCCTTTTTATGAGCATTTCCAACTATTCTGTTCATGCTCTCACCTGCAGATAAAGCCTTTCTTTGGTTTCTTCTGTATTTCTGAGTTAAGGCTATTAGCTGTTCTTCAGAAAGCCTTTAAATATACACATGCAGACACAAAATCGGTGGGTGTGAATACACGTACAAATATACCCACCCACATGTGTATGTAACAGATGTATACACATTATATGGAACAAATGCAAATGAACACATAGTTTTGATCACTTCTTTCACTTTGCTTGCCAATAAGGAATTACTGAGACATAGTGTCCTCATGACTTAAAAGATGAGACCATGGTATTGCTATTTTTACACTTCTGAGGAGAGTGCAGGTGTTTCAAAGCATTTATGAAATTGCTTGATTGACTCTTATATAGAAGTCTATTGACAATACTTTGAACCTCCGCAGCTAGGCTGTAAAAGATTTGATTATAGTAACAATACTAACCGTCATGAATGTCATAAATCTTAAGAGAAAGGACACATATGTCACATATAATGCATGAAAAAGTTGTCCTTTTATCATGGATAACTTACCATTGTGTAGATACTCTGCTGATCAGCTACTGCATTATTTGAATAAGTATCTGATGTCTTGTTTTCTTTCAAGGAGGCAGGTGCAGGACAAAGTAGGAAGCCTGCCAAGAAAGATGATAAATTGCCAGTCGGTGCTGGGGACCAGTGCTTAACATCAGTGCAACACTGCCAGGAATTAAAGCAGTAAAGTAATAAGAATCTAGGAAGAAAATAACTTCTCATTCTCAATAAACAGATTGAGTCCGTTTTCTTTATCCATTACAATTTTTAGTTCATCTAAAACAAAGCATTCTCATTGTATCATTGCACACAGTGTAAAATAGCCTTAGAAAACATCCTATCCCTTACAAGCCATGAAACTTTAAAGTAATTATATCAGTTGCTTTTCTGATAGGGAAGTAATCCTGAAGCCAACAAGTTCAAATAAAATTACACAGAAAAATAAGTGCAAAGAAGATTGGTCTTCAGCTTTCAAAATCCATATAAATTTTGGCAAGGGTTACTCCCCAATTACTGATCTATTCAGTAACAGTGCAGTTGAAAGTGACAGGGAGCTCGAAATGTCCCACATTTCCTTATTTCCTCATTTAGCCTCTTCTGCGCTGAATTTGATCAGATATATATTAGCTTGGGAAAAAACAACAACATGTGATTTACATTCATATATATGAGAAATAGAGCAAACCTTGTAGCAACTTTACAGTTGGGTGCCTACACATGAGTTTTGTAGGTTGCTCTGAACGAAATGTCTCCTATTTATTTCCTCAGAAATTACGATGGATACAAAGAGCACAATAACATTATTTGATAGAAAAATGTTTCAGCTACAAAATGCTATTTTTCCATATAGTCATCATCATTAGCTAGACACTTTCGCCAGCAATGAAAAAGAGCCTGCATACCATACTTGTAATAATCTGCACCAGTGGAAGTGACCCACTGCTTCAGAGTTGCTATGACAGCATCATTTCTAGGAAAATGTTGCCCACACAGTCCATCTTTCATCGGCCCAAAAAGATGGAAGTGAGACGACACCAAATCCGGTCTATGCAGTGGGTGTGGTGGGACAGTCCAGCCAAGGTTGGCAATGTGCTCCACAGTCTTCAAACTGGTATGGGGCTTGGCGTGATAGTGTTGAAAAAGAAAGGTTGTCTTCTTCTTGGGCCTGACTGCAATTTCAAGACTTCAGCTTAGTCAGTGTTGCAATGTAGCAGTCAGAGTTGGTGGTTTGTCTGGATTGCAGGAAATCCGGAAGGATCATTCCTTTTCTATCCCAAAAGACAGTGCACATCACTTACTGAGGGCTGCATCTTGAACTTTTTTCTTCAATGGGGAATTCCCAAATTGCCACTCCACAGACTGCTGTTTTGACTGAGTCTCCCAGTGGTGACATCACATCTCGTCACTGGTAATGATGTGATCCAGGAAACCATCACCATCAGCCTTGTACTGGTTCAGTAGGTCCTGACAAACTTGCATATGGTGTTATTTCTGTTTATTATTTCTGGGACCAACTCAGCACACACTTCGCAATAGTCCAGCATTGCCACCCTCATTTCCAATGCATTGAAGCCAAAATTCAGCTCCTTACACAGTTCCCTGGTCATAATTCACCAATTCTCCCAGAAGAGCTGATCAAGACACTCTTCATTTCATGATGTGATAGCTGTGCATGACTGTCCAGAACATGTCTTGTCTTTCACATCACTGACATCACTGCTGAAACACACCAACCACTGCTTCACTGTGCAGACATCCATTGTTTGGTCTCCAGAAGCATTCAGCAAGTGTTGATGAATGTTAATAGGTGCTATTTTTTTCTACATACAGGAATTCAGCGACACACCTTTGCTTCATACTCACTTCCAAGATAGACACTAATCTGCCAGACTGCCTCTCTGCTGCCATCTGTCAAACAGCAACAAAACGTGGTGGAATATCTGTGGGAAGGTTCAGCCTCTACTGCCATACTGTCAACATCTGCCTCTGACATCGTGGGTCAAGATCATAAAATAGGAGGCATTATTTTTGGAGCCAAGCCTTTAAATGCAGGACAAAACATTGATCAAGAATTTTGTCATTCATATTGACCAAAAGTCAAGAAAATACTTCAGGAAAGCTGAATTCCTAATAGTTTGACATTAAAAATATGTTCATACAGCCATCAAATCATTATCATTCTAAGGCCAAGTTACACACATACACATTTCCTATTTTCCTGTGCCATCAAATAAACACAAAGCAAATATATATCTCACTTCTTAGTGCACACAATGCATACGGGGGGAAAACATAAGTTTCCAAATTTTGCGGACCTTGAAATCTTTGACTTCGGAGGCAGTCAAGACCATGCTCTAGCCAAAACTTCAGGCAGGGATGCTGTGCTGGCATTGTGCTCTGCCAGGAACAGGGATGCTTTTTGCAGTCTGAAGTATCCCATCTGTTTTGATCTTTTCTGAGTGGCCAGATTATAGGTATTCTAAAAGATCAATCTGTTTACAACACAGTTTCTGAACTGATGACTTGTGCTTTTTGCTGACTACATTTTGGGGAGCCTTTCTGCACAGCCTTTGGAATGATCCCTATTGTATTTGATTTGGATGGTGGCGCAGGATCAGATCTATGCATATAACCAGAGACCTGCCTCTGGCAGTGAAAAAGGCTTCAGCATTCTGCATACTATGCAACATTTTTCCATGTCATTCAAAAACAAAACTAGTCCTGCTCAAATAAAGCCAGTTCACTAAGAAACTCTATTCAAATCAACTGTTTTAAAAATATTCAAGATTTTGAGAACTATGGAGAACACAGATCTGTGATTGCCTTTCTCCCCTCCATATAATTAAAATATCAATAGAGATACTGCTTTAGGGCATCCAACCCTGATCATAACCAACTCTGTAGGTACTATGGAAACCCACATCAGCCTTTTACTAGTATGCTGACATGCACAAAAACTCAGCTAGATCTGTTTTTTGACATTCACCCATCAGTGAAATTAGAACTAAATTGAAATACCAATTATAATGGTATTCCTCTTTTGCACAACAATAATTTATGGTAATATTTATATTTCGAAATTGGCCATATGTCAAACAATTCATCTTCTAAAATCTTCACCTCAGTAGAGAAAAGATGCCTTAAATCTATCAAGATGAGAACTATTGAATAAACAGTTTTAAAGCTTGTGTACGATCTATATTGTCATCTATACTGCATCCAGAAAACTGCATGACATCTAGAATGAATGTTGAAAAGCTGTATGCTATTTAATCTCATCTACATTCCTTCTAGAACTGTTCATCTTACCACGAAGACAAAGGAACGATGTGACAGAGAAAGACAGTTAAACATCTAGGTGTTGATTTTTCAAGTTGCACATCCCTCTGTAAGTTCTGATATTGAAACTACTATTTAGCAAATGCAGATGATGTCCTAGCTTTGATTGTTACACAAGTCTGTCTGTGTCTCAGTTTATCTTAAATAAGGGAATTTTTCTCTATGTAGATGCAACAGTGTCATGATTAATTTGGTTTCTCACACAGTGTGGATAGTAAAAAGCTAAAGACAGAAAAACACAAAGTATAACTCAGGGCAGTATAACACATTTTAAAGATGTTTCTCTAAAGGAGAGAGTAAGACACTGGCAAAATCTAAGGAAAAACTTTATATTCTATCTGTGTCTGAATTTAGCATAACAAGATGAATGCAATATTACCATCAAGGAGGTAACTTACCACTGTAGGTATGTGAAAGTTAATCAAGACCTCATATCAGTTACAAATATCTCATAACACCATTATCGTATACATGCAAAGGAAAACACTGAGCGATGAGAAGCTGAAGTGTAGATTTGTGCTTAAGGATTTTTTAGAGAATGATGTGTTCCTAGACCAGTTTCCATTTTATGAGCCCTGTCATTATCATCTTATGACTAGAATGAAAACAGATACGTACTCCTTAAAAGAAATAATGATTTTGCGTCCTCAAACTTAACTGTTGAGGTATGTGTTAACATTGAGCACGGGGACTATATTCATGAGAATAACAAGGCGGTCTTCAGTACTGTGCTTGTAATAGCTTCCCTGAAAAGTAGAGACATCTAAGATCAATGAAAAATCCTTGATCTCTGTAGATTGATATGACTGACATACAGGCCAAACTCTCCTGTTGGTAATGCCTTGTCTCATCCCCAATTTCTGTAGTCTCATTGCTACATCCTTTTGTTCTCTATTCAGCTGTGCTTTTTACTTGTTTGGCAACCAACAAAATCTGCTCGTGACATACGGGAACCAATTCCAGCCCCAGACCACCATCACTGTTTAATCTTCTTTCTCTCTCCACCTTTTTCCACTCCTCATTCTTTTCTTAGGTTGAAGAACACAGCAGATCTTGCTAAAGAGCCTGTCCTCTTCCTTCTTACAGCCTCTCTTTAGATACTGAAAGGCCACTCTCAGGTCTCCCTGGTGCCTTCTCTTCTCCAGCATGAACAGCCCCAGCTCTCTCAGCCTGTCCTTGCAGGGGAGGTGTTCCATCCCTGGGACCATTTGTGGCCCTACTCTGGATGCACTCCAACAAGTCTATGTCTCTCCTGTACTGAGGACTCCACACCTGGACACAGTACACCAGGTGAGCTCTCACCAACACAGAGGAGCAAAATCACCTCACTTGCTCTGCTGGCCACATTTCTTTCGATGCAGCCCAGGATACATTTGTCTTTCTGGGCTGTGAGGACACACTGCTGGCTTATGTGCAGCTTGTCATCCACCAGTCCTTTTCACAGAGCTGTGTTCAATGAACATCTCATATTAGACAGTTATTCACAGTTGTGTACATAACCAGAGCTCAAATCTCAGTTTGGCCCAGGAAAAAAAAAAAAAAAAAAAAAGGCATTAGTTACAGTGTAAATTTCTGGAAGGAGAAAAAAGCATTTGCAGCGATTCACAGAATTTGATGTGAATAAATTTTGAAGCTGTATCACAGATATCCTGGTTTCTTAAGACAGAAAGAAAGGAAATGTGCTACAAAATTATTTTTCAGCAAAGCTGGAGTTAGAGAATGTGCATAAGATCCAGATTCTCCAGTACCTTTCTGCATTTGTAGTCATGTAGTTTATGCAAAAGTGCATTTATTGTGCTTGACTTCCAGCATTGCTTCGTGTTGACTCAAAGCAGATAACAGCGAAGTAAGAGAGTCCTAGAGTTATTTATGTTTCACTGTTTATTTCGTTGATAGGTTTTTGATAAAAGGAAAACAATTAATGCATTCCTCTTTCAACATAGTACTGAGATTACTCCTGTGATCCTTTTTTCTAGGGTCAACACCAGCAAATGTATTCTAGCTAAAGTTATGTTCCAGGATCAGTTGATCTGGACTACCATTCGTTAAAGTGAATATTAGCAATATAAATGGCAGTTAAAGAGAAGTAACTTAATTTACCTATCATTTACCCTACCAACATTAGTGGTCACCCTTTAGACTACAAGCAGGAAGATGAAACCCTTGCCAAGTGACTGACTTCATTTCTCAGTCAAGGAAAAAGAAAAAAGAAATCCTGGCTCAGCAACATATACATAAATTTATCTCGGTGAGATAAAGAGAAAGTACCTACTGCTTATTCATTGATTTTCTGTACCATATTCAAGTCTAAGAAACTTGAAAAGAAAAACATGTAGGAAAAGCGACAGGCAGCATGTAGTATTCTTCTGACTTACAATAAGTTATGCTTATATTCCCATGGAATCAGCATTACAAAATTTTATTGCAGAGACATCCATACAATTATGGATTTTGTTTTGATATTATCAAATGTTTCACAATATTTCATCTTTCCAATTTGTTTTGTATCTTGGATAATAATGTAATTTATAAGATAAAGATGAACAGGAAAACATGTAATTTATAAGATAAAGATGAACAGGAAAACATGAAACAAAATAATTTGAACTTATAAAAAAATCACTGGGACATTTTAAAATAGCAATGAAATCAGCACAATGCTGGAGAACACACTGGTTTCCCAAAAATAAAAATAAAAAAATAAAGGAAAAAAGACGAACAAAATATTTTTAATCAGCCTAAATAAAAAGTATGAAGTTATCCAGAGTCATGATGATGCTGGTGCTGTTTCCTGTTCCTTAAATGAGGTCTCCAGAGCTGGTTCAAAGCACTACTCCTGCTGAAGACTCATTAGTGGTACTTCTCCTGCCTTTTATGTCTGAAACAGTTCCTGAATGCCCACTGGAGAAAAAAAAATAAGGTTTCTCATGTGCTGTCACTCTAATAAAGACTATTGTTCTGCCAGACAGGTGAAGAGATTCCCACGAGAAAGGATGTGTTTAGTGTGGCTTTCCTGTTAAAAGTGTGATCCAAATTTTTGCCAAATTGGAGGAAAAAGTCCCAGTTGATTTTAATCAGCTTTTCATCAATGGATTCCTTTCAGATTCTTCTACACTTAGCACTTCAACAGCAATGGGACATCAGGTGGCAGGTACAATTTTACTGAGTGCTCAGGAGCCAGATTATCTGGAGAGTGGGCCTACCTCTTCTTATGGCAGAAATATGTAGCTTGGCCTCAACCAGGCTTGGAGCCTACAAGTGGCTTGTTCATTCACTCACAGGATTAACGTGGGAATTAACTCCCATATGAGCAGCATTATGTTATCTAATTTGCATAGTCTCCCCATTCTCACAACACGATACCAATCCTGACAGTGGGAGTCTATGCTTTTGGAACAGGAGGTACAGCTCTCTATCTCCAGTGACAACCATGAAGTCTATACGGCAAGGGCAAGCAGAACACTTGACAACCATGACGTTTGTACAGCCTGTGAATTGTTACAGTGGCCATATTTTGAGACATCAGCAGCCTGTGAGAACTCTTTGCATATTTTCCTACTAGACCTGATCAAAAGAGAAACCATCTTTACTTTTTTAAAGAGAACCCTATAGAAATTTCAGATACTGATCAAGTAATAAATAACCAGCTCACTGATGACCATAACAAGGACTCTGCCTTGCTTTCACTGGACTCCTGTGAAAAAGGCGTGGGTTCCCTTCAACCTATTCAGCTATGAAATTTCTTCAAACAGGGAAAGAGAAACCATAAAACCAAATGTGATGCGCATCATCCCAAGAAAGTCTTGTCTTGCAATTCCCTTGGCAAAATTCTCCCAGCTTCAAAAGTACTCTGTTTTGCAAGAGTCTGAAACTATTTAACATCAGTTCCGTTTGGTTCTTCACTGAAAGACAATCAAATCTCTTAAGATGAGATCTTTCCTTGACAGATGCTAAGTGACTGTGTCACTGAGTAGATCTCTTAGTAAGACTGTCCAACAGTCTTCATCATAACCTGTTTTCAGCTGTCCGATGTGTGTAACTACAAAAATGTGCTTTGAATTTTCCAGTGTTGCAAATATATTTTGTACTGTTGTGACATAAGGAGTTTCAGACAAATACCGGTCAATACATGATAATTCTGCAACTGAAGGCTAGTGGTAGTGGTTGAGTATAGAACACGGAGGGCAAAAACACTGTTTTCAGCTCAGAATAAGAGCTACTTAAAATTGAGTGACTTGGTATCTTGTCTGCATGACTGAGTAACCAAAGAAAGAGTTGAAATACAAACAAGATTTACTTGAAAAAATAACTGGAGATACAGAAAAAATCAGTGATGCAAAGAAACATGTTTACAATCAAATATAACATTCATTAGGACCCTTCTATGGCAGCAGGCAGCACTTCAAACAACACTTTAGCTATATATCCCATTGATCTCACATGCTTAAGATCTGCTGTAGAACACTTTGCTGTTCTACAGCATCTGCTAGTAAAGAAATAAATATAGCCATTCACTGTTGAGGGTATCATAATCACCAGTCAAAAGCTTCCATAAAATTCATTGTTTCAGAAGAGGTACATTTTTTTTTAAATGCAAGATTACCCACTAGATGCCATTATAGCATATAGTTTTTTAATTGCTACATAGCCTGAAACATTAGAGTAAGAAACTCTAAAGCATTCTGTGGAGCAGATGTCTATGAAAATGTCTGAGTTGATATGTCCTTACCATTGTTTTATAAATCAGGTTATCAGGCCACTCAGCTTTCACTTACAGGGATTTAGCTGTGAGTCCCGAGTTTTTAAAAATCTTGGTGTAAATATTTTAATTGCTTACAACATAAACTATCAAATCATGTTCTCAAATGTTCTTGAAGGATTCATATAGCAAAGCTTTCCAAGACACCTTTCCCTATTAACAGTAACACTTAGGGTTGTGTTGTGCATTCGTCTATTTGATTTGCAGCCTTTAAATCTCTCTTCATTGAGTTTATGCTATGTGAAGAAACTGGGGAAAAAAAAAAAAAAATGAAGAAAGATCTTTAAATATTTCAGAGTCAAACTGTCCTTCAGTAACATGGATGTCTTTCATGTCACAATGAATGAGAGTCATACCCAAAAGGAGTGATGACTCTAAGTGTAAAAGGAAAACATCAAGGGTAATAGAGAGTCCATTTAAGCCCCCAAACAGGCAGGCAGGCAAAGAAACAAAAAGAAGGATGCTGTCATATGCAAATCCCAACATCATCTCCACATGACCAGTTTAACAGTGGTCATCCTTAATAGGAATAAAATAAAACACTTTTTAATTTGTTAAACTTTAACTTGGTGTTCTTTTTCTCTAAAACCAGTTTTGATTGTGTGATGGAACTGCAAGTTGTTTTAACGTAGGCCAACCTGTAGGATAGCATAGCTAAATCTTTCTTTTGAAGTTAACAGTCCTGAAACTGTCTTTTTTTTCACACGAGCATAGCTTGTTGCAGCCAGAGATGAGACTATAACACGATTTTATTTGAAGTCATGCTTTTGAGTGTCTTTGACAGCTCTTTCTCTATTATCATTATCATTTCCTGAGTTATAACTGTCAGTTGCCACCATCAAAAGGTTGGAGAAAGAGGTGTAAGTCATGGTCACTCCGCCTTCCCATCTGGGTTAGCTACATATATGCAAAGGGCCATTAAAAAAGTGAGAGAGGGAGAGAGAAAAGGAGGATGGAAGGCTTCACCACACTAAATGAAAAGCAAACAATATGCATATCAGCATCCTAAGGAGATGTACCACTCTGCTGGGAAAAACCAAGACAAAAGAATTATCTGACACAACAGTTCAAAGCATATTGCACCTGTCAAAACGTCTGTCATCTTCTATAGAAATGCACCATTCTAAAAGAAAAAAAAAAAAGAGAAAGTCTAGCAAAGTCACTCAGGAACAACAGACCACTTTGTCTCCTTCCTTCCAGCCAACTCCTCCATCTGAAAGCCATTTAACTCAATGCTAAAGATTGCCTGGAAGGACCAGACAATAGGAAGGTCTCTTTCATTGTCAAGGACAGTTACACTTTGAAGATGATGCTCAAAAGGGGTTAAAATGGGTCAACAAGCAATTGTTGGTTCTATCCAAGGAAATGTGAACAGAACATTGTTAAAGTCACACACACACACACACACACACACACACACACACACACACACACACAAAAACCCAAAAAAAAAACAACTAAAAGAGCACATCTTTAAAGGGGAAGTATGGGGGTGTGGGGGAGTAAAACACAAAATACCGATGTAATCTCATAGAGGAATGAAGATTAAAAAAACAGCAGTACAAATGGACAAATGGTGAACTCCAGTCTAAGTATGGCAGTGCTTAGCAACACGCATCCAAAATACGGAACAGACAAGAGGGATACAGGCTTACAAGCAAAGGTAAAAACAGAGAAACAGATGGAATTTCCCCATAGCTTTTTCATCTGTGCACTTCCAACTTTCACAACTTTTTGGCAGAAATCACCGCGTTTTGCACAGCTAGAGGGAATGGATCCATTTCAGGTACTGAAATAAATTTTAATCATTTCTCATTACCAACTGTTTCAAAGGATGGAGATAGGAAATTTTTAAAATACTTCTGCTTACACACAAGTTCTCTCTTCAATACTTTTACAACCCACAGAAACATCTTTGTGTGCACATTCTCTTTGCACCTACATGAAAGTTACCATTATAAGGAGCCTTTTAGATTTAGTTAAAAAAAATAGTTCTCCAGTAAATCTTCTGTGAAATAAAAGAATGCATCTACAACCATTTAAATATCTAAAACCATTTAATACTTTTATTATTAATCTAATTTCCCTATCCATCTTTTTTTTTCTTGTTTCTGATACTTAGAGTATTACATAAGAATATAGGCACCAAGCCTGAAAAAGTCTCAGTTCAGCAGAATTAGTCATGAATTTAAGCTGAGTTATTTGCATTGACATCTTCAGCAAAGGAACATCCCATTATGAACTAATTCAGACAATAAAATAGCCTGAAATTTCAACTCTGCTTAATTTAACAAGCTACCACTAACATCAGTGGGGGCAAGAAGTCAGTTCTCTTTCCACATTTGTACTTCTGATTTAGGTCAGTGGTGGTCTTGCATATGTTTTTTATTTGATAGCTGCTACCCTCTTGCTTTTCCAGTCTCCAGGCAAGGCAATGAACAGAAAAACATATCTGAAACAGCGGATGGGTCCTTACCTTTTGGAAAACCCTTGAATCTAGAGCTGAATTTTCTTGCAATTTCCTGTAGCTGCTAAGATATAGAACTGGCCTCTGATTTGGGTCACTTCCATATCTCCCCAGGGATCATTGGACCAGCATTCAGTTGCTGAGAACATGGTTTGTGGTGCTCTCTTTTAGTCACTATAAAATGGCCTTGCCCATCACAGTGGGAAGACCGTGAAAAAAAGGAGATTATTTGAGGAAGTTCAAATTCACATTTAAATTTAGAATCGAGATTTATAATGGGAGCCCATTTATTCACGACTAAGAAGCAATGAATGTAACAAACTCTTTGCCATTATCTACCCTCTCACTGTAAAAAAGCAACTACAGGCACTTAAATTTCTAAAGCATTTTTAATTTTTTGCTTGTATTTGTCATACTTTCTTTAAATCAAAGCAATCTGTTGCTAAAATATTAATCAGAGCTCAACATTTTAAAGAGTTTACAAGGTCATTTTCTGGGGTGTAAAATACTTCTCAGCCTTTTTTTTTTATGAGTAATTTTTTTTCCAGAGGTAGCATTGGAAGTTCTTCCATTAGCAAGCCCTAGTCAGTTTTAAAGATACAAACTTCCAATTTCAATGAATTGTAGAATGTTCTGAGTTGGAAGGGACTCATAAGGAAAATCAAATCCAACTCCTGGCTCCACACATTAGCACCCAAAAATCATACCATAGTATTATCTGCTTTATTTCTTTACTTCAAACTTCTACACTGCATTCTAAAAAAAAACCAACCAAACAAACAAACAAAAAAATTAAACTCCTAGAAATACTGATGTCTCATTGCTTACCTAGCACTAAACATTTGTATGAATATGTTAACAGTTCCATAGACGATCCTTATACTGAAAATCCTTCACATCTGAATTCTGAAATAGCTTTTTGCATGAAGTTTCTATGACTTCATTCAAGAGATATCTGGTGTTAATGACCAGTGGGAGGCACAAAGTACACTATTGGTGCCTCTTTCAGAATCAACTATTTTTAAACTTTTGCTGTGATTTTTAAGCTTTCTGCAAAACCAGTCTTAAACTACAGGATGAAATAATAATCATGAAATTACTGGTCTCCTGTGCAATTCATACATATGTGACTAAACCAGCTTCAGAAGAAATGCCTTGTCAGAGGTCAAAGTACAAAAATTCCTCCCCCAGTAATATTTGGTAACTCAGACAGTGTAACTATCCAGGTTTTCCTCCTCCATCCTTTCTCCTCTCCCATATTGCTTCTTCACCGCCCACAACACCACAGTCCCCATCCTCTGCATTTTCTTCACGTGACATCTTCCCCTCTATGGCTCAGCAGCCAGAGTGTTTGAAGAACAGAGGAACCATTATCCCCTTGCTAAGCTCTGATGTTGGGTATGAAGGCAGGCTGCCACAGCCAGTGACAAAAGGGGAAAGCCTTTGAGATCATGGAATGGGAATGCTACACATGCAGAACACATGAAACCTGTGCAGACTCTCAGCCAGTGGCATCTAAGGAAATCTAAGATTCCAAACTCTAACACAGATATCGTGAACATGGGTAAATTCTGTGCACACATGTCAATTCTTATTTTCAGGACCTAAGAATTCATCCAATTTTACATGAAGAAACAACACCTTCCTCCTCACCACGTTCCGGCTATAAAATCTAGACAAGAACACCTTTTCTTCTATTTACTCTCATGATCCACACGTATTTTTTCAAAGTAAGAAAAAGAAAATATTCCCCTTGCATCTATTTCTGTTGTCAGAAGTTGAGAAAAATATCAGTTGATATTTAAAAAAAAAAATTATCCTAACGATGACACCTGGAAGAAACACTTCAGCAATAACATGATCTCAGCTAAGAAACATGCACAAAAAAAGTTCTGTGATGATAAATGTACACAGATATCATTAACAACAAAATAAACAGCAATATACAGTATCAAGTATCAAGACTTATCTTGACAAATGTAGTCAGATTTTGTCTTTTTTTCTTAACAAATTATAACTAGGTTTTATTTTTTTCAGGTGATTGATATCATTCAGTGGATAATGGAAAAACACGGGGTCACATTTTCTGCTTGTGTGTCTCTGTGAAAGGCAGAGTTGCACAGTGAATTTGTGTGGTTTTTTTTTAAATCTTTGTCACAAATATAAGCTTTTCACATATGCTTGTAAAATGTTAACACAGACAACAATTCTTCAGCAATCTCCATTCTCCCATTCAACCTGTGCCCAAGAACAAGCTTTAATTTCAGTTTATTACTGTTCTGTTTCAGAAGACCCAGTCCTCAAATCATTGGAAAGAGATGATTACATGTGACTTAGAAAAACCATTATACTTCATGAATAAAGAGTAGCAATAGATGAGAAGTAAAGAGTCCTACAAAATATAGGTGGAAGTTCACCAAAGCAAACTTTAATCTGTTTCAGGTAACAAACAGTTAAAAAATCTATTCATTTATTAATGAGTAAAGAGCAAATGTGCTAAATTCACCTGACAATATACTTGAAATGAATCATTTAGCAAGACAGTGCACAAGTGCATTTCAGATATACTTCTGAGCGTGACAATTAAAAGAAAAAAAGATCAAAATATTGCCTTCAGATAGCTGTCTCCAATCCTTTCGTAAGACGTCAGGGGGTTTCCTCTCTAAAAAACTCAATTTCTTCTGATTGCAGGAGCGTACACCTGACTAACATAACACAATTCACTTACTATCATTAGAAGGTCAAATTTATCTTTGTCCTCTTTCAAGTGTCATCATCTAAATGATTGGCTAAATTTATATTCCAGGATCTTTTTGGAAAATTTGAACTTCTGGCAGCAAAACCACTGTGCCTTGATTTTCAAGTTTCTTTCAAGCATAGCACTGGTAGTGATTAGGAAAATCCTTTCATTCTAATATTTAAACAGTATTGTGAGACAGGACAGTGCTCTTTTAACTCTTCACAAGTTTCATCCTTTGATATGCTGTTCACAGGAAACTGGAGTCCAAGCAACCTGAATCTGAAGGTTCACACATTTCCACTCCTCTTGGCTCTACTGTAAAGGCTGGAGGTGCTTTGAGATGTTCATCAAACTTGAAAAAGCTGTGAAGATGGCACTGTTTCAAGGAGCAGAAGGAAAATCCTACTCTGACATGAAGCTCTAAGGAGCCAGTTAATATTTGTTATTCGACCTGAAGCTGGAGTCATTCTCAGAAAAGCCTAGTAGTGATGAACAGGAGAGCCCAGGTGAAAAGCTTGTCTAAAAGACATCCTTTGGGAGAAAGCCAGTTATTTCACTTGATCCTCTACCAAACCCTTGGATTTTCTAGGGAAATTCCTTACAAGAAATTTCTTTCTATTCCCTAAAGAGAACAAAGAATCACATACAGTCTTCCCCCTTGCAATCCCAAACAATGTCCCTCATATTTCAGGCCTAAAGGGCAGCCAGACTAGATGCACACAGCAAGGTCTTCCCAGCCAAGCCATAGCAGTAGGGTTGTGGAAAGCACACAGCCAAGAGCTGATGTAGGCACCAGCCAAAGGTTGATGCTGCTCTGTCATGGCCTTGGAGAGAAGACTGGGACACTTGCCCAGGATGGGTTAGCTACATCACAGGGGATACCACCATCATTACCTGTGCTTCTTCAGGGCTCTGCTGAAAAGCAGTGTTAATAGACACCGAAGAAAGGCAAAGGCTCTCAAAGTCAGAGAAGTTTAAGGAGTCACTGCAAAAAGTGCAGGCAGGTAAAAAGAGCAGCTTTGAAGGACAGATGGCAGTCACACTGCTAAATGAATTGTTCAGAGGTATGCATTCTACAGTGATGAGGGCAGAAATGAGGAGAGGAAGGGCAAGAACTGAGTGGCTTCTTGATTTCTTGAAAAATAAAGGAAGTACAAATTGCAGAAATAGGCATAGCAAAAGGAATAGATAATATTGATCACCAAGAGCACCTATCTTCAAAAATCATTTGATTTAGATTTAGGTTTTCATCACATTATCATCAACAACAGTTGCATTTTTTAATTTATAATTTTCACGGGTTTTACACAGTAAGGAAGCATAGAAAAAATATCTCACCAGAATCAATAAAGATTTCCCACAGGAATCCTATTTCATTTCAAGGAAAATACAGTGAAATGTGTGATCATGCTTTTAGAAATATAATTTTATGCTTGCAGGTGAAAAGCAGTGAGTCGGAGTTCAAGGCAAATTCCAATCCACCAAATAACCTTCATGTTTCTAATTACTGAACAAAACCTTACTTGTCATTCATCCTAGGCCTCTGCACTCTGAAGAAGAACTGCTCTGCATATGCTCTCTTTGCCACAGAGATATTTCTTTCAGCATCAACAAAAAGAGAGGTAGAAAGTCATACATCTTTCAAGAGAAAAGAAAGATGGAAATGCAGAGGATGGTGAAGATGATTCTTCCAACAATAAAACAACTGCACTACTGGATAGAAGAAAGAAGGTTGGTTCAACTCTGTAAAAGGTTGCCTGGAGAAGCTGTGGATGCCACCCATGTCTCTGGAAGTGTTTGGGCTGGACAAACCTTTGAGCAACCTGTTCTAGTGGGAGGTGTCCCTGCTCATGGTAGGGGGCTGGAGCTAAATGATCTTTAAGGGTCCCTTCCAACTCAACCCATTCCATGAGTCTATGATTTTTGAAAGGAAAAAAAAGCGTTGTTATGTCATGTCCTCTATGACATCCAAGAGATCACTGTATTTCTTCAGACCATGTAAACCAAACCAACTGAACTTTCTGGTTGTCTCTTATAGTTCCTAAATAGAAACAGAGAAAAAAATAGCTGTTAGCAACTGAGAAAGCAAGCAGCAGACAAACACTTCATGCACCTTGGGGATTAATCACGGAGCATGTAGACACAAGTCAGAGTTTCTTTCTTATTTCTGTTTGAAATTACATTGCTTCTTCAAGCGTTAGGAATAAGTTCAACATCCTGTTTTTTCCCCTCGTTCTGTAGCATATAGTACGTCCGCATTCAAAAACTACTATTGTACATATCCGACCAATGAATATATTTCTTTGGGGTTTTTTGTTGGTTTTTTTTTTTCCTTTTTGGCAGGCACTTGGATATTGTTCTTACTTAAATTCTAACTGAACACCATTATTCCTGGCTAAAATCTTCTCTAGAGAGACTTTTTTTTAATTTTGGTTTCAGATTACAAGTCAAATTTGGAAGATAACAGCTACAAAATAAAATGTCTACTGCTAAAATTCATGTTCCCTGAATAGATTACACACACCTCTTCCAGAGGGACTTCTTCCAGTTGTTTTTCCCACATGTTAGGATACATCCCCTTTTCCGATGTGGACAACTAACACCAAGAGGCTCTGGCAGTTTCTCTCCAGGGGACACCAAGACAGCTGGCACTCCCCACTCTCACACCATTGTCACAGCTCAGCAGCCAAGAATGCTGCAACTGTGCGCAAGGGTATTTCTTTTTTTGTCCGACATTGACTGAAATCGACACAGACATAAGTCCACTGTACTTTTGTCAGGAGTACGAGAAGCTCAATTTGCCAAGGCCTGTGCCCCAAATGAGGCTTCATCCTCTACAACCGTACTGAAACTTTTTCCAGGCCCTCTCACGTGACATCCCAACTAAGCACTTCCTAGTGTACATCCCCTAATATTTATTTCAGCTGTAGCCAGAAAAACTAAAGTGTCACTTTTAGCACTAAACTGAAATTAGATGACTAAAAACACCTACAGTGTAAACAGTAGTTTAATACAGATGGCATCCAAAAATTTTGTTGCCTAAGAGAATATAAATGTGCAGAAGTGCGGCTTTTTTACATTCTTCCCCAGAGTCCAATTAAAATAAGCAAAGCAAACTGCACAGAAATAAAAATACATCTTGCAAATAAGCTTAATACTAGCTTGATCTGCACAGCAGAAATGGGAATATTATCCACAAATTAAACTACAGATTAAGGACGGCTCAAGTTTATTGTTAATAGGTACTATATAAAATATAATGAATCACAGTGAGTCACCAATTGGAGTTTTACTCAGAATAAATAGTCATTAAGGTCTAGATGAATAGATATTACAGCCAGAGGGGACTACTGTGATCGTTTTTGACCATCATTATCGTTGTTTTTCAGTGCATAAAGCAATTGTTAAAACCTTGCTCTAGACTTAATTTAATTATGAGTTACGCAACAAAACACAACAGAGGTTCACTGAAATAACATATAATTAAGCTGAGCATTTTGTTTTCCTTTCCTTCATTCCATCATCATTAAGATTCAGTCCTCCCGTACTTTGCAAAATTTTATAGCATTTACAAGATCAAAGTTCCAAGTGATATGGCCATTCGAGAAAAGGAATGTTTATGTAAAGAAATGGGAATGTCTTCACAGAAAAGAAAGAGCTCCTACCTCAAAATAAATTTAACAAAAAATTGTGAAGTGGCACGCGATATACCAGATTCCTATTGTGAGGCACAAATTCTTCACAACACTGGGAGACATCGCAGAACAAAAATACTATTAGAACTGTTTCAAAAGGAACATTTTTGGCTAGGATAGAGACTTTTGACATTATTTATTAGGTTCAAAAATGCTTAACAAAGGCCTAACAATAGGCCTGTGGAAACCACTACATCTGAGGCACTTTCTGTTGTTATGTGCCGGCATTGATTTGAAGATGGCCAGCATTAGTAGAACAATTCCCTCACAGCAGTCAATGCAAGTGAGCATTCATACACACACAAGCAAAAGCCTGTGAATGAACCATATGGAAACAGGGGGAAAAAAAAAAAAGTAAACATTTATTAACCTCTTTGTGGGGAGATGGGTGGAAGAACAGGGCAGTAGGGAAGGAGACAGTCATGCCAAATTTCTATAAAATAAGGTGTTTGTCTGGGCAATTTTTCCACAGAATATGAAGAAGCCCAGAGAACGTCCCCCAGTAACAGGGGATGTTGGGGCTGCCAGTGCCACAGACACCCTTCACCACCCAGGCACAGTCCTTATGCTGCATGGGTTGGCACAACTGGCTGTTGCCCCTGTCCCTTTCCACCTACATCAGCATTGGCAGATGTGGAAAAAGCTGAGTTAATCTATGGAAGAGAGATGTGAGGATTTGGCTCAGCAACTGAGCCAACATATAGAGGCCCACACCAAAAGAGCCAGAAAGTTTTGCATAACGTGCTCCCTGCTTGTATATGAAGATACATTACACCATAGTGATTGGTGTAGACAAGTTTGGGAATGGCAGAAGAGGACGCAGTGGTATCTGCACACCACCACATTTTCCTGTCATAGCAGAGCCAGGAAGTCACCACCATCCTCACTGGGATATACAGAGGTAGTAATCAAAAGCCCAGGATTTGATTTGCACAGCACAAGCTCATCAGACAGGCCAGCTCATAGAATCATAGAATCACTCAGGTTGGAAAAGACCTTAAAGATCATCGAGTCCAACCACAACCTAACCATACTACCCTAACTAACAACCTCTGCTAAATCATGTCCCTGAGCACCACATCCAAACAGTTTTTAAACACATCCAGGGATGGTGACTCAACCACCTCCCTGGGGAGCCCATTCCAGTGCTTAACAACCCTTTCTGTAAAGAAGTTTTTCCTGATATCCAACCTAAACTTACCCTGCTGCAACTTGAGGCCATTTCCCCTCATCCTTTCACCTGTCACCAGTGAGAAGAGACGAACCCCGCTCTTCCTGGAAGCACCTTTCAGATATTGGAAGAGAGCAATAAGGTCTCCACTCAGCCTCCTTTTCCCCATACTAAACAGCCCCAGTTCCTTCAGTCTCTCCTCAAGTTCCTTCAGTCACTCTCATTAAGCTGAGGATCAGGCACTACTCAGCCACAGCAACATTTCACAATTGCACTGTTTTGGGTAAAACATCGTTCCTCTTCTACAGTAAACTGACACAAACTTTCCTATGTAAAAAAAACTTCAATTTCCTAGTGCAATCAATATTTAAATTGCTCTTTGAGTAAAGAATGCTGAGAATTGTCCAACAGCTGATTAACCCGGGCATTGCTCCCCTTTGGGCCCCCTGCTCTTACCAAGAAGGAGCAGACTCCTGAAGCCCTGCAAGTGCACCTAAAGCAGCATCTCCATCCACACCAGGGTCTGAGCAACTTGAGTTCTCTCTTTCCCTCAGTCCAGTGAGGAAGCATCCATGGGTGAGGGCAGCTTGGCAAAGCCACATTCAGGTTTATGATGGCACAACTGGTTTGTCCTCTCCTCTAAAATGGATGGAAGAAGATGATGAAGAAAAAATTAAAATGTGGTGCATCAGAGTAGCAGTCACTGAAGTAAAGTAGCACAAACCTTCTGGATGAGTAGCTATCTCAGTGGCAAATCCCTCACATAACCGGCTTGTCTCTGAAGCCAACAGTGCTGCAACCACATTATGAACTCAATACTCATCTTCTGCTTTACATGAAATTACTACATCTCCAGTCCTTTCAGAATAAAGATCTTGAATTTCTGAATGCCAAGTGAGTGCCTGGAGATCTGCACAGATCCTTACTTTGTTATCATGGTGCATGCACAAACTGAAAATTCAAGCACCGCCAATTGATTTTTATTTTACCCACAAATTCAGTGTTTCTAGTCTGATCAATACTGAATTTCATTTGGCTTATTTCCATTCATTTCTGCAAATAGGAAGACTTCTAGCACAGGACACTCCTGCTCCCCGTGCAGCAGGCTTTGAAAAGCAACAGCTGAACATTTTCCCATAACACTTCAAGTCTAGTTGAGATGGAGATGCTTTTATATGGTCTGCTTATTATATTAAATAAGCATAAAACAAGTTTATAGGGTAGTAGTCTAGAAACAGTACTTTTTAAAAAGGAAATAGCTAATTTATACGTATAGATAAAACTACAAAGTGTTCCTGGATACATGCAACAGTTCCATATTTTCTAAGCGTATCTCACCGTATTGCATTTGAATACTACAAAAAGGGCGGCTTAACGTGCTCCATTCCTACAGCAAGCAACCCTGAACTGGGAAAGTTTTGCCACTGAGGGCTGTTCAAATGCATGCTTTTAACCCTAACTGTTCATTTAAAGTCAAGTCCAGGATCATAAGAGATGTAAAATATATTTTTTTCTGAATGACAGTTTACTTTAGAAGACCATTTCAACATAGAATCATAGAATGGTTTTGGTAGGAAGGTACCTTCAAGATGATCTAGTTCCAAACTCCCTGCTACAGGCAGGGACACCTTCCTCTAGACCAGGTTGCTCAAAGCCCCATCTAGATTTTTCTTGTAGGGGAGGTGCTCCAGCCCTCTGATCACCTTAGTGGCCCTCCTCTGGACCCACTCCAACAGCTCAATGACCTTGGCCTGCTGGTCACACTTGATGCAACCCAGGATACCACTGGGCTTCTTGTCAGCAAGTGCACATTGTTGGCTCTTGTTGAGTCTTACATCAACCAACACCCCCCCATCCTTTTCTTCAGGGCTGCTTTCAAGACACTGATTGCCCTGACTCAGGCACAGGACCTTGCTCTTGGTTTTGTTGAACTTCACGAGGTTGGTATTGGTCTACCTCTCAAGCCTGTCCAGAACCCTCTGGGTGACATTGCTTCCATCTAGTGTGTCAGCTACACCACTCTGCTTGGTGTTATCTGCAAACTTGCTGAAGGTGCACTGTTCGTGTCACCTACAACATTAAATAGCACCGGTCTCATCACATATTCCTGAGGAACATAGCTCATAACTGGTCTCCACCTGGACATTGATTATTATTGACAATTATTATTATTGTCAATAATTATTGACGATTATCATCATCATCATCATCATCATTTGCATTTGCATTTGATGTAATATTTGGAAATTTAATTATTAAAGCATAGTTTCAGTGACTTTGATTATTACAAAAGTAACTCAATGTCTTATGGCTCCTGCTGTACATAATATTTTGAGTTGAGTATTAAAGTTTTTAACATTTGATAAATTGTTTACTGTCTGTACAAATAGTTTCAAAGCATCAAGTTATTTTACTTTCAGCAGCCCAGAGGGCGTTGACCATAAGTTGTATGTTGAAAATTTTGAAACCAGTAAGCATTTAGTATAACAGGAATAATCTAAAAGCAGAGATACTGGAATCTGGAAATCAGTATCAATGTAGATTGAAAGAATCTGAATTTTGGAAAGAGATCAAAAAGTTCTCAGCTTACATTCAATTAATAAAGAATTGAATGCACGAGTCTTTCCAACAATCTTCTCCAGAAAACACTTCTTTTCTTTGTCTATTGTTTCTACTACAAACTATTAATAATAGTTCTTTTGCTGAACTTTGTATCTGCCAGTCTCCTGAGAGGTACATATCTGATTAATTAGATATTAAAATTAAGCTGTTAGCTTGCTCCATCACGTCAGGTTTAAAATACTGTTCTTGATGAGACATCACATTTATTCCTAGCAATACTTACATATAAAAATACTATAAATCAAAAAGAACATTGTGTGTCACAGTCAAAGAAATGCAGAAACAA
Source organism: Alectoris magna (assembly GCA_030625065.1). NCBI lineage: Eukaryota > Metazoa > Chordata > Aves > Galliformes > Phasianidae > Alectoris > Alectoris magna. The sequence goes on from CM060560.1 coordinate 143,495,477, forward strand.
AAATGAAAACAAAGAAGTTCTGAAGCACATTAGGGGTTAGGAACAGGCCAGGAGCTCTGCTCAGGCTGTTACTTAAGGATTGCTGTGGAAATGTATGTTTAAACTTTGCTTTTGCCAGCAAGCACCTGGGAAGTGGTCAGTAAACTAAATATGACAGCCCTATTCTTGTTCCAAAATGATGCAGTATGTAAAGAGAGAAAATAACCATCTATGCTTGATTAATTAGGTTTGTAAGTATTGTTCAAGAACTAAACAATATTTCTAAAGATTTCAATAGTTCAAAGATTGCCCTATGGCCGTCTGGCCAATACATCTTCCAGCACACACAATTTACAAGCATTTTTCTTCCCAATATGTTGTCTTCGTTTGGTGCGACATTGTTTGAGTGCGGGTCTATTTGGGTCAGAGTAGTTTTCTTCCCATCACAGCAGTGGTGCTGAGGACAGCACTTGGACCATACATCTTCCATGTCATTTCAGTCAAAGGCACATGATGCTTCCCGGTGTCCAATCAGGAAGGGTCCGGCGCTGGACCAGGGGGGCATATTGGCAAACCAAGCTTTTTTAATGACAGCCATTGTTCAAGACAAACAAAAGCACCGTTCTGAATATTAACATGCGGCCTTGTGTAAAGGTCATCTGTATGGCACATTCATCATCGCCCCAAAACAGGGGGGCAAAAATGCTTTAAAATTCTGTCAAAACTTGTTATTGTCAGAATACGCCTAGAAGCTGGCAACTGATGCAAGCATAGCAACCATTTGAGCGGTCATCCTCCTTCTCAGCAGCCACTTTGCAAGGAGCTGAATACACAGCAGCAGCAGAGAAAGTGAACACAAGATAATTAATAGATATATTCTTCCTAACTGCTAGTAGGGGGGCTACTTTAATTAGGCTACCCAATTAGAAAATTCATCTAATAATCTGTAATAATTAGGCTGAACAGCAGTTCTTCCTATAAGGTAGAGCTCCCACTTGCTCGCTCCCTCTTGCTTTGGCTGACTAACTAGGAACAGGCAGTCAGCAACCACATTCTAGTGTGGAGGCTCAATGGTGCGCTTTTCATTTGTGACATTATTTGAAAAATCAGAATAAAAAGGATATATAGCACAGGAGGCTAAAATATTGAACTGATCCTTCAACAGACTTGTAACTAATGCCAGTGACGTTATCCCAATTAAATACCATTTATATTCCTTATATCAGGAGCTGCCTCTCAGGATATGACATTCACAGTCTGGCCCTTAGATGGCATGGAAGGGACAAAACCATTACAAACGTTTCAGAAGTCTGTGTAGTAAAATTAGTAAATGACAGCAAGACTCCATTATCAGTGCTCATTCATTTAGTAAAATTAAATAGTTTGACTCCTTTGTTCACTGAACAAATACAGGCTTCCTAATCATCTTCTGCCCCACTAAACAGTTAGAAGCCAGGAAGATAGCATTTATTTATTTCTAACTTTGCTTCAGTCGGCTGTTCAGCCGAACTGTACAGATAGATACATATTTAAACTGAGAATCAGAATACAGCATTTCTGTGTAGAATATTTTATTTTTAAATTGGGAGGAGTATTTACATAGCAACTCAGCATCAAAGGGGAAGCACATGTCTCTCAGCACATTTTTATAGCTTTACCCTAACATAGACCAGGAGGGATTCTTCAGCAGATACCAAGAATGACATGGATGGATTTCCACCAGCCTTGTGCCCTGCGAAGCGCACTGCTCCACTGCTTGCTGTCTATCTGGAAGCTGGGAAGGAATACCTCTATTCTTCACCATGGAGAAGTTCAGCCCAGCTTGCAGATATCCAGGCAGCACATTTGCTCTGGGGTTTTTCCAGCATCTCCCCTTGCCCCAATACACTGCACACTCTGAGAAAGGTGTGGGGTTGTGCTGTTTCCCTGCAGAGTCATAACTGCCATATTTGCTGTGGGTTCCTTGGCATCAAAGCAGGCAGATTAACAAAATGTCAGCAACCCACTGAAAGCTAGTTTATTAAGTCTGTTACAGCTCTGGCCTAGCTACACCATATCTGCAACGCAATGGAAAGGACTGCAATGACAGCAGAGCAGCAAGGTTCTAGGCTGCAGCAAGTGAGTATTCGCTCACATGCAACAGCCATAGGCACAGAAACAAAGGAAAGAAGCTGCTTACCTTCAGAAAGTCTCAGTTACACAGGGATGTGTCTCTGAGGTGCACTGCATGTACCTGAGCTCCCCTGGGTTGGCCCTGCCTTCCCACCAAATGCTCAAGCACTGATTCAGGCCGTGACATAGCATTTCCACTACAATATCTTACACCTTCTATTCAGAAAGAAAACTAAGAAAAATGCTAAATACCTTCAGTTCAGAGTTTGGAAGACAAATCAAACAGAACTTGAAGTTTTTGGTTCAGTTAAAGCAAGACCAAATTCAACAGCAAGCTTATACATGCTCCTAATAATCACGTTCCATGAATTTGAGCTTGATTGATTTCTTTTCTCAGCAAGAGTTAGTGTATTTTGGAGTGAAATTTGGACACCATGGTAGCATAAGATTACTCTGAAAGACAATTTATCTCCATAATTACAATGTGAAGATAAGAATGACACCACATTTCCCAGGAAGGCAAAACAGAACGGCAACAGTTGCAGCGGAACAAAATGGGAAGACATTTCCTGAGGGATTTTCAAGAAATACTCCCACTAGCTCTGTGATGGGCATGGCTGTGAGATTCAGCTGCTGACTCTCAAGTTCCTCTCCCAAAACATGAGAACATTTCTCTGTCTGCTTGGTTGTGCACACTGTTCCGTAAGCAGTCTGGCTCAGTCCCACTGTGCCCTCAGCACTGGACACCAGAAATTGTGCCTGTATTCCTATATCCTGTACACTGTATGTGTGTTAAGTGCTCTCATGGTCATAGGGCTGGCTGTAGGATGACACAAGATGCAGACAACATGCATCAACTGCTTCTAGGCTTTAAATCTAATTAATCCACTGTATTTCAGCTAAGTGTCTGAAAGTACTTCTGCCTGGCTGCTCACAGAAATTCAATTTTGCATCTCCGTGCTAAATAGTAATATATCTGATTCATCCTTCTTCACTATTTAAAAAAACACAACAACAAATCAAGATCAGTCAATCCAAATTTAGTTAAAGTTCTACTGATGACATCCATTTTCCACAGATAATGCTAGGGCAAAACTAGGGATCTGCAGGAGAAATGCAAACCAATGCAGGAAGTAAGGTTAACAGAGACTTTGGCTTGTTCCTGGCCGTACAATCTATTTATGACAGTGAGCTGTGGCACATGCCAGGCACAGACAGCATATGTTGTTCCTGATCATTGCTCTTCTTGTCCCTCTGGTTGTCTTCTGGAAGAAAATGGACAGTTTGATCATTAACCTCTTTAATCACCTCTGGTGACAGATCGTCCCAAGCTCCTTGGCACAGAAAAGTGATGGCATCTTTGTGTTTGCACAACACTGGGTTCTGAAGGGCCCCAGTGTTGGCTGAAGCCTCTACCATTACACAAATACAGAATAATCAAGTAAATATCATGGATAATAACCTACTGCCCACCTTATGGGCTGACAGCATCTGCCAGTCAGCATACACCCACAAAGTCCAGAGCACAGATTTGGTTTTCACTTACGTCATATTAATAAACACCCAAAAGCAAATCTAAACAACCCGCACAATAATGTTTTCATGTATTGAAACAGGAAAATTATTAGAATGACAGGGTGAGCTCCTGTATTGACTGCAAAACTGCACTCGTTGGAAGGTGGAGGGAGCAACCCAACAGATAATCATGCATGGAAATTAAATGTAGGCATAGCACACTTATTTCAGCCACAGAACTGATTACATGTTCACAGCTAGAATTAGTTTTGGTAGTGGGGCCTTACTTGCCAAATTAGTGAGTGTTTGAGTTTGTGTTATGTTCTCAGAACAAAAATAAGATGGCAACAGAAAGCACATTGACACATTCCAGACATCACAACAAATGATTTCCTTTTTATAGCTTTTTCAGAGAAATCAATCTCTTCTAAACAAATAAATAACCTTTGTTTCAAACAAAACAAAACAAAACAAAACAAAACTTATATAAGCCTGCTAATGTTCTCATTATTATGATGGAATAAATATTTATTTTCTCCCTCCAAAAATGTTTGCCTAAACTTCTGCTTTTCTTCCACAGTAGGTTTCATGAAGATCCGCTTAGTAAACAGTGGGATCCAGAAAGAACTGGGGAATGTGCAACCACATCACACAGCTGCATCAGTAAGCTTTAAACAGGAGTTTAATAGTGCCCATACACTTATGTGTCTTTACACACATAAGATTACAGGGCTGAGTCCCATAAATGTTCATGAGACCTAAGATATATGGAGAAAATACACCCTTCTTGGCTAAACTGCAATGGACACAAAGTGAATATTTTTATATGTAAAATCTGCAGGGCACAAATACTTGTATTCCAATCTTGTTGTGTCAGATTTTCAGCCATGAGGTAACTATCACCTCTGACTATGTCCCCATTGCTCGTGCTTTTGTCATCTGCAATTCGTTTGGCAAGTATACCTGCACACTAAATAAAATCAACCTACTGCAAGTATTTACTCTGTTTAATTGTGTGGATATGTATAGAAAAGCTCATGCAATACGTACGAGTCTCTGACCTCTTTTCAGACATCCCTTACTCTTATCATAAAGCAATCTGCTCACCAGTCACTTTGCTTATGTTTTTGCCAACTTCAAGCCATGTTCAAGCATATTGCCAAAAGAACGTACAGTTGTAATTTGGTCTCATATCTGTAAAGCATTGTACAATCTTAGCAAAAGGCTGAAAACATTATCATAAGTGGAATAACATTACAGACACTCTGGCAAATAGAAGAAAGCCACAAGACCAATTTACTATTGATCTTCCTGATCTTCTACCTGACAGATGATACAAAAAGCTGAGGCCGACACAGACATTGAATGAAATATGTGCAGCAGTGGCTAGATCAAATAACCAGCAAGGCATTTTGTGGCATTAGAATGAGCACAGGTTTATGAGGCCACAGTATTGATAGCATGGTAATAGGATTAACCTTATTTGTGTCACAAGAACCACCCCTTGTGCCTAGTCATTTCTAGCTCATCTGAAGCAACTTGCTTTAAACTCTGACTGCCCAGACACTGCTGCCTGGAATCCAAAAGTCTTCCAGGACTCCAAGCCAGACAGCTTTCAAGTATAGTCAGAAACCCATTGAACTCAGTCTTGTGCAAGGAAGGTACGTTCAAGGGAACACATTACCTGGGGAGTTGTGAAGCCCTCACCTATGGAGACTTTCAAAAGACAGTGAGATGAATGAGGGGTTTCCAAACACCCTAAGATTCTGTCCAACAATCAAGTTCATTGGTTACAGTCAGTTTTGTGGTAAATTGTCTTCTAAGAGGAATTATGACTAACAGTGAAGGGGTTTAATTAAATGGTCTAATTAAAAGCAAATTAAATTGCTTTCTGGACACTGGAGTTTGGCCTGAGATTCCACCCCAAAAAAGGGGTACTACACTCCTTGTTTAATGTTCCACTTAAACCATCTGCTTGAGCTTAACTGCTGGAGGATGGAAACATATTGTGTAAGTAAAACACACAGAAGTATAGAAAAAGAAATCCAGTCTCTCTTTTTTTTTTCCTTCTTTTCATTGTTCACAGCTCTGAAACTTGCTAATGTCTGACAGAAGAATGACAGTGGGGTATTTTCCAATCTACACTGACTTAATGGCTCACTTCGTCGGGGTGGAGATGGTAGCAAAGCCAAAAGTTGTAAAAACATCCAGTAAACTTTTGTGATGATTCAGCAAAGAAGTCTGACGTAGTGGAAACAAAACTAGTTAAAGGAGCATTTAAGAAGTTGTTCTTGGGAAAATCCCTATATTGTGATGGGAGATTTTTTAATACTCGGTATGTGAATGGATTTAGAAAAATATACACAGCACAGTTTTAAATACACAAACTAACACTGTGAGGCACATATAATCACTGCATATCCCTTGCTTAATCTCTCACTTAGGCCAATTCGGTTCATATAATCTACATAAGATGTGTATTAAACAAGGATGAGAGCAATGCGATTCAGCTGTTCTTAAAGTAAGAGGCATTTTAGCCTAGCAACAGAACAAACAGCGTATCCTATCCAAATGGATGAGCACATCATTAGCTCAGCAAAGGACTGTGCTGTGATTTAAGAGGAGTGGATAAAGTACCAAACTCCAGGCTCCTGAGTCCAGCCAGAAGTGGTTATTCTATCTGTACCAATCAGTTATGGCAATTTATAGAAATTTTTCCCTGACTGGTATTCACCATTTCCTTGGATGAATGTTACGAAAGATACTGGGTCTTGAGACAAAACAAAGACTTTTGTTATACCTGGGGCTTCAAAGTTCTTCTCCTGATGGTCACGTAAGGGAGAGTTAAACAAAACTTGGCATCAAATCCTACAGTTTGTGAAGTGTTGACACTTACTTAGCTCAAATTAACAATTAAATGACTTATTCCTACAACAAATCTTCATTCATAAAACAAAACATTATGCTCATCATCTGTTTTAAAAGCCTGAACTCTTTGGCAACTATCAGAACTATGAAAGTAAAGCAATGGATGAGTTTCCACATGCAAAGCCGTATATCCCACTCTCATCTCCACTTTTTGTTGGAACCTGAGCAAATAACAGGAAATTCTGATTTGAAAACCATTTCTGCCAAATTTAAATCTTCTGAGCCATGTGAAGTGAAACTGTCAGTGTATTTGGTCTTGTGAGGCTTTCCACAATACATGGTATTGTAACTGATTACAATAGAAGAAAAAAAGAAAGGTGTTAAGTATCATTAGCTGTTAAGATGGAAAATTAATTTATGTCTTCTGTAACTGAAACATAGTCTGGAATATTCACCCTGACACAGATACTTGGACTGTTTGCTTCCTTCCCACCATGCTTTTATTTTTAAGATTTTAAAGTATAAAAGGTAATCTTGTATGTTTAATGTGTTTCCTAAGCAGGGCAAGAACATAAATTACAGTTCCCCAATTGCACTACAGAAAAAAAAGAACATGTTTAATAAAATATGCTGATAAGTATATAACAACAAGCAAAGATAGGATTAGCTGTGAATGGTGAAATCACAGGCAAAATATTATTTGGATCAGAACTTTATGAAGGAGCTGATTTGTAATGTCTTTCCATCATTGTCTTAAGACAATATCTGGCTTTGCAAACTAAAATAGAACTGCTTTTACATTGAAGTTGTTTGGTTTTGTGTTTTGTGGCTCAATATTGTTCATATTCACCTCCTACTTTTAAAATTAATAATACTTTAAAAATAAATATATTGTTATTCAGTATACAGTTGCATACATATATATGGATGGATGGGAAACAGCATGGAAGAAGGCATGTATATATCGTACATGTTTATGCATGTATGTGATGTGCATGTATATATAATGCATGTTTGCTCCAAGGAAGTCACAAGAGCCCAGAAGTGTAGGTCCAGCATGACAGAGCTAAGGGGAGTGCAGCGCATCTCCACAGTTTGCTTTCTCAGATTAGTAATAGGGAAAAAGTGGATGTGAAAATTCATCAAAGAAAATGCACTGGTATATTTCTATTCTAGCACTGCCAGTAGTGTTATACGCCACTGAAAACTATCACAGTCTGTTGGTAAAATGTATTCCCCTAGTGACTTAGAGGAAAGTATCAAATATTTTTCTATGGAAGATGTGGGTGCCTAAGATGCAACTGTTTTGCAAAAATACAGTGGTAGAAACCAGAGCCCCAGACACAGCCATGTACTCACTAACACTGAACATCAGCCTGCAGAGAAGTCCCTGCCACCACCACCACTGCTGAGAGCAGCAGACTGGTTGCGATGCAGGATGGAAAGAAGGGTTTGCGGTAAGAGCTGATACAAGGACATTTCAGGATAGGAGGTGTTCACCCAGTGGCCTGTTCAGTGTCAAGATGCTGACTATGGCATACTGCTACAAAAATTACAGTGTTTCCTATAAACAGCCCACAGGAATGCCACAATGATAAGCCACATGCACCCCTTTAATTGTAAAAAGAAGTCCTAAAAATAGCCAATTTCTGCTATGTTAGAGATAAACACTTCTTTCTGCTTTGGTTATGGGGGAAGGCTGGTCCTGTACATGTTTGGATAAAAACACAGCAGTAAGAAATGTTTACTTAATGCAAATTTTGAATTAAGACCTCAAATGCCATATTTTGTATTTTGTCTTTCGTTTTTCATGAGTTGGACCCAAATCACAAATGAATGGGTCCTGTGCAAATTTTTCCTCATGCAGAGCAACCTGATGCATGGTCATACTCTCATTTCACCTCTTCTCCTAATCACTGCGCCCAGCCCAACCAGCACCCAACTGGGAACGCTGAATAGCTTCCAAAAAGATCCAGCAACACCTTTTCTGCTTGTCAACTTCTCCTCCCAATTCTTGTGAGAAGAGACATGAGAGAATTCTGATCAGCCACAGTTTGCTACAATCAATTAACATTTAATTTGCAGATAGATCAGACTGATTCAATTTAATTTTGAATGATGCTAAAGCTCAGCGAATCTCATCTTGGAAACTTTCACCGCCTTCCCCACTGTCAAGACAATATGAAATCCAGAAAGCATACAAGTTGCAAACGCAGCATGCTCAAATTAATCTTACCCTCCCTTATTAGGCTCCTTTGGAAAAAACACTAACTCATTTCAGGTTTGAGTATTCTGAATCTAAAACAGCTCTTATCTTAACTTGCCTATGTGAGATTTACAAATGAGAAAAGAACAAATAAGGAGTAATTTAAATTTTAATTTAAAACCCCTTCATTTTCTTATCCCTTATCAAACTGCCAGCATTTTTCCTGCTAACAATGAGCTGAGTGTCACGGGCACCGCACAGCCCCCTACCACAAACCAAGTAATCTCTTTCATCTAAAACCCTGATCCCTTTAATAAACAAAATACGAAAAGGCAGTCAAAATTACGCTCTGGCTTTATGAAAGAAGCAGGGAAATCCTCAGAGCACAATCCCCTACTTGTTATTTTCATGGCCCACGTGACCCAAAGTCATTCTGAAGGATAAAAAGACAGAGGCTGCCACCAGATCTCTGCCATGATTTTTCCACCGTTCCCAGCCTTAGCCCATCTGTTATTCAGCGGCCACATGAATGGCATGTGTCAAGAGAGTCATCACTGTGCAAACTGCCCAAAGAAATCAACCAGCCAACTTCCTTTTGCTTCCATGGCTTCAGCAATTGTTGCTGAGCCAGCCACCATATGGTGAATAATTAGTTTTTCGACCCCACTCCAGAAAAATGTTCGCTCCATTGCCAGGCATTAGCAATATGTGTGTTAATGAACAGCAGATGATGAATGCCTATACATTAACAAAAGTTGAGATTTTCTGGCAGTGAGCTGCATTCAACACAAGAATCCCGATGACTTGTAAGGCACCGAGTGACGGACAGCATCAAATCATGGCTGAAATGCACAATTCAACCAAATTTCTCAAACACTAGAACAACTTTGCAATAAACCACCGTGCTCTTCTCATCTTGCCGCCCTCTTTTCTTAAAATGATGAATTGAACCCACATAAAGGATTGGCATCTCAGAGCTCTCAGACAGACGTCTTCTGTTCTCAGGCAACCGAGATGCATTGTATACATAGGCGGGATGCAGGTTCCTCCACACTTCTCTTTGTCTGAGTGTTTGATGCATATGAATTTATACTGAATACCTGCAGTATGCAAACCCCTTGAGGAGTAAGCCCCCAGACCTCTGAGCAAACACTCACCTCCAAGGGCTGAGGCTGGTAAACACATCTGATGGTTCCACCAAATGGACTTAAAATTTCAGCTAAGACCTCCAAGCATATTTCACTCCCTAAAGTGATTTTTTTTTCTACTACTCTATTTAAAAAGAGATCTTACCTGCGTTCCTCAATAGGACAAAGTAGCCCCATGTTATGTAGATATCCTGATCACATAATGGAAAGCTGACGGCTCTGGCTATAAATTTCTGCCATAAATGAGGTCCCAAATGCACTCCAAATATGTTTTAAAATAAAAGCAACAATTTATAAACTGGTCTGTTAGTAATTAACTACAATTCTGGCAGATGTGCAGTGTATAGTACAGAAATACATATTGTAATATGCATAATGATTATAACACGTTAAGCAACAGCTCCTCTTCAGAAGATGAGAGACAGTACAGGCAGCCAAGACACCTCAGTTTCCTTCATGGAAACTTGATTTCAGTAATGAGAGACACAGAGGGAAAGGCACAGAGCAAATCCATATCCTCAGGAAATGTTTAGATGTTGTACTAAAGGTTTAGTGGAGAAATATTAGTGGTATGATTGGACTGGATGATCTTGGAGATCTTTTTCAATCTTGGTGATTCTATGGTTCTTCAGATCCAATCATGATCCCTGTCAAACCTTGTGATTCAACCTTTGGCAAGTTGTTCTTCCCTGCACCACGTGGTCCATCTGGACCACAGAGGTCAATCAGAGAACAAAGGTTAGCTGTCCACAGATCTGGATTCACTTTCTAGTTCTGACAAGCAGGCAGGTCTTGAAATTCCTATCTATCTGCACATATTACTTTACCATGTATTCAACCTGCCCAAAAGGCAGGCAGTTTTTTTCCAGGACATACCCAAACTTCATACACAGATGATATGCATGGCTAGCGACAATGGATTGGGGTTTTCTCACATTCTTATGAAAAGATAGAAGTTGCAGATTTAGCTTCTTTTGGTGCAGTCCCAGGCAGTTACATTTCAATTTAATTTGTGCAAGTATTGAATGGACAAATAGCTATCTGATAGATGGATGCTGCACTAAACCTTGTTGATCAAGCAGGAGTCATAATGCTTAATTAGAATAGTGGTATTGCCTATGGGGGAAAAAAAAAAAAAATGGGTTGCATCTGCAGAATTATAAAGGTGATTTAACTGATGTCTTAAGTTCCTTGGTAGCACACTGATATAGAAAATACATATTTTGTACCTGAGTAGTTTCTTTCAGTATACCTGTTGAGTGTTTCCTATTTGGTGACTTAGACCTTCTGGGAAACATATTTTAATTTTGATTAATGGGTAGTAATCATATACAAAGAACATGGACAAGAATTATATCCACACAGAGTGCCAGGATTCAGGTATGAATCTTTGGTTCAGTTTTCAGGCCAAGCTTGAGACCAGCATTGATGACTTCAAGATACTCTTTCATGACTCAGAAACTACCAATTTAAAGCATTCCCATCCTCTGTGCTCATCTGCACTACTGCCTTCTAAGTCTTTCCAATACACTATCAGTTGTGCCTCGGCAGGGAAATATTCTGCATTAAAATGACTTTAAAAAGACAAAATAACTTAGAACTCCACCTCAGACAGTAATTAGCTGGAACACAAGGTGTGCTGTGATAACATTCAAGAAAAAGACGAACTACCTAGACATGCCTAACAACAGCACATCTGGTCAAAGCCTTATTCAAGTATTCTATTGTTTGCATTAATAGGATTTTTACCTATACAAATACAGTGAGCAAACGTTATTCTTCAGTATTCCAAGCTCTGAGAGCTTTATATAGTATCTAAATAAATTTCTGCTTCTTTGTGATCAAATTGATATCATTTGCAATCAAGCCACTACGTAATTCCCTGTAAACTTACTTGTCTGATAAATAAATGTCCCCCTCCCCATCTCTGGAGGCACTCGAGGCCAGGGGGCTGGAACTAGATGATCTTTGAGGTCCCTTCCAACACACTCCATTCTGGGATTCTGCAGCTCAAACTGATATGATTGCAATGGTCTTTCCTAGCAAGGAGCTAAGAGCAGACAGAGGTAAGTACACATAACAATAAAGGTCCTAAATATCAGGAGCTGTTACGAATGTCAGCTCCATAACTACAAGGGGAAGGGAACAGTCATTAGAAAAGTGCCTCTTTGCAGTTAGTTACTATAGTGCAAATATAGTGATATTTTTCTAAATATCAGCCTTTGAAAACACTTTAGATGCTACAACCACAAATCTTAACATCTTAAACGTCAACAGTGGTAAGAAAGAAATAAGTCAGAAGTTTCAATGACAACTCTAAAATTGTACTGTCTTGAGATGGTGGTTTCAGTAATACCTGCAGAACTCCACTGTCCTTTGGAAAGTTTGTAGACACGAGGATATCGGGTAAAAACTACATGCCTGTATAAGTGGAATCACTGCTCTGATTTTCTCTTGCAGGATTTTTACTTTTGTTAATGATGATACATATAGGAGGAGCACATCTTGATTCTAAGTGGCCAAGAAACTGCTATACATCTGCCATACATGTAGATGGCAGAGATATCTGGGAAAGATAAGTATTATTTGTTAACTAATTAAATTCAAAATCAGTGTTAACACAATGAACGTGGCACACTTGGTGCTCTTTTATTGCAACTCTTCAGATAGAGCTAGAATTTAAATAAAGGGTGCCTGGGAAACCTGTGAATATAATCCTGTGAGATGAAGTGAAGAAAAAGGAACTAAATGCTTCTACTATATTTATAGGATAAAAATAAAAAATAAAATCTGACTTTTAAAAAGAATACCACAAGCCCAGAATACAAGACATAACTGAGTATTTATGACGACCTTACATATTAAAATATTCCCAGAATAACTGTAGAAGCCACACAAAAACAACAACAACAACAACAACAACAACAAATCACTGTTCAATCTAAAACATTTAACTATTTTCCCAAAATCAAAGGGATGGAATTAAGATATCTTTAAAACACGCACTGAAAATCTGTGGAATATCTTTCTCAGCTAGACTGTGGAAAAAATACAAAACAAAACAAAACAAAAAAAAAAAAACCACCTTCCATTTCAAAAAGAATACCTTTAAAAGTCATTATGTATTTGAATGATCTTAAAAGGCTGCACAAAGGCAGCCAAGGAAAATTCCTGACATGCATTTTAATGGAACTGATGCAGTGGCATTTATAGCAATGCTCAAGATAAGCAACAAGAACATATACCATTATTTTAATTATTTTTAATTCCTTTATATATATTTAGGAATATTCTAGCGGTTAAAGAATGCATCGCTTTAAAAAGTGCAGATTTCCCTAAGTATTTGTCTTTAAAATACTGAAATATTTCACTAAAGAAGGGCTTTGAAGCAAAAGGGCTAATACCTTTGCCCAGATGAATCCAAATTTTGCCAAAGAGGGCTGTGCTGGCGACCTGCCAGGAGCTTTAAGGCTGAGGGTAATTTGCATGAAATGGAGGAAATTGCAGCTGCCCTCAGACTTAGTATGGAGACACAGACAGCCCCAATTGAGACAGAGCATTGCACAATGGGATTTGTGAATACAAACATGCCACACTTCCTTATTTCAGATGAAAGTAGCTATAGGCAACAGAGTAAGTCCCCATGAAAGCTACTTAGATACCTTTACCCCCACCTTTCAGGTCCAATGACCTCATTTCAAATCCAGGTGGGGGCTGTCACTAGACCACAGATGGAAACGAAAGTTGATTGCAGAAGACAACCACTTTCAGAAAAAGTACTGGAGAATAGGATTAAATCCCATTCAGATACACTCCTGGAAGAGAATACAACTCAACACATTCTTAAAAGCACTTAAAAATTCCTGAATCAGGGCTTCAGAAAACCCAGTCATTCCTTGTTGTCACCATCAGGACCATAGGAATCACTGGAGATGGATACAGAATGCTTGCACGTCTGCTCTGAACAAGTCTTGAAAAATGCCATCAGGTTATTATTATTATTTTGATCACATGGACAGTATTTCTCTCTCATCTTATATCTTCTTGGTGTTATTTTCAAGATTTCCACAAGATTCCTGTTGTGTTTACTTAATTCTTCATTTGAATTAATTCAGTATTATTGACCTCAAAAGGAGGAAAGATATATTGCATTATGTTTCAACATACTCCTCATCCTACACAGTGGTTGGCTCTCAGAAATACGAAAACCTACTTATCAACTAGTGCTGGAAGAAGTACACAGACATCTGCATCACAAGAAGTTACATGAACAAAGACAGTCTCAAATGCTGAGCAAAATGACACAGGCTGCAATTTTCAGTAACCAGAACTTACATTAGCAGTATATAAGTATGGTCTTGTTATGTGCCTTCAAGAGATTGGGTTGGTTCTTCACTACTGTAAGACACATTATCTCAGAACAAAGTCCCAACAACATTGTCCTCCTCCCTTTCTTGGCTCTAACAATTTTGCTTATCCAGTACTCACTGTTACACCACTGCTACACTAAGAGGCCATACAGAATATAGACAGTTGATCACTTTTTGGCATGTATTACAAAAGACGTAAAGCTCTCATTTATTAAAAGAACAGTTATCTGTGGCTTATGTGAAAGATTTTCACACCCTCCTCTCTCTTTTTCTTCCATATCTCAATCTGCAATAGCTTTAAACAAACTTTAAGGTGGTTGTCATGTGGGTGGCACTTGGACTGCACATGGCTGGTGTATGGCCGGTATACGGCCAGAACACATTTTACAGTGTGACTTTAAAACTTGGCACAAACTTTTTATATAATTCCATTGCTAAACACAAAAATGTAAAAAAAATAAAAAATAAAAAAATGCAGAGCTGAGGCTCTAAAAATAGCAATACTACAATGTCTAAGTACTAGTACATGAAACTTCAACTCCATCATTTCTTCAGAAGTTGTATCTGCTTCTTAAGCAATGCACTGTGACCTCCCCAAAGTGCCAAATGGAATTTTACTTGACATTTTTTTTCAGACGTGCTATTTCACCAGATTCTGTGGTGTATCTTTTCTGTTGTGAAGCAATTGCATGGTTGTTACATTTCAGTAACTACATAGACACTCCTTCAGTCAAATTTATATACAAATATATTTGTACATACATATCCATATCCATATGGATATATATATCTATAGTATTTGTACATATGGTGTATATACCATATATTTGGTGTGTATATGTATATATCAGCCTATATGCATGAGCTGAAGTGAATGGACAAAGGCCAAAGGAAAGAGAAGGTGGGAGGACTTCCCATTTGGACTGGGACAAAATAGAAGTAGTGGTAGTGATACAATGAGTATGGGATTAAGAGGTACTGTGAAGAGAAAATACAAAAAGATACTAATGGAAAGAGAAGCAGATATTGGAGCAGAGAAAGGAAGAGGAAATTGAGTTAGAAGGGCTGTGGATATCTTCCTGCAGAAGGAATAATTTCCAATGAAGTTTCTGCCAGGGTGGGACTTCAGCATCTCACTGTTCCTTCCCCTTCTTAATCTTTCTCTTACAAATTACAGCTGCTATCAGAAGGTAGAAACATAGTGCCCCATATATTTTAAAAATCAACAATTTTTTGTTATGCTTTAACAAACTACTTTGAAAGTTGCTTGCTGAACAAAAAAAGCAGGTTCAGCATGCTTCGAAATTGTGTCAGTGATAATCAGATATAATCCTGCATTTCAAGAGCTGAAGGATTGCCTCATGTTGCAAAAGGAATTCAACTTCCTAAAAACATTACAGAGCTTTACTGTTAAAAATACTGTGAGTCAAGAAACATAGCAAAACTTACTTAACATTTACCTTACATTTCTACAAGATAATTTGGAAGACTCATAGCCAGGGAGAGCACACTTCAAACTGTAACATCTCACTCACTTTTTTCTTGCAGTGGGAAAAAATGTCTTCCCCGATTTAGCAACAAGAATGTAGAATCATAGAGTCATAGAATTGTTTGGGCTGGAAGGGATCTTTAAAATCATCTAGTTCCTCCTCCTGCTACAGGTAGGGAAATGTAGCAGGAGTACAGACATTTAAGATGTTATCTTTAAACTATAATTGAGGAATTCAAGACAGTTTTGAGAATGAATCCTCTGCATCTAAATCAGTTACAGTACCCTGTCAGACCCCTTTTGAGAATTGATGAAGAAGTGAGAATAATTGCAGTCACAACATTTAGAAAGTGCAAAGTGACTTGTTAAAACCTCAGTGAAATGCAGAACAATTCAGAGAATCTGAATCTTCTTAGAGAGAGACAGTAAAATAAAACACAGCCTTGCATTAAAAACACCAGTGTGAAAGTTTAGCAATGTTGTTCTTGATGCTTGCAAAGTAAAATGAAGGTTGAAAACAGACCATTGAGCTGCAAATTAATAATGAAAAAAAAAAAAAAGAAAAAAAAGCTCTGACTTATGTTCAGATATAAAAAATTAACACGAAACATTATCTTCATTCACATGAAAACACTACCTGGCAGGGCAACAGTAGGCAGGAAACAGCACTGTATTGAAGCTGATATCACATATATCCACAGGTACACACAGATACAAGGACTTCTTAAGCAATAAAATGTCTAATTTTTTGGACACTTGCCTTGTGCATGAGAAAAACTATTCATTAATACCAAGCGCAAATAGATATATGGGTTTTTTTTACATGAAAGATTTGTGTCTTTGTATTTTAGACAAAGAAGATATTGCATAGGCTGTAAGGAGATCATGAGCATCTTTCAGAACTTCATGGAACACAGTTAGTTTTACTAGTATTTGAGTACAGGAACCATTTTGCTGAAGTTGGCACTCAAATATGTGCCTGGCTTCAACATTGCTCATCTGCGGATGCTTCAGAGGAACTTACCGAATAGCATGTTTTTGGAGGCATTTTTTCTTCCTAACCCATCAAGACAATTATTTTCTCGTATCCAGAAGCATGTAAATGTACATCCTGTATATGGTTTTATTCTATTTAATGTAACTGTAGGTGTATCTATTGAAAATCTTTGTCAAGAAGTATTGAGAGAGCACAAGGGGTAGTAGTTTCAAACCTAAAGGGTAGGTTTAGATTACATATAAGGAAATAATTATCCACATGAGGGCGGTGAGGCACTGGCACAGGCTGCCCAGGGAAGCTGTGAGTGCCCCATCCCTGGAGGTGTTCAAGGCCAGGTTGGATGGGGTTTTGGGCAACGTGATCAAGAGGGATCTGTCTCTGTCCTTGGAAGGAGAGTTGGAGCAAGGTGATCTTTAAGGTACTTTCCAGCACAAACCATTCTGTGATTCTGTGATTTTCTGACAAGGCAGTCACATAGGGTCAACAGGGAGAAACAGATACCACTGCTTCTAAGGTTGGTATCTAACACAGAGCGCAGGGATCACATGAGGGATCACCTAAGACATTCACTTCTGTCTATAAGAAGAGTTTAAATAAATAAGTAAGTTTAGATTAATTGCCTTACTTTACATATCTGAAGTCTGGTAAGAAAAATAGCAAAGGAACAAACAGAGCAACTGTTCTGCTACTCTATTTTCTTGTGGAATTCTACTTTCTCCTGAAGTCCACGTACCTTTCTGAAAGACCAACATCCTTAGGTGATGAAGTGAGAAGGGATACCATAATTGCATGCTCTACAGAGAACACAGGACTTCCATATTCTCAAATATGGACTTCCATATTCTCAAAGAGGATATGGCTCAGAAAGAGGCATACAGTACAAAGTTCTCCACAATCCCTCACTCTGGGGACTTTCTCTATCTTCTCCTTACTTACTTATCTTTCCTGTCACTTAATCCCTCTCCATTCTTGCACAAGGGGCTCTTGATGGGAATTTTACTAAAGATTTTGTTTTGCAACCAGGATGCCTAGGATTTCTCCAGACTTACTTCTTGATCAGAGGTCTACATGTCATCCAGTTCTCTCCTTCCTGCTTGTAGAATAGATATTTATGTTCCACAGGAAGTCTTACATTTGATTAGTGGGACTCAGTTGTCCTTTCAAAACCTGCTGCTGGAAGGTCCAACGCCATGTATCAAACCTCTTCTTGAATGATTGTACATCCACTCCTCTTCTTCCTGTATCTTTTCCCAATCCCAGCTGGTATTCAACACTTAAACCACAATTTTATCCATCCCATACACTAGAAATCATGTGCTATGCCTCCAAAATTTCTGAAGAAGGCTAAAAGCAAATGCAATGAAACAAATCATAGAGTAATAGAGTGATAGAACATCCTAAGTTGGAGGGAACTCACTAGGATGGAGTCCAACTCCTGGCTCCACACAGGACCACACAAAAATCACCATAACAATAAAAAGTGACAGCAGATTTCATTTCTGAGCCTTTGGAGTGCATTTTCAAGATTAGTTTTGCTAAGGAGTCAAAAAAAAGCTTTTCTAAAGATTATTTTTTTTAAAAGTCATATTTAGAGAAGAAAGTTATACTTCTGCAATCAGTGGCGCCCAAACATATGCCAAGAATTTGCCCATAGTTCTTTCAAGAGTGAACAGAACATACTGCTTTATTCTTTCACTTAAAGTAAATGGAATAGCCAGAGCAAATTTTTGATTTTCATGATTGCCTAAAAAACCTATAGAATAGCATAGATACACTAAAAATGCACAAATAATCTTCAGGTTAACTGCTCTGGATCAGCAGACAAATGTTCTGCAGTACACTAAATAAAAAAAAAAAAAAAAAAAAAAAAAGGTAAAAACTGAAATTCTACAGATAATATATCGGAAACCAAGGAAATAACTTGGAAATCACACAGTAGCTTAATCTGGCTGCCCTTTAAAGTTTGGGAATTGAGACCAACCTAAATCTGCCTCTGTTGCTCTTTCTGTGATTGAGCATACAAACAGCTAACTACAGCCCTGCGACCAAAGAGAAATTCTGTAAGAATGTACTGTGGCAATAATGTTGCCATTGTTTCTTTCAGCTACAGTGAGTTGCCAGATGAGTATTAAAAAAAGTGAAAAAAAGGAAAATAAAATGCTTCGCCACTCCTCTGTCATACCACCCAAAATATGTCTTTGATATGCCTGAATAAATATATTTTGCCTTCTTTTCATGAACTAAGTTACTGGTAAACACTCAAAAGCTGTGGAATATGTTTCCAGCTGGATACAGAAGTATGAAGTTAGAACCTGACATAGTCTTCAGCTGAGGACAAAAAAAAAAGTCTTCATTTAGGCCTCAGATCTTTAGATCTGAAAAGAAGGCCTAGTTCTCCAAAACAATAAGCTCTGAATTTGCCTGATGAGAGGCAGAATGCTTCTTACTCCCTTATTGGTAGGAAATGGGAAGAGAGTCGAGATCACTTCTAAATGAATCTCTTTGGGATCACAGGAAGTCAGAGGTCATTTATTCTATTTCCCTGCTCTGAGAAGAATCAGCATGGGCATGGTGGGGATGGGCTGATTGTTACACTGGATGATCTTAGTGGTCTTTTCCAACCTTAATGATTCTGTGATTCTGTAAGAAAAAAATTAAAGGTGGAAGAAGCTTTACAGTGGACATTCAGGTTACACGAGTCAGAGAAACAATGAGGAATATAAGAGGAATATAAGGAATGAAAAAATATCCATTTTTACATGGGAATAGAAACTCATTGCTTGAGAAAAATTGACTCACATGTGCCATAGAACATCATATATTCTTTATAACAGATCTATAATCATAGAGTAGATACTGTCATGTCTGGAAGGTCTAAGACAGAGAGTAGGAGTTCATACACGTTAAGTTATTATAACAGGCATTTCAATGTAATTTGATAGGTTCAGTGTAACTCAGAGGTCATGAAAGGTGGAACTGCTGTGAGACTGAGCAAATACAGGTCAGAACTTCTAATTATTGTGGGCAAATAATAAATATGGGATCAAATACAGGGTCTCCTTGTATGTATATAATAGCTTGGTATACAAAGTCATGAGGAGAATACTTCAGAAAGACTTTTATTTTTTATTTGGACTCTTTTTTATTACTTGCATGCACATCTCTCTGTGGGATAAAAGTAAACATAACTGCATCAGAAATACTTCAGGCACATCCTACACCTTTGAAATCAACTCTACAGCGTCATCCAATGACCCTAATGTGACCTCTTTGCAAGGTTCGAAGCTTCAGTTTTAGCTCTGCTAAACCCTGAGATCTCAGACCTTTAACCTATTTATAATGTAAGATTGATTGCTACTCATCCTACGTCCTGCACCAATGAAAAGAAGCGAGTGCCTACAGGGGAAGGGGTCAGCCTCGCATTTACAAGCCAAAAAAAAAAAAAAAAAAAGAAGAAGAAGAAGAATGGTTTTGGAAAGCAGATGTAAAAAATAGAGAGCTGGTATCAGTGAACAGAAAGATGATGAACAGTCAGATGCTGGACAGTGGCAGCTTATCACATGGCCTCACAGAGCTAATGTTAGCATATATTTTTGCATGTGAGTATGTTTTAATGGAAGGTGCGAGTCCGTGCCTCCCAAATCACTCCCGCATACAAAAGCAGCTAGTTAAGGATTTCTCTGAAGCTGGCCCCTGCTCTACTTTCCGGCCTGTCACCAAAATGATACACAAAAGTGTTTGCTCCACAAAAGAAGCTGGGTGAGAGCATTCCACATGTGCCGTTAGACTCTCCTTTTGCATAGAAACACAAGGAAAGAAAAAGGCACAGGTTTTAAACTGGGCGCATTTCAGGCAGAGAGGAGCACTAGTACAGAGCTTAGGACACATACAAATCACCAGTGTGTGATCCATGGGGAAAAATTCAAGCAGCATCCCTAATACAGGGAGAGGTTTATAGAATTCCCAGTGCCTATGGCACTCTTATAAATGCTCCTTCTTTTGTTCCTGCGGGGCTCCAAAGAATGATAAAAGAAAATACAAAGCGGAGGAGGCACCACTGAGCGAGTGCAACAGTGTTTTATTAATCCATGTGATTAATCCAGCATGCTGAGGAAGATTCTTTACAAAATCAAAACGTTCATGTTTTTGATCCACATGGATTAAGGGAACACTGTGGCATTCGCTCAGTGGTGCCGCCTCTGCTTTGTGTTTTGGTTTTATTCTTTGGAGTGCAGCAGCAACAAAAGAGGGAGCATTTATATGAGTACAGCATCATGGGGACTCGGGTAACCTCCCCTCCCTCCCTGAAGGATGCTTGGTGAATGTTTCTGAGGGCTACGTCTCTTGTTTGTGTCTGCAGCTTGCCCTCAAGAAACCAAACTGTTGCCAGATAATAGAAGGCTGTTACTGCTGAATCCTGAATGCCAGTCATGCTGCTGAGTGGGCATGCTATAAATCAGACACGTACCTGTGTATAATAAGCAGACAAAAAAAAAAACAGGAACACTGGCTACATTCAAAATTTACGTTGGAGTAGAGGTACAAAACACAAAGTAGTTCAGCAGATTTTTTTTGGCAGAGCAAAGGACTGTGACATCGTACATGGAACCTGACAAAAGCCTTAAGTTTATGCTTACAGTTAAAGCCAAAGTCAGACTTAACTGGTTTGCATTTAACTTTTGGCATGCTTAAATGTTTTGTTGAATTTTCACTTGTTTGCCCTGAGAGTGATTGCCAGAGCAAGTTTCCTGGTAACAAAACTGGAGTCAGAATCTAGAGGTCCAGCTTTTAGCTTGTCCAACAAAAAATCAGGTTCTGTTTGCAAGTGAACCATTCCACATACATTCAGAGGACCATCTATTTGCTAAGCATCAAAGGGGAAGAACAAAAAGTGAGTTACTCTAATATCATGATACCATGGCAGTTTATTTTCAATGCCAGCATCTAAACTCTGTAACTAGCCTTGCTCAATGCCACTGGTAGGCTCTTTCAGAATTATACCTAAAGGCTTTGATCAGCTCTCTTCATCCACTTGTCATTTACTTCTTTGCCACCTGTTAGACTTGGTTTCTCCCTGCTCCTGCTGTTTTTTCCTCAGGGTGTACTTTTCTTTAGGCAATTAGCTGACCTCTCTCTGTTTGGAATGAAGAAAAGAAACTCATGCTATGAAACAGATTTCATGCCAAAAGGAGCAATTTTATTAATTCAGCACTAAATAATAATAAGTAGATGTCAGGCACATGTGACTACAAGAAAGGCTGCGCCTTTGGGTGATACGCAGTGAAAGGGCGGAAGGTACCTCAGGGCATTATGAGGACTCAGATGGTGAAGAGGAGCTGTAACTGATCTGCACTGAAGCTCTGTAACCTCCTGCATTGCCTTTGTAGCTGAGCAGCACCATGAGCCTCCTCTGTGTCTCACAGGCCATGAGACCACCTGAACAAGTCACCCATCCCCAGGCTGCCAACCCTGCACCAGTGCAGCTCTGCCCAGTAGACAGCCACTGAGAGGCTCAGGGGGATGCTTGGGCAGTGGGACAGGAGGGAGCTCTTGGGTCCACTGGAGCTTCCCAACATTTTAGCTGCCTGATCATTCTCCAAGCACAGACTTCAGATTTTTTTTGTAATTAACATTCCAAATTGTCTTTCATTTCAGCTGGCATGGAATTGTTTTCTTCAGAGTGTCTGGTATGATACCACGTTCTGGTTTTAGGAGAAAAACAATGCTGATAACACACCTATAATTATAGTTGCTGCTAAGCAGTGCTGCACAGAGCCAAGGCCGTTCACAGCAAAGGGCCCAAAAAACTGGGAGAGAAAAGAATTAGGACACCTGACTGAAACTGGCAAAAGGGATATTCCATACTATAGGACATCATGTAGAAGGAGTTTTGGAGGAGGTGGGAGTTTGCCTTGCTCTATTCTGCTGCTCAGGGGGCTAACTGGGCATCGGTTGAGGGGTGGTGAGTAATTCCTTGCACGTCATTTGTTGCATACATTCATTTATATATTTATCACGGTCATTATCCTTTCCTTTTCTCTATCTCAGTAAATAGTTTCCTCTCAACCCACAAATTCTAATTTGTTGGGGTTTTTTTTCAGTTTTCTCCCCTATCCCACTGAGAAGGGAAGGGGTAAGTGAACAACAGCATGGTGCTCATCTTAAATCACAACATAAAAGCAAGGGCTTTGGCAAAAGGCAAATCCTGGACAGAGGTACAAACCCTGCTAGACATCTAGTCACTGCTCCCAGAAAATACCAGAGCTTCTCGAGGAAACAGTCTAAACCTCTCCACAGTAGCCAAGTAAAGCTGTTTTCCTTGACACTATCCTCAGAAGGATCACTGTTGCCACTTAAACTATTAAAAACACTCTGCTTGAAGTATACAGAAAATAAGGAAAAATTAAACCTGCATCATGAACATTTGATGATGTGTTCCTAGTGCCTTCAATCACTGATAATAACACATAACGTAAAGAGTAGAACATCACTGTCCATACTTCATAATAACACATGAAGACTAAAATTGCAGCAGTAATGTCTAATAATCACTGTGTTCATAAAATATTTTTCCTCCTTATTCTGGGAACTAAAACTGATTTACAAATCCACAGAGGGAGAATTATTTCAACAACAACAGCAATTTTTAAAACATCCAGAATACTCCAAATTCCCTGTTTTCACAATATTTTTTATTCTCTTGAATCAACTGTTATTCATATCTGCTTATGTCAGCCCTCTTTAAGTCAGACATTCAACTAGCAAGGTATATTCACACAGTCTGAGAACATTTAAGTATGTTGTGAATTAACGCCAGATAATCTTGCGGCCTAACACAAAAAGCATTTGGGATTTTGCCTCAAGTATTGCTAGAAGTTGTATGACTTGGTCACACTTGTTCTGTCACTTTTAAAAACACATTTCAGATAAACTCTCATATCTCTCAGTCCATAAGACATAAGAACTCAAGACTGTCTCTTACAGAGACAACTGACTTTCTAACTGGAGAAATTCCTCCCGCCCTCTATTCTCAGCACATCTTTTCAAACACCTATTGCTAAGCATCTGAGGCAGTTCCTAAATTTGAGCTTCTTATCAGGACACCCCATGATGAATCTCTGCACTCTCCTAGTAATAATTTGAGGTAAACTGTAGCCCTCAGTCTATTGGGAGAAACTTCCAAAGCACTTGGCTTTTGGCCTCACACCAATCCTCCTTTGAAGCTGAAGACTATGCAGAAAATGTCTTGCTCCCCACTGAGCAAACATTTGACCCAGGACTACTGGGAAGGAACAAACTGGACCTTCTGCTTTTCAGAGTAAGCTAAAAGGTTACACAGACCCTCCTGCTGAGTCTTAACAACTCCAGGCAATATTCTTAAGTAGGTTCTGCATGCCGAGGTGTCGTCATGGCTCTTTCCAAGACACAGAACATGGCATTCATGGAAATCAGTATGACATGTTTCTGGTGCACTTCTAGCCTATCTTCAAGGGAAAAAAAAAAGAAAAAAATAAACAATACCAAAAAGAGAAATAACATTAAATGCTTTCTCACTCTGCCAGCTGCTGAATGGCAGGAGAGAAAGTCTAAAACTCCAATCTGGAACAAATTATTTTGAAGATGGATCAATAAATGCACAGTATTACCCAGAGGTGGAAAGATTGAAGTAGAAATGGATAACGTACTGAGGTTAGCATAGATTTTGGGACAGTCATCCTGGGGAAAATATGACAGCAGCTTTCGTACACTTGAGAACTCTTCAAGTTCTTAAGCTCAGCTCCAGTTCTATCACCAACAGATGACCTGTTCTAGACTATGCAGAAAACTAAAGTAGATTATTGAAATGTTTCTTCTCAGCATTAAAAAAAAAAAAAAAAAAAAAAAGTACCGATGATAGGCAAATTACAATCAACGTTGTTGAAGAAGAAAAGAATAGCAAGCCAGTGATGTAATAAGCAATATATGATGCTTTCAGGCTGCTAGTAACAGGCAAGAGGAATTCATGACCATATTGTATCTTTTATTCATTTGCAATTGCTGAAATTTTAAAATTTACTATGAAGAGGCCATGTGGTCTGAGTCTGCTGAAGATTTATGTCATAAGATAATGCTAACACTTGAAACATAACTACACTTGTACAATAAAATTATTCTTATAACAAATAACTCCTCTCTAACAGAGAGCCCTGTTTAGAGAATGGTTTTCAGTACAGTGTGTGTCTGTGTACCAACGCTACCAGCACACATCTGAACTTCTCTTTGATATTCTCTTTTCTCCTTTGAATAACTAGATAGCAACGGATGCCATAGTTTCAACACTGACAACTCCAACATCATAAGCTTCACTTGAATAAAAACACAGATATAATAGTGCCAAGGTTTTTCAACATTTATTCTTCTGAGAGGGTGAAGGAGAATCCCCCAAGATGTAACTCCCCTTTTGAGTTGGAGTTTGGTGCTGAGTCTAGGACTACACAACTTTCTTGAAGGTAACACAAGTACGGGGCCAGGCATCCAAGTTTCCTTCTTGTGGTGTTTGCACTGTGTGAAGTGAAACATGGGTGAGATTCAACATGTCTCTGCACATGCTGTGTCAGACACCATCCACCTACCCCACAGCACAGTGGAGGTGCGAGGAATACTTTCCAGCATCATATATTGTCACCTTGGTGTATGCAGATGAAGAGTTTCTAAAGAGAACAAAAAAAATACATATATTGTTTTTGATGTAGTTTGAAATTTAGACAGGTTTTTCCATTCACCTTTACTTCTAGTTTTTTCCTAATCATTTATTTCCAAACAAGTGACTTAATTTCTGGTATTTAAGGTAGGCTTTCTAAGGTTAAGCAGTAGAAACTGGGCAAGCAGGCTCCCAGAAACTACACAGCCATTAAATGGAACAGCATGATGACTGTTTTGGATTTTACAGAACTAATTTTACCCAGTGGATAGTAACTCTGCATTTAACTTTGCTAATCAGCCTTCCCTTATCTGCCACAGCCCTCACCGACTTCATCCTTTGTCTCCTGTGCACTCCAACCTGATCCTTCATCTCCCCTTGCATCCACCAGTGTTGTTTAGCTGATTGACCATCAAGAAAGATATCAACAACTGGAATTCTTTGCCTATATTACACACAGTAGCTCTAAGGTATTTACCCTAGGCACTCAACCCCAATCTCCTGAATAAGCCAGCAAACATTGTGAAAAGCCAAGGGAGCAGGTTTTGGCAGCTGTTGAGGTAAGGATACTAGAATGCTGGTTGGAGAATGGAGCTCAGTGATCTTAAGAGCTGGGCTCAGAACTTGGTGTAATACCATTCCAAGCTCCTCAGCACCATTTACTACAGACTGGAGTTCTCAGCATATAACATTCTCAAAACCATTTCCACTGTCTAGCTGCATACGGACCACATCTTTCTCTCTGGATTTCCTAATACTTCAATCCTGGCAAAGACAACAAAAGGGAAGGGAGACAACACAGTGAAAAGTGGCAAGACAGTTGATTTAGGAACCCTTAAGACTCCATTTTTTCATTAAACTATAAACAGCACTTATGGTTTCTAACACATTTGAGAGCCTTCCATGGGATCAGGAGCTTTCAAAGTACAGGTTTATGCTTCTCCACAAGCAAAACCCACAAACAGAAGTTGAAGTGCAGCATCATAAACAGTATCTGTCTAATAAGCAATGGAAGAAGAGAAAAAAAATTAAGCTGAACAATCAAATGAACAATAATTTCTACTCAGTAAGTACCTTTCAGGTTCACAAAATTGGCCCAAGGACTTCATAGTTTCCCTATAGCCATATCTAGCATCTGTTTTCCTTGTTTATACTCCCTCCCACAATGAATTAAAAAATTACAGATGAAAGGTTTAGTGCAGGGAAAGCTAGCTTGAGAATTTATCATAAGGGATTAAACTCTCTTTTCATAACGCAAAGTGAAATGAGGGGGAAAAATCAATGCAAAATGGAGATCTGAGTCTTTCCTGTAAAAATGTAATCTCAAAAAGTAAACCATTGTTACTGGGAAACTATGTCTGAGACTTCTTAATTGTATTATTCATTACAAACATTTCCTTGAGGGCAAAAGTTTATTTCCCTCTGTAGTGCATGGACCTGTATTTCAGCAATTCTCAGTACTGCATTTTGGATGCATTCTCTATCAGCCCATGCTATCATCCTGTGCGAGAAGGACTGTGCACTGGCTAACAGAGATCTGAGAGCCTCCACTGATGGTAGCATGCTCACCTTTGCTGCTAGCAAATAGGCATCACTTGTATCATTGCTGTTAAGCATAACTGTTATTCACAAGAAATACTTCTCACAAAGAAAACTAATGGAAGCATTTTTCACATGTAACTGTTCAGATGATTTCAGTTTAACTTTTGCACAGCAAATGAACAGACGAGGACTTGGAGGGTTAAGTGTGACTCATTGTAAAGAATGTGCCCTTTTCAATAATACAGCTCTTTTGATTAACTAAAAGCAAGGCCTTATATATTATACACAATCCTCTTTTTAAACAAGGTAAACTCCCACACTACAAAGATACTAGAACAGTAAATATTGATTTTCTTGGCTGATGGTACACCTCATGCCACACAGCCCACTCAAGTATCTGCTTGTTACCACAAGCTATTCCTTTTGTCAGGGAATAAAGGAAAGTGGCATTATGTGCTATCAGTTGTAGATTGCAAATATTTAAAAGAAATAAATTTCTCAGAATGAAAGGTAGCCTATTTTGATTAAAAATAAAACAACAACAACAAAAAAAAACCCGCCACAACTATTTACTTTAGGCCTATGTCCACTCCTAGCACCTGTACTTTTCAATTGTTAGCTTGCCAGGAACATTGTGGTTTTCTTACTGGCTTTGTTCTTAAATAACAATTTATTATGCACAAAATATCTATTTAAGATGTACTATTTTACTAGAATAGGAGGATAGCCTGAAAATGCTGCAGAGAATTCCAGCCATTAACATAGGGCTTGTACATATGCTTGTACATTAATAAGTATTATATATACGCTATGAAAAAAAAAAAATGCATGTACTAAATAAAAGATTGGGATTAACTTTTATCTCTTACTATCATTTAGGTATTCCTACTCTTCTGTTCTTCTGGAAGATTTAAGGTTATGTTTTCCTAAAAGAAAACCACAGCAGCAAATGAGGATCAGATTTGCAGTTATGTCAAAGTGGAGTAAGAGAATTCAAGGTAGATAAAATATCCTTTCTAGTGATTTGTAGAGAATAAAAGTTATAACTGCAATTTGGAAGCTTGAATTTAGTCTAAAAATAGGAGTTTCAAGTCCTGTAGCCACAAAAAAAAACCAAGCAAACAAACAAACAAACAAAAACAACAAAAAAAAGTAAGCAAATTCAGAGGAATAGGAAAAAAGGCAAACAAAAACCTCAAATAATATGACATAGAAACTGGCAATTGCTAAATGCATATTTAAAAAGCCTTATGCACAAAGAGCGAGGCCAGAGAACAATGTGCTATTGCCTGGCTTTACTATAGCATAGGGCTTCATTATGGGTATCCTCTTCTTTATTAATTGGATGAAAGAATCATAATTCAATTACTTAACGATTTATTACAAAATACTTTGCCCACACAAGATTTTTTCAGCATGTAAACACTATACTATTAGACTATCTACTATTACAGGCCTAGCATTTCAGATTTCATTAGTAAATAAAGCCAGGTTTATTTGTAATAAAGTTAAGCCCTTCCAACTGCTGACCATGGAAACCAGATTTTGAAATAATTCAGATTTGTGTTTCTGTTCTTTCTAATTAAGGGTAATATCGGGAAGGACAGACAGTGGGTAGCATTGTTCAAGCACCATGGATTTAAGCAAGAAAATCTGATTATCAGCTCATGTCAGAAGCCAAGCGATAATGCAGCTTAGCATTCGTTTGGGCTTTTTCTTTAGCCAAAAGATAATTACTGTTCGTTAAGTCTTACGTAAGTGTATCTAATATCTATGGTCCTAAAAATTATGAATAGTAAAAGCACACAACGGGCAAAGAAGAGTTATTGTATTTATTATTTACTTGGGCTGCTCCATCATGGTAATTTCATTAGCCAGGAAAGTTAAACTTAATGTCAAACTATAATTTCTTAAAGGCCAAAAAGTTAAACATAACTCTCATGCAACTGATACCAGAAGTTACATTTTTATCTGAACACAAAAGCCTCATTAAGGAGACGCTGAGCCCTTCCTGCAGTCTCTCCTTAAACCAAACAAGTGCTGAGGCCTTCCTGGCCACGCACTCCCACCCCACTCAGCCCAGTAAACATGCACGTGTAGAAGCCCACTGAAGAAATGGCAAGGAGCTGAATTTCTACTTAAAATTTTCCTTTGATAAGCTGAGAGGCCGCAGGGGATGGAAGGGCCCTGGGTTCCTGGACAGAAAGCAAGCAGCAGGGTTTATATTTAGCTGCCCACATTAGGAGGCTCAGCTTCCTACACTAGCCTATAATGTAAACCAAAAGACAGACTTATCTGGAAGAGGATTCAGAGCAGGGACATGGCTAGCATGCTTGAATTTACCTCTCCCCCTGCCTGTAGAGAGTCTCCTATCCAAGTAACATGCAAGAAACAGAGAGGACGTGAATACCTTCCCCTGGGTAACAGCTGTTCCCCTTAAACAACCCTCAGCCGAACCCCAAAATGATTGCTGAGCCATGCTTGGGCACAAGCCCGGGGAGCCTGAGAGTCCATCACTGCACCGGAGCAGTACAAGGCCTACACCACAGGGAAATAACAAAGGGGAATGTAGACTTTCGGAAGAAGAATTGGGGCTGAGCAGTAAATACGGCAGGGCAGAGAGAGGAGACGGGGACAGGAGGCAGTTCTGCTGCCCTTCATGATGCCATGCTGCCAGCAACAAGCAGTACTGTTCTTGTGCTCTCCTGCTGAGTTTCAGGAGAGCAGCAGGTCTTCCCAGAACCTCAGGAGGTGCAGGAAGCGCCAATCTGCCAGCCCCACACCAGCCACCCAGTGACCTGTGGGGAGGATCCATCCATTGGGCGAAGTAGGTACTGACTACCTGTATTTATCTGCAAATCCCTTCCTTAGCCTAACTACAGACTTCAAAGGAGCTGGCATTTGCACAGCCACCTCTGCATGCAAATTCAGTACATGCTTTATGACAGCTGAAAGGGTTGGTCAGGGGCAGTGTATATCAAAAGTAAAAAGAGAGCTAACTACTCTCAGAACTAATCTACCCAGAAAAATAATTTGACACCCACATAAACAAGGAAAAATCCCTCATACCTAGAGAGCATTAGTAAAATACAACTAGGCTATATTTTTATATTTAATTCATTCCTGACAGGGACAGATGTTGGGGAGAAAGTCTGTGCCATGATGACCTTAGCTGAAGAATACTACAGCCTCATCCTTAACGGACTTGCATAGAGCTCACTGGAAGTAAAAGGGGCTAGTGGCTGAGCAGAATGACACCTTTCCCAGGTTGTCTATCATGCTAACTGACAAGAGAGATGAGTCTCCACGAGAAATGATAATAGATGACAGAGGGTCTCTGGATGGGCTTTGTCCAAGGCATGATTTGATATCAACAGTCACATCTCCGTGAAGTGGAAATCACTTCACTGTAAGCATTACCCTTGAAATTAAAAATAAATTTGCTTAATGGAAGCAAAGCTCAAGTAAGATGGAAGATTTATATTCCTTCCAAGCTAGTCAAGAACTTACTTGAAAAAGGCCATCAATGAGAAGTGGAAGAAAAATTCAGTTTATGCATCCCAGCAGGTGCAATAATTCTAAGAACCCCGTTAATGACATGTATCAGCAATTAGGAGATAAATAAATAGAGTAGAAGAAATTTCAAGGTTACCCGTAAAGTAAGTCACTTTAAAAAGACACAGTTTTCATGAATAATAGAATACTGTGCAAGGAAAACAAAATTAACAGGCAAAGAGAAACACAGGTGTAATGATGAAACATCATCTTCTGTTTATTTTATTTTTCTGTGTGTACACTTTATGGCTGACAGGAATCACAGTGACTTTCATCATAAGGTAGGGCATAGATTCAACATCTTTAAAGCAAGTCATAATGGCTATAGCATAATTGCTAATGCAAAAAAAATCATTTTGCCTCTCAGATGAGCAGTTGTTGGTTTTGCAACTGTAGATTTCTTTTGTGCAGAGGATGGTTCTTCAGAAACAAAGCAAGTAAAGCACCACAGAGCTAGCAGAGTATCAGTTGGAGAGGGATTAAAAAAAAAAAGAGAGAGAGAGATCACCAGAGTTGGAACAGGACTGAGTGATGCTTCTTTATCAGCAAACAGGAAAATCTCTCCTGCAAGGAGTCAGAGCAAAGCATCGACACAATATCCACTCGGTCTGAGCCAGTGTTTTGCTTATTCCTTCAGATATGATGGACTCAGCCAAGCCTGGCGTGGGACAGGTAGGGTAGGCATCATCCTTGTGGCCACACTAACTCTTCTTATGGCCCTAGTAGCCATCTTCTAGCAGCAGTACCTTCCAGTGTGTGCTAGAAACCAGGAGGCACTCCAGGGGCCTCCAAGACCCAGACCATCCCATTGTGAGCGGCAGTGTGATGGCCTCACCAAGGATCCTCAGCTAGTTAAGAAAGACTCACCTCAGGCACCTCCAGCACACTTGTCACCATGCAACCTCCAGCACTGGTAAATGCTGAACATCTTGGCATGCAGATTAGTCATTTGGATCATACGCGTGGTCTCACCACTCTCAAAGAGAACATTTGCATGAGCCAAGTGACTCCGGGTTGGCAGGAATAGACTTCAGTGGAGAGGTCAGTTCAAAAAGACCAGATTTTGCAGTGTTTAGAGTTGTCCTGGACAGACTTTTTATCAGTCATTCCTTTGGACTTAAAAAATCACACTTTGTTTTTCAGGATCAAGATGTAATTTTCATTACCCTGACACTTAGATACATTTTATGGGTAATACAGCCCATCTGAGGATATCAAGTCTCTTGCTATCTAAAATTGTAACGTAACTCATTAACTTCACTATCTTCATATGATATACTATCATATAAAACCACACCCTTATTAATTGAAAAATGCTCTCCCTGAAAATTGACTAAACATCTTTTTTCCTTCTCTTGCAAACACTCTCAACTATATAGTGGCTCATTGTTTTCCCTCCTTGAATGGATGTCTTTAAAAAGCACAAATAAAGAGAATTAAATGCTGTGTCAAACTACTGGTACTGCATGTTTAAACACCTGCTTCCCTTCATCAGTCCTTCATAACATTGTTAAACGATAATTATACATGCTGATGAGTAACGAATCAAAATACTGTAATCTACCTTGAAAAGGGCTTTGCTAATATTACACATAAGGCATTAATGGGATATTTAGACTGTTCTTGTGAGAGAAAACATACCTTTGTACACAGAGAAAGAAAAACACCAGGAGAACTTAATGCATTTTTCTCTCAACAGCTGGCTTCAAACAAAGCATGGTTTGCTACTCCTTTTGCATTTTATATATCAAAAAGGAGACTTGGGTTTTTTTGTATGTTTTGGTCTGAATATTGCAGTTAGTTTACAAATTGTCATCACTGTGTGGTATGATGAGCACTGACACCCCCCATGTCCTTGTCTCCTGGCACAGCCCTCACTCCCATGTGTGGTCCTTGAGGCAACAGCCATGCCCCAGCCCCATCCAAACAGCAGCTCCCAAGAGCCAGATGGAAGAGAGCTGTTCCCACACTTCCACCCATCTGTTTAGCTCATGGCCACAGTTTTTCTCACCAAGACTGTCTGCAGAAAGAGAAACGCTGACAGTCCGTGCTAATAGACATTTGAGATGCTTAGTATCAGAAGAGAGAATGCTGCAAGACTTGTTCGGACCCAGTGTAATTTTGACACTTTCAGCACCCCTTCCTAGTTTACTTTTGTTTTTGGAGCACTACTGAAGTCATTTTAAAGCAGCGTACACATCCATGCAGCATTCAGCAGAACCAGTGAAGTCTTTTCAAGCAGTCTCCTCAGGGGATTTTCTCACATCTAATGAGTTGAAGTCTAAGTGTAACTCTTTTTCAGGTAGTAAATAAACAGATTTTTTTTTCCACTTTAATCAGCTATTGATTTCCCAGACGCTTTGAATAAAGCTTGACATTTTGTTACCTTATCTTTTTTACATTTTTCCTGCTAACCGATGAACAGGCTCAGAATTTGGGACGCACAGAGTGCAGTACTATTGCAAAACCAAAATGAAATTTGAAAAAAACTGGAAAGAAAAAAAAAATGAAAGCAGTTACCCCTTATTTTTGTTTCTCACTCATACATTCTACTGTTCAATGGGTCAAGTATGGTTAATGATAAAAAGAACATAAGGTTTCTACTACTTCATCTCTCTGCGAAAAATAACACTGTGGAAATTGGGGTGACATCAGTTAAGAACAGAATAATATTCCTCATGAAGGAGCAAATCCACCTCTGCCCTGAGCAAGATCCTGAGCTACACTAGACATCTACAAAATACCTGCAAAAAATACCCAGAAACTAAATGTAGAACCCTGATGGATGTGAATAATCTGCGGCACCTCTATTAACTCTCAACTCTATTAACTTCTCATTAACCCTCTCAGTGTTTCAAAATTACCTCCCTCCCTCTTCATTAAGTATCTCATAGTCTTAGTGACCTTCCTCTTACAGGGTTTCTCTTCAACCCACAGGTAGGAAATATTATTTCTGTCCAACTACCTAACACTGTGCTAAAAACGTGTGAGCCACTAGCAGGCCAACACCTGGCAAGGCTGGCTGTCTTTCAGATTGCGTCTGAAATAAATAACGACCTCCAGCACACCAACTATGAATGCAGCATCTCAGAGTACCTGCCTCTTAGGTGAATTTAAGTCACTTACACCCTGAGGGAAGATTACACAACTCTGCTGTTGCACGTCTTGTTCCCTGCTGCCTATCCACCTCACACCATATAATACATAATAGCCTCATACAATCCTAAACTGCAATTTTATATCATTTTATCTTTAGAGGTGTGATTTGCTCTTGAAAAGAAGCTTTCCACAGACAGCAAACAAACCATATGTGAACTCATAACTCAACCTGTATTCCAGCAACTTCCCATTGCCTTAATTGATATATCTTAATCTGGTGTAACTACTTCATTACCTAGAAAGTAATCTTCACTTTTTTTTTTAACACATTCATACAAATGTAAGATGCTGTATATCTTGTGCCAATGTATTTACACATCATTAATGATGCTGCCGTCAGCAATCACACAGTACTGA
The DNA here is from genome assembly GCA_030625065.1 of Alectoris magna. NCBI lineage: Eukaryota > Metazoa > Chordata > Aves > Galliformes > Phasianidae > Alectoris > Alectoris magna. The sequence goes on from CM060560.1 coordinate 143,529,454, forward strand.
TGAGATTTTCAGAACTTCCATTTAATTTCAAGGGGAGCAGCATTAAACCAACACTGCACATTTTCTATAAATTCTACACTGTTTGTGTTTGACTAAAAACTGAGAAGCAATTTCAAAACCAGAAAAGACAACGGGCTTAATTGTTCATGTCATTTATAGGGGTAAATCTAGAGTGAGTCATGAGATGTCAGCAAAGTTGCACCAGATTCAGCTGAATCTTGGCTACTTTGAGCTTGGAAAGTGAACTTCAAGATCACTGAACTACCTTAGGGTGTGGACAACTTCATATTCTTTCTAGTTGTGAACAAAACCACATGACACAATCAAAAATACAAGTGGCCCTCTCAAACCATTCAAAATCCTCAGTTATAGAAATTTTCCTCACTTTTCTTAGCAAGGTAGTTAATTCAAAAGGCTAATTACAGTATAAGCATTCTTCAAACGTCTCTACTGAAGAATGAGCACTGTTCCCTATTTTGCCATTATTATTATTTTTTTATTGTTCTCTATCTACAGCACTTTGATGTCTGTTTTTGTTTTTGTTTTTATTTTAATAATCTGGTTTCTGGATTATGTGGTGTTAAAGTGTTTTCATATCAGTAACACTGACAAAAATCATGTAAAATAATGTCAAAATTGTCTGTTATTAAATAATTTCTTTCACAGCTTTTGAGAGTGAAAGATAACTGGTAAACTGCTCAAGAAGCAAAATAGCACAGATCTCTGAGATATTCTTTTCCTCAAACATAACACATTCCTATTTGAAATCATAGCCCTTCCATAAGTGATTTATCTACAAAGGCAGAGACTCGATGGTCTTTGGTTCTTGCATATTGGCCCTTTCCTGAGGCTTTCCCATGACATTTACACTCTCTCATAACAAAACAGAGACATCATAGTACAGTAGCATGTCCTAGTTCTGTTCATGCAACATACAAGATAATTATCATGCCAGTGTAATATTGCTATAAATCTTGATAGAATGCTATGCCACTTTATACAAACAAATGACCTAAAGAAAAAAGAAAGTTCTGTTCACTTATTTACTTATTAATTGCTGAATTTTATTGTTCTTTATTTCACCAGCAGAAATTCCTGTGATCCCATTAAGTTGACAGAGAAGTAAAGGAGTAAGAGAGAGAAACAGCACACAAATTCATTCTCCTCTCTGCTACCTGCAGTCATCAGTAAAACACCATGTAATAAAGAAAGAAAATCAGTGCTAACAGCTTCCGTATTTTGCATTTTGCAATACATACTGATTGTAGGTCACTATATTAGAAGTACAATTCCCGATTCCCATGTAAATGCATAATAATACCAGCAATATAGCAAAATATTGGTCTACACTGCATAACGTTACCTGCCTAAAAGCAGTGGCTAAGAGACTCAGAAACAAATTACATTTTCTAACCATCACAAATACATCAGTAAAATATTTCCTATACGCAGACCTACAGCAGCTATATAGTTCTTTGACAAAGCTGTCCTGAAGTTATCATTACGGTTTGCAAGCAACCCACAACCTTACGCTGGCAGACCTTATGTCTCCACTAGGGGGTATTACCAGTATATCTATATTGCCATAGACACACCAGAAATGCATGCTACTCCTCCTTCCAGGATCATAATTCATACCAAAACCAGCAGGTTTTGCCCATCAGGGCCCAGAGGACTCCCTTCAGTTCTGCAGTCAGTCTGAATGACATTCCAAAGCTACTGCATTATCGGGAAATACAGTGAGAGACTGCAAGTTCCTGCGTATCTTGACAAGCAAGACATAATTTTGTTTTAGGTGCTGTAGAGAGCCAGGACTTGGATTACCAGGGTATTCCCAAAAACCTCTGCACACATGCTGACTCTAGCAGTGTTTTGCGAGTCTCAAGGCTGTAAGACTGTGGACTATACTTTTGAATGCACCAACTGGAAGATAAGAAGAAAATGCTGTGTCTTGCTCTAAGAGTAATTTAGAGTAGAGAAAAATGCAATGTAAGCAAGCTGCCATGAACGCTTGGATTATTTGGAACAGGCTTTCCAGGGAAGTTGTGGAGTCATCATCTCTAGAAGTGTTCAAGAACCACATAAATGTAGCTCTGAGGGACGGCGTTAGTGGGCATATTGGGAATGTGCTAATGGTTGGAATAGGTGATCTTAGTGGTTGTTTCCATCCTTCATGATTCTGCAATTCTATTTGCACAGAGGAAAGAAAGGCACAGTGACAGAAAGGCACGTGGGGAGTACTCCCTGTGTTGGCCAAATAAAAATTTGAGTCCACAGACAATGATGCTGTGGATTCATATACAGGCAATTATTAATTACATAACTCCCTAGGTGGAACTTTATGAGTCTGTACCCTTTTCTCTCCCACACGGATAGTCTCCTTTGTGACTATGAACTGAGGGCCAAGAACTAAGATCTACCACCTGCAACACTGCACAGAAAACAAGGTGACTATTCCCACCCCAAAAACTTTGCAATACATTTGTAGAATACAGGTTGAGAGAAAGGTCTGTAGCTAAGTGGAAGAAACAACAAAGCCAAGAGGCAAGGAACTGCATGAGCACCAGGAAGGCGAGGTTAACAGCAACATTTGCAAAAGATAATGGAATAGCATCCTGTGTGATGTTTCATCAGCTGTTCCACCAGCTTTATCCCCTGACTGCATCTGTCCTGCTAATCTCCAGGCTGAAGACAAGCAGGTTACCTCAGTTGGAACTGTTATGTACAAAGAGGGAGAGGATAGATAATTGGCAATAGGGACTGTAGCCTTACTCCCGCCTCTTCTTTCTACAGTGTTGGGAAATCTCATTGAAGAGCTTTCTGTGGCCAGCCTGATACCTCTGGGTTACATGCAGTCTTAACAAGATTAGAGTTTGTCACTAGATGAGCTGCAAGTTACATCTGAGCAAAGTAAAAGCAAAAGGCTGGCTCCTGCTTTCCAGCTCACACAGACTAGAGTAAAAATAAATAAATAAACAGCAGCCAAGAAATTGGCTTTTATTATTAGCACTGTTATCAATTACACCACTATTCACAGCCAGTAGAAAATAAGTATTAATTACCAGCAGCAAACCAACCTTGTCTTGGCACCAATAATATTGCTTCTAAGTATAACAACCTTAAATATCTCCAGCCACATCAAGGTCACAGTTCTCATTTTCAGGGTAAAATACTGCTCTCTTTAGAAACATATAACGGATTCGTGTAGATTAAAGCAAATCTGCTCACCTGGTGTGTAAAAAACAATTATTATTTTTTTTAGATTAAGAGTAAACTAGATATAAAGCATGTTCATTCACCTTACTATTTCTTTATTTGTAGAATAAAAGAAAACAACGTGGCTGCAAAGAACACAAGGTCTGGTAGCTCCTCTGCTATGCAGTAATTCTCTGTATTCAAACATCAGGAGATAGCAAGCACTTCTGCACAAGTATAGCTGACATGGACACAGAGGGGAAACATGCAGATCATGGAAACCCTTCAGTAGGAAGTAGACCAGCGGGAGACTTCATACCAAACATCTCATTCTTCAAATCCTTGCAGAATTTTACACATTTCACATCTTTCATACCAGGGAAGGCCACAATGGAGAGACACATTAAGACACACAGTGTCACCACAATCACCCCAACACAGGCACAACAGCTTTGGGTGCAGCAGAAGCTGGTAGCCACTGCTGTGGTCACTGCAGGTGGAGGTATCAGGCTATGCTGAACCCGGGTTCAGCATAAACCGACTGTTTGTTCTAACAGTAATGGCAAATAGAGTGTGTATCCCTATTCAAAATACACTGGTGAATTGAAGCAAGTGCCGCTGTTCGCCAAAAGTTAGATAGAAAGTATTTCTCAGTTCAATCATGCTAAACCACATGAGCACTGCAACTTCACACAGAACGTTTTATAGGGGGTGAGTATGTACGTAACTAAGATACAGCATGTTTTCTCCCGTAGACAGACCAAGGTCAGTTAAACCCTCTTCATGCTAGAAAAAAAGCAAAAACGGTGTGTGGGGCCTGAGTTTGAAGAGCATAGTGGTCACCACCAAAGTCTTCTTCCCCTAACCATTCATTGTAAATAGCAAGGAAATTAGGACAGTTAGAACAGTTAAAATGTAAATGACAGAAATAGCTGAAAACCTTTCTCTTCCAGTTCCTTCTTGTTTAAACAAAAGCCTAACAGACAACAATCAGAGCGGACTGCAATGGATCTATGGCAACAAAAAGCCCTGGCCTATGGCTACCATCTTTCCCAGCATACTGACATTAATTTACTAGATACACATGCACACATTTCAGGAAAAATCACCAGGCTCAAGCTCCATTCATTGAAAAAAAAAAGGATCATTAGCAAATGAAATAATAAATATCACAGGTCAGCAATTTCCTTGATGAACTCATCTATTTATTTTTATTTGAAAGAGAAAGATGAGATTATTCTTGCCATTTTTGTGCTTTGTGCCTCTAGTGAAGGGAAAATTGCACCTATAAAGCTGATTTTGATTCTTACGCAGCAGATGAATAATAAAATCAATGCTTTCACATCTACATATTCCTAAAATATTCCTCGTAGAATCATCTGAACAGCACATTAAATGCAAAAGGTGATAGTGCTAGCATTAGTTCTAAAAATTACACCAAGTGAGGTTTTATTTGTTGTTATTTTGTGATTGCTGATAATCCCTATGTATGAAAAAGGAGTTATTTAATCTGTCAAAAGATCAAGAGCTATCCAGCAGTACAAGAATACTAGCTTCATCCTGATCAAAGCAGAAATTACCTACAAATAAATGAGATATAAATTATCCATTAAAAAAAAAGAAAGAAAGAAAGAAAGAAAGAAAGAAAGAAAGAAAGAAAGAAAGAAAACCACATCCCTAGCACTTACAGTGGGGATTTTGGATATGCTGCATTCTACTACTGTGGCAATAGTACTTGTTAAAAATTAGTGAACTTTGTGGGTGGAAAAAGGGCTAAGGTGTTTCCTTTTGGATATTTTCTTGCTGTCAATTTGTAGGTCTGGCTCACCCAGCTGAGAGGAGCTGTGTAATTCCGTGAGTCCCCTGTGCTACGTGCCAAACCCTAACCATTAGTCCAGGAACTTCAGTGTGCTCTCCTATCTCACCCAACCCCAGCAACCTTCTCCAGCTACCAGCAGTTCCATCAGGTTATCAAGTCTGCCTGTTGTCTAGGCTCCACAGGTAGCACCTTTTGCTGTTGGAGGTGTTTCTCCCCCTTGCAGCAAAATGGCAGGGTCAAAAATATAAGTCGTCCCTATTCCTGTGCAGTATGGTCTCTGGTGAAGAGAATTCAGTACAGTAAAGTGCTAAATAACCTTCCATGAATGGAGAAATTACGAAAGTTGAGCAATAGAGCAGAGTACACAAAACAACACTGAAGGAAACACAGCAATTTTGAGACTATTTTAATAGTGCAGCAGTACACACCCTCTTCCCAAGAGGTTACTCCATTCATAGAGGTTAGTTATGCAATCAGAGTCAGACTGCAATGTAGTCTTTTATTTGTATTTTATTTTTGCAGGCTGAGCACATCGCTTTTAGATAAGATTTCAAAATGAAATTTCAAAGAAATAACAGTTCTAAGGAGAATTCCAGGTAGCACAATAGAAATTTTCATGCAGGTTGAATTTTGCCCCATACAGGTTTGCAATCTGGCCATAATCTGTCATATTCAGGCGTTCTCAGTTGGCCCTCTCTGTAAATGTGATGTTAGTCTACAGTTTCTGAAATGAAACACTTAGCTGATAATTTCTCAGAAAATAAATAACTTAGGACTCGGCATTAAAACTAGACTCCTTGAACTGCAGTTTCCACTCCCTAAGTCAAAAGGAAAGACAAAGCATGAGAATTCTCCAACAAATATTGGCCGACTTTCTGGATCTGCCCGAAATAATCATATATACATAAATAAAATCAAATATCTGGGATATATCTCACAATCTTGCAGTATGTTAAAATACTGCATCAGGATTAATTGGTCACATTTCCCTTTCCAGGTCAAAACCAGGAACACATCATACATCTATCCTAATGCCAACCACAAAGACTTGCATACAGATACCACAGTGTTCTTCTGTGTTGCGTCTAGTAATGATTTCAGTTGTCTTTGCCTAATGAGCAACCTCAGCACATGCTTACATTTTGGCACATTCACTGAAGTTCATTTGTGCAAATTACTGAGCAGACAGAGGGGACAGATGAAACCTGGGATGTCAGGAGGAATTATTCAGAAAAAAAAAAAAAAAAGTACACAGCATATATTTTTTTCCTTCTATATGTGAGTAGTTTCCAAGGGAATCATTCTGACCATAAACATTTGAGTGCTGCTGCTAGATGTCAAAAAATATACATGATGCACACCTAGCTGTTATGTAGATACAGGACCCTTCTCCTGGCCATGGTTATAACCAAAATACCAGCATTAACTGGTATCAGAAGATAATGGTCTCTGGTGCATCAGTGTCACTTAAGTGCTTTCACTGAGTAATAAATACAATTTGCTGACTGTCATTGCACATTTTATTATTTACTGACTTTCACTGCACATCTTATTTCATGTTGCAATTCGTTTGAAAGGAACATTATAAAGAGACAATTACATTTTAACTGTATTATGTTTCTTTGCTTTTTTATTGTCTGCAATGTCTGACAAACAGAAGCCCACACAGTCACTCTGGGGGCTCTTTTTCACACTGTTTATAATTATGGCAAATATGTTCTTTCTAGGTTTAGTTACCAATAAGGAGTAATTCCTACGTAACTGTGAAGCAGGATTGTGCTCGGAGTGTCCAGCAGGACTATGTTCATCTGTATTATTGTTCAATATGTTCATAAAGTCCCTTAAAGGTCTAATAAGGCAAAACAGGAAGGTTGTTGATAGATATCAATACAAACAATATAAGATATTTTGTTTCCAGAGCCTTCAGAAGTGCTGCAATTTCAACTCAAATGCTCTTAGGATCTCCAGGCTTTGATGTTGCCATGGCAGAAGTGATAGCAAACAAAGATGAGCCAATGTTTTACAAAACAAAATATGAAATATAGCCTAGTTATTATGGACATATAACTTCAAATAGCCAAAGTTTTTTGGCAGGCAGAGCCTTATAAAGCAAGACAAGAGAGATTATTCGGTGTTACTTATCTGTAAAATATCCATGAAAAGGCACTACATGTAAACGTACATACACACTTGTATTAGGAAAATCTAGTATATCAGGATTACTGAATTATTTTAAGACAAAATATAACACTTCTTTAGAACATTTCACTATAGTTAACATCCAAGAATTTCATCAGCTATCAAAATGCAGCAACTCCTGCAGTGGGAGATACCAACCAGCCTAAGGAATTAGCATTGTGCACAACACTTACAGAAACCAGGAGCTAAAATATACTACCTCTGGTAGAGTAAAATTGATCAATGCAGGTTCTCATGTCTTCTGTGATAAGTTCAAACTCGTGGACATATAGAACTATGTGTAATAGTACTAGCTTGTACAAATTCTTTAAATAATTTATTTATTCAAATTCAAATAAATTTAATATTAAATTTAGCACCATCTTCCCTTTGAGTGCTCACCTGCCTTGAACTTTAGTGGCCTGTAAAAGGGGGTGGGTGGGTAAGAGGACGGAATCTTTAAGAGCTGCACTCCACACTCCCACAAAGAGAAATACACTGTTCATTGGCATTAGCATGTCTCAGCAAAAGCAGTATGTTCCCACGTACAGATATAAATTTTGCATACTCAAATGTCTTATCATTGTAGAAAGGGATCTAGAATTGCTCTTTGTCACCCCAACCAGCCTAAAACAGTCTATATGGGTAGTCTACATGAGCAAACTGAGGATAAACTAGCAGTTACAGGTGTCTGTCTTTGTCAAATGTCTTTAGCATTCCACCCAAAGAGAAACCACCTGCAATATGGCTAAAGGGTGTTGCAAAGGTTTGACCTAATCACATTTCAGTTGGTCTAACATACAGGTATGATTTCTTTGTAGATTAAAGAAGTATTGTAATCAACAAGGGAAAAAAACCATACTTGAAAGTAACAAGTAACACAGATATTCATTACTAGCCATTAACCTGATTTTCTAATGAATACAACATTAGGCATTCATTAACAATCATTTGTGTTTATGCGGAACAGTGGCTGTATAATGAAGGTTGATAAATGAATAGAAATGAAATGAGGGAATTTTGGACACTTGTAAAGCAATTAACTTGTTTGGCATTAATTACATATTGAAAAGCTAAATCAAGTACATTTGGAAAGCTACTAGGACAGAGACACAGACCAAGGGTAGATATAAAGACTAGATATAAAAGAAAAGCTTTCTTTTGAATAAAGAAATATAGACAGAAGTATGGTATTAATGACAAACAAAGTCCAATTCTAGCAAAACGAAAGCAGATTGCAGACTGCGTGTTAATAAAGAAAAAAAGTTAATGAAAAGTGAAACAATTAAGTAAATAAAATAACCCCTCACAGTAGACAATGAAGTGCAAACAGGTGGTGTACTAGAGGGTTAATGTTTTTGTTTCTTAAAGAAAGAGCCACACAAGTGCCCACACACTTGAATGTATGCTAATAAACAAAACCACCTAGCAAATTAGATGCTAGAAATGAGGGAATATGGCAGCTCATTTTACAGTTACCAGGATGCATTCCCTCTAATGAGTTAGTAACCTGATCTTTCCAGGCAGTTTTGGCTGCGTCTCTTCTGCTCAGCGTGGCCCCAGCCCCGCAAACAGATGCTTCCCCTACCCTTCGCCTGCACAGAGATGCATTAACTCTGTGAAAAGCTATGCAGCCTCAGCAAACATTGTCTGCATGTCTCTTTTGCAAGATCAGGACGTACAGTATTAAAGACCAGGGCAAAAAAAAAAAAAAAAGGAAATAAAAGACTGAATAGTAGATAAAGAGAAAAAATCATAGAATCGTAGAATGATTGGAAAGTTGGAATGGACCAGTTAGGATCATCAAGTCCAGCTACTGGTTTCCACACATTACCACCCAAAGACCACCCATATGAGTTGTCTGATTTAGCTTCTAAGTAGACAGAAATCATGCTTTGCTGGGATTTGCTAAGGTGAGAGGTGGTCTCTTACAGCAAAAGAAGAGGTATCCTGTGGTGTATTTTATTCCTTTCCATGTTCTTTTCCCTCTCCTTGTTCCAGGTGTCAGCTTATGAGAGCTGTTTTGTTGGGACATTGCTGCTACCAGCAGAGATCCGGACCTTCCTCCCAGCCCTAACTGGGGTGCTGCCAACACCCAACACGTACCACTGAGAAAAGCAAAGAACTTCCCTCTGCCTGTTGCTAGCACAGTAAGGTTTTAATTCTGTCTCATCAAAGATACAGATGCTTGCACACCTTTAATTAGATTAAGACAGCTGACAAAAATGCTTCACATTCAAAGGGATTCAGCAAACACGAGGTACAGAACCCAGATCCATTTCCAGGAATCATTACCAGGCCTTCTCTCAAGTCAAACGTGCTGCTGCTGATTCCACTTACAAAATGCTGATATGATCAAATTCAAAAAAGCATACAGAAGATGACTTGTATCCAGCTATTTCTGCAATTGAAAGAACTTTACTCATGACAGCACATACTTGACCTGACTGGTGCTATCTAAATTCAACCACTGTCCTGGATTTTGTATACTATACCACCAAACCTACTTATTCGCACCTGAGATGCAAGCATGTTACTACAGCACAAGAATTAAATCTCATCTTGTTGCAATTAGTCTTCATTGGGCTTACAACCAAGCTTCGGTGGATGCATGTTCCCATATGGCATAGTTCACATCAAAGATAAAAGACCACCAGAGATGCATCACCCTCTGTAGGGAGAATTTAATTTTATTTATTTTGAGCCAAACTGCACACAGCCCTCAGTGAATAGGAGTAAACTCATTTGGTATTTATCAGAAGTGCTTTAGACTTCCTCAGCATGTTTTTCCTCCACGGCGGTGGTGTTTCAGTGCTAGCTGAGAACGGTGATGAATCTTCAGAAAGAACCAGCACTGCTATAGGAAACCACAAATCCTTAACTAACATATGCTAACTTTTCTCCTAAGAACAAAAGCAGCATCTCTGTTGTGCCCTCAGCAGAAAACACCAATCATAGAAGACTCTTTTCAGGAACAAATGTTAGCCAGGAACTTCAGTTGTGTTTAATTAAGTTCTTCCGAAAGAAACTGCACGCTGTGGCACTGAAAAGGTTATCAGAGGTCAGCTGCCTGCCATGACTTTGTGACCCCCAAGAAGCAAAATAAAAGATAGCTGTATCCCTGCTGGTAAGATTGGCTTCCGCGTTTGTCCCCATCCCTTTCTGCTTTAATCTAATAGCAATCAGCACAATATGGCTGCTTTTCTTCAAACAATAGGATGGGCAGAAGTTAGATTTACAGCACTGCAAGGGGGAAAGCAGGAAAGAGGGGAAGCACACTATGGCTCTTGATCTACAAAAGGAACATCACTTTGATACCCATAAATAACTGGCAAACCTACTTAAGATTCATTGCTGTCAAGAGCAGACAGATGTACACTTTTATAAAATTTGGTATTACCTTATGGAGATTCTTAAACACACAACTGTTAAATCAAACACCTTTAGAAATGAAAGATAATTCAGGATAAATTTCCATGTGGAATACGTAACGTGTTCTCAATATTTCCCCAATCCTTTCTAGGAAAGCTATCATCATAGATATGTGGATCTACATTTAATTCACTGATATGGAGAACAACACTGAGTAGGATGAGAGAACCCTGGCAGGATCCTCTTCAGGTTATTTTGGTCACAGCAAACGTGGTCTGCAGTCTCTGCTACTACTAAAATTGCCCAAGGGAAAAGCCTGTGTAATTTCAAAGATTTTAGAACACCTGCTATTACACTGTCACCCTCATAATATATTTAAAGCACTACCATCAATATTAATGAGATTGCCTCCCAAATTTAGTTTCGTTGTTAGGTGATGATAAGCTAAAATGGAGTTATTTAACCTTCTTATTTTGCTTAATCATTTTAGACTGCAAGAATTTTAAACACTAAGAACTAATATTTCTGGTATTGTTTGAGAAGATGCAGAGTGGTGGTTTTTTTGTGGGTATTTTGTTGTTGTTGTTAAATCTTCTCGACGTCTTAACCTGTTGTCCCTCATGACTTGAAGAATTCCTCTGTCTCATCCTGCACAGAAAATTGCCCTCCATTAAACAGTTCCATCATAGGAAACTCACCAGCGGTTTCCTTTACACCCAGCACAGGATGCCATCCATGGCCTTGCTGATACATACCCCCGCTACGCAAGATCCTAGTCCCATCCATGTTCATGACAAAATTCTCCTTGACTTCAGTGGGGCCAGGCCCATGCCTAGCTCTTTGCTCAAAATCAAGTTCATCCTTTCTTGTTTACCACACCCACCCATCTGCTTTCTAATGTATGAAACACATGTCTCTGCTCCCAGAGCCTAAGCAGACGCAGAAAGGCTTGGAGCAGACAGGGAAGAGGCAACTTCATCCCAGAGAGGGAGCTTGAGACCACCGTCACCATAAGCACCATGCTAGCTGCTAAATCCTATTTGTTTTTTAGCAGGTAAGCCATTCATCAGAAATTAAAAGTGATGGTTCTACCCCCTTTTAGATCATTTACTCATTTTGAGGAGAGGACAAGTAATGGGAGGGTAATTCACTGTAGCACTGTAAAACCTCCTATTGAAATCAGTATGATTTTAGTTACATTAGGAATACAGTGTATTCATACTGTGAGTATTGACTTCATTTCTAACCTCAGTAAATATAGGAAATATCTTTCATGTTATCTACATGTCTATAGTATTGAATCTCAGGTCATTAAGATGTTCAACTGCACAGACCAGAAAGTCAGATATGGCAGGGTCTTCATTTCTTTCCAGTACTTGTTTTAGTCACAAAGCATTTGAACCTCTCTTTGCAAAGTGAATTACTCCCTAGAAAACACAGTTGCTCTTCCAAAGGAGTATAATTTTATTCCATCCCAATGTGCAAATATAAAAAAATAAATAACCCTTATCAATAACTCTATCAATTCCAGCAGCAAGCCAGCTTCACTGTTCAGAAGCACACATTTGAGCGATTCTCAATCAGAAAATCACTCGCAAGATTAAAGTCATTGTAGATAAAAATAAATAAACTGCTACTAGTTTTCTGCAGCAGCAATCAATCTTGTTCTTCCCTGTGCTTGAATTTTCTCTTCTGCTGAAACACTGTAGTCATGAGGCTTTAATCAATACACAAACTACTTTCATAAAGTAAAACAATCTCAGGTCAACAAAAGATAATGGAAATCATACAGACAGTTATTCGTGTCTAAATGCCAAGCTTCTGGTTTCACTTCCAGACAAATCCAAATGACAAGGAGTACAGTATTTGTTTTCCCTGGTAACGCACTGGGATACCGCAGCATATGCTTTAACTGAGTACAGTCTCCCGTGTTTGTCCTCAGCTTGTTCCACATAATTCAGTAAAATACACAGACAAGTGCCACATCTGGATTTGTTACCTAGGCAGCAAATAAACTTAGTCTGAAACCTCATAGCAAAACACACTGTTCAAAATTTTAACCAGTGCGGCAAGTGCCTCGTTTATCAAACCCACAAGGAGAAAAACAAAATTCAAGCGATCAGCAGCTTCTTGGTTATACTAAAGTTGCAATGGGGATTTTCAACTTTAATTACTTTAATTTTCTAGCTCTTACTTTCATAATACATCTGAACATAGAAGGGAGCCCTCACATCTATTGTACACCAACATAGCAACAAAGTCCCAGATCTATTCAGAGAACAAGCTGAAACCATCTTCATGACAGCAATTATAATACATTAACGTCACAAAATGCAAATGCAGTTCTACCAACTGTATTTTTTATTAAAAATACCTTTTGGAAAAAATTACCAAACAAACACATTTGAGGGAAAAAAAAAGGAAAGACTAATCAGTCCTCTACTGCTCTGCACAGTTCAGCATAGAAGCTAGGAGAAATCATATTTTCATTCAAATGATTTAAAGTTGCTTACAAATATCTTGGCCTTTAGAATACTTTCAGTCAATAAGTGCAGTCTTCAAGCTCGCTCTCAGCCTTTTAAAGTGGAGTTCTTTAGCATGAATTGCTTCCAAACACATCTCTAAAATGAATGACCAAGTTGCCATACTAAGCAGTTGGTCAGTTTAAAAATTGTCTTGCTCCTCTGAAAAAGAATGCATCGTTCATCTTCCCTGCAATAGAAAGCTATTTATACCTTGCATGGCAGATTACTTGACATAGTTTGTCTGAGAGAACAAAATAGGTGTCTTTGCTGGTACTTCAGAAGTGTATCTTAACCTTCTGAGATGCACATCAAGATATAATGTTCAAAATCTTCAGGGAGAGGCAGAGTTCAGTCCTGAAACTAACTAAATGCTAGGCTGATTACTATCCACAAGATGCTAATAGTAGCCAAGTGATTTTCTCAGGTATTTTTAACAAGGGCATGGGCTCACCCTGTAAAAGATAAACTGAATGAGGAACATATATTCTTGAGGCTTGACAAAAGTCAATAAACATGATTATAGGCACAAGGGCCAACTGTTTAAAGGATAAACAATAGAAACTTATACATTGTAGAAGAAAAGATCAAAATTGTTCACTGTATGAAAGTTCAAAATACCATTACTGTTTGTGGCTACTAAAGAAAGAGGAACATTTGGAAAATGGACTTAGTAGTGGTCTTATTTGGACATGCTAGCAGTAAATCATAATTTCTTACCACTCCTGGGCCTTTACACCATCTTTCCAAGAAGAGTTAAGCAACCAGATCTCATTGCTGAGCTTATCTAGGATGAACTCAGTCATCCCTGGAGCAGAATTCAGGAGGCTATGGGGGGAAAGAGGTTTATGTCTTTTTAATGAGGCAGCTGACATCATCTCAGGTCACTTTGCCAAGTGGCAAATTCAGCTGTGCAAGGAAGAGATGCAATTATGGATCCACCAGCTTTGACTCTAAACTCACAAAGGATCTAAAAGATGAGATCCTGCTGCCAAATCAACTGAGTCTCAGGTTGAGCCTATGCACAAAATCTGAATATGTGTGAAACTGACTATTTACTGCAGGAAGGAATACTGATGAGGTCTCCAGCTGCACAGATACAGTGATACATCCTCGGAGGCCAAGAGGAGATACAGTAAGAGGAGTTTTCCTTCATTTCAGGTCTCAACCAATCCTTCCCTTTCCTGCTTTGGAGTAAAAGTCTTCCCAGCAGACAGTAAGCCAAATCCAGAGCCCAATTCAGAGCCCTCCATTAGGGTGTGGGTGAGACGGATCAGTACCGCAGAGGTGCCAGAATGCAAACCAATCTCAGCAGAAGGAGAGAACAGAAGAACTGTCATCTCCCTTTGAAGATCTGTCAGGATGCAGTGTTGAATGCTGGCAGGTAAACTGGGTGCGGGATGAGACCAGGAAGTCAAACATCCAAATTCCTCCCCTTTATAATCTGAGGGAAATTTCATCTCTTTACGGTGAGGGTGACAGAGCACTGGAATAGGCTGCCCAGGGGGGTTGTGGAGTCTCCTTCTCTGGAGATATTCAAGACCCGCCCGGACGCCTACCTGTGAGACCTGGTGTAGGGAACCTGCTTTGGCAGGGGGGTTGGACTCGATGATCTCTGGAGGTCCCTTCCAACCCCTACAATTCTGTGATTCTGTGATTCTGTGATCTCATCGAAACTGTGCAAGTACAGAAGCAATGCCATACCCATCAGCTACCCTGTCTATGATACACAACAATAGCGTTCACTACATAGCTCCCATCACATTATTTTTCCACTAGGTTTTACCCAAATGACAATCTCTTTTCCCAAAATGTGTTGTTTTAGCATGTCTGACTTTCTAAGCCCCGACTAAGCAGAATACCTCCCATTCAGCAAGCACAGGGTTGGAGAATATTTACTACATTTCCCACCACAGCATTTAAAATCAAAGAGCCCTAGAGCAATATCTTTCAGAATAAAACCTCTTAAAGTGTTTTTAAGTAATACAAACATAAATTTAAAGTGTCTCAGTACATCATGAAAAGATGAAGAGATCCCACAGAATATTTCTTGCAATTACAATATAATGACACTTCATGTTCAGTAGCTAATAAATATGCAACTCATTGATTGTCAGGTCTTGAAATGCATGTTTTGAACTCCTCAGATGCGAGATCATTTTCACTTGCAGAAGAAGAAACAATAGTGACAGGATGTTTACTGATGTAAATCACTGCTTCCCTACCTACCTCAACAAGGCCATACTTCTGTGAGAATCTGATTTAAAGCTTTGGTCCAATTAACACTAATACAACTGAGTTGTAGGGAGAGAGCAGCCCCAGGGCTGTTCAACAATGCCCTGCAATTTACTAGTTGTGCTCTACACTTCAAATCCCTCCTCCATCAAAGAGGAACTTGAACCATGCTGTTCTGGTTCTCAGCCTGAGGGGGAAAAAAGTTTCTTCTCCATGAGAGAAAAAAAGTGATTTTTTTTTTTTTTTTTGGTGGCTATAATCAAACTGTATTCAAAATGCAATAATGTAATCATGTTTGATTATGATATTAAAGAGCTTGAAATTTAAAATATCCTCTGCTAAAATAGTTCAATTCAAGGAACTTCTCCACTCTTAGAATCGTTACTCAGAGACCGTTGCATGGTCTTCCAAAATGCCCTGCATTGACCTAATTCTCAACGGACCTGTATAAGGTGCTTTGTAAGTTACGATCAGAGGTTATTAACATGGATAGAAATCTTTTCCATCACTGGCTGATCCCTTCTCCTGACTGCAAGAGAACAGAATGGATGAGTGAAGCAAGATCCAAGCCGTATACCTTCAACTTCACTTACTAGTTCATGAAATAAATCCTTGTCTTCCTGTCTGAATGTAAAATAGTTGTTTCACATTAAGATTGCAAGCTATAGCCAGAAAGAGATACAAGAGACATAAGACCCATCCTTCCCATGAAACTGGATTGTTAATGAATTACAGAATCATAGAGTGGGTTAGGTTGTAAGGAACCTTAAAGCCCATCCAGCTCCAACACCCTGCAATGGGCAGTGTTGCCAAACACTAGGTCAGGAGTCCATCCAACTTGGCCTTGAACATCTCCAGGGAGGGGGCATCCACAGCTTCTCTGGGCAGCCTGTGCCAGTGCCTCACCTCTTTTCCAAAGAATCTTTTCCAAACATCTAGCAATGTACATTTACGTATACATATGTAACATCTAATGTGTATGCATATCTGGTATTACCCAGTCCAAGTACAGCACCTTGCACTTGGTCTTGCTGAACCTCATTCATTTGATGTGCCCACTTTTCAAGTGTCTCCAGGTGCTTCTGGATGGCATCCCTTCCCTTTAGTGTGTCAACTGCACCACTCAGCTTGGTGTCATCAGCAAACTTGCTCAGGGTACATTTCATTCCACTGTCTATGTCATCAATAAAGGTGTTGAAGAACACAATGAGAAGATAACTTCTGTTCTCCTTTTCTCTTACTACTGCCTCCATTCCCTTTGCCATGATGAATTGCACAGGATCCGTCATGGAAACAAAAGTTTTCTATGGATGATTCTGATCTTCCACTCATAGGCATAAGCAGAAGTAAAAATCTTGCGTTGTCTCTTCTCAAAATATATTACTTGTTTTTATCTTCAGCTTCTTGAATCATTACATCCTTAATAACTTGTAGCTGCTTTCCTTAGCCTTCCTCAGAACAGTTGCAAGGAGTGGAGTACCAGGAGTATGAGTAGAGGGCTCTCCCAAAAAGAAGGGCAAGAAGAGCAGTCCCAGCATAGAGGCTTTGAAATGATGGCTGTGCATTACAAGCAAGAGTGCAATTCATCTGTTAAAACAAGCAACCTCATCACAGGTGAAACAGCCACAAGGATCAGTAAGTCCAATGTGAAAACTCCACTAAGAAAAAAGATACCCTAGATGTAGGACAGGCTTTAAACCTGAAACCTGATAGTGAGAGCAATAGCTAAGTGTGAATTACATTCAAATTCTTACTCTGAAGCCAACTAAGCAGTGGTCAAACTTGAATGACAAAGAATAAAACATGGGCATTTTAATTAGTGTTGTCCACTCTTCTGGGGTTGTTCTCAATTGTTTTCTTTACTTCTATGTAACTCTCAACTTCATCCCAACAATTGATTTTTTAAAATTATTCACTGTCTGGTGTTGAAGAGGATGCTTTGGGTTTCTGATTTTGCTCATAAATTCACACTGGCAAAGTTTGTTCAGATACCCTTGAAAAATTTACACCTATCTACCAGCCAAAAAAAAGATACAGCTTCAGAACACAAAATAAATAAATCCCTTTGAATTGGCAACAGCGGGGAACATTTTCTGCCTTTTCAAGAAATAATCTAATCTTTTTGAATATTCGTAAAGGATTTGCTTTATGAAGCTATTTTAATTTATGACATGCAATTCTCATTCAGTACAGCCAATACTACACTGCCATAGCCTTGTTCCTTGTGCTGTGCAAATAGAAACACCGTTATGAGAGAGGGCTGTTTTTAGGAATACACATCTCACAGGCTTGCTGAGCATGAACAAAGCACGTTCCATGTAGATATCTGAAAGATGCAGTTTTCTTTTTACAGTGACACTTCAGCTACTTTTTTTCTAAGTGATTTTAAAACAAAACAAAAAAAATGTCTGGCATGAGTTTGTCAGAAGCCTTGAGGAACTGGAATAAAAATGCACACAGACAGCACAATACTCAGTATTGTACCAGGAACCACGTGCGTGACTAAAAGCCTACCTAGGGCATTAAGCTGGGTCCAGTAGCAGAGAAAAGACACTATGTCTGAATATTGCTCCCTAAACTAGATTATGGATTTGAGAACATGAAGAGAAAAAAAAAAAAAAAAAGGGAAAAAAAAGGCTTCAAAAGAAAAATAAAACAATGCTACCAAAATAGGCCTGATTATGTGGGTCACTAAGTACTGTGTATTTCCCCTGTAGCATTTCATAGTAGTTACTGTTGCCAGGGGAGGCTTGATCCTCTCATTATGTATGTTTGTCTTTCACATCAGAGCTCCTCTCTTTCTTTCCATGCCCCAGCACTGTAACAGAAATAAAAATAAGGAATGAACCCCCATTATTACCCAAATACCTACAAAGCGGAGGGAGCGACCTCAGCAGGTCGGTGGGTCAGCCCCCTCATCATTGATGCACTTGCTCCAGCGGACCCCTGCCTTTTGTGGAGGGGTCAAAGCCAAGACCTCTGCTGAGTGTCCTCAGTGAAGAATTAACAAGTGTGACAATTTGCGGTCCCTCCCCCCCAGGCCCCTGGTCCTGCCCGTGTGAATGCTGTAAATAGAGACATCTGGATGGAGGCCTTTCACTGCAGTAATTGCAAATGAACATGGATCAAGTTCTCGCCTGTTGTATTCATAAATCTTCAGGCTTAATTACATTAAAGGGAAATCTAGGGCCTGGCTCTATGGAAACAGCAGATCCTATCGGGTGCTCAGATCATGAATCTTTAAGATAAGCATTTCTTCTCTCTTCAGGACAGTCAGATGAGAAACTTTGATCGGGTCTTTCCAGTGTTAGAAAATCAGCCAACAACTATAATTTCTCTCTGTGTTTTCCCTTCTTTTCATACACGATGCATGTTTAGCAGTTGCCAGCTGAAGGACTCAGCCATCTGAGGAACCGGGAAGCTTTTGTACCCTGCATTTACGGGACCAGCCTCAGAGGGACACACATACACATACACATACACACACTGCACTGGGTAAATATAGGGGAGGAAAAACACACAGCTCAGTGTCAGGGCTTGCAGACGCCAGGTCCTCAGTCCCACTCCCCAGAGAAAGCTGGAGCAAAGAGCGTCTGCTGCTCTGGTTGTTCCTCACTTTCCCATTTTCCCAAGAAATGTAAAGGGGGATATTGAGTTCAGTAGGAGACTTTCATCACCTCTTCCTTTTAAAAAATTTAGTTTTTGTTTGAGAAGTGGCCAAACTTCCTGTTCTGAAAAATCAATATGCAAACCAACTGGTGGCAGAAGGGCAAAAATTGTGGACTTTTTGAACAAAACTTTCCAATTGTTAGGAGATGGTGGTTCAGTGAGAACACTGACATTTCAGACAGAACGGTCTGTCTCACTAACCAGCTCTCATCACAACTCCGCAACCCAAAGCAAGCTTGTGCAGAGCAGGTTTCCAGTGCAGCAGAAGTTCTGATGAAAAGGACACTGAATGGAATAAAGATGTATATAATCTAAGGTATTCTATGTGAATTAAGGAATTCCCTAGACCCTACCCCAATGTAGACAGACTGTTGTGATTAAATCCTTTAGAAATTAACTTGATAGCATGTAAGCTGACTACCGTGTCCACAGCCACCAAACAATGACCGTGAGCCACAATATGGCCCAGTATAACTATTCATTGCATTACCATTACTGTTAGTAAGAATATGGCACTGCAAATAACAAGATCTTGGCCTTTATATGTTATGAATGGTGCTATTGTGTTTTTCTATCATTTTATTTGTGAGCATTTTCAATCTAAAGAAATACTATATCCACCAGGAAAGAAAGATTTTTTAAAGCAGCTCAAAAACAGCAAGAAAGCTCGAGACTTTTTGTAAAAAGAGAAAGGGGAAAAAAATGCCTAAATTCCCAACTGCAATTTTATTTCCATGAAATTTCAGCCTGAATGAACTTCTATATCATAACTATAAATTCACACTTAATAATAGCAGGGAGAGTTTCAGGCAGAAACCAAAATTAGGTGCTCAGTCCCTGCAGCTCCAGGTCCCCCCCAGTCATACCATTATCTCCACTCTGTTTCCTATGGAGCAGGCAAGCTCTGCAACAATAAGTGGCAGTAGCCAGCATGCAGGTCCTCCAAAACCATAGCCTGTCCTGCCTACTTGCCTAGGGGCATATTGAAATGGATAAAATATCCTGAAAAATATTTCCTGAAGTGGGAAGGATAGCAACCCACCTTATTTAACAAATCTTGATTTTGTTCCAGGACTCATTGAAACAGCTGTGGCAGAAAACTATCAATAATGTTTGCTCTGCAGGAGAAGAACAGGGCTACTTACATCATTCAAAGAGGCAGGGCTCAAGATACAAGTGCTTCTGCTGCCAACATTTACCACTATATTAACAGAAAGGGCTGGGCAATGGCACTGGGATGATCTGTAAGAAACCTGGAGCACTGTGACGTACTGGAAGAGGAAAGGCACACTGTGCAGCAACCATGTGCAAGAACAAGAAGGGACATGCTTCCTGATGGTGTGATCTGGGGGCTGCTGTTTTGCTCCAACACCTGAGCTCATATGTATGTTTTCCAGCAAGGTCAGACTGTGACAATAGGGTGAAATAATTCATCCCAAAGTGAGACTAATCCTCCACCCTATGAAGCCTTTTTTATCTGACAGTTTTACTTGCATCATTTGTTATTCTCAAGGATTCTGCTCGGGGATCCTATCTTTCATCTTTGCATGAATTGTAGACTTAGTTTTTGAATTGTTGTGGCACCATCCATTTTATTTCTGTCATTCTGCCATGCAATTGTGTGGAACTTCAGATTTTGGGTCCTCTTTCTGCTGCCTTTACTATCAACCAAGAGGGACTACTCCAGCAGTGAAAGCAGCCAAGGAACAGAACTGACCCCTGGGGGGTTCTAACTGCCTGCATTTTTAAGAGCACTTGGGAGATGCCAAAGTAGATTTTAATTGCAAATGTGTTTCATAATTAGGAATCTTTCAAAACACGCTGATGATGTAGGCTAACTCCTATTGAATGCCTGTACAGCTCATCTTCTTATAAACGTTATGTTGCTCCTCCTATGACAACACTTTCAAACCCATTTTTCCCTCCTTTCCCTCTCCCATCAGCAACCTGTACCCCTGACATTCCCCCTTGCATGCAGAGTGTATTAAAACAGAATGTATTAAAATACACTGTGCAGCCACAGACACTTTCAAAGGAAATCAAATAATTAATGTAATATTCCTCTGCTTCCTGGAAAGGACTATGCAAACATACCACATTAGTAACAAATAAATAAACCAATTAAACTGATATGACGGATTCAGTCCTTCCCATAACTCATCAGTGTCTCTCTGGACTCTTCCAGAGCCAACAGGCTTCTATCAGGGTATTTTATTGGCCTTAAATAATTAAATGTACAATAGGAAGCAGCCACTGAGGTTGTGTACTGCAGCATGTTGTACTATTCCTTGTGTTGATGTGCACTGTGAGATCATTAAAAAAGGTAACTTGATGTCAGGTTCTTTATTACTGTTGTTGTAGAATGTGTTAATGTGCTCAGAGAAACCAGAAGACATTCTTCTTGCCTTTTATTTAAGTTCTATGGAGACTAGCTGCCTAACTCCCGGCAATACTGCTGCCAGTACCAATTTGTGTTGTCTGATTCTACAAACAAGAAAACAAATGCCTCAAAAATGTAAAATAGAGTGGATTCTCCAGAAATATCGGTGGCAATACTATAAGGTCCATTAAAAACAGTTAACTTTATAGCAGACATCCTGTAAATAAAAACCCAGTCACACCAGTAGAACTTGATACAACTTCTGTTTCTTTCATTCTTTATCCATCATGCATGTACAGCTGTTGATGAATCTCACTATGTATAATTCAGGTCAATACGATGGATACTAATTCAAAACATCTGTTCGATACTGTTGTACAGATCTCAACAGACAAAAGTCACCTCAGGAGCTGAGAATATGATCTCTCATGAGTCCAGTTTCCCTACGATCTCAGATCTACCTTCCTATGAATATCTAGTCTCATTTTTCCACGTCTCACACTTCCATATATATGGGCTCTTCCACTCATTTAGGCACTTTGAAAGAGGTAGTTATTAAGTCTCTAAGGTCAGAACTGCAACTTCTTTGCTTGAACTGAAGCGAATTCTTTGTCCAGCCAAAGGCACCAGGGCAATTTCTGCATAGCTATGTCTTGCTGGATCTGTAGCATCTAATACACTAAAATATTTGGGATGAAAATGCCACTCCTTGTGCAATGACCAGGCCCTACTAGCAGTTACCAAAAGGTCTTCGCAGGGAGCATGAAACTCCCCACTAATTTCATGGGCAGCCTCTTCAATGGCCTTTGTTATTACTGACGCATAAAGTCACATAGCATAGAAGATTCTTACGTGGGCATTTTGCTTTCCTGTGTTAAGATGTCTACCTCAGCTATCCGCTTCAGCAGTACCTTAAGCCATGCATTCCTTGCATTGATCCATCAGTCACTGCCATTCCTAGGATGCTTAAGCCCACCTCACAGAAAGAGCGCATCAAGAAGAAAGACTTGCAGTAGCTACTGAGACACAGGCAGGGGGATCAACATTCTGACCACAAGAAAATATAAAAACACCAAGCATCATTACATGCGTGAAGATATTCCAGTGATAAGCCAGATGTAGGAGTTTGGAACTATGGGCATCATCATGTTGGACACTGCTTCCCCTAGTATTGACTCTACAGACCTCCCACCCTCACATACCAGATATAAAGGTAGAGATTCTCTATGATGCAGTTGTGTTGGGCCTTCAAACCATTAAAGAAGTTGAATATAAACATTAAAGAAAACCTGAAATAAATAATTTAGGGCAGCTACATAGTTATTCCTCCTGTGATAGTGCTGTCTGAATTTTTATGCATACATATAAATGGAACACATATATATTTTCCAAGTAAATTTAAAGCTTCAGTAAAACATAATGCACCCCAAAACCAGACTCACTCTCTTCCATTGAACAGAAGCTTCACAGTGTTCCTGCATATGTTGAAAAGACCCAGTGACAGCTGGCGAGGTCATTGTAAATGAGGGAAAAAGAGAGTCTTGTCTCCATTACCAAATGGCAGCCACTAATCACTGTCACATCATGATGTGGTTCTGAACTGTCCACAGGTTTATTGTGGCCATTAACCTATTCAAATATTCTACTTGAGGAGAAAAAAAGTCTGGGGCCCAGTCTGGATCCCTGAGTCTTCAGTAGTCCTTTCAACTGCTACAAAGTCACCATAAAACAGTACCAAATCAGATCACATCCATGCAAAACAAAAACAGTGAGACAAGCTAGAACTTGAGTATCTGGTATATCACTGTCTACAGCCTTCATGCTTGATCTTTTAGCCTGTAAGCCATGGAAAACATTTTTTGCAGCTTCCACTGAAAATCAAGCCCTCTAGTATTTACTGGGCAGTAAGGGGAGCTCAGCAGGGAGCGATGAAGGCTTTGCAGCCTCACACATCGTTTCACCCCACAGCAGCTTGTTCATGCCACCAGGCTTTCAGATTGATGGTACTTTATGGCCACCTTGCTATAGTGCAAATAGCTGCATTGGAGCAGAGAAAGGCAAACAGACTGCAGGAAGGAGGAATTGCCTCTTTCCTCCTAACTTAAGTTAATGCTCTTTGTCAAGTATTTCCGTTATTTTAACAACAGGGGGTTGACTCCCCCACTGATTTTCTTATGGTGTCAACATTGTTGAGAATGATGCATAAGCAATAAGTACCCTTTCTCTCTAGACTCCACAGAACATTTTAGGTGAGTTTCACGAATTCAGGCAAGCGTTAACTTAGAGAGAGTCATCTGTTCTTGGGGCTTGAGGAGGGGAGGAGGGGTGAAGCTGGTGTTGTGGGTTTTTTGCCTGAAAGAAATGAACCATACAAATGTGAGACAAAACAATATTACATTGGGCATATGTCCACATTGCACGAGCCTGACATTCTCCAAGCACTGCATGCAGCCACTGCCATACCTAGAAAGAAATCATATCTAGTAACCAGATAGACAGCAGGATATCCTGTCCGTGAACTTCACACAAACCTTTGCATGCAGTAAATTTCCTTACACTATACAAGCAGGGCTCTGCAATGGTCAGACACGGTGGGAAGTTTGTGCATCTTTGCAATTCATGGCAAAACCTGGTTTATCCTCAAAGATAACATAAGAAAGGAGGGAGGCTAAGACATAAGACCATATTTCAGAAGGCTTAAAATTGCCATATTCAGGGCAATCTGTGTGACCTTTGGAAATAACACAAGGTTTGACTGATGACACAGCTGCGGATACACCCCAGTGAGCTGTGAGCACCCAGCTTGGGTACTGCAAGGGGGACAGGAGGGGCAGCTTGGAAGTGTTTTTTTCACCTTCCTCCAAAGTCTGTTCTACCTTATGTAACATTACATAAGCTACCTAATGTACAACCAGGTGGTACACGTTCACATGATTTTCACAAGAACCATCATCTCTTGGAGACTCACCAATACCATCTACCCAAGGAACCAAATGTGATCATCTCAATGTGCTCTCCCACTGCTTAAGATGCAGTGTTCCTGAATCAAAACCTCAGATACTCATTCGAGCTGTCTAAAACTACATTTGTAATGCACCTTCTACTGGCTAATAGGGAAAAAATACTACTTCAGGTGTCTATCTAGCTTATAACCAGTTTAAAAGCTGGATGTCATTGGTTTTGAGGCATCTCATTCTGTGAAGATGTGATTTCAACTGAGCTTCCTAGGTCATGCTGGTAAAATAAAGATCTTTTGTCAAAACTACAATAGTTATCTAATGGACAACTTCATATTTTCACACTCTTCTTAAATCAATATCATAAAAAAGCATTCAGCATAGAAGAAACTGACAGAAAAATATCAGTGAAAATCTGAACAATACTCTTTTCTTCTAAGCTTGAGAAGTCAGTAAAATAGTTGAAAACAATTTAACTCGTGTGCATGGTGTGCAGGGTACTGAGGACACTTAATGCATCTGCCACTCTATAGCTGCATTTTGTTTAATGCTCTGGAAGTACAAATGCTTCCCCACTAGTGAAACCACATAGTTTCTAAACGCTGTCTTCCACTGAGAGGACAATTGTTTTCTATAGAGATGAGAAACAAATACCCATGACCCACGTCACCTTGCCTCAGCAGGCTTTTGCTGCAGCTTCCTCTGTGCAAATACAACAAAGTCTGGCAGCAGTCAATCCTGCCAGCCCACACTGAGCCACCACAGAGTGCATAGCTATTTACGCTTCCTATTAATCTGTCAGTGTTCTAGTCAAACATGTAAAACAATATGGTGCGTGCATATCTGGACTAGTCATTGCTAAGTTACTGAGGAGCAACATGAATGACTGGAAAACCATGCAACAAACTATAACACTAGATTTTTAAGGTATGGAATATTGGAGTTTTCAATTGTCAGTGCAAAGGAAGCAGCCATGGTGCTCGTAGCATGGTGACAATAATGTGAAAGCTAAAATGTAGACCCAGTCTGCCTCTTTCATTGTACAATAAATGGTTGTTGTTTGTTTTGCTCACATGAAGATTTAATCCCTGCTCTTTCATAGGCTCCCTGCTCTGTGCAGTGAAGAAACAATTAGGAAACTTGGGATCCTGTTCTTCAGTTTGTTCCATGCAACCAGACCGCTATCACCATGCAGAAATCAATGACCGCAGTTACCACAGATGTGGCAGAGCCCTATTTCAAAACTGAAATACCGTTATCTTACAAACACTGACAAACAAACCTGGCTGAATCCAAAAGTCACACAGTAGATAGCTCTATCGCGTCTGCTCCAGTCCTCCTTATTCAGATAAATTCAGCTCAATCATAGCTTCTTGCCCAGGAAAGTGTCTTTAAGACTAAATCAGTACATGCTGTCAGACTGCTGAGTCAAGCACACTGCTTGCCCTTCTCAGAGCAATAATCTTATTTGATGATGATACAAGGCTCTGCCAGAGCTAAAAATTCACATTGCCTGGCTATATTTTTAATTTGTTTCCTTGTCATGAACAAAAGGAAGAGCATGTGTAAAAGAAAGCAGAAATTGAGGATATACTTCAAAGGGTAGGTCTGAGTGTCAGGAAGAATTTATCTCAATCAGAATAGTCCTTCCTCAGTCAGCAAAGCCCCCAAAGCCAATGAGAACTGCAAAAAATATATTACAATGGACATCACCCTAAATTAAATGACAAAGTACAAACAGCATTATTTTGGCAATTAAAAAACAAACAAAAAAAAAAAAACAAAAACACTTGATTTCTTGAGCATAAAGCAAAGCAAAGTTCAGCGTTAGAATTACTAGAAGACTATTCAGCTGATGTACACGTGTATATATATATATATATATAAATAAGAATACACAGTTCAGTGTACATGAAATTACACTAAGGAATTGATAACAAACGCAAATTAAGGCTTCACTTCTGCAACTGTTTCCATGTGCAGTTTATACTTCTAACAAGTCCCATTGACTTCAGTAATGATATTTATGTATGAAAGTATGCAGATGGATGTCCCTGAAAGGTTTGGCTTCAAGATCTCACATGTGATGGTATTAACAGAACTGCACAAAGAATTCCTGGATCAGGCTGCAAACTAGTAATTTACAAAGTGATAAATTGTATTAATTAATCATGTTGTAATTGTCCTAGCCAGCATTCATTTGAATTTGAAGTTCATTGTCTGATCTACTTCAAGCTGACCAAAATAGGCCACAGTAGACATCTCTTTGCACTTCTGAAAGATGAGTGGCCCAGGGATGTCCAAAAAAGTGCCTGGAGCTGATCCAAAGGCAAAGAAAATACGTTAATCTCTGCCTCTGCTCAAGCAACACCAAGCAAAGCACACAGAGAGTAGATCCATCCCACATGGTCAAGATTTCAGTCTCAAGGGCATTCAGGCAAAATATCACTCTTTTAGTAGTGCTCTGATGGTTCTGCTAAACTTATTTAACTTCATTATCACAAAGGACAGGTAAGAACAGCAGCATTTCAAGAATCAGTGAACCATGGTTTCATTGGTAATGTATATGAGGTGCTAAATGTATATGGTACATTGGTAATGTATATGAGGTGCTGACATGGCGTTGCTATTTCTTCAGACTTACAAGAAAACACCATTTATTCACAACCCTGTTCTGGCAAAACCCACCAATACTGGGGACAGCAGTAGTTCCCCTGCCCCAACTGACGCTGCATGCTAAAGTTTTTGAGTGATGATAGTGTTATAACTCACTGTGTATGCACCTGTGCACACACAGGCACAATCAGGTTTTTGGTAGAAAAATCCTAGAGCTTGTACAAACCAATATATTTTGGCTATGCTTTAGCTAAAAAATATCAGACTGCCATTTAATTCAAGGTAATCAACGGTGATGCCATTTCTGAGAAAAGCATGTCTAACTTAGCACTCAGAATGGGAGAGGAAGACATTTACTAATATTTGATTTGAAACTCACAGAAAAGCATCCCCATATCCTGTTTCCAGAGACCGAGGTGCAACTTTTGTTTCTGAACATCCTCCAGACCTAAATGCCTGACACTTAACAGGGACAATTAGACTTGCTGAAAGGGTTGAAAATTCACAGGATTGAAGTAGCATGACCTTGCTCAGCAATTCCACTGAAGTATTACATGAACCCAAGTCCACTGAGTTCCTCTGGGAAAAAAAAACAAAAACAAAAACAAGTCTGAGCTGCAGGTTTAAGAGGGCAAGCCAGACCCCACAAGGTTGGATAGCAACAGTAAGTTTCCAACACCAAATCTTTTCCCTCTATTGAAACTCTTGTGCAAGTTTCTCCAGAGCGCTTACAGAAAAAAGATCTGACATATCTTAGAAGAAAAAGAAAGAATAAAGGTTCCTTTCCAGTAAAATACATGCAAATTGTTTAGAGAACAGAGAGGAAGATTTCATTTATTGTAACTAACTGTTAAGAACAAAATATATCATGCTGTATGAATTACTCATTAATCACAATGTTTCCAACTCATTCCTATCTATAGTCTTCTGAAGGAGACTTAAGCCTCAACACAGTAATCTTAAACCACTGAGCGTTCATTTACTTTGTGGGCCCCTGAGAAGTAATCCACAGACCACAAAAGGAGAAACACCAAGATTACGTCACTGTTTCAAGTGACCTGAAGACCCGCTTTCCATATTTATTATGTATGTACCTTATCCACGGCACACCAATGGGCAGTAGAAACCTCACAGAGCAGTGATGTGTGCTTCTCCAACTTGAAGCCAGTGAAGCCAAGGAGCATTTTTATAGGATCTCTTAATGATATGAGGGCTGCTCTGAAAGTAATGTCTCCTATTTTATGATGTTGACCCATGACTTCAGAGGCAGATGTTGGTGGTATGGCAGTAGAGGTTGAACCTTCCCACCAATAGGTATTAAATAAGCCCAGACCTCAGGAGCTGGCGCCCTTGGGCTAGGTGGTATAAACCAGCCTATTCCTCCACCTTCATTGCTTTTCAGGGCATGGGGATGTGGAGGCTGCTTCACAGACACACTTCAGGAGGAATAATAGAGTCTTAGCTTTTGCCACATCGCCTCAGAACAGCACTGATATCCTGCCAGATTAGTAGGCTGATCTTTCCATTTCTCTTTTCATCACATTTCTCTCTCCCCCAAGCTCAGCATCCACTAAATGCTGGCATTTGTATTCAGTAATATTTCTGAGGGTTTTCTAAGTTCCATAGTCTCAGATGAGTTAAAAAAAAAAAACAAAAAACAACACTATTGTGCACAATTGTGACATGCAGTGTAACTCAAAAACAATGTCTCGCCCCTCTATTTATATTTATTTCTTGTGCGTCCCCTTTACAGCTCCCTCTTTGCAAACCACAGGTGTTTGCAGGCATAATACCACCGATGCTGTAAAAAAGAGTTTATTGTGAAGAGCCTTTTCTTTGCCACTTGTCCTAAACCTGTTCGCAAAGTGCTACATGCGTTCTACCGATCACCATAAAAATCAAGGAACAAGAAGTCCTCTGTAAGCCTGCCCAGCAGCGCCACTATGACATTGGTTGCGACAGCTTTGTGACCCTGTATTGTTTTCCATTCATTCACAAGCCTTTTTTTCTCTACTTTCCTTCTTTTTTTTTCCAACTCTCTCGGGAAAAAAAGGGAGGGGTGAAGCCTTTATAGGCATTTTTATCTACTGTAAAAAAAAAGAAAGAAAAAAAGAAAAAAGTATGTCTGCTGGAGTAATAGATTTAAAAAAAAAAAAAATCTACAATGTGACAGCTACTTTAGAGAACGCTGCATGGAATTACAGTAGTTATAGTTTCAAAAACCACCTGCAAACAAGTGCAGATACCATAGCAAACTGCCCTTACAATTTCTTTATTTCTTTTTTTCTTTTTCCTCACATGCTACTTGGTTTTCTTTTTTTAAGTTCCTTCTTACCATTCTAAACTCAAAGTTGCCAATGAATTTATGTGACAGCTATGAAGCTAGTATTAAAATTGTGAATAGTGGCTGACAGTGCTCATGCCCCCAGTGTTAGCATCCTCGCACAGCTGCGAATGCAGGGCTGAGCCTGCTGAGTGAGGCGAGCAAGGGGGGCAGGCAGGCTGATGGCTGGGGTTTTCTCTTATTTATCTGTACACAAGCATCTGATGGAATGGGGAGGGGAAGGGAGTGGGGGGGCTGAGAAGGAGAGGAAGACAGTACATGATAGAAACAGTGAAATGGAAATAGTGGAATAGAAACAACAGGGTTCCTTGTGCATTTGTCAGTGCATGCTTAGGGAAAAGGGGAACGAGATGAGCAAAGGGACAGTTTTTCACATTTGGAGAAGAGAGTGTAAACCAGGAGGGAATTTGAGAGAAGAAAGCCTCTGCTTTTGATTTCACTTAAATTTGTGTTTGAGCAGACTGCCTGTGTTCTGGCCAAAGGAAGGTATTACAGAGGACAGACATGCAAGGAAGCAGAGTCAGAGGGGACCCTTTAGCTGTCCCCTCAGGACTGGTGGGAATAAATTTGTCATTTCCTCAGCCTGTTTCCTTACATGCATACACACAAGCAAGGTTGAGGGGCAGGACAAAGAGGAACAAAGGTGCTCAGTGAGCTGGAGAAGGTTGCCATGCCTTGGATGGGTCTAGCTGGGAGCTGAAGCAGCCTCTGCATCCCCTCAGTACTTGTGCTGAGGTAGAGGGCGAGATAGAGGTCCAGGGAGCAGTGTTAAAGGGTCTTGAGGGCAGGGTGGAATGGGAGGTGGATCCCCCTAGAGAAGACAAATCATCTGCACTCTTTGACTCTTACTGCAGGCTGAGGCCTCCTAACAGAGCTGGAGCTTGTGGGCAGGTTGAGACAGGCTGCGATGGCGGCAGGGAAAGTGGGGAGGGGAGAGGGGGATGTTATTAGCAGCAAAACCTCAAGTCCGAAGTTGAAGCTGAAGAAGAAGAGAAAAGGAGCAATATGATCAATATGGTTTCATTGTCGAGCCCCGCTTACCTCGGCGGGAGACCATCTGCTCCCTGTCAATGCATCACCTGCTTGTCTGGGCTGTTGGCTGGGCAACGCGCAGGCGGGGAGATTACAGGGGCCAGGGGCCCGCCCGGGGGTTGTCCCAGCGCTGCCGGGCAGGGGGAGGTTGGCCGGTCTGGGTGGGAGGCCATGCGCTCCTCAGGGCATGGCAGCTTCCAGCGGAGGGGCAGAGGAGGGCAGAAAACCACCAGGGTGCTTCGAGACAGCACAGTGGTTTTGGGAAGGCGCTTCCTGCTCCTGGAAGTCGGCATTTTGCTGCACGCGCTGGATTTAGGGATGCATGAATGAGCCTGCCACAATAGCTGCTCAGGGAAGAAAGGGCAGCAGAGGGGTCCCCGCAAAGCCAGACACGTCACCGCCAGAGCCACCAAAGGAAAGCAAGGCACGGTGCTCACACATCCCCCCAGAAGGAAAGTTCAGCGCAGAGGAATACATTGAAAGAGTGCAAGGATATTGCTAAGTAATGCTAATGCCACCACAAAATCACTGCATTTCCATAGGCTGAATGCAAGGCCTCCCACTATGCAACAGCATCAGCTGCACCAGCCCTGGTTTGATTTTGGGTTGATTTTGAATATATTTAACATTTTAAGTGCCTACTCCTGCACTGTTCTGTGCAATATAACTTCACTTATTTGAGAGGAGGTCCTGTTTCTGTACAGAGTTCTATATACGTATCTTTGTGCATGTTTGCAAACATGTACACAGTGTCACAAACATCAACCTCCCAAAATACCTTGCATCTGCCTTTTCCCACAGTCCAGTTCCTGTACCAGGATCTGATGCTCTCTTGTTTTACAGCTGTGGTAGAGCTATCCCAATTGTTCAGAGTAACAGTGCTAGGGCATCTGATTACAGTGTCTTTGAAGCATATTCTCCCAAAAGTGGGCTGAGGTCATAGGATGATTTGGGTTGGAAAGCACCTTTAAGATCATGTAGTTCCAACCGCGCAGCTATAGGCAGGGACACCTCCCTCTAGACCAGGTTGCTCAAAGCCCCATCCTGCCTGGCACTGAATGCTTCCAGGGAGGGGGCATCCACAACATCACTAGGCAGCCTGTTCCTGTGTCTCATCATCCTCACAGTAAAGTATCTCTTCCTAATATCTAGTCTAAATCCACTCTCTTCCAGTTTAAAACTATTTATTTCCCCTCATCCTGTTACTACATGTCCTTATAAAAACTCCCTCACCAGCTTTCCTGTAGGCCCTCTTCAGGTACTGGAAGGCTGCTATAAGGTCCTCCTAGAGGCTTCTCTTCTCTAGGCTAAAGAGCTACAGCTGTCTCAGCCTGTCCCTGTAGGGGAGGTGCTCCAGCCCTCTGATCAATTTCGTGGCCCTCCTCTGGACCCACACCAGCAGCTCCATGTCCTTCTTGTGTTGGGGGCTCCTGAACTGGATGCAGTACTCCAGGTGGGGGTCTCATAAAAGCAGAGCAGAGGGGCACCTCCCTCAACCTACTGGTCACACTTTTCTTGATGCAGCCCAGG
The DNA here is from genome assembly GCA_030625065.1 of Alectoris magna. Lineage (NCBI taxonomy): Eukaryota > Metazoa > Chordata > Aves > Galliformes > Phasianidae > Alectoris > Alectoris magna. Next base: position 143,561,303 of record CM060560.1, read on the forward strand.
ATAGGGCTGGCCTTCCAGGCTGCAAGCACACGTTGCTGGCTCATGTTGAATCTTTCATTAACTGAAACGCTCCAAATCCTTCTCCTCAGGGCTACTCTCAAGCCATTCTCTGCCCAGCCTGTATCTGTCCTTGGGACTGCCCCAACCCAGGTGCTGGACCTTGCTCCTCATCCTTTGGAGTGAAAGAGGACCCACATGGGGTTAGACTTCTAAGTCAGCACCACCAGAATCTCAAAACAACATCACACTCTTCTGATAATAAGCAAATGGACAAAATTCCTTGGCAAATCTTGCTGGTCCACTGAGTTTCTCATTAGCAGGTCTGTTGATTTTTTCTAAGTCCAAATAAAAGATTCAGGCAAGGAGGAGGGGATGCATAAACAGGAGTACATGAGAAGCTGAGTTAGATTTCAACTCTTGCAAAGAACTTTTCTCCTTAGACATCACTCATCAGGGAGAAAATTCCTTGGATGAAAAGCTATCAGCTCCATTCAATACAAACAACTGTATTTGGGTATTGTTATGCATTGCAAAGCTATAACTAAGCAGAGCCAGGCAACTGTTTCCAGTTTTAGAAACATCTCCTGCCAGTGCAGCCAAGGGGCATAAGCAGAGAGAGGCTCTGAGGTCACAGTTGATGGTAAATCTCCTTCTACCACAGTTTCAGTGACCACAAGTCAACAGGATAGTGCTTAACTTACCCATCCATCTAAGGCAAAGAAACACCTACCTACCTAACTCTTGTAAAGACATAAGATGCTACCTATATTTTCACTGAAAATGGTTACTTAGTGTATCTAACAACACAGTTAGGTACTGTTGTGCCTTAATGAAGTTTGAAGCACTGCAGAAAAATCTTTCAAGCAATTAAATCAAAGCATGAAGACTTAGAACACATCAAGATGGGAAGAGGTGTTTTCTTGTTAGTTTGAAATCACTGTTGAAGCAATTTTTCGTGTAATGCCACACTTCCATTTCAGAAATGTTAACGGAGTTTTCTATTGACATGCTGAACACAACAGTAAATACATGCTTTTAAGTGTCACTGCTAATTGTCCTCACTGCTTGCATGAATCAATATGGACAAACCAGGCTCTTAAAATGAAAATTCTGTTACCCAGAATTTTATTCCTTTATTATTTAATTTATAGAACTATCCCCACAGCAGGAACATGGAATATTTACATTCTGGGTCTACCTTGTATTTTAAACATATATTTCCAAGCCAACAAAAGGTACTGCATCAATTATAAGGTAAATGTGGAAGGAATTGCAAGAATCACTTCTAGGAAATCTGAAATCAATAGGTAGACAACTAATATGGAGAAACAAAGATAAAGCACATATCTCATGGCAATGTGTAAAGTGCGGCTTCTGCGACCTTCTCTAACAACTTGTCCTAGGAGTAGCTTATATCTCTAGTTTGTTTCCCTGCTTTTTTTTTCCTGAAAGAATACCTCAGTGAATTCATCACAATTCAGACTGAAGATCATTGGGAACAAAAGCTAAAGAATTGTCCTGATTTACAAAAAGAAACTGTTTCTATGATTTCTGCACTCCCTTGGGCATAGACACACAAAGGCATTTAGAAGACTACGTCTACTAAGACATGAGATACTGAACACATCTCCCAGCCTAAATCTTGGGAATCCAAATAACCAGACCTATCCTTCACAAGGGAAGCAGTTAGCATTTCTGTACATTTCAGAATGTAACCCATTCAAGTCAATGAATATTGTAACAGTAAGCTGTTTACTAGAGTTCTTTAGCCATTTTTGTTGCATAGACTGTGTTGATACAGTGCATTTGAATGTACACAAGAATCTATCTTAGCTAACCATAACATCCTGAGGAAAATCAGCATTGTATGAAAATGAAGATGGCATGCACTTGATAACATAAATGCTTATTAATGGATTAATTTATCAAAGCAGATTTGCCAGCAATGAGATGCTTTGTTAAAGCAATGAGAGACCTGCTGAGGCAACAGGAATGGGCAATCTGAAAGTATTTGGACCAATCATGAAAAAACATTGTGAAGGAGACTGAACTGGGAACTTCCTACCATCCATCTTCCAATCAGAGGAGGTGTACAAGTACTGAACTTTCTTGCATGGATAAGGCCAATTCTTATTTACCAATATGGGCACTCTATTCTGAGAATTTCCATATAATATTGATTTTCATCTCTGCAGCTAGCTCCTGCAAAATCTCCTGGGCATCCACAGGTAAAAGTGTATTATTATTCTCACCTTCTGTTGTTCAGAAGCTGGGAACTGGGGGAACATTGCTCTTCCCACTGTAAGTGATGACCAGGTTCACAACCGCCTGAGGAGCCTGAACACTCATAAGTCTGTGGTTCCTGATGAGATGCATCCCAGAGTCCTGAGGGAACTGGCTGATGTAGTTGCCAAGCTACACTTGATATTTGAAAGTCATGGTGATTAGGTGAAGTTCCTGGTGACTGGAGAAAAGGCAACATAACACTAATTTTTAAGAAGGCTAGAAAGGATGACCCAAGGAACTACCAATCTGTTAACTTCACTTCAGTGCCAGGGAAGATCCTCCTGGAAGCTATGCTAAGGGATATGGGAGAGAGGGAGGTGATATGGGATAACCAGCATGGCTTTACGAAGGGCAGGTCCTGTCTGACTAACTTTGTTGCTTTTTACGATGGAGTAACTGTGTCAGTGGATAAGGGGAGAGCCACTGGCGTCATCTATCTGGACTTCAGTAAGGCCTTTGACACGGTCCCCTATAACATCCTTCTCTCCAAATTGGAAAGATGTGGATTTGATGGGTGGACTGTTCAATGGACAAGGAAGTGGTGGTGAGATCATACCCAGATAGTGATGGTCAATGGCTCAGCGTCCAGATGGAGACTGGTGACAAGTGGTGCCTCTCAGAAGTCAGTACTGGGACCTGTGTTCTTGGATATCTTCATCAATGACACTGACAGGGGGATCAAGTGCACCCTCAGCAAGTTTGTGGATGACACCAAGCTCTGTGGTGCAGTCAACATGGCCAATGAACAATATACCATTCAGCGAGATCTAGATAGGCTCGAGCAGTGGTCCCAGGTGAACCTCATGAGGTTCAATAAATCCAAGCACAAGGTCCTCCACCCAGTTTGCGGCAACCCCTGCTATCAGTACAATCTGGGGGATGTAAGGATGGAGCACAGCTTTGCCAGAAAGGACTTGGGGGTACCAGAGTATGGCAAGATGGACATGAGATATCAATATGCCTTCACAGATCAGAAAGCCAATCATATCCCAGGCTGTGTCAAAAGAAATGTGGCCAACAGAGTAAGGGAGGTGATCCTGCCCCTCTACTTTGCGCTACTGAGACCTCACCTAGGGTACTGTATCCAGATGTGGATTCCTCAGTAAATGAGAGACATGGGCCTGTTGGAGCACATCCAGAGGAGGGCCACAAAAATGATCCAAAGGATGAAACATCTCCCTTACAAGGACAGGCTGAGTAAGCTGGGGCTATATAGCTTGGAGAAAAGAGGGCTCCAGGGAGATCTGAGAGCTGCTATTCAGTATTTAAAAGGAGGTTGTAAGAAAGAAAGGTACAGACTCTTTATGAAGGTTGTTGGGTGAGGACAAGGAAAAATGGTTTCAAACTGAAACAGGGAAGATTTAGACTGAATATAAGGAAGAAGTTTTTTACAATAAGGGTGATGAAGCATTGTAGCAGATTGCCCAAAAAGGTGGTAGAATCCCCATCCTTGAAGACATTCAAGGCCAGGCTGGAGGGACTCTGAGCACCCTGATCTATCTGTAGATGTTGCTGTTCATTGCAGGGGAGTTGGACTAGATTACTTTTAAAGGTCCCTTCCAACTCAAACGATTCTATGATTCTATGACTATTCCTATCTTATATAAGGAAAATAATGTTAAACAAATAATGTTTAAATATTTATGTAAATTATCCTTGAGATGGAAAACTATAGAACCCAGACAATTGATACAGAAAGAAAAATGGTCTTCAAAATTATATTTCTGTGATTGTGGGTCAAACTGGAAGTGCGGACAGCTTTCTGCAAGGTAAAAACACAACTGAAGAGTATGTTCTGCTTTTACCCTGAAAATGACCTGTGCAAACCTAATTGCAGATGTGTCTGCATTTCAAAGTGCGAATTAGATTTGTGTCATGATTTGTAGCTAGAAAACAACAGGTTTCAAACATAAAGTCATTCTGCATTCAGAACTGCAGTTTCGAAAGAGCAAATCTGCTTCCTTGTGCAGATGAGATGTTAACAATAATCATCAGGCACTGCAATAATGGGAAGAGAGAAGCCCACACTTTAGCTAGGCGGTTAGCTCTGGAGAAGAGAGAAAATCAAGCTTTCTGGAATGCAAAGCTCTGTCCTATGCAAACCACATTATTTCACCTAAGCTTGGAAAACAAGTTTCAAAATCCTGCTAAAAGCAAGTTTTGTTTCCAGATGAAGAGGCCAGGCAGGCACTGAGGAGCTCCTAAATGCTGCGTGGCAGGGGACACGTGCTCCCAAAGATGTGAGCTGGCATGTAAGGTCTGTAATGGTGTCTTTCTTATGTTCAGAAAAAATGTCATGTGTTCCAGTTTGTGCACATTGCTGCTTGTTCCATCAACAGGATCAGCAGGACATCCTGCTGATAGCACTAGCTATCAAACAGGAACTTTCCCATACTTCCTCTAGAAATGTATAGATTTGTTCATCCATATTTATCAGGAGTTTTACTGTTTAAACTAAATTAGGGGCTCATTTAACACCAAATCTCCCTTGGGTAGTATTATCTGTGAAGAAAAAAATGACAACTTCCGGTGCAAACAAGTTTGTAATGCAACAATTTAAGTCAACTTACCTTAAAAAAGAGCAAAAACAAACAAGAAAGGGAAACAGATACGGGTAACATCAGTAAGGTAGCCTAGTTGTCCAGGCCAGCTGCTCACAGACTGTCATGCACGTGAATTATTTTAATAATCATTTGCTCTCAACTAGGATTTCAGCAAAGAAAAGTAGGGGGCGACCTAGGGAGAAAAAAGAAAAAACAACAATAAGCAGCAGAGAAAGGATAGCTGGGGACACAAAACCCATTTGTCTCAATCAGCATCACTGAATAAAATGAAGGGGACATCATAGGGTTTTAAATAAGCCAACAAACAGGGATGTTTCAGGGAACACCGTGAAAGTAAGGGGAAAGTTGCAGAAACAACACAAAGATGATGGTGATATTCTCAATGAAATCAAAAGGAAGACCTGGGCAAGTAAACTGGACAGGGCAGGCTTCACTTCCAACTTAAACAATCTCTATGATACTACGATTAATATATCTTAACTGATATTTTTTATGAGAACAGGTGAGCTCAATTCATTACTAGTTTTGGTTTTGAGTGGGTGCATGTGTGTGAATGGCTAGGGTGTGCAGTGCCAAAGTTCTGAGTTCTTAAAAAAAAAAAATAGCAATGTAAAAGTCAGAGTGCTGCTATGGATGCATTAATGTCTTCTCTCTTTTCCTGAGAGAAAAGAGGTAGTGATGGGGCCCTGCCAATCTACAATGCCTGCAAAAGTTATCTCTAGATATGTAGGTGCAGAGCTGGTGTAAGCATATCATTTATGTCTTATGGCCTATTTCAAAAAACGAGTGAAGCATTCAACAAATGCAAATTTCAGTAATTTTCCTGTGATTTTGTAGCCCATGTTTATAATCTGCTCTAAAAATTTCATCGACTGGAGGGAAACGAGAGCCAAAGGTGCTATGAATGCAATGGATGTGAGAAGAGGATGAGGTCTCCTTCCTGCTAAACAAGCATCAACAACCACCCACCTTCCATCTCATAGAGCAGTGTAAATGCAGGTGAGCACATAGGTGAAATTACAACTAGACACCTAGAGTTTGAGGCAAGTTCTGAAAAGCTGGATGGACTTCTGTGGAGGAAGATGGAAGTTCTTTTTTGAATTCCCTCAAATCACAGTGCTTCAGTCACAAGCTTGTCACAGCCAAGAGAAAGGGCTGTCATGCATTGCACCAGCCACCCAGCTTCAGCAGAATGATGCTTCTTTCATTGTAGGAAAAGAACAAAAGTGGGATAGCAGATTACCACTAATCTTTAGCCATAAGGTTGTTGTTGTTTTATTTTTCCTTTATGATGCATTTTGTTAAAAGCTGATTCTGGACAGCTAAATACATGTTATCTTACTACTGCCATCTATTAGGATTGCTTTTGTTTTTATGTTCTCCTCCTCTTGTGGTCATTGACTCAACAGTGCTAAAGCTTAAATAACTTTCATTTTCAATCCTCTAATAAATGATCTTATTTAAAAACAAGCTTTCCATAACATTCATCAATATCAATGGGAAGAATAACGATGGCCTTTTCAGGAAAGGCAGAATAAAAATGGAAAAAATGACTCGAGGCAGCTCATCTTTCACAAATCCAAGTCAATTAATGTATTTGCACTTGCAAGATTTGTCTTTTGGCCCAGTTTATCTAGTGATTAATTTTAGATAGAGTCTTTCTCTCTTCCATTAATTTGTTTTTCCTACTGCTTTACTCTTCCTTTATGCATCATCCTCTCCGTGGTTTCCTGCACATATCTTTCACCTGCTCATTGTACAGACTTTTTTTTCTTCCCTGAATTGTTTCTCCCTTCAATGGCCATAGAAGAAGCAAAAGTTCAAATGGAAGTTTTAAACCTCGTCTTTGCTGTAGGAGAGCTTTAAAGCCCTGTAGAAAAATAAGCTGACAGAAAGGGAATGTTTTATTTAAGTTGGAGGTCTTCCTCTATAATAGCACTTCCAAAAAGGAAACAAACAAACAAACAAACAAGGTCATATTTTTCCATTTCTCCTATTTCCTGAGTGCCACCAGAAATAAATTTTCTTAAACCCTGTTGCTAGAGAGATCAAGGATTCAGAGATCAATACAAAGCTGGCAGTAGGTACAGCCTAGTGTTTGCCTAACAAAATCCAGCTGTGACTTAGCAATGCTGTACTCCCTAAACAGTTGCTTTGCATTTATATTGAGCATCTGCTATGGGTTGTAGAATTCTCTTTCCTATTTTCCTGCTCACCAAAACACCTTGAGCAGCTTTCTGCCAGGTTACCCCCTAATTAATAATCCTTCACAAGCAGGCTAAGATAAGTACTGTTCTAGATTCATCAGCTGATGGATGTGTTTTTAAACATGACAGAGAAAAAAAAATCACATTAAGCTGTCATGAGTAGTTAGAGAGCAGGAAAGTCAAATGTGGAAACACCCAACAGCTAGGCAAGCACCCATAGAAATGATTTCCTCTTTTTTTCAGCCAACTGACAGCAGGAAAAAAAGACTCAGCCCTGTTTTCAGTGTTTTCCTTCATTTAGAAATATGAATGTTAATCAGAAGGCTTATAGACGAATCAATAGACAATGTCTATCAGAGCCCTAATTAGCATACATAACCCAGCAATTCTGTCTGTACAAGAAAAGCTGCTTGCTACATTGTTTTGAGAAACATGCAGTAAGGAAACTCAATGGGTATTTCTAATGTGCTTCTCAGCTCTCTTTTGGGTTAGAGGGGGTTTCCCAGGAAGGCTTTAAGGATCAGAATGGAGAGAAGCATGAACAGAGAGCTTCCCCATATCCTTGAGTAGCTTCCAACTCCATTATACCCATCTGATCTCAACCACAAGGCTCAATACTGTTTCAAACCAACATCCATTTTCCCTTTGCACCAGAGGACAATTTCTTCTTTCCCAGACCACCCGTGTGTCTGGTTCAAATCCTCTGTGAGCAAAGATGAGTTCAGAGGAAGCTCTGGTTTCTCCTGTACTAATGCCTTTAGTTTTGTTGGCCAGAGCCCTATGGCTGACAATAGTCTGGGTTTTGCTCTACTGTCCTTCTGCTCACCAGTGAGCAGCATGGTACACACTGGGAAGTGCTGGCCATAACCTTCACAGGAGCAGAATAACTGGACATCTACACCAGCCTCCTCTCCCCTGGCTCATAGACAGAGTATAGTTGTGCTGTTCAGGACTGTTTCTGAACTGCTCAATGACCTGAGGTGTTCAACTTCGTGCTATAATCAGGACTTGACTCCCTGAAAATAAGTTGTCTCCCATGAAGATGAAAGATTTAACTTCAACTCAATCAAAAATGCATCATCATTCACTTTGGTTTCTCTTATAGATCTAATGCAATGCTCCTCAGAGAGAGTTCACACCAAGCTCACTCTGCCAAGATTTAACTGAAACTAAAATACAGAGCTTATTGCTGCCCATATTAAAAAACAAGACATTTTTACAGCCCTACTCCTCTAAAGGCACAGACTGTTTGAAAGTGCACAGTGATGCATATTTAAGGTCTCCCATATTTCTGGAGAATTTCACCAATGATGGAGCATTTATTTGCTATTTTCTCAGTTGTTTTTATTCCTGGTACAGTGTTGGTTGGGGAAATCACTCTTCTTGCAGGAACTCTGCTTTATTCAGTCTACCTCCTAGCGTTCAGGAATATGAGCACCTACACTTTTGTCCAAGAAACATCCTTAAAGGACTTTAAAATACCAGAATACGTTGTCCTCTCTTGCCATAGTGCTCACTCTGAGGTAGAGGCCATCTTTCCCTATGTACAATTCTTAAAGCAGAGAGGGGATAATCAACTTCTTTAAGTTCAAATTCAGTGTCTGACAGTGAGGTTATCTCTACTCTACAGTCAGTGGTTGCAGGTCATGACGGACTTTGCAGCTAACTCTGCTAATTCAGGCACTGGAACACACTGCACTTCAGCAGAACAAAATAGAGTGCAAATCACAAAGCTCTCTCAGAAGCAGGATAAGCAATCATTTCTTCTCTCATGCTGCAACCAAGCTGCTACAGCTATATGCTTGCTACAGCTACACAGCAGTAGTAATCGTTACAGTTAGCTGAGAGGCATCTTAGCATTCATACCATTTCAAAGCAGTTTAACCATACTAAACATCATATTAGCAAGACTTCTCAGACACCTATTTATTAAATCTCTATTTCCAATCTCTCAGAAAGAAAATCCTAAATGTATTTTTAAAAAGCTTTTTAAAATGCCCCATTGGCTTTCCAGTGGGATTCTGTTGCAAAACAGATTGTCATTCTTGAAATAAAAGCTCTATGATAACACATATACTTCAGCAGGAGATTGCTGAAGGTGATTCAATTTCAGCATTTCTTGACTCTTAACGTATTTTTCACAATGTTAATGTTCTCAGCATAATTTAATGTGGCATTTTAAAACAGCTTACGTGAAATTAGGAACAGAAGTGTAAACCCCAGAGGCAGAGGTACAATTATCTGGGGAGCCATATCTTTAAGACTGTATCATACACAACTTCTCCAATAAAACTTTATGAGCAAAGTGTTGAATGTGAGATAACATAGAACAGTAAATTTCCTTTCATCACTGTCTCACATCAGTCTGGCAGCAGGACTCCACAAACCTTTGTTCACAGGGACTACACCATCCTTTGAAGTCACAAAGCCCCAACTCAGATTTACAGTTCTTCTTCCCCATTTTCTTCTTTATTCTCTCCACTCCTTACATCTTCTCCGGCTGCTCCCCTGCTCTGTCTCTTCTCCTGTATGTCTCTGGGACTGAGGATGGGTATCAGAGCGGGCTGGCTTGTTTCAGTATCACAGCACCTTTGGAAGAGACCTTGCAGAAATGTCACCCAGCAGGAAATGAAGAAGGCAGCAAGATGAAGGACACAACTTCTAGTCCAGAAGTTCTTGGCCCCATTTTGCTCCCACTAAAGTCAGGATTAAACCAAGTGACATTGGTGGCTACCCCATAAGGCTCTAGCACATTCAATTAACAGAAATAATTCCATGATAAGCAAGAAAATTTTCTGCCTTTTTGCCTTTTAACTAGAACTTTTCCCTGCCAACTTCATGCCAGTCTTCATGTTCTACCATGTTACTAACATGTTTCCTTGGACTCTTGATGATAGTCAGTGCAACATACACTTAAATGTTCTTAGTTCACTGCTGCTTTTATGTCTAGTTTCATCAGCTCAAAGGTTATGAATACAAATGTGATTAATATAATTTATACTGCTTTCCAATTTTAAGTCAGATTAGACTCTATGGTAACAGCCATATTCTACACTCTGTAGGTTTCAGCCAGTAGTCCCTTTGCTCATAGGGTTGTACACAAGTGAAGACAGAAGTGAGGACACAGCTTTTCCCATACTACATTTTTTTTTATCAGCAAAGCAAAAGCAGACATGTTCTACATTCAGCTGGTAAGCAATAAAGGACTCCCTTTTCAAAAAGTTCTCAAGACCAAGTGTACACAGGAGGGTTTAAGTAACAGCACAACTTTCTGGTAGATTAGCTATATTTGAAAAGGTATAGAGCATTTTAAAAGCGTTACTCAGTGAAATGCATCCAACTTGTCAAAAGTATGATTTTACAGGGTTTGCGGTTGATAAGTTATGTAGTTCACTCACAAAATTTATCTTCATATCTCTGTTAGTTACTGAAATAAAGGGAACAAAAATTCATTTAACAATGTTTTGCTAATAACCTAAAACTAAGGTTTATTTTTTCATTAACGTTTCCATCTCTAATTCTGAATTTTGCATGAAATGGGCATACAGATGGTCCTATAAACTTTCTTATAAGAAAACTATTGCTACCTGACATAACTTAGTTCTAGACCATTATTATGGATGAGAATAAGGAAAAAAAGCAAATTTCTTCTGAACAATGGACTACCACACATATCTAATCCCACTCTTGTCTGTGCTAAACCAGGACAATAACTATAGCCAATAGGATGACATGGGATCAAACCTGTTTGAAATCTGAATGAAGACCACACACTTATCATCCTTTAGAAACACTCATACCATTTTGCTGTTGTTTTATCTAATTAGGCTTCCCTTTCTGGTTTTCACATTCAAGCATAGAACTAACACATACAGATTCATGAATTTAAGCTGGAATGAAACAAAAGTAACCCTATCCAAGAGTTCTATCCAAGAGTAGGTCATGCAAGTTATAAGCTCTCTGATGCCATTTTCTTCAAGAAATACAGTTACTAAAATTGTAGTTTTGATGTATAATTACTGTTATAAAAATTCCTGATCTGGTTCTTCAGTCACTGCGTTGTGAGCCTAAAGAACTCTCTCAGATTGACAAAGGCAAGAAAGTTCCTTCAGTCTGTGGCAGCAAAATGACATAGTCATTGACTCAATAGAAGGGATACCCTTTGAAAGCCTGTAGACCTCAAGGATACAGAGGTCATTTGGACCTGCAGCAAGTGAAAAAGGAAAAGAATAATTTAAGGAATAATCCATCATCCAGAAAGGCAACAGGTTCAGAAGATGAGGAAAGCAGATCCCTATTCTGTACTCACTGAGATCTAAGAATCATATCATAGAATCATAGAATGGCTTGGGTTGGAAGAGGCCTCTGAAGCTCTGGGTAATGCTATATTTTGAGGGTACAAGGCAATTCATTAAGTAGTACATAATTAATGTGTTTCACTTGTTGTAACATGTTTTCCTGCAGTGACTTTTGCCGCTATTGTCTGTACATTTTCCATTTTGATGTTTAAATTCAGGTGAAAAATGCTAATGGGAAACATTCCCCTATGGTCAAATGTTTCCCTGTCTCATCTGAACTATCACGGAGAACATAATTTATATTTTTTCCTGGTTATGTTTTCTGGTTTTTTTTTCTAATTAGCTTTATATTTTGTTTCACAATTCTTTTCCCTTTCAAATACACTCATATCACACAGATTCCTTTTGCAGCCTCAGATGAGAGTTTATCATGTCCTTCAAATGCTCATACTTCATTTTAAATCGTAGCTTTGTCCTCTTCAGTTTGAGATAAAAATCCTTAAAATCAAAGGCTGCTAGTTAGAAGCACATACATTTGAAGTCTGGTTTTCCTTTCATTTCTGCAAGCCTTGGATGAGCCTGTACAGCCCCCTTTGTTCATTTATAACCACAAAGAAGAGATTCCCTTTCATTTACCAGAACCATAACCACTCATGTAAAAAAGAAAATTTTTATATGCGGTGTTAGGGCGTTACAGTTATTTAATGATCTTATAGGCTCATTATGCGCCTCCACTGAGACCCCTGCTGAGGTGTGGAGCAGGGCCTGCCTACACTCAGTAACTGGCCTGCTCCAACCAAGCTGAACCACGGCCTGCAGAAGGCACAGCTGGGAAACACACCATCCGAGTGCTGCACAGTGCCAAGCTGAGCACGAGTCGGGGGAAAAGCTGCCAGAGCCATGGGGCTGATCAGCAGCCAGTCTGGTCCTGCCTGTGGTGGCATCCGAGCTGTCACTGCCACATGGCGCCTGGGCTGGCCTACAGGAGGCCGAGGAGGGGCATTTGGTATTCTGTGTGGAAGATGGCATTTGCCTGTGTGTGTTGGGAATGAAGGAGCGATGACGTTTCTATGGGTCTTGTGAGCCTTTTATTTCATTCAGTACTCTGCTGCCGCACAGCATGAGCTGACTGAGCCCTAGCAGAGGTTAACGAGCACGACAGCCATCATTTGTGAGGAGTGGGAAAGAGCCATGTGCTGCACCAGCTTCTTTTCAACACTCCTGATTTTTTTTTTGTCTTCACACTGGCACAAGGGCAAGTACACAGCGTAGCTTGTCTTGAAGAGCTTGGCAGAGTGCTCCTGGCCCAGCAGATCTGATGAAGTCAAATAAAGTAATCTGTACATCGCCTATTCCTTCTCTTGGGTGACTTCTGAGTTGGGAAGAAAAGGGACTGAGGGGGAGAAAGACTTCTGGGTTTGGGGCCCTGTTACCATTCATACCATAGGCATCTTGCTTTAGACAAACTAACCTAAATTATCTATTGAAATCCCACCTGTTAAGCAGAAATTATTTTTTGAGACAGCTCCCTCCCCCCCAGCCTCCTCCCCTTTTTTGAGGCTGTCATTGCATAGATTTATTCTATTCAGCACTCACATTAGCAGATGTGAATGAGGGAATCTGACTGAGCCTGTCAAGGCAAAGAAAGCCATGAAAGAGGAGAGAGAAGAAACATTACACAGCGATAATAGCAGCCACAATGGAAATATGCTGGCATGAAAACAATGCAATCAGTGCTTTAAGTTTACGGCTTACCCCAAAACCAAGCAGCCTCTGGAAACACAAAACACTGGAAGCTGATCGCAGAATAAGGACAAACCCTGAGCCATGGAGAAAAGTGCATGGAAAAAGGCTTTGCTGAGTGCATGAGGTTGCTGGAGGCAAGAAATTTAGCAAGCGGCTACTTTGCCAAAGGCTGCTCTGGCTGACTCCTTGTGCTGTGCCTTGATTGACCAGAGACAGACAAGGCAATGAACTGACAGGTTTCATCTCATCTACGCCAGTCAGCCCCTGCAACAGCATGACTAGGTGGGAGGCCCATCCTGAGCAGCTTTCCTCTCCTTTGCAGATGTGAAGATGATCCAAAATATTTTCCTTGCCAATGGGAGGAAAAGCCAAAACCCCAAAAAGGTTTGCAAATGATGATTAGCAGGGCTGTGTCCTCATTTTTCTGAGAGAAAAGGCCAACTGAAGTATTTTCTTTTGATGAGGTCAAGAGCACCAAAGGAAAATACATATATATATATATATTTATATATATCACTTAAAGAGGTTGAACTGGGCAGTTCCAAGAGTTTGTCTTTTCCTGAAAACAGTCTTTATTGGGATTAAATCCATGAAAGAAAAAAGGAAAATGAAACTTATTATGGAATTTTCTAACTAGCCCAATAGTAAGCACAACCACCCACAATTGACTTCAGATACTTCAGTCTGCTCTGAAGTCATACAAGACAAGTATCATAGTATGACAGTGTCGCAGCAGAAGTGCTTCATTCCCACAGCTCACATCACTAATAACCAATGATAGCAGAGTCACAGAATCACAGAATGGTGAAGGTTGAAAAGGATCACTTGTGATCATCTAGTCCCAGCTGAAACAAAAATAAAAGGAATCAGTATGGAATTACTAGCCTAAATGGCAACAGGTACAAAATCAGATTAAAATTCATTACCTAATTTGGATAACTTTTCCATCTGAGTTTAATGCATGACAAAAAAAAAAAAAAAAAAAAACAGAAGTGGAAGTTTTCCCTTTTGAGGTATTATGATGTAGAAACAGAAAGCCTTTCTGTTGATATTAGTCATCAGATGTACAACAACCTAAACCACTAAGCATCTCCTGCAGGGATCAGACACTAGACATGCTCGGGGAAGGAGATGCCAAGGCTCCCACCCAGCACTACCAGTGATTTCATCTACCCATCTCCTCAATGTCCAGGAGCAACCCGAGGTAAGCAGTGGATTTTACCCTTTGCAGCAACCTGATTTAGTGTATTTTCCACAGCCTCAAGTTACAGGGACTTTCTTCCACATGCTGCACAGTTGTAGCAGCACTTTATCACAACTGCCACTGGATCTCCCATTTGGTATGTACTTGTATGTGTCTTCTCAAGAGGGCACTGAGTGAACTTAGCTGGTCCTCTTGCTTTTTTTCTCACATCATTTTCTTTTAAAAGAATGTATTAATCTGAATGAAAAGCTGAATGTTTTGTTGTTGTTTTTTTTAAGTTTTTTGTTTTTTAGGGTTTTTTTGTTTGTTTGTTTGTTTATTTACAAAGGATCTTTTCTAAAATTACATCTGCATGTATTCTCTGGTAGGTTTTAAGGTGCCTTCCTGTACTACACAATTTTATTTGCACTTTTTTTTCCTTTTAATGCAGCAATAAAAGTGAAGTTTTAAACCACGATATGCATACCTATCTCCTCATATATATAGGAACGATCCCTCAAAACTCTAAGGAGATTCATCAAGGTCTTTTATCTTTCTTTCACTTTAAAATCACCTCTTTCCTTTGTGGTTACGAATAAGGCTTCTTTTTTTTCCCCCCCCTTCTTGTGAAGTCTACGGTAGCCATCCGTCACTGCTGTAGGTCACAAACTTGATACGCACTGAGGTGATACGTCACTGTCAGAAGGCAGCTACTGTATCACTAAATAGGCCTCCAGCCATACTAATGCAGCAACACCTACAAAAGGATCTGAAACACCCACATTTCACCTGAAAATTCTAAAATGCAGTTATTTTCCAGAAGAGTCCCCAGTAAGTCTTTTTTTGTCTTTGTCCCTCGCATTAACCAGAAGAGATACTCATCTCCTGTTTTTGCCTATAGGAACCCTAGTGCTTCAGGACAGCCACTGCCAGCACTGCGTGTGAAGATCTTCAGGGACATCACTGCTTTGCCATCCTAGGTCTGATCCAAGAAATATTCAGTGAAGAGGGATAGTGAGGTGTCAGAGGACATACATAGAAAATCTACCCCTGAAGAACAAAGGCTAAACAACAGTTTTACAATTACAGAAAATGAATGTGCTGCAAGTCAGTGCAAACATTCAGGCCAAGCAAAAGCTCAGCTTGTAAGGAGAAGGCTTGCTGAATGCCAAAAAATACACCAGGTACCGGGTCTCAAATTTAAGACCAAGCGCCAGGCTTTGTACACAATGCAATGAGTTTACATTTCAAATTTTAATTTCAAAACAAACAAGCAAACAAACAAACAAAACAGCCTGTATATAAATCATTCAGTTACATTATTGCTATGCATCATATGAAGTTCCTAAGGCAGTACTTAAGACATACAAAGGAGCATATTTTCTCCACTGCTTTTTGTTTAAAATAGAGCAGGCAACATAAACAAGATGTTATAAACCCACTATGCTAATTAGATTATTATTAGAACGTGTAACTTCTCACTATTCGACAAAAAAAGCAGAGAAAATTAGGAGAGCTGCAGCAAGCCATGGTGTTCGCCAGCTCCCTATTATGACAGGGTGTAAATAGAGGTTAGACTCATGCTTCAGCCTGCGAGGAGGTCACATCAAACTGCTCTCACCCCACAGGCAAGGTGAAAACAAGACCACACATACAAAGAGGAATTGAGCTTCAGTTGGCATGACTGGAACCAATGCCAGTCAAAGAGTTCATTGAATAGTTCAATCATTTATCTTGACAGGATATGATTCTTTTCAGACTCCTTCTAGCACTCAGGCGCAGTCAGCTCCTTTAAATTCTGACACAGTATTTAATAGGTCTAATGATCCACATGAATATTTAGTCTAGAAAATTAACTTCTGATAAAAGTGGCTGATATACCTTCTTACAGCATATTGTGTTGATCAAATACTGCAGTAATAGATCTCTGGGGAAAACAGAATTAGTATTTAGGGACAGACTCCATTATTCCTTTTCAAATGAAAGTTTTGAGAGAGATTTATAGCGGTCCATATCACAAAGGTTGCCAGATTATGAATCTGATGTCTTTAATGCCAAAACACATACCTCTGTCACTTCAGAGGAAGTAGCAGTGCCAACGGACTTCACGTTCAGCATTTTCTTTTTTTGAGTTCATGTTGCTTAGTGTGAGTTCTAAGCCTATAATTATTGTTGAATTTTCAAATTAATTAATTACATTATTGCCCTGTTTGTATACCTCTACACAGGAAGAACAACTCATCTAACAGAGAAGATTTAGCCATAGCTGAAATGTAACCACAGCATGTCCTAGTTTTCATCAAGCTTTCATCCAGCTAAGCATAGCTCCAACAGTGGAATTTCCAAGTTTCAAACACAAGAGGGCCATATGGAGGCAAAAGCTTGAAAGTTTATGATAGAGGTGGGGTTGCCACATGCACAGCTCCACTTTCTCCCCCCACACCAATCTATCACTACCAAACCACCACACTTACAACATATATTTTGCCCTTAAGGATCACAGAGCATTCCAATGGGATGAGGTTGCTGAGGAGAGGTGCTGAATTCATTAATGATGAACACTAGCCTACACAAGAATAGGGAAAATAAGCAGTTTTTAGAAGTTGTGCACCTTGCAGGCATGTTTAAAATGAAAAAAAAAAAAAAAAGGAAAAAAAAAAAAAGAGGAAGAAATGTCTGGTATTCTCTGAAACTTCAGAAAATATTTTCAGACAAGCTCAGCTGGTATTTCGGACACAACAAAGGGATAAGGGAACCTGATAGGCCTCTGGGAAGACACAGCCCAGAGCTCAGAGCTGCTGGGAAACAGCAGTATGGGAAAGAGAAAGGGGAGAGGAGCAAGTGGCAGTGGCTGGAAGTGGCACTGCGGTTGCCCTATACACATGTGCAGACACAGCAATGCAAAGTGCTGCTGGGGTGAGTGTTGGGGCAGAACGACTGCAGTGACATCGCTGAGCAACAGGCTGAGATGTCACTGAGCAATGCACAGTGATCACAGCACCATCACTGCTCAGCCTTGGATGTCGAGTCAGTCTTGTGCCTGGACTGCTGCCAAGCATGTGTGCGAGGTTGGAGGTGGAGAAAGCATTCGTCTTGGGTGCTGGGCTGTTCTTTGGGCACTGCTGGTAGTGGCTCTCGCTGCCCATCCCTACGGCCATCACCTGCATTTCCCTGGCCTGCCTGGGGCCCCACAGGGTGCACATGCAGCAGCAGAGGTGAGCTGGGTGAGGACACGTCCCCTAGGGTGGCAACGGGCTGAGAACTGGATCACAGGGAGCTACCAGGGCCAGCAACAAGCAAGGGTCTCCTCAAGGTTTAGAACAAAAAGCAAGTGCCTGCAAGAATGCAGACTCCCATGCATGCATGGCTTTTCTGTGGTTCTCACAGTTTCTGTTGTATGAAGGGCAAACAAATGTGTTGTGATCCCGTGTATACATGTCTTCTGCTTCACTCACAGTTGAGTTATCAATGATACAGTATGTCCTAAGCTTTAACGAGGTAAAGAAAACAAAAGCCAGTCCCCTTCTGAAGTCAGCAATAACCACAATCACAGAATATTCAGAACATCTCAACAAAGGACTCTACATGACCAAGAGCTTAAGAGACAAACCATCTCAGCAGATCTATCACATGAAAGGCAATTACAGACAAGCAATCCATAGCACTTGCTGACAAATAATAATGTAGGAAATGGAGAATAAAATACACCCTACCTGGTATCGTAAACTGTTGTTTCACCAAGGGATTTTCATGGTGTTATTAAGTTTGAAAGACAAGCTCAAGTGGCTGAAATAATAGAAAGAATAAAATACAACTTCCACAATGTTATGTCTCAAAGTACACTTCCTTGCGTGTAATATAAAAGAGTAGTCTCACTCCAAATACATCTGAGATTTTCTACTTCATGTTCTGCAGCCGATATTTGCAGCTCCGTGCAGGTATCTAATTTCCATCCAATCTAAAACGTTACACTGGGGGTAGCATGAGGTTAGAGCAACGAGCCAGTTGAAAAACAAATTATTCGAAGACTGCTCAAAATAATATTGTAATTCTATCTAGTGTGCAATCTTTGCTTTCTAAGGATAGAATCATACGCTGCTCACTGGACAGACTTTTCAAATAAAAACAAAAAAAAACAAAAAAAAACCACCAACACACCACAGTTTCTATAGCCTTACTCAGCTCTCAAGGAAAATAATATATGCTTTACTTCATCACTAGCATATTATTCTTAATTCTGCAGTCCCAAATAACTAGACACTTCTAAATTATTTGCTTGAAAGGGGAAAAAATCAGTAGCAGGCTAATTCTGCACAAACACTTTGGATAAAGAAATTACTGATGAAATATAAAGTATTTTATGGCAAGATGATGACATATCTGAGAAGCTTGGCCGAGTAACTGATATCACAGATTCACAGAATACTTAGAGATGGAAGACACCTTTGAAGGTCATCTAGTCCAGCTCTCCTGCAATGAATAGGTACATGCAGATAGGCCTGTTCATCTATTTGTGCTGCCTGATCCAGCCTCGCCTTGAAAGCTTCCAGGGACAGGGCATCAACCACATATCTAAGCAACCTGTTCCATTGCCTCATCACCCTCACTGTAAAAAACTTTTTCCTCATATCCAATCTAAACCTCCCCTCTTCAAGCTTGAAACCATCTTCCCTTGTTCTATCACCACAGACCCTGCTAAAGGGTCTGTCCTCTTTCTTGTAGCTCCCCTTTAGATACTGAAAGGCCACTATCAGGTAATATAATATCAGGATATATAGGACATATATTGCTATCGGAATATATAATAGGTTTTCTTATGCATTGATTGCAAGATGCATAAGGAATGCTCTCCAACTCAGACCTAAGCCCATTTATGAGATCCAGAGAGTCGGGGTGCAGAGCCCATTACAAATGTCTCCGAAAGAAACCCAGTGGTTATGGAATGGTTTTTCCAGTGAATTATTAACTGAATAAAGCATATTCCTCTTCTTAAAAAGACCCGGAAGCTTGTGGCTACCTCTCTGAAACATCAGCTCAGTGTTCAAGAACAAGCTGAAAAGCACGTTCACTGGTCAGAATTTTTGAGAACAAAACAGAAACAAAAAAATACTGTTAGGTAAACATACAAATCTACGGAGCACAGTCATGAATGCTGTAGGCAGCTTGGTGCAGTCCATTTCCAGAGCAAGGGATGGTGATCTCAAAAAGGTTTCAGTTCAAAGAAGGAGGAGAAACTAAATAAACTGGAAGCCTTGCATCTCAAATAGAAGTAACAGAGGCAGAGGGATATGATACAACTTCACAAAGTCACAAGAGTCTGCCAGCTGTTTCCCACACCCCAACAAGTAGGGACACCCAACAATGGTATGTGACAGCAACTTTGAAATAAAAGAGGCAAAGAGACTGGTTTCTTCACACAGCACACAACTACACTGCAGAAGTCATTGCCACAAGGTGCCACAGAGACAAAAGTGAGACTACAAAACAGGTGAAAACAGCTGATTACAAGCAGAAGCCAACGGAAATATTTTAGAAATATTATTCTACATTTTGCTTGGTTTATTTGTACTTTTAGACATCCAGCAGTTGGCACCAGCAGAAAGAGGATACCAGACTACACGAGTCTCCGATCGTACTTGGTGCGGTTATTGCTTTGCTCCTGCATCTTCATATACATTAAGGGTTAACTGCAGAATTCTGTTCTCACTCAGTTTTGCCAAGAACAAGGATTTGGGCATTCTGTCTCCTAAGCACTGTGACAGGTATTAGTTAAATCCGACTTTGTAAGGGACACAGCTCTTAAAACTTGTACTGCTGTCTCAGTGCTGCTGTCTGCGGGTGCATGACTATCATCAGCATAATCTCCTTCTCCTACGTTTTTCTTGAAGTATGATAATAACTGAAGAACCTCTCTTAAAGAATTCACCCTCACTTTTCAATCATATCTCCTCTACTTAACAGCAAACTGGAAACTTTACTCAATAATAGCATTCATTCTAAGTTTTCATATGGCACATCCATCACCATATGAAAAGAGCTGCATTGTACCTATCCTGAATTAACAACAGTACACTTAGGTGCAAACTGTAGCTGCTACTCTGTTTTTTGCAAAAAATTGTATTTAAAGGAGCTGAAATACTGAGTAAATATAAAGGGAAACCACATACATGAAACATGAAAATTCAAGGTTGATAATACACATCGCTTTGTGGTAAGAATTTCCAGGAGTCAGCTTTTATGACCAGACTAAGATGCTATTTACTCACCTAAATAATTATTAGGAGGTTTTCAAAGGAGCTCAGTGCTCAGTGTACTGAAATCTTTTGAAAACCTGGTCATAATAGCCACAATGGGAACTGAGCTCTTTTGAAAAACTGCTCACAGCTGAGAGTGCCAAACCAGCGAGGGCTGGATTTCAGACAGGAAACTTGCATCGTAACATCTCTTGAAATACTCAGCGGTGGCTGATGGGAGTGGATGAGCATCTAGACCCTGTCTGCATCAGATGAACAACAAGTTGTGATTCTTCCATTACAGTGATTTCCCAACAGGTATCTTGCATTCCAAAAAGTCCTTTTCTGAGAGAAAATATTGATTTTGAAGCATCGGTTTGATTTTCCCTCGGAATATAATTTCCACACTCTGCAGCTACCAGCATGTCCAGGCAGCTTGTGAATGCGCAGAAACCTCTAGGGAACAGAAAGGAAATCCATGAATTAAAAATCATACATCTGTAGAATTTTGTCAAGCGGGAACTTGTGAAGGAGACATCTGTGGTCATCCTATACCCAGCCCTGAGTAGTTCCATAAGTACTGCATCTCTTCATGCTTTCTGTTTTCAGTGGGGTCCTTATGCCCTTGGGTCGTGTTTCAGTTGTCCAAGACCACTTTAAATTCCATGTGGCTGCCAGCTGCTGCTCCAGCGGGCCACAGCACTCACCGATCTTGAAAATACGAAGACATCTAAAGAGGCAGTAGATGTAGGCACCTGAATTGCTCAAAATCAGCATATTTTAGGACAAGCTGCTACTTCTCTGAGGAGTCCAGGGTGCCAGGAAGATCTTCGAGCCAATAAGCAAGACACAAAGGTGAAAAAATGGTATATGTTTTTTTTCTGCAGTGTAATTACTTCAGATTGACCTGTGGAGACTTACATTTGGAGTTCAAGCAAAAAGAAAAAAAAAAAAAAGTTACTCAAAATCTATGTGTTTTCTACAGGAAAGAAAAGGTTGCTACTTGCTGCACATGTTTTTGCTTCTGTCGTGATTTAGTCATCGCCATTTTCATTCTCCAGATACTTCCAAATCCTTCTGTATCCCTCATGGGATGGGAGATCAGAACCAAAAGCCATAGTCAGAAGAAGATTCCACTGAGGTATATCACAGCAAAGCAAACTGAGAATTTCTGCTACTAAAATATTCAGGCCACATATTGAATTACCTTTTTGATCTTCTCCTGTTAAGAAGAGCTCCTTCCTCTCAAGAGGTTAAACCAGAATCCAAAGTTTTGCTAACTTTAACTTATCAGTGCTATCAAAGGGAAGTTCGTGAGGTGACATCACAGTGCTCATCTGTAATAACGACATTTCCCCACCTGGTGCCTGATGCATTAATGCAATTTCACATACGCAGGCTAAAATTTAAATATGTCAACAAAATAAAATTGAAGCTTTGGCCTACAAAGCTATCACCTGTCATTGCATAACTGCACACTATCAGTCAGTCATAAAGGAGGTGCTCCAGCCCTTTGAACATCTTCGTGGCCTTCGTGATTACACCTCCAAAAGCCAGAAAGTAGCCTTTCTATTTCTGAAACTTGAAAAAAAAAAGGCCAAACACTCAAAAACTAGAAAACTCCTCATTTATTAACTCCCCATAACCTATGTTACAGCCTCTAATTGCTGAACTGAATAATCCTTTCGAGGGAGAACATTTAAATCTGGTCTCTTCCTACTCCTAAATTCCCAGCTTCTCTATCAGAACTATCAAAACTATGTCTGTTTTCTTTTTGCACACTGGACATACGCTAAACTTCAAACACACCTGAAGATGAGGATGAGGCGAGGTGCCTGCTCATAACCTACGAGAGAAGTGGAAGCATTTCTGCATTTTATTTCAACACGCTAAGAAAACAGTAATCTTTGTGGCATGGTTTAGTCTTCAGCATGCAGGGTGTAAAGCAGATTCTTTTAGATGGGACTTCAGTCGATACACACAGCACCGACATGCTGGGTGGGAGCCAGGGGATGGGATCAGCCACCCCAGGTTCTCAGTGCTGGAGATGCAGTGCAGGTGCCGTGATGCATCCTCTCCAATCTGCAACTAAACGAATCCCTCCCAGCCTCTCCATTCTATACAAACCACGTCCATTTAATGCCGTCCTCGTCGTTTTTCCAACCACGAGCCCCGGGGCTGCTCCTAGGACCTCAGCCCCGGCACTTATTAGCTCCCCACGCCGGCAGGCCTCCCCCGCCGGTCGGCAGCGGGCCCGGCTCCGGCGCCGTGGCCTGGGCTCTGCTGCCCCCTGGTGGCGCCGCGGGGACTCTTCCGCCATCCCACTTCCCCGGCGTGCAGCGGGCCAGGCTGAGGGGCTGCTGTGGGATCTGTTTTTTCTCACCCACGCAGCACATAACAGATCCCCTTAGCCTGATGTAAACCACCGCCGGTTTATATATCGCAGAACGAAGGCGAGGAGAGATAACACCGTGTTATCCCATCTGTGGAAATCATGCTGGCTTGTTTTCTGCGTGATTTTCTTTCCCAAACAAATCTTAATATGTCTTTCCTCAGACAAGATAACGGGCTGAAATCAATTCATTCGAGCCATAAACACACACGTTTGGATAATGCTATAAAGGCTGCATTTAAAAGGAAGGGGAAAAAAAAACTGAGCAAAGGTTGATTGTTCCTTATCGTTATCTGCAATTCAATTCTATTACTAGTAAATTATTAACTATATTCAGCTAACTTTGTCTGACTGTTCAAAACAAAGGCATTACTATGAAAGCATACGAGCCAGATGTAGGCCAAAATACTAGTGAACTCTGCATTGTGTGGAGCAAGGAAGGAAGTCAGCAGGTAATAAAACCACAGTAATAACACAGCCTCTGCTGCTTCCCCCCAACAGCATGAATTCCCTCACGCTACAGTGCCTGGGATTTCCAAACACCCCTAGTTCTAATAGCCAACTGCTAAGGTCTAAAAGTTACATGCTGTGCTCTGTCCCGCTTGTCTGCTGTGGGCTGGAGAAACTAGCGTACCATTTGCTTCACCATTTGCCTGACCCACACTCCATGTAGATCTGTCCACTCCAAATTCAGGAATCTCGAGGTTTTCCTTGTATTTTAGCATTTCACTCATCATCTCTTGCAGAAATACGAGACATGTAGAAAGAGCTCTAGTCTCTCTCCTGTTTGAATGTTTAGAAATTGCAAAATAGCTTTGACTGAGATTTGCCATTAAAGACCCATTTGAGCCACATTCTCATGTTGTTTAAGCACAGCATACATTCCCAGTTTCCAGTTTCACATAATCATAGAATGATTTGTGTTGGAAGAAACCTTAAAGAATACCCAGTTCCAACTCCCTGCCATGGGCAGTGTTGCCACCCACTAGATCAGGAGTCCATTCAATCTGGCCTTGAACACCTCCAGGGATGGGACATTCACAGTTTCTCTGGGCAGCCTGCGCCAGTGCCTCATCACCCTTTGAGTAAGGAATTTCTCCCTAGTATCTAATCTAAATCTCCTCTATTTTAATTTAAAGCCATTCCCCTTTGTCCAATCACTATCAGACCATGTAAAGTCAGTCTCCCTCCTGTTTACATGTTCCCTTCAAATACTGGAAGGCTGCAGTAAGATCTCCCCAAAGCCTTCTTCAAGCTAAACAAGCCCAATTCACTCAGTCTTTCTTCACAGGAGAGGTACTTTGTGGCCCTTCTCTGAACTTGCTCCAGCAGTTCTGCGTCCTTCCTGTACTGGGTGCTGCAGGCCTGGATGCTTTACTGTAGATGGGGTCTCATGAGGGCACAGCAGAGGGGGACAATCACTTCCCTCTCCATGCTGGCCACCTCCCTTTTGATGCAGCCCAGGCTACTCTTGGCCTTCAGGGTTGCACGATCACACTGCTGGCTCATGTCAGGTTTTTCAATCACCCAGACCCCCAAGTCCTTCTTTACAGAGCTGCTCTTGTTGAGTTCTTTTCCCAGTCTGTACACATTCCTGGGATTGCCCCTTCCCCCCCCCCCCCCCCCCAAATGCAACACCATGCACTTGGCCTTGTTAAATTTCACTAGAAGGGCCCACTCCTCAAGCCTGACAAAGTCCCCTCAGATGGCATCCCTTCCTTCTGTTATATCAACTGCACTACTCAGCTTGATGTCATCAGGAAACTTGCTGAGGGTACACGGAATCCCACCATCTATGTCATTGACAAAGATGTTGAAGAGCACCAGTCCCGAGACAGACCCCTGGGGAATGCCACTCATACCTGGATTCCTCCTGGGCATAAAGTTGTGGATCACATCTTAAAACTTCTTATGTTCTTATTAACATCTGCAAACAGGCAGATGTTGATTCAGTCCACAGGTTTATCTTGGCGTATTTATCCACCATCTCAGAACTGTGATTCATTTCATTCCAAGTTTCTGTGAGGAGTACGTGTTATACTTGCAGTTCACTAAATACCAGACTTAATGATTCTGAAGAGTACTGTGGTGCCAGAAAGAGCTGTGGTGTTCAAAAAGGTCAAGATACTTCTCCAAGGAAACATCTTCCTCATTCGGCATGCTGTTAGCTGGCTGCAACATGGGACCAATAGTCTATGCATGGTCTCTGAAGAACCACAGGGCAGAAAATGATGCTGAGCAGACACAGGAACACAAGGCTGGCTTCAGTAGTTCTTTACACCACCAGTACCATCATGTCTGAGTTACCAAGTCCTTCCCTTCATGCCCATGGCATTGTCACCCAGGACTCCTGCAGATGTAGTCCCCGGTACATCGCGGCCATATGTCACACAGCTGAACATGAGTAATGCTTTCTACAACTCTGAGAGTTATTTGCACATTCTACAGGGCACAGAGTTTGACCTACGGCTAGAGCTGTACTATCATTTTTTTTTAAGCAACGTGCTATTCAGGCACAAAAGGATAGCAGAGGTAGACCTGAGTAGAACAGGGTTTTGTGGTCATTCCCTGAGCATGGGGACTCAGGGGACTGCTTATATGCTCAGCCTAACAGCTCACCCAACCTAACACCACCTTAAAATTCACAGTAAATAACATTGTCTAGGTTTGTGCCACGTATGCCGCTCTCTCAGTGTCTCCCTAGCAAAGCCCTCTCTGCAATGGCCTCAGCTAGAATGCCTTTTGTTTACAATTTCACCAGCTGAAAGACTCTTTTGAGACCAAAAGAGGGGAGAGAAAGAAAGCTGAAGAGGCCACTATGAGGATCTAATCTATGGCTAAGACTTGACTGGCAGTCTGCATTGCCATCAGCTGTATGCATTGGGAACGCATTTGGGTTTAGATCAGCTGTCTGTGCCTTCTCCCTCATTAACATTGATAAAAGCGATGGCCTCTGCCGGCAGCATGGCATTCCTCAGCATACCAGCTGCAGTCCTATCTTAATGCATCTTATGGGCTCGGAGAATTAATTAGTTCTGATAGTCACCATGTTTCAAAATGATGCCTGTCATAACCCTGCAGATGAAATTACACACCCCTAAAATTCTCCGTATTGACCATTCAGACTCTCCATAGGCCATCACTGGCTTTCTCAGATGTATGGCACTGGCAGGATTTAACTTGCCAAACCTTTTTTTTTTTTTTTTTATCCTCCTTGTTACGTTCCAATTAAGGCTGCGTTAATCAAAGCAGTATTTCCCAAATATTTCCCCCTCCTCTTTCTCCAAGCCTCCTCCTAGGCAACTTGGTAGCTTGTGCCCCCCTTCCTCCCACCTACAATTAGCATTCAGACCTTCCTCTGGGCCTCCCTCCCCCGAGGAAGCTTTCTTCCTCTGAGCATGCTTTATCTTTTCCTACCCTCTGCAAGGTGCTTTGTCAGTTTCCAAACAAAGAGAAAAATGACTTCCCTCAGACATGTGCAGCCTCAAATCACAGCTATTCAAGCACCTTGTGGACAGTTTTACTGTGACCAGCCTAAAACTGAGGCTACACACTGCAAATAATGCTAGCTTGTTTATTTTCTGATGTTCATTCATAAATTAATTTTAGCACAAAATTGCTCTTACCTTTGGCACTGGCTCCTCAGTTCACCCTCTAAGACCTCATAGTGAAGATGTTCTCCAGGCAGAGGAGTTGGAATACATGGTGAGTTCCTCAGCAGAAGCCATTCCTGTAGGCAGGGTGGGATGTACCTGGAACACGGTGCCAGCTTTTGTCACATGCAGCTCACGAGTGTTTGGGCTGTAGTGACTGTTCTGCTTCAGAATGGTCATACTGCTTTTTTTTTTTTTCCTTTTAAATGTACTTTGTTCATATTCCAAAAGAGCTGAGTTTTGTAGGAAACACTGAGAACTCGTGATGTTCAGCCTCCTGCTTCACATTCAGAAAGCACGAAGAGTGATATACAACACAAGTCATGTAGTTACTATTCTTTTTTTTTTTAAGCGCAAGGTATGATGGAGTCATCAAAACTGCAGAGCTAGGTGAGTGCTGCAACCCTCATGTCTGTATCTTCATTAATTTCTAATCACTTTTAAATTAACCTCAAGCACCAGATGCCTGGCACTGAGGAAACACCTCCTTGTGAAGTGCTGAAATATTATTTTCAAAGCCACCTGCAAAAATGAACCATTGCATTTCCTCTGGTTGATTTACATTTTTCACATCGGAAATAGAAAGAGCTACTTGGAGAGAGACAGTGGGTGAATGCAGAAAGTAAAAAGGCAACAGGATCCTATCTACTTGAAATAGGAACACAACAGCAGAGCAGAGGAAGGCTGTGATGGCCAGTGTTACACACAAATGTATGCCACAGTACCAGGCATTTGCAGCACTACAGAGCATGCAAACAGTCTTACTGATCTTTTCAACCAGGCTCTTGTAGCCTGAAGGCTTTCAGAGGTACAAAGGTGACAAGCAGCTGAGAGGGAGCATTTGAGTGGCCCTGACATCCCCAAGGCTGGGCTCCTCCAGATCAGATTGGTCCCAGATTTCAAGTGCATTTGTGCCCACAGTCACTGTTGCTCCACATACTTTCTCGTTTCCCTCACCTGTACCAGTATTATCTATATAAAAAAGCCAAGAGAACCAGCTCCACAAACTCACTTTTATTTTGACATCTGTAGCCTGAGGCTTCCAAAATCTTCACTTTCTTCTAGCAACAAAAAAGATCCAAGGCCTCTTCACCTCTCCAACTGGACAGAGAAAGAGGCAAAACATAAAACTAATCCTTCTAAAGTCAGGAAGATTGAAGACTGGGAACTGCAAGAGCATTAAGGCTCCAGCAGAGCTATAAGAACTGCAAGAAAATGAGAACGCAATAGTTTGCTGCTGTGGCCCTGGAAGAGAACAACCCCAGAAACATGGTCTTGGGCCACCAGGGCAGCACATGAATGCACCAAAGGCAGGAACTGGAGGATGATGAGAACAACAATGGCAAAGCGCAGGTAGATGCTGCCTCCAAGAGGTGCCTTAACCCCTCAGCACTCTGGAGCCCGGCATCTGCAGAGAAAGAGAAGAACATGGACTCCAGCTTGCAGAGATCATCAGCAGACCACTGCTTCTAAAAGCAAGGGGTGAGACAGCAGGCAATTGTCCATATCAACATCACATCGACACAGACAACACCTTTGTCACCAGTCAGTTCACTGAGGTGGTTTCAAAGCTTTCATTTGCAGCAATGCCACAATGCACAGGCTGCTTCAGCCCTCATGCTTGCCAGGAGACATATTAACCTGTATATTTTGCCCAGAGTGGGACAATAATACCCACAGAGTGGAGTCCAGAGCCTGGCATAGTCTAACTCCTACAAATGAGGAAAATTCCCATCACCAGTAGCAAGAAATAGTGGCCAGGCCCTCTGCAGCAGGGCGAGCTATCACTGTGGGGGCTAGCAGAAACTATACTTGACGTGAATGGAGAGGAAGGGAAAAGAAAAAGGGGTTGCTTCTCAAAAGTGCCTATAGGGGAGGTAACAGCAGATAACAGAGTGCTGATTTGTGTTGGTTTTTATCTTGAGTTACAGCACAGGAAAAGGACATGCTTGATTTACAGCTCCTTTCACCACTGCGCTGTCTGAAGTGGCAACAGGCAAGAAGCCCTGCAGCCCTCCAGCTTCTACAGAAGCTGTTGGCTCCCAAAGTGACACACATCACAACCAGGCAAATGTGCTTTGCCCAGGTCATCAGCCTACCCAGGCTGGCGCAGCCTGCCCTGGCTGAGGCAAAATAGCTTTTAACTCCAAACTTCACATTTATATCTCCTTGAAAAATGATTTCAGGTATCAGTTCAACAGCAGGAATAAAAGCAGGTTGTATTCCCTCTCCTACAGTAAACAAGGGACCTGGGATCCTCCTGCAGAGGGGAAAGGCCAGTCTCTGGGTATTTTCAGTATATGGCATAAGGCATCTTCATTCCAGTGCTGAGTGCTGGAAATGTCAGGGAGAAGTGCATCCTACTGCCCATGGAGTGGAGCCATGGGTTGTCAACACTTGGGAGAGGAGATCCTCCAAAGTTCTGCCCTTTTGGAGAGAAACCTGACTGAATCTTTCAATCAGGCCAGATCATACACTGTATGCAAAACTGAAGTAAGGTTTAAGGCCTTGACCTCAAAAAAAAAGGAGAGGCAATTCTTAGGGCCGTACATACTGTCAACATACATGTCACAACTGCTGGCTGCTATCTTGTCTGCACAAACAAGAAATGATTTATTTTCCTTACCATATAGAAGAAAGGCACAGAATCTGCTGAGCATGCAGGAAACATCTTGCCCTGCCGACTCCTACCAGCAACTATGCAGAACTCACGCAGAGCACGTAACATGAGTATGTGAATTTGTGTATAATATATGTATCATCATTGAGTTCTTCAGATTTAAAAAAAAAAAAAAAAATCCTGTTGTTCAAATAATGGGTTATAATTGCATCAGGGACTACCTTTGTGGTCAGAAGGCGAACGGCAGCATCTAGCCATGACTACAAATAGAAATCTGTCAGAAAGGCAGGTGAAAGTGCTGTGCTTACGGCCACCGTGCTTCTGTCACAAACATAACCTCACCTTGAAACACAGCTTTGTATGAAAGAGCGCTTCCAAATTGACTTCAAATGAATGAAAAACCAAATGATATACAAATCTGACGAACAGGAGTCAGCCAAATCATCAGGAACTTGAGAAGTGAGAAAGACTGACTCTACAAGACCAGCCAGAGCAGCAGAAAAGAGCAGCACTAGAAAACATCCACAGAAGTCACTTTTGGCACTGTAAAATGTGCGTCTATTGGTCCTCCTAATAATGTACAAGCAACACAGTTAATTTTCATCTGAAGTTTCAGAAAATAAGTCAAAGTCATTTATCAAAGAAGGCAATAAGAAAAATTCATCTTTTTTATCCAGCTAAGATGCAAGATGTGCCTTTGGCCTCCTGAGATAAAGTCAGAATTTCTTCCCCAGCTACAGTTAGAGGCCCACCCTTGTATTATTAGGGCTGATAAGTCAACTTCCAGAGAGCTTTGCTCTGCCTAAGAACAGCTAAGCAAATGGAATGATAACAGGCACAGCAATTGCTCCAGTCTCCTGTTCATGCCCACCTAAAAGAAGAAAACATCTTCTGTCGTAACAGTTCAGTGTCCTTGATTTTGTTCTGTCAACAGCTTCAGAGAGAGGGATAAATGAACTGAGCCCTGTCAGGATATCCTGTCATTTAGTTAGGAAGGGTTTTCCAGCTTTGCAGTGAACACTGTCGAAAAAGACACTGCGCTTTGGAATTGTTCCTGTCTTCAGGCAAGCTTCACATGATCTATCTTTCACTTATTTTCCATCTGGAAGAAAAGTGTCCTTTTATATTATTCTCCTAAGTGTCTCAAAGAAATAGTAGTTGCTTTAGATCCTAATTTTAGTACTCATGTCTAAAGGGATCTGAAGAAAAACAATTCAAATTCCTCACAATGGAAAACAATCCATTAACTTTATACTTTTTGGCTTTTTTGGTTGCAATGAAGCTGCATTTGACATCACAAGTCCCAGATCAGGTAAGAAGAAGCTTTTTATTCAAATATTGAATTGTCTGTGTCTCTTTTACCCCATGGGAGTGGCTGTACTTTCACTGATGTAATAACAAGGTACTGTACCTTATGGAAGAAAAACTACCACTTCAGCAGTTGTTGATACCGTAAGGCACAGAATTTCAAACCAATAGCTATGCAATTCATCCCTCTGAAATAAGAGAAATGTATCTGTTTGGTCTGGCTGAGAGTTTGACTGAAAGGATGGGTCAAGTATGCTGAGAAAGTCTCTAAAAATAAATAGCAAACCTTGCAAAGATTGTAGCTGGTATTCAACACAAGCAACGAAAGAGAACCAATTGAATTTATAAATCAGAAGATGAAAGCAGAAATTTTGCCAGAGTGAATATTCACCAGTCTAACAAATACAGGGAGGAAATGCTATTTCAGATAGGTGTTAGGGAATTCAGACGTTGACAATAATTGTATAACGTTACAAATCTAAACAAAGGTTTTGTAGGCTTTTGCGGAGCTGGCGTATCTTTCACATGTAAGTCCTACCGATCTGTGGAATTTCACAAGATCTGTTTTCACCACCCTTGTAGTGAGGCAGAAAGACTTGTTCTACAAAGCCGAACCAAGAGTTTAGCAGATAACTGAGATAAATATGCACTCATTTGTACTATCTCAGAAAGCAATGCTCCGGATCGCTGCATTCTGGAGGAAAAAATACGTGTAGAACTGGAAATAAAAGGACAGTGAGAAACTATGGACAAAACAAACAAAAAAAACCAAAAAAGCCATTCAGTTTTGTTCTTTTTTTTTAATGGAAATGTTGTTTGTTAGGTACAAACAAGTACATGGGGCTGTGCTGATCTTTCTCTGAGAACTGGCACGTCTTTTTCCCTTTTTTTTTTTTGTTTTTTTGGTTTTTTTGTGCATTTTCCCTAAAGACAAAAAAAAAAAAAAAAGAAAAAAAAGAAAAGGAGCGAATGGGAGAAAGTGGAAATTACACAACTATTTTAAAATAGTTTATAGCCGGTAGTAGGGAAAGGGCATCACTTATTTGTATTTAGCTGTTATCTTCTATAGTATATTTTAATGCTCTTGTTCCAAAAATAAAATTTTGGGGGATCCCGTTTTGATGAAAACTAATGCAGCGAGATAACTGTAGGTTGTCCCACCAACGGATTTTGAGGTTTAAACTTTATCGTCTTATAAGCCCAGCAGTTCACATAGCCTCAAAGTCTTGATGGCTTCCCCCAAATACCTGGGAAGAGCTGGGCTTAAGTAGTCCTTGGTTAAAGACTTGGGAAAATCATCCAAGGCTCTGGTTTTAGGAGGATCCTTCAATGTTAATGATATTAGTGTGACTCGGTGGAAAGGAGCTGAGGTGTCTGGATTTTGTTTTTATGTAGCCTCGGTCCTTCCTCTGGTGCATACGGAGTCTCTCATTGAGGCTGGGCCACCCAATGCCTTGTGACAATCAAGGCTTTGAAAGGCTTCTGCTCAGATAATCCAGCATGGCACAGCTTGCTGCTGCTTGGCCAAGTGTGTCACCAAGCTGTATCTGCATTGCAGCCCAAAAATCCGGAGAAGGATCTCCTTTTTAATTCAAAGGCTCCTGAAATGCCTCTGTGCTGCACTAAGAGGTTTCACCACCTAACTACAATTCCACCTGAAAGCTGCCCAAGTCAGATTTCAACAGTACGCTTATAAAGACTGAAAACTGACAACTAAGTAGATCTTGAAATGTACTTACAAGTGGGTGATCCGAATCAAACAGAGTTTTCATCTGCTCACAATCAGCTCACAATCTTCGTTACTGAAATGTGCTGCTAACACAAGGATAGGAAGGATAACCAAGAAAGAGGGGAATTCTGTTGAGTGAGGACTTCATGTCAGAATACCAGGGTGCAGCACACACAGAAACCCTACCCTCTGTGCCAGTGTATCCGCCAAGACCAACTGCAAGCTTCTGCAGAATCCCACATGTGTACAGGAGGTCCCCACGTCTGAACCTGGACAGAGCAGGCTTGCATGTGCGCATCTGGTATTTGGAAATCCCTTGACAGAATAACTAGAACAGAATAACTAGAGACTATCCACTAAGCAGGGAGTTCTGTCCTTGGAAGAAATGACTTGCAATGGACCCTGGATAGAAAACAACTGAAGCTCTTGCTTGTTGGTGCTGCCCTAAGGGTTAATGGTCAGTCTGTTGAGGTGGGAGACAGAGAAAACCTGTTAGGGTAGCGCACAGGCCCAATTCACATGTATTGGCATTGCCCAGTCAGGCTGGGTCTGATGCTGGAAGGCTACCGTCAAACTGGGCAGGGTCTGAAGGAAAGCTGGGGAATGCCTCAGGAACTTGGAAACTAGCATAACAGCAAACTCAAGAAATGCTGTTTACCTAAATGAATGAAGAAGTTGTCATTTGATCTCAGGCTGTACGTATTCATAGGAAGGGAGCAAGCAGTAAACTGGTAACAGAGCAGCTTCCTAGCTGTCATGCAACCTACAGGGGAGCAAAAACAGGAGACTGAAGCAAAACATTCACTGACAAATTACAATAGACAAAACATACCACACCTGTTTCTCCACAACTGACCATTCCCAAATCAAAAAAGGGCTTTCTAAGAGATCTTGCTTGAGCTAAATTTTATGCTAAAACCTCCAGTGTCCTGTATTAATTATACTCCTCAAGTATAATTGTCCTTCTGGCGTTATAGCCTGTGAAGATACTTTACAGGCTTAACAGACTGCTATTAACTTACAAAAATATTTCAGAATGAATGCTGCTGCTATAACTGGCCCCTACATGCACACATACACAGAACCATGCACATACACAGTGGGCAGGTACAGTTTTTCAAGATGAACATTAAGCATTTCCTTGGGTTGATCTGGCAGCAGTTCAGACATTGTCTTAATTGACTAAGTGACTAGTTAATTGAAAACCCATTCAGAGTGTTCATTTGAATCATCCTGGATCAGATAGGAAGTCTGTCATGGTCGGTACCGCTTCAGTGAGTTAAGACCATTTGGTATGTCGAACAAGAAAGCAGAGCACTTTACAATACTTCCTCTCCTGTAATGATAGCTTCATTTATTACTTTTTGTTGGCTCTTAAAAACTGCATTTTGTATTACCTTACTTCTCTTCACTGTGAATTATGAACTCACTTCTAGAAACACTTAACAGGAAGACAGCAGAGGAAACCAGCATTAAGTGGGGCTCAGCAAAGTCTTTTTGCTTTAAAACAGACTGACTGTTTTAGTAGCAAGAAGCAGACTTTTTTTGGTATATAGATGTTTTCAAAACTTTCATTTCTACAGCTACAAGACACAGTACTACCACTGTGACACTGCCCTAAGACTTTTCTCCTTTTTGACATCATCTCAATTCATTTGTAAGGTTTTGCATTCCTGAAACTCCAAGACAAGGAGTGTGAGCCCTTGGTTTTTAAGCTAGAAATCTGTGGCCAGGTTTCCTAAGCTGAGCTGTCTGTGGTTTTCTCCAGGTAGGGGGAAAAAGAGACGAGGCTGCATTTCTCAGTGTGCTCCAGTGGGGTCAATTTGAAATTACCATTCTCCCTTATCCTCCAGTTCAATACAATAGGGCTGAGAACAAGACATCCACCTTTGAAAAGACCAAAGGCTAGTGCCATGTTCAGCGTGCACAGAAGCACAAGCATTTTCCTCCACACCTCATGTTTGGTTTCACCACTGATACAGGAGACACAGGTCTTCCTCTGTCCTGCTTTGGGATTGTGAGGCAGTTTGGGAATTAATAATCCATAGGTTGTTGCTCTCTTGGTAATCCCTTTTTTAAGACTGCTCAACTTAGCATTTCCTGGATAAAGTGTTATAAATAGAAATAGGGTTTATCCTGTATGAATATATTGAATATACTTCACGAAGAGAAGGCTACTGGAAAGCCCTGGTAAGTGACGCACTGCCTAGTTCAGCCCCAGAGCTGGGATTTATATCTGCAGACCAGGACACAGCTTGTGGCTGAGAATAAAGCTGAGCTACGTTGGTCATTTGTCAGCAAAGCCACTGGGGGCAGAGTTAGATCAACTGAGAGACCCTTTCCTCCTTTTTAATCAGTCTTTTCCTGAAACAGATGAAGAAGCGATGTGATCAAAAGCTGCTCGTTCAAATGAAAACTCAGTGTACACCTTGCTCTCTAAACCTTGAAACCCGGTGCCCTGCTGGCTACATCAAAATTACCAATGGGACTGGGATACCAGACTGCAGGTATTTCTTCTGTCAGAGGTTTTTACTGTGAATACAGCTCTGTGTGGATTAGAATATATTGATTTGTCTTATGAACAATCTGTTCCATGTGATTTTCCTAAGGAATGTTGATGTTTATTTACAGACAGCATTTACTGGCCTCACCAGCCCCAGAATTCAAGCATCTATGTCTAAAGTTAATCAACAAATGGTATCAGAGGAAGATAAACACTGATATCAATGCCTACAGGATTTTGCTTTGAGTAGCATCATAAAATGTCTTCCTATTTATTCTGCATACTTCAGATGAATGATAGTGTACGACAGATTATTTAAACTGCCAGATATTGCATGGAAGTGTAGACAGAGCAGGAAGAAGTATCTCAAAAGAAATCTGGTATTCTCCTGAAGAGAAAAGCATCATTTGAGGAAGATGAAATACCTACTTTGAACTTAGCACTTAAAAGAACCTTGATATTTAAAAAACTAAATAAAATAAAAAATTAAATGCTACCTCAAACCCAAACAGATAAAATTGCTGTTTTGAGACTGTAGAACTGAATAAAAAAAATATACTGTGCAAAAGACTTGGCTGCAAGGATGTTTTTAGCCCTTGATACGCATGTGTATCTTAATGAAGGAAAAAATGTTACATCGATACAACTAAATTTGAAGGGCTCTTCTCTGACATTTAAAGAGAAAGAGGAGATTGGGAATTTCAGTTTTCCCCACAGAAGTCTTTTATGTGCTTTAGCGTTGCTCGAATTTCTTTTCCTCAGGTATTACCTAGAAATTAGATCACACAGTCTTTCTTTACCTGGATGCCGGCATTCTTGTATGAAGGAAATTCAACAACCTGAGTGCTGCCAGGGATACTGGGGCCCAGACTGCATGGGTAAGCTCTTTTCTGATAGAATTTGAATAGAAATAAAGAATTGTTTTTTCTTGCTTTCAGAAACTATTTCCACAAGAATTATGCTTTTCAGAGTTTACTACAGGATCAGAACAGCACTGCTTATCCAAAAATTGAAGGTTTTGGAAAAAAAAACCAACAACACACATATCCAGAGATTTGTTTGGAAAGAAGAATTAATGGAACATTTCCAAAAATTCAGGGAGCTCCATGGATTTTGAGATATTCAAAACAAATAATTTCAGTCAATGGCTGAAAAATGACTTTTTGCATATCATGCAATAGCTGAAGTTGGCAGGGACCTCTGGAGGTATCCGATCCAATCCCTGTTTAAGCAGGGCCACCCAGAGCAGGGTGCTCAGGACCATGTCCAGATGGCTTTTGAAGATCTCCAAGAAGGAGACTCCACAACCTTTCTTGACAACCTGCACCAGTGTTCCAAAACCCATACAAGTAATGAAGTCTTTCCTGATCTTCAGAGGGAACCTTCTGTGTTCCAGTCTGTGCTTACACCACTTTTATCCAGGCACTAGGCATCAATGAACAGAGCCTAGCCCTGTCCTCTTTACATCTTTCCTTGGGGTACTTAAGAACACTGATGAGGTGCCCCTGGACCTCCTTTTCTCCCTGCTGAACAACCCCAGCCTTCTCAGCCTCTCCTCCCAGAAGAGATGCTCACATCCCTTCATCATCTTGCTGGCCTTTCATTGGACTCCTTCCAGCATGCCCATTCCTCTCTTGTACTGAGGGCACAACACTGAACCCAACACCCCATGTGGGGCTTTGCCAGTGTTGATCCCCTTCAACTGAGAAAATCCCCATAATAGATTTTGAAAATTGAAGTTTTCAAACAGAAAATTTTCAAGTTTTAATGTTAGGTCAGAAATACCCTTTTCTGAATCTGAAGTACTTCTTAATATATTTAACTCTTTACCTCCTGACCTAGAAGGGTCTTTTCTTTGAGTTATTTTTGAACAGCCAGCAAAAGTACAAGGCCATTACTCAAGTAGCAACAATGAGGAGCGCCACTCCTCCAGCAGTCCCTTCCTCAGGAAAAATCTTTCAGCATCTCCACAAGTACTTTAAATTTCAGGCTACTGACACAGGCACCAAAACCTGCAGAGGATGTTTCCCTGCCCACAGAGAGCATTTCCTCCTTCAGAAAAGGGAGTCAGCATCCGGTTTAATATCTGTGAATTCCTTCTACCCACAAAATAGATAAATAATCATCTTAGCGTGGCCCACACTATGGTTTAAATATCAGACATTTATCTACTAAAACAAAACAATAAATAAATATAAAAATTTTAATTCCCATTTACAGCTACTTCTATGGAAATAAACAGAAGTGTAGAGTGTAATGCAGACTTCCTCTGAAGAAAACCACTTGTGCAGTGATTTGCCATTTTCCCAATGGAAATGGAACCTAAGTGTCCAGAAGGAGAACATTTGATAATCCCATACTTTAGGGTGTTGCACGAGGCCACGTGAGGTGTATGGGTGCTTTTAGAATCAATGGTGAGCTCTGCTTTGCTGCGGACAGAGGCTGCAGGAGCATGGAGGCCACAGAGGCAAGGAGGCTCCTTCTTCCTTCAGGCAAACTTCCTAATCCCCAAAATCAATGTCTCTGAAAATTAAGGTCACAGCATTATTTCTGCTGCCATTTGGAGGAAGAAAACAGCTCTCTGCATTATCTCAGTTTCTCTAAGAATGTACAGCATGCCTTGAAATGTTTGGAGGAAAGCAGGTCCTTCCTGAAGCTGAAGAAAAATCCCTGAGTAGGAGTTTTCTTCACCTTTGACATCTGATGGCAATGACAAAATTAGCACTTAAATAGTGCTCTGACTTCCTTGAACGATAGCCCTTACTGCTACACATGGTATGAATGAAAGATGTTTTGTCTGCTTCCCTTCCTACTGAGAACCCCAAGTAATGAGCTACCTCTTTGTTAATAGGCATCAAGAAAAAGGGATCGACACAGGGGAAAGGAGCACAGCCTTTTATCACTGCCATCTTGCACCTGCCCTGCCAGAAAATAAGTGATACCACCAGATCACAAGAACATGGCTTTGTAGAGAGAGTTGTTGCCAGTGAGAGGTCCTCTCCACCTAATCCAGACGCAAAAGCCAAAGCTGGTGGAGTTTTTGTGCCCAACATGAGTCATAGATGGGCCTCAGTGGAAGCTACCCCTACCCCAGCTCACATTTCCACTCTGGGCACATATTTGTATGTCTCAGTGCTGCTGTCTGTGGGGAGCCAAATGAAGATAAGTAATCCAAGAAGAGGCTGCCTTTGAAAACAGTTAGGAAAGGTAAATTTAGCTCCCAGTTCATTCAAACACAGGGGTTGGGCCAAGTGACAGTACCAGCATCACTCTGTGTCCCATGTCAGAGTCCTGGTGCTGCCTTCTGAAAACCTGGGAGCGAGGGGAGAGGAAGTGCTTTATCTGCCTGACCAAACTTGTTGAACAATGCAGTAATTTGCTAAGCTTCTGATAAAGCCGTCCCTTGGTGGTGGAAGCAAAACAGGAGACAAGATGTAGTGAAGACAAGGGGAAGTGGAATGAATACAAATAGTAAACACTGTACTGTCAGCAGTTTTGAAGTATAATTTCCTGGAATTTGTACCAGAAAGGCTGCATTTTCTCTATCTATCTTTGCTCATTTAATAGAAGCATCAGAGCAGTTAAAATTGTTTTCATTCACAGCAAACATTAAAGAGTTTATATCCATGCAAGTCCTAAGGATTGATATGCCTGTCACACGGTACCCAGAAAACAAGATTCACTAAAAGCCACTTTACAGATTAAAGTACATGTACTTATTGTACTTATATGTAGTTTAACTCATTTCTGGTTATTTCATCTCATCTCTTAATACACACTTTTATTTCAGCAAGTATAAGATAAGCCAAACTCAAACATTCACCTTTAAATGATTATTCCTGAGAAGTTTAGGATTCTTCCTGGATTGTCAGAACCAACAGATCTTAGAGATTCAACATTAAGATACAAACATACAAAGATTAACAGATTGATACAAAGCCAAAGTCACTAAAATTTCTTGCAGACATATGCACATCCACTTAATTTTTCATCACTCTACACAAAGCAGATTTATTTTCATGTGAACTTCCCTGTCACTTAACCACCCTAAATCATGATTAAGTTCCTCAGTGGCGGCATAAATCCAATGCTGCCCACTTCAGCCCACACAGGGCAAACCAAGGCTCTTCATAACCAATAAATCTACCAGAAAGGTACAGCAGAGCAACCTCAAGGGCAATGAGAGTTTGCTGCACTTAGCCACCATCTGTATTGGGATTATGGTACTGAATGGGAACTCCAGATACACTGACAGCTCACAGGAAGGAAGGGCTTATGTCAAGAAGTTAATAAACCGCGTCCACAGAGAGGCTTCACAACTTAAAAAGAAGGATATTCCTACAGGGAGGAAAACCTGACAGAACAACCGGAATAAAAGCAATTATTATATGCATTTTCTATAGGTAATCGCTCATTTTTATTTTTTATTTTTTTAAAGTGAATATTGAAAAATCTCAGCCAAAAATTGAACTACTTTGATTTGGTAATGTAGTCGCACTTTCTCATCCTTTCTGTCAGGCTGGGGTTTGTAGTCAAACATCATCTCACTTGTTATACCACCACCTGTAACCATGGTTTTAGCATCTAGGGATCTGAAAAACATAACACATCTTTGGCATATCTTAAGTTTTACAGTAGCTACAGCCCATTAGGAGTGAAGCAGATCATGAGATACCCGAATCTCAATTTCCAAGAGGATTTGAATCAAATATCACAGTCTTATGGGAGGTACCAGGGAAGTACTTTCCAAATAGAACAAATATAATTTGGGGAGACAAAAAAAAAAAAAAAAGCTTCATTTTGGAATAAGAGAACTATTTTTTGTGCAATCCTTTTTTTTAAAGAAATAAGTAATTAAATAATTTTCCCGTACTAAAGAGGGATGCTGGTTTCTGCTGAAGCTGAGTTTTTAGTGGGTAGATTCAGGTCTATTCATATAGGATTCAGCCATCATCTGAGGTCTCTGCCTGGCCCAAATCCCCTTCGAGGTCCTCATCTCTAATATGCAAGGGGAGCAGAAGAGCAGAGCAAGCTGACTGATTGTTCATTGTCATTTCCAGTGTGTCCAGGAGGAGCTGCATCACCATGCAATGGGAGAGGACACTGTTCCCAGGGCTTGAACGGAAATGGAACATGCACTTGTCAGGTACAGCCTTTCTCTTAGAGTAAAAATATAACAACAGCATATAAGTACAGCTAAGGAATAACAACAAGTACTATTATACAAAATAATACATACTACATTGCACTGTAAAGTAATTCAGAAATAGCAGAGGTAGACCGCATGGAGTTCATTTTGCTTAGTTTGCACTAAACTTAATAGCATTATTACTAAAGGCCTAGACAGGTTCAGGAGAAATTATTAAAAAACTCTTCTACTTTTAGGTTTGGGGAGACCGTATCACTCTCTACAATGAACTGAAAGGAGGTTGTAGGAAGGTGGTGGGTGGTCTCTTCTCCCATGTTAACAATAATAGGGTAAGAGGGAATGGACTTCAGTTGCACCATAGGAAGTTCAGGTTGGATATTAGGAAACATTTCCTCTCAGAGCAGTGCTGCAGTGGCACAGGCTTCCCAGGGAGGTGGTGCAGTCACCATCCCTGGAGGTATTCCAGAACTGCCTGGATGTGGCACTGAGGGACGTGGTCAGTGGGCATGGTGGGGATGGGCTGGTGGTTGGACCAGATCTTAGAGGTCTTTCCCAACATTATTCTATGATTGTGTGAACCTTGAAGCGTGTGGTTTGAGTTCTTCCATTCTTTATGGTGTGCTACCGATCGTGACTTTTCACCTTAATTAGAAAGAATGTGTCTTTGGGACTGTAGTCTCAATACTATGTTTCTTTGTTGAGGGTGTAATGTGCAGTGCTTAATAACTTCAGCCAAAAATATTTTAAAAGAGAAACACACTTCACACTTTTCTACTTCACCCAGTATGATTAATCTTTCTTTTAAACCAAAACCACATCTTTGGGGGACATATGAAAAGTAGGCTGAGTGAAAAATAGTCAGGAAATACAGTTTCATAATTAAAAGAATGATTTTGGCAATAGGCTTGATTATTGTTCCCTACTGTTAATTTGAGAAAACACAAAAAAGTATAGAGAAAAATTATTCCAAAGACAACACTTTCTTGAACACCATAGTCAGTCAGTCCTGATTTGCTGACTGATTTATTTTCTTTTTCCTTTATAGAGCTACGGATGTGGTTTAGTTTTTTTTTGTTGGTGTTGTTTGTTTTTGTTTTGTGGTTAAAGATGTTGCTTTCAGGCTGCTAACCATATATCTACCTGTATATAGATGACAGATTTAAGTTTTAATTTCCATTCTGTAATTCCAGAAAGGATTTGCTGGGACAGCCTGTGAAAAATGTGCTGAAGAACATTTATTTGGTCCTCAGTGCACATCAGGTGAGTTTGAGCTCTCTCAATTGAAATGGGGATAAGCAGGTGAGCGCAAGCTGTATTCAGACTCTAAAAA
Source organism: Alectoris magna (assembly GCA_030625065.1). Classification (NCBI taxonomy): domain Eukaryota; kingdom Metazoa; phylum Chordata; class Aves; order Galliformes; family Phasianidae; genus Alectoris; species Alectoris magna. The sequence continues at coordinate 143,602,504 of CM060560.1, forward strand.
ATCACAGTGAAATGTGCAGGGAGCCCAAGGTTTTCCATCAAGAGCTGTTCTCTGCTTCAGGAAACACAACAGGGAAAGAAAATGGGCAGCTACTGAATCCCTCATTCAGAAGGGGGCAGGATTCAACACAGAGCTGTGCAGACAGTGCTGTCAGTGTAGCACTACAACAATACCTTTAACATTGTCCTTAATATCTTTGTTTTGTCCAATAGTAAAAAAAAAAATTAAAAAATTAGGAGTTAGAATAATTTTTGTACTCCTGCAATAGGGCCTTCCTGTTATCTAGTCATGTGAACAAGTTTTCATCCTAAATGATGAAATTGTATTTATTTGATCCAAATACAGGAGGTTGTTGTGGCACTTAAAATGTTGGGTAGGAATATATCAAATGCAAATAATTTACAGTGGCTTCAGAGTTTTAGTATGACTTTTAAATGCATGTACTAACTAGAACTTCTGTATCAAGGCAGGAAACACCCACGTGGCATTGAAATTAATGGTTCCTGATGGATCTCCCTCTCCAAAAATTAATTACCTTGTCACTGGATCCAGTTCTGCTTTCAGTCTCCACTATATTCTATGCCACACAGCTCCGTAATCTTTCAAAAGTGTGAAAAAGCATGATTTTATTGATTTTATAGTGCTTTTTTTGATTGGTTGATTGTTTCACTAGTTAGCCATATTTCTTTTAGTAGTAGTGGGACACTAAGTGAAGGATCCAAGCTATTTGGACTATTTAGTATGAAAATAGATTGCCAGTTAATACATAGCATTCTCCTATTTTGCCTGTTTCTTAATTTTTATTTACCTTTCTCCTTTACCTGCTGAGCATTAGACATATTCAGAAAATTATCTGAAGAAAAAAAAAATTACTAAGAAAAGTCCCTTTCCTATGTGGTAATACTTATTTAACTCTAAGTAAAATTTTCTTAAGATTTGCATTAATTATACCTAAAAAGAGTCATGAATAGACTCAGTTCAAATCTGTCTTGGCTCTTCTACACTAATCCTATACCACAACTGACTCAAAGGCATTTTTGTCCACTGGATGCCAGTGTTGATACACAGAAATGCAACTAAGTCAACGTTTTCATAAAAATAGAGTACTCAAATGAATTCAGTATTGGAAATGTAATTATTTTCTGAGCAGCTACTGGAGGATTCAATGGTGTATTAATTTAACGATCATTTTACACTTCAGCTTTCAGATATTTGAGCTCATCCAAGTTTTATAAATATTTATAAATACTGTATATTTGTGATTAACTACTTTTCTACAATACCTTAGATGTTGCTAATTATTATAGCAGGAATAGTAAGATGGGTAAAGTATTACTAATTAAGTACGGTAGGTGATTTGCAAGAGCCCAGGCTGTTTGTAGAGGAGAGTGGCAAAGTGTACCGCTGTAACTTAAAGTCACCAATACACCTTTGTACTTCCTGGTCTTTTTTGGTATAACTGTGCAGGGCTTGTTTTAAAAGCATTGTAATGGTAATTGAAACAGTTACAAGGCTTTTAAGAATACATGAGGTTTCAAAAACATCTTGTAAAAGGGCCTCACAGTTGACTGGACTCTGAATACAGAGTCATGTGTGCATATTTTCACGAGGTTTGTGATCAGAAATAGCAGAGTAAAAGAACAAACAGGACCAAACTAAGTGCTTCAGACCTAGTCCTACACAGTGACCAATTATCCTTTTAAGTAGATTAATGCTCTTTCGGAAAAAAAATGTCACATAACTCATTTTCTTTTGTTTGAAAGGCAAGCAAACAGAATTAAAGCAAAAATTAAATATTTACTACCCGCTTGATAACGGTAATAAAAATGAATTATGTTACATGTTTTATTCAATTTGGGCTTAAGATTGTAAATTTAATTTTTCATGACTTACTGTATTAGCAATGGGTCATTTTGGTGTTTCAGGCCCTCAAGCTATTATCAGACTGCAAAAATCAGAATCTGTTACTTGCAGATGTATGCAGCTGTATGTACTGATTTTCTCATTAATAGAAAACTATAAATTTAAGAACTCAAGTCAAAGCTTGGTTTTGAAAATTGCACATGGTAATACTTAACAGTTGTTGACCAGGGCACTATTTGCTACAGATAACCACTAAATATATCTTTCCAAGTACCAGCCTGAGTCAGTAAATCCAATCCATTTCTCCCTCTAGTTTGCAACTGTGTTCATGGAGTATGCAACAGTGGAATTACAGGAGATGGAAGATGCATTTGCTTGTCTGGATACCAAGGCCTCAGCTGTGATCAACGTAAGCAGCCTATTTTCTATATAAGATATATTCAACTGCTCTAATGCGTTAAGAATTGGTAAGGACAGGCAACCAAACATACAATAAAACTCAAATCCTGCCAGTGAGCTGCCATAACCATTATCACCCCTACAATCACTGTAAATTATTATGACAATAGCAATGGGATTGATGGTCTGCAGATCAGGAGAATTTTCAGCTAGTAAACTGGAGGATAGAGTGTCTCCTGGCACAATATGCAGACACGGCTTAATCTGTCACCCTCTGTCCCTCAGCAATAGCTGAATGCAAGGCCTTGCAGTGCCCTGCAAACTCAAGATGCACTACCTCAGGCGAGGATGGCAGAAGACTGCAATGCACATGTCTACCCAACTACCATGGAGATGGTACACAATGCGAACGTGAGTAATCTTCATCTACAGTAAGTTTTTTGGAAACAGCAATACTAATATTTTAGTTCATATACTGAGTACACTTTTGAAACAAATCTCACCATCATCATGACTTAACTGTTCTTCAGTGCATTTCCCAAAGCAATCTGAGATACACAACCAGATTCCTTCTGGATCATACTGAACTCTAAAGTAGACTCCAGAGGCACATCAGTCCAAAGATCAGACAAAAGCTAGTAATGCATAGTGCTTTGAAATGCATATTGTGGATATTAGGTCATCAGTGCTTACAAATCCACTCCTATCACATCATTTGCTAAAGTCTGACTTCAGTTTTCTTTCATAAAAGTCAACAACATCAAGCAGGGGTCTATACTGACTGACTGTCCATCATATGTTGGCTCAGTTTTATCATTAAGCATAAACTCCATAGAAAAGCTCAGTTTAGCTTTCCTGTTTTCCATGAAACAAAGATAATGGCATCTCAGCTAGAATAAAAAATCTGCCATAAGGTTTTTTTCATAGATTCCTCTACTTGCCACTGAATACTCAAATTAACCGTATTGCAAGAACCCAGATTTTGTTTCTTCTGCTTACAGTATATCTTGCAGCATCAATTCCTCCTTCTAGACAAGTTTTAATGAAGAATAAAAGGCTGTATTTGAAGCTGGAAGCACTATTTAGTAAATGTTCACTTGGAAAACCAGAAGTCATTCTTACTCTATCCAGGAATATTTACAGCATGTAATTCAGTCCTCTTGGTCTTGAATGTCTACCACCCTCTCTGAGCACTCTTGAATACCACCTAAGAGGAGGACTTCAGAAAGTGACTCCTCAAGGAATGCAAAGTCCTACTGATGATATTGTTCCTCTGCCCAAATACCTTCAGCTACTGGGATCATCTGTGGCTTAAGTCAGTGTCACACATCTGACTAGCTGACAAACAGAGGACAAGTAGCTCTAGGACAACAAAGTATGTAACAGAGGACAGCAGTAGCTGCTTCATACTCAGCTTAGAAGTGGTATTGTTCCTTGACAGTCTGAGGGTATGAATGTCCATGTATGTGATTTTACACTGGGATAGAAGAGAAGGCTTGTCAGAATGAAGCTGAGCATTGCCAATTCTCCCAGTCCCAGCTGAGGGGAATGAAGAGGAGGACAAGAGAAGACAATGAGTATCGGTGCCTTTTTGTTCACTCAGGGGCCTACCAGCTTCCAGCTTCAATGTGTGCTGAACTGGACACAAAGGTGTGTGAAGAAGCATTGCTGAATTATGAACAAGAACAAATAATGACATTGCCTTTACAAAACTGGCTTCTGGAAATAGATAGAGAGCTTCTAGTCCAGTCCTGAATCTACAACAGTGTGGAAGACACAAGTAAAGAACTTGCTGGCCAGTTTTCCATATAGCTGAATGGTTGACACTATATTGTTTAATTACCAGAAAGAAAACAGTGAAGGCCTATCATACTGAGAAATAGTTTCCAACTGATCTATCACACACTTAAAGCTTTTACTGACCTTGTATCACCCAGCTGGCCTCCTTTGGTTAAAAGCCACTAGAGAACAGGGAAATAGATGTGATATTTTAATGAGTACATTATGTGATTATATCTGTTTATAACTCAGTTCGCCATGTTAAGAGACCATTTCTGTACAAAAGCAACAACAGATGGTTGCTATGTTAGTATAAGCACATTCCTCCCTTCTGTCTTCATGCTGCCACAATACTTTGGACTAGGATGTTATGAGAAGTTGTCACGAGAAGTTTAGTCTACCCGGGCTTTGTCTGGCATGGGGATGTTTCAGTAAATCTTTGTATTCAATTTTTAGAATGTGGGCCTTAATTCTTTTACCTTTTTTTTTTTCCCCCTCAAGCTATCAATCCATGCTATACGAAAGTCTGTGATCCTAATGCCAACTGCACTTACCTTGGACCAAATCGTCACAAATGCACCTGTCGAGAAGGTTTCAGAGGGGATGGTCAACTCTGCTTACCTATAGACCCTTGCCAAGCGCTATACGGGAATTGCCCTGTACAGTCTACCGTTTGCATATATGACGGCCCAGGAAAGGTTAGTGTTAAACTGGTGCCCCAGATGTTTCCTGCATCAGCTGCCTAGGAACGAATAAAGTTTCATCTCCAAAAAGGAGCCACAAGTGTCTCAGGGAGGCCAAGGCCTATTCCTAGTTTAGGCATAAGCTCTGTAGGTGGCCAGGAGGTATCCCCTTTCCCTCTCCCTCTATATGTATAAGTAAGTGTGTGTCACCCTCTGAAGGTGGAGATGAAAATAGCAGTCTTTTTTGTAGAATGTTTTGGCTCAAATTTGTCTCACATAAGTGGAGGCACTGAAATGAATCTTCTCACATATAAATTTTCTATCATCTGTGACTGCAAGAGGCTTGTAGGACCAGTAGGGTCCTTACATAGGTACCATAGATAAATATACCTAAAGTTAGTGTAACCTGAGTCTTTGAGGACTGCTGATGAAAGGCACCAATGTATAGGCTGCACATTATTCATGCTGTCAGGAACTGGCTCAGGCTTCTGTGTTGTACTTCTGCCACTGAAAAAACAAGAACCTAACCTTTCTACATCGACTTTAAATGTTTTCTGCCACAGAAGTGAATCTAAAGGCTTTATCTAAAGGTAATTTATCTGGGAGTCACTAATTTTCTGGAGTGGATAAAGCCTTGCAGGAAGTTGTATAAATATGGATGAGCTTTATACTTGCATCTGAACTCACCAGGTGATTAACTAAGGCTTTGAAATTTCTTGGTCTTTAAATCCTAGGAGCAGAAAGTATGCTGAGATCTCTATTTTGTGCATGTCTAATTTCTCTCTACCCTCTCCCATCCCTTTGATGCAGTCCCACTGTGAGTGCAAGGAGCATTATACAAACTTTGTTCCTGGGAAAGGATGCAGCATGACAGACATCTGCGAAACAAACAACACATGCCACAAAAAAGCTACATGCTCAATGGTTGCTCCGGGACAGATTATGTGAGTATTTCTTCTTATTAAAGTTTCCACCCAGTTTCTACTTCCTCGCTATCATAAGCAGACTTAAAACCAATCCAGTGGATGAGCACTTTCCAAAGTTATTATTAATAGTTTTGTTATCAAGGACAAAGGACAACATTTAGTGGAGTTAGGATCAACAGAATAGCACATCAGCCCAATAGATAATGCCTACTAAATTTTATTTTTATTAGCTCTCAGAGGTCATTTCTACACCGTTTTTTTAAAAGGATCAAGACCTGTTTTCTGTACCTCAGGACAAGCAGCATGGTCTGGCTTACAGCTAAAGGCTCTTCCTCTTCAAAATCACAGCAACTGCCTCTTGGCAGAGGTCCCTGGCACACGCTCTCCCTTCAGCTGTGCCTGAGCATTGCCTGGGAAAGTGTTGTGTGGGCCAGAACCATGCCAGGCAGCATGCTAAAAAATAATCAGGATTAATTAGCACAGGACAGTGCCGGAGCCCTGGCTGTTTTCAGTGTACTAACCAGGGCATCTGTCCCCCATGCTGCAAAAGCAACACTCACCTCAGCAGAATCCTCAAAGCACGCAAGAAACTGTGCAACTTACAGCAGAATCTCTTGTCTTGTAGAGAAATTTATTTTGCAGATATTAGGAGAAAAGTCTGTTTCAACACGAGACTTAACAGTGCTGCATCAGCCCAAGAGCTCCAGAAGTGCTGGCATTTGGGAGCTGAGAATTAGAATGTAAAAGACAAGACAGGCCATTAGCCATAAGAAGGCTAACAAATCATTTTATAGGTTTACAGACAGAAAGTGTTCGCATGAAAGAGTATACTTATTGCCAGTTCTTGCCTCATCACCCAGCTTATTCTTACAGTGAAAAATTAAAATCACTATTGTGTAAGCTATTGTGCATTTCCAACAAGTTTCATTTCTGGAACACACTGTACTACTCAAAATGTACTCTGTTGCTGCAGTGCACCAGCAGCTCCAGGTGTAAAACTTCAAAGATCGAAGAGTATTTATATCTGAAATCAGGATCAAAATGCAAATTTTCTTGAGTTAAAAATTTAAAACAAAATTCTGCGACGCATAAATCAGCACATTTCTTTCCTAGTTTATCACCAGTTCACTGCTGCCACTCAGTTTTTAACAGCTACATGCTTACAATTCCAAAATGGGAAAATTAAAAATTTATGATGATAAGGAGAAAAAGAAAAAAACACAATATAAAATACCTTGTATGTCATTCAATTCGTGGCCTTTAACAGCAAACAAACAAACAAGCAAACAAACAAAAACACTGAAGGAAGTACTAATTTGTATCCCACTCTTGTCTGTTGGGCAAAAAGTGAAACTGCCCTGAATAGTTTCCAATTAAGATGAAACCATTTATGAAAGAGAAACTTTGCAAAGAAAACAATTGATTGGTAAATGTGGGCACAGTAAATAGTCTCTGATACACATGACAGCGTTTTTGTTGCAGCCCCAGACTTAAATTGCATTTAGGGTTTGGGACTAGGTATAGGCCTTGTTTGGATTTCCTTTTTTGGGGGGTTTTTTGTTGCTGGGGTTTTTGGTTTTGTTTTTGTTACTTTTGTTAATTTCCTCTCAAACACAGAGCTGTAGTAAAGTACACAAACCTGTGTTCTTCCTTTCCACTTCTTTTTCATTAAAGACTCAGTTGCACAGCTAGCTTCCCACATGTAATTACTTCTGCTTTCTCCAGAATCAAATGATCTGTACAGGAATAAATCTCATACACAAAGATGTAGAAAAGACAAACACCTATGGTTTGTGAACATAACACAGCAACCCAATGGAAAATCAAGGCTGTCTACTTCTGTTGTCAAATAGATCTTTTCTGAGTGAGTGCTGACATTTTCTACAGCACTGCTTCAGCAAGCAATTACATACAGCCTTGCCCAGAAGCTACGAAGCTTTGGCTGGTGCAGAAGTACAGTGCTTGTGAGACCGTAACATCTCTGGTTTCCATGCAGAACTGGCTTTCCCTCAGCCATCTTCCATTGTTTTCTATTCTAATTCCACTCTTATTTTACCTCTGACTCTGTTTTCATTGTAGAAATTAGTAGCTTCATAAAGTAAAATCTTATATAGAAAGCTGAGTTTCCCTCCTTCAGAAGGGTTACAATTCTGCTTTCTGTCCTAGTTAGACTGAGGAATTGTCACATCAGCTCTTTTCCTATACTGTCCAAGCACTGTATCATGAGAACGTCAAGTAGGTTATAGTACACGGTGTATTCAATGCAAAACGTACTCAGTCATATGAAGCATCATTTGTAAACCAGATTCTCCAGACAAACAAGATAAAACTCATCTAGTCAGTCACCTATATTAACAATGCTTTTAGACTACTATTTTTACAAAGGACCAGAAGGAACCAAAGCTTGAACCTCTTGGCCAAAATGCCATCTAAAATTCCTCTGAATCTAAATGAAACCCTACCAGACTGCAGGGACTGTGGAGATTTTAGAATGAGATTGCCATCATCAAGAATATAACTGCGGTAAAGATCACTTTTGTCCAGATGTACAATACCTAGATAGCAAATAGGACCTGGAATCGGGTTGATATTACTGTGGGGTGTAATTGGCAAACTGTATATGTAGCAGTCAGCACATGGAAACGATTAGGTCATTATTTATATAAAGAAGTTCTTCCTGTTGCGTAGGTTAATGTTCCTTCTTTAATTATGACTTTAGGAAAAAAAAGTCTAGAAAGGTGAATCATTATTGATAGGGCTTGTATGAACACTGAACACACTGGAGACATGATTAGGAAAGGCACTATTAAAAGCCAGTGTTTGGCAGCGTGTAACATAGTTGTTTAGCTTCCTAAATATAGTTAGAATATCCTTCTGTGCATGCTACATGTTGACAAGTGCCTGCTTTAATTTTAGCACTGAAGATGAGTAGATCACAGAGCTGACACCTCCAGCCAGTCCCATAGGCTCAGCACTTCTGAAGAGCGCAACAGAAATTGCTGAGATTGGCATAAAACTGTAGGTGTTGAGACAGATACAAGATCAATGTACAAGCAAGTCTGAGCTGCTTGTTGAAAATCAAAAGCATTTGCACCCATCATCTCTTCAGAGCAAGCACATTTCGAGCACATTGACAACCAGCAACTTCTTCCCCACCTCTCTTGTGACACAGAGACTTTCATGATCTTAAAGTCCAATTTTCATGAGACACTTTTCTTCCACTCATGAGATGGAAAATGTCAGGTTGGCATTTGGGGTTTTTCTTCCCTTAATTCCCTTTAGACTTTGCCTTGGCTGAAACACATTTCCTTAAACACAGACCATGTCCAGATAGTAAGGCTGTTTAGCCCAACTCAAGGCAATGCAGATCACTCTTGTGGGTGCCACCACTGATGCTGCCCCAGAAGTCTGTTGTATAACACTGACACCTTCCAGAGACTAAAGTCCCCAAGGGACATCAGAGTTTCTGAGGTGGTGTAATCTTGCCAGTGCAAAGATAGCAGCAGCACAAAGCATACATCCGAAAAAGCTTGAGATTTCATGCTGCTTCTTCATTCAGAAGAAGGAGAATGCTAAAACACCAATATGGTTGCCCAAAATGTCTGTGTCACTTAAAAGGCAGTTTAACAAACACAGCCACTTCGCCTTACTGAGAGAACTGACAACCTTGGCTACCTTCTCTATCAGAGGGGCACAAATATTTATCACAAGTATCAACGAGCCGCATTAACATCCCCTTTATGTGCAACTACCATTATTCTTTTGAGCCCAACATAGTGGCTGGAGGTTTTACATGATCTCCAGTGTGAGGGTGGCAGCCCACACAGTCATAACGTTCCCTTGTCCATGGGCAGACAGGCTGAGTAGACTGCTGGACTCTCGTAACCAGCACGTCCAGAAACCCCAAAAGGTCTTCTACGTAGCCAAGGGTGCTGCACAGAAAAACCCCCACTTATAGTGGCCCTGCAAGGTGGACACCACAAACATACTGCTACTTCCTGGTCCACTGACAAAAGGCCATCCTAACTGGCAAGTGGCCACGATGTTTCCATAGGCATCTGCAAGAATAACACACTGAGATCACCAGCCAAAATTGTTTAATCAAGAGGGGTTTAAGGGTATCTTTGTTGCAAAGGGATACTGTTTCACATTCAGTACGCTGTCTATCTGAGGCTTATTAAAATCAATAGAAGAGGCTACAACAAGGGGAGTTTACAGCTGGCAAGTGATGAAAAAACAAACTAATACAGTTATCCAATAAATGACAAGACACATACAGCATCCTATCACCAAATGGTACTTTACCTTTGCTGAAGCAAAGATGTGAAACTAAAGCAGTGGTTCCTGAGTATGCCCTTCAGAGAAGTAAACAAATCTAGCATGCTTAGCTAGAGCTCCACTGACTTTATAGTGCATCAACACACAGCTGAAATGGCAATCCCTTCCCAGGTGTACGTGTCAGAGGGGCTATGTGGGGAATGGGCTTGTGTGCTATGGAAACATCATGGAGCGCCTCCAAGACCTGAACACAGAAGCAGGAGGACGGTGGCAAGGCAAGCTAACATCTGCCCTAGCACTCATGGGTAAGTGACCACATGCAGCAGTCATCTCCCGTTGGGTGGTTTTGCTTGTATTCATCGGAAAGCCATGATCCATGATCCCTCAAAATGAGTGTTTCAAACTCAGTGCATTTATATTTTCCAGCATAAATTTGACTTGTTCCATTATCCATAGAATCCCATAGCCTTAGGATAGTATTTCAGTAACATACTAAGGCATGGGAGAAGCTGATTCTGCAGCCACTCGTTGACACTATTAGGTATATAATTTTTGGTACTAACCCGTGTTATCACACACTATCTAGTAGTGAATTTACATTTATCATGCCATATGACCCAAAGCCACCAAGGCCATTGTCATGCATGTCATCTAATTGTACAGATCACTGTAACGTATCAGATAAAGGCAGTGATGCTCAAGAGATGGGGGGGAAAATCTACTTAAGTTAGATTGTAAATATACAGTTAAGGTCCAAATGCAGATTCAAGTACTTTCTGCAGTTGAATTTATTATTCAGGACAAATACAATCCTATATTCAGATGAGCTGCAAATCTCTGGTATCTATGTGGTTTGGAAATATACCAGGAGAGTAAGAGGAGGAAACACACCAGAAAGCGGTAAACAGGAAGGATGATGGCAGTGGAAAAAAACTGCTGATAGCAAGACAAACAGTTTGGAAATCAGGCCAGACTGCTGTGCATTTGTGCAGAGTGCTTTCCTTGGGAAATGAAAAGCAAATTATTTTTTACCCTCAAATAGAAGGGTAAAAATGTTGAGAAAAAAAAAGAAAGGATTATTTTATTTGGCTATCTGAGTCATTTACCTTGCCGAAGATTTTTGTGTCTGTTTGTAATTGTGTCGCAGTATAAAAAATCCTTGTGAAGGGAACATAACTGTATTCACTATCTTCTGCTGCGGTGTCAAAAAATTGAGACCTGAGCAAATACTGCTAGAATAAAGATGGATCTTTGAATTAGAGTAAAAATCCTACAAAGCTGGCCAAGGGCAAAACCTGGCAATTGCCTTCATATTCAGCACTTGAAAACAGAAATCCACTGCCTCAGCACTGAGACCTAGGTTGCATTTTTTTTCTGTACTTCACCATTTGTGTCAGAAAAGTGCCTGGCATTCTGGATGTCACCATTTTTCAACAATAGCAATACAAATTTTATGTTCTTTGGTTAAATTTTGAATGTGAATATGCCATATGATTTACAAACCAGCAGATAAAGACACATTAAGCACACAGGTTATTTTGCAGTACATTCTCTCTGCATTAATGTCTTTCAAAACCTAAGAATATAGAGCAGAATGGTCCACGTTGTGTTGTAAGACAGAGTAATAATTTCCAGATATATTCTCTATTACACCATACCCATAATGTCTATGAAGATTTTGTTCACTTCTAATTTTAATCCTCTGGAAAAAGATCCCATTATTAGAAATATGTAATGGCTTCAGCTACAGACTCAGTAGTCTCATCAGACTGTCATGGAAATGGAAATACCATTTGGGTAGCAAACAAACTCTAATTAATTCACAGTGCATCAGCTTTTATTACCAGCTATGCATTAGCAGTTGTTTGTATCCCCAGCAGGTTGTCAGCAGCAGATCCCTCACCCCACAAAGCCTGAACTGATACAAGGCAGGAAGCTGTTTCCCTGCTGAGGCACAGCTCTAAAGATGCTCTGTTCTCATGGCCATCACCCTGGTTTGCATGCTGTGAGTTCCAGGATACCCTGGACTCAAAAACATTCTGAGCATTTTGTTTCATCTTGAGTCACACACACAGTAGCATCTGGATTTCACATGCCAACTACTTCTCATCTTTCATCAGCTCAGATTTTAGAATCTTAACATTTAATAATCACAGATACTACTCTTGCTTATTCTATCCTTGCATACCCAAAGATAAATATTCATTTATCTTTTTTTCTTCTTTCCTCATCAGAAAATGTCTATGAGTGGCCACTGAGCAGCCTGGGACCCTTTACAGTGTTTGTACCAACAAACAGAGGACTAAAAGGTACCAATGTAAGTAAAAAACAGTGAGGGTTTTGAAGGAGAGGGATTTAGCCCCTTAAGAAATCTAACTTCTTTGATTCAACAGATTCAGATGAAATTTTTTCTCTAGTCCACTTCTGGTTCACCATTCAAGTTTAGAGTCCAGAGATTGTCTTTTTCTTACTTGAAGGAAAAGCAGAATAGTCAATCTAAGTAGAATGCAGACATGTTTTGAGTAAGAAAGAAGTGGCCTGATTTTCAAAATGCTTAACATCCACTACCTTCCACTGAAGGGCAGGACAACTCTGCAGGCACTTACTGCTTATACAGGGACATACAGGTAGGATCTTAACTGAAAACAAGAGACCTCTGCTTGGTTCACACTCTACTATTTCACTTCAGAAGAAAACACATCTTTTTTGGAATTTAACAGTTGGAGGGGAAAAAAAAAACATTCTCTCTGAGACTCTTTTTTTGGAAGAAGACTGTATTGAAATTAATCTTTGTTTTTCTGTTTTTCTAGGTAAAGGAACTTCTGACTAACAACCTGAAAGCACAGTATTTTGTGAAACTCCATATAATTGCTGGTCAGTTAAACACCACTAGCTTGAATAATACTGATGTAATATATACTTTGACTGGCAAGTCAGGAGAGGTATCAAGGGGAGAAAAGGTAGGTGAACTTCCAGCCAAATCAGCAAGTATACTAGCTCGTGTTTTTAATTCAACAAGGTGTACAAAAGGTTTGTCCTCACTGAGATATCAGGTTGCAGAAACTTGAAATCTCACTGGAAAATTTGCCACTAATATCAGTGAAAACCGAATTTACTTTTGGAATTGCACCACTGCAGAGGACTCCAAAATTAAGTGATCTTAAAAGGCACAACCAACAAAGCCAGGGAAGCACTCAAAGAGCCCAAGTAAGCTCAGAGGTGGCATGGAAGGGAAAAATCATAGAATCAGTAAGTTTGAAATGACTAATAAGACCATCTAGTTCAACCATGGATCCATGCCTGGAACCTCTCAAATCCCACTGTTTATGCTAGAAACCTGCATGTACTGCTCACACGGAGCAAGCACCAACTGCATTGCAGAGCCTACCTTCCTCTGAGTATCAACCCAGACATCCTTTGAATTACGCAGGAAAGAGTAGCGTTCAACACAAATAAAATTCACATGGCAGTTTATCATGAAAAATACAGAGTAAAGTTCATCGCAACCCATTTTATTCAACATCAGCAAAAACTGGGGCAGTCTGATGCCACAGTTTATCTCTGCAGCTGCCATAACAAATTTTATGCTCTAGAACTATTGTTCTTAGCCCACTGTCTTTTAATAGCTTGAGCCTCTGTGAAGACTGAAATCAAGTATTTTTCACATTCTTCTAGTAAACCAGTGACATCCAAGAAAAGAGATCTATTTTATTTCTTTAATGGGTAGGCGTTCCATTTGTAACAGGAAAATATCATTGCTGTTTGAGGCCCATCAACTTCCTGCAGGCTTCAGTACAATGCACCATCAGCAACATTTTGTTGTTTTAAACATACATATAATATAAGGAAATGGACTGTAGTCCCCTAAGATTACAGGACTTGACCAATTCACTATGACCACATTCTAAATCATTTCCTGACAGACTTTTATTAGTAGCAGCCATCAGAGCCCTTTCAGGTATACTGCTCCTAGCTTGTTCCCTTGTCCTTGCTTCTCTTATGAACTTTGTTATTTTGAAACAAAATAATGTGGTCCAAATCCAAAGTCAAAGGATTTTTTTTCCATTTCCTTGATAGGTGTTGGAAGCAATATTTAGCCTTCTCAGATTTAGATCACCCAGGGGTTGGTAATGGAAGGGGATGTTATATATTATTCAACATGCATACTCCCATTCCATAATAAAAGCTCACTACCCATTGCCTGGCTTCTTTCAGGATAATCAACTAAGAATTAGAATCCAGGGAGGAAGAAGAAAAGGAAAACTTTTGCAAGGCAATATTATTGCTTCCAATGGCATTTTGCACATTGTTGACAAAGCCATGGACAACATGGAGCCAACGTTTGAAAGCAACAAAGAGGTAAGGAAGAAGCTACATATGTGTGATGTTAGACTTTCTTTTACATTTAACACAAAGAAAAATGACTGACAGCAGCTAGAGAATCTCGGCTATGCCAGCATGCATCAAGTCAGAGAGACAACGTTCAAGGAAAAAGTAGCAATGTCATCTCTACATCAGGCAGACCTCTTCCACCAAGGTGGATCATGGACATGGTTGTACTCAGTGCTTCTGAGTTGTTCATTCACACTCCGTGCATTCAACTGAACAGAATAAGTAAACTAAGCAAACTAAGATGATCAATATTTGCCCAAATTCCTGGCAAAACTTGTATCCAAATCAGCAACTCCCCAAGGGCTAAAATTCAAAAACCTATCATTTTGAATGCTTTGGGTTTTTTGGTGCTCTGCATAGCGTTCATTTCTCAGACAGTGCAAATGTTTTCTCACTGTGTCCTTTTCCATTGGAAATACGGAAATAATACCCTGTCAAACACACACACCTGGTTTATATGTTCTGTGACCAGACCATTTTCAGAACAGTGACAAACACTAACTCTAAGCCAGTATAACAATGAGGACAAGAAGACACTGTCATTTCAGCTGCTTTCAGACACCACAGTCACTCAAAAATTAAAGAAACCCAAATATATTCAGATCTGTAATAACTGAGACTCAAACTAATTCAGAAAGTAACATAAAAATTGGCATTCATTGTAGGTAATCTATCCAAAATATATCCTATATTCATCCTATTTCAGGAAACCATAATGTCAGTGCTTCAAGACAATGCAAGATACAGCCAATTTGCTTCTTTGATAGAGGTAAGGATCAAGATAAGCTGTTCCATACAGTTATTTTATAATGGTTTCCAAAACTAGTATGCAAATTCCACTTTTATTTTTAAATCAAAACAGAAAACTGGCCTGGGAATGGATTTACAGCAGGAGAACAGACCTTACACAGTCTTTGTTCCAAGTAATGATGCTCTGAGTAATATGAAAGCCGAAGATCTGGATTACCTGCTTTCTGCAGAGGTACAGTCTTTCTATAGCACAAACTGTTCTTAGAGAATAGAAGTATGTGGAATGTATAGTGGATTCATAAATACGTATTATTCCATCTCTAGTATTCATTTACACTAAGTTCCTATAACCAAGGGTTAAGCCACCTTGAAAAAAAGATCCTGAAGACACCTAGAGAGGAATAGAATTTGGGATCAAATGATTCTGAGGCTCCACACCATGACCCTGCTCCTGTGCTTTTGCCCCAGCCGCCACTTGGCAAAGTCCTAATCCCCCTCCTAGGAGGTGTTATCTCATTTGGGAATGACAGATGGGAGTGGATGCCACAAGAGCACTACAAACTGGGGATTAACACTTGTGGGATCCTGTGGGGTTCCAGGATCATCATGTCCCCAGGGTACCTCCTTGCCACTGCTGATGGACTCACAAGTCTTCGGGGGCTGAAAGGTGGGTGTACCTCCAGGCATACCAGGGATAGTTTACAACACCTAGGTGATTTAGGAGCAAGGGCAAGGACCAGCAGGGTATAAGCCACAAGTTAAGCATTACCACTGATGCAGAAGTTTCCAGCTCCAGTGGTGACACTGTTCTCAGCCCCATGCTCTCTCGCAGACCAGGTTGTGTTTGCACTACTCACACAGGGCTAGAAAGTCCTCTCTCTTGCTCTTACAGGGTTCATTGAAGCTACTGGAGCTGGTCCGACACCACACTGTTTCCAATGCTGAGGTGAGTATGGATGCTTCTTAGCTTGGGAGCTCAAGAGAACTTTTGGCAGGGGCTTTCCAAGAACAACTTCCTCACAGTGCAACCTACAGAAAGGCTTCAGAGGAGAATGGTGGTGCCTCTGCCTTTTCTAAGGGCAGACATTTCCACAGACCTCTAAAGATGCAAGCACAGAAATATTTAGAGAGAAGTGATAACTTTGCTTAAACTGTATTCTACAGAGAAGGGGATAAATTAGTGTCCTTCTAATCATAGAATCATAGAATCACCAAGGTTGGAAAAGACCTCCAAGATCATCTACCAGTCCAACCCACCATCAATATTTCCCCACTAAAACATGTCCCTTAGTACCATATCTAAATGTTTATTGAACACCTCCAGAGGCTGACTCCACCACCTCCCTGAGCAGTCCATTCCAGAGCCTGATCACTTTTTCAGAGAATAAATTTTTCCTAATATTCAACCTGAACCTCCCCTGGTGAAACTTGAGGTCACTCCCTCTCATCCTATTGCTAATTGTATGGGAGAAGAGGCTGACCCTCACCTGCTACCACCTTCCTTCAGGTCACTGTAAAGGACAAAAAGGTCTCCCCTCATCCTCCTCTTCTCCAGACTGAACAACCCCAGTTCCCTCAGCTGCTCCCCATCAGACTTGTGCTCCAGACTCCTCACAGCTCCATTGCCTGTCTCTGGACACTCCCCAGGGCCTCAATGTCTTTCTTGTAGCAAAGGGCCCCAAACTAAACACAGTACTCGAGGCGCAGCCTCACCAGAATTGAGTATAAGAGGACAATCACCTCCCTGTTCCTGCTGGCTACACTATTTCTTATATGAGAAAGGATGCCATTGGTATTCTTGGCTTCCTGGGCACAATGCTGGCTCACATTCAGCCAAGAGTCGACCAACATTCCCAGGTCCATTTCTTCTAGCCCCAAGCCTGTAGCATTGCCTGGGATAGTTTTGGCCAAAGGGCAGGACCTGGCACTTGGTCTTGTTGAACTTCATCCCACTGACCTCAGGCCAGCAAGCTGTTAAGATGCAGCAAGCGACTAGTTTTGTTGAAGTTTAAAGTAACAGCTCTAACTTCACTATGCTAACAGGTGTGACAGTGCAAGGCAACCCACGGAGCTAGAGAAAACTAATAGAGTCCTTTGCTCATCCCAGAAATAAAGGTAGCCTTTTTTGTGAAACCCATTTGAAAAGAATAATGATATTACATTTATTTCAATTCACTTATATTCATTTCAGCTAGAGATTGCCAGCCTCATCTCAATTGGGCACATCCGAAGCATGGCGAAGCAGCTCCTTTACTTTAACACAACCAGCACTGTAAGTCCAAGGCAATTTTCACTTGTGGCCAGCTCTCTCTAAGCTAAGATGAGGCAAATTAAGTCAACCCAGCACTTCCAGTGACTGATAGAAATTAGTACTGTAAAAGGTGCAGGACAAGTGTTTTCTATGTAAGGACAGTCTGCAGTCTCTTTTTTTCTTATGATTAGCCCCAATTCAGGAATGGTCCTCATTTATGCTCTGTGTGGTTTGGGGTGGAGGAGGCGTGGAGAAGTCTATTTCAAATATTTTAGTTCAAAAATTTTCGGTGCATACATATGTATTTCTTAATTTCCTCTAATGCTATATTCTCTGATTCTGGTGAACACACTGAATACTTTTATTATAGGTGTTAATTTGTCTATTAGTGCTTTTGATAAACCAGACTTATCAATATACTGAACTCCCTCTGTTCTTTGTGTACTGTAATCAAATGTAAACATTCTAGAGAAAAGATTCATATTTGAGAATTATTGTAAAGGCAGAGAAGTTGCAAGAGGAAATGCAGAAAGAACATATACTTTTTTTTCCTGTGGACTGGGATGGCTCATAAATTGTCTCCCATTTTCTCCCCTCTCAACTCCTTTGTCAGAGAGGGCAGTGCAGAACCCAAGCCTATGTCTACTGAAACCAGGGTCCTGAAGTCACTAGCGGTCTTCCTATTCTGGCCAGGCTTTTAGTCAACACTTCTACAGAATACTGATGCAGACTGTAAGGAAAACATTATATGCCACTGCTGTCAAACATTATACAGAAAATGGGCAACATGTGCATGCTTCTTCCACAAATAAGTTTAAGAAAATCTAGAAAGCACATAAAAAATGAGAAGCATGACTAGATTTTTTTATAATAGAAAGATCCAAAATTGGGAAGTTATGAGAGTTTTGCTATTATTAATAACAATGTATTGTTTCACAGGGACAAGTCTTGGTGAGTGGAGAAGAAATGGAAGAAACCGATATTGTTGCAAAAAATGGTCGCATTTTTACTCTTGCAGGAGTTCTTATCCCACCCACCATTGTTCCAATTCTGCCACATCGGTGTGATAAGACAAAAAGTCAAATTGCAATGGTAAGAAAAAAACAAAAAAAGAATACAATAGCTGCAATGACTCCATGCAACACACATTAAAAAGGGGGGAAATCAATCTATCAATGAAATACAGCCACCTGTTTAGGAGTGCAACACAGATAATTTGCAAATAGGGCACAACACTGTTCCGTGTTTCAGTGGGTGGAATTTGGTATATCCTGTTCAGTTTGGCAACAGAGTGCAGGCCTTTACACCTGGCAACACTCAGGTGCTTTTTCTGGTAAGAAGCCTGAGCATGAGGCTGATCTTCAGTTTGCAGTAAGCATGGCTCCTGTGAGCTATTGCTGGATGGCGTTCAAGCACATATCAGGGACAGTAAACAGTTCCAGTACAATGATGAAGAACAATTGCCAGCTGAGCTCTTACAAGAGTCCAGAACCACTGGACTCTTGAGCTGAACAGCATCAAAATTTAATGAGGAAAACAAAGAGCTGGCAGCAAGGAGCTATTACCTCTGGCAGTGACTCCAAAGTGCCAGCTGCACAGTGTGTCTGTAAATGAAGCAGAGCACACCTAGGACACTGCTGTACTTGGAACTCCTTATCAGAAGCCTACCTCTAATCTGTGAGGAAAATGATTTAAAGAAAAAATTGATAGCATCTGGCACAAAAATGCTTCCTCAAAGTGAAGCTAGGCACTTTGTCAGCTTTGAAATCTTCATGCATAATTAAAATACAATTTAATATTCAAGGATTTGTAGCAGAGCACTGATGCCAAGGGGAATACCAGAATGGAGCAATGGCTTTGCTGTTCTTAGCAGACATCTTGTATTTTCATTCTCAGAAAACAAGACCAATCTCAGCTCATAAACCCAGCTTGTGGTATCATTGCAAAGGCAAGGCTTGTCAGAACTGGAGGTTACATACACCTACAACAACTGCACTTCCCTAAATATGGAACTATTACACTAACACACACATATCCATGTAACTGTACTTGAATGCTGCTCATAACTACAAGGCTCAAAGTACGCAGAAAATAGATGAAGACTGAAACACTACAAAAAAGACTCACAGAATCATTAAGGTTGGAAAAGACCTTCTAAGATTATCTAGTCCAACCAGCAGCCCATCCTCACCATGCCCACTAGCCATGTCCCTCAGTGTCACATTTTAGGTCACACCCTAGGTAGAAAAAGGGGGCAATAGGTGACACCGAGTGTTGCTCTCTCTAAGCAGCAGAGAGAGCAACACCATCAAAGGAGACACTTTTCACAGTTACTAGGCAAATTTCTGAGCTCCAAAGGAGAAAAGAGGCACTTGCAGGGATTTTTAGAAGCCTAAACAATAGTAGAAGCCTAAGACAATTTCTGTCATGACTAGGCAGCTTATCACAGGATTTTAATAATGTATTTGTGAAAATACCTTTGAAACACAAATCTTTAGAAAACAGTAGTGGCACCTGTGGTGCACAGCTATGTGACACACGGATGCTTTCATACATCTGATCCTTTGCTCCCTAAGGTGCTGTATGACAGGAGAGATGACTATATCCAAACCAGTATTTGATTCTGTCTCCACAAGCACCAATGATAAGTGTGGAGGGGGAAATGCCATAATTCAGGTTCGTGTTCACTTGTCCAATCATTATGAAACACAGTGGAGTAACACACTGGACACCTGCTCTAGGATTTATACTAGTTTCATTGAGACAAAACACATTAGCAGTCATGAGTCTCATGGCTTTGACAGACTCCATATCTATGCACTGTAAGGCTCATCCTTTCTGAGGTTATTGCACGCTGACCTTGTCTGAGGACTCACCTTTAGAACTGCCACTGTGGTATCTATCTATCTCCTCAGTGCTGTAATTGCCAGTCTCTGTCACCACCATCTGGTTGTTGGCTTAGCTATTGAGGAAAGACTACTAAGATTTGAAGACATAAGCTGCTACATACTGATGGATCATAGCAGAGTCACAGATCTAGCACGTGGAAGCAGAGAATATATTTCCCTTCGCCACCTATGAAGAAAACACATCAGCTATATACAAGACTCAATTAACCTGTGGTCTTCCTAAGAAGAAATAAAAAATCTTATCTAAGTATATACTGCAGACGATCTTCATTAATGCATTATATGAGGTCAAACAAAGGACGCTAGATAGTCTTTTCCCATGGTTGCCTTCTGTTTAGGAAGCTGCCAGGTCTTTAGAAGGGAGTGGAGGACAGAAAATTGAAGATGAAAAAGAGGAAGGAACAAATATCAGAGCCAATTTTACAATGTTTATCATCCAGAATTTTGTGTCTTGGTAGTTGGTATAATGCCTTTCCAAATTATAATCCTGTCTCCATCTAGGGTGTCTGTGCAAGTTGTTTCTCACATGCATCGTCTCCCTGTCCACCGGATTCAAAACCAATCGTAAGTGATGTATCCTGACAGATTCCCCCACGATACAGTATGTATCCATCCCTGTGTGTTGTTTGTTGTTCTTCCAATACAGTGGGAAAAAGAACCAGATAGTATTATAGAAAACTGCATAAAAATATGAATGTAGGCAGTGGATTAGTCTATTTTTGGCAGCAATTAAAGAGTCAGGTAATTTTAGCATTACTTTGTTTGCTGTAGCAAAATCCCTCACATTTCGTAGCAGTTACGACTCTTCTTGGGTGTAGATCTATTTAGGATAGGGTTTGGCAGGAGAGAGAGGTGAAGAATTAGAATTACTATGATTATGCTTTGGGAGTTCGTAAATGAAAAAATAGAGGAGGAATGCATTTAAATTAAACCACAAATCTGTTAAAAATTTCCTTTTGATTAAGCATCCCAGAAGTAATTATCTGCAGGAATTTTCTTCCCCATGTTACCAAAATTCACTGGTAGCTAGTCCTATCTGCCGTATTCAGTAATAATCACAGGTTAAATTTAGAAAAATCATGAAGCGTAATTCAATAAATTTTTAAAAATTAAGAATATGTGACACCACGACAAGGTGCTTTGTTACCTGATTAAATTATGTTCCAGTATTAGGACTGCACCACAGCACTGTACATTGGTCATAAATACTAATGCTTCCATTTTGTGTGTTTTTCAGCCTTTCTCAAAGCGGACGTGCATTATTGAAGGCCCAACCTTTCCAAAAACTGGCTGTACTAGATACTGCAATATAATAGTAAAGGTACATAGTTACAGCTCCCTAAGGTGAAATGTACGCAGGAGTTTTCCAAAGGGTTGTCTTGTGCATTGTGACCTATTCTTCAGGGTTGAGATACACATGCAGATAGATGTCCACGCACTTTCCATATCAACCCTTCTACAGGTGGATGAGAGCAAAATACCAGGCAAATTTTTGCCAGGATCCATTCCCCTACCTGCAATAACTCCTCTCTACAACACACGCATACACCAGTACTTCCAGCAAGGCTTTTCAGCTGCCATATGTTATTGACAACAACGATCTTGCACTAACTGGGCTCCTTGCCCAAACATTGTGATGGCCCCTTTCAGCTACACGCATGAGGAACAGCACAGTGTGGGATCCCTGGACCCAGCTGTCCCTGCCACAAGACTTCACGCAATATTCAGAAATAATGAATGCCAAACAATCTCAAAGCCACAGTCTACTTGCTCTGTTTATAGTCCTCACAGAAGCCTTTGGCCTCTTGGAGGGCACTTAGACCTTTTCCTGGCTCCCAGAACCCTTAGTTACGTCCTGGTGCAAGGGGCTGGTGCCTTCCCCTGCACAGATGCCTGTAAATACTGGGTTACTCTGGCTCCATTTGTCTCACTCAGGTCTAACCATTCATTTAGATGGCAGGCAAACTATTTGCTTAATTTTGCAGGAACCAAGCTGTTGCAGAGGCTTCTTCGGCCCCAACTGCAGTCCATGCCCAGGAGGTTTCTCCAAGCCCTGCTCAGGAAATGGACAGGTAAGTAGAGCCTCCTACCCCGTCCGGCCCTCTCTCCATTTTGGGGAGGATGGAGAGTGTCCAAAAAGCCCAAGAATCATTTCTGTATTACAGGTTTATTGGGCTCCACAAGATCTTCACAGTACAGTGATGGCCGTGAATTGACGGTTCAGTTAAAAAGAGGAGGGAAAATGAATCTGTCTCCTCTTAAGCACTTGAACTGCAGGTTTGCCTGCTACCAGGATAGAGGAAAAGCTGGGGTTAAATGAATCCCTCTGATACTTTTACTCTGCACACTTCAGGGGAGTAATAGGTCACTATTCTTAATTTAAAACTGCAAAGGAAGGTACAGTACAGCAGCAGAGTGACTATAAGCACAAGAAAAACTTCTGCATTAGAAGATTTTTTTCATTAAAGATGAGGCTCTTTCTAATTGCTTCTCACAAATATGGCATGAACAGGTCTATAATCTCTTTTCAGAGGAGAGATAATGATTTATTTGCATTTATACATAGAAATCACCTTTCTTCCTTATTGCAGTGCATGGATGGACTGGATGGAAATGGGACTTGCATTTGTGCTGAGGCATTTCAAGGCTCTCTCTGCCAGTTCTGCTCAGACCCTGATAAATACGGACCTCAATGTGACAAAAGTATGTACAGCCACACTTCCTATGCCCAAGAAGTACAGACTTGTTTGAGTTGGAAGGAACCCTTACGGGCCATCTAGTCCAAATCTCCTGCAATGAACAGGGTCCCTCACAGCTAGATCAGGGTGCTCAGAGCCCCTCCAGCCCGACCTTGGACATCTCCAGGGATGGGGCATCCACAGCCCCTCTGGGCAACAGGTTCCAGTGCCTCACCACACTTATCGTAAAAAACTTCTACCTTATATCCAGTGTAAATCTCCTCTCTTGCAGTTTGAAACCATTTCCACTTGTCCTAACCCAACAGACCCTGATAAGGGGTCAGTCCCCTTCTTTCTTACAACCCCCTTTATCTGAAGGCCACTCTCAGCTCTCCCTGGAGCCCTCTCTTCTCCAGGCTGAACAGCCCCAGCTCTCTCAGCCTGTCCTCATAGGGGAAGTGTTCCATCCCTTGGATCATTCTTATGGCCTTCTGGATGCATTTCAGCAGTTCCATGTCTCTCCTGTACTGGGAGAGAATGGGATTTTTCCTTTGTACTCTAGTGTACAGTCCTTTATATTCTAGTATAATCTACTATACACTAAGGCAGGTGTTAACTGCTACATAAAGAATCTGCATGGCAGATGAGAGGCATGTCTCCGAGGCAGGTTCATTTCTTATTTCAAAGAAATAAATTTAAGCCTAGACTTAGAGAAAATCTTCTCACTGGCTTAACTGTGCTTTCTGTAAGGGTCATATCTCACTTGATACTAATTTATTGTTTCTTTCTTTTCTGTCTCCCTCACATGAGTAATTGAAACAAAAATCTTTTCTATTCATTGCTGTTCTGCTGTTGCCCACGCTTACAACAGAATCTGCGTACAATGACAAATGTATGCAATCTAAGAACAACTAAATATATTAAGAGATTGTGCTTACACCTGCCTAATAACCATCCCTACTGAATAATTTCTGATCTATTGAATAGTTTATAGCTTCAGCAGTCATCTTCAGTACACTGAAAGTTTTAATCTTGCTATGTCAAACCATACTGCATTTAATAGAATCATTAAAGTTGGAAAAGACCTCTAGGATCATTTAGTCCAACCACCTGCCCATTCCCACCATGCCCACCGAACATGTTCCTCAGTGCCACATCCACACATTACTTGAACAACTCCAGGGACTCCACCACCTCCCTGGGCAGCCTGTGCCACTGCAGCACCACTCCTTCCAAGAAGAAATTGTTCCTAATATCCAACCTGAATCTCCCCCGGTGCAACTTATTTGAAAGTCTATAGAATAGGTGTCATGAAATATAAATATATTCCCCAACTTTATAATCCTTTTCTATTTTTTTTTTTTAATTTTTTTTTTTTTTTTGCTGTGAAACAGCCTGCCTTTCATCAGTCATGGCTTGTTAAGATTCAGAGGTACATGGACAAAAAATGAAAGACAAATTCTGTAAGAAAAGCTGATATCGCCTAAGCTCCAACCCTGGCCAAGGGTTGGCTTCACTAATTTTTACTGGTACTTTTTGGGATTGCAGAAGCTTTACCTATCAGGCTCATTGGGCATACTGATGTGCCTCCCGTCAGCACTGATCAATGCAGCCATAGTGGTGTGGGTAGGTCCGTGCTGCTGATTTGTGCACTGGCCCAGGTTATTCTAAACTGTGAAATTTGTAGGATTGCAGACACAGTATTTGAAGCCTTCCTACATCATTGAAACTGCATCAGAAGTTGTGCAAATAAAAACCTTTTGCATTAATAACCTAGGACACAGCACTTTGTTGCTCTGAGATAATTTAAATTTCATTGACAGATAAGTGCCCTACAATAGATTTTAAGAAGGTACCTGTGAAAGATACCTGAAAAGACATGGATATGATAAATAAACAATGAGTCCCTCCAATAAAAAGAGAAAAATACAAAAGATTAGATACAAGAATAAAAGAGCAATTGATTCATAAAGAATGCTGCGCAAGGATAGATTTCTTTTGCCACTATGGAATTGCACATTGTGTTTTATCTCTGGTAGAGTGCCTCTGCATTTATGGGAAGTGTGATAACCGAATAGACAGTGATGGAATCTGTCTTCCTGGATCATGCAGAAATGGATACACCGGGAAATTCTGCGATAAGGCAGTTGTTCCCTGTGAGCCCTCTCTGCAGCTTTGCCATGAGCATGCAGACTGTCAGCTTAGTGACGGTGCTGTGAGGTAAGTCAGCAATTTCCATCTAGTTAATATTGAATATGATGCAGCACTTTCCCACTTTCTTGATCAAAGCCACACCTTGTAGCAGTACACAAACATCAGCCACTGAACTACTGCTATGCAGCAAATAAGTGAAGCACACACCACATCTACTTCCATTTCCTGGTAAGAATTAAGAGCTGTAAGTTCCTTATCCCACACATTATCTTAAAGACTGATCAGATAGATGTCTATGGATCTGACCATTGCTAGAAGGCTGACCACCTTCTAACATCTGCAAGAGCTCTTTATTTCTGGCCTTCCTTTAGTGAACTAGCAGCTTGAGCCTTACTGAAAAACAATGGAAGTCCTATTGCAGTTTGGGGAAAAATAACTTGATCTAGTCAGCCCAGTTACAATTTGGATGCTGTAGCACTGTGAGTTTCAGCACAGGACCTCTCCCTGATAGAACTGGTCACAAAGGTCTGTTCCTAATAACAGCTGTCTTGTGCTTGCTCATGCTCACCTTGGCCATCACGTGCTGCAAGTTTGCATCTTGCTGCATTGCACTAGTAATGAGTCATTGCAGTAAGCAGAATGCTGGATATTACATAACTGTGCTTCAGAAATTCTCCCTTCTTGGAGAGGGAGGGACCAGTGAAACAAAGGAGCTCTTGGTCTTGTATGCACTTCAAATAGAAAGCTATCTTCAGGGTCAATGAAAGAAAGAAGGTAAATTTAGAGGTATTACCTCACCTTTGCCAAGATCACATTAGCACTGAACTAATTTCACTCCCAATTTCATACACAGGGAACAGATCCCTGGTTTGAATTAAACCAGTCACGTATTTCAGGGGGGGGTGAAATAAAACAACATATGCACTATTTGCATCATGAATCCAAGGTTACCAGTTTTTACCTATAAATAACACATTGGAGTGGAAAACATTTCCTTCATTTTACAGCTACTCTTTCCTCTCCTCTTGTCTCTATAGCTGTGTTTGCAAGTCTGGCTATGAGGGAGATGGCATGACCTGCAGCAAAGTCAATCCCTGTGCTAGTTTAAATTCAGGTGGCTGCAATATACATGTAAGTATGGTATTTCCCCCAGAGCCTGGCACCAGCAAAGCAGTCAACAAGCAAAGTAATAAGCAAGGTTTGGCTGATACATTTCCAAAAGAAGCATCACAATTTTCACTGCAGTTTCAAGGTCTTTCTCTGACAGGGACACTGTTATTGCTTAGACCTAAAGATGGATGCCACTTAACTGTCCTGAACAGTGTCATGGCATTGCCAAGGTAAGCCATGACATGTTCAAGCCAAGCAGCAGCAACATAGCTCTGGTTTATCCAATAGTGAAAACAAAGCTAGGATAAAAAGGAATTTTCCTTCCATTCAGAAGTAGCTACAAGAAAGTCTTAAAGTAGAACATGCCCAAGAAAGGAAATAAAAACCTTTAACTATTAGCCTCTCTCACAGGAGCTATTCAGAAGTCTGCATGAATGGGTTGTCCCCCACAGGTGGCATTTGCCCATCCCAGTATGCAGGCCTAAGGTCTGACCCCAGAGACTTTAACACACAGGGAATTTTATTTCCCTTGCTGGTCCAGGATTGGATGTTGCTTGGATGTTACTGGGAGCTTTGCTTTTTGGTCTCTGACAGCCAATCCACACAGTTTTGTGGATTAAGGAGGATTTGATGCTCCATAGTTTCTACTGCCATAGCATTGACATTTTGCACCAAGTGCCACTTTTTTCCAAAAGATTACAGTATGGTCCTGCTGCCAGCAGAGGTGGGCGAGCCTCCTTGGCTGAGTGCTCCCTACCAGGTTTGTATGCCCTTGCCTGCACAAATGGAGATGATTATTTTTTCTGTCCTCTGCCCCCTTCTCAGGCTGAGTGCATTCAAACAGGCCCAGGAGGGTATGTGTGCGCTTGCCAGGCAGGATGGACAGGTGATGGACGGGACTGCTCAGCCATCAACAACTGCCTACTGCCCTCCGTGGCTGGATGCCATGAGAATGCCACTTGCATATACATTGGGCCTGGTCAGGTAAGGCCTCGCATTCTTCTCACTTTCTGCATCAGTTCTCACCCATTTCGTTCTTCTGGCACTTCCTGCCCTCATTCATCCCCAGGCTCTCCTCTCCCTCAAGGCCGTATGGTCATTTCCACACAAAGCAGCCTCCCACAGCTCCCATTCCAGTTTTTGCTATGCGTTATTTATCCAGGAGCAAATACTGTAAAGTAAGTACATTAGGTGTCTAGTATCAAGGTCTACTGGAGGTTTTAGTCAGTCACATTCCACTGAAGTCACCGGAGCTATGCAGGAACACAGACAGACTTATCTGCCAACATCTAGAATATGTACACAGTTTTAATCATTATAATATATTGCTGTGTTTTATTGAAACAACAGAATGACTGCAAGTGTAAAGAAGGATTTAGGGGGAATGGAATTGAATGCACACCCATAAACTCATGCCTGGAACAAAATGGAAAATGCCATCATCTGGTGAGTAATAAGTCATTCTTTGAACAAAGTATTCAGATACATATCACACCTCACCTTCTGTGCACACCATAGAATTTCCTTGCCACTTCAAGCCTGCAATTTTTGCTCAAGATGAATTAGAGCTTTCCAGTCCAAGCAGTGATACAGCCACCAAACATGCTACACAATTTACGTCAATATGGTACATGCATTGGGCTGCTCCCAATTCCACCTTCATGGAAGGGCTATCTCAAGCCTGGAGTGAATGCTTACTGCTCGTCTATCAGTAACTACAATCTGGATGCAATAGTTTTTTGAGACATTTACCTGAGTCACACATCTCTATCTGGACATCTGTTAGTTTTACAGGTAACTGCATATGTTCAATGAGCCTGCAGGCTCTGCAGGGAGGACACTGGGAAAGAGATAAAGTAAAAGCAGAGAGGAGCAGAGGATGGATCTACATTAATTAGATGAAGAGACAGGGCTCAGTATTTGAAGGAAGTAAGAAAAGGTTTAGACTCACAAATTTAGTACGGGCAAGGGAATTAGTGCCCTCAGTTGCTGGAGTTTATCTTATAGGAAGGTAAGTAGGTCCAAGGAAGATGGAACAGAAATACTTTGTTGAGATAATGTCTGTATATGAATGTATGATTGGAAGGGTTTACAGGCCTTACTTGCTCTGGAGTAGCCTCCTGAGTATTTGACAGTCTTTCTCTTTCTGGTTCAAAGGCAACTTGTCAGCTTGAGCCTTCTTATGGCTGGGAATGTGTGTGCCCCACAGGCTATGAAGGAGACGGCAGAATATGCTATGGAAATGCTGCAGATGTAAGTAAGGTGTTCATCATCTCCAAGCACGGGACCTACTGCACAGTTCTTATTCTGGATCTTAACCAGACATCAAAGTCATTATAAACAGTTAGAAAATGTGATGCCCAACAGGGCTGACTGCAGACAGTGTTTCTACTGGAGATTCGTGCCTGATACAGAAATTATCTGTTGTGTTCAAAAACATATCTTGGAAAGAGGCCTAATGGATATAAGTGTATTTCTTTAAGACAAATTATGAAGTGCCAGCCTCGGAGTCCTAACTTCATACATTCTAAGGAGTCCTAATTTCATATATGCTAAGCACTCATATCCATAGCTGGGACTGGCAAGCTCTCAGCTCTATCAAAATTCTTCCTTGAGCTATCTCAGTAGAGATGGTCAATTTATCACATTACTCAAACCATGCAGACTGACAGACAAATAAAATCCAAACAAGTAAATTGGGAAAATAAATATGCATTAAACATTGTAGGAAAAAATGAAAGTGTCAGCTGTCCGAGCCATTGGCAGCAATCTTACATGCCCCTTGGCACTATCTGCCTTCCTTGCTTATACCATCATCTATCTCTGTTCCAAGAACTGTGGCAGAATAAAAGCAGAATTACATGTGAGGTGTTGTAAAAATACGAGTCAAAATAAATATCTTTCTTCAATTAATTTTGCATTAAGTTAAGAAAAGACTTAGGTTTAGATTCCCAGAAAATAAATCCTCAGCCTGAGGTCAGTACACATCATACATCAATGTCAGGTGCATCTAGTTACACCTAAGCAACAGATGGTTCAGTTATGAAAAGCATTGTTAACTCACCATTCCCATTCCTAGAAAATATCAGCAATGGAAAAACATGAATGCTCTCCATTTTCATGCATACTGAAAACCTGCCCCTCCATACCACCCCAGCCAGGCCACGCACAGTGGGTTACTTCGCAAGCTACAGCAAATTTAGTATTTAGCTTGTTAGAGCTTACATAATCATTGCTCTCTCTTTCTGTTTCCTATCAGGAGTTATCCACTCTATTAGAGGCAACAACATTTAACCAGTGGGTTAATGTAAGTACACTTTATAGTTGATATTTTAGTATGTTCAGGTCTATAGAAAACCATAAGTCTTTTAGCCTTTAGAAATCACAGAATCACAGAATCATGGAATCACCAAGGTTGGAAAAGACCTACAAGATCATCCAGTCCAACCATCCACCTATTACCAATAGCACTCCCTAAACCATATCCCTCAGTGCAACATCCAAATGTTTCTTGAACACCAGGGACAGT
This sequence comes from Alectoris magna, assembly GCA_030625065.1. NCBI lineage: Eukaryota > Metazoa > Chordata > Aves > Galliformes > Phasianidae > Alectoris > Alectoris magna. The sequence continues at coordinate 143,632,205 of CM060560.1, forward strand.
GACTCCACCACCTCCCTGGGCAGCCCATTCCAGTGGCTGACCACTCTTTCAGAGAAATAGCATTTCCTAACATCCAGCCTGTGAGAAATGAGAACCTCAAAATAATATTCTTCAGCTCTGGATGGAAGTTGGAGTATTTCTCCCACTAGTCACCAGCTATACTCATCATCTGATTCTTGGTTTCTCTCTGAAAACCAGTTCCTGGTCCCAAATTCAAACAGGCAAGAAAGCTCCACATGTAGAAGAGTTAGTTTCAAGCCCTTCCAACCCCTACAATTCTATGATTCTGTGATTCTATGAAGCTGGCTTTCTGAGGCAGGGTCTATGCCATGACCTGCCCTGTAGCAGCAGGGTACAAGCAGAGCCCAATTATGCCATAAGGAGATCCTCTCTTCTTTCCTCATGCACTTTAACTACAAGCAAGTAGAGAGGACAGGCAATGCCTTACGGCTCCCATTCTCACTGAGCCCAGTGCCAGGAAAACATTACTGTATGGTTGATCATTGTATTGCTGCTACACCAAGCAACAAGGAAAAACTTTTGTCTCCACCCAGGCTTGACTTTGGTGCAGGAAATGAAGAAGTAGATTAATGTGTTTGCCTTTAGATAGGGGAAAGAACGTCAACTTAAATTTTATTTAAAAGAAGTTCTAGATAGATTGATTAACACTGACAACTTCTTATTCTCATGTGTATCACCTATTACTAGGGCAGCAGCAATATTAGAGACCCTACCCCACTGAGATGAGCATTGGTACAAATAAGATCAAAAACAGTTCTTCTAGAGAGTTTAAAACATAAGAAGTGCATAGCAAGTGTTTGGACACGTGAAAGGAACAGTGATATGTTAATGAGTGGCACAAGAAGCGGCAGTCACAGCATATTAGCTGCTTTCACGCTTTTCAAGGTTCAACAGTTTGAGGACCATTAAAACATGCCATTGCAAAAGGAAGCTCAGGGAACTACTTGAAAGCAGGATTGGTGTGGCTGATTTAAATATGTATGTTATCTGCCTGGCCCTGGGCTCAGACTGCAGTGCCAGCAGCTCTAAAGGGAGCAAAACTAATGAAATTAAAGAAATGAGCACGATAGGAGAGGCTGCTCACCTGCTAATGTGCTCTTTAGATAATGAAGCAGGGGGGAAAAAAAGAATTTCTTCCCTGGGAGCAGACGTCATTTACCGAAGCAGAAGTGTGGAAATTTCTGCTACTCTTCAAAGAAATAGTATCCCTTAAATAACAGTAGCTAAAAACATGAGCAAGACAGGGAGGTACATCCATCTGTGTGGTTTTTAACTTCACACTTGAACAGGAATGTGATGTTTACCACATTTCATAACCAAAGATTTTTCTTGCTGATCAAGGAGGTTGAGAAAAGGAGGCCTGTTGCTATTTTTATACTTAAATATTTGGAAGGGGACAGTGATGGTGGCTAGAAAGAAAGATGATCTTAACAGAGATAAAATTCCCAGCTATTTAAGGGAACTGATTCCCATCTTGACTTAAAAAACCAGTATGGGTATGGAAGGACTACCCAAGATAAGCCAGGCAGCATACCAGCCACAGAAAGGTAGAATGCAAGTTCATATGGCTCCCTCAAGTTTTGCAGTATCAAAAATGGCAAGCTGTGGAGCTTGTGAAAAGTTTGGAGAACCATATATTCAGCAAGATCACACTCCATTCAAGTCTTCAGCTCTCCTTTTTCTATCCCACAAAAATCAGTCAATCAATCAAACAACCAACCAATCAACCAATCTGCACAAGTGGAAAAATACTCTCCAGTGAAGATTCGCTTTGTCCTTAAGGTAGACATGAACATATGGGGGATGATGCATACTACAAAGCCTATACCCTCCAGCTAAAATCATGGCTGTCAGAGCAGCAAGATCTGTGGAAGTGCTGGTGTGCACTGGTGTACATCCTGAAAAATCCCAGTCACGTCAAATAGTCTTATTCCAAATGTGAACATTGCATTACATGGATTTCTTGTTTTATGTATCATAATCCTCCTATCTATCTATTAAGTAGGGAGGAGCATTCTGCAAGAGTAGGTTACTGCAGTTATGGGTGACTAGCAGAGCTTAGCACACTAATTTTCTTTTTTAACATTAATGAACATAAGACAGAACCCAAAAACAAGGCAGCTTTGGTGGGAGGTGACGTGACTTCCCTCACGTGTTTCATGATAAAAAAATCAATTCTGACCTAAACTTTCCTGCTGCCCTTTAAATGCCATCCATCTATTCTGTAAAATACAGATACTCGTTTACTATTTTTGTACAGCAATAAGCACTTCTGTTCAAGCCATTGCTCTGTATAATAGTTTTTCCTCCTCAGGCCAGTCACAAAGCACGTCACACACCCCACCTTGCTAGTAAGTCAATGGCTGCTATTTATAGGTCATAATTAGGATTAATTATTTTACTTTCCTTATTTTCATGCAGGATGCTCAGTTAAATTCAGTGTTGTCCACCACCTCAAATCTAACTGTCCTCGTGCCTTCTCTTCAAGCAATTGAAAACATGGATGAAGATGAAAAAGATTTTTGGATGTCAAAGAGTAATATCCCAGCCCTGCTGAAGTATGTTAATTGTTTTGTTTTGTTTTTCAGTGAATTGCTTTTCATTTCAAACAAGTCTTTGATATGAAGCCCCCACAGCAAGGCAGCTCTGATATTTTTAAGGGAGGCACATAGTATTTTACTTCTAGTTGCAGCACTATAAACCTCTGTAGCAGCTCCACTGAAAACAAAGACATTATTTGTATCATGCCAGAAATGTTTAAAGGCTAACCTAAGATCAGAACATAGCTGAACTAGGCATTGTACAAACCATTTCTGCTTTAAACCACAGTTTTAGACACGAGAAATATATTTATTTGGGGGAGAGGTGGGGGGGAAGCAAGAAAGAAAAAAAAAAAAACTGAGAAAATGCAAAACCTTAAAATCCAGTTAATTTCTTTTAGGTATCATCTATTGACAGGAGTTTACAGCTTTGCCGATTTCCAGAATTTATCATCTTCTGATACACTGCCAACATCCCTACAGAGCAACTTCCTACACTTATCTAAAGAAAATGGGGTGAGATGACCTGCAAACCACTGTGGTTCCATACATAAGACCCTGACCTCTCTGCCAACAGCATGCTCATGTTATAAACCATATAGACATTATGCACCTGTATTTTTAAAAAGACTATGCCATAAAATTAAAGGAATAGATGGATTGTATGGGGCCCTCTTGGCAAAATATTAATTTGATTTTCCCCACAAATTGTCCCAGCTGTTGTAGTAGGCGACAGTGAGGATTCGGGATGTGACGTAGTAGGACTCTCCCCTTGCTCAGTGTCAAAAGGTTAATGTATGCTTAAGGGGCGTAGACAAAGTAGGATAGGTATGTAGGTAAGACACACGACACAATAAACGCCATTTTTACTGCTCACCATATTGGTGTCTACATGCAGTTCTTTGGCCTGGGTAGGTTTTACCCAATAATCCAGCACAGGTGCAGAGCTAATAGAACATGGGTTGCCAGGTGCACAGCAACGCCCAGCTGAAATTCATTGGCAGTATTATTTATTCCTAGTGTCCTGTAGTAAAACAGAAGTGCAACCCAGGTCCAGCACAGCCTGTGAACTAATTTAAGACAAAACACATCAGGGAAACCCAATAACTTATTTTAGGAAACTGGAAACATAGGAGGAAGAAGTGATGTCATGCAACTATCTGCATGTGCAACTCAATAGTCTCAAATCACACAGAGGTATTTTTTAAAGATAAGTAGCTACCACTGACAGCCCTTCATCCTCAGCCTTTTTATATAGTACTCCATGTTCTGAGGAGGACTATTTTCTAGACATACCTATGGCACATTTAAGCACATCAGTCCTGTTACAGGAGGAAAGAGTTCTCCACATTGAGGAAAAAAAACATGTCCCTGAGGGATGCAAAGACATGGCAGAGTGTGACAGTGGAGGTACAGAAAGGAGCTCACCCTGACTCAGATGGGGCAAGCCCACCTGCCCCAAATGGCCAAACCAATGTAACCATGTGGCTTTGCTGGTTGGCAGGCGGGTGCAGCACAGAGTCCCCAGGTTATGGTTTCTAGAAGAGAATTCAACATCTGGGCCAGATTGGTGCAAAGCAGAGCCATGGCAGAACCTTGGGCCAGAGTCTGCGAAGCTGTGAAAACCCACAGCAATAGCCACCAGGAAACTGTGGCCACCATGGTGCCAAACCCTTCCTTCTCTCCTTTTGTCCTTTCAGAACCTCACTGTTGAGGGTGCTCACATCGTGACTGGTGACATCGCATCCACAAATGGGATCATACACGTTATTGATAAGGTACATGGCCAAGCAGGGAGGGTTCATCCCTCTGCACTGCAACCCAACGGAACCTAGTCAATGGCTCTTGAAAACAAATTATTTGAGCAGAAGAGCATCTGCTCCTTCACCTGCTCCTTGCGGTTGCAGCCACAGCATTTGCACAGATGGGATACACGTTTGTATTGACATGGGGTGCATCTATTCTCTTTCTAGGTTCTGATCCCCCTGCGAAGCACCATCATGCCGAGGCTACTGGCCCGTCTTGAGCAAATGCCTGACTACTCCATTTTCAGGGGCTACATTATTGTAAGCTTTCACACCTTTTTAAAGATAGAAGCTTGAATTTTAACTGGTATCAGAATATCAGTGATCATCCTGTTTTGTTTTGTGTTTTTTATGTGTCTTGCAACAGCAATACAGCCTGGCAAATGAAATAGAAGCTGCAAACACATACACAGTGTTTGCCCCAAATAATGATGCCATAGAAAATTACCTGAGGGATAAAAAGGTTGCTACTCTGGTACGTATTACTCACAAGATATGTCTTAACAACTGAGGGTCTCATTTCAGTTTCAAGTGGATGGATTGAAAGGATACAAAAATAGGAAGAGGTATTTGTTTTCCAAGAAGCTAGTAAGTTTGTTATTGCCACCAGCAGAGATGAGGAGGTTTGGATCCATGTATTTTCCTGGCTTGCTAGAAGAACTTAACTATTTGTTCTGGGTTTTGGCCTTCTCTGGATTAAAACAACTCTATGAATATTCAAGGTAATGGACTAGATTTTCTCCAATACCCCTGAAGGGAGGTCAGAACAGGAATGACCAGGAATAACACTGAAATGTCTTTTTCCTAGGTGAACAAGTCCTATCCCCTGTTGTCACTAGCAACCTCACCATTAATAGCACCACAAAATATTATGACACCTTCTTACAGCTATCCAGACATTCATCCCCATCACTCCTGCTGGAACACCATCCCACACCACTTCCTGCAAACTGTTCCTAATACCAGCATTCAAGCACCTCTGGCCAGTCCCACAGTTTAGAAAAACACCTGAAGATTTCCTGGCTAGGAAAAATTCCTCTAGCAAATGTCATTACCACTGTCCTCTGCCAGCAGCCAACCCAGCCACCAGCTCCCCACATCAGCGTGGATGTGGTCATCCCACCTCCTCTGACAGCTTCAGGTCTTCCTCTCAGAGCCAGTTTATATTATTTTGACAGCATACTTCTGGCTAGCTCATATCCCTTTACTCTTATGCCAGCATCATGCTTAAGCTGAAACATACTTTGCTGAACTCTACCTCTGCTTCCATAGTCTCCATTTTCAGCCTGGAAGCTGAGGGGCACAAGATTCAAATGACTCATCCCAAGACATTAACCACTGACCAGTTGTCCCATAACAGAATCCCGACGGCTACCTCACCAGAAGAAATCATGCATTATCAGTGTAAATCTTCTCAAGTGACTTGAGAACAGAAGACATAAAGACCAGTACATCACCCCGTGGGCAAAGCCAGGAGACATCACAAATCTTGCAGCCCGGGGTTATTTCATGTTTTCACGTACTTTTGAAGGAGCAGAAGAACAAAGAACAGTATGAATGTTCAGAACATGGGGACAATAGGCAATGGGATTTCCCATAGGTCTTGTTTATACTCTGAGAAAAGCTATCCCGAATAACTTTCCGTGCTTTGTTACATAACCCTGAATTTAATTGTGTGTTTGCAGGATGAGGACCAAATCCGTTACCACATTTTGATAGATGAAAAGCTCCTGAAGAATGACCTGCACAATGGCATGCACAGGGAGACCATGCTTGGGTACTCCTACCATGTTGGGTTCTTCCTCCATAACAGCCAGGTACTGCTGTGCACAATTCTTCAGTTTCATACCTTACAAGCAGCCAAAAAGAGGTGTGCAGCCCACAACAGCTTCTGCGCTTAACAGCACAAAATATGCCACTCAGATGGAATGCCTCTCTCAGATCTATAATTCAAAGTCACCCTTGAAGGGATCTTCAATTGGATTTGATTTCAATTACACCTTTTACATTCAGCACTGCATTTTAAAAACCATTGTGTTACACGTGCATTTCTAGCAGTCACAAGCTTGCATTGTAAAACAGTCATTAATCTGGCTTCCAAAGAACTATTAAAACCTATTTTCAGTTATAACATATCAATTTTATTTTCTGCAGATCTGCTCCACTTTCAGACCTAAGAGCTTTAAGCACTTGGCAAGAAATATCAATTGCTTTTCGACACCACTCATAGGAAAGTCAGCCACAGAAAGATTAAGGAACCCACCCAATTCTGTGGCAAAGACAAGAAGTCCTCCTTCTCTGCCCCAGAGCTCCCTCTGGGCATAAGCAAAGGCAGGACAGAAAGCTCCTTACCAAAACAGTTTCAGCCCTGCTCTTTCTCTGCAGATTCCTGGAAAAACAACTGCTTGTGGGGTGGAGGAGGGCATGAAGGGAGAGGGGGATAGCAGTGTGATGCTGAAAGCCCACCTTGAAGGAGCAGCTGCCAAAGAGTTCTTCCCTGAAATATCCTTGCCCCCCAGTGAGGCAGCAAACACGGCCGTTGGCTTGCTTCAGGCTTCTTCTTCTTCAAAGTGTGTACATTTTGCATCCCATGGTAGAAAAAGCAGCTCAGACAGATCCTGTTGCTAAGTAACTCCAACAAGCTGCATCCATCTCATGCCCTCCAGTTCAGTAAAGCTCTTAAAAGCATCAACTGAGATGCAAGAAAGTGTTTCAAATCAACTGCACCCTTCAGTTTTCCAGAAACGAGGCAGGTGCACCACTCCTTCCTTCACTCACTGCTGTTCAGTTACCAATGAGATAAGAGTTCTGCTGCTGCTTTATAACTGATTGTATTTCTTTTGCAGCTCTTCATAAATGATGCACCTATAAGCTATGCAAATGTTGCAACAGACAAAGGAATTATTCATGGATTGGGAAAGGTCCTGGAAATCCAGAAGAACAGATGTGATACTAATCATACTGTTATCACTGTAAGTGGTTCTGTTTGTACAGATTCCCAAAGGCCCATCAGAGATATCTTTAGGAAAACATGGGTAAAATGCACAGGCTAAAATGTACAGGATGCATGACGCTACATGCCAGTAAGGAACGCCTGCATTTTCTACAAAGAATATTCCTATCAAAGTTTTTTGCATCAGTTAAAATTTATTTGATCCTGCAATCAGTATACTGACAGACTGGATAAGACAATAGTAGAATACCTTAGGAGTAAACCGGTACCTAAGCTTTAATATTCAGAAAATGATTATTCACTATTTTAATACATCTGTTCTATCAGATGGTGTTTGTCAAGCAAAGCAGGAAGTGGAGATTAAAAGGAAAATAAAATACTTCTAGTAAGGAAAAATATTTCTTTTCATTCCAGAAACAGATTGCCTCTGCCTATGCACGTGAACTCCTTGTGCCCTCTGAGTAAAGCACTCTCCCCCTTCTGTTCATTTTATATATGAAATCCGAGTGGTTTTATATCCCTCTAAAGAAGGATGTAGCTTCCTCAGATGGGCAGAGAAATGTTATTTTGGCTTTTCTTCTGAGTGGTGGAGATAGGACAGCAAACCTGCAGAGTACTTCCCTTTTGTTGGAGCCCACAGTCTGCTAGATAAGGCAGACAAAGTGAGATTAGTGCTTTGGCCAAAGCAAATTGAGCAGGCATGAACTTTTGTAGCGTAGTTACATTCTTTGGGGTACAATCCCATATTTGTGTATATATCACACAAGATTTTTCCGAGTTTTGCTCAGTTAGGTGCTTGGCTTCACACAGTCCTTTGCTTTTGCTTGCAATATTATTTTCCAGTAAATGCAGCTACACACTTCAATGTACATTTAAGCCTTGATAAAGTGGCACCAAGCTGCCTTTTCCCTCATGGCACAAGCAAACTGTATCCAAGGTCAGGGTTTGCTTCATATTGTGCTTGAGTGGGGAGGTGCTTGGGAAGCATCGCTTTACAAGAGTATTGTAAAGTATATAAATGTGCTTTCCTTCTCCTTTCATTTTGCTTAAGGAAAAGTGCAGAATTTGTTCACAACCATCAAGTTGCCCACCAGGAACAAAAGAAATAGTAAGTCTTTTATTGTACACACTTAAGATAAATATACCAAATCTTAGCATAGATACATTCAATCATCTCCTTTCATATGTATTTGCTCAAGGAACATTTAGACGTTGTGTTGAGGGACGTGGTTTACTGAGAACTTTGGTGATTGGTGTATGGTTGGACTGGATGATCTTGTAGGTCTTTTCCAACCTTGGTGATTCCATGATTTGATTCTATGATATAATAGTCTCAATTTTAACAGAAGTCATCATAGTTACTTTGGTATGCTACATACATTTCTTACAGGCAACAGCATAAATCCACTCTTGATCTAAGCCACCCTGTGGGCAGGGGAGCAGAATCAAGAGCATCATAAAGATAGTTTTGTCCAGAAAGACAAGTTTCTATTTAGCACTTTATCACATGAAGAATGCTCTGACTACAATAGTTACCTCTACCAAGCAAAACTCCGTACTATGAAGGAGCTGAGAACAATCCGGAACATTTGCTATCTGAGCAGGTTTTGCACCCATCAGGTCAAAGTACAGAAGGGCAATATCAGCCTGGCTCTTTGCTGTCAGTTACAGTCACACAGAGACCTGGAGACTGTAAAGACTGTGGGTGCCTAGTTCCTATGCATGGGAACTGTGGATATTCAGGAGGACCCTGTCAACCATAAGGAGATCTAAAGTCTCTTGATGACTGAATTTTTCTGGGAAAGACCCTCTGTTGGGATTATATAAACATTTTTTTCCTCTAGAATTTTCATTTTTAATTAGACTAATTGTGTCACTAATAGGATTCCAAAAGAGATCAAGTCCCATCCACTCCATTAAAATAATTGGTTGGCAAAGCCCAACTAAAGCACTCATGGGTAAAACACAAAACCATTAACGTTTCGTTTACGACAAGCAGCTGGATGCTTATCTCAACCTCCTAACAAACAGACAAGACTGGCATTTCTTCTCCCAAAAGCAAAGTTTCGCAACTATGTCCAGGTCTGGGAGATCATGTACCAATGGCTGTTTTTGACCTACTTTAACACTTGGTTTTTCAAGAAGAATTAGGAAGAACACACAGCGTTGCAGAAAGAAAAACACTTGCCAAACCTCAGAAAAAAAGTTTCATTTCAATTCTGAGCAGAGACACAATTTGATACATTTTTAAAATGCCACAGGGTGCTGAATTAATTTGGCTGCATATTCTTTAGCAAAAGTCATTTTATCTAACACATTGTTATTGCTGTATTTCCTTAGCTTCCATTACAAATGTGTGAGTCAGTGCACAGCATGTGGAAAGTTAATGTCAGTCTTTTTAAAAGCATTTGAAAGCAGCTGATCAATACTGCTCAGAAGTGCAGCTGTTTCTCCAATGTTTGCTCAGGCAGGGGAGAAGAAATACTGCATCTTCTCGGACAACAACATGAGATTGCACACCATCCAGATCGGATGCCAGCCGAAGTGTGCAAAAACCATCATTGTGAGTACACTATTCCTGTCATAGGGAAGCTGGGAACCCCCGTCTGTGATCTTCACCTTCCTTGTAATTGTCACTAAACACACAGAGCTTGTCTGTGTGGTCCCTGGCAGCACTCCTTCTTATATCTTGTACCCATCTAGGGTCTAGACACAGCAGAGATGGGATAAAGGCTGCTGATGGCCTTAGCAAAGGAAGGGGTGGGATGCAGAAGCAGTTTGGAAAGGGTCACAATGTGCTTGTCTTTCCACCTTTCCCATGGTGACCCACGTTGATTCTGTGAATGGGCATGGTGGGGGTGGGTTGACAGTTAGACTTGGTGATCTTAAAGGTCCTTTCCAAGCTTAAAGATTCTAGGGTTCTATGGATCTATGTCCCAGCAGGGACTTGGGGGAGCACAGTAAGGAGCAAGGCTGCAAACAGCAGAGCTAAAGCACTGCTAAACCCCAGTCCTCTAGCTCCCTCCACCCAGCATCAGACCCAAGAGACAATTCCCAGCAGCCTATGCTTAAGGGTCCCCACTGCCCTTATCCTGATCCAGTTTCTCACACTGCAGACCATGGAGTGCTGTGCCGGCTTCTTTGGACAGCAGTGCCAGCCCTGCCCTGGCAAGGCAGGTACTGCTTGCTTTGGCAATGGCATCTGCCTGGATGGCATCAATGGCAGTGGCATCTGCCAGTGTGGAGCCGGGTTTGTTGGCACAGCCTGCGAGAGCTGCGCCGAGGGCAAGTACGGCCGCAACTGCGATCAAGGTACAGAGTGGCCTGAGCTGTATCTTTATTGGCCTTCTCAGGGGGTGCAGGGGTGGAGGATGGAAGGAAAAGTTTGAGGACTGTGTGACGCAAAGTCACTGTGATTAACTAACTACATATTTGGTTTTAAAAGTAATGTGTTTTCCATGAGGTTTCTAGCTGACTGAGGGAAGTCTCCAAGGGAAAGGTAAAACCTCCTTAGTTCTATCTGCATCCATTCTATGCTCTTGAAGGCTGCATTGCTTATGGATTAATTGGCCAGCCCTCTTTGCCTTTTCATCATAATTTTATCTTACCCAGTAATTGTATTTTCTCACTATCTATCTCCTTCTTCAGAGAAGCCCCTACATAGAGACACTACCCCCACTCTGGGGCTCTGCGGGCTTCAAGAAGCATCCACCATGAATAATCATCTTGAACACTGATTTTTCACCAATGTTTCCCCTTAAAATACATTTTCAGTCTCCATATTTGGGATCAGAGGGAAGATTTGAGCAAGATTAGAGCAAGATTTGAGTTTGGATTTGTTCTACACACTGGTTTCCTCCCATCTCTCCCCACAGTGTGTGCATGCATCCACGGGAAATGCAGCAGTGGGATCGATGGGGATGGCTCCTGTGAATGCAATGTTGGCTGGAGGGGAGTGACATGTGAGAGTGGTAAGGGCCTTCCTTGTTTTCTGAGAAAGAAGTGAGCATTTTTGAAAAGGTCAGAACTGCAGAAGTGACCAGAGGCCAGCGTCAGGCATCCAAGTGCACTACCAGATATTCAGCAGCTTCCCACAGGCCTATGCTCAGAGATTTAATCACTGTAGTAACAGACACTCAGCTGCTCATGAGACTTAAATGCCATACTTAGCTAATTCACCCTGTCACCCTATATCTGTCCTAGAAGGACAGACTGTTTGTTAAGGCTGTGTATTTTGCAAAGCAAAGTCAGCAAGCACAATTCGGTCCTCAGATACTACTCACAGGGGTTTCAATAAGTTGATTCAGCTGTGTAACACTGGATATTTAATTATGGTCTCACTAATGCAATAAAAATTGACCGGCAAATAAATCTTGATTTAATACAGGTCCTATATCAAATTAAATTATATTTAGTCAGACATAATTGAAATGTATTAAATAACTATTTCAGAACGCTGCATAACAGCATAAAATGAAGAATTGTAAAAATACATTAATAATAGCATTCAATATCTACTTTAAATTTCAGGGGAAAATAGTAAAGAGGGAAACTTAGTAGCTAACATTGACAAGATTTCCGTGAAATCTGGGCAACTTACAGTTCCTTTGGAAAACTTACATAATTAGTTTAATCATGCACAAAACTCACCAGAATAAAGATAAATGACAGCAGGTGAAGCATTTTTGCTGGCAATGTGCAAACAAGCTGTTTCTTCATAGCTGAATTTAAGTGGTACTCACTGATCTGTACAGTGTCATTGAGCCAAAGGGAAGGCTGGATTCCCTGTGAGCAGCTGGTTGTCTGGCACAGGAGCCAGAGATTCCAGCTCTGCATGAGGATCATGTAAAAGTGGGAAACTCGAAGGATATCAACCTGAGAGGCTCTGATCCCTGCTTCACCTTTTTCCCTTGCAGAAATCGAAGATGATGCATGTAACAACACATGCCATACCAGCGCCAAGTATGTATGAAATCTACTTTTTTTGAAATAGGGAGAAGAAAATGGGGATCTCTTGCAAAACAAAAACTTGGTCTATCTTGCTCTTTTTGGAGATTTCTCAGCAGTACTTATAACACACATTTTCTACTCCAGAGATAAAGGACAGTGTTAACAATGTATTCACTGATGAGGCTGAAGTTTAAAGAATGCACAGGTTAAAAGGGGAAACAAACGGGATTTGGGAAGAGAGGGAGGTGAGACACGTCTTACCATGTAACAGACAAAGAAATTTTAACCCACACTTGAGTAGTGAAGGCGATACCATATGAGCACAAACAAAAATTTGCACACAGCTTTTGAGTGGGCAGGTACAAAATTCTGGAGTTCTGCACAAGAAAACAGGACATCTGATGGCCAAAGCACTCATTTTTAATACTTGAAATGACCGATCTAAAACGCATTCTGACAGCTTGATCTGGCTGAGTTTGTTTCTATGTTTGTAACTACATCAGAATATATGGTTCAGCATTTCTTTCTATGCAAAAGGGACTGTATGAAAGACCTGGTTGTTTTATTCATTTATTTTAATGTCACCTGTCTCCTTTCACATCTCTAGCTGCCTTCTCCTGTCGAATGACACTGCCTATTGCAAGTGTGCGGCTGGGTTCACAGGGAATGGGACATTCTGCACAGGCAAGTGAACCTCATCTCCTCCCTTTTAAAAAGAGTGCCTGAAATGCTCTGCAATCACAGTGGAGCTGCTGAGAGAGGAGCACTCCCCTGTGCACCAGTTAAAAACAGGAATTGCTGCCAGTTTGCTGGAAATGAGTGAAAGTGCAACAGGTGCAGATTCGTAGCAAACAAAGGGCTCAAAGCCTGCAAGTTGTGGGACATTGTGCTAAGGGAGACCAGATGAGAGGGAACATCCTGTGCACAACCCAGGCCCCATTGTTTGCAGGGTAGTGAAACCTGGATTATGACTTTTACTCCTTTTTCCAACAAAGCTCAGCAAACAGGGATCAACTCAGGGCACAACAGCGCTTCCAGCTGCTGGGATCTGTACAGCCATGTCATTTCTTCAGCTTTCTGAACTTGTACAGATTTCTGGAGTGGTAAAATTCAACTTATTTAGGACACACAGACCTGAGAGACCCTCCGAAAAGGGCAATAGCAGCTTATCATGTGTGCGCCTCCAAGAGCCTGGAGATCCAGATTTATGGGATAAACCATTTCCGGCTGCAATTGCTACAATTTTACAGTTTCTTTACCCAATCCCTAGCTGATTAAAATACTAATGTTCTTGGGAACAGAAACATATCTGTCTACTGACAATGGCTGGCAAGATCTTAATCCAGGCACTCTTAACTGCTGCTATCCCAAACCCAAACCAACCAAAAGCCATTTTAATCTCCCGGTAGGAAATACACAAGTGCAAGAAGAGCTGGGGGATGCAGGTCACCCCTATTGGCTCTGAGCCCACCTTTATGCCCCTGCACAGGATTCCCAGACAAAAACAACTACAGGAAAATAATCTCCTCAGTCTGACTGTTAGAGCTGCTGAAACAGCAATTTGAGGTCATTTGAGGCAAAAATTGATGTGTTTGAGCTGGTTTGATCCACACTGGAGTTCAGAAAAAGCCCCCTCCCTGCATTCTGGGTAACCCAAGAAGGGTCAGTTTGTGATCCCCTGACTTACTCAGAGCTGCAGGAACAGCAAAAACATCCATCTGAGTAACAACCAGTACTTTTTGTTGCAGGAGGGCTGGGTGGTATTAGAGCCCACGATAGATGGCCATTTGACCTGTGTGCAGAAAAGGGCAAGCTAAAGAAAGCCTTCAGACTCCTGTTTAATCTGGAGAAGAGTACAGAGGGCCCTTTTTTTTGTTGATTGGTTGGTTAGAATGTGCAGAATCAGAAACTGGAGAGTTACCAAAAGCCAAATCTGGATGAATTCTCATCTTCCAGACCAGACGCATCTCCTCAGCTTCCCCTCTCATAGTTAGAGGTAATAAAGAGGAATAAAGAAGAGCTAATAAATATTTGCTACAAATGACATCTATAGCCTCTTAAATGAGAAACATTCAGAAGATGCCAGCAAATCCCTTTAGAAGTTTAAGACCACTTTATCTGACAAGAGAAGAGCCATGTAAGCATATTGGTTTAATCTGGGTTGTCATCACCGTTCAGCTATTGACGCCTGTGAGACCAGCAATGGCGGCTGTTCTGTCAACGCAGAGTGTAGAAAAACAACACCTGGAAACAGAGTGTGTGTCTGCAAAGCTGGGTACACCGGAGATGGAGTAGTCTGCTTGGGTAAGCATTCTCAGTGTCTCATGTATCACAGTAGGAAAATTACAGGAGTGAGCTTTCCTGTACATGGAAGAAGATCTGTCTTCTGCTATGATCCAGAAGTGCAGTTTCTTGGCACTAGAGACCACGGTGACAAAGGCATCCCAACAGACTTGTCTGCAGCGCCACACGGTTGGTACTACTAGACAAATAGCCCAAGCATTAGCAGGTTAGAATCATAGAATGGTTTGTGTTGGAAAGGACCCTTAAGAGCTATCTAGTCCAACTCCCCTGCGATGAACAGCAACATCTACAGCTAGATCAGGGTGCTCAGAGTCCCTCTAGCCTGACCTTGAATGGTTAATATACTCCCGTTCCTCTGATCATGGCAGTCTTAAACACTTGAAGAGACTGTTGTGCCATACCGTCCCACAGATATTGCTTTCAAAATGCTGATGGCAGTGTTTTAGCATTTACCACGGCAACTGCAAGACCCAGACTGAAACATCAAACAACTAATTAAATGAGTTTCATTGATCCTTAACCGCTTCTGTTTGTTTCTTAAAGAAATCAACCCTTGTCTGGAGAACAATGGTGGATGTGATAAAAATGCAGAATGCACTCAGACGGGACCCAATCAAGTGAGTACTTTGCCACTGTCGATAAGTATCCTCCTGCCAACTCTTTACAGTTGGAAAAGAAAGATTTCCCCACCTCAACTTTGTTTTTGAGTGGAAAACTGAGTTTCATAACAAAGACTCTGAAAAGTGTATGCTTCCTTCAAAAATACATTTGAGGGGGAGTCTGCACAAACATGAAAACTTGGATTTCAGTGAAAGAAATCCAGAACTGCAGAGGAAAGCAATATTTTGTTTTGAGCAGTTGGTTTTCTCCTTTGGGAGTTTTCCCTGTGAAAACCTGTTATTTTCAAAGTATTGACAGATTATTTTTGTTACTGTTATAAAAACTGCCTATGGAAAAATCTGATTTCAGACTAGCTCTTCTCCCAGCTCAAATATATTCACAAAGAAACAGAAGAGGCAGAATCATAATCCACATTCAACGGTTACAGAATAGCCGCATCTCCTCCCATGAGTGTTCTGCAGCTCCCATGCAGAAGTACAGCATGCTCTGCAAGAGAAGAAGTGTGAAAAGGCAAAGGGAAAAAGGAGGAACAAATTGCCCAGGCAATCAAGTGGCACAGATTAGTGTTTCTATTTTTGTGCCAGATCCAGGAGAAGCTAGACTCCCTGACTGCAGCACTTCTTGTCATCCCTCTATAGCTTCATAGTGGGTATTGGCAGGACTATAATCCTGCAGCAGGCAGTTACAAAATTTCTTCAGGAGCAGAAATGCTTCTGAAGGAGTTTCAGCCATTCAGACATATAAAATACTGCTAATATTCCGCCTAGCAGATGTTTCTGTGCTGCAGAAAACCTCTTGAAAATTCAGTCTCCCACATATTCCTTGTGCACTCAAAGCTGAGAACCATCAAGCAGTAGAATTGGAGAAGAGAAATCATTGTAGCCACGTCGCAGTTATCACAAAGATGAAAGGCTAAGCACCAAATTGAGTAATTGTGGCACAGACACTGAATATGTTGCCAGCAGGTGGGAAACTATTGGTAACATCTAAAGGTGTTTTGCAGGTATGATTTATCACTTAAAAAAAAAAAAAAAGAAAGAAAGAAAAAAAAAAAGAGAGAGGAAGGGAAAATAAAGAAGTAACAACCCATGCAGGTTAAATGGGAAAAACAAATTAGGGTTTCAGCTTTCTTTGCTGGCAAGATGACTGTGTGCAGATATGCGGAGCATCATTTTAAGTGATCAAAGAAGCAAAGGTGAAACAAGACAGATGAAAAGGTTGGGGGAGGGGCCAGATAGATTCTGTCAGAAACTGCTTTTCTTCAGCCTTAGTCCACGGTTGCCCAGACTGCCTAAGGAACTGCTGCAGGAGAGGTGAAGTACTTTTTGTTTACTGAGTTGTAAAACCACCTTACTAGGAATTGAGATTCTGAGTTATTCCCATCTAGCATAAATGTTAACCTGGAAAAAATTAATTAATTAAATAAATAAATAAATGTAGATGTGCTAAAAAATCTAACACATGACATTCCCATGTATGTGTGTTTCCTATTTTTCCTCTGTAGGCAGTCTGCAATTGCTTGAAGGGATACTCTGGAGATGGTAAACGATGCACATACATCAGTCTATGTTCACAAGTAAGTAATATTTGAAGGAGAGAGTATATAAGATCTTTCTATGAGCATTACACCTTGAGGTTAGGTGTGGAGTCAGAACTAAGTCAGATAGGTAAACCAGCACTTTCATGCTTAGAAACCGCTTAAATTAACTTAATTGTTAAACGTGCTTACTTCACTACTTGTTTTCACACTGTCACTATTTTGGAAACAAAGTATGCAGTAAAGGTTTTTTTCCTGGACCACAGCCTGGACATAATACAAGTGCCTGAGTGCCTCATCACTGAGTCTTAAAAACAACTTTAAATCAGATCTAGAGTCACAGATCCTAGACTGTAATGGTAACGTGTAAATCATGTCTTCTCAGTAGATGATGGAATTCCTATAAAAAGCCGCTAGCTAAATTAGGGTTCATGTCCCAAAGGTCTAGCCAACATTTTAGCTATTACGAGGAAAAACTCAGTGGGAACTATTACAAGTTACCTACAATTAAAAATATATATATAATGGGGATGCTCAGGAGGTAGGTTATAGCTGTTCCAGGAGCAAGGTGATTGAGAAGCAAAAGGAATCTACAATAGGTCAAAACCACCATTCATTTTCAATATTCTCCAGTCACTAAACCCCCTGGTGTGATACGGGACCACATCTGGGTGGCCTAATTGAGAGGAATGATCAAGTGACAACAAACACCCTTCTCAGGCTGAAGTTTCTGTAGCCAAATCAGAACATTACGTCCTCACCATTGCTGGGTGTTTACCAGTCAAATCTATATTGGGGCAAATGGTTGCTTGGAGAACTGACTGGAGAAGTTCCCAGTGGAGGTCCCAGCCTACATGCTCAGCTGGGGCAAAACTCCTAAAGAGCAAAGACCATAGCCCTGCAGGCTTAGAAATAAATAAAAAATAAATAAGAACATCTTCTCAGGGCAAACTGCTTTCCTTCCTCAAGCCTTTAGCTCTCACAACATGCAACCCAGGTCTTCCCATGGCATTCCCCACCCTGACCTTCACACGAGAATTAGCAGATTCCATTTTATGCAACCACTGCAAGCCATGTATTTGCAAGCAATGCAGTGCTCTGCACCAGCTGCGTTGCACTGCCTCTTGGCAGGCTGCAGCAAGGACATACCCAGTCTCCCGTACACATTAATTCTTTGTGCTCTGAGCACAGCGACGATAATTCTTACACTCCCTGCCTGGCCTGTCAGCAGGCTTTCTCTAACCTTGAAAGGTTGCTGAGATGAAAGAGCAAGGACGAAGACAGAAGCTATAGGAAGAATAGCTCAAAATTATGAGTCATTGTGTCCTATATTTTTTTCCATGCCATGCTCTAGCTCCACATTACTAATCACACCATTTAAAAAAAATAGCCTTGAGATTTGTTACCGTCAGATCAGAGACTAACCTAAATCCAGTATGGCCAAACCCCTCTGCAGCAAAACTTCATGAAAAGCTGTGGCAAACCCAAGGTTGTCAACAGTCTGCCTACAGCTAGCAAAATAAAAAGAGCAAGCATGTCCAAACTCACTACTTATGGCCAGCCCCACTGGGATCTCCACTACTTTGCCCATGGCAAAGGATGAGCAGCACTGAGAAGGACAAAACAAGCACACAAAAGAAAACAAGACAGCTTCATTTTTTCCTGATTTGCTATCAAGTCCAGGATAAAATCTTTACTGCAACCTGAGGTGCTAAGTTAGGAGCACAGACTTGAAATGAATCAAAGCTCTGAACCCCTCAGCTCAGAGATTCCCAGAGGGTAAGCAGTGCTGGGGTGCACAGCTGCTTCCAAAGCACATTATCTGTATAAAAGAAGAATTATGTGATTTCTTACATGCATTAAGTGTTCTTTCTTGTTTTCAAGAACAAATATATACAGTTAATAAGTGTCAGTAAGATCTGGTTTCTAAAAGCCGCTTCGGATTAAATCCTCCTAACCTATATGCATGGGAATAAAAATAATGAACTAGAATTGTTTAATTACACCTGAAAACAAAGGAATACTTTAAATTTTGATCTTACAAGAACAATGGAGGCTGCAGTGAATTTGCCATCTGCAAAGACACTGAGCTAACAGAACGGACCTGCACCTGCAAACCAAACTACATTGGAGATGGATTTCAATGCCGAGGCAACATCCACCGGGTAAAGTATTGCATACATTTGCTGTACCTTCTTGCTCTTCATGTAGTTATTGAATCCAAAACTTATCTCTTGAAAACATGCCTTTATTTTTTTGTCTTTTTATAAGTTGGCAACACTAGCCCAGAATTTGCAATTAACCTAATCCAAGAATCCAGGAGTAGGAACTGGATATTGCTAGATAAGAACAACAAAACAAAAAATGGGTATAATAAATAGTACATTCACAGCAGTGCAGTCTTCCAGTACTGACAAGCTAGTTTTTGTCTTATGGGATCTCTTTAATGATAACAGAGCTTCAAGAGAAAACCACTACACTGATGGATGATTGTTAGGAGTGCAGCACTAGCACATAACTACTGGTAGTTTCAAGTTTCAAAGAAGCCTGTTATTTTGTAGAACAAGGCAAGAATAGAAGAGAGGCAATGGCAGCATTAAATCCAAGCTAGAAGTTTCCTTTTTTCAAGTGCTGCAATCAGTTGCATTCCACACACATTGCTCCAGATTTGCAGCATTGTTAACAAAGTACTGTTATTGATTGCAGGAACTACTCAGGAACTCCAACACATCTAGGTTTTATTTTCACTTAGAGGTAAGAAAAGTGCTGGGTTTTTTTTTTTTGTTTGTTTGTTTGTTTTGCCTCAGGGTGTGCAGGGGGGAATGAGCAGGGATTTGGTGTGTACCACAGTCCTTGGCCAAAATCCTTGGATATAATTGGAATTGGGTTTGGATCACAAGCCATTAACATCAGAGATGCTCTGAATTAAACTATTAACTGCTATTAAGAACCACAAGAGAATAACAAATTCCTAGAATCCCAGGGAAATGTAAGGCCTCCTGACCAGGCATAAAACTGAAACTTCCACCTGCTCAGTATGAAACTTTCCAGTACTTCTCTCACAAATTCTGGTGTGAGTGAATATCAATCTTCTACCACCGCAGCTGCATTTTCGTTTTGCTACACTATCTCCAGATGTCTGAAACATCACAGGATGCTGATGTGCATTACCAGTTGTCACTGCTTTCCAGTGAACGTCAGATCCAGTGAATGAGCTTGTTTACCCACAAGCTCAGGACAGCACAGATCTATGTATATTGACCAACTGGTCAGACTTATATTCAAGCTTCAGTTCTGTTGCCGTGGTAGATGTATGAATTCATCCCACTTCAGCAGAGCTCTGTGCTTATTTTAGATTACCGGTGATCGTTGCAAACTAATGACTCTGTACTGCTTTTATCCCATCCAATCTGACAGGCCTCATCCGTCAGAGATATTGCTGGCCCAGGCCCTTTCACCGTGTTCGTACCTCACACAACCATATTAAACAGCGACCAGCGAGTAAGTAAGAAGGCTGTGAGTTTTCAGATGGAGGCACCTTGCCCAGCTGCTTCTCAATTCCTCTGCTTTCTGTTGCAGATGAGGGGATGGCTTGCCAAAGGGGTCATGGCTCAAATCCTCAGGTACCACATGGTGGGCTGTGCCAGCCTGTTGCACAGTGACCTGACAACACTCACAAACGTCACTTCTCTACATGGGGACCCCATACAGATCAGCTATGCTCAGGTAACATGGTGAAGAAGAGGTAAGGTACTGAACAGGCTGTCCATTTAGCCAAACTGTGCAGTACTTACCTGCCATGCTGACACTGGAGTTGTGTCAATCTTCCTTTGAGAGTTCCTTTACCTTTCAACTCTGGGGTTTGGTTCCATTGTTTTCTATGCTTATCATGCTTGCAGTGTCAAGGGGTAATTTATTAAAACTGAAGCCACTACTTGTTGAACATAAAGACACCATATCAAAGTAATTTGGCAGCAGCCTCACCATCCAATAAGAGCCCACAGAAAATATTTTTAATTTTCTTTTCAGAACTCTCTGTATTTGAACAATAAAGCTGAAATTATATCCAGTGACACTGTTGGTACAAATGGCGTGATTCATGTCATAAACCAAATCCTGGTCCCATCTCACATTCAGGATTTCCCCCCAGGATCTAAGAGGGTAAGTGCAGTTCATGGTCATTCTCAACTACGGAGCTTTTATATTACCTAACTGTAACAGTTGTTACTATGCTAGTCTTACATAAAGAAGTGATACTAAGAAGACCTTCCATAAAAATAGTTTGACACTGCCCAAGAAGTTAAATGCTATATTTAAAATTCATTCAGGAAGTACATTAATGCTTAGAATAGCGTAAGAGAACTTTGGTACAGGGCTTCTTCAATGGCTTTCATAACAAAAAAAAACAAAAAAAACAAAAAAAAACAATAATACTTACAGGGGAAATCAAGGCAATATCTGTGTTTTAAATACATTTATAATCTATTTATTAGATTAATCTACTGGCTATTGCTTTCTTTGTAGGAAAGCCTTGAAATAGTTGCAGCCAAACATGGATATGTCCTGTTCAGCAATTTGCTAGAGGTAAGTGCACAAGAGTCAGAAGCCATTAGGCACATGTTTAAAATGTTTTAAAAAAAGAAAAGGGCACAGACATGGCATGCAACATCACTGACAGGGTGGTGTTCAATGGAACCAAAAACTTACAGCCAGCTTTCACCTCCCAGCTCAGCTCTGTCCTAGAGTAAGCCAGATCATATAACCAATGTTTGAACCAAATATGTCTTTCAGCCCTTAGCTGGGCCCACAGCCTGACTTCTGGTGAACAGCTGAAGCACTTCAGAGAATTGGGTCGTATAGCTCAACTTGGGCAACTCAACAGTAGCTTTTCAAAGTCATGACATTTGCAAGCTGGTAACCACTGCAGCCCACTTATACCAGTATTCACCTTATAGTGTCAAGGTCATTTTAGAGAGACCATTAATTACATGCACACAGAGAAGTATTTTTGCATGTTGCAGAAAAACAAATTGCTTGGGCTGATCAACGATCCCATTCACAAACCTGTGACACTGTTCTGGCCCACGGACGCAGCTATCCGCGGGCTACCTCAGGAGCAGCAGGACTTCCTCTTCAAGAAGTCCAACACAGACAAACTGGTGCAGTATCTCAAATTCCACATTGTCCGCAATGCTGAGGTGAGACCTATGCTTTTTTAGGAGCATTGCCTAGGTTGAAACAAGTGAGTCTGAACACACACATCTCTTTGCTTCCTACCTAGATATTAGCCTACCAACTCCCCCACTCCACCTTGCTGAAGACTCTACAGGGCTCCAACCTTAGCATTAGCTGCGGGGATAACAAAGAGATTGTAAGTATTTTCCATGCCAGCACCTTCACCCTTCACCTCTGCCATGGGATCAGCTCATATAGACCCTTCTGTGCCTGCGTACAGTCCCTAGAAATGATCAGTGACACCAAAACTCAATTGCTTGTTGTCAGTCTGTGTCAACAACCACAAAACTGGGGCATCCACCCTACCCTTCTCAGCATGCTAGTTGGTTTGCAAGAGTTTTAAAAGCTGTCATATTCTTCCCTGTAAGATGCTATTTCTTCAAAACAGCTCTCAGTAACCTGAAAGGATAAATACTAGCACACTGACTTCTCCTAAAATGAAATGCAAACCATTAGGATGAACCTGGCTTTGGCAGAAACCTTGTAAATACCAGAGTGCAAACTCTGGTTTGTAATCACTGACAGGCTAAGACTGTAGGTATGTATGAAACCCTATAAGCCAAAACAACAGCATTTTTTTCTCTGCAAACATATCAGTTCATACCCACATGTTCTCTGACAAGCATCTGTCTCTGAAAATGTGGCCAAGCCAAAATGCACCAGTGGACTGAGGTAGGCCAGTCCACTAGAGGAAATGAAAAGGATCTTCCAGCCAGTGAGGTTTTAGCACTGTGAACCCTAGGCAAAGAAGTTCCTAAATTGGTTTTAAGAGCCTGCAGCCATCAACATTACCTACAGCACAGCTTGCCACAACATTGCGCATTTGGAGCATTCCTAAACAGGATAATCCTCCCTGGTTCCTATTCAGAATCTGGGTCTGGTCTGGCCCCACAGAAAACTGCCTCAGCATTTGTCACACCCTCTCCCCGTTTCCTCTCTCAGGGCACCCTTTTCCTGAATGACAGACAGTGCAAGATCGTGCAGCGGCAGCTGGAGTTTGACGGGGGCATTGCCTATGGCATAGACTGCCTGCTGATGGACCCCAGCCTGGGGGGCCGCTGCGACAGCTTCTTCACCGTGGACATCATGGTCAGTCTATCTCTTTCTGTCATGCTATCACACAGCAAAGACACAGCCTGTGGGCCAAACCCTGCCTGCAGAAGGACGTGGGTCAATGCTCACAGCAACTTTGGCACTAGTGGGGTTAGGTTCCATCAATTCTGGTTGCCTTCACCTGTGCTTTGTTTCTAACACATTTGTTGGAGACAGGCTCTTGGTCTCTCACATTTCTTGCTTTCATAGAAATAACACTCAACACAACTAAACTGGCACAGTTAGCATGGATGAAGTTTCTTCCATGAACGTCAACATGTCCTACAATCAGGAAGTTTTGAAACCCACCAATCTTCAGATGTTCACAGCACACACAGGGCACACTTGCACTGCCAGAAAGGGCCACGTTAGCTTCCAGATAGAGATGGAGGTTGTATGAGATTCATCACTGACCTAAAATACCCTACTGATGGCATTTCTCAGAGAGCGGGCATTTGGTGCTAGAGGAGGACAATGTGAAGTGATAAAA
The DNA here is from genome assembly GCA_030625065.1 of Alectoris magna. Taxonomy (NCBI): domain Eukaryota; kingdom Metazoa; phylum Chordata; class Aves; order Galliformes; family Phasianidae; genus Alectoris; species Alectoris magna. Next base: position 143,655,753 of record CM060560.1, read on the forward strand.
CATGAATTTCCTGTTAGGCTTGGGCACCTTTGCATCCACCTTTGCTCCCCAGACTGTGGTTTTGCTTCTGAAACTCCTGTTAATTTCATTATTTCCAAACCAAAACATTTTAAAATGGTTTAAAGACCAAATTAACTTTAGCTTACTTCAAAACATAAAAAAAAAAAATCCCTTAGAAGTAAATAAAATTTCACGTGATCATTCTAAAAACATCTGGGAATTCATATTTCAGTCAAGAAACCAACAACTTTCCATAGTCCGTCTGCTTCAGTTACTTCTTGTTTCCTTATTTTGTTAATTGAAATGGATGTCATTCCCCCAGAATGCCTGTGCTTCCCAAGAAGTAACCAATTACCAGTACTTCAAATTATACAGCCAGATCTGATGCACCCCCTGTGAATATTTTCTTAAAGAATATCCACCATCTCATTTTCTTACTTGTTTAGATCAGGAGTAGATTTCTTCTGGGACAAACATTCGTTTCTTGCATTTCATGGCAATAAATCAATGCAACTATTTTGTTGTTCTCTCCTTTCTCCAAAGCTATGTTCTGTTTCAAGCGTGATAAACCCACGTTCTTTTCTGCTCATATTTACTGCTCACACAAAACAGACACTTTTTGTCCACTCAAAATAGCCTTTTGTTGCCAGCATGCTTATTTTTCTTTCCATTTTGTACAACAGGGATACTGTGCTAGCTGCTTCAGCACTGCCAAATGCCCTCCAGGGACAAAACCAAAGGTAATACATTAAAATCTTGCATTTAAGCAGCCTAACTTGCTCATCTCTGTACTTCACACACAGAAACTGGAATAAGTTGCTTGGCAAAAAGAGGGAACAGAGGAAACTCAACAGTGAAACCATAGTCTTATGTGATAACATAAAGCTGTCTGAAGGCATGCTGGGCATGAGATGACTGTTGGTCTCACATGGCATCTCTTGTAGCAAGTGCTTCAGAGTAGTCCCAGGTTTCATTAGCCAAGCTTAGCAAGCTGTGTGGGAAAAACTGAGGGTTCTTACATCATATTTTAATTCAATGCATATAAGAAATGGTGATTAAAAAATAACCAAACCTCCACATAGCACTCATCTTCCTGTTTTCTGCCTCTCTGCACTGCCACGCATGATGCCCAGGAAGGGATCTACCGGTGCACATATGATTCCTATGGGCTACGGAGGGATGGCTGCCGCAGGAACTGCTCCATGGTCATCCACACCCCCAAGTGCTGCAAGGGATACTTCGGGCCCGACTGCCAAGGTAGGGCAGCACCCAGTGAGCAGTACAGGAAGGTCAGTGCTTCTCTGGGACAACAGTTGGAAAGAGGAGGGAACAAAAGCGTCCCTACAGCAGTAGCTGCAGTATTTTCCACAAGGAGCATACTGTGCTCTGGAGGAATGGGCACCTGTGGCTTAACAGCTGTAGAAATGTGAACTGAGTGAGCTAAGATCACAGAATCATTTGAGTTGGAAGAGATCTTTAAAGGCCATCTAGTCCAGTTCCCCTGCAATGAACGGGGACATTCATAGATAGATCAGGGTACCCAGAGCCCCTCCAGCATGACCTCGGATGTTTCCAAGGATGGGGCATCCACCACTTCTCTGGGCTACATGTTCCAGTTCCACTCTGCCCTTACATAAAAAAATTTTTTCCTTATGTCCAGTCTAAATCTCCCCTCTTTTATTCTGAAACCATTTCCCCTTGTTGTATCACAACAGACTGCTGAAGAGTCTGTCCCCTTCTCTCTTACAGCCCCCCTTTAGATACTGAAAGGCTGCTCTCAGGTCTCCACAGGCTTTCTCTTCTCCATGCTGAACAGCCCCAGCTCTCTCAGGCTGTCCTCACAGGGAGGTGTTTCATCCCTTGGATCATTTTTGTGGCCCTCCCCTGGATGCTCTTCAAATGTCCACATCCATGCCTCCAGCATAGCAAGCTTGAGGAGAGATCAACCGCAAGACAAGGGAACTCCTTCACAAGAAGGGATGAACACAGATTATTACCACTCTTTCACTGCAAAAAAAATAAATAAATAAATCTTTTTCCCACTTATAGCAGGTTTCAAATTCCATGCTAGTAGTGAACTCAGTGAATGCTTTGAAGAGTAAAGATTGCTCTGTTGTAACCGTGCACACACAGTCTTAATCAGACACCAGCTGAAAGTCCTGTCAACCCAAAAATAGACATGAGGTTTGTGGCAGTAGGACACACAGACACCTGGTGCAGTGCTCCTGATCCACCTACAAGCTCACACAGCTTTTTTGAAAACTCAGGAATTGTGGCTGTATGGAAATGTGGGAGTTTGTGAGGTTTTACCTCCAGCTCTTTGTTAGCAGACACTAATGATCTGTGTGCTCCTCCACACGCCAGCACCCACCAATGCTACAGGGTCAGCCTGGACTTGGGCAGGGGCTGGGAAGTGCTTCTCACCACTGGCACAAGCATATCCTGAATGAGCCGGCTGTAGCTGACAGCATCTGGGGCTGAAAGGGTGCACAGCACCTTTCTGACTGGATTTGTAGAAGCACCTTGGGGATCTCAGATATGAAACTTGCTGTCAAAGCTGTCACAGCTGCTTGTACAAACCTGAACAGTGATTCATTGACGGGCATTATTTTATTTCAAGATTTTACGAAACAATTAACAATGAACAGTGGCAGTGAATAAACATGCACTTGAGCTCAATGTCCACTTTTTAAATTATTATTCTCTCATTCCCTTTCTTTAAACTTTCAGCTTGCCCAGGGGGTCCAGAGACACCATGCAATAGCCATGGCTACTGTGATGATGGCTACACTGGGACAGGAGAGTGCCACTGCTACAGTGGCTTCAACGGGACTTCGTGTGAGCTGTGCTTGCCAGGCAGATATGGCTACAACTGCAGGCGTAAGTCTATACTTCATTTCCAAACTACTGCCCACCTCAAGCCTGAACCATATTGTCTATGGTGTGATTTTAAGTAAACAAAAAAAATGCTTCCTCCTTTCAACACTAGCATTTCTCTTGAGCATCTCCTCATGCAGAGGGATGATGCAAGGTCTCAAAAGGGAGGAAAAGGCAGTGAGAACAGTGAGGACAGAGGTGTTCTTAGTTTTCTGTGCACAGCTCCTATTTTTGCATGGTATATAGGTGACATGGAACAGAGTCAGAGCGTCAGTCATCAAGGAGTTTCAACTACAGCACTGCTTTCCCTCTCCTCATACAGGACAGGTCAATATTTTAGTCAGCAAAAGGGCTCCTCAAGGATCACAGGAGGCCAAGGCCATACGCTGCTTTGGCAAAAGAGAAGAAAAAGGACTATGAGTTAAAATCAGTTTGTGAAGAGGGACGGCAGCCAAGAAACTGTTCATGTATCCACTTGGCTATGGTTTTAGATGTAACTTAGGTGAAAGCAGGATCAACAACATCCTTTAAACTTAAATGTTTTTCCAACATAAAGCCTTCAGATTAGAAGTTTCAGTGTTAAATCTTCCATTCTGTGTACACCTGCAGCACTCATAGGACACATAGGGTTGGAGGTTAGAATCTGGATATCTTTAGGATTAAAGTAATGCCCCCTGCTCAGGAATACTCATGTCACCAGCTTATCCATCTTACAGCACACTGTAGTACAAACTCTATGAGAACTGCTTTTCTGAAACTCATACTGCGGTACCTAACAGGAAAAAAAAAAAATGTCTTACAGCTACTTCTTTTCAATACATGCATGGTAACCAAACTAAATGGAAGAAAGCCAAAGGAGTGAAATTCCTTTACAGCAGAAACAGGTTTTCACAGAATCAAAGTCTGACAAAATCTCACATCATTACCCTCTTCAAACAAGAATATTTGAGAAAGAGAAATGAGGCAAGAAAGGATGGTTCTTCATTACATTATAAAACAGAGAGCTATCAATAATTTTTTAAGAGGGACTCAGTATATAACTTATTATAGCACCAAAAGAGTGGAGAAAAACTTCACCAATAGATTAAAGGAACCTCTAGGTTCCTTTAACTCTAGGGCACAAGGAGTAACATGCCATAAATAAAAGGAAGCCATGAACAAAAATACATAAAACCTAAAAAAGGCATTATGTGTAACTTATCCGTATTTCACAGCAAAGCTTACTTGCCTCATCTTTGACTTCCATAATCAGACCAACCTTCTCCTGCACAGCAACCAAACTCTCTCTTCCCCCAGGCCACAGTCCTCTCAGCTGAGGGCTTCCCTACAACTGCAAGCTGTTGCTTATTAGGACAGGATCAGGCTGAGTCTTCGCTTCAGCCATTAGCTCCTTCCTACTATAGTTTGGGAGGTTTTCTACTCCTATCACTATGCAGGTCAATATTCATTTTCATTTTCAAAGGCACATTGAACTAATGCTAGTTCTACAGCCATAGAATCAGGGGATAATTCATGTTGCAAGGGATGTCAAGAGGTCTCAAGCCCAATTCGTGCCCAAAGCAGAGTCAGCATTAAGCTCAGACCATGCAATTCAGAGTAGAACTGAAAGGGCTCGAGAACCTCTGAGAATGGAAGCTGTCCAACTGCCCTGGGCAGTCAGGTCCTCTGCATGACTCAACTCATGGTGAAAAACTGTGAGGTCAAACTTAGCTAAGTTATTTCTAGGTAATAATGTACCTAAACTGAGAGTCTAAGGAAGGCTTCTCTAGGGAAGCCTTCTCTACTGATGACCATAAAACCATGACAATATCTTCTGCTTTCCCAGCGGCAACTCTGTAAATGATCTTTGTGTGTTTCTTTTGCAGCCTGTGAATGCAAAAACAACGGGCAGTGTGAGGAAGGATATTCAGGGTCAGGACAATGTTTCTGTGAGACAGGATGGACTGGCCGGCTGTGCGAAAACAAGCTAGGTATCTGCCTCTGCTCCCTGGACTCTGTTACTTGGAGATAGGCGCTGACAGCATTCACAACTCAACAGAGGGGTTGCATAGATGAGAGTGAAAAAGTGCTGATAATGCCAGAAGCTCTCACTGGAGGCTAAGGATGTCCCAAGAGCACAGTTTTGGAGACAGGAGCAGCATCTCTAACGCTGCTCCAGACTGTGAACAAATCCCTTCACCTCCCTGTCTCCCCTCCATGAGATGGGAATATGAGTACTTCTCTCCCTGGAAGGTACTACCCAAGAGTTTATCAGTCATTAAATAAATTTACAAGTTTTCTGGTTAGAAAGACTTGTATGAGGGTGTTCCTATCTATATGAAGAGTATTGCAATGCAAATACCATCTACATCCCAGCTGTTTTGCCTTCCCCACAGCCTTGCCACCAGTGTGTTCTCCAAGCTGCTCTGCCAATGCTGTCTGCATGGAGAACAACACATGCCAGTGCAAGCCACTTTACAATGGGGATGGAATCACGTGCACAGGTGAGCTCCCTCTCACAGTATTGCACTTACAGGATCACCTTCACTGGCTCTAGGCAAGGCAGCTCCCCAGTAGCATCACTGCAATAACAATCACTTTCAAGCCAGGTTTCTTGCATCCTCCAAATTCACCTTGGATGGAGCAGAGTCCCCAGTAGGCAGATCTCCTGGGCTGCCAAGAGTCAAAGCAGAATCTCCGGGTGTTGGTGCTATGTCTCTTAAAGCAAGGACGTCTGCCAAGGGCTTCAGAGCCCGAAGGGATAGCCATTGTGCAACTGCAGGAGTGCCTCAGGAAACTCAAATAGTATTTTTACCCAAAGAAATGTTCTAGTATTTTTAACATGCCTTAAAAAAAACAAAATGGAGGTGGTTTGACTTTGAAAGGAACAAACCCTTTAAAAGCAAACTTTACTCATGCATTTTCTTTTCCTTGCACAGCTGCAGACCTTTGCAAACAAAACAACGGAGGGTGCCACAAGGCAGCCAACTGCACACAGCTCGGGGTGAAGATCTTCTGCAACTGTCAGAAAGGGTACAAAGGAGACGGCTTCACATGCCTTCCTATAAACCCTTGTGCCGATGGGTTCAATGGAGGCTGCCATGAACATGCTATTTGCACTGTCATAGGGCCTGTAAGTTGAATGGTGTGGGTCTCCATAGAGAAGTCTGAGACACTTCTTCCCAGTGCCAACAAGTCTTCTTCCCAGCTGGATCACACTCTTTGCCTCTCAGAGCCCCCTGTTTCCCAGAACAATTATTATGTGACTCCAGTCTACTTTCCACATCCATTTTGGCATCCTTTCAGACGAGGGCTGAGGAAAAGGGTGCTACAGTAGATAGAATGTTTTGGCATGAGTACTTTTTCTGTCCTCTTTTTAGCTCTCCCTTCTTGGCTATCCCTGCTCTCAATAGAAGTTTGGCAGCATGAAACTGTGTGTATATTGGTGGCTAAACCTAGGGACAGTTGGGAGAATAACATCACTTTTTGGTTCATCAGACCCTTAGATAGCTCCTGCAGCCACATGATTCTTGGCACGAAAGGTCAAAGCGGTTGAGAAAAACTTGTGGCAGTGATCTGATCCAGCATTTGTCGTGGTACTTTTGGGATCAGCTGTCCGTTCCATTTTGGTGGTTTGCCTGATGTGTCTTCCAGGAACTATCTAGAAAAGCCTCACTGCTAATCCGTTCCAGCTGCTAACCATCACAATCCCTGGTTGTGTCAGCTTCCTCGGTTTATAGTTCACAATTTATTACGATCAGTGGACTGCTAAATTCCTTTCATGCCTCCACGCTGTCATGTAGATATAGTTTTGATTGGTGTGTCATCCATTTGTCTTAATTACATGTCATATAATTCCCCAATGCATGCTATTAGCTTTGTGGATGGAATTATGCCTTGGCATTTATTTAGCAAAACACCTAAGTACGTGCATAAATGTTTTGCCTAAAAGAAGAAACAACAGTGTGACAGTTTGCAGTCTGTTGAATCACGGTTGTTAGTAGCAACTTTTCTGTTTGCCCATTCCTGGCTGTAACAAGTGACATTTTTCCAACAGTTCAGTATGTTGTGTGAAATACTGCTTTTATGTCAGTGAAATACTTGGCTTGGCCTTTTTTATTCTCTCCCCATCCAGGACAAACGCAAGTGTGACTGTAAAAACAACTACATCGGTGATGGGCTGAACTGCTCAGTGATGCAGCTTCCTCTTGATCGCTGCTTGCAGGACAATGGGCAGTGCCACCCTGATGCAGACTGCACTGATCTCCACTTCCAAGGTGAGGATGATACACCATGGGACAGGAAGATTCTTGTCCCTGTGCCACTGCACTGATGTCAGTGGGTCTGGCCTGGATCTTTGTAAGTTTCCTAGTCCTCTAACTCTATCCACTGGAAACAATGAGATGTAAGTACAACTCAGCTTAGAACATTAAATACTTTGCCACTCTGGGTTTATGAAGCAACAGACGAAGGCATACCAGGTAGAAATATTACCCACGATTCCCTGTCTGTCCTAACTATATTTCATAAAAGTCGCAGATATTCCCTATTGCACAGTTGATTTTTAATCCAGAAATGGAAACCCCATCAGGAAGAGCTAGTCCCTCTCTCTCTTTGCAGACATGACAGTTGGAGTTTTCCATCTACGGTCCCCACAGGGGCAGTACAAAATGACTTATGAGAAGGCAAAGGAGGCCTGTGCCAATGAATCAGCCACCGTCGCCACGTACAACCAGCTGCTGTACGCACAGAAGGTGATGTAGGCTCGCTGCAGGAGGAGCCCCTGGTGTGGATATAGCCACAGAGTAGATGGAGAGGGAGGAGCAAGGGAGCTGCTCAGTGCCAATAAAAGTTTTGTGTTCTCACCTTTCTTCCCCTCTGCCACCCCAGCATATGTTTGGCTGGGAGCAGTTTTCAGACTGATAATGTGGTTTATGCCTGCTCATACAGCACTGAAAACAATTCAGTTGCCGAATTCTTGTTTCCAGTTTTCCAGAGAATAAAGTCAGACTTGCAGAGTGTTTTCATGAGAGTTGTAGTTGTTAGGTCTTCTATAAGAAATGTACAAGTTAGATCTATGTTTGGATTTTATTATTTTTATTAATGTAATGCTCTCTGACTACTGTTAATTTAGCAGAGCCGTTTCCATGCTCTTTTCCTTGAGTGTGCTGTAGGCAACACATGGTTGATGTCAGTGGGATGAGCAACATCACACCTCGAGTTTGTAAAACTTGTTTTCAGTAGAGTGAGCCAAACTGTGCCGTCCTGGCTCCTTCCCATCTGCAGAAGGAAGGAAGGAAGGAAAACGCTCATGGTTGAGAGACATTTTTCACAAATTATGAGGCTGGACCACAGCCAGACTCCTTCTGCAGCACCAGAAGGGCTGGAAGGGCAGGGAGCAGCAAAAGCAGGGCAGGCTGCAAGGCAGGGAGTTCACTCAGATTCCCAAAAGTGGGCTGGGGGGTGTCAGATGTTGTCCCTGTCCCTCAGCAGCTCTGGCCCCAAAACCCAGCTCTCCCCATGTTCTCTCCCTCATGGCCTTGCAGGCGCGGTACCACCTGTGTGCAGCTGGCTGGCTAGATGGCCAAAGGGTGGGCTACCCTACTGCCTTCTCATCACCAAACTGTGGTGCCGGGTATGTTGGCATTGTGGACTATGGGAGAAGGGTCAACTTGAGTGAAACATGGGATGTCTTCTGCTACAGGGAAAAAGGTGAGAATGGCCATCTCAGCCTCGCTGCAAAGGGGAGCAGCAGCCCTATTCTGAGTACTTTTGGCAGCCAAGAACAAGGAGATACAAAACTGCCTAGAAAAGGGCACTGGCTCACACAGCTGTCTGTGCTGTCTGTGTTTGTGCATTCCAGAGGTGAACTGCACCTGCAGGCCAGGCTACGTGGGGGACGGCTCCTCCTGCAGTGGGAACCTGCTGCAAGTGCTGATTTCCTTCCCCACGCTCACAAACTTCCTGGAGGTACGGCCTGCCACAGGCACAGGGATAACCAGGCTGTCCCAGCATCCAAACACTGTCATAGGTTCATGGAACCACCAAGGTTGAGGAAGACCTCCAAGATCATCCAGTTCAACTATCCACCTACCACCAATATTTCCCCACTAAACTATATCCCTTAGTACTGGCTGTTGTCCACAGCAACAGTGTCCACAGCCAGTGTAGGGGACGCAAAGCGAAGCCTCTTTGTTGTTACTCATATGACATCTTTTTATCTCACAATTGCCTTTCACTAAAGCTGAATTTTGTTTCTGCCCAGAAAATCATGGCTTACTCCAACAGCTCTCAGAAAGGGAGGGCGTTCCTGCGGTACCTCACCGACCTGTCAGTGCATGCCACACTCTTCGCTCCAAATGATAGTGGACTAAGGGAAAATCAGGCAAGGGTTCTTTCCCTTTCTTTTCTTCATTTTAATAGCACTTTCTAAACAGCTGCTCATGGGTTTCTCTATCTTGATGCAATCCCAATTAAAAAAAAAAAAAAAAAAAAGGTCTTTGTGTGGCACTATTTCTTTGTAATCCCACATAGTTTGAACTGTGCTTCAGGAAGAGTTAATTTCACACTCTCTGCTTTCCTTCTGTAGTCAGGAATACCAAGTTACTGAAAGTCTGAGTCACCCCAGAGAATCTTCCATCAGGGATTTTAGTCATCCAGCTGTAAAGGTGTCTGTCTGACATGAAATCTCCCCTGGTTTCATTAAGCTCAGTTATTCAAAGAAAGCAGTACTTTTGATATTTCTTGCAAATGCTTTAAAGAAGGCTATTCCTAGCCTCATTCTTGTGCCTGTCCTTTTTTCCTTCCATCCATCAAACACTGCCTTCAACAGCTGAGGTGCTACCCCAGTCAAAGAGATGAGGTCAGGACTTCTCCACCTGTCCCAGAGTGATAAGCCACTCAGGTATAAGGCTGTGCACTTATTAAAAGCAGCATACAAGAGATTTCAATTCCTATGAGTTTAAGCTCTGCCTTGCATCGGGCTATTCTGAGTATCTCCAAGACTCATCACTTCAGGTCACAAGAGAGTAAAACCCTTTGTGTCAGTACAGCCAAGATGTAGCCTGCAGCAGCCAAAGGCCAGCAGGGTCAGAGGATCCTCCCCACTGTTCACATGCAGGTTTCCCAATAGACCCTGTCCTGTATTGCACTTGCTGAAACATTAGTAGCAGAGAGGAAAATGGTCACAGGCACTCTGGCTGGGGGTAAATCCAGCAGATTAAAGGGACTGATTAACATTCCTTGTATTTCTTGTCTGATTTTTAGACACTTTCCGGTCGAGACATTGAGTATCATTTATCTAATGCCAGTATCATGTTTTATGAAGACTTGACCAACGGAACCACTCTCCTGACTCGTCTTGGGGAAAAACTCCTTATTACAGACAACAGGGGAAAAGAATACCAAGCTCCTTCCACTGAACAGGTACCTTTGCAAGAAATCGCCAGCTTTTTCCCTCTCATCCTGTACCCTCTAATCAGCTAACATGCTGATCCGGAGAGCAACACTGTGAGGTTACAGCCAGCAGCAATATGAGGCTGAACTGAGAAGCCTGGTGCTCCTGGGGTAGGCAGAGCTCGGACTGGAGCATGTCCAAGGAAGGGCAATAGAGCTTTGAGTGGTCTGGAGCACAAGTCTTATGGGGAGCAGCTGAGGTAACTGGGATCGTTCAGCCTAGAGAAGAGGAGCTCAGGGGAGACCTCATTGCTCTCTCCAATGGCCTGAAAGGAGGTTGTGGTGAAGTGAGGATTGGCCTCTTCTCCCAAGTAAGAGTGATAGGACAAGAGGTAATGGCTTCACGTTGCTCCAGGGGAGGTTTAGGTTGGATATTAGGAAACATTTCTCCTCCGAAAGAGTGGTGCTGAAGTGGCACAGGCTGCCCAGGGAGGTGGTGCAGTCACGGTACCTGGAGGTGTTCCAGAACCGTGTGGATGTGGCACTGAGGGACGTGGTCAGTGAGCATGGTGGGGGTGGGATGGTGGTTGGTCTGAATGATCTTAGAGGTCTTTTCCAACCTTAATGATTCTCTGATTCCATGATTATGATAGCAGCTGGCAAATTGTTAATGTACACATCTGCAAGCAGCCACACTCCAACATGCATAACTCAAAGGATGCAGCTTAGACAGCCTGAAGGCATTGCAGCATGGGGATACAGCCCTGGGTCAACCCTTCTTTCAGACAGGCAGGGTTATAGGAAAGAAGAGAGCAAGGGCAGAAGAGACAAGAGCAGCAGCTTATCATTAAAGAAAAACACTGGCATTCATAAAGTTTGTTGGTAACTTTCCGGTTGAGAGAGGAGAAAAAAAGAAAGAAAGAAAAGCCTGCAGGCAGTATAGAGGGTAAGGATAAAGGCTATTCCACCTGTGGGAGAGCCATGACAAGCCTGGGATCATCCTAAGCAGATGTCCAGCGGGGCAGTGGTGTGAGCCCACCAGTGATTTCTCTCAGTGTGTCAGTATCTGGCAGAGCAGCTGGGGAAATAAGCTCCAAAGGCAGGAAGGCCAGAGCTCAGATCTCATTGTTCTCTCTCCTGGTAGACTGAGACCAGATATGTGGATGGAAGTGCTATTGTTGAGTGGGATATAGTCGCTTCCAATGGGATCATCCATGTCATTTCAGAGCCTCTGAGGGCTCCGCCAGCACCTGTAAGTACACAGGGACTTTTGGGGTAGTGGGAGGTGGCTGTGCCTTATATCCCAAATTAATTTTGGGTATTCATATATTCCCAGTTTCCCTCCCATATATACAGTTTTATTTTAAAAAGTTATATTGAAAGAAATTCAGAGGGTGAGAACAAAGCGTTAGCAAAGCTTGTTCTTCTCTTCTTTTTTTTTTCCAATTCAATTCAAACTCTTCAGCTGTTTTGCACTCATCCAAGCTTTCATAAAGATCCCTTTGAATTTTTCCAAAAGCATCTTTTGAGCTTCTGAGGAAAACTTCTGCCTGTTGGTTTTTGCGCTTGTTCCTTTCCAAAACAAAATGTTTTCAAAACTCAGATTTTTTTTTATTTTTATTTTTTTGGCATGCATAAATTCCTGCCATGGTTCCAGTTACCCCATCCACGAGGAAGAGCAGCCAAACCAAACAGTGCATGGCAAAGCAGCGCAGTGCAGAAAGGGCTGCTCTCACTTCCTTTGGGCCTTTCCCTCAATTCAAAATAACACACCGTTTCTGTCAGTCAGCACCACAATGATAATACTGTACATATTAAGTTTCTTCATAACTCACATACTAGAGGGCAACCAAAGGTTTTCTAATATTTAGCTATGCAACTGCAGTATACTTCAGTGCAGAGTGTATATTAGTGAGGACAATTAAGGGATTATTTTTGCCAGGGTATATGTAGAAACCCTTTCTCTAAGGAGAAGGCCGCAGAGGCATCATAAAGAAAAGCCTAACTATGTAGGACTCTCGTCCCCACTGGAGACCCCTCTTCACTCCTAGGATTACCAGCAAAGAGCACAGTGCTTGGGAAACTACGTCCTAAGCACCCTAGAACCCCCAGACAAAATTATCACCAGCACAAAACCAGCAGTTCCCTTCAGGACTGCGGTCTGTATCAGGCCACAGGGCTGTAAAAGGCAAACCAAAAAACCCAGTTTGGGAACATTCTTCCCATATAGGTTAAATCCAGATTACGTGCAAATTTCTTTCAGCTCTTTGCCCAGGAATTTATTAAGAAGTTATGCATATACATAACACAGTCTATTCTGGATATTTCAAAACACAAGCTGACGCTGCACCACCACCATTGTCCAGCGTGCAGTACCCAAGTTCTAGTTTGCAGTTATTATCAGGTCATATTCAAAGGTCTCTAGGGATCATGTAGTAGGGAACTCCACCACAAAAGCAGCTGAGAACTTCAGGCATAGCTGAGGAAGACATCACAGCTCTGGGGTGCTGGCAGGCAATCAGTGCACACCCCACAGCTCACCCTGTCCACACTTCCAGGCTCATCTCCACGCCGGTACAGGGACAGGGATATTCTTTGGCATCTGCCTGGTTATTGGAGTTGCGGCCTTCATCGGATACTCGTACCTCCGATTCAGGAAGAAAAGCACAGGCTTCCAGCACTTCAAGGTAAAACAAGCGGCCTGCACTTCCCAGACCGACTGTGCTTTCCAGATCTTACAGGTTCCAATTTATCCTTACATGTTATTAAGCTAGAAACATTGTAGATCACTTTACGCTTGAACTGCTCACCCTGACACATGACGAAGGTGCCCACATTTGGCTTGGGAACTCAGTTACTTTACCTGCTGCACCACGCTGGGATGCACTACCAGGGCTCCTGCTCTTGCTGACACTACCAACAGCAAGGCCTGGCCAAAAAGCTTACATCCAAACAGCGCCAATGCAGAAGGCCTTGTCTCTCCAGAAACATCAGCTTTAGGGAAGCAGATCAACTGAATCACTTAGAGATGAACTTACCCTCTTCTCCCTTCCTTGGCACTGCTAATAGTTTTACAGCTCTGGAGGTTGAGACATTTTACAGGGAAAAAAGGCTGGATTGAGAGACAAGCAAATCAGAGCAGACTGAGGAGTATAAATTCTTATACTGATGTGCTGTCATGCTTGCTTTCTCTAATTTCTAAGCCTCACAGAGTGTCATGATGACGCAGAATGAGCCAGTAAAAGCCAAGCTATCCAGAGACAAGGAAGTGTGACAAAAAAGTGTTACAAAATCAATCCCAAAGAAAGCAATCAGAAACTTCCTCCTATTCTAGCTTCTGTATACATATAGTATTCTGGAAACAAAAAAGGAGCCATGAACCAGAGGAAATACTTGTATTTTTATACCACAGCAGCGAGTACACTTAAAAACAAGCACGTAAGTTTCATGCTAGGTACAATGCCAGTGCAGTACTTTGTCTCCCATTCTTCTCAGTGTCTTAAAAATAAGGAGGAGTTTCAACACTAAGTGATCCAAGACAACACGACACCCAGTGCAGCTCATGCCTGGAGACACTGACTTAGACGATAAAGCCAGTTCACTCACAGCACTGCACTAGTCAGTAGAGAAGGTTAAGTGCCCCACTCAATGCACCGTAGGAGGAGGATGGATTTTAAGAACATCTGTGTTATTTTATGTAGTCAAAAGATGACACTGATGTAACATCACTGGACAAGCCCCAGCCTTCAAATATCACCAACCCCTCATATGAAAGTTCTTCCGCACTGACTCCATCAGAACCTACTTACGATCTTTTCTCAGTAAGTGTTAAATTTTCTTTGGGACACAACTAAGATCATAGTAAGAGGGGGTGATCATATAAAGGAAAAAAAACCCACTTGGGAAAAGTATTTGGAAAAATATCATTCAAATTCCTGGCTTTTCTATCTCAGCCCTGCCAGGAATGGGGTAGCCTCATCTGGAGCTAAAATGAGGTCATGGTCTATAGCTCTGTCTCAAGTAGGACAAGAGGTAATAGCCTTAAGTTGCTCCAGAGGAGGTTCAGGTTGGATATTAGGAAACATTTCTTCTCAGAAAGAACAGTGCTGCAGTGGCACAGGCTGCCCAGGGAGGTGGTGCAGTCACTGTCCCTGGAGGTGTTCCAGAACCGTGTGGATGTGGCAGTGAGGGACACAGTCAGTGGGCATGGTGGGGCTGAGTCAAGATGATCTTGGAGGTCTTTTCCAGCCCTAGTGATTCTACAATTCTAAGTAACGACTAGTCAGACTGCAGCCGCTTTCAAAGAGAACCAAACTAAATTAGACTTCAAATAGTGCTGTGACATGCCTATACAGACATAAAAGCCTTTCAGTTTTGTCTTCTCCTCGCTGCAAATGTAGCTGAGTGCTAGCACTCTGCACAGTGTCTGAGATGCAGTGAGAGGGGGGTGGGAAACAAGAGAAGGAAAATCTGGGTAAGACTGAAGCATCTGGATAGCCTCAATGGCCCAATTTAGCAAGACTCTCGTGTACACACAGCAACTAAAGAGCAGAGTAGTCTTTTTGCATGCAGTAATAAGACTTATTAGGTGCAAAAATAGCAGTTGCAAACTTCCATCTATGTGGCTAAATTTTCCAAAAATGTGAGTTTCACATGAACGATGTTAGTCTGATTTGTTTTCCCCTCTGTTTTATAGGATTCAGATGACCAGCAGCTTGTGATGAGTGGCCCTTATGATCAGAATTAAAGGCTCAGCTTGGCATTAGTCAGTTATGGAATACATTTCTAGTTACATTTACCAGGGAGTGGGGGGGTTGGGAGGGGGGAAAACACAGCACCTACAACTGTCAGGGAATAAAACCTCATTATAAATAAAAAGCACAGGACTTTCACTGGCCTCTTATCTCAATGCTTTTATCCTTCTGTGCAGGATTTTAAATTGCCTCAAACACACAAGGCTGATAACTTGGCAAATATCCTAAATCTGCCACTACTCCAGCTCTGCCCTTGTTTTGGCTGTTGCAACTACAACCAGCTGCTGTGAGACAGAACATGTGTTAAATCCGTAGTTTTAAACCCAAAAAACATCGTTTTTGGTTGGATGCGTTTTTTGGTGCCAGCATCCTTTCCTGTAAGAATTGCAACACCCGCCCCAGTTGCCTGCTCCAGCGTTTCCAGCTTTCCTGAGTTTCATTTATATCTCGTGTCACTCTACAAAGGGCAATATTAAGCATAGCTGTATTTCTTGCTAAAGTTGCTATACAAGAGTATTAAAATAGTAACGCATTTGTACTTGAGCCATTTTTGTGATAAGGTAGCCAACTAAGATGAATGTACCTTGCTACTCTGCAACCACATTCAGATCTTCAGGTCTGACAGAAGACATTTGCTTCTTCACACATGCTGCCATTCAGCCAATGCTGTAACAACAGCTGCTATTTTCGCCTTACTATTACAAGTGAATCAACCCCAAGTTTGACTGACAGAAATTACAAAACAGCAAGGAAAGGAAGATGCTATTGCTCAACAGCAGTAATGTTCACCTGCAGCAGGTTCGCTACATGTGGAAAGGATAAGGGGAAAGACAGCACTGCAGGGACACGTTCATTCCCTCTGTGAATATCCCCGGGGTACCTCCTGTCAGAATAAGCCAGAGCTGATGACAACTATCAAGGACAGGCAAGGGAACCTCATGTGTGAATATATGACTGAACGAAGGCCACAGATTGATTTCTTCCTAGGACTTGCTCTTGCTCCTATAAGTCCTTGAACTTCCCTAGAGATATAAAAGAAAAATTAATACACACCCATAAATACACACATTTAAGGGAGTATTCCTTAGCCAGTTTTGCAGCAATATAATTCATGTTCTTTCCTTCTCCAACGTTACCAAAAAAAATAACACTCATAAGGACCAGAAGATGAAGTCCAAGCATTTATTTATGTAGTCATCATTACTTCATCACAAAACATCTCCACAGTTCATTAACTCTTCTTTTACCGGACTATTGATTCGCTTCTGAGTTTTTGATAGAACAGAAAAAGAAATTATTCTTACTTCAGTGTTCCAATGAACTACGCTCCCAAAACGAACAGAAACACACATCGCCCTTTCAGTGCATTCAAAAATCTCTGAAGTCGGTAACGAAGGGTTCAAATAAATAATGCAGAGAACACAGAGGTATACAGCTCCAGTCCTTTGAAATCATTATAAAAATGCAAGACATTTTAAAAAGACTCACATTCCAGCAGTGAAAAATAAATACTATGTTTTAGGACTCCCACTTAAACTCATATTGTATATAGTTTTAAAAGAACATAGCTCTCCCATCATTAATTTTTTGTCATGCAGTGCTGTTTATTTCAAGAAGTCATGCAATATAAACAAGGTTTATTTCAGCTAGCTGTTGTCAGGTAGCTTTGTACAGACATTGGATGGATTTCTAAGGTGAGAGAGGAGACAAAAACAAAACAAAACGGGCAGTGTGTGGTGAACATCATCCAACCGTTCCTGGGTATCATGGGAAAACTGGGCAAACAAACTGACTCCTGGCCAGATTCCAAGGAATTGACATCAGACCTTCAATCAAAGCATTATTCAATTCAATAATGCAGAACTGAGTAACAGTACTATTAATTGCTGGCAGCAAGATGAAGGACATGCATTTTTTTGTTTTAGTTTAAACAGTGCACTGAGATCTCCAGAACATGAAAGGTGCTACATAGAGGAACACCGAGCACTTGTAGCTGAGCATGATGATGAGGAACCCAAGGCAAACTGGTTTCCATCCCCAAAGTTCAGCTCACAGAACAGTTTGTATTATCAAACTGGGCTAAATCTCTTGCACAGCCCCACCAACACCTGTCCTGACAATGCCCCACTAACTCTGCAAAATCATCTTTTCTTTTTCCCCAGAACAGCAGGACTGTCAGATGAGCTCCCTCACTTTAGGTACGCTCATCTGTTTAAACACACACACTTCAGGAGTGTTGCATGTCAAGTTTGAAACAGGAGCACAAGAAAACCACAAACAGAAAACCCACAAGCACATCTCCAGGCTTTCAGACTGATTTCAAGCATACAGGAAAACTGCATATGAAATTGTGCGGGCTAGATTAAAATACATTCATTACTTTGCAAATATGCTTTTAAAAACATTGAAGATATCGCACCTTGAATTCAGTACAGATCTGTACATGTAAGACAGGTTAAAAACAAACAGGAAAACTTTTGGTCACCAAAAGCTTGTCTACCTGACAATCACAGTAGGAACCAAATGATGTCCTAAAATGAAAGGTACCAAACTCTATGTGTATTTTGTTAATTGTCATGCTTTTAACAAAAGAAATTTGAAAGCCATTAAATCATGTATATGCTTTCTAAGATGGCTGGAGCGGGAAGCACCACTTAAGAAAACAAAATACAAAAAAAAGAAAGCTTTCCGTTGGATGCAGAGAAAAGAAGGCATCCCAATTTAAAAACAACCACATAGCAGTTCTATAAAGTGCCCATTTGAGGAAAAGCATCAACAGATGCTTTCCTTGTGCAAAATAGAGATTTTCAGCTCAAATCTTTGGAACATTTATACCACCCAAAGTTTGTTTTCACGCCTTGCTTCCAATTTTAGTAATTCAATAAAACTTCTCACCTGCATGGTCAAAACTGTTTTGCTTGATACAAATCGTCCATCACCCCCAGTTCCGCTTTGGGGGTTTCAGCTAAAAAAACACCACCAGTTAACTCTGGTTTTCTTTTTCTTTCTTTATATACTTCTCTACCCCCCCACCCCCCCCCAAATCATTTACCCATTGTGCGTATGTCCTATTGAATGCAGAAGCCCGTTTCTGAAGGCTACATGAAATACATTCTCTCCAAGGGAGCTCCTAAACTGCATTGCATGCCACTGTAAGACACTTAGAAATGAAAGAAGCAGCATTTTGGATTGATCTGAAGTCTGATGGAATTCTGCTTTCACTTTGAAATGCACCCTGCTAGACCTCGTGAAATGGCTTTATTGTCAGAGTGTGGATATTTAGTTTGTTTAAAAACCAACAAAGAAACATATGTAAAAGCAAACTGAAGGAAAGCTGAAGCAGCCCAAGCTTCCCATTACTGTCAGGCTTAGGCTCAGGTCCACATACAGCCAAGCACAGATGTACAGGCAGGAAAAGAGCCCAGCCACCTGAGCACACTTGTATGGCAGCCATCATAATGCAGCAGAGAGGCACACACATACCATACCAGTTACATCAGTTACAGGTAACATGCCAGCTGCAGCAACACAAAGTTAAAATGTTTACACCATCTCTCTAAATCTCACCATAAACTGGCTGGTAACTGCATATCACTGCATTACTAATACTGGATTTATGCTTTTGAGTGCCAAGAGCTATTGCAGACTGCAGCTATAGTTCTGAAGGGACAGCATAGCACTCTCTAAATCACATAGTTGTAGATCCAAGTTTCAAATCAACAAACAAAGGCAACTACCCTTGAATGTCAGCCTTTCCACCCACCCAGCCCACAACTATTTCGGCAGTCCAGCACGTCCTGTGTGTGTAAGAACAGGTTTCACATCTCTGAGCAGGAGGAGAGAAAATAAGTGCTACACTTATGAGAACAAGTATGAATTACATCTGAATCAAGGTAACGATTTCAGTGACTTAAAATACATCTACAATCAAAAAAAAAAAAAAAAAAAAAGGGGGGGGGGGGGTGACAAATTAGCCCATTTTAGAGAGAACAAGGCAAGTGCTTATTTGACCTGAACTGTCTCTTGTAGGAAGGGTATTCTGAATGTACCAGTGCACAGCTGGTCTGACCAGCCAGGAAGTTCATGCTGCAAAGGAGTCCTTCTTGGATAAAACGTGTAATCGGGCTCATAGTTCAAGAGACAACTCAGTGATGCCATGTAGATATCCGCAAATCTAGAGAGACGTCTGAGGAAGTAAGTGGGATTCTCATCTGTTCTGAATAAGCTTCCAAATTGTGCGTTGAAGAAATTCCTGTTCATTTCCCTGTCCCCCAAAAGAGAAAACAAAGAATGAAGGGAACACACTTGCACACATCTCTTTACACCAACTAGTTTCCACAATCTGAAGCAAGCAATTCCTATAATCTACATTCCGTGTTACTCCCTTGCCATTTTGCTTCAAGCCACTTAAATGCACAGTGGAAGGAGTGCTTGCATCTTTTGCACATACATGGCCCAGAAACAGTCATCACAGTAGAAAACAGAACAGCTCTAACACAGAGCTCGCTGGAGTTCAAGAAGCATTCAGGCAGTGCTTTCAGACACATGGTCTGACTTTTGGGTGGGCCTGTGTGGAGCCAGGAGTTGGACTCTAACCTTGTGGGTCCCTTCCAACTCAGGATGTTCTATGATTCATACTTCTCCCACTAAAAGCAGTGGGAAGTCGCTTCTTCAGAAAGATGGCATCTCAAGCTTTCACTTCTAGAGGTACTGAAATAAGATTTCAGCCTTCATCTAAATCCTAATGGCATCTATTTGTCCCAGAGATAAAAGACTAAAAAATAAAGTTTAGCTTAACATACACAAAAAACTTAAGAGGAGTTAATTTGAAGATGAGTTTAATAGTCTCCACCAAGCTTTATTTATTTCATTTACTTTTAAATTCTAGGGAAACCTGTGGAAAACACCACATCAAACTCTTTGCTATCATGAAGAATAATGCAAATAGTTTAACTCCTCTTTCTTACCTCATCTCCTTTCTTTCCTTCTTCCATTCTTCTAAAATCATTTGTGAATCAGGATCACGGTGAACCTGGAATGTGATGACAGGTAACAAAGGATACCCTGATCAACGAACCTGTCCCTTAATGCACCCTTATCAGCTAATAGGACAAAACCAACGCTTCCAAGATCACTATACAGAACTAAACATGTTTTAATCAACTGAAAGCAGGAATCAATCCAGAGCAACCAGTGGAAAAAGATGTTAAGATCATGAGAAAACTCTTATTGCAAGTAACTACATTTATCTGCAGTTGAACTGTGGAACTTCAGTGAGACAGAAGGTACTTACAACATCAATATCCAGCATTTAGAAACATGGCTGGATCCCTTAAACTATACAGAACTGATTACACAAACACAGAACAAACCTGCATGTGTTCCAGTAATCCTGTCAGAGTTTGCAGCCAGGTCATGGTTTGAATGTACTTCTCTGTGTTCATGATTTTAATCTCTGATCGTAACTCTGGGATAATCGCACCAGTGCGCCAGCCATGCTTCAGGGTCAAATCCTATTTATCAAGAAGAATTAAAGATGCAATTAGCAAGAAAAAAAAAAGAACCCACTCACATCTACTTAAACACTGAAGAATTTGAATATTCTTTATTCCAAAGGGTATTAATTTAAATTAATTGCTTCTTCTGCATAAGCAGACATTAAACTGCAGAACCTAACTGTGCCAATATGCAATAGGTTTTAATTTTAGAGTATGTTCCAAATCCCACATTTTCAGAGAGAAAGAACACAAGTAGCTGTATATAAACATTAATTCATTAGGTTTAAAGGAAACAGTAGGAAATTCTTCTTACAGATGAGATCTCTGTTGCTGTCAGAAGCATCTAGGGGAAACTGTGTGATTCCAGCTATTCAAAGTTTCTCCTGATAACTGCAAGGTGAAACAACTGCTACCTGGCTCAATGGAAGGAGCACAAAGAGCAACAGAAGTCTTCTTCCTTTGACTCGGAGCCCTCTGAAACACCCAGGCTTACTTTTCTGTTTAAAAGCACACTGGGGCAAAAATATTTACATCTGCTGCTGAAACATGTTATCACCACATTGCTGGCACTCACATTTGTAAAGGTATTTATATGTAATCAATTGTAGAAGAGTTAAGTGATGGTAACTTAATTTGATGTGACTGCAAACAGCACACTTGCTGGTAAGGTAGTAAGAAGACACCTGGAGAACAGGGCTACAAACTTGTACCAGATCTGGTGGCCCTGCCTGTTGCAGGGGGGTAAGAACTCGATCCTTGGGGTCCCTTCTAAACCAAGCCATTCTATGAATCCCTGGGCTGTAAGCAAGTCAAACGTTACAAGTCAGGTGGAAAATACAATCGGCCTTCTGTTGCACCAGTTTTCTTTAATGCAAGAAAAGCAACATGGCTTACTACAACTCAGAGTTCGTTGTATTCAGAAACTTCTCATTAAAGAGCATTTTACTGAATAACTGTGGAAGAAGAGAGGGGCACAAACAGACTCAGCCTTCATGCTGTTTCATGAGAGTAAGCTACTTACTGCCAAGTCACTGTAGATGTGATCACCAAAGTAGAGCACCTTAGAGCCCCTCCAACCAGTCAGCTTCAGAAATTCATACAAGTTGCCCTACAGAAACAACACATACATTGTGACAGCATGCAACTTGCACTATCACAGGCAAGAGAAAGGAATTCAGTATGCACTTAAAAAATACTTCTATATCAAGAGTCTTGCTCTCAATTTACAGATTACGAATCCCAAACTTCACATGCCATTTCAGCAGTACTTTTACTTTTCATATGCACTTTAAGAGGCAAGTATACAGCAGGGATACAATACCAGCAATCAACTCAAACTACTTAAAACTATTAATACAACCCTAAAAACCGTTTCCAAGTCTTTGTGATAGCTGAAGACATTTGGGACTCTAGGAAATCAGTATTAAATCTGAACTGAAAGTGCAGGAAGTCACTGAAAGTTTACCTGTTTGTAGATCTGGCCTTTCTGCAGTTTGTGGATTTTGTCCCAAAGCAGAACTCCCCTTTCATTCACCTTCCGAAATGGCCTAGAATAGAATTAGACGCAATTGTTACACTGCTGTGAAGTGTGACAGAATTCCTACAAGACTTCTACAAGCATTCTGATATGAAAAACCCTCATCTTTCAAAAGGAAAACATACTTTCTAGCAACTGAATATTTCGTAAGAGGAAAAGCAACGTTCTAAAACTTCAGCTTTAGCCAGGTAAACGTTTCTATGCAGTATACTGATGACATCTATAACAGAGTTTAAGAGCAACTTTTGAACTACAGCAGGGAATCAGCACAGAGTGGAGAAAGTGTCAGTGATCTGCTATTAAGGAAAGAAGGCAAAAAAAAAAGAACGAAAATATTTAAAATCTTGCCCAGTATCTCGCTTTGTACAACTGAACGACTGAGGAAAGCAGCACTGAACTGAGGGCTGTAAAGACAGCAATATTGGCTATGAAATTAAACAGAAAACAGAGCGAAGGAGAAAAATAATCCCATTTCTGTCTCATTTTTGAAGTTGTAAGTACATATAAAGGAACAGATCTTTTTCAAGTGTCAGAAGTGCAAACACATTACAAATGCATTCACTTAATTGAACAAGCAGCCCAAATATCACAGCCTGTCAGCCAGTCTGCCCTTTAACTACTACATGTGACAAAACAAAACCACAAGCAATAAAAACATTTCCAGATGAAGTTTAACTTCTGAAATGTACCAACAACTCCCAAGTTTAGAAGAACATTTAAACTACATGCTAATGTGTTAAAAACAGCCTCTATGGCTAACTCAGTCCAGGAGATTAGACCAGCGCAGCTATTGGAACTTTCTCAGGTAAGAAATGGTAATATTTGGACTTCAAAAAGGGGTGCTCCTGTATTTTGTAATGACCTTAAAACAGGATTTCATGAAATACAATTTATTTTACATCATTCCCAAGTCAAAATACTTCATAACATGCTTTATAGCCTTATACTGAACAAGCTACTTGAAACTGTCTTTACTAAACACCCACCTTCGCTTATCATTGAAGAAGTTTGGCTTATCAGCCTGTACAATGACCACATCAAAGAGATCCCTCCAGTCCTTGCCAACTATGAACCTCATGCCTTTGTCCCTAAAAAGGGCAGAAGGTTATCATCAGCCAAGTATAACAGAAGTGCAACTGTTACTAGTGCAATGTAATAAACTACTCTCAATTTCACCCTCCCCATCCTTTATAAACTGATAGTCAAACAGAAAATGACTTCACTTACACAAAGCTGCTGGGACTGTTTGTGATAAGAAACATCTTCTTGCCATGATCAGCCAGCTTAGCTAACACTGCACGAGTTTGTTCAGCATAACAGATATATTTCTCTGTGAGGATTAAGGAAAAAATGTTAATCTCAAGTTTCTCAAGTGAACAGTTTTCTGTGTTCAACCAAGGGTTCCAAGCTTGAGGATATACTTATTAGAGGCACTCTAGATAAATGGTAATGCCTCTTTCAAGCTTTAAAATTCAGAAACTGCAATCTTAAATAATGTATTGATCATTCTGGCTCCCTTATCAGGGGAAAAACAGTCTTGACAAATGATGTCATTAGCACTTACCAATATCTGCTTCAATTGCTCTATACATTATTCCTTTGATGTGGACATCCCTGATTGAATCCTGTCAGGAAATCAACAGAGCATTGAAGAACCGAAAGATCTTTTCAAGTATGAAAAACTGCATAGTAATAATTTGCTTTTATAATAATTGCATTCCCTGAATTACATTTTCAGCTTCACAGAAATGCCACGTGGCATTCATTATGCATACACCACCACTAGACAAAGTAAGCTTGTTCTTCCACAAAACTCCTTCATACTTTCAGGAAGTATGAAATGGGCTTGTAACAACTGTGACAGAGAGCTTGGGGGGGCTGGTGGGGGGGGGGGGGGGGGTGAAAGCCCTCTGCAGAAGCCAAGGCATCACAGCTTTCTGATGTCTTGTGGAGCAAAATACATTCCTTTCCTTGGGCAAGGGGAAGCTGTAATTCAGGCTTTAAATTATCATTATGCCCTAATGTCCTGATTTAAAAATTTAAAAAAAAAAATTAAAAAAAAAAAAAAGACCTTAACAGGCGAAAGTAGCCAAATTCTTAAGCAAAGGACCAAAAGGAGCTCTGAGGGCATTTGGCATCTCTTCTGAGCTGGCTCTGCACCACAATGCTTTGTTTAGGACAGCAATACTGCCATATTGGCACTTACACTATGTATAGCCAACAAACTCTTTAAGAAGTCATTTATGTAGCTTCAAAGAAGTTGGTAATGCTGAACAGTTGAATTTATGGAAGTTTCTACAAATGTTTCAGCAGAAGCCACCAAAACTAGCTTTTTGACAACGTAATTGTAGGCAGGAGGAAGAATTAGTTGGAGAAGTTAGAAGTTTCAACATTCAAGCCTATCACATACACTTAACTACAGAGAAGCGGCCTCAAGAAGAGGCTACAAGAAGGGTTTGGATGGAAAGATCACATAGTCAAAAATCATCAAGCTGGGAGTGGCCTTTCCTATTCTTAAGTATTCTTAAGCTTTAGTGACATATGAGAGCTTCTTCCCTTTCCTCTTAGCCACCCCTCAAACCTATAGAAAAAATAACTACCACAGAACATGACTTTTAAAACAAATTGCCAAATTACTGCTTTGTTTTCCCCCAACATTTACTACCATTGTGCTGAATTTTATAGTTTTACAGCAATAACTACTCCATCCAAAACCTAAAGCTGAGGTATTTCACTGGAATTAATGCAGCAGGACGAGCTTTGTGAGACGTTCACAGACAAGACACACAAATGTATAGCTTCACCTAAATCTTCCAAGTTACTACCTTGACATCTTTGTACAGATGAACAGGCTCATAGTCGATGTTGTTTTTCAGAAAATATTCATTCACACAAGAAAGGAGCGTCATCTCTGGCAAGGAAAATATATCCATGAATTGCTTCATCGTATTCCCTTGTGAGCTCTACAAAATGAAAAAAAGAAAACCGGTCAGACATTGATTCTCAAAATTGGAACAATTCCATTAATAGAAAAAATTCAGATTAATTGCAAATACTCAGCCTTTGCTACCATTCTTCTCAATGTATTAGGATTCCTTTTGAATAAACAGACTTTCAGTAAAGTAACTCTGACGAAAGCATTGGCTTTATTCTCAAAATTTACCATGAAGAACCACCGCTTTAAGAACAATACTTTACCTCAGGAGCACATAAAGGAGTGTTCAGCTAAGTCAAAAGAAGCATTTAGAGACCTCTTTGTTGGATGCCTACAATTCTACAAGCAAGAAGTATTGCTATGGGGCAGGGAGGAAGGGAATTCTACTTTTTTTTTTTTTTTTAAATATAAAATGCCAACAAGGACTGCAAAATAATTTGCCTTCCTGACAAGAGATAGAATGCTGTATCTACAATAACTAGTGTAAGAACAGACATACACTCCACAAAAGTTGTAACTATAGTTAATTTTCATTTAAGTAGAGGATCTCACTGTACAGAAAGAAATATTTAAGAGGATAAAACCATCAGGTATCTTTCTTCAAAACAACACACCGGTCAAGACTATAGAATAGCTGAGGCTAGAATGGATCTCTGGAGGCCACCTGGTCCAACCCTCTGCCCAAGCAGGGACAGCTACAGCAGGTTGCTCAAGACTACAGCCAAGAGGCTTTGGAAGATGCCCAAGGAAAGGACTCCATAATCTGTCTGGGCAACCTGTATCAGTGCTCAGTCACACTCGCACTTAAAAGCGACAAAGTGTTTCCTGATGTTCAAATGGAACCACCTGTGTCTAAGTTTGTCCTGCCACCCTCCTTTTCAAGATCAACAGAATAGTAGCACTGAAGATCAAGGTACCCTATAAGGAGTTCCAAGCTGATATTCAGAACTATTGCAGCTGCTCCAGAGACCACAAGTGAGAATTACATGGAAATTTTAAGTTCACTATGAAGGTAAGGCATCAGACATGGTTCACTTCCCGGCCTTTATCAGACTTGCTGTGCAACCGAGTAAGTCACTTGACTTCTCAACATTCTACTTCTGTATGTATGACTGGGCAAGAAAACAGTAAAAAGAAATTAATGCAAGTAGAAGAAAATGGGTCTTTGTCGCATCAGAGAGAAAGCTTCTTATCTAACACCATAAATCAACCAGTTATTGAGGAAAATATAACAGTAGGAACAAGAACAAAATGTAAACCCTACCCCATTCCACTAAAAAAGAAAAAAGAAAAACACAAAGATAATTCCATTTGTAAACAGCAGTTAGTATTTTTACCTTTCCATAGAAGTCACTCATTTGTTCCAAGGGAACATGGGAACCATCATACATTGCAATGACTTCTTCATCTGGGACGACACTGAGGCCTCTGGAGAACAACAAAAGGTCCAAAAGTCACACTAAAATTCTGAAGTAATTACTGAATAAAAATCTATCAGATTAGCACTTAAATCGGGAGCTTACTGAAATACCAACAATGTCATAGCAACATATTAGTCTAAGTTAAAACAGCATCTCTCCTTACAGAAGTAATATTTTAACAGGCTGATGCATGCCAAACACATTCCAAATTTAAGTCTTTTACTTTCTTAAGAGGAAAACAGTCTAATTAGTCTCCACTGAAACTCTGCCTGAAGGTTTTGTAGAAAGTAGTTAGAGCTTCCAGCTTCTTAAAGTAATTCCTCACTCTGCTTTTGTTTCTTAAAGCACTGATGATGCGATAGTGTGTAAACCAGACTATTCTGCATTATGACCTTGAAGATTCAAGGAAAGAAGAACACACACAACCTGTAAGTAAGAGTTTAAGCTGTACCAACAGTTTAGTTTCCCAAAATTTAAGACTACTTGAAGGATTGTTGACAAGTAATTAAAATATAGATGTACCACAACAAATAGAGAAAAAAAGACATATCACCAAAGTGTGTCTATCAACTACTATAATATTAATGGTTCCATGCTTTGGGATTGGGTTGGTATTTTTGTTGCTTTTAATTATTTATAGTGTCAAACATCTTGTGTTGAAGCACCAAAAACACTGAATACATACAGTAATCCTCATCAGAAGACACATAAGTGGAGGGGGAGGACAGGGAGGCTTTGCTTAAAACAACACAGAAGTCTGATCATTTGGTCCTTTTCTCCAATTCCACTTATGTTTGTGAGTTGTTTTGTTATGTTTTTTCCCCTGCAGCCTTGTAAGCAAGATAGTTTATTTCAGTGACTCCTTTTCTTGGTCTCACCCCAAAGAGTTTAAACAACTGAATAAGCCAGTGTTTCCATTATTAGAGTTTATATTAGGGTTGCAGAAGAAGGGCATGACACATAAGCTGCTGTGGTAGCAGAGGTCCACGTCAACCAGCTCCCATTCTGCAGTTTTCAATGCTGCACTGATTTACATATAGCTCCATGCTACTGCTGGTAGAACTACAGCATTCAAGTTAATATTGTACAAGAGCAAAGCAGCTGTCTACATTACAAAATATATATATATTAAAACGTTATTCAGTGTCATCTGCTCCACATCAAGACACAGAAAGAAATGCAACAAAAATGTTAAACGTACACCAAGCAATAATATCAGAATCAAGGATTGACTCAGGTTCTACTCCACATAGACAGCTATGTCAAATAGTACTTGAGTACTGCTAAGAAAAACACTCTTTTAAAATAAGGAACTATTTAAGTGCAAATCAAGAGAGGAGAGAAACATTTGCAAAATCCAGAGAGAAGACTTTTGGTAAAGCAATACATCAGTTTTTCTAAAAGACCCGTGGTCTTGACAAAGTTCACAGTCTAGCTGTATAACTACTAAGTTTACTTTATTCCACTCAAAACATAGTACTAAAAGCATCACAGTTCATCTAAAGTAGTGCTTCCATTGCTGCTCTTGGAAATGCGCATTATTAAAACAGTACCACAATTGCTCAAAATCTCTCAGTGCAAGGTCTCACGCTTGGACAAGTCCTACTATTTTCAGCAGTATAATTGGCGTACAAATACACAGAGCACATACAAGGTTAAAGCTAAAGAACTACAGAGCTTTGCTGTCATTTGCTGTCTATCTATGATGGTATGTAAGAGAAAGGTAATCTTAATTTAAAACTAAGAAAGTATATGAGTGAAATGATAGTTTTCACTCACTCTCACACAGACTCAATTACCAAGACACGTGGCTAAGAAGTCTGTCCAGAATTGCTTTGGGTACGAAAGGCAACACATTAACTCTTCAGGAAATCTCAACATCTCTTTGGAATCTTCTTCATCACTCATTACGTGCTGGCTCTAGGCTGATACTGTTAATGTAGGACTTATTAAAAATCAAAAGAAACAGCAATAGGTGTTGATCGTTGAAATATACAGTATGAATAGGACACAAGTAAATGGTGTGAAGCTGCACTACAAGTTCGATGACGATACATACAGAATACACGCTGTTTGGCAGCTTTAGAGTGCCACTACGTTATCAGTATCAGCCTAATGCTGGACCGTGACATCTTCTTTCCTTTTTATGACTGAATCATGTACCTACCTGCCCAGCTGGCAAAACAAGAAGTAACAAGTGCACCATCATTTCACACAACCACACACACTTACACACTAGACCCCATAGTAAATCACCTCATGGCTGCATTGTCTTTTGGTCCCAAAGGAAAACTTTTTGTCCAGTGAAATGAATAAACATGCCCAGGCTTGCTGATTAAAGTACGGCATTGCGCATGGCATTCACATTAATCAAGCACGTACTGCCTCAATGCAAGCCGTGCTAAAGACTCTCATAGCAAAAGATCACTTACACGAAGACTGTGCCATGCAAGAAAGCACAGCACAGAGACTGCCAATGGGACTTGAACTCAGCATACTCACTGAGCATCACTCTGTGCGTCACACTGCGTGGACACAAAGTAGTTGTGCTTTTTGACTACATCACACTTACACAATGATGTGTGTAAACTTGAAAGCTCAGTGCAAATACAGCAAGACCTTTCAAGCGTATCTGCAGCCATGCTAAAGACACGCTAACGGGCACTCTGCAGCAATTGTTTACATTGAAAGCACCAGTGGAGAAGTCAGGGTATTTTTAGATGTCTTTCAGCACAATTTAACAGCCGGAAACAAAATGACTCAGCACTATGTGACCAACCAGCTTGCCAGCATCACCAGCTTTAGACCGCGAAAATTAGCTGTACTGTATTGAGGTAGTAAATGTGTGCTAGTGTCTGTGTATATACACAGAGGTGCCAAAGAAGCCCCCTCCAGTAAGACTGCAGTACTCATTCATGCTTGTGCTTTTTCAGTGCACTGTTCCTGATACTGGCCAAGGCATGCACTACTAAAGGCAACTACAAGATTCAAAAAACAAGAGTATACTTGGTTTCTTATTAATGCATTATTAATTAATCTTACCTACCTGTAAACTGTTCCAAGCTGTATATAATGAAAAGCATCGATCTTCATTAATAACGCCTTGCAAGAAAAAAAAAAGTCAACTTTAACTGCATGTCAACTATCTGAAATTGAACTTTTTTTTTTAAAAAAAAAAAAAAGAAAGAGCAATTTTATCTGTAGCCATTCTGGTTCCAGACCAGCTGAGCACCTTCCCTTCAACCGCTGTTATTACTTCCAAAATACTTTATCAGTGATTTCGAAACACTTTATTAATGATTTCAACCTTGGGCCTGCAAAAGTCATCCAGTGTCCTGACCTCAGTCACAAAGAAGTATCTTTTTCTAATAACAGCAGCATACTTCAGGTTCATTCTGCTGTACCCTTCCCCCCCGCAAAACACCCAGAACACTTTTTACACAAGATCAAAAAAGAAAGCAAAAAACAAGCTCATAACAAAAGGAAAACATTTACCAAAATCCTTACACTACACAGAAAGAGAGATTGGAAGACTTCAGAGACTCGTTCATTTCCTTTGGCTAGGTTTTCAGTACTATGCAACTCTTAACAAAGATACTTATGCATACCCGGTGCACATCATAATGAAGTCCTCTTATTGCAAAATTCGGATCATAATCATACTTCCTTATTTCTGCAGGATACTAAGAGAAGAAAAAAGGAAATGGATTTTAAATTATTTTAAGAAGAAAATATAAAAAACTGTTTCTGCGTAATTTGAAAAGCCTATGGTTTATCTGCTTCTCATTCCTGCTAGCCATTAGAAGTGCTTTTACATAAGTTGATGAGATTCACAGGAACATACGCACAGTGTAAGACAAGCCAATATTTTAAACCCAAGTCAAGCACAGCTCTTGAACATCCACCTTTTAATAACTGTGAACATCAGTCTCCCAATCAAAGAGATTTTAATATATGCACCCATGAAAATAAACTAAATTAACATTTTAATTGCTGAATTACCTCGTACTCTGAATTTTTCCCACAAATAAGCTTAGAAACATAGAATACCTCGAGTTGGAAGGGACCTATCAGGAACACAGAGTCCAACCCCTCCGTCCACACAGGACACCCCAAAAATCAGACCATACGTCTGAGAGTGTTGTCCAGGTGCTTCCTGAGCTCTGGCAGGACAAACTGAAGACAGCTCAATCTACGAATTCAAGATGCTCAGTCTCATCCTAATGAATATTTCTGAAGACATTTGATATCAGCAGTTTCAAACTATGGCACTATTTTTTCCACGCACAGGACTGAAGTGTACAATAACTTCAGACTTCCTAAAATGTCTGCTGGCTCTTAAGACTACAAGGCTTTAAGAGTACAGCTACAATTAGTTATGCCTTTTCACTTGCAGGGGACTTCAAAAAAGCAAAGTTGGTAAGAGTGTAGACCTCGGGAATTTCACACAACATGTGGTACTGCCAGACACAGCTGCTGATCAGCAGGACATGCCAGGCCCTCAGACACTTTGCACCCAGTCAGTGGTTTAATAGAAAAGTGCAATTCAACAAAGGCTTAAAATCACCTTCTCCAAGCATGCACCATGCTGCATCTTAAATAGATACACCTGAACATCTACAGCGTTAACACCAAACTTGCATCTGTGGAGCCAGTACCTCCCAGGGTACATCACAGATCAGATCCCAAAGCAAGGATGGTGTTGAACACCACCCAAGTAGCATCACAGGAGGTTGCTTCACTGTAGATATAGCCTTGCTTTTCCAGAAAACCATGTTGTGATTAAAAAAAAAAAAAAAAAAAAAAGTACTCAACTGTTTTTACTATGTTTCTTTATCTCTTCCTTACCTACAGCATAGACGGGAAAGCAATTATTATCAGTAGCCTGGAGGGGGGCATTTCCACATATGCTCACTTTTTTTAATGCTGAAGAATTAGGTTCTATATCATGTACTCTTTCCTCAGGTTGTTTACAAAGAGCGTAGGTAGAATATACCACCCACCAGAATGGCCTATTTTCAGTTGACTGTGATTTTGTCATACTTAAAACATAGAATAAGCATGAAAAAATTGCATGTCAGGCAAGTGCCTTAGGCTAGGGGTTATGTCCTTTTGTGTCATTTCTTCCAGTGCTTGAGAAAACTCATTTATTTGATTAACCACCTGAAAGGTTATTCTTCATTTCCTTTTCACGCACTACAGACCTCACAGAACTTGATGCACCTCAGGCACACCATCCACTTCTCTACGCAGCCTCCATACATAATATGGCTGGCTTACAAGCCTGAGGGGAAAAAAAACATTGGTTGTGCAGCCTCAATAGAGGCACTAAGCTATTTTTAAACACAGTAAATCCTAATTTTTCCAGCAAGTTTTTAATCTGTGTAGAAGAGCACTTGCTCTGCAACTGCTGCAGACAGGCACCTATAATTAAAGAAAACAGTCCTGTGCTTGGTATGAGCACAATCTTTCTCTTAGCTTCTCAGCTGTCGTCCCTTCTATTGGTTCCAGAGAACACGGGGGAGGCTCCTGATTTCAACAAAGAACTGAAAGCCTAAAGACTGTCTCTGAAGATGTGCAGAACCTAACAGAAAACACGAAGCAAAACAAGATAAGGGGAAAAAAAAACAAAAAACACAGGAGAGGATATGGACTGTGATCAATTAAAGACCACAGCATACTGCACACACCTAAAGTGGCCACATCAAAAATAAGCAAGGAAATTTGACTTTTTCAAGTTTCTGCATGCTTTGCTACTTCAATTTTTCTGACAGAAGGCTGTCTTTTGCATGTGTGCCAGTACATGCAAGCAAAAGACTAAACCCAACCTGGCATACAAATTAAAGCCTCCTTACAAGCCAAACAAAATAATGATAAAAATAGCACTGTTTACTTATTCCCTCACCACCACTTTTGGTAGTGGTAATATATACTATATGGACTAAAAAGGTGGCACAAGGCCCATACATTGGGGAACACACAAACCCAGGAACAAGAGCTTACATTCCACACTTGCTGCCAACTGTGAGATGAGCATTAAATTCATGTTTATTCTTTTGAGCACACTTCAAAATTCCACATCTCCTACCGTGTATTTTGCAATTTTTGAGCAATTACCTTATACTGCCATGATCAAAACTGGTCATCTTCCATGCTGTGACAATCACAACCAACAATGCTAACATTAGGAAAAACTTCCAGGTAATATCAAGAAAATCATTAAGGAACTGGTATTAACAAAAACTGTTGTCCCTCAAATTCCAAAAGATTATGTGGATGTGGCTCTGGGCAGCCTGGTCTCACAGCTGGTGACCCTGCACATAGCAGGGGGGTTGAAACTAGATGATCATTGAGGTCCTTTTCAACCCAAGCCATTCTATGATTCTATGATCATACATTTCAATAAGCTGTCTCAGAAGGTAACTGGAGCTTCACTCGCTACAGCATGAGAGATTCTTACTGAAACAACAAACGGTAATAACCTCACTATCTGAATCCATTCAAATAATAAAAACTGAGTAATGTTTTTATTGTCTCCTTACTGCTACTGTAAAGGCCCTTTCAAGAGCCAAGTCACTTTACTAAAGTGCATTTATTCATTCCACAGAAATTGCTACCAAGGCATGCCAAAATTTTAGGGGGATCAAATTGTGTACGCTTGTAGTGCCCGTGAAGTTTTGTTTGTTCTTGCAGGGATATTTATAGATTATTTATATATAGCTCCTAACCTTTGGATTGAAACATGAATGGGTGGTGTTATTCTACTTTCAAGCTTAGTTTGTTTAAAATATACGTGCAGTTTTATTTAGTCCGTAGATTTCTTTTTATTTTCCTGCAATCCTACACTGCAGTTATTTATGCTTCCTCCAGTCCACACTTGCTTTAGACCTTTACCCTCCAATACCTTCAGTTTTCCCTGCAATGTCTCTGTATCTCCTTCCTCACTTCCTGACATACAGCAACACCTTCCATCCCCAACCCACCTCCAAGCTGCCAGGATGTTGACGGGTGACCGATACAAACACACCAGTTGGCCAGGCAGCAGACGCACACTCCCTCTTAGGGGACCACTGAGCTGAGCACTTATTCAGGTCTCTTATACCCAACCTCTGGTTACAGAGTCACTGTACGCACTGCCCCTTTAGGTAACTGGGCTGAAATGCTGAAAGCATAGAAAGGCACCGCCACACAATCACTGACCTCGTAAGAAGACAGGCTGAAAATATTCTGCACAGAAATTCATCGCTGCACTCACAGAAGAGAATAAAGCAGTGAAAATAACTTTGAAGTTTCTTGTATTTTGGGGTGACTCCAATCACTGATGATCAGGTAAAAACAAAAACAAAAACCCACAACAACAAAAAAAAACCCCTATTGCTACCGCCAAGTGAAAAATTAAAAAGAAATCAAAGAAGAAAACAAAATGTTCCTTGACTGCTGCCAGATTGTGCTCTGCTCAAACTGCAGCGGAGAATAAATCAGGACTTCTGTGGTTTGTATGTTAGCTGTTGTACAAATGCGTTATGAAGGAACCAAGCCAGGGCTGAGGCATGAAAAGATGAGTTTATATCTCCCTCAACTAGAAATGACCCATTACGCTCCTCAATCATAAAATTATTGTAATCCCAATAGTTTTACTTACCCTATGCTCATTTATAAGAAGATCTCGTGCAGCATTGAAGATCAGTGTGTGCAGATGCTTAGAATAAAAGACCAACGTGTAGTCATAATCAAAGCCATAGATTTCAATGTCTGACAGGCTCATTTCATTGTTTGAAAAAATAGCATCCGGGTTCAGCATGTTACTCATAATTGAAGGAACTAATTCTGGGAACAGAGGAGAAGGGGGGAAAAAAAAGTTATACCAGCCTCGCAGTTTCTGTAAGAAAACCATTAGCAATTTCTAAATATAGATAAATGAAGCTGGAATCTATTAAACTGATTCACGCTAGTATATCATCAAACCCTCAGCAAAATGATGTTACTGAAAATGCTATCCCTACTTTGACATTGACTCATAGTTTTTATTTGAAGGCTTTCCTCAAACAGATCAAGTGAAACAGAAGACACATTCCTGGATCATGCTTAACACAGAACCCCAGAATCAAAACACCATGTTTTTGCTAACTCCATTAACTCATTTTTATTTAATAATTCCTTTGAAAATTCACGTTGTAGTTTGAGGAGTGGAGGGTTGTTATCACTGTTATTCTGAGGGCTTTGTCTTCTCTCATCATTTGGTCCAGGCTCTGCCCCAAAAACAGAACTACCGCTGTTTTAACCAGATGTTGTTAAAATTCTTGCTTGACCATATCAAGGGTACCGTGTTACACTCAATTTCTATCCATACGGATATATAGGTTGGATGTTAGGAACTATTTCTTCTTGGAAGGAGTGGTGCTGCAGTGGCACAGGCTGCCCAGGGAGGTGGTGCAGTCACCGCACCTGGAGGTGTTCCAGAACCGTGTGGATGTGGCACTGAGGGACGTGGTCAGTGGGCATGGTGGGGGTAGGCTGGTAGTTGGACCAGGTGATCTTAACGGTCTTTTCTAACATCAATGATTCTATGATTCTATATATGTATAGTTTAAGTGATCGCCACACTTTCTTGAAACAGCTTAATAAAAGCATAGCAATGCATGCTTACCTTCCAGCAAGCCAGGAACTGAAAATACTCTGCTTATTCTCTTCACACATACTTGATGTGTGTAAATTGCTTCAACTGTTAAGGGTACATTTCTCTTGATGTTCACTTGAAAAGTATACTGAGAAAGACGACCCTTTACACCACGCCTTAACTCTAAGGCC
The DNA here is from genome assembly GCA_030625065.1 of Alectoris magna. Lineage (NCBI taxonomy): Eukaryota > Metazoa > Chordata > Aves > Galliformes > Phasianidae > Alectoris > Alectoris magna. The sequence goes on from CM060560.1 coordinate 143,690,957, forward strand.
AACATCAAAGTCAGCATTAAAAATGTTTGTATTTCTTGGTTTATTTTTTGTTTTAAAACTTGGAAGAACAGCTTCAGGAGGTTGTTATCTTATTAAAAGCAAGTTCCGTTTTCTTTCCTTCCTGTATACTAACTTTATAATCCGGCCTTTGCTACTAGTGGGGAAAAAAAGGGAGCTTTCATCATAAAGCTGCACTTGGAAGGGTGACTTTGAAGGAAACATGCCTGGTTATTTTCTATGCATAAGCGTAGGAGGGACTCCAGCTCTGAGGACACACAGACTACATGCTCCATTGTGAAAGGAAACCAAAGCAATGAGACAGGCAGGCATGGGCACTGCAGATCTTTTAGAAAGGTAATGCTTCCTTTTGGAAAATCTGACCAACTCACAGGAAGGGAAATAGTATTTCATAAAAGCAACATGTAAGATCGCTGCACAGCTGACAGGCCAATACTGCAAGAAATTTAGAGATGGTCAATATTTCAGTAATCTGAAACCACTCAACTTCAGACACGCAACGCCTGCTATTCACTGAGACAGAACAGCAGTTCCACCGTGTTTCCTTCCAAGTTTCGTACGAAGCGCAGCATTTCATTCACTGAGTAAAACAGCAGGAATTTGCCACACTGAAGCTGACATGCAGAACTACATCCTTCATAAACAATCACTGGGGGGTTTTAACAAAATAAGCCTCAACCAAAACATTGCCTCCTCCTGCCTCCAGTCATCAGTCATGAAAATACAGCGGATAATTGTCATACTTAGTTGAGGGGGAAAAAAAAAAAAAAATCAAGTGCAGTCTGACACGCTACTACTGAAACACTCTTATTCTATACAAGAGGTCATGAATCATTTAATACCGTGAAGTCCTAACACGAGTTTTAAGTGAACTTCCGAAGTGATGTTTTTAAACTACAACATAGGAACAGGTGCTGTACTTTTTTCAAACACCAATTGTGGTGGCAACACATTTTTGAGCAGATATTTCACACACACACACAAAAAAAAAAAAAACCCAAAAAACAAAAATCACCACACATTAACTAGCAGCTGCCTGAAAACAGACATCATAAACAGCTACTGGATATTCCAGCTTTCAGACAGAACCTATAAAACTCAGATCAAAGAAGTCAGGACAGGTTAGCCATCTTAGCATCCCAGTGAAACAAAAACGTCAGAGACTTGAAGCCATTTGGCAATTCAGGCAGTAATAAAGTATTCTGACTGATTCTAAAAGCACTCGCCTCCCCTGCCCCTGACGCACACCCACCCAGCGCCCGGCTTTTCTCTCAATGCTGCCCTACACTCTGACTTCAGCTCTGAAGTATTCTAGGGTGTGGGTTGGGGAATAAAGATAACTCCAAAAGCAGGAAAGGAAAAATAAAAAGAAAAAAGAAAAAGAAAAGAAAGAAAGATTCAAAATAAAAAACCTTTTCTCTCTCCTCTTCCCTTACCACTGTCCCAAGACTACAGTACCTTTCAGACATCTGTAGCACTGGTCTTATTTCACTGGTGCAACACTGCTCATTTTATCTGCACCCAGACCAAACACATCACCAGCTCATGGCTAAGAATTCTCAGGTTGTCTTATGTCACAAATTTTGTTTGTTCCCATTTTGTAAAAGGTAAAACATGCAAGACTATGGCAATATTCAGATAAGTGCTGCTTTCCTGCTTGACAGCGCTGAAACAACCTACCTCTCGGTAATATCCAAGCAGCTCAGTAACACTAAGCATCAGAACAAGGATGGGAGCAAACTATATTTCATGGAATCATAGAATGGTTTGAGTGGGAAGGAACCTTAAAGCCCACTCAGTTCCAACCCCTGCCATGAGCAGGGCTGCCCCCCACCAGCCCAGACTGCCCAGGGCCCCATCCAACCTGGCCTTGAGTGACTCCAAGGATGGGGCACCACAGCTTCTCTGGGCAGCTGTGCCTCACCACCCAATTGTGCCTTTATACGATGACTTCTGCAGCCTGCCAGACAGCAACCGAGCAGTGAGTTCTATGGCAGGGCACCAACACACGGGCATAGAATTCTATGGATTTCCGTGGAACTGAGGCATTTGCACAGCCCTAACTTTCTGCCCAGCTGGGCAGGGCTTCCCTACGTTCGTCCTCACAGTCCAAACCGCCGGGCATCACAGACACATTAGCATTTTACTTCACTGTGCTTTTAATGGAGCTGCAGGCAAGATAAAGTAAACTCAGCTAAAACTTCGCAGAGTTTCAACCTTCCTGTGAGACAAGTCATCTCACACTGCCGGACTCCCTATCTGAAGCCACTTTCCTGCACACAACACCCTGGCCAGCAGCAGCCCTACTCGGAGGACACACCCCGGCACGACAGATGCCGACTCCCCACCGGCCCAGCCGCCAGGTTTCGGTCGCTTCAGCTCAGAGCGCCCCCCACCACGTGCCCCGCTCACCCTTGGTGACCCGCTTGGCCTCCTTGTAGCGCGACCACAGGTAGCTCCTCATATCAGCGGGCGGCTGCCGCCGCTCCCGCTGCGGGGCTACGGTGCAATACGAAGCGGCGGCGGCCGCGGGCAGGCCCCGGCCCCGCCGCCCGCAGCCCGCCCACCCCGCTGCCAGCACCGACCTCGCTACCACTGCCATACTCCACACCCGCCGCGCCGCCGCCGCCGCCGGCTGAAGTCACTTCCTCGGGCTCCGCCCCGGGGCCGTGCCGAGGCGGGAGGAAGGGCCCGAGCCGGCGGCAGGTAGTGCCGCCCGCCCCGCCTGCTCGCCCTACGGAGTAGGAGAAGCAGCTGTGGCGGGGCGGGAGGAGCGGCCAGTTCAATGCAACTTTGAAGGATTAGCAGTCGACACGCAAGAGAGAAGAGATGCTATCCAGAGAAACCTGTACGGGGTTGAGAGGTGGGCCCATGCCTACCTCGTGAATTTCAGCAACACCAAGTGCAAGGCACCGCACCTATTTCGGTGCAATTCCGAGCACGGATAAAGGCAGGGTGGAGAATGGGTTGAGAGCAGCCCTGAGGACAAGGATTTGGGAGTGTCGTTTGATGATTCAACATGAGCCAGCAATATGTGCTTGCAGCCCAGGCCAACCATATCCTGGGTTGTATCAAGTGTGTGACCAGCAGGTCAAGGGAGGTGGGTCTGCCCTTCTGCTCTGCTCTCGTGAGACCCCACACTTGGAGTACTGCATCCAGTTCAGGAGCCCCAAACACAAGAAGGACATGGAGCTGTTGGAGTGGGTCCAGAGGAGGGCCGTGAAGATGATCAGAGGGCTGGAGCACCTCTCCTATGAGGGCAGGAGGAAAGAGCTTGGGCTCTTCAGCCTGGAGAAGGCTCCAACAACTGGCCCCACTGGCCAGGCCTTTCTGAACACCCCAGATGGATCCGTTACAGGGTCAGCAAGATTGTCACTCCAAAGGACCCAAAGCAGCAGTCCCCCGGCCCCAGGCAGAAAGTCTTCAGCTTGCACGACACCCTGGGCCACTTCTGGTACAACTTTGTCCAAAGATCTGTAACCTGGATCCTCATGGATGTCTTGAAGCACATCTGCATCGTGAGTCTGCTGAGGATTTCCCGTGGCCTCTGGAGAAGAGTAAGACGACTATGGGGACAGGTGAGCTACTGAGATGGATCGCGCAAGGAGGGTAACACAGGTGGGGAGCAGGCAAACACAGAAGCCTTGTCTGTGAAGTCTTCCAAGGAAAGCAGACTCCCACAGGTCCACTAGCTCTCCCCAGGGACTTACCCAGCCATGGGGCTGACACCCAATTGGAAATCCCTGTACTACACAGGGCCTGCCTGAGGTGGTATGAGCCCCATGCTTGGGGCAGTCCTGAAAGGCAGGAAAAGCTGCACATTAATCAGAGCCCTGCAGAGGAATGCTCTGCAGAATGAGTGTGCATCCCTTTCACTGTGCCCATGCTCTGTTACTTCCAGGAAACGGGACCAACAGCCTCAGCCTCCGTAAGAACAGAGCACCAGGGAAAGGAGAACATCAGTGCTTCTGACCTGCTCCACCACATGGAGGCCAAATTAGACATAATGGAGAGGCACCTGAGGAACCTCCTCCAATCCCACTGGGGAATATGCAGGTGCCAGAAGAAGAGGAAGGCAGCACAAGATGGAAGGAAGAGGAAGAATCCCTCTGCAGACTCCACATTCAATGCTGGCTGGAGTGCTCATTCTATGGATGGACAGCAGGAAAGGCAGCAATGCAAGCGAGTGCTGGGGCGAGGCCGCTGCTCCAGGCAGAAAGGGGTGCCTTTCCTCTCCTGACTTCTGTACTCATGGCTGCAATGTTCCCAGTAGGAACCCACAAAGGAGGAGAAGAGCCCACATCCTGCCAGCTGCCCACATCCCTGCAAGTCAACGGTGCCCATGAAAGGCCTATGCCCTGCTGGGTTCATCTTTGGCCTCATGAGCACCAGGAGCAGTCTGCAAGTACGACTGGCAACACAGAAAGGGGCAGATAGAGCAAAGAACAGGGAGAGTAATTTCATGAAGCACTTTTGTCCATCTGACAGCCTTTTCAGGGTAACAGCTGCCAGTGGCAGGACACACCTCAGCCCATCAAAGGTGGACTGAAGACACCTTGATGACTACAGTGTCTTCTACTGCCATCAACACCCATTCACATCATAAAGGACTGGACTCTGCTCTGTTTCACCAAGGGTTCAACAACAACATGCACATGCAGCAGAAGCGCCCAGGTGACGTGGAGAAATTTGCACTGGCAGCAGCCTTGCTCTCCCTAGAAAGCCAGGACCAGCCTGTAAAAATATGCTGGTATGAGCTGCTAGTTCCAGGGTTTTCAAAGATCTTTCTCACCACATTTCAGACAGCGTACATACATCTGCAGTGTACACATGTATATAAACAAATTTCCTTTATGTAATTCTGTTGCCTAGAGCAACAGGATGTTTTCTTCTGAATGATGTATTGGTGTTTAAAAATAGTTAAACTGAGCTTTAAGCTGAGTTGTGTTTTTCGTGGTCTGCGTAATAACTCAAATACTGGAAAAATATGTGGTAATATAAACTGGCATGAAAAAGCATGCATGGAAATTCATTTTTTCTTTGTGTTCCATGGATACCAGACTTTCCACCTCCACTATTTTCAGATCTGGCCGCACCTGTGACACTTACCTGGTACAAACTCAAACTGCAAGGTGCATAGCCAGGGCAGGCAATAAAAACCACAATGAAGAGCTTCACAGAAGTCTGACTCTTTGAGGAATAATCTTACTGCAGAGATAAGGTGAGAGGACCTACCAAAAAAAGGCACACAGTAGTGCTAAACACATACTACAGCACCTATTTACCTCTGTCATCCTGCTATTCATGGATAAAGCTGGGTGTGCAGGGGGGATAATATACACAGTCTCTTTCTAAATAAACATATGGTTCATATCTGACCAAGTTCATACACTTATGAACCAAGTGGTTTTCATTTGGGCTGAATTTTGTGAGCAGGAATAATTGAGACTACATATCATCCTCCATTCTCAAACACCAACTCTGGAATACCACTGAAGGCTCAGAGCATAGATAACATCTGATCTCTGAATGAGCATACATATAACATCAAAAATCTATTAAGTGTTTCACATACAGCGAGTATTACAAAGTTAGACCTAACAATTACAACCGTATCTCATTTCTTTGCTTTACATGTTTCTGTTGACATAGCGGAAACATTCAAGTCTCCCTGCAAGCTGCTTGGCAATGTCAGCTCACACTTATTTCTGCGATTCCTGAGAACGCTCAACATCTCAGGAACTGCTTGGTTGATGAAGATGCTCCTGCACACCAGTGATAGCATCAAGGCTTTCTAATCAGCTAGCAGAGCTTTCAAGTTCAGCCTAAGATGGGGCTAACATCAGATTCATTAAACTCCCATCAGTTGAAGTTAAAGTGCAGTACTAAAAAGGCTGACAAAGTCTTCTTACTCATGCTTCTGCAGTACAATGTTCTAAACAGAACCGCTTTGTAAGCAATAAAAATATCTGACAGATTATACTAGTGATTTATTACAGAGGTGAATTACCTTGGACTGACAGAACAGGCAAAAAAAATAATAATAATAAGCCTTTTGGTATTTAAGGGAAGCTTATAGACAAAATGGAGACAACATGGTTTCATAGTGAAAAGACAAGGGGGAACAGTTTTTAATTTAAAACAGAAGAGATTTAGGTTAGATGTTGGGAAGGACTTCTTTACTCAGAGGGCAGTGAGGCACTGGCACAGCTGCCCACAGAACTGTGGGTGCCCCAGCCATGGAGGCACTCAAGGCCAGGTTGGATGGGGCCCTGGCAGCCTGAGCTGGGGGGTGCCAGTACATGCAGCCTCAACAAATACCTGTGTGGAAAACTTTCCCTTTCCCTCTCCTAGCTTTGTATTTTGCAATAGTTCTAAAATCCAAGTCTTTATTCAAGAAAGCACTTGAGCTCAGGACAGCACTGCTGCAGTGCTTTACCATATTCTTGATCTTTTACACCCCTTAACCTACTCTTCGGGACCTTTCTCCTTCCCATGCAGTTCACTTTTATGAACTTTCTCCCCGCTTTGCTGTCTAGATCTGGAAGAGCTTTGGCAAAACTAGCATGCACATTTATCTGAGCTCAAAAATTATCCATCTACGCCACAATTTTATTTTATTTTTTTCCAGCTTAAGGAGATGTATTAAGTTCTTAGATCTGTATGAAGTCTTGTTTAAACTAATAACTAACGAAAAGAACATTAAATAATTATCAGATACAACAATAATCTGTTCAAAGTCCCGCTGTTATTTGTTTTGCAGCAGTCTGCAAAATGTAATCAATATCTAAAACAAACACTCCACAGATTTTTAATGCTTGAGTGTACATCTATATACACACAGCTCCTAAGTATATAACAAAATCTCCCTTGAAAAGTCTTGCAGACATTAAGTTCTTATGCATTTTTCACTTCTTGAAATGGTATTCTAAAGTAATTGGAACTGTGCTCACATTCAACTATAAGCTTTTTCTGAGCTATTTACTTGGTTTCTTCAATTCTGTTGCAGTAATAGTAACACTGTTTGAAATAAATTATAAATCCAATTGATAGAAGAAGATAGCCTCATGCTATCTATGTATAGGAAAAAAAGGTTAAAACAATAGTAGAAAAAGGAAACAGTTGTAATCAGAAACCAAAGTCTCCATACTGTTTTGCAATAACTTCAGTATAAACCCTAGCTGATACTTAAATGTTACTTCTCTATATTGGAAGTGGCTAAAGAAGCTTATCTTTGGTTGTGCCTAGTGAGTTTTTCAGTCTCTCCTGTCTGCAAAAAGAGAAAGTTTAACCCAAACTAGTTATGAGATTTCCAGGTAACTTAAGTGACACAATTTAACCATCAAGACACCTTACTATGCAATTTCTGGTGCCATATTCCAACTATTATGTCAGACATCATAGAGCTTCCCAGAAGTCTGAACACAAGGTTAAGAAATAAGCCATCTTAAGCCATCTTCAATTATTTTGTATTATGTCTCAAAATATTTTTTTCAATTGATTTCTGGCCATTTGAATCATAGAATGGCCTGGGTTGGAAAGGACCACAATGGTCATCTAGTTTCAACCCCCTGCTATGTGCAGGGTTGCCAAACACCAGACCAGGCTGACACCAGACCAGGCTGCCCAGAGCTACATCTAGCCTGGCCTCAAATGGCTCCAGGGATGGGGCATCCACAACATCCTTCGGCAACCTGTTCCAGTGCATCACCACCCTCTGAGTGAACTCCTAATATCTAACCTAAACAACCAGTTTAAAACCATTCCCTCTTGTCCTATCACTATCCACCCTCATGAACAGCTGTTCCCCCTCCTGTTTATATGCTCCCTTCAAGTACTAGAAGGCCACAATGAGGTCTCCCAGGAGCCTTCTCTTTTCCATGCCAAACAAGCCCAGTTCCCTCAACCTTTCCTCATAGGAGAGGTGCTCCAGCCCTCAGATCATCTTAGTGGCCCTCCTCTGGACCTGCTCCAAGAGCTCCATGTCCTTCCTGTACTGGGGGCCCCAGGCCTGGACACAGTACTCCAGAGTTGAGTAGAGTGGACAATCACCTCCCTCTCCCTGCTGGCTGCTCCTTTTTTAATGCAGCCCAGAACACAGCCTTCCAGGCTGCAAGCACACACTGCTGGCTCATGTCCACCTTCTCACCCACCAGGATCCCCAAGTACTTCTCTGCAGGGCTGCTCTCAAGGAGATCTTCCCTCAGTTTGTATAAATACCTGGGATTGCCCTGACCCAAGTGCAGCAGCCTGCACTTAACCTCATTAGGTTCACATGGGCCCACTTCTCCAGCCTGTCCAGGTCCCTCTGGACAGCTTATGTTTGTTCAATTTCATGAGAAGGTCTCAGACTTGTTGCACTGTTACAGTGGGAGAGAAACCTCTCCCCACACCCTCACCTAGAGGCTCATGGTCCTGGCAGACATGAGAAGCCTGACCACCCATGAAGACTAAAGCAAAGCACTCAGTACCTCAGCTTTTTTATGTCTGAGGAGGCCATCTCCTCATTACTTTTTATCAGAAGGGAAACACTCTCCTTGGCCTGTCTCCTCCTGCCTAAGTACCTGTAGAACCCCTTCTTCTTATCTTTCACAACCCTTGCCAAGTTCAGTTCCATCTGCGCCTTGGCTTTCCTGATCCTATTTCCACACACATGGACAACAGCCCTGTATTCCTCCCAGACTACACAACCCTGCTTCCACTTCCTATACATTTCCCTCTTTTCCCTCAGTTTAAGATGCAGGTCCTTGCACAGCCACAATGGTCACCTGACTCCCCTGCTCGACTACTTCTGCTGGTCAATGGAGAACTGTTGTGCTCTCAGAAGGGCAGCCTTCAAGAGCTACCAGCTCTGTTCTGTACCCATGCCCTTACATGGACAGTTTCCCGGGGGATCCCACTCAGCAATTCCTTGTGCAGCCGGAAGTTTGCTCTCCTAAAGCACAGGGTCCCAGCTCTGCTTTTTGCAGGTCCGCATTCCTCCAGATCACAAACTTCACCAAGGCATGGTCACTACAGCCCAGCCTGCCTCCAATCTTAACCTCTCTAATCCTCCACTCTGCACTGGTGAGTACCAGGCCCAGTAAGGCTTCACCTCGGGTTGGTCCATCTATTACCTGGACCAGGAAGACTCGACAGGCTACAGGAATCTCCTGGATTGCCTGCCACCCGCCATGCCACTATCTCAGCTGATATCCAGGGGGTTGAAATCCCCCATCAGGACAAGAGCCCACAAGCATGATGCCTCCTGCAGCTGAAGCAAGAAGGCCTCGTCAACAGGCTCCCACTGATCAGATGACCTGTAGCAGATCCCAACCACTAGATGCCCTTCACTGGTCTGATCATTGATTTTTACCCACAAACTTACAACCTGATCATAGCCGTTCCTCAGGCACAGCTCTTCACAATTTATCCACTTCCTAACATAGAGGGCCTGGAGGGATGGCAGAGTGCGACTCCACCAATCAACCCCCCTCTCACAATCCCAGATGCTCCTCTGCCTTTCCTCTTCCTCCTTCAGCTCTACCACCAGGCTGAGCAGATCATCCACCTGCTCACACAGGTGGTATCCCTGCTGCCCTCCTGTAACAGTGACAGGGCCAGGCATTCTCTGCAGCCTGAGACCTGAACTGTGCGGACATTCATGCTTTCAGTCTCAGTTTCCACATCCTCTCCGGCAGCAGCTCGCCGCCGTGTGGTGACCATGGTTGCACCTCAGCCTGTCGAGAGAGCAACGACCAGTTAAGCTACCAGCTAAGCGTCAAGTGCAAAGCCCCCCTCCTACAGGACAAAACCCCCGCCCGCTCGCCCTACCGCGCCCTGTTGACCAGTCCTGTTCGCCGCCTTTATTCGCACGGGAAGGGGCTGCCGCCGACACTCCTCCCTCCGCCCACACGCATCTGAGCCGCCTCGCTTTCACTCAGCTTCTTAGAGCTTCTCGGAGCTTCGTAGATGTGTTGTTTTTTTGGCCGCGATTTGGACCTTCTAAGAACGGTCCTTCCTTGTGAGGCTCTGCTACCAGGCTGATCTGATCGGGGTTTTGAATTCACAGTAGCTTGTCTTTAAGGCCGTGTCTCAAACGGAGCTGCACGGTGTACCATAATTCTGCAAAGGCACATGCAAACATACTTCTGCTGGTAAAGTAGGCACGGCCAGGCACCTCCACCTGAATTCCCAGTGGTTTCAAAATGCAAAGAAATACAAAAATACAGCATAGAGTCAGACAAAGCGCCTGGAAGGAAGACAGGTCACATTCCAGACATCTGCCTGGCGCTGTGCTCAAGCACTCCTGCAGATTAATTTAAGCACTTGTAAAATTCTTCACAACTAAGCCAAGCCCACTTGGCTTTGTTCTGCCCCACAGAACCACATCTAATGTGTCCCTGCCTGTAGCAGGGAGGTTGGAAGCAGATGATCTTAAAGGCCCCTTTCAACGCAAACTAATTCCATTTCACATTAGAAACAGCAAACATCTGTCTATGTGTAAATAAACCCCTTGTTTTGCCAGGGCAGTCCTGAAATGCAAGTGTCACACCAATGGCTCTTGTAAGAGTTTCATCTTCTTTACAGCAGGACATTGAATTTTCTATCCCCACTTCGAGCATGGGTCTGGCAATTTATCCTCAACATGGCAGCAGTAAAGAAAAGCTATCAAATTAAAACACTTGCATCAGGTCACTGCTTAATGTAGGTGTTTTCCCAGTCCAGCAGGGCTCAGAGAAGGGATGCATTTCTGCTCTGCTTAGCGCCCCTGGCTGTCACATAATAATGCCAGGGAGCACCCTGTAGTTAAATAGCATTCCACAGGAAGCACATCCCATATATAACTAGCAAAAAATTTGGTTGCCCTAGTCTCTGGTGCATGGACTGCTTCCAAGTCATCTGAAAACTAATCTAGCAGCAGCAGCCTGGAGTTCCAATGGACTAATTCATTCTGAACCTAGGTAATAATTCAAAATATCTACCTCCAGGCAGAGTAAACCGGCCTATCCAGAACTTGGTACTGTTACACTAAACTATTTCTAGTCCTGACAAATACTGGAAAGACAGCTCAGACAGACCCACATTATATTAATCAGAGTAGCTCAAAGAGCAAGTATTTCTGGACAGCACAGGCAAGCAAGCACAGGCTAGAGCATCCTCCATTAAGCTAAAGCAGTAGACACTGCCCTTTGAAAAAGCAAGAAAGGAGCTGCAACAGCAGCACAGCTGGGAAGCTCATTTCTCAAGGTTTTCTTCCCCTCAGGCAAAGAAAAACCAGACCTTAGCGGTTACTCCCTTAGTTCCCTGCCGCTAGAAAATCCCCCTGTACATGCCTCTTTAGTAGCATAACATTGTATCACATCACGAGACTAATCTGGCTTATATTTTCCATTATACCTACTTGTCCAGAACTCAGTGGGCATCTTACGATCCCACTTCCAATGAATTTCTGAGCAGGTAAGAAAGAAGAGACTGCAGCCCATCAGCTGGTAGTGTCTCCCCACCTACAAAATTGGATTGTTCTCATTCATCCACCTGTGTGGAGAGCACACTGCCAACAAACTTAGAGCTAGAGCAAAAACAGTCAGCAGCTGCCAACCAATAAACAGCCAAATGAAACTTGAATAAGGGTTCAGCATTCTTTCAGCATCACAAAACATCATTTCCTTTACAGACAATTTAAGTGAGGCAATCATTTAATTATACTTCACTTCTTGCTTAGCGCTTTATATATAGCCCTGACTTTTTGATGTTCTTGAGATGACTTCCAAACTCCACTAGCTGTCCATGACCTCTAAGCACATGTTTAGCCATGCAAAGGGTAAGCTGCTCACAAACAGCAAGGAAAGTATCTTCTCCCCTAAGAAATCAAGCAAAAAAAAAAAAAAAAAAAAAAAAAAAAAGTTCAATAATTAAAAAACACAAATAGTGTATTATTTAATCTCTCCTCCCTCCCAAACATAAGGAAATACATGGAAAATTCAACTGAAAAAGAGGATTATTCTAGATGGGACATTTGTTTGTCTGAATAAATGTAACTGATCAAACAATTACACTGCAATATAAGATGAATACAAGCTTTGTGTGTCCTAACACAGCCCGTTGGGCTGCCCCATGCTTAGCACTATGGAATGCTTCAGGAGTTCTGGTCGAGTCTTGCAGAGCCCATGCAAACAACAGCTTGCAGCTTAGCTGAAGACCAGCAGATCCCCAGAGGGATCCATGTCCAGTACCTAGAACACACCATTAGCATTCTTTTTCCAGGTTTGACCTAACAGAAGAGAAATGAGAGGCAGAGATAATAGATAAATTGTGCCTCTGGCTGTTTGCTGAGCACTCCTTTCTGTACATTCAACAGGTTGAGTTCTCTGACTATTACAGCTTATTTATGCTGTCTCCAAATGGAGGAATGAGTGCTTTTTCCCTGACACAAATAAGGGTTGTCTGCTACCTTCCCTGGCAGCACTGCAGAAAGCCTCTTTCTGTGAAGCAATTAGTTATGACAGTTTTGCAAGGAGGTGGTGCTGTGTAACCACTGAAAAAAATAAAATAAAATAAAATAAATCCCAATTAAAAAGAGGCATAGAAATACTTTTTTAAAAAATATGTGAAGGTACATAAACATATGTAAAGAATACTTGGGAAAAAAAAAAAAAATGTACCTGAGAAACAGCTCTTTCCAGTCTTAATGTTGCCCTCACAGGGATGAGCACATAAAGGCAACGTGCTCTGCTGATTTGTTCTAACAAATAATTATTTAGCTTTTGTACAACCAAAGGACAGGTATAAGCAATTCACACATTGATAACAGAAACCCATGGAAAACACGACTTCTTAAAAGCAGCAGCAAGGCTTGGTGTTTGAATGTAAAGCCACGGCAGCAGACGTGGTTTACTAAATGGAAATGATGCTCGAGGGCCGCTAGGGCGAGCTCTCGTCCAATAAATCGAGCCCAAATCCCTGATGCCTGCGTCCTTCCCCTCCTTATTTTTCTTTTTAGCTCTGCTCTGCAAACCGAGAATATGACAGCTTTATCCCTTCTCGCCTTTCCTATACTAAAGCTTCTGTCAGACATAGTGCGAATGCACATGCTTAACCGCAAAGATGTGACTGCTTTCATTGCTTTTAAATGCACGCCCCCAGCCGGAGCTGACTCCCAAAATTCAATGACACAGCACCCAGAAGAAAGAACGCAGATGAAGCCTCTGCCAAGCAGAGAGAGTTCGTAGCAGACACTCCATCTCATGCACTTGTGTTGAACCACTCCACCCTTAGACTTTATTCTGCTGTGGGAAAATAGTAATTACAGATCCAAAGAAGGCTTAACTCTTCTGATAGAAGCAACGTACCCTGCGATACGTTTTGTATTCTTAGCCACAGAAATATATCACTGCAGGTGCAGATTTCCAATGATACTGAAACTCACAGAGGTTTGAGCATCTGCAGAGCCTGGAAGGTTTTGTAATGATCAAAACAGTTCTTTTATCTGTATGGCAATCTTCAAGTTACAATTCTTCACCTCCATAGTTTTTGCCCATTATGCTAAGGGAAAAAAACCCATGCATAAAACCCATTCCCTTCTGCCAAATACTACAAGAATTCAGCATGAAGTTTCAGGGGACACCTTGCAAAGTTCAGAAATACTCAGGGTAAGGGGGAAATATGGGTTACTGCCTTTTCACCACCAGTTCCAGCTGCAGTGGCATTGTCAGCCTCAGGAGGAATGGCATGAAGCAGACCAAAGGCCAAATGATACTTGAAGAACAAACACTTTCAACCAAACTCAGAGCAAGGCAGAAAATACAAATTAAAAGTTGTGGAAGTATGATATTGAATTTTAAGACATTATTTAATATGTCTTTAATAGTTTAATACTACAACCATAAAGCAGTGGAAGATATAGATGAAAGGCTCTTTCTAATATGATTTTGATGGCGTTATGTTGAAAGAAACATTTATACCAAAACTGCTTGCTGAAGGAATGATTTGGACCCCAGTCCTTCAAATCTTTAAACTCCACATCAGAACATGTGAGCAGCCTGCCTGATATCAGCCAATCTTTTCTCAGACTCAAGGGACTTGCATATCAGTATGAACACCAAGTCTCCTGCACGTTTAGTGCCTGAAATGTCACAGACCTCCTGGAAGTTCCTGGAGCTAGAATCCACAGAAAATCACAGCTCATCTCCAGTCCCCTCTTCAGGCATCTGGGTCCATAGTTGCTGCTTCTATAAAGCTGCCCCAGCAAAGGTTAGCTTTAAAGCCACCTAAGCTATCAGCATCTCAGTTTTCATTCTGAAGTCCTTCGAGCACTGAAAATCTCTAGCACAGCTAAATACTTACTGCATCAAGGAGTGACAAGCCTAGCTCAGTCCTGGCCTCCTCAGAGCAAACAACTCTCATGCCTGACAAATTTCAGTCCAGAAAGGAAGCTGAGAGCATATTTCACAGATCGGGCTTCAAAAAAGGCAGAGACTGCTGCCTTGCTTCAAAATACAGCTGGTATCCCTAGCATTTACCCTGCTTTCATCCTGCAAATTGGTGATTAGAATATTAATCCAAGCTGAGAGAAACTTCAACACTATTAGGGTCTTCACCTTCCCATCTCTCACCACCATGAATAGTGATCTAAAAATAAGTGGGGATAAGGAAGAAAAGTTGAAAAAAATACAGGCAACTTGCAGTGTTTCATAGCAGTTGTTCTGGTTTTTTGTGCTGAATGATGGCTAATTTGATCAATCATTTTGGTGCCTAAGGCTCCATTCTGGATTTGATTTTGACTGTATCCTATACCCATTGCATTCAGGCTCCTAAGCCTTCAAGTTGTTCAAGTTAACAAAGCATCTACAAATGCATGTAGTACCCAGGAATGGCCACCTCAGATCAGCTCCAACAGTAGCCAACTGCAGAGGTCCAGGAGAAATAAAAGGACAAGAAGAAAACCAATCAATAAGAGCCCAAACAGTTCCTGCTTGCATTACGTAGCTCACTGTTTCCCTGCTCATTTAATAGGCTATTTTCATAAGTAAACGAAGAGGATTTGTTGCAATATTGAGGCCAACGAAAACAAATAAATAGAAGGGTCCCTCAGTTCTTTAGATAAAATGACAGTGTTATACTAGAGCTTCTTAGGAGTTAATCTGATGCTGTTTTAGTGGGTTTTTGTTTTCTTTTTTATTATTGTTTCTCCAGAAACCAGAAGTCAAATATGTAAAGTGAGAACACTGATATTACTGTAACAATTAGAAAGAAAAATTCCAATTTAATGTCATCATTAAGAGTGATTTTTGTACTGACAAGCAAGTTTTGCTATCTGCAGAAAACTTTGTCATGCTCAGGGAGGAGGGGCACCTGGAGAGGGCTCAGGCCTAACTGGATCCGGGACTCTGATCCCTGCTGCAGCCAAGCAAGCAACACTCTGGACAGCAGCCCATCATCCAGCTCATCATCGTCCATTGCCAGACCTCAGAGAAAATGCTGCTTTTCTCAAAACTGTTTCTGTTTGATGGGTTCATGGACACATACAGTAATAATTTTCATCAGGATGAATGTTCTCCTTTCTCTTAGCCATTACGATTCACCTCGAGGGTAATAAAGATGCTCACTACAGCTCATGATCTGTGGCCCCACCACAATGTGTTTCATACCACTCTCCAATGCTTATTACTCTCTGAAGAAGAGTGTAGACACACATACATTATCGCATCAAAAAAATGATAAATGTGACACTGGATATCTTGTGTCATCTGCAGTACTCCTACACCATGGGAAGAGTCACAATCACAGCACTATATGAAGACAACCTATGGACCCTTGATGGCTTTTCAGAAAGATGCACAGAAGCTGTCTTCTGTTTGAGCATTCGTTCAGTGCAAATACTCTGTGCATAGTGTTTTCTTTTATACACCTATCACTCAAAGCACCTAAAGACCTAAATACCCCTTCAGCCATCTCTTTCACACAGCTCTCTACTGCATTCTGGAAACATTAAATGTATCCAGATATAGCAAGTGACATTAATTATAACTGGGGGGAAAAAAATTACAAACAAAACATAGTTTATTTGCAAAATATTTTTTTTAAAAATAGGTCTAAATATGTTTGTACATAAAAATGTAGAATACTTGGCTGAGTAGCCTTTCACAATACAGGAAGGAAAGTGCTACTACCCTTTTAGTTAGGACTTTCTACTCCTAAAACTAGAGCAGGGCTGGAAGTCCTATGTAAGGTATGTCCCAGGCTTCTAGAAATGGCTTCTCGGCCCATCATCATCAAAAGAATCACAGAATGAGAGAATTGCATAGTTTGGAAGGGACCTCTGGAGAACATCTAGTCCAACCTTCTGCTAAAGCAGGTTCCCTAGAAAGGTTATGCAGAAGGGTATCACCTTCTAGCCATAAACTCCTGCTCTTTACTGTGCTCCAGTCTGGTGCATGCTAGGCCTGATATAAGCTGATTTAAGCGCAAGGTACTTTGCTGGGCTTGAGCTTAATCAGATCAGGAATGAGTCTGACATATGCCACAGCTAGTACAGTGAAAGAACTATCCCTCTATTACAGACGGAGTCTAGGAAGATTAGCTGGCTAATTTAGCTGGTTAAAACAAATACCCAGTCAGGTCATCTGAACAACACTCAGTTTTTCTCTATAGCCATTTCTGGCAACAATACTTCTTGCTAGTTCCAACTTTTAGCCACAATCGTGTGGCATGTTTCAACGAGCAGGCTTCCCCTAGGGCAGATGGGTGAACTGATAAAGTTGTACTCATAGCACTGGACAGGTTTGCCCTACTGTTTGCACCGAAAAACACATTACCCATACTCTCTCTTATCACCGCACGCTCTTGCTTTTCTAGTTAAAAGAGCAAATAGAGCACTTAAATACACTCTTTCAATCATTATACACACAAGCTTCAAGAGTATATATAATTGCTTTCCAGGACCTTTAATGTAGATAATTCTCAAGCTGAAGTACTATTAGCTCTTAGAAGCTACAGCTTTGCTTTGGTATTAAACCCTGAACGGTGATATTCAGACTTCTTTTAAATAGCAGTAGCAGCCAGCACAACTAAGGTTTTTAAATCCTTCTTGAGTATTTATAAGCAAAAATTATGCAGAAATTGAATATCTTTTAAGTGAAAATTCTACTGAGATTTGTTTCAAGGATTGGACTAGATGATGACGGTTGGACTGGATGATCTTAGTGGTCTTTTCCAACCTTAATGGTTCTCTGACTCTGAATAAAACATAGATAGCAGTACTGGACAGCATGTTCATAGCTTTAAAGTAGCTAAACAATTTTTATAAGTTTAGTGTTCAGTGGAATTAGTCATTTTCAATTGCCAACCTCTTTGTAAAGAGATGGAACTCTCCTTGTGAGAGCGTTAAGCCCACAGCTGCCTCAGTCCTATGTATCACCTGCATCCTGGGTAATACAACCTGGCTTTGAAGAAAACAAACAGTGTAATCTGCGTAAAGCAAACAGTGCCAGTCTGACCTCTAAATTCAGAGCACAAAACAGAGATTTAACGCTTCCATATCGCCGTCAAAACCAACATTATACATTGTACAGCCGTAAAGGTAAGAAGATTTGGAGTCCACCAAATTTAATCTAAAATATTTATACACAGAAAAGGGGGTTAGGCATAGGAACATGTGCCTAGGGAAGTGGTGGTGTCAAAATCCCTGGGTGTATTTAGGAGATGGACGTGGCACTTCAGGACATGGCTTAGGGGTGGCCTTGTAGCATTATGTGGGTGGTTGGATTTGGCAGTCTCGAAGGTCATTTCCAACCCCCAATGATTGTGCGATACGTTATAAACACACTAGGCCGCGTGAGACTCTACACCAGAGGGCAGCACGACCCGAGGCTAGGGCACGGAGCACGATCCACCGGAGACAGGTCCTGTAATGGCGCCCATTTTGTGCCTAGTGAGGACTACAGCTCCCAGCATGCATCGCAACATAACACGCAAGCGTACTGCCGGCAGCTCGCGCTTAGCCGTCGTACTTCATGGGAGCCCTGCCTGTCACTGGGGCTTGCGGGCGACGCGACCGGAAACACCTGTTGCCATGGCAACAGGCTCCCCGGTTAACATCCCGAGTGCTCCCGGAAGCAGTCGAGCCTGGTGTGCCCATGTGGAGTTTGTCCTCAATGCTACTGACTGCGGCCGCAGTGGCTGCGACTGCCGACCACGGTGTCAGACGCTGACGGGTCGGCCGCTGGAAAAAACAACGTCCGGCCGTGCCGGTTAAACCCCCCGCAGATACGATTGGCCGAGAGCGGCTCCTCCCGGCCAATCGACGCCGGCCACGCTCCGTCCGCAGGAAACCGCACATGGAAAGCCACGATTGGCGGTGAAGACCCCAATCCCCACCCTCCCGCGTTCCCTATTCGCTGCATGTTTGGCGTGGTGCGCTCCCATTGGCCAAGCGCGGAGAGCCCCCCCCGCCCGCCGTCGGGGCGCGTTGATAAGGCGGAGGGGGAGGGCCGCGACCGCTCTAGCGGGCTCGGCGGTGGTGCGGGAGGCGTTGTGGTGGGGTTCTACGGTTTAGGGCAGGGCGTGTTGGGCCGTTCTCCTCTCAGCGACTGCAGGCCGCGGCATCATGAAGTCAGCGTGGGCGCTGGCTCTGGCATGCACGCTTCTCCTGGCCGGTGAGTGCTGTAGCCCTTCTGAGAGCGTCGGGTGGGGGGAGGGGGATCCTCTGGGGGTCCTCTTTAGTGGTGCTCAGCCCACCGTAAGCTGATGGGTTGAAGGCCCCGGAAAGAGATGCTGGGCTGCTGGGGCCCGAGAGAGCCAGCGCTGTCTCCATCCCAGCGCTGTAGGCGCCTCAGGGGAGCGGGGGGAGGAGAGTGCCGCTCACGGCTCATGCGCCGCGACTGGGGGCGAGGCTGGGGTCCGGCGGGGCTGCAGGCTTATCAGGGACGGGGCGCAGATGCTTGCAGAGCTGGGATCGGATTCAGTATTGCTCGTTTTATCCAGTGTCGGTGACCGCTGAGGAGGTGGATGTGGATGC
The DNA here is from genome assembly GCA_030625065.1 of Alectoris magna. Classification (NCBI taxonomy): domain Eukaryota; kingdom Metazoa; phylum Chordata; class Aves; order Galliformes; family Phasianidae; genus Alectoris; species Alectoris magna. The sequence continues at coordinate 143,709,972 of CM060560.1, forward strand.
GACCGTGGAAGAAGATCTGGGTAAAAGCAGAGAAGGGTCCCGAACTGATGATGAAGTTGTTCAGAGGTGAGTAATGGGGATACTACTAAGTTACTTGTGGCATTAAGGCTTTCTCCTGCGTTCAGAGGATCCATTCCAGCTTCAGTAATGCTTAAACTCTTTAAGATTGGAGTGGAGAGGGTGTAACACCTTTCCAAAACAAAGCCCAATCAGTTCTGAGAAATACAGTACTTGAGGAAAGAACTGTTATTTCTTCTGTATAGGGATGAGCTTGAGAGCTTGGATTCAGAAATATTCTGCTCGATGTTGTCTAGTTGCAGTAGCTGCATGAGAATTGCATAAACTGAGAGAGTTTTTCTTATGTATAAGAATATAGGTGATGTCAATGATGTGTTTGATGATAAAAAAAATTCTATTCCTATAAATGACTTCAACTCCTGTGTAGCGTACCACATGTTGAGAATTGCTGTCCTTGTAACATACCTGTGTTTTTTACCTGAATTTCTTCTAAGTACAATATACCCACATATGTGGGTTTTTGCTCAAGTTTTAGATGATAGGTATGTAAGTGAGGATAACTAGTATTGTAAATCTCATTTAATTATATCATATTTGCACAGTCTGTGTCAGGGGCGAAGGATCCTGTTGTTGCCTTTGCTAGACCGTTACTGCTGTTGTCAGGTCATAAAACTAATGATGACTGTATGTAGGCAAGGCTGCTTGACAGATTTTCATTATCCTCACAGGGAGGAAGAAGCTATCCAGCTAGATGGCCTAAATGCATCCCAGATCAAAGAAATCAGAGAAAAATCTGAAAAGTTTGCCTTTCAAGCAGAAGTTAACAGAATGATGAAGCTTATTATTAACTCTTTATACAAGAACAAAGAGGTTAGTATCTTTATCACGTTAGAACCGTTAGAACTGTTTGTGTTGTTGAGTTCCTGACAACTTGTTTCTATTACAGATTTTCCTGAGAGAACTTATTTCAAATGCTTCAGATGCTTTGGATAAGATACGTTTGATATCCTTGACTGATGAAAATGCTCTTGCTGGTAATGAGGAACTCACAGTTAAAATCAAGGTATGAAATATTAGTTACATAGATCCTTATTGATATTCTTACTGAAGAGCAGTGGCGGGGATCTAAGAAGTTGGTGCGTGGTTACTTTATTCGGTTTAATGCTTAACAGTGTTACATCAGGACCCTAGCGATAAGCTTTATCAAACACCACTCTTGTTTTCATCTGGTTAATAGTAGTTTTTGCTGGCAGACGTGTTTGAATAGCTAGCACTCTTCACCCTTTTCCCAAGTAGTGTACTGTCTTAAGATTTGAAATGAAATCACTCTGCCTCTTCTTATCTTTTTCAGTGTGATAAAGAGAAGAACATGCTTCATGTTACAGATACGGGTATTGGCATGACAAAAGAGGAGTTGATTAAAAACCTTGGTACTATTGCGAAGTCTGGTACAAGTGAATTCCTGAACAAGATGACTGAAATGCAGGATGATAGCCAGTCAACATCTGAGTTAATTGGCCAGTTTGGTGTTGGCTTTTATTCTGCTTTCTTGGTAGCAGACAGAGTTATTGTCACGTCAAAGCACAACAATGATACCCAACATATTTGGGAGTCGGATTCAAATGAGTTCTCTGTGATTGATGATCCAAGAGGAAACACTCTAGGACGTGGCACAACCATAACGTAAGTATTAGGTTTCCTTAGATTTCAAGAATTATTTTTAACTGCAATATGTGGATGACTTCAGCATTGTGACTACGTGTACTTTTCAGTTATTGGATTGTAGCTTTTTCTAGTTGAATAGAAACACCCAAACTACTAGCTGCATGCAGCAGATGAAGTGTTAATGCACTAATGCAGCTCTTCATTCCATCTAAGAGAATGAAGGAAACAGTGAACACCTGGACAACTAATTGTTGGCAAGTGGTTCCAAACAGTTGCAGTCGCCTGCAGATTTAAGTTCTCAGTGCAGTTGTGAAGTTGTGATACAACAAAATCCCTTCAGTGGCTGTAGAGTTTTCTCTTAGAAAGTGATTGCGGTATATATAGTAATCAGGCTGATCTGATGCAAGTTTCAGGTTAGGTGTAGCTTGGAAGCCCTGTATTTTCCTGTGTTTTTGTGAGCATGTAAATCAGTTTGATCTGGGCCTTCTGGGACTCCATCCTGACTTTTTCAGTACTTTTTACTTGTGAAAGGTAGGATATTGGCATGGCAGTGCCATTTGTTGGCAGGAAAAAATTCATCTTGGTGCTCTGGTTCCAGATGAAGTCAGTGAGAATACATCACAGCCCATATGAGCATTAAGATATTTCTCTTTTAATTGCAGTAGTAAGAACAGACACTGTATTTTCAAGAGATATCTGAGCGTTGAGTAGTTCAGTTATGATTGCGTGGATGTCAGTCAGTGTAGTTGCAACAGTTGCTAGATGCATCTCTTCCTCTAAAACTAATTGAAAATACTTGTTCAGCCTTCTGACTTCTTATTTTTCTTCAGCCTCGTCTTGAAGGAAGAAGCGTCTGATTATCTTGAGTTGGACACTGTTAAAAATCTAGTCAAGAAATATTCACAGTTCATAAACTTCCCCATATATGTGTGGAGCAGCAAGGTAAGTGTATTTAACAAAGCATTGTGTGTTATGAGCTGTGTCATAGCCTTCAGGGGCCTGATCTTTGGAGAGTGAAAGCATGCTAAAGATTGTTTACTGGTGTATTGCCTGTCTCTTCTTTCTTCATATCTTTTAAAATCAGTGGGAGGAAATAACTGATTAGTATTTTATTAGCTGTATGCTGTCTAAAAGTTAGTGCATTACTAAATGGCATACTTCAGGGAAACTTTGACTTATTATGCTTCAGTGCTACTAAAGAAGCAAGACTGCACAGCTTACTACGAAAGATGTTTCTTCCACTGGCTTTGTTTAGTAGCTGGAAGCTTGTTAGGCTTTTAAGCAGGGCCATGTTTAGGTGTCCTTCTGAATATAGGGCAGCCTTTCAACTTTTAGGCTTATTCTTAGGGTGTTTTCCTGGTGCAGTGCTAACCTGAAATCATGCTGAAGGTCTTGAAAGTTGGGAACAGTGACCTCCCAGTGTACTGCAGGATAGCATGCGTTCACAAAAAATGCAGCTGAAAAAAGGTAGCTGTCTATTGATAAATGTTTGTGGGAGGGCAGGTAGCTTAATCTCTCAACACTAGTTCAACTTGTGCTGAGAGAACACTAGAAGATACCTGGTAGAGAACTAAACGTTCCTTGCTTCTAATTGTCTTTTTAGACAGAGACTGTTGAAGAACCAATTGAAGAGGAGGAAGCAAAGGAGGAGAAAGAAGAAGAAACAGATGATGAAGCTGCGGTTGAAGAGGAGGAGGAAGAGAAGAAACCAAAAACTAAGAAGGTAAGCTTTCTGAGATGAGGATTTGTAACTGATGGAGATCTGGGGGGTTTTCATTCAGCTGACATTGTGAGGAAGATGATGGTAAATCAAACTTGTGTGAAAATAAGACAGGTGTGTGGCAGTAGTCCTGGAATTAACTCTAAATCTTTGGGAGTTCATGCAGTGGACTGTTAGAAGTGAGAGGTGGACTTGAGTGAATTGACTGACTTGAATATATTCTACTGGAAAGTTTATCTCAGAATGGCAGTTGAATAGAAATGGCAATACTGGAGTGCAAAATGTGCATAGGGTACACTGAAGGGTGGATTTAATTTCTGTTCCTTTGCACTCAGGCTAACGCATATATTTGAATGAGAGTACCTAGTCTATTGTCTAGTCGATAAGCAAGTATTTTTCTGTGCTGTTACGACTTCAACTTTAGTGGAGTTTATTTAATTGACTTAAAAGCTGAACTAACAATAAATATTTATCCTGATGTTTACTTAGGTTGAAAAGACTGTCTGGGACTGGGAGCTCATGAATGACATAAAACCAATCTGGCAGAGACCATCTAAAGAAGTTGAAGAGGATGAATATAAAGCTTTTTACAAAACCTTTTCCAAGGTAAGCTTAAAGCCTTGAGATTGTTCTGAAGGAGTGGTTTACTGCTGTTGAGGGTGGAGTGGTAGTGCTGACCTAGGTCTGAGGAGTAGGTGGTGGTATTCCAACTTGTGTGGAGCTTACTGTTATACTTCTGTACTGACAAATTAATTAATTAACTTCATCTTGTTTGAGGGAGTAGTGATGTTTGTGTTGTACATAGTGAAAGAGAGAAGGCATGTTGTTTTCACACGTAAATACAGTGTTAAGAACTATGTTGTGCGGTATTGGTTACTGAGCTATTGTTATCTCTTTGGCTTTTATAAACAGAAGTGTGGTAGGTCTCACACTTCTGTGTGAGTAACCCACGTGAATTTGGAATTCTGTTTTCACAAAGTACAGTTAGCTGTGCAGCAACATGTGACTTCATGTTATGGATGGAAGAGTATTGATTTGCCAGTGCTTGGCAACATGGATTTAAAGAAAATTCTCTTCACAGGAACATGATGATCCAATGGCTTACATCCATTTTACCGCTGAAGGGGAAGTGACTTTCAAATCAATCTTGTTTGTTCCTAATTCTGCTCCACGTGGCTTGTTTGATGAGTATGGATCCAAAAAAAGTGATTTCATTAAGGTAAGGCAAGCAAATGCTCAGAGCTATGGTTTGTCATTGAAAATAAAGAAAGTAATAATTGCTTTTTTCTTTTCTAATTCAGCTGTATGTTAGAAGAGTGTTCATCACTGATGACTTCCATGACATGATGCCCAAATACCTTAACTTTGTTAAAGGTGTTGTAAGTATTAAACCTTATTTGCATTTGTGTGTTTTTCATCCAAAGGCTGCTAGCTATACTAAAAAAGTTTCTCTTTCAATTAGGTGGATTCTGATGATCTTCCTTTGAATGTATCTCGTGAAACACTCCAGCAGCATAAGTTACTAAAGGTAAGACAGATGGTCTTAGATATCTTTGATTTTTAATAGGGGACCAATTTTCAAATGAATAAATAGGTGACTAGTAATATTTAGGAGATAAATAGCTTGATTAATTTTGTTTTTAATACAGTCAGGAATGTGAAATTACAAGTATAGGAAGCCCAAGCTTCATTCAGACTACTTGTTTACTTCTAAATTGGGAATAGTGCAATGCATTCATTGTACTCAGGCTGAATTGAGGGTTTTTATTGCTGTAACCTGACACTGCTTTCCCTAGGTGATCAGAAAGAAGCTTGTTCGTAAAACTCTTGATATGATTAAGAAAATTGCAGAAGAAAAATACAATGACACATTCTGGAAAGAGTTCGGTACTAATGTAAAGCTTGGAGTTATTGAGGATCATTCCAATCGTACACGACTGGCTAAACTGCTTCGCTTCCAGTCTTCCCATCATGAAAGTAACCTTACGAGCCTTGACCAATATGTGGAAAGAATGAAAGAGAAACAAGACAAAATTTATTTCATGGCAGGTGCCAGCAGAAAGGAGGTACGTGAGGAGGGAAGTTAAAATACAGCTTCTAGTTTAAGTATGAATAATATAATGAGCTTTCTGTATTTGCTGTATACATGGCTATTCCATGCTTCTATTACTACTGCTGTTCAGTTTTCCTTGTATTAATGTTCATTAAATGGATGTATAGTTTCCAGTAGCTGCTGGTATCAGTGCTGTTAAACTGACATCTTAATCTGTTCTCATCTTAGGCTGAGTCTTCACCGTTCGTTGAACGCCTTCTGAAAAAGGGCTATGAGGTGATCTATCTGACTGAACCTGTAGACGAATACTGCATTCAGGCTCTGCCAGAGTTTGATGGCAAGAGGTTTCAGAATGTAGCGAAGGAAGGAGTTAAGTTTGAGGAAAGTGAGAAGTCCAAGGAGAGTCGTGAAGCCTTGGAGAAGGAGTTTGAGCCACTCTTGAACTGGATGAAAGACAAAGCTCTAAAGGACAAGGTACAAATGTCATGTTACATGTGGCAATTACAAATTCACATTGGTAAATTTGGAAGTAAAGTACAGTGCCTTGTGAATTCTTGGGAAATAGAGCTGACAGTAAGGTCTCTGTTCTCTGGGTTAACAGTTGTGTTTAAACATTTACTTTGGGAAGGTAGTGAGTTAGAATGTTGTTTCAGAGTTTTCAGAAAGTATTGAAGCGAGTGCAGCTGAGTTTTTTGCTTTATAAGAGTGGTGCTGTGAACTAATACAAGCATATTCTCCACAGATTGAGAAGGCTGTGCTGTCTCAACGTTTAACACAGTCTCCATGTGCACTTGTGGCTAGTCAGTACGGATGGTCTGGTAACATGGAAAGAATCATGAAGGCTCAAGCTTACCAAACTGGGAAGGACATATCTACAAAGTAAGTTTCAGTTACATAGCAGCAGATGTGAAATGTAGTTGATGGTGTTCCTTGCTTGTTGGGATCACACCAGGCTTCCATCTGGTTCAGATGATCCTCTGTGATTTAAGGTCACTTACAGATAGGTTGCAACATCTGACAACCAGATATGTAGAACTGCTTTCTGAGCAAGGCTCATCAGTGGTGATTACGTCTCACTTGATGACGAGAGCAAAAACTTAGCACAACTCCAGTGCTTTCAGTATTTAGCTGATAATAGGGGGGATGAACTTGTTACTGTGGTTGTCAGTATATGTGGGTTTAAGGGTGTAGCTAGGCCTGATATTTCAAAACTTAGTGATATGATTTCTGTTCTTTGCAGTTACTATGCTAGTCAGAAGAAGACATTTGAAATAAATCCCAGACATCCACTGATCAAAGACATGCTGAGGCGAGTTAAGGTAAACAAATAACAGTAGTGTGAAACATAGCCTGCATAGCTTTCTACAGCTTAATTAACAACAGTGTGCTTGTGGTTTCTTTTTGATGCTTTCACATTAGGAAAATGAAGATGACAAAACAGTTTCAGATCTTGCAGTGGTGTTGTTTGAAACTGCGACTTTGAGATCAGGATATATGTTACCAGACACAAAGGAATATGGAGACAGAATAGAAAGGATGCTTCGTTTGAGTTTAAACATTGACCTGGATGCAAAGGTTAGTTGGGTTGCTTACAACTTGCAAATGATAATGGTCTTAAATATCTGCTTTCTGAGATGAGCACTTGTCTAGTTTCCTGTGCTGATGTGGGCTCAGGAGCCAAGTTAGGTTCCTGACTGGGGAAGTGATGAATCTGCTTCATGTTTGCGTCCTCTTTGTGGTTGTTCTGGATTGTGCTTTTCCGTTACGCTTTTCAGGTATTGCCCTGTCTTTACATGGTGGTTTTGTGGGAGTAAATTAGAGGCCAAACATACATGTACTTATTTTACTGATAGAAAAATTCTGAAGTTGGTATAGGTCTTCCTGTGATGCTGTGCAGGAACATATTTATGCTGGGTATCGTGCCAGGGAGAATGTGGTAATGTGTCAGTGCTGAAGAGAACCTGGTTTTATCCTTTGAGTAATGTGGGCCATACATGACAAGTGGGCAGTAGTTACATAGCCTGTATTTAGCTAGCTTGCAGCTGGTAAACACTGTATGCAAATCACGTTCTGAATACCAAATAAAATGTTTGTGTCCCCTTCTTCAGGTGGAGGAGGAACCTGAAGAGCCTGAAGATGCAGCTGAGGAGGCAGAGCAAGATGAAGAAGAGGTGGATGCTGATGCTGAAGACAGTGAAACACAAAAGGTAAGATCCTGAAGTCTGGCTCTTATTGTTTTTTTAAACATTCATATGCAGTACTATCCAGTGACAGATTTCTTCATTTGGTCTTCTGTAACTGTAGCTGTTAGCGTTGGGTTCTCCAAATTTTTCTTGAAAAACTGTGGCGCAGACAACTTCTCATTCCTTAATAAATTGTGTTGTTAAAAAAAAAACCAGTAGGTATGTTCAATATTTGGAGCAAGTTAAAGAAGATAGTAGCAGATGCTTTCCTGATAACTGCTGGGTTTCCACAGCCTGTAGGCAAAATACCATCAATAAACTGATGAGTGCATGGTTTGAAATTCTTCAAACAGCACTACAGTTAGAACAGTACTGTCTAGGCTTTGAGATGCGTCTGTAGTTCTAATTAGATCTTCTTAGGCTGAGCTCTCCAGTACTAGTTTCTCAATGACATGAATTTTAGAGTCACTGTGGAGTCCCAACTCTGTGCTGGCTGAAGTTGCTTTGGAAGAGTCCTGTAACTTGTATTTGTGCTGGTCACAAGATAAAAAGCTGTTAGAGATGTTCAGCTACTATTAACCGTTAGGATTTCCTAAGAATGCATTTGAAGAACTGTACTTGCTGTAGCTGTTGCATTGGTTTTGGTGCTATTAAATTGCACTTTCACAGTTACATAACATGAAATGACAGTAGTAAGGGAATTTTATAGGATTAGGACTGCGTTGTTCCCTTAGTACTGTGGTTGCTTAGTGATTCCATGATTTCTCTGTGTTCTACTTACTGGATGAGGTTACTTGCATGTTAGATAAAGGTGTCTGACTGTTCACTAGAAGTAGTTAAACTTCTCAGTGCTGTAGTCAAGTAGAATGGGGCTATTAACAGTACTAACTGAACCTGAAAAGTAGTGAAGAAATTAATGAAGATAAATAGTAGTCAACTATAGATCTGCTAACACCTGAACAAACGTAGCTTTTTTTTCCACTTTGAATAGCCATGTCTTGATGTTCAGTCATTTGGACATCACATGCTTTCACCTTCAAAAGTTGCGCTATTTGGTAGTGCCTTCAAAAGTGTCAACGGTGGTTAAGTTAATCTGAGGCAGCTCTTGCAACCATTGGCACTTGGAAAAAGCGAGGTTCTGATTCTTTGTTTTTTTGTCTCCACAGGAATCCACAGATGTAAAAGACGAACTGTAAACTGCACTCACCTACTGTCCTGCACTGGGAGGTCAAGAGAAGGATGTGAATTAGATTTTGGTTTGTTTTCCGCTGTAAAAGGTTGAGGGATGGTATGGGCTTTAAGGGCAAAGGAGATTTTGGTTTTCTTTTTTTTAAGTTGACTTTTCTAAAAAAAAAAAAAAAAAAACATTCCTCACGAATGTAAATTTGTATTATTTAACTGACTTGGTGTAAAATCTTGTCATGTACAAAATAAAATGTTCCCAAACACCAGTACCTCTAAATTTTACCTAAGTTCATCCTCCACAGTACTACAAAGAATTAAAGGGATGGTCTTGAATGTTCAGGTCCTTCGTGCAACTGTCAGTTTGCTGTCCTCATGCCTTTCCACACCGGCACAGCCACGCTCCTGATTGCTGTGCCTTCTGCAAGTGTATGCTGAAGGCAGGGTTTTGCGTTAGCCAGCCTGCTGTATTGTTTAGTCCAAGTATGCTTGGTATCTGGGAGCCGCATGGAAACCTGTGTAGAGTAAATATTTAAGAAGCTGCATAACTACTGTCACCTGGTGGGGTGTTTAAAAATAGTGTTGGAACTGAAGCTCGGCTTTTGTGGAAAAGCAACTTGGTAAGCAAAGCGCTGATTGTAGCAGGCTTTCTGAAACAAATATAAAATACAGTTAGTACTGGATTGTGTGTCTTAATTGCACTCCACAGAGCAGGCAGTGGTAGCTTTCACTGCTGAGATAAGCAAAGGTAATCTCTTTTAAGGGTCTGAAGAGCAACTGGATGTGGCTATCTGGGAGACTATACTGTGTTCCACTGTAGTAACCCTGCCTTTAACTCAAGTAGTTTTCCTAACAGCTACAGTAGTCCTACTTTACATATAAATATTTTTTTTAATGTTGAAGTTCGTGGCACTTAGTTGTTTAACTCCTGTTCTACTGTTGTGACAAACCACTGTAAGTACTTAATTTAACGCGAGCTAAATCTTTGGCACCGAATGAAATACTGTGAAATGTAGAGAGTTTGAGCTGGGGGCACCACCTTGTTACACATTGTATTAGCTTTATGCGGTTAGATAAAGCACTGCATTCTCCCACTAGTGCCTCTGCTTTTGAGACAAAGCTTCACAGGGTTGGTGGACAGTGTTTACATTGACTTTACTAGCCTTCCTCTGTGGAAATACTTGTGAGCAATGCTCTACAAGAGAATTGATTCTCAAGTAGAGCTGTTAACTAGGCAGGTGAAAGAGTAAAAGTTGAGTCTTGAAATCTAAGTAAAATTTCTACTTGGGTGAGGCATCTGAACAATAAGCTGAAGAGGTTGCTTTCTATCTTCCCATTTTCTTTCACTAGGTTTGTGTTGCCCAAGCACTCTGTTTCCATGTAATAAGTACGAATACCATATGCTAAGTGTGGTGTTACTGAGTTAGGGCTTATTCAGAGGCATAGACTTTTATTAAAGTATGCTGTTTGATGCTAGTACAGGAGCTTAATTTATTGAGTGAAAGGAGTGGTTTTTGCTTGTTTATTTTTTTTTTTGCTCACTGCAGTAGAGTCTTAAGTACACAGTTAGGTATTGTTACAGGAAGCTGAATGGCCCAACCTGTGCCATTCCAGCAGTTACCAACTGTAGTATTCCTTTGAGCAGCACTTAAGGCATGGTCTTCTTGGTATGCCAGGTGCAACTTCACTTTGTGCTCTGTAACAATCAGCTGCTTCTGAGGTTTTCATTTACTGCTTCCTAAAAGATATCTTTGTGAATCTGGAACATTGCAGCTTGAAATACGAACTCAGACATCCATTAATGTGTAAGAAACGTTCTTCTGTGTTTGACCAGCCTGAGTAGCAACTGTGGCTCAGGCCTACTGTATGTCTGTTACTGCAGCTCAGAAAGCTTAACAAATGTTACTAGAAGTGTAGGATCGTTCGGCTACTTTAATTTGTTAATTCCTTGTAGACTTTAAACAAACTTTGCTCTGTTCCGTGGCTGAAGTTCTCATTGCATTGGTTGGTTCTAGGATGCCCTCTCTGATTGCATTTTAGAGATAATAAAGAGAGCACTTCCTAGTCATGCTTTGTGCTTCTTCCTCATCTGAGGATACCATGTGCAACATGGCTGTGGTCCGGATGCTTTCTTTACCTTTCTTTACTCTTGAGTGATGAGCGTTGGCTATTAATAGGCACAGGTATGCAGTTGCATTAAGGTTTGGGTGGTGTTTTTTTTCCAGTTATTTCTATTAACTGAGTAGAATGGCATCACTGCTGGAAAGAGCTTTGCAGTCATACTGAGGCCATGTCTTTTCCTGCATTAGTTGTACCATTTTAGGGGAGTGCCACTACCGCTCTTCAAACCTGGTATACAGACAGCTTTGCTGCTACTAGATGGGCACTCAAGGCAGATTTCCCCCAGAGCTAAAATGTACTCCATGCTGTTCTGTTTCCATTAGTAGTGGGAGCCATTTGGAGAAAAGAGAGCTGAATGTATGCGATTACATTTATGCAGCCCTTCGATCTGAAGTAGAACGCATCTCGTGCTGTAAGGCAGTGGCAGAATGATGGAGGTAATACTCTGACAGTAACTCAGGGTAAGGCTTAGTAAATCCTGTCTCTTCAAAGGGATAACTGAAAATGCTGCCAGCTAGAATAGGAACAAAATACTGTTGAACTGCTTCATCTTTCTGCAATAAACTGTTCTCAAATGTACTGAGGTGAGCAGCGTCAATCTCCTCTTTGCCTTTGTTTAGGTGCAGTGAAAGAAGTCCCACTATAACTGAGCTGATTTTACTTGAACTCTGTGTGTGAGATGGAATCAGTACCTCCTTTACGCTGTATCTTTAATGAAGATGACTGTGTTCTAGTGACACATAGCACAGGCCGCAGCATGAATTCTATGGGGGGGAAAAGAGGATAATATCCTTCCTAAGCTGCTTTTCTGGACAATCGGCTGCAAACAGCTGTGTGAGGGGGGAAGAACAAGCATATGTAAAATACCATATGCTTCACAGCTGGAACAGATGTAAAAACACTTGAAACAACTGTTTGTAGACCCTTGTGCTATTAAGAACCTAGGTACTGTATCAAAAGCTATTAATGAGCTTTTTGTCTCCTAGCCGCATGGGTCAGCAGTCAGCCTGTGATTTCCTTTCCCAAGTGCAGCCTCAGTGAGAACTGCCACTGACCCTGTGCCTTGTTTAGGTATCTTTCCCATGGGAAAGCAATCCCCAACCTTCCCCTTTTGCTGTGAGCCATTCTAAAAGGGGTAGGCGCACCCTCTTTGTAGCATGTTGAGTTTGTATGTTTTCCTGAGTTCCAGGCATAAGAATTTTGTGGAGACACTGAGGACTGAATGGTAGACCTGCGCTTGCTGTGTCAGAGTTATGAATATTCATGGCTATCAAAAGAGGCCTTAATATGTAATGGAGTACATATACATAACTTGGGTGTAAACTGTAAATGTGTACTCAGTTTTAACTGAAACAACCTAGTAGCCCAAAATAGACTTCCTGTCAGTAATACGAAGCCCATGCAGCTGCTGCTGTGGCAGTTAACCAGTATTAGGAGTCCTGTGTGCTATAGTGAAGAAATTCATATTTTGTCCATGCTACAATTTTCTGTATTACATTCTAGATTACATTGAGCAAAACTGAGTTGTAGTCTACAGAGGTGGGAAATGCCAACAGTTCAGTGAGGTTCTACTACAGAAGAACAGATACACTCATTAGGACTTAATGCCTGGCCATAGAACTTGACTTTTCCATAGGCTTAACTTGTTCTCCTTGCTAATCAGCTGCTGTGGTTTAACCCTGGTACAGCTCAGCATGATGCAGGTGATCACTCACAACCCCTCAGTGGAAGGAGGGGGGGGAGGAAATCAGGTAGAAGCAAGGAATCTCCTGGATTGATGTAAAAGCATTTACTAGCTGAAGTAAAAGTGTATGAAAGCAAAACAAGGGCTTTATTTGCAGCTTCCAATCAGCAGGGAGCTGCTCAGCTGCCTCCAGGAGATCAGGTCACATTATGCATAACACCTTCCTCGGAAACACTGACACTTAAGGCAGCTGGGGCAGCTGTCCTGCTCGTATCCTCTCCCAGCTCCTCACATAACCCCAGCTTCTTGCTGGCAGTGCAGCAGAAGCCAAAATGTCCTGGACCTGGTGTAATCACTATTCAGCAACTGTTACCAGCATTATTTGCATCTTACACCAAAAATAACGTAGCAGCTAGTAGGAAGAAGATGATCCCAGCTGAAATCAAGACATCAGCTTAAAAGGTTCAAACTCCGTTAGACTTGGCCAAGCATGAGTTCACATTTTTTTTATTCTGAAGAATATTTACACTGCAAATCAGGATTAAACAAAATCATACATATTTTGGTATACAACATATTACACTTTCAACAGTATTCATCATATATTTATTCTTAACGTGTGCTGCATATAATTCTGCTTTCAAGAAAGAAAAAAAGCTTGAAGTATTTCACATACGGACTTCTGCAGTTGAGAAAGTCGAGCAAATGTTTTAGCTGTCCTATATGAGCTGCTCCAAAAGTAATGCCTCCTGTGCCATTATGTTGGTCCACGATGCAAGAGGGCAGATGGTGGTGGTATAGCAGTAGAGGTTGAACCTTCCCATCAGTGTTCTGTTACATTTTGCTGCCGTGCTACAGATGACAGCAGAGGGGCAATCTGACAATGGCATCTGATGTGGAAGTGCATACAAAGCAAAGGTGTATCGCTGAATTCCTCCAGGTGGAAAATAAAATGCACTCGTGACATTCATCAACACTTGTGAATGGTTATGGAGACCAACCCGCAGATGTGAGCACGGTGAGGTGCTGGGTGCTGTGTTTCAGCAGTAGCAAAGGTGATGTGAAAGACAAGCCGCATTCCTGATGGCCGCACAACTCTTACACCATGAAATGGAGTGCCTCCATCCATTCATCCACACAAATTGAGTAATGGTGGCAACTACGTGGAGAGACACTGTTTTGTAGCATGGAATTCGCTCATGTATTGTGCTTGTTGTATCAGTTGTTGTTTCCATGGAAATAAATAGGCAATACTTTTGGAGCAACCTATGTAGTTCTCAAAACACGAAAAGCAAACCGCAGTCAATGCTGTGATGCTTCAGCTTTTTTTGACCTTGCTTTCAGACCCAGCAGCTCTGTCCTCAGCTCTCCAGGCTTAGGAGGTATTTCAGGTATACTCTGTTCAAAAACAGAGAAAGATGTCAGTGCTGTGGAAGAAAAAGAGCTGATCTCACAAAAACACTTCAAGAGACAGCATTATATCCAAACTGCCGTTGCATCTCCCAGAGCATGCTAATTTTTGCAAGCAAAACATCTTCAGCATCTACCTATCACCTTTTTGGAATTTGACTTCAATTTCAAAGCATGCGTTAAATTAAAGGAGGAGAAAGAAGCACAGACAGTTCGTTTAAAGACACAAAGCTGCCCTTTGTGTCTTTAAACTTTATACGACGCGCAGCATAGCTTCAAGGCACCAGCTGAAATTTCTGTCAATATTTTTCTTCTTGGTGACAGAAAAAGAGGCTCCATTACCTTTTATAAATTATTTAATTTACGGTAACACTTACGAGGTCAGGCCGGTAGTACCGGTGCACCACCTCGGCTCCTGCGAACATGGCCAGCATGCTGGCAGCCAGCGTCTTCAGGTAAGTGGACCATGGCACACCAGCGGGCATAGCGGCCTACCACCTCCCATCCAGTGGCGCGCCGGAAGTGCGTGCTACGGACAACTTCCGGCTGCTGCGCCGCCGACTCCTCCCCCGCCTGCCCAACCGCGCTCTGCCATTGGCCGGCGCTGATCACGTGCCGCGCGGCTGCCCGGCAGGTCGGTGGGGATCGGAGGTGGGGGGGGGGTGGGGGAGCTCTGACAATAGCCCGATGGCTGCCGGCGGGGCGCCGCGATCGGCCATGGAGGCCGAGGAGCTGGGCAGGTAGCGCGGGGCAGCACCGTGCTGGGGCTTCGCGACGGGGGTGCGCCGTTGTCCTTCTTTCTGCTGGGGGGCCGGGACCGGGACCTGGCCTGGCTTGGCTTGGCTTGGCCTGGCCTGGCCTGGCCTGGCCTGTTGTGGTCCTCGGTTCCCCTCACCCTGAGGGAGCGCAGAGCGGGGGGACGCGCATGGGCCGAGCTGACGTGGGCGCGCTCCCGGGCGGGGCAGCGCTGCTGGAGGCCGCGGGGCTGTGAGAAGGCCGCGGAGGGCCTGAGGGACTGCTGAGAGGGGTCGGGGAATTGAAGTGCGTGTGGGGAATCCTGGTGTGTGTAGAACGATTCGTGCTGGTGCCGGTATCTGTGTGTAGAAGGTGGGACTTCTGCGTGATTTAATGTCTGTGTTTGTTGTGGAGGACGTAGTTTTTCGCCTTTGTCCTTTTTTCTTTCATTCGAAGCTTGATGTGAAGCAGTGGGTTAAGTCACGACTTTGGAAATATTTGTTTAATGCTCAATTCAGTGTTAGTAAGGCGTTAGGAATCTGAACTCATGCAAAAAATAAAAAATAAAAAAAGTGATCTACAAACTCCTATGAGTGTCAGAGATGAAGGGGAAGGCAGTTCTTCATCTCACCAATGAGAGGTTGGGGAACTTGGCTGGGATACACTGCAAGCCATCCTCTGGTTTGAAGGGAATTTTACAACCTTTATAGGAAGGGGATTGTATAAGTACATACAATAAGAACATGTCTTAAAAGAAGGCATCTTGTTAGAGACCATTCTCTGATTAGATCCCCTCATGTTCCTCCAACTAATTCTGTTCCTCACTTATTACGTTATCAGCCATATTCTTCATGTCTCAGCTATGCTCCCTAATGTAAATCCGAACGTCAGTTTTGTTTGGTTCAGGAACTGTGTGAATGTTTTATATAAAATGGAACTGATCCAGCAGCTGAGCCAAAAAGTCTGGCAGATTGAGAATCTCAGGTTGGATATCAGGAACAATTTCTTCCCAGAAAGAGCGGTGCTGCAGTGGCACGGGCTGCCCAGGGAGGTGGTGCAGTCACCGTCCCTGGAGGTGTTCGGAGCCGTATGGATGTGGCACTGAGGGACGTGGTCAGTGGGCATGGTGGGGATGGGCTGGTGGTTGGACTGGGTGATCCTAGTGGTCTTTTCTAGTCTTTATGATTCTGTGATCTGAGTACAGATTTATTCTCCTTGATTCAGGACAGTTGTGTACCTCAAAGTTAGCATCCTGTCCTGATGTCTGTGGGCTCTTCTGGCATAAATCTGATTGACAGAGTGGTACTTAAATATCCCTTGTGTGACAAAGAATGATTCCTTCACGTATCAAAGGTGGCCTCATTTCTATATACTTAAAAACTGATACAGTTCTTAAAAGTTGTGATAAAAATATTTCTTGAAAATTTACTCTTTGTGAAATCTTTTCAGTGTATTTTCATATCAGTCATATGTATGGACAAAGTGCCTCCAAAGTAGCTGCTGTAGCATTAAGAGAATGTTTTAACTCAGTTGTGTTGTAAGCTGTCTGTTGTTGGATGGACAGTTGACATGGCTAATGTAGGCTGCAGGCAGTATTCCCCTGTGTTATGGGAAGCTCTGTGCTGTCCTTAAAATTGTTGTGTACTTTCTATTTTCTAGCAGGCGTGGGAGAGCTGGGCTGTTGTAGCAGCACCTCGTGGCTGCTAAGCAGTTGGACTTCTTAATGGATTTGAATAATTTACTGCCTCGTTAATAGAGTAGCTAGAGAACGTGAGTGGGTGCTTGGCAGTCTTGATAAAGGTAGATGTTTATAGCCTCTTTGGTACATCACTACATTCCTAAATAGTTGATGATTTATGCCTCTTTTTTTCTCTCTCTTTAAGATATTACGCTTATCTCCAGCAAGCTCAAGCTTTTTACACGTTTCCATTCCACCAGATGATGACTGCACCGCCTACCATGGAAGCCATGACTGAGCAGCCGACTCTAGAGGGCATTCCAGAGCCAAACCTTGCTCAGGAACCTCCTAAAGGTAGTTTGATTGGGCTAAGAAGGCTAAAATCTTAGTAATCGTTTGGAATAAACATATGGATATGTATTTGTGTCAATAAACACCTTCTTTGGAGCTGCTGGGTTTGTTTTCTTGATAGTCTTTGAGAAAGTATCAATTAATTGTATTGAATTAATTAAATGAATTAATAGAATTCACTTCAGCATTCCTCGGGACGTAAACTTGCATGTTCTGGCATATTCTCCAAAGCAAGTGAAGCTGCCTCCATAAGGTCGTTGCATACAGCATGCAAACAACATGGCCTAGCCATGAGGTTATTGTTGGTTTGTATCCTAAGTCAGCATAGTTGCCTGTGAGTGGTGCAGATACACCCAAGCTGGATCCATGCTGAGCCTGGAATCATAGAATCATAGAATTGCTCAGGTTGGAAAAAACCTTAAAGATCATCGAGACCAACCACAACCTAACCGTACTACCCTAACAACCCTCTGCTAAATCATGTCACATCTGAGCACCACGTCTGAATACTGAGATCCATCTGATAATTGTTTAATCTCATGAATTTTGAAGGCAAATTCATGTTTGGTTTCTTTTTCTAGTCACACGCGTTGTTCATTCTGTTTGAATGTCCGTGCTGCAGCCTTAGAAATGTACAAAAAAACGTATTTGCTGTGTTTCAGAAGTTAAAAAAGGTGGAAGGAAGAGAAAAGCCAAAGCAACTGAGCCAAAGCAACCTAAAAAGCCTGCTGCTAAGAAAGAAAAAGCGACCAAGTCAAAAGGGAAACAAGAAAAGATCACAGATACTTTTAAAGTGAAAAGAAAAGTGGACCGTTTTAATGGCGTGTCTGAAGCTGAGCTTCTGACAAAGACTTTACCTGATATTTTGACCTTCGATCTGGACATCGTAATAGTGAGTAACTCACAGTTACACGATGAGGTAGAAACCGTCTGTGCTGTGTTTTACAGTCCAGCCACGGTGGTTGTGATTTCCATTCCTTCATTATTCATCTGATTACTTACACCTTGCAAGATCTTACCATGAAGTTTCTGAACTGCATCCTGTGTGTACAGCTGCTTTGCATTTTCTGTTAAGAATCATAGTAACGTAACTCTTTCTGAGAAGTCCGAGGCTTACATTTAATGCATAGTCATGAAAAAACATTGCTTGACAGCTCCCCAGAAGTGCTACAGCAGTGACTGTGAAGCGCGCTACTCTTTTGACAGTGGCTACTCTTTTGACAGTGCACATCAATGAAACCCTACTGTAAAACTGTCAGGTTTTTGAACAGTGCTGGATGATATCAGTGATGTGTTTTTGTTTATCTACAGTAACTTCAGAGAGTGGAACAGGCTTCCTTCCTATAACTTACATTCCTGACCAGTGAGCCATGTTCCAGTCATTAAAATGGGCTGTTTCTTGCTTTGCAGATTGGCATAAACCCCGGCTTGATGGCGGCTTACAAAGGGCATCATTACCCTGGACCTGGAAACCATTTTTGTATGTTTTCATTAATGGCATTTGCAGAACTGTTAGAACTTGTGGTACTTTAATTAAGCTGTTGGGGTTTTTTAGGAGGAGTGGAAAGAGGGATTTTGCTTTTAGCACTCTGAGAGTGATTGAAACCCCATAACTTTTTCTAACAAATAGTGTACATAAAAAGGAATAGAATGAAAGGTTCAGAATTGTCAAGCAAATGCAGCTTATTGGATTGTATTACTACGTAACTTCTTAATGTGCAACATTAGGAGTAAGAATCAAACAATTAGCTCTTGAGTTATCAAAGGGAAGTCAGTAGGCATCAGTTCACAACAGAACTATTCATGTTTTGCCCAGGAAGCATTTCAGCAAGTCCTCTTCCTTGTACATGTATTTATTTCTGCTAAATGAGCTTCCTAACTGAAGAAAAAGCAGCAGCCGCTGTCATATCCCAGCAGACATATGTAGCGTACCTGATTCTCCAGACAGGTTTTTAGCCTTTTTTTCTGTTTAAATAATGTTTTCTGCAGCATTTTCTCATAGAGAGAGGTCGTATGTGAGCTCTTATGAAATACGCTGTTTTGCATAGCGGGAGTCATTCCAGCTGTGGTAACAAGGAACTCCACACAGGCTGATTTGCAGCCCTGTGATACTCCAGCCAAAAAACTTCTGGTACCCAGCAGACCAGTAAATCAGGTATTATTTCCCAGTGCTCTGCAAATTAGCTAATCTAACAGTCTAGTTTGTCAAGAAGCAGGCTAGATGTACGTGCTGTGACAAATCCAAGCATTTGTAAGTTTGTTGAACCATTAGGAACTACGTGTGGTTAACTTAGAGACTGACACTGCACACCATCCAAACTGTACTTTTTACATTAAATATTATTTTAAGATGTCAGTGGATACTGTCAGAGAGGCCAAGTGCAGTAAAAAGCAGTGGCGAAGATGTAAGAGAAAGCTAACTTACTGTATCTGCCTCATTGTTTCCCCCAAACTAGCTGATGCTCTATTAACATCGACTCTTCCTTCAGTATTCTGTTACTGTGCCTTGGTAGCCAAAGGTTTATTGGCGGCGGTGGTTTTTATTGCTGTTGTGTGTTTTTAAAAGCGAATACCTATCTTCCTCTTTTGCAGGGAAGTGTCTCTTCATGTCTGGTCTAAGTAATGAACAGCTGAACCATATGGATGATCACACCTTACCACATAAATATGGGATTGGATTTACAAATATGGTGGAAAGGACAACACCTGGAAGCAAAGACCTCTCCAGGCAGGATAATGCAGGAGAATACCATGCTTGTTAAGGAATTAATGGCTTCGATTATAATTTCAAGTTATTTCTTTTTTTCTCTTTTTTACTTTGTCTTTCAGTAAAGAGTTTCGAGAAGGAGGGCGAATTCTGATGCAGAAATTACAGAAGTATAAACCTCGTATAGCAGCTTTCAATGGAAAATGTGAGAATCTTAAGTTTGAATGAATTTGTTCTCTTGGTAACCTTTTTTGTCCACTCATCCTTCCCTCTCATTGCAGGTATCTATGAAATTTTTAGTAGGGAGGTTTTTGGAATAAGAGTTAAGAACTTGGAATTTGGATTGCAGCCACACAAGGTACCAGAGACAGAAACTGTAAGTACAGAGAGCACTCTTCTTTGGTTATTTCAAAACTAATGAAATCTTAGGGCTTACACCCGCTTATAGTAATGTTGAAGTACAAGAAATGCGAAGGGCTTTTACTTAAGTAGAGCCAGTAGGATTGGGCAATTTTCACAGAATCACAGAATCACAGAATTATCGAGGTTGGAAAAGACCTAGAAGATCATCCAGTCCAACCATTACCAATACTTCCCAGCTAAATCATACCCCTCAACGCAACATCCAAACGTTTCTTGAACACTCCCATGGTTGGTGATTCCACCACCTCCCTGGGCAGTGCATTCCAATGCCTGACTACCCTTTCTGAGTAGTAATACTTCCTAATGTCCAGCCTGAACCTCCCCTGGCGCAGCTTGAAACCATTCCCTCTAGTTCTATCACTGATTACACGAGAGAAGAGGCCGACCCCCAGCTCACCACAACCTCCCTTCAGGAAGTTATAGAGAGCTATAAGGTCTCCCCTGAGCCTCCTCTTCTCCAGGCTGAACAATCCCAGCTCCCTCAACCGTTCCTCATAAGGCCTGTGCTCCAGACCCCTCACCAGCTTCGTAGCCCTCCTCTGAACACGTTCCAGGGCCTCAATGTCTTTCTTGCAGTGAGGGGCCCAATCTTTCAGGCCCATCTTTTACGCAGCTTAATCAGATTGGCAGATATCATTTTGGAAATGGTGTATTGTGATTAGCAGGTTAGTTCATTTTCTGAGGAGTATTTAAAATATTAATAAAACACATGTGCCTTTGTCATCTACTTCCATCTGATTATCTGTGTCTGATTACCTGCATGCTAATACTACTGAATTTTGATACTGGGAGCCACAGCTGAGGAAAAAAGAATAGGAAGTCCGTGATTGAGCTTACATACTGCAGCATTCCTGTTCTGAGCATGCTCAAACACTTCAGTCAGCCTCAGTCATCTTAAGCTGATTCGCAGCTTGAAATTAAATTGGATGCTTAAGGTACAAAAGTTTGATGAAGAGTGCACTAATCATAGGCGTCTACAGCTGGAAGGTACTCATTTATCACAGGCATCTGGTGCTGGAAGGTATCCAAGAGACCAGCTACATATCATCGCAGATAGATTTGTTTAGCCTGTTCTTAATAGCAAAGGGAACCGCACTTCCTGCCAAGGCAGCTTATTCCAGAGCTTCATTACCTGCTCAGTTCAAACTTTCAGGGTGTTTTTCTATCCATCCCAAATTGTTAGTGCTTCAAGTTCAAGTGGTTTAAACTGTCCCTCTCTAATGGTGGAGTGTTGCCATCAGAACCTGAAGAACTGTTGGTGATAAAATGCTGCTTTCTTGCGTAGCTCTTAAGTACTTCTGCAGAAAATGTAGGAACGATAAATGAATAACCCTCTTTACAAGTACTTGTTCATTCCTACTGATCGGTAATAAATGTATTGGTTGGGATTCCTTTTTTCTGAACTAACTTCAAGCCTTTAGCTAGGGCTGTCAGCAGAAATGGAAATGCCTAAGTTGGCTTCAGTTAAGATGTGTGGCACAGACACGCTTGGCCAAGAAGCAAAACTAATTATTAACTCACGATGCTTTTCTTGCTGGATTTGGGTCTTTGCATACTATCGCATGCTCTGCGGCCTTTCTGGCTGTGAGCTCCACTTGTTCACAGAGTTCTGCAGTGTGCTTCCCTCTCTGGCTTATGCTTGTAATTATTGTAACACATATTCATATGGCTTCTCCTACAGCATGTAAACGAGTGGTGAGAATTGTCTTGGCTTCATCAGCTAATACTCAGCCCCTCTCTTTAGGACAAGACAGCGAGCTGGGCAGGAAAAATGAACTCCTTTTATCCTCTCCTAGAAACATCTTTGGTATCAGCGGATGTTTGTGCAAAAAATTAGAACAATAACATGAGCTTAACTGTCAGTTACTCTTGATGCACTAAATATTAGGGATCAGTAATGCTTTTTTTCTTTTTCTTAAGCTGTGCTATGTTATGCCATCGTCCAGTGCAAGATGTGCTCAGTTTCCTCGTGCGCAAGATAAAGTTCATTATTACATAAAGCTAAAAGACTTGAGGGATCAGCTGAAAGGCATTGCACCAAACACAGAGGTGCAGGAAGTGCAGTACACCTTTGACTTACAGCTTGCACAAGGTACAGTGGTTATTGGAATTGTCTTTTAAAATGTATGGTTGTGTTTTTCACATATTCTCTAGTAAAAATGTTCTTTGAACACTTCCTGTTCTTAATACTTGAGGTCTACTTTCTCTGCAGAGGATGCTAAAAAGATGGCTGTCAAGGAAGAAAAATATGATCCAGGTTATGAAGCAGCATATGGAGGAGCTTACTGTGATCGTGCACCGTATGAAAGCGAACAGTGCAATTTCTCTTCAAATGGAACTGGTAAAGGGTGGTGCTCCGGGCATTCAGTCTCTAAACCATTCTGTATAACTTCTTATAACCATTCCATACACTTAATTTTCTACCCTTTAAGCAACTTCCACAATTCGTACAATATATTTAAAGCATTGCAGCAGTTAAACTCTTATATAACTGAGGGAATGTGTAGTCTCTGTGGGAGGAAGGGATGGAAAAAAAACAAAAAACCGTTTACTCTTATTTAAAATCAATTGTCTGCAACTTCAGTCTGTTTTCCCAAACTCTGATTCACAGGATGTGGCAAATAGACGTGACTAGCGGCTTACACAGTAAACTTCTTCAATTGTAGTCACTTTTGTATGAATGTATCATGCTTTGTGACACTTCATTAGTTTTATTCCTAAGGAAAGCAAAGTCATAGAATGATGTGACAGATAATTGTGAAATATTATTGGTGGGGCAAATGAAGGAGGAGTATTTGAACACTCCAAATAATTTGTCTGTGTTAGAATAGCTGGTGTAGTGGCCATACAGTTTGAAGACTAGAAGAATGAGTCTAGTAATCTCGCTGTAACTGTAGAATCATAGAAAGGCCTGGGTTGAAAAGGACCACAGTGATCATCCAGTTTCAACCCCCCTGCTACGTGCAGGGTCGCCAACCCACCAGACCAGGCTGCCCAGAGCCACATCCAGCCTGGCCTTGAACGCCTCCAGGGATGGGGCACCCACAACCTCCTTGGGCAATGTGTAACTATGACATCAGGAATTCTATTTCCCAAAATACTGCCAACTAATTAAAAAAAAAAAAAAGAGAGAGATGAAAAATAATGGCAGAAGTAAACTGCCACCTTCTTTAGTGTCTTGAGTTTTCAGTCCTAATCTCAACGAGAATGAGAAATTCAATTTGTGTTATACTTACCCTGTTTTGTCGAGGGAATTCCCCTTTGAGTAGAAGAATTTTACTCAGAAAATGCTGCAAAGTAAAGTATTCATTTAAATGTTCAGACTCTTAGCTTACGTTGTGCCAACCTTGAGGTCATTCTTCAAAGAAGTGCTGATGAAAACCTAACGGGGGGAATGAACTGTGTCTCCAAAAGCAGACATTCAAAAAGAAGAAGTTTGAACTGCAGTCTGAGTAGGTAGTTGAAAAGTACAAGGGAAGATATAAACTGCAAATATCTTTTTTTAGACAGTCTTGTGTGGTTTTGTCTTAGTTGTTGATCTCAACTGCATTTTCAACTGTTGCTTTATTTCTGTTTGTTTCTCAGCACCAAGCGATCCACAGTACTGCGAGGGGTCATCTTTTGGTGAAGTTCCTAATGGACAGTGGATGACACAGTCCTTTGCAGACCAGATTCCAGAATTCAGTGCTGGTATGACACAAGAACGAGAGGGAAGCAGTGCGTAAGAGCTCTTTCTTCTCAGCTATGCATACATGCTGCAGTTTTAATGCAGTGATCAAGATTGGTACCTCGGTTCTCCAACTGAAGCGTTTTAATAGTATTTTATCTCCCTTAGCTATTTTATTATAGTCCTAAATAAGTGTGTGGTAGGCTCAAATCGACGAACTAGGTAATTTTAAGGAACTGTCCAAACTTTAAAAAAAAAAAAAAAAAAAAAAAAGTTAGCTTTTTTTTTTTTTTGTATATGAGTTTTATATTTAATGTATGCCATTTCTTGCAGTTTTTGACAAACTGCTTTCTCATTTGTGAAGATTTCTTTAGGCCGTTGATTTTATTCCATAAATTGTAAAGTAGGAGTAAGAGCAGCAGTATACTTTTTACTGACGCATCAATATTTGGATATCTCGTAGCCCTTTTATATCTAGACGGGAAAAATGGAAGTGTACCCTTATCTTACACAAAGTGGTGTTTTTAATCATGCACAGTTAAACAAATGGTGCTTTTTTTTAAGACTCCCTTTGCACTTCAGGGCAGGAATAGTGAGCTCTGTCTGTTTGGTGACTGGACCGTGGTCGGGTTTAAGGGAGCAGAGACAACTCAGCGCTGGTCAGGAAAATTCACGTCACACAGCACAGGGCCTAAAATATTCTAGTCTTAGAATAAGGTGTTCTTATCATTCCGTCTCTTTCTCCCTTAAATTCTAGCGTGAGGAACTGCAATTCCGTAAAAAAGAAAAGCGGTTCTCAAATCTGTGGCATTTGTCAGTCGCTTCTTTGTGATTAGTCTCTTCTGAACCTTAGCAAGTGAACAGTTTATATGGCAGGGAATTGAAAGACCGCGTTCCCTGTAAAAACCGATCTGCGGTTATGTTATTTGTGTCAGGTACAGTTAGCACAGGGTGAAAGAAGATTGTGCTTTAGCAGATTTTTATATTAATTTCTCTTCAAGACATTAGAGGGTGTGTTTCTTACGCGTCTTATGCGTAAAAAAATAACTCAGTTGAAGATAATGGCAGCTGTTCCATGAATTAAGTTGACAGCTGTTGGAACTACAGCTTTCTTCTGAGGAACTTGCTCAAACAATACACAGCTTTGGCCAATATTGGCAATTGAGAAAGAAAGGAGATTCTGTGCTTGTTGTGCCTAACCATCATCTACTTTCCCTCTTCTATCACGTGAGGAAGAGATGAAGTAAAAGCAATAGGCTGATCAAAACGTTCATGTTTTGGTGATCTTATGAGAGAAGGTGCTTCACATACTTGAAAAATAGATACAAGCAGTATCTCCGCACTCAGTGCTGGTCAGAGGTTCCTATTCTGGTGCTTTCTCCTTTCCTCACAGCCACTGACGGTTGCCCTGCACTGAGTGCAGTCAGTTGGCGTAGATGCTAATCCTGCTGTAACAGCTCGCACTGAGCTCACACGCTGCCATCCTGTTGTGAGGCAGGCATGATGTTTACAGTTCTCTTCCCGAATTATGTGGCTTAATTCTGAGCGTCTGAAATCAAGAAAGTGTGCGTTATGATTGTGTTTATCAGCTTCAGCATAAAGCTGCTCCGTGTGTTGTCAGAACGGCATAGGATTTGTCTTGTCTGTTATTTAAAGTGTACTGTATCGCATATTGCTGTTTATGTGGGCGTTTTCCCACAGGTGCTCAAAGTACCTCGCGTCAGGGATTTGTTACAATTCAGTTTTATTTTTCAGCAAAATTAGAAGCATGTAACTAGCACTGCTGATGAGGTAGCACAGTAGTACAGAACTGCTGTACTGCTCTCCTGTTTGAGTTGAAGGGAAAGGTCTCTTCTGGAACAGAGGCACCTACTAGGTATAAAATACAGTTATGTGTATAATGACCGTTTCTCTCACTACTGCAGTTTGTGTACTCCCTCGGGACTGGTGCTCTTTTCATTACGGTAATCCAGAGGTTCTTAATCTGTCTTAAATCTCTGTTTCACAATAAAATCAGGAATTGTATCGTGGTGTCTTTGTGTGTCCTTTTGCATCCTGCTAGCGGTGGCCTAAATACACTGCAGGATATGTCATACAATGACTGCTCAAATAGATCGTTCCGCAGAGAAACTCTGCAAAATGATCATCAGGCAGCTGAATTCTACTTATTAAAATGCTGCCCGAGTTTTAATTTCGAGCTGCTCCGTGTCACCTGATAGACTAAAGGCACCTTGTATCTAATACCACAAGTTATTTCCTTTGTAGATTTATTTTTTTTTCTCCTGGCAGATCCTGAACTTCACATTGAGACACATTATCTGACTTCACCTCAGTAAATATTTAATGAAAATATCTCATTGTAAAGTATTTCTTTACAACGTTTCCTCACCTTATTTGAAAGTGGGGAAAAAAAATGGTGAACTGTGTAACTGACACACCACCCATAAGCCCTCGAAACCGATGGTCATTTCATGGCAATATGTAAGAAACAATTTTCTAAAATCAGTTATACGATTTGATGTCTTGCATCGCCAACTCTTTGCATACTGCAAACCAAAGGGTTTGAATGCATTCAAGTGTTTTCAGTATCAGCTGTCAGGACGCGTTAATTTGAACTTCCCTGAAGGGTCAGGAATAAACCAGTTTTCCCAGAGGTCAGTGTGAACACTGGGGTAGTCCCAAGGTTTATATCTCCCATTCCAGTGAAGTAATTTAGCTTCTTGAAGAAAATGCTCTGAATACCGGGTATCGGGACTCCAACCTGCATGAGTACATGGAATAAAATCCAGCTTTTAGTACTGAAGATGCTACACGATGAGGTAAATACGGTTTGTTTGTTTTTTTTAAAAAGCCTGATAAGCGCCGTTTCACCTGTCAGTAGGCAACCAACTGTGTAACAGAGCAGCATTTTTTTCAATTTCAGGCCTCTTTAATTCTGGAAAAATCTGGAAAATCTCAGCTTCTTCTCAACAGCAACATCCTGGTAGCTGGGATTTACGTACAGCTTCATCGTACTGTTTGTTTTACTGTGCTAGCTGTGCTGTTATCTTCTCAGGATAAGTCACCATTGCCAGGTGAATGTCAACAACATCCTCCAGAACACGGGCTGCGCAGAGACTGCCAGGCATCCCATGTGCTTCTGCTGTGCCTGCCAGACGTGTCTGATTTTATTCTTTTCAGTCTGTGACTATATTCAGATCTTTCATACATTCTTTTTCATGGCTTAGGAAAATTTAGATCAATTATTCTGCAGTCCCATAACTAATGTAAGGTCCTATACTGGAATCTTGACCTCTCCCTTTATTGGGTTCCAGCTGAAAATGGTGGAAAGTTAAACTTACCGAGATGCCGTATGTGCCACATGGGATTAATAGTGGAATGCTTTCCATGAAATACAATCAGCATTGGAGAGGTCGCCACGCCTCCCCCAAGGGTGCTGCTGTAGAGGTTTTCCCTGTGAAAGAACAAAGAAAATGTTCAAACCTCAATCAAAGAGTCTTTAGTACAAAAATCAGACCAACTAGAAATGTAAGTATTATGAACAGCCTGATTTTCAGCATATTCCTTTCCAAGGCTGTTAATTGCTTGCGTTTGGAGCTCCGGTTCCTGCTGAGTAGGAGCTGTGCTGGGAGTCAGACTCAACATGAAGCTGAATACTCTGCACGCTGCCTGCTGTCTACGAGGCTGAAAAAGTTTACAGTAGGAAAAAAAGGTTGTCAACATAAAGGAATCAAACCTGTTTTAGCCTGATTTCTTAAGAGGTTGTACATGCTGCCATGCGTCTGTCTTCCTTCTGCTTCCCACCTGCCCAACTTTGAAGCCTGAAGTTAACTTCAGAACAGATTTGGCAGACTGGTTAATATAAACCAGCACCTAATGGACATTCATTTCCTGTGAGTGCTGTGAAAAATGCAGGGTTTAAAAAAAAATAAAAATAAATAAAAATAAAAAAAAGCAGCCAAATTAGTGTGAAGGGAAGCTTAAGTGGCAGCAGGCAGATGTCTGGCCACAGCGTGCTGCAGGCCTGGCCAAGCAGCAGATGAGAGCAGCCACAGCGCCTGCAGGACATTGGTGCTGCTTGCTGAGTCCGGCAAAGAGGAAGCCTGAGAAGTATCAAGAGGTGCTCAAAGGCTACAGAACAACAAATAAATAAAAATCCTAATTTTCAAAAGCTCTTTCTTACTCATAACAAAGCAATTTGGTTCACTGTGGTTTCAGTATTCAGCTATAAGGAACACAAACGTGTTGTTATGGTACAAAATCATCTTTCTAGAGCGAATCTGCTATGATGCTCATGGAAGTTTTTCGCAGGCTCTTAAAAAGCATAGCAGTGGCTTTTCAGCACATTCCATAAACAGAGTAAGAGAAAACCATGAAGCTTTTCATTCATTCGCATGCTCACTGTTTGTGTCTTTCCTCCTTCGTTCAGTTCTGAAAACAACCAATAATGAATGGTGTCCAAAAGCACAAATAATTGTTTCAATTTAGCTTTCCTAAATTTAAGCCTTTGCAGGGAAAGAAAGCGTCAAATTTGCAAACAGATTAACAATGGGGAAAAAAAATGAACACTGTTTTCATTATATTCATGACTTCATCGTAGTCAAAGCCAAAAAGTTACCTTTCAAGTCAGGTTCATTTATTTCATCTATAGAGAAAGAAGTGTTTTGTATTAGTATTAAAGAAGCGTGATACCCGATGACAGTTCAAGTAGAGAGACCCCACGCAAACAAGGAAATATTCCTTCCTCTCTCAACCAGCCTCAAGAAGGGAGAATTAAAAGTGTATTGAACCAAGGTGAGGTTGGTCACCCAAAACACGACCCACGTGTTCTCAGTGCCCCTCGGGGTTGAGTGCGGTTTGCGATTAAAAGCAAGACTGAAATTCCAGGTGGCATTTCCTGCTATGCTATCAATCAGGCTTAAGCATGTGGAAATTTACTTTGGGATTTCATGAAGCAAAGAAAGGACTGTTTATAGAGTTACAGTCTTTAAAGAGCTTACAAACAGAAGGTGATACTTCAATTCTCAGTTTACGGTTAAGTGCAAAGCTAGATTTCTCTACGTACTCTACATTTCTTTGCATCCACTTTTCCAACTGCTTTGTGAGCCGCTGATTTTTCCATTCAGTCATGTTAGCGACAATTACACCAGGATTAAAGGAGCAGGTGCTGGGGCTGATGCCAAGGTCTCTAATTGCTTGCTTTCTGTAGTCCAGGAATCCCATGTATGTGTTCTAGGAAGTTAAAAAAAAAAAAAAAGAAATACATTTATTCCCTGTGAATCTCAATGAATGTAAGAGTAAGTGTAGCTCTATGTTACCAAATACGCACTCCCAAAGCTGAGTTTCTAGACGATGATTACCTATCTCAATTTCCATATGACACGGGCTTGTCACCACATTTTGGTCTTTCTGTAGCTTACTCTGAAGGACATAGCATGACGCTGGTAAGGCTATAATAACAGAGTGACTCAACGTCTGTTCTGTGGAACTCAACTCAGGAATCGGACTTCAAACACTTTTCCCAAGTTTCATTCCCAATTCAAATTACACAAACATCATTTACTCTGTCTTCGTTGGGTGTTCCAGAAGAACTTATGATTTACTGATTGCAAAATGAATTTTGGCATAGTAAGTAAATAGGTAGAATCCAAAGAGCAACAGAGATTTAAATGATTACAAGAAACTATTCTGAACAGCCCCATATCACAATAAAGTTACTTCAGAACCGTAGTTCTTGATTACCCGTAAAGCTAGTAAAAATTATTTTAAAAAATTAAAAGAAAACTTTCATGGAATCATTGTATGGCTCGGGTTGGAAGGGACGTTTAAGATCATGTAGATCCAACCCCCCAGCTATAGGCAGGGACACCTCCCTCTAGACCAGGTTGCTCAAAGCCCCATCCAGCCTGGCCCTGAATGCTCCCAGGGTGGGGGCATCCACAGCCCCTCTGGGCAACCTGTTCCAGTGTCTCACCACCCTCACAGTAAAGAATTTATTCCTAATATCTAGTCTAAATCCACCCTCTTCCAGTTTAAAGCCATTTTCCCTCATCCTGCCACTACATACGTACTTTGGGGAAGATACAGGTCCATATTACATTTATGAGTCAATACATTCACGATTAGAATTACAGAACGGCATCTTACCTGCATCCCTACACTTCTAACCATCTCATGTGTGGAAGGGAGATCGCAATCATCTGAAAAAGCCGCAGCATGGCCAGGAGCCAACTTTGTGTCATAGAGTTCCTGAATGTCACCTGTTTACACAAAGTTCAGGAGCGTAAGAACAAATGCACCACGCTGCTACACAGACGACAGGATAACCTCTGTTCTCATATATGTTAGTTACAAACTTGACAGTTTCAGCAGATAGATAGTCCAGATATCAGTCAAGGCTGAATTTTGCAACATGGGAAAATTTTCAGATTTGAGTCCTGTATCTGGATCTTTAGATGTGGATGTATTGAATATTGATGATGATAATCTGGTCTGAACACCCGGAAACAACTAAAGCAGAAGCTGATTACATTGTTAAGAAGCGTGGTTACAGAGTTATCCTTTCTACAAGTTCTTTCCCTCAGAAGTGCCTTTTCAGGTTGTTGGGTTTTTTGTTTTTGTTTTTGGGTTTGTTTGTTTGTTTCCCTGATATTACTGTGTTTACACCTTTTAGGAAAATACCTGCATTCCCAGTGCTGACCAATGAGCATTGGCCAGCTAAAAGGTACCTGTCACACTGGTGGCTTCCCAGACCACCCAACTGCTTCCTGATGGAATCTAGCACACGACATGTGCACAAAGAAGCTGTGCATACCCCATCCCTGGAGGCATTCAAGGCCAGGTGGGATGAGGCCCTGGACAGCCTGATCTGGGTGGCAGCCCTGCCCACACTCCATGGATAGGCAGTGGCAGAGGTGAACTGGGTGAGGACACGTCCCCCATGGTGGCAATGGGATGAGCGCTGGGATGTGGGGAGCTGCCAGGGCCAGGGCTGCAGCCTGAGGTCCCTCTGCCCAGGGCAGCAGCCCCTCCACTACTGGCCACCCATCTGGGAGGGACCAGCGGCCCCCTAAGAGGGGCACTAACAGGGACCAGGACCCACAGCCACCCTGCAAGAGGCCACCTCCTCAGTCACAGTAGCAGGGCTTGCACTTCTCTTTAATTAAAAGTAAATACACAAATACTACACAGAATCACAGAGTTGTATGTGTCGGGTCCTCTGGAGATCATCTAGTCCAACCCCTGCTAAAGCAGGCTCCCTGCAGTACATTCCAGAGGAAGGTGTCTGGATGGTTTCTGAACATTTTCAGAGGAGACTCAACAGCCTCTCTGGATTTTGTTCCAAAAGTTCAACATTTCATTCTTACTGCTCCACAGAAAGCAACTGACCAACAAGCAAACCCCAAGTTAAACCCTGAAATCCTCATTCACTCCTTACCCTGTCAGAGCTCCCATTCCCTCCCATTCCAGGCTCATCACACAGAGTGCTCTCTCATATTACAGATAAGCAGCTGCCAAAACAGAGAGTCCCACCCTCCTCCCAACCTTATTCTCCTCTTCTGAGCCCTATGGTTACACTGCCCAAGGGCGAACAAGCTAAGCTGACTGAAGAAACAAGGAGAAAAAAGGGTTTTGTGTTTTGTTGCTGTTATGTTTTTGGTTGGTTGGTTTCTGTTTTTGTTTTTTTAACATAGCTTGTCTTCTGCCAGGTCAAGCAGCTGAGTCAGCTTGTTTCACAGCTATAGATATGAAACAGGAGAAGTAACAGGAGCTGCCTGAGGACAGGAGAGGCCACTTCAGTATGCAGCAGCCTACCATAAGCTGTAATGCAGAACTGCACCTTACTCTGTGTTTCCAGAAGCACTATCAGTTGACACAGTCTGGTGTACCCTAATGAAAGAGAAAGCCCTACCTCCCCTCTGCTACAGGCCACCTCCTTGCTGTCTGTGGGAACATTGCCTTGAGTCCTACCAGGAAATTAATTCAGGCTTAAAGTAGTCTCCTTCCTGGTGAATGTCGGTACGAGTGCAGGAAGGAGAGATGCAGGTCAAATGGAGGTCAGAAATTCTTCTTTTAAAAACAACAAAAAAAAAAGCAACTGTGCCCCTTATTAGATTTATTTGTATGGAAAAATATACATATATGTATATGTTTTTCAGGATTTTTGTATCTTCTGACTATTCCTATTTATCCAGGAACTCTAACATCTTTGATCACGATTTGAAAAATGCTGTGGACTTTGAGCTGAAGATGTTCAAAATCACATTTTTAGTATTTGGGGGGTTAGCTCACCCAGCTGAGTAAATTCCTCCTGCCCTGAAGAGCAAATAGCAATTCTGGGTAAGGCACTGCCAACATTTGTGGGAATCTGAATGCTAGCAGGAAACACAAGTCACATGCACAACTAAATATTGTAGCACCCAAGTGAAAACCAAGGTATCTTTCAACAATTGACCAAATCTAATTTAAACAAAAACAGTGCATGTAATTTTAACCAAAACCAACTATTCAGCAGACAAGCAGAGACACACTTCAAAATTTCCTCTAAATAAAGAGATTATTTGTATTTTTCACAAGCACAACATTCCTAGCAGCTTCCTTGCTTTTTATTATATCCTGTCTTCGGAGATGACCATGAAAGCTGCAATAAGTTTTATTCTAATTCTGCTTGAAATTGCTTTTTGGAGACAGCTTACCTTGAACAATGACATCATCATCCAAATATATGACTTTCTCATGTTTCTGGATAAGCAAAGGAAGATAAAATCGAACGAAGTTCAGCTATTAAACAGGAAAAGAAGAGTAAATACTAAATGACAAAGAAGTTTAATGCATTAGTCTCAAGCTTCTGTTCATAAAGGCTGGTTTAGCAATAGGGATTGGTATACTAGTTCAAGAACCAATAGATTAGTTTAGCAAAAGGAATCAATAAATACTATGCTAGTTCTAAACTTTCCAGTTTAGCTTTGCTTGGTGTGTGAACAGCCTTCTTTTTCTCAATGATCCTGCTTCACAGAAGCACTGAAGTCACCATAGACTTCATTTATCTTTGCAACCACCAGGTGCAAGGGCTTTTTTCTTGGATTTCACATATGTTGTTTTAGGTTATAGTGCACCACAATACAAAGTTGCTCATTATGGCATTACAAGCAATGGAAATCTTTTTTCCCAAACTGGGGAAAAACAGCTAATGGTCAGCCAAAAGTCACTGTGATGAAGATGATGATGGAAAAATGAGGAGGAAGTAGGTGGACTAAGACCACCAGAGGCTCCTACCATGCACACCCAGAAGGACATTAGTATATATTGATGAGTTCTTGGGAAAGAATATGTATGTAAATGTATTGCATATGTATGTTGTAACTGTTTAAATGTAGAACTCTGAGAGCACGTGCTTGACTTGTCAAGTTGCCCAATAAGTATAGTGAGGAATAAAGGAATGCTGCTTTCTAACACCACATTGGGGTTAGAGAATTTTCTTCCTGGATTTCAGATGACACCGTCTCAATTAATATTCTGGTTTTGACTTCTCTCATCATTGAGCACTACCATTTGCTTCTTTCATGTAGCTTTGCCAGTGTCTTGACCCCATTATTACTAATTATTTATCCCTATTTTGTTTACTGTGGGCCTAACCAAGCAGTCCAAAATAGTTTCTCTTCCATCAGTATCAGAATCATTTATGTTGGAATGGAGATCCCTCCCAGCCTATTCCATCTGCTCAAGGGCTGTCCACTAGGGCTAACTGCTTGGGACTGTGTCTAGTTGGGTTTTGAATATCTCCACAGATGGAGACATCACATCCTGATCCAGTGTTTGACCACCTTCATCATAAAAAAAAAAGACTTACCCTGCATTGAGATTGAACGTTATGGTTGAACTTCTGCCCATTGCCTCTTGCCCTACTAGCAGGAACTAC
The DNA here is from genome assembly GCA_030625065.1 of Alectoris magna. Lineage (NCBI taxonomy): Eukaryota > Metazoa > Chordata > Aves > Galliformes > Phasianidae > Alectoris > Alectoris magna. Next base: position 143,743,488 of record CM060560.1, read on the forward strand.
TGAGATGAATCTGGCTCTCTTGTCTTCATCCATCCCATCAGGTTTTTAATAAACACATTGATCAGATCCCTCTCTTCTGCAGGCTGAATGGTCCCAGCTCTATTTGCCTCTCTTCACATGTAGATATTTCAGTCCCTTCATCACCTTTGTGGCCCTCTATTGGACTCGCCTCAATAAATCCATAAATTTCTGGTACTGGGAAGCTAAGAACTGGACAACACTATCCCAAATGCAATCTCACCAGTGCTGAGTAAAGAGGAATGATAACTTCCCTGGACCTGGACTGCATTAGCTTCACAGTTAACATAGCAATCTTTCCACTCTATAGGAATGATTTGACTAGTGGCACAGATGTGGGATAGCATTTTCTACAATGGCAATAATGAATACAACAGAGGGAAAAGGCCTGATCGTCAACCATATTGATTCAGATCGTTTCACTTGTCAGAGTGGTCCTAAGCAGAGATGATCAGACAAATGTAAGAATATAGCAAGCATACAGAAAAGCTGTTTCACAGCTTTCATGTATTTTCAACTCAAGAAATTTCCTGAACCAGATATAGTCCACTTCAGCCCCCAATGAATCCCTGTGAATTTGTTACTTTCACAGGATATTTTAGCAACAAGTTCTAGAGGTTTAGTACTCACTGCATGAAAAACATGCAACATTTCTTCTTTGATCTGACTGTTCCTCCTACTGAATTATTTGAAAAGCTGTTAGTTCTTGTATTAGAAGAGACAATAATTAATCATCCCCTATTCTGACCTCCGTGCCAGTCAGTTCTGTAGATCTCTACTGTTTTCATGCCAGAAGGCCATTTCCAGGCTAAAGAGTATTAAATTACTCTCCCAAACATTGCATGAAATTCTTTCCATGCATTAGAAATGCCGCAGGCTCAGAGAAGGGCAAGAAGAACAAACATTCTGAACAGACCTAAAACTTTTCTAGTGGTTCTATGTCCTTTTGAGATAAGCGGACTTCTTACTTAATCTGCACGGAGTATTTAGGGTGGTGGGAAAACTATGTATTTACATCGTGACATAATGTTATTCTCTGTTTTGTTTCTAGCTCCCTTACTAACAATTCCTAACATCTGATTTGCCTCTTGTCAGCCAGCAACGTTTTAGTTTCTAGTCTCTGAATTGATCCTGGACATGAGCAGATTGCAGCCCACTAGATAACATGGAGGCACAAAGAACACTATGACACCTTTCCTCTTCTAAACAACACATTCAAATCACTGAGTTTATGCCACCGAATAGATGAGGTCCCAGAAGGACAGAAGAGCTGCAAGGAGCTTGTTACAGTGCACATTTCCTTCTTGAGTGACAGCTTAGCATTCAAACTGAGGAGGCTTCTTTGAGTTATACCCCTCCTGTGTAATAGAACAGAGAACTGGGATATCTTAAAACCTGCAATGAGCATTAAAATCCTGAAAATGCATTACGTGATGTTCGTGTACTCACAGGCTGCAGTAGCTCAGGACGCGATGCATCTTGTCTGATTTTTCCTTTCAGTACCATGGGGTTGAATTCCACAGTCTTAAATTTTATTTCTTTCAGTTTAGAATTTTCAATCCATTTTCTGTGATTAAAAATAAAAGTGATAAAAGAAATATTCAGCTTTTAGCAAATATTTCCTCAGACTCATAGGAGAATAAGAGGCCCTGGAAGCTCACTTGATCTATCTGACCCCAAGACAGAAGCACTTGTCTGCAACAACACATATTTCATCACCACTAGCATTAAATGTCATTTTCCTAGTCTTTCTTACTATAAACCATTTTTTTTTCTTATCCTATCTGCTGCGCTTTTAAAGAATAGGTTACTTTTTTTCCTTTTTACAGTTTCACGTTCTTCAAGATGACCACCACATGTATTCACAGTTTAGCAGAGGAAAAAACTATTCTTGTTCAATATTTTGTCAGATTTTTTATCATCAAAAGATTTCCTCACATTTCCAGAGGCTATAGACATCCACAAGCATATCTCACTATGAAGTGTATGTGTGTGTGCGCGCATGTCCACACACAATAGTGTGGTCCATTATCAGTCATAACTCTGTAGTTTTCAGAAGGATTGTATCAAAGCATATAGGAACACCAAGTACTTAATAAAAGAACATTGAAAAAGCATCTATCCCTCTGCGCCCTCGTTCTCTCACTATGATCATAGTAAAGTTTCTGTCTCACCTATCTTAAACTCATGTTACTATGCCCGTGGAGTTCCTATATTCTCTGGCAAATGCTATCAAATAGAATCTATGATTCCACTCAGATTGGAAATTAGGAAACATTTCTTCTCAGAAAGAGCGGTGCTGCAGTGGCACAGGCTGCCCAAGGAGGTGGTGCAGTCACCGTCCCTGGAGGTGTTCCAGAACCGTGTGGATGTGTCACTGAGGGACGTGGTCAATGGGCATGGTGGGGATGGGCTGGTGGTTGGACCGGGTGATCTTAGAGGTCTTTTCCAGCCTGCATGATTTTGTGATTCTATAAGACTCCTGCTTCACCTTGAGCTAACACAATCAGTTATTTCCACCTCTGCTGAACTTCATCACATTTTACAGCTCATTTTTCCAACTCATCATCGGTTTGTTTTCAGCTCATCATGCTGCTCAACATCTCTTCCAGCTTCATGCCAACTGCAGATTCAGAGCGAATATTCTCCATTCTATTTTCTAGATAATTGATGAATTGAATTGGTAAAACTCATCACATCTTTTCACTTTGACACATTTTGTGAGTACACAAGCTACAGCTCATTACATATTATTCTGCAGGTATAAAGGGCAGAAAGGCATAGCTATGGACTTGGTGTGGTTATTTCATGCCCTTTACATTACAGTGCCTTAAGTGGTGCAAAATGATCCTTACTCCTAAATGTAGGGAATTCCGGGGACTGATACCAATAGCACTACTTAAACAAAAGGAAGAAGCAATTTCCTGAAAAGTCCTCTAAATTTTATACCCATTCTAGGGAAAACAACAATCTGCTCCTAATTACAGCATGAAATAAAATAAGGCTGGTTTATACCGAATATGTGGGATGGTGTTCTTGAGCCCAACTATGTAGAACAAAACGTTAGCCTCTGTGTTGCTGTAGATGCTACTGATTGCTGCTACAGTGGCACCCATCCTGCCTGCAGCAGCGCAGATTACAACTGGGATTTCTTCCTCCATTTCATTAGGACTCTCCAAGTCAACTACAAGAAACAAACCACATGTTATATTAGAAAACTGAGAAACTTTTATATCCTATCTGGATCATATGGGTGAGCACAAAATTCTACAAACAGTGGAGTCATATCACAATCACCCCATTTCCTTATCAGATCTTATATACATCCACATTTGCCAAGGCACACATCATGAGCTGTCGCTAATCCAGAACCACACGTAGGTGGACAGGACTGTTGGATGTCTCCAAACAGAATACAGATTTCTCTGTACCTTCTGCTCAACAGGGACACAATTCAGGCTGTCCTCCATGTAGCTGCTTACTAACATGAAACCTGAAGAAGTCTGAATACCTTTGAGACTTCTCAGTTATATTTAGAACAAATTGAATGATAGATTCCAAAATTATCAGAGGAAGGGGGTGAGTAGAAGAGCTGGTGCAATTGTGTGAGCTTCACTTCTTTGGGAAGCACACTAGAAAGGAATAGTGAAAAGTTCTGTACCATGAGGAATTTGCTAACGATAAAATGGGAAAAAAATAATGTTCAGTGTAAAAAGAGATATACACCAGCTTCCAACTTCATCAGTGACATCTGGATAAAAATTTGAAGCAGGATGACAATTCTTAGTCACTCTCCTGCTAGTTTCTTTGAGGAATTCAGAACCATAAAACTTCTGCATCCCAGACCACATGCAACAGCTTAAATGACTGCAAGGCAAACTGGTTTAATTAGAGGAAAAGAAACAAACCAAAACCAAACTGCTGAAATGAAGAGGAAAGAACCATAAATCAGAAATGTAAGTCATTTACCTGCTTCATTCTTTGAGGCAGATGGTGCTTTGTGAACTTTGTTGTACAGAATTGCACACACAGTTAATATAAGAAGTAACAGCAAAATCTGGTTAACTGAAACAAAATATAGAAATTGTTAACAATCATTCTAATAGCTAGAGTACTAATTGTACCTTTAAAAAAAGACAATTTGCAATCATTACATATCACATCATGTATTTGCTGTGTTTGCCAAAGTCTCCTTCCTCTTGCTATTTGATCAAATTGCAGATGCTGTGTTAATAGCACAGTGCATCTCTACCTCTTTCCAATTATTTCCAACCACCTGATTTTCATTGATTGGTTGCTCACTAAATCACTAAGCTCCCAATACCTATGGGTTATCCATACTGTTAAATTCATGTTTCTGAATGCTAGAAGCCTGGAACTTTCTTTCATTGGCTACATCATGGGACTTCAAGAACAAATTATTTTTGCCTCCATTTTCCTTCACTCACACTTCCTTCAGACACGAGAAAAAAAAATTGATTTCAACATGCAAATCTTGAAGGTATACTCAAGCAAAATTGTAACAGTACTAAAAAATAAATCCAGCATGCCACTGAAACCAGGTAAGGTTTATTGCAAAATATTTGAAAACACATACAAATTTTGACACTTTAGTTAGTAAAGACAAAGCAAAACATGCAAAAGCAAGTGCTTTGCTGTATATTATGACTTCACAGTTCCTACCAGTTTGTGTCGTACAAGGTTAAGTCATCCAACATAAACCAACTGTGAGCACAGAGCAGCTCAGTGGTATATTGGGGAAGAAATACACAAAAGAGCTCTTCAGATCTTCTTCATTACTTTTGTACCATCAGAGAGGCGATGGTACATATTTAGGGTGTACAAAAGAGCAAAGGGATCAAAGTTTTAGCCTATTTGATTCAAAAGGGGTTATTGACCAGAATTGGTCAAGATAATAATTTGAAATTGGTTCACACACATCACTAACTGCACTGATTCAAATCAGCTGAGAAAGCACCCATCGGTTTCAACAAAATTTGGGGTCCATTCTCAGTCATTGATCCTGAGAGCTGATGAGAATCCATATTTCTCAGGGCTGCATTTCAACAGCGAGTATGAACAGCATCACCGTGCATAGCTCTGTTAAAAAGCCACACTGGGTGCTCTGGGCACACCCGCATGGAAGTACTCATTACCTGTGCCCTTAGAGGGAAAGCCCAGCTCCATAAGTATCACGCAGAAAAGTGGTGAGTGATCTCAGGTTAGGGGGATTTATGACCATACTTATCCGATGTAGTTAGTGTACAGGAAAAGTCCTATTTTGATAATAAAGTTTAAGTATAATTTAGCAAAACTAGAGTTATAAATCTGCATGCAACTGTTACAGTAGCTTTGAGAAATTGCATTTGACAACACTGTCCTCCTTTAAAAATACATATTTTTTAAATGCTTTTAATCTCTCTTACTTTTCTTTAAAAGAGCCATGGGTTCTGTTGGATAACTGTGGTCTGTAGTGAAAAAAAAAAAAAAGAAAAAAGAGAGAGAGGAAAAAAAAATTGAAATGCGTTGTGTTTTAATACATTCAGCCCAATAACCTACATCAGTAATGAGTGACATTTTTAACACGTTTTAAAATAGCTTACGAAATGGTGTCAAAACACCATCAGGTGCAATTTGTAAACACATCTATGTCAGGTCTCAAAACACAATAGTAATCACAAATACTAACCTCTTGCCAGAATATACTTACCAAACTAGGAATTGTCCTACCAGCAACAGTAAAAGAGGAACTTGTGCAAAGTGGCTTGTATGTAGGCCACTCCGAAAGTAGTGCCTCCTATGATCACTCGTCCTAGTGCCCCCTGATGATCAGAGGGCTGGAGAACCTCTCCTATGGGCTTGTTTTGCTTGGAGAAGACTCAGGGGAGACCTCACTGTGGCCTTCCAGTACTCGAAGGGAGCATATAAACAGGAGGGGCAACGCCTGTTTACAAGGATGGATAGTGATAGGACAAGGGGGAATGGTTTGAAACTGAGACAGGGGAGGTTTAGGTTAGATATTAGGAGGAAGTTTTTCACACAGAGGGTGGTGACGCACTGGCACAGGTTGCCCAAGGAGGTTGTGGATGCCCCATCCCTGGAGGCATTCAAGGCCAGGCTGGATGTGGCCCTGGGCAGCCTGGTCTGGTGGCTGGCATCCCTGCACATAGCAGGGAGGTTGAAACTAGATGGTCATTGTGGTCCTTTTCAACCCAGGCCATTCTATGATTCTATGATTGATTCTATGATTCTATTTATTTTCTTGGAAGTGCAACAGCTACAAAGAGCACAGTAACACTGATAGGAAAAATTCTCTGCTACAAAAGGCTATTTTTCAACACAGCCATCACCATTACCTATGCCCTTTTGCCACCAATGATCAAGAGCCTTCATGCTGTGCTCACAAAAATCTCCACTGGCAGAGGTGACTGTCACTGTTCCCACTTGCTGAAACACACCACCACCGCCTCACTGTGATCACATACACTCTTTGGTCCCCATAAGTGTTCAGCAAATCTGAATGAATGCCAGTGGGTGCTACCTCTCTGCATGGAAGAATTTTGCTTCATACACACTTCCATGTCAAACCCTATTTTGTCAGACTGCCCTTCTGCTGCCATCTGTCATACAGCAACAACATGGAATGGGACACTGGTGGGAAGGTTCAGCCTCTACTGCTGCACCACCAACAGCTGCCTCTGATGTTGCAGGCCAAAATCATAAAATAGGAGGCATTACTTTCAGAGCTGCCCTCATATTCATGCATTGTATTTGTGATGCTTAGGAAAGTGAAGTAGCCTTCCCTAAAACTGCTCTTCTAAACAAGGCCTAAGAGTGACTGTCTTTGTGCCCAAGAGGAAAGAACGTAACCCCTACAATACAGAATTGTCTAACAGATAACATTTGTTTGAGTTCTGGAAGCACTGGTATTGTTTACAATCACTGCTGGTTTTGTGAAAAAACAACAGCAAAAAAATCAGCACCAGAAATTGGGGCAGGAGGGAAGGAAGAAACCACTGTGTGATTCCACTACTACAGCAACTGTCTACACAATTGAAACCCATTTTTCCCAATTACATACACAAAGGTCCACTAGAGCCTAGATAAGGATAGATAACAGTTTCTGTGCACATCTAATAATGAAGTTCATTCTGATTCCTTGAGAAGGAATACAGAACAGCAAAAATTCTTGAAACTTGAGTCACAAAAATGAATCTCTCCCATTGGTTAATAATGATAGTGAGGGAGCATTGTGAATCAGACTCCACTTTTTGATTAGCAAGTAAAGTGGTAATAAAAATACACATGAAGCAATGATGAGGCTTTGTTTGCAAGCCACTTATATTTGCATATATTTAGATCCTTACAGCTGACTGGATTGCAGAGAGAGGAATATTTCTAAGAGAAATTCCTTTCACATCTGCAGCCCTTGCCTGCATTCCAGCAGCCCACTCCCTTCATGTGGCATTCATTTACATAGATATGAAAACAAACTTATCAGTCACAAAAGCCTGCTGTTTAGATGTCCCCTCTCTCACATGTTATACAACATTACAGCATTAACCATCACAAATTTTACTCATTTAGATAAGGACACAGACAATGAAAGCCCCTACCCTATTAAAGTAACATACTCATCTCATTCGAGCTAACAGCAATTTTCTACTGACTTCAATGGAGCTGACTACTGCTTTTAATTAAATCATAATGAGTCACAAACAATACTGCTGATCAGCACAAAATGAAAGTTGAATAATCACAACTTCAAGATATCTTTTGCATGATAAAAACAACACAAATTGAACTATGTTTTACATTTTAAAATCCAAAGTCCAAAAGAATCAAACAAAATAAGTCTGCATTTCAAAACTACAAAGTTCCTAAAGTTTCAGCAACTCAGACTGATCACCCACTGGTTTCTAGAGAAAGAGAGGAATATTTGTTCCCCTTCAAATATTTATTCATTTTTCCTGAATTTAGACATTCGTTCCTAGAACCTGGCAGTCCATAACTCAGCTGCCAAAATCTGTAACAAAATGAGGGGCTGTAGAAGGGGAAACTCAGAAACAGTGACATTACTGCTCGGACATTTCCTGAGTAATTAGTCTTTTTACCTCTTCAAAGCAGCACAGTATTCGGGACTCCTTTCTCCTGAAGAGCTGCAGAGCTTTTTACTTGGATCCTAGATAGCCCACAGCTGTCAGCTCTCTTGCCAAAGCGTCCTTGACCATCATCCTCCTTTAAAGTCCCCTGTACAAGGGCCTTACAGGGCACAGAAACACTTTTAAGATTCAATTCCTTTTTCAAACTCTTCAAAGTTTACTTTGGAGTTGTGCTGGTTTTCTTTTCTCTCACTGCTGCTGAGGAATAGCACAGAGTCCAGACGCGGCACCGAAGGAATGAGAGCCCATAAACCACTTCCAGATGTGCTGAACGATGATGCAGCCCCAGATCTGGCAAACTTGCCTTAGAGCTTCATCTAGCAGATTGCAAATAAATCCCACAAGACAAAAAGTCTTAAGGGGGTGGAGGAAAGAAGGAAACAAACTGTTCCAGAAGTTACTTAAACTGTCTAGTTGCAGGTTAGGTTTCTAGTCATTATTTATGGTAAATGTGAACAGATAACTAGTGTGCAAGAGCCAAACAACAGCATGCCAAAGTCGAAATGAAAGGCAACATTTTTCCAGTGTCTGTTGGCACAGTTATTGCAAGTATGAAACTAAGCAAAATTTGCAAACTTCAACTCTGAACATGCACGCTGACTTAAACTGCCTCTGCCCCACATCTCTGAGAAATTAGAGAATCTAAACCCAAGGGTTTGGATTGGAATCAAAGGGGCTTGAGATTAAGGAACCTTGCAGGTGTTGGTACTCGGCCTTTTAAGCTCTCCTGGAATGCTATCACAATTTTCGTTCTCTATCACTTTTTTTTTACTCCAATTCTCTCCCTCTTGTCTAGGAACCTTTCTTTTATACGTTTTGCAATGATAAAAACAACACAGATTGAACTATGTTTTACAATTATTTATACATTTTAACACAAGACTTCCATCAGTGGTGAAAAGAGTAATAATAGATCTGAAATTATTTTTCACATGAGACAGTGCAAAACTTAGAAAAAAGTACAACGGCTGCTCTGAAACTGATGGCTCCTATTTTATGATGTTGGCCTGATGTCAGAGGTGGATGTTGGAGGTATGGCAGTAGAGGTTAAACCTTCCCATCAATATTCCGCTACATTTTGTTACCATGTGACAGATGGCAGCAAAGAAGCAGTATGACAGATTGGTGTCTGACACGGAGGTGAATGTGAAGTAAAGGGATGGAACTGAAATGTGCTGTGTGGAAAAAATGGCACCCATTGACATTCATCAACGCTTGCAGAATGTTTATGGAGACCAAACAGTGGATATGAGTACAGTGAGGCAGTGGGTGGTATGTTTCTACAGTGGTAACAGTGACAGTCACAGCTAGGGCAGATTTTTGTGCATGTGGCATGCACGCTCTTGTTCATTGCAGTGGAAAATGCATAGCCAGTGGTGGTGACTGCGTTGAAAAGCAGTCTTTGGTAGCTGACAATATGCTCCATCAAATAGCATTATATTGATTCTCATCTCTGTTGTAGTTTCCAAGGAAATAAATAGGAGGCATTACTTGCAGAGCAACCTACATATTTAATTTAAAATGCGGGTTTATAGTTTTAGAGGTTTGCCAGTGATTGGTATTCCATTACAACAAGTATAGAATCATAGAATCACAAGGTTGGAAAGGACCTACAGGATCATCTAGTCCAACTGTCCTCCCATTACCGTTGCTACCACAAGCTACTAAACCATACCTCATAGCTCCTCATTCAGATGCCTCTTGAACACTGCCAGGGACGGCAACTCCACCACCTCCCTGGGCAGGCCAACAAACTGAAAAAGTGGACATCTAGAGATATGTGTCAAAATTCCAGCAGGAAAGGAGCACTGCAGACAAGGGCTTGGGTGTCCTGGTGGGAAACAGGTTGGCCATGAGCCAGCAGCATGCCCTAATGGGCCAGAAAGCCAATCGCATCCTGGGGTGCATTACAAAGAACCTACTGCAGGGAGCCTGCTTTAGCAGGGGGCTGGACTTGATGATCTCCAGACAATCTTCCAATGCATACAACTCTGTGATTCAATGTAATGTTTAATAAATTAATTTATTTTTTATTAAAGAGAAGTGTAAAGCCCTGCTACTGTGGTCAAGGGGTGGTCTCTTGCAGGGCAGCTGTGGGTCCTGGCCACTGTCAGCCCTCCTCTTAGGGGGCTGCTGGGCCCTCTCAAGCGAGTGGCCAGGAGTGGAGGGGCTGCTGCCCTGGGCAGAGGGACCTGCTCCATCATGGGGCTCCTCCGCCTCCCTCGCTGTGCATGAAGCGTCAGCCTCTGCTGTTCTGGGCTGCTCCTCTCTGTTGAGAGTTATGCTGCTGCCAGAGAGTCCAATCTGTGACATGAGGGTCACTTGTGGGGAGGCTGCAGGGCCAGGGGCAGCCACAGGGCTATCCTCCTGCCCCCTGGCTTCAGGGCCCCCCTCCTGCTCTCCTGACACAAGGGAGCCCTGCAGGCCTCCTTGCCACACTGACGAACAAGGGTGTCAACGAGCTCCCAGATGAACATCTCCATTCTGTCCTCCAGGGCAGGCTGCATCAGCTCCACCTACTATTCGCTGTGCAGCTGGATGTCACACAGGGCATTCAGGATTAAGCCCTCCACTGCCATCCACCAAGTGAGCATCAAAGATGGCTCGCAGCTCTTGGAGCAGCCATGGCAGAACAGGTTCCAGGATCTCCTGGTGCTGCCTAAACAGATCTGCCCAGGCCTAAGGCTGGAGACTGCCTACCATAGAGTCCTCCTCTGCCTCCTCATTGTCCTGATCTTCTTCCCCCTCATCCTGTGCTTCTTCTGCCTCCTCATCCACTTCCTTCTCTGGCAACAGCAAAGGGGATAGCGAAGGAGACAGCAAAGGGCTGGATCTGCTGTAAATGGGAGCTATGGCTTCCTGGAAGCAGGGAGGTACAAGTGGTGCTGGAGGCCAGATGATGAAGTTCAGGCCCTCATCATCATCCCACACAGCAACCTTGACTGCTTCCATGACCCTCCTGCAGAGAGGGCAGCTTTTCTTCTGCTTGCCCCACCACAGGATGCAGCTGAGGCAGAACTCATGATGGCATGGCACCACGTAGACAATCTCCTTGCGCACATAACGGCAGATGGGACATACCCATTCCTGCTCTGCTGCCATGATCCTCACTCCGCAGCTAGCAGGGGAGTGAAGATGAAGAACTCCTCTCCAGTAATGCCACAGGTGTGAATGTTGCACACTGCAAGAGGGAGAGAGGCCACAGTCAGTCACTGTCCCAGGGACAGAGGGAAGAAACACCCACGTCCCTCAGCAGGACATTCTCCAGCCCCACATCTGGGCTGCCGCATGCTATCACTGCACACTTCCAGCTACTGCCCTCCCTTCCCCTTTCCTTTTCTCCTGGTACTGCTGTTTGCCTACAGCTCCAGCCTCTGGGCTGTACCTTCACAGAGGCCCATCAGGTGTCCGTGTCCCTTGTCCCTCTGTTTTTTGTATCCAAAATACCAACTGAACTTGTCTAAAAACAGTTTCCAAAGTTTCAGAGAATACCAGACATTTCTTCTCCCCCCCCCCCCCCCCCTTTTCTTTTTTCGTTTTTCTTTTTGCATTTTAAATATGCCTGCAAGATCCATAGCTTCTAAAATCTGCTACTTTCCCTTGTTCTTGTAGAGGAGAGCATTCATTAATGTACTCAGCACCTCTCCTCTGCAACCTCACCCCATTTGAGTGCTCTGTGATCCTCAAGAACAAAGCAAATGGCATAAACATGATGTTTTGGTGGTGACAGACTGGTGGAGGGAAGAAAGTGACACTGTGGATGTGACAGCCCTAGTCCAGTTTTGAGAGCCGAGACTTTGTGGAAGAGAGAGACTGGAGAGCTGGACAGAGAGGAACCTGACGAGGTTCACCCAGGACCAATGCGAAGTCCTACACCTGGGGATGAATAACCGCATACACCAGTACAGGTGAGGGGCTGACCTGCAGGAAAGGAGCTCTGTGGAAAAGGACCTGTGTGCCCTGGTGGGCAGCAGGTTGGCCATAAGCCAGCAGTGTGCCCTTGTGGCCCAGAAGGCCAGTGGGATCCTGGGGTGCACTGCAAAGAGTGTGGCCAGCAGGTAGAGGGAGGTGACCCTCTTGCTCTCCTCTGCCCGGCTAAGGCCACATCTGGAGTGCTGTGTCCAGGCCTAGGCTCTCTGGTTCAAGGGCAGGGAACTTCTAGAGAGCCCAGCAGAGGGACACTCAGGTAGTGAAGGGCCTGGAGCATCTCCCTTATGAGGACAGGCTGAGAGCCCTGGGACTGTTCAGCCTGGAGAAGGCTGAGGGGGGATTTTATTGATGTTTATAAATATCTCATGGACCGAAGTCAAACGGACAGGGCAACGGGCGCATCCTGGAACACACAAAGTCAGCGGCCTATCGCTCAGCCCGCACTGCCACGGCCAAGTTAACAAGAAGCCTGTGACACACCTCTGAGGGACGTCTCCGCCCCACCGCTCCCCTCAGGGCCGTAGGGCGCCCGCCCCGCCGCCATCACGTGACCCGCGGCGGCCGCCCCACCGCCTCCCGCGGGCTCGGCGCTGCCCCTTCCTCCCTCCTTCCCCGCGGCCTGTCCTGGCCGCGCGGTGCATTGTGGGAGCGGCGCTAAGATGGCGGCGGCCGCCGCTGGGCTGAGCTGGAGGCGGGTGTCTTCCTTCACGGGGCCGGTGCCGCGCTCCCGTCACGGGCACCGCGCGGTCGCCATCCGCGAGCTGGTCATCATCTTCGGAGGCGGCAACGAGGGCATCGCCGACGAGCTGCACGTCTACAACACGGGTGCGCGGGGCGGGGCGGAGCGGAGCGGCGGGCGCGGCCCCACCGCGGGCGGGGGTGGGGAGCGCAGGGCGGCGGGGAGCCGAGCGCTGCGGCGCTGTCACGTCCCTCCAGGGCTCGGGCTCTGGGCTCGGGCCCGCTGCCCGGCCGGGGGTGGCGCCCTAACACTGCCCGCAGCCTCCCGCCCTGCCCCAAGGCTGCTGACTGGAAAAACGTCGCCCGCCTCGGGCAGGGCTCCGGGAGTCGCGCCGCGCCCGCGTAGTGCCGGCTTCGTTCCTGGGGAAGGGAGTAGAGCAGAACGAACCGACGCACACATCTCGCTGAGGAAAGCGAATGTGCTGCCTTCGGGAGGCTTTCCAGGCAGGGAGCTGCTTCAGGCTCGTCTGTGTGCTGAAGATGGGATGTCTGAAGAGTTACTCCGTGCCGTGCTGTATAAGGCTGGGAAACTTCGGTGCGGTTTCAGCTGTGGGCCTGAAGCGGGGGAGTTGAGTGGCTGAGCGGTGCTCCACAGCTGCTTCTCGTTGGCTGCTGGTAGCGTGTACCGATAACGTGAAGGTTGCAGCGTGCAGGCTGTGCTTTCAACTCACCGACTTTTAGGACTCATTCAGAAATGCCTTCCCCACATACTCCAAAAAGGAGTTTGTTTTTCCATTGTAGTGTAAAAGTGTACTTAATCACGTTTCCGGGAGGCAAGGGAGGGGTCTCTTAACCGTGCTCTTGTGACAAGTAATCAAAATAAAGCTTTTAGGTATGAACATAGGTTGCTCTGAAAGTAATGGCTCCTATTTATTTCCATGGAAACTGCAACAGATACAAAGAACGCAGTAATGCTATTTGATAGAGCAAAATCTCAGCTTCAAAAGACAATTTTTCAACACAGTCACCGTCCTTAGCTGTGCATTTTTGCCATGGATGAGTAAGAGCCTGCATGCCTGATCATAAAAAACTGCACTGGCAGAGGTGACCCAGTGTTTCACCATTCACCACCTCACTGTCCTCACATCCATTGTTTCGTCCATAAATGTTCAACAAGTGTCAGTGAATGGCAGTGGGTGCCATTTCTCTGCATGGAGGAATTCAGTGACACACCTTTGCTTCATACACACCTCTGTCAGACTCCATTCTGTCAGATTGTCCCTCTGCTGCCATCTGTCAAATGGCAGCAACATGTAATGAGGTGTTGGTAGGAAGGTTCAACCTCTGCTGCTGTACTGCCAACATCCGCCTCTGACATGGTGGGCCAACATCATAAAATAGAAGGCATTACATTTGGAGCAGCTTTTAAATGCCTTTTAGAACAAGGGTTGGAATAGGTGCCTTTTCAGTGAGTCTTAACTTCATATTTTTATTTTTCTGCCCAGACTCCAAAAGTGTACACCCCTTTGCTGCAGTGGCAGGAAGGGCCACAACTCAGTTGTTGCAGTCCCCAGGCAGATGTTTGGTTCAGACTGACCTTTTTTGGCTGAGGGCTGAGGTGCAGGGCTGTGACCTGGAATGCCTGAGCTTGGGTCCTACTGTGGGTGTGATGACTTACAGAGACCTGGCACACAGGGAGGACTACTTAATACCCTGCAGCAGTGGCCACTGGAAGCTTTGAAGTTCACACCTTTCTTCTTCTTAAGACATGAAAAAAAAGCTTTGGAAAAGGAGAATGCAATGTTTCCTGTAATTCCTTAGTTCCAATACAGTTTAAACAACAACGTGCTACTGTATCAGCCAGTCTCAGTTTTTCTTTCCTGCCTCTGTATGTCTCCTCTCCCTTTTCAGTGCGGTACTCGGTGGATATAAACATTGGTTCCAGAATTGTGTAATTAGTTTTTCAATAGGGCTATTAAGTCCAGGCACACTGCCACGCTGCTGCAGCTATGATCATTCTGTTTCTAGGACTGGCGCTTTGGCTTAGTATAGTTGTCTCTTTCGTGTGGAACAGCACTCGTGTTCCTCGTTAGCTTCTTTTTTCAGCAAGTCTATTAAATTGCTATATGACACTTAGTAGCTGTCTTGGTGACCTCAGATTCATATACTGAGTAACATTGGTTTCACAGAGGTGCTGGGAGATTGTTTTGACTGTTTTGTTTATTGTTTTGTTTTGTTTTTCTTAAGTGTTTTAAATCAATTTACTGGTGTTTTGTTTTAAGGCATAATGTTAAGCAGCCCATTCACAATCATGTACTGGTAAAGGTAGTTATTTAGACAGCAGAGATGTTTTAAAAATACACTTTTTCTCCATGTTTCAGTGTTTAAATCCTTTTTTTTTTTTTTCTTTCTTGTTTTTTTTTTTGAACTGTAGCTACAAATCAGTGGTTCCTTCCTGCTGTAAGGGGAGATATTCCTCCAGGCTGTGCAGCGCATGGATTTGTTTGTGATGGTACCAGAATACTAGTCTTCGGAGGAATGGTTGAATATGGAAGATACAGTAACGATTTATATGAATTACAGGTAGGAGATGTTTGAAAATGTTCCAGTTTTGTGGAGTACTTCATTTATGTACTTAGGAATAAGCACATTTTACATTACCAGCTGTGATACGAATGAAGATATGTCTGATTTTGCATTTCTCGTGTTTAAGGCAAGTCGATGGCTCTGGAAGAAAGTAAAACCTCAAGCTCCTTCCACTGGATCACCGCCTTGTCCTCGACTAGGCCACAGCTTTTCTTTATATGGTAACAAGTGCTACTTATTTGGTGGCCTGGCAAATGAAAGTGAGGATTCAAATAATAACGTTCCCAGGTATGCTGGTTGGGATTGATCTCAATGACTAAAAAAAGCAACAAAAAAAGACTAGATGCAACAACTTTGAAGTGGAACATTCTAGGGAGACTGTCCTGCATGATGCACTGATTGTAAGGTGAACAGGTTACGTGCTAAGAATCATAGAATCATAGAACCACCAAGGTTGGAAAAGACCTACAATTCTGCTGGTCACACTGAACAGAGCATGGACTGAAAGCTCTGACTTTTTTTGAGAGAAGCCTGAGTAGACTTTGATACTTTGCCTGGGTGATGTTTTTTAAGAACGCTTGCTAGCTAGAATTAAATACATAAAGTCTCATGGGTCATCAGGGAATTCACAATGGAATTTTCACCTATAATGCTGTGGAAAAGAGTTAAAATCTTTTCAGAGTAACAGCTGGAGTTGCCCTTATGATCAGTAAGAATTTCTATGACGCTGAAATTTAATACCGTGTTGACCTACAGTTGAGAGTGCTTGTATTCACTGAGCAATTTGAAACTCATTAAACAAGAGGCATCCGGAGTGAGTGCCAAGATTCAAAAGTTACCTAAAAATAACTTACCAACATTAACGCATGGCTAATTGTCTGTTGGGCAGCCTGAACACATCAGAAAAGCAGCAGCTTCTTTTCACCTTTGTTGCCTTGGATTTGCAGAAGTTCTTGAACATCCCGTGTGCAGTTCTTACAGCTCTGCTGTTTATTCCAAGTTTCTCCATATGTAGTAATTTCAGCTAAGAATATTGTTTGCCTGTTTGGAATGTTTTTTTGATGAATCATAGCGCATGAATTACGGTATGAAAGACTACTTACTATCTTAGAGGCAAGAAGCTACCATAGTTCATTTTATGTTTTAAATTAGTTTTATTTAGGTACTGCCCATAATGCCATCAGATGTTCTGGGGTTTTAAAATTCTCCACTGTTCCAAGGCAGAAGTCATAATACGTGGAAGCAATAGGGGTTTAAAGCTCACTTAAAATCTTGTTAATAAACATACTTTTCATTCTTCCTCAATAATTCTCCAGATATTTAAATGATTTCTACGAACTGGAGCTGCAGCACGGATCTGGAGTTGTTGGCTGGAGTATTCCTGTGACAAAAGGGATCTTGCCATCTCCCCGAGAATCACACACGGCCATCGTGTACTGCAGAAAAGATTTGGGAGTTCCAAAGATGTATATTTTCGGAGGGATGTGTGGCTGTCGGCTTAACGATCTTTGGGAACTTGACATAGGTGAGTTTGTTTGCCAGTAGAAGTTCAGGAACCTCACTGGCTATGAGGAAATTAAAAGTATGTGAGGATTAATGGCATTCTGTGGTGCTATGGAGGATTACACTGTGGTGTGAACCTTTTGTAATTTTTGAAATGCGACAGATACAGCATTGTTTACTTTTACTATCCTCACTGATTTGGGTTATGCTGTGAGGTTGTTGTCTGAGATCGCTTTAAAGAGTGTCCTGTGGTAACTGTGTTGAATAATCATGAAGAAAGTAGGTTTAATGTATCCCTTTGAAAAACAGTTGTTGAGAGTTTTGTGTGATTTTTTTAAAAGAAGCTCTAAGTGTGTGTTATTGCACTTTCTTTTCTAAATTGGCCACCTTAAAAGGTGAAATTTTGTTCAGTTGAATTCAAGAGGTATGTTCCCACCTAAACCCCAGGTAGTAAAATACACAGCAGTAAGTTATTTGAGGATTTTTATTCTTTTTCTTTTAGAAACCATGACCTGGTCAAGACCAGAAACTAAAGGGACAGTACCACTTCCTCGCAGTCTCCATACGGCCAATGTAATAGGAAACAAGTATGTCTGTTGTTAAAAGCTCAACTATAGAAAGGTACACCTAGTAGGAGAATGGTGATGCTTATCCACTACTGCTCAGTATAAACCATCAGCCCTGTAGAGTGCTTCTCTGCTTCTGTTACTCTACCTCAGTGGAAATTTAAAAGTATTATTTTTAATTTAGAGTTATGAAACTGGCAGTGTTTCCATACAGCAGGATGGTCTGCTCAACCCACAGGCATTTTTCCAAGCTTCTCGATGTATCTCGGTGCATTCTGGGGCAGAATCAGCTGGACCTGAGCTGGCTCTGCCAGGAGCCAACTTCAGTGCCTCTCTGTCTGTGACAGGGAGATACCTACACAATGTAACTGGCCCAAATAATAGAATTAGCTCTAGGCAAAACCATTCTGTATTTTTTGTGGACCACTTTTTCTGGGGTCTGTTCTTCATTATTTCACTTTTTGTCAGTATGACTTGTTTTGTCAGATAGCACCGACAAAATGGACTTTTAAACATGCATTTCAGTCCATTTCATATCAGTTTACAAGCCCAGGTGAGGAGAAAGAGGCAACAGATGGGGAAGAAGTGAAAAAGCTTTGTGTTTTCTGAGCCAGGAGCTTAGCTTTTATTTCTTTTTTTTTTTTTTTTTTTTTAATAGATAAAGTTTTGTTAGGTTGTAGCCTGCATTGTGCTTTAACGTTTCGATGCCCAACTTAGGTACCCGCCTTCTAACTATAGAATTATTTATTGAGAGATCTGCAATGAAAGTGTAGAAATTCCATGTAAATGCATGATTTTTGGAGAGTCTCAGCAGTTTGGTGGTTTGTGAAAAGATGAAGTAGTAACTTCTGTATCTGGGAAGTTGTTTGAATTTGTTGTTCGGCTGTTCTGTTTTTGATCAGTTAACTTACTCAAAATTTTCAAAAGGTGGATGTCTGCAGCAAGACTCCCATACAATCTGATGTAAACCAGAACTGTAAAGCACTGGAAATTTTCTGCTTTGTCCTAGTTTGAGAGAGCACATGCGGCAGGTCTGGAAATGTTAACTGGCTTTTCTTTTCTTTTTCCCTCTTCCCTCTTTTCTTTCATTTCAGAATGTATGTTTTTGGTGGATGGGTTCCACAGTCAGCAGGAGGTGAAATTTCTACTCATGATGGTGAATGGAAATGTACCGGTTCATTTGCTTATCTTAATTTGGGTTAGTGTTTCTGTCTTTCTGGGAGTGGGCATTTTGAATTAATTCTTTCCTAACAGAATAGAATAATAATAATAAACGCTCTGAAGATGCTGAGGAAAGTTTGAAGACATACAGCTGCAAACCCAGCTGACCACAGAGATACAACCCTTTTCTTCAACTTTCTTAAGAAGTTATTGTGTTTTTTTCCTTTGGAACATTCAGCAGTACATTTGCTGATGCAAATCTTTCTTCATACATCTTTAGCACTAGGTAATATAGGTAGTACTTCTCCATTTACACACAAGGCAGATCCTGACATGAGTTTTTTCTGAATTGCAATGGAACTGTCCCTGCTGTTGTATTTGAAAATTGATCCTGTATTAGTTGAACGTAGCTTGCAAATTAATTGGAAAGTGACTTTCTTGTTGTAATACTGAAAATGCAAATACAATCATTATAAAAACAGAGATAATTGATTTCCATTTGCTTTGAGCAGTTAAGTGTATTAACAAATGTATGGCTAGTTTTGAAAAATGTCTAGAAACTAAATTTTTTGAGTTTCATTTGCTAGATACCACAGAATGGATAGGCCTGATCTCAGATTGCCAGGAAGACAAAAGTAACTTGTTACCAGGGCCAAGAGCAGGACACTGTGCTGTAGCAGTTGGCACTCGTCTGTATATCTGGAGTGGTAGAGATGGTTACAGAAAAGCTTGGAACAATCAAGTTTGCTGCAAAGATCTTTGGTACCTTGATACTGGTGAGTCAGAGATAAATAAAGGAATTGTTCAATGCTCTGTATTTTATTAATGTGTAGGAAGCTGTCGTGATCAGAAGCTCTGAAGCTGTAGCAAACACAAAGGTTTAAAGCGTATTCCTATGAACCATACTTGGCAGTCAGTTGTTCGAAGGCTACAGCTGTAGTTCCATCTGAAAAAAAAGTCATAAAAAGTTATGTTTAAAGCCCCTGAAGGAACGTTGTGGCTAAATTCTGTATTGCATGCCATAGTTGATAAAAACAAGGTTCTAACAAATGTTTTACCTAAACTCAAAGTTCCTCACATCTCTTCTGAGAGTGATCTTTTCTGTTGCTGCTATTTTTTTTTTACCAAACCTCTCCTTCTCGTGGGATCATTGCTGCTGCTGCTGCTTCCTCATCTCCTGGACTGCTAAAAGATACAATTGAATCAGAGAAAGGACCAAATTGTTCTGGGGCTGAAGGGATTTTTGGAGCACTGATTGCTCATTAGTAGCTGAAATGATGGATATTTATTTGATAGCAGGATCCTGAGATAGTACTTGGGAGTGAGGGGACCAGAATAGTACTTTCAGGTGAGAGTTCCTGTCTACTCAAGCAGGAGTGTGAGTTATTGGAGACTGTGAACTATTTAGGGTAGTGGAGAACATGTTTTTGTTGTTTTTTTGGTTATTGTTTTGTTTTTCCCCCTCTGAAAGAGTTGAGTAAAAAAAGGAGTAGTAAGGGAAGAGTGCGTCCTAGTCAGGCATCAAGGCAAGCTAGGGGAGCAGGTTGTTGGCAGTGAGTCATGCCTGGGCTTCAGCCTGCACAAAAGTTTGAGGGAAAGTTCACTTCAACTATAAAGAGCAAGCAAAAAGGAAGTGCAGTCTTGTGTGAATTCTTTCCAGGAATATGTAAAGCTTTAGGAGTCAGAGCTGTGTCCAGTCTTCTAGGAGAAGACGAGGATCTCTTATGTGTGTGACGCCTATGGTGATGTCTACACAACCCAAAGACATACCAGCAACAGAAAACCCAGCTGTTCAAACCCTAAGAAAAGGCATAAAAATGTCATTATTTCTGAATGCTCTGGAATGGCAATTTGCAATTTTGTGCTTGACTTGGCACTTTTGACATTGTCTCCTGCTTATTTTGGTATATGTCGTACGTAAGTGAGAAGGGAACTCTTGATTTTGCTGGCATTATATTGATATTTCTTAAACTGTTAAAAGAGAGCAATTTCAAACATGGCATCTGTGTCTTCCTGGTTTCTTGTAGAGAAACCTCCAGCGCCCTCACAAGTCCAGCTGATTAGAGCTACAACCAACTCTTTCCAAGTGAAATGGGATGAAGTACCTACTGTTGAAGGATATCTTCTTCAATTACATGCTGACTCACCAGTGCCATCAGCAGCTGGAACACCTGGCACTGGGGTTCCTGAGACATCAGTGCTGAGTTCACAAGGTAGTCATCAGATCGCTTTATGCTATTGCTTGTGCAAAGTCAGAGTAGATATTTGTGTAAGTAATGAATACGAGTTTGTTTTAAAAAATAAGATAATTTTGAGAGACCCTATTTCTTTGACTGTTCCCGAAATACATTTGTCGTAATTGTAGAAAACTCAGCTTTAACCTGTCTCTGTCTGTTCTGGTCAGCTATCTGAATGATGAAGTTATCTGTGCAGTGCTGGGTTGTTTGTGAGCAGGTAGTGAGGAAGGGATCTTAACTGACTGTTTGGCCATGCAGTTTCATTTCAGTCTAACAACCGAGTCATCCTTTAGGCAACTTCATGTTTCCCTCTTGCTTACTGGAATAGATTCCACCCAACATAATACTAAGCTTTGTGTAACCGATTGGAATTTGCTTTTGTTTACCTGAAAGGTGGCTCTTCTCTACATCAAAGTCCACAATCATTGCCTAGTGTCCCTTGCCCAGAAATGAAGGTGGATCATCCCAGCCAAGCAAATAATGTCATTCCTAATAACGTAAGTGTAAACTGGCAAACACCGAGATGGCAAAGTAGCGTGGGAAGTGAGAGAACTGCCAGATACTTTCCCAGTTTTTAAAACCCCTGCACACCTTTAGACCTTAGGAAACCCCCAAATCAGACAACAAAGAAGACACCTGAAGTGCTTGTTCACTTTCTTATGATCATCTAAGTTTCATGATTGATGCAGTCTTTGAAGTCCTCTTTGTGTTAATGTGTAAAGGAAACTGTGACTGTATTGACTTCCAGAATGCTAACTGGGAGCCTGTTAACAGTAGAAGTATTTTACATCCTCAAAATGTTCATGAAATCAATCTGGGAAGCAGGAAGGGTAATGCATGTTCCTTCATTGTTAGGGTTTTCATGCAGTTTTAGATATTCCACTGTTCTGCCAATTTGAAAGAAAGAGAGAGGAAAATCTCTGCCTAGGGGATCACAATTTTAGAAATGTAGGCCTTTTCTTAGTTGGGTAAGCCCTCAGATCTGTATGGAATCCATAATGTATTTTTGTAGAAAACAAATGTAGAAGTATTCTGAATTTTACTAACAGTAGAAATCTTAAATATGTACCAGGAGAGCATTGGGTGAAAGTTTTCCTGTCATTTTGCTGTCCCCCAGTCCCCATTTTTCATCTGCCTAGTGGACTAAATGTATGCATCAAAGAGCTTCCACGTAATAAGAATGTGAGCTTGCTCAGATACAATGTAGTATAGGATAGGGGTACTTCTAAGTCAGTTTAGGGCTCGAATCTTTGTTTTATATGGCTAAAAAAATGTGGATTCTTAGGTTGTTTGCTTGTTTCAGTTTAAAACGCTAAGGGTATTTGCTGGAGGACTTTCATTTGTTGCTTTTGAGCAAGGGTTTTCATGCCATGTTTGCAACTGACATTTCTGAACTTGGCAGTTACATGTTAACCGATGTATTGTTTTGGTAGGTCCAACTTTCCCTTTCATCCAACTCACTGTTAAAAACAGAAGGAAAAGAAAAGGTTGCAGCACCTGAAAACAAGATTACACAGGAGACTATGAAAAACCATGCAGATGCAACAGGATTCAAAGAATCAAATGCCCCTTCTCTTTTGCCTGTTTGTACTTCAAGTAAGATATCTATAGAATAAAAACTAATAAAAAAGCAAGTGTTAAATTCATCTAATAAACACAAAGTAAGATTATTTGCCTTGCAATTTAAAATTAATTTAGATGCCCTTTGTAGTTTATAAAATTCCTTGTGCTAGCTAACACTGTGCGTATTTTTAGAAGGTATGAGGAAAAATGAGATGTTCAGTGGGGTGAATCCAGGCCCAAGCACATGATCTGTTTATATTTGATTTTTATGTGATTTAGATGGCGTGACTGTTTTTATTATCTTCAGTGTAGTTTAAGTATTGCATGGAAATTTTGGGTCTTAGTGCTGAGTGAGAAAGAGACTTGCACTGTCGTCGATGAAGTTGATTGTTATGAAACTGATGTTCATTTGTGTGGGTGTTTCTTTTTTTTTCTCAAATGAATTCTTTCATCACCAAGTGGATACGGAGTACATCTAACACAAATGAAATTGCAGTTTTAATTCAACTGTGTACGTATGTCTGGTTATGGCTATGCAGACAGGATCTTACTAAGCCTTATACATAAGGAAAGCATTTGCTTTATTTGTTCACGGTATTCCTTATCGATTTCATAATCAGATCTAATCTAAATCTCTGTTTTTATGTGAAACCAAAGCCATTAGATTAAGTTGAGATCTGTATTGGGTATCATCAGTATTGAATTCTGGTTACTGTTTTCTTTTTCTAAGGTCCTCAGACTTCAGCAAATGTAGGTGAATTACATGACTTGGACAAACGAACTGTAATTCCTGATGCTTCTGTATCCAGTACTGTCTCCAGCACACAAACTATGGTAACCCAGCAGGCTGTTAAAACTGAATCATCAAGTACAAATGGGGCAGTTGTTAAAGATGAAACTTCACTAACAACATTCAATTCAAAATCTGAAGGTTTGAAATGTGTTTCACATACTGTATTTTGAGCCGTATATATCTAAGGCCATCAGAGTTCCTGTAGTGTGGCGGGATTCCCATCTTGACTAGTGCCTGGGTTAGAGATAGGGCTTTGGGCTACGGAAGACCTCAGGCAGCCTGAATGATCTCTGCTGTGATTTACATATTTCTAAAAATCAGGGCATACATATACTTTCGTAAACCACTTTGTTTTCTGTAAGTGAAAAGTCCTTCAAATCTTTATGCAGATGCCTGTTTTATAAATAGCCATGGTGGGCAGTTTTGTTGCCTGTGTGTCATTTGCTTTCATCCGGCGATTGCTTTTTTTTAGTCAGCAGAAGTCTATTGCTTGTAACCTCAGATTTTCTTGATTTTAAATAACTGACCTCTGTAATGAGCGTGGCAGCTCACGTGGCTGGCTCACCACTAGGCAGACGTGATGACCTCTTTACAGCCTGTTTGAAATATACAAAACAAGCATCAGTACAGAAGCTAAGCATATGGGTGGTTCTTCACATCTTGTTTTTCTTGGAAATCAACAGGCTGTGCTGGCAGTTGTTTTGAGTGTTAGCTGAAGAATGGTATTCTCTTATTGACACTGAGTAATGTAATTTTTGCTGAACAGTATTGTTTTTTAAAAGCAAAACACAAGTATAGAGTACTAATATTCCGTTGTGTTGTTCATGTGCTTTGATTTATTTTTGAAGACTTATTTTTAAGTTTAAGAAGCATTATTTTCCCATTTGTTAGGATTGTTAAGAGATTAATTGCTCTTATTAATACAGTCTGAATTCTTTATGTCAGAAACAATGCGTTAAGATTTTAGGCTTAGTGATGACACTGTATGAACAGCTTATGTGACTCGATCTGATACTTCGCTTGATTGTTCACAATATTCTGTACTGATTTCATAATTGTGTCACACCTAGGGATAGAATTTCTGAGACCTGCCTTCCAAGTTCTCTATTATGTGCTTTTATCTGTAGTGTCAGGTCCTGTGAATATGAAGCAAGCCGAAATTAGTTGTCCGGGTTATAAATAGGACTGCATGCAAAAGAAGCTTGAGACACGCTTTTGCAGCAAACGCTTGTAAATGGCTGTTGAGGTCAACTCTGTGGACTTTGTTTTAAATTTTTCTTACAAGTTAAGCTTTTTCAATGTAACCTTTTGTTTCTAGCTGCTGAAACTGCTTATTTCATGCCTTCAACAAAGGTCAATACTGGACAGGCAAATGATTCACATTCCTCTGTAAGTCTGCAAAAGCAAAATCAAATTGTATTCTGTTGCTTAGTTGTAAGGGTTCTTCAGTGTTTTTCTTTAACCGTGCCTCTTTGACAGAGAAAAAAATGTGTATTTAGGGCTGGAAGTGAAAAATACAGGGGTAGACGTTTTCTGTTGTAAAACTAACTGCATTGCGCGGGTTAGATTTGAGTCTAAGTAGCAGTTGTTTAGCTGGGAGGAGATCCAAAAATGTGTTTCAGCTGTTGAATCACTTTAATCGACTGGCACAGTGGAGTGGGCTTTCTGCTGCATGATGTGCAAATGTGGGACGTTCTTCTGTCTGCACAACTGAATTTAAAATGAGATATGCATTAAATCAGGTGTAGTGTTAGCTGCTGATGTGTAGGTTTGAAACATAACTGAACTGACATCTTGATGTTTTTCCCTAGAAGAGATGGGGACTGGCTATGCAAGCTGTAAATACTTCCTGAAAAAAGTAAATGCCTCCTATTTCACCTGCTTACATTTTAATACACAAAACCAAGGTGCTATTTTTGCCACCAAAAGAGTGGAGCTAAGGATGGGAAGAAGCAGCAGCTATTTAAGAGTTGGGGTGCTTTTGTCAATAGCAGCTGACACTCCTGCCCCTTTTCCACACTAGCAGGAACACCATCTGTCTGTGCTGGACTGCACTGGCCGTGCAAATGCTCTTCCTGGTGCCTGGAGTCAAACAAGAAAGATGTCTTGTCTTTCTGGGGCAATCCACACACAGTTCCCATGCCTTCTACAGCCGTTGTCCCATGCCACAGCAGAGGCTCTGCTCTGAGCTGCAAGTTTAGCAGTTGCTTGCTGCAGGGAGTTGGGGCTGAAGTGTAGCAGAATCCCAGACAGAGCTGCTGACGTATGACCACGTCACACTTCTGTTAATCATTGAGCTTGTGATTACATGCTGCTCCACACACCTAGTTGTACAGCTTTAAGCTTCTTCCCCTCCCTGCTTCAACTAGAATGTCAGAGATGACATCCCAGCTGCAGTTACTCTATTTTTTAAGTGATGATCTGTTCCTAAATTTTTGAGAACCTGTTGGTTTTGAGCAATATGTTAATAATAAATGCATATTCATTTGAAATATAAAGAATAACTCACTGCTTTGAAAGGGAATTCTACATATTCTAGAATCTTGAAATGTTTTTTTTTAATGCTATATTGAAGCATGGATGGTCTACATAACCTGTTCTTCAAATACTAGAGAGCTCCGCAAAGACAGATGGCACCGGTGAAATCAAGGGAACGACAGTGGTATGATGTTGGAATTTTTAAGAACAGCAGTGCTGTGGTGAGCCAGTTCTACTTGCTGCCAGAGGAAGTCCTGAATGCCTCTAACAAGGTAGCTGCTGATTTTTCTCTGACGTAGCTTGCACTTGTGCATTTTCAGATATGATGCTCGTGTGCTTGACGAGGTGTGGGATTTTCTGATACTGCAGCACAAATTGATGGTTGCAGGAATTTTGTATTTTATGACCATGTAGTTCCTGGCAGATTTGGCCTACTTTTTTCCTAAACCAGACGCATCATCTTCTCTTGTTTTCTTCTAACTATATGGAACATCTTATTGTGCTGTTGCTAATTCTTTCCGTGTTTCTGTTTGTAGCCTTAGGAGGGAATTTTCAACTTAGTAAACTTTCAAGCCCCTGAAAACTGAACAGTAAAGAGCTTTGCAATCTGTGATTTCACTAGAGAAGTTTCAGTCCGTTTCTTCTCTGTCTCAAGGATTTTCACTTAGGAAATTTTAAAAATACTAATAACACCTATCATAGGATGTTTAATAAGATCAGATGTGGAGGTGTAGTGGGTTTTGTATTTGATTTCTGTAAGTTTATGTTGTTAAACTTAGAAGTTTGTATATTAACATACCAAATATGTGCAACTTGCAAAACCTGTGTAGTTTTGGTGGTGAAAGTATAAATTAATGATGTCTAAGTGGACTAGAAACAAAACTGATGACTGTGTCTCATAAATGGCCAGAAGTGCCTACAGTCAGGAGGCTTTTTCCCTTGAAAAGATGTCTGAGTTGATTTCGAACTCAGAAATCAGTGTTCACTTACACAGACTTGACACTTATCGCGTGTGATCTGGCCATCACCAAACGGTCAAATATTTAACCGTTCTTTCCTTTCACCGGAACAGAGTTCTGCTTTACCTGCGGCTCTTTACCCATTAGTAAACAGCTTAGGTCTGCTGCGTGTAGATGGAGCATATGAGAGAAGATAAAACCCATGGAGGATTTTAATCTCTGCTACATATGTATATGTTAATGGGCAATCTGAGCACAGATTTCTCTCTACTGCTGTAAATACTGATTATGCTGTCCTGTTATGTAAGGAATCTATATCTTTCTACAATGTATTTGTAAGATTCATAGTATAAAATTGTTTGTTAGTTGCTGAACGTATTCAACATACTGTCTTACACCAGTGGGTTTTCTTGAGACAGAGAACAGAACACTTTTTTGAAAACACTTCACATGCCATTTTTAAAGAGTTTATGTAGCAGACTTTACAGTGTTTTATAGATTGTGATTGCTTGCATGTTATTTGCAAGGAAAATAGTTCAGTAGGTCGGTTCAAGGATGTATCAGTGCACGTGGTAAGGATGGAAATACACTGGTACATAACATGTCTGAATCATAGAATGGCTTGGGTTAGAAGGGACCTCAAGGATCGTCA
Source organism: Alectoris magna (assembly GCA_030625065.1). NCBI lineage: Eukaryota > Metazoa > Chordata > Aves > Galliformes > Phasianidae > Alectoris > Alectoris magna. The sequence continues at coordinate 143,770,774 of CM060560.1, forward strand.
GGTTCCAACCCCCCTGCCACAGTCAGGGCTGCCAGCCACCAGATCAAGTACTGGATCAGGTTGCCCAGGGCCCCATCCATCCTGGCCTTGAGCCTCCAGGGATGGGATATCCACAGCTTCCCTGGGCAGCCTGTGGCAGCACCTCATTACTCTCTCAATAAAAACTTCCCCTTGATATCTTATCTAAATCTCTCTTCCTTTGGTTTAAAACCATTCCCCCTTGTCCTCTCTCTATATACGTGTGTAAAAAGTTGATTTCCCTAATGCTTATAAATTCCCTCTAGGTATTGGAAGGCCACAGTGAGGTCTCCCCACACCATTCTCTCCTCCAGGCTGAACAATCCCAGCTCCTTCAGCCTGTCTTCACAGGAGAGGTGCTCCGGCCCGCTTTTCTGTAGAAACATTGTGATTACTATTTCATAAAATCATAACCTCTAGCTATTGGAATGAGTGTTTTTGAAAGAAAAATGTTTTTGAGGATAGGGGAGTATACGAATTAAATCATAAGCTGTGCAGTTGGAGATGCTACTTTGCTTTTACTTTCCCAAATAAAACTAAACCAGAGGTGCTGTTCAGTTTAAATGTCTGAGTGTGCAGGTGGGTGCGTGTGCGGTGAGCTTCAGTCAGAATCCTTCTATAAATCCCAATGAAAGTACAAAGGTGTTAAATCGGCGTTGGATTTCAGTTAAACTTATGTCGGTTCCTTGCTACCACTGTATATTTTTTAGGTAATTGTGTTTAGAATGCTTTTGAAAGTATTCTAATGTTGCTGTATTTTCAGATGGAAGACGCAGATGTACCAGACTACAGGTTACTTAAGAAGCAGGATCTTTTTCCAGGCACAGTGTACAGGTTCAGAGTTGCTGCAATTAATGGCTGTGGTGTTGGGCCTTTCAGTAAAGTGAGCGAATTCAAGACATGCATTCCAGGTTTTCCTGGAGCTCCTTCAACAGTCAAAATCACTAAGGTGAGAAATGCAGATGATTGCTGTGTTGTTTTTTTTTTTTAATTGAAAGTTGTCATATTAAATAGTGACAAATTCTTCATTGGTGAATTCTGCCCAATGTGATATGCTTTAAGAAATCGCTAAAATGAAAGTATTTGAAGACTTAACGGTCATGTTGCAAGATACATCTAAGACAGCTGATAATTTTGCCATTATTTTCTTTTCTTGCACTGTTAATTTTGTAGGAGTCTACTGTGTTAATAAAAAAAACAGTCAAAAGACACATTATTACCTCCCAAGGGTGATCAGTTTTGTCTTTTGGCATGAAACAGTTGTGATTTTGCCAAAATTAGAGGCCACTCCTGGGTAATGAATTGACACGCTAACATGCATTTTTCTCTCTTAATCTACTAACTTTCAAGTAGATGTCTTTTACAAACCTCTCAAAGTCCTTCTTAAAAGTATTTGGAGAGATTTTTCTTTGTTTTCTGGGGTTTGTGATTTGTTTTAATGGTAGATGAGTTTTATTGCTTGATGTTTCACGTTGCCTGACATCCTTCTGTACTAGTGAAAACTCAGTGCATCTACAATGACAAGAAAGGCTGTACTTTGGAAATGTAGTGCCGTTTGTTTGTATTCCCTCTTGTATGAATCAGAAAATGAGTATTTTTGTTTTCCACAATGCCCTTTAGCATCTGTGTTGTCTCTGTGCAATTATCAGTAGAAAGAAATTGTTTCTTCTTGCGTACTGAAACAGTGTCAGAATAGGTTAGAATTTTAAGATGCTCCTTAGAGACTTGTGTGTGTGTTTATATATATATATATATATGTGCGTAGTAAATATTATAAAGGTATGTTTAGAAATTATGTATTTAGTTATCTAATGGTTAACTGCATAGTATCATATTTTTCTCTCTATTTTTTCCAGAGTGTAGACTGTATTCATCTTTCTTGGGAGCCTCCTGCTTCACCTTCTGGCAATATTTTAGAATATTCTGCCTACTTAGCAATACGTTCCGCACAGTTGCAGGAAAACCCAAATCAGCTTGTGTTTATGAGAATATATTGTGGTCTCAAGACATCTTGTGTAGTGACTGCTGCCCAGCTTTCAAACGCTCACGTCGATTACACTTCCCGACCTGCTATAGTGTTCAGGATTTCTGCAAAGAATGAGAGAGGCTATGGACCGGCCACACAAGTTCGATGGCTTCAAGGTAATGTCAGTGTCAGGTGGAGCATGTGAATGGGTCCTAGCTGTGGCAGAGCTGGTCATGGCTCTAGAACCAACCCTTTGCTCAGCACGGCGCTTTGCACAGCAGTGAAAGATCATTTTGTTCTTTATGGAAGTTTTAAGAAAATGTGGTTGTTCAGTTTAGCATTGTATTAAGCACAGTGATATTTGTTCACAAGCAAGTAGTGAGTGTTGATTACGGACGCTTACCTTGTCCCTCAAATAATAAAATCCTGGTGAGCTTCCTGATTTCCCTGGGCTTCACTTCAGCTTAACAGGATTTCATTATAATAAGAATCCAGTTCCGTGTATGGATGTAATTGAGGTTTTTTCCAACCTTTTCCCCTTCTGTGTCAGAATATTTTTTCATGAAGTGACATAAGGTGCATTTTTGTGATTGATACGCTTTTTGAAGTCTGCATTATAGTTATTCAGAATAGGTTTTATCCTCTCATTTCTGCACTTGAATTTGTATGGGTTTATGATTAGTTGGGGATGGGAATGGACTGACTGGAAATTAAGCTTCATTTTTAGCCTGTTCCCTCATGTCCATCTGTGCAGCTGCATAAATGCCAGCTCCAGCACAAAGGCACAAGTGACTGCTGACGGAGGGACTGTGGCTCCTAACAGCAGCATATAATCTAGAGGCACAGGCTGGGTTTAAGTGATTCCTCAGTCCCAGTTTGCATTTTGTCATCTGGGCAGTTCCTGGTGCCATCAATTGATTGTATTTTTTCAGTTTTGCAAAATAACCTTTCATTTTTGCCTTAGCTTTCTGTTAGCTGCGAGCTGACTTGGCTCAGCGGGAGGTACTGTGAGCATGGAGGGAGGTTAGGAAGGGCAGAGCCAAGGGAAGCTCTGGTTTGTATCCCATTTGTTTGCGCTGAGTTATTGCTTGGGGTTTAGCTGTCCTGCCAGTCCAGGTGCTGCGATGCGTAGGGTGTAGCTGACAGTGTGCTGTTGGGTACCTCACTGTTTGTTTGGAACGTGTAATTTCTGAGATGGAGATCAACAATAGAATCATAGAATCACAGAATGGCCTGGGTTGGAAAGGACCACAACGACCATCTAGTTTCAACCCCCCTGCTATGTGCAGGGTCACCAACCACTAGACCAGGCTGCCCAGAGCCACATCCAGCCTGGCCTTGAAGAGTTGTCTTGTGTTTAATATTCCAGGGCTGTGTTAACCGTTTATGTGGCAAGGGTTTGGGCCACGATCTGCATCCCAGAACTGTGCAGCAGTTGTTTTGAAGATGCTTGACCTCACATACTATGTGAAATTATGAAATGTCTAACAGTGTCTCCTTCTTTTTGCAGATATGAAAACATCAAGCTCAAAGTAGAGGCAGCGTAACGCATTTCAAGTTTCGAATGTAGTGTTTAATGTAACTCCTGTACTATTTGTAAATGCTACAAATATTTTATTTTTGCATTGTTTTTATCTTAAAAGTATATAACCTTTTTTACGTTTGAAACATTGGCGTTATATAGCCTTGCTCAGGTCTGAGTACCAGATAGGAACAATACCGAAGATGCTGGGGTGGAGAACCGTACTCTATCTGGCAGCTCTTTTTCATAGCGATAGTTAAGGTGTCATTAAGGATATCAGTTTTGAAATTAAAGAGAAGAAATCGGCGGTAGTGTTTGAGGTAGAGTTCCCTGTGATTGCCACAGATCTTGCATAGATAATTTGGGACGTGAGAGAATTCTGTTTGGTTTCAGTGTCTTACACCGAATTCTTCGTCGCGGTGTCTGAGTACAAGGCAAAATTTTTCCAGTTATTATATAGTAACTTAAAACACATAAATATTTTAATATATGCTTTTTTGTAAAAAAAAAAAAGAAAAAGAAAAAAAAAAAGAAAGAAAGAAAAAAAAAGAAAAAAAAGAGAAAAAAAAAAGAGGACAGAAACAAAAATGATTTTTCTACTCTTTGTAACAAATGTAATTCCGAAATGTAGCCCCTGAAAATTTAAAAGGAAAAAGATAAACTCCGTCATTTCTCTCATTACGAAAAGAAAAAAAGAAGTGTAAATTCATTGTAAATGCACTACTAAGATTTAGAACAGTCCTTTTGTAGTTGTACAAATCTGCAGCTTGTAAATACCAATGTTTACAAGAGACCTTTCTGGTCTTGTATTAAAACTTCCACGAGATTCATTCTCTTTTTTTTTTGTTGTTGTTGTTTTTGAACCCATATGCTTTGCTTTTAGCATATGCTTGCTTTTTGCACTAATAATGACTTACCTCATTCCTGTGTTTGTAATCACTTGTGTTGCTTCCATCGTGTTTCCGTACAACTTCAATCTGAAAATTTTAACCAAAGTTTCGAGTACATGGTAAGCAATTTTGCACATACCGTATGGCAACTATCAGCGTATTTATTCCAGTTAATCTTCTTAAGTGCTTGTTTGCTTTACCAGTATATTTTAACCAATCGAGTTCCGTATCTCCTTTTACTATGCATCATTTTACGTTAACTAGCTAGCTGATAAGTTCAACGAGCATTACTTCTAGGAATAGGTTGATCCGTTCCTACGCTAAATAGGAAAAAAAAAATGCGTTCACAGTAGTGAAATAAAGGTAAACATTTTAAATGCTATTTATGTATCTATATATAAACCTATGTTTACCAAAGTGTAGAGGTAAATGGCTGAGTCGGACAAGGTCGTTAGGTGAGTAGATGGAGGCACCTAAATAAGATTTATTTTAAAATAAAATCTAAATTACTTTCCTGTGCAATGAAGTTTATACTTTGCACTTTAATGTCGCCCTGAATGCCAAAATACTACACGTCAAGGTAGGATTGCTTGCCTCTGCCAGTTCAATTTGTCTTAAGAGCATTTGTAAATAACTCAACTGAAAAAAAAAACAGAACAAATGATGTGCCTGGTTTGGTGGGAGAAATATCGCTGAGATGGGAGAGCTGCGACGGCTCGCAGACAGAGCAGATTTTATAGCCAAGTTCAAGCTACCCTGCAAGTCGGGGTTGTAACAGAAGTGCTGATACAGCCTTAATTATCACAACACATCACAAGCTATAACGGCGTATAAAAAGTGCTGGGGACCATTAGTTGCTATAATAGTGTTAATTGCGGCACAGGAGTAACGTGTGGTCTTACTCCAGAGAAAAGCCTTGTGTTGATGACGATGACAGATATCCCAGACTCACTTTAAACAGTGTTTATAGTATGAATGTATAGGATTTTTTTCCAGACGTTAACTGGCTTTAAAATACTCGTGTTTTAATGATCCATTTCATCAGGTATGATCTCACCACCGATACTGTCTGATAATTGAAATTTTACTGTACATGAGCTGTTAACTAGAAAAAAAATATAACTTGGTTTTCCTTATTAGTACTGTGAAAGAAGCCTTTAGAGAAAACACTTGTGGCTTTGGTTTTGTTGGTCGATAGCCGTGATCGTAGTTGTTATTTAAGAATAAAATCTGTTGGGTTATGTCTGGGTGGAGTTTTTTTGCACTTGGTTTCACATGCTTTGCACAATTTGTTTTTCAGTGGGTGTGTCACAACTACCAAAGGGGTGCAACTGTGGCGTTTTCAAATGAAAGTATGATTTCCTTGTAAGTGTGCTTTCTCCGGCTGACTCAACATGAGATGTCGCTTTCTCTTCTTTGTCCCAGTTGGGTGATGTTGAATAGTGTTCATATGCAAATCCAGTTCCTTACGGTTTTACTTTCAAATGCAATTGTGGTACATGCTGTAAAATACACTTTGTGGTCTGTTCTTAGGATTGTGTTTCTAACATGCCTGAATCCCACCTGTTTGCCTGTCGGCTACATAGCAGGCGAATACTGATTGTTGGGTTCGAAATTAATTTAAAGAAGACTCTTGACGTCGACTCCTTGGGGATCCGTGTTATCCATTTATTTCACGAGTCACTAAACAAGGTGTAAGAAGCTGAAATCGGTCGGGTGGCAGTGCCCGTGTTGTAGGGATGTCTTAGGTTTACTCAACTCGTGAGGGATGTTGTGCCAGGTACGGCAGGCGCCGCTGCAACTTCACCGTCGGAATGTTCTTGTGAAAGTGGGAGTAGAGTGAACGAGAACCTACACTTTGTGTTTTCAAAGTACTTATAGCAATATCTTTTGAATGTAGTTTGGAGTAGAGCACACGATCATGCCATAGACTCTGAATATAAAGATAAGTATTACTGTTGTTATCTGATATTTCAGGATAGCGAATTTGACGTGAACTTAGTCTTACGGCCTGTTACTTAATGACCTCTACAAGGAAACTGACATTTTGTACAATTAAAGTTGATCGGTCTTATTTCCAAGCGTTGTTTGTTCTTTGTAATAAAGTGGTTGTCCTATCAAACGCATTGTAAACAGTGATGTGTGCGTCTGCTTTTTCCACTAGGGTAGTACAGAGAAGAGAGAACGTTTGGTCTGGGAGGAGTGCCTCTGTGCCATGCAGTTTGCTGGCTGCCCCTTGACTTCTCAAAATTACTTCTCCATCTAAGCAGCAGCTGTGTTCAGAAGGAACGGCGAAGAGCTTTGCTACGATTAGTGAAAAGGATGGGGGTTGAGGAAGTGCTTAACGTACTCAGAAAGCTGTTAGCGTCCAACTCCGAATGCTAGAGGCTATGGGCAAGCTCCTGAATTTGTATTGCCGTTGGCTGTGGGGATGTCCTGGGGAGAAAAGTACCACATCTCCGCCCCCAGACATCAAGCTCCTTGATTGAGGCTGGTTTTGATTTGTTGGCATTGCTTTATTGAGCGAGCTCTTGCGTTACACAGGCATCTGCTTTTAATATATGATGTCATTGCTGAGTTGGTATAGCAGCTCTTTAAAATGAAAATTAAGGTTCAGATACGGTGTCTTCAAAGGGAAATAGGAGAATTTCAGTGCGTCCCAAATGGCACACAGTGGTGAGAGAGTTATTTGTGTAACTGGCAGAACTGTACAGTGCTACGAGCTGCAGGTGAAAGTAATCAATTGGAAATTGCTTCCAAGTGGTTCTTAAAATAGGCCATCAAGTGTGTGCCATCCCGGTTCCTTGGGTTTGCCTCTTGCTTCTGGACCCTGACGTTACTTTATATGGCCCTGCAGATTTGTTCTGTGTAGATCCTCTCGTGTTCCTCCATCTTAGAACACTGTCAAAGCGGCAGATGCCATTGAAGGGTGATGTATCAGTGAGTTGGGATTTGGCTTGGTATCACAGACTTCAGTCAGGAAAGGCCAAATGTTCTGGGCTGTATTAAAAAAGGGGGGGCCAGCAGGGAGAGGGAAATGATTGTCCCCCTCTGCTCAGCTCTTGTGAGGCCCCATCTGGAGTACTGCATCCAGGCCTGGGGCCCCCAGCACAGGAAGGATGTGGAGCTCTTGGAGTGGGCCCAGAGGAGGGCCACTACGATGATCTGAGGGCTGGAGCACCTCTCCTATGAGGAAAGGTTGAGGGATCTGGGCTTGTTGAGCTTAGAGAAGGCATCTGGAGAGACCTCACTGTGGCCTTCCAGTACTTGAAGGAAGCTTATAAACAGGAGGGGGAATAGCTGTTCATGAGGGTGGATAGTGACAGGACAAGGGGGAATCGTTTGAAACTGAGACGGGAGGTTTAGGTTAGATATTAGGAGGAAGTTTTTCACACAGAGGGTGGTGACGCACTGGAACAGGTTGCCCAAGGAGGTTGTGGATGCCCCATCCCTGGAGGCGTTCAAGGCCAGGCTGGATGTGGCTCTGGGCAGCCTGGTCTGGTGGTTGGTGACCCTGCACACAGCAGGGGGGTTGAAACTGGATGATCATTGTGGTCCTTTTCAACCCAGGCCATTCTATGATTCTATGATTCTAATTTTCATATAGATTTTATACAGATTAAATAGAATTCTGTTGTATTAGTGGATAACAGTGTTAATGAAAAATATTAATATGTCCTTACTTGATAGAATTGACAAATTCTGCTATGTCTTTTTTTTTTTTTTACTTCCCTAGAATCTATGCAGCCATTCCTATTAAGGAATGGACTTACTTAAATACTTCAGAAGGTAAGAAGTCGGTATATGAAATAGCAAATAAAAGGCATCTTCTTCATTCAGAAGGTTCAAGCAAGAGAGAGAGAGAAATGGAAGTTGTGGCCCTCAGTCCAAGAAAATACACAAGGTAATAACTGCCAAAGGCAAGGGATGCCTTGCTGGCAAAGCTATGCAGATCTATGGCCAGCAGCTTGATCTCAGCTATTATAAACACGGATCTGATAAACGTTTATAAATATCTAAAGGGAGATGGGAGGCAGATGGTTGAGGCCAGGCTCTTCTCAGTGGTGTGTAGCAATAGCACAAGGAGCAGTGGCCTAAAACTTGGACATACATAGAATGTTCTGTACTGAGGTGCGGAAGAACTTCTTCTATACAGTAAGCATGACAGAGCACTGGAACAGGCTGCCCAGAGAGGTTGTGGAGTCTCCTGCTATGGAAACGTTCAAGACCTGTCTGGATACCTACCTGTGCAACCTATTGTAAGGGTACTTGCCTTGACGGGGGGTCAGACTCAACGATCTCTTGAGGTCCCTTCCAAGCACTGTGATTCTGTGATTGGCAGACTTTTTGTTAGTACTTACTTAATATCCCTAAGATCTCTGTAAGAATGGGACTTACTTACTATGTACATGGCTTGAGTTGATGCACCTTTGTTTAGGAATTTAAGGAATTATGAGCACAGTTTTGAGGCTCAAGTGAGACTGAATGGGCAGTGTCTGACATCTCCAGTGAGGTTTGGATTAGTGGACTCAGGCATCTGCCTGGGACTCAGGCATCTGCCTGGGCTTGGATTTGTGGCCAGGGCAGAGGAGTTGAGTGCCCCAGCAACAAACCCACATATCCTGGATTCCTTTGGTGGTGTGATGCTCTTCTCTCCAGTGACGGGAGCCGAGCACTGACAGGGGTCAATGATGTGCCTTTGGGGTGAGTCCTGAGCCACATCCCACCACTATTTGTTAACCAGAAGCCAAAGCCTTTTACAGAGATCTGTCCCAGAAGTCTGCTGCTGTCTCTGATCCTGGAGGAGCTGAACTAGATTCATTCTTAGGCATGCAGACTCACTTACTTATCAGCCTACAGAACGCTGCCCTCCCCAACAGATTTAAACCCTTTATAGTTTTATTTCATACAAACACAAATCAGGTGTCTCATCGTGCCTGATAAATGGATCCTACTGCCCCGTGTACTGCTGTAAGGTATTGAAGGAAATTACCCTGGCAGGTTGCCTGGGAGGTTTCTTAGAGCAGGCTTGCTGTCTCCGTCTGAGCTGCTGTGTGCTGCCTCTCGCTGGAGACTGCAATTCAATAAGCTTGCTGCAGCTGGCACCAATGTGGAGACCATTGTGCGTATGAGCAAACCACTCACTCCGCAGGGGGTTTGGCTGTGGTTATGAGTTTTAGTGGAATTTGCACTCAGTTTCCATAGAGCTTCACATTAGATTTTTACATCCAGAGGGTCAGATGTGGCATGCATCCCCTCACCATGCCAATTCACAAATCAATCATACTGATCACGGATCAGTATGCTGATGCTTAAGTATAATTTGGATCAGGCCCTGGGCACTCTGATCTAGCTGTGGTGTCCGCTGCAGGGGAACTGGACTAGATGGCCCTCAGAAGTCCTTTCCAACTCGAAGGATTCTGTGAATGTTTTTCAGCATTCTGAGGGTGAAAGTGTGAGTGACCACACCAGAACAGCGCCTCTTATTCTCAAGGAGGAGAAAAAGGCCCGTGTTCTCAGTGAGGCATCCTTCTACCATCACTCTTTGTTCCATCAAACCTTTTGGAAAAAGGAGCGTAAGCATAACCATTGCTGAATTATTAACATTTACCTTCTTCCTATGGACCGCTTGGACTCAATATAAGATAGTTCCTTATGTCATTATTCATCCCAGAATTGATGTGTGGGGCTTCTTTGATTTACAAATAGAAGAAAATTCACTTCACGTTTCAGTGAAAAAAATCCATTATTTTATTCGGTACAAATTGAAATTGAAAAAAGTCTGGCTTGCGTGATTTGGGAACGCGGTAATTTACAAGCAAGTTGTCTTCTCTCTTTAAATAGAATGGAAGCAGCAAGTCTGCATGACAACCGGAACGTTAATCACACCCAAAGCTCTACAAAATGAAGAATTTTAAGCTACAAGAAGCAAGGCTGCTGCCAGCTCTCATCACGACAGCGAGGCCCTGGAGAAAGGCCCTTGGCTCTCCCCTATGCTCAGTGTCGCTCTGCATTGAGGCAGCTCCTGTGCACGTGCAGTGGCCCATATGTTCCCCTCCTGCTGAAGGCAAGAGAGTAATCAGTCTCTATCCCTGTGCACCTACAGCCGCTTATGGCACATTAGCAGACATCATCTCAAAACGACTGCTTATCTGACATGACTCACAGCACACTTATGGGGCATTTCAAGGAAGACAGCTTTCTAAAGCATCATAACTGATTTTTGGCTACGAGGCAGATAAGCGTGGTCAGCTGATGTTTGGGATGTCCCACCTCACGTTTCCCAAACGCATATTCAGTGTGCAGCAGAGACCAGAACCAGGAAATAAATACAATAAAGATGCACGCTTACATCAGCAAGAATGTTAAAGGCAGAGCACCAGCTTCCATTGAACCTCCAATGAAAACAGGGCACGGAAGAACTCCAAGCTTAGCTTTCCTCATGACTGTGTTTTGATTACGGGTATGGGGTTTCCATGCTTTTTTTTTTGTACTGGGCCCACTGTACAAGTGTCACAAGGGTCATTAAGTTAAGGCAGAAAAATTTGTGTCAGAGAGGTACCTGAGAAAGTCACTGTTTGAGAAGAAGTCTTGAGCTGTTTTAGTTCAAACAAAACACTTGGACAACCAAAAAGACCGCAATCCTATAGAAGCAGATGAAACATAGCAGGAACGGTCACCATCATTTATGATATAAGCTACTTTTAAAGACCAAGTACGTACAAGTAAGAAGGTGAGAATACTTGGAGGGTTGGTTGAGTTGTGATTGTGTTAACTACCATTGACTGGTACAAATTTAGACAAGTTCCCTCCATTATTTCCATACATAGGACCACAGGTGCTTTATCAGCACTATAACACACCCTGCGAACGATTACTCCCGCGAGTGTGTTTTCAGGAAGAGATTGGAACAAGGGTGATGCAGCTTTATCCCTCAACCACATGGAGTGGAGTGGGGCGAGCGAAGGAGTATAGGAAAAGCAAAACAAAGCAGTATTGACTCCTTTGCTCTGATGATGATTCATAAACCATGAACTCAAGAGAACTCCTTAACCTAAGCTTACAGAAGAGCAGGCAAGAGCAAGAATGATGCAAGTGATCTCAAGCAAATGAGTCAGACACCCTTTCACTCCCTTTCTGCACATCCAGCTGTCAAACCTCAAGCTTCTCCTTAGCAGTAATCACAGCTCTGCAGCCACATTTGCAATGGAAAAAGTGTATGGTGGCCTTAAAGAAACTGAACACAAACCAAAGGGGCTCCTGTAGCGATTGTGGTGGTTGTCCATTTAAAGACAAACTCCATTTGTTTAGAGGCATAGCTGCTAAGAATGGCAGACTGCCACAAACTCCGGAACATCTGCCTGGACTGCCACAGCTTACACTGTGCCTTCCCTGGAGGCTCTGCCAGCATCATGCTGACTTGTAAGAACACTGTTTAAATCCACACATACATAAAAGTTTGGGAGTGGCACCGAATTGGCCATTTCAGGCTTCTGAGATGGCTCAGTTGAGATATTTTTCCAGTATTTAATGGTTACTTGTTTGTTTGTTTAAAGACAAAACCAACAAGAAATGGCATGGCAATGGATTCAAGGTATGATTTGTTTCAATTAATGACAGGTAAGTGGAAGAATAACGATAACATGTTAAGCTCTTGCAAGCAGTAGAAAAAAAACAACCAGAAGGTTCCAAAATGCAGGCTATTACTAAACCCACCACCCCTATCCTACCAGGCTAAGGAAGGGAATCTAACAAAATTACCCACCTAGTTATTAAAGAAACAGCAATGTTACCAAGAACAGTTCGCTAAATATGCAGAACTACGTTCTCTAGTTACAGTTTATTGCAAAACCAGAAAAGAGACAGCAAAGTTGAAGTCTACCATTCATTGCGGATTTGTACCGCTTGTCCCAGTTTCAGTCACTCGCTCGCGCTCACACACACGCTGTACACCGAGAGCTGCTAACACATTTGAGTTCCCACAGTCTCACAAGCAACCTGAAAACATTTCAGTAAAAAGTTAAAATGAGGTCTCTTACCACAAGGACTATAAAATCCCCCCCCACCCCCCACTACCATAGAATTTCTAAGTTTTGGATTCTAAAAAGCATACATAAAAAGGAAGAGCTATTTTCAGTAGCACAAAGAGCACCTTAAACGTACCAAAGTCAGCCTAAGGAGTCAATGCGACTGAAAAAGAACGAAATGAAGACCTGCATCATACACCATCAGTGTTTTAATTAACACTGCTGATGAGCTCTAAGTCTCTAAACGTAGTAGAGCGTCGCTCGTTTCTGATTTACTTCTAAGTTTCAAGTTACATAAAAAACAGTCGCAGCAATTCCTCTGAGCTGCAGTTTTGTGAGAAAAAGTCCCTTTCAAAATTTCAGTAAATAGAATGGCATCTAAAGTTAGCTGAGGTTGTCATGCAAGACAAGTTACATAACCGAGACCAACTCAATCTTTATAATAAAGGCAACTTGCATTCAAAAAATGAACTTTACCCTTACAATTTTATTCAAAGGGTAAACATGAATTAACCCAGCTGTTTACCTGAATTACAAAAGTAACATGATTCAATATGAAAATAAGAAACTGTCTACAAATCTCTGACAGTAATAAATTGCAATATACAATGCATACAGGAGTTATACAGAGCAACAAACTCTTGTACAAAACAAAAATACTTTAATACCTTTAAAATCCAATTTGTTTCTTTAAAATTATTCATGAAAAAGATTTGAGTCAGAATTCATACCTCAATTAGTCAAGCTTCAGGTAGCTACATTACAGCTATTTAATATACAAAGAGAGAAATCTCTTCACCAGTCATTAAAACTGTCTTTTCGTTAAGAGTTGCGCAGCTTCCGCATCTCACATTCCCAGATCCAAAGTCTTCTTCAAATCATGAGAACTGAATTTGTTGAACACCGGAGATCTAGAGAAAGAAAACGGAAGCTTACATTCAACTTCACTCGTTTTGAAACAGCGTCACCATCAGCAGCCTCGAGCTGTCAGAGCATTGCAATGTCACGACGGCCACCAAAGTACTAAAAATATCATCAGTTTTTGCCTTTCAGAGCAAGGCAGCTGAGTTAGCATTTGAATTTTTGCAGCAGAAGGGAGAACGGATGATAGGATACTGTACCTGCTGATACGATGTTGTATAGACCATGACGTTCTGCTGCTGGCCGTCTGTAGTTATTAAGCCCGCTGGCAACTGATTGGCTGAAAGAAAAAGCATTTAAAGGAAGTTAGACAAGAACCATGGGATACACAGAGCCTTGTCTGAAGTGTGTATTACCTACATAGCTTTTAGTTGTGGTATGCTCTGGGTCTGTGGAACAGTTCCTCTCAGGACAGCTACATCAGCCATGCTCGTTACCAAGTGCTACATATCCCCATCAGCAGTTCAGAACCTAAATTCACCTTGATTTCGCATCGGATAAGCTAGAAGTAAGACACGTATCTGAAGCAGAACACGCACAGCAGTACACTGAGGACTGGATTTTGCCATCTGACCACCAAAAAAACCCAGTCTCCAGCATTCAATACTCTTAAGAAATCTGGAGAATTCAGAGTTTGCTTTGTTTAGACGTAAGGTTAGCACTTGAGTTCCTCATGCATGTGTATGCTCAGTGAAAAAGCAGTACTTCTTTATAAAAGCTCTAACATGGAGGCAGCTGACAGTATGCTGGATGACTTCAGCGTGCCTTTCAGGCTACCACACAAGAGCTCTCAATTTGATAGAGGAAAGATGAGGCCAATGAACTGAGTAAGAAGTACTTCTGACATTTACAAAGGAAATTCGGGGACGATGCCCTAGGCCAAACCCTTACGGTACTGCGTACGATAAGCTCTGTGACATTCAGAGTAACTACGCGTCACAACTGTTAGCTGGAAGCAAAGCTTCCAAGTTGTAAGTTAAGTTGTTATACAGAATAGCACTCTGTACAAGTAAGAGGCAAAACCCATAAAAATATCAAAACAGTATAATCCTAACAGCTTCAATACAAAAGCTGAAGCTTGTTTTTGCTTACCTTCATTGTATTGTATTAACTTTCAAATGCTTAAGTTGGCAAGTTAAGAGAGGCTTTAAAGATCTCCATAAATCTAGATGTATTTAAAATCACAGCTCCCTTCACCACATATGTTGAACAGCTTGATGCCAGCTCTCTGACCCAGATGTGGTGCAGATCTAGGAGGAAGAACTACGGGCTGTGCTGCAGGAGCACAGCTATTACTGCTGCTGCTGCAGTGAGACAACAGCCCTGAAGGGATCTATAGCTGTGTCTCTACAGAGAGAAATGCCCGCAGCGCGTGACACCATCACTCACTTCAAAGAAATCCCTCTCCCCACCTTTCTGCAACATCTCCTTGGGCATCCTGTCAACACTGAGTATTCTCTTCCAAAGCTGCTCTCTTTAAATCACAGCAAATTAATGCTTATTTCATAGGGCACTCTGAGCCTCCCAGGCCTGGGATATTCGAAAAACGGACAAGGAACAGATCTTCAGCCTTCTGCCACTTAATGGTATAATAATAATAATATAATATCAGATTTGTTGGGACAGATGATCCGCAGATGGAACAGGAATCCTTTTTTCAGTTGTACAATTCTGTTGTCTGTTTACACACACACACGCACACTCACAAGCATCTCAGCTGCAATCCAGGTAAATAAATTGGGCCTAGTTCATGTCTTACTACTGCTGAACCAGAAGAGGTATTCCATAAGAGAAAGGAGATAAAGATTAAGAGCTTACTATTTGGATTTCCTAATTGTAAATTAAAAGAATAAAACCCACATAACAAACAAAACAAATCTTACATCTTTCATTACAATCTACGTTTGAGTGTAGAGGAAAGTACTGTCACTAACGTACGTGCTTAGAAGTTTCTGACAGTTGACAGGAGTTATTACTACTGTGCCAGTATCTCCCACTGTCTTCATCTTGATACAAATTCTGACTGGGAAAAGTCAGAAAAAACACAGGGTATCCTCCAGACTTATCAAATGGAAGTCTCAGTGGATCATAGGTACAACACGAGTGGCCAGCCCAGAATCTCTTCCTTGGTTAAGAACTGTCATGTCTAAAGGAAGCAGTTTTTTTTTTTTTTTTTTAGAAAACTCATAATAATAATGAGAACAACTAAAGAATATTACTTACTAAATGCTTCTTCTGTGAGCTCCTCACTTAAACCATCTCCAGTTGTAACTGTTCCCCCAATTCCCTTTTCTCCTTTCATTGCCTGGAGAGAAGAAAATGGGTATCCATATTAGAGCACTGTTGGCATGAGACTGCTTGAAGAACCCAAGGTTTGGAAGTAGAGCCCGACTTTGAAATCCAAGACCTACAAAACTTGCATTAAGACTGTGCATAGCACAAGAACACGTAAAGGGCATTTTTTAATCTTAGTCATACTCCTCAGAAACCAAAACTCTGCAAAATCAATATTGTGCAGTTCTAGGAAAGGTTTACAACTTCCGCACGGAGTCAGAGATGTGCAGCAATCCAGAAGCAGCAGCTAGCACGTTTATGTGGAATCACAGAGCCTCAGAACTAGTGAGCGTGCAACCTTTGCTCACCAACCATATTCAAGTGCCATCATCATACAACTAAGGGTTGACATTTAAAACCAAGATATTGGATTTCTTTCCCTACAGCAAGGACTGCAGCCAGAAAGGATATCAGCACAGAAAGCCAAGGCTCCCAGTCATCTGCGTGCAGTTCTTTAATTATGAAGTTTGATGATCCATACTGTTACATAAGAACCTGTAGGAACATACTCAAAATACTAAAAACATGTTTATAAAGGGATTCTCTGCAACTGTTTGATGGAGAATAAACACCTAAGATACGAAACAGAAACCTTCATACAGTACCCGACAGAAGACAGAATGAAGGCTTAAAACTGATGGCCAGAACTGTCCAAATCATCCAAAACCATTTAAAAGCAATCTCAGTACTCTGCTACCATGGCATACACATCTGCAAAAGATGGACGTTTCAGAAGAAGAGCAGAATAGATTCTCTTCAGACTCCTCCAGAAGTACTGCAACTAGATAGGCATCGCTTGCTTTAATTAAAGCACATGCCTGTGCCGTGTTATTACTGCTATACAGAAGTGGGAAAAGACAGCAGACAGCCGTGCTTCAATTTTTAGATTTCACCTCCTGTTACTCAGTTAAACACCCTCTCACAGTCCATCATAACAAATGATCTCCTGGGAAGTGGAAGCTTCAAGTGCTATCAGCAAATTAAATACTGCTGGTGAGTCTAGCCCTGTTAATTGAAAAACTTGGATTTACAGAACAGAGAACGTCTGAAGAGCATCTCTTCCCACAGTAGTGCCAATTCAGACCTCCCAGCTTCACTCATGCCAGTAAAGCCTCTTCCCGTGATTATTTTAACCCTGAACAATTTCTTCATTCAAGACTGTAAGGAAGAGAGGTCACTGGATGAAAATGCCTTTGATTTGTTTGGTTACATCTGGCACTTTGAGGTAGCAGAATACAGAGTAAAGTAGTAAGTAAATTTTTCTTTGGTCTCCAGATAGGAGGAAGTGGGAAAAAAAATCCCAATTAAATTGCTGAAAGGGGAAAAAAAAAGTCATTTTCTGCTAGAGAAAGGATAAAGGATAACAGGTGGGTCACAAACCTAGCAAATATGAAATATCAAAAGCAAATTAACAGACAAGCAAGAACAAAGAGCAAATTGGAACATCACTGTAATAAATAGTCCTTCATTCGTATCATTATTCCAATATGAGAAAAAACTTATTCAGATCCAAAGCCCAAACAGTGGGCATTAGGCCAGATCCTCAGAGGATGCCATCCAGTACAGTTTTATTGATTGAACCCAAAGATCAAATTAAGTATTCTTAATAGGCACTTTTAAAGAATTTAGTGATTTACTTCCATATATATTACAGAAGTTATTCGGTGGAAGCTTTAACTACTTTGAATCAGCAAGTCTAACCAAAATGCTTTCTTACTCTTTTCTCTTGAGAGCTTCTGGAACATTTTAAAATGCTACATTAGTCCCTATTATTCCCTGACAATCACTGTGAGATACTGTGCAAGTCAGCCATTACATAATTATGACACAGGGCTAAGAATAAACACAATCGGGTCAAATAAACGAGGAAGCACTGAAGTGTAGACCAACCTCTCTGAATTTTTGGAGGTATAACTTCAGAGGCTCAACGTAGCTATCAAATCCCAAGGTAGACATGGCAAAGAGAATATCCTCCCCATTGATGGTCTTTCTTTTCTCTTGGTGACACCTCTCACTTGCTTCTGATGTTATAAAGCTGATGAATTCACTTACACACTCTTGCACACACTCTTTTGCATCCTTAGCAATCTAGAGGGGAAAAGTATCATAAAATGATTAATCAAGATCTGAGAAAACTAAAAATAAATTAAAAAAACCCATGAAGGTTAGATAGTAATGGATAATAAAGGAAGCATCCCACCATCTGGTGACGTTGCCATTTAGGCAACAACTGTATGTGAAATAGCCACTGGATGTCATCACTACTCTATGTAAGCACAGCTGTAACGATTTTAAATGAAGTTTTACTATTTCAGCAGAACTGTCAGCATCTTCTGAACTCACAACTGTGCTCTGTATGAAGTTTCATATACGCAGATGCATATCAATATTGTGCCTGGATTTGCTTACCCACTCCTTTTCTTTGAACCTGTTCGTTACAATGTCACAGCCCACTTACACCTTCCTTTCAATAGACCCAGCAGTTCCAACCCGCTGCACTATGTTCTCACCAACCTGGCCATGACGAGTATTTTCACCCTGACTGGATTCGGGGACTGAAATACATGCCTAGCAGCAAGCTCCTCTACTGCTTTAATATTCCTGTATAAATTCTCCAAATGAGAATTCAGCTGAAGAAACACATGCCTCTGGCAAGAATTAAATTAATATATTTGATTACGCTTTTCAGCTGGACAAAGTAATTTACCTCACTTAAAACAACAGCAAGCACTGCTCAAGATTATTAGGGAAGCTGACAGGAGCCAACTGAAGGATTATAATACTTAAGATCCTTATTCTTCACATGAGAAGAACCTGTTTGTAATTCCCTTAAAATAACAAAGCGGTAACTATGCAGGATCTTCAATTCCTCTGATATTTTCAGAGGAATAGAGCCAGATTTTCAGAAGTACTCATCAGCCAACAGCTTCCCTTGCAGCTTTTCACAAAGGCCTCCCTGATTTTTCATGAGAGCTTGGCATCCCATATGCTGAATTCTTGAGAAAAATCTCATCTTGATTGCTAAAAATTTATGACAATATGGACCAGTGAAGAAATTTTCACAGCAAAGATATAAATGTAACACCCAGATTTCCAGAAAGCCCTGAACACTGTGAAAGTACGAGCAGATGCAAGAAAATTATGCCTTGCTTCTATTTGAAGGAATGTCAAAGAAAAAAAAAAAAAAAAGTAATCAGCTTTAGCTAGAAGTTAAAACAGCAAGTAATAGGAGCCCTGCACAGTTTTAACATAAACAGGTAGAACATTCAAACGCTGATCCTACTGCCAGCTCAGAATTAAGAGTCTATTCTTAGAAGAAAGAAATAAAATAAGTCTTTCAATACCTGGCCTTGCTTGCTACATGGCATAAAGCAGGCTCTTAAGTCCTCTATTGCCTGAATCTTTACATATCCAAATGCTAAAACGACCAAAGTGTTCTCTTTCCTTCGATACGAGAAATGGATTCTTACTGCATCCAAAATTTCGCTTGTTTCACATTTTAAACTACTCAAAGCAGAAAATTACTTTTTTTAGGACATAATTCCATGGAAAAAGTTCTTATTGATATGGGATTGTCACCAAGTCTGACCCGTTATGACAACATCAGTTAACAGATGTTTGAAAATTAACACCTGTGAAAGCCCTATAGGAGCCCTGTTGCAGCTCCTGTATTTATGGAAACTACCAAAGGCTCAAACCTGAAAAAAAAATGGATTTGATCTCAACTGCCTCCTGTCCAGAAAACGTTGCTCTGCCAGTTTCAGTTCACTCAGAGGAAGGAACAAAACTCAATCCTAGATTTTCTTTAGAAGATGAGAATATTACCTTTCCTGTTTGGGGTATGGCGTTTTTCATTATCCTTGCCACGTTTGCAATAGGAAGATAGATATCTTGTTCTCTAAAACTCTCTTTCGAACCATTTGTATCTTCATGATCATTCATGCTGTCCTCTGTGTCTGAAGAAGTTAACAGAAATTGTATTTGATAGACAACAGGCAATAAGTAAGTCGAGTTTAAAATCTTAAACTGAAAGATTAATGACGTTTGAAAGCCCACTGTATTAACAATGTAGGAATAACTAAAATGAAAACATAAAAAAACCCAACCCCACTGATGACAGATATAATAGCACGGTACCTTCATGTGTGTTTGGTATCTTACTTATCTCGTTATACACAGAAATGTTGTGTCAAAACAAAAACTCTTGCCTAGAAAGGCAAGGTTTTTGTCATTACCCCCAGGGACTCAGTATCAACACTGATAACTCCCAAACCTACCTTCAGACTGCAGGAAAAATGCTTTATATAGTAAGGCATTATGAATACAAACAATTATCAGCTCTTCGCTTGGAAATGACAGAAGAGAACTTCACAAGAACTGGAACGAAATTATAGAGAGACAAAACCAATAGCATTTACATTTCTTACCATCGTGAGGCTGTATCACGTAGTGACTGCCACCAATGTAATCTCCAGCAATTCCTAACTGAGAAGCATCCGTCGTGGAGCTATCACCATCCATCTAAAATCAGAAGCAGCAACGCTTTCAGGTACATTTGTTATATGCTAAGAGCAGCTACCGCTGGAAAACAGTGCTTCAATAAACCTACAACTATGAGAACCAACTGTTACAGCCTGAATATTTTGCTATTTGACAACTCTCATAGTTGCTGCACTTTACTAATTGCTTTGACTATGATCAGTCCTTCAGATGCAACATAGTGAAGAGCAATTCTTGCAGCTTTTTCTCATTCATACAAAAAGCTGAGTTAAATAACTTAGCTAAAGAGAGGTAGCTTCATGTATTCCATTAAAAGACAGGTTAGAACTTCCTAATAACAGTTCTGCTTTTATTTTGTGGGGGTTTTTTTGGTGTGTGTGTGTTTTTTTTAAATTAGAACCTATAGCCCATCCCCAGATCAGGCATCAGGGCCAAGCATCTTTATGATTGAAAAAGCAAAATCCCAGGCAATCAGATTAAACTGCAAGATCATGATAACAAACGAAGTCCTTTAAAGCAATCATTCCCCTCATCTTGGAAATAACAAAAAGTGGAGTTTCATTATTTACTTTTTCACTAGGAATTACTAAAGCCACCTAGAACTATTCACACAGCAGTACAAGATGCTTCTGACATTATTCTTCAAGTCCAAAGCCCAACTACATTTCAGCTGTGAGTCTGAACTCAGTTAAGTTTGCAAAATACAAAGCCCAGGGCAAACTGTTAGTGCTTCTGACTTAAGTACTTAAAACTGTTTTCTGAAACTTCCTCAGAAATTCAGCCAAAGGCAGAGGTCGTGTACAAAACCATTTGGGTAACACACCACATGTAGTGACAGCAACCTTGTGTGGCTCTTGCAACAGGTTGACCAGAACACGTTGAGGCACCTGTGTCTCTGAACAGACCTTGAAACTAAATCCCAGTCCACTGGACGCTACACCTACACTTCTTATACAAAATGCCCTCTTCAGTTCCCATCACACCCTACTCAAACAGCTTTTCCTCAAGCTGATAAACCTTTCCAAGCCAGACCTCAGGCCCAGCCCCATGTCCTCACCCTCCCTATGGCACCAGTCACACCCAGGTGTCTCATGAGTCATGCTTTTTCCCTCTGCTTTCCCTGCTCTTGTCTCGCTTCGCTCCTCAGTGCACCCTTCTTTGCTTCCCTCACAATGTTCCTACATGGTTGCCAACAAAAAGTCTTCTTGAGCCTTTGGAGGCTGGTTCAAGGTTCAGCAGGCTGAAATGCTGAGAGATAGAGTGATGCCAAAGGAGCCCCACTCCCTTCCCTGGAAAGCTCTGTCCCAGAAGGCAACAGTCACATTCCAACAGAAGTCCATGAGATACCTTGCCCTTCTCACCTGGGCACAGCTGCCCAGAGAAACTGTGGGTGCCCCATCCCTGGAGGCACTCAAGGCCAGGTTGGATGAGGCCCTGGGCAGCCTGAGCTGGTGGGTGGCAGCCCCACCCATGGGGCAAGGTTGGGATGTGTGGGCTTTGAGGTCCCTTCCAACCTAAGCCATTCTATGATTCTACAAAACTAGGGCTGACAACAGGCGCACTTTGAAATGGACATCAAGTACAAGTTCGACTCTGAATCTCCAGCTTTTAAAAACTTGAACAACCTTGACTTTTTTTCTTGGTGATGCATTGGAAATAAACTTAGCAGAGCATTTAGTTCCCATAAATCTCAAATATCACTTTTCCGGTTTTGTTTTCACCTATGTAAGATTGTAACGATGCTGCTTCTAGAGAACAGAAGCAATGCCAAAAAAAAATTGTTGAAACAAGGGTCTCCCACACACAGCACAAGATTTCCCTTCGCCTCAGACTTTCTTGGCTGTGGATGCCACACATTCCTGATAACACTTTGCTCTTTACCTGCTCACTCTGCCATCCCCGTTCTATGCCCTGAAAGGCACCAGAGGAAGGGAGGGAGGAAGGCGTTTGATTGCGCTGTGGTCACTGCCAAAAGGAGCCTGCCTGCAGCTCCTATTGGCCTGGAAGAGGGTGAGGGCGAGACAGGCTTGTGCTATTTTTACACCTCCCAGAAATATGAGAAACCAAACCTCTCTCAAATCTGAGCTCTGCAGCCGCAAGGGCTGAGGTTTTGCTTACAAATGTTGAAGCAACATCCGGTGCCATGCTCGGCCACAGACGCACATGAAACCTGAGCACAGCAGGCATTCACAGCAGCATTACAAAGCTGGATGCAGCCATAGGAGCTGCTTAAAGGAAGAACTCTTCTACCTCTTCTCCAGCGCACAGCACTGCCCACTGCTTCCTGTAAAGTACTTCTGGTCCTTTCTGATGGGCTTTTAAAACAGTTCCACTTCACACACAGCAGCACTGTCCAAAGAAGGGCAGCACCTTAAGCTTTACCTTCCTCATGCCAGGTGTCACAGCAGTCTGCTTTGTCTGCATGCTGCAGGCTGTCTGTAAGAAGACTTCACTTCTCAATCTTCCAGCGTCCACAGTTTGCTTACTCAGCTCACCGTAACAACTGTGCAAAGGTACCATAATCCTGAGCATCAAGAACACCTAAACTGACACTGCCTTTCCTCAGAACAGCCACGCCACTCTTCTCCTTCTGTAATTCGTAGTGGTTGTGTTCTGTAGTCTGCTAAATCCCAAAAGCTGCTTCCAAAATTAATTTGGGATTTTCTGGTAGTCTCATTCTCGGAGCTCAGTTTCAGCTCTGGTCCCTGGTCAAATTTAACTCAGAATTATGGACTCCGCAAATCCTATGTATGCAGTTTATTCAGCCTCAGTTCTAGCTGAAGTGCCTTGAGGTTCCCCCACAGCCTTCTATGAAGCGTGCCTTTCAAGATACTATGATGGGATAGCTCTCCTGTTTCTGCCCACCCACTCTGCAAGCTGCCCCCCCTTATGCTCATGGCCAAGTCCCAGTAACATTGCTTAGGAACTCCCATTGCTTTCCTGAGCCCTACTTGCCTTCAAAGAACAATTCTTGTTTGAATCTCTTCTCAAAGCCCACTGCACCCTTTGGCCCTTTCGGCCTCATTAGATTGATGCATTTTTCAGGTTCCACTTTTGCTTTTGTTCCCTTCTGTGTCCACGTTTCCATTTCTACTTATTTGTCATCTGATAATTAGAAAGGCCTTTTTGAGTGGAAGCCTATCGCCACTGCAAATCAAAACCAGCAATGAGATCAGCAGAACTGAAGGGAAAAGGCTTGCGCAAAAGAAACAAGCAGATCTGTCTCAGATAAAGCAAACAGGCAGTGACAGCCTAATACATACTGAAATTATTTCTGTGGTTATTACTGTAAGAAAGGTTTTTAAGACAACCTTGGCGTAGCAGATTATGGACAGTGTAACACCTTTCTGCACAGCCAAGTCCCTAATGCAGGAGCATGGGATAATTCAGTTAACCCACAATGAATACAATTACTTGTGCAGGTATTACAGGTTCAGATGGTCAGAACTCAAGCAGTCACTTGGATCACAGCTTATTTAACAGCCAGCTCATCCCAGTGCCCACAATACACAACCACATAGTCTAATGCTGAGTAAATACTGCTTTAAGTACAATGTTTCTAATTAATTGCCTTTTTAAAAAGGAAAAGCTCTCAGTATCACTGGACTTGCTCTAAGAAAACGCTGAGAATCACAGAATCATTTAGTTAGGAAAGAGCCTTCAGATCACCACGGCCAACCATGCATTCTACCTGTCCCTGGTACCTCTAATAAAGGAGACCATCACCAGGAAGATGCAAATTAACAGCTCAGGGAAAGTAACACCAGAAATATTTTGAAAGGGAAACACTTCAGATCAAAGACATCAAAGAAAACTCAATGATGAGCTGAAAGTGAGTGCATGTACAGGTTTACACTACCATCTGGTAGGAAGTTTTCTGGAGGATGCTTAAAAAAATATGCTTCTGTCAGCAGCCCACAACTCACACTGCTCCTAGAATACATCTACACAGAACTGATAAGTCCTCACTACCTTGAAGTAAATCTTGCATCCTGCTTAATCTTAAAAGCTCTCCTAAAGCGCAATATCTGTGGCTCTGCTAAAGGGTAACTCTGCAACAATGCAACCCTGAGCTGCTTGTGCTGAGACGATGGGTCTGATGCTTTCGTCAGCATAAAGGGGAAAAAAAATGGAATAAAAGCTAGGAAGAGCTTGACTTCAGAATTACCTGACAACAGCTTGCAAAAGTGGTCTCTCAAAGGAAACCGAGTACCTCTTTGGCTTTAAGCACCATGCAGTATTTACGTACCTCATCTCTCCCCCAGAACTGCTACCCCACATGAGGGACAACAGAAAATTCTATGCCACGAACTGAAGAATGAGGTGCTTTCTATGTAGCTGCCATGGAAGCAGGACAGATAAGGTAACCAAAGGTATAGGCAGTTAACTCTATCAGCCACCATAGTTTTATTTTGCCACCGGCCCTTACCACAGGAGATGTAAACCTGAAAAGCAGCACGTGACATCCAGTGGGGACAACAAGGTTTTATCTGAGCTTTTTGCACCCTCACTTGCTGCACCTACAGAGAAAATTTTTTGATTAAAAATACAGCTTTAGTTCCCTTTTATTGTCAGTGACTTCTGAAGAACTGAATCTCCACTGAATTCTCACCTGGCAGCAAAGCCTCCCACAGCAGGAAACGCTGCCTGGTAAATGCACCCACAGGCACAGGGCATCGCTCCAGCACATCCGCAGAAATGTAAAGCTAAAACCCCTTGGCACATGCCTAGAACATCAACAGATGCCGCCCTGCCTCTCCCAATCTCAAGTTCCTCTAATCTCTCACACAGACTGTTTTCCCCAACAGCAGAACGGCATCAGGAGCAGCAGACTGATGCTGAAAGGACCTGACAGCTCCACTAACACTCATTAGCATCCAGGCTGTACTGGGTTCCTTCCTTCGAACTGCTGTGAGGAAACCTCTCCCTTACAAAACCCAGCAGGGCCCACCCACCCTTCCACATTCCCACATCTATCAGTATTACTGGCAGTAATGTCAGACTCACCATGGCCCATCTCACCAGCCCTAATGTCCTGGGCCACGAGTTGGTGCTTTTGCAGAAGCTGAACAAGTTCAGTGGCACTGAAAGGACTCAGCCCCAGCAGCTCCTTCCACCTGCAACACTGACTGTAAGCACTGTGCTGTGTTTCCATATGGGGTTTTTGGTGCTTCCCTAGCATCTTTGGTGAAAAACTAAGCTTATCTGTTCATCAAAGCAGCAAGCTGTAAACCCTGTCTTTTTCACTGGTGAACTGGTTACGTTTTTCCTTCATTGTGGCAGTATGTCAATTAAGTGTTGAGAACAGTTTCTTCCTCTCCAGCTGCAGGACCAGGAGGAGTTTATACAAAGCTGGTTCAGGACAGGCCACTATTTTCAGGCAGAATCCTCAGACTTGCTAATAATTTCTTTCCTTCTATCCACATCACTTACAAACGTTGTTCCATACATGGGTACATTGTGACCGCTTGCGTGTGTTCCCAGCATCATGGCACTAAAACATAATTTTCCAAATTCTATATTTCTCTGAAGTACTGTGTCAAAAATCACATTTGAAAAGCCAAGTCTAAAGCATCAGCTGAAGAGAGCCTTGCAAGCTTCCTTCTTTTCCTCCCCTCCTCATGCCCCCTCCCCTCCAGTTTTTTGACAAAACAAAAAAGGATACGACTACAAAACAGTTTTACAGCATTTCATGTTTTGGATCTTCATAGTATCTTGGAAAATTTTCCTCTCCCCTCCAAAAACAAAGAGTTCTGCACACTGTCTCCCTTCACATAATCATTGCTACAAATAAGAGGCTCTGTACTGAACTTTGAACTGCTGTAATTGTTAAATATTAAAGCCTGAAAAGTAATATCCCATGTTCTTGGCTTCTTTCAAATACAGCTTCACAGCTGTCAATGCCAACAGCCAAGACCATATATAACCACCTGCTCAACACAGAGCATGAGAAACAAGCAGAGACCTCAAAGATAGCAATTCAGATTAAACCACCTCAGATCTCCCAGAGAATTACAACTGTATTCTTCCCTAACATTAAAGAGCTGTGCCATAGGCCACGTAAATAAAAACAATCACTGACCTTATTGTTAAGAACACTGTGCTAATGATTATGCATAAACATCAATTCTCCACTCCTGCAAGTCAATTAAAGCCAGGTTGTGAGTAATGCCCAAAGCAGCACCTTCCACTTAGCTTTTTGCCACTGCTTTGTCTGGGCTTCTTTTAACAAAGCAACAAGGTTTTTTAAATGCATTTTTTTACTGATGATAACTTCAATCTAAATCAAACGATGTATCAGCAAGACAGGCACTGTTTACTCAACACAAAGGAGGCCATTTGAGGGCTGAAATCCAGGCTTCCACCTCCCTGCCTGCCTAGAAACACTCAGGTTGCTGCCCTCCCAAAACCAAGCCAAGCCCACTAGGTAACTTCTACATGAGAACAAAAACTTTTTGGCTAAGCCTGAAAGAGATTGGTAAAGCTAGAAGCCTACTGGTTTTCTGAGATCTTCCGTCGTATCACAATGTCACAGGGATCTGTAATACATAATTCTTTCACCTTGTGTATCTTAATAGCTGCAGAACTATCGCTAGAACAGGTGATAGTTTTCCTTTCTGCTCTGATTGGCTATAAATAACTCATACAATATTCCTCCTTCCAGGATCACCGGCTGCAGTTTCTGGATGGAGCAGCAGCTGGCACACAGAGGTACACCTGCGAACAGAGTGACCTGCTCACTCACAGCATCTACGACATCTGTACAAGTAGACGCCTAGAAAAGGCAGGCTTCCATCTCCCCCACCTGTCCCTGTGTTACTGGTTAACCCGCCGACCCTGCTCGGTCCGCAGCCTGGCGGGCTGATCGATCTCGCTTCCTGATGTCGCGCCCTTCAGTGATGCAACAGCACACACAGCGGGGCACGGAAGGGAGACCCTATTTACACACGCAGCCTCCAAGTGCTCTCCTACACACTTCCACACTCCAGTGCACGCCTGGTCGGTGGTCACCTTTCATTCCTTCTTTCAGCTGGAAAGAGACAACGTGCTCCCGGGCGTTCAGCAACTTTATTGTCAGCCACCTCGCCGGGCAGCGCGCGGCCGCTGCAACGGGGCGGGAGAGCACCCTCCCTCCGGCCGGGGCCCCGCAGCACGCTGCCAGGCGGCCAGCGTCTCCCGCAGCCACGCTCACCCCATCCTGGCTCCACCGGAGCCGCTCCCCGCGCTCCACGCCCGCGCAACTCTCCTTCGCGGACCGCAACGGCGGCGGTGCGGCCGCTCCGCTCCACGCCGGGCCCGGCGCGGCGGCCATGGGCGTGGTGTCGGGGCCTCCCGCCGCACCGCGGGGAGGGGGGCACCGCTGCCGGGCCACAACAAAGCGGGGCCCCCGCCGTGCCGGCCGCGAAGCCTCCCTCCGCCGAGAAGGGTGCCCCGAGGCCGCAGGGGGGAGTACAACCGCTCGCGGCCCGGTCCGCGGCGGACACGGCCGCGGGGCAACCGCGCTCCCGCCTCCGCCTCCCCCCGCCTAGGCCGCAAAATGGAGCCGGAACCGGGGGGCACCTCCCCACCAAGACGGGGGCAACCGCCGCACCGAGACCCCCCGCCGCCGCCGCCTCCCTGTCTCCCCGCCAGCCCGCCTCTCCCTCCCTCTCCTCGCCGCCCGCTCCGCTCCCCCGGCCCCGCTCTCTCTGGCCGCACAAAGAGGCGGGCGAGCAGCCGATGGCGGCGGTGCCCGGGGGCTGCTCGCCCCCCACTTCCTGGTCCCCGCAGCGGCGGCGCGGCAGCGGCGCCGGGGCCCGAGGAGGGAGACGGACATTTCATTCGAGCCTGCAGTGGAACCGGTTACCAATCATTGGCCGGAGCCAGGCACAAACCTCCAGTGCGGCCCTGGTTGGCTCCCTCCGCAAATCGGCTGTTTGGTTGGACAGAAAATGGCTGCGAAGGAACCAGTCCCAGCGCGGAGCCCCGCTTCCCGCAGCCGGCCTGCCCTCCCTCCGCGCCGCCTCCCCGCCACGCGCGCCGGCTCTTCCCCTCAGCGCGCTCCCTCCCTCCGCGCTGCCGGCGCGGCCTTCCCGGTCTTGCCCGCCTCCTTTATGGGGACGGAGGCGCCGGCCGCGGGGGGAGGGGGAGACCCCGGAAAAAGGGGTTTCGGCCCTGCGGTGGACTGCTGCCGTTGCTGCCGTTTGGTTGGTTGTTGGTGGAAGCTTCTCACAGCCTGCCTTGGCTGTCCTACACCTGCCCTTGGCTCGTCGGTTGAGAGGAAAATAAATCATGTGCCCCCCCAAAGACTTTGCTGCCTTCCTCATCACGCACAGACTGAGAAAGAATCACAGAATTATAGGGGTTGAGAGGGACCTCTAGAGATCACCCAGGTCAACCCCCAGCTAAAGCATGCTCCCTGCAGTGGGCTCCACAGGAAAGCATCCAGGCATGTCTGGAGTATCTCCAAGAAAAGAAACTCCACCACCTCTCTGGGCAGCTTATTCCAGTGCTCTGTCAGTCACACAGTAAAGGAATTCTTCCTCATGTTTGTATGAAGCTTTCCATGTTGCAGTTTGTACTCGTTGCCCCTCGTTCTGTCACTGCACACCACTGAAAGGCTGAGAAAGATGAGCTCAGTGAAGGAGGAGGAAGGCCCACCCTTGGTCCCAGCCATGTGGTGGAACAAAACCCAGGGTGAGGGGTTCTGTGGCTCAGCCTTGCCCCTTCCTTCAGCAGAAGTAAAATCTCACTGCAGACCTGGAAGGATCATTTCCCCTGGTGACATGGCCTGGCGAGCCTGGTTTCCTCTCACCTTCAGGTTTTGTTTTAGTTCTTAAAAATACAGGCTGCTGGGTGAAGATGATGGGCTGGCTTCTCCTATGAGACTTATAAACCTCCTTCGTGAAGAGTTTATATGAAACACTTCATAATCCACCAGTCCGCCATTTGCTGGAACCAGAGAGTGATTTTCTCTCAAGCAAAAGCAGCCAGAGACATTCCACACACCTGCTGCCAACAGTGTCTGTGTGCAGCCTCTACAATGGAAAGAACAGGAATAACTCGGGAGTCTGAAGTATTCTACCAAAACACATGAAATGCATGTTTCACAGTGGCCTGTGTTAGCATTCTTCTTCCCGTTAATACATAAACATGTTCCTCTGCAAGTTTTCTTCTGGTGTTTGGGTATAAACAAAGGATTTAAACAAGCTCGTAAACCTTACAAATCTCACAGATTTCCACTTGTTTTCACATAAGAATGTTAGTTTCTCGTATTTCAATATATCAGGAAGATTCACGCTCACTCAGAATGTCCATAGGTTTGGACTGAGTTTCAAACTTAAATGGAAACATCAAATGAGACAAATTTTGCATGGCCTCGGGTTTTTACTGCAAATGCTGTATACGGCTTCATTCTGCCTCCTGGGTACTGTGAGCAGTAACTAGTTAATTTTTTTTTTTTTTTTAAATGCCTGGAAGATGTAAAATAATAAAAGAACATTCACTAACTG
This sequence comes from Alectoris magna, assembly GCA_030625065.1. Classification (NCBI taxonomy): domain Eukaryota; kingdom Metazoa; phylum Chordata; class Aves; order Galliformes; family Phasianidae; genus Alectoris; species Alectoris magna. Next base: position 143,800,443 of record CM060560.1, read on the forward strand.
CAGAGCCTTAGGGAATACATTTCCCCCTCTATCCGTGTTATAGCTTGTGTACACTGAGTATAACACCACGGCAATACAGCATTCATCTTGCTCTGCGGTTTTAAGATCTTTCTACGGATTCTCTCATCTAAACATGGAATTTCACAAGCGAGGGGGAAGACAAACCCTGACATTAATGCAGGTTCTTCAGGGCATAGAGTAGGTGGTGCCCTTGGCTTTGAACAGCTCCGCTGACATTTTGATTGAAAATGCGGCCCTCCAGTCTTATCACTGTATGTTTTTCAAACTCAAAGCAAAAAATACTGGGTTTTTTTTTGCCTGTGATGGTTTTGCTGGCATTTATAACTACTGAATTGATGAGAAAACTACTTCTCCGGTGATTTTATTCAGAGCTTTTTTTTTTTTTTTTTTTCCTTGTAGGGCAGGATAGTGGGAACAAGTTCTTGCTGTTACTGTTGGCAGAAGAGAACTCAGTAGTTAAATATGTCAGCCAGCTGAAGCCAGAGGATCCAAAACAAAGTTACTCTTTACATAACTTTTATCTCGTGTTTTTCCATTGGTGACAGCTTCTATCACACCTTTATTGTGCGGTCTTTAACTGGCTAAATATCTCACCCATATGCTAAGCACATTCTCAAGCTCCATATATTTGCAAGACTATGTGTTCTATTCATGCTATATATCCTAAAAATGTGCATTTCAGCATGCCAATCTGCCTTTCCCATGTGTACATTATTGGGGATATCTTGTGTGAACCTTGCTATATCGCAGAATCACAGAATCTTTTGAGTTGGAAGGGACTTTTAAGGCCATCTAGTCCAACTCCCCTGCAATGAACAGGGACACCTACAGCTAGATCAGGGTGCTCAGAGCCCCTCCAGCCTTACCTTGGGGGTCTCCAGGAATGGAGCATCCACCACGTCTCTGAGCAACCTGTGCCAGCGTCTCACCACTGTTATTATAAAAAACTTTTTCATTTTATCCAGCCTAGATCACCCCTCTTTAGTTGGAGATTATTTCCTTTTGTCCTGTTAAAACAGACCCTGCTAAAGAGTCTTTCTGTCCCCTTCTTTCTTACAGCCCCCCTTTAGATACTGAAAGGCCATTATCACCTGGTATAATGCTTGCTGCTTTGTTATCTAGCTGCTTATCAGTTACAGTCTCAAATTCCTTATCATGTCATTTAGACTTTATATTTTCCAGAACTGAATATAGTTCCTCTTGTCTGCAGTTCATTCCTTATATTCTGTGGCCAATCTGTTTCTCCTTTTAGATCAGCTCAAATTCTGTCTTCAAAGAAAGAGAAGAATGTTCAGGAGAAGGTGGAGTTAACTGCAGTAAGATGTAAGAGAGAGCTGAGTGAGGTTGTGATCTGTACTGTGTGAGGTTGTCATTGGTGTTTGAAATTTCTGCTCTGCTTAGTAGGTGATAGCTAAGAAAGCTGTCCAAGTGTGATACAGGTGTTACTACGGAACTTTCTTTAATCCAGGATACATCAGTCTGCACCAGAATGTGCCTTACTTGTGCTCTGGGCTCTGTCATTTACAGAAGTGTGTGTTTGGAACAAGAAAACACAGTTTTTATAGAAATAGCACTACGAACATCAGGCTTCAGGAATTTATTTTCTTTCTTAACGGTGGCCTTTCTAATGCTTGTTATCTGCTCTTGTAGATGAGAGCATTCTTATTTGTATCAGACAATCCTAATTAGAAAAAGATACTTGGAAGATACCACTGAGCCTGCCAGCGCTGCATGAAAAAAAGATTGAATGTGGAAATCCAGGTAATTAACCAAGCATAGGAGTCTCAGAGGGGGGAGATTAGATGGAATGGATTAAAGTTCAGGACATCTTTCGTTTTCTCAAAACTCTCACATATGTTGAAAAAATGATCTAGCAACTCCAGTGCAGCTTGCTTTTAGATTGTATTCCCCTTTCAACAGTAAAAATCCTGCCACACTTTGAAGGAACTCATTGCTCAAGTGCCATTCATGGTTTGTGGTCCCACAGATCTGCAAGAGTCATGAGCAGGATCTGTATTGTGACAGCACAACTGAGAGGCAGTGCTCTGATAGTAGACAGCTTTGTTATCCCCACTATGAGGATCGAAGGATGTGTTTATTCTGAGTGAATTGGTACCCAGCCAAGGGGGGGTTGGGCAAAGCATGATTCTGAAATGGCTACAGCTCATTTGGTCACCATGGTCCAAAGAGCAAGGTGCAAGCTTGGATTAAATTCCCTACGCACTACTTGTATAACTTTGGGCAAATCCAGGCCATCAAATCTCAATTGAGAGCTAAGCAAATACATTTGATAGTCTGTTTTGTTAACTGTATTTTGCCTCAATTCCCTGTCTGCTGCATCAGTAACAATACTACTTTTCTAGGTTGAGATGAACTGAATTGCTTAGATGCTAGGATGCTTTGGTACATAGATGCTAAGGTACTTAGTAGTAGGATACCAGACACTAAGATAATGGTATCACAGCTTACAACAGGCAAGGGAAGCTGTTTCCTGAAAATACTTGAGGCTGAGCTCCTGTGTACAATCTCAAATAGGAACTGAACAAATTTTTGAGCAATTTCCTCTCACTCAACTGCCTTTCTTACAAAAGAAATACAGAAATAGAGTATATAAATTTGATTAAAATTGGCCAACATGTCCAAAGTTATTGAGGGAAATAGGACGAATAGGCAGTGCATGCATGCCTTTTTCCTTCAGATACAAGAAAAATCATCTTGTTGTTCTCACCGGTGAAACAGCTAGTGAAGCAAGTGCATCCAAAGATACCTCTTGAAGTTTGGGTGTACTTGTTAATTTTTGCCAGGTGGTGCTTAATATGGCTAGCAGCAATCCCTTTGAAATGTGCCTGCAGCAGAACTGACTTGTAATCAGGTAATTTGTATGTTAAGACATGTCTAAAACATCAAATGTAAACATACCACAAAAGCAACAAAGAACTTCAGAGTACACATGCAAGAAGATGGTCCATACAGAATTGTTTGAAGATCTTGGAAGAAGTCTTTAACTTGGCCATGAGTAATACAGCAACAGTTAGAGATGAAACTATAACAGTATCTACACTTCTTTGTTTTCAACAAAGCAACACCGCGCTGCTACTGAGATGGAATCTGACAGAAGCCCTGCTTTGCAGTTGTGCAATTATTGCCTCCTGGATGGAGAAACTTTTCACTGGTTTGGGCTCTTTTTGAAAAATGGGGGAAAAAAACCCCAGTACTTATTTACCAAGTATAAAATGAAAAGCCAAAGTGTCTCTATTAAAATATTAACTGGTCATTTTTATTGCTAAATACATGACATGTTTTCAAATGTTATTCACATGGATTTATTTGTTATCTGCATTTCACTGCATTGTGGTTATGTGTTTTTTGTTTTCTCCTGTTATCAGCTGTATGTGGGATTGAATTTATCCAGTGGTGTGAGTATGGTGAAGCATATCTTGATTCTAATGTGGAAGAAGACAAGCAGCTGCTTAATGGCTCTGCGGTGAAACTCTACATCTCCCGTGGGCTGCAAAGCTGGGTTCCATTACTGCTCTGTTTTGAGTATTGCAGAGAGAGCCAGAAGGTATGTATGTCAGATGGAAATGGGAAGTGAGGAAATGTGGACTGTTGCCTAGGTCAGTTGTGATTACGAAGGTGCAGTTAGGAAAGCCTCATGACTGACCGTACTGAGGCACTGGGGTCACAGAGTAGGGGCTCTGGAGGACTATAGGTCTAAAATTTTGCACGGTATCATCAGAATTTCTTTTCAAAAGGGTATGTTTTCAAGCTTTGTGTTTGAATTTCAAAACGGTAATAAATTTGATTACTTAGTTTTGCATGTTGTGGCTGGAGGAATACAGCACGTTCCTGGAACCATTTGAGTTTTCTGGGAGCTATCTCACTTGTCTCTATTTGTAGTTTCAGCCAGCATGAGAGTTCAACCAGTTCATGAGAGGCAGGTTCTACTTAACCAAGCAGATCTCCGGTGATCAAGTGAACCACCTGATGGATGAGGGAAAGGCTGTCAGTGTAGTCCACCTGGATTTCAGCAAAGCCTTTGACACTGTCCCACAGGAGAAGCTGGTAGCCCATGGCTTAAACAGGCACACTCTTTGCTGGGAAAAGAACTACCTGGAGGGCAGGGCCCAGAGGGTGGTGGTGAATAGTTAAATTCAGTTGGTGAATGGTCATGGTTAATGTTCCCCAGGGGTTGGTACTGGGGCTTGTCCTGTTGAATATCTTTATTGATGACCTGGGTGAGGGCATTGAGTGCAGCCTCAGTATGTTTGCAGATAACATCAAGTTGAGAGGAAGTGTTGATCTGCCTGGGGGTAGAAAGGCCCTGTAGAGGAATCTGGACAGGCTGGATCACTGGGCTGAGGGCAGTGACATGAAGTTCAACAAGACCAAGTGCCAGGTCCTGCATTTTGGCCACAACTACCCCAGATAATGCTACAGGCTTGTGACTGAGTGGCTAGAAGACATTATGGAGGAAATGGACCTGGGGGTATTGATTGACACTCACCTGAAAATGAGTCAGCAGTGTTCCAGGTGGCCAAAAAGGCCAACAGCATCCTGGCTTGTGTGAGAAATAGTGTCACCAGCAGGACCAGGGAGGTGATCGTCCCTCTATGCTCTGCTCTGGTGAGGCTGCACCTTTAGTGCTGTGTTCAGTTTTCGGCCGGTCACTGTAAGAAAGATGTTGAGGCCCTGGAACATGTCCAGAGAAGAGCAAAGAAGCTGGTGAGCACAAATCTTATGAGGAACGGCTGAGGGAACTGGGATTGTTTAGTCTGGAATAACGGAGGCTTAGGGGAGACCTTATTGCCCTCTTCAGTTGTCTGAAAGGAAGTTGTGGTGAGGTGGTGGTTGGCCTCTTTTCCCATATAACTAGCGGTTGGACCAGAAGGAATGGCTGCAAGTTGAGCTGGAGAGGTTCAATTTGGATATCAGGAAAAATTTATTCTCCAAAAGAGTGGTCACGTACTGGAACAGGCTCCCCAGGGGGGTGGTGAAACCATTGGCCCCGGAGGTGCTCAAGAAACGTATAGATGTGGTACTAAGGGACGTGGCTTAGTAGGGAAATATTGGTGATAGGTGGACGTTTGGACTAGATGATATTGGAGGTCTTTTCCAGCCTTGGTGATTCTGTGATTCTATGATTCACCTGTAGAGGTCACTCTAGGGGATTTTAAACTGCGGAGTTGAAAGTTTACCACTGTATCAGATCACTGAAACAAAATTGCTCTCTAAGCCAGAATCTGTTGTAACAGTTGAATCTTAACTGTGCCCCTTAACTATCGCTAAGATACTGACTCTGTCACATTTGTCGTGTAGGCAGAAACATGGATTTCTTCTGTCAACTTAAGCATGAAAACTGAAATTCTCACTTGAATTTGTCCAAACAAAGGACTATGGATAGATAGGCCCACTCTTCAGAAGTGCTTGTCTTTGGAGGGATGAGCTACCATCTGGAGATGCCTTTCTCAGTTGGCTACAGAATGAGTTTAGATCAAGAGCTTGTAAGAGAGGCCAAATTCTTAGGTAACCGATATAAGAAGAATCTAAGTTTGCACGTCATTGAAATAACTGTTATTAATAATGTCAGTTATTTCAATGACATTAATACTCAGAAAATGCAAGGTCTGTGCCAGCTATAATGATGTAAATATCTAAGTGATTTTTGCACTCAGCACCAATAATTCTGTCATTTATAAGAAGGTGGCACTGTGGGCTCTTCATTTACTGACACAAGCCTTCCTCCTAGTTTATGTATGGAAGGAACATACAGAAATATTGCTGAGAACAGAAATTATAATATTATTTTAATGATCACTTGTGCGGTAAGGAATTGGGAGTCACTTTCAAAGTGTCTGGCCCATTTAGTGATGTACCATTTAGTTTATCACAGCTCTGTTTCTGGGCTCTTCAGCAGCAGTCACGCACCAAATACGTTTGTTACACATTTCCAAGATTCCAAGATGAAGTGAAACACTTCACATTTCATTTTTATAAAGAACATTATCATTTAGTATCTTACTGCAATTGCTATTTTTATTATTAATTCAGGTATTTTGTAGACTTCCTAGATATTAATTGAATTTATCACAGCTGATCTCTTAACATCAGCAATGGTATTTTATGCCATCTGTGCTTTATAGTAGTCCAGTATTCAACACAGGATGCTATGTGACAGACTTTAAAGCCTTTCCTTTTTTCTACAGATATTTCTATGGGGCAGTTGTTGCTGTTCTGCTTCTTAGCACTACAGTTTTTGAAGATCTGCACTAAATTTTCATGTAGACAGAACTAACAGACTAAAAGACAAACCAAAAGCATATTTAAGTCAGTGCTTTGGAATCAGACTGAAACAGGCTTTCAGAGACTTAATTGGTCAGATCTATCTATGACTCCAACAGGGATTTAATTAGTGTCTGTATCAAGTAGATGTTACAGGAACCAGGGCGTCCTCAATCTTTTATGATCCTGAAGACTGTTTTCCAGTGTGTGTCCTTGCTACTGGAAAAGGACAACATGAAGATTATTTATGAGGAAGACAGCAGTAGGAACTGAAATGTCAAGCATTTTCTAGACAGAGAGGAAGATAAAGTCTCTCTCCCAAGGAGTCTAAACAGAGAGAGGAAGACAAAGAATAAGGAAAAAGTACGTAACATACAAACAAGGTAGCAGGACATCACACTATTAATACTGCTTTTTTTTTTTTTTCTTTTATCCTCTTTCTTCTTGTTGGCATTCTTGTCATCACATTCTGATTTCGTTTCAGTGGCCCAACACCAGACCTTGTGTATGTGTGTGGTTCAGCCAGCTAAGGATAGATTCTAAGATAAATGGATGTACCTGGCTTTTCACAAGCCTCAAGACGTTTGATTTCTATGAGAAATTGAACTGAAAAATGTTTCTTGGATTTGCCTAGAAGCAGATCTTATGTGGGGAATGCTGTAAGAGTAAAATGCCCCTGTGGGAGATCACACAAACAAGGTAAAGAAGTGGATATAACTGGAGAGAGGACAGTCTGGCAGAATAACAAGTCAGCACAAGTGGAAAGAGTTTACAGGACCATGGATTTGATCACAACCTGTGACTCATGAGAAAATATGAAGCCTATGGAAGATGCTGAAAGGAGTTATCTTAAAGAGGCTGAGGTAAGGAGTGGCATGATTAAAACAACAGTTGAGGAATATAAGTAAGTACTCAGGCTGCACTTTGAATGGCCTGAAGGCAGTATTAGTGAGGCTTTCTAATGACTTGGGTAAGTGGTGAGGTGTGCAAGTAAAGCTGTGTAGGAAGAAGCAGCACATTTGGAGGAGTGGGATGAAGATGGTGAAAATGAATGTTAGCCTTCAGGTGCAGCGTCAAGATTCTATTCTGCAATGCCATAACATTCGGATTACCACACTTAAAATTAAAAAGTGATTTTGGAAAATTAAGATTTTGGTTGCACTGTTTTTCAGTATTATGAAACAAACACTTCCAGTGTTGGACTTCATATTTTCTACTTCCTCAACAAACTTTCACCACAATGATGTGAGATCTTTTTTTCTTTTCCTAATGAAAGGAGATGTTATGAGAACATAATCACAAAATGATAAACAAAATGAAACATAGTGAATGATTTCAAGGACAGTAATAGCACACCAAGGTATTTTTAAAACTTGTTTCTTGTTCTCATGTTGACTGCTTGTCAGTTGGTAGTCTCCATTTTATGAAAATATCGAGATGGTGTTTGACAGAACAGAGTTCCTTCCTTAAGCTTATTCATCAAATGATTTTTAAAACTTTAATTCTGAAACTATAATAATCCCTGAATGCACATAACAATTATTATCCTAATTGTCATCACAATTTTTTATATTATACATATCTATATTGAAGATATTGATTCTAAAATTTCAGCCATCATTCCCACAGTGAGTTCAGAGATTTTATTCCACTTATAAACTTAGTTGTGATTTTTTTTTAGTAGAAACTCCAGCTCACACGGGAGATATCACAGTGGAGTGAGTGAGTAATATAGCAGCACAAATGGGAGCAGCTGAATTCTTCTGTGCAAAAAAAAAAAAAACACCAAACCCTGAGGACTGGGAGGCAGTGCCTCATAAGCTTTAAAATTCAGAAGTTATTATCCTGTTCTGTTTTCTCTTTCTATTATTCCTTTGCTGTCACTATTGTGGTGGAGTAGAGAGCCTAAGTGTTTTGTCATCCCCTATGAGAAGCATTACTGAGGTCACATGTGATCTTAAAGAGACACGATCTTTGCATGTCACACTGGAGGACACTGAGCATGAGTGAACTCATAGGACCACAAAGCAACTTCAGAGTTTTGTTAGGAAATGCCCAGAGATGTGATGGATGCCCTGTCCCTGAGACGCTCAAGGTTGGGCTGGAGGGGCTCTGAGCAATCTGATCTAGCTGTAGATCATAGAATTGTATAATTGTTACAGTTGGAAAAGACCTCTAAGATTGTCTAGTCCAACCATCCATCTGCCACCAGTACTGCCTACTAACCATATCCCTAGGTACCACATCCATACATTTCTTGAACGCCTCCAGGGATGGTGACTCCACAACCTCCGTGGGCAGCCCGTGCCAGCACCTGATTGCTCTTTTGGAGAGGAAATTTTTCCAGCTCTCCAATCTGAACCTCCCACAGTGCAGCTTGAGGCCATTCCCTCTAGTCCTATCTCTGTTACCTGGGGGAAGAGGTCAACCCCCACATCACTACAACCTCCTTTCAGGCCACTGTAGAGCGTGATGAGTCTCCCCTTAGCCTCCTTTTCTCCAGACTGGTCAATGCCTGTTTCTTCAGCTGCCCCTCATAAGTCTTGTCCTTGCAGGGGAGTTGTCTAGATGATCTTTAAGGGATCATTCCAACCCAAACCATTCTGTGATTCTACATATTGGGCTCGGAGCAAACACAGTGCTTTGGCATTCAGCATTTTTTCCTTTCTGAGCACAGAAGCCTTCACGCTCAGCAGCACAATGACCTGTGTAACCAAAGAAGCTTCATCCACCAACAATGCTGTTTTATTGGGTTGGGGTTTTTTTGGAACCTTTCAAAAAATGTTGGTTGTTGCCGTGCACCTGGCAACCCATGTTCTTTTAGCTCTGCTCCTGTGCTGAACTATCGGGTAAAACCTACCCGGGCCAAAGAACTGCACGTGCATACCAATGTGGCAAGCAGAAAAATGGCGTTTATTGCGTCGTGCGATTTACCTATATACCTATGCTCCTTCGTCTACGCCCCTTATGCATATATTAACCCTTCGTCACCAAGTAGAGGGGGTCCTACCACGTCACATCCCGAATCCTCACTGTCGCCTACGACAACAGTTGGTATTTGCTCTAAGAATACTAAGGAGGCAAATTGCCATGTGTGGTGTGACAAGTCACGTGCTTTCCACGTGAAGCAAGTCCCAATTAGAGCTGACAGCAACAGCGGATATCTGCGTGCTGCTCTGTTGGTGGCCTGTGGGGCCACAGGCCTTTTTGTCCACTCTGTTTATGCCAGAAACTCTAGGCAGACACTTGACACGGTTTTGTGTGAAAGTAGGAACAGAGGGGCCACGGTCTGCACTCCCGGCCCTGCACGGCCTCGGGAGCCGCAAGGGGTCGCACCAAGCGTAGGGCTGGTCCTGTGCCCGCTCGGTTGCCATGGCGACGGGCCCTGGCTGTGGGCGCGGAGGGCCGCGCCATGGGGAGCGCCCCGCGGAAGAGCCAGGCGGTGCGGCAAGCCTGGAGCGATGGCGCTCGGCAGGTAGGCGGCCGCCGGCTGTGGTAGAAGCTCTCAGCGGGACGGCGGGCTGCGAGGGCCGAAATACAGAGAGAGGTCCAAGAAACTCGTTTGTTTTTTTTTTTGTAAAGCGGGCGAAGCTTGGCGGGGAGCAGCGCGTTTGTGTTTTGGCTTTCGGAGCTTCAGCCTCCGGTGCTCCTTTGGATGTAGTTAGCGGTGCCCGCACTGGGGCTGTATAGCGGTCCCACCTATCGTAAAAGCATTCAGGATGTAGTATTTCAACGAGCATCTACTGCTTAAGGAGTGTTCTCAGCACTCTTGAGAAAGGGGCCTGTTTTTGAGGGTGTTTTTAATCTATGCAGTAATTGAGGAATGTTTAAACTAAAACGCCTCGGCAGCTTTAAGATAACACAGAGCATCTCAAGGCTTATTATGCAGGATGGAAATTGTCAGTGATGCGGCAAACAGGAACAGAGATGCCTGTGAGGTAAGGATCTGTGTAAGGCAGGAACTGGCAAATACAAATATGAGGTTTATAGCTGTTTCAAACTCTTGAAATAGGCTTATTGTTATGGCTGCATCTTGCCTAGCGTCTTTCAGTTATATAAAGTTCTATAAGCTGAGATAAAGGCATGGCGTTGGAAGCACTGGGTGTTTTTTTTTACTGTAACAAGAAAGACCAACAAAACAAAAAAACCCAAAACTCTCCAGCTGCTGTCAGGAAAATAACTTGCCTTGCACTTGGAGGCAGCCCAGCTCCCTGGGAAGAGTTCAGGCTGGCCCGCAGCAGGTACTGTGGGTAAGTACCTGCTAAGTACCTTCTCCTAATACTGTCACCTGCCTATTATGTGTAGAAATACCTAGTACGGCTTTACATCAGCTGCTAAATGCTAGGCAGCAGTGGTAGCGCTGAGTTTGGGGCAGAATGAACAGTCTGTAGTTAAGATACCCAAACCTAATTCTTCTCGACAGTGATGTTATCTTCTGACACAAACTCAGAAGTGAAGCCTGCATCTTAATAAGTTTTTTCAACCTTGTGAATCTGACTCATTTAGGCTAACGTGACTTAAAAGAACATATTTGGGCTTCAGATTATATGCTCTGCTGAATCTTGTTTTCTTCAGCGTAAGAAAGTGTAAGCCATCCAGAGAGACATGTTGGAGCAGTGGGCCCAGGAGAACCTCATGAGGTTCAACCTAGCCACGTGCTAGGTCTTGCACCTGGGTCACAGCAACTTCCACTGTCAATACAAGCTGAGGAACGAAAGGATAGACCACAGCCCTGCTGAAAAGGACTTGGAGATACTGGTGGACGGCAGGCTGGACATGAGCCAGCAACATGCCCTCACAGCCCAGAAAGATAACCATATCCTGGGCTGCATCAAAAGAAGTGTGGACAGCAGGGTGAGGGAGGTGATCCTGTCTCTCTGCTCTGTGCTGGTGAGACCTCACCTGGAGTGTTGCGTCCAGATGTGGAGTCCTCACTTGAAATGAAAAAAATGTGAGTTCATTAATCGTTGTTTAACTGACCCTGAAGCGTGGAGAATCTTAAATTAACCCTTTTCTGTAGTTAGTCATACCAGGGAGTAGACTGTTGTTTTTTTTTAATGTCTATGTGCATCTCTCCTACAAGATATATTTAACATTCTGTGTCCTTTTAGTAGTAGGAGGATGAAACTGGGTCATTCCTAGCTGTAAGAATTTCTTAATTACTTTCTGCATCTTTTCTCACCCTTCCACTATTTTCTCAATGACAACAATAAATTCAGAGTTAATAATTTGCTGAAATATCTTAAGCAAACAGTTTCATGCTGGCAATGAGCAAAATCGACAAGGAAAATGTAGGCTAGCATTTGAAAATGTAAAAAAATTTAAGATAAACTGTTTATATATGTTTTACGGAACATAGCTATTAAAACAATTCCCTTGTCCTTAGCTTGTGTTTTTGAAAAGGTTATCCTGCAATCCTCAAATAGTATTTGGTTTACTTTACTGGCTGCAGTATTTATGACATGTTTTGTGGATGTAAAAGTATGAACATTGGAATGAAGAGATAATGCTCTTCTGAGTTAATTTTCCTAATCTATCTTTGTGGTATTTTAGTATTTCTGTGTTATTAAACATGCATTTTATTGCAAAAAAAAGGAATCATGAGAAAAATCAAAGCTAACTAAAGTTACATGGCTCTAACTGAAGTTACATGGCTGAAAATTAAGATAGCATGGCTTTCACCTTTTGCATTATCAAATACAGTGTTTGTTTCTGTATGGCTCTCTCTTGTTATCACCTCATGTGGGATGAATTTTACAAGTGGCTGTGTTTTCAGTTCAGTTTGAGTTTCACATAAGTTGAAGTTGCCCAGTTCTTTTCAGGTGGAGCTAGAAATTTCTTATAGACTTGGAATGAAATTTGGGTTGGATTCTAGAAAGCAAATTCAGATAGTATTGTTCAAAGCATTACTGCTTGGTTTTGGTGCTAATATGAGATATCCTAGCTCTGCGCTGGAGTACCAACATTGAGGGTGATTGAGTTTCTCAGATATTTACATGTGATGATCGAGTGAGTAATGAGACCTCAAAATTATATATTTATTTATTTTTGTAGTATTTCCTGCAAAGTTTTGGCCATGTGATTTGCATGTGAAGTGCTCAGGTGTTACAATAATAGATGTCATTGCACTCTGTGGGGAAGACTTGCCTCCTGGAGGTGATGTCATGCCTGCTCATGTGCTTCCTTCTGCCCTGGTTTACAGTTAGGCCACCCCTTTGACTTCTGCTGTGAATGGGAGCAGTATTTGTCCTTCACAATGTACTGGTTGTCTTTTTTTTTCCAGTTCATTCTGGTTTCTCTGTTTTCAGGACTTCTTTGGAGATAAACCTTCCTTGCTTGTTCCTATCTGAAGGCTCTTTCTCCAATAAACCTGTCTTGGACATCCTTTGTTAGGCGGATGTACTGCTGTCAGCTTAGCTGTGCTTGCAGAAACAAACCAAGTACCAGAGCAACATCATGCACTATGGCTTATTCAATATGCTGAATTGGTAATTTACTCTTTCCCCATTGACTTGAAGTGCACTTTACCCCTGCATTCTCCCAAGAAAATCCTACCTTTGATGTTTCCTGTTTTTGTTTCTGGTTTGCAATATCTGCCTCTTGAAAGGACATACATGGCACAAAGCTGCTCCACGTGAAGTTCACACTAGATATTAGGAAAAATATATTTATTACATTGGAACAGGTTTCCTAGCAAGGTGATCAATGCCCCAGAACTGTCAGCGTTCAAGAGGCATTTTGATACTGACCTCAAGTTTTAATTTTTGGTTTGCCCTGTAGTGGTCAGGCAGTTGGACTTGATCATTTTGGTAGGTCCCTTCCAAGTATTGTGCTGTTCTATTCCAGTGTAGCTGTCTTCTAGTCCATAGGACCTTGGCTTATATATTTCCTGTGATATTTTTTTTTCTAACTCTTGTTAAGGTTTTTCTTGTTCATACTTGACAATAACTACATGTTTGAATGTGGAGTCACATTGCATGTGTTCATGAAGGACCCACCCTTTAACTAGTTAAACTTTATCTGATATTCTCTCTCCTTCACAGAACCATAGAATCCTTAGAGTTGGAAGGGACCTCTGCAGGCCATCTAGTCCAACTCCCCTGCAGTGAACAGAGACACCATAGCTAGATCAGGTTATCCAGGGCCTTATTCAGCCTTGCCTTGAAAGTCTCCAGGGACGGGGCATTGGCAACATCACTAGTCAACCTGTTCCAGTGCCTCACCACCCTCACTGTAAAAGATTTTTTCCTTATGTCTAACCTAAGGCTACCCTCCTTGAGCTTGAAATCATTTCCCCTTGTTCCATCATCACTGATCCTGCTAAAGAATCTGTCCCCTTCTTTCCTGTAGCTCCCCTTTAGATACTGAAAAGCCACCTTGGTCACATCACAGCCTTCTCCTCTCCAGGCTGAACAGCCCCAGCTCTTTCAGCCTGTCCTCATAGGAGAGGTGTTCCATTCCATGGATCGTTTTTTGTGGCCCTTCTATGGACATGCTCTAAAACATCCATGTCTTTCCTGTACTGAGGACTCCACACCTGGACGCAGTACTCCAGGAGAGGTCTCACCAGTGCAAAGCAGAGGGGCAGGATCACCTCCCTTGATATGCTGACCATGCTTCTTTTGATACAGCCCAGGATATGGTTGGCTTTCTGAGCTGTAAGGGCACATTGCTGGCACGTGTCCAATTTCCCATCCACCAGTACCCGCAGGTCTTTTTCAGCAGGGCTATGCTCAATACTTTCATTTCAAAATTAATTGATTTCTGGCCATTTGAATCATAGGATGGCCTGGGTTGAAAAGGACCACAATGCTCATCTAGTTTCAACCCCTCTGCTATGTGCAGGGTCGCCAACCACCAGACCAGGCTGCCCAGAGCCACATTCAGCCTGGCCTTGAACGCCTCCAGGGATGGGGCATCCACAACCTCCTTGGGCAACCTGTGCCAGTGCATCACCACCCTCTGAGTGAAAAACTTCCTCCTAATATCTAACTTAAACCTCCCCTGTCTTAGTTTAAAACCACTGGTAATGGGAGTTGCCTCAACCCAGCTGCAAGACCTTGCACTTGGTTTTGTTGAACCTCATTAGGTTCACCTAAGCTCACCGCTCAAGCCTGTCTAGGTCCCTCTGGATGGCATCTCATCCCTCTTGTGTGTCAACTGCACAACAGCTTGGTGTCATCAGCAAACTTGCTGAGGGTGCACTCAATCCCAGTATTGATGTAATTGATGAAGATATTAAAGAGTATCAGCCCCAGAACCAACCCTTGGGGCGCACCACTCATTAGTGATCTTCATCCAGACATTGAGCCATTGACCACCACTCCCTGGAATTGATCCTGCAGCCAGTTCTTTGTCCATTGAACATTTCACCCATCAAATCCATATATTCCCAATTTGGAGAGAAGGATGTTGTGGGGTACTGTGTCAAAGGCCTTACTGAAGTCCAGATAGATGACGTCAGCAACTCTTCTTTTGTCCACTGATGCAGTGACGGCCACTAAGGTCGTCTGATGCAGTGAAGGCCACTAAGTTGGTCAAGCAGGATTTGCCCATGGTGAAGCCGTGCTGGTTCTCCTATATCAGCTTCCTGCCTTTCATGTGCCTTTCATGTGCTCCATGATCTTCTGTGGCACAGAGGTAGTTCCCAGGGCCATCCTTTTTACTCTTTGTAAAAGTGGGTGCGATGTTTCCTTTTTTCCAGTCACCAGGAACTTCACCTGATTGCCACAACTTTTCAAATATCATAGAGAGTGGCTTGGCAAATACATCAGCCAATTCCTGGTATGCATCTAATCAGGACCCATAGACTTGTGGATGTTCAGGTTCCTCAGGTGGTCATGAACCTGATCTTTGCCCACAGTGGGAAGGACATTGCTTCCCCAGTTGCCTCCTACCAAACCAAATGTTTGAGGGCCATGTGGTGAGCAGTTATCAGGGAAGACCAAGGCAAAAAAAAGTTAAGTATCATGGCCTTCTCCTTGTCTGTTGTTACCAGCCTGCCCACATCACTCACTAGGGGAGTACACTCTCCTGGACTTTCCTTTTCTGTTTGAGGGACCTGTTGAAGCCTTTCTTGTTCTTTTCGGCACCCCTAGCCAAGTTCGGTTCAAGCTGGGCCTCAGCTTTCCTGACCCCATCCTAATAAAGCCTAGCAGCTTCCTTATACTCTTCACGGTACTTGTCCTTGTTTCCATTGCCTGTGCATTTTTTTTTTCTTGCTCTTCAGTTTGACCAGCAGGTCCTTGTTATCCTTGTTATCCTGCAGAAAGTTAGCTTTACTAAAGTTTAGCTTCCTAATTTTACTCTCATGCCCCTCTGGAGCATGATCTCATCCTTGGTATGATCCCCATAGCTCAGGCTGCTTCCAATCCTAATGTCACCAATCAGTTCATTTACATTGGTGAGCAACAGGTCCAATATTGCATCCCCCCCGGTGAGGCCATTAATTACGTCACTCAGGAAGTTATCCTCAGTGCATTCCAGGAGCCTCCTGGATTGTCTACAGCTAGCTGTGCTACTTTTCCAGCAGATGTCTGGGTGGTTGAAGTTCCCCAGCAGGACAAGTGCTTGTGGTTGTGATGCCTCTTGTGGCTGGAGGTAGAAGGCCTCACTAACAGGCTCTGACAGATCTGGTGGCTTGTAGTAGTCACCAATCACAAGGCTCCCTTTGCTGCCTAGGTCTCTGTTGCCCATAGGCTTTCAACTTGCTCGTGCCTGTTCTTTAGGGACAGCTCTTCACATTCTATTTCTTTCCTGGTGTGGTTAGCAACACTCCCACTGCTCCTTCCTCGCCTGTCACTTCTGAACAGTTTGTAGGCATTGATAGCCACACTCTTGTCATGGGAATCATCCCACCAGGTTTCGATGATGACAACTATATTGTGGCTTTCAAGCAGCACAGTTGCTTCCAGCTCCTCCTCTTTGTTTCCCAAGCTGTGCTTATTGGTGTAGAGGCACTTCAGCTGGGCAGCTGATTTTGTCACTTCCTTAAAGGATGACTCCTTAGTTCCTTCTAGGTATTTCCCTTGAATTTCCCCGCTGCCTTCTTCTGTTGCTCCAGCGGTCACTGCCTCATCATCACAGAGTTTTATACATGCTTCAGTGTTGGCAGCAGGTCCTTCCAGGATCCTGTCCCTCTAATATAGCTATGCCATCCCACACCTTATCATGGGAAGGCTCATTATCTCCCGTCCCCCTTCACACCTAGTTTAAAGCCTTCCCAGTGAACCCCACTAGCTTTTCCTCAAGGACCCTTCTCCCTCTTTGAGAAAGGCTAACCCCATCTGGTGCCCACAAACCCAGTACCATGTAGGCTAATTTTAAAAATAACCCCAAGTTCTGGTGACAGCACCAGCTACAAAGCCAGGTATTTAAAGAAGTGATCCTTGACCCACATGTAGCTGCATCATCTCCACCTATATGGAAAAACAGTAAGGGGTTGTGGTCTGTCATCTGTACCCCAGGGTAAGTAGTTTCCTGTTGACGTTCCTCACCTGCATGCCAGGAAGACAGCAGGCTTCTCTAAGAAGAGGATCTGCTCAGCATATTGGATGTTTCCTCACCTCCAGCTTGGTTTTCTTCCAGAAAGCTCACAGATGTTGCTTTCCTTAGCATACTGTCATTCCTGCATGTAGTCCCTACACCTTGTATTGCTGATACTGTAGTCAGGCTCATCTGCATTAAACCCTCTGTGATCCCTGTTATTGTTGGCTGTCCCAGTGCTATCTGACCCAGCACCTCTATTTGCATACTTCCTCCCTCTGCAGTTCTATCTCCTGCTATTAGAATCTTAACCTAGTGTCTGAAGATAAGATTTTGTTTCCCTTCCAATGGCATTCGTCCTTTGCTTCCATTGGTTCTACTACTCGTTGTGGGATAGAAAACAATAGGAGCCTATGGTAGTGCAGTCCAGAGCTTTTCTTTAAGAATCTGAAAATGGTTTTAAGTGGTAAACCGAGACGTCCTCCTATTTCATGTTCTGCAATAGCAAACGTGTCAATTTCACATGTAGATGTAATTACTCAGAGAAGAAAGTATTTGGCACAGTGTCCCAGCTGTGGCGGTAAGGAAGCTCTCTACTTCCTCAACTCCACCACTGTGTACACAGCCTGACACAACACAAGTGCATTTCTCTACATTGTTTCTCACTTCACAAAAGTGAACTGTTTGTTGTTTTACACCCATCTTTCACAACCATTTCCAGTTAGACCTTTGTCAGAATCTGTATGCCTCGGATCGGTTTGTGGTATTGATTACATAGCAAGGAAATTTGAGGGCAGTGATCTGCAGGGATACAGTATTTTGATCAGCTGGTACAACTGCTGAAATTGTTTGCTGAGCTGCTGCAAGCAGGAATAAGTGGTTCCACCTAAGTTCTTCTGTTTTTCAAGGCTGAAAAACTGATTTCTCAGGCCTAAAATAAACACATTTCCCCCCCATTTTAAAATAGTCCTGCTTGAATTAAAAACCAAAAAGTATCTCAAACATTCAAGCTTGACTACTTTTCACAGTGTGGCAACGGCATTAAATTTCTTTTACATTCTGGGAGACCATCTCAAAAACCTTGTTTTCTTTTGACCTTGTTCACTTTTAACACTGACTTGTTTGGCACAAAGGAAAAAGTAAGATTCTGGGTGAGATGTTTTCCTCTTTTTTTTTTTTTTTAATGCTCTCTGTGACTCAAATGCAAGCCTAGTTGCAAAGTGATGTGTGGGAATGGATAAATGACTTCAGTGTGATAGAGACAATAAAGGCGTGGCTGATAGCAGTGTGATCTCATGAGTGGTACAGTGCCAGGAGATTCTGTTCCATTTCCCACTGAGCCCTGTTTCACCTCCCTGTGCCTCAGGTCTCACACTTGTTACAGTGTGGCTGGTGGTTCTTCCTCCTCTAGCACGAGAGTATTAATCACAGTTTGTAATAGACGCAGGTTTGAGTTGACCACAGGAATGTCAAGGAAAAAAACAAAATGAGGAAGCTCAGTTATTTCAGGTTGTCCCAAAGGAAGGGTGAGCCGGTATGGCACTGGGTATGATGTGCCCACAGGTAGTCACACCAGAAATTAGCTTCTTTTCTTTTGATTTGGATTAGACAAAGTATTGTACTACCGTGTATAAATCCAAAAGCAACAGTGACTTCTGAAGGGAATAGATAAAACTAAATTGTTGTTGCTACAAGGTTATGTTTTCCATGAAGATTGTATATAGATCTGTACATGAGATCTTACAGGTTTTACCACAGTTCCAAAACCAGAGAAGCTTTGTTTTTCATAACGTAGTTAATTTTGCTCACAATTAAATCGATTGGAAGAGGCAAATGCAAAGATAGGTAATTCACTGAGTATTACCTGCCTTTTTACTGAGGAAGAGAGAGTCTGAAGTTTACTTCTGTTTAGTTTATTCAGCTTGCTCTCTTTCAGGCAGTAGTTTGCATTATAGGTGCTCTAGAAATATTTGAGATTAGCATGTGATGTTATACTCATGGCAAAACATCCTTATTAATGCTAATTAGAGCAACCTCACTAAATCCTATATGGTTTGCTGTAAACAGTTATATGAGAAGACTGAATACATTCTAGGACAAGTAGCAATTGCCTTATGTTGCTACAGGCTTTGGTGGTGCGAGAGCTGATGGGAAAGTCTGTGTGAAAGCCTGGATCTTGTTGGAGTGGGCTTTCAAGTTCCCTCATTTTTATGGCAAGTGCGTGTCTCCTAAGACTTTTCAGACTGAAGGCTTTTGTTGAGTCAGTCCCCAGACTCTCGTTAGAAAATGGAGCTGAAAGGGGAGTCACTTCGGGCTTTCATTTGAGTGAGGGCTTTCCAGGGGTGTAGGGAATGTTGAATTGGGCCCTCAGAGAAATGTCACTTGAAAACATCTTCGTTTACTGTGGCATTCATCATCCCTCTGCCAGTGTATCTTCAGTGGTTTGTCTTGGGTTCCTAATTCCTACTCTGCTGTGGATGGGTTTGTTTTAAATTTGTTAGTAAGCTTCTCTTGTCCTTTGAGAAAACAGAGCTGTGAAGCTGTTATTTTCTACCTTTTTCATATGTTAATTGCATTTTATTTGCTAGGAATGATGATGTTTTCTTCTCCTTTGGCTTAGAGAATTTAGCAAGCTAAAAAGCTCTCAGAAGAAAATTTATATTTACATGCTTTCCCACTTAGGAAAATACTTCTAATGCCTTCTTTCCCCCATCTTAAATATGAATGAAAAAAAAGATTTTATGCTTTCATAGAGATAAGTATTTTGCAGTAACACCAGGACTAGGTTCTTCATTAACAGAAGTCTGTGGCAAAGAAAAGCCCGGTAGTTTCTGTTAATGTACCCCACTTCTACTACATCAAAGTTATGTGATAATGGTGATCCCATTCAAGCTATGCTTTGTTTAAATAGACGATGTCTTAGGCTCTTAGATTTGAAAAGCAGGTTAAGAACAATACAATTGAAACAAAAGCACTTTGCAACAGCGTATTGAAGAGATACAAGCGATAAAGTAGTTGAGACTTCAGGTTCCTTGGGAAATGTGCTTCACTCTCCTGTTTGTCAGTAATGAAGCTTGGTGGTTTGGGATTTTAAGAGCGAGTCAGAGCCCAGCTTTGTACAAAATGCCCTGTTCTTGTTTCTTCTTGACCTTAGGAACACCAAGGAAATGAGCATACAAAAGAACATCATTGGGCCAGGTCACACATCCTAGTCTTTTGATGATGTCAGAGCTGGCTTGGATCTGATCTCCGTATCAATCAATAGCCAGCGGTTGCAAAGCAGAAATACAGTTACGTAAGGAAGTGAGTCTCTCCGGTGAGGTTAAAGTTTTCTTGACATAAAGCCAAGCTCCTCTCAAAGCCAAGAAAACTTCTACTAACCAGTGAAATGTTTCCTATCTGAATCATTGCATACATATTTCAGCAATGTTTCAAGTAAGTCACTGGCAGGAGAGGAGCCGTTTTCTAGGCTTATATATATGTATACTGCTGCTTGCGTTACAAGAACAATGCAGGCATGGGAGGCCAATAGGTAACAAAATAGACCCATCATCCAAGGGAAAAGGCTGGAGGTGATGTCACTGTTCAGTCTGCTACTGCTTATGTACTCTGCAGGTGAAAGAGCTCTTCAAATACCTGGAAGTTCCTTGTTTTTCATTTGAACTACCCTGAACAGATAAGCATGGCCAGAGTGCACAGCTCAGTCTTTTCTCCCTTTTTCCTTCCTCAGTGCTCACATACGCAGGTAGTGAAATTCTTCTGAGGGGGAAAAAAAAAATCACAACAGACCTTCAGCCCATGGGAAGGTGTACGTTTTTGTGATGCTGGTGAAACCTTTCTGTTTGCCACTTGCTGTGGAATATTTTCCTTGCAGGCTAAAATTAGAATCCATGGGGAGCATATGCAGCTTTTGCAAGCTTCTGCTAATGCATGTAGGTGTGAAAGCTGCACTGATGTGGTTTGCTTATTTGTTAATATTTGACATTTAGGACAGAAAGTAAAGATCTTGAACTGTGCAATTTCCATGGAGTGATCACTTGTGGTGCTTTACACATACTTAAGGGTAATTTCAGAGAGAAAGCTAGAGGCATTACGTTTGGGTGTAACATAGATCTTGGCCTTATATGTAGGCAGCAGGATTCTGAGGCTTGTATGTGCTAGCCTTCAGTAGTAGCACTCATCAGATGGTCAGTATCTCTGCTGTGATTACGCTGCTTGTCAGCGAGCACTGAATTCTGAGTATATAAATAATGTCAGGTGGGTCTGTCTCAGTGTTCCTGGCTGATCTCACAATAAGACTTTGGCACTGCTCAGGTGAGGAGTTGAATGCACCTCTAAGCTATTTTTTAGCCTCCTCTGACAGGGCAGCCAGGTGCTGAGTCAGCTCTTGGAAGGAACGAGAATAGCCACAGGGCTGCTAGTTTACCCTGTCAAAGGTAGCCCCAGTTGGAGCCAGAATCACCAGAGCACAGTGTGTGAATCCTAGTATGCGGGCCCTGACGCATCTGCTCAAGCCAGCTCACTTGCTTCCCTTGGTTAGCTGTAAGGCCGCTGTCTGTCACAGTAAAAATCAAAGCGTGAAGTAAGCTGAGGATTTAACTTACATGATTGACTCAACAAGATAAAGCTTCTATGTATCATTTTTTAATTTCTCACCCACTGATCCTCAATGTCTCGAAAGCATGGATGCATTGTGATTCATCTGGGGTAAGGCAAGCTTTATAGGCTTTCATCCTTTCCTGCCTTCTGTCCCACGTTTCCATCCCTTCAAAGTGCAATTAGTTCAGCTGGTAGCGGGACAGCCTCTCAGCACTCATTTATGGTTGTAACCTGGGTAATACAATGGCTCTGCTGCCCATCACTTCCGAGTATCTGAGCTTATGCAAGCAGGGAGGTAGTGACCTGTGTTGGAAGGGTAGCAACAAGCTGGTTTGTGGGGATGGTTTGATGGTTGGATTAGATGATCTTAGTGGCCTTTTCCAACCTCAGTGGTTCAATGATTCTATGGTTCAAGCATAAAAAGGAGAAGGAAAAGCTGAAACTTTCTCTACCAAAAAGGAGAAGCATAAGATAAATCTTCATTATCCCATGAAATACTTCGCATTCCTCAGATGCCTGAGGACAAACTGTAAGGCAAGTCACACGCCTGTTTATAAGCTCTACATAATTAGAGGCATCTTCCAAACTACTGAAGACAGCTATTTTTTAATTATATTACTTTGTCAAAAACATTGCGGAGTTCTTTCCTGTTAATAATGTCTTGCTGTGTGGCATGTGGAACCGAACTAAGTCATAGCATGCCTCTGCCTTGCAGAGCCTTCAGCCCCTTCATGGTGAGCAGCTAAGGGCTGGGGCTTGCATATCCCACGCCCTGCCTGCATGGGGCTGGTTTGATCCCTGGGTGCATTCTTTCTGCAGAACAAGGCAGTTCTTATTCTGGAGCATTTCTGCTCATGAATGGGTTGTTCTGCAGGGCTTGCCAGGTGCCCCTGTGGTCAAGGCCTCTGAAAGCAGCCGTGCCTTTTTTCACACCCCTCTGCCAGGAGTTACCCAGGTCTAAAGTTCAGAGGCCAGGACCAGCGCGGACTTTGGTGCATGAGGAAGCTCTCTCCTGATAAGGAAGTAAGGAAGGATATGAATTTAAAACACCACAATTACTCTTTTTTTTTTTTTTTTTTTTCCCCCTCCTTTCTCTGCACAACAAGTGGCAGTGAGGCCTGTAGTCTGCTTTAGAAATGGATTCAGGTAAATGCTAAAAAGTTGGTTTCTCTGCTGATTTAACAGTCTCCTGAGCAAATCTTGCAGCCTTACTGACTCTGGTAAGAGAGATCTTGCTGCCTGCTCTTCCTCTGCACTGGTTGGTGTGGATACGCCATCTCCTCTGTACCAGCTGTGCTACTGGTGGCATACCTCCTGTGAGCAGAGGGAAGGGTCAGCCCAGTCAAAAACCATCCATGTGTCCTTTTCTCCTGGGTCGGGGCACTGGTGCTAAGTATGCATGCAGGGTATTTTGTCAGGAGGAACTAAAATCAGGCTGGTGAAAGAGCCTTATCCCCTTGTGACAGTTTGTTGGCTCTGTTTGCCCCACATGAAGGAGAGCTTGGCAGTAGCAGGGAGGTGGTGTGTGACAGCCACCGCCTAGACTGGGGCTATCGAAGGTTGCTGAGAAGGAAGTGCAGGTCTGAAGCCTGGCTGGATCTTCTTGCAGCAGCTGAAGTGAATGCTGATGCTTACCAGCAAAGAGAGCAGTCCTGAGTTTTGCATCTCTGAGGACTGCTTGGAGCAGCTCACTGTACATGCGAACTGATTCCAGGAAAGTATTGATTCGCCAGCAGGGGGTTATGATAATTGCCATTAATGGATGGAATTTTATGGAGAGCGAGCACATGATACAAAAGCATTTTTTGCTTTGTCATTCTGAGTGTGGCAGATTGCCCAGACCAGCCAGGGAAAGGCCCCTGGCCTAACAACATGCATCCAGAAGGCTTTCAAGTTCCTGCCAGGGGTTACGGGTTTGGGACTATTGCTAAAACTGTGAACCTTTAGCAGAGATCTACCTGAAGATAGAGGTGCTTATATGAATGCCTTTGTTGTCTAACTACTTGATTTTTATCTAATTTAAGATGTTGTTTTACATGAACATTCCTGAGACTGTTTAAACTTGTTCTAAGAACAAAATATAAGACTTCAGTTGCTTTAGGAAGCCACAGGACTGCAGCTTTGATAATGTATTGGGCAAAAAGCCCTCCTTTGTGCAGACTGTGACCGCTGTTCGAACCTGTGTTCTTGCTTTTCCCAAGTATGTGTGTATACACACGTGAATTCCCAGGTTCTTCCCTCAGGCTAAAATAGGCCAAGAGTTATCCATCACTGATATTGCTATTAAATATTGCATAACAACTGCTCTTTGTGGATCTCTGACTCCTTTGCCAACATCAGCCAGAGGACTTTTATCACCAAGTTGCAGAGAGGACAACTGAGACAACAGCATTACCGTTCCGTTTTCAGGCACTGCCTGTGTGCGTGTGTGTGTTTGGGTTAATGCTTTTCAGATCTGTGGGCTCCCTGCCCAAGGGATGCATGCACGCTCAGGATAGCTGTTTGTCCAGGTATGCACACATGTCAGAGTTTGCTAATTAATGATGATTGCGCCGTGCAAAGTATGTATGTGGTTAAGCACCAACGAGCTTGTTCTGACCCATTTCTTGGAACTTAGGCTTAACGTAACCCAGAGACCTGTGGAGAAAGGCAGAGCTGTTAATGGCTTCCAATCGTCCAACAGATTTCTTTTTCCATGTCAAATCAAATATCATCATGCATGTTGAAATGTTTTTTTTTTTTCTTGCTTCTAATACATTTTACCCTTACCTGGTCATAAATCAGTTATGACCAGTAAGCAGGCACAGGTCTGTTCCAGACTCTTGAAAACACTTATTTAGAAGATTTCAAGGCAGGAGCAACACCATATGGCAGAAATAATCTGGAGGAGGGAGCAAACATCCCAGGGGGACTGCCTGGAGGAAAAAAAGAGATTATATATTGAAGTTTCCAGAGGAACTAATTGAAAGAGCAGAATCAAAACGTTTAATTCATTGTAAAGTGTATTGGGGGGAAAAAGGGAAAGGAAAAAAAAAAAAAGAAAAAAGATGGCACAACAGCATTAAATAGTCACTTTCTATGTGACAAAAGTAAAAATCACCACTTTCCTTTTAGGCTGAAGTTTCAAGCTTAACCAGTGCAGATGTTATTTCCTTGCTTTGTTTCAAGTGTGTTCCTGGATTGGCGGAATGTCCTGGAATCCCAGCCAGCTCTCATATGTGATTTTTGTTAAAGACAAAAATCTAGCAAGTCATCCTAACGTTGCAAATGACTCATCGGTTGCCTTAGGGAACACTCCCCTGAGACGGCGGCTGCTGCTGAGGAAGTGATGAAGCCACAAAGGCCACTCCCCCGGGCAGTTTCACTGCTCAGCCTACATAAGGGACGTCCCTCCAGACGCGACGTTGTTTTATCCTTTATTTCACAGAGAGCGCGTGGAAGCTGCAAGGAGTGCAGTGCGAAGTAACCACAGAGACTTCGCAGCCAGTTGGCTTTGTAGAAGAGAAGCAAATAGAAGGTCATGAGAAAACCTTAAAGGTAGGGGGAGATGCACTTTAAACTCTATCATTTAGTTTTGAGATTAAAACAGAAAGTCTACATTGATTTCATTTTTTTATTGTAGTTCTTGGGGGATGAAAGGAAGAGATCTGTTCTCAGCATGGGATCCTATTTCTAATTCCATTAAGTTTGCTCTTTCAGTGAGAGCTTGTCAATCTCCTTTCAGAGCAGGCTTCTGGGAGATAATGTCAGAGAGGAAAGTTGTAATCTGTGAAGTGCAAGCTAAACTTCTAGTATGTTTTCATGGAGAACGAATGTGATGAACTAGTGAAAAACAAACAATAAGGAACCACTGGTGGAATAAAGGCAGAAGTTTCTTAATGCACGTGTGAAAATACAAATCATTTTTTCTTTATAGGAAGAAAAATAGCATAGTATAGTTAATGATCTAAGCAAATTCCATGAGTAGGTATTGTAATTTCATTATACTCTGTGTTTGTATGCATCATAAAGATGCAGTTCTTGATACTTGAGTCTTATGACTGTGTGGGTGTTAGGTTTGAGACTGTCCTTAAGTTTCACGCCATCCCATCGTCACTGAGCAGGCAAGGTGTGTTTTGGAAAAGAGCAATGTGTTTCATTACTTTCACATCCCTAAACGTTAATAAAATGAAACTGTGTGTCATTCAGTGGTGGGGTTATATTGGGGTGG
This sequence comes from Alectoris magna, assembly GCA_030625065.1. Lineage (NCBI taxonomy): Eukaryota > Metazoa > Chordata > Aves > Galliformes > Phasianidae > Alectoris > Alectoris magna. The sequence continues at coordinate 143,826,040 of CM060560.1, forward strand.
CAGAGCAGGAAGAGAAGGGGAAGGAAGCCAAGGTATTTTTGGATGTCTTCACCACAGCAGATGTTTTCTAGGTTTTGTTTCTACTGTTAACATACTACCTAGGGTTATGAAAGACTAATACAAATGTAACTTGCTACAGGCAGAAGTACAGTCTGAATTTCTGCTGGTATTTCAGTGTAGCTGGGGGAAGTGATAGGGTTTTGGTGTTGTTTTTTTCTACCGATATGGATACACTGGCAGTTACACCTAAAGGGACTAATCTAACCCCCACAGGAAGGAACTGTAGAATAGGTTGAGCGCAAACAGCTGCTTAATGCAAAACAAAATTAAGATGAAAAGAGAGGGAAAACTTTTACATTCTCTTGTATTGTTTACCATGACTGTTCTGGTAGTATTGAATGAAGTGCCTGAGTAGGCAGATAGAAACGCTTTAATAATAGCAAACAGAAATGTTAAGTGTCTAAGTGTGTGCTTCTTCATTCACTTTTTTAGTCTTAAGTTTTATCACGTTGTTATTTAAAATTCACTGATTTACATCTGTTGAGGAATCTGATGTTTGCTCACTCCAAATCTTGTCTGCAGTTCGAGAAGCGTTGAGAAACTGGCAGCAACTTCGAAGGCTTGAAGGTCTGAAGTCCTGATTTAGTGGAGCTCACAAATTGAGTTCAAAGAATCATTTTACATAGAGTATATGAAGATTAATGTAATAATATTCTGTGTGGCATACAATTATCAAAATGCTTTTTAGGACTTGCGTGGTTGCTTTTCTCTGGTATTAGTATGTATCTGTTCCAGAAGAAATGAACCTCTTCACTTCAGTGATCACACTTGGTCTGTTTAACTCCGATGTGAAGTTAAGCCAAAGAGCCATATTACCAAAATGTAGCTTTCAGAAATGGTTTTCTACGTTCAGTTCTTTCTGTTCATTCGGTTGGTAAGGATGATAACTGCAGTTTGTTATTGTGTTGTGCATGGTTTTTATATTTTCCTACTCAAATATGTAGCAGAAGGGGGGGAAAAAACCACTAATTGGAAAAGTCCAGGGCAGATGAAAAGAATGAAATGGGTTAATGAGATGGCTGTATCAGCAGATATGTACCCCATCCTGGAGTCTGCAGTTTGTGGAGATGCTGTAGTTGTGGTGATGTGGAAAAGTAAGCTCTGTAAGGAAACCTGGGTCTCCAAAGAACAAAGAAGTTCATAGCTCAGTCTAATAGCTGTATTGAGATATCCAAGGATGGATTAAGATGACAAGATTTTAAAAAGCTAATTAAATGCAGAGCTGAGAAAATCCAATTGCGCTTACATTTCCTTACCACGGTATTTGCTGCTGAAAATACTTGTTTTTGGACACCATAGGTAAATTTTTGGTGTTCCCTAATCCTTTTTATTTTTTCTGTTCAGGCTCATAAAGAAAACAAGCCTCAGAAACTGCTGGAAATGAATGGGCATACATCAGTGCCCCATTCCTATGACTATGACCTCATTGTCATCGGTGGAGGCTCAGGCGGTCTGGCTGCTGCCAAGGTAAGAGAGAGAAAATGCAGATTTATGCTTTCCTTGTATGTGAGCGGGTGACATCCTCAGTAACTTGTATCTGGATATGTTTTAACACTGTAAGGGCATACCATTTCTGTCTGTTCAGCTGGTCTTCTATTGAATTTTGTTCTAGGTTAAAGATGCTCATATCTTACCCATATTCGTATGCATTATGTATGTTGTACAGTGTACTACTGTGGTCAAGAAGGCCAAAGGTGTATTAGGGTGCATCAAGGAGTATGGCCAGCATATTGAGGGAGGTGATCCTCTTCCTCTATTCTGCCTTGCTGAGGCCAGGTTATTGAGAATAGTGTGTCCAGTTCTGGGCTCTTTGGCTCAAAAATGACAGGGATCTTCTAGAAAGAATCAAGTGGAGGGCCACAGAGGTGATCAGGGGCTTGGAGCATCTTTGTAGAAGGAAACTGCAACTCTTCAGTCTTGAGAAGACTGAGAGGGGATCTCACCACTGTTTATCTATAGCATGGGAGACAAGTTGAGGGATGGGCTCTTCTTGTTGGCATGCAGCAATAGAACAAGGGACAGAAGCTGGAAGCATAGGAAGTTCCATACAAATAAAAGGATGAACTTTACTGTGAGAGTAACAGAACACTGGAACAGGCTGCCCAGAGAGATTGTGGTGTCTCCTCTGCAGACACTCAAGACCATTCTGGATACTTTCCTGTGTGCTTTAGCAGGGATTTGGGCTCAACAGTCTCTAGGGTGTCCCTCCAATCCCTACAATTCTGTAATTTTGTAATACAGTCTGCTTTTCCATATGCTTTTAAGCAGAAAAACACAAAAACATCCCAGTATAGCTTTCAATAGAGTGCAGATTGGTTCCTTTGTATCCCCTCTAATGACAGAGAATTATTTTAGAAAATAGTAGGTAGATAACTTTACAATGAGAAAACACATAGCTGAGTGGTGGGTTGTAACGTGCAGTGTGTGTCCATAATTTATTTTGGTAGTTTGCTGCTCCCCCATCAATAGGATCACTGTCGTCATGGCTGAGGATGAAAGATGAATTCTGTGAAAATTCTGAGGACCTGGAAAGAAAAGTAGAAAGTAGTTTTTAGGGGACAGGAATGTTCAGGACAAAACAGTAGGAGAAGAGTAAAGGAGAACTCGCAGTAATGCAAAACAGACTTGGAGTAATGAAATGCCGTCTGTTGGAATTTCCATAAGGAGGCTGCTTTGTTATGCTATATGCATATTCTAGCTTAAGAAGCTATAGCTATGATGTTTATCACATCATTTCTCAGCTCTGGAGCTGAAAATGTGTGTTTAGAAAGATGAATGGCCTTGTTCCTTCAACTCAAGGGAGCAGGGAAAAGGTAGGGAGGGGGGGATGAGGGGGAAAAAAAAACAGGCCAGAAGCTAAGAAAAAACTGATTTACTAAAAATGATAGTGGAATGCGAGATAGTACAGTGTAATACAGTATAATTGGAATTGAAGCTAATAAATAAATGAGAGAGCAAGTGTCTGAAAACCAAAGGCATTGCTCTGATGCTGTAGGTCAGATGGCCAGGGAGTGCGCAGGGCCAAAGCAGGCAAAAGAGGAACTGTCTCGTGACTCCCGGTCAGTTTTACATTTCCCTCTGAATGGGAAACTGAATAATGTAGCCTTCTGGGAGCTGTAGTTTACTTGTCTCTTCTGAGAACCTTGTCCCTGGACTATTGACAATCCGCAGTGTCTGGATGAGGAGCTACGAGATATGGTTTAGTAGCTTGTGGTAGCAATGGAAATGGAAGGATGGTTGGACTAGATGATCTTGTAGGTCCTTTCCAACCTTGTGATTCTATGATTCACGGAACCTCAGCATTAACTCTTCAACTCCCAGTTCGCTACATGATGCTGTTATGCAGAACATAGATAGCAAACCACAAACCGTGACAGAGTGTCTTCCTTTTTCTGTCCAAGTGGTGCTCAATGTTTGGTATTTTGGAGGCTTGTCTCCACAGTGAGTGTAAATACTGCCAGTCTGACTGAGCAGCCCAACTGCAGACCCAGACCAAAATGGTTAGGCCACCACTACCAGTTCACAGAGAACAGCTGTTGTTGTGGTCATGCAGTACTGCACTAAATCTAATAAGGCCTGAAAGCCTACGGGTCAGGTTTTGTTACTGTGGGCAAATCATTATGCAGAATTAGTTACATCTGCTTGTGACCTCTGCTCAGATGGCAATACAGAGCTGTGCTCTATAATGTTAACATACAGCAGAGCTTGGGAATCTGTGCCTTCCTGTTAGTCAGCTGACACTAGTAATGTTCTTTCAAATTATGTGTAAGAGCTGTCATTAAAGGAAGCAGTAATAACACATCTCAGTCCTTAAGTGCTTTTCAGAGGAACTTTCTCGAAGTGCTGCTAGTGTATAGAAACAAGCGTCTTGGCCAACCTTGATCTTCAATAGGAAGCAAAAATCCAGTACATCAGTATTTTCCTAAGTGGTCTAAACTTATATTCTTTGAAATACATTTTGTATTTTGCATGGCAAAGATACATTTAAAATTTTAATTTTGATTGTCAACTGTTTGGATTAACAAGTATTACTGGTAACATAACGCTGAAGGCTGTCCAGACTCCTCCTAAACCAAACCCAAAGCCCTAGGGTAATACCCTGTGCCTACAGTTGCTATTATGAGTCTGAGAGTTCGTCATGTGATGCAGCCCTGTTGTGGTTACTCAATGTATCAAAGCTGTTTTGCTGCATCTCATGGGGGAACCTGTTTTGTCTCGGCTCTGTAGTGCTTAGTTAAGTGTTCTTCTCTGCCACCAGTTATTTCCAGTGATTTTTGCCTTCCTCTTAGAGAACACAAAAGGAATAATGTAGTCAGGATAGAAATTCCAGTTTTCAGTATCGTGCACACACATCGCCTGTTGACTTGCTAATTAAATTTCTCAGGGGAATTATCATAAATCAAATCGTTGCTTTTCTAGAATGGATGACACTTGCACATCCTGACAGTCAAGTAAGCTTACCACATGTTGGCTGGTCTGAAGATTATACTCAAAATTGAGTTCTTCTTTGTACCACAAGGAAGAAGACTGGATAAGTACAGCAGTAACTCTTGGCCGCATGACTGCTTGTATCACTGTGTGACATGGTTTCAAATAAATATTTGAGGAACCATCTCTGAAGGGAAGATGGGATTAATGAACAATTTGTTAAATATGTTAAAAGTAAATGTCATGTTGGGCAATATTACAAGCAAAATGACAGGATGAAGGAGGGATGAAAAGGTTTGACTCACAGAGTCCTCTGTCGACTGGTGCCATGCTCTGTTTAGCAGGGTAAATGGCTGTTTTTTTCCCTTCATATTTTTGGTTTTTTTTTTTCCTACTGACCGCACAGACTAATTCTGAAGATTAATGGCTGCCTGGCCATTCCCTTGCAAATCATTCATTACTGCTTAATTAAAAGTCACAAAGCTTTTTAGCAGTGCGTGATGTTATCATCTATTCCAAATTTAACCTCTAATATTTAGATATGTGTCTTATTTAACTTGTTTTGCAGGAGGCTGCCAAATATGACAAGAAAGTGATGGTCCTAGACTTTGTAACACCTACGCCTCTGGGAAATTCATGGGGTAAATGTTTATTACTTGTAAACTTTTTACAGTTTACTAAGAGTCAGATTGTCCTCTGGGGTCAACCATACCAATGTGTGAAAAACACAATCTTTTTCTTTCTCTCAGGTCTTGGAGGAACATGTGTAAATGTGGGCTGTATACCAAAAAAATTGATGCACCAGGCAGCTTTACTGGGACAAGCCTTGCAAGATTCACGCAAATTTGGATGGCAGTTTACAGAAGAAGGTACAGAAGAAAAATGTTTTCTTTTTTTTAATTTTAGTTTTATCATTTATGCTGGAAATTCTGAGGTTCCTTGCACAGTCAAGTGGTTGTTGTACTTAAGCACATGCTGACTTTAACAATGTGAGGCAACTTCACAGAGACTACATGTAAACTTAAGTGCTCTTCAAGGCTTCTTGCCTTGCAGCATTTGATCTGGTTTTAATATCTTCTCATCATGTCAATGTTTGAGACGAGTGCTGTGTGCATAAAAGCAGTAAGATACTACTCCATTTCTGAATGTAACACAGCATCCAAGAGATTACCCCAGATTGTTCTTCATTAGAAACAGAAACTTGCTAATAATTGCAAACAAGTATTTCTCCATTTCTGCAACATCAGAAACTGGATTTTACTTTGTATTAGCTCTAATATACATGATTATAGGATTGGGATTTAATTAGGGTTCATTTGTTGAACGATGTCACCTGCTTAGTATGTGACACTGGGAAACTGTTGATAAAGAGTAAAGTCCAAATGTTCTGTATTTCAGAGGCTGCAGCTGCACTAATGTAAGGGGGAAAATATCTGAAATGGTTGGCATAAAGAACATCATTCAGTTTTGTTTCTTATAAATGTGTCTCTTTCATGGTGATTTCTTGTGTTGTCTGTGCTAATATAGTTCCTTTGAATTTCAGTTGAGTTACCCTGAGGTAAAATAGGAATAAGACAAAGGTGACTGGGTTGTGAAAAAAAGTCTCCTTGGGAATATAGGGCTGGCTATGAAAAAGAAGGGTTCACGGACTGAAAGATGAACATGTCTGTTTTGTTTCCAACAGTCAAACACAACTGGATGACTATGACAGAATCTGTTCAGAATTACATTGGCTCGCTGAATTGGGGCTATCGGGTAGCACTGAGAGAGAAGAAAGTCACGTATGAGAATGCATATGGAGAATTTGTTGGGCCACACACAGTGAAGGTACTGCATAGCCATGCTTGCTGGGTCTTGTAGTGCTTTCAAAAAATACTTTTTTTCCCTTAGTAGCGCTGTAAAATACTCAGTTTGGACAATTGCTTTGTTCTCAGGCAACAAATAAAAGAGGAGTTGAAAAACTGTACACAGCTGAGAGGTTTCTCATTGCCACTGGTGAAAGGCCACGCTACCTGGGTATCCCTGGAGACAAGGAATACTGCATTAGCAGGTAAAAGCGGTGAAGAATATGAAATCATTCACTGTGTGTAAATACTGAACTTCTAAGGGACAGTAGCGAAGCATAAAAAGGACTGCTTGCTTGGTGCTGTTTTTCCAGTGTAACTTTTTTAGAGGAAAGTAAGCAAGAGAATATATATATACAGATTATATATACAGAATATATACAGATTATATATATAATATATATAATATATATATATTATTATATATGTATACAGATTATATATACAGAATATATACAGATGTTAAGGTGGTGAGAATGTTAATGTCTGGTGGACACTGCTGAATTGTGGGTGGCTGGCTGGAATGGTTCTGTTTCCAGCTGATAATAACAGTAACTGAAAATACCATAAATCGTGTTCATGTTTGTCGCAAAGTGAATTGATCAGCTGTGCCCCCATTACAATTCTGTGTGCTTTTTCCTAGTTCCTTAAGGTTTTTTGGTTCATGGACAGAGGTTTGCTCATAATAAAGAGCACAGCCTGCTTGGAGATGAATTCCTTGCTCAAATTTCAAGAAAAGAGGGAGTTCTGGGGCAGCTGATAGCTGAAGCTCAGATTGGGTACTAGGAAATGTTTCTTCTCAGAAAGAGTGGTGCTGCAGTGGCACAGGCTGCCCAGGGAGGTGGTGCAGTCACCGTCCCTGGAGGTGTTCCAGAACCGTGTGGATGTGGCACTGAGGGACGTGGATTAATGGCCATGGTAGAGATGAGTTGGTTGTTGGACTATATGATCTTAGAGGTCTTTTCCATCCCTAATGATTCTATGATGTTGTGAAGCTGGTCAAAATGTATCTGTCATCGCGTATTTTGGAAGTATTGAAACTTCACCCAATTTTTTCCCAGCTACCTGGTGAAGTGAATTTAACTTTTGGTAGAACCTGTTTCAAATGTCTAAAGTGCTAAAGCCAAACAATTTTAGCACAATTTACACACGCACACATGAAAAGTATAGTTGGGGAGAAGAAGTTACACACAGATGAAATGTGTTTTCATACAGACTAATTTCTAAACATTTTGTATAGTAGAAACACAGGTTGGAGTTACAGGCTCCCACACCTTTAGCAATGAAATAAATAACTAGTAATTTTGTCAAACCAAAATATCATGTTGGCTGTTTCCCTTCTACAAAGTAGTAGTGAAATTAAAGGTTATAGATTATGTAGCCTGTAAAGTAGTGCTTTAAAATAATATTTGGAGGGTCAGTAATGTCAGAGTTAGAGACTGTCAAACTGAAGCTGCCTGCGCAATCTTAGCCGGGTTCCTCAAGGGTTGTAAACTGTGGTGTAGCCTTTAATTATACAGTCAAATTTATTCTACAATAACATCTGCACAGATCACCTTATTTAGCCTTTGCAGTTGTTGGCTGAGAGAGAGACACTTTTTAAGATGTAAATCTTTGGAGAATTTCATTACCGAACTCAGCCTGAGTCCCTGCTGAGCGAGCATGTCGCCTCCCTGAGTCTCTGCTTCCCTGAGCAGCCCTGGCTTTGTAGTCTAACTCCAAAGCGTGGCAGAAGTGACGTATGTTGATGAAGTTGAAACAAATGAAAAACAGGCAAAGAAATGTTTTCCATAACTTTGTACTTATATCTCTGCCAGTTTCTGTGGTTTGCATTAATTCATTTTATTGTCTGTATGTATTAGTCACTGTGTTTGATGCATTAGCAAAAGGAGAAATCTTCAAAGAAGTTATGATATACGTGTCTATGTGCTGAACCCTTCCTCTTCCTTTTAGCTACCAGGCACTACATTTTGCAGCAAAATATGTAAAGTGATTCAGTAAAAATGTCCTTCATTTTTTTAAGAAATTGTAATAAGTTTCTGCTTTAAAAAAGAAATAATAACAGCACAGGATTTTTGTGATGATTCAGAGTATTTCATGCTCTTTTTTCTTTTTTCTTTGCGTGTTCCTTTTTAATCTGCCACGTACTGATTATATATTCTAACTGAATTTCCAAAAATAATTTTTGTTTTGTTACTGTCAGTGATTATGAAAAGGATTAAGTCCTATTCTTACAAAATAAAGTAGACAAATGTGAAGTGCAGTGTATTCTCCTGGTTTTCTCTAATAGTTTTTTTGTTGTTGTTTCCCCCTTTTTCCAGTGATGATCTTTTCTCCCTGCCTTACTGTCCAGGGAAAACCCTGGTGGTTGGAGCTTCCTATGTTGCCTTGGAATGTGCAGGATTTCTTGCAGGTCTTGGATTAGATGTCACTGTAATGGTGAGATCCATTCTTTTAAGAGGATTTGACCAGGATATGGCAAACAAAATTGGTGAATATATGGAAGAGCATGGAATCAAATTTATTAGAGAATTTGTTCCAATCAAGGTAGGCTTAAAGTAGTATAGGACTACAGTTGATTGCATTGTACCTATCATAGTGCTTTAAGTTATACATATTCTAAATAAATAGAGAAGTTGAATTGGCAATGTAGGATCAACTTTGATATGCCACAGGTTATTTTTAATTTTTTTCAAATTGATTGAGTTCATGAATCTTATATAATTTTAAAAGTACAGTTTAGCCTTAGTACTGCAATTGTCTGAGGTTCCAGAATTTGTTGTTTTTGTGAGAATTAGATGGGTTAGCATATGTTACGTTAAAAATGTTACGTCTCAATGCTACATATACTTAAATTCCAGCAGCTCTCCTGAAGTTTGTGAGACGTCTTGCAGGCTGGTGCATAGGAAGATGCGTACTTCTTGTAAGATCAGAGCTAGTGCATCACAAATAATCGTATTTTTTAATTGTCAGTTCTCAAATTTTCAGTCAACAAATACTGCTTACAATGCTCAGGATCAGTGGGCTGTACAGAAAAGTCTGAAGTACCCATCTGTATCATTTATGTGGCAGAGGCCTTAAATGCATGCCTAATTTTCTTTGAATTCCATAGGGATACTCATGTAATCAGTTATGTGTGTATATATAGGCAAATTCAAGTGGTAAAGTAGATGAGGTAAGCTGTGGAGTCTTTCTAATGTTAAATTGCCTTATCACAGGCTTCAGAGGGTCCTAATTGTGTTTTTCTTAATGCTTTTTCATGATGATTAGTGCTTAATTATTATGAATTAGGAAGTAATGTATTAAACAGTTTTCTGTTTGGTGTTAAGCTAGTGTGTTACTGAGTTTAATGTTTTAGGAATGAAAGTATTAAATAGAGTGAAGACTGATTTTGTTGTTTGTTTTTTAGTCCACACTTAGCAATATCAAGAGTAGTTTAGGAAATGCTCTTGCCAGTTGCCACTCTATAGATCTGACCAGTGGAGGGTCAAGGATGATTAGCTAGCTTTTAATTTTTTCAGATTTAGCTTTTTGTAAAGTATTTTGGGGGAAGGGGAAGGAAGAAGTTGGTCTTACAAGCAGAAGATCATTTCAGGTAAATTACAATGGTCTCCTCCAGCCAAATGCACTCTGTAGAGTCCATCACTCTAGTCATAAAACAGTCTGTGTTTTATTCTGTTCCTTTACTACGTCTTTGATTTCAATGAGGATAAAACATGTGGCCCTGTTTCTAGTTAAGAATAACCTTAAACTTAAATTGCTGAATATCATTTTCTCAGGTCTTCTCATCTCTTTCAAACATTGTTTTTGAACTTATGCATGTTGTGCTTATTAAGATATCTTCAGTGGGACATTTGAGGACAGAAAATTAGTATTAATAATGCTACCTTTGAATAGGAACAGTTCAACAAAGAGATCCTTTAAAGTTGATAGGATGGCACGGAAGGTTTGAGGGTTTTTTAAATAAAAGAAAATAAAGGATGGGAGAAGATCATAATCAGAAATTTTGCTTTTTCTGTCTTCAAATATTTAATATAAAATTGGAACTAGGGCAGTTGTTCAAAAGTACTTTTTTTTTTTCCCTTTGGTACAAACACTAAACTTTTCTCAGAATGGTCATTAAGTGTTTCATACTTACATGTCCAATCTGCTCACTGTAGCTCACTGCCATAGAAAGCTACCGTGAGCCTTGCTGTTCCTGAAAAGGTAAAGGAAGGGCTGTAGTTGAAGATGTATGGTTCCTTCATCATAGTTCAGTGAACACTAAGTAGAGCAAAAGAGAACCCACATATGTAGCTCCAAATTTCGTTCACTGTTTGATTGATTTCTCAAGGAGAAAAAAAAGTAGTGTTTGGAAGAAAAAGCCAGTGGCATCAGTCTTTTTGTTTTTTTGATATGTAGGAGTTGCATGTGTGTAAACAGAAACGTGTCCTTGTTGTGTTCATTAAAATAGCAAATCCACAGAGATGAAACAAAATGTTTAAGTATGTGAGTAACAATCACAAATCTAGAGAATGATGAAAGTATCTTTAGAACATATGTTTGAACTTTAGATCATGGTTAAAAACTCGCTTTCAATCATAAGGTATTGAAAACAAATATACATTTACTTACATATTTTGATTTGAAGCTAATCCTTGTATTTTTTTTTTTTCCCCTAAATGTTGTAGGTTGAACAGATTGAAGAAGGAACTCCTGGAAGACTGAAAGTTACAGCCAAGTCCACAAAGGATGACCAAGTAATTGAAGAGGAATACAATACTGTGAGTCCTGTCTAAATATGTAAAGAACTTGGAATAACTTTCTATTAAATGTTAAGATTTCTGAGATCTTTATATCTGTATGTTAGTTCTATTAAAAAATAATTTTAATTATTACAATATGCTAGTTGCAAACAATCAGCATCTAGTTAATGTGAGAAAAGTCTAAGAATCCAGGGGCATGAGTGCCTTCTGAATCACTTGCGTGCTTTTGAAACCTGTTTTTTAGCTCAGGGTTTGGAAGAGCTTGATCGTGTGGAAACGGATGCAGGATTTTTTTCCCAGGGAAATATTTGTCATAAACTGTACGTAATGATTTTCAATAGCTGTCACAGTAACTGAAGCATGTTCTTCTGGAGTTAACATTAAGCAGTTGTCCTTACAAGAGCTAAACAAACCGCTGTCATGTCTTCTGAAGATCTGTTGTTGATGCAGCATCTTCAGAAAAACAAGTAATGCCCCATGGCAAGTCAGGCAAGGAGTTTTAATACACCCTTAAAGCAGCAAGATTATGGTGCAAACGTGTTCAGGTGTGCTACTTTACGTTTGATGGAATGTTTCCATGACCGCTCAACCTCTCACACCACTCGTTTCTTAGGCCTTGATGCTGAAAGACAAAAAATAAATAAAAGAATTGTAGACTTTTGGCCAAATTATGTGAAAACACACAGGGTATATAAAGGTTAGATTTGTCAACTTGGGATTTTAGAAACTGTGCCAGTGACTTCATCTACTTATATACTGCGTCAGTTCATTCCATAACAAGGATATGCATCAGTGTCTCTGAGTGCTGATGGTATGAGAAAGCTAAACAATAACAACAGTGTTGGTTCATAGATGTTTTATTGTTTTTCCTCCTCTGTGGTACTGCAAGTTGTTTTGGTGTTGTGTTTTTTTTTTTACTTTGTAAAGCAGTGCCCTCTTTTCTTTGCTTCTGATTTCTTATTGTTACTATACCTTTCTCTGAAATGCCGTCACTCATTATAGAAGCTATGAGCTGTGTGTGACGCATCTGAAGACCATCAGCTCTGAACATTTGGCCAGCTTGGTCTTCTAAAAGTCGTCTGAAAGACTTGAAACAGATCTTGGACTCCTACATCACAGTTCTTTTGTCATTTGAGTAGCATTGTGTAGTTACCTGGCCAGCTGTCCAAGACTGCAAAGCACACAGCATTTTTCAGTGCAATAGTAAACACTAGAATTTGTTTAGCTTGTTAAGGTAGCCAAGTTTGTTGGTCAGGTAAGAACTCAGAATGGTCTGTCTAGCATTCTGAACAAATGTTCAGACAGGTAATATTCAACAAGTAGTATTCTTTGGCACAGACTTGGCTGAGAACCTGTGTGAGTGAGTTATACTTTTTGATAAAAACAACGATTTTACTGTCTTCCTATTTGCTGAAGTGTTTGAGTTTCCTTCTTAAAAAACCCTTTCTTTGAAGAGCGTTTTGATGTCATTTGCTTTGGTAGAAATATGATGTGACAATTCTGTATGAAAATGCAAGGAAATAAAATAACAGATTTGTTTAGAATGCTCTTTGTGCATTTCTCCAGGGAAAGGTATTTAGCTATATTTAATCCCAAAGCTGAAACATGGTATCAGTAGGTTGCAGTGATGGAATGGCTTGTCTTGAGCTCAGTGAATGTACGATAAGTAACAGATGCATTCATCTTAGTGTTACCAAGCCTTAGCTACTAATCTTTAGTATATAATGAAAATAATAGATGGCAACAAGCAGAAGTTTTAGGAAATCAGTAACATGTGCATTTCTGTTTTGCAGGTGTTGCTAGCAATTGGAAGAGATGCATGTACAAGAAAAATTGGTTTGGACAAAGTTGGAGTGAAAATCAATGAAAAGTAAGGAGAAACGTCTACATCACAGACTGCTGAACTTGAGTTATTGACTTGTGCAGTGACAGCAGTGTATCAATTTTCAAATGCTTTGAGGAAAAAATTGTTTCCCATTTGCATACATTTGCACAGGAGACAATGTAGCAGATATCTGCACTTTCTACATAGTACTAAATGTTTTCTTTTATTTACTGAAATGTGAGTTCCTAAATGTTGAGTACAAAGGTGTCTGTCACATCTGTCTATGTTCACAAGCCAGTCTCTCAGCTTCTTCCAGTGTCTGGACTTTCTAGGATCTGCCATTTGTTTCATGTTCCTGTCACCTTGTTTTTATCTCTACCACCTCATCTGGTAGAGATACGTTTGTTCATATGGACTTTGAATGTGGTGGATTTTGTTTAATGTACAATTTAATGTAAATGCTACTATATGTTTATTTTTTTAATGTAAGGCCAAAGAAGCACTCTTAAACTTTCAGCAAGAGTTAGTGATGTGTTTCAGTATTTGGAGAAGTTTATTCCCCGATTTACTGCAGCTGCCTTCTCCTGCAGAGAATTTCAGGTTTAATATGGTCAGACTGATGCACTGGGGAGTGGAGCTATAGGTAGCATTTTCAATACTGGTAACTTTAAAACATCTTCTAGATATGAGGGACCTAGGCCACGTTCCCTTTTAATGAAAAGATGCAGGACCACAAACTTGGCTTGGTATTCTGTGGGAGAGTAGTGCAGAGGGCAGCTTATATATGAGTGCACTGACTGATGTTGCTGAAGGGAAGTATTACATTGCTCTAAAGTGAAAATTTGGTCTACTAAAATTTGCCAGACCCATGCTGTCTTGGAGAGCAGTACACAACTTTATTAGACACTGGGACATGTATTACAAAGAGTGATGTAGTAACAAAGAGTCTTTTTCTAAATATAGTTGTTTTTAATATAAAAATCACAACTGGTCCTTCAATCAACTGTGTGACTGTTTCTGTGCCTGTCTGATTGGCTTACTTGCTAGATGTGTTTCCTGCAGTGATTACTACAGTATCTCATTAATGGAATAGGAAACGTTAATAATTTAAAACTTCCATTAACCCAGTACATTTAATGCTAAAAAGCTTGCTGGCTGTCCCTTATGTACGGTGTGTAACAGCTTGACTTGTCTCTGCAAAGAACTCTGAAGGTTAAGTGTCCAGAGAATAATTCATCCACTGAACTGGAATTTCAGTGGTGGAGAAATTCCTTTGCCCTGCAGCTTAAGTGGGGAAAATGTCTCTTCCTGTCATTGTTCAACGTTGCCAGTACACAACACAGTTCAGCTGGTAGTAGAGTGTGTGTTGAGGAAAGCAGTTATGTCTCACTGAAGAATTGGTTCATAAGATGAACCACAAGTTCCTGGGCTACCTCCTTATCCAGTGTGTACATTTCTGTAATTTTGATGGAGACCAAAATTTGCATAGTTCACCTTCTTGCCCACAATTATAGGATTGTGAATATGACTTCTTTCCCTCATATTTCAAATACGTGCTGCTTTCTTAAAGCTAGAGGGCTCCATTCCTGCAATGCTATTTACCACTAGAGTCTTCACAGCAGAATACTTATATCTTTTATTTTTGTTAATGCACACTATAGAACGGGAAAAATACCTGTTGATGACATGGAGCAAACAAATGTGCCGTATATTTATGCTATTGGAGATATACTGCAGGACAGGTTGGAACTCACACCAGTGGCAATCCAGGCAGGAAGACTGTTAGTTCAAAGGCTTTATTCTGGGTCAACCATTAAGGTAAGTAACCAATTGCTACAAAACTTTGTCATTGCTCTACTTCTAAGCTTAGAAGATGCGATGCTCAGAATTTTCAGTGTTATTTGCTTTAGTATTTTTTTTCCTTTTGTTTTCAGTGTCATACATAGTTCCGCTAAAAATTGAATATGAACATAAAGATCAAATCTGCCAATAAGTCAACACTTACACCTGAGAAGCTGAGTCTATGAAAAAAGTGGTAACATCTCGTGTTAGCGCAATAGTATATTTCCATCAAGTTATGCTAGTCCAAGTAGGAGTAACATGGGTACTTATTTACACCTTATATCTAACATGTAAATAGGAGGAAAGGAGAATGCCTTTTAGGAAATGTTATTGAAGCACCATTTATGTGGGTGTTTGTCTCTCCCTCATAACCATAGGTCATAAGCATAAAGATTTTTCTCTTGTACAGTTTGCAGTAGCTGTATCAGGTTCTGTTGTCAGCCAGATTTAGAGTTTGAATGAGTTGTTTATTTAAGGTTGACACTTATCAGAGTAGCAGAATCCTGAATCATTGTGGCTGATGTTATTACATCAGTCAGGCAATGTTTAAGAAAACTGTAGCCAGAGCCAGAATTTTCTCTTAATGCAATACTACACATACATCCTAATTTACATTTTATGCCAGATAACTATCTCACAGGGCATGAGAATCTTTGTGCTACTAAAGAAGGCATCATCACTTTGAATTAATCCAATAAACGAATAACTACTTAGGTAGAATCCTGGCTTACACTGCATTTTTAACAAATCTAGAAAGGGTGATTGTATGAAACATAATGAAATGTTACATATAGGTGGGGAAATAATAATAAACAGCACCTTAGTTCACATCTAGTCACAAAGATAATTAATTAGAGTTGAAATTAATAGACTAAAGTTGCTAGAAATGGACTAGTTCTGACCTGCCAGCCTTCTGTGACAGAGTGACTAATTTGGAGGATGTAGGGGGAGCAGTGAATGTTGTTTGCTTTGATTCTAGTAAGGCTGGAGTAGCATTCTTGTATACAAATTGAAGTATGGTCTAGAGAAATGGACAGTGTGGTGGACTGAAAACCAGCCAAACTGCAGGGCTTAAAGGACTCTGATCACTATTACAAAGTCCAGCTGGAGGCCAGTCATTAGTTGTGTGCCATAGCATTTGTCTGCTCAGCCCAATACTGTTTAAAATCTTCAGTAATGATCTGGATGATGGGACAGAGCCCACCCTCAGTGGTTTGGAAGGTGAATGAAAACAAAGGCAAGCGCTGTAGCTTGTTGTGCTGTCACTCAGAGGGACCTCACCAGCCTGGATAGGTGATCTGGTAGGAGTGTCAAGAAGAACAGTAAGAGGAATTGCAAAATCCTGTGTCTAGAGAGGTGTGGCTCCTTGCATCAGTACAGGCTGGGTACCCACTAATTGAAGGACAGCTTTTCAGAGAGGCCCTTGAAGGAGATTGGAGGTTAAGAAGCTGACCAGTGATGTAACCTAATGGAAAGAAGGCAAGTGGCATCTTGGACTGTATCCTGCAGGTGCATCATAGCAGACCATTGTCAGTAGTTGCAGGGGAGCCACCTTCTCCCTCCATACTTGGCACTGCTGAGGCAAGTCTGGATTCTGTATCCAGTTTTGTCCTCCCAAGTACAAGAAGGACTTGGATATAGTGGGGGTGAGTCCAGAAAAGGGCCATGAAGACAATTAAGGGATTGCAGCGTCTGACACACAAGGAGAGACTGAGATAGAATTGTAGAATCATAGACTGGTTTGGGTTAGAAGAAACCTATAACATGTCTAGTTCTAGCCCCCAGTTATAGGCCGGGACACCTCCCTCTAGACCAGGTTGCTCAAAGCCCCATCCAGCTTGGCCTTGAATGCTTTCAGGGAGGGGGCATTCACAGCCTCTCTGGGCAGCCTGCTCCAGTGTCTCACCACCATCACTGTAAAGAATTTATTCCCGATACCTAGACTAAATCTACCCTCTTCCAGTTTAAAGCCATTTCCTCTTGTCCTGTTGCTACATGCCCTTATAAAAAGTCCATCCCCAGCTTTCCTGTAGGCCCTCTTCAGGTACAGGATGGCCACTGTAAGGTCCCTCCCAGAGCCTTCTCTAGGCTGAAGAGCCCCAGCTCTGTCAGCTTGTTCCTTTTGGGGAGGTGCTTCAGCACTCTGATCATCTTCCTGGCCCTCCTCTGGACCTGCTCCAGCAGGTCAATGTCCTCCTTGTGTTGGGGGCTCCAGAACTGGTCACAGTGCTCCAAGTAGGGTCTCACAAGAGCAGAATAGAGATGCAGAACCCCCTCTCTTGACCTACTGGTCATGCTTCTCTTGATGCAACCCAGGGTACAGTTGGTCTTCTGGGCTGCAAGCGCACATTCCCAGCTCACGTTGAGTCTTTCATCAACTGACACACCCAAATCCTTGTCCTCAGGGCTGCTCTCAAGCCATTCTCCACCCAACCTGTATTTGTGCTTGGGATTGCCCCAACCCAGGTGCAGGACCTTGCACCTGGATAGCTGGAGCTTTTTGTACCCTCTATAAAGTATGGCTTGGGAGGCTTTATCAGTATGTATAAGTACTTGATGGTAGAGAGTACAAAAGATGGAGCCAGACTCCTTTCAGTGGTATAATATTAAAATTTTAAAATTGCAAGGACAAGAGGCAATAGGAGCAAACTGAAGCGCAGAAAAATTCCACTTATGCATAAGAAAAAGCTTTTTTTGCTGTGGGGGTCATCAGATCTAAGGAGTTTGCCCAGTGAGGCTGCAGTCTGGGTACTTAGAGATGTTCCAAAGCAAGTGGACTCGGTTGCAAGCTGTAGCCGGTTCTGCTCTGGACAGGGATTAGGACTAGGTCATTTCTGATGCACCCTTCTAACCTCAACCACTCTGTGTATGATTCTGTGTAAACGATAGAATTTGCAATATAAATTTGCAGTGATACACTTAAAAACACTTACATAAGTAGGTGTCTATACAAATATAGCATCTTCCTGTTCTCCATGCATCGTGCTAAGTTGGTAGAACCATTCTGAACAGAGAACACTCTAAAGCTCCCATGAAGCCAGGGTTATTTGACTCATGGTATGTGTTGAGGCAAAGCTTTAGGTCTTGCTGTTCCTTCAAATGGTTGTAGTTCACGCCTTTGGTTCTATGGCATCTCCTAGGCTGTGACTGAAGAAAAAGATGATGGGTGTTGGATGGTGGATGTCTTTGTATCATAATCTGTTAAAAATAGAGTGTTTTGTGGAAGCAGCTGAACATTTTGCTTTTTATTACCAGTGTCACCCATGATCTGATGTGTTTTAAAACAGGGTCGCTTAATATCCTCTTACTTCTTAATCTATGCATGTCAGTATGGCTTTAAACAGACTTCCTGTTCATGGTCTGGTTAACATTTCCGAGTGGGGGACAGCCCAGACCTCTGATTTAAAATGATCATTAAAAGCAACTATCGGAGTAGAATAATAATTTAACTTTTCTTCTTGCCTTTCAGACTGCTGAATTTTTACCCAGTATGCTGTTTTTATTACTAACGTTGTATGTTTTTATTTTATTCTGAATACCACACAGTGTGACTATGTGAATGTTCCCACCACAGTGTTCACTCCTTTAGAGTATGGAGCCTGTGGATATTCTGAAGAGAATGCAATACAGAAGTTTGGGGAAGAAAACATTGAGGTAAATGCCTTAGTTTCATTTGGATTTTAAATTCCAAATTTGTAATTTGAAATAATGTTAAGGGTTGATTCAAATAGCATTCTGTGTTGTGATGTAAGGGCAGGAGGAGTATACTTCTGTCTTCCTTAGCAGAGGATGTTGTAAAAAGTTCCCAGTTCAGATACTTCTAGTTCCAAGTGTGCTTTGTTTTTGGCACATACAGCTCATAGCTGCCATATCTGTCTTTAAAGGAAAAAAAAAAGTCTGCAAGTGCTTCAGGATGAATCAAAGGTGTGTATGTGTTGGAGGTAATGCATCAGCTTCAGTGCTGAAGAAGAGGTTTTTGTAGGCACAATGTGGTGATTTTCTTGCCGCAATGATTTTAACTTTATGTTCGCAGTGTTGCGACATTATTTTCCGTGCTTGACTATGTAAGCAGGTATTTTACTCACTTGAGTAATCCCTTTTCATTCACTGGCATTGCTGTTGAATGAAATTAGACACTTAGTGCCTCAAGCTGTTCTTACAGTATGCCATGGAGACCACATTACAAAAAGCTTAAGGAAAGGGAGTCAGACAATAATCTGAATTTCTTTTATGTCCTGTGAAGATCACAAGATCACTTGAGGAACATTATTTGGGGAAATAAGCATATGAATGATGTTCAACCTAAAGTGAGAGATACCAGGATTTTGGGATAGAACTGTCTCTCGAAACGGTCTTACTGTTTTGTATCCTATCCAGGTGGATGAGGAGCCTCATTTGCAATAAAGTGTCTGTCCAGTGATATTGGCTGGGGGGTACTGGGGAAGGACTCTCACCTTGAGTTCACGTTTTCCAAATTTTGTGTACATGGGTGGCTCCTAATGAAGAGCTGCTAGTTAATGGTTCATCCACACACTGCATGTCAGCTGTTGAAAGTTTTTACATGAATGATTTCCAAAAGTGCTTTGCCCTCCAAAGTCTGTTGCGATGGCAGTCAGTAGTAAGGCACTGCCTTTGGTGGCAGACGATGCAAATTTAAGGTAAACTGGCAGCTTTTGGAAGATCATGCTGTCTGCGATGTAACTAGGGAACTTCTTTTTAATCTGTGCTGTATTTCCAGGTGTACCATAGTCATTTCTGGCCCCTGGAATGGACTGTACCATCCAGAGACAACAACAAATGCTATGCGAAGATCATTTGCAATATTCAAGATAATGTAAGTGTATCTTTCCTTCCAATGAAAGCAGAAATTGTGTGTTCATCACAGGGACCGTTAATACCACAGCTGTAAACTGATGATATTATTGCATTAGAAGTCATATCGGTGGCATCTTATTCTCCCCCAGACTGGGATATGCTTTTTATGGGAGATTCTTCTCTCTGAAATTGAGGTCGCTCAGAATGCATCACATCTTGTGAACTCTGCAAATCCACGCGTGTCTATAGAACACTAGGGATGCTTCCAACAGAATTAATGTATCTTGTCTGCACAAATATCGTTTAAAGTGATATGCCAGATTATCGTAGGGCTAAGGTAAAACTTTCTGGTTAAGGAAATATTCAGTACCTGCTAAAGCATAAACAAAATTCTAGTTGCAATAAGAAGCTAATATTATAAATGTATTAGCCCTAATGAAGTTTTGGATCTGTTTTACCGATTTTCTTTTATCAGCAGATAGAAACTGATCTTTCTGGAGTTTTCCTAAGCATTATGTCATCATTTTGTAAAGTCTGCAAACCTGTCTGGCTTTGCTCATCTCCTTTTACTGGAGGAGTTTGTTCTAGGGTGGATGCTATTTTAATACCCACGCTTGTGTTCCTACTCCAAGTTACTTAAGAAAATGGGAAGACTTAGCGGTGATTTAAAGTGTTTCATTAATTTGTTTCTCTTTCTTGCCCTGAAAAACGGAAATGTATTTTAACATCTGGAGATAGAGTTGAAAGTTATCCTGGATGAAAATTTTGTTCAGGAAGTATTTGAATTAATAGTGGAAACTAGTTATCTCCACTTAATTCTTGTAGTTTTATTTTTACACGCATACATATATATATATATATGTATATATATTTTTTTAAGGGAAAAATGAGGATAATTCTTATTTTGTTATTCCCTAATTATAGCTTTTGTTAATTGTATGAACCTTGTGGTAACACTGTCCTCAGGCTTACTGAAAGTCAAAAAAACCCTTTCATTGTTTTGAGTATCCACACTCCCCTTTCTTTAAGAAAAGCAAGTCAAGTCAGCACAGCTTGTTCCTTAGAATGTTCAGTAAGAATATGTGCACAGTTTGGCATATTTTGCAGTTGAAGGGGAAGCTGATTCTTGATGTGATCTTTTCGTAGAGAAGACAGCGTTTTTCCCACTAAGTCCCTTCTGTTGGAGATAATGATAGTTCACGTTTGTGTGGCTGCACTGATTTGTGGTATCTTTTGTAAACTGATGAAATTGAATACTCTGAGTAAGAAAACTCAGCAAAAACTCGGAAAAAGCAGGTGACTCTGCTTGCATTTGATTGTCTTTGTTATTTAGGAGAGAGTCATTGGTTTCCATGTCCTCGGTCCAAACGCTGGAGAAGTCACCCAAGGCTTTGCAGCAGCTATGAAATGTGGATTGACCAAAGAGCAGTTGGACAGCACCATAGGAATTCATCCAGTCTGTGCAGAGGTTTGTATAGGAAGGCACCTTTGTATCCTGGTTTTGGTAGTGTTCTGGAATAAGGTGTTAGAAACTTGAATATTAGAATTTAACTAAAGAAGTCAGAATTAAGGGAAGGTGGAAGGGAAGACAGGACAGGATATGATCTGTTTCTAACATTTATAAACATAACATTTAGGTTTAATGTGACTTTTTTTTTTTTTTTTTTTTTCCATTTGTGAAATATTTATCGTCTCCCCTAACCCAGTGCTCCCTCTGCTGGGGAGTAATGAATCTTCGTCCCACTCGTCCGTTTTTGAAGGCTTCAAATTCTATTTCTGCTGAGGTGGTTGTCAGAGTTAATTTTTCTGGATATGTATACTGAAAATAGGCTCATAAAGTGGTGTTGTGGAAGAGGGGGACCAGCTACATGGCAGTTTTTCTGTTGAATTCTGTTCTTTTGGAAACCTCTCCTTTGCTCTATAGCACTTCATTTTTGAAGTGAAGTACCCAAGGCCACACAACCACTTCTTGTGTTTGTCTGGTTGTTTCTCTTCAGTGAATAACTGAATTTTCTCTTTCGGGTGGGGGACAGCTCCTCACACAAGTAAATCAGTGATGCTGCACTGATTTTAGTAGATTTAGGACCTCTTATTTTAGTTGAGAATCTCCGGTAACTGCATACGACCTTCACAAGTCATTGTACAGAATTTGGTTTTACCTATGTATTTTAGCTACAGAGTGTAAGACAGAGCATTGAGGTACTGGTCTGTAGAAAAGAAATCCAATTCTCTTGTTTTGTGTTCCCAAACTCATGTGATATAAGCCATACAATGTGAGCACCTTTAATGTAACTGACTGCAAGCAATCTGAATCATCTCCAATGCATCTGCAGTACAGATTAGTTGTTTTTTTTTTTTTCCCCTGTGAAGTCATCTACTGATGTTCTTGGAAGCCCTTGAAGGGAGGCAGTACGTTCTTATCAGGGGCCCTGTAGAGGGGGAACTTGGAGTGAGGCATTCAAACCTATGAACTTGAGTAGGATATTAGCATATGCAGCGTGAACGGAAGATTATAGTCATAATTTATTCTGGACATCTGAGCTGCTAAAACTGAAACTGAATAGAATGATGATTAGGTATAATTTAGAGAGGTAATTTCAGATAATCATATTTGTTTGAGTGGGGGAGGAAGAAATTGGCTTAGGAAAAATACACCATTTAAAAGCTCCAGGGAACAGTGATCATTTTTAGTGCCCATCTTCAGAAGGCTTTTTTATGCCTGTTCCTTAATTTAATCTCTTATGCAGTAAACAAAAATCAAAGTGCAAGATGGTACTCTTTGATTAAGAAAAAAATGCTTTAAATTTGTTCAGAATTTGTCAGAACTGTGCATATCTGGCTGAAGGGGGTAGTGGATAACAGCATTCTGTTTATCATACATCTGTAAAAAGGCTAAAGAAAATGAACTGTGATCTAAGCGGTAAAGGCACAGTGTTGCAGGATCAAATACTGACATCTTCACTGGCATTAGTACTGTCTACTCAGAGTCTTATGTGAAACACAGTATTACCCAGCTTGAAAAAGACTCTTAGACTGAGGATTCCATTTCTCGCTGTTCACAAATTTGAACCAGATTTCACTTCCCGTATTTGAGCAGCATTTTGTTCAGCAGAAAGCCCAATTCTGAATAAAATTTCTTGTAAGGCAAAGTACAAATAACTGCAAAGACAGGTTGGTAAGTCCTCCACCTTACAGAGAGATACCTCTCACCCTGCACTGTACTGCACAGCTTGAAATACAGGCATATACTGAGCATCTGTGATGGAGAAAACGTCTTCTGAAAACAGGGACAATTCTGTGAGTTTGCTAATGACTGCTTTCCAGTTATGGGATCTGCAAAGTTGTCTTCACTTGAATAACTAATATATTCTGTCAAAAACTCATATTTCCAATGATTACTAAATTGCTCCCAGCTGGCTTACTGGAGCTGGGGAGCTGAGGGGTCCCTGCAGCCCCTGGAGCTGGCTAGCAGACCCAGAGCTTGCACCTAAGCCAGAAAGAAAATAGATCAATTGTGCACTCTCTGATTTTTGTCTTTCGAAGTCAAGTGACAGCAGATGAAAGTACCCATACATTGTCAGTCTGTGGATCAGAACTAAGAGTTAGAAACCCCATCTCAAACCATGCACCATGGTTTAAATCTGTTTCTGTTCTTCCGCCATATACCTTAGACATGCATTTATCTTCCTGACTTATGCATAATGTTCTTACGCTTGTAGAAAGTGGAGGAGGTGTATCATTTATTAATGTTTTCTGATGTGCTCTGGCAGCCTTAATGCACCAGAGCTTCTACTTGCAAGACTGTAGAGCTTTCCGATACTTGTTATCTTCAGATACTTTAGTGTTGTTTTCATAAAAGAAATATGTATGGTCTTTATTCTGTGCTAAGTTTATTCTTCCAGAGAGATGGCTTCGATAGTAGCTAATTGTTGCAACTTTGAATCGTTTAGATAGAAGTGGATCTTGTTTCCCTTTTTTCCTTTTTCTACCACATCTATGCAAAACAATGCAATTATTTGCATAGTAAAGTTCTCATATTAAACAGTTTTGTAATATATTTCCTTTTCAATTTTGACGCCATTTAGGTTTTACAATAATTACTTTTGAATGTGTTGTTTTCTTTAATGTGACTTGAAAGCACTAAAGATTTTACTTTATCAAACTGGATTTACAAGGTGTTTCTTAGCTATTGTCCAGAGGGTACAAAACACAAACATAATACCTACATCAGCAACCAGCTTCACGTTTCTATAATATCTGGAAAGACACAGAGGCAAAAAACTTATGCTCTCTTCAAATGCTATAGCCTTAGGTTAGCTTTGATTTACCAATGAAGAAGTCAGCTTTGGGAAATAAAGACACTTACACTCCAGTTTGTACACCTACTGATTATTATTGCTGAGCCCCTTTTTTTACTGTGAAACTTAATAGCAGTAAGACAACGGGCTGTAAAGCAATGCAACTTGCTTCATTGGCATAAGGCAAATGTGGAGAACCAAGGGTATTTGTATGTGCGTGCTTTTTAGTGGCAAGGATTTTAAATGTATGTCTTTCGTCGTTATTTTATTACAAGAAATGGCTGTGGTTTTGAGCATTATGCCCTCGTTAATGTTCCAGAAGAGAAGATTCATTCTAGCCATACTAAATGTTGTCTTTTTTCCTTCTTTCAAGGTATTTACCACTCTGTCCATCACCAAGCGTTCTGGTGAAAATACCCTTCAGTCTGGTTGCTGAGGTTAAAGACCCCCATTCCTGTTATTGCCAGAGACTGACTATCATCGCTATGGCTGACTCGCACAACTCAGAAGAAAGGTTTTGAAAGGAGTCATCCTCAGATGACTGCGGAAACGTTTATGTTTCAGACAGAGCACTCCACAGTCCTGAGGAGAAGAGCAAAATGGGAGTTAGCCACCAGTGGCGATTGACTGGCAATCAACAATGCAATGGGCACATTGACAGTTCAGCTGATGTTTAGCAGGGCATTTCACACATGCTTTCATGAAATCACAGCCTGAACCCTGCACCGTCTGGTGGGCAGTGATGGAAGAACTGCTGGCACAGCTGAGCAACAACTTTATTTTTTTTTTTTCCCCTCCATAGTTTGTTACTTGAACAAAGAACCATCCTGACTCAAGAACGTCACCGCAAGTTCAGACGACTGTGTGCTGAGTTATAACACTGCAATTGCAAGTTCTCCTTAAGAGCATGCATTTTTACCAATGACCATCGTATGTCAACACTGGGGATATTATCTGTATGTTTGGTTACGAGGCAGGAGGTATCACTGGGAAAAAAAAATTAGTACTGTCTACAGTAATGACTCTCTTTGGTTCCAAAAGTCCTTATGAGGAAGAAAATAGTTTTTATTAGGGCCTTGTTATACAGAAAGCTTTTTTTTCCTGATAGTAACAACCTTGCACATAACACAGAAGTGACCTCCATAGCTTTATCATGCTGTCTATGTGATTATAAATAATCCAGTTTGAAACTGATGGAATTCCAATTTGGATTGAATTATATTTCAAGAGCATGACAGAGCTTTATTCAGTTTGGATAAATTCTTCCTCTTCAGGTGAGCGATGGCGTACTGTACGCTTTCAGGTCTGAAGTGGCCACTTTGCATACAGTGATACCAAGGCTGCCTTCACATTGATGGGGTGATCGAGTCGAAACCAAGCAACCGAAAAAGAAAAAAGAAAACCAAGCCACCACCCACTCAGTCTCTGAAAACAAGTAGTGAAAATTCTTCTGTGTAGACAAGGCCTACAAGATATATTTAGTTCTGTGTATGTTTTGTAACGTATTTGACTGAGAAATCAATACTTTTGAAACAGAGATTTCCGTGAAAAATTACGAGCAAGGTTACTTTCTTGAATGTTCCTCTTCTGCCAGATAAACTGCATACATATTTATCAGAAAGAGGTGAAACCCTCTTTGTAATGGAAATGTCTGTGCGTTTTGATCTGGTTTTTCATTCCCTCTGTCTTAGCAGGAATGTTCAGGTTACTTTCATGATGTGGTTCTTGGGAGTTCATTGCGGTGTGAAAATGGGACGAATTCTCCATCCCTCCGGGCAGGACACCTTGTGCCTACGTTTCTACCCAGCAACAAACTCGTGGTTTTATTACTAGAATACTGTTTTAAGTTATTTTTATAAAGTCATAACTGAAGGATTTTAAAGTGAGTTTTTCTATATGGTATCAAAAGGATTGTTTGTGGTGTGTTCTTTTTCTGGCCAGTTTATTAAATAGATTGAATTTTTGCACAAACAGGTTCTCGTTTTGATGACTTCCAGGCAAAGAAAGCAGGTGGTGGCAGAATAGCTTTTTTAATAGGCCAGAAGAGGGCACCTTGATAAAGTTGTGATTTGTTTCAGCCTTTTGAATTCTGAAGGTAGATATTTCTCTGAAAACGGGATATGGGGCTATTCCATGCGTGGGGTTTTTTTTTTGCGTGTTAAATATATCAGAAGAACATAAGTAAAAATAAGGAATAAATTGGGACCAACTCTACCAATCTTTGCGGTGTGCATATAGCTTCTGAAAAACAGAGGTATGGGTTCCTGAGCTGTTCCACAGTTTAGCTCTTCACATCGAAGCACATGAATAGCATTATTTTTATACATGTCTGTAAGAAAGTCGGATCCTGGTGTGTAGGGAGCAAAGACATGTATGAGCATGGCTTTGCAATACTGCACCCACATGTACCTTTTCTTTGTCAAGAGCCATGTCATCGGGGTTGTGTGCATTATTATGCAGTGACTGATAATTCAGAAAGTTTTTGTTAATACTTCTATCTTTAATCTAAATTTAAACTTGGAGGTTTATAGCGTGATTAAATAAAGGACTACGAGGCAATACCAGCACAAAGAGAAGTGCACTTTTTGCCACGCAGTGTGACACAAGGCAAACAAAGCAGTGATGTGCTCTTGGGTTTGACCAAGTTGCCTGTCTTGCTGTGGGGCTCCTGTTCCATCATATTCCTACAGTTATGAGTTGTGGGATGAGGTGACTTGAGGTGTCTCCAAGGAAATTTTTTCCTTTGGTGGCGCTTCGAGGTCACTGGGAAATGGAAAGAAGATCCCAGAGAAGAAAAACTATGCTGTAAGCAAAAGCTGTTCAGTGTTTTAGTGTAACCATTTCCTGCAAGGAGGTTTCTCGTCCCAACACCATCAGCATATCCCAGAATAAAAATAAACAACTGGTAACTTCCCATGCAGGCAGGCTGAGACAGCGGTGTGTGCAAGGGCACTGCAGGTCAACACCTGGCTGGCAGATGGCTGCAAAGGAGCTCACTCTGTCCTTGCTTGCACTTTCCTTGGCTCTGCTGGCACAATTTCTCCCTGTACAGCTGCTAAAAATAACAGCCTTAAGCTAATAGCTTCTGTTTGTATTAAGCTGTTGAACTTGCACTGGTTGTATTGAGACTGTTGTTTATTGCCCATTTAGAGCTGAAATGAGATTCTTCAAGGTTCCCTTTTGGTAGTTGAATTGGGATGGATAACACATTGCATTTGTGCTGTCTTCAGAGGCCCTCAGGAGCACTCTGCGTAACTCGTACTACAGCACCAGGGAGGAAATAAAGCAGCAGTGTGGCTAACCATTCAAGGTATTGTTTGAAAGAGCCTGATAGATGGGTACCAACCTATGTTTATTTCTCTGTAGAAGTTAAAAGAAAGCAGTGGAAAATGTCTATGAGCTCTGTGCTCAGGCAGCTATTGGGCTCATTTCAGTGCCTTGGGCCAATTAAAGTGCAGTTGTTAGGGATGAGAGTTGGGAAGGAGGCTGGGAAATGTGTCAGGGTGCATGTGTACCTTTCAACTTGGGAAGCTAATGAAGAACGTGTGTCAGAGCAGGAGCCAGAGCCCTCCCTATGCTGGGGACACGTGTGCCAAGCCATCATTGGGCTGTGCTCTGAAGCACCTTTGAAGGGAAAGTCATAGTGGAAATCAAAGCGGCCTGAAAAGAGAACTGGTGGGGAAGTTGCCATAAAACACCTTAAAGTGGTGTCTCTGCTTTAGATACACTGCCTCTGACAAATGAGACAGAAGAAAAGCAGTGCACTCAGGAAATGATATTTTCTTGTATAACTCAAGAAGTGACTTGCATGTCTATCCTGGAGTGCTTTAAAACTCACCGCTGGTACAGATTTACTTCTGCTTTTATCTGCTGCTCTCGTTTCTCCTTTTGTTTCTATGCAAGGTTTTTGCAGTGTCAGACTTGTCCTGGGGAATTCTCCTAAAGCGTGTTTTCACCAGTCCCAAAACCATACAGCTTGTGGGAAAGGCAGACGAGCACGATTTCTCACTGTGCAAGAGCTATGGTTAAAGAAGTTGAGCTGTCAGGAAGCTGCTGGCTTCAACAAAAACCATGGAAGGTTGTGAAGATGTTTTTTTTGTTAGCATTATTTCGGCCTGACACATAACTAAGGGGAAATTGCAGCCACTGGGCGTGCCTAAAAATATAACTGTGTTGAAAAACATGAATTGTATGCATGCAGGGTGAGGGGTTGATACAACAATCACCCCTCGCTGCGCTTATGGCACGGGATGTCCTTAAACCACTGAGTGCAGAAAACCTGGAAAGGCAACAACCCCAGCCTCTCCTGCAAGCCTGTGTGATTCAGGGAAGCGGTCATGGCACCAAGCTTGCTGGTGTTCAAGAAGTGACTGGACGCTTCTCTCAGAGATATGGTCTGATTTTTAGGAAGTCTTGTGTGGATGATCCTTATGGGTCCCTTCCAATTCAGGATATTCTGTGGCCATATGAATATACAGGAATCATCCTTCTATTTTCGTAATCATTTTTCAATATATTTGGTATTGTTATTTTTATAAGTATGTGATTT
Source organism: Alectoris magna (assembly GCA_030625065.1). NCBI lineage: Eukaryota > Metazoa > Chordata > Aves > Galliformes > Phasianidae > Alectoris > Alectoris magna. The sequence goes on from CM060560.1 coordinate 143,854,446, forward strand.
TAGGGCCTTTACTTTCTCGTCTTGTTCTGGGAGATGGGGCATCAGATCCTGTCAGGGTCAGCGCTGGGGCATTGCCTTTCAGCAAGTGCCTTAACTGAGCCAACACCGCATCTTTGTCTTCTCAACAAGCAGCCTGAAGTAATAAGGGATGAACTTAAACTAATCCCGTGTAAATCATGCTGAAATTGAATTCAGTCCCTTCGCAACGTCTTTTGAATTGTTGAACAAATTGAAGTGGCATCTTTTTCTGCATCTCTACAACGCGGAACTTTTATAGTCCTTTGAAGTATACGATGAAACATTTTTGAGTGAAGTGTTTCAGTTTGCAAAGATTTCCTTTCCCCGCAAGTTGTTGTTAGCCCCACAGCTTATGTGCAAGATAATTTGTTTCCATCTTGCAGTCATCGCGACACAGCACAGATGTTGCAAAGCACATTTGTACTGTTGCTAAAGAGCGTTGTTTTCCTCCAGCCTGTGCTGCACATTGATCTGATGGCGCTGGCGTGCAAAGATAGCATTATCCACTCTGAGTGAGATCTTCCAGCCACAAGCCTCTGTGCACAGCTGTGAGGAAGTCCTCGTGTGTCTGCCCTGGCTGCTACACCAACCACTGTGGATGCAGAGGGATTATGGTAATTGTCTCTGGAGGATGATTAGTGCTGGCAGCAGTAAGCTCACTTATCTTCTGTGCTTGCTTGCTGCCACACTTTATGGAGGAAGGAATGCTTTGCAGCTGGCCCTGCCTTATAGAATCACAGAACATCCTGAGTTGGAAGAGACAACAAGGATCATGGAGTCCAATCCCTGCCTCCACACAACACCACCCCAAATCCAAACCCTGTGTCTGCAACTGGTGGCCAAATGCCCCTAGAACTCTGGTATCTTGGGGCCATGCCCACCGACCTGTGCTGCAGACCCCGTCCCTCACCCCCAGCTGCCCCTCCCCTGACACAGCTCCATGCCGTTCCCTCGGGCCCTGTCGCTGTCACAGAGAGCAGAGCTCAGCGCTGCCCCTCCACTCCCTGTGAGGAGCTGCAGCCGCCATCAGGCCTCCCCTCAGCACCTCTGCTGTGCGCTGAGCAAACCCAGCGACCTCAGTCACTCATCGCGTGGCTTGACTTACAGACCCTTCACTATCTTTGCAGCCTTCTGGATGCTCTGTAATAATTTTATGTCCATGTTATGTTGTGGGCGCCCAAAACCCACACAGTGCTCAAGGGCAATCTGGCCGCCCTGGTAATGGGACAGCTCCAGATCATGCAGCTACCTACAGCTGCTGTGTCACTGCAGGAATTCTGTGCACACTTCAGATATGTGGAGAACTGTAGTAAATTTCAGCAGCTTCCGCCCTCTTGATTTCTTCTTGTGCTTGCTGGTGAGCCTTAAATTGCACAGACAGAATCATTTGGTAGCATTTGTCCCTTGTGTTGGGTGGAAATGTAGAAATTTTTTGGCTTAGGATGGAGACAAAGAGACATATTGTGCCCTTGAAGATGTTTGTTGTCATGTTTTAAACAAAATCTAATTTGAACTTTGCATAGTGTGAAAGTTTGGCACATTACCCACCTGATCTGCTCCCCTTCCTTACCTCTCATGTAAGGCAATACAGTATGTCACAACAGTGTGCCATGCAGAAATGCTCAAGCTCCCTCTAAGTCACCCTTACTTCCCAGCCTGGGCAGAGTGTTCTGCTGGCTTGGCTGTACCACAGTGGCTGCTGAAACAGGGCTCTCAAGGCTCACTTAAATACCTCTTTGTGGTACTTTGCTATGCTGATACAAGATTTTTTTAGAGCAAAGGCAGAGCTGGAAGAGAGGAATGCTGTGGTGTGCTGAGAATGGGAAAACCACATCCTCAGTCAGGCAAATCAATGCACTGATTTTGATCTCAGCTACATCAGGTAGGGGATTTGGCTCCTGCCCTACTGTCAATACCTGTGGTTGATCCTAAGTTGATTTTTTCCAGTCTTTCTTTCATAACTTGTCTTTACAGGACTGTCAGGATGTTGTTGCTAGTAGGAGGCATTTTTTCCTCTCAACAGACTCTGGAGACCAAAATGTCTGAACTCCCAGGACTTGTTAATTAAAGTCCTGGTCAACAAGCATAAAATTGAACAGTGCCACCCATAAAGGGTGAGACTGTACTAGCCAGTATGGGCAATTCAACATGCATTTTAAATCATATCTATTAACAGCCAACTTGTTTACAGAAAACAGACCAGTAGAGCAGTTTAGAACTTTAATGAAACTTCACAGCATGTTTTTGTTGGTGGTGGTTTTTGTTTGTTTGTTTTGGGGTTTTTTTTTTTGGCATTTTACGGATGCTCCAAGAAATCACCAGCTTAGTACAAGTCCAGAGCATTCATGATTTACAGCTTGGCATAAAGGCAAAGCATTCTGTGAGATATGGGCATTGGCTGAGGAAGGCAGCATCACACAGGCAGCACCCTCTCCCTTAAGGAGTTACATGGGTTTAGAGCGTTGTTTGCTTTTGCATATGGGATTGAGAGATTTTGTTATGAAACCTATGAAATAGTTCTGTGTGAGTGTTAACTGAGGAGAAGGAAATCTTGTTTTACGGCAGATGTATTTGTATCTGTTTGAACAATGCTGATTTTTCAAAAGAAGAAAAAAAAAAAGCATTGCTATTCAAAAGTGGAAAATGACATTATTATTCACAGTGAAAAATCTCATTGCTGTGCTGATAACTGTTGACAGGTACTTGTCATGTCTGTGCTCTGTGATGTGCTAATTATTCTGAAGTTCAGTCGGAAGGCATTTTGTGTTTTCATTTCAACTGTAACAACACGCTACTCGTGACACATTGACAAGTGCGTGTTTAATTGCTCCGTGGTTATCTTCTGAGCTCGCGTGTTTTCCATTTAGCTTATGAAGAAAAGATGTGTAATTAGCTCTGAGGCTACAGGGTGTGTTGCTCATTGCTGTATTTTCATTCTCTCTTTAGTGATAAATACAGGATGGTGACAAAGATGAAAGCCCATTTCTGATGCTGAATGCTACCTTAGCTGGACTTTACAGTCCAGGTGGAGAGCTCTGGCTGATCCTGTGAGTCATGGGCACCAAGCAGCTGCAGTGAGACCCTGTCCTCCTCCTCAGCTTCTCTGTGCCTTGCTTCCTGTTACAGGTCAAAGTTCAAAAGGATCCACATTAATTAGAAATGAAAATGGCTGCCTAACACATAGCCAGGATGCACTGTTGTTTCCTGTTGTTTCCAGTTACACCTAGAAAGACAGAGTTAGGCTGCCACTCAGTTGAACATCTCTTTCCCCTAAACTCGGTGGAATCTGGATCTAAATATCACAGCAATTGACTCTGCAGGTACTAAATCCACACCTGTGTTTAAATACTGAGTCTTGTCTGTAGGTAGAAATCAGGACAGGCATATTCTCAGCAGGGTCTGAGCTGCTAGTCTGAGGCTGTGTAGGCCCACACTTGATGACTTGACACTGCTGTCTTGTCCTGCCTCTTACGGACATGATGATGATGATCATGGTGATGAGGCAACTCACAGAAGACTAAGCTCAAGGTGAATGTTGTTTGCAGTAATTCCAGTTTTCACTTAAGCTGAAAGCAGCCACGTTGAATCCTAGCAAGGAGAGCTTTAAGGTTAGGGGCAGGAAGAAAAAGCATCAAGATCTTCTCCCTGTTATCCCTTGCAAGGATATTCTTCAGTTGTTCCTCCAAATCACGCAGAAGAAAGCCCATGGGTACATGAATCCATTTGCATGCATAAAGGCATTAGGTTGGCATCAATCACAATTCATTACTTGCTATTGTACAGAAATGTTAATTGTAACATTTTTTTTCAAACTATGTTACATAAATTCTTTTAAAAACCCATTAATCTGTTTGATCAGTCAGAAAATATTCTAAGTACAAATCAGTTTGTGTTTTTGTTTCCTGCATGGGTAACAAAGCCCCTGGGATTAAGAGGCACATGAGACCACTCCAGAATGACCACTGTGTGACCTGGCTTGCTTTCACCCTGTCAGAAGCATAGAAGATCTGAAGCGTAGATGCCTCTTGCAAACAGACCCATCCTTGCTGAAAACCTTTGTGACTGGGAGAAAGGATGGTCTAGTGATAAAAACCATGGCTGTGACCTTTCCTGCTCCACCTGGAAGAACCAGGTTTGTGGTTGTAACTCTGCAAATTTCCTTCTGCTCTCCTCATCGGTGCTGTCACCTCTGCTGGCTCAGCTGGCCCAACAAGCTCCATCACAAGTTTAACACATTTGTTTGAAAGAAAGATGGGTTAGGTTTTGCTGTATTAAGGTGAGTACAGGAACTTGCCTTCTATTTCCTCTGTGGTGTTCAGTGATTGAGCATTAACAATTTTAGGATAATTTAAATGTTCTAGGACAGTTCTGTCTCATTAATTTTCTCCCTGTTTAGAACTCAGAACAACCAAACTGTTAGAAAAACCCTTCAATCAAGCTGTCATTTTCTTCCTCTCCATCCTTAAACTTACCAGCCTTTCCTTGGCTAAGCTTCCTGTGCTCCAACCTGGGAAGAAAAGCAGAGGCTCGTCAGAAAGGGGCAAACCCTGGGACTAAATGTCACTATGTCTTCACCATTCAAGTTACAGGCTTATGGAAAATTAACTTGCCAAGATCCTCCAGCAAAAAGTATGCAGCCAAAGTTTAGTATTTATAGCCTATTTTTCCTATGTAGCCTACTCTGGTGAATGTGATTTAGCAGGAAACAGGACTAGATGATCACCAGAGGTCCCTTCCAACCCCAGCAATTCTGCGATTCTGTAAAATATATACTGGGGAAAAATTAATTAAAATTACAACAAAGAAATCAGACATATTTGCCGTGTTCTTTCTTTGCTGGTACAAAAAGCAGTCACTGTGGGATGACAGACATCCACATCTGAGCCTTCTGCTTTTCTCTTGACGTGACCATAAAGTTATTCTGTTCTGCTTTCATGCCTCTTGATGCTAATTTCTTTAAAAATAGCTTTTCTCCTCATAAGATGAAGTCAAATACTTTTGATATGCAGCCTCTTACTCTGATACTTGAGGGAAAATGCATTCATTTGTTTTCATTGACTGCTATATTGGCAGCGATCACACGGTGGATGTACAAGCTATTTCCTGCTTCCCTCTGCGCTGTAACCATTTTTGCATACAATAGCTAGTGAAATGAGTACCTTGTGGGAGAATAAGGGAACATGAAATCTACCCATGTAACTGCCCTGTGTCTCATGTGTCATATACAGTTTAGTGCATTTAGCTGGGTCAAATTTGTTTTACAGTCTTAGTTTCTTGTATTGTGCATTGGTCTGTATTTATTAGACAAACAAGGAAGTAGCACATCTCATCTGTACGCAGGAGTGACGCCAGGCTGATGGAAGGGAGCAGCTTCAGGAGCTGCAAACTTGTACATCTTTATTTTACGTGGGTTTTTTTTGAGTAAGTGCGTGTTTCTGTTTGGGTTTTTCTTCTATTTCTGTAAGTTTGTGGATAGTCAGTGGCCTTTCTGAGCAGCACTGTGCATCTAAATAGAGGGACAAAGATTCCCAAGTTTCTGTACGCACACACAGCAGACAAGCAGGCTTGAAATTAATCAAATTTTATGTCCATTGTGCTGCAAGAGAAGAAAATATGAGTGTTAAGTCAGAGCACTGAGAGCTGCCGTACTCCAGAGATGGCAGGACTACAGATATGGATAAACTGAGGTTTGTGCTGCTACAGCTTGTTCTATACCTGTTCTGCATATGAATGGAAAGCCTCAGTCCCTCTACTTATTGTTTTGGCACCCTTCCTGCATTTAAATATTAATTTGTCAAGGCTTTATGCTCTTTATAATGTAGTGATTGCCATTCTCCAAACAAATGACTACAGAACACGGGGAATGTGGCCTCTCTCAGTCAGTCCTTGTGTTGGCGTTGTGGGGCCATGCTGGCATGGATGGGCAGTGACAGGCATCTACCACATGCCTGATTTGTAGGTCGTCTCTTCTGAAAAATGGAAGGTAGAAGCATTACTGCTATTGTTACGTATAGTGAACTGATCAGATCAGTGGGTTTTTATTGGAAGGGAAGTAAACTATATGGTTGCTCCTTGAACTATATGTAGCTTGCTGTGAATGCTTCTGATGTGCCAAATCTAGCACTTGAGTTATATTCTGTTCCATAAATAAATGTTCTGCAGCAGCTCAGGTTAGTTACATATGTATGCTCACAAGATTTACAGCTTTTCTCAGAGAACGTTAGGAGACACAGCATATTTGTAGTAAAAGCTGGAATACTTCCCTTCCTCATAAATATTTAAATAGTTTTCTTAATGGATGCAGAACCAGTAGATGTCAGCTTACTTTTATCTATATTCCATTAGCTTAGGCTTAATAGAAAAGATTTTCATTGGGTTTGTTGGGAAAATAACATTTTTCTATGCAAAATAATTAGAAGCACGTCCTTGGTTTATCTAGAAATGTGTTTAAATTACTTTAGAGGACTGGAATGAAGCCCAGCGGTATCTCACCATGAAGATACTGAAGCAGAAGGGTAAACTCAATAGTGGTCATTGTGCTTTGGAGCTGTAGCAGAAATGCTGAGTCACAGCCTGAACCAGTGACTGAGCACCTGGTGGGAAGGTAGGGCCAACCCAGGGGAGTTCAGGTGCATGCAATGCATCCCAGTGACCGTAAGGGGTGGAGCCAGGATCCACCCCTTCCCAAATCTCATTTAAGGGTTGGCAGGGGAAGCGAGAGTATCTCACTGGAGATTCCTGCTTACTTGAGACCTTCTGAAGGTAAGCACCTTCTTTCTTTTGTTTTTGTGCCCACAACTGTGTCATTTAGGCAAACCCTCACTTGCTGCACCCTTGGACCTTGCTGCTCTGCTGCCATTGCTGCACTTTTCATCATGTTACGCTAGCAAAAGGCAGATCTACGATTAAGGATTTCCATCTGGACACTCCATCCTACGTTCTTGCAAGAAACCCAGAAGTGCTTTTTTCAATATGTTGCAAATGGAAAAAACAACTCATGACTGTGGAAAAATGGGAGATGCCCCCTAGAATTTTAATGCAGTTGAGGCCTAGGCTTTCAGCTGTGAGCTCCAAATATGAAGATGAGCTTGGCTGAAAGAAATGCAGGTAAGCATGAACCAAAGCATGGACTCTTCAAGTTACTCACACGTTATCAATAAGGGGGAAAAAACAACAACAACAACCAAAACCAGAACAGTTCTTAAAAGTAATTGGATTACATGTTAATTAGGAGCCTATTTAGTGTGGCAGTGCTCACAATGAACATTTTCCTGTTCCAATTCATAATATGTCTCAGCTGTGCTTATGGTAATGTCTATACAGCATCTTGTTGTTTAGTGATGTAAGGACTGATTTCTATTTATTTTTTTTTAAATCTAGCTAAATTTTGTTAAACAAAAACAAAGATGTAGTTATTAGGTTACAAGATTCTTCGTATAGATGTAGCTTATTTCTCTATGAGTCAAAACGAATTATGTGAGCCCAAGCCAGACGAAATCTGAACCAAAGGAGAGTTTCAATGACACTGCAATCTTTTAGGTTGGTCTTCTGGAAGTGTTCAGAATGGAGGTAATTTTTCTGTCAATCTGGTTAAAATGTGGATTATTATTAATGAAGGTAGCCGGGACACTTTCAAACTCACCGGTTGTGCCTGGTCAAAGTTACTGGGTCAAGGACTTGCACATCAGGTAAGGATTCATCTCACCTTGCCTTGGACATCTAAAAGTGTGTTTCTTATCTAGGCTGGGTATCAGGCTCTCTTCTACAGTTGATGGGGAGAGAGAGAGAGGATGAGAGGCAGGCACCTCCACGAGACAATTCTTCCCTGTTTTCTTAGGCATCTTAAAATGAACAGATGGATGAAGCAACTCCTTGTTCTGCTAATGCTGCTATAGGCTATCTCTTGGGACTGGCCCCAAATAAAAGTTATGTTTGCTTAAATTAAGAAAATAAAAACCCTTTACTATAGCATTAAGTAATCTCGGGACTGACTGTCCCAGACAAGAACGATGTCCCTGGCTCTTAAGGTTGGAGGACACCTGTGCTGGCCTTGTGCTTGGCTGTTGTCTTGGTACTGGGAGCTGATGCTTATAGCATCATCAGCCTACCAGTAGGGTCAGTAGTATGTTCTCATGCCTGCTTATTTATCCTTATTTGGGATGTTCAGAAGGGACAGTGTTGAAGACAGTGTTCCCTGATGTGAGAGCTGGGGAACTAGCTTGTGTATTTTGCTTTCTTTCCTCATCTTGTTTTTTTAATCCTCATCTTCTCACCTTACACACCTGACTGATGCTGAACATAGCCCATCCCGTGGGGAGTGTAACATTCATTTTTAGTAGGGAAATGTTCTTGCAATCATAAAAAATTGATAGCTGTCTGAAGCAGCAGTTAATCTTGTATGAGAACTGCATCATTAACCTACAGCAGAATGTACACATTATGGACACGCTTATAAATGGGAGAGAGTGCGAACGTCAGTTTCTAATTTCCTTCTTGCAGAGACTCATAAAAATCACAGGGAAAACATTGCCTTTGACATACTGCCATGCCAGTCCTCTGCTTCTGTAGCTCCCGTCAGAGGACGGATGGTTCTCTGCAGCCATGTCAGTGGAGCAGGACAGAGAAGTGACATTCCTGCACCTCCTTAGACAGGTGGGTGACTTTGGGATCTCTGTACGGATGTGGACTCATTTCAACAGTGCAGAACTATGACTAAATTTGTCCAGCTACGAGGTCTTTCCAAGATGACCTTATGTTTCATAGAATGATAGAATATTACAAATTGGTAGGGACCCATAAGGATCATTGAGTCCAAATCCTTTTCATATAACTGCCGATCCCAAAAGGCTTTGAAAGAAACTTGAAGGTCACAGCTAGCAATCTGGTTCTCTGATACATATAAGCACAGTGGAGGTTGTTGAAGAGGACTATTGCAAGCTAGAGGAAGCAGAAAGATTCTGATGTGGGCTTCCAGTGTTACTGCAGGTGGGTGCCTTAAGACAGTGACATCGGCTGGAAGTGTAAATAGTGAGAAGTGATAGCTGACACAAACATCTTGTCTAGCTGTGTGCACAAGTCATTTACATGCAACCTCAAAGCTGTGTTTCCTGCTAAGACACAATCTACTTGCCACTCTCCAAGCTTGAAAATGATGGCAATGGTGCTCTGGTTCTTTCTATGGTCTTATAAGCTATTCAAGCACATAGGTGAGTCAACCAAAAAGAAATTTTCCAGAGCTTTTTCAGAGGCTGCCATTGAAAGTGTGCAGGGCATACCTATTTCTTATGTATACTCCTAAAATTTCCACTGCCCCTTGTACATTTACTATGGAAATTAATTGGTACAGAAAAGTTATTTTTGGCAAAACAGAGATCTGTCTTCGGGAAGTTTCATAGTGCAGCCAGTCACTAAAGCCAGACTTTGCTGTCCCAGTAGCGTACCTGTAAACAACTGGGAGTGAATAGAGAGCATAGAAACATTCTCTCCCTAATTTTTATTTTTTGTTAGGAAAACAAACAAACTGGAAGGATTTCTTTGCTCAGGGAAGGAGAGGACTGAAAGTACCAGTGAGAACGAAGCTCAGTGCTGGTGGCAAACATGAATTACATTCAGTTCTACTGATGCTCTGTGTACATGATGTACAGAAGCCTGCTGTTTAGCTGGAGCACTCCTAACCTGTAGGATAGGCATGTTTTCCTTATACCCCAGCTTACCCTCCTTAGTCATTGATGTATGTATCTTAAGGGATTTACAAGTCAAAGGAAGAATGAGGGACCTTTTGAGGCCATATCTGTCAGGAAGCAGAAAGGGAGGACATGCTGGGCCACTGATCCACCTGACTGTCCTCACAAGCTCCACGTGCTGTGTTCAGGGTTGGCTGGACCCCTGTGCCAGCAGCTGTGCTCTCTGGGCCTTATTGCTTTGGAGAGTTGATGTACAGGAAATCCAAGCTGTAAATCTGCACTCACGTTCCATGCAGATACCGCATGCATGCTGAGTGGGAGGTGGGCTACCTCACTCTTTGTGTAGTTGAAGCATAACCATGTAGGGAGTTCAGGTGCTGTGCACTGTAATTCAGTGTCTTGCTTACTGCACACAAACTTGGGAGTACCTTAAAGGTGATATAGACAGCTGTAAGGGCAGGAAGTGTCTATCCCAATGGTGTGTTTACCAGTAATACTCTGGACCACTGCTGTGCAGAGCATCATCTCACCTTGCCCCCATACCTCCTGTAGTCTTTGTCTTGTCTATTTAGCTTTTAAGTGCTGCAAGGAGTAACAAATATTTATTAATAGAGGTTGTAATGAGAAGCTACTACCCTGAAGCAAGAATACTATAGTCGTGTCAGAAATGGCATCAGCCACTTGCAGGTGATGGTGATAAAACTGCACTGGGAAGAGACAGAAGGTGTCACCTGAACAGAGGGAAAAGCTCTGCTGAGTCTGTGTGCTGAGGGTTTTCTTCCATTCATCCTTTTGTTTCCAGAATAGTTGAGGGCGTCTGAAGCTGGGCTTAATTATTGTGTTTAACAGGCTCTGTGCTCTACACCTGTCTGAGTAAGACATCACTGGAGAGTGGCATCCCAAGGAGGTTAAGAGGTCTGAATTGCATGAGCATGCTTTGTGGAGCATGGGTTTACTCCACCATGTGCACAGCCTGTTGTCTCCAAAGGGATGTAGTCCAGTGCTTTACAGCTCAGTGCACTCTCCAGATCCTAAATATCACAAAAAAATGAATTCCTCTTTCACGTGAGACAAGTCTGTCCGTCTTTCAGTGGCACTTGGAGCTTCACAATTGCATCTCTGTAGAAGTGATATCTTAGAAGTGCAGTAAATGGCACATTAGTGGGTCCTGACCACCCAGCCCGGTGATTTTCTCCAAAAATCTACTAAATATACTGTTGGTGGGAGGGGGAATTTTGTATTGCCAGCAAATTTCTGCTTGACACCAAGCTGAGACCAAGCCAAAAGTAGTTACTGAGAGTTAAAGTACATACGTCAGCATTTTGCCTTAACAAGAAAGAGAAAACTCCTTTACCTTGCTCTAGATGGAAGCTTATTTTTCTTGTTCCAAATTAAATAAGAATGGCAGAAGAAAGCATTGTGAATTATTAGAGCTGGTAGCTCAGTCTGACCTTTTCCACTCCAAAATCTAATCCCAGAGAAGCAGGGTTCCTGGAAACCTGATTTTGCCTTCGAGGCTGATTAATTATTCAATCATGCAAACCTTGGACAGCCAAACGGTTTACCTTTCCTGCATGGCTGGAACAGCATGGCTGCTGTTACAGCTAACAATGCAGTCTCAGAGAATAATCAGTTTAGAGTTTAAACTGAGAAGCTGTGGAGAATTTTGCAAGTTATAACAGGATTCACTCCCATACCTGTTCCTAAGAAAAAATAAGTCTGTGTAAAAGCGAATAAGCGTATAGAATTGTGTTGGTTTTCCCTTTTGTTGTTATAGGAAGCTACTTTAATTGCTGGTGGTATGATGGTGCGTAGCCTTGCGAAAATTGTATGATCTCCTTAAAGTGGATAACACCAGGTAAAAGAGGACAATTTCTTGACATTAATGCTTTTTGCAGTGTAGGAAGAGGTATGGGATATGTCTGACACCCTTACAGCTTCCTCAGACCTGTTCCATTTGTGTGCAGAAATTTTGTCCAACTGCAGTTTGAGAAATTTTAATATTTGTTTGGAGTTCTGAATTGTCCAGTGGCTTTTCTGATGTGAGAACCATGTATGCGCACTTACACCTGTCCTAGAAACTGTGCTTAGGCGTATGGAAATACCTATCCCTACAAGGGTAGTGGGGCACTGGGATAGATTATCTAGGAAGACCATGGTGTCTCCAGTATCGGAAACAGTCTTTAGGCACTCCAGGCCTGGAGCCCCCCAGCACAAGAAGGATGCAGAGCTGTTGGAACAGGTCTAGAGGAGGGACACGACGATGATCAGAGGGCTGGAGCACCTCTTAGGAATAAAGGCTGAGGGAGTTGGGCTTCAGGGAGACCTCAGAGAATAGTTAGCTTTCAAGTACTTGAGGGGAGCTCACAAACAGGAGGAAGATCAATGTGTTATGTGGTCTAATAGTGATAGGACAAGGAGGAATGACTTTAAACTAAAACATGAGAGATTTAGGTTAGATGTTAGGAGGAAATTCTTTACTCAGAGGACGGTGAGGCACTGGCACAGCTGCCCGGAGAAGCTGTGGGTGCCCCATCCCTGGAGATGCCCAAGGCCAGGCTGGATGTGGCCCTGGGCAGCCTGAGCTGGTGGGTGACAGCCCTGCCCACGGAAGAAGGGTGGAAATGGATGGGCTTTAAGATCGCTTCTAACTTAAGCCATTCTATGAAACGGCTAGGAAAGTTCAAGAATGGCATAAACCTAGTTCAATCCTGCGAGGATCTGGTCCTTTCCAACTCTGTATTCATGAACTCTATGTACAAAAACATCCCTAGAGAAATGTGGGGATGCCCACCATCACTCAGACATTTGCTTTGCAGCCTCCCTGCAAAAGGAATCTCCTCTAACAAGAAATGGCAGTCTTGGGAATAACCTCCACTTTTCAGAATAACCCTCTTTGTAACTTGTCGCACATCCATCTCAATGACAACTCTCTGTTCCTGCTGAGGGAAAAGGATTAATCTGTTTTTCTCAGTAGAAAATGTCCACGTTATAAATACTTCCTTCCCCCTTCCAAAAGGTAAAGGTGGGGGCTGCAAACTGTTTAAGAAAGGCATTTTGTTGAAGATGTGCTTCTCTGTATAACAGTGTGGTTTGGAGAATATTCATGAAAAAGGCTTTCTTTCTCTTAAAGGTGGCTATACGCCTGGGAGAGAAAAATGCTTTGTTACAGACTCCTCCCCCTCTACCTCCAGCATCCTGAAGCCCTCATGTCTGTTCTCAACTGCTCATTCCCCTGTGCTACTCTGCTCTGATTGTGGCTTATGGGCAAAGTTCATTCATCTGCTCTGTGCTCAAGTTCACTGTGGCCACAGCAGACTGGAGACATTCCTTATCTTACACAACACTTCCTATTCTCTGCAGTGGTCCCCTGGGAGAAAAAAAAAAATGCAGAAGAGAAATCATTTTCAAAGTATTTGTAATGTCTGGGGCAAGGCAGAATTTCCAACCAACAGCCACACAACCCCATCTGTTGCCATAACTCCAAAACAAAAGCTGTGTGGGAAATCCCTGTTAAATTAGTAATACAAAATTGTATTCACTTTAAAATTACAGAGATTACCTGCTAATTCCTTTTTTATATGTGGTAGGAAGCTCTTTAAATCCAAAGAAACGTCACAGAACATATAGAGGAGGTTGGTGGGTGCATCTCTGCACAGATGAGGCTGTACCTTGAATAGCGTGTTCAGGTTTGGGTCCCTCATTACAAGATAGATATCAAGGCCCTGGAGCATATCCAGAGAAGGCAATGGAGTTGTGATGGGTCTGGAACACAAGTCTTGGGGGAGTGACTGGGAGAACTGGGTTTGTTCAGTCTGGAGAAGAGGAGGCACAAGGGAGACGTTATTGCTCTACTTGAAAGGAGGTGGTGGTGAGGAGGGGGTTGGCCTCTTCTCCCAGGTAACTGTAACAGGATGAGAGGTAATGGCCTTAAGTTGTGCCAGTGGAGGTTCAGGTCAGATATTAGGAAAAATTTCTTTTCAGAAAGAGTGGCGATGTGCCAGAACAGGGTGCCCATGGTGATGGTGAAGTCACCATCCCTGGAGGTGTTCAGGAAGCATGTAGATGTGACACTGAGAGACCTGGTTAGTGGGCATGGTGGGGATGGCTGGTGGTCGGACTAGATGATCTTAATGGTCTTTTCCAACCTTAATGATATTCTATGATCTGTACCTTTGGTATGCAGCAGCTGAAATGTGACGTTGATGTTCTTGAGCCTAGGTCAAGGCCTGTTTTTAAAATTTAGAAGAGAATAAGGTCACTGGTGCTCTCAGATGCTCTGATAGAACAGCAATGAGTAGCTGAGTGTATGCAGATGAAAACTGCAAAAAGAAGAGTCTGACTGAAGGAAGGTTTTGCCATAAAGCTGTGTTTCTACATCAACATAAGCTTCAGAGCAATGCTATAGCACAGCTTTAGCAGCTTTCAGTGTTCATCCCAGAATGAAGAAGTCTTCAGCTCTTCTTTACCATTAAATACCACTTGGACAAAACTAGCTGACAAAGCTCCTCTAAACCTGGTACAAGCTTTAGGAAGGATGTGAAAGCAACTTAACTCTTCCACCTCTCCTGGAAACCCAAAGACCTGGTGTCTGTCACCTTCTGCCACAGTGCATGGTGGATGTGACTGAAGAGACAACACCCATCAACTTGAGGTGTTTTCTGAGGGGCAGGCTGGGATCTGAGCAAAGGGCCCGCTTTTGTGGCTATGCTCACGACAGTGTCACAAGTGACTCCCGTGTGCAGTAGCTATGGCTACTGAGAGAGACCTTCAGCTCCCCAGGCCCTCCCGCGAGGCTTCCAGGGCGTTAGCGCTGCTCTAAGTAAGTCGCAGGGCAACGCGCCTCCAGCCACCAATGCAGCCTTCAGGCCGCCGCTGACGGAGTGAGGTCGGCCAAAGCGCGGCTCCCCGGCGCGCCGGCAGGTGGCGCTACAACCGCGCGGGCGCGGCCTGCGGCGGCCTTAGGACTTCCCACAGCGGCCCGCCCTGCTCCTCGGGTACCGCCGTCAGTGCGCTGCTCCCCGCTCCGGGGGAGACCCAGAGTCGGAGCAGGGGAAAGGGACGGTCTGCCTAAAGGACGCTTATCTGAAAAAAGACATTTGAGTCCAGTCTCGCCCTGTGGCCACGAGCTGATCGGCTGGGGGTGGGCTCCCAAAAAGGTGGTTTCCCCTTAGGGCCTCGCTGTCAGTCCCTTGTGTCAGCCTGTGCCCACCTGGTTTTGCATTTCTAGCAGACCACGCTCTGGGGGATGGAGCAGTAGTGATGCGGAGGTCTCTTATCAAATTACTGACTGCAGCATGGGCAGCTGCCCAGCTGTTGGAGAAAGCAAGATGGTTGTGCTTGGGCTGGCTCCTCAGGGCATGCAGAGCTCCCATTGAGCCACTGCATAGAATCATAGGATGGCTTGAGTTGGAGGGGGCCTTAAAGCCCATCAAACTCCAGCCCCCTGCCATGGGCAGGGCTGCCACCCACCAGTTCCGGCTGCCCAGGGCCCCATCCAACCTGGCATTGAGCCCCTCCAAGGATGGGGCACTCACAGCTTCTCTGGGCAGCTGTCCAGTGCCTCACCACCCACCGAGTAAAGAATTGCTCCCTAACATCTAACCTAAATCTCTCATGTTTTAGTTTAAAGCCATTCCCCCTTGTCTTATCACTATCTATGTGTGTAAAGAAGTTAGTCCACCTTCTGCCTGTAAGCTCTCTTCGCATACTGGAAGGCTGCAATGAGGTCTCCCTGCAGCCTTTTCTTCTCCAGGCTGAACAAGCCCAACTACCTCAGCCTGTCCTCATAGGGGAAGTGCTCCAACCCTCTGATCATCTTCATGGCCCTCTTCTGGACCTACTTCAACAGCTCCACATCCTCCCTGTGCTAGGGACCCCAGGCCTGGACACAGTACTCCATATGGGACCTTATGAGAGCAGAGCAGAGGGGACAATCCCCTCCCTTGCCCTGCTGCCACCCCTCTTTTGATGCAGCCCAGGAGACTGTTGGCTTTCTGGGCTGCAAGTGCACACTGCTGGCAGCTTTTTGTGCAGCTTTTTGTCCATCAGGACTCCCAAGCCCTTTTCCACGGGGCTGCTTTCAATGAATTCTTCTCCCTGTCTGTATTCATATCTGAGATTGCCTCAACCCAAGCGCAACACCTTTCAATTGGTCTTGTTAAACCTCATTAGAGGTCTTCTCCTCCCTGCGTACTACATGCCACTGCAGCACCCTGTGTGCAGGGCGGCCCGGGTGTTCCTGCACCATGTGGGTTGGGCCGTGCTGCTGAGGAGCCTGAGTGCGACTGCTGTTACAAAGGAGGAGGAAATGGCAGATGAGCAGCGGGCCACCCAGTGAGCTGTGATGTGGGAAGCAGCTCAACGAGGGGGAATTCCTGTCCCTGTCCCCGTGGAGCTCTGCACAGGCAAGAGGGCAAAAATGTGTTCATTTTCAGGCCCGAGTTCATGTTTTACGTCCACTCACTGCAAGGGTCTCTGTTTTTCATTACAGTTTCCATTATAAGTAGGATTGGCCCTGGGAGCCCACAAAAATCCCAAGTGCTTGAAGGGTATAGAAACAACAAGCTCTCCATCATTTTCTTTCTGGGAATCTCTTCAGTAAGCCAGACTTTCCAGCACTGATTTCTCCCTAAGACTCAGAAGAAGCAATCAATACCACCCTCACCACCCCCAGTTTGTAAATTTGTATCTGATGTAGGAGTTAGATGCCTGTTAGGGCAGCAAAAGTTAAGCACAGTGCAGTGCTACTTGCCTAAATAAACCTAACTCAGCCTCCATGCACACTGCCAGGGTATTGCTTCCCTGCAACTCTTGCATTCCTCCCTAGCGGAGCAAGGTCTGTTCCTTCTGTTCTGATCTGCTGTAATCCCAGGTGAGGTGATGGCTGCAGCAGCTGGTGGTCCTGGAGCTAACTGGGCTGGTATGGTCCCAGGAGCATTGATGGTCCCCTATGGTGAATCTACAACTA
Source organism: Alectoris magna (assembly GCA_030625065.1). Classification (NCBI taxonomy): domain Eukaryota; kingdom Metazoa; phylum Chordata; class Aves; order Galliformes; family Phasianidae; genus Alectoris; species Alectoris magna. Next base: position 143,871,117 of record CM060560.1, read on the forward strand.
AAACTGCCTGGAATGTCTTATGCATGAATCTACAACTGACATTCAGGATGAGAAAGGTGTTTAGCCAGTCACACACGATGTCTGGGAAACAGAGCAGGAAAAGCCACTTACCAAATCATCAGCTTTTACCTGGAGCTCTTTGCACCCACATATCGACTCACAGTCATCCACAGGTTGTAAGCCTGACAGGAGTAGTGCTTTTCATGTGAAATGTACCCAGTTCGAGATACTGTGATGGCCTGATCAGAGATCTGCTATGACACCTTCTGTGATCAACAACAATGAGCACTGATTGCAAAATCAAAGAGTGAAGAAAACAACCAAGAAACTTGTGTTCAGTATCACTTAGAGAGTAGATGAGACAGACTATAAAGAGCTTTTAAGGTGGGACTGCTAATGGGTGATTTTGAAAGAGTGGAAGGTGGTGGGCGACAGAAACTGTAGGAGAAATAGCCAAGGTTGATACAACAAGTTTATTGGGATGGAAACGTTTAAATGCTCTACTCTGTCTTTCTCTACAACTTCTTGGTAGAACAGAAGTCCCGACTCTTTCCTGAAGCACTGATGGCCATGTATGACAGTATCCATGTCACCTGTACTTGGGAGGTAAAGGAGATGAAATGTAGTGGGTAAAGAGCTGACTTCACAGAGCATCTTTGTAGTAGAGGTAGGAGCAGAATACAAGTCTGCTGATGACGTTATTAGCAATATTAGCAGTATTGGTGTACTAGTGTCATTTCTGTCGGGAAGAAAAGGCAGTGTCTAAAGGGTATAACTGTAAAATCTCACTCCTTGTGAAAGATAGAGCTAGTCTGGAATTTCAGATCCTATTTGTGTGTACTGAATGCAGATATTTCACCTGTGAGCCTGACAGAGAAACAAAGAACTGCACCAACTTGCCCTTGAAAAATTGCCTTTATTAGACCAGTCTGGCTAAAATTGCTGGGAGTAACAGATTCTACAATTGAGCTCCAGTTAGTTTCAAATGGAAGCTAGGACAGCCAGCTTTAAAGTGGAGAAAATTGGATTTAAGAATTGGACCCTGGGCATAGCAGGATGTCTGGGAAGTTGCTGTGCTGTAGCTGATGAACTCACACGGAGCATGGATTTCATGCTGGTGAATAGCAACGTAATGAATGTTCTATGGAATCATGACAGACACGAGCTGAAGAAATGCCCTTTAAAGAAGTGGTTTGGGTGAGAAAATTATTTGTAGACAAGTAATCTGCACAGGGCAAACTGAAACCCCCATAGCTACAGTCACAATTGGAATCAGCGGATGGTGTAGGAGGAAGGAAACGTTCTTTGAAACAGAGCAGTGAGAGTGAAAAGGGCTAAGATTCTGCAAATGCTTTTGAAGAACTTCATGACTGCAGAAACATTTCCAGGGTCTGGTCTTAGTCACGCCGACACTTGAAAGACAGCTCCTTGATCAGGAAGCCCTTCAGCAAAGGTAACGACACCCTTAAAGCCTGATGGGTTCTCATTCTACGGGGACTGCTAAGGAAAAGGTGGAAGAAAGTGTAGAAAGTTGAAAGAGGGGATGAATACTTGGATAAATTAATATTGAAAGGCTTTCTGGGGAATGCAACAGAACTCCAAATATATCAGCTTGCTTCACTCATCTGAGGAAAAAATGAACGTTTATTATCCAAATTGCAGAATGAGAGAATCGTCAGGGCTGGAAGGGACCCCTGGAGATTATCTAGTCCAAACCCCCTGCTTGAAAATACTGGGAAAAAGCAGTAACAGGAGAAGGGGAAAGGAGAGGGGAGGGAGGGAGTGGCAGTGGCACTGTGGTTGCACCAGACTCGTGCAGACACAGGGATGCAAAGTGCTGCTGGGGTGAGTGCTGTGGGGGAAGAACTGCAGTGACGTCACTGAGCAACAGGCTAAGATGTCACCAAGTAATGCACTGTGATCACAGCACCCTCACTGCTCAGCTTTGGGCGCACGCACAGCCTGGCCCAGTCAGTCTCGTGCCTGGATTGCTGTCGAGCGCGTGTGTGCCAGGTTGGAGGTGGAGCGAGCATTTGTCTTGGGTGCTGGGCTGTGCTTTGGGCACTGCTGACAGCGGCTCTCGCTGCCCATCCCTACGGCCATCACCTGCATTTCCAATCCTGTAAGTGTGACATGGAAGAAGAATCTCTTTGAGAATTACTTGTAAGCAACTTTACTTTTGGAGGATTAAGGGTTGATAGGACTAGTGTCTAAAAGGCATTGGGGATAAACAGGATTAAAAAAACCAAAACAACACATCATTAACTCTATAGAACTTGTGTGTTTGCTTTTTTCAAGTGGCCTTTTCCTGTTGACATGATGTATAAAGAAATATGGATCGCGGCTTTGTGTTTAGTTTCATTAACTATATAATAATACGAAGTAGTTAATAATATAACTATAATTATTATATAATATGTAGCATATATCATTATTTTTTATATGTTTATACATATTAAATATTAAATTGCATTATTAAGGTAAATGTTGCTGCCGATTTCTTTGAGATTCATATTGCAGTTTCCATATGCCTTTTGGTTTCTGCATTTATACCTCGTGTTAGGGCTCTATTTAGAATGCAGTCAGCATTCACAGCAAGAACTATCAATATACTCCTTAAAATGGACAAATGAGATCAAAGTGTGTTGTTTTTTCTTCTTTTTTCTTTTCAAGTTCAGAACGTAAATTCACAGTTTCAGCATTTTCTGGTTTCTCTGTGTAAAGAATCTGTGTCCTTTTGCAAGTGCTAAGCAGAGCCCTGGGTTTGTTTCCAATTTAATGCGGACTTCCTATATTGACCCAAATTAATTCAGCTCTTTGTCTCTGCTCCTTATCTGCAAGATGGAGGTGACAGCACTGTCCTGAAGGGGTGGCGTGAGGATAAATATAACCAAGAGTGTAAAGAATGATGTTGGCGTTGTTATAGTAGTAACCACAAAATACCTAAGATCCCTTATCTAAATATGTTGTTAAACAGGTGCTAATACAAATGCACTCTTGAGAGGCAGCCAGTTTGCATTCTGCTGATAAAATATATCAGGGGGAACTGCAATGGGCAGCAATATCGAGTGGGAATGTAACACCCTTCGAAATGCTAATGATCAGATTTCCAACAGAGCCCCCCACTCTAAATGGAGATTTGGCATTCTCTGAAGTGTCCGTCTCCCATTGAGAACAAGAAAAGGCTCTGGGAGCTTAAGCGCTTTTGAAACAAAATCTGGCCTCTTTACAGGAGCTGAGCTGTTCTTAAGAAGGTAAAAATGGAGGGAGGGTGAAATCTAACCATAAATGAGCTCTGTGATATCACTGGCAACTAGTATAGCATGAGCGCAGTGTGCACGATAGTGGTGAGAATTGTCTCAGAACTGATGAGACACCTGGACCAGCACTTCAAAAGGTTAATACGTTTGTCACAACATAGAAGTGGGTCTCTGCTGACAGCTGCAGATCTTCAAAGCTCTTCTGGCTGTGTTGATGGTTCTATATGCATCAGTATTATGCTTTTTGGCTGCACACGTGGCCTTAAAGTCCTGTTCTGACCTGGGTCAAATTCAAAGGCTTCTCCCTGCCCCATCCCCTTAAACTCCTGATATGAGGCAGTGAGGCATTATCCTGGCTCGTGGATATAAGAAACAAACACCTATGCTTTCTTATCCTTGAGAATCATCCTGCTCACACTGGCCGTTGGTGTGGGTGCTCGGTCAAAAGGTTTTCAGTTTAGGTTGGATCGGAAAACACTGAAATGATCCAAACGATCACAGATTTTCTTTGTTTCTCACTGCTTTTTTTGTTCCTGTTCTGAAGCAGCATGTCACAGACCTGCTGGGACACCAGCACACACGGAAGCATAGCTGCCATTTCTTTGTAGCATGCCTGCCTCGAAGCTCTGCATGCCATCCTCATCTAGATGGTCTTCTATGGAAGGAGACAGCGTGGATCAGCTGGAAGGAATGTGGTGTGATTTATGTCTTCCGTCAGACAATGGGCAACTATTTTGGTAGGAATTCAATTTTCAGTGAACTCAAAAAGCTCTCTCAGGTCTGTGTGGACCATCCCTCCATGTACACTGTTGGCTATGAGATCATGGCATGGAGTCTCCCATGACATACTGCCTCTCATCCTTTGGCCAAGCAATGAACTTGGTGCAAATCTTGCCATTCTGGGAAAGTTTCACTTCTCTCCTTCACAACTCCACTCACTGAAGTGCTGATCTTTCTGTGAAAGTCCAAAATTGTTTAAGTAAGTGGCATTCCTTATGGATGCTGTGTTATGGTGCATTTGCTATTCCTTCATGCCTTCAGTTGGGCATTGGTTCAGGTCAGCATCCTTTGTATGTGTATGAATTGCTCTCCAGCCTCTGATCTTCAGTTACCACCTTTGTCCTGGAGACAGAAAAGTCCTGGTGCTTTATTACCCACTTCTTCACTCAGTTCACCCATGTCTATATATATTTTAGGGGGATGTTTGCCACTCTCCGTACTGCCATGCTTCTCTCCAGCTCTGAGCCATGCCTTGAAATAATGACCTTCTAATCTGTATAATGGAAGGCTGTTTAGGGGTTTGAATTGTCAAGGTATCTGTAGAAAAAAAAGCATGGTATGAAGGGACAAGTCCTCCCACACACCTTCGCTGAGGGGATGTACTGTGACAGAGATTGAACGGTGGCAATGGCTGGGACTTTTATGCAGATGGAAACTTTAATAAGTTTTAAAACAAGTTGATGGTGACAAAAACCACACAGCCCCTTTCCTCCCCATGTTACGTTTGCATTTAACCCCATTGTAAATCATAGAATCAATGAAGTTGGAAAAGATCACAAGGGTCACCTGGTCTAACAATTGATCCAGCCCCACCATGCCCACTGACCACGTCTCTCAGTGCCACATCCACAATGTTCTTGAACACCTCCAGGGATGGTGACTCCACCACCTCCCTGGGCAAAGTCTTGTATTGTGTTCCTGACAATCCACTTCAAAGGTAACATCACGGCTAAAATCAGGTGATGAAGAGCTACCACCTGCCCTCCGTGGTGCAGGCAAACCAATCTCACCCAAGAAGGCCAGCAGCACAGTTGCATTTCTCACCCACCGTGCACAAGGAGTACCAGCTCCAGATATGCTTGCCTGTGGCCTTTAGAAGATCTGACAGTGTGCAGGCAGGGATACTGAATTTCACTTCCTTCTCTCTGCAATGGAAACATTTTAAACTGTAATGCCAGGCACCATTAAACTGACACCAATTTCCCTTCTGTCTAGGGTAACTGGTAGATCAATATTTTGGTTGAGGATATATTTTATGCTAAATATAATATTTTACAAGATAGCTGACTTGAAAATAAGAAGAATTTAAATGTTTAGCTTCTCAGGTTTTATATGCAATAAAAGGATGACTGGTATCAAATGGGTGCAATTTAATTTTTATAGGACTGTTTCTCTCTCTCCAATTCTCAAATAAAATGCTCAGCACCTTTTAAAAGGCCCACCTGCACTAAGAGACTGCTTTTTGTTGGCCTCTAGAGCACTAGTTTTAATTTGCTAACAGGAAAAAATCTATTGAAGGAGGATTAAACAAGCTAAGAGACATTTTTAGAATGGGAGAGAGAAAGTGAAATAGCAGGCAACGAGCTCTAGGAAAGAAGCATGGAACAAATGAGTACAACCTTAACTGTGCATCCTCCTCTGCAACACGTACTCAGGCTCTTTATATTCTGCCCCTTCTGCTTGCTGCACGGGGTGAGGTCCTTCAGCTGGATTGTACTGCAGCCCCTCGTGTTACAGTTAGCAGGAGAAGCAGAATTGCTACTGTTCTTTAAAAAAGTGTCCCATTCAGCTTCTTTTAACTGTTTTTGGTCAGTAAGTGCCGCCCTCAACTACAAGAATGGACAAGAAAAAGGATTCAGGGGACCACAAGCCAGCCAGCTTTACCTTGCTACCTGGGACAGTAATGAGGCAGCTCATTTGAGCAACCATTTATAAACACATGAAGGATAGAAGGTGACTGGGAGTAGTCAGCATGGATCCATAATGGGGATCTCATGCTTAACAATCCTGATAGCTTTCTATAGTGAGACTGGCTTGGTGAATGAGGGGAGAGCAGTGAATATTTTATCTTTAATTTAATGAGGTCTACAACACTGTTTCTTATTGTTTCTCCTCATAAACAAACTGAAGAAAGTCTGAGATTTTCAAGCCTGGTGCTTAGAGCTGATGGTAGATCTGAGTTTCAGTCCCAGCTGCAGGGGTTGTTAGGAGTGCAATACCTACACTATTATCAAATAATATACCTAACTGCAGGCTGTGAATCCCAGGTGGACACAGCCATGAAATGAGATCATGGAAAGGGGCAAGATGTAAGGTACAGCATCCCCTGCAGTAACCTCTGAAAACTGCTTAGTGCACTATTTCTTCCCAATCTTGAACACCCACCTTGTCCTCAGAGTGCAAAGATTCTGTTGTGGGAATAAAATACCTAATTCCTCTCACAGATGTACTCCCCAGAATCTCCTGGTATAGAGCTGAGGTAGCACTGCGTTGTATGTACATTAATTGCTTTTCCAGCACCAGAATTACCAGTAAGAAGTTGGGAGCCATCTTCTTTATTCTCAAAGAATGCATGCCCACATGACCCTTACCAAAATAAGTAAGGTTTCAAATAATTAAGGATTTCTGAACTGAGCTCACTGCTCACCAGTAGGGAACACATATATACGTATTCGTTACTGTTTAAATGGCTCAAGTAGACCATCTGCTTCTGAAGCAGCTCATGTATTTTTGGATTTGGTTATGAACTGACCACAGCACCGCAAGCAGCACTCAGCTGTGAAGATATGTCTATATATACAGTACCAGTTTGGAAGAGAGATGTGTCCACTCTGTGCTTTGGAAGTCAGACAGGGATGGCATGACTTTAAATTGGCACAGCCACGTCTTTGTCATTTCACTTCACTACCACCTAATTTGTATAAATCAAGGACAATTTTAAATGGATGTTACCATAATGGGAACATTCCACGAATGCCTTACTTGTGGCAAAGGGAAGCAGTCCTTCTAAAAGGATTTCACTTAGCCTTCTGCAATTCACATGGGATGTGCAATTAGAGCATTTGTTCTTAAGCAGAATTATGGATGAGACCAAGGCTAACTGACAGTTCAGTTATTTCTTCCTGATGCGTTTCATTAATAGCCCCTGCACCTCTCACCTCTCTGAAATTGGCAACCAGTAAGGTGCCTGTAAGAGGCTAATTGCCTCCAGAGTCGGTTATCCAGGAGCCAATTGTTAATCTCCTGGTGTTAATTGCAAAAAGCAGGAGTAATCAAAGTAGGCAGGGTGCGCAGGAGTTGCATGCGTATTAGAACTGTGTAGCCAAATGCAGAAGGCGTTCAGCCCTGTTCTTTGGCACCATTGCAGATCTTAGCAATTGGAAGCATGGTGAGGCACTAGCTGAGTGTAAATCCTGAACGTTTTGCTGCTTTTCTCATTCCTCACCTTCACGTTGTTATTCCACTTGCAGGGTGTAAAACAGATGGGGTGAAATCTGGGCCCTTGAGGAGGTCAAATAAAATAGACTAAGAGATCTGGCTGGGATGCCTGTACGACTTGATTTTGGGATGACAGTAGCAATGTTGTGACAGGCTTGGAGAGAAAAAGAATAGAGGCACAAGAGTTGCTTAGCTTGGTTTGCCATGGCTTGTTGATCTGTTGTTGTCAGCCAGAAGACTGAATTTGAACCTAGGATTAAATTAGTCTCTGGAACTCTTGTAGTAACTTCAGTTGATCCTGCCTACATCAAGGCACACCTTCAGTATGTCTAACTTGTGCTTTTGGATCTTCCTTTCTAGCAAAGTAATTGAGTACTGAGAGAGAAGGAGATATAAACTAAAATGTATATGAACTACAAGATTAAACAGAATGTAGTATGGACCAAGAATCTGGCTTGTGTTTATCCTTCATTAATGGGAGGGATGTTTGATAAAGAGCCTATTCTGCACATAATCCGCTGCAAAAATTCTGCTGGGCTCCTCTGTTGCACTCTATCAGACTGATGGCTTTTGAGCATCCCAGTTTACAGCTTCCGTCTAGACTATGGTTTGACCTTTTGTTCCTGGTGTCAAGAGCCTGAGCCTACTGCTGTTGGGCAGAGATGGAAATGGGTATTCCACTAACCTGAGTAGCTGAAACATCTGCTGGGGGGTTGTTGGTCTGGATGGATGAGTGATAAGAGACTTTGTCTGCGGAGCTTGGTCTCTCCATATGACAAATGTTTTATCCCTCAGTTTACAGTACCATAACTCTTATGAGCAAGTACAGATTACTTTATAACTAACTCTAGAAAAAAAATATCTTTTTTTTTTTTTTCTTTTTAACCCACATGAGTGGGTCCTCATCTCACCCTAGATGAGAAGGAGACTAATCCTCTGTGACTACTGCATATTGTAATTGGCACTTTGCAAACAAGTAACAACAACGATTTAGTTCATTTACACACTCAAATCTGGCAACTGCCTGCATGACTCAAGGGACTGAGAAACAATTGGCAAATAACAGATTTCGTGATGCTGGTGACACAAATTGGGAGGGGATTATATATATATATGTATATATAAAAGACTAAGACTACTGTGCTGATAGCATTAGCTGCATAATGACTATGGACTCAAAGAGCATCATGGTAAAACACACTTTGTTTTGATTCAGCATGCTGCCTCAGAAGCTGGCTGCAAGCTGTACTTGTAAAACACATCATAGATGATATGCTGAAGAGCCATCCACAAAGCTCTGCCCTTCAGCATAGTTTTTCCTCTCTGTAACGTAGTGCACTGACATGCATAGGAGCTGTAAAGGGGGGTGATGGGAAGGGGAAATAAGCTTTGTGACCTAGTTTTATACACAAATTAAAAAGCTTAATTTGAAGCACAATCATTTCATCAGGTGTGTGTTACAACTTTTAGACTGGCAGGATGATTGAGTCCCTGGAGAGATAATTCCATTTTTTTTTTTTTTTTCTGCCCTAAATGCAAAGCTACTTGAAATTTCATTTAGTATACATAGATTTGACACCCTACTGCTAGCACTGTAATGGCTAAAGGCAGTTACCAAAATTAACATAACCTTGTAAATAAAGTCATCACACGCAAAACCCCTAAGGTTCAGCTAAAGGCAAGGCATGCCAGTAGGTTATTAAATAAATGACCTATTTTTCTTTACTTCCTTCAGCTATATACCTTATGGTGAGTCCGAAATTACTGAGTATAATGTCAAACTGAAGCAACAAAGTTCCAGGTGTTTTAGGGAAATATTCCGTGTGGAATGAAGAGGGAACCCTCTTCTAGGGGAGCTTTTCTAACTGTCCCTGGTAGTGCTGCCACAGGCCTTCACTTGTTGCTTTCCTTTCATCTGGTACAAGAAGAGAAAAGGTGATCTAGTGTATTACCTTCCCAATAAGGACCAACATCCATGAGGCTGGCCGCCCATACTTGAGTATCTGTGAGAGTTTTACCACAATGACTCATACTACTTCTTCAGGTAAGAAAGCCAGCAGTATTCGTTGCTGCGTTAACAGGTTAAGTACCACCAGCAGGTAAAGAGAGGTGAAACTTCTGTTCTGCTCAGCACTGGTGAGGCCACAACTGGAGTACTGGGTCCAGTTCTGGGCTCTTCAGTACCGGAGATATAGATGTACTGGAAAGAGTCCAGCAAAAGGCCACAAAGGTAGTGAAGGGACCGGAGTACCTCTCCTGTTTGGAGAGGCTTAGAGAGCTGGGACTGTTCAGCATGGAGAAGAGAAGGTCAGGGTGGCATCTCATCAGTCCTCTAGGGAGACTAGGGAGCCTTCAATGCTAACCCTGTGGTTGGCCTTCGAAAGGACTAGAAGGGAAGAAGCTAGCCCAGAGGGGCTCAGCAGTAGTAACCAGTGCTTCTGGCCTGTTCTGGAAGAGGGGAAGGTGTAGTTCTCAGCCTTATGAAGGATTTGTGCCAGTGGTACAGATTACTGCTGCTGCTGCTTTGATTCTTTAAAGCCTCAAATCTTGCTTCAGTGAGAGTTGTGTCGCCCATACCCAAAGCTGCGCATACACTGACAAAATCCACTTCCCTAAAGTGCTTTCTGGTCATGGTTTACATTCTCCTTAGAATGACTCACAGATGTATTTCTTTCTTTCTTTTTCTTTCCCTAAAATCCCATTAGTTACATGGTGGGCTAGGAGACTGTGGTTTGAATTGGGTCTGTTTAATTTTTTACTTCACAAACAAACTGGCGATAATGTGAGGAGAAGGAGGGGGAAGGTTTATAGCCCAAGCACCCAAAGGATGATCACGTCTACTTCCTCAGTGTATTAGGTTTATGCATCCAAGTTTGGGCAGCAGGGGAGCTGCAGAAGTGGCTGACAGAGTGAAAAGATGCCAGAGATTGTCCCCGTGTTAGAAACAGCTTCACTGCTGGTCAAAGCTGAGCTGATCAGTAAAGCTGAATGTGCCCCTGTAAAAACATATTTAAGAAAGGGTAAAATATGCTGTGTAGCAGCTGTGAGAAGGAGAAATTAGGAAAAAAAAAAAAAGAACAACCCTGCAGGCATAATGATCAGTGAAGAAGGAGGGGTACTTGAGCACAGATTCTTCTGCAACCCCTGAGGAAGACCATGTGAAGCAGACTGTGCCCCTACAGCCCATGGAGGACTGTGCTGAGCAGATACCCACACTGCAGCCCATGGAGGACCCCACACTGCAGCCAGTGGGTGTACTGAAAGGAAGCTGCTGCCCCTGAAGAACTGACACTGGAGCAGGCCTTGCCACATGTGGAGGATCCGTACTGGAGCAGTCTCTTCCTGAAGGTCTGCACCCTGTGGTATGGGCCTACTGCTGAAACATTTGTGGAAGAATTGCAGTCCGTGAGTCTCAACTCACAAGCTTTTCCATCTTATTTTCTCCCCCCTGTCCTGTTGGGGAAGGGGGAATGAGAGAGCAGCTGTGTGGAGTCTGTCAGCCAGCCAAGGTCAGCCCCCCCCGCCCCCCGCTCAGATGCAGCATGACCACACACAAAGGTAATTTCAATCTCTAGTTTTGGTGAGAGTCAGCAGCTAGCACCATGTCAAGATGCAAATTTCCCTGAGCTGATCTCCTGAACTGACAGTAATTTCTTCCTCCACTGGTTGATCTTCAAGAAAACCTCCCCCTCCTTTGTTACACCAGATGACAATTCAACTTTATTGCATCATTTGCTGAAGGGATGACACCCTGTCAACAGAAAGTTTGCTTTACAGTAGCCTGAGTTTAAAGTTCTCTCATTCAAAAGGAAACAGAAGCAGTAGCTGTTACTTATAAAGTGATCAGAAATCCATTTTCATCACTGGAAAGGATTGACGCATTGGCAGAAAACTTTCTTCTTAGGGTTAGTTACATGTTTTTTGGAAGAAAAACAATGAGCCCTCCGGTATGCATCTGCAATATTATTTGATGCTAAGTCCAGCAAAAAGGCAATTAATGCAGGTTTAAGGTACACTGAAGTTGGAAACTCCTGCAGTCTGAACTATGTATAAGCATTCTTTATTGGTTTTACTTAAATATTGACTATAAGAAAGTAATGATGCATCATGTAGCCTATAGGAAGCATTTCTGATTTTATTTATTTATTTTTGGTTAATGAATCACGTGTAGCAAATGGCTGTTCTTCCTTTTGCAGAGTTACATGGACATCTTAACCGTATGCTTTCCTCATCAACTTTTGACAGATGTTGTAGAGTAAATATGGGTGTGTTATTTTGAGCCATCCCTGGGAAGATATACACACTGATAGACTTATGGCCCATGGTCCATCAAACAGATCTGAAACCAAAACAGAGAGGATCATGAGAATGTGCTGTAGTTGCTGATGTCACTTTGCAAGAAGTTCTTCACTTGTCGTTCAGAAGAAAGGTGACATAAGTATCTCCTTTTGCCTTCTAAACCACTGAAGGAAAACTTATTGAGTTACTGGAACAGGGTTGCCTTTCTAATTTTGCTATTTTCTCTTAATATGGTTAAACAAGTGCTAAACACAAGCCTTTTTTATTCCGTAGAATCATGGAATTGCTCAGGTTGGAAAAGATGTTAAAGATCATCAAGTCCAACCATGACCTAACCATACTACCCTAACTAACAACTCATCTGCTAAATCACATCACTGAGCACCTCTTCTGAACAGTTTTTAAACACATCCACAGATGGTGACTCAATCACCTCCTCAGGGAGCCCATTCCAGTGCTTAACAACCCTTTCTGTAAAGAAGTTTTTCCTGATACCCAACCTAAACCTCCCCTGGCACAACTTGAGGCTACTTCCCCTCATTCTGTCACTAGTGAGAAGAGACCAGCCCCACTCTTGCAGTGAACACCTCTCTGGGAGAGAGCAATGACATCTCCCCTCAGCCTCCTTTTCCCCAGACTAAACAGCCCCAGTTCTTTCAGTCTCTCCTTATAGGGCACATTCTCCAAGCCCTTCACAAGCCTTGTTGCCCTCCCCTAGACCTGCTCCAGCACCTCACTGTCCTTTCTGTACTGAGGTGCCTGTATAGTTGTTATTATACAAGGTTGTAATAGATGGATAGCCAGAGGTTATAGAGAAACAACTCACCCACACTGAGGCTCACAGCTAGGATGGATGCTCACCACAAGAAACTCCACACAGGAGCAATCTCCAAAAGAGATACTGCCTTAGTGGTGGTCAGTCCTCAAATGGGATCTAGGAGAGGTGGAGTCAAGCTCCACCCCTTCTGGGAGCACAGCTGAATTACCTTCACCTGTGCTCCCGCAGCTGACCCGTCACTTGCCTCAGATGGTTAATCAGAGGTTCAGGCTGTGTTTAACAGTTTCCCATACAGGTGCCCAAAACTGAACACAGTACTCGAGGTGAGGCCTCACCAATGCTGAGTACAGGGGCAGGATGACTTCCCTAGTCCTGCTCACCACACCACTCCTGATACAAGCCAGGATGCCATTGGCCTTCTTGGCCACCTGGGCACACTGCTGGCTCATATTCAGCCAACTGTCCATCAGTACACCAAGGTCCCTTTCCGTCAGGCAGCTTTCCAGCCACTCCTCCCCAAGCCTGTAGGGTTGCCTGGGGTTGTTGTCACCAAAATGCAGGATCTGACACTTGGTCCTATTGAAACTCATACAGTTTACCTCGCCCATTGATCCAGTCTTTCCAGATCCCTCTGTAATGCCTTTCTACCCTCCAGCAGATCAACACTCCCTTCCAGCTTGGTGTCACCTGCAAACTTACTGAGAGTGCACTTAATCCCCTTATCAAGATCATTGATAAAGGTGTTGAATAGGAGGTCATGATACGCTTCATTTAAACCATGATTTTCCATAGTCAGCTGCCAATGGTTTTTATAGATTCTCATTGCTGGATCTGCATCATGTTCTCTTGTGCAGAGAATTCATAGCAGAGTTGGAATCACAATTCTACTGCAGGTCATTCATAAGAATGGGAAGCCACATCAGAGGGGAAACATAAGGAGTTACTGGTTATACAGATGCAATATTGGTGAAGTGATGAATGTGTGAAGTGATTTGGAAAAATGAATGTACAGGTTGCTTACTATTATTTCAACAGCTTCCATGTGATTTATCATCTCTGTTCCCTCTCCTGTAATCTCACCTAGACATCCTTTAAATAGAAAGAGTCCCTGAAGTCACACCTTTTAATTGAAGATGGATGGTGAGAGAGGTAAGGGGGAAAAAAAATACTTAATTAGCTCTAGAAAAGCCTTTTCTTTTAGATGTGTTTTTAAACTGTTCTATATAATCCTGGAGTGTTTTTCAGTTAAACTTCTCATAGCACTTCTCAGGCCTAAGGTCACTGAAGTGTAGACAGTGAGAGAAGTTTTGCTTATGAGTATGAATTGCTGCTTCTCTTGCTGTCTGAAGATTTTCAGTAGTGCTACTGTCCTTTAGGCACAAGAAACGTGACTTCAGCTGTAAGTCTGTTTTTCACACCTGTGCTTCTACTGGATTCAGTGGATTTTTTTCTCCAAGAGGAAACATCAGAGGAATGAAACATAAGAAAGGTGTGACAATGAGAGCTATGTGCCTTTCTATTTCAGACTATGTTGACTTGTTGATTTTGAAAATGCTTCAGTGGATGTAAGGGCTTTAAATATATGTTTACATCAGTTATGTGTGCACAGAATTTGTTTCACAAACAAATGATTTTCCTACAGTTTTAGCCAAGAAAGAAGAAAGAAACAAACAAAAATGATCTTCTGGCAGTTGTGATAATCTAAAATCTTGTATGATGGCATTGAATTTGGATATATGGTTAAAACTTGAAATGGAAAATGTTTTATGTTTGTCCTGAGATGGATTTTTTGTGCAGAAGATGAATACAGAAAAAGAGAGGACACAGTATTGGCCTAAAGTGAACTCTGCTGAAATGAATGTGCTTAAGGAACAATGGAGAATATGGCTCTCATTTCTGACTGCAAGGAATTTTCTAAGGTAGGTGATGTGAAAACAGCATATAATTCTGAACATTAGGCTACAAAAAATATGAGTTTTCTTTCAAAGCAAAAAGAGATTGAGAAACCTGGATTGGGATTTGTTTCATTTAACCTTCCCTGTGTGCAACGTAAGTGTCTGCAGCAGAGCAAGACATCCAGGAGCTCAGTCTTTGGGTGCTTTTAGGGCATGATTCATCGCACTGCACTTTAGATGCCTAGAATAGGCCAAGTGAATTGTGTCATGTAAATGTGTATTCCTTCCTGTGAATTTAACCTTGAGCCAACATGCATCTGCCTGGAGACCAGCTGGATGGAAATACACGCTTGGTGAGATGGATCTACCCCAGAAGCGACAATAATGATCATTTTGAAAGAAACACTGCGGAAAATGCCAGCAACTTATTTACATCATCAGAAGTAATGACGGAGCTTTGCAGAAAAGTTAAACAGTCATTTGAAGGCACTTCTGAGTCCCCCGAGTACAGGGGATGTTTTTATCCTTTGATCAGAAAAGTAGAAAATGGCCAATCTATGTAAATTTTTTTTGTTTGGGTGTGGTGGGTATTTTCCCTCTTCCTTTTTTTTTCCCCCTCCTTAGTAATATTTGATGCTTTACTTCTTCTGCAAATGTGATTTTTGTCATTTTAAAGTATGTGTGTGCTTGTTCCAATTTGGCTGGACTTTTTTTTCCCCCAGAGTAACATATAAACCATTCCATTGCTTGGAAACAAATCAATTTGCTCCTAAAAGCAGCTTGCTTGGATTTTAGCTGAGAAATTGCTGTGTGGTGAATGGAATAAGCATGCTTATGTCTTGTAGAGTCTATGCAGTTTGTACTGCTCTGGGGTCATGGTGCTTCTGCTAGCCAGCAGCTACTAGCATCCTTCCTTCCTGGCTATTACATGAACCCTTGTGTCCAGTGAACAGCATAGCAAGCTAACGTCATTACGCTCAGAAGAGCATGAGTGTCTGAGAATAGAATTAAGTTGAGCAAGCCTATGAAAAGTCAGTAATTCCTCCTTATTTCAGCCTCTTCATTCTCTGAGTCACACTTCTGATGAAGCTGGTGCTCTAAGGTCAGCAGAAAAAGAGATCTCAGCTTAAGCACAATTTAAGGTTGCCCTTTTGCTGAGCAAAATACTTGACCATTTTAAAAGTCCTTTGAACAAATGCATCTAACTCAGTACAAGGGGAACTTGCATGGACAGACTGATTTGCCTTACAGCCACCTTAACCCATACATTTGTTAAGCTCTACTCCAATAATTTCACTTCTTCATAAAAGGTGTCCTTAACTGGCAATAGGAAAAAAATGCGAAGAAACTGCACATAGGATGAAGGAAAAAAAAAAAGCAACTACTTGAATGGAACTTGGCAAATATTACAGTGTCTGCTTTGCCTGAGCATTTGTGTTGGCTGCTGTAGTTGTAACTGTGGTGATGGGATGCACTGGAATTTCCCTTGGATTTGAGTTTAGGGGGGGTGCTCCCCAACTGCAGCCATTTGCATGGCAGGACAAAAGCCAAGCTCTAGAAAGCAAACATCAGTCTTTTGTCAGAACTGACCACTGCTACCTGTTGCAGATCTTACTGGTGCTTCCTCTGAAGTGACACTGTCCTGAGCAGTGCTGCACCTCTGGGTTCCACTCAGTGCAGCTGCTGATCACATTGGGCAGAGGTGTAAGTATCCATCAGGTCTAACTAACGGCCTTGCAATTAATATACAGTGGTCTTGCAACTATCAACCACCGGTTTTCCTTGTAGGTATTACTTTAATCTTCAGAGAAATCCTACATTGCTTCTTCTAATTGCTTCTTCTTATGAATTTTGTCAAGTCAACTGTATGCTTGTCCTTTCACTTATCTTGTTTGATTTAATAATGATCATGTGTTCTGCCACCTTGAAATCAAGGAAGTTCTACAACAGAAACAGCATTGTGAAGATGTGTAAATGTATGGCATTGTTATTGTTTTTAGTAGACACGGGGATATTCACCTCGTCTTGCCAGTGAACTGTTGCCAGCAGAACAGCTTAGTGCACTTGCAGACCACGTATGCGCCACGCTGGCAAAGATGTTTCTTGCAAGGAACCCTACTAGAGGGGAGCTTCCTAAAGCTTGTCAAGACACTTTTCCACTACTGAGGATAATAGGAACAAATGGACAATAATTAACACTCATAGCAGATAACGATAAAGGTAGCACATGCGTTTCAGAGATGAGAGTAGCTCCATGTTTAGACCTGGAAAAACTGTTCTGCTTCTCTATGGAGAAGGGAAGATTCTGCTGTCATCACAGGACAAAATCACTAGAGAGTTTTGAGGGGAACGGAGGAAGGTGTAATTCCTTAATAAAGCATAAAACTAAACCACAGTCTTTCAGTGCAGGTGGAAAGAACCATGCCTTTCAGATGTGACCATTCAAATACCACACACTGCATCCTTAGAAATACTGTCTCTCATCAAAATTTGGTTGGTATTACCTGAGATGCATGTGGTCCAAGAAGCCATAAACTGTTTTGTCTAGAACAAAGCCAGATGAAATCATTAGGAGGAAGAAGGCCAGGTAGCGGAGTGACATCTAGTATTTTAAACTGGAAAACGGTGATCATTATATTCCTGGGGAAGGACACTGGAGATCTACTTGGAAACAAGAGTAAGATTCTGCAAGAATCTTCTAACTTAGTTAGAAGATTACTTACTTCTAACTTAGTACTTCAGGTTGCTCTGGTTATAGAGGCATTAAGGCATAACCTGACAAAGGGAAAGCTAAAAAAAAAAACCCCATAGGTGAGATTCCTGCCTAGAACCAATTACTCTGTGATTCTAATTAATCTGTTAGTGCTTAGCAATAAACAACCACTCACCCTAGCTAGGCCAAGATACATTGCCGCATCTGTCACTTCCCGGTGGTTGAAACGGCTCTACTGAAAGATTTCCCATGAGGAGGCAGTGTCCTGAATCACAGCATTTTCTAAGATTTATAGCATTCATAGGACAGCACAGAAAATGCAAGATGCAGGACAAAGCACCTCAGAAATGCAGCAGACTGCTCAGCTCAGAGAGCATGTCAGGTGTGTGGGTTTTCATCCTGAGAGGAAAAAAAAAGGGGGGGGCAAGACATTTTTATCCAGAAAGGATTGTCTTAAAATTTCCCATGGTGATGGTTTCCTGGAGGCGAGCGGCACTTTATTCATGTTAGTAAATTGCTGACTGAGAAGTCTGTAGGAAGAAGAGCTTCATCCTACTTCAACTGAAATCAGCTGGGGCAGGAAGCTGCTCCATGTCTTTTTACATAAACAATGAGTATCTTAAAGGACCATTATCATATAGTGATA
The DNA here is from genome assembly GCA_030625065.1 of Alectoris magna. NCBI lineage: Eukaryota > Metazoa > Chordata > Aves > Galliformes > Phasianidae > Alectoris > Alectoris magna. The sequence goes on from CM060560.1 coordinate 143,888,926, forward strand.
GAATATCACTGCCAAGTACAGTCTGTGGGTAAACCCCATGGGGGTAAGCATTGTGATGGGACTGGATTTGTAACAGCACAGGGATACAAGACAGAGTAGGAAATTTGCTCTTTCTGTTTCAGATCTGAAGAAGAGCTTGCATGCCTAAAAGCTTGTGCATATTCCCTCAATATCAGTTGCCCAAACCCATCCAGAAGATATTTCCTTACAGCATCTAAAGGGGAGCTCCAGGAAAGAAGGGGGCAGATTCTTTAGCGGGGTCCGTGGTGACAGAACAGGGGGAAATGGTTTCAAGATCAAAGAGGGGAGATTTAAGTTGGATATAAGGAAAAAAATCCTTTACGGTGAGGGTGGTGAGGCACTGGAACAGGTTGCCCAGTGATGTTGTTGTTGCCCCATCCCCATTGTTGTTGCCCCATTCAAAGCAAGGCTGGATCAGGCCCTGGGCAACCTGATCTAGCTGTGGTGTCCCTGTTCACTGCAGAGGAGTTGGACTAGATGGCCTTCAGAGGTCCCTTCCAGCACTAAGGATTCTATGGTTCTACAATATTTCCTTCATACGTCATCCTTTGCTTTTAAGAGGATGAAGTTTATCAGTTTAAAGAAACTAATAAAGTTGCATAGATACTTGCAGGCGTCTCACAGATACCTCTATTTTCTCACGGCTTTCTGGTTCACACCTCAGTGTGCTCTTTAGCATTAGCGTGCCTGCCATTTTTTCCATGAATTTCACTACGGGTTTGCTACACACTGCACTTCTGTCAGCGCTGTTATTTAGCTGCGGTTTTGTTATTTTTAGAGCTTTATCAATAGCGACGTGGGTGGTTTTGTTTGTTTGTTTTCTGTAAAGCTTTTCTGTTATACAAAATAATCTCCAAAACACTGTCTGGACTCCTTCTGATGTCACCGGCATCTGTTCTTAAGCTCTTAAGTCTTTCTTTCCAGAAATCTCTTGACGCTGAGCCTATTTTTGCTCAGAAGTACTGAACACAGGCTATTGTCATGGGAATGGTAGGTGATCGCACCTACAGCACAATCCAAGGTCTCCCTGCTGCTCTGCAGCTGCTCAACCTTCCACTCAGAGATATGCTTTAGAAGTGTCTGAGCCGTGCCTCATATCTGTTAGAAAACTTGGCAACCGTCTGAAAAGACAACTGCATTTGCTTGTATTCCCTTTTATGCTCTCTTCTGTAGGAAAACCAAAGCACAGGTGTCTTAACCTCAAAAAAACAACAACCTCAAAAAAAGCTGCTGTATTTAATTGTCCCAATTCATCAGATGTTAGAAAGGATGCAAGGATATCACCGTTTGAAATTTGCATAGACGCTGCAAGCATGAGCATGAATGCTAAGCCTGTAATTGCCAGTGTATGCGATGAAGGTATTGCCTTTACGATGTGCTGTTAATAGTGAATGGCAACACAGCTGCTGCTTCTTTTTCCTGCTGCATGTTAAAAATGCTACATCATTCCATCAGAGGGTGATGTCCAGAAAAAAAAAGAAAAAAAAAAAAAGAGTGACCACTGTTAGTCTGCATTGAGCAACCATCCACTTCCTCCAGCAGCGTGAAGCCTTTCTCTCCTCACATTTCTTGCCTGAGTGTTGAGTTTTGAGCTTCTGCCTTCATCCCTTGGTGTCGTAGCCACATTCCTGGACGCAGTCCAGCTCTCCGTGTTAAAACACTGCAGTTGCTATTGTGCTGCAGTCTGCGTATTGACGGATGCATACTGAAAGGCCAGCCTGTGCTTCTGGTTGACTTTGGTTGACTGACTTTAAGAATTGCCGCTTTTGATGTGTTACAGATTGAAGGGACTTCTCTTTATCCAGTGATTTTGGTACAAAAATTTCGTGTTATATTTGAGGTGTGGATTTAAAAGGGAAAAAAGCATCCGTTTCAAGTTTCCTGTATATTAGGGTGACTAGAAAAAATGTCACTGTGTGTCAAAATTGCTAAAAAAAAATGAATATGGAAATACATCTACAAAAAGTAAGCAAAATGGATATTTTCTAATAAAGGCAGCTTCAGGCCAAGCCTATATGATCTACTGTTACAAATGTTGAGACAAATAGTTCATCCTTTAGGTAAAAGCCTTTTAATTGCCCAAATGGGAAACCCCAATAACTTCACATGGTTCTGTCACAATTCTCCAGGAAGGAATACTCACATTTCTTCTTTTGGTTTTGTTTCTTTTCTGGCTTAAAATGTGCTCCGTCCTTCCTGCTTTCCAGCCGCCAGCTTTGGGCTGGGGTCTGTTTGGGGCTGTTTTCATTTTATAGATCTCTCCCCTTCAACCCACCTTGGAAGACTAGATAGAAAGCTGGGGAAAAAAAAATCTTCTTGTATATCATGGAGTCATAGAATGGCTTGGGTTAGAAGGGACCTTAGGGATCATCCAGTTCTACCCCCTGCCATGGGCAGGGCTGCCACCCCCCAACTCAGCTGCCCAGGGCCCCATCCAACCTGGCCTTGAGTGCCTCCAAGGGATGGGGCACCCATAGCATCTCTGGGCAGCTGTACTGGCGCCTCACCACCCTCTGAGTGAAAGATTTCCTGATAACATCTAATCCGAATCTCCCCTCTTCTATTTCAAAGCCATCCCCACCTGACGGTGTTGGCTTCAGCAAAATGGTTTTTACTTTAGCAAAAAGGAAAGCAGCAGCAAACCAGTACTTGGGCACAGCAGGGGAACAGGCGGAGTGCTTGAGACAGCGCAAGGATGACGTTGATGCGCTGGTTTCATTCTCAAACACACTTTCTAGCACCCGTCCTGTTCTGAGCAGGCGGACAGTCCCACTCTGCGAGCGCTGCGTGTGGTTATGGCGGGAAGCCCAGCACAGGCCCCGGTGGAGCCGCAGCTGGCCGTGCAGGTGGCCCATGGATAAGGCCGGGGTGCGCCGTGTCCCAGTCCACGCGCAGACACCGCAGCATGCGGACGCGGCAGGTCCCTTTAGTTCTGCCGCGTGTCACTGCTCCGTGTCCCCAACCCCGTTCGGCCCCGTGCTGCCTGCTGCTGACTGACCACCCGAGGGCTTTATTTTCTCCACGTGGAACAGAGCAATGAGTTGGTTCGCCGGGAAGACAGAAGCCATACACTTAAACCCAGAGCCCTCTCGTTTCTGTCTTGCCAGGTGGCAGCGTGCACGCTGGGGATGACTCAGTGCTCCCGAAAGGCAGCGGTTATAAATATTAACAGCTACCGGTTAGGACAGCACAACGGTGCGACAGAGCCGTGCCTTACATAACGCCGAGCGAAAGAACGCCTTAGGATTAACGGAGCCACGCGCGCCACAGGGGCAGGGAACGTTCCTCTACAGACGGAGCTGGGGGCACAACCGGCTGAGGCGGCAGCGGCCAAGTTCAGGGAGAGGAGCAGCAGCACACCGCTGCGGCGCCGGCCACGCCCCGCCCCTCGCCCCGCGGCGGTGGCGGCCCCTCGAGGCAGCCCGGCGCGTCCCCGCCCGCCGCCGCCGCCGCCGCCGCCGCTGCCGCTGCCGCCGCCGCCGGGCGGGACCATCTCTCCCCCTGGCGAGGGGGGGGCGGCGCTCCGCCCCGGCTCCCCGCCCGGCCCGCCTCCCCCCGCGCCGCGCTGAGCGCCCCTCCGCCTGCCGAGCGGCGTGGTCACGCCCAGCGCAGGCATTAGCGCCCCCCGGTACAGGGCGCGGGCGCCCGGGCATCCTCAGGCGCGGCGGCGGCTCCGGCTCCGGCTCCTCCCTCGGCGGCAGCGCGGAGCGGCTGCGAGCCTAAGCCGGGCGGTGCGCTGCGCTGCGCTGCGCTGCTGGGCAGCGCCATGAAGCCGGCGGTGCTGGAAGTAATGAGGATGAACCGGGTGTGCAGGATGGTCCTGGTCACTTCCGTGGGTTCCTTCATCCTCGTCATCTTCTATTTCCAAAGTATGTTGCTCCCAGGTAGGGCTCTGCCGCTCCGCTCTCCCCGCCGCAGGTGGCGGCCGCCCCGGGGTGCGCGGGGCGGGAGGAAACTTTGTTGGGGTTCGGTCGGTGCGTGCCCGGCGTCGTGCGGCGGGAGCGGCTCGCCGAGAAGGGAAGCGGGGATGGATACAGGGGAGGAAGGTCAGAGCTCGGCTCTTCGCTTCCTCGCTCGTGGCTGCTGGGGCGCAGTGGATTAAAAATCGCCTGCTCTGAAGTTTTTTGGTGGCGTGCGGCGCTGCAGGGCTCCGTACTGCAGCCGGCAGGCAGCGCACCTACCGCTCTGCGTAGCGGTTCTCCGTCAGCTGTCTGCTCCCCCGAAGTTGGTGCCGTTGGTTTGATGGATGTGTTCTCTCGCGGCTCCCATCTGTGCCGGCTCCTGGGGAAAGCGGTGTCTTCGTCCCCGCTGTGTCCCTGCCGGTTCCATCGGACCCGGCAGGCTTTACTGGAGCGCTTCAGGTCACCGCACGCGGCTGCGAGCTGCAGTACAGCTCCACGAATTGAACTCTCGTGTTTTTCCATTCATTGATTGCGTTCTGCAGGTAATGTAGTCCGGGTGCACGTGCAGAAAATTGGTGTTTCAAGAGTTGCTTTTCCTCCAAGTTTTGGGTGAATTGGGCAATTGGAACAAAAAGTCAGCATGCGGTACGTGAGAGATGAAACAAAATGTTTCACTGTGTGTTTTCGGACGTATGAGAATCACCTTCAAAGGATTCGCAGTGCGTTCCGTAGTTAACAACTGCTGAAGATTATGGCTTTGTGTTTGTGCTGCTGTGGAACTATATAAGTAGGCTGAGATTCGGTACCATTCAGAGCATTTACCCAAAGCTGAGGTGTGAGCGTGGTGCTGTGAAAGCACAGGGAGGATGAGCTGCACCCGTCTTCCATATGACACGTTATTTGGGTTGTTAGCGTGTGTGGGGCAGATCTGGAAATAAATGAGATCAAAACCCATTTATCTCTGTTGTATCTTCTTGAACATTACCAGTTCTGTGCTTTGTTTTTTCTTTAAATGGAGGTTGTTTCTGTAGCGGATGCTGCTGGAAATCAACCAAACGCTAATCTAGATTGAGGTGCCGTCTGGCTGTTCAGTTTGAATGTGTTTTGCAAAGCTCAGACAGCTCTTTTAGTCAGGTATCTACTACATGGTCGTGCGTTGGCTATCTGGAATACACAAATCTTGCTTGCAGTTGCACCCGTTTGTGATAATAGGATTTCCTTATAACCCTTCCTGTTGTATCACACAGCTCAGTGGGGCTGGACTTTGGGCAGAGTGCAAGGCTGGTGATGTATTAAAACTTTTCAAGGTCTTGGCTGGTAACCTTTTTGTAGAAGAGGAGATTTGGTGTTTTGGCCCGAGGTTGACACAGCATTGTGTGCCTTAGGAAGGCTGCAGGAGGGAGCTACCCCAGACCCTGGGTTGCCACCAGTCGCTTACAGTCGCTCTGTAATATAGGGGCCTTGCTGTCAGAATTAGTTGAAGAGTTTCTGCCTGTCCTTGTGGATGGGAAATAAGGTAGGTGTTTGGTTAAGTTCTTTGCAAGGAGCGTAAGCTATTTATTCAAGATCTGGCTGTTTTCTTCACTCCCTTGGTACTCCTGGTGAACTTTAGGAAAGCTGGTCTCTGCCTGCAGAGCTTTCCGAACCATTTAGGTGCAGCGCAAAAGGTGAAGATGTTGTAAGGCCACTGAGTGACACACACAGCCGTGCTCAGGGACAAGATAACTCCGCAGTGTTAGTGGGGCGCTTACCATTTGAGAAGGTCCGAATGTAGGTCATTGCTAGAATCATTAAGGTTGGAACAGAGCACTGTAAGATCACTTAATCCTACTGTCAGCCCATCGCCACCATGCCCACTGACCACATCCTCAGTGCCACATCCCCGCCGCTCCTGAATGCCTCCGGGGACTGTGACTCCACAGCAAATCCAACAAGTACCACAGCAAAAGTCCCTGCTGGCAGATTGTTCCCTGGGGGGAAATGACAGCCAATGGAAGGCGTTCTTAGGATAAACTGCAGAGAAAAGTCAGGAGCTAATCCCAGCCCCTGGGTCTTGTTTGAGAATCTGGGGGAGGCCAGCTCACTGTTTGTTCCTGAGGGAGGAAATGGCACTGGTGACTGTGTCTTTTCCTGTTGCCTGTCTAACCTCTTCTGGGGAGAGAAAAAAAACCAGGCAAAAAACGCCCAGTGGAACAAGAAGTTCTTCAGTACTTGCTGTAGCTGCATGAGGGTTTTCCTGGGTCCTTGTTCAGGATATTTCTCTTTGCTCTTTTGCCATTTGCTGTCTGTGGAATGACTGTGACCCAGTGGTTGCTTCGTGCTCCCGGATCTTGTTTGCATGTGGAGGGTCAGCCCTAGTCTGTTATGATGGCCCACTGCAGTTCCTGGTGCACCTGCACGTCCCTGCATTGGGTGGGATGGTGCCAGTGTGTGTGCGGGGCTGCTGGGCTGGGGCCAGGCTGGGTGCACTGGGATCCCTCCTGCTGGGGGAGTCCTCAGGAAGGTGGAGAAACTGACAGCATCTTTTACCTGAGACATGTTGATGATGAAACTTACTATAAATCTTTTTAAAATTGGTTTTGTTGCTGCAGACTGGAGTTGTTTTGCTCCCTTTCTCAGCTCCTGTTTTGGCGTGCTGCTGCTTGCTGTGCTTGCTGACAAAGGCCGGGTCTTCTGGTAGACTCTGGTCTGCAATCCTCTGAGCAGTTCCTCGCGTGGCACTGCCTGACAGACCACTGTGCCTTCCTGGCAGAGGGCTGATGCCTACCTTTGTTCCCATGGCAGAACAGCTCAGATGGTTAGAGCGTTTTTTTTTTTTTTCTTTGTCTGAAGATGAGCTTATGATTAGTTTTGATGGAAGATTCTGTTTGAAAATCAATGCGGCATTCTCCCATCTCACAAAGTGATCCACGTTTCCTCCCTACTTCTGAAAGGGGAAGGAGACTTGCAGAGCAGTGGGTGTGTGGCACTCCTTTGATGGCCCCCGTACACTGGCTTTAAATTATTCCATTTGGGATGCTGAGATGGAGCTCAGCTGACAGCCGCAAGGATCTGGCCCTCATTTAATGGTGTGCAGCGAAATCCATCCCCCAGAGCCCCGCTGTGATTGCTGTTGCTGTCCCTGGAAGCTTTTCACTGACTTCTGTGGGACCGCGTGCCCAGGGTGCACAGAGCTGCTCAGGTCTCTGCTCTCGGAAGTACTGACAGTCTGGAAGTGCTCAGAGTTGAGAGTTAAGCTGTTCTGTGTCTTCTGAAAGCCTTCCTGGTGACTGTGAGACTTAGCAGAAGGGCGACTTCTTCTGTCTCGGTGCATCTGCGTACAAGTATTTTCTTCAACAACTATTCACTGACCTTAGGAAGTAGGTTTTTATTTCTGAACGTTTTCAAGCCATAATGACCTGGCGCCAGCCACAATAATGTCTTAGGAAACAGTAGTTGATCAGAATGCTTATTGCTCTGCAGTTACCATTCTTACTGTGTAGATTTTCATAAGCTTTCAGTGTTGTTCTTTCTTTTTTTTTTTTAGTATTACTAATTAATGCTGGGGGAGCTGCGCGCTGATTTTCATAGCACTAAAACTCCACTTTTACAGATGTGAAACTGACTTGGCTGAAGTCGGAATTTCTCAGAGATGAAGAGTTGATGTGAATGGGAACTTATTTTCTTCTTGAAATAGAAATAAAGCAATATTAGGCAATTTAAATACTCTAGGCCAGGCTGGATGGGGCTTTGAGCATCCTGGGCTAGAGGGAGGTGTCCCTGCCTATAGCAGGGGGTTGGAACTACATGGTGTGAATTGGTCCCTTCCAACACAAACCATTCTGTGATTCTCAGAAATGAGTTACACAGTTGATGGGCTGCAACTAGCATGTCAGTTTCCTCTCTGCAAAGAGAGAGTATATTTGTGAATTCTTAAATTGTTTCCATTGTTTTTGGAGTTTCAGGTCATTTATCTTACACTGTACCACACGACAAGTCTAAAAATGGTTTGGAGATTAGAAGAAGTGAGGTCCACATTGCTCTTCCCAGCACCGGCATCTGTTGCCAGGCGTACTGCATTAAATCCTGGCTGACAAAGCTGCTTCGGTTGTCCTTGTGTGAATGTCATTGTAGAACAGTGGTTTTTTTTTTTTTTTTTGCTTTCCATCTCGAGCCTTTTGGGCTCATGCATATGCATTATGTATCAACTCCAGGGTGATCCCTAGGGAGCTTGGAACGGGGCTGGGGACACGAGGGTTTCAGCATGATGGGTTTTTCCTGCGGATCGCTCGTGTTGTTCGAGGCAGGTGTTTGAATTCCGTGTGTGACTTGTCTAAGTGTCAACAGACATAAAATCAAGTGTGGGTGTGCGGTTGGAGGGTTGCGCTCAAATCGACGGAGGGAAAAGACTCTTCTTTCTTTCACGTTAAGGAAACAAAATTCAAGAATTTCATGTTTTTGTGTATCTGACGTGTCTGGGATAAGGATAGATAATGTCTGTGGTAGGTCATTTAGATTCAGTAACCACATACTACAAGGGTAATGCTTCAAAGCACGTTCCCATTTCTGTTGGATGCTTCTGCTCCCTGTGGAGCCCATTCATGTAAAATCTTTGTGGATGAAGTAGGTATTTGTCCTTAAAGTAGCAATTCAAACTGTAGAGTTTGGTTAATTCCTTCTTATTTGTGTTTCAGTATCCAAGTCGTAGATAACATCCTTTTGTCGTGGGCAAAATCTGGTGTGTGACAAAGTGCTGTTTCTGGCACCAGCCTTATGCTCTAAGCAGGAGATGAGACCACCAGAGACTGCAGCAAATCAATGAGAGAATGCAGCTCCTAATTATCTCTGGCTCATGCCTCCAGACAGAGGGATTTTCTGGGATTCCAATTTTGTGAATGTAATCAGCAGAGGATGCAGCGTGTTCCCCTTTCATGTAATTGTTTGGCACCTGAAACTAAGGGTTCATGAATAAATCAGAATTCCACTGCGTATGCGTTTGGACTCTGTGTCACTTTTGCATAATGCTGTTATCCCCTGTTTTCCATTTAATGCCTGATCAATGAGTGGGGTTAGTAAGAAGTTACGTGGGTGATGTTTTCAGGGGGAGATAATTCCTTCCCATCAAGCTGCAGTCACAGGTCTTCCCTTGAATGGCACGTGTTAATTTCAGCTCCCTACCTCCTGCCTGGTGGGGCTGCCACATAGCTGTAGCATCAGGGAAGGATGTGATGAAGGGTGGCCCAGTGCACAGGTGATGCGTGCTTCTGTACAAGCAGTAAGTTCTTCGGTGTTGGGAGCTGTTCTGACTGTGCTTACGTCTCCTGCTCTGCCCTCTCTGCACCAGCCTGTTCAGTGCCTGCGGGGTGCTGGTGAGCCCCTGGTGTTGGGCACGTGAGCTGCATGTAGGACTCCGTGGGGCTGACTTGCTTGTCATGCTTCACTCTATGAACTTACATAGTGTGAAAAGCATCGTGCTGATGAATCTGTGAGCCAGAGCAGACGATGGCATCCTCATTGCTGTGTCAAACCAACAGGACCTGTACTACACAGCGTGCTATAAGTAGGTACAGCATGCATATTCTTTTGCAGCAAGCGAATTTGGTGTCTGTATGAGTCAGGGAGATTTTCCTGCGTTAAAGAAGTTTCCTTGCATTATGTATTTCACAATTAAATATTCAGCTAGCTTTTATTTTAGACTAATGAATTCTTTTTGACTGTTCTATGCACCTTGCCCAGTGTTTGCAATAAAAGTAGAGCACAGCTTTGCTTTTAACCTTATTAATTTGGCACATTAGAAAAAGAGGTCCTAAATGAGGCATTAATGTCTGGCTTGTAAAGCTTCAGGAAGGAATGTTATTTAAAAGAAATAAAATTAGATAGCTGCCGCTGGAAACTTTGGTGTAAAAAGTCATTGGAGTGTACTGAGTGACACTGAAGTTGGATTTGTAATCTAATCCCCCAAGGAGGGGGGAAAGGAAATACTTTAAATATTTAAATCCCTGGTTTAAAAAAGCTGTGCATGAGCACTTGGGAAACAGTAGCTTTAAAACAGAGGGCTGCACACAAGTGGATGTGCATATACATGCCCGCCTACGCGTCTTCCCCTGGTTCAAGCTGTAATTGGGTTGCAGTGGCAACCCAGGTAACCCACACCCGTGGATCGATGCAGGGCATGCTCTTTCCCCCAAAGATAGCTGCTGTAAGGAGCATGGAGCTCTTTGTCATTAGAGGGAATCCTAGAAGGAAGGGCCAAGGGCTTTATGTAGGTGCCTTTGTTATAGGTTGGGAGAAATAACCTTTTTATGAATTCTTTCTAAGCTGTGGAGGAACATGAATTTCTGTGGGGGTATCAGCCTGAACAGGAAGAATGGCTTATCAAGGTAGCCTTTGCGTGATTCATGCCAGTTTGTAGACAATGAAAGATGACTTTGCATCCTTTGTTATCGATGGCTGCTGCAGTGGCTTCATGCTCCTATGAAAGAACAAGAGAGTCCGGGAGGGAACAGAAAATGCAATCCAGCAAGATTTCTCATGGCAATGCGATTCCAGGGGCTTGAGAGATAGTAGCTAAACCCAACAATTGGCATGCAGGTAAAATGGAAAAGCTGGTGTGATTATGTCCCACAGACGTCTGCTCTTAGTTTTCTGCAAAGGGAACATCCTTGTTGTCAAGGATTTGAGCAAAGTGATCCACACGTGGTTCTGCTGGATGGGTGACCTCAGTCTCCCCTCTAGTAGGTGAAAGAGAGCAAGCTGTGGTTGTTTTCAGCCATGCTTGCTTGCAGAGGATCTGCTGCTGCTTTGGATGTTGCATGCAGACTGGAAGGTGCTGTTCTTGGCAATCTTCTCATTGAAAGATCGTATCTCTTTATGTCAATTATCTGGGTGGTGGAACATGATGGTTTTTACTTGCGGAATCCACGCAAGGAACAAAAGGCTCTGAGCTTCAGCAAACACATTGAGCTGTGCACAAAGCAGAAAACTGCTTCTTTTTTTTTTTCCCTTTCTTCTGGTTTGTTTTATTTTAGAAGCCAACGCTTTCTATTCATGTGTATTTTTTAGAATGTTCGCAGAATTCAAGATACATTTTGCAAGCAGGAAGAACTGTGGCTTTCAGGACCCTTGGAGAATAATGCTTTCTGAAATCACTTAGCAGGCAGCATACTTCATAGCTAGCCATTTTCATTCCTTTTTGGCTAATAAATGATTACATAAGCAGGTCAAAAAGTTTCAAGTGGGTAACTTAAAGAGATTTTTGGATTAGGAAAGGTAGACTTTTAATTAAGAGGGTGATTTTAATTGGATCCTGTAGATGATCTCTACTGTAATACCTTGTCTTACATGGAAGAGCCTTTGGTAGTTAAAATCCTTTTAAAGACTATGTGGGTTATTATGCTTTAAAGTTGGTTGGAGTGCAGCCAGAACAAAACCGACTGTGCTATCTCAAGTGACCTGCTGTGGAATAGCACATTCTGCACCCATGGTGGTGGGTACCAGGAGCTGAATATGTCCTTCGGGTAAGCGGTGTTTTTACAGCCTGTGTTGCAAGTGAGAGTGGAGAATTTATAGTAAGTGAGGGGGAGGGAAGTAACACTTTTTAAACGCTTGGTGATTAATAAAAATGTGTCAGTTGTGATGATCGTAAGTCTAAAACTGAGGAAGTTGATCTTAGTTATGAGTTTTGGACTTGATTAGCTTATAAAACATATTTGAGCTCCCAGATGGAAATAAATCCTGTGTCTGGGGTTAAATGTGTGTATTTGTGCACGTAATTATGAAGTTGATGTAACTGCTAATTAAGAGGGACAAATCCACTGCTGAATTGGCCCCACATATTGAATGTTGACTACTACCGTGTGTACTGTGCTCCCAAGCACTGCTGTTGCCCACGTTCTCCTTGATTGTTACAGGGAGCGGGATCAGTTGGGTGGACACTGAGCAGAGCTCTTGCTTGTATTGCTCTGGCAGACATATGGACCGTGCCTGCTGATCTCTTCCTCTTTGCTTTCCTCCTTCTCTTCCCACACCAGACATGGTGGTCCTCTGTGGCAAGCTTGGGGAAGCTCAGATAGGATGAACACAGCTGCCTGCTGGTCTTTTGGGTTTGGGGTTTTGTTTTGGGCAAGCCATAACATTCTATGACTTCTTTTTCTGAAAGAAGTACAGTGATGAATGGTTTGAATATGTTGGTGGATTGACTGCATGAGGTCTGCATGACTGCCTGGAGGAGTCAATGGTTGCCTTTCAGTTGATTTTAGTGAGCAGTGGGTCAGGCCTACTGTGCCAGAACAGAGGCTTTCTGAATTGTGTGAAGGGCGTACATCCCCTGTGGTGGTAGGAATATAGGATTGCAAGCTTGGGTGGAGCTCTGAACTGTAAATCTGGGTTGACTCCATTGAATTGATTATATTAATTCTGGATCAAAGCTACTATAACAAATGGCAGAATTTGTTCCTCCCACAGAGCAATATACAACAGAACAGCAGCTTTGCTTTTCGGCTTATTTGTCCTTCACAGAGTACTTCTGCATTCAAGGAAACAGCTTTTTTTTTTTTTTCTTCCTTAGATGTACGTGCTTGAAGTATTGAATGGAGGTACTGTCTGTTTTCATCAGGTTTTGGTGGAAATGACACTGACAGGTTATTTGCACAACCGTTAGCATGCAGACCATCAGTCAAAGTCGTCAGTGTTTTCTGGTCATCCCCAAGGGAACTGGAGCACAAGTCTTACGAGAGGTGGCTGAGGGAACTGGGATTGAAGAGGAGGCTCAGGGGAGACCTCACTGCTCTCTGCAGTGACCTGAAAGGAGGCTGTGGTGAGGTGGGAGTCAGCCTCTTCTCCAAGATAACTTGCAATAAGATGAGAGGTAATGGCCTCGAGTCGCTCCAGGGGAGGTTCGGGTTGAATATTAGGAAATGTTTATTCTCCAAAAGAGTGATTGGATGCTGGTGTAGGCTGCCCAGGGAGGCAGTGGAGTCACTGTCCTTGGAGGTGTTCAAGAAATATGTAGATATGGTAATAAAGGATGTGGTTTAGTGGGCAGTATTGATGGTAGGAAGATGGTTAGACTAGGTGATCTTAGAGGTCTTTTCCAACCTTAATGATTCTTTGAGTGTTTTCTGCATGGGGTGGAGAAGTTATGAATATTTCTGATGCAACAGCAGAAGTGTAATTGCATCAGAACAACAGGAAGAGAAAAAGTTGGGATTCCTGGAGCTGTTATCTGTTTTGAGATGAAACCATTTTGAGATGCTCAATGAGCTAAAGTGGATAACAGGAGACAAAGAATTTAGTTGGAATTGTGTTCATGACCAGCTGTCTTGATACAGCTTGCTTCTTTCTACCAAACACATCAGTTTTTCTCATGAGTCTTTCCGCACTACCTTGACTTTTCCTCAACGCTTCTCTTGAAATGCTTCAGAGAGAAGAAAGAAGAATTTTGCAGAGGATGTCAGGATAGCTAGCAAAATGAAAAAATACACGGTGCCATTGTGTCTGAGGGATTAGTAATGTGCCAAGTCTATACATCAGTATAATGTCAGTGACTTAGAGCCACATCTATCTCAAGAATGCTGTGAACAGTGTGGTAACACGTTGCTGTGAGAACTCTTTGTGCAGCTAGAAATGTCTCATTCCCTCCTGTGTGGTTGGGCACCAGGGGAAGCAGGCCATAATTCTTGCACGTCCAAACTAGTGTGGGTTGTTTCCTATTGCCAGACTTCATGATGACCTTTTTCCTTCATTTTCTTTGTATTTTCTAGACCTTTTGCTTATTTCTACGTTCACTGAGGTGTGATATCAAGAGAGACCATGTGGGGTTTATTTCATGCTCCCCTTCCGGCTGTGAGGGGAATCTTTTGTCATCAGATTGTACCTCAACTGTTTTTTTACTTCACTGGAATAGTTTATGTCCAGTGTATTTCTCCAGCGTTGTGGAAGCTGCTGAATGTGAACCAGTGTACATCAGCACATGTTACTAACAGTAAGGCTATGCTTCCTGCTATTGCTGCAGTATGAAATTTTCATTGGCATAAAGTTAGGAACAGTGTTTCTAGAAGTCTTTGAGAGTTTGGGCCCAAGTCTACTTTTTTTAGCAATAATACTTAGGTTTTTATCAGAAGGCTTAAAAACATTGTACAGAGTAGGCCTATGCTTCTTTTTTCTACTTAAGCAACAGGCTCTCTTTTCTTCAGCAGAGAGGTTATTCTCTACATAGTGTTGGACACAGAGCAGTGGTTACCTTGGTGAAGGTGTCCTGGCAATGCCGTTAAATGGATGTCTACTAAGTTGCCATGTTGTGGTATGGATGTAGATGTAGGCCATGCTTGGAAATCTCTTTTCTGGAATTGCAAGCCTTTTATACTCTAGATGTGCCTTGACAGCTTTTACCTGGAAAGGATTTACTCACTTGATGATAAACACTGGTGACAAAAAGCCTTACCTCATCCCTTGTGGTTTAGGTTTGCCTTTGTGCGCAAGTCTACTAGAGGTCTTGCCAGGAAATCCAAATTGAAACAAAGACATGGAAAAAAGGTGAGTAGAGAACATATACAGTAAAACCATATCTGTTCTGTGTTCGTCAGCAAATATAGGTATTTTTTTATCACTGTTGATTTGCATAAAGTACCTGAGGCTTTTAGCTGCACGCCCAGCTCTGTGATGGAAGTATTATACCTCTTCAAAATTTCCCTGTGTTTTGATTGTGCTTACTTTGAGAGTTTTAATGTCAAAGTTCCAGTCATTTTGAAAAGGTAACATCAACGATGTATGTGAGAGGCTGCAGCTGCTGACTGATACTTCCCCAGATCCTTCTCTTTTAGGCCTCTGTGGTGACTGTGGGATAGTAATGTTCCTCCCTTAAAACAGAAACTTTTGGTATAACGTTCCATGAACGTGTTTGCTACTGCCCAGGAAAGCCTTGAGTTTGAACCTAGCATCTTTTTCAGTTGCTTCATTTGTAAGTTTGAGGCAGTAGAGGTGACGCGTTGTGTAATGTTCTAGGTGGGGAAATTGTTCTTAGTGGCTGCTGCTAAACATGCTGAAATTGAAAGGATTTTTCTACTTCAGTCTTTCAAACATACACAGAAATCTTCTCATCTTTCGCATAAATGTGTCTGTTTCCCACAAGTGTGTGTGTGCAGGACAGGCAGCTGTAGTTTATGAACTGCAGCGAGGCACTTTGAACAGGCAGACCTTTTGTTAGCTCTGCAAGACGTCTGAGTCCTTTCCTGCCTGTGTTTCCCCTTCTGTGCTGTTCTGCAATTCTGTGTCCTCCTTCATGCTTGAGCAAGGATAGCCAAAAATGTACCAGTGCGTAGCATTCTGAACTTTGTTTGCTTCTTGCTTGTCTCTTGGAGATTAATTTTGCATTGAATTATGAGAAAACCACTCCATCACAAGTCGTGTATGTGACTAGATTGCTAGCACACTACATCTGAATTCAAATATTTAGGGTAAAGGCTACTGTAGAATTTCAGTTATAGCCTAAAATATATGGAGCTTTTTTTTTTTTTTTTAATAGAATCATAGAATAGCCTGGGTTGAAAAGAAGTACAATGATCATCAAGTCTCAACCCCACTGCCATGTGCAGGGTCGCCAACCACAAGACCAGGCTGCCCAGAGCCACATCCAGCTTGGCCTTGACTGCCTCCAGGGATGGGGCTTTCCTACATCTAATTTCCTTTCTGGAAATGACATGGTTATGTCACTTTTGTCATCTTTTTAGCTGGAAGCATTTTTAAGAACTAGAAATAGAGTAGACTAGAAAAACATGAATGATGCTATGGGGCATTAAGTACCACACCTGTGGAAATTAAAGGACCTGATTTTTGAGCAGACAACCAGTGTTTACATGTTTAATTTATGTAGTAGTCCTTTCAGATCCCATCTGTTTCTGTGCCCTTTGGCAAATGGGTTTGCCTTTTTTCTTTTTTTTTTCTTTTTTTTTTTTCTAACAAAGACATTGTCAAGTTTAGAGAATGACTGATTTTATTTTGCTTGCTGCTTTCTTTGTCTCTGTTATGAGATGATCCTTAGGGAGAAAAAGTTGACCCCAGAAAGCGGGAAAGCTTTGTCTTCATGGGCTGCCAATATTCTGTCACTACAATACAAGGTCGAGAGGCCAAAACTGCAAGTTAAGCACTTACAACCCTAGAGTGTCTCGCTTTCTAATATGCAAGTGATGCAGTAGCAAGAGGTTTGTGCTATAAATGAACATGATCTGAAAACAGTGTGTTATAAATTCACAGCGAAAGCATGGCTGAGGCTTCCTGCTTAGGTGTTTCATCTTGCAGAGAGAGGTTGCAAAGACCCCATTTCACCTGCAAATTTGCAGCTGTCTGATGTGCTGAACGCATTGTGGTGACCCTGGCCTGTGTAACGAAGCTGCTCGGAAGCCGTGCAGCCCAGCATAAGTAGTGAGTAGTTCCAGCACAATGGGAAAGCAAGTTATTGATGAAAACAGGAACTGTCTACCAGATTCTGGCATGTCATCAAATCTTAAGCACTGACCAAGGTTCACATGGGCAGTCCTCCTAGGCTTTTTGTATGCACACCCAGTGACTAGCAGCTCTATGAACTTGAAGTGTTGTATCTCTGTAAGATATTTTCCATCTACTTTTCTCTCCCTAATCTTCCTAGCGTTTCAAGGTCAGCATAGGGCACCGTGATGTTGCTAATGTCAGGGCTGGGTGTGTTGCATCGGAGCCTGGAGATAAGTGCTTGACAAGGAGAAGAATTTGCTGTGCCATCAGCATCAGTGTAAGGGTTTAATCCTTTGTGGAGATCTAGGGTGTTGTGATTAACCTTTGCTTTTATTGTTAGCTGATGATGTGCGTAAGTATGGAACGTCATGGCTTTTGTTGCTTCCTCATTTGCAGCCATGAACCTGCTGCCCTCTGGTTTCTTGACTGTGGTGGTGCTGGCATGTGGGACACAGCAGCGTGCACATCCTTGCTTCCTGAGCTGTACATGGTGGTGAAACAGGCAGCACCTGATGAAAGCACGCACCTAATTGGATTTTTAGATCACGCTTTAAAAATATTGGATTTTCAAATATTCCCATGAATGGGCATTAGTACTGAGGGGGAAATGTGACTGGGTAGATTTTGGAGTCAGAATTTAAGTATAATTAAAAAGAGATTACCGAACATAATAGTATTAACAGAAATGGTGTCTTGGAGTGAAGAACACGTGTGAGAGCAGCAGGCAGAGTGCACACCTGTGGGTGCACTGCAGCTTGACATAAAAGCGAGAGCGCTGTTCTCACAGTCATGGGAAAAGGACACTGATGGAGCTGTGCAGCTTTAGGGTCAATGTTCCTGTCGCTGACTTCAAAAGGCTACATCAGTGATGTATGTGAGGGGCTGTAGCTGCTGACGTGCTTTCCAGGGTCTAACTGGGAGAAGTGAGGGCAGTTTATCTGCAGCAGTAAGGACAAGTTCTAATTCTCAATTGCGTATCACTCTCAGTGCTGTTATGACAGGAATTTATTAAGCTTGTCTTAGGAGCATTTGAGTCTGCCACTTTGTGTTGCTACAAAGTGCATTTTATGACATGTTATTCATTAATATTGTTATTGTTTGTGGTTCACCACTGGTTGCTCTTGGCTATAATTTTTGTCCTATGCTTGACTGCTTTTCTCCTTTCCTTTCTACTGAAATGTTATTCAGGGGCAATATCTTAAGGGAGACACTTCCACCCGTGTACCGGGATGGGAAGTGCAAGTAATTACTCGCATTTGCTGTGAATTTTCAGCTGCTGTTGGACAAGCACTGGAATTGATGCTACTTCTGCAAAAACCATGTCTGCTTTTCCTGGGCTGTGATGGTGCATGGATCTGTAGTGACATAACAGACCAGTGCAGAAGACAGTCCCAGGTGAAGTTGGGTTTGTTCCCAAAGACAGGACAGCCATAAAGACTTGGGAGACATGGGAACATTTCTTAGGCGTGTTGTACCAAAACTGACTGAAAAGGGAAATGTGTTTTGTATTTTCATTTGGATTTTTACAGCATTGCTGCTTCACTTTGTTAGTGACTGTTACAGTGCTAGAAGTAAGCTGCAGGCTACCAGGGTTGCCAGTTCTGTTTTCATGAACAGAAGAGAAAATAGATAAACCACTGATGTGAAAAGCAAATGCTGCTTGCTTTATCTTCATGAAATATCAAAAAGATTCTCCTAATTTGTTATTCTGAAAGAGACTGATTTTTATGGCATCAAAGATTTTAGCGTGGAGCTTGGAATTGTAGTTAAGCCAAAACTTAACGGGGCTTAAGTGAAAAGCTTGACGGGTGATCTGGCTGTAAAAAATCACATACCAAGAAAGAGAATTTAAATGTATGTCAATTTATACAGTGTTAATCTCTGCAGAGCTGATCTTAATTCAAGACTGACAATTTGGGTCATGTCTGAAATTGATTTGGAGATTGGTCCTTGATTGCTTTAGATTCAGTTCCAAAGCTGAGTTGTGAGTGTGAATTGAGGATCAAAGCCTGAACATCACTTCATCTCAAACTTGAGGGTCAGACTAAAGGTTCTCGTTTTAAAGTGTTGAGTTTTTTTTTCTGTTGCATTACTCCAATTTCAAGTGCAAAATATGCCATTGTACTGAAAATCTTCAGTCTTTCAGGCTTGAAAGACTCATTGAAGATGAAGGTGAAGCTGTTTGTGTTCTTGTAAGCATTATATGAAGAGACTTCAGTAAGAATAAAAAAGTGTAAGCGGCACAGAGAACCCTGGCAAAAGAGAAACACTGCAATGGAGTTGAGAGAGAAATGCTTGAAGGCAACAGCTTTGCCTGCGTTTGAAGTTGTAGCATTAGTGAGTGAGGACATACTGGCTCCTCTCAGGGAGGGAGGATCTGGTGGCCTCAAAGGCAGAGAAGCTTCGGTAAGATACAGTCATTCTGAGCTACCGCTGCATCAATGCAGAGAGCTGACTTGTGTATTGTTAATTGAGAAGTCACCCCTTGATAGGCCCCTACAGACACAGCTTTCAAAACAGGCTGGCAAAGCTGGAGGAGAGTTGGGAGTCTTCTGTCCTTCTTTGGCATAGGGAAAAATGTTTATCACACATCATCTTCTTACCCTGCCTCACCTGTAGGATGTAGTCCTGTGGTACAGTGCGTCAACCAGGAGTGAGGGCAGAGTGAGAAGGCCACCAGTGGGGGCACAGCGAAGTACTGCAGGAAGAACTGAGTGTAGAGCAGTAGGCAATCTGTTCATCTGCCTGTGTGCCCTGGCAAGCTGCTAGTGAGTCTCAGGTCCAGAGCCTGTGGTCCGAGGAGAGGAGAGCAAGGTGTGTGCTGCTGGGGAGATGGGGATACAAGCAGGCCATGGGGCCATCACTGCCTGTGTGCAGTCCTATCTACATCTACTTCCTGATAACCTGCTGTCGTGGTTACATGACAGTGGCACTTCTACCTTGACTCCGTCAGAGTGCTTGCTTTCAGCAAGAAGCAGTTCACTGTCTCCTAAAAGGATTTTCTTTTCCCCTTCCAGTAAGTCAGTCTTGAGTAGGTTGTAACAGTGCCAGTTGAAGATAGTACAGTGAAGAGGCAAGTCTGTTTAGAAATTGCGAGGGATTAAACATTTGGCAGTAACTGGTGTCTCTTTCTTGGCAGGATCCAAATAGCTCAGAAAGCATTTTATCTTCATCAGCGATCCAAATTTTATCACTGCTCCTGTGTTTTGCAAGCCCTTTTGGTAAGGATGAGAGGCTGTAATTGCATAAATCCAAGCGTTACCATTGATTATGAAGGGCAGAGTCTTTGGATGTAGACTTGATGCTGAAATTGTGCAGGTTCTAGGTCACCTCTACGTGTGCCTTGGGCACAGAGAGCACTGAAAGCCAAGAGGATCTCTGTCAGTCCGAGCTGCGTTAGGTTGTGCTGTGAGAGGCTTCTGGGCAATGTTTTGCCATGTGGACACAGATGAAACAGAAAATATTTATTTATTTATTTTATTCCAAACAGTGTAAGCTCTCTACACCTCCTAGCATAGCCCTCACAACTCATCATTTTTGGTGGTTCTAGGGATACTTGGGGAGTTTGTGTGAAACTGTCCCTGATGGCTTGCAACCAGCCCCAGAGTCCTAATTAAATATTTTAGGTCAGGCATGACTGCAGTGAGCCAAATCCTTTGCCTTTGGTGTTTTGTCTTATTTAATCAGTAGGCTATTTCTCTATCCAAAACACTGCAGTATTCCCATTCAGCTCACTTGGTTAGCGTAGAGAGTTCCCATTAAAAATTGTTTAACCAACTTTTTCTGTCTTTACTCAACTTTTCATTCTCAGAGACCTGTTCCTTTCTGAAACTTTGCTTTGCTTTCTTTCTTTTTTTGTATCTCTTGCTGCAAATGAGTTCATTTTCAAAGCATATACTGATTTTTCTGTTCTTTCTCCTCTTCCTTGAACCCTTATTTGTATTCTCTCCAATCTCTCTTGCTTGGCTTTATAAAGAAGCCAACTACTGTCCAGCCACCCAGCAGTGGTTTTGTCACAGAGGAGCAGGTGACTCTTCTTTGAAATGTGTGTGAAAAGTTGTGCTGTCAAAGGCAGCACTGGGTTCCCTGCAAGCTGCTTCCAACTTCACTTGGTACTTTTGTTTGGCTAACATACATAGAACTGGTTTTGAAAATGTACTTGCAAACAGCCTTCTCACCAGGTTAGGTTTATAAGCCGCACTCTCTGACAACCCACAAAGTAGTTTTCTTGCTTAAGGAAATTGAAGCTGTGAGCCCTGTCAGTTTTTGCCCAACTGAGATGAGGAAATGCTGTTCCTCAGCTGGTTCCCAGCAAGACAGAGGAACTGAGATTAAGTCCCCTCTTCGCAGAATCAAGGCTTCCTTAGTCACTGGGCTGTGCTGTTGTTGGGATTGGTGTCCTCTCCACCTTGCAAAGATATTCTTGCCCGAGAGGGTCAGTGAAGGTGGCTTTCTATCCTGCTGGTTATGCCATTTCCCTCCAGTGTTTTTAATCACTTTCCACAAACAGTTTCATAGTTTGTTTTCATAGCTACTTTGTGTTAGGAAAAAAAATATCAGCAAAATGAAAGAGAGGAAAAAAACCATTTTTTTTGGGGGGGGTGAGGGGGGGATGAGGGGTTCTGAGAAACTTTTGATTTAAAAAACAAAAAACAAATCAAAGACATCTTTCTCTTGGTTTTGCCAGAGAGTTAAAACAATCCTTTGGGGTTTTTTTTGCACGGCTCTGTAGGATTGTTATCTGCTGGCTGAACTTCAGCATCTGAATTAGCCAGTTCTTCCATGGGAAGGTTGGGTGCTGGGCAACTTGGTTTTGGGCTGTTCTTTAACTTCCATGTTTATGGCCATTGTACTAGTTTGATTACACTTTTCAGGCTCCTCTGAGATTGGAATGTGGCCCATCGGCTGAGATACTGGAGAATCTCATACATAAAATGGTTACAGATGCTAATTATTTCTTAAACTTCAAATGGCAGTCATATATGTTATTTAATGTAATCTGCCCTTCTGGCACGACAACCAGTCCTTTCCAGGCACACCTGTTTTCTCATGTAGCTACACGTGTCTTGAAGAAGCTTGAAAGACTGTCCATGGAAACATCCTGGCCCATGCTAGGTGCATCTTGATCCACCCACTTACTTGCATCCTTTGCTGCTTATGCTTTGTGCTGCTGAGTATAACTGAGGTTATATTAGGATCTCTGTGCAGTGGGAAATCTGCAAGCAAAGTAGAGCCTGATTCAAGCCCAATCTATAGAAAAATAAAAAAGCATGCAAACTTGAACTGAGGACTCCTCTGTAAGCCAACCAGTTAGGTGTGAGATGCTTCCTAGTATGGTTTTTTTTGCAGAGAGAATGGAATTTGGGATCAAATCATTAGGGAAGTGTTTGTTTTGGTGTCTGGACCCCATCTGCATTGTTGAACAGTAGGTCTGACCGGTAAGATGAAGTTTAGAAAGTCATTTGAATATAGGTTAGCTCTAATGGAGTGAGCTAGAAGCTTAATTTGTGTTGCCTGTGTTGTATTTATGAAATTTCTCTTCTTTTCTTTCCCCACTCCTTTCTCTGGGTGTGAGATCAGTGACCACTTGGCAGCTCATCGTTTTTATCCCTCAAGTTTCTGTTCTGTGATTTTTGTTTTTGATGTAATTTGGCAATATCCAAGTTCAGTTGACAAATGTGTGACCACCATGTGAGGTCTGCGGCACTGTCTAGTAATAGCTGCTTGTATGCAGTGGTTTCCAGCTTTTCATTCATTGTTCCCTGGAGCTCTAGGGCAGCTTTGAAAGAGCCAACAAAGCGATCTAAAGAAAGCAAGCTTCCTTGTGCTATTTGACCGACTCTGAAGCTTCTGAAGAGGCTGCATGTGCACTGGAAAACGTGAAGGAATGAATATGGAAAACCAGAGAAGCATGGGTTTTAGCACACTTGATCCTTTTCTCCATGCTGTAGGGGCAACAGCTTACTGAAGGAGGGAACCTGAGTTTTCCCCAATTGTGTTTTTTTTTGTTTTTTTTCCAATTACAAATTCCTAGTAGAGTTAGGTCTATAAGTGGGGATGGTGAATGGGAGAAGGGACTAATGAAGGCAGAGCCTATTTATGAAATTTTTGCTCTTAAGAATCATGGCTGTGTTTTGAGCCCTAGTCTTAATAGGTCTTTGTCCCAGGTCACCTTGCTGCTTGTGTCATACGGCCTTTCTTGCTCAGAAACAGATAATACCTTTCTGCCAGACTGAGGGCCAATCTGCTTGACTGTGCCTCAACAGAACCAGTGATTCTTGGTGGAAATCAAGATCCTAGAAAATGCTCTCTAAAGAAAAAGCATAGAAAGTTTGACTTGTGAGCAGTAAGATGTAACTGTGCTAAAATAAGGTAGGCAATTGACTTCTTATTTAAAAAAAAAAAAAGGTAAGTGTAATTCATGGAGAAATTTAATGTTGATGTCTGAGACCTGATAAAGTGGTTTAAATAACAAAAATCTGTTTCGTAATATATTTGGAGAGGTGAAGTGGTTACCATGCCGAGGGAGTGCCTTTGTGCTTTCCACACTGGGGGAGAGGGTGAGAAAACATGGAGATTAAGAGCTTATTTTAAGATACGTTTCAAATATGTTCTAGGGCAGATTAGTAGGGCTTCATACAAACTGTTGTTATACCCAAACCTAACCTGTTTGATAATAGGTTACTAACAAGGCACTGGAGTGCAGCTGTGACCCTCAGAGATGCAGAAGGTAAAGGGCAGTATAACTGGTTTATAGTATAACTGGTTTATAAGTGCTCTTTGCACTTTGTCCTGTAGGTGTAATAGTAAATGGTTTTCAGCTGCAGAGATCTTAAATATGGCCAAATCAAGACTATGTGGATGTGGGGTCAAGGAAGGAAAACTAGCTGATCTAAACAGACCTCCTTTAAATGTCTCCAGGGAAGGAAGAAAAAAAAAAAGGCAGTAGAAGATCTGAATAAAACACAATTGGTAACTGTGGGAGGAGAGAAAGAAAATAGGATCATAATATCCCCAAACAGTAGTTGCTGAGAGAGGTCCTGAAGTGTGTTGCAAGTTGTGAAGTTTATACTGGCCAGAGTGCTTGTTGAGAGTAGATGAAGACAGGCATCACAGCATGGAGCAGAGACAGCTGGCCAGGGGTGCTTGCAGTTCTGCAGTGACAGATGTTGGAGCCAAATGTGGAGCTTGCAATGTCTCCTCCTGCAGGGAAGAACTATGTAGTAAAAACAGACTTGCCCAGGAGACTTAGGAGGTTTGCAGTGATGGGCGGTCATTGGCTGTGTTGTTTTGACAAAGTGGTTAGATTAAGTTGTGTAGGGGGGAAGAGGAAGATTGTTTCAGGTGAATTCAATGATGTGATAAGCAGGCAATGCACCCTGAGATTACTGAATGGTTAAAATAAAGAAAAATAAACCACCACCCACAAAACCAACCCAGCTTGTGGTGAGTGTTGCAGTCAATAGTAAAGCACGTAACAGGTTTCATCAGGGTTCACTGTTGAACCCCTCCAAGCGCAACAGGGTGCAGGTAATAATTAACATCTTCAAGGCTGTGTTTCAAGGTGAAGCATGCACCATTAAAATGAATGAAGGCTCGAGGGAGTGGTTAACAGAGACCTGTTTGTCAGATAATGGCTTATTCTTTCAGATCTGCTGTGTACCTTTTCGTAAATAAATGCATAGTTGAATCAATGCCCTGATAATAGGATGTGAAAGGTATTTTGGTTCTGATCTCTTTCTGTAAGTAATTCATTGACTAATATTTGAGTAAAGACCAAGATGTAGTGGAGCATAACAAAAAAGGATTCATTTTTTCCTCCTTAGCTAATTATTGACTGCCCTAACAGTTCCTCTGACCATTCTGTTGGGTGGTAGAAAACAGAGGAATTTCTGTCATAGTACCTGCAAATTGCTGAGTCTGCTTAATGGACCAGGAAGTCAGCTGTTCTTGTTTCTAGTTCTCAACTTGCAGCTGAAAACTGTTTATGGAAGTCAAATAACATGGCTTAAATGGCTTAAGGAAAGTTGATTCTTAACTATATTCAAAACTTGCTTATGTTGCTTGCACTGAGAGAGTACCTCATTTGGGTATGGAGGCCTGAAATACCAAACCTTATGTATCCATACAGTGAATTTGGGGGAGGGGTTGGTGGTTTCCATTGCTTGGAATCTGTCTGCAAGAAGGAACTTCTGCACAGTCTTTCTCAGGTCAAAAGCCTTATGTGAAGTGTAATGCTTTAAGGGTCTTCAAGCGTTATAAGAAGAATTGATCATAGCTGCTTCCTCTTGTGCCTTTGAAAAACACAGAGCTCGTTGCTGTGAAGTTCCCAGGCCTTTCCTTCAACACCAGCTGCAAGTGCAGTCTGCAGCCGATGAGACTTCTGCAGGCATGCCAACCACAACAGCACAGAAAGAGAGGGGGTGATTTTGAATTAAAAAGGATGGGCATAACAAATATATGTACATTGGTATGAGTAATTTAGAACCGGCAGAAGAACTTTGGCAAAGAAGGAGGAAAACATTTTAATGGTCGGTGCTTGTTTATTTTTTTAAATGATGTCATTCAGCATGTCTATCTGCAGCGGCAAGAAGTAATGATCTATCCAGAAAAGAACTCCCTAGGGTGAGTAACCTGTGAGTCATGCCTCAGAGAAAAAGAACAAGCCCTAAGAGATTCATGATTGCATTCTTCCACCCTAGCAAATGCAGGGGTAGTACTTTGAAAGATAACACTGAATTTTGTATCTCTTTTGTTTTGTTTCACAGTCTTTGCCTGAAGAGAAAACACAATTAGATAGTTCAGCTCCATACCACGAAGGATGATGGAAGTTGTGTCTCAGATCTGTAGGCCACAAAATACGTAACACATGAATGAGTGATGGTTGTTCCTTTTCTTGAGTCTTTGATACAGTGCTGTATTTATTTTTTGACTGCTGTAGCAATTTTGCTCGCTACAAAAGTCTAAAATAGCACAAGATTACAGCAGAAGTCCATGGTGCTGATGCTCATGGCTTTCTTCAGCCAAATCACAGGTCTTTGGGGGATTCC
Organism: Alectoris magna; assembly: GCA_030625065.1. NCBI lineage: Eukaryota > Metazoa > Chordata > Aves > Galliformes > Phasianidae > Alectoris > Alectoris magna. The sequence goes on from CM060560.1 coordinate 143,914,361, forward strand.
TAGATGTAAGGCAGTAGGTCAACATAAGCTAAAGTACGTCCTGAAATGCAGGAGGAACTCAAGGATTGTAAGAGTTCTGACAGCAGGTTTTCAGTCTAAATGGCTATTGTGTTAACAAACTGCCTTTTCCTAATGAAGTCATTAAATGAGCGCTTGACTGTATCTATGGCTAAAACTTGTCTGATCTACTGGATACCACTGAGCATTTACATGCTTTGCTGTGTCTCTTTCTGCTACCTACTTTCATTAGGCTTGGTCAGAATTCTCCCCTTGTCCTGTAAGCTGTTTGGACCTTCAAAGGGCCATTGCATGTTGCTCTTCCTACTAGAATATGGCCGTGACATTAGTAATCATATAAAAGCTTTATATTCTAAAAATTGGTTGTTGAGTTGAACAATGGTCTCCAAACTGCAACTTCTCTTCAGTAGTATAGGAATTCTAATGAAGCTCAGTTTAGCTCAGTGATTTTGTTAGAGTGACCTGACATGTTAGAAGCTGCTGCCTTCTGAGAGATCTTGCTTCTCACAAGTGGTTTGGAACAGGCGCTTTCTGGTTCTGCCCAGAGTCTGCTTAAGACTGTGTTGCTCTGCCCCAGTCACTACTGCTTCTGCAAGCAAATTATCATCTCACCATTACCCTGACCTTGCAGTTGTTCCTTGGATTGTTGACTGTGTAGGGGGACAAAAACTTGTCCTCTAAACTTGGTAGTAGTTCTCCTTTTTCAGTATCTGTACCAGAAGACTGCTAATTGTCACTGTCAGGTGAAATAAGGCTGCTTTGCACAGTATTATTTGAAAAGGTCAGACTTGTGGAATACCACAGTGAATAGCAGGTAAAGCCAATTGCTGTTCATCTCTTCTGTTTTTGCTAGTAATTTAGGCTAAGTGTGTTTTAAGCACTGTACTGAAAATTACCCATCATATTTTAAACACAGCATTACTTGTTATTTTTGGTCATGGGAGCGTATAGCTTTGAAGCGCTAAAATGGTGACATTCATTTGAGAAACTCCAGACAGGGTTGCTGTGTCTAAGAAAGGACATGCCTTCGACAACAACCTAGCTGTTTTTCCATGTTCTTTATCAGATTATGTTAGATGCAGCAATATACGCCTTTTTCTTTGTTAGCAGCTTAGCAAGAAGCATTCTCATAACGCAGTACATCTATTCCATATATACACAGAATGCTTGAGTTTGAAAGGGACTACTTGGGATCATCTACTCTAACCCTCCTGCTTCAAGCAGGGTCACATGGAACACATTGCCCAGGATTGCATCCTAGGTGGGTTTTGAACATTTTCGAAGAAGATTCTGCAACTTCTCTGGGAATTTTCCAATGGAAATGTGCTCCCCTTCCCTCCCCCCCCAGTTCACTACTGCTTTTCACTTGTAACTTGGATCTCCACATCATTTCTCTTACATGGCTGTGGGCTCCAATATGTTGTCTCCTGGAGGTGGGAGCTGTTTGTGGTGCCCAGGCTGCAGCTGGAAGAAGCAATGGCGCTGACAGCCCGGCAGCGTGTGGTATCTGTCCTCCTTTGCTGCGGGCTGCGCAGGTGTGAGGAAGAGGCTCGGGGGTTCAGGCTGCAGAGGTGTTTGTCGTGTATCGTCATGAGGCTACAGCATCTGAAGCAGACTGACTCATCTACTTCCTAGTGACTCACTATATGTTTTCTTTCCCCTAGGTGGAAAAATAACTATTTCTAACGGGAATGCTAAGTGAGAGCCTGACCATACGTACCAGTTTCCATCAGTAAAGGCAAATGCATATTTAGAAGTCTTTTTATTACAGGAGTCGGAGGAAATGTATGCTTGTGTGGTTTCAGGCAAGAACTGAGTCAAAACGTGTAACTGTTTCAACAGACAAGACTGGAGAAGAATGGCTGGGCACAGAAATAAAGCAACTTGCTTGCAGTCATTTTGGGGTTTGGCGTGGAGTCATGTAGACAGTACATCTGCCCCGATTCATCTCTGGTGCTGTGTCTTGTTGTTTGCTGCACCTCTCTGGGGTGTTTCAGCCGAATGTCTTTAGTATGCCAGAATAAATGGATTTCTTTCCATGTTAACTGTATTTGATAGTTTTACTTGTTTTTCATCTCTGAAGGTCTGAAAGAGCCTCTTTCTGTCCCAGTTTCTTCTGTTTACTCGCCTTCTTTAAATAAGAGACAATTTTTTCATATGAGCTTTTGTGCTTGTCCCCATTTGTAGCCAGGCTGTGCTGTGGGTCTAGCTTGGGCTCAGGGAAGATGCAGCTGTATCTGGTTCCCTACACTTGCACACTCAGCAGCTCAGTGTAGAAGGTTTTGCTGTTCAGATGGTTTTATACTGAACCTTGTTTTCCATGATTCACAGAATCTTCAGAGTAGTTCTGCATCTGAGCAGGGGCAGCATGAGGGAAAACTTCTCTTGCATCTGTCTGCTTTCAACACATTCCCCCCTCAAGTCAAATGAAGTATCTTAAGTAAGGGAGGTGTTTAGTGAGGCAGAGGCTAAACGTTTTACTGCAGAATAGAAAGTGTTTTGAAAAGGAATGAATAATACAAATGCAATTCATGTTCTCATTGCCTAGTCAAGATATCACATTCAGAGTTTTCAGTTTCATTAGAATGAGCTGAGGTAAAGCACTGAAAGAAGGCTGGATTCAGCCTGTGAAGGATGATGTGTTCTGATCAGGAGCAGAAACAAAAGTCTGTCTGAGCCATGACAGTGTTTTGCAAAGATGATTTTTTTCCTTGCATGGCACTGCCTGGGGGGGGGGGGGGGGGGGGGGGGGGGGGCTCCTGTATTTAGACTGAATTGCTTCAAACTATTCTCCAGTTCACCAGCTTTTCTGTAATGTGAGCAGCTCTTCTCCCCTGTGCATGTGTGGCCTTCACACATCCAAGTATCTGTAGAATAAACACAGATGATTTTCAGGTGCAATTTTTTTTTATTTGCTTTGTCCAACCTGAATCATCTTCAACAGCTGATTTTATGTAAGGTTTACAATCCATTATTTAGTTCTCAGTACTTTTAGAAGTGCATAATTTATTAAACTGGAGTCTAACCCTCACCAGATTTGCCATTTCAAGTTTTGAATTTTCTTACATTAAGCCTTTTATTTTACAAAATCTTTTTTGAAAGCTGCTAACAACTGTCAGCCCACAAAACCCACGTAAAGGATTTTTTTGCTAACTCCACATTTCTTAAGCCTACATTAATGTGAGAAGCTGCTTGTTTCCGAGGCGCTTCTTACAAATTAATTTTAAAGTGCTGTTCAGAAATGTGAGACAAATGCAAAGAATGATTCAAGGCCCTGTTTTGTAAGGAATAGTAGACAATGCTTCCACATCTGAGCAACTTTTCTCACGTACCAAGTATGGAAATGAGACGTGTAAAGGATCCACTTTTAAGAAAGGTTTTGTCATCCATTCTTTATTTTAAAATTTTAGCTCCAGATTTGAGATTCTATTCTTCTTCCTTCCCCCCCCCCCCCCTTTCCTAAATGCTTAGTTTTGATTTAGATTGCAAGAAAGATTTCTGAGAGAATGTAACCATATGTCATAGTGAGATTTCTGTTGTTGTTGTTTTTTGTAAATCCAAGGTGTTGGTGCTTAAAGAAACTGCTCCAAATCCTGGTTCTCAGTGCTTTTTAAAATGGTCCTAGGGATTTCTGAAGATGTTAATGTGTTTTGATTTTTGATAAGTAGTGTGTACTGTATTGCTGTGGTGAACCAGGGGAGTTGCAGAGAAGAAAAGTGCATTGCTTCTTTTCAGACAGTGTACGTGGTAAAAAGCTGAGGATAATCCCTAAACTTACTGATGCATACTGGAACTGTTGAGAAAAACATTCACTCAGCATGTACTGGAGCAAAGTTTTTATATATATATATTTTTATATATATTATATATATATATTTTTCTTAATCTGTCCTGCAAGATGTGAAGGATGACAAAAGGGAGGTCTTTTTTGGGCAACTCTTTCAGCAAGCTCCTTGGTATGGACACTACAGGAGTGCATAGGGTAGTCAGAATAGAAATAAGAGGTTTTTGTTGTTTTTAAGCCTACTGAAGAACTAAAGCAGAAGTTAAAATCCCAGTTAATGATAAATCTGGCATTCATGTATTATTGTTTTTTTCAGGGGTCTGCTTTTTGGATTTTGCTCTTCAGTTGTTGCGTAGTTCAGAGGAAGGCCAAAGTGTATATCACTATGTTGTGTTGTGTTTGCCTCCAGCACCAGCAGCCCTGTGGTGGCAATGGTCAGCCATTTCATTTTCGTTTGTCAGTGGGTGAGATGGAAGAAGGGGAAAAACATATTTAAGACTGAGCTGAGTCATGCCTTTTTTTTTTTTTTTCCTTCCTACTGAGGCATCCAGACACCTGAGTCTCTTTAGCTCCCCAGTGGAAAAAAACAAGGGCCCAAACACCCATCTCTGAAGGCCTCATGCTGGAGCTGGAGCAGCCCCACAGGAGGGGAAGCAGGGGGTGGGACAGCAGTGTCCAGCTACAGGGCCAGAAGGGAGATTTATGTTACACTGCTATGGCCTGAGCCCCAGGGCACTGGGAAGAAGGTGTGGAAGGACTGTAATTAGTTTAACTGGCCTCAGGTATGGAAGATGATCAAGCTGGAGACAAATTATAGGGCAGGTTCTGGGCCTGTCTATTGCTTTAACCCAATGGATCATGTGCTGGCCTCAAGGCTGGGCATTTCCCTGTGCTGGGACTTGGTCACAACAAGTCACAGTCGTCGGGGGTGCAGCCAGTGAACACCAAGCTGTTACAGATCCCATGTTTCTGCGCTTTCCCTCAAAAACCTATTAATTAGCTTTTGCTGCTGTTTTCTAAGCCTCTTGCTGAGCTTGGCTCTTTTAAGAGCTAATACTAGTTTTGATTTCCTCATGGAGTTTACTGTTGAGTTATTTGACATATTACAGGCTTTCTCACAAGGACTTACAGGAAGCTGTGTTGTGACTTCCCACGTGTTTAATGCATTGCCATTTTAATAGCTATAAGGGAAATGCCTTTCTGGATCACTAACCTTAATTTACTTGCATTTAAAAAGCAAAATACAGAGCACAGTTGGCTGCGGCTCACTTTTGGTTTATGAAAGAGTAGAGATCTTGTAGATCTCAAGTAAAGATCTTGTCAGAATTTTGTGCAATACTTTCCAAAAGACTTTTCTTGGAGTGTGGACAGAGAAGTGTGAGGAAGGAGTGAAAAAACATAGTAAGAAACATAAGCACATTCTAGATCAAATGCATGATTGGCATTGAGGCGGAAGGCAGATTGACTCAGCAGTCTGTTATTACCTCCTCCCCTCTGTGCAAATGTCTATTGTGTATATAAATGACAGAGAGTCCCTCATGACCCAGATATGAGAATGCTCTTCACAGTAGGTAGCACCTTTCTCTGCAGGCAGTCCTATCAGCTGCAGTAAAGCTACTTGTAGTGAAGGATATTAAGCAGTGCCAGTAAGGGCACAGCTATCAGCTGTTGCGGCAGATGGGGTCTGTATGATCACTGCTTCTGCTTGACTCCTTGTGCCCCTCTCTGTCAAGCAGTCACCCTTGTTCAGTCAACTATGATTTGTCTGATTGTGCTCTGTGAATGACTTGGGTTTGATTTTTAACCCAATTTATTTCATAGGACCAGAGGAACTCACAGTTAGGCATATATATATATTTTTTTTTACTGCCCTGCTCAGTTTTGCAAAAATAAGTGTTTTCTCCATTATGGTACAGTGATAAAAATAAGTTATCACACAGGCCGTTGATTCTAACTAGCCCACAAATGCAGCTAAAAGCCCAGGTTCTGCATTTGTGCTATTTTTAATCAGTCTTCCAGTGGCAGTATTGACTGTGAGTGCCTAATGCTCCATCCCCTCCTGAGCTGGTGGCTGTGAGCTGGAGTAAGTTGCACACCACTGGCTCTTCTCCTCTTGGCGTCTCTGTCCTGGCCTGAGACTGAAGTGGGACTTCAGGTAGATCTGCTGGCCAGTGGTGGGTGAGCAGCCTAGAGAGAGAAGGGCAGGGCTGGAGAGCAACCTGAGGGTGGTGTGTACATCATTGAGGGCTCAGAGGAGTCCCACCAGGAATGTGGCTTAGCTGCAAACTAGCCCTGAATCACCTTCCTTGTGACAAGCGTGTTGCTCTGGTGTCTTGAAAGAAGATCCTGGCAGAGCCAAATGGCTAGGATGAGTTTTTGCTGCTGTGGGCAGTGTCATTGCCAAATCTTCTCACATGAGCTGTCTACTCACATGAGCTGTCTAGATGTCATTTAATGATAACTGTAGAGCGCTTACATTTCTCCCAGTCTTAATGACAATTATTTGTTACACTTATGTTTTTATACTACTAGCATACAGCACTGATATCTCCTGCAAGGTTCAGACAGATATCTTTATTAAAAAAAAAAAAGTTCTGCCACACTTTGTATAGATGCATTTAGAGGTAATTTAATGAATACAGAAAGCTGCACTTCTCCATGAGGTTATTCTCTGTTTCAAAGAGATCGCTGCTACTTATGGCAGGACATCTGTTGTCTGAGCATCCTGCAAGACACTGAACAATAGGCCTGTTTTTTGGCAAGCCTCCATAGTCACTGGCATCTAAGAATAGCATATGGAAGATCTCCACTCAATAGCAGTTGATGTTGACGCATGCAAGCAGGTGAGTATTTTAAATCTTTGTTGTATGGAGTCTAAAACCCTTAGACGTTACAGTTCCTATTCTGGACTACTCAGTTCATAGTCAGATAGATCCCTTTACTAGCAGCGTTGTGGAGAAGCTAGTTGATACAGCGAAGTATTTTGTACTAGGAGCACTGTCTCTTAACATGTCTCTTTGTATCTTTTCTGCCAGTGTCTCTTCCATGCAATCTAGTCTTTGTTGTATAATGAGAGCTGGGACCTGCAGCAACTTTTTCCTTATGAAAGGACGTTGATAATTTCTCTTGTCTGCTGCTCGTGTTTCCAGGACTTCTGAGAGCTGGAGATTCTTATGTCAGGTTTGGAGCAGAATTGCCATACGCTTAATGGAAAGAGAAACACATGCAGAGTGAGGGTACAGAAATACTATTTTATGATTGGAGCAAAAAAAGCTTATGGATTACAGGCTATTTTTTTGCAATTTGTATATCCAGAGTAACCAAGAACTGGAAATTTCGGTTCCACTTGAAAACATAGACCTTTGAATGGAAAAACCTGAGAATATGCAATGTGAACTAGAAACCAGAGACTTTGAGCATTACATTGGTTGCCTTGACGCATGCTACCAGTTTCTCTGTGATCAGTCCGTCTGATGCCTGGAAGATCTGAGACCCAAGGCTTTGAGCCTAGGTTGCGTATATAGGGAAAGAAGAATTATCTGCCATTTGAAAACTAGTATTTGTGATTCTCTAGTTACTTGGACCAGTAAATTAAGTTAGGAGAAGTTTCTGAGAAGAAGCTATCTGCTAGCAGCCTGACCACACTAACAGGTGGTAGGAACACGGTGAGTGGAAGCCAGTGAGGACCCTGGAAGACTGTAACTGAGTGTTTTCTAGTGAAAAAGGATCAGGAGGAAAGAGACAGTGAATAGGGACAAAACTTCAGCTGGTACAGTGCCATCTGTGATGAGGACTTCAGTAGCAGTTCTGTTGTAGAGCAAAAGTTTTATGGATGATCTTATGGAAATGGCAAGTAGAAGTCACAACTAACAGAAAGAGACAAGTAAGACTTATGCCCACAGGTCGGAAAACTATCCTGTTAGGGGTAGCTTCTGAGTACGTTTTCTTTGCTAAATGGAATATTTTACAGTTCAAATTTGGTCTAGACAGTTTAGCCACAATATTTTAACATTCTTTGGAGATCTTTAAAAAAAAAAAAAAAATTCCAGCCGTTTTGAACAAATGGCTTTTCATTGAGTACTCACCCCCACTTCAGCTGTAAGACTAAAACAAAAAGGTTCTCTTTTAATTTTTTCCCTGGTGATCGAGCTGCTAGGGAAGAGAAGAATTGCCCTGTGGACTACATGTCGGGGAACAGAAGGAGCTGTTTTGCTTATTGATAGCTGCTTATTTATTGACTCCCAGCCCAATAGCAAGCTGCAGGGGTTCAGGCTAGAGTTATCTTTGCTTTGAGGCAAAATCTTCCCTTGTGAGTCCCTCTATGAATCCCCAGTAGTTCCAGTTGCTTCAGTGCTGATACTGATTTTAGAAATGGTTCCCCCAGAGCAGGTGAGGGATAAAGATCGTCTGTCTTAATTTTAGTAATTGTTTTATTCCTTAGTAAGTATAAGAATGAAAGGCAACTTAAAAAAAAACAAAAACCCAAAACCCCCCAGAACACAGACATTCTACAAGTTCTCTGTATTTAGTTTCTGGTGCTTGTAGTGAAATAGTTGATACAGCTGAAAATAAGGATACATGTGAGTGTTTGCAAAACAGGAGCCTAGGAAAAGGGTGTAGCTCTCAGAGAAAACAAGGAGGCAAGTTTACCTCAATATTCTTGTTATCCTAGCCTCTGTTCTCAGTAGTGGGTTTTGCCATGAGGACTGCAAGATTGAGCCTGTGTTTTCTCTGAACAATAAATCCTGCTTAAACACCGGTTAGTATTGTCACTTAAAAAAAATAAAAATAAAAAATGGGAAAAAGTTTGCCCCATCCTGTCCAATGCACTTAGAATCGAGGTTCCAAAGTTAGTTTTAATAACCCTTCCAAAGAAGGGTTATTTTGCATGGTTTTTTTTTTTTTTTTTTAATATTTCTGCATTCATTCAGTTTCCAGGAATATTATGAAAACCATTCTTGAAAAAACCACACAGCTATTTTTTCTGGGCCATCTCCAGAAAGCTGCGCCAGCGTGCTCAACTACAGACCCATAAAGTTAGGCACCTGCTGGTAATCTGGTACAGTGGTGTGCAGGAGTAGGGTTCCCTTCTGTATTGCTGCTGGAGCATTATTGCTGCCATTATCAGCAACAGCAGCAGGCACTCAGTGCCCTGAAAAATCAAGCTGCTTTTAACTTGTAAACAAACAAACAAAAAGGATGCTGGAAGTATTAGTATGTATTGAAATCCTGCAGTGTACAGTGGATATCTCTGTGTATGGTGCTGCAGTGATTTGTGAGGTTTTTGAAACGTTCACAGGTTTTTGTTGTTGTTTTGTTGGTGTGAAAAGCAAAGCTAGAGAGGATGCTCTCCTGCTGCAGTTACCTTGTATTTCTGTATGTGTAGTATTAATGACTCTGTAGCTGAGCCACGATCTGTGAAAGAGGGTAATTACTGGCGCCTGGGGCTCACGTATGTGCCGTCTAGGCCCTTGTTTCTATTTTAGTACTGATGAAATATTTCTGGTTCCTGTGCAAACATTAGTTTTGTTTCCCAGCTTTGTGGGCGCTCTGGTAGGCATTAGCCAAATCCCCAGCTGGGGAGGCATTTCACAGCCTCAGGTCAAAGAATTAATGCGGACACGTCCAGAGTCAGCCTCTAGCAGGAAACTCAATACTTGAATGTGAAGTGAAAAGAGCACATGGATGTGGTGAAGGAGGAAAAAAGCCCATCCCCAGCATGGTCTGCCTGGAACACGTGTTGAAGTGTGGATTATGCAGAGATCATGTTATCTGCTGGAATTAGTTAGACAGATGTATAACCTTTCCCTAACAACAAGCGGACCAACAGAAAGTCCCATTGAGGGGATGGGGAAGAACGGCACACTGTGGTACATTTCCTATCTTTTGGTGGTTTTCAAAGGAGATTTGCTTGGCTTTCTGGTAGAGGTCAGGCCTGTGGAGTTGAACCCAGTGCATGGGCCTGTGCTGCACAGGGGTCCTGCTGAGGTGGTTATTGTGATCTAAGATGGCCATGCAACTTCTGAACAAAAGTAGTCTTAACACTTGCTGAGCAAGTGAAAATACATCCAAGCTTCCAGTGTGATGCCATGCTGCCTGTGTAATCCATCACACCCTAACTGGCTATCCTTTCTTTCCTTGGTGACGTGGTGCATCAACTCTTCTGCGGTGTTTGGCCCTCTGCACCCTGCTGTAGGTGGGCCTGCATAGCTGGGGTTGAACCAGATGGCTCTGGAGGTCCTTTCCAACCTCAGCCATTCTGTGGGTCTGTGGTTCTGGGTGTGCAAGTGCCCTTTTCACTAGGTTGTTCTCAGATGCCAAATACAGTGCGGTCCGAAGACCTTGGGTTGTTTGTAGCTACCATCTGCAGTGCTGGATGAAGTCTATGCTGCTTTTATTCTGGAAGCTGCCTGTTGCTTCATGCAGATATTAAGTAACTACCAGTGATGAAAGGTTTGCTTTGTTGTAACTGTCATCGTCAGAAAAGTTATCACAAAAAAAGTAATTTACTCTTTCATATCTAATTAACAGTGTTACTTTCATCTCAAGGCTTTCTTATTATTTTCCCTTTTTCTTGTCTGGAATGAAAGTTTCAGAACCAGATGCTAATATTGATGGTTAATGTTTGGGAAAGGAGAGAGCTTATATAAAATGTTCTGACTATATCGTTGACTTTGCTTTACACATCAAAGCAATTCATCTTAAAGAAAAAAAAAAAAAGAAAAAGGAAAGGGAAAAAGATGATTAGGAAAGCATGAAAAGTACAAGAAAAGCATTGTTTGATTAAGAACAAAATTCATAGACCACTCTGTATGGGAATTAACTCCAGAGAATTTAAGAAAACACGTTTCTATAATGAGAACTTAAACTAAACAGATTGGCTCCTTTACGAAGAAAGAAAACATTTGGATGGGGAGTATAACTGCCTACACAGGGAGAACGTCTCTGGTCCTGGGGGTTCTTCTCTTCCTGTGGTTCCAAGTTAGTCAGCAGAACTCTGTCAAGGAGGGGAAAAAGCATATTTTAACAGTGAATGCAGTGAATTAGTGACCCTGATTATCAGCGATGTGATAAATCCTCAGTTTCATGGAGTGTTTATTTAAATTGGATAGGATTCTAAATAACATGCGGTATGTTAGCTGAAGGGTTATTGAGAGAGGGAAGTTGTTAAAATGGAGGATTGCTTTTTATGCAGCCATCAAACCATTTTATTTCTGATGCAAACTGAAATAGACTGGAAGATTTAGTTAATGGGCTTTTTGGATTTAGATATATGTATAGAACATTAAAAAGAAATGTTTTTAATCATCAATCCATAAACTGTAAAAAGGGAGGAATACAATTCTGCAATGTGTTTATTAAGCAAGATGGCAAAATCCCTACTTCCAAAGATCTCAAACAATCAAAATCTGTAAAGGCTGCAACTCGTGTTTGAAGCTTCAGTGGACTATATGAGACCACTGTGATTTGGTTCTATTTTTGTTTCATAGCTGACAGCTAAATACGATCTTAGGGGTTTGGAAGACTTGTGGCTTCTTGGCTACTTGTAATGTGTTAGACACCAAAGGAAAAAAAAAAAAAAAAAAAACTGGCTTGTTTGTTTGAAGTGTTTTTAGCAGTGAGGTCACTGTTCAGCTGAGAGCAACCAGGTTATCATTCCTTGAAATCATGTGGAAAAGCTTCTAGCCTCTGTGGGGTGACTTGTGGTTAGAGTCACAGATGGAGATTACATTTGGACCACGTCTTAATTTATTCTACATTTCCAGGAGGCACAGTATTAATTAGTGAGAGTATTGGCAGTTTTGCATCACAAGGCCAGAGCAGGAGTGACCCTGTCACTGTGTCTTCAGTGCAGATTTGAGCAGCAGTTCTGCAGCATGCTCTGGTTGCCTGGGACCTCAAAATCAGGCACCTACGTCCGCTTGGGATCAGTGCCAGCCCACTGAAGGCTCAGCCTTCATCTCACTTTACATCATCTGCTTTCTCAGAGCAGCAGCAAAGGGCTTTGCAGCACCCTGGAAAGAATGTGGGTGGTGGGTGTCTTGGTGGTGCTCCAGGATGACTTCCCCAGGGGTCTTCTCTCAGTGCTTGGGGTGTGTGGATGCGCAGCAGTCCAGCACAGCAGGAACCTGGTGCTTCACTGGGATTGCAGTTAATGATACTGTAGAAAGGGTTACACAATAATCGATCTCTCTCCCTCCCCTGCCCTCTCCCCATTGAGCAAAGCAAAATTTGCCTTCGCGCGATTGAACAACCGTTATTTTCTGCTTTCCATAAAAATAAAGGCAATCTATAGATGTAGAGAGAGAGAGAGAGGGGAAGGCTGGTGTCTTTTGATCACACTTGTGTGATTGACACTATTAATTTTGTGGGACTGTGCCAATTCCTTTCAGACACGGGGCAAGATAATTGTCATGAAAATTCTAGGTGAAAACTAAATTGTTTGATGAAGTGATTTTGATTCTCCGTGGCAGATGAAGTAGTTTAGTGCAGAGCATTAATATTTATAGAGATAGGTAGCGATAGAATTGATTTTGATCACTAATCCTTGTAGCTTTGTAACCATTGTAGATATGATTTGTGAGTGGTGTAAATATGAATCAGTGTTTACACAAAATGTTAACCCAGTTAGAGAAAACACACTCGGCTGTTTTTATGCCTCTACTTTTTATGCAGTCAACAGTTCTACCTATTTTACTGTTGCAGAACATTTACCAAAACGGCCCTATCTCATTCCACTGGAAGCTATTAGAGAACAAATCCGTGACCTTTAACAGCAGCAAAATCTGTTCCAGTGCTAACACTTTCACGTAACCTTTATCAGGGTAATAATGTATGATGGTTGCACTCTGTCTGTCTTGACATTTAGTGGAACTTCTATCTCACCTTTTGAATCTATTATTAAAAAAAAAAGTAGGGGAAAAAAGTCTGCCTGAAATTTCCAATGTAATTGTTTAAATGGGCAGTTTTTGAATAATGGTGCTATAAAAGTGAAGTAAAGAATCACAGCCTTTTAATATGTTCATCTCCTAACAAAGATGCATATTCCTTACCATCCACTTAGTGGATCTGCTCTAAAGCTAACTGCTTTCTAGGCTTGCTGATGTGTAAGATCTGCAGGTTACGACTTGGTGAACTTTTGATTCAGATACTTTTGTCAGTTTAGTTACATCATCGCTTTTGAATATTTTTCACAAGTTAATTTTTTAGCTTTTAATTAGTGTAAGGTCATACAAGTGATTTATGTCTCCTTTTACACCCTCTTTATTTAATACCTTTAGTCTTGGACACTTGTTTTTAAAAAATAATTTAAAAAGTATTTTGGCTTATTTCATATATAGATGGGACTTTAGAGACTTCAGCACATAAACCATCATGAAGATCATGGAATGGAATGATAGAATGACCCGGGTTGAAAAGGACCACAATGACCATCTAGTTTCAACCCCCCTGCTATGTACAGGGTTGCCAACCACCAGACCAGGCTGCCCAGAGCCACATCTAACCTGGCCAAGTACTGTAGACCCGTTAAAACCTCACCCAAATTCTTAAGTATTTCCCAGGCAGACATGGTGCATCGAAATAGCTCCCTTGTTTGCATGGATTGGAGAGTGCAGCTCAAAAGAAAATGTCCCCTAGAGGACCTTGAAAATATTTATTCTGGTATAGCATCCAAAGTTTAGTGAGTAATTTTTGAATCAAGTTCTCCCTACAAGCAGTTTCTCTGAGGTTTTAACTGAAAACTATGCTTGTTTTGTTGTGCGTTTACTCATTAATTTCAGCTTAGAAGTCTGAGTTGGATTGTTGCTATGTGAAGGAAGCAGCGCTGCGCCGCTAAGCAGAAAGCCAGGATATGTGGAATGTACTGCACCCTGTTCTTCTGCATCGTTTTGTTCTTGTGGGTTCCCAGCTCAGCTCTGGGAAAATATGTCCCTTTTTCATTTCCCTCCTGCCCTGCAGCTCTTTGGAATGGTGGGTCTGTGGAATTCAGTTTGAGGGATGCGCGCACACAAAAATCTTGTTGCGGACTATGGGAAATGTGGAACAAATTGGCAACCTAAGGGATCACTCTTCTTTTTGTTTGCATTATTTTCCCTCCCCTTGTGCACTGTATAATAAAGAAAATAGTGCCTGGAGAGCTAGAGGTTCGGAGGCTAAATTGACCAACATGAAAACTGGATTGTCCCAACAGGGATTTTGTTCTTTAGCCTTACCTTGACAGCATGATTTCTGAGTATTGCTTTACCAAAGTTGTGTATTTGTGCTTATGTTCCTCATTTAAGAGGCAGGATCTCTTCCAACAGAGTCCAATGCAATCTGCGGTGGATTTTGTCGGACAGGGAGGTCCCAGGAACTATGTGATGCATTCTTGAGGGTTGTCTGCTGGCACCTTTGTCCTCATGTCCTGCTGAGTACAAATACATTGAAACCTTGTGCATTTTTACTTCTTCTTTTTTAATTCCTAAAGGAAGACATAGGTGCATGCTTATGGAGAATCACTTAAGTAGCCAGTCACAGGACTACACTTGTGTGGAAAGACAAGCACAGTGTTCATTGCCTTCAGGAAGCTGTTTTCTCTGCAGCTCATCATTGAAATCTTTCTTTCAGACCTTCTGATGAGATACTGGCAGATGCAGGGGAGTTTTTGGGGATGGTATTGAAGAGAGTGATCTCAGCAAGCCAGTGAGGAGAAACCGAGGGAAAAAGCAACAAACTATCTACTAGAAATCTTTGTGTGTGTTTAGTTTGCGAAAGTCTCAGTCTAATGGCATAAACTAACATGCTCCTGTGATCACCTGTAGGTGACAATTCAGTGTTCTCTATAGCTTACTGTGGTCTCGAGAGCAGCTTGGGGATCCCTTCTGATGTTAGCCTTTTCATCTTTACCTCTCAGAAGGTAGTGTTTTTCTTCAGGCTAGTTGGTTTTCCGTACTAGTGCTACCTAATGGTTCTTTTTTTTTTCCAGCTGAACCCTGCAGCAGGATGTTGGAAGTGTCGAAGTGCTGAGGGTGCTCTCTGTCATCTTTGTAGTGAAAATGCTAAATGTTCATTTCGTGTGAAACTTTGTGTCGTCTGAGATTCTAAGAGAAGCAATGGCTAAGGGAATATATAAGATGGGTATAAGATTCAGAGCTACTCCTAACAGAAGCGAAGGAGAGAAGAATGCAGAGGAAAATGTATCCGGATGGTTCGATTACACTGATAGAAGTGTATCTCATCGCTTGTGAGCATTAACAGCTCATGTAATCACCAGGCCATTCAGTCATTGCGTTCAGGAAAAAAATGATTTCTTCCAGCCTTATTTACTAGAAGCCCTCATTTTCATTGCTGTCTTCATAGCCATGCTTTTGTGGAACACGTATGGCTAAAACGAAGCACCTGTTATCCAGCTGGAGGCAGCAGGATCAGAACTGAATCAAGTCCTGAGGTGTATTGGGTGAATTTTTCAGCAACAAAGTGGAAAGAGCATTTACCTCCCCAGGGAGGAGCAGAGTGTTTGGGAAGCTCTGAATAAGGTGCTGTTGGACATCTGGGTGTCTTTGCTGGTGTTTCTGAGGAACTGGATGGTGCAGAGCAAGTTTTATAGTCATGCTTTTGTTACTTTTACTCCTCATGAAAAATGCCCTACTGAAGGCTGTAGACTGTTTTGTGGAGAAGTGCAACTTGGCAGCTGTGGGTGGATTTGTGAGGTGTGGCATGCATTTATAGTGCAGTGCGAGTGACGGCAATGCCAGCAGCTCCTGGCTGAGGTAACACAGTGGGTTGTTGGCACCGTGGCACAGAGAAATGTTTCGTACCCTCCTCAGTAGCACTTAATGACACATCTCAGCAATCAAAGCAATTCCAGGCTTTTTAATACATGCTGTGTACATTAGGTATTTGTCAGTGTTGTGTGCAGAAGGAATGGGTTTGGACATTTCCTGCAGGAACTCAGGATTTGTCAGAGCTGGATAATTAAGATGGATCCTTCGGAAATTCAGGGAAGGGAAAGTACTGTGACTGTTGCTTCTTTCTTACTAATCTGTGCTTCTGCAATGAGTGGTGGAAGGCTTTTCAATAGATTAATGCAGAGGAACTGGAAGGATTTGTCTCATGGAAATGAATGTGATTATGAAGATACTTGGTACTTTATCATACTGGAAGAAGAAAAAGGAAGATCTCACAGTTCTCTTTAATGTTGTGTGTTTGGTTCCAGAGCAGCCTTCAAACCTGAAGAGTTAATGTCAAGAAATGGGCGTATTTAAGAGCACATCAATATGTAAAATTTGAAAACAAAAAAATACACAACAGAATGCTTCTGGAATATGTTGGATAAACACTCCATTACCTTAAGTGGATCTCGTGGATGATTATCAGTTTCCTTTTGTGTGTGTGCGCGCTGCTTATGCAATATGCCTTCTGGCTTATTCAGAAGCTCATTCTGTATTTTCCAGTATTATTATATAATTCCAGTATCTTATTATACAGCTCATTCTGTAGTTTCCAGTAGAAGCACCTATTGCAGGTTTGTCCATTCTTTCCAGTTGTAACAACCTGTGCTCTGTGCCCTGAATAGGAGCCCGGGGAAGCCTCTTCATTTGCTTTCAGACAGCTGCAGGGTAACTTTGCTACCTGACAAAGGCAGTAGCAGAACAAACTTCTTGCAAGAATATGTATCTGTTACAAAGTTTAGGATGCGCTTCCTCTTTCTTACGGAAATTGTATTGTACATGAGAAAACTCTGTGTGCCAAAACACTGACGTCAGAGGTTTCCTAGTTTTTTTCATGCTAAGATTTTGAGGGAATGAGGCGTTATTTGGCAAAATAATGCCTTATCTGTCACATCGGGCAGCATTTTGCAAAAACAGGGCTCTGAAACTACCTGAGATACTGGTTGAGTTACCAAGTTGTAAAATACATGACAAATGAATGGGCAAGTAAAATCCTGAGGAATGCCATACAGTGTTGGATGGGTATGAGGATGGGAGGGATAGATGTGCATATGCTTTGCTATCATGAGGCTATTCCACTGCGGCAGGGACTATCCAGTGTTGAAGCAGCATAGATTTGTTATCTATATTTGAAGGAAAAAAACATTATAAACTTGTTGACCTTAGAATGCAAGTGTCAGCTGTGATCATTCAGTGTCACAGCAGGATGCTCAATACAGTAAGTGGTGTTGAAGGAGGCTTTCCCACTTTGGGAAAAGTGGCATCCACAACTTTAGAATCACTTCTTCCTCACACCCTCTGTAAAAGGCCAGGTCCAAAAGCCCAGGTGAAGGATAACTTCCTTCTTTTACAAATAATAATAAGATTGGAACGTAGTTTTTCTAACTGCCCCGAACTGCTGTGGTAAGATTGTGTCCCTTAAAATGTGCAATAGGAGAAAACAACTGGCCAGCATGCCAGATGCATTCGCTGGTATTCCTGTGATGGGCAGAAGGCAGATTGCTTTGGACAGTCTTTTGCGAGTCAGAATGAAGACATTTTCTTCCAGATTAGCGTTGTCTGAAATCCGCATGGTCCCAATACGTTCACTGGCTTTCAGATGGTGGCAAAATGTGTCTCCGGAAGTGAGTGTATGAGAGTAATTGCAAAGGCATTGCAAATTTCCTGGCTTCATCAGTGTGTCTTAACGTTTTGTTTTCCTTTTCTTGGAAATGTCATCTTTTATTCATCCTAGAAATGCCTTCCCTGGGGGAGAAGGCACATCAGTGGGGACATTCAAGAAAAGGTGCTATTTGCGTGATCAAAATATACCCTCAAATATTAGTGCAAATTGAGACCATAGCTCTGCAGTACACAAATAGTTCAGTAAAGCAAAGTAATTTACTTCTAGAAATGTGACAATAATTCTTCTGCCTTTTGTAACCAACAGTTTCAGGAAATTTTGTTCTCTCTCCCATCTTTATCTTCAAACCAAGGGAAAAGAAAATCCTCTTTTTCTGTTATTTGAATTATCTTGAGTTGTTGATAGTAAAAGATTTTATTTGTCTGATATCAAACCTTAGCAAAAAGCCAGAACAAAGCAACTTTAATTTTCCAGCATTCCTGTTATCACAAAGATAGCAAAGTTACAGGAAAGAGAGGATTCTACTTGAAAACGTGTTGTGTGGTGTCCTTATATCCTCCAGGTCTCAGTTGCAGCACTTTACAGTTGCGAAGAGCTGTGTATGGAAAGTTTGGAAACTGCAGATTGTTGCAGAGAAGTAGCAAATCCCTTGAGTGAAAGTGTGTTCAGCCTCCTTGATAAGCGATGTTTTCAAAATCATTATAATTCTCCTAATTAACTGGAATATTCTTCTTCTAATTTTGTGTCAGCAAGTGCAGTATGTGAATTGGCAGGCACGATGGAATAAAGTCAAGTTCCTGTGCCTCCCAGAGGATAGAGCAGGCTTCAGAGTCTGTTTGGACAAGATTGCCAAGATTGATGCTGCTTCACAGAACACAGAACAATTTGCTTACTTTTTTTCTGCTTCCTTATGCCACAAACAAGAAAACATCTACTGCAGAAATGGAGCCAGTGCGCTGAGCAGTAATCACTGTCACTTCCTTTCACCCTAGAAGTAAGGTTAACAGAGCTTGGGAAATTGCTTGAACCAGATGGTGAAGGTTGAATTGTGGAAGCATGTACGGAGCTCTGAGAAAATCTCCTCGAGAAATTAAATCCTTCCCATGTAATGTTTTCCTTTTCTCTGTGCAGACAGCGTCTGTATCCTGCGGTCATACTTTCAGTGCAGAACCTTAGCCTATTGTCATCCATTTCCTAAAAATTACAGACTAATGAGTATCCCTTGCTTGAAAAACAAAAGAAATGTGAAATAAATGTGTGTGTGTAACACCTGTGTTATTCCTCTTATTTAACATGCCCTGAGTGCTTTGGTTCTTTGAGAAAAAAACAAAAGCAACCTAAAAAAGCGATTAGTCTGGCTTTGCTTGGCATTTAATTACTTCTGTAATAAATATTTATATGCTTCTCCAATACACACATATCATCTTTACATTGTATTAAGCAGCAAGACAATCAATATTTAATTTTATGCAAGCCCTAGGCAAAACATGAAGTTAATGAAGTTTACATTCTTGCCAGATAGCCACTGGGGATTTGTGCTTGTATTTTAGCCAGCGTAATGAATTGGTATCTTGTAGACATGATTAGTTTCTAACAATTTGCTGCAATTGGAGCGGCTGTTTAAGATGAAGGGACGTGGTTTACAGTCCTTTAAATATTTAAGCAGAAGACATCTAACAGTAGTTCACATTTGTCATTCTCTGTCATCCTACGATGTATACTTTTTGAAACTGATGGAATTGATGTTTGACATGACGATCCTTCTGCAGGAGGTATGCTGTCCTTCCTCATTCCCCCCTCACATGGAAGTGGCTGAGGGCTATTTCAAACAGGTTTGCCCAAACTATAACAGTGTTACTTAATAAAATAAACAAAACAGGAGGCTAAGCCTTGATGATCTTCAGGATGGGGTTAATAGACTCCATCTCATCCCCTAGCTGTAATTCCATCAGACGTGCCTCGTCTTAGTATTTACCTCAGCCTTTCCCAATGCCAGTGTGTGGCTTGCTGCCTGTGGTCCTGACACGGGCCCCAACAGCTGCCCTTTCGCAGAAGGGATGTGGTATGCTCCTCATCCTTGGTGCTTACCTGCCTCAGGGGGACATCGGGCTGAGGGTATCCCTCTGGGCTGCAGGTCCCACTCATCCCCAGCTGCAGGGAGCAGGGAGAAGTGGGGTGCTCTCCTTGTTATGATGCCTCCAGCTCTGCGGTGGACATTCCTTGCCTCTCATTACATTTATTGGATAAGAATTAGTAGCCAGTGTTAGAGAGATCAGAAGTACGAAAGAACTTACCATAAGGAATTGGAGGAAGATAAAAAGTGGCAGGATCTGGAATGATATGAAGGCCACAGGACCACTCCAGGAGAGAGTGTTGGGCTTTTGAAGTGAAATAAGAAGGGTATGCCTTGAGTTCATTATGGGCAGGAGATCTTGATAACATAGTTGGGTAGTTGCTCGTCTTCTAAAAAGTATGCCAGAAATGCTACAACTTGAGACTTGCTATAACTGAGAATATAGTTAGATGGTATTTATTACTAAGAACCTATATCTATATCCTCTGGAAGTTTATAGAAAGGAAACAAAAGTTTTCACTGTAGTTAGGCTGCAAAACGAATTCCAGTTTCAAAGAGAGTTCAAGCATGAAAAGCTAAAGCTGTTTCCTTACTTACTGCATCATTTTTTTGTAGACAGAATGTTGTACTGTTTTTAGAATTGTGAATGTTTGTTTGTATGTTCTCCTCCTTAGAGCTAAGGTGCGGCTCTGCCGTGTGCCAGTGACTGAAGGGTGTGAGCAGCTCTGGTCAGCCAGGTTCTGCAAATACATCTTCAGTCTGCAAAGAATAATCTGAAAAAGCTAATAAAGTGGTAAATAAAGCTGACCTAGAGACTGTAGCTAATTTGGCTGTTCAGAATTGAAGCGTCCCTGAAAATAAGCTGTTCTGTAAAATAAATAACCACAGGGATGAAGGCAGTTTGGCTAGAAATTAGGAATTAGTTCTGCAGTAGAATGGAGAGCCAGCCTGAGCAGAGAATGGGTTCTCTGTATGCTAACTGTGTTACTGCAGGTGGCTAAGTCAGGGCTGAGCTGATACAGCTTGATTGGGGAAGTTCAATGAAAAGATTTGAAGAAGGAACCTGACAGCTTGTTTGCTGGTGGCAGTGAGTTGATTGGGTTAGTAAGCACTGCAGTTCTGGGGAGATGCATTCATCCTGAATATATAACTTAGAGTAAGGAATTAGCATGTACATGGAGTGCAGGGTACTTTTATCCTGTTTGTAGAAGAGCAGAGAGATCTGGCTTAAAAAGAAAAAAATAAATAACCTATTCTTCAATCCGACCAGTCACAGACTTCCTTCTGTTAAAGTAAAATGATAATGCTGTATATGAGAAGTTATTTGAAGTCAAATGTGTCATCTTGCTCCTTGCGGTAAATTCCCACATCAAGTATCTAGACAGTAGATTGGTTATGGTAATGACACAATCGTTAGTAACACAGCATTGGTGCAGACAGAGATAATAGCTCTAGCTGAAGCTCATCACTTGAAAGCCCATGGAGGCTGTTAGGAAATAACTTTCTTTTTTGTGTTTAGCCCAACACCAGATGTTTAATGGGATACTTTCACTGTACATAGAGATAGACACAGCAAGCTGCCAGCTACTCAGCTAAATGTGCAAATCATGCTCTACAGCAAACTTCATGTTCCTATCCAAAGGGCTGCAAATTTTGTATGTTCTTGTGTAGCTCTTCTGCCCAAGTTATGGCACTTTGCTGACAAATGGGTCCACATCTTCCACTTGATCTTTTCCTTCTTGGAAATCTTACTTTCAGAGGCCTTTTGGACTGTGAAAGCTTTCTCCTTTATTTCTCCTTTAAACCCTGATCCGTGCTATCAGCTTTCCCAGGCTCCTTGGGCTTTGTACTCTGGCAGCATGGCTCCGTGTGTGTTGGCTGCTGTCTTCTTTTCATCAGTGCATCCTGCCTGTGCTTCCTCCGGTGTTTTGTCCCAACATGCCGTGCCATTCCTCCATAATGACAGCCGCACTTTCTCATGTTTCTTTTTACTTCTGGCTCCGCTCAGAACTTGTGTTGCAGACAGCGTGGAAGCACTTGCCCTTTCTTTGATCCCAAAGTGTTCTCTGGAAGTGTCCTTACCTGCCTTTTCTGCGTTGGATGTTCATGTCCTTCATTTTGCTGCTAAAAGCCTCCTTCACCACTTACAGAAGTGGCTTTCCCTCCTCGTTTTCGCTGCCTATCCTCTGCTGTTCTTGAGTCTAACTGTTCCAGGCGAGGAAGGGATCTCTTGTCTCATCTCCCCTGCTCCCTATCACATGCTCTCATATAGATCTTGTAGTTAAGAGGTCTACATTTGCAAACTGCAATATTTCAATGCTGTAATTGGTTTTTTTTTTCTCTTTTTTCTTTTTTTTCTTTTTTTTTCTTATAAAGCTACTGTTGAGGCTGCTAATTTTGTCAATACTTCTCATCTTTCATGGTCCACACCCTGATGTTTCTCCTATTTCCTTAGGCTGTCACTGTAGACTAGCTTAAACTGATTCAATTCGTGTGCTAGAGGCAGAATCCTATATCTTTCCACTTCACAGCTTGTGTTATTCTATCAGCAGGTTAATAAGGCAAATTAAATTAGAAAAATGGTGTATTTTAATCAGTGTAGCTTTCTTAATTTAGGTTTAGAGGGTAGGTAAGTCATTTAAAAATCCCAGATCTACTCTTACGTTTTTGTGCTGTTTTATTTATCTATCTATCTATCTATTTATTTATTTATTTTAATGTAGGGAAAGAAATGTCAGCTTTTTTTTTTTATAGTTATGCCCTGAATCAGGAGCGGAGATAGATAGAATTTATCCCATTGAGCATATTTTAAGTGCTATCCTTGTGTCAAGGTATAGTTGCTTTCATATCTCGTCCGTGTTCCTAACTTGGTGAAAAAGTGATACTGTTATTTTGTTCCCACTGTTTTTGGTGTAGGCTCTTGGAGGAATAAGTCCAAGATTATCTGTAAATGATTTTGAATTGCAAGGATCCATTTAATCAATCATACATGTATACATAAATGTAATTGCTTGCGTATGGCACCTGTTCAGCTTGCTGTTGGCAGTTATCTGTGGCTGGTATGGCCCACACTGAATACCACTACAGTGAGTTAGACACTGGAGGCCTGGATTAATACTCAGCGTGGGACAAATCCCTGCTCCTTCCCTTTGACCCCAGGGAGCCAAGTCTGGCTGCTGTTTGTGCTTCAGGGCCAGTATGAGGGGTTCGTGCTGCCCAAGAAGCCTCTCGCCATGTTTTACCTCCTTCTTCCATGAAGCTCTGGTGGCTGCCATTGCTGGGAGCCCTGTCTCGTGGAAGGTTTTAGCATAACAGATTCTGCATTCAGTTCTGCATTTGCAACCTCATCGATTAATACTTGTTGTGTGTTGTGCTCTGTCCTGTTACACATACCATGTATGTAGTGTACGTGTGGCTTTGCTATCTAGGGGAGCTGTAGTTAGACATTTTGCAGCACATTTCCTGAGCAGTTTCACTTCTGTCAGGATTTTTGTGCTATTTTGGGGTCTTTGTGATATTTTCAGTGGCTTTTCATTTACTGTGGGTATTCTACTTTTGGAATTAACTAGATGCTTCAGCAATCTGTGGGATTTCCAAGAAAAGTTGTTATCTTCTTTTTGTGTCATGTGTATTTCCTGCAATTGTGGTTTCGTAGTCTTTCGAATTTCGTTTACTTATGGACTTAGGAAAGTTTTGCTACGTTTTTTGCCTGCTGTTTATAGAACGCTGCTATCCTATGTTAGTGATCATGTAAGCGACAACATTGAGGAAAACCAACGTGCCTAATATTTAACTTAAATATCTCTTCATTTTTCTGGTTGCTTTATCTGTTTTGTTCTTACATGAACACAGTTTCATTCTGGGGGTAGGTCCATAAGCCCAATCACTATTCGCTGACAGCAATGGAAGGTAGCTGCAGGCAAGGTGGCAAGCAGGCATTTGTTGCTATTGTTTGAAGTAGCGTCCAGTTCTTTCTGTCATATTTGGGAAAAAGCATGTTCTTGTTTTTTTCCTGGGTGAGTGGAAAGAGAAGTCAGTATTTTCGGTGTTGTCAGGGGGCAGTTGGTGAGTTTTTAAATAGGAACCAGAATGTAGGGCGTCAGTTTTTCTACTGGTAATTGTTAAGACTTTGGAACAAAAGTCTCAGTCACTTTAAATTCATGTGGTGCTGTCAAAGTCAGTGGATTTACTAAGATTTGTACCAGCTGTAGATGTGGCTCTGCATCTTTTGATAGCACTGGAAATCATTAAAAAGAACAGGAAAAAAGCCTTAATTTTTTTTTTCTTTCTTTCTTTCTTTCCTTTTTTTTTTTTTTTCTTCCCCACAGATACCAGCACTTCTCTTTTTTCAGCTGAAGAGCCTACTTGTTGGCTCTGAGCAGTAGCATGCGTGCGCATCAAATGATCTCAGATTGTGCCTTGCTTCCTCCAGCAAAAAGTTTAATCACCCTCCCAAGGTGGTACTTCGTTGCTCTATTTAATGAGTTGGTCAGGAGGGAGTTAGCAAAATAGCCCTCTGGAAGGGGAGGATGCTTGTGTAGGTTAGTCAGTCAAACTCTGCAGGAAGAGATTAATACAGTAAGTCTGCAATACTCACCAGTTTGCTGACTCCACACTGTCTTTACTCCTTGCCGAGTGAGAAATTTAGTTAGAAGAGCAAAGGAGTGGAAACCCATCAAGATTTACTACTTGTGCTATGTTGCTGGTCTGACTAGGGCTGGAATGGACATGGCTTGAGATGGGTTAAGAGTCTTTTTCCATGATGGACTTATTCAGCAGACACACGTACCTGACACCACTATGATAAATGTAGCATACTGCTCATTGTGTGTGTTCATTATCTGTGCTGTACCAGTGCAGCGTTAATCTCTGCGTTTGTAGACCTGACATGTGAGTCTGTTTAAAACACCCAAAAAGACTTGCTTTGCTAGGGCTTGTTGCCTTGTAACAGCATCTCTGTGAGGTTTAATGGGCATGGCAGAGTGGTTTCACTCCTGGCAAATGCAGAGGACCTTTACCACTGCTGTGCTTAACTTGCATCATGCCTGTTACCAATACGATGGGTGTAGTGCTTGTGACATTTTATTAGCTGGGGTTTTAATGAAGTGTAGTTCTAAAGCAAGCAAACAAACACAGATCTCTTTCCAAATCCCAAAATTTGGCAATTGTCTTCCTGTGACAGTGCCTTTCACCTTGCCAGTCTCTCTTTGTGGGAAGCCCACTGACCCGTGGACGAGTGGTGCGGATATCACTGGCAGTAATTTATCCTGTCACACACGCAGTAAGGAATTCATAGAATTCATCATCAGAAATGTGGACTCGCATACATTTGAGAAGTGTCAGTTTGACAGAAATACTGACAGCTGGCATCCTTCCAGCAGACCAGTAATTGCTTAACTGTGAAAAATGGCAGAAGATTTTCTTTTTCCAGTACATTTGTCTAAAATGCAGAGGTGGTGCTAATGTGATTTAATTCATAACTCGTTGCTGTTACAGAGTCATTTTCAACTCTGTCCTTTTTTCTCCTCTGGTGAGCGATGTACTTTATGACAGGTAGCTTATGAAAGGTCAGTGACTGAAATCAGACGGTCTTGTGCCTTGTTTGGTCTTTGTCCACTTCTTCCTGCCCGTATTTTGAGACCAAAGTAGGACTGATTTGGCTGCATGCATTTTACAAATGTTTTTCTCAGGTTATAGAAGTACAGAGATTAAGCATTCATTTCTACTGAGGTTCAAGTGTGATCTTAAGTATTTAAATGAGTAATTTATGTAAGGGGAGTTCCTACTGATTCCTAAAATGATCATTTCTCATAATTTGCATTTGGATTTCCATATTCAATTAATCTAAAAATTCTATTCCTTAGTCTTATTCCCTTATTAGCTCTTTATATTAAAATGTGTTCTCAATGCTTGCCAACAGGCCTGTATTTTAAACTAATTATGATTGTCATCCTTATCATACTCAGTTACTTTTTCCCAAGGACAGAAATTGTTGGGCAAGTGGCATGGGGGTGGAAATTGGTACTTTGAGCCAACAAATGTAACAGCAACAGAACTGGGACACATTACCTGATCACTGAAATGACTCAGACCACTTGCAGATGAATTGTTTCCCTTGTTAATTCGTGCTAACATGGCCTGGAGATTAAAGAAATTGATCCTGAGATCAATAATAATAATAATAATAAAGATCTCTTCTATATTTCCAGTTCTGTCATCAGTTTGCTTTCTGACCTTCAGTAAGTTATGAATATGTCACTTCAGCAAGATACTTGTATTGATTTTCTACTCGTATGTATGATGCAAGGCAAGTACTTCGGTATACAGCTACATTTTGGCTAAAGTGACATTCTAAGGGTGTAGCAGAAATGCAAAGTCACAGCCTGAACCAGTGATTGAGCACCTGGTGGGAAGGCAGGGCCAACCCAGGGGACCTCAGGTACATGCAATGCACCTGAGTGAAAGTAAGGGGTGGAGCCAGGATCCATCCCTTCCAAGAACTCCTTTAACGGTTGGCAGAGGGGACAAGGGCATCTCTTGCTGGGGATTCTTGCCTACCTGAGGCCTTCCAAAGGTTAGCAGCTCTTTTCCTTCGTTTTTTCATCCATGGCTGCTGCATTTGAGCTTGTTCTCATTTGCTGTACCCAAAGACTTTGCTACCCCAGTGTTATTGCAGTGCTTTCCATCCTGTTGTAGCATTACAAAGGGTTATGTAGGAAGGCTGTAAGGGAACCAGTATTGGGGCCAGATGTGGATTCCCATGCAGTGTACAAACCATGGGGGCTCTTTGCTGTCTGTGTAAAACCCAAAGCTAAGCCCATTGGTTTTGAAAAACATGTGCTCAGAGTTAATAAAAGGGCACAGAGTATATAAAGATGGCAGTGGTGATGCAGAGTAAAGCTGTAACTGGATTTGGTCATTCACAAGTTAAATTGGTTAGCTCCTGCTAAATAAATACGAGCTGTTCTGTGTGACATTTAAATACAGACAAGTACTAATGTACACATTTTTTTTTTTTTCATGAGGAATCTGCAGCCTGAGGGTTTTTGTGCCAAAGCTGCTCCTGAATGCTCAGTTTTAGACATGGTATATTTTATCATCAGCTTGTTCTTTTATCTTTAAATACCAGTTGTTTTGCAGTTTAGTAACTAAAATTCTTTGTGCCAAGAATAAGTTGTCCTTGCCGTCACTTTTAAGGGAGGAAAGTTAAGGAGAGAGATAAGCAGCTATGGTTAACATAGATGTAGTTTGATGTATACCTTTGAAAAGCTAATAGATGTTCTTGCTGGTACTGGACGCTTCTGTAGTTTTTTCTCTCTTGGGCTGTAGTAAAACAAAAAACAAACAAAAAAACCATGACAAAATACTCCTTAGCCAAAGACCTCCAGCATCCTCATGGTGTGGCTGGGTGAAGCTGTGTAGCACAGAGAGGGTCTGGCTTTCCACATGTGTGGGAGACCCAGGGACCAGGTGTGGGGTAAGAGCAGACTGGACGTGGAGCATGAGAGGGATGGTTTTCAGCTTCTCTGTATCTGCTTAGAAGCAATCCCAAGCTAACCTCACCCTGTAGCTCAGCTGTGCAGTTCCTTCTGATAAGTGCCTCTGATTAACGTACTTGCTTCAAAGTCATGTTCAGATTTGACACATGGAGAACAAATCCTGTCTGCTGGTGACCGTTTTGCTTGTTTTGCTTATGTCTTCTGTATGGATACAAGCCTCAGTGGAATCTTCTACTATAATACTGTTTTGAACCCTACTCTGGGTCTTCCCCCATGGTTTTATGGCCCATCCCCAGGCTTGTGCAATAAAGGCAGCCCATGGCTGCGAGCTGACTGGTGGATGTTTCCAGAGAGTGTGCCCGCTGCTGGCAACCTCCCTGTCCCTTCATAGCAGCTTGGAGGGATGTGGCTTGGTCATGAATTTGGCTTCAGCTGGTAAGGTAGCCCCAGCCCGTGTTTTAGGAAACAACTGTAGTCTGGTAAAGCTGCTTTGTTCAGTGCTGGATTGTGTCATTTGTGTTCTAAATAGCCTCCTTGGTGTGGCTCTGCCTGATTTTGGTGACACTGGTTTTTTTTTGTTTTTTTTTTAATGTACTTTTACTCCATTGAAGAGGAGAAACGTCTTGGGAAGGAAAGGAGCTTTAGGGAGGCAAAAATGTTCTCTCTCTGCTCCACACTTCACCAGCCAAATAGCAGTGCTGGTTACCGCAGCGCAATGCATGTCAGAAATAAATGGTATCATTAGTAACCACTGCATGTGGCCTGCAGTTTGTGCTGCTGCTATCATCCCCCCCCCCCATGTGATTTTTGGGAGTGAGATTTACACAAGTGCCGCTCATTTGAGGTGTTAATGCATAGACAGGGATGTTCCCAAGAGCCAGGCGGTGAGGCTGGCCTTTGCCCCATACACCGTTAGCGTGGTGCCTGGTTCTGATGACTGCTTTTAATGGCTACATTCTGCTGCGTAGTTGGAATTCATCTCTTGGCTTTTGTCATCTGCACATTATGCTTGATTTGACCAGTGAAAAGCCATTTGTTTATCAGGCATTTCCCCCTTTCAATCCTGAGCTAAGCTTTGCTGCTTAGGAGCAGCACTGTTTTGAGGGCGGCTGTTTCTGTGAAGGAGCTCATGGAGCTTGGGTAAAGGGTGCAGAGCTCTTCCCATGTTGTGTCTGGATACTTGGGAAGAAAAATGCTGTTTGGGTTTGGCAGAACCATTTTGATCACTGGCTTGTCAATATTAAAGTCTGAGTGTCTAATCTCTCCTTTGAAGAGAGCGAAGAAGTCTGTGTTTTGTTTTGTCTGCAGGGAACAAGCAGATGCTATTTGAAACAGTGGCTATTCTTTTAAAACAAAACAAAACAAAAACAACAAAAAGTAGAGAAAGGAAATGAAGTTTTGCTTTTTTTTCCCCTTCAGTGTTGTCCTTGCAATAAAAAGCTGTGATGTAGCTTGTTGACTTTTTGATTAGACAAATAGCTCTGGGAAAACCCTGATGCTGGAAACCTTTAGTCATGTGCATAACTTAACTTGTGTTTTGACTGTAAGAATAGCTGACAGATGAAAGAAATCCTTGCACTTGCTTGGGACCGGCTGTGCTTTGGGTTTGTTTCCCCTTTCCTCTCTGCACCCTATGCACTTCAATTGGAGTTGGCTTGGAAGATAGGGATGACTTCACTCTAAGCTGCTTTTTGAAAAGTAAAAGGCAGATATATTTAATTAAATGTTTGACAGATGGCTGTGATACTCTGCAAACTGATAGGACAATGCTGTGGGCAGAGCCAGGACCAGCAATGTGAGTCTTTGTGGCTTCAAGTAGGGAGTCCTGAGTATGGAGGTGAATCTTCTCTGGCAGCAGCTTGCTGGGAGCACTATGAGTCTAGAATAGGTGTGTAGTTCTGCATTGTCCAGAAAGAGACGCTAGCTGCTGTGGGGGAGACACTTGGAAAGCTGAATGATGCCATCACTGTTATGAAGAAGCCTGTAAATGGAAGTTTGTAAAGGAGTTCACACCAAATCCCCAACCATGTATTATTCCTAGAAGCTTGAACTTTGTTCAGCCTGAGATAGATTGTTTGAACACCGATGTGCATATGACAAGAGGATGGCAGTAATGCAGCACAGAGAGAAGAGAGCCTGCATAACAATCATTTTTCCTCCTACTTAGGACATTTCTTAGCCAGTCAGCAGTTAAATGACATCTCGAGGGTGCTGGGGTTGGTGTGGCTGTTGGTGGGCATAGGCGTTAGATCTGTTCTCCTCTCTTTGCAGGGAAGTAGAACTGCAGCAGAAGCAGAGAAATTTGTCCTGACGTTGTAAGCGGAGTGTATACCAAAACACTCTGTATTTTAATTTCCCCATAGTATAAAGAGGACACAAATGAACATCTGCAGAGCATAGAATAAATACTGTTCACGTGGGAGGATCTAAATAAATCATAGGTTACCTTCACCTTGCACTCTTTTCTTGCTTTGCAATTACCTCAGGGTGATTAGAAGCTGTGATTTTTATTATTTTTTTTTTTTTCAGGTTCAATCCCATCTTTAGGTACATCCTTTTATATCCTCCCTTATTCTGTGACAACAAAAAGAACAAAAAAAGAATACAGCTAATATCTCGAATGGCAAAATTAGCCCATACTGTTGGTATGGATTTTTTTTTTTCTTTGATATGTATATTCAGCTTTAGTTAGAAATTAGTACATACTTGGCAGCAAATACAGCAAGTGTGGTTTCCACAGTATTAATGCCAATGGGGTTGTCATCCTGGTGTCTTTTCATTTTCTTTTGTATTTGGCGTTCCATCAGTTCAGAAGATTGTTCATAGCTGAAGTAGAGGTATGAGTCTGTCTTCATTTTGAGGCTGTTTGTATCTGCCTCAAATGCTTTTTTTTTTTTTCTTTTTTTTTTTTTCCTGACACTGATTTTAGCAGGAGGGGATCTTTGGTGGGACAACTAAACTTCTGGTGCATTCTTTTAGGAAGTAACATGCGAAGTCTTAGACGATATTTCATACTCGCTGCCTTTAATTATGAGGGGGGTGGTTGTTTTTTGTTTAAGCATTTGTAATGTAGAATAGAAAGACAGCATGTAAAATGGAGAGCAAGCCCTCAGCAGCATCTCTGCTCTGGTCTAATCATGCCTTTGTGCGCCCACAACAGCACTCTTGACCTCGAACTCTGTCATCTTTTTTAACTGTGTAGATGATACAATAAAAACAAAGCGCCAAGTAAAAGCTATAAAAAAAAGCAGGCATGCCTCATGGCTGCCCTGTCCTTGTAATTTTCCTGCCTCTGAAGCCGGTTGTTCCTTCTGTTGTTTTCTGTGTAGTTTATCTAGTGTAGGGCTTCTGTGTGTATGGGGCCTTTTAGCAACAGATGAAGGGAGCACTGAGCCGGGCCTGCAGGCACTAAGACACTCAGGGGAGGTTCAGGTTGGATATTAGTGAAAAATTTCTTCTCAGAAAGAGTGGTGCTGCAGTGGCACAGGCTGCCCAGGTAGGTGGTGGAGTCACCATCCCTGGAGGTGTTCAAGACCTGGGTGGCTGTGGCACTGTGGGACGTGGTTAGTGGGGAATGACTTGGTTATTGTACTAGGTGATCTTAGTGGTCTTTTCCCAGCTCCAATGATTCTGCGATTCTAAAATGGAGGAAAAGGGGTGCTGGGCACAAGGACAGATTGAAGCCCTGGAAACTCTAGGGTGATGCATGGCAGAGGGCTGTTTTCTGGTTCCTCTTTAACACCTGAAGCCAAGGCCCAGCCAGGATCGCATGCTGTTACCCCCTTGTGTCTCCCATCACCCTTTGTCACTTCTTGTGTCGGGCTGAGTGGGGGACCTGGTTTTCCTCCCCTTGTTTGTGGGGTAGGCTGCATGTGAGGTCTTCCTCAGCTTGTGGCTTTGGGGGGGTGGAGGAAGGGAGCTTGGTGGTGAAGTGGGCTAGGAAAGGTGAGGGAAGAGAAATTATTAGCAGGGAGTGCACCTGAAACTGGTGGGGGAAAGTCTGGTGGGGGACTGCGTGGGGACAGCAGCACAGTACTGAAGGGAATAATTTGGTGAGGGGAAAAAAAAGATGGAACTAAAATTAAGGGAGTACAGATAAAGATTTCAGAAAAATAGAATAAATTTTGACAGGAAAGGAGATGGATTAAACAGGAGAGTTAAAAAGCAGTTTGTTCTGGAAAAATAGGTTATTAAATAAGAGACTTCTACTGGATGGAAAATTCACATAGCGATTTTATTTGAATGTTATTTAAGCTTTCAGCTTGGAAACTCTGTAATTCAATAGGCATAAAAAATGGAGAAGGGCAAAGATAAGCCGAGATGATGACAAAATGTCTTTGAACAGTAAAACGTGATGCAGCATGTTACAACTCTTGAAAATGAAGTAATTACAAGATAGAAAAATTCCAGCATCTGGTGGTGTGTAGAACACTGGTGTGCTATGTCAGTATCAATAATGCATGTGTGCATTCACTCATGTGTAGTTGTAATATAGTTACTCATATCATGCCTGCATGAATAAGTGCACATATGCACACAAATGGTGTCTTTCCCCACTGAATTCTGTGCTATCACTGCTTTGCCTGCTGGGGACTTGAGCAGTCCATCTCAATGAATCTTTGTTTTACTATAAGCAGTTCAGGTGCAATTCCTGGCTCGTGGAGAGGCACAGATCTGTTCACATTTGTGGAGCTGGTATGGTTTATCTGAGCTTGGAGAGGGATAATGTGGCAACCCTCTATTGCAAGTGTGAAATGAAATCAGTTTTTTTTACTTGTTGGGTTTTATTATTTAACAGAGCTTTTATATATGCCTCCTTGGTAATGGCTGATTAATATTTAATCAAGACAAATGGAATTTTCAGCATAAAATGTAAGGATTACCTCAAAAGCAGCAGCTTCTGAGATTGCTCCCTCCAGGTCCTTCCTGCCTACCATTCAACTCTGTGGCTTTAGAAAGCATCAGTTAAGCCATAATTTTTATGGTGCTTTATATTTTTGAAATGAAAATATAAAATTTTTGATTGAAAAGCACTTTCATTCTTCCAGCTTGCAAGAACTTGTGACAGAATTAACCCACGCAGAGTTGAGAGCAATACGATGCTCTAATACATCACAGAAACCGTCTTGATAGACTGGAAAGGCTGAAGATAGATGACCAACCTAGAGCACTTCCTGCGAACGAATGTTTTAAAATGCACTCTACGAAGTGATGGCCCTCTTTCTTTTAATGATACAAGAATATCTGCATGTCATACTGGTGCGTTTGGAAATGAATAAAACAAAAGCTAAGTTAGCAAGTGAAAGTGTATCAATTTGGTATGCATAATACTAATTCAAAGAATGTTTGACAGTTTGTAAAAATAGCTGTTGCTGGGAAGCCATCACTGAGCAGATAACGCTTCCCTTGAGATCCTCAGGGGGCCAGATTTGGTGCTGATAATAGTTCAGTGTTCTACTTTATGACCCAGAGAAAAATGCAGTCTTTTACTGGTTTCAGAGGACATGAGATTTAGGGTAATGGTAAATGGAGAGGATGAAAATAACAAATCAGTAATACAGAGCTGAACACTTTGTGACTTGGGCTGCAGCAGATTTAATTAGGATGAATGTGTGGAGGAATGAAATCTAGGCGATGCTTACTGAGCAGTGGACTCTTTCTATTGAAATGAAGGTCTGCAAACAATTTGAGCATGACGGTTAACTGGCTGGCTTGCCTATTCCCTGGTCAACAGGAGAGCTAGTGCCACCCTGGCCCATGGAAGGGCGGAATACAGAGCCAAGGTTGTACTTGCTCATCATGTGGGTCTTGCTGGAACCTTTGCTGTGATACTGTATTGCATAGGGGTGCCTTGATTTTTAGAAGGTAGCAGTGTTATTTTCGAGTGTGCTCAGAGCATAGCAAGAAAAGTGAGGAAGCCCTTAGAAAACTTGCTTCAGCATGATGGATAGGTGGTGATGAGTGTTTAGGTCACAGCGTATGGATTTCTGCACAGAGCTGCGGCTGTGAAGAGTGGATAGGCACGTAACAAGATCCGGTGGCTGGAAGGTAGGTGGAAATAAGTTATATATGGGGAGGAGAGTTTGACATCACATCAAGGCAAACCCCTGGCAAACTTAGAAATAAGATGAGTTGTCTGTCTGAAAGATGGACGGTCTTAATAGGGCATTTCTTTTAGGGAGGTCTTCTTTGGTCTTGGTTGTAATGGTTGTCAAGACTAGATGCCCCAAGTCATCCTTTCTGATATTGTAGTTAATACATTTCAGCAGTGATTCAGTTACGGAGTCCTAATTCAGTGGCCCCAATATCTAGTCAGTGGAGAAAGTGGATCTTCCCTCTATGTTTCAGTGGGTATAGAGGTAAGCAGGGTAGGAGAAACATGAGCAGTAGCTAGTGGTTGAACTCTGCAGGCCTGCAATTTTTTGGCTGTTGTGTGGACTTGATTTATATTAGTATATGTGACTGTGGCAGGAAAGATAAAACGTAGTACTGAACGGGGCCGACAAACAGGATCATAGGGTAGTTCAGGTTAGAAGAAACGGCAGGATATCTGTAGTCCAACCTTGTACCCATAGAAGTGTCAGCTATGATGTAAGACCATGTTCCTCAAGGTCTTAAAACACAGAAGTACTTGAACTGCAATAGCACAGAGAGAGGCTTACTGTAACTGTACAGGTTCTTGCTATCCAGGGGTTTGGATTTGTACAGTCTGGCGGTTATTTGATGAGGAAACGAGACTCTGTTTTGTTACAGTTATGTAAAGCAGTAGTAAAGAAACTGGAAACAGCCTAAGCCGTCGCTCTTGCATGAACTCTTCCCTTAGGGTTGAAAGCATTGAATTTACTTCCTTCCCCTCTAGTTTTTATATTCCATGTGCATTTCCTTTAAGCTTTCATGATGAGAACATTTCCAAGCAGTGCGGCAGTCAGGCCAGGACTCTCTCAGTGCTTTCACTTGTGCGTGGAGGAGACCAGAATATGTGTATGTTAGTAAAAATTTTACTTCTCTGGAGGAGATACCTAACAGGGTTGGCTTAGTCTTGCACTCTTCAGTTATCTTTAAGGACCCTCTTGAGAAAAAAATCTCTTCATAAGAGATCTCTTCTCAAGGATTCTTTCATTTTTTTTTTTCCTCTGTCTCCTGCTCTTTCAGTACCTTTCCACATGAAACCTCGCAAACTGAAAGAACAGAATTTATTTTTTCTTTGGAAAACCTTGGAAGGTTCTGTGTAGCTGTTCTGTTTTCTGTTTCCTTCACTACTGTGCAGTCAGTGATCTTAGATTTTGAGGTACTTGGTGCTCACCTGCTGCAGCATTGCTAGAAACCTCATGGTGCATTGGCAGGCTGTTAGTGACCGAAACCAAAGGTTATTGTTTTGTATGCCAGTTATGTAATACTGTTACCAGTGAAGCTTAGATAGTTATCTTGTATGCTGAATCTTTAGAAACTGGGCCTCAAAATGTTACCAGTTTACTTCATTCCTGTTTAATCCAAGAAAAAAAACTACTTGCATGGTGGTCTCACATGTGTTACAAGGTTTTGCTGCGAAGTATATCCATAACGTTTGGAGGAAGAATCTCCACCAGGTTAAAAGGCTCAGCATATCCAACGTCCTTTTTGGTGGTGATACTAGGAAACTACTGCTTGGTTTGCTTCTCCTATAAATGAGAAGTGAAATCACTTCACGGTCTTTACTCATTTACTCCTTTTTCCTCTTGAACATGCCCTTGAGAGGTGGAATTGGTTTGCTTGGCCTATTCACTTGGATATATGTGAAACATGACAGCGTTTCCTGGCTGTAGACGGAATGCATCAGAAGGTTTTAAGTGAACATACATACTGAAATGAGGGGAGCAATGAAGGGAGACAGTGAAAGGGGCTGAACTGCTGAAAGATAAGCAGACGCTGAAAACTAGTAGGTTCCAGGCAAGGACAGCTCTGAATGGTTTTCTTGTGTTTGGGGAATTTCTCCGTAGAGAAAAAAAGATCCAAAGCGCTCTGTGCATCGCCCAAGGTTGGTTACAAAGCTGGGCTCTATCATGATAATACAGATTATGCAAATTGAGCCGAAGTTTTGTAGTGCTAATGTGTGTTTTACTCTTCTGTGCGCTGAAGGGTGTGGGTCTAAGGGAGCTGACAATGTCCTATTCATATGTAAAATGTTTTGAGGAATCTGTGGTTTGGAATATTTCGCATGAGAGAATTCTTCCGTATGAAAGCAATATTATCTTTATACAGCTTGTTAACAGGGAGAGAATGAAGAGCATGTGAAAGCAGCGTCTGCATATGGATGTATGGATCTACTGCTGGAAGAAGGCTTCCAGCTTCTACCATGCAGTGCAGGTGGGGAGCTAGTGGGGCTGGAGGTGGCCTACAGCACTGCGCAGGCATGGGCCCAGCCGGCTTCTGGGAAGGTAAGGGATCTCACAGTGGAGCTGATTGCTTCTCTGTGCCTTAGGATTACTTGGAGTTTAGGAGTCTTAAACAGAATTGACAGGACAGCACAGTTGTGTATTAATTATTAGTCTGGATGTTTTGCAACTCACAGGATCAGGCCTTTACTGTCTGTGGTACTCTTAATATCAGTGTTTGGCTTTAACATTGCCAAGGAAGCTACATCGTTATTTTGTAAGAGGTCATCTTCTTATCCAACAAGCTGCAGCCGTAATCCTCTTTGACATTATGAGCGACTTCTATGGAAGTGATTACTGCAGGATTTAATACTTTCTTCCCTGCTTATCA
Source organism: Alectoris magna (assembly GCA_030625065.1). Lineage (NCBI taxonomy): Eukaryota > Metazoa > Chordata > Aves > Galliformes > Phasianidae > Alectoris > Alectoris magna. The sequence goes on from CM060560.1 coordinate 143,950,032, forward strand.
AATTCTTTAATGCTTCATTTTTTTTTTTTTTTGTGAAGAAAGTTATCATGCATAAAGTCACAGTAAAGTATCAAGAAGATATGGCCACACTAAAAATATCGGGGGCACTGCTTCAGAGAGGATAAATCCCTGCCCATGTGGACACGTTTGTGGAACAGAAATGGTATGCGACCCTTTCATTCTGCTTGTGTCAAGTGCGGTGTACATGTGTGTGCAGGTAGCGCTTCCCCCAACTTTCCAGCTGAGACCAAAAGTCTGAGCATTTCCTTGCTCTGGGCTAAAATGATTGCTGCAGCTTTGTTTTCTATTCTGCTTGGCTTGTGAGAAGGCTTGCTGTGCTTTTTAGTATATCCATAGCAAACATGATTTTGTGTTCCATCTTTGCTGCACATCTGTTGAGGAACAGCAAAGACATAGTGGCTCAAATAGACTGCAGCTGCAGCAGCCATCTTCCTCGTTTGAACTGTGATTCAAGATAAATGCTTTAAAAATTACAGCTTTCTAAAGAAGCTTTCCTCTTTTAAAGGTTTTTCTCTCATTCACTTCTTTTTTTTTATTTTATTTTTTAGTGAGCTCACACAGCATATTCTTTGAGTAGACTGGGACTGACAGCGTTATGGAAACAGTGGGAATTGCAGAAAATAGAGTTCTAGCTTCTTATTCTTTAAGACGATGTAAATGTAGGTTTGCCTTTTTCTTTTCCCCTGGACTTACATTTACATAGTTTTCATTTGAAATTAGATTAGAGTGATGGGAGATAGCCAACTATCTACAGGCTTGAAAACTTGGCTGGTAAGATCTGAGCAGAGTATTCAGTTCTTCACTAAAAAAAGAACCTGAAGGCAGTTATGCCTGCTTGTGTTGTTATAATGAGCATCTAATAATTGGTGGGAGACGCCTCTGGAAACCTGTAAGCTTCACTGGAAAGGCTGGAGAATTTCTAGATTCTCGCAGCCTAGTTTTGCAAAAAGCATGGCTAACCTATAGTAGATGAGTAGAAAAAGTGTAATGACCAGAAAAGGAGGGTTTTTTTTTGGGGGGGTGTTTTGAAATACTGGATACACTGTGTTCATTCACGCAAATTCATAATACACAAGTATTTTTGTGAAATCTGTACAGTTAAAGCCAATTGCAAATTGTTAGTTTCTTCTGTTGTGGAAAGAATCCTTTTCTGGGAAAAGGGAACAACTTTTTTTACCATCCACACAAACTTAGAAAAAAACAAAAACATCTTTTTGTTATGAAGACTTAGAAATAGTTGTGGGAGATCAGAAGTAGACCCTTTCTTCAGTGTTTTGAAGCATGTGGCGTAGCTAATGGATAGTGTAAACCTGGGGGTACAGAGAGATGAACAGGTAGTTGACGTGGCTGGTGACCCATCTAGAACAGACCTGTGAAATATTTCAATGCCAGTGAGTCTGCATTTCATGCCAGTGAAAACAAGGCCGTATCGGAAAAGTTCGGACCAAGTCTAATATAGTTAGCACCCACAAAATCTCCTTGCTGCATTAAAAGCAGTGTTTGCCTGTGTGGGACAGAGATAAACAGAACAGAGCTCTCCTAGTGTGGGAAGTGAAGCCTATGGGAAAGTCTCTTGATTTAGGTTTGTGGATAATTTCATGAGACTTCTAAAGAAATTCCACATGGATTAACATTTAAAAAAAAAACAACAAAAAAAAATACTGGAAAAAAGTTACTATTGTTCATTAGCAGGAAAAATGTTGTGTTAATTTATGCCACATGCAGTGTCCATAGGGTGGCCCAAGATCTAAGTCTCTGCGTAATTTCACCAAGGATATTAATTTCCCCACTGTGCCCAATTAAACCCATCCCCAAGCTAATCTGAGAACAAACAGGATAAAATACGAAGCTATTCCTGAAAATCTGTCGAAAGCAAAAAGTAATTAAATCTCTCTCTATTCTTTGGAGGGCATTTACGACTTTTGTAATTAGCGATTAGAACTCAGAAACAAATGTTAAGACTCATTTCCTTGCTCTGCCAGGATTTGTTTCATGCAATTTCAACCCTTGTTAACTTGCTGGTCAGTGGAATGAAGAGGGAGGCCACCTCTGTGGGTGTTCAGATGAATCCATAGCTGCAGCTCTCCGTTAGTGGTGAGAGCTTAAATGAGTACCTTAGAACACCACTTCACTTCCTAAAATGAATGTGACCTGAAACAACTAATTTGCTTTGGGCATGTTTTTAACCTCTGCATTTCTTGTTCTGATCTATGAACTGAGGAATGTTACTTCACTGGCTCATGGTCCCTTAACAAGTGGTGTTGCTGCCTGTGTCAGCCAAAATTGTTCCACTAAAGGAGTTGACCTCATTTTTCAACCTTCACTGTCACTGTGTCCATCCACAGTCTTACTCTGGTAGGTTCCTCTGGTAGATGAGTGGGAGTAGAAATGCCAGACAGAGTAGACTGGATGTGTGGAGGCAGTGAACCAGTGTTGCTAAACTAAAACACGTCATCCCCATTCCTTGGGTGGGGCACTAAAACTTTGAGAGTTTTGGGATGTTTTTTTTTAATCCTTGCCATGTCCTCACAGCATTGAGCTTAGTAAGGTCTCTGGTTTGTCCAGGAGGCGTAATGGTGTTAACGTGGTAAGGTGTTCGAGTCACACTCTTGCACTTGTTTTTCACACTGAGCAATACCCTGTGTTTTCAATTACTATAAGGCATGAGGCAAAATCCAGTTCTGCAGTAATGTAGAGAAAAAAAATGTTGCTTCATTCTCTGCATTTAAGACTTCGGCATGCTTATGTACAATACCTAGTCTGACTTTCACTTTCTAAAATTAGATTTCTCAGTATCCAACAAAAAAGCTGCAGTTTTGCCTTAAGAAAACGAGAGTCCAGTCAAGAGTTTTGTCATAAATCCTTTTTCCTGTAGTATCCATATCAAGGACCAATAACACAGTCTAAAATCTTCTGCTGAGTGCAGTGCAAGGACCCAAACATCCCAAAATGTTACTATCCATCAGTTGGTCTTTGTGAAGGATTAGTGTTCATAAATGAATGCCAGGGAGCTGTCTGAAGTATTGCTACTGAGGCTCTGGAGCTGGTGCTGTGTGCCAACATTAGCATTCACTCCTTGTGCTCCTGGCTGCTGATTTAAAAAATAACCCTATAGTACCATTCAGTGTCTTTAGCTTGATCAGTCTGTTAAAACCATCATAGGAATTTTTATGAAGTCTGAAGTAAGGCCAGCCTTTATTTTTTTTGCTGAGTTTCTGATTTTTGTCTGCAATTTGGACTTTGCTTAAGTGAAGTCTTGCAGAACAGATTGTTGTAAATTATTACAGAAGACTTGTTTTCCTGAAGCAGAATGATCCCATTAATGACAAGCTTGTTCAGCATGATTTTAGCTAACAATCCAGGAGTTATATGTACAGGACTTTACAAATTGCCACATATTCAGTCCAGAAGCCTCTGACAAACTCTGGAAGAAGAATGCTTCTTCAGGTCACTTATTTCAACTTAGTATCTTCATGCTTGAAGAGCATTACATGTGCAAAATATGTGTTGAGCTGTGCTTGGTTTGTATTTGCATAGCTGGTGCTTTTGGAAGTATCTCTGCTGCTTTGGGGTCATTGCAAATGCCTATGCTGGCATTTGGAAGACAAACCACATCCAAATCTTCAACCCGAGAGAATCTCTGAGTCTTTAATATGAGTATAATTAAATTATTCCTACTTTGCTTTAAGAATTGGGGAAGCTTGAGGACAGCGGCATAGTTAAACGTGTCTGGAGACAGCAAAAGTGTTTTGATGCCACTGTCTTGCTGGGCCAAATTACACTGATTTTTCTGTCTCTGTTGGGTAGAGGATGTTTAATGAATGTTTATCCCTTCCTGTCTGTTTATGGCTCTAGGATAAGGTGCTATCTTTTGTACCTGCTCACTGTTGTCAATTGAATGTGGCTCTGTGGAAAACATTAACCCTGGGTTGAAAATGTATTTGAATTGTCAATAGCTTCTTTCTTTAAAACAAGAATGGGATCACATCTTCAGTAGGAGTCTCAGCGTACTGCTTCCAATGCCATATTATGCTCTTTTTCCTCACAAGATGTCTTTTTTTTCCCAAATAAATGCAATGAATTATGTATAGCAGCTTTCAGCAATGCTGTATTAGGGAATTTTGTCTTTGTACTTTAGACCAGTGTAATGAAAAATTAAATATTAATACAACCTCAGAATTTTTCTCAAATGTTTATAATATGAGACAGTGTATTTAAGAGGCATTGAATGGAGGTAGTGTTTTTGCATTTGTTTTTTGTTGTCATGCAAGCTGGGAGTAATTAGGGTTCTACAAGCGATGTAAATTAAACATTAACAGATAGCAAAGGTATTGCTAGAAAGCAAGTAGGGATCTTCTATTCTACAGAAATCTAGGAAATGGGAGTGTCTGACATTTGCTAAGTTTAGAATGGGAATGGTATAGATGGCTGATTTTGTATACTCAGCATTTCAAATGTCACTTGTTTCTCTCAGAGCAATGAAAGAAGTGGCAATTACTTTGGGTGGCTCTTACTGCAGAGTGGCCTTTGTTACTTGATTCAACAGGCTTGTGAGAAATGGTGTCATTTGCTCTTCTGACACTTAAGAGAAGGTGCCTTTTTTGGTTCTGATTGGTCTTATTTACTAAAGCGTATGCAAAATTTCATTGTGAACAAATCATTTCTAAAGAGAGAAGAAAGTTTGTCTCTTTACAGCCCTTGCATTAAAGCGACAAGCTAACAGTTTGTTCAGTTGCTCCCAGTCCTGGCTGAATTCAGGGCATTGCTGATTCTGCTGCGGTTGCAGAATTAACAGCACTCCTTTAATCATTCGAGGCATTATCTACTGTTGTCAGCTGCTTCTCCCACTTGGTGCGCATGAACGGGATCTTTTAATCAGTCCTTGGAGCCATGCATACGCGCTACTTCCCGTTAGATTATAATTAACTGTAATTATGGATGGAGATCAGCCCAAGCCATAAAATGTAAATTTCGATATTTACTATGTTAATAAGATTTGGTAAAGATAAAGGGCTTGATTTCTAATTTTCACTGTCACAATAGTGTGAAGGAGTCTGAGTGACAGTGTTGTTGAAATTAGTATAACTGCAGTTTGCACCCACATTATGATTTTCTTACTGCAGATTGCTATAAATCAAAGAGATCATGTCACGGACACAATAAAATGCTGCCTCAGAGAAGCTGAGACAGCAGAGAACAGTTTGCAGGGACCCCAAGAGGTGAGTTTGTCCACAGATGTGCTAGAAAGCATTCTGAATTCTTCATATGATCCTTTGTGGTAGCTATTCACCTAAGGTATGAGTGGAATTTCTGCTCAGGAAGGGGGAACGTTCCCATTTATGTCAATGCTGAGGTTACATTCCAGGCATAAGCATTATCCAGGTGCACACAGAGTTGCTGCTTACAGCTGCACCAACATGTGCTGTCACAGACGACGTGTGGGGAAGTGAGCTCTGTGTTGAGCTGCTGTGTTGGCATGCTAACTCCACAGTCATGTTCTAAAAGCTTTAATGGAAAAACACACCCATTAATGTAATATTGGGATTCATAACAATGATTCAGTGGTTTCTATGACTTAAGTTCTACATGAGTATTTAGCTTTTCTGGGAAGACTGTTACTTTCTTGTTTGTTTATATCTGAGAATAAAATCTTACACATTGTGCAAATAACTTTGTGGTTTTGGCTGCTCCTGCTGCATGTAATGCGTTGCTGTGTTGATACCTGCTGGTGAAGTGAAGCAGGAAGGGATGCATTTATGCACGTTACTGTTGATTGCATTTAATGGGAATGAAAAGTGAAGTACGAGGAAAATTAGGATACAGTGCTCTGGAGTTCTTCATTTTGGAACAAAGAATCAGTGTTCCAGAACCGCAGTTAATCAAAGTGCAGTGAACAGCCGCTGTTCACGCACAGGAGGTGTCTCACATCCTGGCTGTAGGATTTTCTTCCTCAAGCTGCTTCCAGACACCAGAAGCTGACATTGCTCATGTAGTTCTTCTCTAAGGTTTTAGTGGTTTTAAACGTTTTTAGAGTTAACTTTTAACAAGGCACATTGCCACTGCAGCAGAGCAATTGCAACATTTGGCTGTGTGTCTAGAAAGGCTCAGAAGCTTATCAGGTATGTAAACAAAAATAAAAATTGCAGCCTCTTATTGCTGTTCTAACTGTGAAGAAAACATTTAGCTTCTTTGCTTACTAAGCGTGTATGTCTGAGTCCTGTTAGAAGATACATCGAATGGTTGTTTGCTCAGGGAAAAAGAGACATGGCACATTACGAGGTGATTACCTTCAATTTAAAAATAGATACGGTCTGAGTGAAGGAGGCCGTTATGTCTCCAGACTGGAGCTGCATGCAGTAGTCTGTCTGCGTGGAAACTCTTACACGTGTTCGTACGGCTTGACATATTGATTATGATCGTGTACAAGCACTCTGTTTTAAAGCATAGCTTGACGGTATTCTCTAGCTCTTGGCCTGACACCTGCAATAGTATTTCTGTCAGCACTGCAGTTTAGAGCCACTACTGCAGGACACTTCAGCAGTTTTCTACTACAAAATCTGGCAAGTGATGCCAGGCTGCCCAGGGCCCCATCCAACCTGCCTTTGAGCCCCTGCAGGGATGGGACACCCAAGGTACTCTGGGCAGCCTGTGCCAGTGCCTTGCTACCCTCTCAGTGGAACGTTTCTGTGACATCTAACCTCAGTTTCTTCTTTTAGTTTAAAGCCTTCCCCTTTGTCCTATCACTATCCACCTGTGTAAAAAGTTGATTTCCCTTCTGTTTATAAGCCCCTCTTAAGTACTGGAAGACATTGAGGGTGGTTGAAGCAAAACAGCTCCTTATTTAAACTTGCCTGCCTACGGAGGGTCTGACCTGAAACCGGTGATCTCTGTGCCTCTGTTGGGACTCAGATCAGGATCTCATATGGAAAGACCTACTATCCAAAATGATCCTGGATCAGCCTTCTGACAAAGCCTTTAGTTTGAAAATTTGCTTGTGTCCAGCTGGAATAGCAGTCTGTGTTGATTTTCAGACCAATTAAATATTCAGTTGTAATACATAGAGCTAAATACAGTTTGGAGCAAGAAAGTGCAGCTGTGATTGGCTGTGTGTGTATTGCATACTGCTGAGCATCTGTTCCAGGATAAGCCAAAGCTATAGGTCAGCAGCTTTAAAGTGTTTTAATATTAGGATCCCGTGGGCCTCCATATTTAGGATCAAAGAGTCTCAAACATTGCATCTCGGAGATGCCAGTTGTAGGAATTAATCCAACTGGTCTACGATGATCAGGGAGGCAGGTACCTACCGCTACTCAAAATGGGGTCACTTTGGCTTTAGTATGTGTGCCAGAACTCTGGGGCACTCTAGCTGAAAGCTTTGGGGTAACAGCTTTCATAACATGAGAACTAGAAAGCTTTGTTTTAGTACCTTCCACAGTAGATCAGAGATTTAACTCTTGGATAATTTTTACATATTGGGAAATAATATACAATACTGTCTGTAGAAATCCCTGATTTCTCAGAAAATCCATTCTTGCTGTAGGTATTGCAATTGATTACTGCTAACCAGTGTTGCTAACCTGTATTAATTTCAATTTCCCCTTGCAGTAATGCGTAGAAATCCATTTGGGATGGACATTTGCTGCCGGAAGGGATCCAGAAGCCCACTCCAGGAACTGTATAATCCCACCCAGGTGAGCGTCTTGTGGCTATGATCAAACTTCCCTACCTGGTGTACTTAAAGGTGTTCTGGTCTGTTGTTGTTTTTTTGTTTGTTTTTGTTGTTGTTGTTTTTAATCATTTAAATGCAGTAACTGCAGTCTGCTTGGGGAAGTGATCCCAGGACCCGCAGAGCTGAGATGTAAAGTTCTGTGGTTTGAGCTAAGGGCCTGATTTCTGATAGTTTTTAGTTGTCTAATGATGCAGCACCCTCAAAGTATTTTTCTTAGGTACCTAAAAGTGTGAGAGTGTTTTTGATCTTCTAGTGAGATGCTGAAGCATCCTGACTTAATCTGTTGGTCAATGCACAGAGTGCCAGGGTGAGGTGAGAGTAAGTGATGTGCTGGGCACGAATCAGCAAGTGAAGGAAGGTGGAAAATTGCAATAGTAATATATGAAAATCATTTGTATGGTCTTTAGGTAGCCAGTTGCCCATCCAGTCCTGGTTCATTTCTTCTACAAGTTCAAGACAAAGCACAATAGCTAACGCTCTTCCTTACGCTGTGCATTATTTGACACCTGATGGTCTTGATGGGAATCTACAACAATCTCCCTGCGATGTGAAGTACAGGAAAGTTATCTGGAATTTGTATTCCCATTTATTCTCCTGGATCGATTTATTCCCTACATGTGGCTTGAATCGGCACATTCAGGAACAGCATTTCCTGTTGGCAACTGAGGGGAAGTGCTGCCATTGAGAGAAAATGCCAGCTGACTATTAAACATATTTATTAAGGTTTAACAACCGCCTATTATATATTTATACATCAGTGAATACATTGAGTTTTACTAAATTGGCTGTAAAGGAAAGTGACTATCTCAATAAATCTAACTTGTTAGATTTAACAAGCCAGTAAATGCTTTTAAATACTGTTTGATTATGAAGAGGCTCGCTATACAGTGTGCAAAATGAAATCTGAGTGATTTAAAGTATTTATATGAAGAATTGACAACAACCCAAAGATATGTAATATCTGCTACATAAAGTAGTTAAGCTCCATTTACTCCATAGTGTGGTTTTCATGAACATTAGGATGACTTTCTAATTCAATTGGAATTTTGTGCATGGCTGGGAGCATGAGCTTATCATACTAACATACTGGCCTTTACTGACCACTGTAGGAGTTAGTGTTGTGTAAATGGAAAGCGTTAAAAGCCCTGACTAGTAATGATTGGGTGCTACAAAGGAGGAATATTAGAATTTGCAGGTTAAATATAAATATTTAACACTTTTTGCGGATACTCAAGAAGGATGGGTAAGGGAAGAGGCTGTACATTTCATTGTTCTCTTTGGAGTATGCAACATGTCAGTTAAGACCTCCTTACCCTTTAACACTGTTAAAGAGGATCCCAAAGAGGGAAACATCTCCATCCATTGAAAGGCTATAATCCCAGTGCCTCTGGCAAGCTTTGTCAGCTGAGCTTCCTGAAGCAGAGGATGCAGCTGGCAACTTCATTCCCACCTCTCCTTCCTTTCTGCATGCCCTAACCAAGTAAAGTGTTCGCCTGCCTTTCGGGCTCTCTTAGGAGGTAGGCAGAAAAGTCAACGTTTGGCTGCAAGAAATGCTGGGCTTACTCAGTGTTGAACTAAACAGATGACATTTTTCACTCTGAAGTGTTTCCATTGGCTCAGTGACACTCCTTCTCATCAAGCGTTTGTGTTTTGTTTCTTTCTTTGTTTTTAGTAGGTATTTACTTACTTTTTAGACGGGGCCTTGCATGCTGCAGACAGTAATATTGCAGACACTGAGTGATGTATCAAGCAGGCAAGTGCATGCAGGAACAAGAAGAGGCAGCAAATAGAGGCTGACATAAAAGACATCCATCTGGAAATGACCCCTGGAATATTTCTTCACATATGTGGGTCGTGTTTCTTTTTTGCATTTTTGCCCAAAGAAATGTCTGTCTCGCCTTTCTTAAGTAACAGGTGGGAGATTGGTCTGTATTTTGACGGTGGAGTTCTTGTCCTCCAGTTGTTCATGAGTGGTAGAGAGGAGGGGAGTGGAGATTGGGCACCTAATTGGTCTCTGCAGTTCCTGACAGAAGCAGTCATGACTGGCCATTTGTGAAGTCAGCTCAGAAGCCGATAAAATACTTATGCAGAAGAATTTGTAAGCAAGATCTCTTACTGACACATTTAATTGGAACATCCAGTAGATCTTTAACTCTTGATGTTCAAAACCTGTTGGATTCGTGGTACTGAGAACATAGTGCAAGAAGCACTGCTGCTATGGCTTTGGATTGCTACAGGCTAGATGCAGTGGTAAATCTTTAAGGGTGACTTTAAGGAAACTTTAAATATTTAGTGCGTCCACGTACATGTTTTTTGCATGATCTGGTAACAGGAGTACCCAGCTATGGCTCATCAGCCTCTGCTATGCAGTACTTTCCACGTGCTTCAGGTTTCCTCAGGTAGGCAGCAGTACACAACCATATCTAACTCCTATGCTGCTGTTCCTGGGCTGCTTCCAGCATCCCCAGGAGGGGTAGGCAAAGAAGGGGACTTTATGTGGCTCCCTACTTTGAGATGATATTAAGGCCCATATATCCTAGCTTGCAGCCTCTTCCTGGCTGCTCCGTAACAAGGGGGAGATGGAGGATTTAAAATTAAGTGCTAGATAGGGTCAAAAATATCTCAGATTTAAAATGCTGTATTTTAATACGAATAAGGCTTTTTACTGTGTGTTCGGCATAAGGTTGTGCTGCCTTCGTAAAACCAGATGGAGACAGGTTGATTTACACCAGCTGAGGATTTGACTGTGGGTATTTACTGTGTTGACATATAACAGCCTTTCTGATCCTGCACTGTTTTGTTTCCATCTATGGAGTTGTTTGGGTTGTTTGCAGATGCCAGTTTGTCTTTTGAGACTCTTTTTGGCTTGGTGAATGATTGCAAGAAGGAAAAAGAAGAATAGGAAATTTTGACTTGAATAAATTCGAATGTAGCAGTGATCTAAGGGTGACTGAACCAGTGGTGTACAGGAGCTGAATTTTTGAGAACTGCAGTTAGATTTTTCAGTGGACTGATTGTAATTGTTCAGATGCTTGATGGAGGAGGAGAGAATAAATGGGGTGGAGATAGGACTGAGTTAGGATCAAATTAAGTGTCTACGACAAGGTCCATGTGTTATTTCTGTCATAGTTGAGTGCCTGGCCTTCTGGGTATCATAAAAGTAGGAACAATGCTTTTGCTCCTTTTCCTTCTTAATAGGGCACAAAGTGAGAAGTGCATTTGTCTGTGGATAAAAGGTTTCTTCTCTGAGGCTTTTACTGCAAAACTTTTTTGTGAGCACTAATATACCATGAGGGAAAGAAAAGTCAGTATAACTCAATTGGATTTACACTGAGTAAGTGAAAGTGTGGTCCCTGAGTACATGCAGACAGCGTGCAGCATGTTTCTGAGACCGTGTCATCTTTTTTTTTCTTTCATTTTCAGTTAGAAATTACTAATAAGGTGCAGAGGTACCAGTGGCAAATTTTGAGGGCTGAGTGAAATGGTTCATTTCTTTAATGGGTTTGTTAAAAAGCCAACTTGGATCTGTATTAACCAGAACTATTTTCCTTCTGCCAGATAGCTGTAATGTGGCGTAGTTGCGAAAGAGAAAATCTAGATGTGTCACATTCCTGCACATTCCTTGTGCTCTTCATCTATGTTCAGTTACAAGTTTGCATTGCATATTTATTATTTTATTGTTTATTCTTTTTGTATATCAAACCCCGGGAATTTAAGAACATAATATTTTTTCAAATTTATTCTTGGAAAACAACATATGGAACTGCGTCTTGTAATTCACATGACTGAGTACAGCCCCATTGCTCCAAAAGTAACAGATAATTGTGTATCAGGTTGTTGATCTGGGGTTACCAGAAGTTCGGAGTTGGATAAGTTGGATAACATCATACTTGAGGGTTGCGTACCATTAGGGGTTGACGTGGATTTGTTTGAAGCAATGAAAATGCTACTGAATTATAAGAAATTGCAAGCCAAGATAGACCTAATGTTGAAGGAAGGGGAAATAACTGCACTTTTTACTCAGAATTTGTCTTCTACTTGTCAAGGTTAATACCTAATTCCCAGGAAATCTTTGTCTGATCTAACTAGCTACACTGGTGCAAGCAGCATGGCAGAGATACAATCCTTTATCCATTAGGATCCATATCCCAAGGACGACTTTGTTTCTATTTCTAGTTTGACACATTGCCTAACAAACCAATGAGTCAACATGACTGTTTAACCGAAGGTCAAACTGTTTGTCATTTGTTACTTTCCTTTTCAAACACATTTCTTTTTGTTGAGGAACTGCACTTCTAGGTGGCTGCTTTTTGGTGCAACGGGAGCCAGGTTGCCTCATGACTTGCTAAACCTGGTGAGTCAGAGCTGCAGACCTCACATTGCCTTTGTGTTATGAAATTGTATTGGACTGTTGCAGAGCAGTCATTTCAAAATGACCTATTTCTTTTATGATGTCCACTTTTTTCCTCCCCTTCCTTCCTGCCAAATGAAAAGAAAGTGAGCTGCTGCCTTGCAGACAGTGTTTATACATCTTCAGGCTGCAAGTGCTCCTTTTTTGGAGATGCTGCATGGTTATTTGTAGCTCAGACTGTCTGGATAGCATATGCAAACATCAGTCCAGTTCAGCCTACATCCCTTGGCTGTCATCTGGGTTGGTAATTTCCTATCTTCAGGTTGATTTCCATTCACTAGAATGACTCTGGTCAACTGCAACTATTAATGGGCAGAGGTTTGTGGGGAGCTTTGTGATCTGAGCTCTGTGTATGTGTTGTCCACAGCACTTGGAATCAAAGGTTAAACACCTTAAAATCGGTGTTTCTGCCCTTGGTGATCTTGAGGTACTGGGAGCTCTGCAGCTTATTTCTGTGTTCAGCAGCTTTTTATTCTCAGAAATACAAGAAGCAAAGGACAGGTCACTGAGTAAGATGAAAAGTCCGGTTTGTCACTGACAGCGGGTGATCAGGGCAGACTACCAGAAGGATAAATGGCTCATGGTGCTCTGCCAGCACACAACAACCTGTGGCTCGTGGGCTTCATGAGCCAAGCATGTGTCTTTGTCAGCTACGTCATGCAAGAAGAGTCTGAGTTGCCGAACAGTTACAACAATCAAGAGGAGTTTCAGTAAGAAAGGAAGATTACACCAGTGCTGTTCTCTAACTTTTCTCCTGTTTTCATGTGTATGTGTTCTGGCTGCTTTATTTTCTCACAAGGACAGTAATGCAGATACCTTGATAGAGCCATTAAGATTGGAAAAGACCAGTAAGATTTTCCAGTCCAGCCATCAGCCCATCCCCACTGTGCCACATCCACATGGTTCTTGAACATCTCCAGGGGCAGTGACTCCACCATTTCCTTGGGCAGCCTGATGTGAACTTTAGAGCAGAAGAAATAGTGCAGCCTATGTAAAGAACAATACATTAGAATTTATTGATGCTTTGCGTTTGGGGTGAATAGTCATAAGTGTATGTGTGTCCTTCTGCGGATGAGAGGTGACCCAGAGGTTTTACCAGTACAGACAATGTACGCTGTGTGATTGATACTGATCCGTGTAGGCACATTCATGTGCATAATAGTAGTGTGGTAAGTGTAGCTCTTAATTGCAGTATTTGATTGATCATAGATTAAAAACATCGTAATGGAAAAGATGCAGAATGGAGACGTAGGGAAGAAAATCCAATGTATAGTGCCAAACTTTGGGACCATAATACTGTTGGTAAACAACAATATTGTATCTAATTATTTTTGCCTGCTGCAGCAAATGCCTGCTTTTGAAAGAGGAAGTGATTGATTTACTCTGTGGATGACTTTGTATGCGAAAGCATTACTTACTGTCGTGCTTGCAAGTCGTAAAACAGCAGCTGGCCTGGGATGAAATATTACATTAACCTTAGCAGAAAAACTGCACTAGTGAGAATGCTTTGTTATTAATTAATGATTACAAATGATAAGAGCCTGTTTTAGATGCTGGGGAAATGATGTAGGGAGGGGAAGGTTTCAGGTACACTGTGCTTCATATATCGTTCCTCGTGACATGATGGATGCCTCTGTAAGTCAAGAAGAATTTATCAGACAAGTTTGTACAGTAACTAACGGCAGTTAGGGACAGAATTATCCTCAGGACAAGCTCATTCAAGTTATTGCAGTGCATTGGGATGGATTTTTAGGCACCTGTGTTTAATAGAAGGCTTATTACCTGCATGAAATGAAACAATACAATTGTCACTCAAAAAAGCTCTGTTTTCTCTATTAGAAAAAGAAGCAGCAGAGTCCTTGAGTCATTTTATTATTTTGAGAGTTCATGCATTTGAATGTAAAGGCTTTCTGCAGGAATACAATTATGAGAAGAAGGAATAATACAGAAGACGTGGCCAAAACCAAAAGAATTCTATGTGTTGGAGGGGAAAGGGGGTAACATGATTTTCACAGCTGAACATCTGCGTGTGACATGTGCACCCCCTGTTAGTTAGACCAGCACCAGCTGGATGGAGAGGAGATCTGGGCTGTGCGGTCTGGTCAGCATCAGTGAGGCTTTTTGTGTATGCTGACTTGGATGTGTTGCATCAGTGCATTGCTTCTCAGAACCAAGCAGTGTTCATACAGGTCACCTACCTGTTTCCCTGCATTAGGTTCCTTTCTTTCCTCCCCAGGTTAGGGTTTTGTGCCAGCTTGATCAGTGGAGAAAACTTGGATGATTATACTTCAGAATGCAGAGAGGTGTGGCTCTGTTCTAATAACCTCAGTCTGGACCTTGTGGTTATTCACGGTGTAGCCTCTCTCATTTATTTCTGGTGCAGACATTCTCAGGACAGCCTTCTCCACTCGGTGTGGAGTAGCAACTGTTTGTTTAAACATTTGCCTTTTTTGCCTGCAGTCTTTGTTATCAAAGAGGTTTCTTAACTCTGTGCAGCAGAACCATACACTGCTTTCAGCAGGGCAAGGCAATCCCTGCAAATCCCAGGAGCCCAGCTATAGCCGCTCACTCCCAAAAGGACTGTAAAGAATCCCAGTAGGCATAATTATGACAATGAGAGAAGACAGACAATTTTAAAACCATCCACAGTGCTTGTAATTCTCATTTACTATATAAATTTAAAGATAAGGAGGAGCAGACATTAAAATCGGCAGTTATTTACCAGAGATCGGATTCCCCAGGTCCCTCTTCTATGGACTTGCTGTATAGGATGCAGCTTCTCAAGTCCCATGAACTGACGTGTAGCATTCATTCATGCACTTTAGCTCTGTACAGTATGAAATGTAAATTCACCTCAGTAATGTGACCAGCTGCACCTTGCCCAAGCTTTTTTCAGTCAAAGTGCAGTAATCTGCTTGTCTGGTTATGCATGCAGATTCAGAATTGCTCTTCTCTAGGTACTGCGGGCAGTGCAAGGTTAAAATACTGTCACTGGAGAGATGTGGCTGCAAAAGCCACCATGCATTATGACACTGGCATGAAAGGAAATTCCTGGTACTGCTGGGAGGCAAGCTGTAGAGTTTTAGCACAGAGGTATAGCTAGTTAAATCCAGCCTGGATTATCTAACGAGCCTTTGCTAAAGTCTATGTGGTGCCCCCTCCACTTGCCTGGTGTTCTGGTGAGGCAAGCTTGCCCTGTGTGCTGCCTGAACGATCAGTTGACTAGTCATCACCTGGGCCAGCCACGCTTTGACTGCTTGCAGTCAGTAGCTTTCAGACCTTCCTTCTTAATGATGTGGGAGAGATGTAAAAATCAAGTGGAAAAAAAAAACAGTTTACAAGGTAGTAGCTTTTACTGCACATGAATATAGCAAATACGGTGTTTATAAGGCATGTGTCATTTTCTCATCTAGAAAAACAACTTGAAACAGTTGTATATCCTGGTGTGGCTAAAGAAAGTTGGCAAGCTTGCTGTAGGCTGAAGCTTATGTATCTTTCTAGTGCCTGGAAAACCCAGGAAGAGGTGCCTCTGTCATTTCAATCTTAAATCAGTCTGAACAATATTCTTAGTGTGGTTCTACCACAAAGCTAAAAGCAAAACATATGGTAAAAAAAACAAACGCCATAATATTCCTGCAGTCAAATTGCATGGAGATTGCCTGGCTGTGCAGTAAGTTAGCAAGCCACTGTAGTATCAAACTGATGATCTAATATAAATCCTTCCCCTCCTCCTGTAAACGTGGGCTGTGTCTTTTAGATCATTTTTGGACAAGTGTCTGGGGATTAGTAAGAGGAAGTGGATATTAATTCAATTAGAGGACAGAAGATGAATGTACAAGCTGGCATGGGGAATTGACACCAGGAGCCGAAGGAACAAAGACATCTCTGGCTGTGAGAGGACAGTTTCATCTATTCAAGCCATGTTTGGCTTTTGCCATGCATACATTTGACTTATGAAATGTTGGTTGAAGGAGTTGTATTTACATAGCAATGGAGTTAATGTCATATTTTGGCAGCTAAGCCTTGATGTCAGTAGATAGATGGAAAGCTGGAGAGCAGATGCACAGTGGTAGCTTTCAGTTCATTCTGATACATTAAATATTCATAACAAACTCAGCTGAAGGAGAAAAGAAATGTTTCATTGAACTGGTAAGGAGAAGCTGAAATCACTGGAACTTCTCCAAAGTGTAATGTCTTACTTAACGGGAACTGAACGAAGGTTCCCGTGGTGAAGGTGAGGTGCAGTACAAGGTACTTCCACAATTACTGCTTTCTTCCTTTTAGAGATTGTTGTGCCAATGACATCACTCTATAAAATAATAGCCAAGAATTACTGCTTTGAGCAGTTTATGTAGGCACAGCACAGGCTTTTTCCTTTCCCCCCCCCAGCTTTGGACCTACAAAAGCCTGTGTATGGACTTTATTACATTTAAATGCCACATATTTACAACCTTGAAACAAATCCTCCCACATCATGTTTTTCAGACATGGACGTGCTGTCCCTGGGTGGATATCTGTAGGCTTCTGTCACCCTGTCTGTGTGCTCTGTGCCTGGCTTACTGCTGCCCCAGTGTCATGTGAAGGGCCCAGGCCCTGCTTTCCCTGCCACATGGGTCACTGTGGGCACTCTCCCCTCTGCTTCCATACAGTTTCTGCCCCAGGCAGGGCTTGGCTTCTAGTGAGGACTGAGTTCATGTGTTTGAGGCTAAATTTTAGGCTGCAGAAATGTCTGCACTCACATGAGGCCTAGCTGCTGTGTGTCCCCATCCCCAGCAGCCATGGGCTCACTCTCGCCACATAGGGAGTGCTCTGACGTTAACTCCAAAGAGTCAAATGCCTGATTGTAGGGTGAGGTAGGATCTGCTTCTCCCTGTGCAGCTGCTTCTGTCTGCTTTCTGGCATGTAAACATGGCTTAGTAAACTGTGGCAGCTGTGTGCAGGAGGCATGGTTGTCTCCTTGCCAAGACCATCATCTCTTCTTGCCTTTCCTTGTGCTCCCTATTTTGTCCAACCCTGAGTCTCCTTTGTCTAGTATCATAGAATCCTTAGAGTTGGAAGGGTCCTCTGAAGGCCGTTTAGTCCAACTCCCTTGCAGTGTCTCCCTCCCAAGCTAGACCAGGCTGCCCAGGGCTTGATCCAGCCTCACCTTGAAAGTCTTCGGGGACAGGGCATCCATCGCATCTCTGGGTAACCTGTTCCAGTGCCTCCAGAGTCTTCCACTCTGCTCATTCTCCCTTTCCTACTTTTTTTAAATAGGATCACTGAATTGTAGAATTATTTAGGTTGGAAGGGACCTTAAAGCCCACCCAGTTCCAATCCCCTGCCAAGGGTAGGGCTGCCACCCACCAGCTCAGTCTGCCCAGGATCCCATCCAACCTGATCTTTATCTGATAAAGACTGGAATATTTTTACATGAGGTGTTGTGCGGATCTGTGGCCATGGCTTTATCTGAAAGCGCAACAAGTTAAAGAATGAAAATGGGCAGTTGATGGCAAAGCAGACAGGGAGGAGATACTTGTTCCTCTGAAAATTATACTGTCATTCATTTGATTACTTTCAGCCAACTAGTGCAAAAACAAGCCAGACAAAAGAAAAGAATGTTGTCTGTCAGCTGGTAATGTGAGCTCAGTGTTTTCTTTTGAGTTTATAAAAAGCAGTATTGCTTTTAATGGGAATGGTGGAAAAAATCTGTTGTGTCAAGGAAATCATGGCAGGCCAAGTATTGTGCTTATTAAAAATGGAGAGGGCTTGAAAACAAGCAGTGCAGTATCTGCAGGTTCACCTCCAACAACCTCTTAAAACAACCTCTTAAAAAGCCATGGGAGTCTGAGCTGTGAGTGCATCAAAGGGCTTTGTTTTCCAGAGGGATGTAACAGATCTCTCTGGGCATCCTGCTTGTGATCGCTGATATGCATGGCAATGGGGATGCAGCAGGCAGTCTGAGAGAGTTTTAGAGCATCACCTTCCTGCCTTGCCCAGGACAGACTCTTCGGTTTTCACTTGGATTGTTAAGTGAGTTAGTGTATAAAATATTGAAGCTGAAAGAAGAAAACTGCCTTTTTATTGAAGTGTAAATGATCTTGAAACAAAATACATGGGATAAAATAATGATTTTCTTAGGCGGGTTCAATGAATAATTGATTTCTGCTTCTCATAACATTATCAGTGTAATTAAATCAGTGGATGAAGAAGTAAGACACAGGTATCATCTGTTAGACACTGAACCTCTCTCTTCAGTCACTGGCAAAGCACTGCCATCTGGCATTTAAGACTGTCCAGCACTCATGCAGGTTCAAGATCTGTCTTGCTGCTAACAAATCCGTGCTGTATGAGCACCAGCATGATAAAAAAAAAATAAAATAAAATCCATGTGTTCAGTCATTATCTGCATCAGCAAATAACCTAAATAAGCTCCCTTCCTTCTTTGCCAAACTTGCTTCTGTCTCTGGAAGCTATACATAGAAATGATTTAAAGTAATCCGCGCTCTGCGCTCTTGATTTGTACAAAGGCTACGCGCTGCTCCCTGTGGATGTGGATTTTGGCGCAGTGAGGCAGTGTAGCTATTCCTATGGGTTTGGCACAGAACTGAGGAGGTCACTAACTTTGGTCACTCAGCAAGATGCAGAAAGTGATCGCTGTTGTGGTTCCTTGTGCTGTTTTAAAAATCAGAGGAATCAGATGGAATAAGAAAATAAGGTGAGATAGCAGTCTGGATGTGACTGAGCTTGTCCAGCTCCTGTATGGCCCTCTTGTTCCTTCATATGGATTCTGCTTTGGAGAAGCTGAGAATGGGGGTTAATTGCAGAGACAAAGCAAAGATAAAGCGAAAGATTTAGAAATTAAAGATAAAAATTTATTAGCTTTATAGTTGCCATTAGTTTATCCTGCAAAATTAATTCTCAGCAGCAGGTTCTGACTTTCCTCTTAGTAACGTGTCCACATGCCACTGCAGGGTTGTCTTGGAGTAATGTGCTCCCTTGTGCATCCTCCCTGCCATGTGTGTAAGCCTCAGATCCCTCACTGAAGCGTTAGAGTGTCATAGATTCATTAAGATTGGGAAAGTGCAACTGCCAGTTCAACGCTGCCATAATGCTAACCTATGTCCCTCAGTGCCACATCCACATGGTTCTGGAATGCATCCTGGGACGGTGACTCCATCACCTCCCTGGGCAGCCTGTGCCACTGCAGCACCGCTCTTTCTGAGAAGAAATTTTTCCTAATATCCAACCTGAACCTCCCCTGGTGCAACTTGAGGCCATTACCTCTCATCCTATCATATATAGGATATATATACCTAGAATAAGAGGCCTATGCAGTATGTGTCCTTGTAAAGCTGGAGGTTCATGTGGAGTAAGAAATCTAAATGCTGTACTGCTTTGTAGGTTGATATTATGGTTCCGTGTCTTTTGAAAGTCAGTGAAGATCTTTTTGCTGACTCTTTAACAGTTGTTGGACATTCCATTCTGTCCTGCCTAAGGGAAGTCTCATTCAGAGGCTCCCTAAGTCAGCAGAAAGATTCCCATTGCTTATATTGGCTTAGGGTCAGTTCCTTAGTTGAAGAGGCTCGAGGGAAATACACCATTCATGTTGTTTGCACTCCAATTGTGCTATAAATACTATATTGAGCAACTGATCCTACAGAACTGATGCCTGTTTGGTGATAATCAGTCATGCATACTGAATTCAGCGTCTTTATATGTAGTTTCATTGGACTGCTGTCCTGGTAATACAGCAGTCACCATAATGTTGAAGGAGAAGCAGCGGTGATTCAGCAGAGCGCAGTGCTTGCACCTGAGTTCTCCCAGCACTCTTGTTTGTACAATTTTGCATGATGATAGGGGGGACATCCTAAATTTTAATGCTGGTTTTGCCATTCTTTGTCGCCAGATCATTTTGTATCTGTCTCTGCTCTTCTAAAATGAGGGATGCCTGTTTTCCTGTTTCTTAGGAGTTAGTGTGGTGATGTTATCACTGTCTGTGTAGTGTTTTGATTATAGAAAATGACAGGTATAATTACTGGTTCCTAGTTAGATTGTGCATCTACCAGAACTACACACCTGCTGTGAGATGTGTCTCTTAAATTCCTCAGATGCTTGAAGGGATGCCAGGTATTTGGTCCTGAATGTAATTAATCTAAACTCTGTTTTCTGATATACAGAGTTGTTACTGCCACGTTCAGTGGTAACATCAGGAAGAGCCAGTGTTTGTGTGAGCGCCTTTACAGACCACATGCAAACTCCTTCCTTATGTACAAATGTGAACACGGATCTCCATACAGCCCAGCTACCACTGAAATTTATGAGTTAGAGAAGTGCTCAATGCTGCCAACAGATTTGGTACCAGTCTAAAAAGCAATGGTTTTGTATGCCCAATGCTTTATTATACTTACCAAATGTATATTAGTAAGCCTGAACTTTGATTCTGCAAAATCTGTTTGCGTGACTGGGGATGGTTGGTTCTCTCTCTGTTCTTGTTGCCTTGCTTTGAGCTAAAAAAAATAACAAATAAAAAGCAATTCTTGATGGGGAGACTAATTGTTTCAGCTCAGAATTAAGTAGCTAATTATTAGAAATTCCAATGGCACGGAGTGCATGATGTTACTCATGGTATCCTAGTGTGTCATTGTCACGGATGCCATGTGCACTCTGCTGAAATGTGTTAATTAATATATGTGGGTTTTTTTGGAAAGGGTTAATGCCTGCTTGGTTGTTAAGCAGGATTTGAACACATCACATGCTGGGAGCCAAGGGCTTTTAGAGAGCCTGTGCTGCTGCTGTAGAACACAGAAGACAGATTTTTAAGGGCTGAAACATTTAGAAAGTTTCCTCTTATCTTTCTGCAGTCTGATGTGAACACATGGCTTGAGCAAAGTACCATATGATGCTGAAGTCCTGTGTGCCCCCAGCATCCTGGCAGGCTGTGCCCTGCACCGCAACCCGCACATGGGGCAGTCCCACAGCTGGGGCTGTGTGTTACCCCCCAACACTTCTCTGATCTGAAATGTCTGGAAACATGATAACGTACCATAACGAATTATGATGAGTATTAAACCTGAGAGGCATCTGGCTCAGACTAAATAACTTCAGTTGAAGTGTTGCCATTTTCCTGTATTTTCCGTTGCGGAGGATTTCCCTGCTGCAAACTGGTGTCTCCTGTGTGTCTCGGAAACCAAATTATTTATTGTGTTCATTTGCTTTGGAGCGAGGTATGCTCTAGTGCTGAGAATGAACAGCAATCTCCTATGCTTAACGCCTGAGGGCATAAATGGTAACCTGTTTAAATGTCATTCTTCAGTTATCCTTTGAATGGTCTGCCTTCCAACTCCTCCCCTCTGACTGCCTATCAGAAAGATGATACATCTGCTCTTTCACTTCATTTCCCTAAACTGTAATCGAGCACTGTCTGAATAGCGAAAATGAAATGTCTGGCTGGAACAGCATTCTTCGCTTTTATTGCTGAAAAATGCATTAATGGTCCTTTATCAAATATATCCATTGAACAAATCATTCAATTTCCTTCCATATTTAATTCTTCCTTAAAAAACTGAAGTATACCTTGGCACACTCTGACATTCTCTCCAGGCAGTAAAGGCCAAGCTCGATTTGTTTTTTTTTACCGCTATAATTTTGTGAAACCTAAGAATAGATTTCAGTAAATAGCTCATTGACCCCTCATTTGTTTAAAAATAGCTAAAAGATTATAGCCCCTTACTATATCTGCTCTTAACTTGCCATTTGCATTGCTTTGTATAGCACAGCCTGCCGCTGGAAATTATATTTAGGTGTAGGGTAAAAGCTTCAAACAAGCCCATGTGTCTTCAACTGAAATCTATTTCCAGTCTGGCTGGGGCAATTAGAAAAGTAAGCGATTCATTCAGGTTTCTGGCTGTGAAGTCTCAAGGCCAGGCATTCAGGCACTTTGGAAAGCACTTCCTTGTCTATCTATCTGCATTCAGAGGAAAAGAAACTGAGGGAAAGCTCGAATTGCTTGTCTTTGAGGCTTATTTTTTCCGTTTTTGTAGAGGCTTTACAAACATCCTTGAATCAGCAAAGGGATGCAAGCCAAGAATCTCAATCTACCAAATACCTTTTTGCATTTGCCTTTTGCAAGGCAACCCTGTGCAGGTGTGTGTCCAAGGAGGTTTGCATCCAGTAGTCGGTGGTCCAACACAGCCAGCAGCTCCTGAATGAGAAGAGCCCTAATTGCAGGGCTGGTGTTGTCAGCATTAGAGGTGCTCCATCAGCCCGGTGCAAAGCAGAGCATTTGGCTCCGGCCCACTGATAGCATACATCCCTTTAGTACAGTGGAGACAGTTGTGTGTGTGTATTCAAGGCAGCATTCATCTCCCTGCAGTATTTGGCTCCAGTAATTATCAGCATTTGGCTGTTCTCAGAAGTGCAGAAATTCTATGGAGAACATGAGCCCCATTAAGGCTCCCTGCTTCTCTGTGCATACAGATAGAACATCGTGTGCAGTCGCTGAGTTTTCCAAGCTGGTTTTTAGTCTTGAAGCATCACATGTGTACTTATTTTAGTGCATCTGTAAAGGTGCATGAGGAAAAAAAAAAAAAAAAGGAAAAAAATCCAACAGTTTGGAGAAAATAATATTATGGGGAAATTAATAGGTGTTTTGGAACACTAGCTTTTGATAATATTAAAAATCCATGATTATTCAGTAGCTAAGGAAAATAAATCCATGACAGGAAAAAAAACCCAAATCCTGCTGATCTGCCCTTTTAGAACAGAGCTAACATCAATAATTCTTGCGCTGTGCATTAAGTTTTAATGCGTAGACAGGCTCTCTGCGCGTAGTGGGGTGTCTGTGGAGCCATCAGTGAGAGCTGATAAATGCCTGTCGTATGAAGAATGCGTTACAGAGAGAGTCAAGCTAAGTGAATCGTTTAGTTGTCATTAGTCATTTTTCATTAATATTTGTAAGTGTAGTATTATCCACTACGCATTAGGTAGGATAGAGAGGATAACACTCGCAGTGTGCTTTATCCAGTGGACAAAGGCTTTGTCTGAAATAGGGTAGGATGTGATCGGGATGAGTGCTTCAGCTCTGGTCTTATTGGTGTATCTGTGTCTTTTTTTTTTTATTTATTTAAGACTATAGAAATCCAGATGGGAAAGGAAATAATTTCATCACGTGGTTTGGCATTAGCCAGCACCCACCATTTACATTCATGGGAATCAAATAAGTAATAACTGTGCTGGAAACGGAATATCTTCTGTAAGCATATTTAATACAAGGGATTAAATATAGCATCCAGAAAGGAATTTCCACAAAGGCATTATACCATCCAGAGCATCCTTGTGGTGCGTGTGGGCTCTGAGCACCTTCAGTTGCAACCTTTAGGGCTTTGCTGTGCAATGTAAGTAGGGTTGGGGGGCAGGAGGGTACCCGGAAACAGCCATAATCCCAAGGATCCCACTGGGCTCTTCCGAGCCTGAAAGGGTTACAAGAATAAATGTTAGATCTTACATTCATAAATTTTTCCCCAGGATAGTACACCTCTGCCAACTTACACTTATTCCTTTTAATCTGTTATTTTTTATCGCTTTCTGTTCTAAAGTCCCAGATACTGCATTATATATCCCAAAATGATGGCATGGTCAGGCATGTAGGTGAAGATATATCCTTCCCAAAGTGCTGTGAACTTACAAGATAGATGTGATAGAAAGGCTTGTCAGTGTGGATTTAGCATTACTCCCGCTGTTTTTTGCATCATTCTTAACTTGCATCGATACTGTTCCACTTGCAGAGCTATTTTCCAGTAAGCTCAGAGGCTCCAAGAAAGAAATAAAAAAAATAATAATAAAAAAAAAAATTGGAAATGCTTACAAATTTCTTCAGTTTCTTTTCCCATCTGTGAGAAAATTGAAAATCAGTCTGATGGCTCAATATCTCTGAAAGCAAGAAGAGAACATCATGGTTCTCTTTGGTAAAATGAGATATTGCCTTCTAAAGCTTCGAAAGCTTTGGTCTCTGCTTTTGATGAGTTGTGAAATACCGGCTCCAAAACATGTAATTGTCTTGGAATGAAAATCTGCACATATTCCAGCTCAGGCTAATATTATCCAGTGGGAAATGTATTCACACTGTAGGAGGAAATAGGTACAAATTCTTTCTCGTTGTGAAGCAAATAACCCTTGCTACTATTTTCTATGTAAAGTGCCCCCAGTTATTTTATTATATACACTCCAAAAGTAATTTGTGCATATGTATGGACATGATTTTTTTTATTTTCGGAAGGATGCTGAAGTGTCAGCCATGGATCTAACCACAAATCAGATATGTTACGACTCCTGCTGCTGTTCCCAAGCGCATTCACCAGAGCAAAAAGAGCAGCATTCAGCCATCAGCTCCTTGACTGCCAAGTAGCACTGTGCCTTGAGGGTTAGGACGTGTCTGTGGTGCAACCGCAGCATTTGTTTCTGTGCACCACTGAATGGCTTTGAGTGATAACACCAGCTTGGCTCTGCACAGATGGCTCGAGGTGAGAGCTTTGTGTGTCCCATAGCTTGTCTTCAGGGCTTCTGAGCCTCCAGAGTCTATCATCAAGAACTTTTTTCCTTCCTTTTAGTCAGTGATAGCAACACCAGAAAAAAAACAATGTGAGTGCTGACAGCTCCCATTAGATAATTAGTTTAAGAGGTAATGATGGTGACTTCAGACTTGGGAATATTTGAATGGTAGGTAAGGTGTTTAAGAGCATGTGCTCTCTCCCTGCCCTCCAGGTAACCCCATTCCCATCCAACACTTTTGGAAAGGGCGCATCGGTGTTGTGCTCTGAGTGTGAGGAATCTGGCAGAGTCTTTGATGCTACCAAACATAGCCTGTACATCTGTGGCTTGATTTCCAAGCGAGCTTCATGGGAGTGACCAGAGAGCCCAAGTTGACTGTGGGGATTTCATGTGAGCCCTGTGCTGCAGAGCAATGGTTGGGACATGGTGTAAAGCTTAGGGGGCTATAAATTTAAGAGATATTATCAAGCTGTAGACAATTTGCATACCAGACAAATCTCAGGAAGAATGAGCGGGGCACATAAATTTACAACCTCTGTGCTGTGTCTGTGTGCTGATTATCCAGTACCAACAACTTCTTTAATGAGAAGAAATGTTTCATTCTTGCACGTTCTCTGGGGCTTAATTTTTGTAAGTGAACTGCTGATTCAGTTCTACCTCAGAAAATAACTCAGCTTGGCAATAATTCAAGGCTAAAACTGTGAGCCCTGCCTGCTATTTATCAAACAAGCAATCACACAAAACAGTGCATCATTCCATTGAACAATGTTTAAATTCTTCCAATTGTGTTTTATAAAGTAACTTTCGTTTTGGCTTTTGTTACTTGACGGCTTCCAGTATTCTGGATGCAGGCAGTCTGTGGCTCATCAGGAGCTGCTGGCAGCCCAGAGCGATGGCTTTTCCTCCCAGTGCTTTCTCCTGGTCTCTGCAGGGTTTGAGGGGCCAGGGTTGATGAAGAAACAATGATTTGCTTTTGTTACTACTGACTTGATCAACCCTGAAGCTAGATTGAATCATTCAACTAGGCCTTCATCTGCTTTTTGTCTTCTTTCCCTCGCTTCGCAGCCACTTGGCACCAAGTATTTTACTGCCAGCGCGAGGTCCCTCATATCTCGTATTCGTACATCATCTATGCATCATCTGTAATTCATCAGATCTTACACAGGGAGCTGCAGGGATTGACCCTACAGGGATTTTGACCCTACAGCTTGAATGGAATGGTTTCCTCGTGGTCCTTAAAGACCACTTGAGCATCCATAGTCTTCAAATTTGAAGTTGGGACTGTGTCTCCATTCAGTCTCTGATACTGATGCTTTTTGCTGCCTTTGTGTAGCCATATCTGACCTTCCTTGGGCTGTCTGATAAGGGTTGTGCGCTACTGAGTTAGCGTGTAAGTGGAAGCATTGCGCTGCAGTGTTGGTGAAAGGAGCTCTTCCCTTGTGGGCTCATTCCTGAAGCTGTCATGGTCCCATGACAGAGGTGAGGTTTGTTTTTAGGATTGCTGTGAGTAGTGCTTCAGGCAGGTGGGACCACAGAGAACATGAAAGCATAACTCTGGCAGAAAATACCTCCTTTGCATTTTCACAGAATCATAGAGTATGGAAGGGACCTCTGGAGATCACTTAGTCCAATTCCCTGCTACTAAAGCACATTCCCCAGAGTAGGTTCTATAGGAAAGCATAGAGGCAGGTTTTGAATATCTCGAGAAAAGAGGACTCCACAACCTCTCTAGGCAGCTTCTTCTAGTGCTCTGTCATCTTCAAAGTAAGTTTGTTCTTTCTCATGTTCATATGGAACTTATATGTTACGCTTTGTCCCCATTGTCTTACATCCTGTCAGTGCGTGCCGCTGAAAAAAGCCTGGCCTCATTCATATTGGTGCTGCCTCTAAGGTTGTATGCTGATGACAGGAGGGGCATCTTGGCCTTCTTGTTTTGAAATCTAATTTGGGCTCTGAAAATTGGGCAATTTTTTCTCGCTTTCACTTTTGTTTTCCCCTTCTGTAGTCAATAACACATGTTCAGCAGACCAAATAACATCCCCAGTGAGGCTGGAGCAGTCACTGGAGTTTCCACTGCGGCCTGTCTTTGCCCCTTTGCCAGTGTCTTAGAGGATGAATGAAGTAAATGTGCTGAACTTCTTATCTTTGGTGCAGTGGGAGTTGTGCAAGTCTGAAATGCTCTCAGCGGGATTATTTGGCAGCAGAACAGGAGAAATAGGGTATAAGCTGGCCTTTTTTTAAATTAGGACTGGTTCTGAAAGGCTGAAAACAGTAAAATCCTGCAGGAATTTTAGCAGTTGGTGGCTTGGGATTTATTTGTAATTCCCTAGGATTGTGTATAAATAACAGGTTTTGTGGAGTTGCATGGTGCTGTTTTTGCATTTTGCTTTTTAGAGCTAAGGTATGTTTTGAAGGAGGAAAATGCTGCTTGCTTTTAGTCTCTGTGAATGTCTTAAGGTATTTTCCTGACTGGGTTGGATGTACAGTGATTACAATTAAAAAACTGAAGTTTCATTATCAATTTAGGGTTAAACCTGGACCAGTGCAGGGCTTGCCTGAATTTGGAACAGGTAGTGCTACTGACAGTTGAGATGCTCTGATCTGAAAAATATTTCTGTAGATAACTGTATGAATTAATATTTAAGCTCACATGGAAAAATACGTCCTTCATAGATAATTATCTTCTGACAAAAACCTTGAAATAAAAAAGCTGTCAGGGTACCATTTCTCTTGCCCAGTTATTTTTGCTGGTATTGCAAACATCTACCAAAACCCAAACTGAAGTCCTGAAGGTTGCATTGTGCTGTCAACCAGTGTTACAGGAGTACAACTGCTTTTTGCCTTTGGCAGCTGCTGCTCCAAGTAATGACTTTATAGATACACCCCTAAATTTGAACAATGTGCAATAACTCAAATCCTTGTGAATAAATCAGTTCCAAATGAAACAGAGATGAAACTCCTGCCTGTTAACATGAGACTAAAAAGGGATTAATCAAATGTTTTAAAGAACAGGACTCCATTATGGCTGCTACAGTCATAAAGTAAGCCTTGTGGTTATGTCTCACCACCAAATGCCAAGGAACCTCTGATAGTGAAATGTAGTAATTTTCAGTCTTGTTTTTTTACGTGATAGAGATTGAATTGGGTTTGCCAGGCGTTGTCACTGCTGTCTACTTCCTGAGCTCTCTTTTGACCCTTCTTTTGATGAGCTGACAGCTTGTGAGACACCTGGCAATTACTGTTCTTTAAGGAGCCTGGGCACAGATGAACAGATGAGAGGAGCCTTGGTGACATGTCGCTGGCTGGTCAGGTACTCATGCTAAGAAAGCACTGTGATAGAAGGGATGCTTAAGTGAAAACAGAGAAACCCCTGCTACCATCTAGCAATACTAAGCAGCACATTTTAATGTAATCTTCAATGTGTCAAAAGTCTGCACTCGTCACCAGGATGCAACTGCTGCTCAGTATAGTATGCTGATGGCACCCGTGACCATAATGGCTGGGCTCTGCTGCCTTGTGTGTCCCTGGCTTCGTGCACTGCTAGATGCCAAGACCTGTGTGCAGCAACATTCACAGGCAAGAGCTTCTCTTCAAGAATGAACTTATGTAAGTTGGCAAGCGGAGGCTTATGTAGGGAATGCTATATTAATAAATCTTCATCCTTTTTACATAAGATATTAGCAGCAGTTCCAGTCTGCCAATCTGACTGTGTGGGTGAATGCTGAGGAGGCAGTGATTAGGGAAACTGAGCTGTGTGGTTGTTCTTCCTTTGCTTTCTTCATTATTCATAAATTCATAGGTACTGTCTCTGTACTTAATAATTCTCTATGCTTCTTACTACCTTGTATCAGAAGACCTCGAAGTACTGTATGAGCATCAATTAATTAGCACCCTCTCACCTTTCTGTGGGCACTTTTAATCCTGTACAGTGCCTGGTATACAAGTGTGCTCTGTGCTGGCCGCAGAGCATGCAGCTTCTATTTTCAAGGTCATTACTCCAGTGTACTAAAAGCAACCATCTAACCTTGAATTTCCACTCATGAGCTAGAATATAATCTAGATTTGTTTCATCTTACTTTATGAGCCCATTTAGTAATAAAATCCAAGGAAATGTATACTTATGTATCTCATAAACTGAAAATTCAAGGACAGGAGCAGCAGCAGAAGTGATTAACTCTTAAGTTTTAAAGCAACTGCAAAACCAGAAAAAGGCGATTTTCTGTTAAAACTTTAACATACACCTTCTCTGACTCTGCCACTCAATGTGTAAGTTACTGCAGTGCAAATCCTCTGTGGGCTGCATGGCCCAGCTGTGGTCATCAGGGATGGTTTGTTAGAAGAGATGCTCACTGGACTTTCTGGGATGCTGTTTGATACTAGTGTGGACTCCAACTGGCGTTGTCCCCTGCTTCTCCCCAGTCCAGAAGTTACTGTCAGAAGTACTACCTGGGTGCTTGCTGATCTGCTGCAGAGATATTTGTTTTTTAGGCTATCATGGCAATGAAGGTGTGAGGGCATCCATTCCACTGGAAAGGATGTCAACTATTTGTACAAAGTGATGATACTAACCACAGAAACTAATCAGCCTACAGAAGTGTTGCCTAATAGCTAAGAAGGAAGAATGAGTGAGTGCGAGAACAGCAGTACCGTGGATTGTCCCACATACTGCTCTCTGCTCTTTGGAGTAAAATTGGCAGCCTTCATTTTCCTGGCTGCTAGACTTCTACACAGTTCACCAAAAAGCCTGGTTTGCTGGAAGACTTCGCGTTTAGCACTGGGCAATCATTTCTTCCTAATACACACAATTGAACAGCTCTGGGAGCTTGCAATTTATAATTGGAGTGTTAAAAATAAAGCGGAAGGTGTTAGTTATATGGTAGAAAAGTTTTGATCTAAGAGATTGAAATAAAAGAAGTATTACTTGAGTGAGGCCAATAGCATCCTTAAATTCCTGGAAACCTTCATTGTGGATTTGCCCCCCAACTCTCCTGATTTTGATTGTTATCCCAGCAGCCATCTAATGTAGTTACCTCTTATCTAATAAGCTTTCTAGCCTTATTAGGCAATGCCTAAGTGTTAGGATAAGATTCACAGCTAATAAAGAGAAAGCTAACTGCTAGAAATCTCTCCAACAAATGGGTACGTTTTCTGCGTCACAGAACAGGCTCCTGGCTGACAGGTTTTGAAGTGCTGAAAGTTGTACTCCACAGTGTAGCCGATGCTTAGAGAGAAGTTATAGTGATGGTTTTGGCCACCTTTATCAAGACTTCATTTCCAGCCTCAGCTTTACTCACATTTTATTATTTTCATCAGTCTTTCCCCACTGCCCTTTAGCAGAATTGTTCAAATATTGCTCACACATAAACCTGCGCTTGCCTTCGTCAAGTCAGGTGTGTCTGGTGTCACATTCGTCACATCCATCCCCATTTGCCTGATCTTGATTGTAGTCAGTTTGCGAGGTGATGCGTTGCGTGATTCATTAAGTGCCTGGGACGTGCTAAGCCTTTTCTAGATTGACAAAATGGGCACGGTGAAAATGTCAGTAATCTTCACTGCAAATGTCAGTCATTTTCTTATCAGCACGCTTCTGCACAGCTATTGTGTTTCAGTTTTTCACTTTCTTCCCACTCAGTTTTCGTGACACGAAGAAGTTGCAGTGGCAACTGGAGTTAAGTCTACTGTTTCCACACTGGAAATCTGAGTGTCATAAGAGCATTTTTCTCTCCCCTTTGCTTGCTCCCTCCTTGCTCTTTTTTCCCATCTTTCATCGCAGCTGACAGCTGGATGCTGTTGGGCCGATGGGTTTTGTGTATACAAGGGAGTGGAAGGATGGGGCTGCTGAGGTCAAAATGTCTTCTGTATAAAAATGCGCTGCCTTGAGTTTACAGAGCGGCTCGCTGGTGTTCTGTGCCTTGAGAGCACAGTGCTTGCCAGCAGGAGCAAACTGTTCCAGCACAGAAACTGAGAGTGCTGCAGGAGCTGCGCATCGTGCTTTTCTTTCTCCTAAGCAGCTCTTTGCGAAAAAGGAAAATGAATTTGTCGTTAATGTAACTGTATTTGTAATCTAGAGGGAGTTCTGAATGAAACACTGATAGGGTTTGGTGGCAAACCTAAAAGTAATAGATGGTCCTCCTTTCCAATCATTGGTTTTGCATACATCTGTTACTAAGAAAAACACAAAGGTGGAATAAAGTAACTATTAAGAAAAACTCCAAATGCAGCATGTAGGTTTTTACAGCAAAAGCAGACAGTGCCAGGAGGAATATAACTCTTGCTTTTGTACAGACTCATTGTCTCTCTTTAAAACATGGAGTATATGTTCTAATAGAAACAGAATCCTGTCTTTGCGTGACCCCAGTATGTTCCTAAAGTAAATGGAAGCATTTACTGGAAAGTAGAATTGGACCCCTTGTGTTTCATACTTCTGGAGCAAGTAGACTAAGATGCGTTTGTCTGAAGTATAAAAGACACCAATTCTTTCAGAAACTGGAGAATTAACACAGAATGTGCTGCTATACCTGCAAAGTTAATCTTTTTTATTTTTTTTTTAATCAATACATAGCAACTCCAGAATTTAGGAAGGTGAAAGCCTCTGACCGTAGAAGTAAATTTCTTGTTATTCTACTGGCGCATTGTTCACCCTGTTAATACCTCACACAATTCAGAGGGCAAAGAGGAGAGAGGTGGCTGCCAGGCTGAGAAGGCATAGGGACTTCTTCCTGGCTCTCCATCAGTATCCTTCACAACCTGCTGTCTTTTGTCAGGTAGGGAAGAGAAGACCAAGTAGATTTCTAGAAAGTGTGTTTTCAGGGTGGGTGCCTGGACATTGTGTTGGAACAGCTGTTTTGGGTTGGAGGGGAAGGCTCCTGCCTCCAGCTGTGGTTGAAGGCAGGAAGGCTATTCCTGCTTAGAGACAAGCAGCATGGGTTGGTATTATTCAGTCTTAAAATGTAGGGGGAATAGAGACAGCTCAAGGAAAAAATAACCTGGCTTATTAAGCTGGGCTGACCAGAGTAGCTGGAGTGCATTACCCGTGACAGCAGAAGGCTCAGGGTTGCTCCAGAGGCTCTGGCTTCCCATTTGTCAGGATTATGGATGTCCTGCTTGGAAACACCATTACTGAGTGTGGTTCCCCTTTTGGCTTATTAAAAGCTGCATATATTCTTCCAAACGTGCTCTCTATGTAGTCTCATGCATGTTTGGTATTAGTACTGTTTGGATAACATACTCTATGGTTCCATTGCTGAATTGGTATTCAAATAAGAAAAATAACAGTATGGTGCTAGGAAAATAGGTCTTTTAATTATTATTCTTGAATCATTTTCCTGTTCTAATCTATTTCAGAAAAATAAGTTATAACTGTGAATTCAGGACTCCTGCTTATGGTGCTTGACTTAGTCTGCCTCTTAATAAAGCTTAGCATAATATATAAATTTCCAGTCAGTGTTTCGCCTGCATAATGTCACCATTCTCTTTTTGCCTCATCCTGCTTCCATTCCTGCTCTCCATCGAGAGCAATCTTCATCTCTTTCCTACTTGAAGAGAGAAATGAAGACCTCCCAGCCTAGCACGTATGCTTTAACCCTTCTCTAGCATGAACAATTCCTGTAAAATGAAGTATATTAGGCAGACATTGCCAGCCTATTCCGTTTGGATGATAAAAGTAGTAAGAACAGAGAAGTTATATACGTAGATGACATAAATGGACTGAACAGTAGTGAGTGCTTCTACCCATGGTAGTTTATATAGAATATGCTCTCTGCATTTATGTTAATGTTTGCCTGAATTCTGGTGCTTCCATGGAGATAAGATACTTTCTTCCAATCCCATAATTGAAGCCTTAGCATTATCTATCCATCAAAGTGTCTTTTTCAGTATTATTATTGTTGATATTATACACTTGCAACAGAGCATAAAAGGTGCAAATTGGATAAAAATTGTGCTTAGTCAAGAAAAATTCTGCGTTGCACTAATGATTTGGAGATGAAATCCCATAGCCAGTAACAAAGACCAGCAGTGTTGGAGGCTGCTTTGACATTTCAACTTTTGCTATTCCTCTGAACTTTATATTTGCACAAAATATTTAATCCAAACACATGACTTTTGGTTCAAAATGACAGCTGTTTCGTTTTAATAAGCACCAAGATATTACAAAAGCCACAGGAATTTGCATAATGAACTTTTAAAGTTTCCTCCCTTCTTTTTTTTTTTCCCTGATCTCCTAGTGAGGATAACAGTTCAGTGTCTCCCTGTAAGAAAACTGGATGACAGCATTAACGAGAGAGATGTCCAAAACACATGCTTGAAGAAAAAGCTGCTTGTAGGTCTGTATTCATGCATTGAAGTGCTTGTTTAGGAGCTGGAAAGGTGGATAAAGCCAGGAAAAACAATGTACAAGAATAAGAAGAAAAATGTGACCAGTATGAGTAACTGCAGATAGCTTTCGCCGCTTCGTAATTAAATAAACTGGAATGTGAAAAATAACCGAGGCAGTTCCCAGTGGCAGGGAGGAGATTAGGGAGTGGTAGACAACGAAATATGAGCTTTCTTGTCCACGGGGAGGAGAGGAGTGACCATAAGGCCTTTCAGCCATTCTGATCTGATCATGCAGCCTGACAGGGACATGGTGTGGGACCTGGAGGGACAGTGCCATGTGCAGGGAGTGTTGCCACTGAGAGCAGTTTTCCCATGGCTGAGAGGAGAGGGGCCAGAGAAGAAAAGACTTCAGTGAGACCTCATTGCGACCTTTCAGTATTGTAAAGGGAGCTTATAAACTTAAGCTTTCAGTTAATCAGTTAAGCTTATAAAAAAAGACAGAGGCTGGCTTTTTACATGGTCTGATAGCGATAGGATGGGGGGAATAGTTTTAAATTAAAAGAGCGGAAATTTAGGTTAGATATTAGGGGGAAGTTCTTTACTCAGAGTGTGGTGAGGCACTGACACAGCTGCCCAGGGAAGCTGTGGGTGCCCCATCCTTGGAGGTGCTTAAGGTCGGATTGGATGGGGCCCAGGGCATCCTGAGCTGGGGGGTGGCAGCCCTGGCCATGGCAGGGGGTGAGACTGAGCGGTCACAGAATTATAGGGGTTAGAAGGAAGCTCTGGAGATCATCTTATCCAAGCTCTTGCTAAAGCAGGTTCCCTACAGTAATTTGTACAGGAAAGTGTCCCAGCAAATTATCTCTGGAGTATCTCCAGAGAGGGAGACTCCACAACCTCTCTGGGCAGCTTGTTCCTGTGCTCTGTTACCCACACAGCAAGGAGGGTCTTTCTCATGTTTATATGGAACTTCCTACATTCCAGTTTGTGCCTGTTGCCTCTAGTCCTGATTCTGTGACATGCAAACCTGTGGAACAATCTGGGCTGCAGCTCAGGGAATGAACAGTTGGGTTATTTCCTGAAGTTCCGTCTTTCCCTTGCCGTATTTGTAGTATACTGTTCCCTGTGTGACAGCAGTGGATGTGCAAAGTTGCTGAACAAGAGCTATGTCGCTGCTGGAGGAGCCTACAAGGACAACTGTGTTGACCTACAGGCTTGGGTTTGCCCAATGTCTGTATTAAAGCATGCATATATATTACAGCATCTCTTAGGAGGCAGTTACATGGTGTACTGTACCGGGATCCTGGTGAAGCACATGAGAGGTTCCCATTCCTGCTTTACAGCTGGGGAAATGAGACACAGAGAGGTTAGTTATATCACTTAGTGGAGATTACAGAGGGAGCCAAGGGGAGAAAAACAACTGAATCAAGGTCTCAGGAAGAGTGTTCTTTGCCTTTAATTAGTCTGTCAGAAACATGCCATAGTTTCTTATACAGTGTATCAGTAATTACAAAAGCATGCACAGCAGCCTTTCTTTGGAGGGTTGCCCAGACAGGAAAACAAAACTGTTTATTGAGCAAGTAATGAGATTTGTATGAAGGCATAATAAATGAAATTTATCTTAAGGTAGCTTAGCAGATAGAAATTGGTGGGAGGAGACAAGACTCGCTCGGTACAGTGAGAAAATGCAATAGTTATTTAATTACGCTATGAACATCCCTACTAATTTATTAAAAAGTCTTTTAGTGGTTTTCTGTGTCTGGAAGCAAAATTAGTGTTACTGACAACAATGCCACATCCAGCAGTGGAGAAGAATACAGCACTTTGTATTGCTGTGTTCTGGCAGCAGTGGAGCTTGCTGCAAAATGGTGAAGAATGGGATAGTCGGTGTCTACCTGAGCAGGGGTGTGTTAAAGGACTAATGCTAGATAAACTGCAATTGGTAGACCTGTCCTAGTGATCTAAAGGACATCCTGCAGTGTGGGAGGGCTGGGATTAGTCTCCCGAGTCCGTCTCTTGCCATGCCCCTGTAGATCTCACCACAAGCACTGTCCAACAGCAAGGGTACTGAGTTCAGGACCTGGTACAACTGCTCTTGGCTGTCCTGTCCTTGAACTGCGTGGCAGCTCTGCCCTGGGAAATGTGAAAACCAGTCTCACAGGCCCCCTGCACAGAACTGAGGCCACTTGTAGCTGCAAACAGAAGTTGCTATTGTGGCAGTGAGAATTTTCTACAGAAATTCTCTGAAATCTGTTTTCTCATTTGGTGTCATTTCTATACATGACAGCAGGCATTTCCGAAGGAACACCCTAAATTACTAGAGAAGTTGGTTTCATCTGTTGCTTTATTGAAGAATAATCTTTGCTTCATGGTTTGTATCCTGGGCTGCATCAGCAGAGGGGTGGTAGCAGGGTGACGAAGGGGATTGTGTCCCTCTGCTCTTCCCCTGTTAGGTCCCATCTGGAGCCCTGTATCCAGGCCTGGGGCCCTCAGCACTAGATGGATGTGGAGCTGCTGGAGTGGGTCCAGAGGAGGGCCACAAGGATGATCAGAGGGATGCAGCACCTTTTCTGTGAAGAAATGTTGAGGCAGGAATCTTCAGCCTGGAGAGGAGAAAGCTCTGGGTAGACCTCATTGTGGCTTTCCAGTACTTAACAGGAGCTTATGGACAGGAGGAAGTTCAACTTTTCACATAGTCTGAAAGAAAAAGGACAAGACTTCTAAGAAACTGAAACCTAGGGCCAAACTTTAAGATGCCCTACACCTCTCCAGAGATTCTTGTCATTTTGCAAAGCCAGACACTTGAAACATTAATCAGTTAAAATACAGCTGTAGGTGAGGAGCAGTTCTCGACTTAAACCTCCATTAATGTCAATGGAAATCATTCACGTTGACTTCAAAGGCAAACTTAAGATCTGTCCTTACGCTCCTGATGCAACAGTGTGAATGTATGTGAAATAAGCAGACCAGGCAGTTCTACACATGGGCTATCTGCCTCTGACAGCAAAAGTGCTGGAACGTCAGCTGGAGATTTCCTCCTTTCTTGAGAGAGTGACTGATGCAAGCTGAAAGGCTGCAGGCAAAATTTTACTTTCTCTAAGAAAATCTGTCAAAGTATTCAAAACCGGGTCTCCAGTTGGTACTGTTTCACCTCCTGGACCGTTTTGCAGGAAATAATATTGCAATCTGTTGTTTCAATGTCTTATTTTCTTACTCTTGTTATTGATCCAGTCTTGTGAATTCTTGCTGATATCATCTCCCAGCAACTTTGGACATTGCAATGCAATGGACTTAAGAGAATCTTTCATGTCATTCAATCTCCATGAAAAATCACAAATGGGATTAAAATATTCAGTTGATTCAAATGCTTGCATTGTTGAAATAACCTTAAAGAAAATAAATATAATCTTGTTTGGTAGCCAATAATCTCTCTCCGAGTGGACAAAAAAATGAACCTTGCAATGGATTTCAACTGAAATCTGCTAATTATTTTCCTTCCTACTTTACATGTGATTAGAACTCTGCAGGGGACGAGGAAAACTCTGGTGATCTCATCCTCAGAAAGAAACCTCAGGGAGAGATGTAGCCTTGGTCTGGATGAAAGGGGAAGGACAATTGGTGTGCAGATGAGTACATGTTTTTGTCTGTGCCCTGTAACCATCTCTCATACATCGGGCTTGTATCACTGCAGGCTGAGCACCCACATGCAAAGCAGCTGGGAAGTTCAGACCTCTGTGCTAAACCTTCATGTGAATTTATTAAGTCATTCTAGGGGAATTGCCTAAAGTACATCAGGGCTCCCCGGAGCCAAAGTTACCATTTTAATGATCCCTGCAAGACCACCCACTGCCATGTGTAGTAGCTAGGCACAGGGTGGTGTGTTCGTCTCAGAGCAAGAAAAAAGGAGGAGGTAAATTCTTGTGGATGAAACCCCAAATCTCTTTTCATCCTGAATAGCTCAAATGAGCAGGAAGATTTACCTTTTTCTGTGGCTTTAAAACCATTTTCCCCAGAAGCAGCACACTTTAATGGTGACTTATGTACTGATCCAGGTCTGACATTTAGTCCTGTGCGTAGTTGTATTGTAAAGCTGTCACCTAGGCTGCTTCTACATTCTGAAGAAAAAGAAAGATTTTTTGATTAAAAGTTTTTGCAAGATTCAACAAGTTTTTCAGTAGTAATGTTGAAGCTTTTATTAAAAACAAATAGCCAATTAAAATTCCTCAGCCCAGACAGTGAACAACAAGAGGTGGTGTGTGTTTGCAAGCTCCCGTGCTTTCAGCCACAGAGGGAAAAATACATGCTTCATAGCGCCATGTTCCATGTGGCAACTTCACATCTGGGTGATGGTAGTAGGCTGATGATGGCGGTGATGATGGCTCCTTCTGCCCAGTTGCAGTGAACATGTTGTAGGTATACCCATCACCAAGATCTGTCAGAACAACTGTGATGCATGTGGGCTAGAGAAAGTTATATCCTGACAAAACGAACTTCAGCAGTGTGCCAGGTACCTCTAGAATCAGTGCTGGATGTTGAAATTGCTCATGCAAAGCCTTGAAAGCCGTCCCATTGACGTGTGAGAGACGATCTTCAAATGAAAGGAAGACTGCGGAGATGGTGTTTATTTAAGCAACTTAATGCTGTGGAAATTATTAACATTACTGCCTTCAAGTCCTGATGTCCTTGTCAAATTTCAGTCATTCAGTGTGTTACAAAGGGAAACACTCGTATAGATGTGTTAACAGTGAGAACTGTGCATAATGGCAGGCATTGTGTTCTCCTTATGCATTCAGCAATACGCTGTGAGAATTATCTGAGGAGCGTGCCAGCAGAATGTAAGCATTTGCTCGTCATCTTTTGGGAGTTCAGCCTGGCAAAAGCCCTTGATGATATATCTTCTTTCTTCCCACCATCAATACAAGAAGTATTTAAATATTTTGATATAATTTGTTCCCAGAGGAATAGAGAGGATGGGAGAGAGGGATAAGAGACTGAGATCCCTGTTTTACTCTGAGTGATGGGTTTTTTTCCCTTGTACCAAATTGGTAAATGGCATCAGTTTTAGGGAAAGTTTGATAATAAAAAAGTAGCGGAGATGTCATTAGAGTGTTTTCCTACAGAAAAATACGAGGTGATAGGCGTGATGCCGATGTATCACCAAGTGCCACGTGAAGATGTGGCTTCACCATCCCCTGCTGAGGCAGTTTGATATGGACGAGTGGCAGGCGCAGCTCCTGGCACAGAGGATGCATTGTGTGCTCCCTCGTCAGGCAGTCTGTCTCCATCACTGCTGCTCTGAACCCTTTCTAAAGGCTTCATTCAGAACTCGCGGTGCTCGCCAGCCTCCTCAGACAGCAGAGCCTGGTGATAAGCACTGAGCTGCGGAGGAAGTGTCTCGTGAAGGTCTTAAGGGATGTGCTGATGTAGGAGAGCTGCCCCAGCACTCTTAAATAAAGAAGCGTTCTTTGAATCCCATGACTACTCTCACCAAGAGGAGGAACATGAGTGGTTTGGATGGGAAGCTCTCTTGACCAAGTATTGTTTGCTCAAGTTTGGAAACGCATCATTTTCTTGGCAGCCTCGAGTTTTCATTAAGTTTTTATTCTTGTGTATTTAAAGTGGGCTACAGGAAGATGTGCAGTGGTTTTGGCAGAGCTTTCATGCTCATTATTAACTGTAAATGTAATTATGTGCCTTATGTGTTTTGTAAGATAGGAAGACTTCGTAGCTGCTGTTCTTCAAGCTGTTTGCTCTCCCTGTCCTTCTAGGCAGCTGTTGAAGTTGTTCCCATTGAAGCTATTTTTACCGTAGAGAAAACATGGCATGGCAAATGATCTTTGGGCTCAAACTATCATGAATATTTTGGGGAACAAGTAAATGCTTTAATTCAATTACCATAATGATCTTAACTGATTGGCCTTTGTGTCATTCCTTGCACCGAAGGAAAGCCTTTGCTCTACCACCAGCAACTTTGCAGCTGCTCTGTTCACATACTTGTATTTAAAATACACACACTTTTAATAACTCGTCATACCATTTTTCACCTTGCAAAACATTTTAAAATCCTCTCCTGGGTTTCCACAGTCCCAGGTTCTTGATCATCTGTTGGGTACCTTAATGTTTTCCTTGACTGCTAATGAATTCCGTCTCATGACAAGTCATCTTTCACAGGAAAGCCATCAGTCGCTTTCACTGAGGCAGGCAGGCTTTGAAAGAAAGAGCAGCAGAGGGATTAAAGTGAGATCTCTCAGCTTTGTCTTCTCACGCATTCCTCTGGTTCTGCCTCGCTTTAATAGTCACAAGTGGTGCCGTGTTTTCATGGAGGCCACTCATACGAGGATTTTTTAGAAATCTCTGCAGCTGGATGTATGTATTGGCACCAAGGTGTACTTAATGCATATTTTACATTATGCCCCATTATGTTGCCTACATTTGTAAATTAAGGCTTTGAATACATACGGTTTAGAAGCTGAGAGATATAGATGATCTTTGGACCAGCACTGCGTGTTTAGGCCCTAATACAAAGTCAGTGGAAAATCAATTCATCTTTCCATTTCCCTTAATGGGCTTTTGGATCAAACCCATATTCTTAAAAGCATTTGAGTGCATGAATGGTGTCAGATTTTTAGACGGATCTTTAATTTGCGAGCCTGGGAGATTGCTAGAGGAACCCCAGCCATGTGGACAGCTGCAGTCGGGGACTTACGCATCTGATTGGATGCGTAACTGAACTGGAGCCCATGGGCACCTGTATCCAAAAAAAGGAAGAAGTCCTCTGAAGCCCAGCCTAAAGATCAGTTAATTAAAGAAATTATTAGTTATAATTAACCGTGTAATAAGGTAGCCCATCCTCCTTCCTTGCTAGAAGTCTGGAAAGAATAGCTTTGCTTTGTGCAGTGGTTCAGTGCTCTGCAGGGTTAGCTATAAGCTTGTGCTCCGCTGCGGTGATACAGAACTGTCTTTACCAGAGTGCCACAGAGGCTGAAAGGCTACGAGAAGGACCCTGTGAAAGATAACAGTAAGTTTCCTTGTGCTAAAATAAAAACCAACAGAAGCACTACTAATCTACATCATTATGCTATAGATCTTTCAAATGCAAATGGTTTATTACTTTGCTCGTACAATAAATTCACTGCAAAAACAGCTCCTCGTATGCCTTATGTTTTTAACCTTGGCCTTGACTGCTGAAAATGTTCTTTATTTAAGGCTTCAGCTTTCTTACTGCTTGGCAAGCTTATGGTTCAGCACATAAGGGGAATTTGATGGAAAGGCTGCGCTACATTTAGGATCAGATTCTCAGTGGCCAATTCATGATGGATGCAGCACAGCTCAGTTGAAGGAACTTCTCGGGTTTGTGGCAGAGGAGGTTTGTTCTGCCGAAAAGCAGTTGCCTTTCCAGTTGGCGCAGACTGGCAGAAGCCTTCTCTAGCAGCTGCCTGGTTGATCTTGTCCTCCATTTGTGTGAAACTGTCTCTAAGAGTGGCAGTGCCTCCCAGACGTGCGGAGCAGCCTCTTGGAGCTGGATCTGCCATAAGGTGTGGGAGGGCAGCTTTGCACCCTGCATCTCGCACCTCCTACATATGGATCGGGGGAGATGAGGTACTACAATTCTGCAAAAATGTAATAGACATGTGAGTGCCCTCCATGGTGCGTGGGTGTGCACATGTTTAAGCAATTACTGATAAAACACTTAGTAAAGGTCCCTCTGAGTCTTGATCTTAGCAGTCTGAATGCTACTGTGTGCTTGATGTTGCCCTTAAAAAATTTTTTTTTAATTATGTGCTTTAGGTCAGGAATCAGAGGTACTGAAACAAAGAGAAGATAGATACGCACATTAAGAAAGTCAAAGCCATTTGAAACTTCTTGAATGACTTTTATATCTCCTCTTTTGCATTTGCTTTTTTGGCTTCAGGCTGGAAAGGGTGGTCGGAAATTTGCATGGATATGGAATTACATCTACTCTTTCCTCTTTGAATTTACATGGGCTACTCAATTTTTTACTGAGGCCCAAGGTGTGATTTTATCAAGATCTACGTAAGCAGCAGATAACATATAAGGTCCAGCCTTCCTGGCCCACCTGGACACTGCATGTGGCTTCAACACTGAGAGAGGAACATAATAAATTCCGTACTTGCCTGACAATTGCAAGGTGTTTTTTGTCCTTTGCCAAGATCCTGAGGGAGGACTACCCAATGTGTAGCCCTTGAAGAGCCTAAGGGGCACCTGAGGAAGCCTTGGGAGTCTTTGCTCAATTCTGCCATGATGACATACTGCCTTGGCCCCAATCCTGAGGTGCTTACATGCTTTGCCAAATTTGAGCTTCAAGTAAATAATGAACTTGTATCTCAGGCATGTTCCTTGTCTTCAATCATTCTTTTGCATAAAAAGCTTTGATATTGTTTGGATGGGAAGCTCCAGCTGTAAAGAGCAATCCTTGCTGTTATCAGCTCAGTGTTTGGAAATCCTGTCAAGCCTTTATTTGGGGGAGAGTTTAGAAGTACCTCATTGTCCATGTTGGAAATTCAAAGAAGTTCCAGCACTTCAGAAAACACATTGCACAGAAATACTTCTAAACATCTACCCCCGACTGGCTGCCCAAATCCACACAAAAGATTAGTAGTAGAACAATTATTTCATCAGGTTTTTTCCCATCTCTGAATGTACTCTAGGAGCTGTGTTATTCTTGCCATAACTGTTTGGCCCCTGGGGAGGAAAAAGCAGGCCATAAGTAAGCTGCTGTATTAAAAATAGCTTGTAACCTTTCACAATTGTTCTGTTACTTCTTTTAACTTCAGGTTAGTTAGTAGAAGTCTAATTGTCAGTGAAACAAGGACTTGGGGAATGGTGCACGAGGGCGCTAGATGGCCAATCTACATTGAAATGCAATGGAAGCTGGCAATTTGAAGTCTTTCTTCTTGAAAATCTGAGCCATAGTCCCTACGTTGCAGTGGGGTTTTCTGCAGTCTGCTGAAAAATTATTTCCTTTCAGAGCTAAGTAAATCCTAATGGTTTAAATCCATCTTTTACATGTGTTTGGGGGCAGGGGGAGATGTTTGTTTATTTATTATAGGATACACTAGCTAGCTGTCTGGGTTCCCCTGGCAGAGAGCAATGCAATAAGAGACCCCATTCAAAACTAGTATTAGCAGTAGACCGAGGCTACAGGGAGCAATCTGCAAATTTCAGAATGTACTGATGTGAAGGTTGCCAGATTACCTTTTTTTTTTTTTTTTTTTTTTCTTTGGCATACACTTTCAGTGTAATTTTGGCCTGCACAATTGCATTTGTTTTTGTTTATTTGCTTGTTTGGTATTTTACCTGCAAGGCACTGGGTTTGCTGCAGGGCAGGGCTTGAGAATTTCGCTGACACAGAGCACTCGGACTAAACAGTGAAGACAAATCTGAGTGTTAAAGAGTGGCCTCACGTTGCATTTTGTCTTTTCCCTGAGCCAAAGTTTATCTGGGTCATTCAGGAAAAAATCTTGATTGACCACAAGCAGCATCAACTTTAAGTTCACTTGAATTCTTGCAGAAAGCTTTGTTTTTAGCTGTTGACAATTAAGACAGCTATTTGAAAACCATTTCTGGAATGGATTTTGGCTTACTTTGAGGTATTGTGTCTCTGCAGAGAAAGCAGGAGCAGATCCTACAGGAATCCTACAGGGCCCTGCTGGTCACAGCACTGCTGATAGGCTATTATGATCCAGCAGTGTTGGCTGTGTGTTGCGAAGATCCCATGGGATGGTCATAGCTTTAAGCCATCTTTGCATCCTGCTGCTCTTGGATTAGTCAACTAACTACTGCCCAAGCGTATGTCAGCCTTCCTGGGTTGAGTTACTGGAAGCAGTTGTAGGGCAGTGGGAGAAAAGAAACAAGCTCAGGCAGTCTCAGGTCTTCCCTAGCCCCAGCTGCCTGCTGTGTGCTCCCATGTACAGCTACAATGAGTCCTTATAGTCTTGAGGTCATTGGACTCATTGAAGGGGATTTCTTTCATTTGAGTTGAGTGGGCTGTAAATAAACTCTGCAGTATGCTTTCCTTCTCTGTCATTAACTTTCCTTTCTTCCTGAAATTACAAATTATTTGGTGAAACCTTTTTTTTTTTTTTTTTTTTAGATTTGTTTCTTACCTCATTCACTTTCTCCAGCAAGGGACAGCCCCTTTGGATGGAGAGAGCAGTGAGCTTTGAACTGAAGTGAGCAGCTTCTCTCTGCAGAGAGGAAGGACCTAGAAGCCACGAGTGGTGCTTTGTACCACCCCAGTGTCTCTAGGGTTGGCTCTCCTCCCTCTCCCTTCTGTCCCCAGAGAGGGGGCCTTCGCATGTTGCAATTCCCACAAAAGCCTCTTTACTCCTGCTTTAATTTTCATCATTTATTTACATACATTATCTTTTTAGAAAAATCTGCACGATGTGCCCTGAGTGCACCTATGTATTTTTGAAGAGCTTTTAGCTGATTCCCTTGGTGCAAGCAATGAGATTGATGAGTGGAATAAAGACCCGTTGAAATAGAGAAGTAAGAGGTCATTCGTTACCCTATGCCATCACATACTGTTTGGTTTCCAGCTATTAAGAATACATGAGATACAGGGCTGTTGAAAGTGGACACGCAATCCTTACTTTTATACTGACATAGACTCTAACCCATGCAACTTAACAGCGTCCTAAAAGTCCTGCTTGTATTTTATGGGCTCCCACTTTGAAGCATGATACTGTTAGCACTCGAGATACAATGGGCATTAAATTTCAGCACTTGTTAAATTACGAATAATTGTCTCCATACTGCTCAGTTTTATGTCAGGCAAGAGCAAAGTAATATTTCCACATTAATCAGTGCTTAATCAGAGCTCACTTGTGCTCTGCCTGTGGAGTGACAGAATACACTCAAGTTCCCCATTATATTTCAACAGCTATTTGGGATTTGCAGATATTTATTCCCGGCTAAGGAAGTTGGAGGACTTCAGGGTGACCTGTTGGAAACGTGTGGGAACGTCTCTCAATAAGCAATCTGTGACTGCTTTGGCTGAAGGTAAAATTTAGTATCCAGGCAGGCCAGTGGTGGAATAAAGGCATGCTTTCTTCCCTTCTCCAGCACGGGGAGTCGGATTTGGAAGGTGAGGGTGGAACAACGCTGACACTGTTCCTGACACCAGTCTGCCTCCCCTCTGGTAGTTTTCCACAGGGGCAGAGTAAGCTGAGCAATCTGTGGAGGTGAAGCAGGCCTTTAAAGGAAAATTATGTGCATGAGGAAAAGAAAAATAAGGCAAGGTAGCAGCTCCCAAGCTGGTATCATTGCTGTGTGCCTTCAGTCAGTCTCCAAGCAACCAGCAACGTAACAAGGACACAGTGAGTCAGGCTCAAACTGTGCCATTTCTGCACCTTCATGTGAAGGTCTGTATATATTCATCACTTTAGGTCCTATCTGTGCTTCTTTTATCCACACTTTTTTAAAGACAAAGAGTTGGCGAGCTCCTG
Source organism: Alectoris magna (assembly GCA_030625065.1). Lineage (NCBI taxonomy): Eukaryota > Metazoa > Chordata > Aves > Galliformes > Phasianidae > Alectoris > Alectoris magna. The sequence goes on from CM060560.1 coordinate 143,994,508, forward strand.
GTTGCCCAGCATGGTTGCTTCTCAGCCAGATCTCCAGCTGGAGTGCTAGGCTAGGGGCAGGTGTCCTCGCTTTTGCCAGGCCTCCCACAGCCACCCTCAGAGCCTGAAGCTCCTTTGCCAAGGTCTCCTTTGCATCTGGTGTCTTTTCCAAGGTGTGCACTGAGTCTTGGTCTTCCTCCTGTAGATCTGCAGCCTGCCTTTGCTCTGAAAGTCAAAGCTGTGCAGAGATGGATAATGATTTGCAGGTGAAGAAAAGTGCTAGACCTTTCCATTGGCACAGAGAGGCTAAGTGTGACGTGTGGGGTGCATTTGGGTATATTGCCCTGTTTTCATGGTGCTGTTGGCAACGCCTGGCACAGGCTGTATTGCTCTGCTGAATGCTTTCTCTTGATGGCCACACTGTTTACTGCTGGGCTATAGGAACACATGCCCTGGTAGCTCCATCTTCACTGCATTGCTGGAACCAGTTCAGCATAGGTAATAATGGAATGCTTCATGGCAGAGAGGAAACTACTGAAAGAGAATACTGTTGCAAAATAGGAGTGAAGGAAATTTCCACTGGCTGTGCACAAGCCTCGCTGGGTATGACCTTCAGCAGGGTTGTTCGATGCCCCAGTATTATTCTTTCAGAAGACTGGCAGTTCTTTGTGACATTTATTTTCTTCACAATCGGAGGACTTGGGAGGCAGTTGATAAATTTAAGGGATTAGAAGCAGAGTTCTCATTATTTTGCCTCTGGGAAATGATTGCAGTACCTTTTAGAGTTTCATCCCCGGATTTATGTACTTGAGGTCCTTAGGTTTGTAGAAGAGGAGGAAAGATAGAAAAACTGGGACAGGAAAGAGAGATGCATTGACCTAAGTTTTATGTGCTTCACCTTGACTGATTTCCCACCTCCTTGTGGCAACCACAGGACGAAGGCTTCTGCAAAGGCTTCCAGGCATGGAGGAGCTTGGCATATTTACCTCAGGCCTCACTTCTTGAGGCCATTCCTGCTCTGCACCCTGCACAGTACTGCTATGATGGCAGCTCCAGTGCCTTGACCAGCCCAAAGGGCTGTGCAGAAGCAGGCAGGACTCAGGCTCTCTGCTGTCCCTCAGGCCCCAGCTTGCTTCTCAGTTGCCTCCAGCTCTTGTAGCACAAGGCCTGTCAACCAGCTCCAGACACAAAGAGCAGGAAGAAAGAAGAAAATCAAACATAAAAATTGTTTGCTTCTACTCGTTATTCCCTTCATGTTGGTAGTTGCAGTGGGCTAGTAAGAAATGCTGAAGTAAATGTACCACTGTTAAATTTTAATAAAGATGGCTGTCCGAGCACTGAAGATCCACATAAAGATCCGTTTTTACAGTATGCCTGTAAAAACAGTATGCTCTTCTTCACAATATGTCCTGGCCTGGAGCTAACGAGTCCAGCCAAGACACCATGGGGAAAGTCCTCCTCTGCCAGCAGTACAGGGAGTGCCCGTGTTACAGCACAGCCTCAGTGGCTTTGTGGTGGAAAAACTCACTGCATCGCAGACACTGTTGCTCTTGCAAAGGGAGGCAGGAATACCTTGACAAAACCTCAGGATTCTGGCATAGATGAAACCCAAGGCTGAGCTCCTTGTAGGGCGCCCTGGCATTGCTGTGTTAGCTTTTAATGGAAATTAATCATCAGGCTCTCACAGTAAACACAGTGGTATGTGTCCTCTCCTTGCCAGTGCTGGACTGAAGAATGGCCACAACAGCTCTAGCATGTCATCTCTCCAAGGATAAATGCCCCATTTTCACAGAGGATATAGTGGCTGAGACCCTGGTCTTGATTTAAGTAATCCCTAGGTCTGTTCATCTGTATGCTTGGCATTATCACCCATCTGCCTAAAGTTTAGCATGTTGTTTTCCTGAGTTGATTAGTTGTTAGGTTTGTTTTGGACTTGCGATTAAAAAAAAAAAGGCTTTGTTGGGTGTTTTTTTTTTCTTTCTGGAAAATAACAGTGCTTTTAAGGAAAATAACATTTGTCCAAACGGAAAACATAGCTTACTTTAAAATGCCTTGTTGTGAAGTTAACTCAAAATAGATGTTAACCTGGCCATCTAGATCCAGACCTAAAGGTTCACATTTATTTGGTAAATGCTGCTACATGCTCTTATAGTTTGCTAGAAAAAGGATTGCTATAGTTTACCTTATGTTTTCATTACTTCTTTCCCTCCTCCCCCATTCTTTACATTCACCTTTGGTTCATACTTTCTATAAAAATAACCCTAATTCTCTTCTGCTCTGGATAAACCAGTAACTATTATAAACTGGAAGAAAAAGGCCCTTTCATATTGTTGATATTTGATGTTTGCTTAATTTCAGTAGGGCTTTCTAAAGGTGTAATGCAAGTAGGGTTTATTACTATTTGAGTCTTTAATTGCTGTAGTAATATTTTTTTACAGCTCCTTATTTTTATGTTTAAGGGTCCCCAGGCACTTTGATTTATTGGCATTGGTGAATGATTGATAAATGATTGAGGTTAAACAGAAAAACTGAAGGCATTGTATGAAATATAAATGGTGCCAGAATGACCACGCAGGACCCACCAATATATTTAATGATACCTACAACACAGCTGCTACAAGCTACAGCCAAAGCTACCACAAATATCAACTGTTCCCTGGGAAGGGAGAAAAAAAGCGTAACAACAATAAGAGTGTTTTCTTTCCTGATAATCAGGAGAAGTGTGGTTGGTTCTGTTGCAGACCAGCTTTTCATTTCAGTGTCTCATGGTGTTTATTTCTGGGATATCATAACCACAGAAGAAAGGAAGGTTACAGGCAGGCTTTTCACATGCATCTGAAGCAGTTAGGCACCTCATATCTTTAGTGTTTCAAAAGGAACTGGTTATTTTTATCTCTTTTGTTCCTTTGGAATTGCAAGTGAGGGTCTCTGTTTCAGGCTCGGTGCACACACAGAACTGACACTGCCACACATCAGTATTCTGTTTACATGCAGATTTTGGGCTCAGGTGCCTGACAAATTGTGTGTATCTTATATTACTTACATTTTTGTCCTGTATCAGGAATGGCTTACACTTGGCAGAGTAAGAAGTAGTAGGTGTATGTTCCTGGGTAAAGCAGATGACATTTGGAGCTTTTAAAGCCCCTCATCTTCTTTCTTCTGGTTTGCAAGTAGTAACTCCTAGGGCAGGCTGTGGTGTATAGTCTGGTGCAGGGTAGACCCCTGCTCCACCACTGTCCCTATCCTCAGCCACAGGATCCCCCCTTGTCCCAGATTTGGCAGCAGTGAAGCCATGGGATCAGCTAGGTTGCCTCACCTCGGTGTCTGTGTCCCGTCAGTGAGCTGATCTGACCCACCACACTGCAATGCCAGGCAGGGAAGGAAAAGCAGGACTACCTGATCCAGCAGAAACCCTACATTACACTGAATGAAGCATGACACAGACCTGCAGCTGGGTGCTGGAGCAAGCCCAGCTATGGCATATGTTTGCAATCAAAAAGTTATTAAAAATTCACATTGACGAGTAACTCGGCTTGAGTCTGTGAAATTGTGCGCTCTGGCCAGCGTGGTAGCCCAGCCTCATTGCTCCTGGTAATCTTTCCTAATCCCGTGAAGCTGCAGGAGCTGGGAGAAGGATACTTGTTTTGGCTGGATTTTCATTTTCTCAATCTTTAGGGAATGATTTACCTTCCACCAGCATTGGCACAGATGTGTGCTGAGGGGCTTGGCTCTGAATGTCGTCTTCCTCAGTCTGCATTTTGGTGAAACTCAATGTTGGGGAGGAAAGGAATAGTTAATTATGTCTGTACATTAATCACATGACCAGTGTAATCATCTGGTTTGGACTCTCTGATTTTAGTTTATGAATATAGAGGTCATTAAAAGGGTTGCATGGTCAAGAATATCTAGCAGATCTAAAGCAGATTCTTACAAAATTGCTGCTAGGACCTTGTGATGATCCCTCTCCATATCAGTAATTCTCCCCATCTTGTGCTAGATATGGGTGCTGCCCTTGACTGGGGCAAACTGGGCAGAGATGGCGAGAAGAGAGCGGTGAAGCGCATGCAGGTAAGGAGTGTTGCAGAACAGCAGCAACCCTGGCCCCATGCAGACACTGGTGATGTGGAGCAAGGCACATGGCAGTGTATGATGGGTTAGGTCAAGAAAGGTTTATTATGGGCTTGTGCAGCGCCCTGGCAGTAAAAATAACTTGATACCAAAAGAGAAACAAATTAGATGTTGGGGTAATTCACAGTTGGCAACCACACTTGCACTTCAGTGTGCTGGGATTGACAGATGCTGTGGGTTTTCTGTGAGAGTCTGTGCCACTTGGCAGTGTCCTGGGCTTCACTCTGGACTGCAGAGAGCTGGGCATTTTCCACTAAACATGTCTGTCTGTCCTGCCCTTCCCTTACAGGCTGTGTCACCAGTGGCTGCTTCTGAGGGACTGGGCTCTTTCTAGTGGCCTCCTGTAAATAGTGTTTCCCTCCTGCTGTCCTGCATGGCAGCTTTTGCCTAAGGCAGAGATGGAACTTAAACTTATGCTGCATCACTTATCAGAATCTTCATGCCACCCTTCTGCCAAAGGTGCAGACAGCCCTTGAAGGAGGCAGAGAAGTGGGAGAAGGTGATGGAGAAGTCCATTTCCACTGCATCCAAGGGAGCAATTTTACCTTGGAGCAGTTGCTTAAGGAACCAAGTTATTAGCGACTTCTCTGTGGCATAGCAGTCTTTGGAAAAATGAAAATCATTAAGCAGTCAATCCTTGTTCAGAGTCGAGCTTTAGATAAATAAGTAACTCTTGAAGGCACAATTTTGTTAATCGCCGACAATTACATACTTTGTTTTTACATTAGGCCAGCTGTGCTGAAAGTTCCTGTGCCTCTGGTGCATTTTCCATTTTTTAATGGGCTTGGTATTCAACCTCAACAATCAGGAGCTTGTTTTTATGTTGGAAAGAGTTCATTGTGTGAACTTCAAAATTAACTCGATAATTTTAGCTCCTTGGTATTATTTGCAGGGTTTTGTTTGTTTGTTTATGAATCCCTTCTTCCTTCACTTTGGTTTTTCATGTACATCCTTTTTTTTCCTTTGAGGTTATTTTTACATGACAAACACTTTCTTGATCCCAGAATGAGATGCTTCTGGTTTGGATTAGTGCGGATCTGAAAAACTTGGCCGTATACTTTTGGAATATTACACAATTTGATAAGGTGTGAAAGTACGTTTTTATACTTTCATTTGCAAGTCAGAAAAATGCAGAGTAAACCAATTTCTGAGTTTATTTACTTTTGTACGTTTACTCCGGCATGCAAACTAACCTCACTTTTGGGATGTGGGACAAGGACAAACACAGGACTGTGTAAGTGAAATGGGTGTGTTTGCCACATCTGAACATGTGGTTCTCAAAGTTTGGGACGTGTAAAAATATGCAGTAAAAATACTGATGTCGTGTGCCAGTCTGAGAGTGTCTCTGAAGGGTGGAGCTCCAAAATACAAGTATAGCGTTTAGATTTCTTTCCTTTTTATATTTGCTTCTTTGGAAAAGGGAATCGGCACTAAAAGAAAACGTAACGATTGCGTTCTTTCCTCTGAACTAGATATGGAGGAAGCGTGCAGTAGCCGTGGGCACCATGACTGTAAGGTGCAGAGTACACTGGGGAGAACAGGGTAATGTCAGCTCAAAGCACTGAGCTGGGCTTCGCAGGGGTAAAACAGGCAGAGAGATACCGGCACTTCTTCATGTCAAATCATAGTGACTGCACTTCTGGTGAAGTTCTGATAAGTCAGGCCCAAAGCAGCTGGACAGGAGGAGAGCAAGCAGATGGCTGCTTGATGCTGTGCATCCCAGTGTGTCCCAGCCACACTAGGCTGCTGCTTAGACCTCAGCAAATGTCTCTTGTCTCGTCAGCACCACTGTGTGTTTCAGGAGGTGCAAAAAGTGCATTTAATTCTCCAAAGTACAGGACTGCATGGGCCCGGGAAAGATCATCCAGGATCTCTCCCAGCCTAGCTCAGCAATGGTAAGTCAGCGTAGGCTTGTGGTGGTTGGACTGGCTAGTCATCTGGGGTGGTCATTGGTGAATTTGTGGAGATGTGCATGCAGTGAGTTTGGCATACTGGTTGCTCTCTCAAAGCCTCAGCGGAGCTAGGCACTATCTGGCAGCTTTGCCATCTTGGTGAGCACAGAGCCCAGGTTAGTACTATAGGGTGGTGGCAGGGAACAGTAGGGAGGTGCATTACTGTGCCTTCTGTCACTGCTTCCTTCCCCTAGTGACTCTCAACAAAACCTAAATAACATCAGCGCCCTGTTGAGAGAGGAGCTGACCATATTACAGCAGCAAAGTTTTGTGGAATAACTCTTCTTTCTTTTTCATACCCAGTGCAGGAAGTTAGTGCTCTTATATCTGAGTAATAAATGTATGTTTTTCTAAGATACTCCATAAAATGAAACCTGTGGTGGATCTGGTCCAAAGCCCATTTCAGTGAATCACATGGACTCCCACGAATCCAGTGGAGTTTATGAATCGAGCCCTATAGCTTTCAGTAAATTACTAACAGAGAATACTGTTTTACTGTTGATGGTGAACCACTTGCTCTTAGATAGCAATTAGAAAGGGAGCAGTGCCTTTAGTCAGTGCTCTTCTCTGCCCCTTGAGCAAAGTAATGTCTGTGGGTTGGAGCAGAGTTTTTGGAATTTCAATAGTTAACCATTTAGTGGAGAAGCTTCAGTGGCTTTTTCCTTCTCCTTACCCAGTTTTTACTGCCTAACGTTGCAAACCTCTACTTCGTGACTGAAGGTCAGAAGAGTGGACATGTGTTTGTGTGAGAATCATAGAATCATAGAATGGCCTGGGTTGAAAAGGACCACAATGATCATCCAGTTTCAACCCCCCTGTTACATGCAGAGTCGCCAACCACCAGACCAGGCTGCCCAGGGCTACATCCAGCCTGGCCTTGAATGCCTCCAGGGATAGGGCATCCACAACCTCCTTGGGCAACCTGTTCTACTGCATGAGGGAGGGAGGAAAATTACCTCTCTTTCAGTTTACCAATGGGGCAGGATTCATGGCTATTTTTTCTGACTTAACTAGACCGTGGAGATACCACTCCAGTTGTAGAGGTCTGCAGGCAGTCGGTGCTGAGTTCCTCCCAAGTTTCAGGTTAACTTAAAGCTTAACTGATACTAACAGAAGCTTTATTTTACTGACACTAATTCATATTCGAGGACTCTTAGATATTTGTGAGGGGAAACGCTTTAACCTAAAAAAAATCATGCTTTAACTTCTCTGCTTTGCCTGTTCCCTGGGGGATTCCTCCAAGCCTTTCTAGCCTGCTGTCATCCTGAATTGCTGGCACACTCCATAAAGTTATGGTCAGAACAGAGTGCCTTTCCTCCAGGTCCCCGTGGAGACATGTAATCCCTCTCCCCCTTGAGTGGGAATGTTGCCAGTCCTCTGTAAGGAAAATCCATTCCCAGTCTACAGAAGAAAAAATGCTCATCACCTTATGGTATTTTTAGATATGCTTCTAAACCTGTCTGTTGCTTAGGTGTAGGCTACCTCTTATCCTGTGCTTTCTCAGCTCCTGACTCACAGAGACCTTGATGAAGCTTTGGGTATTACGGGGATCACAGGTATCAACATCTTTCCCAAGTAATGGAAAATCATTGCCTGCATCTCCCACACTTGAAAATCAGGTAGCTTTACAAATAACCAAACTGTAGAGAGATCTAAGGGTTGTCTCCTTGGTGCCACTGACTTGTTCCTGTTGTATAATTTGCTCTTTGTTTGCTTTGAGCCCTCAGTCTGGGCACATCACGCTTGATACTTGCACAATTATACAGGAGGATGTGATGAGGGATAGAAAAGAAAATCATTTTACTATGATCTTACTTGATATTTCCAACCATTTGTTTTCTTGTTTGTTTGATTTTCTTTCTAAAGTAGTAATGAGACTGGTTTTGTCTTCTAAAGGCTTTTCTCCTCTCTTTCAGTACCAAGTGTAACAACTATCTCTTCAGCTGCTCTCCATCCTATCCATTTCCCATTCAGACTGTCAAATTGAGAAGTTGCTTCATCAAATCTGCATGCTGGAAATGTCACTGGGGCCCTCAAGTCATTCGATTGTGTGAGGATTTGTTCAAACTGTTTATCACTGACTCCTGCTCCAGGGGGACTGGTGTTTCAGCTGCTGCTGGCAAATGAGACTCCGACAGGCTGCCCGAGTCCGCTGGAGGCTGCAGCTCAAAAACGTCCTCTGCTGCCTTTGTTTTGGGGTTTCAGCGGCTTGTAGGTGATTAAGCAGACCTCTGACAAGGGAGCATTTGAATTCTCCAAGCTCCATGTCCTTCCTTTACTGCCAGCAGCATAGCTGGAGGTACGCTGCCGCACAAGCAGTCCTAAACCTCTCCTTTGTTAGAAACAAAGCATCACCCGGGGCAGGGAGTGTTCTTGGGCTGAATGGTCTTATCACCTGGCAGCCATGCTGGGAGGCACGCTGGTGGGTCTTGCCCATTGCACAGCATTGGTGTTTGGCAACCCTCATTGGGGTGCTTCACATCTCCGCTTGCCTGGGCACCTTGGTGACCTCTGCACCTGGCCTTCCTCACATGTTAAATGTGGGTGCATGCTGGAGTCAGAGAGGCACTGGGAGAATAAATACCATGTTTCTAAAGCGTGGTGAATAATGGACATGTTTAGGTGGGTGTTACTTTTATGACCCCTATTGACATAAACAGCAGTTCTCTGTTTGGAAAATAGTGTCATCACCTAAGCCTTGAAGTGAACTTTCTCTCCTGCAGTTACGTTGGATGTGCTGTCAGGTAGCATTCCTCCATTTATTCATCTTCCTTTCTTCTCATACCTAGGGACTGAGCAAAGCACCCACCGGACCCTTAATCAGCCAGTAGCAGTAACACTGTTTTTCTTTTATATGACCTCACAATGTGAGGAACTGAACAAAGCACTGCTATTAATTTGTAACACTTAATAAAGCCTGTGAGATAGTTGGTAATTATTACACTGATGGAAGCAGAGAGATGGAGATTCAGAAGGGGCTGGCGGCTGTGCGGTGTCACAGAAGCTTGCAACAAACCCAGTTGTTAAATCTCATGTCTTCTGGCTCCCAGTCCTTATTTCCAGCAACATGTGGAAGAAGACAGAAAGCAGACTACCAAACTAACAAGCTTTTCCAAAAAAATGGATTTGGACATCTGTCTTTGTTAGTGATGATCCTGTCTACAGTGCCTCCCTCAGAGGCTGAGGCCCCAGGTAAGAACAGCCTGTCTGCCCAGGGGGGCCTGCGGCCTACAGGGCTTCCCAATGCAATTATCTGCTCTTAAAGACCTCTTTGATAGCTGTTTATAGCACTAAACAGGGAAAACCTAAACACAAGAGAAATGATGCTTAAAACTACTCTTTGGAAAAGTGCAGCAATCTGGTCCTTCTGGCTTCATGTGGATTGGCATGGTAACAAGCATCATTTCTCCCTTTATTACCTTCCCCCCCAACTTAAACTTTACGTCTGCTATAAAATGTTGTTTGACTGTCACATCCCTGGCATGATGATGTATTGCGGCAGTAACACAATAGGGATTGGAAGTGTCTGGAACGGGGGAGAGATCTTGGGAGCAAATCCAGAGGTGAAACCAATGGAAGATTTATTTTGCTCCCGTGCTCGCTTGCTGTCTGGAAGAAGGCTCTGCTGCAGCACCACTGAATCACTCCTTATAGCCAAGTTTTATATTAATAGCTGGCTGGAGTCAGGCTTGGCACAAGCAAGTGCTTTATTTCCTTCTGTCTGAGACACGCATTAACCTTGTTCTTTCATATTAGAGGGTCAGCCCCGATTTATCCAAACAGCCCAAAAAGCTCCACTCTGGAGGCTGGGCTGTGATGAGCCCTTGCACCCTCTTCCCATCCCATGCAGCTTCAGCCCTTTCGCTGCCAGCCACAGCACAGTGTCACCTGGCCCTTGTGTGCTATGGGGACATCTCTCCTCAGCCTTGAGGCATGCTTGAAGTCAAAGTTTAAGACTGTCTCCTGTCCTTCCAGAGTGAAATGTCCTTCCCATGGACTTCTGCCTGACTTCTGTCCACTAAGAGGGACAGACCCACTTCCCTCACATTTAACCTTGGCCTAACCCCATCCTCAGGTGCTAACCTGATGTAAGGAAGGGTGGAATGGATTCTGTCGTTACCTAGTGTCTTATCTTCTGTGCTGACTGGAGTCTTGCAAAAGGTGATAACAAGATAATTTTGCCTCAACTGAGGCTCTCTAAGGCTGATGGAAAACGTGTTTCTCCCTGAAACTCATAGTCCAGTCCTCAAGAACCTCATTTTCCCACCACTGTTGAAAAACAATAAAAAAATCATGAGTTAGGTCTCCTGAAATCATACATTTTAAAATAAAATACCCAAAGATGTGTTTGCTTTTCTTTCCTGTTCAGTTTTTGGGTATGGAGATGTGCTTTTCACATCTATGTGACAATAAGCATCAATAAGCATCCTGCTTTCCCCCACCTCAGGTGAGAGCCTCACTTAGGAAAACCATCCAGGCAGGTATGTCATCCAAGCAGGTGTGTCATCTAGGCTAGGATGTCTTCTCCGTAGCCTAATACCTTCTCCTAGCCACTAAGGCTGCAAGGACATATTGTTGTTAGGAAGCTTGTTATACATTTGAAGCAGTTGGCAGCAAGGCATTCCCAGACCTAACCGTCTTCAAAATGTGGCCTATATTTGAAACGCTCAAATGAATTCAAAACATAATTTTCTTGGACGTCAAGAGAGCACATATAAACTGGCTCTGACAGAACCACTGGTCTTTTGTAAATTGAACCTTTGGAGATTCACACAGCTCTAGCGGCTAAATTATATCCAGTACATCTCTCAAGTGCAATCTGACTTTGACAAAACCGGTGCAGTCAAAAAGAGTAATTGTTTTTATTGCTAGTTTTATTCTTATTTTGTCTGGATTGGCTACAGGAAGGAGTTGTGCTTCAAAATGAATGAATGTTCCAGTAATTCCTAAGATACCGAACACAATCTGCAAATGATAAAGCCAGTGAAGTGGTGCAGGTTGTGCCCAACGCACAGGGAAGTCTACAGTGGGTTTGCTCTTTCAGACCTCAATCATTCAGTTTTATGAGCACAAACTGAAGCCTCTGCAGACTTAAGAGGGGCAGAGTGTGCACGCAATGTCGAGCTCTCAGGCCCTTAATAGGCTTCATAATGTTTTGCAGCAATCCATGGAGTATGACTGCTCTGCTCCCTGGAGCAGCATCTAGCAGGTCGTTTGAATTGAAACAAATGACACATAGAAATCACTCCTTCCTGCTCCTGAAGGATTTCAGGCAGTCTTGCTTTTATTTGTTTGTTTGTTTATTCGTGGATTTAAAAGAGGAAGGTATTTCAGCACTCTTGAAAAGCAAGTACCCAGCAGGACCAGGAACAGCCTGAATGGATGCTGGCAGGCACAGGGCGGTTTTCCTCCTGCTGCCAAAGCCCCCCAGGCCTTGCTGACAATAGTCCTATTCCTGTCCCATGCCCCTCCAGAGCAATGAATGAAAATGGCACCTCTGTGTTGATTTGCTGTTGTTGTTTCTTAAACATATAGCAGCTATGTGTTTAGTCTTTATTAGCCACCATTAAAAAGTAAATGAAACAAGGAACAACAAATGAAGCTTTTATTTCAAGCAGAGCTGGGTTAAACAAATGATCAGTCCTTCAGATGGAGGAGGGAATGTAGTGCTTACAAAAAACAGACCAGAAAATACACAGAACTGCTTTAGGAAAAAAAAAAAAGCACAACTTTGAGACAGTGGGGAACAAGGAGTTATTCAGTGGATCAAGTGATAGACGCAAATGAGGGGGATAAGGGGTGCACGACCTTGTGTCGAACAGAATTTCATTCTAAATACCTCAGCTTAAGCCTCTTTATTGGGAGGGAGTTTATACTGAAAAAGGCAGGATATATTACTGTGAGTATCAGCAGTGACAGGGCATAAAGAGCAGCAGTGTTTGATCAGGCTTTCACAGGTAATGTAATGTTTCCACTAGGAATTAAGCATAAAATTCTTCTGCGTTTCATAATGCAGAGGAGGGCAGAGGGGGGAGAAACTCGTAACAAACAAAGGCGTAATGGATGTTTGCAGCTCAAAACAGCGCACTAAAAAGATGCGTAATACTGTTATTGCTTTATGGAGGTAAGGCAAAACGCCTATCTGTGCAGAGTGATACAGCCGTATGCTCTGTGAAGCCCAGGACGCAGTGCTGTGGTATTTTTTAAAGCTTTAAAGACAACTGTAAATGCTTAAATGAGGCAGTGATGGCATTATCAGTATTACTACATAGCTAGTGTGCTCAAATCAAGAAGAGAACATGCACTGTGTAAATTCAGAGCGAGGAGTTTCCCTCTTATGAGTTGTACATGCTTGGAGCTGCACAATCTGAACAAAGAAACCACGTTATGGGCAGCCTGATGGAGATGCAGGGCTGTGGCAGGAGTTCTTCCCAGGCTCCCAGCACAGCCCAGAGCAATGCACCACTGATAACTCCTGTGCTCCTTGCTGTAGCTGCACTTCCAGAGAACTAAAAAATGACCACAAGGAAGGCTGCAGGCTTGCAGAACCCACCCGTTCTCTCTTGATGATCCTTGCCTGTAAAAACGGGAAAAAAAGGAAGCACCGAATGCATTCTTTTGAATACATGAATGATTTAAGGCTTGCAAACTGAATTTGCAAGCTTTGGAGGGAAGCGTGCAGTGAGAGCACACTTCTAAAGTATATTTTTAAGTGTATGTTTTTAAATCACAATGCTGCGTACGTAGCCTGTATCAAGTCGATAACAGGTTTGCTTCAGTATTTCACAGATTTTAGAACAACTTGGTAGGTTGACCATCAAGTCTTTCCCTGCCTGCAGATTAGCAAATAGCCAAACCTCACAGCTCAGCCCTCACCCCCCCTATCCCTCCCCCCCCCCAAAAAAAGATGTTTTGCTAAGCAGCAGAGTGTATGAATCTCTTGAGATATCCAAGCTAGCTCTCGAAGGACTAAATGAAGCCTGGGAGTCAAATCATGACATGCACCATAGCAGATTTAATGGGATTTTGCATGAGTACAGTTATTTCATAGAATCATAAAGGTTGGAAAAGACCGCCAAGATCATCTAGTCCAACCACCAACCCATTCCCACTATGCCTACTAAACCGGGCTGACAGCTTTGGCATCTGGTATGGTATTGGGCTGTGTAGAGGCACCACGTCTCTAGAGATCATGGAGATGGAGACATTCTGAGAGATATAGCCTTTCTAAGACTGAATTAGGATATCCACAGTCAGTGGATTTCGGTCCATGTAGTTCCTGGTCCATCCCTGCACTGGAAATCTCAGCCCAGAGGAGCCCCTCCAGTTCCCTGCAGGTGTTTCTGCCTCAGCAGGATTCACAGAGCATCTTCTCCTTCTTGCCCTAACTGTCTCAAGTCATATCTATCTGATATATATTGATAAGATATATCAAATATATCTTAGCACCATGGTTTTAGATCTGTAAGGGAACAGCAGAAGGCACCAGAACAGTGACTTTGGAAAAAAGGTCTCTGCCTCGAACACACTTGGTGGTATGAAGATGTAGTGGATTTTTTCAGAGCAGGGAAGTAACAAGAACTACCAGGGGAACCTGGATGCTTTCTGGGTTTTGTTTTTTCTTCATGATCGCTAAGCAGGCTCCTGGATCTCTAGAAGTGTTTTCTGGCACTCATACATTAAACTTTCTGAGTTTAACATTGAATTATTTGAGCTGGCATTTGACTTTCACTGGAGTACTTTTAAAGAATTTCTTTGGCTAGTCAAACTCATACGCTAAAAAAGGAAAAAAGCTAAAATGCACAGTGAGGGTTGTAGGATGGAACGGCAGACCAAAATAGATTGAAAGCCAACAAATGGCATTCAAGCTTGTTCATAGGCATGTAAGTAGCAGTATGGGCTTCAGCTGAAGCTCTCCATAGGGTGTAACTGGATTGTCATCTAGAGACAGAGGAGATCCCAAAGGTGGGTATGTCTGATGATAATAAAGAAGTTAAATTTTCCTGCTCCAGAATGGAGATAGAATGGTGAACAGATGTATATAAAAATTTGGGCAACATCCTGCCCATGAAGAAGTTATAAGCAGCCTTTTTGTTAGGTACAAGTTACCTTGCTTTTGAACGCTCAGCTTGCATTTCTCTGCCTTTTAAAACAAAGTGCAGATTATTTCATCTTGACTTTAAAAATGGCCGGCGTATTTCCCTAGGTATGTCCCTACTCTTCTCTCTAAAGATTTCCATTTATAGTTTCTGAAATATTGGCAAGTATGCAGAAGATGTAGGCTGTGTTATTGCAAAACCCAGCACATGTCATCACCAAGTACTTACCATACAGAAACGTTAAAGTAGAAATACAGCTGGCTTGCTAGTAGTTGAGCTGAATAATTGATTTCTTCAGCTGGTTGGCCAGCCCAAAAAAATAACAGAAATTTATTTGAGGTCGAGGAAAGGAAGGGATTTCCCAACTGAAATGAAACCTAAAGTGAGGGGAGATTAAACATTTTTTGTTCCTCAGCCCAAGGTGTATTATTTTTTATGGAATAGAGAAGTAATTTTTATAGGATAGTTTTCCTTCTCTTGCCAGTCCTTTAATTCTATTAATTCTTTAATTCTGTTTTAAATTGATTAAATATCTTGGCTTCTTACCCACAAAAGCTTATTTCTTTTGTTTGAAATAATTTGTTGAATTTGTGGACAGGTTTGTATGGACTGAAGTGTATTTTTAAGAAAAAAGTTTTGCTGCTATAAATTTTCTCTACTTGGCAGCATTTCTGAAGTTCTTTCTACCTCCCTGGACATTAGGTATATCCTTCCTTTGCTTTGATTTCCTTAGAGAGAAGATAGGTGTGATTTGAATTGATTGATTGATTGATTGATTGATTCTAAGTACAATGAGCAGAATGATTTGGTGTGTTTCTGTGCTCAAGTTTTTGCTTGAAATCTTGAAACCTAGGATGCCCTTACCTTACAGTGTGTATGTTTCTGAATGAGCTAGGTCCTGACATAAGTTTCTGGACTTGCCACATAGAAAATGGTTGGACGCTATGATCTTCAGAGGTCCTTTCCAACCTCAATGATTCTGTGATTCTGTGTTGGGTCATCATATCTGCTTAGGGCTGTTAAGACTTCCATCCTATGATATTACACAATGAACATGTAGTAGTTTGAGCACTCGTTTGTTTAGTCAACTCTTTACAAGGGTAGATATTGGCAGGACAAGGGAAAATGGTTTTAAGTTGAGGGAAGAAAGATTTAGGTTGGATATCAGGGAGAAGTTCTTTACCAAGAGAGTGGCACAGGCTGCCCGGGGAGGTTGTGGATGCCCCGTCCCTGGAGGTGCTCAAGGCCAGGTTGGATGGGGCCCTGGGCAGCCTGGTCTAAGTATCCAATGTGGAGGTTGGTGGCCCTGCAGGTGGCAGGGGGTTGGAGCTTGATGATCCATGAGGTCCCTTCCAACTCAGGCCATTCTATGATTCTATGATTTAGGTTAAAAATCTAAATTAAATGAAGCAATGTCCTTTTACTTTAGCAAGGCATCACATCCCTATCACTGACACAAAAAGTTGATACTGTAATAAGCTGACATTCTAATGAATTGTTATCATGCATGCTATGAATAAAGAAGTAGAGCGCACATGCAGGTGCATAATTGCAGTTCTCAGCAAAGATAATTTCTAGAAACGCTTGCTCATTGCTGCTACCAATTTGACAGGAGAACAAGGGCATTCAATTTAATATGGCAGTGAAATGTAGCAAGAGGTGAGCAGTACAAACTGGTGGCAGATGGGACAATGTTTGGGAACATTATGCTAGTTTCTTGCTTTACTGCAGGATTTCTTGTGTTACTTTGATAACTGCATTGGCTTTATGGTCAGTAAATTTGGTTTTGGTATGAAGAACCTGTGGCATCATGTAGCTTTTATTACGGTGTTGTAGGAGTGCTTTGGGCTGCGCTCCTCTGTGTGTGATCACATGCCATCTTCCCAACCATTGCTTAGAAACTTTGCTATAATGCTTAGATTTTGTACAGGTTATCAGCATTCTATATTTATGATGTAAATCCCAGATTCTCAACACCCAGAAGTTGAATCTCCGTAGGTCAGTGAGTGGTAGCAAGTGAGAAATATCCTACTACTAGTATACAGAAGAAACACCCTTGATGTTTTAGGTCTTACTACTGAAGGCTTCTTCAGAGGTGCCCGAAGCAAAGTTATCAATAGGCATTTCTTGAAATTGCATGAAGGATTTTAACTTTGGTTGTATGAGCTTGCCAGGGCACTAAGGGTCATGGGCTGGACGTGTAAAAAAGGGAAACTTGACTGTTCAACATTAAGTCCCTGTAAGGCGTTTTATTGAAAGAGTTTTTTAAAATCCATTGAGCCTTCAAGTATGGAAAAATTGAAATCTTTCATCCTGCAAAACAAAAGCTTGGAAGAAAATTCTCCACAGGCACTGATATTGGAATGCGGAAAAGAAAAAGACCCACCAACCGTAATTGAGTTTTGGAGAGTTTTACAAACAGAAAATGTACTTAGAATTATATTTCACCATTTTTATTGATGTAGAGCTTCACTGTTTCTTAGTGATAGGTAGCAAATGAAAGAGTTTTTTTTATTTTTGTTTCCTTAGGCTACGAAGTAAGTGAAATGAAGTTCTTTGCCAATCCTTTTTATTATTTCCTCCATGAGAAAGAATAGGGTGCATCTGAGGGGGAATGGTTTTAAACTGAGGCAGAGGAGTTTTAGGGTAGATATTAGGAGGAAGTTTTTCACACAGAGGGTGGTGACGCACTGGCACAGGTTGCCCAAGGAGGCTGTGGATGCCCCATCCCTGGAGGCATTCAAGGCCAGGCTGGATGTGGCTCTGGGCAGCCTGGTCTGGTGGTTGGCGACCCTGCGCATAGCAGGGGGGTTGAAACTGAATGGTCATTGCGGTCCTCTACAACCCAGGCCATTCTGTGATTTTGTGATTCTATTGCTTGAAGTCCTGAAGTCAAGAGGTTCGGGATTTATTTAACCATAGCAGTAGGAGCAGAGGGCTCATTTGCATCTCGTATCCGCTTGAGTATAACCTGCTGCAGCTTGCGGACTGCCTGATCAGACATGACCTTGAATCATCATCACTCTGTGTTGACCCTTCAGTGCTTCTGAATTGAAGCTCAGAGGGCATGTGCAGAGATCTCAGTCCAATGTATTGCCTGGGTAAAAACACATTTAACCCCTCTGAATGCAGAACGTGGTGTGCTGCGGCCACTTCAACAGCCCCAGCTTTAGCAACCGTCCCCACTCCTCCTTCCTAGTCCTCAGCCCCAGGTTTTCTGTGTGCTGAAAACTTGTTTGCTCATCCTTTTGCATTTACAAAGTGTTGTTGAAGGAGTGAGGGTGGCGCTTTGTTTTTAGTTCCTCGCTGATACTTGCCAGGTCTGGGCTGTTAGAGCTGAGTGCAGAAACATCTGTGGGAGGAATAGCGGAGCTGGTTGGTATTGCTTTAAAAAACAAAAGAAAGGCCCAGCTACAATTCACCCGTGGGCCAAGGAACAAACGTGATAAATTGCAGCCCAGAGGGTAATTCTTCTGGAAAGGTAAAATCATCTAAAAATAGCACCTTAGAATGAAAGCGCTTCATTGACAATAACTACGGTGTTGCTACGGTGATGCTGGGGGAAAAAAAAAGATTGCTGATACTCAGACAGCCAGAGAACTGCTCCCCTTCCTGCCATAGCATGAATCAACTGCTAGTATTAAAATTACAGACAAATTTTGCATTATACTGCGATTTTTTCCTTGTCTGAATGCTTTTCTGCTCTATTGCGTGGCACGCAGACAAGTGAAAGACCAACGGAGAAGGGCTTGAAATGAAGTTTATTGGTCACCTCGGTGCAATCTGCTTGTGTTCTGTCTCAAGTGGAGTTTGATGCCATCTCTCGAATTCAGAGCAGCTTGCTTCAGGAGCAGAAAGCCCACAGTCGGGATGAGACCCAAAGAAAGCAGCTTGCTGGGGCTGTTGACAGCTTTTTTTTCCCCTGCGGCAAGTAAAAGAGGTAGTGCTGGTGCAATCCTGAGCCTTTTGTTTCAACAAGATCCAGTGAAACAACTCATGAGGTGCACACTGCCCTGCTTTATGAAGGTTATGAGAGACGAGAAAGTTGACACTGCATTTCTTTTGAGAAAACACAGTTTGGCAGTAAAGAGTTTTTCTTTCAGTGTACATACCAGCCATAGAGAAGCTGTCGAATACCCTTTTGATATACTCAGCCCATTCAGGTCCAATCTGGGGGATTTGGAATGCAATACGGCTTCAAAACAGTTGTGACTCTGCAGAGACTCTATTTGCGGGCAAGGAAAGCTTCACAGTCTTTTCTGTGGCAGCTGAAACCTACTTAAGCGTCTGCCTTAGGTAAAACTGGTAAATGGCTCTGTTTACACAGCAGCTGCATCTCAAATGTGAGCTGTACAGCTGGCAGCAGACCAGTTGCAATGTAGATGATATTTTAATTTCCCCATCGAATGCTGTCTGTAATTTGCGGGGCTTTCCTTAGACAAGCGAAGTGATACTAAAGCACACAGTGGGTACTATGTAATATTTTCTGCCTTCATTGGAGAGCCCGCAGTGTGCCGGTTACACTGTAGACAATGTTGTATGAAGTGAAAGAAAAATATATCCTTGTGTTCTTGAAATTACATTCAATTTCTAAGTGCGTGTAGAGCTCCTGTCTCGTGATTTTTTTCCATGTTGATGTTGGGTTAGAGCCAATAGTGTTAAAAAGAAATCCTTTTTATATGTCACCAACCCCTACCGAAAGAAGATGCAGCATCAAGGTCAGTCTCATGGGTTTTAGCAATGGTACAATTCAGAGGACTTGTAGCTCTCTAAAGCTAAGAATTAGATTTTATGGGGGGTGATTTTAAGAGTGGGCAGCTGGCAGTGGGGGAGGATGGGATGTTAGATGGCAAAGGAGCATCATTTAATTAACAGTCTTCCCCTGTCTTTGCTCCAGAACAATTCCTGGGCCTCCAACTGCACTGAATTCAGAGGAGGTGGCAGCATCAAAGAATTTGTTGTGTTACATAATCTGTTCTAGCAGTGACTCAAATTTATTTTTACTAGTCGGAATGCTTAGCATTTCCCTTTGTAGCTGGTACTCCAGCAGCGAGGAAGAAGAAAGTAGAAGAAAGTGAGGTTAGGTTTAGTTTTTCTTGCTATACATGGAAAGGTAATGATGGGTTCTTGTCATGAAGAGGAGCTGAGCGAAAGGATTCAGTTCACGAGAGCGTTATAGGAAACCTTTAAGGGATTTCATAATGCTTTTTTTCCACGTGTTTATATATAGCATATTGCTTTTGTTCAGCTTTGCATGGTGTTCAGGGTATGAAAGGCTTTGTTTAGAATGTATGATTATGATTTAAACTGATGCTGATCTGTGCTCACTGGAAATAATGAAAGACTTCCTTTGACTTCAGCAAGCTTCAGAAAAGGCTTACAAGGCAAGAAGTTCAGAGGCGAGACATATCTTGCACATCCTAATGCTCTGACACAGATTGCCACGGCTGACAGGGCTGGTAACGAAGAGCAGGATTTGCTCTTCTGAATGTCATTTGGTGCAGATCTGCCTTGCTGCTTGCAATGCACAGTGAGAAACAGTATGCCAGGGAACAGCAAAATTTGGCACAGCTGCCAAAATGGGATGCAAAAGCTGGGAGCCATGGTATCCTATTCAAGGGCAGGGTGGTATCTTCTTCCTACAGGGTCTGAGATTCAGTGGGAACCTTGCACAAAGAAAGGATGCTGCCATGCAGCTAACTGGTGGCACTGGGTCTCTACCAGAGGCAGCTTCTCCCAGCCACTGCTGGAAGCTGCTGTGTGCAACTCCTGCTTTGGGAGAGGGGAGAGCCTGCCCATCACTGTCCTGTGCTGTGCTTGCTTTGATTGCAGCCTTCTTTGTAGCTCTGAAATGGAATTGGATCAATAGTTCTGAGCACTGAAAAGCAACATTTAGAAGAGCTGTTTATTCTTGAAGTGCTGATCTTTTATACAAAGAGGTAAAGGTTTCTGTCCTCGTTGACCAAGCTACATCCTCTGTGTTGAAACTGGACAGATTATAAAATTGCAGATTTGCTGACCATTGTGAGTACAGGGAAAGAAAGGTCACAGTGGAGACATATTTTTTCCTAACTGGAAGCTCAGTTCCTACTGGAGGGTGCGCCTGTGGGAAGTAACACTTAAATGCTGGCCAAGTCAGACTCCTGAACCAGCTTCAGGCAGAGTTATCCACTCCAGCTCTTCATTTGCAATTCATCTTATAGGATCTGTCTTTTCAGTGTATGGGTAATACAAGATGGCAACAGTTGTAGTCTCTCACTGTCACTGTCTTGATGGGGGTTACAGTTGCTGCATAATTTGTATGTATGTGAAAAAGAAAGAAAATCTACAAGTAAATCTTCTGACCTCTCTACTCTGGGAAAAGCACATGCTTAAGGAAGTGTAGGTATCTAAAATCTGCTTGCTTTACCTCTGGCTGAGCAGTCAGTCTGAATACACACTGTGTAATGTTAGATCCCTTGGGGTGCCTTCTAAGTATGTTAAACAACCTTCTGCGTATTTCCCCTTCTTCTCTTAATGACTTACTGACTTTTATCAATGTATATCGTTCCTTTCTCTTCTGCTTTGATGATAAGTAAGTTTGCTTAGCAAATGGCAGCCCTGTGATGGCCTCTTAGCTCTCCTTGCAGGGCTTTGAAACTAAACATTTGCTCAAAAATGTGTAAAAGCTACTGTGGTGTTAGCTCAGAGCTTGAAAAGTTCATCTTTGGATGAGTATGCCTGAAGGAAAAGGAAGTCATAGAGGGCTTCATCTGTGATTGCCTTCAGGAAATGGACCACAGAGACCCTTTCTGAAAATGCTGAAGAGTTAACTCTGTGCTTTCACAGGACTACAGGCTGAGTGTTTTTCTAAACAGAACTGGAGGATAAAAGCAGGATCAGACGTTTGAAGGGAAAGTAAGAAATGGTATGTGAAATTCATTTCTCCATGGGAGGCTGGCATATAATCTGTGTCCCCTCTTAAGACCCAGAGAAGTTCTTTTTTGCTAGTAGGCAGCTTCTTTGCAGAGATTTTCCCAATTTAATTTGTAGACTTGGTGATTGCAGCCCTTAGAAAAGAATGTGCATATGTATAAACATGCCTGACACAGAGATGTGTGCTTGCCCAGAATTCCCAGTGTGGAGTCGGATTTTTAGGACAAACAGCAAAGACCCCATTGCAAGCAGTGGGTCTTGTTAGTATATACTCCACTGAAGCATCTCCCCAGTTGACCCCGAGAGGTACCCCAAGTTCGTCCACCCACTTGAAAGCAGTGGGCATGGGGCAGCCATGTATCTGGGCAGGGGACCAGGGACAAAGTGATTGAAAATCAAGCCAGTAGGACGTATCTCAGCCTCAGTGAACATGTCTGACTCCAGTTCTACACCGACATTATTCTGTTCTATTCTCCGTCCCTTTTAGTTACTCCAAATAACAGCAGATTGAGGGCAAATGAGGGGCAATGAGGGTATGACCTGGCCTCCTGCTGTTCTGGGGCTGGCTTGCTTTCCATCAAAAGACCCTCACAGGCTCTCAGTTCCTGTTCCACTTCCTACAGTAATTGCCATGGCTCATGTTAAGGCCCTGTAATATCCAGTGTATAAATTGCTGTGGCAGAATCATTGCATTGTATATCCACTGGGATTAAACTAATCTGTTTTGTTATTCTGAGAGCTCAGAAAGAGGGACCCTTTCCGACATCTCATCTTCATTTAGTAGAGGTTTTCTAAAACTTCTTTCTGAATCTTGCTATACACTTTTATAAAACAGCAGCCATGAAGGCTTGATCAGCGATATATTCATAGAATCACAGAATCACTCAGGTTGGAAAAGTCCTTATAGAATAGAACCATAGAATTGACATGTGACATGTTATACTTATCCTGCAGTTAGTGAAGGTTGAGGGACATGTAAACAGATGTCCGTCAGAATAATCTCAGCCTTGTCATGAAAAACAGTGACCTCTGATAGACAGTGATGCTGTTATGTTAATTACTGGCCTTTTAACAGCTCCAGCCTCTGCCCTGGACAATTCCTAGGTGTGTGAAGTATCATCCTTGTATTTCTGCAGTAAGTGTAACAGAGAGCTTTGAGTGGGCTGCAGAGAGAGATTTTATCTTCCCTGAGGCATCAACTCGGACGATGTCTGAGTCCCTGACCACGCACAAAACCTGCCCTTTTGGGCACAGCGGTTCTTAGTAAGTGGGGCAGCTTTGTTTCCAGATGCTTGCCTGCTCTTCCTGCAACAAGGGTACTCCTGCCAGGAGCATCCTCCTCTCAAGCAATTATATTCCTTTCATTTCGCCTCAGGATTTACTCTTTTCTCTGCGCCTAGAGAGATAAGCAGGTCCTTACTCTGTTGACTGCTGGAGTTGCTTACAGAAGCCCAGATTAGGTGATTTTCCCCTACAAGCCTCTGCTATATCTGGTGCTCCGCGTGATGTACCCATGAGGACGTGCTATCCCATGTAAAGTTTTGTGGGATGGCTGCTCCAAAGAATGCAAAGCATCCGAGCACTGAGTCAGGTCTGCAGCAGAGACTTATTTTTGGTGATCAAATTCAGTGCAGAGTCTTTTGTTAACCTTGAATGTGGCCTTTGTGTAGTAAGAACACGGGAGTATAAATATAGATCAGGCTTTCATTTGTAGCTTTGTAATCTTATGTAAATCTCTGTAAATTGCACGTATGCTCTATCTGAGGTCCTTACAATTCAGTAAGCACACAAGCACTTACCCTCATGGACAAGTTAAAATTGTTTTTATTCTGATCTTTCCTCTGTGTTTACGCGTCTTTTTCTAGCTGATTGCACCAACAGCAGAGGCCATCTGCCCACTTTGGTTAGGTTTTAGCTATGAGTTTGGAGTATCGCTGCTCTCTGCTTTGAGACTTGCTATAGCATTATAGATAGCCTTTCTAAACACAGCCATCTTTATTACTTTTCAGAGAGTGAAAACAACTTTCTTCAGGAACCCTTTTGTTTTTGTTCCATCTCAACATAACTCATCATATTCAAGCTTTTAGAGAACATAGTTACAAAGTTCAAAGCCCCTGTGGCAGATGGGTTACAGTTCAGTTCCAGAACTGAGGATAATCTGTGATCAGTAAAGACATCTGTTGGTCTCAGATTGGTTTCACAACCCTCCCTTGAGTTCCAAGAAATACAACAGTTTCCTAGTTCACAGATGAACTTCAAATCAAAGTCTTCCTTGAGCAGTAACATTTCCTACAGTGACTTAGTTGAGAACATGTTGATCTTGATTTGACTGACAGGTCTTTGAGTCAGTTTTGTGAGTTCAGCTTTGGAAGTAAGTACATGTGGTTCCAAGAATAAGAGCTTGATTGTTGCTTGCCACACTGGACCTCCCTGTCTCCAGTCGAGCAATTGACAAACGTAGTCAATGTACTGAAGATTGCGTATTGTTTGAGCCTGTGTTGTTGTTATCGGGGAGAGAAGACCTCCCTGTATTCAGTAAGAATTAAGTGTGTTTGCATGTGTTTGTGTCGATAGAGTGCTGAAGGGGATTAACAAAGGATCATTTATTGTTGGTAGTTGCCAGAAAAAATATTTCTAGGACGTAACAGCCTCCTTCATCTTTGTCATTCTCCTTTATGGCAACACCTTTCCATGTTATACTTTTTTTCAAAACAATTTAATTTGCAACAGTTTTCACAGCAATTTGTTTGTCTCAAGATGTGCACTTCTCTTTGGAAGCTTTCTTGTTTCTGTAACCCAAATGCTTCCTTGATTCCTTTTGGTTCCATTGCTATTAGAAGTCTTGGTCATCATAACAGGCCTACGCACAAGAATGCATGACAAAAAGTCACTCTCTCAGAACTTAGGAGTGAATAAGATTAAAGATGCCTGGTAACCTTAACACAGTCCCTCTGGGTCTTACAAAACAGACTTTGACTACAGTTACATGTGACCTAAGGGCTTCTCTAATGAGCCAAAGTAATGTGTAGCTCAGGATGATAGCCAAAGTGGAACATGCTTTGGCTTCCTGTCCTTGCTGCTCCCAACATCCTTTCTTTACACAAGAAGAGTGAGTCCTGTTGGGCCACTGGTCTATGCATGGCAGCATTTGCCAGTATGTGTATGGCATTCCTGATAGGTTTTAAGGGAAGATTTCTTCCCAGTAGGCACTTTTGCAGACATTAGCAAACACAGAAAGCAGCATATGGCATTATAATTGCTTTCTTGTCTACCAGGTAGGCAATTAGGCCTGGTTTTTAGTAATTAAAGCACAGTGCAAGCTTGACGTTCTGGGACAACTATTGCTAATTATTTCAGTAACTGAAAGGCAATTCCATACTTGTCTGTCCCTAGCATTATTTTCCAGGGTCTTGCAACATATTTTCTTTGAAGCAAAATATTAAGGATACAATCTGGCTAGCCTTAAATCCCTCAGAAATGTCTCTAGTTTGAGACTAATGCTTGTGTATTATGGATGTGAAAGATGCTTGTCCTACAGAAGCTATGAGAAGGTTTGCCTTTGTTGTCACACCCTGTGGCTGTGGAACAGCACTAGCATGAGGAAGCAATGGGTGATGTGACTGCCCTCAGACATGCATCATGGCAGGTCATCTTCTAGAGATGAGTCCATGTTGGGGGCTGGCAGGACATTTGGCGCAGGAGGAGGACTAGTCAGGTGGTCCTGATTCTCCTTACTCTGTGCATCTGGTGTTCAATAAACCCTCCATAAAGGAGCAATAAAATGCATGGCATACTGCCCAATGTTTGGCCTACTGCCTGCCCAAGTACGTGATTGCTGCAGTATCACAGGATGCTGTTTTCTGCTTGGTCATGGGAATAAAGGAGGCTGTATACATGACAGTGTAGGAAAACCTACTCCCGTGCACCACAGGCTGAAGCTGAAGCCTTGATGACCATGACCAAACTAGAATAATTGGTTGTTGACCTGAACATCTCTTCTTTCACTGACTTAACTGATAAATTCCACTGAATGTATAACCTCAAGCAAGTCTTCTGAAACATATCAGCAACTCTTTTCCACAAAATTTCCTCAACAAATGTGCATGCTTCAACAATATATAATTATCCATCTCCGTTGCTTAGTTTTGATAGGTGAGAGCTAAGAATCTGTACCTGGTGCAGCACAGTATCTGGGTTTCTATCCTCAGTTTGTGGTGCAGCTTTGTGTAACACAGCTTTTCTCAATTGTTTCTTCTGCTTTTAAAAGGAGATAGTAGCTACATGGAAAGACAGTAGTCTGGGAACTACTTCTTATGTATTATGAAGAATGAGGCAAGGTAGTTTGGGTCACATTACCAAAGACATCCCTATTTTTAGTTACAGATCCAGTCTTCAAAAGCGCCAAAGCACTTGAAATACCTGACCTCACCAAGTTTAATGAAAATCTGACCTTTCATATGAACTGCTGTGTATTACCATCCATGCTTCCTACCTAACATCTTGCAACACTTTTCCAGTAGCACATGGCAAGATTCTCAGAAATCACACATCCACCCTCAAAATGTGACAATAATTACACTCCTCTGTGTTGAGAAACTGTAGCGGTCATGTAGAGAGATGGTGATGATGATTTAGTAAGGGTCTAAAAGATTCCTCGCATATTAAGGGAGATGAAATAACATTAAATAACATACCCTTGGTAGTTATTTCTTAAAAAGCAGAAGGCAGTTCTGCAAAGTGGCAGAACAGCTGCATGATTTTCATGATGATTAAGCATAGGCTTAAACTTAAATGCACACTAAAGTGCATTGCTGCATCAGGATGATGAGCTAGGCTGAAGTCTGATATTTTTTTCCAAAGATACATAAAAGTGAGAACTTTAGTATGTGATCTGTTCAAGCCACTAACTGAATCAGCTGAATGCCACTTCTTGGATGTGTGCTCTGAAATAGACAGTGCTTGTAATGTCCATCCATACAAATGGATCCCTTCTCCTTCCTGAATGAAAGGAGAAGCCTATTTCAGCTTACAGGGCAATGAATGTCTGAAATGGCTCTGTGTTACTGGCTGTGCCTCTGATTTGCTTCTAAATCAGTTGTTGTGAAAAGAATTTACCTTTATGGAAAAGACTAAATGGAACTCTGCAGTTGAGCTCTGGGGAAGAGACTAAAAAGGAAGCGCAAAATAGCCAAGGCCTAGCATCTCCCCATGGCTCCGGCTCTCCTTGTAACGGTCAGGGTAAAACGTGTACTGCTTAATTTTTAATTTTAGGGGATGTGCTGATAGCAGTGGAAGAGCTTGTCAAATCCGTAGACATGATATAATCTAAATGCTACTAGGGCTGGTAATTTCCCTGCAAGGACAGAATACGAAGTGCAAAATTCAGCAGAGCCCAGCTCCGTGGGGTCCTGGAAGGAAGGTTTGAAGGGTTGGAGGGGTATTCCTGGGCTCACTGTCCATGTCCTCAGACTGTGGCAGAAGGAACCTTTCCACAGGTCTCCCCCAGACACTCAGGGTGCCGACAGGTGCTGTGGCCAGCAGGATGGGTCATGTCAACCCAGCAGCCCAGTGGGCGGAGGTGGAGGTCACTTGGCAGGGCTCAATAAATGGCTTTTCGCAAGATTGGGGACCCCACCCTCTATGAGTGATGCCATTCAGTGAAAGGATGAGTTAGCCATCCTCAGGGGACCCAACTAAGCCCAAATAATGAGTAAGCCATCACAACAAGGCACAGAGAAGCAGCAGGTCAGGTCTGGTTTTGCTGCTCAGGAGGAGGATTTAAAGGATCCAGTGCTTAACAGGTTTTGGTGTTATTCACTAAGCTTCGGATTCTATAAACTGTACCTTCACAAACATGCCATGCCTGTGCCCTGTATGTCCTTTTGCCCAATAAAGGAAGGTGCACTGTGATGGGCAGGGATAACAAAAGGCTGTACAGAGCATTCAGAAGGGTGTCATAAACTGCTGGAGGGGAGCCTCTGCCACTTGGGATGCTTGCTAAAGTGAGGAGAGAGCACAGAGCAACGCAAGCCAGGCCAGTGGCTCCCATGGATCCTTCATCTGTGAAGCAGCTGCCGTATGCATCCTCCCCAGGAGCAGGGGCCAGACAGTGAGGTAACAAGGGCATTACAGTTGGTGTCCCAGCTGGGTGTGTGTGAGGGAGGTGGTACAAATTGCCTAAGAATCTGGTTCAGACAAGATTTCATTATATCAGGCTGTTATTACAGTGGGAAATAGGCTCTTGACTACCATGAAATAGGATTTTTTTTGTAAAGGTTCAACATCTAAAGGCCAATCTTACAATGGTATCCAAGTACATAAATGTGGAAACGTATCAAGCGTGAAAACTTACCTGCACTGAACTAATTATAGGATCAATATTGAGACATGAATCACAGGTTTGTGCAATTTGTATCAAGAAAAACAGAACTAAATCAAATAGCATGGAAGATTCAGTATTATTCTCCCTGCCAAACAGCAGTAAGAATTGTTAACTTCGTTTTCCAGAAGGGGAGAACTGTGGCTGAGGTTTAAAGATACTTGACCATGAGCTGCAAAAGGAGTTGGTCAAGGTGGCATTATTCCCAAGAACATTTTTGTTGGTAGTTAAAATCCTGGTTTTCTCCTGCAGTGTGCATCCCACATGCCTGTTCTTACTGTCATTGGAGGCAGTCAGGAATGGAAACTTTCCTTTTCTAGCAACAGCATTGGGGCGCGCTCCAAAAACAGATGTAATTTCCCCACAGGGAGCATTTACTAGAGAGTGAGTCCCATGCTCCATGTACCTTCAGCATGGGGAAGAAACTTGCCTTATAGGCAATGGTGTGTGAAGACCTCTTTCAAGAAGCTTCATGGGAACTTGTGGCTCAGAGTGTCAGACAGTGCAGAGGCCTTAACACTGACTCTCAGCAGTAACAAAAATGGGACGTTGTCCAGCAGTGCCCGATCTTGATAAAAAAATTCAATACTGTACTTGTATTGTTGTCTAAAGTACCTCCAGCATGCCTGTGCAACCTTGTGAGACTAAAAGGTGATAGTGAACAGTTTGTATCAGAGTATCAGAGGGGGATGTCAGGTAACAGAGGATGGCACTTAGAAAAATGGGCATAATTTAATGATAGTAGTGATACAAGTGGGTTCTTGGGTATGTCATTCCTCTGGGGCAGGACTGCGTGTTGGAAGTATTTGGCACACATTTCAGACTTATGTGTTTGTATTAAGTTGCTTCCACTTCCATAAATAAGAGATATTACATGGAAGTTACTGGTGTTGTTGGCTAAATGAGAGTTAGTTAAAGGAGTCATTGGGTACCAGTTTTTCAGATTGAATGGAGAGATCTGTTGGGGACAGGCATTCCTTGAAGCAATACTATTTTAGCCAAAGCCAACTTTGTGGAAGGTGTCCAGAATGCTGTTATTTTTCCATTGGAGGCTGTACTTTGTTCACCTCATTTACCTAAGTATTCTTGGAGGCAAAGACTTGGTAATTTGATTCTGGATAATAAATCACTGGAATTTCCAATCTGTGGTTTGCCAGGAGTATCTCCATCTCATTCCTGTGACCCCCCTAGCATCATTTATAGCAGGGTGCTTGGTACCAACTTATATCCCAGATTACTTGTTACTTATTACTTATAAGTTGTACTGTTCCTATTTGCACTTCCTCATCGGTCTTCCAATCGTATGTCCCCAAGTCCTTCTCCACGCACTTCCCCTGCTGCTGAAATACTTGAGCGTAACAGTGGAAACCACTCAGTCATTCCTGCTGCAGAGAGGTCCTCCCAGGGTGGCTGGGCAAACTCACTAGATGGAGAGAGGCTACCAGAGCCTAAGGGCAACCTTCAACTTGAGTTATTGTGAGACTAAAATATATGTATATATATTTGTACACGAGGAAGGTTTTTGTGCAGTCAGCTAAAGTCTTTGAGCTCTTTCTCTGCAGGTTGCATGGGCTATCCATACTGTGGATTGTTTCATCACTAATCCTGATGATTTACCAAGAGCGCTGCCTGCATTATGCTTTTTGAGTATTGCTTTGGGCCAGTAACTCTCTATACTAGAAAATTTAATGCATTAGGATGCATAGAATATATAAAGGTTTTGATGAAAAGCTTGAGGTGAGGGGCAACATCAACTGTTTTTGTAGTGAAAGCCCAAAGGCCAGGAAGACTTTTAAACTCAAAAGCATATCCGAGTAAAAATCAAAACATTTAGCTTTTTAGAGCAGAGAGAGAACAAAGCATGGGATTTAACAGTGAGTGAAAAGAGCCAGACTCTATTCTGAGTCCTGGAGATGAATTGCTGTGGCACAGATCTCTTCCCTGCAGCTTTCCCCACTTGCCCTCCAGACCAGAATGGCCATGTTCAGACCATCCAGATGCTCTGGGACTACCTGGGAGAGGGTGATGTGTTGCCTGTCAGTGCACTGACCACTGGCCTGAACCGCTGCAGGCCAGTGCTTGGGCCTAGAGAAGACTCCATCCGGCCTGATATATAGTGTATCTGTGGGCTTGAATCACTCAGTTTCAGCTGAAAAAGCCTTGCATATCAATGCACTGAATTAGGTAGCTTCAAGTATTTAACCCATTTTATCATGACTGTGCAGCATATGGCAAATTAGTAGCAATGCAACCTTTCCATCACTGCATTGGAAGAGAGAGCAGAGTAGGACGAACCTTTGCAATCACCCCAATTCTTGCTGTCCTGTTGAATTATTTTAATCTAGGAAACTCATCTCGTCAGCTGGCTGAGCGTATGGGTAACTAAGAAGCAGACCACGAAGGGGCAGTCAGTGTAGCTGCTAAATGGATGAGACCTAATGTGGAGTCACAGCTACAAGAGGTGAAGCGTAGCGAAAGTCTGGTTTAATTACAGCGCTCAACTGTGGTGCTAATGGACAGCATTTTAAATCTCTCATAGAGTTAGGTCTTTGATTACCTTTTTAATGAAATACTGATTACGTTGTGCTAATTGACATGAGTCCTGAGCAGTCAGAAGCAAATGAAAACAATCTGGCAACGTGGCTGCTGCCACACATTGGTGCAACCAGTTCTTCCTTAACTGCTGATGATGCGTGGACTGGTGGGATGTTATGGATGGATTGAGGCAGAGGCAGTGTGATAGGATCTGTTCCACCTATTTCGCTGTTGAAGGTGTCCATCATCGCTGCACTTTCCTCTTTTTGCAAATTAATTGAATTCATTTCTAGTACCTGTTTCACTCATATTTTTATTTGCTCACTTGTCTGGTTTTAGGCAGCCAAGTAAAATAAAGTTGTCCTCAAGTCAACTGTTGGTGAATAGATTTTGTATCTGGCCTCGTGGACTCTCATCAGAATTTTTCAAGCTTGCTTCCTGTTTATGTCTATAGGAGTTCTCTGCTTGCTTCCAAGAACAGAATCTTGTGCAAACATTTCTGTTTAAGATAATCAGTATACTGAATTTATGGCATGTCTATAGCTGAAGTGCAAGTACTGGATGGAAACAGTTATACTTTATTCTCAGGATGGGAGCCTGAAAGCTTTCAGAACATTGACCTTTTGATTGGACCCCATTGCTTAGGATTGACTTTCAATTAAGTGGTTGCTTTGCTGTTAAATGAAGATTTTCATCCTAGGCACGCAAGCCTGAGTTTCATCTTGAATCATCTTAACCTTTCTTTCAGAAAGTCGGGTTAAAAGCCCAGCGCTTGCTGAAAATTAAGCTACTTTAATTTATCTAATGTTGATTTTCGATGGTTTGTTAGCTGTTTTAAAAAATATTGGCCATTATCTCTTGCAATGTAAACACTGTGGAAAATATCACATTTAATAAAAACTGTGACCTCATTCACAGCCTTATTTTAAATGAGTTTCATTATTTTACTCAAGATATTAGTTATTCATGTATTCAAATATATTTATTCAGTGAAGGCAGAGATATTTTGATTAATTCAAAGACTAAATGCTCTGTACTTCACATGCAAATTGCCAAAAAAAGAGGTAAAACTCTCTTTGTACTCCAAAGGCTAAATGCATCATCAGAATGTAATGAATGCTGCTGCTTGTGCGCAGTCAAGTGAGGATTCATGTTATCATCAATCTCTCTGTGTGGCTTTTATTATTATTATAGCAAAAATAAAATTCAGCACATGGGTTATATATCTGCTCGTGCTTATTTACAGACCCCATTTAAATGGGAAGTAGAATAAGTGATCAGATGAGCCATGCCAGTTCCTCAGTGAGTTATAGTGGGATGACTCCGATAGCTCTTTGCTATTATTCCTGTGTTTCTACCAGCTTTGTCTTTCTCAATTGAAATGTAATAACTAAAATTAAAAAAAAAAAAGAAACTGTCAAGTGAGATGGGTGGCATCTTCAAAAAAAACACCCACTAGCCATATTATTAATTAATGTCCCACTGCAGTGGGGAGTTAATCATCTCATTGACCTGACACTGACGGAAGCAAAATTCTGGCCAATGCCCAGCGCTTCAGAACAGCCAGGACGGCAACGTGTTGTAAAGTGTAGACTTGATTTAGCTAGAGAAATTCCTCTGTGAATTCGGCTTCTTTTGTTTTTAATGCACATTCAGGGCAGTACCTGTACTTTCTGTTTCCCCAGTGCTATTGGCTGCAGAGCAAATTGCCAAGAACGGTGCAAGGCCAGACCACGTGCAGCACCGTGCATGCTGGTGTTGTGATGAGGCTCTCCTTGGGGGTACGGCTGGACAGGGGTCCAAGGCAGTGGAAAACAGAGGTTCCTTTCACTGTGTGCTGTATGCAGAAACACTGCTGATGGCATCCACCAGACGTTTTCTGGAGCATCTTGCAGCAAACAGCCTTTGAAACTGCAGGACGAAAATTTTTCTCTCAGATCTGCTCCAATCTTTCATGTTGTGTTCAATCCCCAGGAGGGATTTCCATTGACATTAAGTGATCCTCTGTGCATTATGGATGTGAAAGACGAAATGTTGTGCTCAGATTGCAAGACTTCATGCAGACACACAAAAAAAAAAATGACACTGCTGCAACCCTGTAGAAATGTCTGGCAGAAACAGTGGCTTTTTCATTCTGGTTCTTTGTAGATCGGCCCTTCAGTACCAGTCCAAGGAGTCCTGCATCCTTGAGTGCAGCACAGGGCAATATTTTTTATTGTATTAAGTTTGTACCACGATGTAGAAATCTGCATCATTGTATATCATGGAAGTTTCCAGTAAAGGCTCCTGTTGCCCTTACTTATGGCAAGAACTCACTAGTCACACTGTTCTGAAGACAGGCTGTAGTACGTCTGGATTCCAAAGTACAATGTGGCTGTTCTTATCTGCTTTTGGTTGGTTGGTTATTTTACCAAGGCACAAATTGGAGCACTGCAATAAGAGCACATCTATTTCTTTAAATATATGTGTGCTTCTGAATTGTTTCAACAAAAGTCTACATTATACTAAATATTTTTTAGTATATGAAGTGCAGAACAGTGACTGTCTATCTACCAGCAGATTGCATAAGTTATATCAGTAAGTTGGAAGTATACATCCATTTACTAAGGCAGATGAGCTGGAAGTTATTGGGTCGCTTTTATTAAAAGCCAGTCTTTCATTGCAGACTGGCTTTACCATAGGAGCAGGACTGAGCTGAATTCTTGATCTTATTGGCCTCTGTGAAATGAGTCTTACTGCAGCATCTACAGGATCATCTATTAAAGCTGGCCATTGAAGAAGAGAATATCCTCAGAGATACAGGACTAGGCAACGCTGTCCTCCCACTGCAATTTAGAAGTCATCCAGCACAGTGGAACCCTAAGGCATGATAGCAGCACCTATGGAGGTGACCACTGGCAGCCAAGCAAGCAGGGAACGACAAACTTTCAGCATTTTCAGTTGATGACAAAGACGAGCATGAAGGTCATTCATTCATTAGAAAATGGGCTCAGAGGAAGTGTCCTTCTCATGGGATTTGCTCCAAGAGCTTTCTGTTCCAGAAATCACGTTACAGAGATTGGATTATTACTGAGAGCATATAGTACTACTTTGGCATGAATTTTCCTTAAACCTCCAGTGATAACACAGGCAGAAAAGCAACCTGCAGGGTTGTAAAAATGTCTTCAGGTTTGAACTTACCAAATCTCAGTGTCTGTGTTGTGCTCTCCAAAGCAATAGAGCTTAAAACAAATCCCAGCACTGCAGGAGGCAGCTGCAGAGCGCTGTGGTCTGTTGATCTAGACATCAAATTCTTGTAGATTCTTTGTACTCCTCACTCTGTTCACTTCTCTGTCTGAACTTTCTGAACTGGGCTCTTGTTTAGGATATCAAAATCTTTGCCATCGTCATTTTTTTTAAATGCCCCCTGTGTGAGAACTCTGGTGTGAGCCTTAATAAGAAAGCCTGTAGGCAGCTCTCATAATAATATAAATCTCTGTCATGTTAGTGGATCATCTGCTCAGCCCTCAGCAGGGTGCAATACATCCTGCACAAATCCCCATAACTTTCTCAGGTTGGTAATCTCATGATAGCTTCTGGACAGTTCCCATCGTTTGTGACTGATGAAACCAAGCAGCCCCAGTGAGGTGAGGAGGTTTAGGGGGGAGCATGTGAAGATCTGTTACTTGTTTTCTTAAAAAGCATCACTTTTTTTCCTGAAACTGCTGCTGGTGCACCAGCATTAAGGCTTTTTAAGAAAAGCTTTAATACCTGACTTTGTGATGAAACAACTGTTGCCGTGAAGAGGCAAAGCATTCTGATATTATTTGTCTGTAATCTAACTGTTGCTCGTTTTCTGTACCTTTTAATTCGAGTTCTCGAGCGCTCAACTTCTCCATTACTTTCATTGTTGTATCAGAACAGCACTTACTGGTGTGAGTTGGCAGTGAGTCCTTTGTGGCTCTGGACACTGCACAAACACAGCAGAGGAAGTCCTGAACTTGAAGTCACTGTCAGGCTTGACATTGATTTTCGTAAGGCTCACCGTCTGATCCACCATCTTGTCACAGTGAACAATGGTAATAAAAATCGTGCTGTACTCAATTCCAGTCTTCTTAATGGCAAATAAATACATTTTTCACTGAGCACTGAACTCTATCAGAAAATTGAGAAGGGTGATGCAGAAACACTGAAGTAGAAACTGCGAAACCTTTTATTTTCGTTGTTACGTTGGTAGATTTACTGCTCACAAAAGCTGGCATTAATGGCAGGAGACAAGGACAGTGTTAGGTGTCAAGCTTGGCTCTGGCACAGGTTCACCATGTCAGCTTGAGCAAGTCAAGGACATTCACTTCAAATAGAATTTGCACTTTTATTGAATTGAAATAATGTTTACGTGCTTCATGGTACAGCTGAGAGTTTGTAATTGTGGGGAATCATGTATGTTTTACATAGATGTTCATTGATGTCCCAAATAAAAGGCTTCTGCTTTATGTTAGGGTGACAGAAGAGTTCAGTCTGTTCATGGTTTTGTTGGCATTCACCTTTTCAGTGTCCACTGGTGAGAGCGCTGCTGAATAAATCCGTACCTTAAATCTTTACAGAACATACATGTTTTTCTCAAGGTCTTTCTGGGTTAGATATAAAAGACAGGTTATTGTGGCTAATTGTAATGTAAATTACCATTGTCTAGATTTAGACCTGTAAGAACCAAGTCTGGGAGCAGTCTGTGGTTTGTCTGCTTTGTTAGGCCACAGATGGAGCAAGCTTACTTCATGTCCACTGACCACAGCCATAACTAGTCAAGTGGTTTTGCCGGTATAATTAGAGATCGCTTTTTGTTCTATTCTCTTGCTATTTAAAGGCCCATGGGAGGAACTGATTTACACATTCTCTCAAACGTTCTGTAGGGCTCAGGAAGGTCATGAATGCATGGAACGCAGGGCCACTAAAAGAAAGCAAAATGAGGGTATCGACATGTGCATTCCAAAAACACATCCATAAATTTTCCATCCAAAATTACAGTTGTTATTCTTTGCAGTAGCTGTATAGCTTTGATTTGCTTATTGAATGACTCCTTGAACGTAAAATTTAGTGGCATAAATAATTTCAGAAAGTGTTTTCTTGTGGTACTAGTGAATCTTTTTAATGATCCCATCTCTGTAAACTCACCCTGTCTGATCTCAGATGCAGTTTGTTTTAAAACTCCACGAAGTGATATGTCCCCAGCTGCATTCCCACGAGTTTACATATCCATGCGTTTCGTTTACTTTGTCAGTTTGGCAGCAAACCTCCCACATTGGCAAGTTTTGGGAAGCCAGATGGTTGGAAATGCTCAAGGGTCAGTGAGTCACCAAAACCCAGTCCTGCTTTGCCATGGGCACGCTCACCGATGTGTGCAGAATTTGGCTCTTCCTACATGCTTGAGCTGAAAGGACCGAGCGCTATGGCTGCCTCCCACAGCTTGGGGCCTGCTCAAGCAGCCTCCAACTGGTTCTCAGGTCTGGTGACCAAAGGTACAGCTATATGTCAGTGACTACCAGCCGGCAGCCTAGGGAGCTTTCCAGGTGGTCATGGTAGCCATGGTTGGGACAACAGATGCATGGCCACGCTTCTGCAGCTAACATGGCACCACAGCACGAGTTGGGCTTGCCTGCAGGTCCTCACCTGGCAGAGCTCCTTGCATTGGGCATCCCAGAGCCCTCCCTGCCTGTTGCTTTCTGCTCCCACCCATGACAATGCTGGATGAGAGCGTTCCCCAGCCAGCACCTCAAAAATTGTCAGGAGCAGAGCACAGTTTGTGAATTTTCTATTTTAAAAAAACCACCCTAATTACAGACTTTATTGCTGAGTGCCAGATCCATTTTCTCCTCTTCTGGGAGCCATTCAATAAATTTTATGTTCTGAGGTAGAGCAAAACTGCAGTAGTTTAATGCAGTGTTTTATTCACATTCCCTGCACTCCCGACACCTGGTTTTTACTAATACCCTGATGTGGATTTTCTTTTTCTTTCTAAATGATATTAATAGGCTGGAATTGAACTGTGACCTGTCGTTTCTCTCTAGAGATTCACTCTCTTCCCTGGAAAGAAGCCTGTGCTGCCAGGAGCAGTCACCTGCACAGGTCTGTAACCCAGCCATGGGATCCCAATCTTAACCCAGCTCTGCCTTTGCTCAGGATCAGCAGCCTCGTCGAATCAGGACAGCTCCTGGGTGCCAAGGGCTGCTCCCCTGAGTAGTACCTGAGTGGTTTGGGTCTCTGTGGCATCCACCACTTGCAGCATAAGTACTTTGGGATGAGGGCTTGCTTGCTGTTGACCATGGCAAATGCTCTTTCCAGTGTGATACTTGTGAGGAAGGGATGCAGTGGTTTTATGTGGTTTCTGTAACTGAGCCTGGGGATACGGGTTGTGATTACATCGTCTGAAGGCCCTTATCTGAGAAGCTCTATTAAAGAAGAAAACAGTGCAAAGGGTAAAATTTTCAGGTGATTAGCATCTGTGTTTATACTCCTTTCACAGAACCGTGGGACTTTGTTAGTGCAAGTCCTTGGGCATAAACCAGAGCAAACCATGCCGGGAAGTGAAAAAACAACCTTACCTAAAATGAAAACCTCATCCAAGCAATCGACCCACAGAGAAACAAGTACAGAATTGAGGTTGTCACAGTGGTTTTCATTCAGACCTCTTGAATTGACCTATTTCCTCATGCGTGATCTTCTGGCCAAGGATATATGTAATTGGAAAGAAAAAAAAAGGAAATGTAAACTTTAGCTGGGTGTCAGAAGAAATGCTTCTCAAGAGAGAGATGCAGAAGGATTATAAAACAAACTCCACTCCCAGAGCAATCGGGCTTTAAAAATCAGAATGCTAGAGAGTACACTGGATATGGTATAGTATGACCGCGTGGCAGGAGGAAGGTTTCAGAGTGAAAGCATCTTTTCTCTCACGCTTGTGATGGGGAAGATTTTCAAAGGCTCCGAGAGTCCATTAGTGGAGTAACTCCCGTATGCAGTTACAAAAATAATCGTCTCCATAGCACTGCAGGTAATGTGCCCCCAGCGACCCACGGCAGGACTTGGGATGCTCCATTGTTCTGAGCAGAGAAGCTGTTAACTTCTGGCAGTAAACCTTTGGACCTGTAGCATTTCTCTGTGCCTCTGGATGAGCGGTGGGATGTCTGTAGTGGCTGGTACCAGTTCTTAAAAGGATCAGAAATTCCCAAAGGGTCAAACCAGAAGTTTCTGGAATCCAGGGGGAAGTTTTCTGTTCACTTCATTGACTTTTGGATCGAGCTTTTGTATGTTCTTTTATTCTTTTGACATTGCCTGAATACAGAGGGGAATTTGTTTCTTGATAGTACAGAACCAGATTGCAGGCTCCGTATCTTCTCTTTAATCCAGAACAGCTCTGCTTTTATTAGGCTTGTATTATCTCATATTTTACCACAGTCTTTTTTGCATTTCATAAATATTAATTCCTCTGACAGTCTCTGGTGTTTAGTAGCTTTTGTCTATCACAGGCTTTTCTGTTTTCCTTTCCCTTCTTGTCCCACAGAGATGTCATACTCTGCCATCAAAAGCAAGAGCTTCTCTAAAGCAACCCTGCAGCCCAGAGAAGTAGGAGCGGTATTTTTGCTGCAGATCGCCTTTTTCTTCTCTATGTTATTTCTACTTCACTTTCTGATGCCGGAGCCAGACTCTGGTTCTCCTGCTCCCATGGAGGGGGGGGGTGTTAATGTTTTAAAAATCTCTCTACCATCTTTTGTTACTGTCTTCCACAGGCAAGCATTGTAGAGCGGTCATTCTTCTCTGTGCCAGTGTCGAGGTATGAGATGCCAGTTAAACCCAAGAAGCTGCTCCCAGGCAGCCTATGACTTTGCTAGTGGATATTTTCTCTTCCCATGGGATGGCTTTTAAACCACTGTTCTTCCTTCAGGTCTCCCTTCATCTTCTCTACCTTGTTTCTGGTTGTTTTTGCATTAAGTACAGTGTGATAGGTTAAAGCATGTAGCCTGAGTTACAGTACTTCATTTAAGCCGTACCCACTAACTAGCTTCTTCTAGCACTTCTGACTAGCAGAGCTGCTTCTCCAAACTGGACTGTTCTGGCTTAATACTGCACAGACATTTGAGATAAACCGTGCTTCCCAAGTCTCTGTTGCTTGCAGTGAACATAGTACTTTGCCAGAAAAAAAAGTGCCTCCTCCCACTTCCAGCCGTGCCCCTTATATATCCACAAACTGGTTTTTTTTTCAGTAACGTACCAGTTATTTTCAAGGCAAACTCATATTATCAAATTAAAAACCAAATCAGTGTGTATCCTTTCTTTGTTTGGACTTCTGTGAGTTGATACAACATCTTGGAGTGCTCTGATCGTGCTGAGCTTTGAGGACATTGCAGTAGATCTCTGTGTTGTATCCGATGGTTGTTTTGTTGTGTGTGTTGCTGCTGTACGTCTTCACAACAGGCAGTGCTAATTGCGTGCTAATCATTTCTCAGAAACACCAACTTGATACGGAAGTTACACCAATGGTGGATCTCATAAATATTGGTTAGGGAAGGCTTAACAAAGGGGGAATGTGCCAGTCTAAACCAAACATTTTGAATACTCGTGATCTGCTGATACCAGAATTCTTTACTGCCGCAATTTCTCAGCCTGAACGTTGAGACTACTCTTTAATCCTTTGACCTTTATGTAACTGAGAGGACTGGAAACTTGAGGGAGGACGAATATTTAAAGAGAGAACTCGTCCTGAAATTCTTTCAGAGAAGTACTGGGAACCACGACTGAAAAAGAACCAGCTCTCCAGTTTCCCTCCCTATCCTCATCTCAGAATACCGGCAGAATCACAGAAAATGGGACATGCTGATAGCAGTGGGCTGCCGTGCCTCAAACCTAGCTGCCTCCCATGGGCTCCTGCTGCACCTGGGCAGGGAATGGTTGTCGGGAGGGTCCCTGGGTAGACAAGGCTCACCCTGTGAAAAGGGTAGAAAAATGCAGTAACTTCGGACCAGTTCTCAGTGGTTTGGTTCTCACATCTGGAAAGCAGGGATAATGCAGCGTGCTTTGAAGTGTGCAGACAGCAGAAGACCAGATAAGTATTATTTTTATCCCAGACCTCAGTCTGCAAGAGCAGTTCCAGATGCAACTTCAGGAGGAATTATTCATCCTGCCAGCACCTGTGGATTCCTCTGCAGTTTATCTGAGGTTTGTTTGGGAACTAGCGTTTATTCCCATTGAATGTGCACATCTGTTGCCTTCGGGACTGCTCCACCATCTCACTGCAGGGAACAGAGAGATCTCATGGTAATTCCAACGGGCTGCTGTTGTGTTCTTAGGATTTAGTGATCACACTTGGTCCAGATAAAGTAAGGAGGACAAGAGGGCCCGATCCTGCCTTTCAGTGCTGGGGTAAATAAAGAGGTAACGAAAAGTGTCGCTAGGCTGATGCACAGGCTCTGTATAGCCTAGCTGCTTGCTCAGCAGTTCCATTTTCCTCAGCTAAACTTGGCAAGTGTTTTCTCCTCCTGGAAGCGGCGTAAGCGAACCTGTCAGTTTCCCTCTGCTCAGGTGGTCCTTCTCTCGCTGGAGCTGAAGACAAGGGAACATGAATCATTAAAAGGGAAATAGGAGCAGATGGTCTGCATCAGGTTTAAACTAGCAATGTGTGGTAGCTGCTTTATCTTAATCTCCAAACTACTAAGTGTCTTACGGAGCAGCCTCTAACTCATCCTGTTTAACATTTATGCCTTCCTTTGAAAATGTTTGCATCTCCCGCCTCTGCTCCCAGCCCTCCATGGGTTTGAAAGTTCAGCTCCAGCTCTGGTGGCACTGAGTGCAGCTCGCAATAGAGATGCTGTGGGGGTTAAATAGAGAGCAGCTGAAGAGAGTGAGAAGCAGCAATGTGAAACGTGAGCGAAAAAGAAATTCAGGCAGACTGAACAGTTAAGGCTAACCTTAAAATAACTAGGATTATCTATACAGCATTAGCAAGGGGCTGGGAGTACACGGTGACATTAAACTTGGGGGGCCTTGACTGCTTCCACAGAGCACTGGGGGAGGAGACTGAATGTGGGGGTATGCACTGGCACTTGCAAAAAGAAAGGCGATGGTGAGTTGAATATAATTACAATGCGTTCCTGGGAGCAGTGAATCCCATGTAATGCTTTCCCTTGTGAATGAAGCTTGTTTTCAAAGAAAACAAAGCCAGAGATAAAGTTAGGTCATGGAGCAGGAAGAGAAGATCTCTCTAAACAGAAGGAGTTGAGAAGAGGCTCTGTGAGACTTCCCTGCTTGTGCTAGCTGGAAAATACACATGGGGATGGAGTATGGGAATGGATGTAGAGTTGCAGATCAAAGTCCGATCAAAAGCATTTAAATGTGGTCCTAGCAAATGGGACCTTCACATGGTGACCTGCTCCAGCTACCATTAACCTCCAGAAGGGATTTAGAAATAACAGGCTAAGCAGACTTTCACAAAATCACTTTCATATTTGAAATGCAAAGCTAAAAGGGTTCAGAGCATTTGGAGGCCACTGTTAATCTCTAAGTCAGCCGTGCTGATGCATCGCATCCAAAGCATGATACGTTCGAAGGGCAAAATCTGCTGTTAATTACTGGCATGTCTATGGGAGACGTTTGTGCCACAGGAGCCCTCCTGGGGTGAAGGGCTCGGTGGTGCTCAGGGCTGTTCTGTGAGCCAGGCAAGGAACCATTGGCCCTTCCTTTGTATGGAGCTGGTGGGTGGAAGCAACTGCACAGAGCCAGAAATGACAGCTCTCTTAGCTGCAAACTGTAATTTAGATTGGCTTCTCCTGTCAGGAGTATCAGCTGTTCCGGCACTGTGTGAACTTGTCGCTTTTCCCCTCCCCTGAGCGCTTGTCACCTGGCAGCTGTGGAGAAGGACAAGCTCCATTTGGTGGGCCAGGACAGCATCAAGTTGCAATGTCTGTCGGTTCCTTATAAGTGCGTTTCGGTGTAACTCCAAGATGCTGTGTGCTACCTGTGCTGAAGGGAGGCTGCCTGTGCTGGCAGCTTACAGCACCGAGCAGCCCTCTCCCATGAAGGAGCAGGAACAGCACCAGCCCTGTGCCTGGGACAGAAGCGGCCCTGTTCTCTGCTGCAAAGGAAAGGGCACGTTTCCATCAGGCACACGCTCTTGCCTCTCACTGTGTGCACAGCTGAATGCTTTAACTCACTTGCTTGGGCTTCAGGGCCGCAGCCTGGCACCTCTCCCACTCCCCTGGCCCTGCTGCTGGTGGGCAGGAAGGGATGGGGCAGGGGGATCCCCCTGCGCTTTCCATCCCCTCAGTGAGTGCTGTGGTTACCTGAGGGTCAGCAAGGACCCAGTGTGGGGATTTGATGTGCGAAGGGGTGTGCAGCTAGGGTACAAGGGCAATGAAGAGGGAGCCGGCCCCATCAGCAGACATGGAGGAGACTGACAGGGATGCTCAGGAGCCATGGCAGGAGAAGGAGATCATGCTTGGCCAAGCCAAGAAGGGCCCTGGAAACAACAGCTTGAAGTGGCCTTTTCTGCTCAACCGACTTGGGAGGTTGAAACAAGACCGAACAGTAAAAAAAAAACAGAAAGGGGAAGAAGAGATTAAGTGCCATTTCTTTCAGTTGAGGGAATGGTTTAAAAAAATACCAGGCATTTAAACAGAATACTAAGAATTTGTTCTTCCATTGTAAGCTAACACTTACAGCAGTGCCTAAATGGATCTGTTATTTGATGAGACAGAGATCCTTAGAAATCACTGTAAACACAGCTGTAGAGATGAGGTAGAATAACAAGGCTTCTTGCTAATAATTGTACTTTCCTGTTGTGCTAACCACTGGCAAAATTTACTTTTAACATTGCCCACGTGCTCCGATGTAAGAAGGCTTAATGTGGCAAGTCAGACCCTGTCAGGTTTGTTAGGATTTAAAGCAGAAAAAGAA
Source organism: Alectoris magna (assembly GCA_030625065.1). Lineage (NCBI taxonomy): Eukaryota > Metazoa > Chordata > Aves > Galliformes > Phasianidae > Alectoris > Alectoris magna. Next base: position 144,036,414 of record CM060560.1, read on the forward strand.
ATTCTCGCAGAAGCAAACAGATCCCTCTCCTTTGCTGCAGTGCATCTTCAGACTTTCACTTTGGTCCCTCTGTGGGCCTGATCCTGATAGCACTGGATTTGGAGCGAATGCCGGTGGCTTGTCTGGGGTTGAGCATCCCTGAGGACTGCAATTGCTGGTGTTTGTCTCAGGGTAGAAGAATCACAGCTAGGAAGCTCTCGATGAAACAGGCTTTTGATGTTATTAACCCAGAATCATTTTTCATTCTGTGGCAGAAAGGTTTCCTGTGAAGCCTATTGTAATTAAGATTATAGATGGATGCTGGCGTTTTAATAGAAGAGATCTTTTGTCTTCTCAAGCAGGCGGAATGGTGGCAGAAAGGTGAGAACTTGGGAGCTCCTGTAATTAAGGCTGTGGAGAAAGAGCAACCCTGGTTAGTCACCTTCTGTGAACAGTAGTGAGCAGTGTGGATAAATGGGCCAGGAAAAGGCACCCGTGGAGCAGCAGGGTTTCATGTGAGCAAAATACAGCTTCACCAAAGAAAGCAAAAGAAATTCAATGTTAATTTGTGGTAGTGTAGTAAAAGATTAAAAAATCCACTGTGCAGAGGATTTAGGTGTTTTTCTAATCTGTTTCCAGATGAATTCGTTCAGGTCTTTATATGAGGAAAAAGAGATGAAGATACAAGAAGAGCTCTCTTCTTGTTTCTGCCATGCACAGCACCCAGCCCAGCAGTGAGGGACGTGGGCTCAGCACAGCTAAACGTGCCATTGTGTGGTGCCCTTCTCCTCCAATGGGGTGCTAAAGACTTTGAATTATATGTAAAGAAACCGACTATGCAGCAACTATCTTCTGTTTTTCTTATTTGGGTTTGTAAAGCTTGGGAGCAATATTGGCGCATCGCACGCTGAGTTAAAAATTGGAAATGTATTACTCTGATTTAGCATGGGACTGAGTGAATTGTATTCAGTTAAAATAGCAGGTATCCTGCTGGGAAGAAAATAAGTATTTCTACTTGACTGTGTGACACCTAAGCTGCAACCCAGAGGTACGAGGGGAGGATTTGGAGGACTCGCAGAGATACCAGTGCACATGGCAGTGTCACTTATTGTCCCTCCTGTCACCTTCCCAGCAGGTTCATGGAGGTTTCTCATGCTGGAGATAGCTCACTCTACTTTAGCACAGACGTACCTTATCCTTTCCATTGGGATTTTTTCCCACATCTACAATGAGTTTCTATTTAGCTCTATTACTACATAGTCAATGCAGAGAACAGATTAGTCCCTTTCTCCTTCTGGATTTTTTTAATGTATTTATGAATTTACTTATACACTTCATCCTGTTTCCCTGCTCCACCCAGTTTATCTCACCCCTCCTACTGCAATGTTTCGCAACAGAGAAATAGATGTCAGTGTTTCCATTGTCTCCTGGATGCCAGCTACGTTTTGACGCAGTTCCTTGCTCTGTTCTTCAAGGACTTCTCCCAGCTCCACCCTGGCTGACTCCATACCCCAGCCCAGTGCTCCTCCTGGTGCACCACTTGCAGATATCCCAGGCATGCCTTTTGTTAACTGGCTCTCAAGCCTCTCCTTGAAAACCACATCCGCAGCTCCCAAGTAGACACGCAGTAGCAGAGTACAGCAGATGGTGGACTTGAGGTTCTGCTGGGTGAGCTCTTCCTGAGCATGGGTTGTCCTGTTCTGTGGCTCACAGTGAAGGGTCTCCAAGGGGAGGCCAGATGCCATGGACCCCCACTCAGATGGGAGGACACCAGCAGAGCCTCATACCCTCAGATGTGACATACTGCTGCATCCTACTGCAAAGTCCACCCTCCCTGTCACAGAACTTCTGTGCCTGGGGACTGGGGAGGGTTAGCAGGACCGTGGCTGAGCTCCCAGGCTGCACGTACAGGTGGAGCTGGGCTCCAGCCACGTGTGTGTGCATTGGAGGGGAAAGGCTGGAAAGTTTTCATTTCAAAATGAAATTCATAAGACATCCAGACCTTTCAGCTTTTTAATACGAGCAGTGATTTATGGCGGCACTTAAGAATGAGCCAGGAGCAGGCAGATCCATCACGTGCTCCCTCCCCTGTCAAAGCGGTGGCAAGGCCGGGCCCCAGGCAGAACCGTGCTGCAGGATGGCAGTGCAGCCCTCGCCATCACCCATCTGTCACAGCAGGTCAGGGCCAGCCCTGGGTCTCATCAGCTTGTTTGGCTGTGAGAAGAAAATGGATTGGCCCTCTGCTGAATTCCCCTTGCCCCCTCCCTTTCTACAGCTGCCTTGAAACACTGAGACAATGACAGCAAAGTGTTCTTTGTACATACAGTGAGAGGCTCCAAGTTTGTCTTCTATGCATTATGTCGCAAGGAACACACAGGCTCTAAGATTTTTTGCTTCTCTGTTCTTCCAGGTGATTCCTTTCTTCTCTTAAACACAGTCACTTCGATTTCGCCTGTCACATGTTTGCAAGATACCCATAGGCACACAATTCAGTCACCCCATGTGAACAGACCATTGATCTTTCTACCTGTTCTTCCCTGGCACTTCCAACTTTTCCATCTTCCTGTTCAAAATAGACCTTTTATAAGTGTGTACATTCATCTTGTCAGCCCCAAGCCCTACTGACTGAATGAGCCCTGACACCAGACAATTTCTAATAGAATGGGAATGGAAAGGCTCCCCGAGATGGTCGGGGCTGCAGGAGGCAAGCTCACTCTTTTCTTCCCAGATCCAAACCTATATTGGGTATTAAGGATTTGCAACAATACAGTGCCAGCAGCTGCTGTGTAAGACGGTTTTCCCTCAAAATATTTGATCCTTTTTTTTTCTTTTTCGTAGCTTCAGTGAATTCTGTACAGTGGGAATTTAAAGTAGCATGGTTATCTTGAGTTGCAATACAGAGTATTACTTGAAGTAAATGCCTATTTGGCCTTATCTTCTCTGCGGGGCAGTAAGCTCAATGAATTAAATGGAGAAAAGAAAGCGGCTTTGTAATATTTTATGAGTTTTTCTTCAGAGGATACAATTTGTCTCTAACATTTTCTTAGCACAAATGCTCCTAAGTAAGTTAATATTAGTTTTATTATCTTCTACTGTTCAGCCACTCTGTACAGACATTTTCATAGCGAATTTGCATTCCAGTTTGTCCATCTGCAAGTTCTCGGGGATGATGTTAAACGTTGCCATTTCCCGTAGGCATTGTCTACTCACTACTCCGCTTTATTGGACTCCGAACAAATATCGGTCGAGGTTTTGATAGGGTTGTTTGAGTTCTGAGATTTTTATGAAGAAGTTAAATCGAGAATAATATGCTATGAAATGCCAAATAAATCGGTGTGTGAAACACTTCAAACCTATTGCCTCTTTTTTTTTTTTTTTCAGCCAAGGTCAGTTTAATTAAGTCTCTTAATCTAAAATTTCCTTATTCTTTTAGGTTTGTTGTCTTGATTGACGTGCCTATTCTTTTCTGCCATTTGTATAAATCTATAAAGGGTAATTAATAATTATGTGTCATTTATTAGAAGTGTTCGTGTTCAGACTATGAAGTGTGAAGCCTGGTTGCTTCCCATTTATTGTCTAATGATGAGTGTTCTTAAGAAAGCAATCTAGAATCATGGAGTGATAGAATATGCCAAGTTGGAAGGGACCTGTAAGGATCGTCAAGTCCAACTCCTGGCTCCACACGGGACCACCAAAAAATCAGACCATATAACTGACTTAGATGCATAGGACTTGGTGAAAAAATGCATGTATACCAAGTATGGCAGTTGTGAACTCAACTTTAAAAGCCAGCCTCTCAAATAATGTCTAAAATATGTTTGTAACTTCAAGGCAGTGCATCAAGATTGCAACAGTCATATTCATGTTTTTTTATGTGAGAGTAAGATAGGAAATGTGCTTATATGTAGCATCATGCTAAAAATAAAAACACCTGTAAGCATTTGGGAAAACATAAATACCGAGAAATATTTTACATAGTAAGCACCATTCATTCAAGCACCTCCTGACATTCAGACGGTGTGGTGTATGGTCAGGTGGAAGGAGAGCTGTTAGTGTTAGTGAGAGCCTTCAGACAAGTGAATTCTTTGTTGCTGTAGATGTCACGTAAGCAGGACTGTTAGTGCCACCTATAGCTGGTCTGCCTGACACTTTCCACTTTAAGATCTTGCTTTCAGTGGATTATGGGTCTGCTCTGCTCACCTTCTACGTAAAAACTCTTTAAGAAGATGTTGGTGGAGATGAGCTCTGGTTCACCCTAAGCTTAACAGTGCTGCTGGATAGGCACAACTCCCAGTGCAGTGGAGATGCTCTCAACAGCAGGCAACAAGCTGCAGCTGCGGGCAGTGCAATGGGAATAACTAAACCCCTGCCTTTTAGCATTGTGAGGGGATACTTCTTTGCGTGCTCATTTTATACAGAGAGGTTAGATTTAATAAAGTTTGTGTTGGGTTTTTGGGTTGGATTTTTTGAGTGACAGATTGGTGTTCCTGTTTTTTCCATTCAAAAAGTGCAGGCAGTTCCATGAATTCAGTTGATCTCTGCTCCTGAGCTGCAGTACACTACTCTGCTCAGTTTTTAAAAACTAATAATAGTAATTAAAAATGTCCTGTGTTTAAATCTGAACATGCTGTTTGATCGTCTGGCTTGGAAAGGCCATTAAAGATTATTTTAGCCTGCTGTGCCTAAGCATTCAGAAAGAAATACCTCCCCTCTCATTACTGTGATTTACCTGGAATAACCTCTGCGTGCCGGGGCTGAAGGCTGTCAGGTGGCCAGCACACGTATGTGTGTTCTCTGGCAGCCTGTTCTCTAGTGCACTGTGGAGGGACAGCCCTAAATGGAGGCAAATGCCACGGCCTGACCTCCTTTTGGAACTGGGGACGGGCTGCCAGGGCACACTCAGGGCTCCCCGTAGGCTGTGCAGGAGGCACCCACACTTGCAAGGCTTGCTGGACTGAGTGTTCTTCCTCTGTGTCAGTTTGAGACTGGTGGAGGTGAGAAGCTTCTGCTGTCATTGTCACCAGACCACTTTTTTGTTTTGTCTTTTAAGTGTTGCTGAGCTTAGGAGGCTCCCACTGCTTGTGTTGCTTCCCTGTTTAACTCAGTTGCTGTCAGTCCTTTCAGGGCAGGGTGGCTGCTTCCATCAGACCCCTTCCCAAGCCCTTCAAGGCCCATCTGAAGCTTGCTCTGAGCTGTTGGAGGGCAGCGGGGCACTGCACCTCCCCCCGCCCCCCACACTGCTGTCAGAGAACCTGGCCCTCACTGAACAGTGCCCTCTCCCAAAGCAGGATGGATTTAAGCCACTGCTGGGATCAGCAGGGACCATGGATAGCATCTGGCTGTCAGGACTCAGCCGAATCTTCAACTCTGAGGGAAGAACATCCATGACCCTAAGTGGTTTGACTTGTCCTTCACCATCCATGGAGGTCGACATACCTGTCCCTTGGGTTTTCTTGTCTCTACCTTCTGAAATCTGTGAGGGATGTTTTCCTCTCAATAGCTGAGAGGATATTCAGTGAGAATAAGGCTGTTGGGTTATCACCTTCAGTGGGAGGGCTGGGATCGTTGCACCTCACAACACACTGAACTCTGGCAGAAAGAATAAAGTGGAGCTTTCAAAGCCGTATTTCCTACATGGTTCCTCATCCATCAGCCATACCAAGTGGTACTGAACTTTATGGGAAGAGGGCAATATCTCTTCATCGTTACATTGCTGTGCCAGTGTTGTGTGCTGCCATTCAGGCCAGAGCAGGTGCAGAGCTGGCCGCAGGGCGCTGGTGTATGTTTAGTGAATGCAGCTGACCACTTTGGTGCCATTTCATCTTATTTCTTCTGTGTTAACAGTGGGAGGCAAGTACCACTTCTAAACGCTCAAGCGTTGTCTTTTAAGTGAATTTAATGCAGCACAAGCTCATTTGCAATTGCACATTGTAAGGCTGCATTCTTCCTCTTATTCTGAGTGCCTGAAAATCTCATTAATGTTAATGGGTGGGGAGGAAGTACTTAGCCTATTGATGTTGGAATGAAATCAGGAGCAAAGCACAGCTCCACAAGGACTCATCCATAGATTAGGGGCAGAAGCAACCATTAGATTATCAAGCCTGACCTTCTATCTAACACAGGTCGTGGGATCTCATCCACGTAATTCTGTGTTTATCCCAAGACCAGCAAATACAGTGCATTAACATACTGTAATGTTGTACTAGGCGACACTGTAATGTAGCAGTATCTACAGGTTTCTCTTATTTTTACACTGAAACCAGAGGCAAACAGTAGTGTACTGTGCTATGTGATGTTGATAGATAACCTGCAGGAGGAGAGAGATTTGGGCATTTCAACTGTCTGTAGAGAATTTGTAAGTCTCTGTGTTCACACAGGGTTTTGTTTTGTGCTTTGAAAATTATTCCCTGGTAACGAACCAGTGCAGAGCTGACTGCTGGTTCTGTATCTCTCTGAGGATAGCATAGATTGAAATAGTGATTTGATTTGATTTTATTTTTTTTTTTCCCTACTGAAAAGGGGATTTTCTCCCAAAATCTGTGTGGTCCATGACAACTGCTTTCTAACATCTTACTTTGGAAACTCCTGAGCAGTCATTTCCCTAGGAAACGTGAAGTGCGTTTCACACTGGTCTTCTCTCTTGGACTCTGACACAAAACTGCCCTTGAAATGCACCTGGAAGGCGTTCAGGGGGATACCACACAGGCACAAAAGCTGAGCCAAGCTGAACGGAGGAGTCACTGGGCTACTGCATGTTTTAACCATTAGCCAACATTTTGCTGAACAAGGGACTAAAGAGATGAGATGTGGAAGGTCTCAAGGAATCCAAGAAAAGTGGTGGCTGGCAGTGTGCAAAATATAGAGGTCCCAGGATAGACACATACGTGCTGGCCTGAAGGAAAACTCCTCCTGTGCAAATTTGAGGTGCCTTTGGTGTGCCGTGTCCCTCGAGAACATCCCTCTGCGGCACAGAGAGGAGGAGAGCGTTGGCTGCTGACGTGTTGAAAAGTTTTTTCTGCCATTGCGTGGATGAAGTCTGTGCTTTTAAGGGCTTGTCTGTAAAAGTAGCAGTTCTGTCTTCTTTCATTCCAAAGCTCGGATGTCCTACGTTTGGCTCAGGTCCTTTTTTCTGTCACTGAGGTGTTCTGGGGGATCTCGTGTGTTTTTTGCCTCTTTGTGTGTTTTTTTGCCTCTAAACTGCATTTCGAACCTGTTTGTTGACTTTTTTTCCATATATGAATTGGGACTACTGGTATTGAAAGCAGAGATCTGACCCCAGACTGGTGCAGAGCCATTTGCCCAGGGTGTTACGAAAGGATTGGGAAGGCTTAATACTGGCTCAGAGGCTGGCCCCTGCCCCATGCAGATGCAGTGTCTCAGCTGCTTCACTGTAGGATCCTGTGATTCATGTTGACCTGCCTAGAAGGCATTCGATGAATACATTTGAAAGAGTCAGTGTTCGAGAAGTCATCTCACGCCTTTTGCCTATCAGACTGGAAGGTCAATACTTGCCTTAATACTTGGCTTTGAGGCTAAACTAATTGGTGTGCATAAGGCTCTTTGAAATCCATAGGTAAGCAGTATTAAGTAAATGTAAATGCCATTACCAAAACCTTTCCCCTGCTGCTGTGATAAAATTCATTCAGAATATGTAAAAAGGCATTTATAGCAGCGAGGGCAGTCTGCACAGCAAAACACGGGCCCATGCTGGGACACCTCAGGTAGCTCTGAATAACCAAAGGTAGAGCCCTGCATCAGCGTTGTCCTTTGCCTGGGCTAACAGTCCCTGTTTCCCAGGGTGTTCGTTACAGCAGAAAATCATGCTGTGCGGAGTGTGGTAGCTGGTGGCTGCTGTGCAGCAGCCCAGTGGGCCCTGTGGGCTCCCCTGAAGACAGATTACAGCCTCTCCAAAGCATCCAGTAGCAATAATAGTAGAAAATTAGGGAGCTATTAACGAAATAATAAAGGGCTGTGGGTGAAGATAGCGCAGTGTGTGTTAGAAGGCCATGTGCTCTTTCTTTCTGTCAGTCTGGCTTTAGCAGAGAGGCAGATTTATGGTTAATATTGTCCCTGCTCCTCAGGAAATGATGTCTGTGTGAACGCTCCCCCTAGGGACCAGCAGGAGTCTCCACTGGCTTCATGTCTTTTGCCAAGGTCATAGCCTACAGACAAGCCGAGATTATTAATTCTCCAGCATAAAAGATACCAGCAACAAAACCACACAGTTTTCATTTTGACAAACTTTCCAGATCTGGTGTACTCCAACCCCATCTCAGCGGCAAGAAGTGAGGCAGGGGATACTTGCTGTAGCAGGAAGAAGGATTGTGGACCGGGGATTGGTTCTTCAGGGCTCAGAAAAGCAGTGATGACATCTCAGGCTGTGAGTTTTGTGTAAATACATTTGCCACCAGGATGTGTAAGTGCCTGTGCTCCTTCGCACTGGCTGCAAAGCAGAATCCTGAGCAATGTGAACGGCATTTAAGCAGCTCTTGTCCAGAAATTTGGAGGCAAAAAAGGCTCCTCTATCTTCTCGTGTAGGAACGTTTCCACTCAGCCTCATAACGAACTCTTTTACGTTTCTACAGGCACTAATCTACTTCTCTCTGAATTGTACAGTAAGTAAAAAGGCAGTAAGTTTCTAACCTGCTTGACTTACTGGTTCATGTGCTTTCCTTGCAGTTGTCCAACACAGCCATTCTCCATCAGATTAGACGAGACCAAGTGACAGACACGTGCCGAGCAAACAGCGTTTTGAGCAGGAAGCGCCGTGTGCTGACACCCAACGATCTCAAGCACCTGGTGGTGGATGAAGATCATGAAATGATCTATTGCTACGTCCCTAAAGTGGCCTGCACAAACTGGAAGAGAGTCATGATGGTTTTGACGGGAAGAGGCAAATACAGCGATCCAATGGAAATCCCGGCCAACGAAGCCCACGTGTCTTCAAACCTGAAGACCCTCAACCAGTACAGCATCCCAGAGATCAACCACCGCTTGAAAAACTACATGAAGTTCCTCTTTGTTCGTGAGCCTTTTGAGAGACTGGTGTCAGCCTACAGGAACAAATTCACCCAGAAGTACAACACTTCCTTCCACAAGCGCTACGGCACCAAAATCGTGAGGCGCCAGAGGAAGAACGCGACCCAGGAAGCTCTGCGTAAAGGAGACGATGTGAAATTCGAAGAGTTTGTGGCCTATCTCATCGACCCGCACACCCAAAGAGAAGAGCCCTTCAACGAGCACTGGCAGACTGTGTACTCCCTCTGCCATCCTTGCCACATCCACTATGACCTCATAGGAAAATATGAGACGCTCGAAGAGGATTCGAATTACATTCTCCAGCTTGCAGGAGTCAGCAACTACCTGAAGTTCCCCACCTATGCAAAGTCAACGAGAACTACTGATGAAATGACCACAGAGTTCTTCCAGAACATCAGCTCGGAGCACCAAACGCAGCTGTACGAAGTCTACAAACTTGATTTTTTAATGTTCAATTACTCAGTGCCAAGCTACCTGAAATTGGAATGAGGGACGGGTTGGGGGGAGAGAGGGGAGAGAAAGCCTGTTTTATTTAAGATTTTTATTTGTCATAATAAATATGGAGAGTGGGTTATTTTGTAAATTAATAATTTTTTTTTTTTTTTTTTTTTTTTTTTTTTTTTTGAATGATGCTGCGAGCAGCACAGTCAAAATTATTTAAATCAACTGTAAGAAAGGACAGCTCTCTTTGCAGGGTAACGGGATTGTGACGATCCAGCCGTAGAAATGAATAATACTGCTACACTGTTGAAAAAAAAACACCATGAATTGTGTTCCGGTGAATTTCATTGATCTTGTGTTCCTCAAATTCTAATTACTATTATTTATACTTATTTAAAACGTGGTCTCTTGGGAGGTTTTACTGTAGCAACGGAGGTGAGATGATAACATTTGGACAAAAGGAATTTGATTTTATGCTGTCTTCGGTTGAGCTTTTCTCTGGGTAGTAGTACTCTTCCGTTAGCCTTTCATGCAGGTAAATACAGGAGTGGTTCTTGATACCACACACCTTGAGAATAATGATGGAAATAATTACTTTAGAAAGTGATACTGCACTTAAACGTACTACAAAGCTGTCTTTCTAGCCCTGAAAGGGAAAAATAAGACCGATTTTCATAGATACATGATCTCTAAACTGATCTCTAAACCCCTGATTACAAGAAATGTGAATGTAGTCCTTAGGAAGAGAAACCATGAGCTTCTTGTAAAAAAATCTGGACTTTATGGTTTTACCAAGAATATGATGAGTCCCATTGTCTCATAGTTTGAAGGCTGCCCACCCAAATGAATGCGGATTTGCAGATGGCTCCATCTGAAAAATAATCACTTTGAATGTGACCGTGAGGATATCTGAATGCCCAGAGCAACTGGAGCTCACTTAATTCTTATCCAAGATAGGGGATTTAGGGAGCTCCAGCCTCCAGAAGTTGTGCCTCCTCCTTGATCCTAAGATGGGCAACTAGAATTGGCTAACGTGCTCAGGAACCACCAGCCATGACATGTTGCTGGAAAGGATGCGGGCATGTTATTTAAAAAATCAGTCATCTTTGTGTTGATCTCTAAGCATGCAGGGCAATAAAAGAGGTCTCCAAGCTTCCGACATGCTGGTTTCATGGCTTTTTCCTATGGGGAAAAGGGGAATCTTCTTTTTTTCAGTTGTCACTGAATGTGACAGGGATGAATTGACAGGAATGTTTCTAGTTTCCCGTCGGTCAATATTTCATCTAAATCAGGTCTAGTGTTAGAACATGGCCTTCTTATCTAAGGCGAACGTCTCTGTGATGGTTGTTTTGCTTGCTTTAATGCAATGCCAATGGGATGTGTGGCCCTGAGGGCAGTAGGAGCAGGGCTGGGATCTGGTTCGGAGCCCACAACAGGTGTTTGGAGCAGAAAGCAGAGGCTTTCTTCCAGTGACATAGGCCAGCAGCACACTGCACAGCACACAGCACAACCTCAGGGCTGCAGCCCTTGTCCACATCACCAGGCAAATCACAGCTCTCCAAAAGGCAAGGGGCAGGTTTGATTTTGCAAGGCTTTGTTCGCAGGGGGTTTTGTTCAGGGAACAAAAGAGAAGCGACCGGCACAGGCTTTAGACGAGACATTTGTGGGAACCTAAAATCTGTTCTAAGGTTGGCTGTTACAGTGGGGCTTTGCGCTGTCTGCGTGTCTGTCTTCTTTAATCAAACCCAACACTTCCAAAAAGAAAAGCAGATTTATGTAAACTCAGCTGGAGCCAGAGCCTGGCAGGTGCAGTGTGCAGCGGCTGATGATGGCTGCTGAGTTACACAGCCCCCAGGACACCACGTGGTTAAAGAAGTGACACAGGTCTGTCTGATTTTGCAAAAACAAGTCACTGAGTACATCTCAGTGATGAATGAATGAACACAGCAAACAGCAGCTGAACTCCTTTTGCAATTGCGCTTGCTCTTACCCAGGCTTCGGGCCACGTTTATCATGCCCTCCAAAAGAATCTCTCACCCACCCTGCAGCAGACGGTGTTTGTAGCCCGGCTCCTGTTTATAACCCCATTACTACGAATGGCCGGCGGACCGCTGGCTGCTGGATCCGACAGCTCTGAATTCCTGAGTGCTTTCTGATCTCTGAGCAGCGCTTTACTTGAAAGCAGTTTTGTCTCCTTTCGAGTGCGTGGAGCTGTTGCAAGTGCCTATCGCAGTGTGCCCCATCTTTCTTTTGGCTGTAGTTCCGTGGGTATATGTTTGTTAAAAACAGTAATAAATCTGTACGAGGGTAGATTCTCCTTCCCCCCATATATCCTGCAAGCAGTTTGTGTGCTTGTTTGGTGTTGTACCCGTTTTGTCCCGTTTTCTTAGTTGTCAGCTACTCCATCTCAACAGAATATGACTGAAGTCTTTTCGTTTAGGAAAAAAGTTACTTTAGAAAGCAAATGTGTTATAAACAGGACGCGCTGTCACCCTTCTTATCATACTTGCTCTGCTCTCAGCACCACATTTTTATCTGTTCTTAAATATTCCCTTTAGCGTTCACCGCTTTGGAGACACAGAGAAAACAACCCCGTCTGGCAGCTCTGAAATCTGCAGGTGAAGAGGCTCGTTCAGGAGCTCTGAGGGCTGCCGCTGTTGGGGCCAGCCTTGGTCGCCCCGCAGAGCTCCCTGCTGGGTTCCGGGCCCTGAAATGGCCCCTGCGTGGCCAGGAGAGGTACTTAAAAACCTCACGCTTTTTGAAAACCCCAATCCCAAACCGCTACAGTCTGTCAATGTAACACAGTAGATCTGCTCTGGGGTGCTCTGAGTTGGTCGGAGATTCCTGTTTAGATGAAGAGCTGGCGTGCTGGGTATGACCGCATCCTGCCTGCTGAACACAAAGCCCTCAGCAGGTCAAAGGAGGACCACAAATGTTAACAAATTTAGCTTGGGTAGGTTTTTTTCAGACTACTGGGTGTGCTGTTCTGACTGAGCCAAAACCAGTCTCTTTCCCTTGCCCCCACGTAGGAGGAAGCTCAGGGCTATACCTCCTTGTCACTGTGAGATGGAGGCCACCTCCTACAGAGAGGAGCCTGGCACTGGGCTGCTTTCACCCCCTATGTTCATTGGGTCTCCCAGCTGGAGGAACAGAGGGTCTGATCTGCTCCTGAGTGCCATGTCCTTCTGGAGCTCAGTTTTGCTGTGGCCACAGCTGGTCCCAGGAGATGAGCAGGCAAAATTCAAATCACAAAGTGTGCAGGAGGTCCCAAGGACCAGCTGGGGAGATGCTGTTTTGGAAGGAGGTACTGCCCAGGGAAATAGTGGAGTCATCATCCTTGGAGGTGTTCCAGAACCATGTGGATGTGGCACTGAGGGACGTGGTCAATGGGTATGGTGAGGGTGGGTTGGCGGTTGGATTAGGTGATCTTAGAGGCCTTTTCCAACCTTAACGATTCCATGATTCTGTCATCAGTTGCAGTCAAGCAGTGGTGAACAAAGAGAGGAACCAGCAGGGACAGTCCCACCTCTGCCACCAGCTCCCTCAGAGCCTGGGCCAAGGAGCAGCCATCCCACAGCACTTTCCCTGGCACCGCTCACCCCAAACACCTTAACATGGAGCCCACCTGAGTTCAGCCCATCCAAACACAGCGGTGGCTCCAGGACACGGGCTCCCCCAAACCTGACTTCTCCCATCCTTCAACCTCTTCATATACCCTGCCCATTGTCACAGAAACTTGCAAACTGCCTGAACCACGCGCTGCATAAGACAAGTGAACTAATTCACGAGCTGAAGTGCTTTTAGAAATTAACCCCAGATGTCTTAGGGTTTCACTGTAGTCCGCTGCACTTTTCAGGTACAAAAAGGGACTGTCCTTACTATTACTCTTGTTACAGAGAGTGTTATTTTCTTACATGCATGCACAATACAATGTGTACGAATAATTTAACATCAATGTGGGGTTGGATTTTTTTTTTTTTTTTTTACCTATTTGTATGCAGTAGAAGGCTTGTTGTAGAAAAGTATCTCCTCATACCTAAATATACTGTTAATAAAGAAAAAAGCTAAATTATACATTGCCAACACAAGTGTGAACTGCTCATGAATCTTTCCTTAAAAAGCCATTCAAGCCTGATTATTTTTCTAAGTAACTTCAATTAAATTGAAGAAAGAAAATTCCTCTCTGTGTGCTTTATTTCTGACTCGTGCTCTCAGGGCTGGGATTTTGTCCACAAGTCTTTCTCACAAAGGATTACTGTGGTGGGACCAACAGAAGAGTCAAAATTGTCTACTGCTTTGGAGCAGGAAAGCTAATGTCATCCACCAGCATCCCCTCCTCCCCAAGTTCCTGGCCAACAAAGATGAGGGCTGTTGATTTAAGACTGCAGCATGCAGTCTTGAACGCAAACTTGTGTGAGGAAATCAGAACCGTTAAGTATTTAGGAAAAGCCTACATTAAGGAAATAGCTGCTCACTGTGGGGTTGTATTGTTGGAAGAGCACTTGGTATTCACCTGGGCCTGCTGCTCAAGGTCACCAAAACTAGGCTGGGTCTGACTAGCCAAGGTGGCTTCAGGGATAGAGGGCTCATGGCTTCCCTGGGTGCCCTGTTGTAGTGCTGTACTATCTGCCCAGCAGAGATGTTTTCCAAGTCACTCTGAGACTCAGCCTTCAATTTGCATCCATTCTTTATCAGTAGTAGAAGTCCCCATCAAGTAGGCTGCCATTAGGTTCCCAGGTCACCATACCACCACCAAACTAAACCAGGCCAGATACCCACCTCTCCCCTTGTAGGTTATATGCCCTATGCCTCCGAACATCACAGTCCATCACTAGACCCTCTCCAGCAATTCAGCATACCCGTTGAATTAGGACAGCCCTAAAACTGGCTGTATTCTGGATGTAGCACAGACAATGGCAAACAGACCCACGGGCTCTGCACTTCACAGGGTGCACCATGAGCTTTGTTATTCGCAATGGGGGCAGAGTGTTAAACTGAAAATATGAAATCTGCTGAGTAGGTGCCGTGGCACACAATGGGCACCGTCCATCTTTGGAGACCCATGCCCATTTCCACCACTAAAGCCTCCCACACCCTAAGTAACGAGCAGATGTGGAGCCTGGCTTCTTGAGCACACAGCCTTTCCGACTGCAACCACCTTCACGCTGCCAAACACCGCTCATTTGTTTCCTCTATGTTTTGATCCAAGGGAGGTCATTAAGGAGGTCTCAAACTAAGCGAATGCTCAGCCTGGCTCAGCCACCGTGCTGACTGCTCTGCCTCCCCCAGCAATTCAGCAGCGATCACACATGCTTCAAAGCAACCCGACCCTATTCTGTCAGTACATGGGGCTAAGAAAGCTGCCACCACCCGCAGCCTCTGCAATACCCAGATCTCGGGGATGGATGCCCACTGCTGCCCCAGGACAGCAGAGCTGGCACAGGGGGTGACCATGGAGCCCGGAGGGATGCAAAGGGACAGCCAGGTCCTGCTCAACCCCTGCAGTTGTACCGGCCTCTGCGTGGGCATGAGCTCTGCCATCACTTCCCAACATTTCACCTGGATGAAAAAGCATTTCCCTTAATTCTACTGCAATTCTAAAACTAAAATCTGGAAAACGAGGAAAAGAGAAAGAAAAAAAAAAAAATCGAGTGGCAGAATGGAAACCGGAGCATCTGCTTCCCACAGTGTTGTGTAGGGCTGTTCTCGCTGGCTGCACTGCACAGAACGGCACACAAAGCTCCTGGTGGTGCACTGAAATAGCTCGCCTTTCAGGTTGCACTTACAGCTTTGCCGAAGCTTGAAACTTCTGGAAAATGACATTCCAGTTTCATTCTGCCTAATGGACAGCAGATCCAAGAGCCACCTCCCCGAATCGCACACAGGTTTTAGAAAAAAAGTCTGCTAAAAGAATCAAAGAATGGCCTGGGTTGAAAAGGACCACAATGATCATCCACTTCCACCCCCCCCTGCTATGTGCAGAGTCACCAGCCACCAGACCAGGCTGCCCAGAGCCACATCCAGCCTGGCCTTGAATGCCTCCAGGGATGGGGCATCCACAACCTCCTTGGGCAGCCTGTGCCAGTGCATCACCACCCCCTGTGTGAAAAACTTCCTCCTAATATCTAACCTAAACCTTCCCTGTCTCAGTTTCAAACCATTCCCCCTTGTCCTATCACTATCCACCCACATAAACAGCCATTCCCCCTCCCGTTTATATGCTCCCTTCAAGTACTGCAAGGCCGCAATGAGGTCTCCCCGGGTGCCTTCTCTTCTCCAAGCCAAACAAGCCCAGTTCCCTCAACCTCTTTCCATAAAAGAAAGAGAAGAAACAACTTTATTTTCCCTACTGAAGTGATGAACAACCATGCTTTCTCCTATGCTGCACGGCTGGGCTGCAGCATGCTAGGCTTCAGGGTGGGCATTGCTCCCCTTTTGGCACTGCTGGGCCCAGAGCAGTCTCAGGGCTGAGTGTGGAGGCTTTCTCATGGGGATGGACAGAGATCTATCCTAGGTCAGGCTGGAGGGGCTCTGAGCACCCTGATCTAGCTGTGGGTGGCCCTGTTTTACTCTCCTCCTTCCTGGTTTTGGAACTATACGGGATTTATTGAGAGTATTTCCTTCAGTAATATGGAAGGACGTAACAGTTTTGCTGTTGTGTCTTAATGGACGTTGCAATTTCATCATAAAAATGTTACTGCGATGTACGCAATGAGATTTTATGCGCAATATGAATCGCTCCTCCAGCAGATGCTTTTAAGCCTCCCTTTTTCAAGTCAGGAAAATTTCAAAGAATTAACTCCGCAATTATCTTTTATGGAAAAAAGACCTCAAAGTCAATGGTGCAGGAGGGACAGCTAAGGGAAATTCAGATGAGAAATTAACTCTGTGTAAACACGGGAAAGGAACGGGAGGAAATTTAAGATGCAAAATCTCTGCAGAAAGTCCTGGGAGTTTCATTACGAGATATTTAGAATTAAATGAAAGGAAAGCATTCCAAGTACAGCAAAGCGAGCAATGCTGCTTGGCTTATGGCAGCATGGCTCGGGCTGCCTGGCCAGCCTCTGGCAGGAGGTGGATATAAAGCTACAAATGACCCACACAGAACATGAATGAGCACTTCCATGCTGGGAAACGCAGCCTGGTGATGGCACGCAGGCTCCCTCACAGCTTCTCAGTGCAGAGTTGCCCGCTTTGTTTGCAGCATTGGGATTCCAGCCTCATTTTTCACGAGCGTAAAGATGTCAGGTGGAAGGCCCTCAGGTCAGCACTTCTGAAGGGATCTCCTGCTTTCAGGCTTAAGACATTGTGTGCTCCGCTTGGAATGGCAGAGGTTCCACCTGAAGCCAGTAGGAACAGCGTCCTCCATGCCTTAACCCAGGCTAAGGCTGCAGTCAGCCTCGTGCTTGCAGGTGCTGTCACAGGCTTTGTGACGGGTGTTACTGCCAACTTCTCTTTTATTATTGTCATGCAAACGGAGTTATTCAGGTGAACAGAGATTTGCAGCTGGAGCCGGAGATGCTCTTTTGCCCTCCAGCAGAACATTTCAGGAGCTGTATTCAGCCAGGTGTGCTCCTGTCTAGAAATAACACAGTCACTTTTGCCTTTGATCCAATAGAGCCTCGGGATAATTAGCTAAGAGATGGCGGTGGTGGCTAATGGTTACCTTCTGCACCAAAGATCTTACTGAGGAGATCTGGATGTACCTCAAGACAGATGGAAACGCTGTTGTGCTGCGTTGCCTGGTGCTTCCCTTCTCTTTGGAGGCTACCAGGCAGCGGAGATGCATCCTAAAGGATGCATCCTAAAGCAGAGGGACCCGGCCCTCTGCTGCTCACAGCGGTTTATATTTTAACAAATGACCATCAGAGTCTGCTATGCAGAGCAAACGTGGCTGCCTCTATTTTTGTCCTAAGCTTGAAAAATTTTATTACACAGAATCACAGAAAATCCTGAGTTGGAAGGGACCCACAAGGATCACTGAGCCCAACCCCTGGCTCCACGCAGCATCACCCAAAAGTCAAACCCTGGGCATTCCGTTCCACGCCCACCGCCCTGTGCTGCAGACCCTGTCCCTGACCCCCAGCTGCCCCTCCCCTGACACAGCTCCATGCCGTTCCCTCGGGCCCTGTCGCTGTCACAGAGAGCAGAGCTCAGCGCTGCCCCTCCGCTCCCTGTGAGGAGCTGCAGCCGCCATCAGGCCTCCCCTCAGCTCCTCTGCTCTGCGCTGAGCAAACCAGGCCCCTGAGCCGCTCTTCACGTGTCTTCTTTCCAGACCCTTCAGCACTGTTGCAGCCTTTCTTTGGACACTCTGTAATAGCTTTATGTCTGTCCATTGTAGCCCCAAACCTGCACCCAGTGCTCAGGTGAGGCCACACAGCACTGAGCACCGCAGGACAACCCTTCCCCCTGCCCGGTGGCAGTGGTGGGCCTTGGGGCACCCCAGGGATTTGGCCCTTTGGGCTGCCAGGGCACACCGCTGGCTCCTCTTTAATTCAGCGCTGAACACCTTAGTTTGGTCATCTGCCACAAAAGCGGTGCGATGCTGCTGAATGAGAACTATCAGTCGTAAAGGTGAGCACTTAACGATGTTTGACAAATGAGTACACGTTGTGAGAGACTTCTTAGGGGAAAAGGACGTTATTTTGTTTCTGGTAAGGAGTGCTGCAGACATTCAGGCTTGTCTGTCTTAATGCTGTCCTGAAAGCTATACGTATTCCAGAGGTGTGTTTGCATTAATCAGGGTTTTAAGTGCAGATTCTGTATCTATTAAACATTTATGTAATGCAATAATCTCATCAGAAGGACTTTAAAATATTTACATGCCTTAATAAATGTTTAAAATTTTTTTGTACCAGTGGATCTGGACTTCCTCTGAACCAACGGGCATTTCTGCATCTTGCTGTGTTTCCAGAAAGAATTGAGGAGTGCAGCACAATATGCATGCTGCCCCATTCCAGCACGGTAAAGGAGAAAGGAAGCAGATGGTTGAGACGTCCCGTGTGGGGCAGAGCATAGAGTTGGACAAACTGTTGTGCAGACATTTTTTCCTTCCCAATTTTCCGCAGAAAGTCTTACCTTGCAACCATTATAAACCATACCATGACCACAGCGCTTGTCTGGGTGGCTGCTCTTCCAGCCATGGGGCTGACAGAGGTGAAGTACTGCATATTGAGTATAGTGCCAGTCTCACCTAGTGCCATATTTAGTTTCATGCCAAGATTCTACAGACAGGCTTTGCTCTAAGCAAGGAAGTTAGTTCTCCCTAAGAGGCTATCATAGTCACCGATCATTTCAGTCTCATGCACATAGTACATAACCAGACACGGCACCTAGATGAGCCAGGTTTCATGTTTTTTGGCATGGTTGTCTTACGGTGATTTATAAAAAGTCTTCAAAAATTTAATCAGCTTTCAACTACGAGCAAAGGCCAGCTGGAAATTAAACCTAGGAATGAGTGTCTTTCGGTATCTGAATTCACAGCATTTTAGATCTTTCATTTTGTATAAGTGGCATGCAGGGCTTTTTGGCAGGGTTTTGTTTGTTCGCTTTCAAAGGCCTCAATGTCTTCTGCTCCAGAGGAGGACTATAGTTTCCACAGCACTTAGCGCAAAAGAGCAATTTCAAAGCATTAAGAGTCTAAGTAGTCGAGATCTCAAATGGGAAACAGAGGGAAGAGTGATCAGCTGTTCTTTAAACATTAGATAAATACAGTTGACTTGCATCTCCGAATCATCTATCTACCCTTTTGTACATGAATTCAGATAATCTTGACACCTGAGTTGTCCTCAGATCACTAATGTGGTCAAGCCCAAAGAGCCAACTTTCTATTTTGGAAAACCAACAAATCCC
Source organism: Alectoris magna (assembly GCA_030625065.1). Lineage (NCBI taxonomy): Eukaryota > Metazoa > Chordata > Aves > Galliformes > Phasianidae > Alectoris > Alectoris magna. The sequence continues at coordinate 144,055,725 of CM060560.1, forward strand.
AGAGATAGACTTCCGTGCTAAGTGAAAGCTCCCATCCATCTCTCTAGAACTAGAATTAATAGGACATGTCTGTATTTTCACGTAGTAAAACCTTACTGAGTAAAAATTGGCTCAGTACTCAGAACGATTGAAATGAAACATTTAACGTTACTCCAGAACTTTGGAGACTCCAAGAGAGGGAAAAAAAAATTGGTTGTGTCAGCACAGGGACGAACGCTTGCTTCAAACTGAAATTGGAAAATACAGCTACGCATGATGTAAAGGCAGCCACGGCAAGAGGATTCTCAGGAAAGCAGCCTACTGGCTGATTGCTTTCCAACTATAAATTGACTTTGTGCAAGTGTTATTGATCATGACTTTTGGAAAACCATTTAGAACGTCAATATTACTAGAATGCTGTTCTACTTCAGCCAGAACACAGCAACAACTTCATTAATCAAAACCAGGAGACACCAGAAAACATGAGCAAACAGACAAATCTTTCTTAGTCCTTGGTCACAGGAAAACTCGTAATGTAGATCGGAGAACTTGTAGATATTAATTTTCAAGGCAGTACCAAGAAGTCAATTATTCCCAAAGATATCTACCAAATAATTCATTCAGTAATCTCCTTCACTAGTAAAAAGATTGGAAATTATTGAAAGAAAGCACTTTCTGGGCCTCTCAAGACTTTTATCAAGTCTTGTGGAGGGAACAAACCCTTGAAAGAGCAATCTGAAGAATGTTCAATCACATTAACAGGCTGGTTAAATGAAAGAAGCAGCAAGTTTCAAGTACGGTTAGAGCTGAGAAACAGAAGCGTAAATAGAGCATATGATGAAGTCTCCTGCATATTATGTTAACAACTAGCAGGGTTGAAATCAAATTAAATTTTTAACTGCAGAGAAAGTAAAGCCCATCCAGAATGGGGGTACAGCTTTATTTCCGCCAGAGAAACTCACTGTCCTCTAAGCCTGGCAATGCTGAATGACTAAGAGATACACTACTGCTCTTGGATACCCACAGAAAATATGGTAATTTTGCATATTTATTAAACATCTTGGTTCTCAGCTTTAATCGCGTATTACTCGTGATCTGTTAATACGGGATTTTCTAGAGTATCTTGCATGACATGATCAAATTTTCACTGAATTCAAGACAAACCCTTTCTGTTACAAATATGAGAATGATGCTTTAATGATAAAACACACCTCTTCTAGCTATTTCCCCCAGCCTTCATATATTGAAAGCTGATGTAGAGTACGTATGGGAAAACGATGATCCGAAAGATGACAGAGGAGCAGACTGACTTGGTTGGGAATGGATTAGAGATCACAGTTAAAACAACATATTGTATCACAGAACAACCTAGCCAAAAAGAAAAGAAAAATCCTACTGGAGACTTCTGGTACCTTCAGAAGTGCTTTTGAACATCACTGTGCTCTTCCTGTAGCGGTTTGTAATTTAATTAGCATATTCTATTGCTATTTTCTGCTTCTCTAAAGAGACTACCCACTTTACAACAGCAATGTTACTATAACAATGAATTTCAAACACTCTGTTTCACCAGTGCTTCCTAATGTGTGTATTCTGCGTTACTCGCATGATGCTCAGAACTGAAGTCAAATAGCAAATCCATTAAAAAGATCATAGGCCTTATTTTGAGGCCTGATTCTTCAAACTAGACTGCATTTATAAGGCCTTAATCCTCATGCCATTTTGATCTTTGTACAAGAAAAGTCTAATTTAGTTGGCAAATCGTAAAAAGAATTGCAATTAATTTGCTGCTCACCAGTTTTTCATCATCGACATTCTAAAAGCCCCAGAGAAATTAATGCGTTAAACACTGGAGCGAAAGAGGAGATCACAAATTTAAACCTCTCAGATTAATGGAAGATATATAGCGATGCTGAGAAACTCCAAATGTTGATCTAAATAGTTTAAAAGAAACACCCTCTCCTGTGTCCAACAGCATAATAAGGCTGTGGAACTATCCTGGCTACTCTAAAAACAACCACCATATCTGATATTCTAGAATAAGTCTCTCCCCAAGACTCTTCATAGAAAAATTAATTTCATATAAATATTATTTAATAAACAGTTACTTATCATAACTCATGTGGGATGTGATCTCACATCACAAATCATTGTCTAACAGCACGTGAATAACTTAAAACTTTCATGAACTTGGATGTTACCAAAGGTATTTAAGTCTTTCATAGGTGCTATGAAAATGAATGACTAAATATGACTAAATAAAGTCCTCAAGGGATTGCCAGAGGTGAGTCATCATCTAATTTTTGAAAGTCAATCCGCTGGTACTGTGAACAGGAAGACAGAGAAAAGAGTTCTGATAACTCCCACGTGGCCAAGACTTGTTAAAGAGCCCTTTGTCTTTGCCATTGACTTAATCCATACGTTTGTGCTTCAGCTTGCTACTGCGGTAGGTAACATTACAAATACCAACCAGTTAAGCTGTAGCTTAATAAATGAAATTTTCCCCTGTCAAGCACAGTCACTGGACCGTTGAGATGGTCACAAAATTCTTCAAAATGCCAAACAATGCCCATTTCAGAGAACTTGCCCTAACTTCAGTTTACCATATGGATATTTCTGAAGCAAAGGAAAGAAGAATAGACGGTGGGAATAGGAGCGCTCCAGCTATTACTCAGCATCAGGTAACAGATAGCAGATCATAAAGGCAAAGCAACTGGAGTTTCTGGCTGGTCTGTCTCATCAGAAGAGTGGAAATGGTACAAGAAGTTGCTGGAGGAGCTTTAAGAGGAATTGTAGCTTAAATGAGGTGAATAAGGAAATATGAATAAGAGCAAAATAAAGAAAATGCTACATGCTGACATAAAAATCAAATAGATGTAAATCAATCATAGCCCTAATTAGGCTAGAAAAAAATACAAAGGGAGATATGAAAGAATATTCTTCAGGTAGAAGGGATGAAAATATTTAATTCATTTTAGTACAAAGAGTGATCATTTTATCAGCAAGATTATAAAGCACAGCTGTTTTGATAAGAAGATACAGAGTAATATCTTAGGATATACCTTTCAATGGAGTGCTCTAAATGGTACAAAAGGGACCTGTTGTTCTGTCTTTAACAGAATGTTATTAACATTTCTCACACATGTGCAGGAAAGAAACTGACTCCTACTAGGATAAGCACAAAAATCAAGTTAGTGGTCTACTGTAGCAAAGCTGACTTGACCAGAGTTAAAATTGGTCTAGGGGAGTACAGTTTTTGAGTGGATGACAGATTCTCTTGGAGACAACAACTTTTTTGTGCCTTCTCCCAGGTTATCATTGTGCAATGGGGTAATACACCCTCCAAAACTTGGTCATAAGGGTTTTTCTCCTTCATAATATTGTGCAGAAGAGCAAGCAAAACTGCATGTTTTTTAGATGCCTCTTCCACATAGGAATCAAAACCTTTCTACATCATAGATTATTTATTCTTTGCCCTTCAAGGTGTGTATTTCTGCCTTTCAAATTTCACTGAATTTGTCCCATTTGACATTTCTTTCCCAATTCTGCAGTCCGATCACTCATCCATTTGTCAGCAGGCTGTAACACTGGTTGTTGCTGATTTACCATGAAAATATTGAACACAGTAAGGATCCCGCCATGGCCAGACACCACAGTGCCCTCATGCATCATATAAGCACACATCACAAGTACCTCAAGACATTTTAATTTAAAAGAACCTCGCAATTCGTTTTAAAAGGGCTTTAAAATCCAGTAACTCTAATGAGAAGAGCATTTGAAATACTTGTTTGGTTAATTCGGATGGCAGTTCTATCAGCATAAAAAATCTTGCATCCAAGTCGAAAAAAAGTAACTTCTAGTCCATTTTAAACAATTTAATGGGAGTATTTCCTGCAATGCTACATACAACTAATTTAAATAACATTAATAGAAACTAAGAGAAGTCAGAGAACTTGAAGTTAGAAAGATCTCGTCTTTCACATAATAAAAGACATGATACATATGATTCATTCAAACAGCTACGTCATTTAGCTCTAAGAAAAAGCTCAAATAAAAATTTTAAAATGAGAGTGCTAAGTCAGGCATCGAAATCCATGCCTAGGCACTGAATAGCTGGTTTAATTTTCAGAGTTACACATCCAGTTTCCACAGAGTTTAAGGTGACCAACATCTATAGAAGCCCCATTACCGCTTATGCGTTTAATTAACTTAATTCATCTGAGTAGGTCCATCAAATTAAAAGGGACAATTTATATCCATAAATTGCAGGACTAATGTTTACAGATTTACAACTTACACTGATACGTGGATTTAGTTGTCTAATTTAATTCTCAAAATTAAAAACTTTTGATCATAACATTTAAAATCTGAGTTACGTAATTATGCATTCATGATGTATACTGTAGCTTTTAAAAAACACATGCCGTGAGGAATTTCCAGCAGATTATAAACCAGAGCAATTCATGTTTTTGTGTTTGTTTGTTTGTTTTTGTGGTAATCAGAGTCTTCATGATCAATGCACTATTTGAAATACTGTGGTATAGAAATAAGATAAATCATTCAGAAACAGTCATTCCTTATGAACAATATTACTTCTAGAGCTTGAAAGCAGAAATCCTGTTAGCAAGAATGGAAGTTTCTGCTTGGAAGTGGACAACGTAGACAGCTCTGGAATTTCAAAAGTTTATGCAGCTTGCTAAGTGCCTAAAATAGCAACATAATCTTTTATACCCCAAGTTTTAGTCAGGGATAAGCATTTGTATTTGAATCAACACCTCAAAATACTTCCTTCAAGTCAGGACACCGGCCATCACAATACTGTTAATATCAGTTGTTCAACATTTTTTTCAGTTGCTAAATGAAAAGACACTTTCCAGCACAAGGAGTTTTAATAATTCGTCCGTTATTATTGATCAGGTCAGTCTCACGTCCTCTCTCTTCACTACACTCTTCTAATAAATTACATCTGTAAAATAATTAAGTTGCTTTTTTTTTTTTTTTTTTTTTTAGCAGAAAGAAAAAGGGCTCAGTCCTGCAGACACTTTTCAACTGTCTGATTTCATAAATGATGATAACTCTATTAGTATACATGAAGCTTGTGACAAAACATTTTAACCATCAGGGTACAAATCACTCTTAACAGTTATTATTGATATCAAGTCTGCAGTGGTCAGAGTTACAGCATTGAAATCGCAAGATAAGAACATACCATGTAATCCGGTCTATGAAAGAGAACCCATCTGAGGTCTCCTTCTGTGGGAGGATGAGAACACATACCCACTTTGTATTAGGGAAGAAAAACAAGGTAAGCCACTGATTGTTTTTTACCCTTTGTCACCACTGAATGAGAAATTAAGAGATTGTTCTGGTTTGCACTAACAGATAAGAAACAGTTCTTTTAAAAGACCAGGTCTTTCAAAAATGTAGAACTTGACAAAGGATTGATGTGTCCTTCGCTGTGTCTACTCAGATGTTTTCAACTAGCAGCCATCCACCCTGTTTTCAGTCTAACGGTCTCAAATCTCCTCCTAGATCCATCACTTCTTTACCAATCCAAACCAAAATGATTAAGGCTGTTTTGTATCTGCGTCAACTTGATTTACTTAGACCAAATGGAACAAACATTTTGAGGACCATCAAGTGGAATGATTGCTTGTCTCAGTTCTGGAAAAGTCACTGCATCCGTTGAAGTAATTAGTCTCCAACATCACCATCTCTGTCACCTATGAGCCACAGAAAATGAAAACCTACGGCTAATAAGGCAGTTCCAAGCAGATCTCCCAGTGCGGTAAGATAAGGGATAGAAAAACTGTCAGGATCCTTTCCCTTTTTCCAGAAGTGGTGCACCATCCAGTCAGCAATCCATAACAGAGTAAACACCTATGGAACAACAACCAAAATCTGTATTATTCTCACTTGAATTACACTGTAGAAGAGCCAACAGACAACGACCTTCTAGAATTTTAGCAATATTGCACATGAATGCTTTTGAAAAATATAAACAATTAATGTGAAATAATTTTAGGTTGAAACTATCTAACAGTGGGGACAGAGACATTTATCCAACTTCTCCCAGGAAATCATGTGCACAGGCAGAAAGAACACAATGCGTCATTAACAGCATTCTTCATCCAGTCTATGCTTGAGAATTTCTGACAATCATAAGAACACCAACCCAATGTGCAATTGCACTTCCTACACATGACATCACTCTGTGTACAGTGAGGACATAAACGGGCTTTCAAGGTCACACACAACCGACTGGTGCTACCCAGATGAGAGCACTCAATGCAGGCATTGCTCTTGTTTCCACAAATCTAGACCACAGATGAAATCAGACATGGCATAAAGAATACGGGGTCAAATTAAGAACAACTCTGTCTGGATTATTTGAAACACCCAGAATGACTCAGACACTACTTCTGTGCGTGAAATACCAACGTCATGTGTATGACGTTGTATGAGGCACTTCTGTATGAGGCACACCTGCAATATATATTCTGAAACCGTCAATCCAGGCTGAATTTGTCCCAAAGATTCATTCCCAACCGTGAATGTCTGAACATTCTAGAGGTTTGATTTTGATATCAAAGGTATGCATAATTATTAATCCAGTTTTAGAAAAGAATTCTTTTAATGTTACACAGCTGTATGGTAAGAGATTCTGGTTCAGTGGAATCATATGGTGCGACACGGCACAAGATGAATGGAGAAAAGACCACTAACTGAGCTTCCGTTTCTTGTGTCTTCTAAAGAGCTGCTTAAACTGAGACAGACGTATTTTATGCATTTTAGTTTATCAGATCTTTAGGAAGGTTAAACTTAAAGAGTTATTAACATATTCATTTCAAAAAGTCTTACAACACACATATAGAAGGACAGTAACAAAAATAGTATAAGGTAAAAGATTCACATTTTATTCCATAAATGATCAATTCTTGGAATTGAAAACGTGTTTATACACGTGTGCATTTGTTTAATGAAATACTGAAATGATACCTGCCAGACATTCCTCATAATACAAAATACTGTAAAACAAATGTCAAAAAAGAGAAAAAAAACCTTTTAAAAAGTTTGAATGGTCCATCTTTGCTGTGCAGAAGTATATTTTAAAATACAAACCCAAATTTCTAAGTACAAAAAAAAAGAGGGGAGGAGGGAGAAGGAAGAATATTTGCTTAATGAAAAATGCATGGCTTATTTATCTAAACATATCTTCTGAAAAAGGAACTCTGTAGTCTAAGCTAATTATGCAAGTCCTAGGTGTGCTGACTGGAATCCAAACAAATATATTTAAAACAGATGTTTTCTTTGGAAGATTATCAGATTCTTTGAGTCGGCTCCTTCTTCTAACACAGACAAAAAGAGGTCTGTTTATAAAAGATACTGCATAGTAACATCGCCTACAGGATGCATGCAATATTCTGTAGTGCCCCACAGCTACAATAGCTCCGCTACTGTGTGTTCTATTAGAAGATGAGAGCATTCACTGAAAAAGTAACTCATATTTCACATCATTTAGATATGACATGCACTGTGCAACTTAAATGGCAGTGTATATTTTTGTATTGTAAAAGTAATGACATGAAAACTCATCATTTGCCTCTATACTTTTGGCCCTAAGGCAACTGACTTCGAGTGTTCTGAAAAACAGGTAGTTTGGACATTATGTTTTGCGAACTTTCCCAAATAATTTCCTTTGGCATATTAGCTTATGGGTATATAACACACAACACAAATCACAACAAACCTGTCTTCTGCAATAGGAAAAAAGTTATAAGATGATATTGTGTTAACTGATGACTGTAACAGTAAATGATGGCGGTTGGGACACAGCGCTTACAGGGTAAGTTATGAGACTGCAGTCTACCAGCCTTTATTTTGAGGAAGGAATAATGCTATTATTGAGCAACTGCACACCTAGAAGCTCACTAACATTTAGGAATTACACAGGTCTGGTTTTGGAAATGGTAGGTAGTCGGTCAGAAATATACGGCCACAGTAGTTGTTGTTGAAAGATAGAAGTCAATCAATGTAACTTAAATCTTTAATGACATTTTGCTTCCAATCAGTGCCAAGAGGTGGAAATCAGTCATCAATTGACAAACTTTGTCAAATTCTTGACAAAAATAAGCAAAAGCTCTACTAGGAGTTTGCTGACTTTTTTTGAAAGTGAGACAATTGTTTCATTTCAAGTGGTAAGTCTTTTGCAAAGATCTAACAGGTAAAATAAAAGGAGAAGCGTAAAGGAGAGCAAAGACTAATAAAAAGGAAAGGTTTCTTAGGCACGGGTGGAAAGTTCTATAAGAGACATTTTAAGACAGTTTAGTGGCACAGCACTTCTCATTTGCTGGGATTTGTCAGTGACCTATACTCATTTCAGCAAATCCACACATATGGCATAGTAGTATAAGTACAGTTGACTTCTACTCTGTTCTCATTCTATGAATAAGCCTTCATAGCTCAAGTTGAAAGCCAACTGTTCTTGAGGGAAAAAAACAAAGATGTCATCAGTACAGAAAAGTAATAAAAAAAAACATAAAATGCTGTAGGAAAGTGAGAAGAAATGCTTGAAAATGTATGCAGAACTGTTGTTTTAGAAGTGAACTAATATTTTAAACAATTTAATATGGAGTCAAGAGAACAACAAAGTGCTTTTGAATAGGAAAAAAAAAAAAAAAAAAGCAGGATTATGAAACAGTACCATAGGAATTCTTCAGGGCTGAAGAATGAGATAACCCTGTGGTTTAAGGAAGGTAAAAACTAATGAAGAAGCTGTTTACATCGGTTGCTCCAAAAGTAATGCTTCCTATTTATTTCCATGGAAACGTCAACAGGAACAGAGAGCACAATAACACTACTTGATAGAGCAAATACTCAGCTAACAATACACTGTTTTTAAAGACAGTCGCTACCACTAGCTGCGCATTTTCACCAGTGATGGACAAGGTCCTGCATACTGTGCTCGTAACAATCTGCACCAGTGGAGGTGAACCACCGTCACTACTGTTGAAATGCACCTCCTACAGCCTAACTGTGCTCACATCCACTGCTTGGTCTCCACAAACGTTTAGCAATCATCAATGAATGTCAATGGGTGCCATTTTTTTCCATGTAGATGAACTCAGTGACACACCTTTGCTTCATACACACTTCCATGTCAGACATCATTCTGTCAGATTGCCCCTCTGCTGCCATCTGTTGTGCAGTAACAAAACATAATGGAATACTGATGGAAGGTTCTGCCTCTACTGCCATGCCACCCATATGTGCCTCTGACATCATGGGCCAATGTCAAAAAACAGGAGGTATTTATTTTAGAACAGACCCTGTATAATTATCACTGAAAACTTCCAGTTAAGGATCTCTAAATGCATCCTGACTGACATCATTCTCATCTGAGTTATGGTTTAAGTTTTTAGTGGTTTTGGCCCTTCATCAAGTTAGAATGATAGAATCACACATTTCTCAGATTTTAAACAGCTTTGGATATCTTAATTCAAAATTAAGAAGTAACTGTAAAGCACTCAATAGATGTACACTGAACTTGCTTGCTGAATCTCCATTGTCTACAGCCAAAATTCTGTAGGCTGAGCAGGGTCTACATAGGTAACATGTCCATGGAAACAACTCAGTATCTATCTTCTCCAAAAAAGCAATCACTTCCTTCAGTGGTTGGCTGTAAAAAAACCCCACAGTTCTCTCTTGCTATTGGTATTTTAGTTATCTTGTGGTTTGGAACCACTGATTTAATTTCTTTGGTAGCAAATATAGATACCCTTCAGAAGATCCAGCCCACTCGTTAGACAACATCTTGCTTCTCCAACAACACTCATCAATAACGAACACACTTCACTAGCCTTCTGTCCTTCTGGACTCTATCCAAGCACATAAACAGATATAGCAAGGAGTTTTGGCACGTCTATACACAAAAGCCTCACCAGTTTAACTTAAATCAGTTTCCAAGCTGATTTAGGACTTTGGCTAATGAAATTTGGAAACTCCCAATGCAGCCAATTAAGATATTATAAACTCCAACAGACTTTTAGAAACTACTGCCACCATACTGAGGTCAAGAAAAGGCAGCACATATGTCTGTGTCTGACACTCCTTTTTCAGCCTTACACAGTAGATTGGCATTACACCGTTGATGATGGCAGTGTTGTGCTTGTAAAGGTGGACTGTGATCAGGCATGGACATGTCCTGCCACGCGTCATTCTAAGGACAGAAGAGTAGGACAGGAAAGAATAAGGAGAATGGGTTGAAAAAATGGTTGTTCTTTGATGTTTCCTGGACAATCTATGATATATGGGTTGAAAAAATGGTTGTTCTTTGATGTTTCCTGGACAATCTATGATATAAAGCCTAAGAAAATTGCCATGAGACATAAGTTAAGTGCAGTTTTGCACTGTTTCCCTCTAACTCCGCGGCAAATCTGTTGGGAGCAAGGACAGAAGCCTATCTGCAAACTGAAGATTCTGGTAACACTCATTCAGTTCCTAACATAAAACCTTTATACTGCATGTATGCAGGCAATATGTATAATTACCTGCTTTCCATCTGAAGTGCACAAATCTATGGTATCTAAGCACTTAGCGTAACATACATTTATGTAAGACTAATGCCTCATATAAGTAAATAAAGACTGTACTATTTTAGCTGAAGGTGCTTCTAAGTCAATATAATTGTATCAATGTAATTGCTTGTGAATTAACTTTTATTTTTAAAATTATTTCCCAGTTTAAATCCAAATTCCACAGTCTTCTTGCTTTCTCAGTAGCTCTGTCAGACAACCTGTGATCAAGGCAGTCCTAACTTCAGGCTGTTTGCCAGTCTGAATTAGGAGTACAACCCAGACCATTAAGCCTTCAGGTATGCTCAGCATATACAGTAGTCATAGCACAACTCAGCGTGTTATCCTACCTACACAACCTCACAGAGGCAAAAATGATATATCCCTGTTGATGACTTTGTAGGAGCCTTCTACCACAGGCAGCAACCCGCCTGGAAGTGACAGAGATAGTAATGTCCACATTCAGATCCTAATGAATCTGACAAGTCTGTTTCTCACGCTGCAGTGAAAAAGCATTGAAAGGGCAGAATTGTCCAGGTTTGGGTTTTAGTTTCCATACTGCCTTGAATCATTAAGTCTCCCTAGAAGTTATATCCTCTACACTTTGGAGGTAACCTTTCCTATCAGAAAAAGTAATTTTTAAAATGCAACATTTTCTCTATGAACATAATCTTCCTTATTTATGTATAATGTACAGTATACTCTGTAGCCTGAACCAGTGATTGAGCACCTGGTGGGAAGGCAGGACCAACCCAGGAGATCTCAGGTGCATGCAATGCACCTGAGTGACCGTAAGGGATGGAACCAGGATCCACCCCTTCAGAGACCACATTTAGGGGTTGGCAGGGGAGGCAAGGGTATCTTGCTGGAGATTCCTGCCTTCTGGAGGACTTCCAAAAGGAAGCAGGTTTTTTTGTTTGGTTGGTTGATTGGTTTTTTTTCCCCCTTTGTTTCCGTGTCCACAGCTGCTGCATTTGGGCTTGTTCACATTTGCTGCAGCCTAGGATTGTGCCACCCCACTATTATTGCTGTACTTTCCATCATGTTATAGCATTACAATACCCCATGATTTATTTTTTCGTATTGAAGAGACCTGCATTATAATTAGAACCCTCGGGCCACCGAGAATTCCAAAATATTTCTAATGTGAACAGGAAGTCATCATGTGCATTGCTGAATTCTTGGTTTTCTATTGCCCAAACACCTCTTTAGGCACTGCAGAAGTTGCTTCCCAGGAGCAGACACCTGATCTTTATTGCATAAGGACAACCGCATTTTAGAATTACTAATTTGCTTGGTAATAGCTCAGGGAACCTCCTATTGTTTGTTTATTCCCCAAGTATTTAATGTAGCTGTGTGCTCAGATTTGGTTAGGAGGTGTTAAAATTCCTCAGAGGGCGTTTTACTGGCTCAGTGAGAACATTAAGAACAGAGGCTGTCTTTGAGTGCTCAGAGCAGTGTGCCAGGACTGATGGCAGCTCCAGAGCTGCTCTCATTCTGCTGCAGGTTGACAAGACAGAAGTTGAAACTCTGCTTAGTGCAGAGCTTCATGCAATTAAAAAATACTTGAGGCCTTGCAAGATAGAGGAGGAGGACAGTTTTTTAATTAATACATCTTTGTTGGTCCAAGCCAGATTGTAATTTCATGTGGCATACTGTTGTATTTTTGTAAAATTTTCAAGAAAATAGCATTCCTCTTAAACAGATAGCACTCACTGAATTTAACCCTCGTTTAAAATCAATATACCAGTTTCATTAGTGCTCAATGTCTTGCCCAGCTATTGTACACTGCGTTACGTGAAGTACCCTGCATACCTATGGATATCTTGTACGTAAGCAACCTTCCTCAAAATATTTTTACTTTTTTTTTTAATTTAAAGTTTCTTAGAAATAACTGCATATTCAGTGAATCTGTACTTTGTTTTAGTACAAAGTCTATTTGGGGTCAATAATAACTAAATCATACCGGTGCTAATTGCATGTCATAATAATAACTTATTTACCATAAATATTTCATTTACATGACATTCAGGAGACACAGTATCTGGGTACAGGTAGGAACAGAGTGAAGACAGTGCTGGGTATTGCTGCTATAAAACTTTATAGAGCAGTGCAAATAAATTCTGTTTTATCATTTTGGGAAGTATTCTGAAGTTTGCAGGCAACCTGAAAAACTCTTGCTAAAATGCCACATAGAAGAATTCATACTTGCATTACAAATTTACTGCAGACAATGTGGAACAACATAAACTGAGCAACAGATAGAAGCTTTAATCATTACTTTTATATTTATGTTAAATGTTCCTTAATTTATTCCAGCTTTCTGTAACGCTTTACTTCTGCTCTCGTCATGTCCCAACCCTCTTTGTCTCCATTTTAAACATCAGAAATAAAACACAGATCTTGAAGTTAATTAAAAATCTACTTTAGTCCACTCTAAAATGTGCCAAGTCTGAGTACAAATATTTCTTTTCCTTAAGAACTGGGTAATGTACAGCCATACAACCCCAGCAGGGGAGCTCATCAGGCTGGGAGGTAAATAAAATATTCTCAAACTTAAGGGTTAATGCAAGAATGCTCTCTCTCTCTCTGAAAATTTTAAATCTGCTGTAATTGTAGGTATGCAGAACCACAATAACCACTACGAGAAAAATGTTACAATAATGAAAATAAGGAAAAGAATCTAGTTAAATATTTTCAGAAGGTGTCAAAAAACATGGGGTTCCAAATTGTAAATCTGTCATGACCCATAAGGATTTATAGTGTGCAATACCAGTACTTGGTTTCAAATCTCAAATTGCCTGCCATAGCTAAAGACTGAAGGGAAAGAAGGGAAAATAATCTATTAAAGCAATAGGGGAGAGGGGGTGGGGGTGGGGAAAGAAGCTGTATGTCTGCTTTTCTACATGAAAAATTAAGAAAATTAGATGTGGCCTTATAAACTTCAAAGGAAATACGTGACTCTAAAACTAAATGCTCTGATCAGGCCTTAAGTTTGCAAAAAAGAACTTCGCACATGTATTTGTTCCAGTACTAGTCCTGAACAACCATGTGATCTGAAAGCCCTGCCCTAATGCCTCAACTTGGAACTTCCCCATTTCTCTCATCTTACCCTATCTTTTGATTCAGAAGAAAAGGTTTGTAGCCCTGAAAGTATTATGACTGTAGATCTGCGTACAGGAGGACTATATGGATTCCATATGGATTTGTCTTGAGCTTGACTCCCATTTGAACTCTTTGAAATCTATTATTGGCTGAAATCATATTTCAGTCTTACCTACAGTAAAGGCACTAACAGGGACTCTTTCAACCCAAAACTGTTTTCATTAAGCTTATAAGGACTTCATATCACTGACAATGAATGGTGTTACTTCCTTGGGAGAACGCAGTGTAGAGCAAGTGGTTAAGGTTGAAAACTAGGAATGGCAGAGAAGAAAATGAGAAGTAATAGTTCTATAATTTTTACTATGACATTCTTACATGCAAAATGTGCGACTTCTGAAGTAATGCTCTACAAAAAGTATAGAATTCTCATATAAAATTAAAATCGTAGCAGTCTTCAAGACCTATTGTTATTGGAATAGCAATAAATAAACACAGACAATTTGGAACATTAAAATCATGACTTTCTCAAGGACTTATTGGCGATAATGCTGTTAGTATTTTAAAACGAAGTTGATCACATTTTAGAAGCTCTATATATATATTGAACATAAGGATATTTCCACCATATTTTGATTGTGTAATGTGAACATCTTGTTACTTTTTTTAAAGTACAATGAAACATTCCAGTTAATTCAGCCAAGTTTTAGCTTAAATATGGCTGTGGATTTAGTAAAAACATTTCATTTTATACTACGAACTTCTAGGAGAAATTGTTTCACTTTAAGACATTAATATTTCAGAAGGCATTTTTCAGAAACTGCTACTGCTGAGGTGCGGACAGACCACTAGGCAGCAGCCCACAAAGTAATGTAAAAATGTTTAACAATTGATCCAATTAGAGTTTCTTGTACATTGATCACTGATCCCTGTTACACTAACTTCAACTTTAATTAAAAATTCACCAAGTCGTAACATTCCTATCTATTACCTTTTTAACTGCATTAACTAAAACTGGATCCCGAACCATTCTGAGAAACCGCTGTGGGAAATTTGAGAGTTTTCTTAATGTATTCTTTATTCATAAACACTACTTTTCCATCTCTCCATTTCCCCTCTAGTTGATTAAAATGATGGGGGTTTTAGATGCAGTGGTGCCAAAAGAGTGCATGCAAAAGAGTGCAAAATGCATGACTGGGAAGTAATGTAGTCAAAGTATCTTCTGAAAAGCACTTAAAATACGGATACAGGTCTACAAGCTATGTGCATGTGGAGATAATTAGTTGCTTCGTAACTGTGCTGAAAGCCTGTAATAACACATCTCCTCTTTCACTCATTCATGAGATTTCAGCATTCAGATAATATATGATTTTCTTCAAGAACTTAATTTTACGTTTGTGAGCATTTTCAAATTGTATTTTTTCTTACCTGTAGCAGAGCTGCAAACAAATATACTGCTATGAAGATTGGAGTTAAGGAAGTGTGGCCACTTTTCATTAAATGGATAGTGTACAAGAAAATTAGATGACCAGGAATCACCAGAAGAAGCAGAACTTGGGCTGATTTGTTATTTACTCCTATAATTAAAAATAAATAAATAAATAAACAAATTTCAGTTAAGCTTTTCAATTTCTATACCATATTCTTATTGATTTTAATGTGGGAAAAAGAAGTTTTGGCATTCCACAGCATTTGCATTGTGGAATAGCATGCATAAAAAAGAAGGTGCAAGCTGTGTGCTTTCAATCAGTGCATTTCATCCATTTGTGCTCTGTGCTTAAGTAATATCGTTTAGGTTTTTTTGGAGCTCTAGTGACCTCCTAGAGTCTTCCTAGGAAAGAGGATGTTTTGGATACCATATTCAAGCCATCTTCAGATGTATCTCATACGTCTAAAAATTCCACACTATTTTCACATCTGTCCCAATGCATTTCATAAATATGACAGTGTAATACATGCAATTAAAAGTCAAATTTCTCTACAGTTACTACATTATTAGGAAAGGGGGAAATACAGGGAAGAAATGAGCTGTGAAGAAAGCATGTAGAAAGAAAATGACAAACGACGAATGGAAAACGGGGACTAGGTTAGTAATGATGCTATATAAAAAGTTTGATCCCAAGACTGATTTGAACTCTGGAGTTACAGACAACAGCTAGAAGGGAAACAAGGAAAGATAACAATTCTTCTAAGTGGGTATCATCAGTGTCCTGCCTGATTGGTCCCTGCCTTTGACTCCAGCCAGAGTTACACTTTTCTCCCTGATACTCTCTATGCATCCCCTCCTGCAAGCTGTTGCTTGTGGTTCTTATGTGTAAACAGCTGCAGGCAATGGAAACTTCCAGATCTTTGCAGCCTTTGAATTGCATTTGAGTCTCTCACTGAGGTTACAGTCATGCAGGGAGGAAAAGAGGAAATACAAGACACTAGTTTTAACAATAAAGTGACTAATACATACCTGTACCGTAATAGGTTCTGCATGGATAATAGCAACCCTTGGCTTCTTCTGGCAGCTCACCAGGAATGCTGTGCAAATGGAGGTAGGTAGAAATTCTGCTAGCTTGAATAGCTACTAGATTACCACCAATACCTGAAATACAAAATGTACCAGTTGGTCTATTTTCAACTTTTTTGGTTTTTTTTTCTACTAGTAAGTAATATTTGTAAAAATTCACCAACCTCCTCTCTGTTTACTATAGTCCCCTAAACATGAAAGTCAAAAAGTGGAACATCTTCAGAATATGTGTGCTACAGCCAGGCTACCACCAATCTCTAATGTAGTCAAAATTGGGTTGCAATGTACTGTATCACTGAAAATTTGGTTATTTGGAATATTCCAATTGGAAATTTGGAAATATTACCATGAGTTTTAATTTGTAGTAAATGCAGAAAATTCCTCCGAGGCATCCAACCTGCTGCTTTTACATAGGTGAAGCTCCATTGTAAGGCTCCATGTTATTTGGCAATCCCCCTTGGAACAACAGAAGTACTACACAGCCATGCCACTGCTGGATGACTTTCCTAGGTCGATACTGCTGGCAAGTATAAATAACGCAGAGCTGATGCACTCATTACCACAAATACAAATGCAGACTTCACACACATAGGGACGAAAAGGAATTCAAGAGATAATTTATCCATTCCCCTTTGCCATATATCTTCTCTGTGACAGCTGCTGATATGCTTTCCATTAGGAAAAGACTGTTGTGGAACAAATTTCATCTCAATGAACTGAAAATTAAACCAACTTGATATATCTACATTACAGAATGGAGTGGCACTAGCACAGAACTCTCCAGTCACTATTACACTTGAAAGCTGCCTGTTTGCATATCAAACATATGACTTTTTTTTTCCCCCATATGCTTTATAGATCTGAGAAGATACGATTAGGTAGAAGTCATGCATGTCTTGTCCCTGGTTAAGCAGGAGAAAGCCCTTGGTTATTGTAGTTGAACTAATTTGTATATCTGATGCTTGAGGCTTTGGTCACAGAACATGTGTCTGTCATCACCAGAAGAACGTATCTGCCAAATCTCTTTGGGGACCATGATGCGTTTAGGACAAAGACCTGATACTAAGAACTTGAAGAAAATTTTCTGCCTCACCGCATCTTAAAGACAATTTTTGGTAGAATCTAACAAAGGAGTAAAACTTCTAAACAAAAGGCTTCAAATAAAAATCAGGAAATAAGGAATTAGGAAGAAGTCATGGAATTTGCAGAAAGGACGGTTTCTCAAACCTATCTGCCTCTTCCCAGCCAGGAAGTACAGGGAAAAAAATGTGAACTATGAAAATGTTGATTCAGTTTTTGCAATGTAAATTACAATAACAGATTTTTTTTTTCAGCAAACTACAGAAACAGAGGTAAAATAAGGGATGTATATAAACTATAAAGGGGATTTGAACAAGATAAAAAACGATCTACATAGAGACCAAAGTCTATCTTTTGAATAAGAACAATTATTCTGATACTTCTGACTAATGAGAATAAGGTGAGGAAAGGGAGGGAGAAGTTAAATGAAGGATCAGTGCACTACATTTGGATGGGGATCAGATAATTTCTGTGACTAAACAACAAAAAACTGTCATGTAAAACTGCATTTAAATAAAGCTACAAAGCTCAGGATGATGCCATATGATGAGAAAATAAGAAACACTTTCTGCTTTAAAAAGAGGGGATAAAAGCTATCTGGGTAATTGCAGGCAGGCTAGCGACTGCAATAACTGGTATATTCAATTAGTTACCTCTTCTCTCGCTATCCCCATCTTTTAAAGCATTATAAAAAGAAATAAAAGATAAAAGAAAATAGAGATATCTTCCAAGGTATGTTTTGATGCTTGTAGCAATGAAACCATATAAGATGTTGGCACAAAAACTGACTTGAAGTATTTCCTAGGATGTCGGCAATTTCCTCTTGTGACTGATAATTACCTGCTGTAATAAATTCAGACAAACAGAAATATGATGGATTATCTGCACATCTTTCCCTCATTAACAGCAGAAGAAACTGAAAGAAAACGATCAAGGAAAATGGAAATTCAACCATTTGAAATGATAATATATCTGGCTAAGCAACAGAGACGTAGACTAGTGCATGAGAGAAAGTATGAGATTGGCTGTCAAATGTTTGATGCACAGCTATTCATCTCAAATACTTTTATAACAATGATTTAGCAAAAGCAAGTCTCAAATCCTATTGAGTATGTAGATTTCAGATTACTTATGGTCTGAGTCTCAGTAATCTAACATCACTGTTATAGGAATATTTCTAAACTCAGAGAACCTCACAGGATACACCACTGATAGCTCTCAAATAATTTTATGTGCTTTATGCAGGTGCAGTATAAAAAGCTTCTAGAATCCATACGTCCTGCTCAGTCTCAACCCATTAACGGTATATGATGATGGTCAGTAGCAGTCACACCATCCTTTAATTCTGTCCAACCATTCTCCCTCTTATTTGTGAACCTTTGGGCCAAGTTCAACCACATCTGACAAAAGGCTTCCTATAGACAACAACTGTCTCCAAGTACAAAGGCTAACCAAAATGAAACCATGGCTAATCCTAGGTAAATAAAGATTCAAATCCATGTCCTCGGTGAGTCAAGGTAGTAATATGAGCTGTATATTTCTCAGCATAGGTGTGCCAGCTGCCCAGTCAGCACACAGCTTGGAGCGAGGCGTGATGACTCTTGTTCAGCTGGTAGTTAAGCCACACAGAAGATGAATGATGATGTCAAAAGCAAAGGAAGAACAGAGAGTGTTGTGAGAAATAGGTATTGCAAGGACACGAGGCCACAGAACACTGTGGGTAGAAAGGTGCTCTAAAAACACAGGATATAAATCAACACAGAATGAGGTTTCATTATTCTGCTGGTCAAAGAATGACTTGAATAAAGCTGTGCTTGCATAAAATGAATCACTTCTTCACTATATACAGAGATATTCAGTGTTTTTTTCCCTCGTGCAGCCGTTACTATGCATGTGAAATTATCTCAGCAATATCAGATTAATCAGATCCCTACAAGAAGCAAAAAAACAGATTTGTAGGTTGACAAAACATCAATACACACAATTGATAGCTTCTGAGCATCTTCTGAATGCATAAAACTGTAATGTACACAGTAGCTGCTCATGTTATGAAAATCTTTTCAGACATACATATAGACAGTTTCCATGAATATTTAATTGAGAAAATTTGTTTTCTGGAAAACAGTACTGTAATCATCACAGCACATAATTCATAACAAAGACTAACTTCCTTAGCTTCCTTTCATTCTCATGAGAATTGTATCACAGAGGAAAATAATCGCTTTCAAAAGTAAGATCCTGCATCTGCATTCAGGATAGCTGGTGCGTTTAGCTTGAATACAAGCTGCTACTTTGCCCATAAGAAGAGACATCGTCTGCTAAAGTGTGAAGGATGTCATGCTGACTTACAACATTAAAAGAAAATTGAAGACCTCATCATTTTATTGAGCCAGTCAAGGGCTAAGCAACAGTAAATACTTCTGATTTTTTTTTCACGGTTCTTTTTTTGTATAACAAGCACACAAAACCATATTTAAAGTAGAGCCAAAACCACATCATGTATTTGTGACTATGCCTCTGGACATGATTCTACTAATCGTTATGTGGAAAAAGGCCTGTCTAATAGGAGTACCTGTGTTATTCTGAAACCCACATTAAAGTCAATGCATCTTAAAGAGTATTTCAAAGAAGATCTATCGCTCTTGACCCACATTAGCATTCTACAGTAAAAAAAGATAAGTAAAAGGAAGCAGAATGAGTGTTGCTGACGTGTCCTCATCTCAGATCATCTAATGCTCTACATAATACACCAGGCTAACGGGTTTTTGTTTTTTTGTGGGGTTTTTTCTGTTTTTTTTCCACATACCTTATACTTCATACTTTGGGTAACACTGGGAAAACTGGGAGGAATGGCTGATAGACCAGAAGGCAGTGCTGCCATTCAGAGGGACTTGGACAGGCTGGAGAATTGGGCTGATAGGAAATTCAACAAGGGGATATGCAAAGTCCTGCATCTGGGGATGACCAAGCCCATATACCAGAACAGGCTGGAAGTCAACTATCCAGAAAGCGGCTGTGCAGAGAAGGACTTGGGGGTACTGGAGGACAAGAAGTTGATCACGACCCAGCAGTGCACCTTCATGGCAAAGGCAGATAATGGCATTCTGGCCTGCTTTAGGAACAGCATCGTCATCAGGTGGAAGGAAGTGATGTTTCCCCTTAGCACTGGTGAGTGCTGGGGACTCATAGGCCCATCTTTAAGAGCAGCCTAAAAGACAACCTTATCCATGCGAACCATTACATTTTAAAACAAAATGGTATGTGTTTGATTCAGCTCATAAATAATTTCTTTCCTACGCATAATTTTAGAAGCTTTCCTTGACTGTCAAAGAATGAAAATATTCTGGATCTAATTGTGACGTGGAAACTAATTATTACTGAAATCTTGTAAAAAATGTATAATACTTAATAGTAATGTAAATGTAAAAATACTTAAAAGAAAGAACTCACATCCATAACAGCATAGATTGTGAAGATTTGCTTGTACAGACTAGCAACTAAAAAGTAGTAGAACTGTCACCCAGTAATGAATCAGAATTAAATATGCAGAATCACAATCCTTCTCCTTTTTCACACCAAAACGAAGACTGAACTATTAAGTTCTCATTCAGTATACGTGTGTTGTAAGACTCTTAGATGCTTTCCAATTCAAGACAAAGAAAAGCTAATGTGCTACCCAGCCAATTTGCTCTAATACCATGAAGGTGCACTAGTATCTTTGTGATTTGTGGAGGAAATTTCAGAAACTCAACTAAGACAATGATTGGCTTTTAATCAAAGTATTTCTTTGTTGTATGAAAGCTGAGAGTACAACCATCCTATAACAGAGCAAAATACATAAAGTTTCTAACAAAATACATTTTATTTTTTGAGGAGGAGTGATTTCTGTGTGTTTTCCTTCCACATTCTCATAACTTACAGGAAAAGATCTCTGAAAAGCCTGAAAGTCATTCCATTTTCCTACTAATCATACAATTTAAAAAAGGTATAATTTGGGAATATATTACATAAGCTTAACTTTCATCTCCAAGCTAACTGGTACTCAGTAAGTTTTGTGTAAAATTTTCTCATACATGTTTTTAATATTCCTTGGTCTACATTTATTTCCTCCCCATATCAAATACTCTTATAATATGCACAGCCAAAGAGCAGGAAGTATTATAACTGGTTGGTGTTACCCTTAAAGAGTCTTGTTTCAAACCATATGTAAATGCAAGTTTTTATATTTGAAGCCTATACAATGGTTCTGATTTTCAGGTATATTCAGAATTAATTTGCAGAACCTCCATTCTACATAATGCATAAAAGTGGGGTGAGATCTACTGAAATGTTGGTTATTATGCAGAAACTCTCACAATGTTTTGTCCAAGGAATATGAAAAGGGAAGTAGCTTTATCTAGTAACTGCACCTTAGTTCATTTTTTCTGATTATTCTGAAGCATGTAATTGTTTAAAGTACTATCATTTTCCTGCTCAAAAGGAACTCAGCTACTTGCAAATTGCAGTTCCTCAGCCAAACTTGACATACTGTGATGCTGTGAGAAGATTTGCAAATTTTAACCTTCTCTTCCATTGGAAAACATGAAGATCAACTTTCGGTATCTAGGCTGAAGCACAGCCATACTGGGTGTAGTTATTTTCATCATAACTTTGTACATCAAACGTACATCTAAACCTCAAATAGACTGCAAGTTTCATGATGGCTAAAACCACAAAATGATTTATTTATTTTTAGTAAGCAGAGTTACAATTTAACCCAGCCAACTATAGAAGTAAAAATAATTATTCATCTCAAGAAATGTGTTTAACAAGGGAAAAACGGAAAAATGGTTGTAAAATACTTCTGCCCAGCAGCAGTAAAGTTCACTATAAAACGTCTGTCTGCTTAAGAACTCTTTAATATTCTTGGCAACTTTTTGTAGTTATTGTTAATAGGAGTAGGAGCCTTTGAGTTTGTTCAAATTCCAGACCAATATTTCTTAAACCAAAAGATACGTGGTTCCAAACCATACGTGACAAAATTGACTTGTCCCACATCTAAGAATACGCAAACCACCTAGACAGGAGCAGGTTAAAAGTCATTTAATGGCACATGCAGGAAGTCTAACACCTGCAGTGCAGGGCATACTGTCCAGGATTTCAAGATACCCAACAACTGGCACTGAAAATACCAGTGACAGTTTGAGATCACCAGTAAATTTGTACCGTCCTCAAATTTTGGCTGGCGTAATCCCAATAGGTTATTTTTTTTTTTTCCTTCAGGTTTCCCTGTGTGATAGGAGCAACAATCTCTGAAGAAGGAGAAAGAAAAATGCACCTCAAAAGCATTTTGAGAGGGAAAGCCTTCGGCAACTTTCACTGCTTATGCTTCCAACAAGAATTCCAAGGACAGGAAAGCACTTGTAGAGAAAGCTTTCAGCAACATTAATATTTTAAAGGCCATCTATTAAGTGGCCTAGCACACCTTTTAGGTTAGTAAATGAGTGTCAACAGATGTGCTTTTTTAACTGTAAGATTAGGTTTCTCTTGTTACAGTCTGGGATAATAGCAAAAACCTCAAATATATGGGCACAAGACAATAAACAACTAGCTGATGGTCCAGACATTACTAGTTACTGAAGATGTTTAAACCTTGAGAGCTGGGAAAAGACAGCTTTGAGTGTAACAAGTGTGAAAAATCCAAATGAACCATGGGATTATGGCTTGGAAAACAACATTCTCGGGCATTGTGCAGCAGTCCAGGAGAGCAAATGTCAAAGGCTGAGCAGCCTTGAAACACAAGGCATCTATAAAAATTCAGCATTTAGAATAGGGGTGGTGCAATAATCACAGGAATCAGCAGAGAACCACAGTGGGACTGACACAGCTACAAACCTACTGCAATAGCCCCAGCTTTCCCTCTTTCCACCTGCCTAATTCCTCAAGAATCTTTTGACTTGCCAGCTAATCATCCAGAGCAACGCACAGAATTTGGCTAGTTCATTTTCTCTCAAGACAGTTCAAAAGAACGTATGTACTATTGCCTTAATTCCATCTATTAACTTATGAAAGAAAATAAGAAATAAAATGGGACATTTCACATTTTCTCTAGAGGTATGTTTATAGTAAGCTGTCACTCCTAGCAGTTAAAATGATTTACTTAAGTCTAATCATTAGCTAAAAATTGTAAAAAGGTAAAATATAAACACGCAGGCAACTCAGATTTCACAGCCAATTTCTGTGAAAGAAGCCAACCTTGAACAGGATGCAGTTTCTGCTTAAAACAGCAGTCCATAACTGCTGTAAGGTAAAAGAACATCATCACTGCAACATCTAGTAGGAGCATGAGGCCTTGAGAAAGGCCTGAATCCTTGAGATCTGTATGCATTGTAGACAAGAAGACTAGAACAAGCAAGTCTATGGAGAAAATCCAGAACTATTCAGGTACTGTACTAGAGCACAGATAGAAGTCTGATGGAAACCAGTACAAAACAATTGCTAGACAGTTGTTTGCATTTGTAATTGATGGATATCACCTAAAAAAGCAGGACCACTGGTAAGAGCTTTGAGTGCACCTGACTAACAAGAAAACAGGATCCTCTTCTATATGGAAGTTAATCTAGGGAGTAACCAAGGAAGACTATTATGTGAAAACTTCCAGGTGTAAAGCAGTAAAAGCTGAAGATCAACATAGTTGCTCTGCTCTTCAGATATCTGGAAATCAAAATGGAAACATAAAAAAAGTAGATGCAAATACTTTGAATTTTAAATGAATATACAGGACAGGCACAGGTAAGGGAGCATAAAAACTGAAGAGTAAAAATGAATTTACAGTCAGCAAGGAACAAAAGTGACATGAAATGCTTCATGTCTAAAACAAAACAAAACAAAACAAAACAAAAAAAAAGAGAGAGAAATAGAAGGAAATATAGGACCATAATGGGAAGGAAGAACAAGAACATGTTGATGCACTGAAATACACGATTCCTTTTGTATCCTGTCTTTGTAAAAAACGGTGATGCCTGATCACAGACTTGTACATATTAAGTCTGCGGGGCCTGAGGATAAATTCAATTCAATTTAGAGTGTCCTTAGAGAGCCAGATGAACAATCCATGAATTATCAGGGATCATTTTTGCAAACTGATTATCTTGGAGGTAAGCAAATACCAGAGGGCTGTAATGGGGTAAATAGAAAATGTATCTTTAAGAGGGGCCAAAAAAATATCACCTGGGGAATCTGCATCTCACTGAAATTTATTCCTAGACAAGTACTGAAACAAATTATTAAACAGACAATTTGCAAGCGTTCAGAAGACGTAAAAGTGGTAAAACAAGAATTTGCCAAAAACATGCTTCCATCAAAGTAACACAATTTCTCCTTTAACAAAACAGCTTGCCTAATGGACACAGAAACAGATAAACTAAACTGTAAGAAACAGATAAACTCTTGACTGTAACAAAGGTTAGCAAGATGTTTTGATGCTGCCCCATGCTACATTTCCATTAGCAACCTCTGCCAATTAATGATACAAGGGGCAATCTGTTTCAAAACTCAGCATTAATATTAACATTCTATTATCACAGATGATGAGCAAAATTGGTGGTTATAATTTATTTAATTGATATCTTAGAAATAGAATTTGCAAAGGCCAGGTTAAGTCAAAACACTTTGTAAGCCAAAATCAGAAGTTGGAAACATCTCGATAACTGGAGAAACGGTTTTAAAAACAGCAATGCATAAAAGTACAAAATAATGTACAAAATCAAATGAAGAAATATAAAAGAGGATAAGAACAGCCAGGCAGCATTATCATGGGAATATAGCTGGTTATTATATATGTTTTATATATATATATTTGTTGCAACTAAATATTGAATTACTCTTTTGAAACTTTGCTCCTGGATGTCCAAAAGAAAATCCTTTGAAATAAAATTTTATTTATGTTTTCCTCAGTCAAAACAGTTTCAATATTATATTTGATAATACTTGAATACACCTCTTCTTCCATTTTCATGATTTCTTAATGCATGCTTTAGGTTTCTATTTCTCACATTCTCTATCATGCTTTAATAGTTGTGAATAGGATCAAGAAGCTCTCCTTGGGGGTTCAAATTAACAATTGTTGACATCAAAATCAAAACTTGCAATATAGCAGATCCTAATTTGCATAACAAACATTTACTGTAACAGACTTTTATCAAACGAAGCTGCATCAATTGATAGATTGTATTATGCAATCCTGCCATAGTCTTACCATTGATTACCGGGGTATAAACAACAATTCCAACCAGGTTTGGATCAGATACAGTTGTGTCCAGAATAAGGCCACCAATACTAAAAAGACAAAGTAAAATATTTAGAATAAGGCAAACAGACACGTTAGTTATTATGTCGAAACTATTGTAGTGATCTCATCCTTGCAATATCTGCAAGTCACAATTCTCAGTTTATCTGATTAACCTTATTTACTTAACCTTATTAACTTGCTACAGCTACTGACTTAAATGTTACAATTGACTGATTGCATAACAAAGACAACAGAATTTCATGCAATCGCTCATCTTTTAAGATTCATAGCTTTCATTTGACTAAATCACAGTTTTGATAAGAAGCTGCCGGAGATGAATAGTTCACCATTTCCTTCATTTGATATGAAACACTTCTGCTCAGCCATTTCTGCAGGGCATTGCTACCTTCTCCACTTGTTCCAAACCATGACTTCACTATGTAACTTCCAAATTTTTGGAAGATTAAAAATTATTCCAGCCCCATATTCTAGAGGCTCCTTAAATGTTTCTTATAAGCAAAGTCAGGCGTTAAATAAGATGTATGGAGACACAGAGGAGAGCCAACAAGGCAAACCACAACAAATAGACTTACCTGCTTATAACCATGGCAGTTATAACAGGCTCCCATCCTGAATGGAGAACAGTTCTAGTAGCTGGGTGTTTGGCAGCTATGACAATCCCCATAGGAGTCAGAGCCAAAAAAAAGGCACCAACCAAAGGAGATACATAGTAATATGTTTCTGAAAAATAATACAGAGAGATAACTGCTTTGCTCTCCAGACACAATACAAGCTGTATTCTACATCAAGCAGTCGAGAAATTTTAATAGTCTTTATCACTACTGTTTTCACTATGCTTTCTCCTACTGCATCAAACGATATGGTTGGTATAACTATCGCTTCCGTCCATCCCGCTGAGGACAAAACTATCTGTGCGAAGTAGGAACCTTTGAAGAATGTTTTTGTATGATGCTTTATGATAAAAATGCAATAAAGATGCGGAATATAAAACTTTATTTTGTTACACCTATACTGAAAAAAAAAAAAAAAAAAAAAAGGAACTGAACATATTGAAAATACTTTTTGTTTTATATACGAATTCACAGCATGTGTAAACCTCCTTCTTGCCAAAGCACAGATAATATGCCAATCTTCCCCAGCACAGCACATCTAGAATGATGCAAGCACAAGGTGTAATACTGAAACATTTTTATTGGTAGTTCAGTTGCTTTATAATCTGTCTGCAAGACTGGAAGTTCACAGCCATAATTCCACTGCCTGCACCCATCCGTCAGAACTGCACCATATTTCACAGAAACACAAATACAAATACCATTAACTGAGTACCATCATAAAACAGAACTAATAATGCAGAGAGCTGTCTCCACAGAAAGATTAATACATTTTTCAGCTTAGTTCAGCCTTAGAGTCCCCTCCACTCAGAAGCCATCACAGTGATCCAGAACTTCCTAATTCAACAGTGTGGAAAATTTATCTTCATGGCAAATATGTACACAGCTCATAAAAACACCTCACTTTTGCATGTATTATTTTTATGAGAAATGTGGCAGCGTATTTAATATTAAACACATTTCGTCTAAATTTTCAGAATTTGGACAACTCAAATATACTGCAAAATATGTTTTAAATTAACAGGCTGAAGTAGTTCATGTAGAACACATAAACTCTTCAACAAAGAAAAATATCCAGCGTATATAAAAACATTCCCACCCAAGCATTAGGGCTTATTACAAAGCTTGCAAATTCAAGCAATTACTACTTTGATGTTATCGTGGCAGAGGGAGGGAGAACAGCTAAAATTACCCCTGGAAGAATCACTGCAGTATTTTTAGATGTTACTATCCTTCTGCATTGACTGGTAACAACCTCTGCAGCAGAGCTGGCACAAGAGACTAAGATTCCTATCACTGTGTAAGCTAAAAGTAGAAAGCTATCAGAATGAAAAAGAGACAAAGCCCAAACAAGAAGTAATTTTTCCATTCCTTTTCTAGCTGTTTTACAATGCATTATCTCCTTCCTTTGTAGTGCCTTTTTCTCAGCCTTTTCTCCTCTTTCTATAAGCAAAGACATGGGCCTAACGTAAAAAAGTCTAGCTCAGAAGAACATACACGTGATACTTTTGTTGTGTCAAACAACAAAAAATAAAAAATAAAAGTACTGATAAAAAATTTTTGAACTTTATGTCATATGGACCACTGCTTACTGCACAGGCAAATGCATTTAGCGGAGGGTTGTTAGTTAGGGTAGTATGGCTAGGTTGCGGTTGGACTTGATGATCACAGAATCACAGAATGACCCGGGTTGGAAGGGACCTCAAGGATCATGTAGTTCCAACCCCCCTGCCTAGCAGGGCCACCAAACATACACATTTACTAGATCAGGTTGCCCAGGGCCCCGTCCAACCTGGCCTTGAACACCTCCAAGGACGGGGCATCCACAACCTCCCTGGGCAGCCTGTTCCAGGGCCTAACCACTCTCCTAGTAAAGAACTTCCCCCTAACATCCAACCTAAATCTTCCCTCCCTCAACTTGGATCCATTTCCCCTAGTCCTGCTATTGTCAGCCCTTTCAAAGAGTTTATTCCCCTCCTGGGTGTAGGTTCCCTTCAGGTATTGAAAGGCTGCAATGAGGTCCCCACAGCCTTCTCTTCTTCAGGCTGAACAAGCCTAACTCCCTCAGCCTGTCCTCATAGGGGAGGTGCTCCAGCCCCCTGATCATCTTTGTGATCTTTAAGGTCTTTTCCAACCTGAGCGATTCTATGATTCTTCCCTCCATTTGCAACAAAGAAAGATCCCTGTGTATACTACTGTTGGTCACATGCAAAGGCAACATTCATTTTATACCTATTTTCTTCAAACTTTGAGACTTCCCTCTTTTTCTCCTTTTAAGAGACACTATGTTCCTGTTACTTATTCATTCTCTCCCTCTATGTCTGTTTTCCTCCTATGTACCCAAGCTGAGGCAATCACATACACCAGAGCCACAATAACTGAAAGGTCAGAATGAGAAAATAGTTCTAAGTTAGGATCCTCTGTTGCAAAACAAACGAAGAAACAATAAACACTTTAGCAGCAGAAGAGAGATGCAGTGCTGAGCCTTATTGTAATTATTCACCAGTTTTTGAAAGTCTCACTTGCTATCAATAGTTAGCCCACTGGATTTTTACGACAGAATTTTTACCAACATAGGAAATAAAAGTTCACATTAAGAGAGGGCTGTCAAGACTACTCAGCAACAGCTTAAATTTCCTCTGAGACAACAAGTGAGAGGAGTTATTTTTTTGGCCTTATTTTAATGTCTGTACATATTTTAACACAAACAAATGTCTCAATTTTATCATGGAGAAAAATACAGAGAAAAATTTATACCTGACGCCTTTGAATGGAGATAGACATAGGCCAGATTATAAAAGCTACCCAATGTTACAAGACTGTGTCATAAGTTTCTCCCTGAAAAGAATAAAAGCCAAGAATGGTTCTCAGGAGTGGGAGATGTTCAAGGTCAGGATGACTCCAGAGCTTAGATTTAAAAACAAAACAAAACAAAACAACAGCAACAAAAATCCTACAAACGTTTGCTACAATAATATAATAGCACTCTATTAGGATTTCCTGGTCAAAAAGTACTAGAGAGAATGATGAATGAATGAATAGGCTATCAGCCATGCTCATACTGCTTAAGAAGAAAAAATCAGGTATGACTATTAATCAATTTACCCATTTTAGACTACACAACTAAAATTTACCTAGTTTTTAAGGGAAAGAGGATGTAAAATTTAAGCCGAGGCAGCTGTTCCTTAATATAAATACAAATTATACATTTCATCCATTAAGTTCAATTAAAAACAGAACCATGGAAGCAATTAATAGTTTAGAAACATATCACAGAAACTGTCACAAGTGAGCTATGCTAGAATATAGCTCCCTGCAAGACCAGAAGAACTACTCAGCTCAATCTAACTCTCAGAAACAGCACGCAGGCCTTTCCTTTAGCTATGGGACACTCTACTGGTAGAAGGAGACAGTAACCTCCAGATGCATCCCAGTCATATTCAATCCACAGAGAAATAAAAAATTATTCTACAGTAGCTGGAAAAGGGGAAATGGAATAACTGACTCCCCTAATGAGCCCTGAAAGGGCTCATTTATCTCCACTTCTGATAACTTGTTTAGCTCACATGGCAGATGTAATCATGCTCAGTCTGTTCTGGCAGCTCTGCTACGGAGTTTGTGACATCTACTAGAGAAATATAAATCCTAAAAACACTCAACAGTTCTTCAATGAAGTTGAGCCTGTGAGCCTGAATAAATAAAGAAGGAGGAAGGAGAGAAAAGAAAAGGTTCCCAACCAAGTCCTTACTGATCTTCACTTATTTTAAGCCCCCATCCCCTCAGTAAACACTGACAGCCATCAACCTTGTCTGGAGAATACAGATGCACGTTTACTCCTTACGCAGGTACCTACTGTGATGTACTGCCCAGTGTGGTGCCACTGAAAATAATGCAGTCTCTGGTAGGAATTAGATGTGAATTAGAAGTACACTACTTCTGGGATTGGTCAGCCAAGAGAAGAGGAGGTTCAGGGGAGACCTTATCGCTCTCTACAGTGACCTGAAAGGAGGTTGTGGTGAGGTAGGGGTTGGCCTCTTTTCTGAGGTTACAGTGATAGGATGAGAGGGAATGGCCTCAAGTTGCACCACATTCAGTCTGAATATTAGGAAACACTTCTTCTCAGAAAGAGTGGCGATGCACTGGCACAAACTGCCCAGGGAGGTGGTAGAGCAAAGGTGTTCAGGAACCGTGTAGATGTGGCACTGAGGGACATGGTCAGGGGGCATGGTGGGGATGGGCTGACAGTTGGACTGGATGGTCTTAGAGTTCTTTTCCAATCAAAATGATTCTGTGATTCTACTTCAAAGCAAAAATTAGGAATCTGAAAACAATAATGGGAAGCACACGCTTTGTCTTCTCAAATGATGCGTAAGAACACTTGATAGATAAGCGCAGGTATTTACGGTACGTTCTGTAAGGAAGATAGGCGTTTAACGATGTCCCTCCACGACCACGAGTGACGAGCCCAGCCGGCGCCAAGGGCGGGCCTGGAGTGCCCCCTAACGGTAGATCCGCCCGCTGCTGGAACGGAGAACGGCCAGAAGGACGCGTTCTTCCGCGAGAAATTCCTTTCCCCTGGCTATGTAACTACGTAGCAACGCGTTAGAAGGCGTCGTAATGTTATGCAATACGTACAATGCGCACTAATTACAAAGTGCACAAATTTGGATCATAAAGATCGAGGCAGTTCAACACCTTCTCTGCAAATGTACATCTCAACAGCACTCTGGGAAGCAAATAATTGACACAGAGTGGGCATGCAAGAAATCCGGCTTCTCCCTCCCTGCCTTACCCCCGCCACCCACACACAAAAGAGGCTTCTAGGGATACATAAACCTAGGAACATACTCACCAAGGCAAGTATAAAGACCCTGACTTATCCATGCTAGAATAGCAAGAGTAATAAGATCTCCAAAACTTGCTGCTATAGGAGTGGCAACATTGTCAGGATTAATACCAGTCTTCTTTGATCCAACAATAACTCCAACCATTATTATTCCTAGATTCAACAAAGAAGAAAGCACAGTGATGGTATCTACTGTTGTAATCACTTAGGAAATCTCAAGATAATGGCAATTGGAAACCCAGTAATTAAGTCTTTGCTTCTGTCCCTCCCACTTGACTGAGTACTGTTTTAAGTTTTAGTCATTTTTAAAAATTAAGTTAGATTTAAAAAGAAAACGTCACTAAGCATGCACACAAAAAATAAATAAATAACTCAAGAACCATCTGTATAATGTATTATTTTGCTTATGATTAGAATTAGCAAGTCTGAAATTGTAAATCAACCATTCCCTGAAGAAAAGAACTTTCAGTATATTACTTCTACATCCCATTAACTTTAGATGATTGAAATGTTAATGCCTCTACCCTGAAAACAGCATTAGATTAAATACCCATGTGTCTGAAATTGTGAAAAATTGATATTACAATTTTCATCTATTTTAGCGAGTAACATTATTTACTGCAGGCTAAATTAGGAGCTCACTTTCAGAGAAGCTGCCTCCAGAATCACATTCCCAGAAATTCTCAACAGGACTGAAATGATCCTGCCTGATTTCCAAAGCGCCTGTTTCATGCACAGGAGGTTGATGTTCAGATAGTAATTTCCTCTGCCAGCCCACCACCAGATAACAGCACAAGTTTATTTTGATGTCCACCTTATAT
Source organism: Alectoris magna (assembly GCA_030625065.1). Taxonomy (NCBI): domain Eukaryota; kingdom Metazoa; phylum Chordata; class Aves; order Galliformes; family Phasianidae; genus Alectoris; species Alectoris magna. The sequence continues at coordinate 144,087,540 of CM060560.1, forward strand.
ATGAGAAGGGGAAAAAACACATTCGTGTTCCCCAGTTCTCCTGCTGTTCTTAATTCTGTAGCATGATCAAATTCAATGGCTTTGTAGTTAGTAAAAAAAAATAAATGTGTAAGCTCTTAATTGAATGCATAACCTTAATAATTTCATAACTTTTGCATAAGCAAGCAAGTCAATTTAATAAAAAGGAAGCAAAGTATTTTACTTTATTTACTACTATTAAGATTTTTCATGGGTAGAGTCACTCCTTTTTCATCCTTTGTGTCCTGTAAGTACTGTCCTTTATGGTTAAATATTTCCTGACAATTGGCAAGAGAAGTTTAAATCCATCACACTATGTGGCTCAGGACAGATACACTGATGTTGTTTGCAGAAGGGGACTTTAACTTGACCCAAACCCTTCACACAGCAAACCAAATTGTTCACTTCAGAAAGAAAGCAGAGCACAAGATAATATATAAGCAGCATGGATAAACAGGGAGTTTGGATTCAGCTGAACTAATACCCATACATTTGATCTTAATAAGTCCTACCTGTTTAGTATTAAGAATAAACTTTGTACATCACTGAATACAGAAAGTAGGGGAAAACAAACTCTCCACCCTACCAGGTAAAACCTAACAGACATGTTTTATTTCAGACATGCTAAGGAGGTCAGAAAATCAAATCTTTTTGAAAGAATATGACAGATGTTTGTAATATTCAGGCTTATACGGAAACTGCAACTGTGTTTCAGATGCTTTAGACCCTATTGGACCTAATTTTTTAATGAACAGCAGCATAATACACACTCAGCATGCACACAGAATTAAAAAGCTATAAAAAGTAACATATATACTTCTTTTACCTTGTAAAAGAGAAGCTATGAATGCAGTTGCTACACTGCTAGAGCACAGAAGGATTGAATGATTGAAGCTGTATTTGCCTTCTGGAATCCAGCCCAGTATAACTGCTGCTACTGCTGCCAGAAAACCAACTACTGTTGCCTGAACCTGGAAAAGTAAAAGAAGGAAAACAGTTGTTTTTTAGTGATGAGTGACTCCTAAAATAATTGATAGTCTTAAGAGGACTGCAGAATCATTTTCTGTTATTCCTTCCTCCACATTTATTTGCAAGCTGTAAATGGAGCATGTTCCACTCATTTACTTTGTGGAGACAATGATAACTCCAGTTGATCAAGAAGAAAAATCTCATGCTAACAGGAAAGGCTTTAACCACAATTCACAGACTGAAGAACAACAGAAGTCAGATTAGGGAAAAGAGCTGAGGAATTAAAAGGAGCAAAAGATGAGATGCTTCAAGAGGTTCCTAAGCCACTTAAAACAATGAAGTCACAGCATAAACTTTTCACTTACTCTCGAGTGTGTTGCTTTGTAACACAGAAAATGAAATAGTTCTTAAGATTAAGAAATAGTTGCTTTGGAGAACAAGCACTCCTTTCCTCAAATGAACAAACTATTTAAAATATTGCTTACTACCCAAAAATCTTCATCACATACTTCTTTAAACACTGAATCCAATGAAAATAAAGTATGGAAAATATTTGGGAGGTCAAATTCCTTAAAACTGTTCTTTCAAAAAAATTAAAAGGTAGTACCCTTGCTGCAGGCCCAAAGAATACTTTACCTTTTCTTGTGATAAATATAAGCTTCTATTGCTTTAGAGAACTACGCAGCCAAAAAAGGATCAGTCACAAAAACACTGCACGTTAAGCATGAGACAATACAGTAGAATTTGTTTCCTGTTAACATTGTCTGTCTCCTTCCTGTCCACATTTGTGATAAGCTTTTTAAATAACTTCAGTCACTTACGAAAGTTAATAAAAAATCGATTACATTTACCTGCTTTAAGGCCAAATTGCCAATTATTAAGTTCCATTTCTCAATGGGAGAATCCATTTTTCCAATATTTACCTGTCAAAATCATAAGAGAATTTCAGACATTTGGGTTTAAAATTATATTACTTTGAAAATTCACTAACAAGGCAGAATCCTGCAAGTAATTCAACTCTCACTGCAATAAGAGACATTTTGAAATAAGTTAAAACTGTGCTGTGCTTTTTCAAGTTAAACATTCCTGTTGATTTAAAATTGTATTTAAAACATGTATCCAAAAGTAGCTAAGCTCAGAGCAGCTTTACATGCTAACTTGTTTAACATTAGCTTATTGTGCAAGGTACACTAGCTGCCTTGTGTTCCAGGAATGTCCAGGCACCACTAGTGATTAGATCAGTGGCTGAAAGGGAAAGTTCTCACTGTTCAGTCACCAGAGGCTAAGCTTGTTGCTGTGGCCTTTAAATTCCATAAGCCAATCAAAAACTGCACAGGAATACAATGTATGAGCACAAACACTCGTGGGAGTGTATTAATTGACTGCAATAGAACTACTTGTATAGAGACGTTGGAAGTGATTAGAGAAGATAATAAACCACATCTCATTGCCTTTAGTATTCTAAGTTTTCATTTATACAGCACAGCTGGAGACTTACGATGCTTTAATGATAAAGGTCCAATTGAAAAGCAATTGATGGAAAGACAGTAAACTGATTACTCTAACAAACAAAAAAGTACGCACATACTTTTACTGCAGTATTTCACACTTGCATTTTTGGAATTAAAGGACAAGCTCTGAAGATAGCATGTACCATTGCCATATGACAATATTTAAAGTAACTTCCTTCTTGAACTGAGTTTTTAATTTTTTTTGCATAAGCTGCAGTGGTGTTGTCCACAGAATACTAATCCTTAAAGTACTTTATATTTCTCTATAAGTCTTAATGCATATTTTTTTCCTCTTCTGATAATTTCTGATTGGTTTTACTTCTTTTCCACTTTGTTCCATTTGTGATATTAATAAGTTGTGCAGAACAAAGTATTAAAAAAACACCAACTTAAAAAAGGGGAAATTAAATAAGAAATTATCTCAATCTGCACTGTCATTATTTTATGGTGTTCAAAATACAGCTAAAGCTCCACAGGGAGGTGACTGTCCCTCTCTATTCTGCCCTTGTGAGGACCCATCTGGAGTACTGTCTGGGCCACCATTACAAGAAAGACCACTGTCCACTGCTGTTGGAGAGGGTCCAGAGGAGGACCACAAAGATGGTCAGAGGGCTGGAGCACCACCCCTACAAAAATACCTCCCCTCCTGTACAAAGGCTGAGGGAGATGGGCTTGTTCAGCCTGGAGAAGAGAAGGCTGCAGGGTGACCTCAATGCTGCCTTCCAGTAGCTCAAGGGAGCCTACAAACAGGAGGGGAGTCAACTCTCCTATCCCAGGCTGGATGCGGCTCTGGGCAGCCTGGTCTGGTCTTTGGCAACCCTGCACACATCAGGGGGTTGAAACTAGATGATCAATATGGTCCTTTTCAACCCAGGCCATTCTATGATTCTTTACAAGGGTAGATAACAGCAGGACAAAGGCAAATGGTTCTAAGTTGAGGGAGGGAAGATTTAGGTTGGATATCAAGGGGAAGTTCTTTACAGAGAGTGGTGAGGTGCTGGAACAGGCTGCCCAGAGAGGTTGTGGATGCCCCGTCCCTGGAGCTGTTCAAGGCCAGGTTGGATGCAGCTCTGGGCAGCCTAGTCTAGTATTAGATATGGAGGTTGGTGGCCCTGCCTATGGCAGGGGGCTTGGAGCTTCATGATCCTTCAGGTCCCCTCCAACCCATGCCATTCTATGATTCTATGATTCTATGAATCACCTTTGTAGTGTTTTTAAATATATACACTAAGTGAATGAAATGACAGGCAATTGAGAGCTTCATTTTTTTTTTCTTTGAAGAGGCATTTTTAAAGTATCCAAAAAACCTGTTAAAACAGTAATCCTGCAAAAAACTAATCCAATCCAAAAGTGAGCTGCCACCAGAAAGTGTAGTTCTTTTTCCCCCTACCACTGGCTGCACACTTACCTTGTCGTTCTTCAACCAGATCCACCAGTTCCATGAGTGAGTTCACATCAACTCACATGTCAAGCAGAGATTGATGGAAAACACTCTTTTTTTGTGGAGTAAAAAGGTGGGGTTTTTTTTCCTACAAAATGATCTGATCCACCCATGGTGGCACAAATAGTCTTCAGATTTGAAAGGAAGAAGGAAAGTAGGAGGACTCCTTTCAGCTGCAGATTTCCATTAAGTGAAGTAAAGTTTATTGTGATACTGTGGAATACACAAATCCAAACAAAAGGCTTATAAAGCCACGTTGCTAGCCTGATAACACAATCAAAATGAGAGTCTGCATAAAGTTCACAGGGATGTCTGGACGAGTAGGTTTTGGTATTTTTTTCTTTACTTCCTCTTAAAAAGGGAGAAGTAATAAGGAGAAAAGGCAACAGTGTGAACAAAGAAGATGAGAATGATTCAAAAAAAAGCCAAAACAATGCTGAAGAATACAAAACATATCATGTAATATCATGCTTGAGTAGGCAGTTAACTTAAGTATACCTCATATGCTTTGCAAGGAGTAAGAGAAGGCTGTTTACATCCACGCTAACACCAAATCCAAGTGCAAGCTATGCCCTGAAGTTGATTGAAACCACAGTCTTGAGACAGTGAAATGACTGATTCCAAACTGGAATGATCAGTAGCAAACAGCTAAAGCAGGAATTTGAGCAAGAAGATGAAGGTAGGTGATCAGGTAAAACTTGAAACCAGAGGTACTACTGATAAGAGAAAATAATTAGTTTACAACCCCAACAGCATAGAGACATATACAAATTCATATGCAATTATTAGGTAGCTGAGCAAGACTTATCTCCCAACACTGAAGCCATGCAAGGAATCTCATCTCCAAAGTAAAGTTATTCACAGGGGCACAGTTTTGTGTTTAGGGTGCACCTGGTGGGGAGATGGCTTCAGCAAATTTAGGAGAGAAGACTAATCATACAACTGCCTGCAAATAACTGCTTAGATATGCCCAGTATTAATATATTCCTTTGGTTTTCACTTAGGATGACAGGAGCAAAGATGGGATGGCTGAGAGTCAGGGTCAATTAAATCAATGTGAAAAGTGCAAAAGTCAAAATAATCTCATAGAACCTGCATGTAAATTGCAGGTCCAGTAGCAAGCTGTTTGATCAAACTTTTCAGAAGGAATGATGCAGTACAATATTGCACCTGTTCTCAAAAACTGGGGAAGGCAGAGCAACCAATGCAACTGTCCACAAATTTAAACTCCTATGTGGTTCTAGGTGGTTCAGTGATCATGTCATCAGGCAAAGCTAAGGAAATCAGAGCTCCCACATGTGACATTGCATTGCCTGAAAAAATGTATGCTTTTCCAGCCTCTTCTTGGTCAGTTAATCAACTTTTACATTGGCAGGCTGTGAACAGAGCTGGCTAACCTGGCTTGGTCAAGGTAGACATTGAAAATTTTTGTTTGATGTAAGAGGAAGCCTTTCATGCTATGCTTGAATAAAACCAACTGAAGCATCAACTGATTTACGTTTTGATGAGACTTAATGGCAGTGCTAAGTGACATTGGCAATACCTCTCAAACTAAGCCCCTTCATACTGGGCTGTTCTTAGGGGGTTTAGACCTCAAACCATCAAACTCGCTCTGAAAAACTCATACTTAAAGACACCTGCAGATTATATTATCACACAGATTATGGGATAAGATTTCCATTCCATTTGGGATTAGGGAAAGGGGAATGAACCCTATAATGTCCATTTTAGTTAGCCACTGAGAATGCAGCCAGTATTGCAGAAACTCCAGTGTCAATTTTCTCTGTGTGAGGAGGATCAATTCCTGTCAGCTCAGTAACGGCTGACACATGATATGAACTGGGGTTAGATTTCCCAGTACAGAAGAAGGATCTGTGTGACCTTTTTCCAAATGTCTGATGAGAGCCATGAAGATCACAAATGGCATTGATTATGATGGGAAAATCTTGCACTGAATGGCCTGGAGAATAGGTGCTGGAATCATGATCTGACAAAGGTCATGGCTTGTAACTGAGACAAAGAATTAAAGATCCCATTAACTGAACCAGAAATAGTGGAGCTGACTCTGAATCTCTTTGTAAGTTTTCTGTAAGTCACTGGTAGATAATGGACTTTCTTGGATACATTTTTCATTATGCAATACAAACATTTTCTATTCTGAGGCCATGAGGTATAGCAGTCAGGAGCAAATTTAGCAAAAGGGCAACACAAAAAAGAGTAAAGTAGAAGATAAATGTATTAATGTGTGACTGTAAAGGCAGTAACGTTTAAACAAATTATTTTTAAGAAATGGTGAGAATGCACTGAAAAGTAAGCATTAAAATCAAGGAGAAAACAAGACTGAATAGCAAAGACTACAACAAAACATCAATTCTTATCTATAAAAGAAAGTGTATGGGGCAAAATTCATCAGCTTCTAGAATAGGCATAACACAAGGAAACCTTCACTGGATTGCTACAGCTATGTCCATCACAGTCTGCATTTGGGCAATAATTCAAAATAACGTGATAATGAAATTTATTAATGACAGAATGGTGGGAGGCCTTGTCAATACAAAGCATTTTAATGTTATACAGAAACTGGATGCCCTTGAGGATTACATCAAAAGTGATGATATTCAACAGTACAAGTGCAAGGTCATGCACTTATAGACTAACAATGTTTCTGCCAGAAGATGGGAGTGACAACTGGAAATAACACAAAAGAAGAAATACTAGGACAGAGTAATCGATTGCAAAGTAACTATGAGATCCAGCTTGACATTACTAGGAGAATAAGTAGATATAAGCAAGAAAGTTTCAAGAGCAACTGTACAGAGAAATAGGGAAGTGTTATTTTACAATGCCGTTCTGAGGTCTCATTTGGAGTTATATACACCTTTGACCAAGCATTTTCTACAAAGATTCATGCAAGCAGGAACAGGCAGAGAGAAGGTGGCCTTGATGGAAAATGGAAAGCTTATCTTACAAAGGAGAAGTACTGCAAAGGTGGTGTCTTACAGAAATACACAATTCAAGCACTAAAAATACTTTACCACATAATTAGAACACTGTTCACAATACCTACTCCCACACACAGAAAAATACATATGTTAAGGCAGTCTGGCTTGTTTAGGCTAAAAAAAATGAAGGTACAAAACATCTCTTGAAATGTAGAAAAGATCTACAACACATACAGAAGAAGATATTAAAGAAATAGCTATGTTGCAATGCTAACAACAAAAAGAAAGATGAAAAAAAAAAAAAAAAAAGGAATAAAATTATTTAGCTAGAAGTTTAATAAAACCAAACCTTCCAGTTTGATCAAAAAAGGTCTGGAATAGCTTCATTTCAGTGTTAAGAGGTATACGGAAAAACATGTTCAAAATATGCAAAATGTGCATGTTATGATATTGAAACCCCACCAAGCTCAGAGACATTAGACAACCCTACAGAATACAGAGGTAAATCTCAACAATCTGATATACTGTTCTGAATGATGGCTTAGAAGAGATCAAAGAAGTAAAATTTTGATGTGTGGTGACTGGAAGAGGCTTGCCTTTTTAACACTATCAATTTAATAACAGATTAAACAGGTCCCGCAAAAGCAAGATTAAGCCATAAACATAAAACACTAGTGTTCCAAAGACTTGTTTTCAGGAATTTACAATACCTATCAGAAGAGAAAGTTACTTACTGCAGTTGACAGCCTGGAAGCCAAGGTCATTTCCAAATTTCCTTTGAGACCAAGAAGAGCAGGAACCAAGATAAAAACTTCAGTAACATTCTTGAACACATCCCAGTGCTATTTAAAGGATACAGTGAGAAAAAAAAAAAAAAAATCAATTGAAAAATTCCCTTTAGACCATCTTAAAAGTAGTGCAAAAAAATCTGTAACTCATAATTTAAGCCTCTAAAAAAAAATTGACCTTTTAAGATCAGACCCAAAAGTCTTTAAGGCAAGAGTTGTTATCTATCTAGTTAATAGTGTGCCTGCATACCACTACTTCAAAGACCAGAATACCAAAAGCAAGAAATACAAAATCTTCTAAATTAACATCTCCCCTCCTGCACTTTCTCTGCATATTTAAAATAGAGATTAATTATAGGTCATTATAAAATTACTCTTCCTGTTTTGTCAGTATTTATTTTACTCTCTCCGAGAAGAGTTTAGGTTCTTAATCTGTTTGATGCACATAAATTCTGTTTGCATTGTGCATGTTAATTTTGGACACTTGAATTGCACTAATCCTACTACATCAAAGTCATCACTGGCAAAAAAATAAAATAATAACATTTATTTTATACTAGCAGGATGCTAGAACTTAGGCTTAAAAAAAACAACAAAAAACTAGTTAAAAAGAGATGTCATTAACTTCAAGGCTTTTAATAATTTCAAAATAGTACCAGGTGCTATGACTGCTCTTACTTTACAGCAATACTTTCATCCCACCTCTTGCAGCTGTCTAGAAACCTCACCTGAAAAAACAGCTAGGAATAAGTTGTTGAACAGACAGAGCCTACAAGTGAAAAACTGTCTCCTTACTCTTTTACTTGTGAGAAATTTAGAAGAATACAGATTTCCAAAACCCAGGCTTTATAAAGCAAACCAAGACAAACTCTCCGATATTTTTTGTATGCAGGCTTTTCAGCATCAAAATGCTGTGCTACTTTATATACCTGTCAATCCATGTATTTAATTTGTACTTACATAAACTTCAACTAACCTAACAAAACTTTAATATATCATTTTAATAAATCATCTTCGTAGTCAGCGATTTGCAGTTGGCAAATATGATTTTAATTCAAAAAAGGATTCAATTTTCAAACGTAAACAAGATCGGAGAAGTATGAAGTTACCTATGTATATACTACTGAAAAAGAGTAGCTATAACACGGTTTTTAAGAAAAAACTTTGAATTCTTTGTCTTCCTTAAATTTTTCTTTTTAAAAACACATTCTTTCATGCTTCTCTGCTTTACTGACATTATGGTTTTGTGCTTAGCTTAGGGTGGAAAAAGGTCACATCGGCCAATTATTTTTGACTTTGTGCCCTCTCTCTCTCATGCACAGTGCTGGACTGGGAAGCCAATAAAGATTGGAAGTAATACAGAAGGAAAAAAAAATAAATAAAGTATTATCTCAATCCAGATCAAAGAACAGCTAAAAAAAAAAAAAAGCAAAAAAACCCCAACCAAACAAAGAACACTTCTGTCCCTTTCAGAGATGAAAGGCATTGGGAAACATTGGGTTGGAAGCCAATAGTGGTGGTAGGCACAACTGCCTCTTTTGGCTGATCATTAAGCTGTATCGTGACGTAAATCGTGTATTAACAATATATGAACAAAGCATCTGTAAAAAGAATAAGATTGGCACAAGCAAAGCACAAAACTGATGCAAAACAGCGTAAGGAAGCAGTAAAGTTTGCTTGTCAATTATAATTTCCCTTTTTCTTGACGCATGAAGTGACTTTCCATTGCAACTGATTTAAGACCAAGCTTTATTTTCTCTCTCAAGTTTTTGAGTAACAAAAAATAGAATACAGCAGAGTAATTCCCAATGGAAGGGACCTTCATAGATCATTTAGTTCAACTGCCATTTCAGGGCTAACAAAAAGTTTAAAAAATGGCCACCTCCTACTCCTCCATCAAGAGAACTTTTTTAACTCTAAGTATAGCTAAAGAAAACCCCAAGACAGAACGAAACAAAACAAAGAAGAAGCAGATAAATTTCCCTGCTGCCTTTTCATTTTGAATAGCATGGGTATTTAATCTGTTTGAATAATCTGATTCCCATAAATAAAAAAAGAAATTTAAATATTTTTTTTTTCCCATAAAGGAAGACAGAATCTATTAGATTTTTGCTCACAACAAATTTCAACTTCAGGGAAAAAATAAAAGTAGGTAGGAAATAAAAGTAAATACAGCCTCCAAAAAGCAAAGAGAAAGCAAGAAAGTAAGCTAATCTAAAAAACTTTCCTTAGCTGTTACTTTCTCAAGAATTTTCTTCAAATGTCACTGCACAAAGAAATATCTGGTAGGCAACTTTTGCTTTTAACTTCACTGAAATGCTACAGCTGTGTTAAGCTACGAAACCAGTCCTACAGAAGTTCCGTATCAGTAGGATCTTAGTGATACAATACTCCAAAACAGGTTTTAAAGAAGTCATTTATGTATCTCTTAAAATTCAGAGAAAGTTGTATTTTATCTTAACCCTGAATAACTACAATCATGAGCAGATAGGCTGCTTCTATGGACCTACCACAACCATATTTCAAGGTGAAAAGTAACTTTGCAGCCTTGTTCACACCAATAATGCTTGTAATTCCAAGTGTTCAGTATACTTAACACTACATAAAAAAGTCACACCTGAATACCTAAAAAAGCTCTAATTCACTGCATAAGAATTTCATGTAGCGTATGAACTTCATGCATGCTTTCATATCATTATCTTGGATCAAATCTATACTTTATGTCAGAAATTGCAGAGACCTGAAATGCAAAAGGAACATTTATGACTGACCAGAATTTTGAACTGATTCATACTGATTATTATATTTCTATCTTCAGTTAAAGCAGAACTAACAGCTTTTTTTCACCTGTTCACTGTGGCTGTGATAATACTTACCAAGTCTTGAATAACTCCAAGCAAAATATTTGAGGTGTTTAAGATAATCTGGGGGGCAAAGCAGTTCATAATAGCAGAATCATACACACACTTTATTACTTCTCATTATTGTAAGCATCTACAATACCATGTGTTAAATTACAAAACACACAGATTACCTGCTAAAAATATAGTTCCCAAAGCAAATACCAACCTGTACAATATCCAAAACCATGCCAGCTGAAACAGTTCCAAATCCTGCTAGCAAAAAAGGTACGAGTATCTGCAGTGCCATAATACTACTAGATTCCTTGGGTTGCTTTCTACTCCCTTCCACAATAATATCTTCATTACTGTCACTAGACAGGTTGTCTTCCTGCAACATCGCATCTGTTTCTGAGGTGTCCATTCCATCACAGTAATTATAACTGGAAAAATCATCATATTTAGGGCTACAGCTAGAAGGGCTGTGTCCATTGCTACCGTGAAAAGTTTGTTCTGAGAAGTGATGATACTCCGCGTGCTGGTCAGATTTAACATTATAATTATGTCCCGCTGGTTGTAATCCATCTTGCCAAACACCATTCACTTTTTTGTGTCTTTCATCCTGATTTATTTGATAAACAACCGGAACCATACTCAAAAGCAGATTCAAAAATTTATCGGACTGAACTGTAGTAAGACTTACGGTCCAGTTTACAAAACCTTCTCTGTCATGAACTTTGCTGTTTGTTTTGGTGATGGTAGATCTGCCTTTACAGTTAGTCATAGTGCTACAGAAGTACAGGTTGGAAAAGCACTTTGTACTTCAGATGTCAGTGAAGAAATCTTGTAGATGAGTTATCAAGTGCCACACCAGGTAATTCTAAAACAGATAAAATTAAATGATGCTTTCTTGAATGCAGAAAGTTTTTTTCATGGATCTCGCATCTTCAACAATTCCATACTCAAGTCTGGATCTAAAAAGAAAAAAAAAAAAAAAAAAAGAACAAAAAAAGTATAAGTTAAATCTTTTAATTATTTTAACACTCTACAGAAGACACAGAATAATAGTTTAAATGTTAAGGTCTCCCAGTACTTTTTCAAAACAAGTATCTGTGGACTAGCCAACCTCCCCCAGCCTTCCACTGCCTAAGTGGAAAAGAAATTACGAGGAGAAAAAGGGAAAGTTAGTGGGTGAGAAAGCTTCACAAACCAGTGTACTGTCCAGTGGCAGAAAGAGAAAGTAATGTGGACTGCAAATGAATCGGTGAGGATTCAGCTTTTGTCTTCTTAAAGTCCAAGAAGTCAAAACCATTAGGCAAGTGCTGCGTAGCCCTGGACTTCAAGCAACCTTGATATCAGCAGGTCCACAGAGAAAACTTCATGGAAAATGCATGGGAGGGGTAAAACAGAGCCCACATGATACACTGTAGCTGCTACTGTTCCTCACATTCTGCTAATGGCATGGAGCACAGAAAAAAAAAAATAAAAAAAATAAAAAAAAATGGGAAAAAAGTGGAAAAAAAACACCTTTCAAAACACTATCTGATGTGGTAAGCCTGTAGCGATATTCTGTGTTGTTCAGTCTTTGTGTGTTAATAGTCCCTGCCTCCTAACCCTGTAAAAAGATAGCAAACCAATACAGGCATGTAGTTTGAAAGCACGCTAATTTAAAATATTACTGAACTTGCTCAGAAGCAAACATACAAATGATGTTAAATATAATATTAAATACTACATATGTAATAAATCTGGACTTTTAAAATAATATGCTACAATATCAAGGAAAGAAGACAGAAATGAAATTCAGGCCAGCTACACTGAAACAGTTTACATTACTCTACTTTAAAAACATATCCACAGCACTATGCTCATAAATATGGCATATTACATTTAATTAAAATTAGGGGGGAAAATTGAGTTAGGATAAATAAGATATTAAAAATCTGATTTTCATTCAATTTTGCATGAGGAATAGGATGTAAATATTTCCTGAAAAATATAACATTCTGATGTCTAGTAACCACTGAACTATAATTATTTGATCAGTATTAACACCAGACACTGTCACTTTGTTTTGCTTTCCATGAGTCACACAAATACAATTATATCTTTTATGTTTAACATGATTGTGCAATTATTTCTACTTTCCAACTGCTGTTATGGTCGAACATTAAACAATGATATATTGGTAGTCTCATGTCATTTGACATTTCCTCCATTAGCAGTCACTTTACCTTCCTCTTCTTTAGTTTTCATGTTGTGATAATAGTTACAGTAATTTACTGAAAGTACAACGTTATTTGACTTGAAGTTTTGTTGATCTGTTTTTATTACTGGACGACATGAATGCATGCAAATCACTGGCATAACCAAAGAAACAAAAGTTGGGCAGACTACACCAAGATGATGCTGAATGACACAATTCCACAAGCTTAAAATACTATATATAGAGAATCATAGAATCTCCAAGGTTGAAAAAGACCACCAAAATCATCTCGTCCAACTGTCCACCTAACACCAATATCTCCTCACCAGGGACAGTGACTCCACCACCTCCCCAGGCACCTTGTTCCAGTGCCTGACCACCCTTTTGGAAAATAAATTGCTCCTAACATCCAACCTGAGCCTCCCCTGGTGCAACTCAAGGCCATTCCCTCCCACCCTATTGCTAGTTACATGGGAGAAGAGGCAGACTCCCACCTCACCACAACCTCCTTTCAGGTCGTCATACAGAACGATAAGGTCTCCTTCGCACCCAAGGCATGGCATCACCAGAGCTGAGTACAGGGGGATAATTACCTCCCTGCTCCTTCTGGCTACCCTATTTCTGATACAAGCTAGGATGCCTTCTTGGCCACGTGGGCAATGATGGCTCATGTTCAGCCAAGAGTCAACTAACACCCCCAGGTCCGTTTCTTCCACACAGTCTTCCAGCCACTCTGCCCCAAGCCTGTAGGGTGTCCAGCCTTCCCGGACCCCTTTATTCTTCAGGACTGAATCCCAAGGGACTCTCCCTACCATTGTCCTGAACAGATCCAAGTCCGCTGTCTGGATGTCCAAGGTAGCAGTTTTGTTGACTCCCTTCCTGACTTCACTAAGAATAGAAAACTCTGCCATTTCACAGTCACTCTGCCCAAGACAGCTCACAACCTCCACACCTCCCACCAGCCCTTTTCTGTTTGTGAACAGCAGGTCTAGCAGGGCACCTCCCCTGGCAGGGTCTTTTACCAGTCAGGAAGTTATCCTCCTGAAGACTCTAGAAACTTCCTAGACTGCTTCTTCTGCACTATATTTCCAGTATGTATCAGGGAAGTTGAAGTCCCCCATGTGCACAAGGCTGGTGACTATGCAACTTCTGCCAGTTGCTTGTAGGACACCTCATCCATCTCTACATCCTGGTTAGGTAATCTGTAACAGACCCCCATCGGGATACCAGCCTTGTAGGCCCTCCAACATGCAAAGCTGGAAAAACTTCTATTTTTACAGATTGCAGGCAACAAAAATAGTTTAAGGTAGGAGGATTTTTCATCTCCTTCCCTATGAAGATGGGGCTCCTACATTCATGTTTATGTTATGATTCCTATGCTTCCGCTCCCTCCATTTCAATATTTTTAAATAATACTTTTCTATCCTATTCAATTTCGCAGAGAATACAGAGTTCAAAGCTATCAGCCTTACCGGAGATTTACATTTGTGCCCTTGCTTTAAGGCATCTTCAAACATAAGGATAACTCACCCTCATATGGCCACAGCAAGTCAACTTCAGATCTGCTGCTTGCAGAACGACTTGGTTTGCTTTTCTGAGTGAAGACTCATACTCACCGCGCAGACTTTCTCCCTACCACTTGCTTTATCCAAGGCAGCTCTGACCAAGAAAAGAATATTTTAAAAGCAACAAAGGAGTTTATTGCTTGATTTAGAAAGAAGTCCAGTTTTGCAAGAGAAAAACATTTTTTTCCACATGACCAACAAAGAAACCAAGATTCCTGAAATAACTTTTTGCTACCCGGTAGTAAATTGTGCTATGTTGAACCTTTTATTATAAGCATATAAAAACTCCTAGGCCTCAATTCTAGTTTCCACACACATCATTACGAGTAACAAAACAACCTCTGTTCTCTCCCAGAGGAGCTCTAACCACAGGCCAAAATGGTGCTGGGTTATGTGCCACAGAAAGGCAACAACAGGGAGCAATTTTGTTTCTGCCCAGCACAAAGAAGGTTTTAGCTGAGTAACAGAAAAGATAACGGTGCATAAAAAAATACAAGCAGGTGTATCATTAAACTAGCAACCTAACTATTACCAACTTCTGCGACAATAACAAATAGCTTTATTGTAGAAGGATTAAGAGGTGTACAGGAGAAGAGCATCTCACGGAAACTGGGGAAAATTAAGACTGCAGGAAGGCTACGGCCTTGGATGCTGAAGGTGGCCAACTGATTTATGAGGATGGAAAGTTATACAGGTAGGTATGCTATGCGCAAAGGGAAAATTCAGATCACTTCCAACAGGTGAGTTTCAGCTGATCACCAGAAGCATCCAGATTAGAGAAACTTTATTAAATAATTCAAGAACGGTGTACGAAACTAAGATGTGAAGTGTTCATGGTAAAAGATGCTTACACCACAGCAGTCTCATTAGAGGTCTTCTAGGGGTGGTGATTGTTTGTTTGTTTGTTTTTGAGGAGTGTTCATAAACGAAGGACTCTATTTCACTCCCAGGGAAATATACTGAGAAATTTTCCCAGTAGCTTTAAGAAGGCAGAGTTTGGTGGTCACTGTGGTTTCTCCAGTGTCCTCCACTCACATCACTGAGTGCTAGACTGGTGATTCATGGAAATTATTCATTGCTCAGGAACTCCGACTAAAAGTATTTGGGTTAATTATCCATATCTTTATACCATATGGGTTTTTCTCCTTGTAAGTTTATATTGCCTGTTTTTTTATGAAGTAAAGTCCTTGGGGATATAGTGGTTTCATTTAATGCAATGAAGTGTTAACAAATAGAAATGGCATCTACAAGTGTGAAAAAGAGACAGAAAAATGATTCAGTCCACCGTAAAAGCTACAAACACAGACAGAGATCGGTGGCCAACAGTTGAAACAAAAAAGTACTAAAGCAGTTTAGATGACAGTCATTTATATTTTTCCTACCAAACTGCCTGGAATGACAAAATGCGAGCTAATGGTAAATGCTAAAAAAGGAGAACTTGAGAAGATAAACTGAAAAATATACTACAGTACATAAACCTACAGTAAAAAGTAATTACATCTTTAGAGGATAACTGTACTTTTCAACTATTCATTTCTAAAAACCTGCTCTTCCAAATGTCATCTGATGCAATAATTTCATTCTGAGTTCTGGATGTTAATATTGCTGTAGTTTTACTTTTTGCTTGCAGCTACAGAAAGCAGCAAACCATCAGTGGAACAATATGATCTTGAGGATCAGAAATCCCTGTGAAACTTTATCATTGACACGAACAATTGCAATTTTATTGTGTTGTCTAGAAAAGATATAGCCAGGTAAAGAAGCAAGCACTACTAGAATAACTCATGTGAAATAAAGGTGGCAAAAATCTCAAAAACCAGTCCAAAACAGGAGGTAAGTGAGTCTGGTTTCCTGCAACATAATTAGGTTACAGAGAAAGGAGAAGTATGAGAAAAAACAACCAGAAACCGAGAGATAAAGATTCTTTGAGAAGCCATAAAATTGCCTCAAATGTATCACACCTGGCATGTTATATGTGAAATGAAAGACCTTGTCTTTCCCTCTACGAGCAAAATAATGAGCTATGCCCAGACATATACATCTTCGACTCTCTATTGTTTCCTAAGTAGCTACATTTAACAGTTTCCTCTTTTCCTTCATTTACATATCAATTACTGTGTATTATTTACCTCTCTTTCTCAGTCCTGCAACTGTACACAAATGGAAATACAACCACACCCTGCTGTTTGCTGAGGACATACTCCTGAAAAGTGAAACACTTAGCAATTCAACATATAACAAAGCAATTTTCCCCATACGGAATTAACGCAATTGATGAAGACACCAATTTTAAAAATACCAACAGAGATTGAAGTTATGACGCAGAAAATGAACAGCAGAAGCGGGTGGTGTGGAAAACAGACAGGACCGTAAGCAGGAAGAGATGCTGACTTGTGGAAATGGGTAACTCCTTCAGTAAAATCTCACACACTTCAGCCACAAAGCTGAACGCTGGACCGGTATCACAGTTTTCCATCCTTCACCTTTGATTGATTTGATTGCTCTTGTTTCGTCCGAGGAAGATGAAGGAAAGGAAAGCCTAATTGTTTGGGAAGGAACGGCGGGAATGCATTTCATCTTCTAAACATTGTTTCAGTCACAGTCTTGATTCAGTTCTCAAGAGCATGGGTAGGAGGTGCTTCTTCCACACGTCCCTATGTATATTTAAAGAATATCCACCACTGGAAGGATTAAGGGACTGGACATCACGGCTCAAAGTTTGATTGCACAGCAATTAGACCGATAAGGGTTAATTTAAAGCATGAAAACAATAGCCATGCTTTTCTAAGTACAGTCAAAGAAAGCAGGAGGAGGAGGAACAGTGAACAACAGAACATGAATAGAGTCAGCACTATGACGGGCTAAAACAAATATTCATTGAAGTCTGAGGCTGGGAAAATTAATTTTCTGCTTTCTTTCTGAGTTTGGCAAACAAAAGCAAACACCTAGCTAAGTAATACCGAGCTTTTGCAGGGTCCGTATCTAATCACACCACAAAATTCTTTTTTTCCTCAAAGTTGCTAACAGCTTTTACAGGTAATCTTTTAAAGCAATAATACTCTCTATCCTGCACTGTTAGGTGATCTACAATAAAACACCACTGGTTAAACATGTCTGAGAAACACCTCTCAGAATATGAACAAGCCTCGGAAAGGGATATTCAGGAAAGTTATATGAAATATTAATGAAATACTGAGCTTTCATATGTTACCATA
The DNA here is from genome assembly GCA_030625065.1 of Alectoris magna. Lineage (NCBI taxonomy): Eukaryota > Metazoa > Chordata > Aves > Galliformes > Phasianidae > Alectoris > Alectoris magna. The sequence continues at coordinate 144,105,035 of CM060560.1, forward strand.
ACAAACAGTGCTACCCTCAGAAAGAGCCTTTCTTTGGATGACAGCCTGCATGCGCTGTTTTTACTGTTTTAGCTGTGTTCCACACAGTAAAACTAGTCTTTCCAATTAATAATTACTTGTAGAGAAAATTTAAGCCTCTAGCTTTGCTCATTTTCTTACTGGTTTGTAATATACTCTTCTTCAGAACAGACAAAAACCTAATGGCATGTACAGGAATTTTGCTATTCATTTAAACGAGGTTAGAGTTTAATAATTTTGGACATGCTTGTAAATGGCATTATTAAATAAGGAGAGATCCTGTTGTTCCAAGTATTGTATTTAAATCATCATATTTAATGATCATCTACCGTGATTTTTTTTTTTCCCTTTACAGGCCGTTTTCATCTGTTCAGCTTAGAACTAGAATCACAAGGATAATTACCATGCAATGGTCACTGCCATGCCTAAAGATGAATATCATAAAGCAGGTCATATGGCATGGCTGTGCATAACCATTCAGAGGGTCCTGACAGGCTAGAGGAATGGCCCAACAGGAATCTCATGTAGTTTAGCAGCAGAATATTTGAAGTCCTGCCCATGAGAAGAAACAACTCATACACTGGACACGCTGGGCAGCCACCAGCTTGTTGCGTGTCCAACCAGCAGTTGCATGGAGAAGGCCTTGGGGAGGACAGGTTGACCACGAAACAGCATGTTAGGCTGAATCCTGCAGGCAGAGCATGGCCAACAGGTGGAAGGAGGGAACCTCTTTCCCTTCTGCTCAGCAGTGGTAGGACATATCGAGAGTGCATAGTTCTGGGTTCCCCCAGCGTGAGACATGGACAAAGTGAAGACAGCCCAACAAAAGGCCATGAAGATTATGAGGACTGAAAATTCTGATTCAAGAGGACAAAGGTCCAAAGAAAGGTTATGGGGTCTCCATCCTTATTGATACACAGAACCCAAATGGATGTGGCCCAAAGCAACCTGTTGTAGTTGAGCCCCCATTGAGCAGGGCTGGGTGACAAGGCAACGTCCAGAGATCCCTTCCAATCTCAAGAATTCTCAGATTCTGAAGTTTGGAAGGGGAATTTCGTAAATCCTGAATAAGATTTATGCAGATGAGACAGTGTTCTGCACAGCCTCTTCTCCACTGCTGTGGCCTGTGTATGTGCAAGTTCCCAGCGTCAAGCTGACATCCTTGTGACAGCGATGACTGTCATTGACACTGCTGTATCCTAGTGAACATTTAAGTAGAAAGTGAAAGCTATATCAGATCACCTGAACATACGGAGTAAGCAAACAGGCTGTTTTATCATTAACCATTTTGTAGAATCCAGAATCAAGGTTAGCGTGCTGTGCTATGATCTTTTATAGCAGATATTAAATGCTTGGTACAAAAAGATGGAAAACATGCTGCAAAACAATAAATGTCACGTGCATGGCAGCGTTATGGGCAGTACATTCCATTTTTAAACATTATGCAGTATACTTTTTAACACAGCTTTTATTTTGTGGCAGTTGTAGGTTAAATTAACAGCAGAAGAAACAAAAAGAGAAAATAGTGTGAGGAAAAGAAATAGATGAAACAACCTCCAAATGCCTTTGTGAATTTAACTAAGACACTGAAAGAGCAGCCAGCCTCAGGCTCAATTTTCAGACAAGTTTTAGACTGCTGCATTTCACTTCCTGAACATGTCAGCTTTCGATTTTGGCCCCGAGGAAGGGAAAAGCAGCTGTCAGGGAAAAAAAAAAAGGCTTGGTTTGCCTCTGACCTTCTAAAGCAACTCAATTTAAAAAAGAAAAAAAAAAAAAAAAAAAGACCCAAACAGAGCCAGAAATGAAGCAGCAGGCTGTGAAACGTGGTCACGTTGCTACATCACCCAAATGGAATGCCAGCACAAAAACTACCTGCCAAATCACACCCAGGCCATCAAAAGCAAGTGGGAAAAGTCTGAAATAGAAGAGGTAACACACTCCTCTAGATTATGTAACCAACGAGTGCTTAACAGGATGAATCCTAACTGTACTATTTGGGATCTTGATTACATGTTTCTAAGGGGGGGATGAACTGCTTATTAACTCAGGCACTAGAATACAGACCTCACATTGTTTTTGGAGGATAATATCCTGAAGTATTTGAAAAGAAAATGACACACGTCTTTTTTTTCTTTCTGAAACATCTATCCGTCATACTGTAGCATTATGGCTCCAGGCTCAGAACTTCACTAAGGCAATATACGCAGGGAACAGTGCCAAAACAGGCCAGCCCATCTAGTCCCATCTTTTACCTTCAGCATTAGTGATAAAGGGAGGATCTCACTTAGGGTCACAAACAGATTCACACGGAATTGTAGGGATTGGAAAAGACCTCTGGAGACCACCGAGCCCAACCCACAACTGTTAGGATGCCTATTAACAGCTGGTGGGGCTCTAAATGCGAGAGATAGATGTATCTCCCTGTATTTTTCACATTTAACTACTGACAGTAAGACTAAACAATAACGTAATTTTATACGCGGTGCTTCTCAGAGCCTGGCTGATGTTCCGTGCTCCGTAACCTGGGATCAAATGGAAGCAAAGGATTCCGACGACTGCACCCTGGACAGCACAGGGTGAGGGCACGGCAATATTTTACCGGAATTAAAGAAAGCGGTCACAGCTGCCACTGGAACTCAGTCGGATAAAGGTTTCACGCTTTCGCGGCGGCACATTCTGGCGTATCCCACGGGGGTAAAGACGGGAGCAGGAACGCGCACCAACCGAGGCACAGGCAGAACGCCAGGGCGCTGGGAAGGCAGGAGCCCGCCCGGAGCCGCGGGGATGGCAGCGGGCCGGGCGCGCCTCTCCGCCTCCGGCGAGGAAAGTTTCCCGGCCCCCCGCCTCCCTCGGCCCGAGGCTGCAGCTCGCCCGCCGCCCAAGCCCGCCCTCCCCTCACGGCCGCCCGCTCACCTGCGCGAGGGCGAGGCCGGCGGCGGCCCGCGGTCCCGCTCCATCGCGGCGGGCGGGAGGGGCCACCCGGCGGCGGTGACAGCTCCGGGCTAGGTGAGCGCCGCCGCCACTGAGCAGGCGCGGAAGCGGCCGGAGAGAGGGCGGGCGGCCCCCGCGATGATGTGGCCGTGATGCGCCGCAGCCGCCGCCACCACCACCGGCCACCCCGACCCGGCGGCGGGCGGGGAAGAGCCGAGCGGCAGCCGCCGCCCCGCACCGCTGAGAGGCGCTGAGGGGAGGGCGAGAGGGCGGCCGCTCCCCGCACGGGGGAGGCGGGGGCGCTCCCTTGGTCCTCCAGCGCTCGTCTGCGTGAATCGGCAGATGACGGCCAGGGAGCTGTGTGAGGAGCTGAGCGTCAGCTCCAGTGCGTTGGGAATGGTGCTGGCGGTGTGGGACTGTCGCCAGGTGGATTCCGCGAATGCTCACACGGGAACAGAAAGAACACCAAGTGTGTGCTTGCCAGGACCTATTGAACCAATATGACGCCGAAGGAGACAGTTTGCTGGGGCACATCATTACCCTACGGTAATGAGACGTGGTGCATCGCGGAGGTGAGGGGAAGCAAAAGGAACCCTCCCGCCGCCTGCAGCCGCCAGCAGTCGGCGCCCGCCGGACCTCGCAGAGGAAGCGGTCCTCCTGCCCTGCAGGGGGCGCTGCGCTGCGGTGGGCGGAGCAGGGCGAGCGTGCGTCCTTCCCACTTCCGGCCTGCGGGGCGCATGGCGGGGGTCGGGCAGACGCCGGGGCCGGCCGCGTCACGGGAGCTGCTGGCCGCGGGGCGCCGCGGAGGTGAGGGGGTCGGGAGGCGGCCGGGAGGCGGCGGGATCGGTGTGCGGGGCTCCCCCGGGAGCGAGAGCTGCGGGAAAGCTGCCGCCGGCCTGTGGCGCAGCCTGAGGTGGCTGCCTGGCCGCCTGTACTGTGGTTCATGGAGTATTTCCGTACGTTACTTTGGTGTGTCCGGCGCTCCGTGTAGACCATGCGTGTCCAACCTTTTGGGTTGCCTGGGCTGTACTGAGTGAAAAGGAATCATTTTGGGGCCATGTGTAAAATGTATAATATGACTTAATGTGCTTCATCCTTAAAAACAGTTGCTCGTTAAGTGTACGTGGTGCCAAAAAGCAGTGACGTGAATAAGGTGTGGCGGTGAAGCAAGGGATGTTTTTCTCTGGTAAGAAGAGGCTTATAAAAGCCTGGTAAAGAGACGTGATCGAATTTTGGATTGCAACTCTGCCCATTCCATTTGGAAATTTGCAAGTAATGTAATGCAAGCATTTGCCAGAAAAGACTGGAATCTCTGGTGGCAGTGCTAGTTAAATGAATCCTCATCTGTTTTAGTTCGGCATAGAAGGGTAGAGAAGGAGAAGCAGGAGGAAAGCCTCACAGTTAAAGTGTGGAATTTGTGGTTGGTGTGGGTAAACATGTAAGTACCTGTTTGTTTCTAGGTCTGGAAGAAACGTTACTGATTAGTTCAAAGCCTAGCAGCAAGAAGGCTACGACTTTACAGACAGTTAGGGTGCCAAGGAGTAATGGTAGGTATAACGTTGTTACTGGAACAGTGGCAACATCTAAGTAGTTTATTTAACATAACTGAACATTTAACACTTCAACAGTTTTAACGTGTTTTTTCTTCTGTGAATCATGAAATATTTCCTTGCTTTGGTAGAGGGGAAGACTCATTCCATTTCTGTTTGTATTGGATTTTTAGACAAATTACACATAGATTTCTGACATTCTCTTCAGTGTATTTCCACACGTAATGAAAAACTGATATGCTTTAGAAATTGTGTTATCTTTGAGAGTGTTTGTCTTTATGGAAATAGACCAAAGCTCTTCAGTCTCAGACTTTTGTTTCCAGCATAATCAGCCTTGCTGCTTTTTGTTCAGCTTCTTGTATCTCTCAGATGTAACTTCTCAGTGTAAAATATCTACTGCTGTGGTTGACAATTGGGAGTTACAATTGAAATTGAATCTGTTTAGACGCTCAGATTTGTGAGGTATAAAACTATAGGGGGGTGTGTGTGTATGTGTATATATATACAGGTGGTAATTATTTCTGTTTCAGTTTTGGACAGAGTACAGAGCTTTTTACCACAGATGGCGCATGCAAATGATGAGCTAAAAAGAAAAATGGTAACAGCACCAGCACATCAGTTTGATATTGAAAATCTCGACAGTGCCACAGAAAAAGTTATAGAAATGGTAAATAATGCTTTTGGTTCTGTGAACTACGTTTCGGTATGATTAAAATAATCTGGAGATAAATTCTCTGGAGATATTCAAGACCCGCCTGGACGCCTACCTGCGTGACCTGCTGTAGGGAGCCTGCTTTGGCAGGGGGGTTGGACTCGATGATCTCTAGAGGTCCCTTCCAACCCCTATGATTCTGTGATTCTGTGAATCCTCTGATCTTATACTGAGCTAGTCTGATAAATAAGGTGGAATCTTTACCATTTTATTCTGTGATCTGCAAATTCATAACATGAGTAGTAAAACCTTTTGGGGTTGAAATTTACTGCTTGGTTTTCATACTTGCAGAATATAATGGCTAGGGGTGAAGTAGATCAAGGTCAGAATAAGATGTTTTATTAATTGTAAACTCTGAACTGAAAGTAAGTTGCTAATTCTATTTTAAATGTAAGAGATTTGATTTCGAAACTGGACATTATTCCTAGTAAGGCATAACAGAAGGCTTTAATATAATAATAGGCTTTGGGTTGAGAAATGGTGCGTTATGATCTTTTACAGCTAATATTTATAGTCACATCAGTATTTTCATTCTGCTTTTAGCTGAAGTGATAAGACCACATGCTCATGTAGGAAAAATTCAGTATGAAAGTGATGTGATAGATGCCTGTTCCAGACAAGTGTCTTCTGGTCTGCAAACCCATGAGAAATGAGGCAGCCAGTTTGGTCTGCAAGCTCTCAGAGCAACTGCCTGGATGTTGATTAGATCATAGAATCATAGGATGACCTGGGTTGAAAAGGACCATGGTGATCATCAAGTTCCAACCCCCCTGCTATGTGCAGGGTCGCCAACCACCAGACCAGGCTGCCCAGAGCCACATCCAGCCTGGCCTTGAATGCCTCCAGGGATGGGGCATCCACAGCCTCCTTGGGCAACCTGTTCCAGCGTGTCACCACCCTCTGAGTGAAAAACTTCCTCCTAATATCTAACCTAAACCTCCTGTCTCAGTTTAAAACCATTCCCTTTTCTTTTAGACTGCACTCAGCCTACGTGCAATAAGTTGTCAGAAAACAAAATAGATGCTAAAAATTGTTTGTTGTAACGTGCTGATGTGGAATGGGTTGGATTTTCAAAAGATTTTTCACGTGGCAGTGTCTGACAAGTCCTGGCTTTATAACAAGTAAGCCAGGAGATAATAGCATCATGTTATTTGCAGATCATGGGATGCATTTATTTGCATAATGTATGTGTATTTCTGTACTTTGTATATTTCACATTATAAATATTTTATATAAATATGTATTAGTGTATTTTGCCTTGCAGCATGCAGGATGTTTTTGAGGTGAGGATCGGCAGTTTAGGACAGACGTTTTCAGAGAGAAAAACAGCCCTCCAAAATTATAGCTCTACTTATGAAAATATATGATTACTTTTGATTCAGAAAATATCCTGGTGATTTAGACTACTTCACAGTAGTTGTAGCGGCTTGAATAATACCAGATTATGAGAGTTACATTCATAAATGTATGCATTTATACACATACGTATAGAATGACTTCTTTATACTTTAAGAGGTTTAAGTTCTTTACTGGATGCCTCCTGCTCATTACATTAGATTTTGATTTAGACTACCAGAGTTAATCTATTTCATTTCTCTCTTTTATTAGGATATAAAAATGCCCTTGTATTTGCTTTGGATGATATAATTACAATTGAAATATTTGACAATCTGTTTATGATGTTTGCCTTAACCATGTTAGAACCCAGAAGTCTAACTGTGGTTTTCATGTGGTAGTAGAGTTGATTGATTTGTTTGCTTTATGTTTTACTCAAATGATGGAAACAGTACTGAAATGTTTCATGTGTTAACTAAGATCTTTCCTTCCAGAATGTGGCTGTAGTTGAACTGAGTGATTCTGATACAGATGAAGAGAATCTAACTTCAGAAGATGACTCAGAATCTGAAGATGACTGTAAAACTGATGAAGTGACAATAGACAACATTAAGTTTCCTAAACCAAAGGGAGAAAAGGGCAAAATAGAAATTTTGGACAGCAAAGTGAATGAGTGAATCCATTTTTATTATACTTTTTTTTTTTTTTTTTTTTTAAAAAAAAAGCAAACCACATTTTCTTACTTTCAAGACTTAGCCCTTAAATGGCCTTGTTTCTCCATGTGAGATTCCCCAGGATCCCGTGAAATGCTATCGTTTACATGGTGGAGAATTCAAGATCCACTCGTGGCTCTGAAGCAAGTCACATCTCTGAAGAATTAAGTAACGTCTTATTCATCAAACAACATGGAAATTCCAAGCTTCCTTGTGAAGTTAGACTAAGAAAGCAGCTACAAGTTGGGACACTTGAGCAGAAAGACGTGCTGGCAGAGCTAGATAAGAAAATCCTTGTTCTTCTGCTTTATTGAAGAAGGATTTTTGTAGTTCGCTTAGAATAAAGTTTTGCTTCGAGGGCAGGGAAGAAGTGACAAGGAAAAATCTGTTTTTTATTATGTCCTGTAAAGTGTTAATGTACAATGTCTTCAATATTAAATGTTACCTTAAAGTACATTAGAAGTTGTGTGTATGTTGCACTCATGATAGTAACTGCTGAATACCGAAGCAGCAGCTGAGGCTGTTTCAAGATGAGGTAGCCATGGGTAAGGATAACATGTTAATAAGCCATGACTTGAAAGAGTTCAGTGAAGCTTATGCTTCTTGGCTTGCACTGAGTTACAGTTAGGTTGCTGCTGTTCCCTGAGCTAGCTCCTGTCTGCAAAGTTTGTGTAAATACCCCTGGTACTTGGGTTACGTCCACCTCTGTGGTGTTACAGTTGCGCTAAGCCACGCTTCTCATCTCCTGCTTTATCACATTTCTGCCCTTTCTACTTTGTTAATTAATATTTTCTGTTTTGTATTTGCTCGTATATTGAAAAATAATGAACTGAAACCTGCAGTTGCATACACAACTTGTTTCAAATACAGTACTTTATCTAAAGTTTTCTTTTAAGACCTATTTCAGTAGTGTTGGTGATAAGAAATTACAAGGATTTTTTTTTTTTTTTTACTCATAGTATAGCTTCTTATAAATGGAAGAGGGGTACAATTTATTGGAATCAGCTGATTAAGTCACAGAATATTTTAAGAAAGAGGAAGAATGAGAATCAGGATGTGGGACTGCTGTTTTTAATGGCAGCCCAGAGATCAGATTAAGCTTTAGGTGGAGGTACAGTGTAGGAAGAGCAAGCAGCCTTAAGTACGGTCTGTTTGTTGGGTAAGGTCTTCATCTGTATGGAAAACTTCAAACTGAAGGAAGTTTGAAAGCCAAAGTCTTAACTCAGTCATTTTACAAGAGATTTTTCGCATAGATTTAAAAAAGAAATATGAAATATAAAGTAATAGTCATGCCATGTAAAACAGTGACAACAGTCCGTCTGTGCAAAGTGATTTTAATCTTTTAATGTAGCCACTTTTCAGATTGCAGGCTGGTCACACGTTCCATTTCAACAAAAAGATAGAAAATATTTTCAGTAACTTTAGCTTGGTATGCATAGTTAACACGGATGTTGAACTCTGTATGTACTATACAAAGATCATAGTAAGTGCACTTCCTTGCATTGATGTACTTCTTATGGCACAAAGGTTTTCTGTACTGCTGACGAATCACCAGAGCAGAATGTTAAGTTGCTACTGTAAAATTTGAACCAGTTTATAGCAAAAATGGCATAATATGCATATTTTAGTTCAATTTTAGAAGAAATCTAAGAACTAAGTTTAAAATGTTCGTGTAAATACGGTCACACAAAGAAGAAGTAGGCATGTGAGAAGTTTATATTCAGTTGTATTTTTAAAAAATAAGCCAGACTATTTATTTTTTTGTCTTGTGCTAACCACTGCTACTGTTGCTGGATCACTGGTATCATGTCAGGCTAATTCCCAAATGCTTTTGTCTTTCAGTGAGACTAAAATTTGGACCTGATTTAAAGAAATTATCTATGGAATGAGTGTATTTGTTTTTCAGTTGGAGCACTGCAGATGGCATATCCCAGGTATGGTATTAAGTGCTTCATGGAGCCTTTAAGATTGAAACTGCCAAAAGTTTACTTTCCAAGTGAGGCTGTTAATATTCCACAGTGACAGCCTTCGTTCTAAGATATTCATGAAGAGCTTCTTCACCTGTATAAGAACAATATTAACCAGTTAGAATAGCGGCTAAAGGAGAGGAAGCTGTCAGAAAAGGTAACTGTATCATTAAAAAAAAAATTCATAATGTTTTAGCCAACATTTGAGTCCTTGAGACACGATAAGAAACTAACGGATTTATCCTCCCCTTCAGATTTACAGGACTGGTTTAACACGAAGAGGCCAAACCCAGCAAGTATGGAAAGAAAATGCAGCTGAACTTCAATAAGCTGCCACCTGGGGGGAGTAGTGAAACAGCAGCAACCTCTAGGTGGCAACTTGGCGGGGGGGAGCTCAGAGCTGAATTTAAGAATTGGTTTGCCTGTGTTAAGTTTGCAGGTAAAATAAACTGTAAATTTGTAATATACACACACACACACACACATATATTCCCTATTATTAATTTTGATGAGGGGAAAAAAAAAAAAAAGGCTGATATTTGCTAGGGATTCCAAAGGCAAAAATCTGTTGTGTCACTGTTAAATGAATATATATATATTTCTTTGCCACGAGGCTTGATCTGTCCAGTCCTATAATGAAATGAATAATACTGGAGGTACTGAGGCAGGGATTGCAAGGACAGGAGAGGAATTAGATCACTGCAGCTGGAGGAATGTGGGAGATACAGGAAATGCATCTGTACTTTTCAGGTAATGTTGTTTTTTCATTGATTTCGACAGTCAGATGAGAAAAGAGGGGACAGAACAACTTACCTAAATCTTTTCCGAAGCCAGACTGTTTAAATCCACCAAATGGTGCTGCCACATCAGTTTTGTTGTATGTATTAATAAAAACTGTTCCAGCTTCCAGCTTTTCACTGATATAGAGAGCTTTGCTTATGTCCTTTGTGAAAACTCCTGAAGCCAAACCATATTCTGTGGTGTTTGCCCGTTGCAGCACTCCATCAATATCCCTATAGGAGAAAATACTGATTTAATTGCTAGGAGGTAAAATAAGCAAGTGCTAGCAAGCTTTGACCCTTGGTTTGATGGAAACATCTTTTCCCATGCTCCTCTCATCTGTTACAAAGATGCAGTTTGTTAAGGACTACTCTCTGTGTCAGTCTGTCTCATTTATGGAAATTAATACACTTGCTTCAAGCTCATGAAGCATGTTTTTGCATCTCAGTGTTTAAGATCTACACTAGGAAATGTCAAAAGAAAGTTGCATTATGCACACTAACTTCGCTCAACTACATTGTACAACTTGGGGATCAGAAGAATACAAAACGACTTGTAAAGCACAGCTTGGCAGCATGAATGAGTTATGAATCAGTTTGCTAAAGTCTGTCAGTTGATGGAGATTAAGTACTGCACCTCAGGTCTCCGTTGTGACGCATCTTTTCAAGCAATATTCAAATTGCAATTTCTATCTGATCTCAAATCATTTAAAAAATCCATATGTTAAAACTTCAAAAACTTATTATAGTCCCATATCTCCAGATGTAGAGTGGTATCTGTGCTGCCAGTTTTCACTTCAAACAGCCGTATGAAATTTCTACGTAAGGCTTTTATAATTATCTGTTTGTAAAATAATTCCTATGATGTAAAATAAAAGCTATTAAAGCCGACTATCCACAAAATATACAGAGGGATTTTCATTTACAGGAGTAACGTGAGTAATGTGCCAGTCTTAGACAATACACAACACTATGAGGTCGTTTTTGTCCACTGGAAAAAATACAACTTTAGCAGTTTGATCAAATCTCCACATTTGTATCAACTTGAGTAAAAGTCTTTCATTGAAAATCGAGTCTTATTTAAGAAATTGTGCTTGGGGTTTTCCTCTACCCCCTTGCACACCTGTAACAGCATTTATTCTATACTGACATGGAGAAGGACACTCGTACTAGAAAAGCTCTGAATTTAGCAGGAAGGGGGCCTAGAGTTTCAGTTAGATCTTAGAAGATTAAAAGAGCCATCCAACATATGTCAATGCACAGGGTGAAAATGAGGAGAACGTACCCGTTTTTAAATTTGGAAATCACCATCACAGGACCAAAGGATTCTTCCTGGGCAATATACATATGGTCTTCAACATCTGTGAATACAGTGGGTTCCATGAAGAAACCTAAACAGGGGATAAAGCAGCATTTAAGCAAGGACAAAACGCTTTGTGGTTTGTGTTGTCCAGGCTATCTGTGCTTGAGGCCACAGATACATTGAGGCTTGAAAGAGAAAATACCAAGATTAATATGAATTAATTGTGATGCATGTGTGTAACAGCAGAAAGAAGGTTAAAAGAACGGCCTTTCTTGATGTGAGCTGTAACATGTGGGTCATGTCCACAGAAGGCCTGCATGCCACAAGGCCAGGCCACTCCTCAGGGGCAGATCCTACATTCTGGCAGAAGGAAGGCAAAGTTACATGATGTCAGAGAGACCACTGCTTTTCTTGTTGCCTGACAAGAAGATAGCCATATATATCTGTATCTTCCAAAAACAACAAGAAACATGCAATAAAGGACAGATGTCCATGAAAAATGTTGCTTTTACTCCTTCCTATTAATGCTGATATATGTAGTCTTTATATAACAGGCTTTTGATAATAATATCTAATGCAGACTCTTTCCAGACAGCTTAAGTATTCTGTTCATCAAAGTGGATGACTGCACTTACAGCTCTTGACAGTTCAAGGATGTTGCAAAAATGGCCTCCATGTCTCATAAACAATACAAGTAAATGATCAAAAGATACTGCTACAGATGGGAATCCAGATTCATTTTCATATATTAAATTTCAGTTGCACAGCATTTCTTAATATGAGATTCAAATACTCCGTCCTCACGTGTTTTCTTGGGCTTACCTTCTATTCTTTCCATGATGTTGCTGCTTTCTATTAAGCAGCTGAAACAACCACACTGGCTTTTATTTAAAATGTAAGAACTCATAACACCTTTGACCAGTATCTTACCTGGTCTACATACTTGTCTTCCTCCATACACTAAAGTGGCTCCTTCTTTTACTCCAGTTTCACAATACTTCAGCAGCTTTTCCAGATGGGCTTTGTGATTCTGCGGGCCATGATCTGTTGACCTATCAAGTGGGTCACCGATTTTCATCTTTTTTATTTCTTCCACCTATGGGTTACCCAACCAAAACAAAGTTACATAACAAGTAGTTGTTAAAATGACCAGTGATTCAGCATGCTTTGTTATTAGTGTTGCAAAGTTTGGCTCAAATAGGGGACGCAATCTTAGAAGGTGAATGCCCTTCCCCTTCTAAAATGAGGCTGTTTATATGGTCTTGTTTGCTAAGTACCAGTTACTTCTGAAAGTTTCTGATGCTGTTTGCATGTAGTAATTCTCTTATGCTATTATGAAAGCAAGTAAAATGTTAGCTTTTACCAGGAGTAAATGAGTTACCACAATAATTTCCTGGGCAATTTCCTGGGCTAAGCTAGATACATGAATTGTTCAACGGCTCACTGGGGTAACTATTGGATTTTTATCACCTGCTACTCTTCCAATACGCCTTTTTCAAAATTTCTTAGCAATCTTCAGTCACAGTGACTGAAGTTCAAGTCATTTTTTTTCATCTTACTTTCCTAGTGAAACATGAAGTATCACTGAAGATGCAGTATCTACTTCAGTGTCACTTATCTGTGCATTATTGATGAGAATATTTGCCTTCAGTGCCTTTCTTTTGACACTGGAAGACCTTCACAAGAAGTAGCAAAGCCTATGGTAAGCAATAACAAAAATAACAAGAAATGCACGAGTCTAGAGCTTTGTGCCATATTAATACATCTGCTTAAACTTCAGTCTTCAACTATCTTACCACTTTTCTGACAAACTCGTCATGTATTGACTCCTCCACAAACAGCCTGCCAGCAGCAATGCAATTTTCTCCTTTGTTGAAATATACCGCTCCCATACCCTGATCAGGGAAATAAAAAACATTTGTATTCATATTTTTATAGGCATTTTTTTGTTCGTTCTCTCTTTCATTTGCTGACTGCAAAGTTTCAGCTTTCACTTTCCATATATGAATGCAGACACTCAGACTCTCGTCCTGCCAACAAAGGTTCAAAAAAACATGTGGGAAACTTGTAATAATTTCTTTCTGCTTTTGTTGGTTCAGAGAATTAATGGAATTAGCACTTCTTGTAAGCACAGTGTGGGAGACCCTTGTTTGCTTCTTAGTGAGCAAACCGTATCTGCTGTCATTTTGAACCCCTGAGCAGGAAATAAGCTTAAATCTACCAAATTTCTCATTTGCACACTTTACTCATGTACTTTAAGCACATTATGGCCAGTTGGGAAGGTGGATTATGTGACTGATGGTAAATTAATAAGCACTGCGTGACAGCAGGGAGTACACTGTGTATTTTAGCTCATTTTCAGGCTTTTCTTTTTGAAGCTTTTTTTTCTTGGCTAATAGATTTTGACAGAGATCACTTTTAATATGTTAACTTGGCTGATGAAAATTCTTCCTTGTCATATTTTCTAATGTATCCTTCTTGCAGTACAAATCCATATCTTTTTGGAGCTGCACAAATAATACAATTATGCCGACACAAAGAAATATCCTATAGAAAATGAGTCTGTTTTCTAACAGATTTTATGAATCTTCATGCAATGTCTTCCTGCTGCAGTTTTTGACAATTCAGGAAGAGCGCTGTAATACTGTGAGCAAGTTATCAGCAAGGCTTTGAATATATTTTACTTCAAACTAGTTACCATTTTTACAGCTTTGTCAAGTTCACAGTCATTGAATATTATCAACGGTGATTTACCGCCAAGTTCAAGAGAAACTTTCTTCAGATTAGTGGCTGCACTGGAAAAAAAAAGTACAAAAAACCTTTCAAACAGCTCACTTCATCATTTCCTTTCAATCATATCTAGTGAAAATGTACAGTATAAATCTCTACTTTTCAACAGTGACTTAGCAGAATTTGAGATAAATGTGAACAAGCATATGTAGGTATGCTTTTCTACTATGGCTACATGAAAAATATTGCTAATAAGGTGCTTAAGAACTGGATTAAGCAGCATTTATTCATGAATCTTATGCTGAAAGTACCTCTTCATGATCTCTTTACCAGTCGGGGTAGAACCAGTGAAGCCAACTTTGCGAACATCTGGATGTTTAGATAAGTGCTGTCCCACTAAGCCACCTGGGATGAGGAAAACACCTTAACTGGACAGTACATATACGATTTTCACTATCCCAGCAACAGCACTGTACATAGAAAGAGCTACGTCGATCAAGTAAGGTATTACACTCTTGTTGATATTTACACCTTCATTCACAGGACTACAAAAAATCTCATATTTGTTAACTTAAATCACACCGATGAGTCCAATTTCTCCCATCTCTCTCTTAAGAATTTCTTTCCTAATACTCCACTGCAGGTACAATAACATAATTTTAACAGAGTCTGCTCCACACAGTTACTTTGCCATTTTACTTTTTCAGGGGAAAGATGAAAATGATGACCTAAGGTTATGTGGTGTGAACCACAGCTAATTTATAGTGACCAAGAAGCATCTTATCAGCTTGCTCTAGGTCTCACACTCACATTTAAGTACTTCCAAGTGATGATTAGATGAGAAAAAAATGAAGTCTTATAGGCAAGTGCAACTTGTTTCTCTATAATACATTCTCTTTTTTGGAGTTCATGCTGTCTGTGTGAGCTTGGAAAAGGTGTGGGCTGACAGCTCTTACCACTAGGTAGAGTCAGGTGACATACAGAAATGTCCAATTCTGTTCAGGAAATATGTGAAGTTGCTGTATGACATAGATGCAAGACTACTACCTACGAAGATAAATGAACTTATGTAACAGGTCTTCAAAGGTACAGTGCTAGTATACCAGCTTTAATATGACCTGCTCTTCATAGAAAAGTGATTTGTTAAAAGCTTTACCTGAACCAGGCAGTATATTTATAACACCCTTAGGAAATCCAGCTTTAGCTGAGAGTTCTGCAAACTTCAAGGCGGTCAGAGGTGTGACCTAAGTAGAAACACTTAGGTTAGGTCCCCTATTTTAATGAAATGCATGGTCATAACTCTTACACTCAGTAGTTCTTCACTTTGATGCAATATCCATCTTCTTCACAGTACTGACAAATTAAAAATGGCATTTTCTTGCAGAAAAGAAATCATTCTTGAAAATGAGAGTAACATTAGAGCAGAATTTAAGACAATCAGTACCTGGTATGATCACAGTTAATTTACATAATTATACCTCCACTTTAAAAAATATGACAGGTTAAGCTACAGATGAAATCTGCTAGAGGCATGAACAATTCTGTCTGAACAAATACTGGAGAGCCTGAGCCATTTGAACATTCCTTTTAGTTTTTACCTGAGCTGTCTTGAGAACCAGTGTGTTGCCTGCAGCCAAGCATGCTGCACTCTTCCATGCAAGCATCATCAGTGGGTAATTCCAAGGGATAACAATTGCACAGACACTGAAGGTTGAAAAAACCAAAAACAAAAAAAGAAAACAGGGAAAAACAGGGAAAAATTATATTTTTGAATGCAGCTTTTGAATGATTTTCCTATACGCCCAGGCTGTCACCAAGAAGAAAAAAAAGTGATTATTACCCTATTGGCTCTTTCTTGGTGAATGTTAGGTTATGGTTTGGCCGGGCCTGATTAATTGGAATTGTAGCACCCTGAAAAAACAGAAGACAGATTAATACTGGTACCACTTAACCATTCTTTTTTTTTTTTTTTACAAATACAACTGCCATTTAAGAATGTTTTAGAAAGCCACAGAAGAGTCTTCAAAATCAGAAGCATTTGTGCATTTTATGCATCATGGAAAGAGGGAGATGTTTCTACTATAACATTTCCCGCTAAGAGTCCAGTAACCAACTCCTGATTTTCAGTTGGGTAACATAAAAGCATAGGTAACAAAACTATGGAAGAACATAAAGGTGAGGAACGAATGGAGGAAAGAAAGCTGAATGGTATTCTTGGTCGTGCACCTTAAAGGTACTTCAGGAAACGTTGAACTTGTGCCACTTGCTGTGGTACCAAACAAGCACACCGGCGTTGATCAGGACATAATATATAGCATGAGTCTTTGCACTTAGCAGCATGACTGTAACACAGTGATTCTGCTCCATGAATGTTCAAGAACTGATTAAACGTGCTATCCAATGACATCTCAACTAATTTCTTAGATATTTGGAGTCAGATCCATATTCTCAAATTGGAAGTAGACTGTGCTTTTTGTACTGTCTGGAAGACTCACTTTAGGTAAAATTCTAATTTTACTTTATTTTTTGATTTCTTGGACACCATGCCAGCAAAAAGAAAAAAAACCAAACGTGTAGAGAAGCATTACCATCAATCGCTTTCTTTACACATTCACTTGCCTGAATTTTGTCACACCATCCAGCAAAGTATCTGAAAGTTTGTACAGACATTCCAATGTGGGTCTTCAAAGCTAAAGTGTAGACAGCTCCTGAATCGATAGACTCTATAGTTGCTAACTCTTCTTGATGTTCTTCCATTAGGTCTGCAAGCCTGTAATCAAACCATTACAAATGCACGTCAAAGAGAAGTGACTTCTAACCACAAAGTGTGTAAAACTGCATTTTGTATGGCAAAGACCTGTAACTAAAATAGCATGGGCAACTGACATAGTGTTGGATGCTTCAAAGGCACACAGATGTTCAAAGATACAGATCCTAACACAACGCAAAAAGAATTTTATATGCCTTAGCACATTTAAAAATCTGGGCTGGTCTCTTTTTAGGCCTCAAGTTCTCCATCAGTTAGCTCTGTGAAGCATGACAGTGAGGTATAAGACTGTCAAAGTGTTTGTGATAAAAACTGTTAACAGTAGCTAAAGGAGCATCTCTTCACTGCCCCCTAATCAGCAGAAAGGTATGTTTGCATGAATGAACTTTTACAAGATCTTAAGTCTCTTATACAGATATGAAACATGCATCAAGGTTTTTCTTAAGCTTCTGTCTGTGTTTTGTTACTCGAATGTATAATCAATGCTCTCATGTGATTTTAAGAGGTTAATTAGGTGCATTTTAGATTCCATAAAGAGTATTTAAAACTGGGTTTGAAAACTATTTTTTGCACTACGTCAATTCTGCTCATTTAAACAATTTGCCCTTGTTTGAATTAAGGTGGACTCTGACAGTGGGAGTACAAATATCCAACATATTCAGAAAATATGCAACAATTCTTCTGAGGAGCTAAACAATATGATTTAAAAACAAACCAAAACCCAAGCAAGCTGCCCTTTACATACTTGTACATGAGTCGCCCTCTTTCCCTTGCATTCATTCTTCCCCATTCACCATTTTCAAATGCCTCTTTTGCTGCTGCCACTGCTCTGTCAACGTCAGCCAAGGAAGCAGAAGATACACTGGCAATTACCTGTCACCAGGTAGAAATGCCTTAGCTCAGACAGAACGGCTGGATGCAGAGTGTTACTCTTAACTGGGTATAAGCAAAGAATTGATATAATAATATAATAAATAATATCATCAAGCCAATCAGCTGTCACGAGTGAGACATGCTGCAAGAAGTTGAGACACAGCTGATGGAGGCAGAACTTGGAAGAGAATGTAGGAACTCTGATTCCTACATCCTTCTTCACAGCAAGGCACTTCATCCCACTGGAAGTCACCTTTCTATATGTAAGATCAGCATCATTGTTGATCTTAAATGATCTTACAGATGTTGAAGGTCTTAATATTATGATCTAATATCCAAATGTGGTAAAACGAGTCCTGAACATTTAATTTCTTAGAAGCTGAGTTTCAGTTACCATGACATATATGTAGTATTTTACGATGATTGTGTTCTATACAAACATACAATGTAAATCCTAAAACAGAATTGCTATGACTTTTATTCCATTCCATAACGAGGCACAGGGAAGTGCCACATTCTGACTTCTGATGACAGTGAAATTTGTGCCACTGATTCTAGCAGAATTCAGTTACTCCAGAAATAAAAGGCATATATGGACATCAGAATGACTTCTTCTATTAATAATTCTGAGGTGCTCAACCAAGATTTAGTGCTTTTGAGAGGAAAAAGTGGAACAGTATTTTCCTGTTCAAAATTCATTTTTCTAACTGGGAATTTAATGGGATATTTTAAAGTCACAATTGCCCTAAGACAGATTTGTAGTAAAGTAAAAGCTGAAGTTAATGACTGACAGGAAATACATACAATATTGTAAAAAAAAGTACCTCTTTAGCAACTAAACATTTGTTTGCAAAGATAAACAAGAATGAGAACAGGGTAAAACGCAGCTGAATGGAGATTAACGTAACAGCTGAAGTGGAACTGGGTTATTTTTAACGCACAACTTAACTGAAATGCAAAAAATGTAGAATATATAAATTGAGAACCAAATTTAAAATTATTTTGAGAGGTTGTTTAATGTATGGTTTTGAACATGGTGATATTTGGTGCTTTAGATTTTTTTGTAGGCAAAGTAATTGAAATACACTGAAATTGAGCGTTGGACTAGATGATCTCCAGAGGTCCCTTCCAACCCTTACAATTGTGTGACTCTGCTATTGTATTACTTACTGATCCATCTGTTGGATTTATGGTATCGTATGTTTTTCCATCATCAGCATCGACAAACTGACCGTTAATAAAACACTGGTATGGCATATTCACAGTCATGTTGTTCACATTTTTTGAAACCTAGGGGCAAAATAAATAAGAAGTTCATTTACCTTTTTAACAATTAAGGTTTTAATGTAGCTTATCAGGGTTTTGATATGCATACATATGCATATATGTATAGTCAACATCGAGCCAAATTTTACAATGCATATATGGCTGTTGGGAATGAGCAGAAAGGCAAAATTAAATGGAAGTAACATCTTCCATTAACACCACTGCCACACTCCGAGATAGTTAAGCTGATTTCTGTATTTTTTTATCATTGGATCTCTATGGTTAAACAAATACTAAACCGTAGTTAAGGCCAGTCCCAGTGGAATTGAAACAGATGTGTAACTTCTAAATTCAAGAAATTCTGACTTGTTTAATGACTTCAGAAAACACACAATCTTCCCTTTTCTTAGGAGTGAGTCGGGCACATTTTGCCTCAAGACAGAAGGCCTGGAATTACTCTGACTGAGGTGTTCTGGTAGGATAGCGAAGGGCCAGTAGGAATATCTGCTCATGTGCAAGCTACTCTATACTTGATCTCGCAGCTTCTGGAACACTAGAACACTGTAAATGACATTACATATGTACTTCCAATCCAAAATGTCAGCATATAAAACTTGAAAAATAAAAGTTACAAAGGAGAGTTTGCATGACCAAACAGTTGCTTTTCCCACTGCATCAAGCAATCCAGTGTCTATTTCCATCCCTTCCGCCCTCAAAAACAAACAAACAAACAAACAAAAGAATAACCAAAGAAGGGAAAATTAAAGGTCTTACGTAATCAACAACCAACTCTTCTTCTCCATTCTCTCCTCTGAGTTTTCTGACAGCCATTTGAATAAAGTCTGCAAACTTAGTGGCCATATACACATCTTCATTCTGAAGCTGAAGCCCACTGTATTTCTGTTTGATCTCTTCTAGCATTCTGAGGATTTTAAAGAAAGAGTAAGTTAAATTACAAATGGAAGAATTATTCAGATAAACAAACCATTAGAAGGTGGAAAGAGGTCAAAGCTGGGCACCAGTTTGTATGCATTTGAATATACATGTATCTGTTTCTCTGATAATACTTTCTGATAAACATTTGTAAATAAATGATAAGCAGCATATACTGATTGACAAAACTGCATATAGGATGACCCTAACCCATACATAGAGGCAGTTTAGAGCTCTATAAGACTGGTATTTAAGGAGGACAATAATACATTAATTAAAAAAACAAAAAAACAACGATATGCCAATCTTACATTATGGCCTAAGATATCTGACTTGCAAAACGAAGTTAATTGAGGTGACCCATTAAACTCTGTGCAGTTGTACACATGGGTTGAACTACTCCTGTGAATGGCTCCTCTCTCCCTCTGGGGAGTCCTTTGCTCAGCTTCTGAATCAGCCCCCTTGAGATACCTGTCACTGCATGCAGACAGGTTTGGGCACCAACGAGCTTCCCTGTGAGGCTGCTGTTCCTGATGTTAAGGGCAACTTCACTTGAATAGAAAGATCAGTAACTCCTAATTTTGGGAACAGAACCCCATCACATTTTCAAAGGTAGAAAAATCAACAGTTAAAGGATACTGGAAAACACACTGGAAAAAAATTATTTATTTTTTTAAATACTCTCCACCCTGACTTAAAAGCACTGTGACAATATTGTTTCCATTAACTTTTGCATCATTATTTCCTTGTTTTGAATAGTTTTTTACCTGACAACATGCATAGAGGATGCTCCAGATTTGAAGAAGTCTGTAGAATCTTCTATTACAGGAACATTGCTCAAAATTCCTTTCCAGATAGCCTAATAACATACAAGAATTGTGGAAACAATAATGAACAATACTCTAATCGAAAGAAGTATTTATCAAACAATATTTTCTAAGATATCCATGCCTATAAATGCATTATTTCAGAGGATCCTAAAACAGAAAACTATCATAAGAGGATCTGGAAATGCAGGCTTCAAGTTAGCCAATAAAATCTCCAGCATAACTGCACCAAAAAAAAAAGATTATTTCATCCATGATAAATTCACCTAATCAAGCAAGGAACCTAAATGGTCCAATGCTAAAAATGTACAGGCCCATTTTAAAGGCCTTTATGAACAATATTAACAATAACTTCTCACTGCATTATGGAATATGCTGTCAGCAGAGGTGGGAGCAGCCTGGAGAACATTGGGACAGGATGGATGGAATTTCTGGCACGTGGGCAAAGTTGAGAAGTAGTTTAGCCTGCATGCATTCAATGGACACCTCTGCTAACACGCAAGCTGAAATAATTGGCAGAGTGATATATCAATTAAGTATAATGAGGTTCCAGAGTTAGCAGTTCATGTCTTGAACTAAAGAGTTTATATTTCTTTTAGCTATTGTCTCAGTCAGTCAATAGCTCCAGGCAGCACTTCAGTTGCTGGCAAGCAAGTTCAAGGTAATCTTGGAGCAGCAGCTTAAAACTTGAGTGCATCAAGCCGCCTGGCTTGTGCCAAAAGATATTGACTATAGCAGAGTTAGCAGAAGGGAAGACACCTATGATTCGGTTGCTCTGGCACAAAACCTGAATTATGACCAATATGGCTTTCAGTTAAGCAAATGACACACATTACCAAGGAGCAGATTACAGAAGAGAGCAGCAAAGTGCCTCTCTCGCCTTGGCAACCTTTTGCTCCAGCTGCCCTAATGCTGCATCCCTCTACCAGCTAGCTCGCCGTGCTATTTCTGGGCTCTCAGAGTAGCACTAGTCCCTGGACATTAGGGGAGAACAAAACTAATGGAGCAGTCTACTAGCAGCTTACTAATTGCTAAGGCAACAAAGGCTTAGGGAGAAAATCACTGCTTTTCTCCTTCAGACTACTGTTTCAAGAAACCCTGGATGTTGTCCACAAGAACCACTCTGACAGCATCCAAGTGAATGACACCACAGTTCAAGGCTGTTTTCAGTAGACTCACTGTTGTGAGATAACCTCAGTGTTGTGAGATAAAGACCTTTTAGTTTCTCCTCACTCTACCCTCGCTCCCACCTTCATCATTCATGTATATTTACCATAACTGACTCTCTGATCACTGTTTTTGTATCACTTGTTTATGAAATAAAATTTGATAGGGATATGTTTAAGCTTTAGCATACTTTAGTGAATTCTTACATCCATTCAAATAAATTTTACTAACTAAAGATTCATAAAATATTTCTTAAAAAACAATCTGCATGGTTAAATAAAAGCCTATTGTGAGAATGAAGTAATGTTTTCATCTGTAGTAATATCCAGCTAAAGCAGTTTATTGAATTACCTTAATATCTTCTGCCATCTTTTTCTCCTCTTCTGTAAGTTCTAGGGTAGTTGTTTCATCAGCAGAGAAGTATTTAGAAGCAGGGATCATTTTTCCATCCTGAAACTGTAGATTTCTCACTAGTACCTGAAAATTGAGGGGATATGAGCTTTTAGGCATTGGTATAGTCACAAATAGTAAAATGTGTGGCTTGCAGGAAAGCTGATATGATATATATAATATAAAACAGGACATTCCTACTTGTCTTTCAGATTATCCTCTATACTAACACATTTTAATCCCTACTGAAAATGAATACGTATTGAGTGTGAAGCAAAACATGGATATCTTCCCTACAGGATGGCAGTGAACCGGTAAATGTCAAACAAATCAGCTACCATTTGCAGCTGGGTTTGTACAGCCTGACACTTCCACACTACCTGCACTTCTTGCTGATTTATTCGATCCATACTCATGTTTGCCAGATGGAGCACTTACCATCTTCCCGTCATTACCAAAAATGACCAGACCATTCTTGGTTACGAGTCCAGGTCTTGAAGCACCTCTTATTGCCAGCTCTTGTCCAGCAGGCACTGAAGCATCAAGTAATGATGAGCCATAAAAAGTAACCACCTAAAAATAAATGGAATCAAAAGTAATAGATTCTAGTCATGCTTTAAAAACCTAATAATGGACATTGTTTGGAAACCTTAATACAACACAAAGTAATAAAATATAAGTAATGCTTGCACATGCAAATCATGTTACAACGTCATTTCTGTATCTTTACAACCCAGGACACGTAAAACTTTGCAAGCTGCCTAAGCTTGCAAAGCTGCTTAGCTTTAACATTGTGCATGACTAAACCAGTGCAAAAAGGGAAGCAATGTTTGACAGTACGTGTACAAAATGGGAGAACAGCAGAAGCCTGGCTGCAAGTGGTGGAGTCCTGATCTGCCTCCAGGCTGGCACTGCTGAACACTGCCTCTCACTTGGGCTCTTCCGCTCTTCCTGGCCTCTCAAAGCATCACCAGTCCCTGGACATCAGTGCAGAACCAGGCTTTTGGAGCAACCTACCCACAGCTGGCTAATTTTTAAGTAAAAAAAAATTATGATGTCAGAGCCAGGAAATGTGATTTTTAAAATATTTTATGCAAGTAAAATGTGGATCAAATGTGTAATGGTCTTAAAACATCAAAAGGAAATAGCTGTTCGGGGATAATATTAGACATATTTATTTCTGCAAGTGATTTTTGTATTCCCAGGCCCAAATTTCTTTTAAAAGACCTTTCCTTTGCTATTTCTGTTACTCACGGTGTTTCACTGTGCTGTTACATGGCAATGGTACCCTTTCAGTATGGGTTTCATTACACTGTAATGCATATCTGCCTCCCAAAATGACTGTGGTTCTACCCTTGTTATTTACTGCTTCATATCACGCTTTTTTTTTAGATATTGTTCTTATCTTTTAATTAAATTACGATTTTAGAAAAGTATCTACATACAGTCACCAAATGAATGCTCCTCCAGTGTAATTCACATCTATATTCACCTGCATGCAGACACTTATAGCTTTTGTAAGAGAAAACAGTCAGAAATGGGGTGTGGCATTTACAGAGCATACCTGGTCGTCTATTTTTGCCCATGCTCCGGGTACTTTATCATGCCCTCGGATCCAGTTGTGCAAAGCTACTGCAGGCTGATCCCAGGAGATCTAGGAAATCAAGACATACCAGCTAATTCTTCTCTCTTAAGTTACAAATCAAGTTATTAATGCTTACTACTTTACAAATTTTTCCCTTGCTTTCTTTCAGCTGTTAAGAACACAGAAGTGGTCTGATCTAATGTAGGAAGATCAGCGATCCCTACACGGCTAATTATCAAAAAACTATCAAATGGGATGCACTTCCTATCATATAGGATAATGTTAACACTTCTCTGTTCTGTGCAGCCTTTATCTGTCCACAGATTCTCCTTCTCATACTAATATAGTGATAACATAACTCTTGCTACTAGGCATTCATTCATAAATAATATTATGATTAACAAATTTAATAAGCACAATATAAATGTAAATAGCGTATGTTTGCATTTCCTAACATCCAACCTAGTTCTGGTAAAGAAAACAGCAAAGACTCTTGGTAAAAAGGCCAGGACAGTTATCTCCATTCAGTGTTGTATTTCAAAGTATGGTAACCTAAGTACTCAGAGAAGGCACAACTGCCATCTAGCTATGCGCAGATGATCCCAAGTAGATCATCAAGTTTCTAAATATATGTAACTGCTGGCTAGCAATCTGAACTTAACCTGAGTCTTCATGGATTTGTCCCAGAAATATGAGGGGAGGAAACAACTGAGTTAAAACCCACATTCATTTCAAGTCACTGCTATTGCAATCTGAATTAGAACAACTTTTTCTAGTGACTGGCATGTCTCACAGCGTTATTTAACACTACCTCTGCATTTTCCTTTTTCTGGATCCCTTCATATGTTGCCCCTTCTTTCGGCTGAGGTATACGAGGCGCCTTACCATCAGCAATTAGATGTACAGCTTCCACCTAAGTAAAAAGCAACAGATTTAACATTAGCTTGGTTCTCCTTTTGTCCTCAGTCATGCTTGTGGCTGACAGAAGAAAATTTTCTTCCACAAGAGAAAATGGTTTATTTCCAAAACCCAGGTTTTCCAAAACCTAGGGGACCAATGTGGCACTGGTTACCATGCATATATTCTTGAGAAACGTCTTTGACAAAAGAAATATTATTTCTCTCTTGAGAACACTCAAGACAAACCTGACCTCTTGCCTTTTGCAGAAACAGGATATGCTCTGCCCACTGTCAGCAACAAATATTCCGAGGCCACCTCCTCAGCTGTTGCAAAGCAACAGAGTTCATCTGAAGTTTAAAATTCATCTGAACACCACAATCTCTCTTCCCAAATGCATGCATCTTGTCAATATTTCCTTTTTTTTTTTTTTCTTCTTTTCAAACTCCAGCAGATGCTATTCTTTTCTTATAAAATGTTGCTATTTAGTACAGGTAAACATACCATAGCCTTTACTCCTTCTGGGAAGAGAAACCGGTTATACAGATCATCCACAGTATCATTTTGGCCAACATCGCACTCTCGTTGTAGAAGTATCGGTCCAGTGTCCAAACCATCATCAGCCCAAAAAATTGTAAATCCTGCTTTCTTATCTCCTTGAATTAAAGTCCTGGAGGTAAAAGAAGCCTTACAGTAAATAAAGAAAATGTGAAAGCAGCCAGGGATATCCATCCGTGTGTTACACATTCATTTACTTTATGCAGATAGAAGATCCCAACTATCTTTATCACCAGTTTCATTGCTCATTTCATAGTCAAGTACCCAGAGCTTTGATACTGTATGTGTACTTTTACAAAGTGACATAAGAAAGGCTGCAGAGCCCATCACAGTCATTGTGCTATTTAAAATGTATCATCGGTGGCTTAAATGTATAGAGCAGAAAGTGTGCAATAGCTGTATGTGTTTGAAAGACAGAAGCATCTGAACAGTCTAAATAATTCCAAATTGTTTATTGTAATTAGCTAAGCTTCACAGCTTATCTGTAGGTCAGCAAGGGAAGCACAGTTGTCCCACAGCTGAAAAAGAGCTAAACTGACAGTGGAAAATGACAGACACTTAGCAAAATACTAATACCCGACTGTTTAAGGAAAAGACATTGGGGGAATTTATATCCAGCCAGATTCTCAGCAGGTCTGCATGAACACACACAGCACTAGTTATACAGCAGACCTATACTGATTTACATCAGCTCAGGATCTGTTTCTGAATGTGAAGGGAATTCCAGCCACACAGATTTTCCACTTCTCCCTTGGAGATGCAGGTACCTCAGAATGATGGAAAATCAAATACAAGTGCTTAAGGGAGCAGCCAGAAGTGTCAGTGTGCAAACATCAATACCATTTTTGTAAGACATATGGCATACATAATTATTCCTTTGGCAGTCCATGTTGTGAGAGGATCATCTGAAATCTGGCTTATATATTTGAAAACTCACTATATGAACACTGAAAACTACATTACTAAAAGCATGCATTTGTGCAGAAAGAGGGACAAACTCTGAAGACAGCTGGGGGAGTTAGCAGTTCAAATAAAAGTGAAAGCTTGCAGATAACAGATCCTCCAGACACTGAAGCAGCATCTCATCTGTATTATATTATCTGGAAATACAGAACAATCACCCTAATGCTTGCCCTCAGCATTGCTCTGGCAGAGAAGAAACTACTGTGGAAAAACATCTCTGATGCTGAGTAGACAACAGGATGAGAACTCCTGAGAACTCCTTCCTCTGTGCATCATCTCCAAGCTCCCTTTGCAGATGGCTGCTGGTACCAAAGTAGCAATACGTGAAAGAGGCTGTAAAGGAAGGAATGAGGAACCCCCAGAGGTTCGGGACCTTTGCCTGTAACAGATGCCTCTCAGACATGCATCATTCCCACTGGTTTTCTCAGTCATGGTGTTTGTGTGGGAAATGGGTCTACTACAGCTCAAGGGCTGCGGCCACAGCAGATGGAAGAAACTGTAATGAGAGCAAGGGGCACAAGGCTGAAACATGAGAGCCATCAGTAAAGGCCAAATTAAAGTTAAATTCTAGTATAGTTAAAAAGTCTTAGGACAACAGCCTTTATCTGCAAAGGGCAAAAGCAGATGTTTACAGAATGAATATACAAAACAGGGCAAGACTTGGTGATAGACCACTGGGATACATTCCTCATTCTGGAAATCTTTACCTCAGGAACTTGCTGAAAGACAGTCTGTATGTCTGTACCTACACCTTCCCATGGAACAGATCTTAGTGAACCATTTCTCTAAGAAAACTTCCTTCTCAAGCTCTCTCTCTAGATGCACAGTTCCACAGGTTAATAACTGACTGCAAGGAAAAAAAGTACTTCCTTTATTTAATCAGATCCTACTATCTGATCTCTTTGTTGGCTGCCTCCTCACTTCAATTAAGAAAGAATGAACAATCACTCCTTATTCACCTTCCCACGTCTTTCATGGTTTTTTACATTGCTGGCGTATTTCCTTCCCAGCGATCTGTTTTCCACTCTGAAGACTCCTAGACTTCTGTGCCATCATGCGGAAGTTGGTGTATACCAAGATTTTTCTGAGGCATTTCTACTTCTTTAATGCTCCAAGATCCTTCCCATGGTCTATTTTCTGAACAACAACTTAGATTTTGCTGCTTACATATAGTCAGCTTTTTTCCCCTTATGTATCATTACCTGTTTGTTTTCTGAATCTTCATTCATTCATTTATGTATTGTAGTAACACCTTAAGCTCCTTCACCTGGAATACCAATATAAGTCTCCTGCTTTGCCATTCTTTTTGCTTAGCACCTTTTTATATCAAACACTCTACGTAACTCCCACCTTAAACACACTCAAGAAAATGGCTGTTATTCAATTTTGTGCCTTAAAAGTTGGCTCTTTGTATCTTTTACATCTATTTTGCCAGACTTTGTGTTCATTCTTATTTTACTTATTTGGACAGAAATGCCACTTTCTGAAGGATTTCCTTGCATCCCTAATGGTCTCCTTTACTCTCTGTTCAAGCACTCTTTTCAAGTACTTCAGCTTAGCTTTTTTTTTCACTGTGGGTCATTATTCAAAAAACAAAATATGTTTTTGCTTTGAATTTACAGCATTAAAGTTTTAGATAATCATTATGATGCCTGCAAGATTTTTTTTATTTTTTTTTTAATATATTTAGACAATTTCTCTTTGAATTTAAACATAATGATAAGGACATTTCTTTTGACATAGGAATGCTACAGAGTCCACTGTGGTCGTTACTGCAGTTTGGTTCTTTCACAGTAACATTCTGAACCTAGCCTTTTGCGTTGCACTGAATTATAGAAGTTTTTCTTCTTATGGATTCTTTCATCTCTTTCTTTGCCTTCTGTGAAATCTTATGAAGCCCTGTTGCGACAGTTACCTATTGTTTGAGGGGGGTTAGCTGCAAGGGTACCATCCTGCCTATGGAAACTACATATTTACCTATGTGAGTAAAATACACAAATGCACAGACCACACCACTGATCTTCCACAAATAACAGCTGCACTCGTGGTGGAAATAACATAGCGTCTCTGGTATGAAGTGCAGTTCGTGATCCAAATATTCAGCTGCTTCAGGGAAACTGTTTCAGAGCAGTTGCAAGGCAACAGAACTGTGTCAATGTTTACATAAATAATGGATCTGGCCCAACATCCTTGCAGGACAAATCTGCAGTGTTGATGAACAACAGGCAAAAGCTTACCAGTTGATTGCAGAAGCTCCTCGGTGGCGTGGTAGGATGGATGGATGGTAAATAATTGAGCCATGTTTTGGGCAGTCAATGACATCCATCGGGATGAACTGTGTACAGAATGGAAGGACATTCAGCTCCGCTCCAACCGATTTGTAGGCTGCAATTACGTCCTGGATAGGTTTGCCTTTAGCCCTCCATCTGGGAAATTTAAAAACAGGAGTGCCGTCCTTCTCCGCTGCCAGTGCTGAGGGACAAAAATATACTTTTCTTTAATTCACATTTTGTGTTAAATATTCAAACCGAAATAAGTTTTGTACGACAACCCAGATCATGAAATGTATTACAGACAGCCCTTTGTACTGTTCTGTATGCTGTTTAAATAAAACTTTATGCTTGGATAAATTTGATTAATTATGTCATCAATTCTCATTCCTATAGCTTGGGCCACTCTCAACTTTAATTTCACTCACAAGGCTTGGGTAGTAAGAATGAAGAATGCCACTGAATATTAAATAACAGCACTTCATTTCTTGTCTGGTCATTACATTTGCCTGCAACTGGTTTAGCAGAGCTTAATTTTACCTTTCACATTTTGTACATGATTACAATTATGTGTTTGTGTCAGCAGCAATTTACCATGTGGCTCAAATAATTACAGATGCTAGCAGCCTTCAGCCATTTCTTCAATATTCTGTTTAATGATGCTTTCTGGATATGCTCCCATTTATCTGTGAGACACACAGCTACACCAAGAATTTGGCTCAAGGGTGAGAAAAAGCAACTGAATTATTGCAGACATAATCTTCAGATGTTTGATAAACTCCACTGTACGTCTGCTTAACAAACCATCACAGAAAAGATGGTAGAGTCAAACTCTACAGCTGTTGAGCTGGATCTGTAATAGGAAGAAATGGGAATACAGAAAATTTACTTAATTTAACTCCTATTTCTAAACACTTCTTGGATTTCCTTCCTCTTTTTCATTTCCAAAATTGAATTCTGAGTTTGACCTGAAACATCATTAGCCTATTAACACAGGTCTTAAGTAAATACTTAATGAAGTATCATTCTATTCAGTGCATTGGAAGCTAGCATGCACTGGAACTGCTTTTAGAAATAAAAATCATAGCTGACTGAGGATATAGAAACATCAGAAATTTTCACTTGCAACTTAAGTTGTTTAGATCGTCAGAAAGCAAAAGACCAATGAAGTCTTAGGAAAACAACAAACATTCTACAGCTCAATTAAAATGGTCATGATGGAAATCAGACAAAGATTTGTTGAGTTACATCTGCTAGTATAAAAACTGCACAATAATAGTTTGCATAATGCAACCAACTATTATGGTACGTTTCCAGAACTGGACAGACACATTGTCTTTTTCTAAACCAATAGACATCTCCTATAATTTTTCCAGTGTATGATTAATTATTTCAGTGAGGTTACAGAATGCAACAATCTTGAGAGCCATTGGGAGTGCCACAGACCAAGTAAGAAAAATCTACCTTTGATTCTTCCCTCATTCTATAAAAACATGTCAGGACCCGAACAGAAAAGAAGACACATTTGAGACAGCTCATAGAATGTAGTTTTAACTTCTGCTAATCCATAAAGGTAAATTCTTTTTTGGCACTTGTTAATCCTATTAACTCACCACTGTTGTGGCACTGGAAAGTAAAAGAAAGTTACAATTCAGATAATGACTTCAAAGCAGGTTCTTCACCATGCTACTTTCCACTGAATGAGTTAAATTCTGAATACCTCCACAGCAACTGCTTAGAAAGTTTGCAAAATCTTGGCAATGTGAAAAGGAAGAGCAAAGCCTCTTCTACCCTTTCCAGTGAGTTTTTCTTAGTCCAAATGGAAGAGAAATAGGCTCTGCAGGTATACTTCTGCATACAAGCTTGTCAGAAAGGGCAGAAAGCCAAAAATAAACAGTCTTGGCTCCAAGCCTTGATTGTCCTAGACAGCACCATGGAACAGGTGACAGACATTTGTGCTTGAGTGCGGGATCTACAGCTATTTGCTAATACATCCTGTTAAGTCAGGAGCTAATCAAGACTATCGGACTGTTCCTCAAATCTGCTTTTACATATTTTGATTATTGTTAAGATACAGATCTAGTTCAGGACGGTACCTGTAGGTGGACATTCAAATAAGATACTCAGATTAATTTATTTGAAAAGAAAATATCATAGCATACGGCCCTGCATAGCTAGAAACAATTTTTAAATACTCACTAATTAACAAGATTAAACCAGCTCTGGGACTTGTGTTTTCTTTTAAGCATAGTTCTTGTGCTGAGCCCAATGTACCAAAGGCAATGTATGCAAGTCACTCCCATATAGACATCTCACAGCAAGGCAGGTTTGTTACGTATGCCTGTAATGTCAGCATTTAGATTAAGTACACTTACCCAAAGGATCAGCTTGTCCATTCTTGTCAGGCACTGTGAAAACTCCCACAACTTTATGGCCCTCTTTCCTCAGCTTGTTATAAACCTCTTGTCCAAAAATGCTTTGACCTATAAGGGCTAGCTTTAGCTTATGCTGGTATGCCTGATCAAAAGAATTAAAACAAACCATGTTATAGGATATAAAGTATTTACATTGCTGCTTATGTTCCTCCTTTGCTCTTTCAACATTATTTTTGATTTAAAGTGGAATCATCTTTCTTCATTTGAAGGAAAAGCAATCAGTTTTTTAGATAAGCCATAGGCAATGTGTAGTTCTGTGAGACCACACTGAGCATAAAGTATCAGCAGATACTGCATTTATGTATGTTGGTTTCCCATAATTTTCATTAGACAGACTCACTGCTTGCTACAAGAGGTATAACAGGCTTCATTATCTTACTCCTAGCCATAAGATATGACACTAAATGAAACAGTATTTTTGAAACAAGTACATAAAACATTTTCTCTTGGCATAATGTTGATGCCTGGAGCATGCCCTCTAAACCCCTATAATTAAATGGTGGCATATAATTTGTGGTTAACATGGATATACGAAGACAAGCTCACATTGTTCCTACCAAGTTAGAGGTAGTGATCATTCATCTGATCCTCCTACAAGGGAACATTTCTAAATACGCAGTGCCCTCACTGGACTTTCCCAGCCTTCTGTGTTTGCTTCTAAATTCAGTGGATACAAGCTTTTAAGCTTCTTCTGACTGAGCAGATGCCAATAGCTGCCCCAACTTTTGATTTTTAGGGGAGTGAGAATAATGACACTACTATGATATCAGAAAATCACCTACTGCTGCTCTATTTAAGCTCTCAAACCCTGATAAAAGTACTAACTCCTTTAGACTCCTCAAAATCTAAAGAGCAGTCTTCTGCAGAATACCAGCTTTGAGGACACTCTAATTTCCCCTTTTTCCCCTCCAGGAAAACATGCCAGCTGGAGCACAGCATATGTTTTCTGGGCAGGATGCAGTACTTGTGTGAATAGGAAAGACAGAGAAAAGTGGCCCAGATTCAGTGAATCCACTTCAACTTTGAAACTGTTCCAAGACTAATTGAATTTTACTGTGAACGCTACAAGTAAACTGTGATGCTCTTCAACATAACCCAACATCTTGGAGAACTGCAGAATCATCTAGAATGGAAAAGACCTTCCAGATTCAAGTCCAACATCAACCTGCCAACCAGCTACTAAGTTGTATCACTAAGCCTTGTCCCTTGGTGCCACATCCACAATCCCACAAGCCTCCTCACATGTGCCTCCTTGCTTCCTTCCTGCACAGGTGTTCCTGAGGGTACTGAGATAGGTGGACACTGACCTGACAAAACATGGCTAATTCTTAACTGGATCTACTCAAAGATCTAGTTCAATGCACCACCACGAGCACTAATGCAGGTCCAGCAGGGTGCAAGAATGAGCAGAGGGTGGGACTGCCCCTGCAAGCACTTCCTTTGCATTTTTCAACCTTTAAAAAACAAACAGACCTGGCTAGGAAGGAAAGGTTCACATAGAATAAACAAAAAAGCTTGCCTTCCCCAAAGCTGAATTGGACAGAAACTGCTCCTAGACTCAGACCATTAAGGATTCAGACTTCTTGGGAGGCCTGAACAAAAGGTGGAACATAAATCCACATCCTCACCTTCATCCTAACTTTCATCTTTCCCAAATGGACTTTGACTGCCATTTTTTTTCCTGAATGACTCATTTGATGCCACAAGCTCAGAAGGATAGATAGGAATCAATGCACTGTCTGAATATTTTAACCACTGGTATTTGTGCTATACGTTGACACTTACATGTTTTTCTTCTCCTTCCTCTCTTCCCTTTCTTATAGAGGCTGGGACATGAGGATAGCTTGACAAAGTGGGTTATTGACTGGATACTAAATGGTCTGGACTGCCTATCAGATCATACGACAAATACCCTGAGAAACACATTACTCAAAACCACAGTCCATTTCATCACAATTCATTTCACAGTTGAAACACTATGGATGAATCTTGCTGTTTTCAAGCTGTTTTAGTTCTGCAGATGGCCTCAGACAAAAGGCATTGCAAAATAGAAGGTTCCACTGCAGGAACATTAAAGCAAACCCATTATCTTATGCATACCATTTTTTAAATAAAGCAGTAGGCAGTAACTATTTGTCCAAAGGCAGCATTTTCCATCAGAATGAAGCTGCATGGCCAAACTTCTCTGTATTACAGTATTAGCCAGCTTGCTTGCAATTGAAGTAGTAATAACCAAGTGAACATAACTTAGGCTGTTGCAAGATTAGATTTTTACAGCTGGATGGTAGAAATCCTTTGTGACACCAGTGATACTGGTGTTTCTAACCAGTGCTGCACCACTGCTAGTAATGCCTAAAATACATCCACTATCTCGATGACATTAGTAAAGACAAGTCCCTGTTCTGAATTAGAAAGAGGACAAGTTAACCTTGCAATTTTTATCTACCAAGGCCCAGTGGATGCACGTAGATTGTATAATCAATGTTTTATGACCAATATTTTTACTTTTACAGCAGAGACACTGATGCCTTATCAAAATCAGTCATCAGAGTTTCCTAATTGTTTAATTATTT
Source organism: Alectoris magna (assembly GCA_030625065.1). NCBI lineage: Eukaryota > Metazoa > Chordata > Aves > Galliformes > Phasianidae > Alectoris > Alectoris magna. The sequence goes on from CM060560.1 coordinate 144,138,577, forward strand.
TAAGTATGCCAGGGGAAATATATGGGGAAAGATAAACGTGCTGGTTCACTGACCGTTTGGCATGGTAGGGAAATCCTTTGATCTCTGTACAGAGCCAATTTACAGCAGGAGCCCAACCAGTACAATGAAGAAATATTAAAGATAGTCCAGATATGAGTTACTTCTACTCTCATCCTTCTGTTAACATCTCTTATTAAGAACACAAGACTGGAAATGCTCTGGTTAGTTAAAACCAGTTCTTTGCCATCACAAGTGATCGTGTAATGCAATTGCTTTTACAGATTTATCTAACCTCCATTCTAAATTATTTTTAAAGTACTTGCTGCTGTACTCTATTGCTTTTTTGATACTTGGCAATCTTCTTGAAATTTACAGTCCAAATTTGCCATCACTTTAAGAGTTACTTTCTCTCCACTTATTCACAAAGTGTTACATACAGCATATTCCTAAACTTAACTCTTAGTTCATGTTTCCCTGTGAAGAAGTCTGAATATCATATTACATGGAACCGTGTACCAGTTCCAGTTCCAAATCACGAGTTGCTGTAAATCAACATCTTTTCCCTATGTTAAGTAAGTTATACTTGCTTAATTCACATTAATTGTGGAGCTAAGTCAACAAATGGTGAAAAGTAAAGAGAGGACTATATTCTATGAAGGACTGAGGAGTCAAGATTGTAGACGGGCTCAGAAAGTTCCATTTCTTAATGGCACTGCACAAAAAGATCCGTCTGGCAAGAAATCAACTCTGCTGTCTCATGTGCATACAAAGTTACTCAGCTGGAGACTGAATTCAATTGCAGGATGGGTTTTGCAATTGGTGATTCTTCAGTTACTTCTCCAACAAACGGTACCTTTGCATTGTGTGATTGTTACGAGCATCTGGCTTAGATGTGGCAGTTTGCTTGTCTCACCTTAACACATGCTCTGTCATTAGCAGAAAGCAGGAGCCAAACTCGCAAGTCTGTTGGGTTCGGTGGAAGAAATCCCATACGTGGAAGGACTTGCAAGTTCAAACCACAAAATCAGTCCTTCGTTTTCTGCCTTATTTGAAAAATGACAATTGATTCACTGCAGAAAATCTAATAGCCAGCTCCTATCTTACTTCGGAAACTCTCCTCCAGCATTTTTACCTAAGACAAGTTAGACCAGAGAAAGTGGTCTAGTGAAATTGCGGGAAATCCTTTTTGAAGAATTTAGTATGAACAAAACACCCTATCAAAACTGAAAGTTATACAAAATTATACAGAAATAAGAAACAGTTTGGTGTTTTCTTTCTTATGGAAATGGCATATTCGGGGCAGGATACCATCAGTACCATTCACCATAAGGCTGTAGAAAGGAGGTCTTTAAAGAACACCAAAACAATGCTATTGAATAAAGTGATGGATGGGTACTGGAGCATTATCACTGGCACATCCGAAGAACAGACTTATCACTATTTCTGTCAGGAATGTTAGGAGTTATATTGGATTTTGTTTGCAGTTGCCTGGCTCACTGCGGGTATATGATATTCACGAATAGACACTTCTTTTCATGGGAAAATTATAGACGCTTCTTTTCATGGGAAAATTAATGGTCATATATAATCAAAGCGCATTTCTTGCCTTATTTCTGCAAGGATGCCCAATTCCTACTTAAGGGAAACCATGGTGCTCAGGCAGTTTGGAGAGGTCTGGTCTTTCTCTTGTTAGTTCAGTAATAACAGGACAATGAAGTTAATATGACAGTGTTCCCAAAAGATAAGCTGCTGCTCATTCTATCATAATTCTGTTGTTTTTGAGTTCAACACTGCATAGTGAAGCAGCCAAACAAACACTATTGACTATTCTGTCAAATTGTTCTTCTTAGCAAGAGAGTCAAGTCCAAGAGTTACACGTTCTTCTTTCCTTTCTAATGCTACAAAACTTTTGCTGAGAAGAATATTTATTTCATAGTTAAAAGTCATTTTCTGTTGCTGCCTCTCATACGTGGGCATATACACAGGTCTTACATGCAATGAGTTATCAATTTCTAACCAAGTTTATTGAAGGTGAATGTTTAATAACTGCTACTCTGACTGTAAAGCTACCAAAAAGACTGCAATATTTTATTTATTCTCTACAAGAATGTAGTGAAGCTAGTAAATATTTCAACATGTGGCATCTTTTCAAAATGAATTTAAAATTGCACCTCCTTTGAAAAGCAGCATTGCATCAGGATTTCTGCTGAGGATCTACATGTGCTGAATTCCAGTGCCTCCAAACAGAACCCGTGTGTAGGGCCTCCTTCCCTCCCATTACACATCTGTGGGTTCACAGCAGTTATTCATGCCTATCTGTTGGCCCTGCTGACTGCATTTCGCGTTCAATCTCTTTATTCTGACCTTTCCATGCACAGCCCTTGGGATGACTTCCTTGCACTAAACTGAGCAAGCACAAAACACACAGCACTCTTTAGGAGCGCAGAAGCCTTCTCCCAGCCTCGGCTTGCCAGACCCAAGCATCTGGACAATGTGGATCGGGCAGGGCACTTCAAGGCACTTGTACGGTCTATATTTGGAAGAGGAAAAAGAGAGCAGCTCGGAACAAGTGCTCGGAACTGTAAAAACCTGAGGCAGGGGCCGCGGAGTCGCTTAGGCCGTGAGGTAGAGCCACACGGGCTCGGGGGGCAGCTCCACACCCGGGGGGAGGCGGCATCCACAGGCCCCCGCCAGGCCGGGCCCGGGGCCAACCGGCTCCTTCCAGCCGCATCCCTGCGGCGCCCATTTGATGGCTGCGAGCCGGGCAGGATGCTGCTCCGCTGCCTCCCGAAGCCTCTTGCCCTCCCCGCGCCCGTACGCGCGTACAGTCCCCCCCAGCAGCGAGGACGCGCATCATCCCCGACCCCCGCCCGCCCGCCTCGGCTCGGCTCGGCCCGGCGCCGGCCGCCGACGTTCAGCGCCCCGCTCACCGCGGAGCTCGTGTAGAGGGTCCGCAACAGGCGCGGGGCTGCCCGCAACATCTTGCGGACCGTGGTCGGGCGAGCGGCGCGCCGACCCGGCGCAGCGCCTCGTCTGACGCAACCCGCGCCGATGGCGCCCGGCCAGATCCTGCGGCCCCGCCGCGGCGGCGCGGCCCCGCCCGGGGTGCGGCATGGCGGCAGCGGGGCAGCCCCGCACCTGCCGCCACTGCCCGGGCAGCAGCGGGAAGCCGCCGGGGGCAGCGCGGTGCCGGGGCCTGCGGGGCGGTGAGGGGCTCCGTGTCGTTCTCAAGCCGTAACAACAACTTCTTGTCGCAGGTAGAATCGTAGAATGATTAAGGTTGGATGATACCTTAAGATCATCTTGTCCTTCCATCAGCCCATCCCCACCGTGCCCACTAACCACGTCCATACAGTTCTTGAACATCACCAGACAGTGACTCCACCACCTCCTTGGGCAGCCTGTGCCACTGCAGCACCACTCTTTCTGAGAAGAAATGATTCCTAATATCCAACTTGATCCTCCCCTGATGAAAGCCATTACCTTTTGTCCTAATACTGTGACCTGGGAGAAGAGGCTGACCCCTACCTCACCACAATCTCCTTTCAGGTTTTCGTAGAGAGAGATAAGGTCTCCCCTGAGCTTCTCCAGACTGAACAACCCCAGTTCCCTCAGCCACTCCCCATCAGACTTGTGCTCCAGACCCCTCACAGCTCTGCTGCCCTTCTCTGAACACACTTCAGGGCCTTCATGTCTTTCTTGTAGTGAGCGGCCCAAAACTGAAGCCAGCACTCAAGGCGCAGCCTCACCAGTGCTGAGTACATGGGAATGACCACTTCCGTGCTCCTGGTGGCTGCACTGCTTCTGGTGCAAGCCAGGATGCCATTGGCCACCTTGGCCACCTGGGCACACTGCTGGCTTGTGTTCAGCCAGCTGTCCACTAGCACCCCAGTATCTGACTTTCATGAAGATAATGAAAATACAAAATTCAGAGTGCCAAAAAGTATCCCAAGGAAAAGGAAATTGACCTCAGAAGGACTATGAGCAGCAAACCAACAGCAGATAACTTGGCAGCAGTATGAGCACGACTGCTACTCAGATCGGGCTTAAACATCAGCTATATTTAACATTAAAGAGTGGAGGTGGATAAAAGACTGAAATACACTCTGCTCTTCTCAAGAAAACAAAGAAGAAAAAATGAAGTTGGTCATCATATGGGTAGCTTGTGAACCACATTAGAGAAGTCAAAACCAACACTTCCACTGAATTTATAATCTGCACAGATCTTGTTGCAGTAGAATGTAGAGTTGAAAAAGTCTTGCCTAGAACTTATGAACATCCATTCCTCGCTGCTGCTTTTATCCTTTTCTGCAAAAGAACTGTGATAGTAATGCCTGGGATTCCATTACAAGGCTCCATACTCTTCTTAGGGTACTCCCATTGCTCAGCTATGCCTGCAAGAAAGGCACTTCTGCAGCACACCTGCTGCTCCTGCGTGCTCAGAGGGCATGAGAAGCAGAGGTACAACAAGAGATAAACTGTACCGGTCCCACAGGAAAAAATAATTGAGGTTTTATGAACTCATAGAATATGCTGAGTTGGAAGGGGCCCTCAAGCAGAGCACACAACCCCAGTGGAGTAAAGTGACACGGGGGTTTGCTTTGAGACCCTTGTAGTATAATTAATTCTTGATTTACTCCTGTGCAGCAAAAATAAATCCTGCCCTTTACTCAAGGCATAGTGAATAGGTGACATGAAATGGAATCTATACAAATGGTAATTAGGACAAACCATTAGACTTTGCTTTTGCAGTGAAAATTCAACACTGAGAGCCTCTAGTCAGTTCCTATACTTTCCTCTCTTTTTTTTTTAGAGTGAAAAACCCAGTAGAATACTTTGCCAGCTTCACTGAAGTTTCTCATGATGCCCTCATTCAGAGTACGTGGTGACTTACTAGATGATGGAACAGTTAACTGAGGGAATTAAGAAGTTCTTTTGCTGACATATTGAAAACTAAATTGGCCAAGCTAGCAGAATTCATCAAAAAGTCTCACTACAAGGAAGAACATGTTTATACAAGTGATTCCTTTTCTAGTATCTGTGGTCCTAAGGGTTTAAAAAGAATGGTGTACAGTAAGTCTAGAACAAGTTATGCAAATTCCAAACAACAGAGTGTAAAGAACTTCTACTGTAAGCACTGGCATGAAAAACACTCCCATACTGCAAAGTTTGGAACTGGATTCAAACACTGCCAAAGTTCATGCGATTCCAGATCTTGGTTTGTGATCCAAAATCCTCTCCAACTACAATACCAAACACCTGGCATTTAGCAGCTGACATGCAGCCTCATGGCAAAATACCTTGTATTCCTAGATAAGCAATTTGTAATGACTTACAGCTCTACTCTTTACACCCCCACAGCATTGACAAAACAATTCATGCGGAATACACTAGGACCTTAATTAGTTGGCACACCTTGGTCTCCAAAACACAATGCCAAACCCACTGAGCCTATATCTCCATTTACCATGGCTTTACTCCACCAACTATTAAAATGTGGGGTGACAAAAAGGAAAAATCATTGGAGAAGGTGCCTCTTGTCAGTAGAATCATAGTATAAAGAATAGCAGGGCAGCAAGACCTACTTTAGATTTTGTGGTAATGAAGAGTGGGAAGGGAAAAGACAGAGAGAAGGAGATGTAAAATCACATGCAAGGATGGTATCTGCAAACCATCTGCTTCTTTCTTGTGATCAGAGTTGATTAACTCAAACACCAGAGCTTTAAAAACCTGCTTAGTAAATTGACAGTGTAGAATATCGGGGATCAGTATAAACAGTCATAGCCAATTCACAAGGATTTTTTTTTCTCTCCTGGAAAATGACTACATGGTCCTGTCTCAGAATAAGCAATAGTAGCTTGCAAATAATCAAAATTTCTTGTTAATGCAGGGAAGAATCCTAGCTCTGATGATATCAGCGTAGATTTTTGCAATTGATTTGGTGTACATTTTTGACTCTGAGTTTTCTTCTCTTGATTCCTTCTAGTTCTGCTTCCTGGTTCTTAAAGCCAAAATTTAACTTTGAAAATAATTGCTATTATCCATAGTAAGATTTCCAGCATGGTCTTCCCCCTAACCCAACTGACTTCCATTCCCTACTTTTCTAGTGAAATATGTCAGCAAGGGGCACAAACAAAAAGAGCGGTGTGTATAATAACGTGATACACAAATATTATTCCTAAGTCAAACTTGCTTGTTCAACAGCACACTTACAAAGCAAAATGTGTTTGCATGCGCAGAAATGTACAGAGCAGCTGTTAAACCGAATCCAGATGAACATAATATGATTTCTGTAAAGCAGAAGTTACTCTGTTTTTAGAGCGTCTTTGAAGATATAATCAAGAATTGGCAAGACCGCTGCCGAAGGCTGTGTTCCACAGTACACTGAGTACACACACGTACTGAACTGCTTGGGAAGCTGCTCAATCTTCCAGAATTTATTTTCTTTTGAAAATCATACCCCGGGGTTCAGTAATTGGCTAAACTAGCTCTGAACAGGCTTTTTTGTAGTTGAAAATCAGCCTTGATGGGGCTTTTCATAACGAAGAAACATTTGGTCATAGTTCAGACCCACATTCCTCAGGAGTACTTTACAATTCATCTAGTTTGAAACACTAAGTGATTAAAAAAATAAATTGAGGCTTTGTACTGGTTATTCCCTAACTATGTTAATTGCGTGACAAGTTGCAACTCAAATTTTGTACAGCAGCAACTTTTCTTGTTTTGCCACTCACCAGCACAGGAAGCTTCTATTTCTGCTTTTCTCTCTGCAACATTTATACACAAAACTTGATTTAATTTTCTTTCCCCTCCCCCCCCCCCCCCATTTCAGCTTTAAATTAATCTCAGGCTAGAAACGCACGTGGTTTCTAGTGAGGCTTTCACAGTCTACTGATACAGATTTTCTGTCATCTAGACAATCCCTTAAAACCATATGCTTAACATTTCATGTATTCAGAGTAACAAAATGGAGTATGTATTTGGTGCAGAAAGGGAATTATTTGACTGATTTAAGCAGTAGAAAGAATTGTCACGTTCAGATGCCTTACTCATGCATATAATCAGAAGTCTCTCAAATTCCATACAATAAGCTAGAAACTACTTTTGAGAAAGCTGGCATCATCTTTGTGGATCACAGTTGTAAAGAACAAGTCTCAGATAGTAAATATTTTCTGGGAATCCTGCCATAAAAACTGAGCAAGAACTTTATTTTACTTAAAATATTCATAGAATTGAGCATTAAATGTTCCACAGACAAGAAATGTATAGCATAGCTGGATTCCTGCAGATCCAGCAAGCCACATTCCTTCTCCTGTAAGTAACTATGATTCTACTAATCTTGCTGAAGCTGTGCCTGCATACACTAGAAGCAATGTTTTCTTTGGATGCATTTCACCATTAAAAAAAAAAATGGCTCCTACTTGCACTGTTAAGGTTTCTACTAAGCTACCAAACATCATAAAAACGCTGTGAAACATGCCACGTAACTGTATTGGTGGAGCCAGGAGTTGGACTTGATGATCCCCATGGGTCCCTTCCAACTTGGATGACTCTATGATTCTGTGTTTCAAAGGAAAAAAAAGTTCAATACCTCACGCAGTCAAGCCTGTGTTGTTTTACCAATTTATAGACAACTAGCCACTGCATGAATAAAACAGTAATAGTACCAAGTTAATTCTCCTGTATTTTGGTCTTTAATCACCCTCCAACCCTTTATAGTGCTCAGGTATAACGAGTGATTTCAGCTAGTACAGATTTACATAAGACTCAATACATAGGAAAGTCCAATAAGAATTTTTACTTTCCTGATCGCTTCGGTCTGTTCAAAAGAAATGAATCCTTTCTCAACTGTACAACTCTTGAAATAATATTCAGATTTCCAAGAATATTTGTGCTAAACAAAGTCTAAAGATTAAGAAGGCTGAGGTCCTCAACACCTTGTTTGCATCTGCCTTTAATAGGCAGATCAGTTATCCTCAGGGCACTTTGCACCCTGATGTGGAAGTCTGGGATGCTACGTAAAATACACCTCAGTGATTCAGGTGGAGACAGTTAGAGAGATCCTCCTCCATCTGGACTGTCACAAGTCCATGGAACCAGACAGGATCCATCCTAAGGTGCTGAGGGAGCAGGCAGGGGTGATTGCCAAGCCACTCTCAACCATCTACCAGTGCTCCTGGTTATCTGGAGAGGTCCCAGAGGACTGGAGGCTTGCCGATGTGACTCCCGTCTACATGAAGGGCCATAAGGATGATCTGAGAAACTACAGGCCTGTTAGCCTGACCTCGGTACCAGGGAAAGTTATGGTGCAAATCATCTTGGGTGAGATCACACGGCACGTGCGTGACATCAGGCCTAGCCAGCATAGGTTCATGAAGGGCAGATCGTGCTTGACCAACCTCATCTCCTTCTACAACTGGGTAACCAGGCTGGTAGACAAGGGAAAGGCTGTTGATGTAGTCTTCCTAGACTTCAGCAAAGCCTTTGACACGGTCTCTCACAGTATCCTCCTGGGGAAACTGGCTGCCCATGGCCTGGACAGGTATACCCTTCTTTGGGTAAAGAACTGGCTAGAGGGCTGTGCCCAACGGGTAGTGGTTAATGGAGTTAAGTTCAGCTGGCAACCCGTTACAAGTGGTGACCCCCAGTGGTCAGTACTGGAGCCCATCTTGTTTAATATCTTTACTGATGACCTAGATGAGGGGATTGAGTGTACCCTCAGTAAGTCTGCAGATGGCACCAAGTTGGGAGGTGGTGTCGATCTGCCTGAGGGTAGGGAGGCCATTCAGAGGGATCTGGATAAGCTGGATCACTGGGCTGAGGTGAATGGGATGAGGTTCAACAAGGCCAAGTGCTGAGTCCTGCACATTGGCCACAATAACCCCATGCGGCACTATAGGCTTGGAGCTGAGTGGCTGGATGACTGTGAAGAGGAAAGGGACCTGGGGGTGTCAGTTGATGCTTGCCTGAACATGAGCCGACAGTGTGCCCAGGTGGCCAAGGCGGCCAACAGCATCCTGGCCTGTATAAGAATTAGTGCGGCCAGCAGGAGCAGAGAGGTAATCACTGTCCTGTATTCAGCACTGGTGAGGCTGCACCTTGAGTACTGCGTTCAGTTTTGGGCCCCTCACTACAAAAAAGACACTGAGGCCCTGGAATCTGTCCAGAGAAGGGCAACGAAGCTGTTGAGGGGTCTGGAGCACAAGTCTTATGAGGAACGGCTCAGGGAGCTGGGATTGTTTAGTCTGGAGAAGAGGAGGCTCGGGGGAGACCTCACTGCACTCTACAACTTCCTGAAGGGAGGCTGTGATGAGGAGGGGCTTGGCCTCTTCTCCCAGGCAACAAACAGGACCTGAGGAAATGGCCACAAGTTGTACCAGAGGAGATTTAGATTAGACATAAGGAAAAACTTTTTCTCTCAGCGAGTGGTCAGGCACTGGAATGGCCTGCCCAGGGAGGTGGTGGAGTCACCGCCCCTGGCAGTGTTCAAGAGGTGGCTGGATGAGGAGCTATGAGATCTGGTTTAGTGGCTTGTGGTAGCAATGGCAATGGGAGGATGATTGGACTAGATAATCTTGTAGGTCCTTTCCAACCTTGTGATTCTATGATTCTATGATTTTTCTGACTGCTGTAATTTCTAAAGATATTAACAGATCCTTGAGCAATCTTAGCAACTTCTTATAAGCTGGTAATAAATAAAAACTTCCTAGCACACATGAAAACCCTAAGCGTTACCTGACTTTCAGAAAAGATGCTTATAAAATCTGTCAATACTTTCACTTGAGCAAACAGCATAAAGCCATTCAGTGAGAACTGAGTACAGTAAATGTATCAATCAGAGCTGAGCTATGCTTGCTTCACTTGAACAACTGGCTTCAGGATAAAATCCAAGTAAGAAGAAATAGAATGGGATTGACCTCAGTGTAGGCAACAAACACTGTCACCTAGCAAGGCACAAGAAAAACATTTAGTCTTTTAAGTAATTGCATCATAAATGCCATCATAAAATTTAACTGATGTACTTGCTTGATTCTGTGATTTTTTTGGATTATGCAGCGTCCTGCTCCTTTCTAAGAAATGCATTATTTCAACCATTTTCCTTTTCAAGTACTTTACTTTTCCCATAGTCAGAATAAGGCTTGCAATGGCTTATGCTATGGTTATCCCAGAGCAGTGTGGCCATTGCAGAAACCAACCATTTGCTTAGTGCTGGTGATCTCACAACCTTGCAATATCCAACCTCACAGTATTTTACTCTTTACGAATTCACTTCAGTTGTGGGAAGGGAGGACCCTACTGACCGCCAGCTCTTCAGCTACACCCTGAAGGTGGTACCAGGGTACTCTTTTCTGAGACAGAAAGCAAAAAAAAATACTTTTAAAGTAGTCTGACAAACCGTTTATGTACAGTTTTCCACAGAAAGAAACAGTATTTTGTTTTCACAAAAACTAGATAATGATTGTAGCAAAAATTTTCTACCATTTTGCTTTCCAAAACTAAAGGACATACCTTGCCTTTGAATGTATGTATGGCTGCTCTACTGAGTTCAGTAAAAGATACATCTATATGACTGTACAGCGAATGTGATCTTTGAAGTCACGTATAAATTGTGATTTCATTTCATGTGACACTTATGTCCCCCAGAGGTATATGCATGCACTGCCAGCTGCCAACATCCTGCACAATTACATTTCTATGGACTTAAAAGCCCCATGCCAAAAGCTTAAGCTTACACAGAAGACTATGAGTAGAGCAGTTGTGCTTGGGCTATGATCACAGAATCATAGAATCATCAAGGTTGGAAAAAACTCAAAGATAATCTTGTCCTAATGCCAACCCATCCCCACCATGCCCACTGACCACATCCCTCAGTGCCACATCCACACGGTTCTGGAACACCTGCAGGGACAGTGACTCCACCACCTCCCTGGGCAGCCTGTGCCACTGCAGCACCGCTCTTGCTTAGAAGAAACTTTTCCTAATATCCAACCTGAGCCCTCCCTGGTGAAACTTCAGGCCATTCCCTCTATTCCTGTTGGTGTTACCTGGGAGATGAAGCTGACCCCATGCTCACCGCAATCTCCTTTCAGGTCACTGTAGAGAGAGATAAGGTCTCCCCTGAGCCTTTTCTTCTCCAGACTGAACATCCTCAGTTCCCTCAGCTGCTCTCCCATTAATACTTGTATCCAGACCCCTCACACCCCCAGATCCTTTTCCTTCACTCAGCTTTTCCAGCTGCTGTGCCCCAAGCCTGTAGTGATGCATGGGGCTGTTGTGACCAAAGTGCAGGTGCCAGCACTTGGTCTTGTTAAAGCCCATACAACTGGCCTCAGCCCATTGATCCAGCCTGCCCAGATCCCTCGGTAGGGCCTTCCTACCCTCAACTTCCTCCCAACTTGCTGTCATTTGCTATAACAATCAGAACCGAAAAGAAGTTTAATAAAAAAATACTCTGAACCTTTTTCACATGACTTCTCTAAAAATTGGTTTTGATCTCTTCTTTCCCAGATCTAGGTTGGTTTCTTGAAATGTGCTGTAATGAGGTAAAAACTCACCGACAAGTGCAAGCACACCAGCCAGATCCTAGTTCCCTAGAAAGACCTTTAAAATTAATCGATTTGGCAAAGGACGGATTTCTTGTCTCCAGAAAACAAGCACAGCAGTGCTATTTTCAGACTGGCTGCACTACAGAGCTAGCTCTAATGGACGATCTGCAATTACTGATCCATCTCTCCGTGGAGCTACTATTTCGGTTGCTCTCAGCCCCGCGAAACTGCTGATGCTCCCACACCGCTCTTCGGAGCCATTTCCGTTTCTGCTGATAGTACAGACTGTGCTGAGGTAAAGTCACCGCTGCGGGCACTGCTAGCGGCCCCAGTGGCGCTTCCCCTGTCACGCTAAGTACTTCTTTTATCCTCTAACTGGCATTACCAGCGTCCTGAATGGAACTGAGGTGACGGCGGGGCTGACGCCGGCTGCCCACCCCCCATCACTCCGCCTCCTCCCGGAGTCCCGGCGCACCCCCACACCCCTCCGCCTCCATTTCCCAGAGTGCGGCGCGGAGCGGGGCAGGAAGTCCCGTGCTCCTGAGTCAGGGGAGGCGGGCGCGGCGCTGCTATGGCGCTGGAGACCCTGTCCCCGGAGTGGGAGTTCGACCGCCTCGACGACGGCTCGCAGAGTGAGCGCGCGGGAGGCGGAAGGGCCGGGCTGGGGGCAGGGCGGGCGCGTGTGCGTGAGGGCGGAATGGGACTGCAAGGAGCGGGCTAAGGAGACCCCCGCCAGCCCCTATCGCTAGAGACGGGCAGTGAGGAAGAGGAGGAAGCAGCCGTGGGAGCTGAGCGGGGCCGGCCCCCTCCCTGTTCCTGCCCTCTTCTCGCCGCGCTCAGATCGGGCCCTGCCCCGTGCTCGCCTCAGTGGCTGTCGGGGGGTGTTTGGGTTGGGGGGGCTGCTGCGAGCTTTGCTCGTGCCCCCAGCGCGGCGGGGACCGCTGTCTTCGGCCCCTCCCGGCCACCCCTGGGGGCCCACGTGCGTGTGCAGCATCCCCCGGGCAGGCTGAAGTAGCGTGTTGAGATCAGTGCATTGTATGTGGTTTCTGCCGATAAAGGCTGTTCTGCATGGAGCTGGGTGTTCTCTTTCTGTTTCACCTTTAGAAAATAGATATGTGAGACCTTGTGGTGCTGAGCTGTGTCAGTGGGTCTGTGTGCCCCATTGAAATCCCTGTGTTCTTTGCCTGTGGAGCTGACCTACTTCCTAAACAGAGAAGGCGTATGGCAGTCACACTGGAATATATGCTGTATGTTGAACTCTGCCAAATTAATGACACCAGGTGTTGCTGTGAAAATGTGTCACTTGTGGACCAGCTGTTTCACATGCAGCGTTACCTCAAAATGGTGCCATTAATAATTATTCATTATTCTGTCTTTTTGGTAGAAACTGAAGCTTTCCTGAGCTGAGGTCTTCGGCAGCTCTCAAACCATGGAATACAAAGTGTGATTTCTGCTCAGAATATCGGGTCTCTTGTGAGACTTGATCATGACATTACATGTGGCCAGGAGAACATCACCCAGCATCCTCTCAGTATCAAAAGGGAGGCTGTAAAAAGGAAGATGACAGACTATTTACTGGGGTCTGCTGTGATAGGACAAGGGGAAATGGTTTCAAACTTGAAGAAGGATTTGAACTGGTTATATGGAAGAAGTTTTTTTACAGTAGGGGTAGTGAAGCACAGAGGAAATAGGATACTGTGGAAGTCCAGTTTGCATTTTTTCCCCAGGTATTTATTGACATTGCACTTGCAAATCCCTCTGTCACAGTGGATTGCCTGAGTTTATGGAAGAAGATTAGATGAACTTGGAGGTTTTGTGCTGCTAAGTATATCCTCATGCTGTTCCAGTTCTAAGGCTTTCATTTTATCACCTGAGGAGAAACTAAATCGAACTTCATTGCAAACAAATATGTTTTGTGAAGCAGGTTTGTAGCTTAGAAGAAAAAGAAAATATCTGTGATTTCTTTTTCTTTTTGCATGCAATCCAGTTTGTTTAGAGGAAAAAAAAAATATTCCCCCCAGCTTGAAGCTGTTTTAATCAGTTCAAGCCTACCTGTATCTGTTTTGCTAATAGCTTTTACTCTCGTGTCTGCTTTAGAGAAAAGATGATAAATTATTCACACCTGCCTTTTATTTTTTGTATAGAACCAGTACAAGGTGACACATCGATGTTTGGCAACACTTGGCAATACCTCATATCAGCTCTGCAGAGCTATAATGTGTTTTAAGTGCGTCCTTTGGCTGCTGGAAATGATGGAGATGACAGTTTGTGGGTCTTTAGGAGAGTGCTGCTGCTGTGAGATTTTTTGAGATGTGCTGCCTGTTCAGTTGAGGGAATTGATTTGAGCAGCAGTGCCTGTTTCTTATTCTTCTATGACCTTTTTTTTTTTTTTTTTTTCAGTTGTTCCTATACAGTCCCAATACCTCTTTCAGTATTTTTTCTGCACTTAGCTTTGCCTTTTGTGTGGAGAGAGAAGGAACAGGAGGGAATACCATAGCATGTTTCAAGAATTTAAGTTTCCATGCTCTACAGCATCTTCTGACAGTAAAGTACTGCAGCTACCAGGATGGCAGGTTAAGCTCTGTTCTGCAGGGCTCTGTGTCCGTTGGAGTTCTGCTTTAGTGCATCAGGGCTTCAAGAAGATGTGCTGGAAGTGATTTGGAAGGCAAGGTGAATTGGTGGAATAGAAAACTGTGACGATACAACACAAGGGCTGCAAATCAGTGTCTGAAGTGCATACTGCTGATAAAAGAGTGTTTTGTTCACTTGCTGATTATCTGTTTGCATGAAATTCAGTCTTCTTGTTTTGGTGATGTTTGTGAACCATCAAGACAGGCAGAACCCAACAGCACTAATGCGGAATTTAGTGTGGGATGGCTCACTGTGCATCTTGGATAGGCTTTGCAGTTGCATTGCTGCTGGTTTCAAAGTAGGAGCTTTGCATTAGTTGAGGAGAATTTGTTCCATTTCTCCTCAGTCTCAGCTCCCCATCGCATAGTCCCTCTCTTCTTTGACTCTTCATTTGCCTTTTTCATTCTCCCCTTACTTGGCTGGGGCGCTTCTCCAGGCACATTTCCTCTTCCTCCAAAATACTTCTGTAGGATAATTGATTCGGCAAAACTGGTTGACTGAAGTAGTCACCAGCTACCATTTGTCTCAGTTATTGACAGCTTAGATGAGTAGGAGGTTGAACCTGCAAAATAAAAAGATTTTTTAGCTTTTGTCAAAGCCTACTTGCTAGAATGCAAAAAGGGCATGTATACTGCTACGTAAGCTAAAAAGATTGCTGTCTGCAGAGCTGTCTTCGTGTTTTGGCAGAGTTCAGTTAGTTGAATAACTTATGTTCTTTGGTTTATTTTAAAGGTAATCCTATTTTCAACAAAAAGATTGTAAGCTATTAGATGTGCAGACAAGTCAAGGGGAGGACACTTCAGTCATCAGATGAGAAAGGATTGTAGTTCTTTACTAAGCATGGAAGTCCTGAGCTGCGATCACTCTTTCCATGGTTCAGATTGTGCAACTAAGTCAGTGATTGTGTATTTCTTTTTTGTGTGTGTGCTTCAGTGTAGGAAGAAAAAATATCAGGATAGAGTGAATGAAACTTCTCTGGATCAGTTGTCTTTAGACTTGGTGTACTAATTCATACTGGTACTCTTGCGATTTTTCCAGCTGAATATTTCCTTTTGAAATAAGAACCTACTTGAACTAATGGTGACAGAACAGCTGTGCATTTCCATGTTCAGATGCTAAGCAGAAGAAAAATTCTGCTGGAAAGTTGTGAGTTCTAATGTGGTGGGATTGATTGAAAACCATCAGCTTCCAGAATAATGCCCAAATGACTTACTGAGAGGTAATAGGGAGAGAGCAGAAGACAGATTGCTTCTCATACAACTTCTACTCTGACCAAAATGATAAGACCCAGTGCCTCAAATGTCTGATATCATTGTCTGTGGCCTGGCTCTGCTGATGGGTAGAATCATCTGCCGCGCTGCAATGTGATCAGTCAGTTCTTTGCTCTGCAGCTTGGTGTGGTAGTTAGGTTTGTTAAGATCTTAGTTTGACAATAAATGTACACTTCAAAAATAATTTTTAATAAGTCTCTTAGATGTTTGTTATTCTTTCATATTTGGGGTTTATTTGAAATGGACTCTGGGTTGGGTGATTGGTTTTAAACAAATAAGAACTTTGTATTACAAAGATGCAGTTGTTTCAAGAAGAAAATGCTGCACCAAGGTTCAGAATGTAGTACTACTAGCTAAATAGCAACCGATTAAAACATTAATGAACTTTGGGATATTGGAATTTACTGAGTATTTTATGTAACTATCAATGTTTTGAATTCTCAGAAATCCATGCTGAAGTGCAGTTGAAGAATTATGGAAAATTTCTTGAGGAGTATGCATCTCAGCTGAAGAGAATTGAAGATGCTTTGGATGACTCTGTTGGAGATGTTTGGGACTTCAGTCTTGATCCTATTGCTTTAAAGGTCTTCATATATTTAGTGCATGTTGAAATTGTTATTTTCCTCATTCTTTCTTCCTTCCAAACCTGAGAAGTGAAAACTTCTTGCCTTTGTGCTTTTAGTATGTAGACATTTGTGTTTGAAAAGCCTATGTGTTACTGTTATAATTTTTCTTCTTCCAGAAGTGTTTTATTCTTGGTCATAAGTTTTCTGTCCTCTGTAGAGCATGAATATTTTTCATCACTGAGCTTGGACATAAAAGCGGGGAGTACTTTTAAACGTTGTTACCATATGGAACTTGCGTGTGTGGAAGATGTAGTCTCAGTCAGTCCTCCGTCTATTCAGATTACATGTGGGGTCTCTACAGTGCTGAGTGTGTGTGAACTTGTCAGCTGTGAGACTGACTTCAGTACAGGATCTCAAGTGCCTGCATGTAGATACGCACAATGCTTCCTGTTTCCTGCAGTTGGAATTCTTAATTTTCCTTAGGTTCCTGGAGTTGTTTTTTACTGTGTGCATCATAACGGCTATGTTTTTGCATTCCAAGTTTTGTGAGTAAATTGATGTAAATCCTATATAGTGTAGCTGGATTATTTCCCTTAATGCATAAATGTGCGAAGAGAAGGTTTCTTGCAGCGCAGGTTGCTGGTGATGTGCCATTATCGGCTCTTATTACTGACTTTACTTGAGATTGAACTGTATAAAAAGTTATACTACTTGCCTAGTTGCTTAAATGTGGTTTTGACAAGTGCTTTCTAAAGCTTTTGTTTGTTTTAATCAATTCTAGCTTTTGCCATATGAGCAGTCCTCTCTGCTGGAGCTCATAAAGACAGAGAACAAGGTAATTGCTTTATGATCAAAAGAAGAGGAGGGAAGACAAAAGTTGTTTTAGCTGATCGAGTTGATCCATTTTAAACATGAAAATGCTCTGTAAGATTTTTATTTGCTGTAGTTCTGTGTTGGTAATCTGTTTTTTTTGTTTTTTTTTTCCTGAGTCTAGGTTCTAAACAAAGTAATAACTGTGTATGCTGCCCTTTGCTGTGAAATCAAGAAGTTAAAATATGAGGTAAGTTTGGCTTTAATTATGTGTATGAAAGATTGACAAACTGATAAAGGTTTATTATTTTGCAATAAACAAGATAATTATATACTGTCTAAATAGTTTCTGTAGCATGGTCACTTATTTATTAAAAGACAAATTTATGTTTCTGTTGATAGGCAGAAACGAAATTTTATAATGGCCTCTTGTTTTATGGAGAAGGAGGTAAGTAGCTCCCTTTACTGGAGAAGTTTGTAGTTTTACTTTATTGCTTCCAATTGTATTAAATGCTTCAGGAAGTCTGTTTTTATATTATAGATGCATGCTTTCACTGTATCATTAAATTAGAAATACAAAATAATGGACTTTGTGCTTAATAGAGCTGGCATTAGGAATTTATAAATGAAGCCTGATTATCTGCAGTAAGTGATGTCATGCTGATGTGTTTCACCTGTAAACATGTTATCCTAAACCAACTTACTTCCTTTTAGGACTGTTTTTTGCAGGAGTTGTAGTTGGTTGTAGTAAAACCATAAGTTTACAACCTGACTTTAGTAAAACAATGAAACTTAATAATTCCTTTGACCAAATCCTGCATGCTTTACTCTTGGGATCATAGTTGGTTCAGGAGAAACCATGATCTTGCTAATGTTGTCTTCTGTGCTTCAAGCGAAGTGAATTGCTCATACCGCTACTTAAATGATGACGTAATCCAGGGACAAAAGTGTTTGAAAGACATTTCAGTTGCCAAGCCTTGCATTTTGTCATAGAGTTTCACTGGTAACTCATCCAAAGGTCTTAAGCTTCTATCTTATAGTGGAGAGTAAGCACTTATCTTTGTCCTGAGGA
This sequence comes from Alectoris magna, assembly GCA_030625065.1. Lineage (NCBI taxonomy): Eukaryota > Metazoa > Chordata > Aves > Galliformes > Phasianidae > Alectoris > Alectoris magna. The sequence continues at coordinate 144,156,473 of CM060560.1, forward strand.
CTCAAGTGTATTTCTGAGATAGGGGTGTCCCCTGACTTTGTTTTCTGTTTCATAAATGTGAGACGAAGGAAGGTATGCTCCATTCAGAGTAGCACTGTAAAACAGCTCTTTTTGAAGCTTTTTGAGAGCCTTGATTGTGACAGCAGTATTGGGGAATGTGAAATCTTGGGAGACAGCAACTGTTTAAGATTCTTCTAAGTGCTGCATAAGATGCCTGTTGAGGTTCAGTTAAGGAATGTCAAAAAGAACACCATGCCTTTTAATATCTGAAAAGAAAGTGCTCTGCTGTCATAATGATAGTAGGGGGTCCCTCAAAACTTCTTCACATCTCCAGCATGAGAAAAGTCATACTGTGCCAGATTAGTATATTAAAACAGCAGTTTGTTCCTACTTGTGTGTTCTACAACAAATGCTTGAGAATGGGAGAAACTGAGAGGTTGACCTTCTGTGGGTTGGTTGGGGGAGCAGGAATAAAGTTCTCAACTTCCAGATGTCACCTCGTAGAGTGTGCTTTGGTAACAACTACCTTGCTTACTAAGAACAGCTAGTAAAACTGCAGCCTCAAGGATGGCTGAAATTGAATGGAATTCTAAAGGAATATTTTTATGAAGACCAGAAACTTTAAACTAAGTATTATTTAGAAGTTTCCTTGTACAGGTTGAAAGATCACTCTAAACAGGAGACTGCTTTTCTTTAACGCTGTTGTTTGATTTTTGGGGGTGAACTTGCAAGCTATTTTTTCCATAGTGGCCCAATAGAAAAATCTCAAATCTAGAACATTAAACTATCATCACCTTAAAAAGACTGTCAGGTAGTACTACAACTATTGCAGCTGTCCAAAAGAATTTGACATGTTGACATGATTGCTGCATCTCATAGTATCTGATTAGTGTACTTTGTCACACATGTAGTGCTTTGGACCTAAGGTGAGAGTCAGTTGTTTTATGCTGGATAGCATATAGGAAAAAAAAATCAATTTATTGACAAAGTTGTATGCTACACAGGTTTTCTGTTGATTTATGATATAATACGTTCTTTCAGCTAATAACTGTACCAGCACATGTTCCTTGCAATGTAAATACCTTGCTTTTACAATCTTCTTTTAGTGGAAGCTTTGATATGAAGTTATGTAAGATATATCCTTTAAGGAATTAAGTTTTGTAATTATTTTCTTACGGGTGATGGAAACTTTTTTTCCTGCTTCATGCGTAACTTAAAAGCAATCTAATTCTATTGGGAAAGGAACTTAAAAAATAATACTACCTTAGGAAGCAAAATTAAAAGCTTTTAAAGTTCCACCAGTAGGCTTGTAGGTGCGCACTGAATTTGTACGACAAACATATATGATTTGGAGGGTGAGCTCCAGAGTGTAATGAATAGCTCTAACGCAGCCTTTTTGAAGTAGTGACAGTTCTTTGTCTTTGAAGCTACAGATTCCAGTATGGTGGAAGGAGATTGTCAAATACAGATGGGAAGATTTGTTTCCTTCTTGCAGGTAGAGTATCTTGATTTTTGTCAGCAATTATAATATTAATTTTATTTAAAAGCGGATTGAGAAGTCTTCAGTATCCTGCCTGCATCTTGCTGAAAGGCACTGCAGTCATTTGGTACTGTCATTATGTTTTTCCTGCTCATCTGTTGCTACCACAGTTCGCTTAGAACGCAGCTGTTTAACTTGGTTTGGTCATCTACTCATATTAGCTTTTTTTTGTTTACACTAGTCTAAAACTCTGGAAGACTAGTGAGAGGGTAGGTTATGATTTGTGTCATCTTTGTTAGAGGAAATTGGAGTACCTTAAGCAAATTTCAGTAAGTATAAATTGGGTTTGTTCCATCTGATAGTAAGGTCAAGGATTTCTATTCTTACAGTTTTGATTAGCAAGTTTTCATTGAGAATTGGACATGAATTAATGGTTCATACGCTGTTGTGTAGCTGTTCGGAGGCAAAATTAAAGTATGTACCAGGGAAGAAAAATTTTTTGTGCCACACTCAAGCTTTCAGGGAAGAACATTCATTTTGAATGCAGTTCGGTTGCTATGAGTATACTTTGCATGAAAACAAGATCTCTGTTTCTTCTGGTGATTTCCTGTGAGCTTAGATTTCAGTCTACTTTGGAATTTCTTTTTCTTTATTATAACTTAAGTGACTTATTCCATAAATGTATTTTTATTCAGTATTTCTTGTAATAAAGTATATGTTAAAGTGGAGAAGATACAGGAAACTCTTAGAATGCTTAAATGAATTGTTGTTAAAATTCCTTTTCTTGCTCTATCATGGCGATGCTTATTTACTGAGTCATTAATAGGTTGAACGCCGTAGGAAGTTGCTTCTCAAACTCTTCCTGTGCCCAAGTGCAGTTAGTTGTTACGATGTCTTTTGTTGTTTTTGTTTTTCCCTATCTTTTCCTTCTTGATTGTTTTTTCCGTATCTTTTTTGCCTTACTAACATGGTCAGTTTCTTCTTTCAAACTGTTTCTTACTGAGGTGATGTTTGTGAGATCTGTTGGAGGTTCTGAGATGGGGCTGCTGTACACAGTGGATTTTTTTTCTAGACTTTTTTTTCTCCCTGTTAGGATTTTCTGAGATGAAAGTTGAGGGCAAAGTAATTGGAAGTCTAGATATCTTCAGCATAAGTGAAATGCAAAATGCGTAAGTACACAGGTTATATCCTGTTGTGTAGCATTTCCACTATAAACACACTCAAATACAGCAGTCTTACTTGTGACCCCACTTTGTGTATGTCCTACCATGGCTTGTTGAGTGTTGAACATGGAAAGCAGGCAGACGCGGGACATTGTCCCAAAGGGAAGTTTACCATACTGACTGTTGGTTTGGATAAAGCTATGAGGAAAACTTCTTTTTTTTTTTTTTGAGTCTTTTTCAACTGTTATGTTGTTCTGAAACCACTCATCAGTAACTCACATATACCCGTTGACTGGAAAATGCTATTGAGGATAATGTTACCAACTTTTTCCTGAGGGCAGTGTAAAATCATGAACAAAAACTACAAAAGATATTGAGTGTTCCCACAGAGTTAAGATCTACTTACTGGTTTACGGGCACTTAAGAGTTAAATATTCTCTGTACATCAATATACCTTTGTTTACAACTAAAATTTGCTATGTAAAAATATTTAAATAAATTATCAAATTAATGCTGTGAAACGCTATTAGGTAGTGTTGATCTTGCAGAAGATTGTATTTGAAGAGCCCTGACAAACTGACAGTTGTCTGTTTTAGGTAGCTGATAAAATGCTGTTAAGTTGGACCGCTGCCTGGAAATTTTAAAGAGGCAGCTGGTGCACCTTCCTAAGGAAACGTGATCTCAGTTGTCTGTTATGTCTCTTTTGAAGTCTGTTGGCTAGTTTCAGCTGCATTTGATAGAGCAATACAAGTATAAGAAGTAAAGACACTTTCATGTTTTATGGAAACTGGTGACTAATAGAAGGCAGAAACCCAAATAAGATCTATTTTTGATGGAGAGAAAGACAGAATTCAGCTGTTAGCCCGTCTTCTGGCAAGAACAGCAGGCTGGCTGCTAGCCTGCGTGGGCTGATTTACTTGGGAGCCATCTGTGTGCTGACTGGCCGGACTCATCCTATGCAAGCTTCTCCCTGATTGGATTACAGGATGAATTAATAAGCAAATACTATGTGTGGTTAAGGGAAACTCAGATTCATTTACCCCATTTCTCAAGGAGCACCTTGTTAAAATCCATTGTAGAAATTCAGATTTTTTTATGATCGGAGTTGATCTCTTTTTAGTCATCTTTTACTATATAACTGAGCTCAAGTTCTGCTTTGCTCGAGCATGCCTCTCAAAGGCAGTATTCTTTTATTTTTATTTTTTTCTTGGGAGACAGCATTCTGTGGCTGGTTACTGTTATAGTACACATGGGCTCCTCCTCTTTGTTAATTTCTAATTTGAATTTGTCTGTTACCAGCTTCTAGAGAGTGACTCTTGAATCTAGTGGGAAAAGGCACAACCTTTGCTTTCAGGAATATGTGGATATTCCCTCCACGGGTACCTGGACACTGTTGTTAAGTCTCTTCTCAGTGTCTCTAAGAAGCTGAACTTTTGAAAATTTTACAGCAAGATATTTAAAGCACATTGAACTCCTGAGGGGTGATTCTTTTCCATACCTTCTCAAAGACCCAGTAAGCTTTTTAAGTGTGGCCCTGAGCATCAAATATGATATTTCAGTATCAGTATCTAGCTTGTGAAAACAAGCTAGATGCGAGTGTTTTCTTTAATCATCTTTTCTCTGTCTAAAAGTGCACATTGGTACTTCAGTATTTCAAGATGCACTGGGAGCTTTGTACAGTAACCTCTTGACTTAAACCCAAATCCTTTTTCAGACCTGTTAATTACTAGGATAATATTTCCCATCCTGTCATAGGTCTGTCCACTGACTTGGATTAGGGCTGTAGTTGCAACTTAGGCTTTAGTGGTTTATGTTTTATATTTTGTCAGTAATAACGTTATGCGTAAGAAGAGGCTATGTATGTACGTGCTTTTTATTTTCTTGTATTTCAGGAGCTGTCTTGCTTTGTTACCCGATGTTATGAAGTGGTGGTGAATGTAGTGCATCAATTGGCTGTTCTCTACACCAGCAACAAGTAATTATTCCCTGAGATGCTGTATCACTTTTTATGCAGTTGAAAAATGTGCATGATATAAATGTTCTGCCTAAGGCTTGATTAATTTTTGGAATATTATTGTCTGGAGATATGGAGGATGCTTTCTTGCATGAATTTGGGCTTCATTACCCAATTTGAAAGTTTATTTTCAGAAAAATTGGAGCTTTTATTAAATGAGATGCAAGCATTGTGTTTTTTTTTTTTCTTTTAGATAGACTGATGCTTCTCAGGGTCTTGCTGTTCAAGAGATCCTCTTGCTATTCTTCCAGTCTCCCTCCAAGAGATTCTTTCTTTTGACTGCTATAGTAGATATCAGCAGCATCCAAAGCTTAAGAATCAGATCACTTTCACAATCCAGTGTTTAAATATTTGGTTTTCTTAAACTTGGTGGTGGAACTGATGCTGGTGAACAAATTACTGTCGCTTGCCATGTGACTTTATGCCTTTGTGCATGCAGTGATGTTTTGGCATGACTGAGAGAGCCCCGAGTAAGCTGCACAAATGAATCAGTGGTATCTATGAGATCACTGTTTTATTCTTTAGTATTCAACATTAATTATAATCTTTAGATAAAAGATACTACGGATGAGATCGCTGGCTGTTTTGATGTTGCCAGTCATGGTATATATTCCTCACAGAACAATCATGGTTTTAACACATGATGTTGAGCTTAGTGAGGGTTGTTGTGCTTAGTTCCTCTGCTCAAAGGAGGGATGAGCCCTGAGTCAAATTGTTGAGTTTAGCTCTAAAGATGAAGAGCCCTGCTGTTCTCTTTCTTTTTTCTCCCCACATAGATTAATTCTCAGTTTTATTGGTTGTTTTCATTTTTGTCTTATGCTGCAGCGCAAGATAGACTTTCTGTGTGGTGCTGAGTGAGAAAAGCTGGATGTGTAGCTTAGTTGAATGTGTGAAGTGACTTGGTACTTTTGAGCCCCAGGACTGTGCCAAGACTACTTGTTAGCATAAGTGACTTGGGAATTGTTGCTAGTACATGTGCACTGGATTCAATCAGTGGTTTAAACCAGTTACATGCCTTACATTCAAAACTGCATTACCAAATTTGATCATAGCACACGTTTCACATATGCTTTAATCGTATTTGGAGGCTTATCTTATTTTCTGAGTTTACTGTGTAAGTGAAGAAACATACCCCAAGAGACAAAAAAAAAAAACCATGCTCTGGTACAGAGGTGGTAAATATTCTCTGTTCTAAGGAGTGGAAATATGTTAAAATACTTGTTTTTCTACAGGAATGCGCCTAAAATTATAGAGACGTCAGGAGTTCATTTTCAGGTGGGAGTAACTTTGTGCCTTTTTGCTTATGCTTTTTTTTTTTTTTTTTTTTCGGTTAATGTATTTGTCTTAACCCTGAGAAAAGTAGCAAGAAAGTGACATTTGAGTACAACTTTCAATCTGGAGTCACCTTTACAGATTGTATTTACTTAATCACCTTTTTCTGGCATTTACATGGAAAGGGCTGCTACTTTGTGCCTGTCAGACTCTGGCTTTCCTAGCTGAAAAGTGTTTGCATGCTTTGTTACTGTGTGTAATATGTGCTTCTGCTTTTAGCTAGTTTTGCGAATCCTATCTTCAGTAGGAGGTCGGTGAACCTGAGGGGTGCTTGCATGCAAACTGCTTTTCCTTGTTTGCCATTACAGCTAACGCTAAATATTTAAGCAACGATGCCTCGTTGGCTTGTAATGTATTGAAAAGAACTGATATTTAGTATGCAGTGCAGCACATGCAGTAAGCAACTCATTTTCTTATTTTTTAAACAGGCAATGTACGAGCATCTGGGAGAACTACTGACAGTCTTAATCACTCTGGATGAAATAATTGACAATCACGCCACTCTAAAAGATCACTGGACAATGTACAAGAGGTGTGTCTCTGAAGGTGTGACAAATACTCTCATGGTGTAAAAGATAAAAAAGCATGTGCGTGTGCCTTCTTCCAAAAAAGTTAGTTTGGGGACATGGAATTATTTAGCCTCGAGCATTATCCAGAAACCTCAGTAAGGAGCAGGGTGAAACTCCCGCTTTGTCCTTCCAGCAGCATAGGTAAGTTTTTAGTGCTGAATTTTACATTTGCCATTCCAGAAACTATATGTGGTAAGTATCTTGAGAAAGAATAATGGTTTGAGGGGTTTAGAATACATTTGATAAGAAATCTAATTTGACACAGAACTGACTTAAGACCATTCATATCCGTATTGATCAAAGGCAGGTAGATTTGAATAAGAACATTATCTAAAGCAAGAAGTAAAGAATCATCTATTATGTAGGTTGTTAAATTAGTGGAAAAAGAACAGTTTCAATGAAAACCTCGATAGATTGTAGTTGTTTAAACGCAAGAAGCTTAAAAAGACTTGGTTGGTTTTTTTTTTTTAGTAATAATTTTGGAGTTGATGCTGGGCAGAGATGCAGGCAATTAAAACCTGTTCCACAGAACAGTGATATTCGAATATTGTAGGATACGATAAACTGTCAGTACATCTTTAAATTCTTGTTATGTCTACTCCTTACAGGCTGCTAAAATCTGTCCATCACAACCCTTCCAAGTTTGGGATTCAAGAAGATAAACTGAAGCCATTTGAAAAGTTGCTGTTGAAACTGGAATGCCAGTTACTTGATGGCATGATATTTCAGGTAACAAGATTTATGTTCTCCAGTGTGATAGAGAAAACTGATACTAAAGCATAGCTTTTAACGGGATATCGTGCTTCTGTGTGTATTTTCTTTTTCGTGTATGTGTGTGTTTTTGTTGTTGTTTGGTTGGCTTGGTTTGTTCCAGATAGTGGATCTATTGTGAGACCCTTCCTTCTGCTTCTCTTGCGCTAGAACTGTGCCAGGCTTTGAATGGTAGCAGTTAATGCTTGCTGTTGTGTAGAATGAAAGAAACACAGAAAACTTGGCATTAGGACAGTTTATTCTCAGGGACATTCTTCTTTCATCCAGAATTTTTCATAGTAGTCAGGCTTATATAGTGTAGGTCCACTGAATTCCAGTTACAGTTAAACTGCTAAATGATAAAACATGATTTGTTCTTTTCTTTCAAAGGACGCTGCTGCTAACTATGTGGTTTTTTTCATCTTGACTTAATGTAATGTTGCATTAACACAAAAGCTTCATTGTAGGTTTTATTTCTGTTATTCATTCATTTCCCCTCCTGTCCTGCCAACACCCTTCCTAACAAAAATACGTGACAAATTTCTCAAATAAAATCCTATTGAAGATCATAATAACAGTTATATAAACAATCTAAAACCTTAAAAAAAAAAAAGCATATTTTTGCATTTTGGTTATTGTGTGGTTATGAGTATTTTCATGCTACAAGATCGCAATCCACATCATACATATGGCGATCTTGTTTAGGTAATGGACATTAGTAAATGTTACTATAAATGCGTATCTGGTTTCTTTAAAAATGCCCCGTGACAGAAATATTAAATCATTATGTTTTGTTTTTTTTTTTAAATGCTGGGTGTAAGAGAGGTTTTTAATGTTTTCTATGTGGTTTAGTATACAAAATAATTTAAACATGTATAAAAATCCACGTGAAGTTTAAGGTTGTAACTTCAAATAAGCACCATATGACATATAGCAACAAACCCTTGCATAATTTTTCTCTTGCAGATTTTTTTTTCTTTGAGGTCTGAAATTCATGGCGAATAACTTTATTTTTTTTTCTATAGGCCTGCATAGAACAGCAGTTTGATTCCATAAATGGTGGAGTATCTGTGTCAAAGAATAGCACGTTTGCTGAAGAATTTGCTCATATTCTTCGCACAGCCTTTGCAAATGTTGAAGCCAAACTTGGTAATGCAAGCTGATGTTTCTCCTGCCAGGTTCGCTGTTTCTAAATGTGTGAGTACACTTCTAAAAGGACTGTCTTTTTTTGTGTGTGTTTCTGCAGGTGAACCTTCAGAAATTGACCAGAGGGATAAATATGTAGGCATCTGCGGCCTCTTTGTACTGCATTTTCAGATTTTTCGAACCATAGACAAGAAATTTTACAAGTCATTGTTGGATGTCTGCAAAAAGGTGAGTGCTTTGCTCTTTTTGTTAATAATTAAGAGGAAAGGAAAAGTCTGTATGAATGAAGTGGTTAATTTTCTTGGCTGTGTAATGTGCTTAAGACTTGGGAACAGAAAGAACACACAATTTACCAAAACGAGTCAGGGAACAGACTTAAATCTTTTTGCCTTTTTACAATATCCTCCCCCTCTCTCCCTTGTTTTAAAAGACGGTCTAAAACCTCTGCACTCACTTTGTGTTTTATACTTAGTAAGCAGTAATGTAAAATAGCTTGAAATTACCATTAAAATGTTTATTCTCAAGTTTAATATGACAGTGAGGACAAACAGTTGTTGGTTGAAGTGTGAATGTTGTGAGACTGAATAAATGCTTTGGGATTTGGCTTGGTGGTAGACATGTTTTGAAAGCCCTCTAAGTTAAAGGTGATCAGTGCTTTTTCATTTTGGCCTGGTATTAAGAAATGGTTAAATTCTGTAACACTAGAGGAAACACTGAGAGTGGTAACAGCTTTGCTTGTAATGTCTTTACTGGACTTTTAGGGGAGAATGTTTTTGAGGACTTTTTAAAATATGATCATTTATACTTTTAAACTGATTATGCAGATATAAAATAAGCTGAATTGTTTGTTGTGGTTCACAAGAGGCATGAAAAGCACATGTTTGATAAGTAAAAGCTCTGACCCTCTGCATAGTGGCGTAGGATTTTTGTGTAATTACTTATATTCATTGTTACTTGTTGTATGGGAATTGCTAAGTCACGGTCTGAACCAGTGACTGAGCACCTAGTGAAGGGACTCAGCCAGCCCAGGAAGCACAGGTGAAAGCAGTTCACCTCCCAAAGCCTCATCTAAGGGCTGGCTGCCACCAGGGAAGGTTCTTTACCTGGAGATCCCTCCTTTTGGAGTACTTGAAAAGCCCTGATCGCAAGCCCTGATCACACAAAGCTCTTGGTCACAATCCAGTTAAAGAAAGATTTGCTCACTCATTCCATCACCCTTTTTAGGATAATTTAGAACTGGTTATCTGCTATTGCCTTTCCCTACACTTATTCATATAACCCTTTTTTTTTTTTTTTTTTTTTTTCCCCCAGGTACCAGCCATCACATTAACTGCAAACATTATCTGGTTTGCTGATAACTTTCTGATTCAGAAGATGCCAGCTGCTGCGAAACTTCTGGACAAGAAAAGTATCCATACAATTAAAACACAAAGGGAAAACTTCTTACAGCAGAAGGCTCAGTCACTTACCAAGTATGCTAGCTAAATATTACTTTGTTGTGCTGTTTATAAACACATGGATTTCTTTATTCTTTACTAACCTTAGCAATGCTACATAACGCATTAGTACACTAAGTAGCAGGAAGAAAGTTGGTGCATTTTCTACCATTGCTGCTTGGAAAGCATTGGTCAGAGCTAGGCGTTTTTTCATGTTCTCAGAGAAACTGTTATTACTTGACCTAAATCACAAAGTTCTTGATGGTTTTAAGTACTTGATTTTCTCAGGTAACTTTTTTTTTTTTTAATACTTTAAGCTTCTTTTTAAATTAATTTCTAGTAACCTGAGTGGCCTTTTCTTTTTTTTCTGCTAAGGCTCTGTGGTTTCTATGTGTTTATGAACATTAGTCCTGTATAGGTTAAGTAATTTATGGAGGGAATTTTTCTCTACTCGGATACTTTCTCTGCAAGCATTTATTTTCTTCATGTCTTCAATCGCTTATTTAATGATCTGTGAAATTGTACTTGTCAAACAGCTTCTTTTTTGTGCTGTGTGTCACTTGCAGGTCATTTCCTTCTCGAAGTTCTTTCCAAAGATCTGTTTAAAGCTGGGTTGAAACTTTTGAATTGTCAATCTTATGAATAATGAGTGCTCTGCACTGCATAGGGACATAACAGGGCTGAGATTTGTTTGTGTTGCAAACCAATCCAAGAGGGTGGCAATTGGTTGGTGGAACAGAAGTAAACACTGGAATTTCATAGGTTCACTTCTGACCCTATGTGTGGAAGTGGGTTTGAGAGGAGGGGTTGGGGGGAGGCAAAAGGTAGCCATTGCACAATCTCATAATAATAGGATGAGGAAAAATGACTTTAAACTAAAAGAGGGGAAACTACATTAGATGTTAGGAAGAAGTTCTTAGAGTGGTGAGACAGTGGCACTGGGTCCCCCATCCCTGGAGGCACTCAAGGCCAGTTTGGATGGGGCCCTGGCCAGCCTCAGGTTGTGTGTAGCAGCCCTGCCCATGGCATGGGGCTATAACTGGATGGGCTTTTAAGGTCCCTTCCAAACTAGGCCATTCTGTGAATTCCATGCCTACATGTCTTTGAGCAGGTTATTCTTTCAGTACTGTCTTACTTATGTTTCAGTCTGCTTCTTCCTATAACTAGTATAATCAAAGCAGGTTATCTTATGGAGAAGTATGCTTTTCAGGAGTCTGGCATTGATGTGAAAAGTTATGATACATTATAAAAATTTCAGTTTAGAGGGAAAAATTAGCAACTCACGGAGGACTTTGGCTAGTTTTCAAAAACATTTTTAGCAGACTTATTTACTACATAATTTCAAAGAAGTTCAGTGTACGTACTTCTGAGAGGGCCGTTTTTCTCTTGAAAGAACAGATTACAGAAGATTTTGGCTCTCTTTGGGTGTATTCTTGCACACATACTGGACAGATTAACTAATTCTTATCTGTAGATAACTGAAATGTATGCTATAATGGGATTCAGATGCTTTCAGTTATTGAGAGAATTAGTACTCTGGGGACTGAACCTATAGTATATTTCCCATAGAGGATTTTAGGCTTTGGAAATAGAAAATTCTGATACTCTTCCTTAAACGGTTTGTTTGTTTCCCTGTCCAGAGATATGCAGTCATACTATGTCTTTGTGAGCTCGTGGATGACAAAGATGGAATCTATCTTGTCAAAAGAGCAACGCATGGATAAGTTTGCTGAAGATCTATCTAACCGTTGTAATGTCTTCATTCAGGTGTGCAATCTTTGAATGTGCTGATATGGAAAATGATACAAAAAGTAGATGGTTTTTGTGCAAGCTGTTAAATATTAAAAGAAATCACAGAAGTTCTATGATCATCTGTGTTAAAAGAACTAAGCTAAGACTTGAAATGCCTATTTGACGCTCTCAGGGTAACCTGTAAAAGGTGCGCATCCATATGGCATATGGAAGAAGCGAATCTGACTAAATATTCAATGGTAAAACTTTTAAGTATTTCTCTTAACTTGAGAAATTGAGAGCGCTTCACTGATTAATTTACTGACCTATGCTTAATTTGAAAGGTTCTAGGAAAGTTTAATGATCAGATGATTTAATAACTGTTAGGCGGGTTTGGTCTCTTTCAGCTTTGAGATCCATCCCGGACTTCCCACTCAGGTGGGCGTTCTCTGTTAGGGGTAAAAGTTAATTGTCTAGTGTGTATGAATATCATGTAGTGGGAAAAAATAGCATAACATTTTTTTATGTCCTTACTTTATTTTTAGGGTTTTCTTTATGCGTACAGTCTTAGCACTATCATTAAAACTACAATGAATCTCTACATGTCAATGCAGAAACCTATGACCAAAACCTCGGTGAAAGCTCTGTGCAGACTTGTGGAACTTCTGAAGGTAGATCACTGGTTGAGAACTGTTGGTCAGATATTGTGTGTATTTAAAAAAAAAAAAAAAAAAAGGGGGGGGGGGGTGAAAAAAAAAAAGGGTGGGAGTGGAAATGATGAAATAAGGAACCTGAACGAGGAACTAGTTTTGCGTGGTTTCTTTTTCAAGACTGGATTTGTACAGGAGGACTGGGAGACCAGAACTGATGTGTGCAACTTGTAACCAGCTTCCTTAGTTGGCATTTTCTGTTCAGCCTTTTTCCAAAAGGAAATAGCCTGTTTTGCAATTGCTTTCTAAAATTTTGTTGAGCAGAGCTGGATTACTCAATCAAATGACCACGAAACACACAAACAAAACCTCTTTATGCTCTTGTATGGCTTGTTTTTCCTTAATTTCTGAGGGTTAATTGCAACTGCGGCTGACAATATATTTCAAAGTGTAAAGAGTCTGTACGTGTGGATGAATCAGCCAGCATAAAAGCAAGTTCTGAAAGTGACGGTTTTAATAACTACATCAACTATTGTGTTTTGGCATTGATTTAAGGCAATAGAACACATGTTTTACCGAAGAAGTATGGTTGTGGCAGATTCTGTGACACACATTTCTCAGCATCTGCAGTATCAGGCTCTTCATTCCATTTCTGTAGCCAAGGTATGTAAGCTTAAAAACTTTTTTTTTTTTTTTTTTAAAAGAAAGTCAAACCCTTAATGTCAAGTGGAAGTATTTTTCTTAGTTTTGCGAAACTGGTAGGTATATACATAAACTTTCTATTAAGTCAGAGTTTTATCCTGGAAACTGTAACACAGATGATGGCTTTCTGTGTTGTTTGTTTGGGTTTTTTTTCTGCCTGGTTGGAGTCCTGTCTTCCTCTCAACTCCTGCATCCTCATTTGTATTTGGATACAAATCAATGCCAGAAGGCTTTTATTTACTGAAGTCATTATCCACTTAGTGAAATAGCGGTGGTTAATACGATGGCTTACAGGGCTCTTGTGAGAGCATAAGTGCTCTGCTCATTTTAGTGAGGCAGAACAGCTTCTGGTGGTGATGCACCATATTTTGTGTGTTAAACTCATTATGTCTTTCTATAAACATTTTGGTTATCAGCCGAATGTAAGACAAAATTGTAATCTATTTTAACAGTAGATTTCTTTAATTGCAAAAATTGTTTGATGTGTTTGAAATTTGGCTGTAATTTCAGTTTGTCTGGCATCTGTTCCTCTCAAAAAAGTACTTCTAAAAAGCTGATATGTATGTAAATATATGTGAATACGCTTGACATATACATAAGTATTTATATGGCTGAAGAAGTTCCAAACTTCAAAGCAGCTAAAAAATTAGAAACTTCTGACGTACCTTAAAACAAAAATTATCATGCAGTCACAATGCAGCTTACACAGTATTTTTGTACTATGTCACCGCACCCATATTTCAAGCTTATAGTTACGTAATACCCCTGAATGGACAGTATGTGAATCTGGACTCAGCTCTGTTCACAAAACCTAATTTGTTGTCAGAAGTACCCAATTTATAGTAAATTTGTCAACTCTGAAAAGGGCTTTGTTGGGCTGAGATGATTTTTCTCTTAATTTATTTGTCTTTCTGTCATAAAGAAAAGAGTCATTTCTGATAAAAAGTACAGCGAGCAGCGCTTGGATGTCCTTTCTGCTTTGGTGTTGGCTGAGAACACCCTCAATGGGCCCAGTACAAAACAGAGGCGACTAATTGTTTCCCTTGCGTTAAGTGTGGGAACACAGATGGTGAGTGCCATGATTATTACGGACCTTTGTTTAGAATCGTAGAAACGTTTAGGTTGGAAACAAGCTCCCAAGTGTTATATCTTACAAAGAAGATACACATAATCTTGTTGCCTTTTTCTTTTGAACAGAAAACTTTCAAAGATGAAGAACTCCTTCCCCTCCAGCTAGTTCTGAAAAAACTTGACTTGATGAGTGAACTTACGGAGAGGTAGGCGGTGACATATGATATGTAGAAGGCAGGGGGAGCTGGCACTTCATTTTGCAGGTTGCAAAATCTGGTGGCTGCATGCTGGTCATGATTTTTGCATGTTGTGGACCAGGGATGGACAGAAAGAATTCTAGAATTGAACCTGAAGCTTGCTAATCTTGGGTAGGAAACACAAGTCGTGTTTTACTTAAGTGTGGCTGGCTAGGTTAATGTACTTCTAATCGTTTTGAAACTGTGTCGCTTCCTAAGACATGAAGCTGGTTAGGCTTTATGTTAAGTTAAAGCCTTCCTCTTAACTCAAGTTGTAATCATCTGATAACCATAAATGGAACTGCAAGTGCATTTATGTGTAGAATCTTGTAGCATTTAGAACTACTGGTACTTGGGCCATAAGGCAAACTGAATTAGTCAGTTCTCCAACGTGAATTTGCTATAGCTACTTTTGACATCAGATAGCTTTCCTTAAGAATTTATTATGAGGTTACACCAGACTGTTAATTCACGCATGGTTCCGTGGCTTTATTACCATGGGTGTAATTTTAGGGGCGCTCATTGTGTAATGTTAGCTATCTCAAAGCCAGGTGAATATCTGTACTGTGTATATTTTATGGAGACCTCCAGTGGATGATTCATGGGATAAAGTAATTTATCATGGAGTAAGTATTACGTGCAAGTTGTATCAGGAAGGGCCCATTTGCAATTCTGTGATTTCTGTTTATGTTTGACTACAGAGGAAGCTTAGAATGTATGTTTGGCTTCTAGGCTGCTCATTGCACGCAATAAGAAAGTTATTGAGAATTTTGCTGTGGAGTAAGGCTTAGTTTTTTCACAGACTGACTAGAGGACTTCTTTGTAAATGAGATGTTTTGTTTGTAAGTAGACTAATAGGAAACAGAAATGCTGAGTACTTTGTTTTTTTCAAGGGCTTTTGAAGGACATTGTACCTGGAACATTAAAGTAACTGTTAAAAAAAAAAAAACAAACCAACAAAATACATCAGTAGTTGTTTTTAGCTTAAACACACTAGTATATATATTGCTGTGCTAGAAGAACAACTTGTTCCAGTTCCTTGTCTAATGAGTAATCTTGTATTCTAGAGTTCGAGCGCAATGTGACTGTTGTTTCTTATACTGGCATCGAGCAGTCTTTCCAATCTATTTAGATGATGTGTATGAAAATGCAGTTGATTCTGCTAGACTTCATGTAAGTAATAATGTTAGTAGTGGGAGGGATTCAAAGGAGGAGAGGAGAAAGTTTTGGTCTGCAAACCTTGAGGAAAATAATGCAAATGAAAAAAAAAAAAAAAAGGCAAAACTCAGATGAGTTATGACACGGAAACGTCTTTTCAACCTGGAGGACATAAAAGCAATTTTTGCTCCAAATCCAAAGAGCGCTGTTAGTGCTCTAAAAATTTGTCTTCAAGTGTCTGTCCCTACTCATTTTAATTTGAAGTTAATACTTTTTGCTAGACTTGAGCATTTTAAGCCTTTATTCTGTGATACAGCATGGAATAATTGACCTGCACCTTCTTCCACTCCATTTCTCCTCTCTTTGCAGTATTAAGTTCCTGCTGTAGAAGTGAATCGCTCTTTGTCGTACTAATCCTGATAAAAATCAATGATCCGATCCATTGTTGTGCATGCCATGGTCAGTTATAGTATGACTGTAGTACAGATTGTTGAAGATCAAATTGCTAATAATTACAACGTTCCTGGGAGCAGATCAGGAGCAACTAAATACCTTAGGTTGATGCATTAGGGACAAGGATAGCTGTAGTAGTAAATGAAGTCTTGTTTTGTTGAAAATGGGTATACTGTTGTTTTTTATTTATTTGTTAGTTTTGAACACGCAGTATTTGAGGTGTTGATGTGTCTGTCAATCTGTTGGTTAAGCATAAAAGTTTCTTTTCTCAGTATATGTTTAGTGCACTGAGGGACTGTGTACCTGCTATGATGCATGCAAGGCACTTGGAATCTTATGAGGTGCTTCTGGAGTGCTATGACAAAGAAATCATGGAAGTGCTCAATGAGGTAATTAATTTGAAAAGGAAATGAAAGGCAGCACTGTGGAGTGTCTTTTAGACCAGCATCAACTGTACCAGGCCTAATGTATTGTATTAAAATATCTTAGAAACCTTGAGGTGATGTGGAGTATTTCAGTAACTGAGATAACGATCAGTTATCATCTTGAATATTTACAACATATTATTAGTGGCATCTGTGTTTTCCAGGAACTTGAAAATGCTGCCTTCTAAATTACATAAACTGGCAAAATCTGAGTTACAGTTTCCACTGTGTGGGCAGAGAAGTGCATTTCCTCAGATCAGCTTCTGCTTGTATGAATGCCTAAAGTTTAATACTGGTTTTTTAGTGTGTGTACCTGGCTTTTAGTAGTAGAGGCACTATGAATGTGAGTGACCTCTTTAGTGACTTATCTAGAATTATAAAGAATGTTTGACAGAGGGCGAACGTGAGTTCAGATTTCCCAAGTCTTAGGTTTTAACCTCTGAACCACTTTTTTTGGCTACTTTAAAAACAAATGTTACGTATTCTGCAGAAAATCAGGCCAAGTTGCTGAATGTGGTTTGATTATCTAGACAATAGCCCTAAATCTCTTCACGTAAGATGAGAAGATTGAGACCATTTGAATGGAGATGTCAGTTCTGAAGAGGCTGAATGATTTTTCTTTAAATATTTTTTAATTTTATGTCTCTGAGTAGCACTTGCTGGACAAATTATGTAAGGAGATAGAGAAGGACCTGCGCTTGTCAGTTCATACACACCTAAAGCTGGATGACAGAAATCCATTCAGAGTTGGTATGAAGGATCTAGCTCACTTCTTCTTTCTCAACCCAATACGTTTTTTCAATCGATTCATTGATATAAAAGGTGAGTCATTGTACACTTTCCTGATCCCTTTTCTTTCATTTCTGCTATGCTTTGGTTTAGTATATCTTTTTACATTTTTCCTTGCTTCTGTAGCTAAATTGAAAGGATGATTTTTAGGTCTTCATTTTATTTGTGCGTTTACAGCTCACGTAACTCACTATTTGGACAAGACCTTCTACAACTTAACAACTGTGGCTCTACATGACTGGGCTACCTACAGTGAAATGAGAAACCTAGCAACTCAGCGCTATGGTTTAAGTATGACTGAAGCACATCTTCCCAGTCAGACTCTGGAACAGGTATGCTGCCCACAGGATGAGCATCATTTATTCCATTAAGCTGTCATATAGACTGTTTGTTTAATACTAAGTCAATGGTATGGGCACTCACTGTTTATAGGGTAGATACTAAAGAAGTACAATTTGTTTCCAATGACCTTTCCCTCCAAAGTTTATTGTTTTTGATATTTTAGACAGTTAGCTTCATACCCTCATTTGAGTGAAAGCTCTTAGAGAGACAGCCTCTTTTTTTTTTTTTCCTCTAATACTCAAGTTGACTTTTCATTCCTGAATGGAAAGATAACGGCTGAACTACTTTTTTTTGCAGCTACTTAGTACAAAAATGCTGTGAATGATAGTCTTTGTTTCAGGCTTTTGCTTTAGGCATCTATTGCCAATGATGTTTGTTCATTATGCAGTTGTAAAGAGTTAAATCATTTCAGAACATTGGTTTCCTAGCAGTCATTTGTATGAATCATAGAATCATAGAATCACAAGGTTGGAAAGGACCTACAAGATCATCTAGTCCAACCATCCTCCCTTTACCATACCTACAGAAAACCACTAAACCATATCTCGTAGCTCCTTATCCAGACGCCTCTTGAACACTGCCAGGGATGGCAACTCCACCACCATCCTGGGCAGGCCATTCCAGTGCCTGACCACTCTCTGAGAGAAAAAGTTCCCTCTTATGTCTAGTCTAAACCTCATCTGATACAACTTGCGGCCATTTCCTTGGGTCTTGTTTGTTGCCTGGGAAAAGAGGAGAGAGCCAAGCCCCTCCTCATCACAGCCTCCCTTCAGGAAGTTGTAGAGTGCAGTGAGGTCTCCCCTGAGCCTCCTCCAGACTAAACAATCCCAGCTCCCTGAGCCGTTCCTCATAAGACTTGTGCTCCATACCCCTCAACAGTTTCATTGCCCTTCTCTGGGCACGTTCCAGGGCCTCAATGTCTTTTTTTGTAGTGAGGAGCCCAAAACTGAACACAATACTCGAGATGCGGCCTCACCAGTGCTGAGTACAGAGGGATGACTACCTCTCTGCTCCTGCTGGCCACACTATTTCTTATGCAGACCAGGATGCTGTTGGCCTTCTTGGCCACCTGGGCATGCTCTTGGCTCGTGTTCAGGCGAGCATCAACCAACAACCCCAGGTCCCTTTCCTCTTCACAGTCATCCAGCCACTCAGCCCCAAGCCTGTAGCGCTGCATGGGGTTATTGTGGCCAGAGTGCAGGACTTGGCACTTGGCCTTGTTGAACCTCAGCCCAGTGATCCAGCCTATCCAGATCCCTCTGAATGGCCTCCCTACCCTTAGGCAGATCAACACCACCTCCCATGAGCTTCACTTCAAAACAAAAATACACACATAAGCACATGTGTACCTGACTCCCCGCACAATCCTTGGCACAACTGGAAAATGTATTGATTAAACCGTATCCTCTCTATGCACAGTGATACTAAAAGGGGTTTATTCGAGGGATTATCAAGCAAAATAATTTTCAGTCTTACACTGTAAATATAAAACTTCAGACAGTATTCTAGAGATATTGGACGAAACAACATCAAAATTAGCTAGCTTCTTATGTTATGTCTTCATAGAAATCTGTGTGTCCATAGAAACCTGGACAGTTGTCTCCTGAAATCTGAGAAGAGCAGAGTTTTTAAAATAAATTTATCTTTGTGGGATAGAGCTGTGGATCCCTTGATTTCAGAAGAATTTGGAAACGGAAACAGGCAAAAGTGTAAATTTGAAATGTGAATTGAATTTCTTTTTTTGTTTTCCCTCCATGTGTCATCTTACAAACAGTGAACTTTAAAACTGTGGAGAGGTTCTGTTTTGAAAATGGAAAACGTAGCTTCCTAAAATGCTTTGAAGTAACTACAGAAGTAGTGCCTTCAAGTCCTAGTGATCAGGTGTGTCAGTGGTTCTTGAGGATTTATCATGATACAAATTCATAATGTGTAATGTTGTTTCAGGGTCTGGATGTTTTGGAAATCATGAGAAATATTCATGTGTTTGTATCTCGCTACCTCTACAACCTGAATAATCAGGTAAGATGCATTCTATGCTTGTTTTCTGAATTTGGCTCCAGCTGAAGGCAAGTGCAAATTATACATGTGAGACCACCATCCAGGCTGAATATGTGTAGTTACAAACTGCACAGTAGCTGTTGCTGCTTTACAAGATCTTCGGGGTTACTCTATCTAGACCTTGGAAGATGTTCAGTAAACATGCTTTGATTATTGTGTGCCAGTAAGGTCACTCAACTTCAAAAACTCTGAAGCTGGGAGGTTGAAGCAGGGCAGGTTTTCTGCTATATAAGGATGTATGAAATACACGATTTTTTGGGGGGGAAAATAAGGATATAAGAAAATGGGTTGTTAGAGTTGTGTCGCAGTGAATTACATGAGGAATATGTACAGGGAACAACTCTGTGGTTTCCTCATGAGGATGAGGGTACCCTCTGTGAAAATAAGCAGCCGCTTTAAAGAAAAGGATGTACTTAAAGGAAGTACTTTTTCTGGCATTGTTTAATTTGATGTTGGAACTCATTGCTGTAATATATGGTAGGACCAAAAGTACAAAGAATGTCAGAAGAGTTTGGACCGATTAATGGAGTATAGTCTCAGTAAAGAAGAGAGTTAGGTGCAGCATCTGCCTGGGAATTGTTGAATCGCAGCATTCCAAAGACTGGAGGAACATACCAGACAAAGCTCATTGTGTGCTTGCGTGATTTTCTTTGTTATTTCCCTAATCACCACCTATTAGCTGCTTTTAGAAAACAGGATTTGACCTACCTAGGTTGGTAATTCTTCACAGTCAGTTTCGGGTATAGCAAATGACTTTTTCCTCTCCCCCTGTCCCAGATCTTCATTGAAAGAACTAGTAATAACAAACACTTGAACACTATCAATATTCGACACGTTGCTAACTCGATCCGAACTCATGGAACAGGAATCATGAACACGACAGTGAGTATTTATTGCATAGCTGGTAGTTTTTTTTGTTTGCGTTTCCTAAATATCATTTCTAACAGTGCACGAAAGTGTACAGGTAGATTTCATCAGTAATGCATTGAAGCACTGAAGGTTGAACCCCTGTATTTCCTAGTGGTATACTATTATTCCTGACATTCCTTGCCAAGTTCATCTCTGTGCTGTAACTTTCCTGATCTGATCCCTATACATCCAGGCAGTGTTCCTGTATTATTCCCGGGAGAAATCTCCCTGGTTCCACTGTCTGTGCATTTACTTCTCAAACTTCAGTTTGACGTTGTGCAGCTGTGTTGATCTCCTGTCTTCCTTACCTGGCTTCTTATCCATGGGAATCAAGAGCTCTTGTACACTAAGTAAAATAGCCAGAGCTGACCGGCTTGCTGCTCCTTTTTCTCTGAGGGCAGTTTCCCAGGGACTCCCCTCCACTAATTCCTTAAACTTCAAGTTTGTTAGCCTGGAATTGTCTTTTTTCTTTGCCTAGCCTCTATCCCTCTCAGGATCCATGATGTTGCTAGGACACACAGCTGCCAATGTTGACTTCTCTAATCAGTTGATTTGTGTTGGTAAACAGTGGGTCCAATGATGTTTCTTTTCTGATTGGGTTATCTCCTGGACTAAGAAAGTATCTGAGACCTGCTCCATGAGCCTCCTGGACTGCTTATGGCTTGCTGTGCTGTTTTTCCAGCAGATATTGGGGTGATTTTGTTATTTAAGAAAGATCAGAGCCTGCAAGTATGGTGCTTTCTGTAGCTGATGTGAGAAAGCTTTGTCAATATCCTCCTCTTGATAGGGCGGCCCATATTGAGTACTATGATGTTTCCTTTGGCTTGCCCTCAAATTTTCAGTTATAAGTTCATTACTGCTTTGCAAAGACAAGTCTGTGAAATCCATTTGTTTGCTTCTTTTTTGCATAAAAGGCAATCTCATCACGTCTCCTTCCTTGCCTGTCCCTTCTGTACAGTTTATAGTCCTGAATTGCAGAGCTTCAGTCGTTGCAGGATTTGTCTGGCCGGACTTCAATTACAGCAATTAGATCATAGCTTTCTAGTTACGGTGTCTTCTAGCTCTCCTTGTTTGTTACTGACGCTGTGTGTGTTGGTATGGAGGTGCTTCTGTTAGGCTGTCAACTGTATCCTGTTATTAAAGGAGCAAGCCTACATTCCTCTGAGATATTGCTCAAATCTTCGCCCCCTTCCCCTGCTTAGCTTAGTTTAAAGCTCTCCTTACAAGCCTGGCCACTTGTTGACAAACATGCTCTCATCCTTGCGGCCATGTGAATCCCATCAGGTCTCAAGAGATCTGGTTTCTCAAAGGTTTGTGATCACTGAAACCAAGACCTTGAGCATGGCACTAGCTATGCAAGTGGTTAGGGGCTTAAGGTTTTCATGCTTCCTTACGCTGTGAGAAGTAACTTCGCTTGCTCTATTCTGTGAATGATTTTGTTTGTGAAATAGTTAATCCTGGGGGCTTTTGTCACTTAAAAAACTGTCTTGTTACTTCCTTCATTTCTTAGTGATGCGGATTTTGGTGCTTTATTAACTTCTGATCACCAGTAAAGCTGTTTATGCAGACACAAGAAGTAATTGAGATATATATGGTGAAAGCGCACTCTATTTTATGGTAGAATACCTTAGAAAATTTTGAGGAAGCAAAAAGGTTTGTCAAAGGTGTTTGTATGGATTCTGTGACTTCAATGAAGACACTGAGCACGTGTGATACCATTTTCAACTTCAAACGTTTGTATTGTTTCAAAAGGACGGTTGCAAGGTATTCCAGACGTAAAATAATTGGCTGTGTGGGGAGGTCATGAAACTTGAAATAGCTAATTTGTTTCTGGTCCCTCTGCCCTTCCTGGAAGAGAAGAGTTAGGCCTTCCAGGAGAGTTGTTTTTTTCTCCTTCTCTTACATCAGTGAAATTAGAAGGGTAAATTGAGAATAGAAGATTGAAATAAATTGACAAGTTTCCTTTCTTGAGAGTTACATTATCATAAATACAAGTTACTTTGTAAGCCTTAGAGCAGAGGTCGCTAGAGATGCATGTTACTTTACAACTTAATTGGTTTGACTGTTTATTTTATTCCAGGTCAACTTCACTTACCAGTTTCTGAGGAAAAAATTTTATATTTTTAGCCAGTTCATGTACGATGAACATATCAAATCCAGGCTTATCAAAGACATCCGATTCTTCAGGGAAGTCAAGGATCAAAATGATCACAAGGTACAGTAATTTTTGAAGACTTGTGAGTAACCTGACAAAAAAAAAGTAGTGCTGGTCTCAGGTGCCTGAAGGTACACTGAGCTGTAACATTTGAGAACTTTCCTATTATTTATACGTGTGTTTCCAGACAAAATGACAACTTTTTTTTTTCCTAGTAAAATGGAATGTTTTGCATTTCCATGTTCGGGTTGGCTTTGTTTCATCCTATTTTCTCCATGTTTATTTTATTTGCTGTTTAATTGGCAGAAATAATTCTGTCAGTTACTTGAAAACAATGATTTGATGCACTTGTAGTCTGTCGGAGGCCCTAAACCTGAGATTCAAGTAATGTTTAGCAATTGTCAGAATCCAAGGTGATGTGTAGCATTTATTCAAGTATGTCAAGGTTTGGGTACTAGATGCTAACTTTCTATGCTGAAAAACTGATTTCTTAAAAATATGAGGCGCGACGTACTTCAGTAAAATACGCCGTCAGGCTCTTTGTGTGTTGGATGCTTATTTCTTCTGGGAATACTTTCTTATTCAGAGCAATGATTCTGTTCCATTCTCCAGATTACAGAAGTGATGTAGTCCAAGGATTGTGCGGACTGTTAGGGATGGGTATGTGTATAATTAAAAAATAAATAACCAAGCTGAAGTTACGGTGTGAGAATAGAATACACTGGAAATATGCATTGACGTGATGAAAAAATAGACTTTTTACAGATAGCCAATTCTGACAGTTCTTTACAAATTAATATATTTTTCTAGTATCCGTTTGAAAGAGCAGATAAATTCAACCGAGGCATCAGAAAACTTGGAATAACTCCGGATGGCCAGAGCTACCTTGACCAGTTCAGACAACTCATAAGTCAAATTGGTATGAAATGTTATCTATGAAAACATGATGAATGTTAGTAAATAGAAATACTAGGCTTCACTGTCTAGTAACTGAACTCTCAGTACAAGCTAAAACCTAGATACAACTGTAGTCAGATGGAGTGTACTTCACCTGTAACCTGGGAAAAGAGTCTCATCTAATTACACAGAAATGGGTCTTGCATCTCTTAATCTAAAACGTATCTACAACTTGCATTGAAGCCTGTTTCCTTTAGGTTTTCCTCTTTATTGTGGAAGTGATTTCTATCCAGGTTGAGTATATTTCCCAGCAAACAAAACCAAACCACCTCATATTTTTCAGGCAGAGGCTCTATATCCAGCTGAAGTAACTAAGTCATGCATGACACTGTGATGGCATTTTTGGCCATGGGTACTGTAGATGTGTAGGACTGATCAGAACTTGCAAGCGTTTAATGTGCCTGATGGAAAGAATTTGGCCCTTAGGCTGTCATGCAAGTGAACTCAACACAGCTATTTTATGGATTTGTGTTTTAATCCTCTGGACAGACTACTGACGTCAGTTTTCAGTGTAATATTTCTATTGTGCTTAGTTTTTAAAGCAATTTCTTTGTTGAGACCACATGGCAACTTTAGTTTACATTTCAGATATGGTAGGAATTCTCAAGTGGGTGTATGTTTATCTCTCTCTCTCTATTGATTTAAGGATTAATTCTTTCCCTGTTTTTTTTCCATGTCTTTGAAGGCAACGCTATGGGTTATGTGCGAATGATAAGATCTGGTGGTCTTCACTGCTGTAGCAGTGCAATTAGGTACTACTTTTTTTTCCTTTGCTTCCTGTTTGTGTTGATATTCCTTGAAAAAGTTCTCACTCATCTGCCATAAGTATTTGATCACATGGTGCATTTAAGAAGTCTGGTTTTATGCCTTTTTTGAAGCAGAATTATGAGAAATAGAGCCTGAACTCAGACCCGGTCAATCATTGTCGTAAAATGCTTGAAGAGCCCTCAAAATTATATGGGAATACGCTGTGAAGGAGCTAATAGTACATGTGTATAAGTCATTAGTTGTTAATTAAGTCAGTAATTCCTGGTGTTAATCACTTCAAGAGGGTGCATTAAAGGAAAAAATAGGAATTTAAAAATGAAGTTCATGTTTCTTTAATGCTTCTTGCCATAGAGTTGATTGTGTGCTTGTATAAGGTCATTGAAAACTAGTGACCATATGTACCAAGAAGTAGATTTCTTGCAAATATTAGTAAATTTGTAGTTATCGAGGGCAAGTACGAGGGAGAGCAGATGGTAGCCTGGTAAAAGCAGAAGTATGAACGAGTTTATGTGAGTTGAGAAGTGGGCTTAACGGCACTGCGATGGGAGTATGGCAGAAATGATATAGTTAAGTAGTTTGAGTCCAGAAGATTTTAATTCTATTATAAATTATGGTAGGTACTCCAGGGAATGTAACCAGTTGAATGTAATGCTAACAAACAGTAAGTTTTCAGGTTTGTTCCCGATCTGGAAGATATTGTTAATTTTGAAGAGCTGGTTAAAGAAGAAGGACTCTCAGAAGAAACACAGAAAGCAGCAAGGTACCCTAATGTCACACTTCAGGGTCTGGGCCGGGGTTGAGAGGGGAGGGTTGTAATTCTAAAGCTGTCAATGCAACTGTTGGTTGCTTTTGTATGTGTTAAGTTCAACTGATTTTATACAAAAATGTTCGTTGAAAGTAAGGAAAAAGAAGCATACTCTTTCAAAACCAAAAAAGAATATAAAGTATAGTCTTGTTACAGAACCTGGTTTCTTGATAGTATATTTGATTTGAAGGCTAACTCGTATTCCTCACTGCATCTGATGTCTGTTTCTTGGATATTTAAGGCCTTAGGGGAAAATAAGCAATTATTCTATGGGATGTTTTTTGAGGAAATAAAATCAAACTGCATGATGGAAGGTGGCTGTAGAGGCGGGTTGTAATCTTGGGCTCTGGTTGGAATATTGGGTTGTAGGTGTGGCGAGACGTCGAAGAGTGGGATGGATTTTACTTAAGTAAAGAAACTTCTAGGAGAAAACAGGTAACACATTGCTTGTCCTTTGCAGGCAATTGGACTCTGTCCTCAGTGACCTCACGCGTAACTTTGCAGAAGGAACGGAGTACTTTAAAATGCTTGTGGATGTATTTGCTCCTGAATTCCGCAGTCCAAAGAATATGCATTTGAGGAACTTTTACATTATTGTTCCCCCGCTGGTTAGTATTACTGCTGTGTATACCAGCACGTAAAAAAATAAAAAAAGCGTACAGGTTTGTTTAAATATTTTGAATTGCTTTGTTGGCAGTCATCCATAGCCATGTTTTTCTTGATCTTTACATTAGTTTCTGCTAGCACTCAAAAAGTAACTTCAGAAACTTCTTCAGTAAAATTGTATCAATTTCTCTTGAATCAAGCTGAACTGAGTTGATGCAGTTCAGTTTGAAGGCCTAAGTGGTCTTAACAGCTTCGTTTCATGGCATAACATCCTATTTGTTGTGGTTTTACTTTGGCTGGCAGCTCGACACCACGCAGCTGCTTGCTTACTCCCCGCAGGGTGGGGTGGGAGAGAGAATTGCAAAGGTATAAGTGCGGGAACTCATAGATTGAGCTAAAGACAGTTCAGTAGGTAGAGCATGAGCTGTGTGCAAAAGCAAAGAAAACAAGGAATTTGTTCACCGCTTCCAGGGGCGAGCAGATATTCAGCTACCTGCAGAAAAGTGAGGCTCATCGCACATAACTGTTTATTGCAAAGACCACCAAATAGTACCACTTCAAATGTGTCTCCCTCCTCTTGCTGAGCACAATGCCATATGGTATGGGGTATCCCATTGGTCGTTCTGGGTCAGCTGTTCTGGCTCCTTTTGCACCCCCAGCTCCTTTCTGGCAGGGCAGTATAAGAGGCCAAAAAGTACTGGGCTTGAGGTAAGCACTGTTCAGCAACAACTACAGCATTGGTGTGTTACCAGCATCATACATATCTTAAATCCAAAACACAGCACCTTAATCACTACTAGGAAGAAAACTAATTCTACTCCAGCTGAAACAAGGGCACCATTTACGAAACTAACTTTGAAATGGCAGTGTTGCAAATGTTGAACTGTGAGAGGATGAGTACGTCGTGGTGATAGAAATGAGGGTCGGGAAAGGGTTAAGATCAAGACTTTTTCCTTTTTCCTTCCCACATGTGGGATTTCCTTCTGATAAGCACAGTTTCAGGAAAATGCTGTTCATTTTACATTTAAAATGTGTATCAGTGCAGTTAAACTCGAAAATGTTTTACGTATGCATGTACAAATGTTTCCCAGAATCTAAGCTTGTCCTTTTTGTAGGTTTTTGGGGATTTTCATACAAAAATGCCTAATGATGGGAGACACAAATGTCATAGTTTTGGACATTTTGGTCAGCTGCATCTATATCTAACCACATGTGGTTATCTTTTTTTTTTTAATTTTATAATACTGTTAAGTCTCCTGATGATTCCAAGACAGCTTTTCACTCTTTCAGACCCTCAATTTTGTAGAGCATTCAATCAGTTGCAAGGAGAAATTGAACAAGAAGAACAAAAGCGGGGCAGCCTTCACTGATGATGGGTTTGCCATGGGTAAGTTTCAGCATGCTGACGAGTCTTTAGGCAAACCAGCATAACTGATGTTTGCAGGAAAAGTTTGCTAATTCTTTGAGTTCCCATTTCCCTTAATGTAAGTTTGGACTGTCTTGGCTCCAGCACAATGGATCTGTGGGCTGTTTGGTTCAGAATCTCTTTAGGATGGAATAACTAGTTATGACAGCAGGTGGTTTTGTCATACACTGGTACTCCTTGATTTATTTCAAAGCTGCAGGAAGTAGATTAGAGTTTATTCAAATCTTCGGATATTCTTTATTATGATTTTCTTCCTGTTAGATTTAATTTAAAATCAATTGCAGTTTAAATTCTAATTACATGAGAATTATTGATTTAAACTGATCCATTAATAGCACTCACAGAATGTCTTATAAATTGCACGTTGACTTTGGCACTTGTTTTGTTAATTACCGTAGGTGTGGCTTACATTCTGAAGCTGTTGGATCAGTACCAGGAGTTTGACTCGCTGCACTGGTTCCAGTCTGTTCGAGAGAAGTATGTGAAGGAAATAAGAGCAGTAGCTAAACAACAGAATGTGCAGTCAATTAATCAAGATGAAAAACTGCTACAAACTATGAACCTTACTCACAAGCGACTGGAAGTTTGCTTACAGGTAGAGCATGGGTTTGCTTCCGTTTTGTGTCACTGCAGTTCTGGTAGCTGTTTTGCGGAGTAGCTTATCAAGAATAAATAACATTGAGGCAGCATAAAGCATTGCCTAGCAAAACAATGCAAAAAATGAGCACAAAGACTCAGGTGGTGTGCTGTCTGAAGGGGATGGCATAGAATCAAAGACTCGTAGAGTGGCCTGGGCTGAAAAGGACCACAATGATCATTGAGTTTCAACCCCACTGCTATGTGCAGGGTCGCCACCCACCAGACCAGGCTGCCCAGAGCCACATCCAGCCTGGCCTTGAATGCCTCCAGGGATGGGGCATCCACAACCTCCTTGGGCAACCTGTGCCAGTGCGTCACCATCTTCTGTGTGAAAAACTTCCTCCTAATATCTAACCTAAATCTCCCCTGTCTCTGTTTAAAACCATTCCCCCTTGTCCTATCACTATCCACAGCCGTTCCCCCTCCTGTTTATACATTCCCTTCAAATATTGGAAGGCCACAGTGTCATAAACATTTGTGATATTTGTGAGTCAGGAGTTCAGGGTGGTTGGCTGGAAGTCTTTGTCTGCTGGACAGTACTCTTGATGCAACTGGAACCTTAATGTTCAAGTGGGAGAGAATGTCATGAGGAAATCTTTGTTACAAGAAACGCTGTGAATCGAATTGCTTGGGTGTGAATTCTGAGTTCATTTGATGCACACAAGCTGTCAAACAGAAGAAGAAAGATGTATTTGACTGAGGTGTAAATGTCTCCTGTCTCTCCCCTTTGCTTTTGATTTGAGGGGGCTGTGGGACACATCTGCAGGTCTTTGTTTATGAATAGCCATGTATTAAGTGCTGTTGTTGGTAAAATAGATAAAGCCCTATATGACTGCCAGAAGCATGCATTGCAGTTCTCTGCTTTACCAAAACCGTCTCACCAACTCTTGTTCAGTAACTGATTGATCATGCGGCTGTTTAAATTATTGGGTTGCATGAGCTTTCTGTGGGCAAACGGTTCCAAGTGTTCACTGTGGCTGCAAACCTCACACTCAGCCTCAGTAACCTACATGTTGCAGTGATGCTGCTTTACTTAAGTTACTCATTAAAGTTTCTGGCTGACTTGTGCCCTGTAAGATGTGTGTAAGTGGGGTTGTGAGTGGGAAATGATTTTGATACTGAAATCTAATTGTTTTTGATGCTTCTGTAAAATCGCATTGATTTGTATGTGAATTCATTCTTGTGATACACTGACGTTCCTCTTCTGTATCTTTTTACTTAGGAATTTGAACTCCTTTATTTTTCATTAAGTAGTGCGAGAATATTTTTCAGAGCAGATAAAACTGCAGCAGAAGAAAACCAGGAAAAGAAAGAGAGAGAAGGTGAGTGAATCTTACGTATGGAGTGCTTTGGTTCTTGAGGGTGTGTTTTGTAGGGACAATGCTTTCTTCCATAGCTGCTTCCTTGCTATTGGGTTGAATCAGCATTCCTGAGGCAGTTTTATGGGGCTGAGGATAATTGAGGAGTTGAGAACACCTCACTGAGACCTTCTTTGGAAAAGTGAAATTTCAAACCAAATTTCTGAGCACAAAACATGAGGCAGGGAGAGCTGCATGCCTGCAGTAACATTAAATTCAGTGACTTCAGCATCATGCTTACCCACTTCATTCCTGATTTTGTTAATGACAGCCTTTTCTGCAAAACCTTTGCTGATGTGAAATATAAAGTGGTGTTGCTCAGCTGCCATTTAGTAGCTGTTTTACACTTTACATAGGCAGGTAATGCAGATACTACATGCATGACTTCTACGTGTTGAATGTTTATAGAGTGTTTTGGTCTACCGTTGTGTTACATTCAAAGGGTGAGGTCTCCATTTGTGCTATGGTCTCTTGACTTGGGCAGCATAGGAATTTCACATGTTGTGTGTGCATGCTTATGTATTCTCCTTTATGAATTATGGGAAACTTTCCTGAGTATGGGGAAACTATCCTCCAAGGAATGAGAGGATTAAGATGTAGAAGTGCGGTTCAGTCACAAGTTGCTGAGAGTCTTGGGTCTCTCACAGCGGAATGTAGCTGTATGTTAAAAAATGGAATTGGCAAGTAGTTTTTCTCTGTAGTTCTGACAGCGATGCAAATGATGGTTACCTCCCAGATCACTGAGGCAAAGCAGTTTGCAAAGAAGTAAGTCTTTAGTGTGGATTTATACTTTGTATTTGTGGAGTTTCTCAAATAATTGACCTACTCAACAAGCCATCTCGGAGCACTGTGATAACGCTGGATAAGCTGCTTTTGCTTCTTCGGGAGAGCATTTGTAGGACAGCAGTTACTTGCACCTCTCACCCCAAATAAGGATTTCTTCATTGGGCCTGGATCCTTTGTGCTGTGAGGGCAGTTAGCAGATGCTGTCTGTGGTACAGTGTATCAAATCTTTTATGACATCAGCATGCTGTACATATGTTAAGATCTCGTTTTTGCCGCCTTGAGTAAAATGTGAACTGTAATCCACGTCTCCAATTTCTGTTTTTACAGAAGAGTCCGTTAAAGCAAGCAATGGAGATCTTTCCAACTCTACGTCTGCGGATCCTGTTGTGAAATGATGTGGCTGGTACGGGGTGATAATTACTTACTCAAATAACTATCACTAATGCTCTGAAGGGGTAAAAGCTCTTCGTTTGACTTTTTCTATTAAAACTAACAGCAAACGTACAGTAGTATACTAGCACCCAGTTGGGCTAGGTCTGTGTTTGTTTGTTTTTCCTATAAAAACTTCTATTTTTCAGGAGTTATTTATTTACGTTACTAACAGCACTTTCTCTAGATTGAAAATAACTACGTAAAATATAGCTTGGAGGTAATTATTTTAAATGACAGTTGTGCATATCTAAGAAAAAAAATCTTTAATTTTTAGATGCTTGCTTGCATCTCTAACAAAACGTTAAAAAAGACACGTGCATCTCATCAACCAGAAGAAGAAAACTGAAGGAAGATGCGTTGCTTATCTGTTGTCCAGATGTTTATGCGCTCCTTTTGTATTTAATGTGGTCACAAATTACACTGTAGCTGTAACAGTGTAGGTTGTGAATGTATGTTAAAGCTATTACACAAGATGGCAGTTCTCATTAATGTGTGGTTTTTTTTCTTCCTGCAAAACTTTATTATTAGCGTGTTGTTTTCACTCTGGAATCAGGGTCCTTCCAGGCATTTATCTTCCCCTGTTCTTTTTTCCTCCCATATTTGAGAAAGGGAAAAGCAGAAAAGTTAATGTAATAAACTATTTTTTCACTTCATACCGAAGGTCTGATTTGCATCCACAGAAGTAAGGAAATCAGGAGCCGAGACAGAACCACAATCAGCTCTTCCTTCCATGACCAGACACTGTGTGATGGGTGTCTGTGACTATTAAGTGATCTTACACTTCATGAATATGTTGTGCCTAACCGCAAGTTTCAGCCTCAACCCTGTCTTTCTTAGCCTTTGTAGGTCCGTTGCACTGTCTGCGTTGTTAATACAGTCTTACTTGCCTGATTATTAACAATAATTGCACTGCAGGCTTCAGAAGCTGCTGAACACTGTGAGAACTCTGTATAAAATTTAACATCTGTTAATGCCTGTGAGCAGAGGTTCTTAGATTGTGCAAGAGTTGCTCAGATTCCTGACGTAAGTAGCTCGAGTCAGCTTAACAGTGAATTCCACTTCCATTAAAAGACTCAATTGTGTTTTAATCTCCCGGAATATAAAACACTTCTTAGGTTTTACTAACTAGAATAAACTACTTTAGTCAGTCTGAGAATTATCTTTCGGTTTTTCTGGCACTCCTAATTGTATTTACTTGACAGTTTTTTTTTCATCTCTTCTAATTACAAAAAGGTGATGTTTTAATACAGATGGCTCAAATTGTTCCACCCGCTCTTTGGCCACAGGTTGGCTCAGACAATTCCTGGCAGGCTTTCATTCACCCTTTCTTGCCAGTGAGTTCAGCATTTAGACAACTGGGGCAAACGTTGTGGTTGCAACTGGACAGAGTGGGCTGATAAGAAAGTCCTTTCATTGGTTCTGAAAGCTTGATGCAGAAGCTTTGTGAGCTGTTCAAATCAGCAGTCTCAGTGCTTCTGCTGATTGCCATCATGTCGCAGTAGCAATATGTATGTATTTCTATATCCTTGTCTCATCTCAAGTCATGTGAGCTCCAGGCATGGAGTGGCCCAGCACTGTCGTTCTTCTATAGCAATGGCAGAACCACGCAGAGCGTTTGTTTTCCTTCAGGGTGGACGTGCTAGGTAGATAGGTGCAGTCAAGCCATGACCTGTGCTCTAATTATTAAAGCCCACATTTGTATTTTCCCTTCTCCTATGATTTTTGGACCGATGGGATCTCAGCTAGGTAACGCTCTGCGGTTCGTTATGTGTGTGTGCTGGTGAACCAACTCATGTCGTTCTGGTGATGGAAATTCTACAGGAAAGACAAAAGCCTACTTTTATAGAGCCCAGAGCCCCGATGGATGGTGGGACCTGAATGTATACTGTACGTGGCAAAAGTATATACATTCCTATGAATATGTGCAGTGATAATAGAGCTATTCTTGCTAATAGAGGATTGTAGTTTATCATACTTACATTTTATTGTCATGTAGCAGCATATATATGCAGAAAGCTTTTGCTACCTGAAATATGAACGAGGTGGGTCCTGGTTTGGGATGGTGCTCGTGTGTCAGTGAGTCACATCAGATCCTCCTCCCACCCCCTGCCCAGCTACCTGGAAGGGGTGCAGAATTCTTGTGGTGCTATTTTCATTGCTTTTACCCTCCTGCTCTGATTATAGGAACAAAATGGAACCCAGTGGGTTGGCTGGAGATGAGGATGGATCTAAAAAGAAAAAAAATAATAAAATTCTCTAAACGAAACGGAATTTTGCTGCTCGCTGGAAATTCCCAGAGGTGATGAAGGAAAGGGAGGATGATGAGTTTGCTGCAGGGACGTAAAATGAATCTCTGTATTCCTTCGAGGCAGGCACAGAACAAGCTGAAGGTGTCTGCCTTCCAGAGGAGGCAGCTGCCACCACAGCCCCTGCGTGCTTTGTCCAGGGCCAAGGCTGGTGGGAGCAGAAGTGGTAGCAGCAGCTCTCCTGGTGGCCTTGCAGCTTGCTTGTTGTGGTGCTGGGCCCTTTTATGCCACAAGCCACAGGGCTGCGTAGGGGACAGAGAGCACATCTGATACCCAGAGTTGCGTTCACCCTGAGGTCAAAAGGTGTTGGTCACTGGTGGTGGGGGGTGATGGTCCCAGCAGCCCTGCGGTTCACTGGGTTATGTCTAGCTTTGCTTGGAGGGTAGGTTCTAGAGGTCCTAATGAAGTCTGTAATTAGAAGTAAATTTGAGTTTTCATCGGATGTCTGTCAACAACAGCTGTTTTCAGCTTCTCAGGTACAAAGGACCAAATGTAACCACGTTTCCTAACTCACTGTACAAAAGGGTATTTTGTTACCTCAGTCTCTTTGGTGTGTGAGTAGAGGACCTAATGTACATAAAACTGTTAATAAA
Organism: Alectoris magna; assembly: GCA_030625065.1. Taxonomy (NCBI): domain Eukaryota; kingdom Metazoa; phylum Chordata; class Aves; order Galliformes; family Phasianidae; genus Alectoris; species Alectoris magna. The sequence goes on from CM060560.1 coordinate 144,189,718, forward strand.
TAAATGTAATTTTCAGAACCTCGCTCTTAGTGTCTTCAGTAACAGGACTGCAGGAGGGTTTGATTTCTTTAATAAGACAGCTTCAACTTTTATTGACGAAGGAATGCTTGTGTCAGTCACCGGCAGTTTTCTTCCATGGTTCTTACAAACAGTCACCAAACCAGCTCAAGGAATTTATTACATGGCAAACACTGCAAGCTGTACTCAGCCAGCTGCCTTAGCACAGATTGCTTACAGAAAACCTACATTCCTATTATGTGCTTGAGATGAGTCAAATTCAATTGGAAATTTTCAGCTCTTTGTTCCATCTTGATTACTATAAACTATGCCCCATACGGCCTCCCGCCGTCTCTCTCTTCAGGGACTCCCATTTATTTATTTGTTCTTGCCAAGTACAGCTTCTCGTATCTTAAGGTTAAGCCGGAGGGACAAAGAAAATCTAAACTTCTTAGCTGGTATGCATGGCTTCTAATGGCAGGAGTGTGCAGTGAAACTAGTCCTTGTGCTGCAGCCTGTTCTCTAGCATTTTATTGCTCAGCTTCTGGAAACTGAAGATTGCCGGTAGGTTCCAATGCTGCACGCCACCATCACGTTAAGAATACAAAGAACTCTTTCTTATAAAATTACTTGTCCTACAGGTTGTCTCCGTAACTTCCCTTAATTGTAAGATCCCTACCCACAGAATAACCGCGCTCAGCCGCTGTGCCCCGCTGCCGACTGCCTCTGATGTCTGCGTGCTGGTGGTACTTACAGCAGTAAATCAAGGGGGTACGTTATGCCCATTATTTAATGATGGAATGTGAAGGCGGTCCCCGTCAAGGTAAGAGTAGGCACTTAGATTTGTTTTGTAAGCTTATTCCAGACGCAATATAAAAATAGATTATATTAAAAGGAAAAAAATTTAGTGTTTAACAAATTGCTCTGTAAATAGGCTAGCACAAAAGATAAATCTTGTTACGCTTAGGACTAGACTAAAAATAACTTCATCTGAAAATAAAGTAAATAGTGCATTTTAAACCTTCATTCGGATGCACATAATCATGCAAACTCTAAAAACTGACTACAGGAAGAAGTTAGAGGCCTGATGCATTTCCTAAAGGAGCGGACAGCTTACAGCTTGTGCTCGTTCCGGCAGCAGTGAAGGCTGCTCCCCGGGAGCCTACGGAAGTGACGTTAACCCTTTGTGGCTGACAGCTGTGCTGACTGAGCTGCCAGCAGCAAGGGGCTCATGGTGAAACATCGCCTAAGATTGCCAGCGTCCCAGGCCCGCCTCTGCACTACACATTCACAAATGCAAAAATTTCCAAAGGCCAAAGTTATGCTTTTGTTCACTGCAAAGCCCAAGGAACCTCTGCGAAGATGCCGCCATCCCCCTAGCAGGTGCCAGAAGCTGTGGCCTCACATGTGCACAGGTGATTCAAAAACAGAGATTCTCGGGCAGCCTCCTGGCTTCTCCTTGCTCCCGTACAGGCTGGAGGAAATGAGTTCTTCATGCTTCGGACTCCTCTCCTTCTTCATGTGTGGCTCCATCCTCTTCCGACTGATCGTTCAGCAGCACAAACTTCCCGTCGTTTGTGAAGGGCACAGACTTCATTAGCTGAGCTAATGCTTCTGGGTCCTGAAGGAAAACAAAAGTTCAGTAGGCAAAAGCAATCTTTCAGAGGAGCACCTTTTCTCCAGTATGTGTTAATGCTTTGCAGCGTGAGGTTTTTGTGTTGGTTTTTCTTTTTGTTTTCCTTTCCACAACATTTAACCTAAAGGTTTTAATGGGAATAATTCTGGCTTAAGGTTTTGAAATGTAATCCCTTGCAGCAGAACACCTCTTAGGTAAGTAAAAATGTCTTTACTTTGAGCTATTATCGTGCTTTTCTTACCTGACAGTGCTGTAATTACTGAAAAGCAAGGAGAAAAAGCCTTAAAAAAACAAGTTCTTATTTAGTGTGCTTAATGTAAGTGACTAAAAGCTCATTTCCCCAACTTGTTCTATAGTTGTAGTGGTGAAAACATGCAGGAAATGTTACTGCAGTGGTGTCACATCTTTACATGAATGTGTTTCTACAACAGGCCGAGTAACGTTACCATTTGTTTTAAATGGAAACCATTATTTTTTTTTCTTCCCTAAAGGAGAAAAGAATGGGAGTTCTTATAAGTGAAACAGTAATGGGTGGAAAAAGCAGAAAAACATGCAGCAAAACAAGCGCGTCGGTGAGGAATCGATTTGCTTACCTTCTGGGCCTCTGCGATTTCTTTTCCCAAGCTAATGGCATAGCAGATCTGAAATCAGAAATGTGGGTACAGTTCAGGTTTTTGTTGTTGGTTTCGCTGCTCAATCAGGATTAAAACAGAGAAGTATCAATGCAAACTTAAATAGGGGTGTAAAAGGAGAGGCAGAATACCTGTCACTGTAGTATCACATAGAAATAAAGCATTTTAACAAGCATTATGCAAACCTTTTCTCCTTCTGTGTTGCTCTCAAAAACATATGCGCTCATGGATTCTTCTCCTGAGGTCTCACGGAGGTGGACCACAAAACCAATCAGTCTCTTGTTATCCTGATGAGCAGCAAACTGAGTGACAGTGGCAAGTTCAAACTGGAAAATTGTAATAAAAGCCTTTTTTAATCAACACGTAGCTGGCTTGGTCAAGAGCTCAGGTTCGTGGGCCCAAGCATTCAATGCTGTGATAGAAAACCAGATTCAAAACAAAGTTACTTACACTGGCTCGCGTAACTTGCGTTTGAGGATCTATTAATCTGTATTTACGTGGGGGGAAAAAAAAAGTAGATGTTTTTAGAGCAATTCTTCTCAGTAACTTTGAGGTGCTTTATAAGGCAGTCACTGTACCAGTTTTATTGGTGAGAAAACATATGCATGGGATCAGATATTTTTGATTTCAAGTCAGTCAGCGGCAAAGTTTAACTCCCAGCTGCATAACCTGTTGGTCACATCGAGCTTTGGAATCACCGGGTTTGGTGAGCATCCCATGGGCACAAGCTAACGCTACATGTGCCTGTACGAACACGCACTCCAGTTAAAGTCTTGTCCAAACATTCTCTATGGTGACACTACTGACAACAGGACAGAGCAGCGGCTCTTCTGCTGTTATTAGACATAAGGTAAGAGAAACTTTCAGTGTTTGGTTTTTTTTCCCCAGTGTATTGGTAGGATTTTACAGCCCCACCGCCCCTTCTGCATTTTGGCAGGATGTTCTTAGAACTGAAGTCAGGAGGGTATTCTTCTAAGTGAAGTCAATCTCAGGGTCTCGCTCCCTTGAAGGGTGCGTGTCTTGGAGAAGCAGAAAATCCTCATCCCAAATCTCATGAAGAGAACAGTGTACTGACAAGGGATAAGCAATGAAGATTTTGCCGTACCTCAGGTTCTTGCTGGTGACCATGAGATGAGATTCAGTCATACGGAATATGTTATGGATCGCACGAGCAGCTAACACTTGTCTCATGGCTTCATAAATCACCTCACTTGTGTTGTCTGACTGAACAGCCATGGATCCTAAAAACCGAACGACGAACATCTGCTGCAGGAGTGAATCTGGAAGATAAAAGGCATAGCTTCTCTCACTGTGCTACTTCCATTTCTTAGTAGCTGGAGATATCGATGGAGTTACTTTCTTTCCCCTTGGAACTACAGAGATAAACATGTGGGTGGTGATTGCCTTCTATGAGCCAGGCGTTGTTCTGACCCAGTTTTAAGCTGCTTCAAGTGGCAGCACCACAAAGGATGCTACCCTTCAGCTGTGTTATGTCGATCCAGCTATTTAGTCTGAGACACAGGGCAAGCACCAAGCACTGTGCACTCCCATGTCCTGCAGTGGCTCAGGGTGCAGCTGTTGCTGATGGTGTAGAGGTGCCTGCTTCTCATAGCCCCTCTGTGAGCCATCCTACTTTGCAATGGGACAGCAGATCTAAGAAGACCAAAACTTTCTGCCTTTAAACTTTTGAAATAAACCTAATCTGCAATACAACTTGGACTATCAAAGAAGAAAGTGTTTATATTCACAGGCAGCGGTATTTAGTAGACAGGCTTCTGAAACACAACCAGCTTCAACTGTACTATGGGTTGCTGCTCCTGCTCTGTGATGCCAGGTGCTTTCATTAAGAGACACTGGAGAGGGCTGAATTAAGTCTGAGATCATGGCTGCTTTTATCTGACAAAATGAAGCACTGACCTTCCTCCTCATCTTTGCTACCATCTTCAGACTCCCCAAATGGGTTTGCACGCCTGTGAAAGAAGAATGAAAACTATCACGATAGGTTCTGGTCACCACGTATAAATGCTGTAACACCCGATATATAAAAGTCACTCTGCTGAGGTGAGAAATCACCATCTCTGACCATACCTGCCACCTCTGTTCTGGTCCAGGAATTCTGTGGCAGGCAGTACAATATCAAACTGAATCGGTGTTCCAAGAGCAATAAGTTGTGTGGAGTCCTGAATGCCAGCTGACTCACTGGGAGTTGTTTTACCATTATCTGTATTCTTTACATTCTGGCTACAGTTAAAAGGGGAAAAAAAACAACCACATTTTAATCAGTGACACCTGACACCACATCTGTGCTTTGGAAGGGAGACAAGATTATCCAAAGATCCAAAGTGGATTGAAGCAGTATTCATTGACATAAATGAGTATTAGTGAGGTCTAAAGTAAAACCTGTCCTATTTTTTATGCCTACAGTTATTTAAAAACAAATTGTTGGTATATTAAACCCTAATGCAGATCAACTCTACGCGGGCTGACTGCCAGGAGCGTGTTGCTGTTTGTCTCCCTGCCCTCTGGTGGCCATATCTGCAGTCTGGTGACCAGTTCAAACAGAACAGACCTGGACTTGTTTCTGAACATGCAAATCCTGGCCAGTCTCTGAGATCTTAAGTGGCCACAAGCAACGTGACAGTTAAGAACTGTGACATACAGATCTCTTCCCGCATCTTCTTCAAAGATTGACTGACTGACTTGAATGAGCGCATGAGAACAACAGTAACTATTTTGACAGCACAGTGAAGCATCCTCCTGTGATGGACTGACAGGAACTAGTTGAGATAACATGTAAGAATATTTCAGTGTACAATGGGAGCTCTGCTGAATTATCCACATCACAAGTTGTTCCTTTATTGCAAAGCGCTTAGAAGTAAAGCGTGTTTGTTTTAGAAGAAACAACAAAAACGCAGTGGCAACTACACGGAGCTTCAAGGCCGTGCTGTGGAACAATAAGCGTTACCCTCAACACTTTCCATCTCTTCTTGCTTTCAGCAGGTAACATCAGAAGTAAAGGAACTTGCTGGAACACATAAGACAGTAAAGACAGGACCTTCTCCTTGGTGACTGCTGTCACATGAAAGGAGTGTGACTGAGCAGACAGCAGTTTCATGTCCATGAAAGTGAGTGCATTACCTGGGATGGTGAGCTTCGTGTTTTTTTGCGAAGCTAGTAATGGGAGTCACTGCCTGTAGGGCTGTCTGATTTAGCTTGATTGCGGCTGCCTAGGAAAACAAAACAGAACAACAGAGCAACAGTGGATGCATTGCCACATAATGAACAACAGTAAAGCAAATGGTAAGGAATGGACTGAAAGATGGAAACAATCTCCCACCTCTGGATTGTCAGTGAGATAGATCTGTCTGGAAATGTTGTTGATGGCACATATCCACTAGAAGGCAAAAAATGGAAGCTGAACTCTTCACGCTCACATTTATACAAGAATGACAACATTAAGACAATATTTTTACCTCCTCGTATTCCTTCCTGCTTTCTGCTTGAAGAGTTATACCCCTAAAATACAAACATAGTGTATCAGCGCTAGCAGTGGACAGAAGGACTCCCAGTCTTACAGTGTCAATAGACCATGTCTCCATTAACTTCTAAAAGAACAAAAATCACAAACAGGCTGCAGCTAAAGGCCTTTGCTCTTCAGACAGTTGTTGGGGAAGATGGGAATGAACACGCTCTTAGTTAATGACCTTCTGGAAACCCAGGAAGGCTCACTGTTGTAGCAAGCAAGTTTTACATCAAACAATATCTGAACAGGCAGGCATGACTGGCTGTCCTCAATAAAGCCTGTCTCTCATACGTTTTGCCTGTAGGAGTAGTGATCTGAAAGCAGTATCTTCGGTCTTCGCAGTCCACAGCCATAACAGAGCAGTTGTCCAGGTCCTGAATCAATCCTCCAGCTACTGCTCCCCTCGGCTGACACATCAAGTTGCCACCTTGGGTGAAGAAGTACAGTCTTTCCCAAGTTGTAGTCACCAGACCTGTTTTACTAAAAAGAAGATGCAATGATTAAAAACTCATTACTATTTAAAAATGACTCCATGTGACCTAAAGAAACTTCAGATGTACCCTGAACTTTATGCTCAGCCCTGCAGAATTTTTAATGATGCGAAGTAAAATCAACACCTATTCCTAGCAGAGATTAATCCTTAATCTAAGCTGAAGAATTAATCTCATAGTATGGTTAAGGTTGGGAGGGACCTTTAAGATCATCTAGTTCTAACCCCCCTGCTATAGGCAGGGACACCTCCCACCAGATCAAATTGCTCAATCCAGCCTTATTTCTTTCTAATTCTAAACATCCCAAGGTAAGAAGATTCTCTGCAGTATCTCCTAGTTACGGAATACATGAATTGTTAGCATTGAGTAAGTGATGTGAAATATTATCAAGCTTGATTTAAAAAAATTTAAAGAGTATTTATTTGCAAGCTGCTGAGCAGCATGAGTGATTTTGGAACAGAGACATTGTAAGCATCTTCTGCAGTACCCCAAAACTTACCTGCCTTGTTATGAAATCCTTTCTGTTATATTGTAACCCAGCATTTAGAATTCTGCTAGAAATCCTAAGTATCCAATGCAACGAAAACAAGGAAAGAATATTACAAGTACGACAGAAATGACCTGACTTTTTTCAGTTCCACTGACTGTGTTATCCTATGCCACCTAGCTCTGCTGCTGCATACACAGCTCCTCCAGAAGGCACTGGAAGATTTTACTTGGATAATCTGCAGAGGTAACTCTACGTGTGGCACACATTTAAATTGCATGGTCCACAAAAGTTGTATTTGTGCAAAGGAGGTGGTTTATGAAAACCCATATTAAATACAAAATATAGCTATTCTTTGTAAACACTGTGTTTTCCTGAGCCCTAAGAACTGGGAACAATCTGAGCCCATACAGACACATAGGCTTCTAACTTTTACCCAGCTAATGACAGAAAACCATCCCTGAAGGCAAATTCAACCAGAAGTAAACTGCTCTTTTCAGGGAAATCATATAAAATGCCTCTAATTGGGCTTAAGTTTCTCAAACACAGTTTCGAAGGTGACAGAGACACTTAGGAGTTGAAGGGTAAAGCTACCACAGCAATTCAGGAGCCTAAAACATCATTATCCGAGAAGAGTTCGAGACCTAAAAAAAACCAATGATATGGCAACTAGTCAGCAATTACAGAAAGCAGCAGGCAGCAACAGCTGTCTTACTTTCTAAGATTAAGGTAGCCAGCCTTCTGGATGAGATTCCTGTTGATAGCAGGTGAAGTTACATCAGAGTCTGGGGTGTAAACAGACTCATTAACTGAAATTAAGTCCTGCTGGGATATCCTCATTTTTTCAGCTTCGGCATCCAACTCTCCCTGTATGCTGAAAAACACAACAAAACAAATTCAGAACCACCATTAGTCAGTTCATAGCATGATACAGATAACATCTGTGACGCAACACGACCAAAAATACCAGTTATGTGCAGATTATACACCAATCCATTTAAATATATCAAGTATTTGAGTAAAATCTCCTACTGGTTGGGAGAGTAACGAATGCAAAGATAAAGTTTATTTTTAGATGATTTTTATAGGAAATGCAATACAAGACTACAGGCTGAGTCCTTCCCTAAGGACTGAACAAATCAGTCAAGTTAGGAAAGAATAGGAGGAAGAAACACACAATATGGAACTACTCCAGGAAAATGCCATCTGAGGCCAAAGAGACAAGATGTGTATGCTCTGATGATATTAACAATGGTTTAAAGAAAATATGGCTGCGTGTATGGCAGGCTGGCAGCAAAAGCATAGCCAGGATTTCCCCTTGTGAAAGCCCAGCTTGAAGGTGTTACTCTCAATGTCTCTTATAATAGCTGTGCCTTTTTTCCCCTTCAATTTGTGCTCAACATAGTTATCTTCTTTCCCCAAACAGTATACAGGGATAATGATCAGAATTATTCTGTAAGCCTGAAATGAGTAAACAGGAGGCATGTTTAAGTGCTGAGAATGAGGAATTAAGTTGTTGGGTTTTTTTTCTGAGTGGCACCTTCTAAAATCAATGCCTGAGTTCACCCTGCTGAACATACACAGATGGTGCTCGAATGGCACAGTTCAAAGCAGGCTTTGCTGTAGTATCTCTTGACTTTCACAGAACAACTTCTTATTCCTGGTATAAGATGTTGGAATTGCTGCAAGTTGTCCTAGAAGCCACTTCCAGGCACATGAAGGTGAAGGTGGCAACTGTGAACAGCAAGCACGGATTTACCAAGGGTAAATCATACCTGACCATCCTGATTGCCTGCTGTAATGCAGTGTCTAGCTTGGTGGGTAAAAGAACCTCATGAAGCTCAGCAAAGGCGAAGTCCTGTCTGGGATGAAGAAACCCCATGCAGCAGTAAACACCAGGAGGCATCTGGGTAGAAAGATTTCAGCAAAGGACCAAAGGTCCTGCGGCACAAACCAGCACCACACTCTTACAGTAAAAAAAATGCCAGCTACACCCTGGGCTGCATGAGCAATAGTACAGTTAGCAGCTCACTGAAGTCATAATTCCCACCTATCCAGTGGTTTGCGAGCCTCTAGTAGGACAACGTGTCTAGTTTTGGTGCCCCAGCACATGAAAGTCAGAAACAAAATACAAGACAGTCAGGAAAGCAGAGTATGTGACGTGAGAAAGGACTGTAGAATTGTTTTCCAGCCTTACGAAATGAAGATGAAGAGGAGCTAGCTTAATAACCTAGTGGGAGAGAATAAAGCAGATGGAGACAGATGGAAGCAGGTGGAACCAGCCCTTCTTGGAGGTGTGCAGTGATAGATGAAAGACGGTGGACACAAGCTGTAGCAAGATACTGTACATGTGAGATAGAAAGAGACTCAAAGTTCAAACTGGACGCAGCCTTGAGCACTCTGCTCAAGCACATCCTGCTCTCAGCAAGTGACCGGATGAGATCACCTCTCTAGGGCCGTACTGCAGCAGCTGTCCTGTCTTCCAGAGAAACAATATCAGTAAATGTTTGATTTCTTCCTTAGCTTTACCAAAATTGAGGAGCTATTATCACAGAGCCACTGAAACGTAAGGGGTGGAAGGGACCTGTAGAGATTATCTACTCCACTCCCACTGTTAAAAGAGGTTCCCTAGAGTAGGTTCCTAGGATATTAGGAAAACTTACGGGGTAGGAAGATAGATAAAAGTATTTGTCATTGCTCACATTAGAAGGCATTTATCACTAGACATGTATGCTTTAAGCATCTTTTACCCCTACTTGCTGCCCTTTTGGTGTACGTGAGTATGTGATACAGGCTGTACAGAGCCCGTATTTCTTAAAAACAAGGTGCCCCAGCACCTTTGGAATTTCTGAGACTGGAATCTTCTTCCTAAGGCCCACTTTTCTTATCTTCGAGATAGAAAGGTATGAAAACGTGTCAGCTCTGTAAATATACACATTTGTGGCAGCTAGACCAAATGCTTACTGAGAATATTTCAATAGTTTGTCCTTTCTACTGTGTTTTGACACTGCTAGCGGTATTTACTATATAGATTAATATACTTCTAAATACGAAGAGTCAGTTTCACAGTCAGCTTAAACAGATGCAAGACTACATCAGTGCTGAAATTCTGTAACTGCGCAGTGGCTCTCCTCAGCTTGTTCCAAAGGAAAACGAATCTTACAAAAAGCTTTCAGCTTGATTAGCAAGCAGAGCTGACTCACTGAGGCCTTGTGATCCCCAGCGCTAAAGGAAGAAAGGAGTGGGCAGCACGTTTTTCAGTGGCTGTGTAACCTTTAGTAATGAAACCGTGTCCTGTGTCAGTAAGTGCTTAGCTGCACAGTGTCATTCACAATTCTGCAAGCTTCTCTTTGGGGTTTTCCAAAGACGTCACACAACTGCACCAGTTACATTTGAGTTGCCCTTTCTGGCTTTGCTGCGTGACAGAAAAACATCAAAACCAGACCCAGACAAGTAAAGCAGTCTATTTTTGCTTCCATTCCTATCTAGAAGACCAACACGCCAGATTTTTCAACAAGTGCTTATTCTGCAGTGATTATCCAGTGGTAAGATCCTCCCCGTGCCTATAAGACACAGGCAGTGTGCCTACCCTTAATGAAGGGCACTACTTCAAGGGAGCTGAAAGCCTGCCCTCCAAATGGTACAAACACTATGCAGACTGTGGAGGAACTTAACCTCAGAATTGAGCTTGGAAAGAGATATAAATAAGCATGAAGTTATAGGAAATAAAAAATTATTTAGAGAAAGACAGTCTCCTATGCAGGGAGATTACTTATATCGCTGTTCTCAAATTAACAAGTATGCATTGTTTAAAATGCCACCAAGTCAGAATAAGTAATGATTTGGATATACTCCAGTATGAAAGGTATGAAGCTATAAAGCAGAGGGTTCAGTTCAGTGTTCCCACCAATTTAAAATAAACCAGGAGTGTTCTCTCTAATGTGATTATGTTTTAAATGTAAAGTTTACAACATTTACAAGGACTTAATTATAATTAATGTCAATCTTCACTAGAGCAGAGGAGGACAAAGAGAAGGAACAAGGAAGAAAGGATCTCAAAAGTAGAAGCACAAAAGCGGGGCAGTTTATTGAAATAGGTACTTAAACAAAGCAGGTTAAACTCAGTGAACTGACACAGCCTACACTGGATGTGACAAGTACTGTCTCTAGGGCAAGCAGCTTTAATTACCTTTTGTAGCTATAACATCAAACGCCACAGGTCTTAAATCCTTATTTGGAAGGTTGACATAATAATAATCTATGATTATTATTAAAGAAGAGCCAACAAGTATAAATACCTCTAATTCAGAATGCACTTTCACTTTATTATATTCATTCTACTAACCCATTTCAAGCCCAGATGTCATGCTTTTGTGTTCATGAAGAGACGCTGAGGTATAAGAAAGCGTTTGAATGCTTCCCTGGCTACACTGTAAAAATACTCCTCAGTGCACTGACGGTACTTTCCTTTATGTGCACAAACATCCCCCCACCACTTTCTACTTGCTGCCGTATCAAAGCATGTTCAACAGTGCAATATAAGCGTGGAAGGACACTCCTGTGTTAGAAACAGCAGCACTGTCCATTATGTGCGAAAGGTTACAGTACTATTACTCAGACTTCAAAGGAACAAACAGTGAAACAAAAGTATTATGTCACCTCTGAACCATGTCCGAAACAGATGTCAAAAAGCTGTCCAATCTTTTGGAAAACATCTCTGCTCCTTTCTTAAAAAAGTTGATCTGAAAAATACAAAGAGGGGACACTGGAAGTCATCTCGGTTCTGGCAGACAAATAACAGATTGTGAGGACTGTGTTAACACTGATCCCATTATGACTGATGCTTTGGGCTGGCAATCAAATAATGGTTACAACAACTATGTTGCCTTTCTTTGTACTTTTCTCTTTTGCACCTTTCCACGCTCTCATACGCCCTTTTACACACAAGCTATTGGCTGCTGACAGGTATGTTTCCAATGAACTAGCCGAATGACCACAAAGAGGAAACAGGCAGCCCTCTCCCACGCTGACACCGTGCAGAATTGGGTCTGTGGTGTTACAAGCCACTGCATGCAATGTCACTTTATCAACAGGAATGAGACGTGGATCATCCGTGAGATTTAGTGGACCAACCTGGAAATCTATCCAGTCAGTCAGGAAAATGATGAAGTGTAGCTGTGCTAGCACACATCTCCACAGCAATCAGTTCTACAGTTTTACCACGGATTTTGTTCTACTGAAGAAACTAAGATAAAGCCACAAAGGCCAGAGTGTGCTTTTTACTGAAGAAGCTGTATTCGCTTTGCCGACATGGCTCAGACAGCATTCAACAGCACAGCTACACAGTTCCATGTAGGCTTTATCTTGGATTCTTGCTCTGGGGCGCACTAGGAACACAGACACGGCTTGTGGTGTGTGCGTGTGTAATTAATTAGTTTTATCAAAAACATTTAGCAAACTATTCTAGAAAGAAATGCAGAAACTTCCTAACACTTATTTGCCGTTAAGCAGTTTATTTAACACAACACTACTGGCGGTTCCACTCATTTTCCCTAATTCTGGGTCATAGGATTCCTCTTACCTACATCTCAGATTTCTGCAACTATATGCTTGGCCACAGACTCCCTTTACAAAGGAGAGAAAGCAAACTCCCTTCAAGAATGCTCCACCTATTTATTTCAGAAGCCTACTGCAGGAGGGAAGAACACTGCACTCCTCTGACAATAATGAGGGACTGACATGTCCAGTTCAGACTTTGAGGACTGTTTTCAGTCAAATAAATCCTGTACATCAGCCACTAGTTCTTCTAAAAATTCCCTACGTTCTGCTCTTTCTTTGGAAATGTGAAGTATTTGCCACACCTCTTGAATAATTAATAAAGAAAATACACAGTTTAAAAGCTGAAGGGTGATTTTCAGTATTTAAACATCAATATCAACCGGCTTCTGGTTATTCTGCCTTTCCCATGACAACCTGAGGCTTTCCTGCACAAAGCACTGAGATATGGCAGTTTTGCCAGATAAAGGAAGTTGTTTGGCTTCCACAAAAGGGGAACCGGTGCAACTCTTTTGCTCGGGATAAACAATTGTAAAAGAAAGAAGCAGTATCAACTCCCATGGTGGGATAAGTGACTGAATTCTCATTAAATACCTATTTTATACAGAGCACATTATCAGCAAAAAGCAGAGGACAGTGGATATGATGATCCACACTGCCATCTCAAGCAAGACCATTGCACCCATTTCTATTATTTTCACAGCCCAGCTCTCATTTTTCCCTTTGCTTTCTTCCATCAGTTTCAAAGCACAACAGATACCTAAGATGGGCCAGTAATGAGAATCAAGTGCTGTGAAAGCATTGGTTTATTAATCCTCCTAACATCCTGGAGAGTCAAATTAGCAGTATTACTACCTCACCTCACAGATTTGAGAAATGTGTGTTCAGCCATTACAACAAACTGCTGGCAGAATGAAGTTTAGACACGGGATTTCCCAGCCTTATGCTCAATCCACCCTACTGTTCTGTTCTTCTAGTTCTCCAGTGCATGCTCTGTTCCTTGTGGTGCGCACTCCTCATCAGTATGCTGAGCATTACGCGCCAGGAGGGAAAGTGCTACATAGGAGAGTTTGTGCAGACACTGAGTAAACAGTAGAAATAAATGCTGTTGTACTGAAAACCTAGCTGTGAAAGAATTAACCCCAGGCTGATTTTGCACACAAGCGTGGGTTCTTTTTCTCTGTTTTCATTCATCAGTTCTCATAAACTGATCAATCCAGAGCTACAGTGTTTTATTTTTCCCGGGGAGAGGCCTAACTGTAGTTTTACCGTCCATACCTGTCCTCGTGTATATCCTAGCATAGGTTCCATCATTGCCACTCTCTTCCTGTACTGCAGAGCATTCAGGGCACAGTAATATTGCAGAGATGAAAGATGCTGCTTTCTCCTTGCATTCGCCACTTCTTTTGCCACTTCTGCCTTATGCTAAATAAAAATTGGCAAGTAGGTTGACAAATTGTTACTGTGCATAAGGATACATTTACTGATTATTTTCAAGTTCGCTTTAGGCAAGGTTCATTACAGAGCTTCTAACATTACAGAACTTAAAACAAAGGATGAGAAACTAACAAAGGAAATCCAAAACCCAAATCAACTTCAAGCCCTGATCTGTAAAAACACTTCAGCATTTGGGCAGTCCCCGTGGTTATTAACTACAAAACTACCACAGCTAATATTCTGGATCTGATCTCAGTGCGAGAGATTTGTTCGCAGCTGAGATCACAACACAAGCCTCCAAGCGCAGAACACAGAGATGAATAATTCATCATAATGCTGTATCACATTCTGTTCTGCAACGCACGCCCTTCAAAGGACCATCCTGTAGAACTGAAGCCCTCTCAGCACAGGACCATCATATGTTTCTGGCATACAGAGGCGTTATTCGGGAACAGTGGTCCAGTGGGCAAGGAAGAAGAAACGTAGAGCAACCCCACCAACACAGTTTGGTGTGCCATAAGTGACAACTTAAAGGCAGATGTAGAACAATGGAATGCTTTATAAATAGCAGACACAAGGCTTAGAGACACGCTTTGAAATGAATTGTACCCAGTGACGCGGCATCACCACATTAGCTGTAAAACAGTAGGCCCATACAAGTCTATTTAGAGCCATTTGGCTATTTGCCTCCATCTGAAGAGATCCTCTGGACCGCAAGGGCTGCAGTTCAGCAACACTTGCCTAGCTTGGAGAAACAGGCATAACTGCTGAATTTGTGTCTGAAAGCTTTGTGTCTGCTTGGAAAATAGATCACCACTACTTCTGAGCTACTGAGAATTTAACTGATGAACTCTCCAAAGTTCATAAGCTTATCTAAGGATTAGCTAGAGTGATGAAGACAGAATGGCTGATGAAAGCTTTTCCTTTTCCCTTTTATGTTCTTTACCTTTTCATTTTCTTTCCTTTTCGGTAACCTGCTATACTTTGCCATGGACACGTCATGTTCTGTAGACAAGGAATATTATTTTTTTTAGAAATGTGATGTGTGTGTGCATAGATTAAAAATGTCTTCTGTGATATAACAGGTGCATATCATTAGAAACAAACAAAACTAGGAAACATACCAGTGCTGGCAAGGCCAAAAAGATCCTTCAACGTGCTTACTTCTGAAAAAGAGAAATTGAATATTCAAAGTAAAAACTGCTGTAAGCACTTGGTTCAACTGAGATCACTGATGGCATGCTTAATGCCTGTCAATCCAGTCCTTTCAAAGCAGAGTGTCATGCCTGCCTTCGTAATTATTTCATACCAGATCAGTCGCAAGACAAACAGGCAGGCAGACAGGAAAATAAGAGTTGAGTTAGTTTACTTGATAGATAAAGTTATCACCGTGAAAAAGATTCCTTATCTGTCAGAGTAGTTTACCCTAAGAACACCATTCACTATGCTTGCTATCACAAAAAGCCCATGTCTATCAACAGTTCTGAACATCCTGACAAAGTTTACGTGATATCAAGAGATTTAACAAAGTCCCGGTGACACAAGATCTAAGCCCCATTCATGTATGTAATCTTCTCCATCAACGTGGAACTTCTTTTGCTCGTCTCTGTGAAACGAAATAGTTATCCAACACATCTGATTGCCAGCTATGATGTTGACATGACAAATGTTGGCCACCAGTTTCTCAGGCAGGTAGAAAGAGATACCAGACAAGTATCAACTTTGAAAAGCATGGGGTACAAACTGCTCTCAGTGCTCATGTCAGTGTACACTATAACCGGCAAAATCCTTCTCAAAAGGCTACAAAGAAAGCACGTTCATAAGACCTGCCATTATGCAAATATGAAAAGGGGTACAACTGTAGGATGTCGTCATGGTCTCTGATTATTTGTAACAACCTATTTATAAATCAGCCTCATGCCAGCTCTGTCTTCCCAGAACACTTCCACATGATTCTAATGTAGAATTACTAACAAAACTGTTGCCCTACAGGCTGTGAAAAAAGGTGACCAGATGGACAGGTAGGTTTTGACATCTAGGGAAACTAAATAAACTTTCATTATTTCTTACGAAGCAGCTGAGGCTTTGGTTTCTGTCTTTTCTGTCTCCTTTTACGAACAAGGAACAAAATCCCCGCAGATGGGAAATGATTCACTGTATCAGTGAAGCCACATTAAGGAGGTGTTAAAGCCTTTATAATGCCAACATCTTACCATCCAAATACTGCTACGAGACTGTGAACAACATATCCATTTTTATAACCACCTTGATGCTTCTGCAGTTTCAAATGAGATTCTATGGTATAAGAAAACTAAACTACTCACTATTTAGCTGCAGGGTTCTGGGTTGTTTTTTGTCTCCCGTATCATGATGTCTTTAAGAAGTATATAAGCAGGAGAGTAAATTTAGCATGAGAAATGGTTGTTTTTTCTTTAATTCTGCAGTAAGAACTCACATTCATGCTGCATGAGTAGGTTAGAGTGTCCTTGATCTTGACCTTGAAAGAATTTGTTTCTTGAAATTACAGCCAATGTCTGCACTATTGCTTTGCTGTTTAAGTATGGAATTTCCAAGTTTGTGCAATTGAGTTACTTGGAACTACCTGTGTATGGAAGGGACTTAAAGGGGACTAACTGCTTAAAAGGGAGGGGATACATTATACTGTGAAGTTAGGAAAGTATTCCTGCTGGTGCTTTTCAAACAATCCCAAACTTCTGCAGAGGGATTAATGTTGCTTGCAAGCCACATACACTGCTAAATTTCCCTGTTTTAGGCAATTAAATCGTCACTGGCTTCAATGAAAGTACGCTCGTGTAAAAGTGCAGTGACACAACAAGGAACAAGGTTGTATATTGACAAACTTGACCCATCCAGGGCATAATGTATATGTGGTGAAATTGCACCATTTACATCTGAGTGAAAGTATCTGTCAATGCAATTCTACAGCAGGGGAAAAAAACAGAAACAAAAAATGCCCACAACTTTAGTGTGGGTTATCAGAAGAACAAATTCTTACATGGGACCATACCTCAGCTTATTACAAAATACGCAAGAAGGAATACCAAGAGGAAAATTAAAGTTTACAACCTTACAAACCTACCTGTGAGATCCTTCTCCCGAAATTGTATTATTGGGAGAATCATTGTATCTGCAAGCTGTTTTGCCAATTCAGAGTGGAGAACATTGAGCTAAAACAGAGAACAGAGGAATGCTCTAAGACACGACGCAATTAAAAAGAATAACACACACAGTCTGTCACTGAACTCTCCGTAACCACTGTTGATACAGGCTATAAGGCACATTTGTTAACTTTAATCACAAGCGATAAAAAGTTCTTAGCAAGCCTTTCATCAAGAAAAATTATGTAAAGTCTTCTGGTGGATTTACATTTCCACCATTTGGGATCAGAAAGATTGCAGCAAGACTGCCAAGCGTCACGACAGTTCACAGAACCACAGAGTTGTTTAGTTTGGAGGGATCTCTTGATATCATCTGCACAAACTACCTGGCTCAAGTAGGGTCAGCCAGAGTAGGCTGCCCAGGCCCACTTCCAGTCAGGTTTTGAGTAACTTCACAGATGAACACCTCTACACTACTAGTTGTTCAGGCCTCATCCAAGCCCTCTCCAAGGCATTAAAAATCCTTGCATGAGCAGCAAACATCAAGCGGTTTATTGAAATTCTGCTGTTGGGCCTTTATACTGGTCACTTTGGAAATTCATGTCAAACGCATCTTAACACTACCTAAAGAAAATCAAGTGCTGATCAAGTTAGTAGAAAAATGATGCTCGTGGCTACAGACGCAGTACGTCAGTGCTTAAAGCACAATTTTGAGAGACAGATGAGGGTTTTGCCCCTGGTTAATTTCTGCCTACTGCTTTTTAGGGATCCAAGAACTTTCCAGTTCCCATTGGAACTGTGTTAGAGCAGTTCACCATTAATTCCAGTCATTAACCAAGCAAGATTTCATGTGCCTTCACCAACAGTTTTTGTTAGTCTCTATAGCACAGAGTTACAGTTCCATTTCTATGACCACAATCTCCCTCCATTCACGAGGACTGCCAAGAACACAATCACAACAAGGGGCAATCGGATTATGCCATACACGGACACGATAATCCCCGCACTTGCTCACAGTATCATTCTGAAGGCCTCCAAGCGGATTAGGAAGGAAAGGATGAAGTCAGCTTTTCTCACCTGACAATACAGAACTTAACACCTGTGCACAGGACAACTGGAACAAAGGTATAAGGGATAGCTAACACACATACAAGGAGGCTGAGGAATGAGAAGGCTCTTGTGAGGGAAAATGTGACTGAACAAACTGAGCAGCAAGGTTCTCTGGTTTCAGCTCACAGAGGGAACAGGTCTCTCATATCTAGGAAGGAGAAAGTTCCAGTTTTTAACTGCTCATACTTCACAAAGACAAGTACAAGGCTTGTAGCAGTAAATGATCCTTTCAGCTGTCTCCTGAGAGCACGTGTGCAGCAGAAGGCTACGGGCAAACTTCCCCTTTAAGATTCTTCTCATTGTATCATTAGAGTAATCCATGGGATAAGCGCAGCACTCCAAATTTTTAACTGTCCTGCATCCATCCGTGGGCAGTTCTGGCTCAAACTGAAGCATTTAAAGCTTGAAAAAGTATATACCATTTTTAAACCGAATGAAATTAAAAATGTTCCCAGTCTATTTGAAACACGTCCTGCTTCAGACTCTTTTCTAATTCCCCTATTTAGTAAGCTGAGATTTGCTTTGAGAATAGCACATGAGAGGAAGCCACAGATCCAGCTCTGGCGCTCCGCAGAGCTAAAGACATCATTAGTAAAGGGCAGTACTACACTTCTTTCCACCTCTGTTTAAATGACTCTGTAAAACCCAGACACAATCTAACCTTCAGTGGGAATGTTCAGAAGCAAAAAAGAAAAGACCACAAGAAACAACCCTCCAATGTTCCATTACCATTGTAATAACAGAATACTGGCAGTTCAAATTACCTCATCCACAACTTTGGAGAAGTAATGAAGGGTGGATATCACTTCTTCATCTCCTTTTCCTAAGGCAAAATGCTGAAAAACAGAAACGTGCCTTTGGTGAGTATCAACAAAGCTGACACAAGAAGTGCTTTACTACACAGGTAAAAACTGGTTCTACAGTAAAACCAAATGAAAAAATAGCAACTCATAAGTTCTTCGTACTCTGTTTCTCTTGTTCAAAATCAATAGATTTTAGACAACATGCAATGAATGCTTATTAGGCTCCTTTTAAGTTATAGTCACACAGTAGGAACCAATTAGCTCGCATCTTCATAAATTCATTAACTAATAATTTGCACTGTTTTTCTTTCTTTCTTTCTTCTATATTTTAAGACGCCGAGAAGTGACCTAACTTCTTTGAACATCTCGGGGCATTTTGCAAAACCCTGCACATGAAATCAAGTAAATCCAACAGGCTAAGCACTTTTGGAAAGAATGCTTTTTGAACAGGCTTCTTTGCAGGTGCTGAAGGGTAAACCAAAGGTGAGACGTTGAACATACCTGCTTTTCGTAGGCAAGGAGCTGCTTCGAAAGCTGCTGTGTGGCAAGACACATTTCATTCTACAAACAAAAGTTACATATTAACAGAAGTACTTGAAAGTCTTTAGCCCTGCTGTTAATACTATTTCATGAGCGGCTCTTTGACCGAATCTGCAATTAAACTAACGTTCAGTTGTATATGAACAAACATTCCCAAAATGCCTGCGTAGAAAAGCAGTAATTATGACAAACTTCAGACATAATCAACACAGCTTTTTTTAAGTTTAACCTCCTTGAATAGAGGTGAAATTTGCTGGGATTTTTTTCTTGCAAGATAGATTCAGAACAACTTCAAACACGTAAGCTGTCCTAACAGCCTAAGAATGTTTCACATTGGTTAATCATCTTTCCCCCAAATCTACAGGAATAAGGAGAATCAGTAGATGTGCCCTTATATAATATATTCGTGCTTAGGGAATATTCTACAATTTAACTAAACTGCCTTGAGTTGATACAGGACTACAAAAGAGTGCATCATTCTGTATTCTTACAGCTGAACCCAGTGAAAGTAAACACACCCTTAAGAGTGAGACAAAGCAAGACTTGTAGGGAGGGTGTATAATTTTGCTTGAACTAGCTGGAAAAAAAAAGAAAGAAAAGCATTTGGATATGTCCATTTCTGATTGACATATTCACAACACTAGCACATCAACTGCTGTTGCCCTGATTTGTTTGCAATGACTTAAAACTGAAAAAGTAAAATGGAGCAGGGGGAAATGAGTTCTGCTTTAAACCTTGACAGATCCTTCCCTTCCTTGGTAAAATACAAAACTCAGCACTTTTCATTTGAAACTTTACATATTTGGAGATGGAAATAAAATGCGTTTAGGTCACAGAGAGCTTGTAAAGCTCATGGCAACTCTGAACTGCTTTAACAGCATTGTGCTGGGGCTGGTACAGAAACTGATTAAAACTAGGACAGAGTTTGTGTGTTCCCTCCCTGCGTCCCTCTGAGCAAGCAGAGTTAGCCATCTGGGCCAGAAATTCTGAAACAGCCTTTACTTTGGCCTCATGCCACCTCTGACATACTGCTCTACAGCCTGCTGTGCCTGCACCACCGTGGCACACCACAAAGGAGGGTTAATGCAGACAGCAAGGCTCATCCCAATTGTTCAGCCAGGCTTAGGTGTGCACAAGAGCACAGAAAGAAAAAAAAGGCATTACCACAGCCCGGGTAACAGCAGCTGCATGTGAAGAGCTGCACTGTAAACGCGTAGCAGAAAAAGGATGAGCTAACTCTGACCTTCTTAAAACACCTTGGTGGTAACACTCAGAGGAGGCTGGAGATGTCAGAGCAGGGGCCTTCCAAGTCACAAAGGCTCTGAGCTGGAGTTAATCTGGGTCCAAACTTGGATCATGTGCACCTCACGACTATTCTCACCGTTCTCACAAAGGTGGGTTAGTCTTGTTTCTTGTCTCAGACCAGTCACTGCACTTTCATCAAGCATTAATACTCAGGATTCATGCAAGATGTACAGGTTGGTTATACAGACTGTGGAGTTTCTAACATGAAAAGGCTTTACACAACCACTTGGCACGTATTTCCGAAGCCAGTGGATGGATAAGGATGATGTGACTTAGGAAGTTAACCAACCTTGTTAAGAGCTCAGGGAAGGATGGGAATAAGCCTTAACTACCCATTTGCAGGCAGCACAACACCCGAGAGACACCACCACCTGCAGAGTGGGAGCTGGCTGGCAAGCAGGGACTTGATGACAGGAGGAGGCTCTCTCCGTGTGGACTGATGACATGAAAAGGGTGTGCTTGTTTGTGTGCGTGTGGCTGGAGCCCAAAGATGAATATAAGACTACAGAAAGCAACAGAGGTTCTCAGGCCTGGGATCTTGGCCATGAATACAACCTCAAAGTCGAGTAAGAACTGTAAGAACAGCAAGTCCTCACACAGCAACTATGGTGCAGTGTGCTACTTTTATAGTTGGATCGATGTCAGAAATCTTTTGCAATCATCTGAATTTAGAAATATGCTTCTTTTTTCCCTTTTCTTTCCCCACAGAAAGTCAGGCTGACTTTGGGACAACCATTCCACATATTATTCTGCCACATATTACTGCTGCCCCGTTGATGCCAGCAGGACACATTTCTGATGGCTCTTATTGGATTGATTCTTTGGGTCAAAACACCACCAACCCTTTACTCAATACTGCCCACGCAGAGAAGGGAATCCCAGGTCCTGCCTCCCGTTTCCCAACCATGCCAGACCTTGCAGAGGTGCTTTCATCACATCACACACACAGCACAAACACTTGTAAAACAATTCACATTTAAGCCTGTGAAATTAAACGCAATCACATTGCATAAGGAACAGGAAGAAGGCAAACTGCTCTGCTGACCTAGTGGTAATACTGCATTGCTAAACACACTAATCTGGGAAAGTTTAGTTAATCCTCCTCCATTTGTTCCTAATCAGCCTTCTCCTCCCCCCCCCTCCCCAGACTCCCACTACTAATCAGTCTCAAGACTTAAAAGCTATTTGCTTTTCTTCAGTTGGCAGATCCACTGAATCCAGGGAAATCATTTTAATAGGTTTCAACCTAGTTCCTAAACATTTTGCTACAGAATACAGCAACGTTCACTTCCTTTATCCTGAAGTGACTGAAATTCAGCAAACCACAGCAAAAGAAAAGCTATTGCCCAGTCCCAACTGCCTACTCAACATCTCTTCCACACTGAAATTTCAGAATTCATCAAGCAGTGCTGGAGTGGGAGAGCTATTGACAAAGTAATACTCTCAGGCAGAAATGTAACAGAGATCTCAATAGAAATCCAGATATTCTACATGAAGGCAAAATCAATCAGCACAGGGCCTCACAAATATGTTAATTTTCAGTAGATGATTGTACACACCAGGAAAAACATCACTGCAGTATTAATGCAAGAAACGTACAGTAGAACGAAAGACGAAAGGCACAAACAGGTACCAAGCAAATAGTTGTGACCAGAGATCAAATCCTATGCTTTCTTAAATTTAAAAAACAAACCAAAAAGCTCAGCTGGCATGCTAAGGCAAACCTTAGGAATAGATTTTTCTAGATTTTTCTAAGCTCACTAACATCAGTTCGCATTGGTAAGGACATGGGAGTGGTGTCTTGAACCCAGCATTAATCTAACACAAGTGAAAAACCAACAGATTAAACACCATTCAGTTCGGTTCTCGGGTTACTTCAGTGCCTCATCCTGCAAAACGTCCAATTGTTGGTGCCTGATCTAATGCCAGAGTAAAGGCACGTGATTTTCTGGGCTGGTTCCTCTCTCTTCATTATCACCTTTATTCACCAAGCTGTTAGTATCAAAGAGAGCATGATTTTTCTGTTACGCATCAGTAACAGATCTCCACAGCATTAACCATTTATCAGTGAGCCAGTCTGTCACTTTTCAGAATCTCTTTCTTCTATTTTCTCCAAATAAACTCAGAAAACCAATATATTCAAGTCAGACAACTGTCTGCACAGTGTCTTCCAGCAGACTTCAGATTTGAGGTCATGTAAAGGATTAGGTTGAGCTATAAATTAACTTCTAAAGACAGGGAGCTCTTCCATCATGTCTACTTCCAATCCCGATCCTTTCTGCAAAGCTACTTTCCTACGCCAGCTAAAGCTGGCATTTTTAAAACTCTGCAAGGAACCAGCACACAGAACTGCCAAATGCTCCTTCATGTAAGCAAGATAATGAAAAAAGGTGTTTATTCATGCAGCCTACCTGTACAGAATGAAATAGAGTAATGTATGGCTTACATTTGGCTTAATGTCTGATAAATTAGAAAAGAAACCAGTGAAGTCGTAGAAGGAGGAGGAGGTGCAGAAGGCAGCTGCAGTCCTCTCATCCTTCCAGAAGCAGGGAGCACATTTACCTTTAAAACCATGTAGCACGGAAAGAACTGGGTCTTGATACGACTGTTTTGTGCATCTCTGTCTACACACACGTTACCTTCCTACAAAATACAATTCTCCAGCAGCCTGGTATACATTACAGCCCTACACATTTAGGTTTCCATTTTAAATAGCTTGGAAACTTGAACCCAGGGCTGAATGAAGCCCAGCCTCACCAGCGCGCTCAGGCTGCCCAGCACGTTACAAGAGCAGGCGAAAATACAGAATTCTCTGCAGCTGAGTCACAGCGTGGCATTCAGTCCTCGCAAATATGAACGACTCAGCAAAGGATCATCTAACAGCTGGAAAAAAGAAAGGCACTAGTCAAAACTCTGCTGTAAAACAACAGAACCAGCCACCGTAGGATGTCTAGTTAATATGGAAAGGATCTCTTTTCAGTGTCCTGCAAAGTAACTACTGTTGGCAGGGCACCTATTTATGATGCTTCCTTGGAGCACTCAGATCTCCAGATCCTGCTTAGTGCAGTGCTGGCTTGCATTCAAGCATGGTGTCAACTCCAACTTCCATCGTAAGTATTAAAAGCAACTCCCAGGGCTTAGTAAATACATTAGTTCTCATGTGATAACACTCTGTTTACCTGTCAGCAGCATATGGTGAATAGACCTCACGGTGCAAACCCACTGTGAATACAGACCAATAATAAGATACACAGTATTTCACAGAAGTCATTTCTGAAGGTAATTTTTTCAGTGTTTGTCTAATCTGATACTCCATTGAAACTCCTGAGTGAGACCGAAATGCTAACAAAGTTTATTGTTTCAAAAGACTTGCAAGGCAACACAGTTTTTCCATCAGCCGTGGAATTAAAGCAATTAAAAGAAGGAAGAAACAGCGTTTACGTATTATTTTGGCATGAACTAATTAAAGAATTCAGAACTGTTGGGGTTAGCTATGTGAGATAACAAACCTCAAAATCCATACGAGCTCTAGAGAACTTGACACCATCTACTGATTACAGCCTGATATATACTGATTTACAGTCACAGCATACGGGATGATGAAACAAGGAGCGCTGTCGAAAAACAAAGCCTCATGAATTTAGGCAGAGAAATAACACTGTTATGGCACTACTTCAACTAGCCCTGGACAGATACAAGTCATCCAAGTACCTAGTAAAGCAGTGCACACAAAACAAAGACTATTATTTCCTAACTGCTGAGAGTTTCCCTGAAGGTCTGGCCATCAAGAGGCAGCCAGCCCCAGAGCACCTTGCTGCCTTACCCATGTGACTGCCATCACAAGGCAACCGCTCACACAGACACTTACACTGAACCCAATTCTCCCTCACAGTCCCCACACTGTTCTTCCTCTGGGCATACTGCTAAAGGCAATGCGGGTTTATTTTGATTCCCTTTATGCCACCACTGTTTTCAGTATCTAGACAGATCTGTCAGAAATAATGAAATGAAACCTCTTTCCAAGGACAAAACAGTCTGTCTCATTTTTCTCTAATTTGCTTAACTGTTTATTGCTTCTAATTGTCAGCAGAGACACAACAGTCTCCAGAGTTTCTAAATGGCATTATGTTTTGTCAAGCGAAGATCACACATTTCTGCAGTACGATGAAAAATCAGAGATGATGGCAAAGCTCTGACAATAAATCCTATGGCAGCGGGAAGTCAGGAATGTGAGCTGCTCACCATCACCACGGAAGCCTCAGCACGCAACTTCAACAAGCAAAGTTTTCTAACAATCCCTGCTAGCTGCATCGCCTGCTGCTCAGGTAACACAGCGAGCAGAACGGTCAGCACAGCACGCACAGAAACAGGCAGCAGTAATGCCAGGTGCAGCACAGAGGTTTGCTTGCAAGGATGAAGAACAAACCCTGTAAGGAACACTTCTTCTGTGCGACCATCCACGTGACAGACTACTTCAGGGGTTCCAGAACTACAGCAGGAAGCACAATAAGGTTTATTTGAAGAAGAGATATAAAAATACTTCTCAATATTTACACACGTGGGTTTGCCAGATCTGAACCTCGCTCCTTGAGCGCAGCTCACGCATTCGGTCCCTGTGACCTTCTTCAGAACACAGCAGTCACACACTGCACCTGCTGTGCGGGCAAAATGAAGTTCTGCTGGAACACGTATCGTTCTGAAAAGTGCGATCCCCTAGCAGCACCTAGCAGGATTCTGTAGCTCAAAGTTAAAAATATAGGGATTAAAAAAAAACCAAGAAGCTCTCAAAAAAGATTCCTACTTTCCAAGTGTTTTTAAAAACCTCTGGGTATGGACTTCTATCAGTCTCACGTTCCTTTCAAACGCACTGACCCAAGCACTTAGAGCGGCTCTCGCTGTCAGTCTGCAAACTTACTGTGGCAGTGCACACAAAGCAGCGTTCCGGGACATATATCTGCATATATCCACACGGGTAATTAACAGCTTCCAGTTGGTATTGACAGCAAGTTCCCTGAGACCCCGCAGTGTGTCCACTAAGAACCGCCAACTATTGTTACTGGATCACAAGCTGTAGTGGTTTGAACTACATGGCAAGCCAAGTTTTCATCACAAAGCAACACCAACATTCCAGTGAATGTCTCCAGAAAAAGGCTGAAAATATGGCTGAGACAAATCTGGGAGATCTTACTGTTCAGAACATAATCAAAATGAAAATGATTTACAATGTTAGAACTGCCTTAACTGTTTTCAGGGGGCATAAACTCTGATTTTTCAGTGCTGTGGATGGGTACAACCCACTTGTGTTTTGTCTAACTGCCACGACTGTGATCGCAGCCATTTTTATGGCTGCGCAAGCAGAACTTTTATCACTGCTTCGGAGAAGGTCAGTCCCTGTGATTCCTCTTTATACAGATAAGGAAGTAAGAGATTGAATGGCAGCAACTTTGCAAAGACAAAGCAGTCGGGAAAATAAAACAAAAGCAAATTCAGAATCTGTCTCCTCTCTACTCTCGACTTCTACACTCTCTCCACTAAGTCTCATTCCCTCTCAATCCTGAAGGGTGCTGGGAACACATCCTGACAGGCAGCTAGTGAGGCCCAGCTACTCAGTCTCCTAACAAAAGCAGAAGGAAAAAATTATTTTCCCTAAAGTTGTGATTAAGCAGAAACGAAATATTGCACACTGATATTTCTTAACCTCCCACTCACGTTTTGTGGCCAATTCGGTATCATATTTCTCCTTCTGATGCAAATGCAATCACAGCATTTTGTAGTAAAGGGTGTGCATCTCCAAAACTGAATGTGAATTCAATCTGAAAGCGTGTATTCTTTGGAAATATTCAGAAACGGCTCCTTAAAAGGAAAGGCTGCCACTTGCAAAGCTCGGTAAAATTAGTCAGAAATCAGCTTTATCCTACACGGCACCAGCAATGTGGAACTAACCACAGCATATGGCTGAATTAATTATTCCCCTTAATTTTTATTTAAAAGTCAGAATTTTATCCCAACCGTAGCATAATCTCACGCCAAAATACCAAGACTTTTTAAAGCAGAGATGGGGGAAAAAAAGTTTTGGTTCCCTTTAACACTTACATAATTAATTTGGTCTTTGTCTGCTTGCTTGTTATCGTAACACCATTTTTTGCAACTACAGTTTTGGGTCCCAGGTACTCAGATCCAAAAAGAAGCCACAACACAACATTCTCAAGGAATTAAATGGCAGCACTACTAGCACTAAAAGCTAAGCAAACAAGCTTGGCCAAGTCTTTATCACAGGCTGCTAAACCTGCATTTTCCTAAGCCAACGGCAGTGCAGAGAGCCCTCCTGTGCATCCCTACAAAGCTTGACTTCAGATTACAGTTGTGTACCCCTGCATCTCCAAATGGCATCAGATATCTGTTGAAATATCTCAAGGCACACATCTAATATTCACAAGTGATTGAATATTTAGATCAAACTAAAGCAGGAGCTGTGCAGGAGGAAGTGGCCAAGAAGTGCTAGGAAAATGCAGAGACTCAGTAATACCGCAAAGCATAGATGGGTAAATGCGCTGATATAATGAGAGAGGAAATGTCCTAACAGTGGGGCAAAAGAAACAGAGAAGACTAAAAACTGAGATGGAAAGGAAAAGGCAAACAAAAGCAGACAAAGCATTTTTTTGTGAATCATGGGCTGAAATCACCACTTCCTAAAATGGCATATGAAAAAGGCATCAGCAGTGGATAGGGACACAGTCCACGAACTCAACACTTACAAATCAAACCTTATTTACCCTCTGATTTTCTTCTTCCACCCATTTCAATCCCACCTACTCTTTGGTCTCAGATTTCCACCACCCAACAAGTCCATAAGCTTAAATCTCAGTGAGATAGCACCCATCACTGACTCACAGTGTTGATTTCATGCCTCCTCTCGACCTACTGCCAATATGCTTTATTGCTTTCTAAGCATCTGAGCTGTACTTTAAGTCTGTGATAGCTTTGCATTTGCGTAGGATCTAGGACATTAATATGTGGTCTTCGAAGCTGGATCTTCATGATGTAGGTAGCTAGACTGCTTCTTCTTCCAAGTCATACCACCAGTCAGTCCAAAGAGCAACCCCAGCAAGCAGACGTATACCTGCTCTAGTTTTACAACTGAATTAGCAGCGATGAGCATTAGGCACTCAGTCTCCTAGAAAATTCAAAGTATCGCCATTTTCCTCATCCTTCCACATTCTCTGCTGCACTCACATTCTCTGCTGCACTGCTTTAAGAAGAGGAAAAGTGTTGTTTCTAGCACCCAACTCACATGAATGCTTGCACAAGTCCCATGAGGTAATGGGTATATCTCTAAAGACCTAGATATGGTACTTTGAAACGTCTGTCCTATGCACATGGGAACCCCTAGCTTCAGTCACAATCACCCAGGTTTATTTTATTTTTGGAAGCGCTGGATATGAATGACAAGTTTTACTTTCAAAGGGACTCAGTTACCTAGGTTGTGTAAGTGCTTGACAAAGTGCTCTTCTGCTCCTGCTCTCCTATTTTTCACACCGACTACTTCAGGTACTCACATTCAGTATGACTCAAAGTATATGTTCTCTCTATAATCAATGGGCACAGAGTTTCTTTAAGATGGTGAGTCACAGCATCAAAGTTAGATGCCCAAGGTCAGTGTGAATATATGTCAGTGTGTTTACGTGCAAGCAAGCAATTTTGTAAAGGCTGGCCTTCTAATATACTGTAAAGTAAGGACATACTGCAGTATCTCTTCTCCGAACTGTATGGAGGCAGTCAGAGCAGGTGAAGACTTTTTCATACATATGACTTTTCCAGGCGATAAAGGACTGAACTATCAGATGGAAAGCACTCACAACTCTCTCAAAGTTACAAGAGGTGCAGGTATTTGGCACCTTTCATGTAAATAACAGCATGAGAATAGCAACTTATCTTCTGCTGCCCGTGTAACGAAAGAAAAACAAATGAAAAATTACCTGAGCACCGTAGACTCGCTGCATTGCCTGAAGCAACTGGTTGGTGTATTCGGTGAGGGTTCCTGCATCTTCCTCAAAGACACTGAGCAAAGAGCGAGTCTTCGAAAAGAGAAAAAAAAGCAAACTGTTTTAGTCTCAAGGGAAAATGTTTAAAAGACTCACAAAAGACTCCGTAAATAAGTGGTAGCACTTATTAGACAGATTAGTCAGAAACAGCCTCCCACTTTGTATAGCTCTGTTCATTCAGAATTTCAAAACATGTAGAAATTAGCCCTTCTGATAGGAATAGGTAAACTGAGGCAGTAGGAAGCAAAGTGACTGAAAAGCTATGGCCAGCTCCTGACTCCCTGACTCTGGCTCTAACTAATAGGCATTCCTTCCAACATAATCAGGAATGTAAAAAATCCTGAATATCTGCCTGCTGACTACAGTAATCCAAACCACGTTAAGGACTCTGGGTCAAACACCAGCGCTTGCTCACTTTACTTCCCTACCATCAGACTGCATCACAAGCACTCCTTTCCATTAGGTAATTTACAGAGTATTATTTACTCTCAGCTGTCTTGAGCAACTCTTAAAGGGCCACTGACAAAGCTAGGGGACACAACCACACCAAACAACTGAGTGCTCGCCTACAACAGCAGGCACACAAGTACACACACATTCAGAGATACCCCCTACTTTCTCCATTCTGCCAGCTCATCCTTGGCAACAAATGGAGGGGAAAAAAGAGCATAGCCACAAGTATTATCTTTAAGACAATTAAGACACGAATCCCCTTGGCTTGTTTTGGTGGAATCATTAGGAACTGTGAATTATGTTGCTTCTGAGATGGGAAAGAAAAATATCTCAGAATAACACTGAGCTCCAGAACTTGCCGGATCAACACAACATTGCAACGTCACTAAACGAGACAGAGCCCCTTTAACAAAGTCACGATTCATCCTTAGTCTTAACGTTGGTAAATCCAATGAGTTTGATGCTGACTGGCAATGTCTTCCCATCTGCACAGCTAATTTATACTACTCCAATTAGATTCATCTGCTTACCTGAGGGGCACCCATAAACTCCAGTACCTTAATACTAACAGAGTGAGCGCTTTATCCATCCTTCTATTAGAGCAGCCTTCTAATATGACTGAAGTATCCAGGTGCCAATGTGGTAAACTTATTTTAGAGCCTTAACGCAGTTTTAAGTAGCTCCACTACATTAACAAGAGGTACTTCCCCAAGATGCTTATTTTTTGCAAATCTGTCAAGATTGTGTCGGTCCAGAAAAACTCAAAATCAGCATCCTCCAAGAACTCTGTCTGAAGACTGCAAAATTAAAAAGCTGTTGCCTGAATCACAGAATCACAGAATGGTTTGGGTTGGAAGGAACCATTAAGACCACACAATTCCAACCCCCCTGCTATATGAATGAGATTATGTATGATGTTTCTGCATCCTGGAAAAGGTTTACAAACCCAACTGTTATTCCGATTCTTAAATCTTACTGAATTTTTGCACATTCAGTTTTTCAGATGTCAAAACATGGGTAAAGCAGCACTGGGAAAAACATTTCTGAAAGTCTTGGTCTCGGTTATTGGTGCTTTGATCAAAAATAATAGAAACAGTAAATTATTAAGCAGCTTGGAAGTTACGCTTGGAAATTTTCATACTGAAGAACGCTTTTAAATTACTGTGACAAAATTCCAGCCTATGTAGTTTTTGTTATTGCTGTTTTGACAAGTTCTGGAATGGCAGACACTGCTGCTGAAACCGAGCAGTAATCCAAGTAGCAATTTTGGAGGCCCCATTAACAGCATCATCATCTTGGCTGCTGGAAATACAGGAAAAAAAAAAATCTACTTTCGTATAAGTATTTCCCTTGGTTTTAGCATGTTTTAGCAGGTTTTCCCTTCTACACTGTGACCAAGCGCTTCAAAATTAAGCCATTTCTTAAGGCCATTTTCGGTCAGCACTTGGAGACAAATCAGAACAAAATGCTGTATTGCCAGGGGATGGAAAATCAAGTTTCAGAAAAGAGATGAAGAAATAACAATGGTCTAATCTTCTGTCTTGCACTAATTTACATACCTCACGCACTTGCTAAAATGTGAGGTTATGTCCTCATTTTATTAACCCTCTGTCAGTGGCTGCACGAGGCTGAAGAGAATCAGGTCACTTTACGCAGAAGTATGACCATATAAGCTGCTACACTGCAAGCTCTGTGGGACAGAGACTGTCTGTCTGCTTCGATTTTGTAGTATCCAGCTCACAGAGGAACCCAATAGAGCTGCGAATGTTAAGTCCATCACTCAAGAAAAAAAAAAAAAAAACACTAACAAAAATGGGGAAAAAAGAAAGATCTGTTTTCCTGTATGAAAAACTAAATTTTATCAACAATGGACCACGGCACAAAGTTAAACAATGCCCATCTCGTCCAAAGTTACAGAACTTGAATAAAAAGTGATGACCAACCCAAGCCAAAACAACCTGCAAACAAGCAGGTTGATGCACAGCCCAGTATTTCCAGTAATTGAAAAAGATCTGTTAACAGCCTTCATGTCAGAAGAAAGACTAAGACCTCCAAATTCAATTTGGTGCTTTGTTCGGCTGCTTTCACTCAGTGTTACATTTTTAATCATCGAAGGAAGCGTTGACTGAAGAGGAAAATGAGTTCACCTGCCCTGTGTGTCAAGTTCTTTAGCTCCACAATGCACTGGGGAGGTTGCTGTTAAAAAACATTAATAACTGCTCATAATAAATCTAGCACACTTTGGTACAGAGTGGAATATTGTACAGTTCAGGTCAGAAGGAACTCTGGAGGCCATCTGGTCCAACCCCTGCTCAAAGCAGGCATCAGGCTCCTCAATACTGTTCCCAGTTGAGTTTTGAAAATACTCAAGCTTCGAGATTCCATGACACATAAACATTTGACAAAAATCATTCTTATTAGGGTGGGATTTCATGAAATCACAGGAAAAAGGGTTAAGAAGTGCTCAAGATGAGCCTTAAGACTAGTTAACTCCTGACAGGTGCAAGTCCAATCTTTCCTTCAAATGACTCATGACAGACTCTGTAACACCTTTTAGCTATCTGTTCCACAGTTTACCTATTGATTCCTCCTCCTGGACCATCAGCAGATGAGTCTGAGTTACAACATGGGGATACTTCGGAGTAGCACCCAAGCACACCCACCCTGCCCTTCTTTCTTCTTCCTTGCTTCACTCACTTCTTCTGTATCTCTGCCTACTTTGCATTTTGACCTCAAGTGTACCTTCCCCACCCTTCTGAGAAATTTCCACTCTCCCTTTCCCCTGACTTCTTTCTTCCACCCCTCCTCCCATCCTCCCTTGCCAGTTCCCAAGGCCTCACACCTCCCTGGAACGCCCACCAGCCATCTCAACATGTCATGTTCTCTGCTATGGGTTTTCCACGGTGCTAAGGGGACGCTTTTGCAGTGAAGAGCGGATGCCAGCATGGGAGCACAGAGCTTGCAAAGACTGGGAAGGAAAGAGTGACAACTGCCTGGCCTCCTTTCCTGGCCCCATTTAGAATGGGGTCACCTTCAGTAGGATTCAGCCCACTTATCCCCAAGGGAAGCCCCCGTATCTGATGCGTGGCCCTTTGGGCCCTTCACAAGGAGCGGAGGAGCGCGGCCACTGGCAGCCAGATCCACTAGCCTACTTCTGTTGCCTCTTTCCCTCACGTACCAGGAGGGAGTCAGGGCAACATGCCGTGCCCAAACGCTCTTCATCTCCAGCACACCCAGGACGGGACAACGTGAGGGAAAACCCATGGAGACGAGAACAGGCGTCGCTCCCCGAACTGCCCACAGCCAGTCACTTCCCCAGCGCCTGCCAGACGCAGACATCACCTGTTTTTCCCTGACCGCGATGACCGTCAGGAAGCCAAAGCCTTCCCCCGACGCCACAGGGCTGCCACCAGCCGCAGAGCATCCCCGCTCCCCCTGCACCCACGGGCTAAACCCCCTGGCCCACTTCTCCTTCCACTGGCGGGGAGCCGCCCCCCGGCCCCTGCCGTGTCGCTCTGCTCGCGGAATCCGCTCTCCCCGCTCCATCCCCGCTCCCCGCCCGCCGATCCGCACAGCTTCAGCCGCGCCCCCCGGGCCGGCTCGGCTCCCGCTACCTGCGGGCTGTCCTGCAGAGCTTCTTCCAGGAGGAGCTTGTCGACGGCGGGCATCTTGGCGCTGCGGCGAGCTGGGTGCAGGGCGGGCGGGCCCCGGGTTCGGCTGCGGGCGTCCCTCCCCACGGGGGCGGCCGCGGCTGTCCGTCCGTCCGTCCGCAGGCTGCGGGGCACGGCGGCTGGCTGCGCTGGCGGGGCCGGAGCCGCTCACTCCTCCCAGTTCCCGTCCGTGGGAGGAAGCGAGTCACGGGGCAGGGCTGGCAGGGGATGGCTTCCTGCCGCCATTAACTCCTCGGGGGCCAGCGGGCTGCGTGGAGCGTGGGGCTGGAGCCCCTAGACGGAGGATGCCTCTTCCTCTCCGCCCCAGCTGCCCCGCTCATGGCCCTGTGCCCCACACAGCAAGAATGAGCTGTGGGCCCTCCCACAGCTGAGGGAGATGCACGCTGGCTGCGAGGGAGCAGGATTGCGATGGAAATGAGGAGAAAAGTGCATCTTCTGGTTTACGTTTGTGGGGCTTGAGGGCCTCTGGTAATCTCTGGCCAGTTGCAGTGCTCCTTGAGGTGTCCCCACTGTGCTCAGGCCGTGTACTGACCCTGCAGGCTCTGGGAAGCACCCCAAGTCCTGGGTGACTTTCTGTGTTGAGGGCAATCTCTGGAGTACTGTGTCCAGGCCCAGGGCCCCAGCACAAGAAGGATGTGGTGCTCTTGGAGCAGGTCCACAGCAGGGCCGTGAAGATGCTAAGCCATCTGGGGCACCTGATCTGTGATGAAACGCTGAAGGAGTTGGGTTTGTTCAGCCTGGAGAAGAGAAGGCTGTGGGGAGACCTCTTTGCAGCCTTCCAGTACTTGAAGGGGGCTTATAAGCAGGAGCAAGACTGATTTCTTAGTATGGTCTGCTAGTGATAGGACTGGGGGAGTGGCTTTAAACTAAAAGATGGGAGGTTTAGGTTAGATGTTAGGTGGAAATTATTTACTCAGAGGCTGGTGAGACACTGGAGCAGATTGTCCAGAGAAGCGGATGCCCTGTCCCTGGAGGCACTCTAGTGGATGTCAACCCTGCAGGGGAGCTCAGTCTTTAAGGTCCCTTCCAACCTAAGCCATTCTGTGATTCTATGGCTAAGCCAGGCATGCTTTCTGGCAGTCTTGGGGTGTTTGCATTTCTTCTTATTCTGCAAGCAGAATTACAGGATGTGAAGTGCTTCAGGAGTGTCACTTCCAGCTCAGCTATAACCCTAGGCTGGGGGTATTGGAAGGAACGTGTTTTCCTTTACTGGTCATTTGTGTACAAAGCCATGGTTTTGTTACCAATGTACTGCTGTCTTAAATGTGCTGGATAACATAAACGTTTGGACTTCAGATGTGTAGGTGATACCAAGTCTAGTATATTCAAATGCAGCGGTCATTTGACCCTTGGGTATTTCATTATCTTCACTTTTGGAGAGTGGCCATCACAAAGCTCACTGGTTTTAGATGCCTTTTTTATAACAGTCTCGAGTTCCTGAACTGAAGATCAATTAGAATAATAGAATAATAGAATATCCCAAGTTGTAAGGGACCCATAAGGATCATCAAGTCCAACTCTTACATACTTGCCGCCTGTAGCCTTTCATTGTTCCACCATGGTTCAGGACAAAACTAGAGATAATAAAAACAAAATCCCATTTAAAATAAACCCAGACATTTCTGAAGAGCCTTGCCTATTAAGCAGATTATGCAAACAAAAAAAAAATTGGCTGCAAAAAGCAGTTATCTTCTTAGAAAAAATACTCACCTTCAAATAATTCATGTTGCTAATCTTTGAAAGAAGAAAAATAGTTGGGGAAGAAATCATGCTATCTGAGTTGTAAAAGAACTCCATACATTTGACATTTGCCATTTTGCCATTACAGTAAGTGCCTGCACTTTGCATCTGAATCTTGCTGGATTTTTCCACTTCTGTTATTCCTAAGCAATAGTAAGCATTCTGTATAGCAAGAAAGGTAACTGCTAATACAGCTCTTCTTGTTGGTTAAAATACGGTCTTAGAAAAATGTTACAGATCAGCTAGATGATCATTTTCTTTAATTATGTAAGAAACGAGCACTGAACCCTGCAGTTGTAGCTGAGGTATTTCTGTGGGTCTGACATGGATTGTTATTAATTTTGAAGCATGTGATAGGACCTTTAACCCAGTGTGCCAACTCTGCTGCGGTATGACTCTGCTCCAGCAGTCCTGAAGCTGGACTCCCTGTTCCAGCCCCTACAGCAGGAACTGCGTTCTCACGTTCAGTCTCCTTCTCCTGCCTGAACAAAGACACTGAGCAATAATACAAATCACTAGCTAGGACTGAATGTATCAAGTTTGATGGACGTTATATATATTTACACAGTGGGAAAACAAAAATAGGTATGGCTTTATAATGATAATGTTTCGGAGAATTTTCAAATGGTGCAGAGAGGTCAGAGGTTTTTTTTTGTGTGTACAGACTATGAAGCCAGGCATTAAACTTTGGAATCTGTTACCTCTTTGGAGCCAATTTTGTCAATCTGTATTAAAGGCTTATTTTTCTTTCTTCGCAGATTTTGAAAACGTCATTTAAAATTCACTGAGGAAGAGAAGTCCATGCTTTATATATCTGTATCTGTTAGTAAGTAGCTTCAGGGCATTTTGGAATATGTCCCAAATATTTGTTACAATTATCCCCATTTCTCCTTGTCCCCTTCCACCCCGACGTCCTGAAATAGCTCAGCAGAGGCTCTTCCCCATGAAGTTGTTCTTTCACCAACAAGATCTATGTATGGTTTGTGTTTTCATTTCCCGTTGTCTTCCTTCACAACAGCTATCTTATCTTCTTGATGGCTTTGTTTAGTGTAAGGCTCGTGTGTGGAATCTTGTTGTCATCTTTCCATAATTGAGGATGGTTATTTCCGGGACAGGTCTCACTTAAGTAAGACTAAAAGTACTTCAGTAAGTATTGGAAGGTGACTAGCAAGTATCTCACGTTCTTCTTTGCCATTCCTTAGAGATCCATAAACTTGATTGATTTGTTATGCATAGTGGGTAACCTGATCTAGTGGGTGGCAGCCCTGCCCACAGCAGAGGGTTGGAACTGGATGGTCTGTAAGGTCCTTTCCAACCCCAGCCACTCTGTGATTCCATGATTCTATGATAGCGATCAAAACATTTTTATTACACTGCCCCAGTGCAGCCCAGATGTTTTTGAATAAAAAATAATATTCTGCCTATCAATGATCGGCATTATATTTTCCTTGGATTAGTATGAATTATAATTATTTTCCCGGGCAGCTAGTTTGATTAGGTCTCAGGAATTATTCTTCAGTCTTGACAACTCTGTTGTTTTTCAAAATAGCTAAAATAATCCATAGTGCTACCACTGAAGATTTCAACTATTTTTGCCACCGTAGCCATACTATGTAGAAATCAGGTACATGCCAGCTGGCATGCTTCAAGGCATGCTCCGGTGCCTCTACCAGTGCTGTGCTCAGGCAGAGCTTGGTACCTTTGAGAAAGAACTTTCTTTGCTATTCCTTGAAGATGTATTTAAGGTGAATATTGTACATACGGAAAGAGAATAAGGAAGCAGTGGACAGAGTACGTAGAACAAATCACCTGAATGTACTTTCTATTTCCAAAAACCCATCACAGCATGAGCTGAGCTGGAAAACAGTTCCAGTAAGCAGTGCAATGAATTTTTATGTGCCTATTCTGAAAGCCACAAATGACTTGATTAGGTTAAGATAGATGCCTTTTAGAATGTGAAGGCTTGAGGTAAAGCTCCTGTAATGGCTAAAATGAAATTGATGCGCACTGTTTAATAAGACTTAATAACATCAAGTAAAATCAATACATAATTGAGTGTTGAGAATGAAGTAATACATTGCATGAACTGATTGTACTGTTTCTAAGTAGAAATAGTAAAAAAAAAATGGCGAAAGCCTGAATGTAGCTCAGTGATATCATAGTTGAGAAACGCAAAGATTTTAAAGGCAAGAAGAAAGTTTGGATTGATCTGTAAGCTTGAGATTTGCCTGCTATGTGTATCTCTTGGCAAAGCAACATGAAACCTTACAACATTATTGCGAACTGGCAGAAATCAGTGCTTCTTCAAACCTAAATTTGGGGTTTTATGTGTGATAGTTTTGTTTGAGGCTGGTCAGGAATGTCTGTTGGTAACAAACCACCCAGCTGCCCAGCCAGGGCTGGAAGCAGTAATACTGAATCTGTGTGGTGCTGCGCGTGAGTCAATGAGCCCTGCCAACCTTAATTGACTGCTTTGGAAACAGGGCAGCTGTTCTGCATCCTTAGCATAATTTATTTCCAAATTTGATAATCCACCCAGAATTAATGGAGAGCTGACTATAATTATTTGTTTCCAGTTAGACTGGTTACAGACTTAGTCACGTTGCGTTGCGTTTTCTTTTTCATATGTTTCATTATAACTTTAAAGAACGTATTGCATTATACTTCCTTTCTGGCTTCATACCTTGTACGTTACAAGAAATTTCTGAGCAGTAATGTGCTAGTCACATGTTTGCTAAGTCAGCTCAGTCTATTTATGCATTTAACACAGCGACAAAGAAACCTTTGAACTACGGGTGACTTTTAGAGGTACAGCGGTTTACCCCAAGTTGTGTACTTGCCCTGTATAAATACAGAGGGTATGTTATAGTTGCAATAAATCGCTTCAAATTATTATTGTTATTATTTTGGAAATGAAGGATTTGAAAGATAGTCTAATTACTCTCAGTACCAAAAGCATCTGAAAACAATTTTTAACAGTATGTAAAGACATTGCTGGTTAGATTAGTAATAGGGCATCTATTGCACATGAGAACTCCTGGACGCTGGGAGAGCGTCTTGTGATTTTGTGTGTGACCCGCAAGATAATACCAGGCTGAAATAAAATTCCATTGAAATTATTAATTGCCATGCAACCAAAACCTCATGCTTTTTGTGTTAATGTAAAACACATGGCTTTGCTTATTTCCATTAAACACATTAGTAATATGCCAGAATGGAGATGTACAGATGTACTTGAGAGTGGGATGGATCAAATTAAAACCTCTTTGAAGGTGAAGGGTGTAACTGCCATACTTAATTTCATGTAATTTAAGTACAATTAAGTTCCCTTATGTAACCAGGTACTTGAATCAGCAGCAGCCTCCATCTAGATCCAGAATAAGAGTATGGTTTCAAAAGCCCAAGCCTGTGGTGACAATGCCTGCTAGAGGTGTTGCCACTGCTACACCCATGACTGCCTCTGCTGGTGTCCACGTGGCTCTTTATCTGCAGCCTGACTGCTGAAGGGTATCTACTTTACCATTTTGCATTCGCTTTCCAGGTAGGAGGAGCAAGCAGAGGATGGGCAGCTCATTGGTGGAGGGAAGTACTGAAATCCATTAATCTAATGTTATCTTCTGTATGCAGTTTTTGCAGCGCTTGGGCAGACGCTACACGCTCCTTTTACCCGTACTGCTCCCTAAAGCAGCATAACAAATATCTCCCGTTTCAGGTGATAATCCAATGGAGTTTGTGTATCTGAGGTAGCAAGAAAAATCTTGCTCTAAAATACAAGTAGCATAAAGAATAATAAGCATTTCATCGATTAAATGTGCACGTGGTACAGTTTTGTACATTAAAGTAAGAGAAATGTAATGCCTGATATGTAGTTGTTTTATGAAATGTTAATGATTAATCTGTTTGCTAGAAGGGTTACTAGAGGCCGAAACGGCGTGTTGCCAGTGCAGGTTGGCTCTGCAGGTAGTGCTTCCACCTGGGTGTCAGAGCAATCACTGACTCAGAGCCCTTGATCATTTTTAAAATACAACATGAATGCAGACGGCACATGCAAATGCACCTGATGTCACTGTGTCTAAAGCCAGATTTTAGCCTTTTTTTCTTTATTACGAGGCCATCTGAACCAACCAGGCCCTGAAGTGTTTTGAACAACAGAGTTGAAAAGTTCACGTTATCTAACTTGGATCTCAGTTTGATTTATCTCCCCTTGGCATCACTCCTTCTGCTTAAACTAAAAGAAACTGATTGATAGGAGGTATTCAGATTTAGTCAAAGTTAAAACTTGTAGTTTTGCTGAAAAGTTAAAGCATTAATTCTTAAATTAAATTAGTTAAATTAAATCTTAAATTAAAAAAGTTAAAGTATTAAGTCTTAAAAGTGAAGATATCAATATTAGAGTATATCCCAAGTGTGGACACTATTGGAAGTGCATTAGTATATCCCTTTTGGCCTTCTTGCTTGCTTTTTGGGGTCTTCTTATTCTGTGTATATAAATGCTGTGATAGTGAGGAGGTACAGGCTGCCCAGAGAGGCTTTGGAGTCTCCTTCTTGGAGACCTTCAGAAACTGCCTGGACATGGTCCTGGGCACCCAGCGCTGAGTGTCTCTGCTTGAGCTGGGGTTGGGACAAATGGACCCAGGGGTCCCATCCTGTGGTTCTGTGACATGGTGGTGCCACAGGGCGTCATTTTGTGTTTGCAGAGAAAGAGCAGAAAAAAAGAGAGGATGAGACAGAAAGCAGTGAGGAAGCTCTAGGTAACGCCTGTATGGGCAGCACGACCACAATCTGTTTATTTCCTGAAGGGGAGTGACTCCTCTAGGCAGGCTGCCAGGGCAGTGTCATGAACATGGGTACACAAGCAAGTGCAGCCATACCAGGAGAAGGCACTGCTGCCCTCTGCCCAGGCAGAATGTTTGGACACCTCAATCTGTCGCAGCAGGAACCATCTCACCAAGCTCTGTGTTCTTCCAAAATGATCAGAGGCTTCCAGCTTCACTAGATCAGACTTTCCAAGTGTTCTTCCTGTGATAGCGCTTTAGAAGCTCTTAAGCTGTACAGAGAAAGCCAAATAAATACTGGAACTCTTTCCTCTCCTTTGGATAAGG
Source organism: Alectoris magna (assembly GCA_030625065.1). Taxonomy (NCBI): domain Eukaryota; kingdom Metazoa; phylum Chordata; class Aves; order Galliformes; family Phasianidae; genus Alectoris; species Alectoris magna. Next base: position 144,229,362 of record CM060560.1, read on the forward strand.
AGAGGATCTGCTGGACCTGCTCTCAGAGTGTGTGCTGAGACGCTGCAGCGTTGCTGCCAGTAGCACGACTGTCACGCTGGCATGCTGGTGGCTTCCTTTCCTGGGGGCCCATCAGGAGTACAAGATGTGCAGATGGCTGCATGATTACAGCAGAAGTTGCAAGTCACTTACTGCTACTACCTTTCATAGCCTTGTAGCTCTTGGGCTGTCTTGTCTGAGACGCATGGGTTTGACACCATGGGTGTGTGGTTCCCGGGAGGGGTGGCAGCAGGGCCAGGCTGCTGCTGTTGCAGTAATGCTTCCTGTTGGCAAATCTGCGCTCACAGAATTTTTTTCAGGGGAAAGGCCACAGCAAGCAAGCTACAAGCAAGACGAATTACCCCACCAGGCCATGTGCATCTTGCTGGCCATAATCAGTGCACCACACGCTACTGCTTGAGCATCTTACACCAAGTCCTCCTGAATCTGCCTTGTAGCTGAGAAGCTGCCCTTCCTTTTGCTTCCTACTGTAAGATTTGTGCTACGGGCAGGAGTTCTGCAACACCTGCAACAATTCTTTGTGTTACCTGTGTGCTTGGCTACATAGATCCAATCCTACAAATATAGAAGTTTATATCTGGCCTGTCAAATTCTTTGAGATTAATCAGGCATATTAATGTTGGCCAGATCAGTAAATAGTTTTCCAGCTCTTTCAAATTCATTTATGGTAACACATTGCTTATCCTTGTTTTTCTTTCACTTTTTAAAACCAGAACATTTAGTTCAGTGGTCACATAGAGTCATTATCTTTAAATATTCTTTAGACATAAGTGCTGACAAGATCCTAGGCCAGAAGGCATCTGTCTTTGTGAAAACCATGAGGCATGTGGACAACATGTACAGCAGACAGAGTCAATAGGATCTAATTATATTCATGAGGTTTTCTTAGAGGGGGACTCATGGTTCCTAATTAGTTTTTCACCCTCTGAAACCAAACTTGTGTGAAATAGCAAAAACAAAAAAGCCCCAAGTGGAACAGCAATGAAAACCTATGACTGGGAGAACAGGAATAACGTCGTGGAAAATATTCTCATCAACATTTAAACTAACATAATTGCTTTGAGAGATATCTATGACAAAAGAAAGTCTGCAGAGTTTTCAGCCCTCACCTGAATGGAACTGCTTTTGTATACAGTGCGTAACATTTGCTTTCCACTGTGTCACAGCATTGCAGAAGGGAGCAATGCTGAGTATCTTAAAAACTACATCAAGAGACAGGGACTTCATTTCAATGAAACCATTTGCTTATCATAGAATTGTCTGAGTTGGAAAGAACCCTTAAAGGCCACCTGGTCCAACTCCCCTGCAATGAACAGGGACACCCACAGCTATATCAGGGTGCTCAGAGCCCCTCCAGCCTGACCTTGAGTGTCTCCGGGGATGGGGCATCCACTGCCTCTCTTGGCAAGCTATTCCAGTGCTTCACCACCCTCACTGCAAAAATCTTTTTCCCTATATCCAATCTAAATCTCCCTTCTTTTAGTTTGAAACCATTTTCCCTTGTCACAGCAGACCCTGCTAAAGAGCCTATCATCTCCTTTCTTACAGCTCCCCTTTAGATACTGAAAAGCTGCTCTCGGGTCTCCCCAGAACCTTCTCTTCTCCAGGATGAACAGCCCCAGCTCTCTTGGCCTGTCCTCACAGGAGACATGTTCCATCTCTTGGATCATTTTTGTGGCCCTCCTCTGGATGCATTGCAACAGGTCTGTGTCTCTTCTGTACGGAGGACTCCACACCTGGACGCAGTACTCCAGGGGAGGTCTCAACAGTGCAGAGCAGAGGGGCAGGATCACCTCCCTCAATGTACTGACCGTGCTTCTTTTGATGCAGCCCAGGAGGATATGGTTGGCTTTCTGAGCTGTGAGGGTATGTGTTGGCATTCAGGGCAGGTTTGCTGCATGGGGTCATGAGAGAGATTACATTTTCACTCAGAAGAACCACTCCTTATTATTATAAACAGAAAAGCAAAGACAAGCCACAAAATGTAAATACTCACTGATCAGAAATCAAAGAAGTCAATCTCCACAGCAATTATTTGAAGCTAAGTTCATAATTTATACGAAATCTCTTGAAATCTACAAAATTTCCAGAGTCTCAAACCATGATTTTTGTGCAGATGTGGATGTACAAGTACTGTGAAACAAAATAGTGGTGTTTTGGGAGTAATGCCAGGGAGGTTTTCAGGAACAGCTCATCTTGGGTTTTGGTGCGTTGTCTCCATTGGGTTGTTAATCCTGAAACGAATGCAACTAGATAAAGTGTTTAATGCAGATTCATGATCTCTGTTTCTGTGGCTCTCTACCATTTACCTCTGCTTGTGAGTCTAAAAGTTTATTCCATGTCAGAACAAAAGTGAATTTCTTCACTGCTATTTGTACAAATATGAGGACATCATTGTCCCCTTTATGCAGAAGCTAAAAGGATCTCTTTTGTGAGAACATCGTGTATCTGCTCACTGATTGCTCGCAGTCAATTTTATTGCATTGCACAAATACTCTGCTCTTATAAATCCTGCAGAAAAAGGATTTTTAAGCGCTTAAAATTTACTCGTATTTTATGTCTGTCAAAAATCATATTCTGATTAAAATTCAATGTTAAAAACATAATTTGCTCTTCGTCAATCAGTGCAAAATAATATAATTGCCCTATGTGGGTGTCCTTTTTTGAATAAACTAAAACACCCCGCCTCCATGTTGGTAATTGTATGAACAGCTCCTGTTTTCTGTATGCCTAACATGACATCAGCTGCAGTTATTCTGTATAGTTAGCATCCTCTAGTACTAAATGCATATTTATATGAAGAGGTGCTGTTTTAATAGACATATACTTCTCTCTTTTTTAACCCAGCTAATATTTGTTGAAGCAGAATCCCATTTTTTAAATAAAATGGCACAGACAAGTTCAAAAAGTCCTTCCCAGTGTGAATTTTGTATAGACACTGTGAGTTATACACAGCCATTGTAAAAATAATGGCAAAATTTAGCCTATCTTGGTCTTCAAAAGATCACAGAATCATGGAATCATGGCCTGGGTTGAAAAGGACCATAATGACTATCTAGTTTCAATCCCCCTGCTATGTGCAGGGTGACCAACCACCAGACCAGGCTGCCCAGAGCCACATCCAGCCTGGCCTTGAATGTCTCCAGGGATGGGGCATCCACAACCTCCTTGGGCAGCCTGGGCCAGTGCGTCATCACCCTCAGAGTGAACTCCTAATATCTAACCTAAACAACCCCATCTCAATTTAAAACCATTCCCCCTTCTCCTATCACTATCCACCCTCCTAAACAGCCATTCCCCCTCCTGTTTATACGCTCCCTTCAAGTATCAGAAGGCCACAAGGTGTTAAACAATCAGATACAGGTAAATACATGAATTTGATAAAGACAGTTTTAATCATAAGGATATGTCTTCCATTTCTACATTTTGCAGGTATGCTACATAGAAAAAAGAGGCAGTGACTGTGTTATTTGGCCCCATGAGCAATATATGGCAGAACCAATTACTGTGTAAGGAACACCGCAATGGAAATCTACATCAGCTGTTCTTCAGAGGAAGAATTAAATCTGGAAAAGTGCATGCAAATGAAAAGAGAGTAAAGGAGGGATACCATCTTCCTGTAATACTGATGAAATTAGAGCCTTATGTGCAAACGGGCCTCTCTTGAAAAGAAAGTTTGTGACTTTATGGGATCGGTAGGTATATAGAGTCATAGAATCATTAAGGTTGGAAAAGACCTCTGTGATCGCCTAGTTCAACCATCAACCCATCACCCCCATGCCCATTAATCCATGTCCCTCAGTGCCACCTCCACACGGTTCTGGAACACCTCCAGAGACAGTGACTCTACCACTTTCTGGGCAGCCTGTGCCACTGCAGCACCACTCTTTCTGAAAAGAATTTTTTCCTAATATCCAACCAGATCCTCCCTTGGCACAACATCAGGTCATTCCCTCTTGTTCTATCACTGTTACCTGGGAGAAGAGGCTGACTCCCACCTCACTACACCTCATTTCAGGTCATTGTAGAGAGTAATAATATCTTCCCTGAGCTCCTCTTCTCCTGGGGGGAGAGGAGCCACTCTCTCCTGAGAAGTGTGCCTTTTCTCAGCCATTTTTGAGGCAGGGGGAGTTTTCTCTCACTGAACCAGATAAGGTTGTCTTACACTATTTAATTACTGGTTTAAGCTTATCAAATGGTGCAAGTGTTAAGTACAAATCGGTGAGATTAAGTGAAACATGCTGCAGTTTAGAAGGGACGCTCTGCTCTGCTGCACAGGCATCTGGAAGACTTGTCACTGCAACAGTCCTTCTCCAGCCTCTTTCCATTTCTTAATCTTTTCATTTTTTTCTGATCCTTTCTTTGTAAAAGCTGATGTAGCTGCATCTTGCAAATTAATTTATGTAGTGAGAGACAGAAGGAGATTACTCTGTCTGCATATCATATTGAAGGGGCAGAGTAAGACGCTTTTCTCCCACAGAGTAGAGCTTTGGGAGGCTGGCCGTTACCAGCAGCATAAGATGAAGGTTGGGTGACCTCAGAGGTAAGAAGCACTGTTAAGTATCTTCTGTATTTTTGTAAGACTTTTAATATAGCATATTAGAAGTCTTATAATATAAGACTTATAGCATATGAATCAATCTTTTGGGCACAGAAAGAGTGCCAGACTGTCTCTGAATACACAGTTTAGCATATGAGTCAACCTTTTGGGCGCAGAAAGAATGCCAGCCTGTCTCTGAATACACAATTCAAGCATTTGTCCATCTGCTAGTTGCAAGGGCACCTACCTTGGATTGTAGCAACAATTAAACAAGCACTAAAACAAGCATCTTTTTCCAATGGAAAGGAAGGGAATTGTGGAAAACGTGTCCACGAATTTGGAATTGTGTACATTGAAAGTCACTGAAATCTTGTTTGTTTCTGCAAAGGGAAAAGGTGGGGGTCGTTACCTAACTGTGACTCTGAAGAACTAAGAAATGGGCAGTCAGAATTTGCATTCTAGTAAAGATCTCTGTAGGCATTTTCTTATTTTCCTCCAGTTTTCCCAGAAAGGACTCCAAAGGCTCAACTGTGATCAGATTTTCAAAGCTGTTAATTCCCTCTCTTGGGCCTGAATGTGCTGCAGATGTTGCAATGACGTATCACTGTCACTAGTATGGATGCTTATGGAGACTGATACATGGCCCAAAACTGCATCATCCCTATGGCTCTAAAGGAAAACTTTTGTGGGGATCAGGTAATAACTGAGCTCAGAAGCAAATTCTTCGAAGGCTGCGTGCTAAAACTTCAGCATTTTTGGGAACAGATGTCATACTCATATGAAGATACTAATATTGAATTATGACACTTCTTCCCCATGAACTAGCCTTTAAAAAATTCACTCTTGAGCTCCATTTTACTGTGTGAAACAGCTAAGAATCACATGCCCTGGACTTCTAGCTTTAAAAAACATGTGGATTTTCATCAGTACTAACAATACCCACATTCAGGAAGTATTACAAAATTAATTACTGAAAGAGAGCTGGGTTTTTGTCGTTGTAGCTTTTGTTGTTTGTATAAGCAGGTGTATTTGCTAACAGAGCATTCACATTTCTTCCACACTTGATGGCCCTACCCTCAGTGATCTGCTTGTTCTTCTCCGTGATCATCGTTCCTGTTCAGTTCTGCCAGCTTATAAATAATGCTACACTTTCATTGATTTCCTTGGTTCTGTCCCAATCTATGACTAATTTGGCACAGTAATGAGAATTTTATTTGTGATTTCCATGGAAGCTGGAACAGATGGATGAGTGAGAGTCTTCTTGCCTTAGGAAGAAAAATGCCCCTGTTCTTGACACATGCTCTTTTTCGTTTAAAGTGAAGAGTTCAAATGATTTATTTCTGAAGTCAGCTTCCATGGTCTACTGTAATTGTTCTTTAAATAAAAGAAGCCATCGTTTTGATTTAATGTGAATACTCTTTCAGAGTATTTTAACTACGTATTGAAACAGCAGCCAGGAAATGACAGTTTATCATCACTGCTGCTAACTAAGGACTACTATATGACAGATTAGTAGTAGCGTGGGTGAATGGCGGCTTTATTCCTTGCTGCTTATTCTACTATGAAGAACATGAATGACTTGGAGTGGGGGCCTGGTTCTTCACTTCAGTGTTTATCCTAATGCAAAGAAAAGCCAGGCAGCAGTTGAAGTGAGCAGCAGCTAGGCGTGAGGCAAACAAAGGGGTTCCTCAGATCAGATGTGGCTGAGAAGTGCAGTGTGGGACGCTTGGGCTGCCAAGGGTTCATGTGAGTTTAAGAGCAGGTGGGACAGGTTCATATATGAGAATCTGTTACAGGGTTGCTAAATATATAGAAACCATGCTTGTTTACAACCATGATTTTTTTGCAAGCGGAATAAAATGTTTACTGGGAAACCGAGCTGTAACTTGCTGACCTTCCATGGCTAAATGATCAAGACAGCAACCGTCAACACAGCTCCACGGTATCTGAACAATTTTGAGAAAACCACTAACCGAGGTTGCTAGCTATTAAAGAGTGCTGTGATAAGACCATAAAACTGTCCAGGAAGAAACATAATCCACAGTGTCCTGAAAGCCCTAGAATTTCAACCTGAAAGCACTGCAACTGAGAACCTACCAGAACAAACTGGTTGCACTGCTTAACTCTGATGAATGTTTTGTGGTGTTGCTCTTGAAGTGGGAAAGTTTTACTTAATTCCTGTTTTCCAAATCTATCATTTTGAAAAAACAATATGCTCGGGAAGGTAACTTTTGGTAAAGGAATGATTTTTTTTTTTCCCCCCGGACACCTTTGGTTTTGAGAAAATCCATATCTGGATAACCTTTGAAAGAAAATACCCAGAAGATGGTAATTAACAGTTATTTTTTTCAGTACTTGCATGAGCTGAGATGCAAACGTTTGAAAGAGTGTGTTTTCCTAGAAAAAAAAATCATGGGCGAATGTTGTAATATGAATTATTAGATAGAAATAATTTGGGAAAACATACATTCTTGTGCAAATAAAGGTTGTTTTCTAAGTATGAGATTTAAAAGTAACTATGGGATTTTAAAAATATTCTCCATAGTCTTGCGTATCAGCTTGACAGACAGGAGTAGATTGCTTGAATGTCAAACACAGACTAAGAAAAATGTCCAAAAACAGAAAAATGCTGGAAGTTCAGATCTGGATAATCCTGTTAACTAACCTGTTTTCTCAATTGGGCACATTTAACATTGATTTAGGGAAAGAATAGCATATATTTTTTTTCACACTACACCTGAAACAGTTCTCCATACCCATGCAGCTCCCAGCTTTCCTCAGAGGGCATGAAGCATGTAGGGTGAGCAACCTGCAGGCGCCAAGAGCTCGCCGATGCAGGGAAAACACCTTCTGAAGACTCCATTCTGTTAATGTAAGGCATTCACTTGGCAAACTTGCTTATGTGACTGCATTTTGCTACAAGGATTTTTCTGCAATAAACTGAAATACTCAGTTTGTGTAGAGTGTGGGTAGAGTTGAAACTAAAGTGTGTCTTCTCAAATGAAATAGGAGATGCCTGCAATACAGCTGCCAAGAGAGAAAGTTTGCCTTGGGGCACTTCTTTTAAGTGGATCAAGAGAGCCTGGCTCATTACAGTCCCTGACAACATACCCGTGAACACACCACATTGCCTTTATCCTAAATCCTCCCAGGATCTATGAACCTGGTTCATAGATTATTCCACAGTGTGTCAACTTCATGGCCACCTTGGGTAGCTGGGACCTTTTGTCTGTTTTCATATTAGAAAATGATAGGGGTTCTTAAGCATGTCTCTCAGCCTTGCTTTCATAGGACCCATTCTTCCTTCATAACCCTGCCATAAAAATTCACTTTGGGCTGATGCTTGGCACTTGAAAGCTCAGCCTGAAAATTTGTTTTTCTCTATGTGATTTTCAGAAAATTGGTCGTCAAAAAGATGTGCCTGTGAGCCTTTGGGAGATTTTTTTTCTGCAGCAAAATCTAAGCCTGTGTGCTTGGGGGAGCTGATGTGGTAAAGAAAACCATGCATACACGCTTGGTAGACGAGAAACTGGACATGAGCCAGCAGTGTACACTTGCAGCCCAGAAGGCCAACAGTATCCTGGGCTGCACTAATAAAGACGTGGCCAGCCGGGAGAGGGAGGTGATTGTCCCCATTTACTCAGCTCTTGCGAGGCCCCATCTGGAGTACTGCGTCCAGGCCTGGGGCCCTCAGCCCAAGACGTGGAGCTCTTGGAGCAGGATAGAGGAGGGCCACTGAGATGTTCGGAAGGCTGGAGCACCTCTCTTATGAGGAAAGGTTTGAGGGAACTGGGATTGTTTAGCTTGGAGAAGAGAAGGCTCCGGGGAGACCTCATTGTGGCCTTCCAGTACTTGAAGAGAGCATATAAACAGGAGGGGGAACAGCTGCTTAGGAGGGTGGATAGCGATAGGACAAGCAGGAATGGTTTTAAACTGAGACGGGGAAGGTTTAGGTTAAATATTAGGAGGAAGTTTTTCACGCAGAGGGTGGTGGATGCTGCCAACCCTGGAGACATTCAAGGCCAGGCTGGATGTGGCTCTTGGCAGCCTGATCTGGTGGTTGGTAACCCTGCACATAGCAGGGGGATTGAAACTCAATGATCATTGTGGTCCTTTTCAACCCAGGCCATTCTATGATTCCATGACTGAGCAAGAGTACATCACCAGGGTTTGGAACTATTTTACTGCTCTGTATGGATGGAAAGTTTCGGGTTAGAAAAAGATCCAAATTCTTTGAGGGAAGCAATTATAGAATCACAGAATGGCTTGAGTTGGAAGGGATCCTAAAGGGCATGGATTTCCAACTCCCTGCTGACAGCAGGGTTTCCACCCACCAGATCAGGCTGCCCATAAAAAAAAGAATCCTTGTAGAGTTTGTAAACTCATCTTGCATGTTTCTCTGTGCTTCTGGCATCAGTGGGTAACAGTGAATCTGTAGTTCTTCCCAATCCAGTAGGTCCCAATGGCAACCCAATGGCAGCACGATGCCTCTGTCAGAAGAGAAACACCGAAACCAGCCACCTGAGGAAGTAGCAACGGATGGTGCCGACGGCAGACGAAGGCTCTGCCGCCTCGCCCTGTGCCACCCCAGCGGACGAGGGGTGTCCCGGAGCTGTTAAAGGGGTATCGAGGATGGCCGGGAAGGTGCGGGGCTTTCCGCGGGGATGCGCCGGCGGAGCGGAGAGGGGCCGGCGGTTTCCGAGGCGATGGGTGGGGAGAGGAGGAGGAGGAGGTGGAGGAAGAGGTGGAGGAAAAGGGGAGAAGGAGGGGTCTCCGCTGCTTTATCTCCCACCCGGCTCCGCCCGCCGCCGGCTGCCTCCCGCCGCCGCTCCCCTCCGCGCGGCTCCGCACCGCGGGGCGGCCCGGGCGGTGCCCATGGGCTGCGGCAACTCCACGGCCAGCGGCGCGGGCGGGAGAGGTAGGGGCGGCGGCGGGGCCGGGCCGGGGCAGCCGCGGGAGGTTGTGAGGGCTGCGGGGCTGGGCTGGGGGTCGGACGGGGTGTGAGCGCCGGCCCTGTAAGGCCTCTTCGGAAATGGGTTTGTGCCACCTCTCTGCTGGCCGGAGAAGTTGGGGAGCGCCTTGAGATTGGGGTTTCCTTAACCGTTCCCCGCTTTGCGCGATGCTGTTTTCAGAGCAGGGGAGGTGTGGGCAGACGGTGCGGTTGTGTCTTCCTTCCCTCTCTCCACCCAGCCCCTGCGAAAAGGGGAAATAGATGGAAATTAATAAATGGACCTTGACCTCCTCGTTATAAAGGCATTTATAAATCATTTTTTTCATCCTAGCTGCGCTCGGCAAATAGTAACACCTATTTAAATCCCTGCATTGAGTCTTCAGATATATTTATTAAATTCACAACGTCTTGAAAATGCCCAGCGAAACCGCGGTCAGAGCAGCTGCTCATGGGGCTTGCCCCTGAGCCCACTGCCCATACCCAGAGCTCAGGGACAGTGCTGGCCTGAGCGTGTGGCGCTGTGCCTGGGTGGAAGGGCTTCAGGGTGTGTGGATGGATGGATGCACTGTGGTGTGGGGCTGTCTTTCTCAGTCCCGTGCCTCGCACCCATAGGGGGAGGCTTTTCTGTCATTATTGTTTACTTGATTTCTGTTAAATGATGTCTGAGGTATATATGCCAGAGGCCTTCCTCATCTATAAGGAATGCACTGTATGATTTGCTGAAGCATCACATGAATTCTCTCCCACTTGTTGATTCCCCGTCACCATGCCTTGAAGTTGCTTTTTGCTGCTAGGATGGTGCTCACAGCCTGGTTTTGTTTGCTGGGTGAAAGCACTGTGGCAGCCGTCGGAGCAGCTCGGAGGGAAGTTTAGTTTTGGTTGATTGTTGTCTCCATGTGGTGTCTGTAATGGTATCATTGGTGTGTCCACCACCCTGCAGAGCTCACTGCAAGACACGAATGGGTGAGTGCTGAACGAACTGTGGCAGTATGCAGTGCATTACTTTGAACTCAAAGTATCTTTAAATATATGTCCACTGTTGCTTTAACAGTAGCTATTTTTGACAGATTTTGGCTTGGTCATAAAAGATTCTCAATGATGTACAGTTCTTTGATAGCTTAACTTCCCTGCACTGTTACTCACAAAATATTCTGGCTTGCATTTCTTGGCAGCTGCTTGCACACTCTTTAGAAATAGTCCACAGCTCTCCAGTGGCTTAGCACAGGTTTAAAACAACACCACCATGTAAAATCTGTGATCAATGTAAGGTGATTATTGCTGCTGCACCGACAGACCTCTCCACAGCAGGTCTGGCTCTCCGCAAGGTGCAGCTCTTGCTTTCACTGGCGTAAGTCAGGGATAACTGTGCAGTCAACAGTCCTATAATCACCAACAGCTGGGAGTAGAAGTAAGGAGTTAGCTGTCTGCGAGCTAATTTGTTTCTATAGTTTAGCACCCCTTACATACTGTTTCTGATAAAAATAAAAATGGTTTATGTGGAGAAGGCTTACCGTTGGCAATCAGGATTGCAGACCTTCTAAGAAAAGTGTAATTGTCAACATTTTAACAAAAGATGTTGTATGAATACAAATGAGTTATGTGGCTTGCGCTGCATGTAACAGTCTACATCTTTAATGCTGAAGTCAAGACTGTTTTACAGCCAGTGATGTCAAAGCTGGAGGTACATGTAATTAAACTGTGATGTGATTAACCTGGTTGTATTCTGCCACTAAGGATAATGTTGTAGCATACTTCACGGAGCAGAGTAGACTTGGGTTACATTGGTCCCCGTTTTCTTGCTTGGGTAAAATTTCAATTGTAACCCAGCTAGATTTTTTCCTAAGCAGAGATATACATAATGATAGTTCAGCTAATTACATTAGCTTGTGTTGCATGGCTGAGATTACATCAGAGGAGCTCTTAGCCCAGTGGTCTGCAGGGTCTAAACTAATATTCATGATCTAGAATAACATTTCTGTCTGCGGTGCAGCACTCCAGAATACCAGTGTAACTGACAGAGCTCAGATTTTCCTTCCAGGGCATCAGACAAAAGGATGTGAGGCCTAAAGGCTCCTCAGCTGAGAAATGGAGATTTCTGGGCAAACTGATGTGTGCACGTCCTTCTTAGAACCACCAGCTGTTTTAATGTTAACTATGGATTATATTTGTTTGGCAAAAAAAAATAAAATCCTGTTAAAGTTTTTATTAGCTATAACAAATAATTTTATTAACAATTTTTTTATTTTCCTGACGTTTTGTTAGCTCGCCTTATATATCCTTCTTTCGTGGTATTTCCTGATGCTTCAGAAGCTCCGAGACAGCTCTTCTCTTTTGGGCTTTAAAATGTGTCACCTTACACATTAATTTTCCCTTTTTTTTGGCATTAAGGCTTTTCCATTCATTCTAGCGTTGCTTCACTAACAATTTTTTTTTTTAACTGCCTCCTCCTTTCTATATCAGTTGTAGTAGGGATGACAACCCCTTAAATTATGGCACTCTGTGGAAGCTGGGCTTAAAGCCCATTCAGCTCCAATGCACCTGCCATGGGCAGGGCTGCCTCCCACCAGCTCAGGCTGCCCAGGGCCCCATCCAACCTGGCCTTGAGTGCCTCCAGGGATGGGACGCCCACAACAAAGAATTCCTTTGATGTTAGGATTTGATTCCATGTTGCCTTTTTTTTTTTTTTTTTTTTTTTTTGTGCAAATCAAAAGAGAGCATGTGACAGAAAACTTCGGTCGTGTTGCATGCATGTATATGTAATTTTTAAGATTTTATTACATTTTTTGTTATCATTTGGAGTATTTGCAAGAAAGTGTTGTTTGAAAATGGAGGAATATAGTCTTCGGCTACCAATTTCTCTCAACCATCTTTTGCATTTGCCCTGAAATTACTGAAATCTGCTTTTGTTTTTGAAAGTTCAGACCCTCCCTCATTGAAAGGAGGATGCTTTGGGATATGCTCATTTACAGATCTGTTAAGTGAGCAACACAGTGCCTCTCATGATTCCTCAGGTCCCCAGTCATCGTGCATGGTACAGGGAGGGATCAGCTCTCTTCGCTGTTATCATCTCTACAGTGAGCTTGCTTATTTGCTGCATGGCAAAACCACTGTGAGTCGATGAAGACAAGGTTTGTAGGGTCAAGTGCTGCCTTTCTTTAGGCCAAGCCAATGTAATTGAAAAAAACTGAAAAGCTTTCAGAAAAGCCTTTTTCAAGTCATATTTCTAAGTCATCATGGCTACGAGAGCACTAAGTCTTGCTGTTGTGGAAGAGCTATTTGTGAATAGTTGGTAAATAAGATACTTTGGCTGAACTTCTGGCAGGGGGAACATGAGAAACTGAAATAACATGTTGCTTACAAAAAATATGGAAGAGTTAAAGAAACACATTGATGAAGTAACAGGGATGAGGGTGAGTGGACTGGACTTTAAAAATAAACACAAGTCTTTGCAAAGTGCAACATTATTGGGCCCATTGTGAAATAAAAACTGTGCATAAGGGCTGTTCAGGCTCCCTAGTGAAGAAACCTTATAAATTTTTACATACAGAAAGTTATGAGCTGCCTCACTGAAGTGGTGTTCATTTTCAAACGCAGCACTACCAGCAAGAAAACTGTTTTGTGAACTGGAAGCACTTACAGGTCTCTATTCAGACACTTTAGTGGTACTCAAGTGAATTTGGACTACATTCTGGTTTCACTTCTGCTACTGAAAATGAGAAATAACAGTACTGAAACTGTGATGGAATCCCATCAGTGGGGGGGGTGAGGGTAACCTAATTCTTTGTGCTTATAAAAACAGAGGGAAGCAAGCCAGTAAAAATGACCTCTTAAGAAGTGAATTTGTTTTCATCGTACTTAGTTCTTAGTGTTTCTGTGTGAGGAGCATTTCAAAAAGCTGCAGGGAATTCCAGCTGTGGCACAGCCCCTAATGCCAAATGGAACAGTTGCTGGAACTTGGGAGCACTGGTAGGATTGCTTTGCTCTCCAACACATTCTCAGGGTGGTGTAGCTCTACGTGAATCCCAAGCTAAAGGGTCTGAGACAGCTTTTGTCCCAGAGTGCTTGTATATTTGTACCCTAATGCCTGCCTGCCATGTGGACTTCCAGCCCTGAGCCGGCCCCTCTTATGTCCAGAGCTGGCTCCCATGCTGCTGGCGGGGAGAGAAATGATGCACAGTTCTCTAAGTAATGCTGTGAAGAGGTGCATGGCATTGAGCACGGGTATGGTTTTGAAGTGTGCTTGATGATTGTTTGGAACTTGTGACTCTACACTCAGAAATGCAGCAGTACTGTAGGCCTGCAGTTCTTCCCACCCAGCTAAGGTCTCAGTCTATGTATCAAACAATTCTGGCATGCTTTCTGCAAGGAAGGTTTAATATTTTTAAATCATAGATTCATTTGAATTGGAAGGGTCTGTCAAAGGCTGTCTAGTCTGACTCCCCTGCAATGAACAGGGACACCCACAGCTAGATCAGGTGCTCAGAGCCCCTCCATCCCGACCTTGGATGTCTCCAGGGATGGGGATCCACTGCCTCTCTGGGCAACCTGTGCCAGTGCTTCACCACGCTTATTAAAAACTTCTTCCTTATAACCAGTCTAAATCTTCCTCCTCTTAGTTTGAAACCATTTCCCCTTGTCCTACCAAGACCCAAAGTGCTGAGAGCCTGTCTTGGACTCAGCAAGAGCTCGGCAAAGGCTTCACAAAGGACCATGAACCTTTTTGAAGAAATCAAGATTTTTTTTGCAGTGAGCTTTCTTGTAAGAAAATTAGAAAGTTGTAGTTCTGATGGTGGCTCGACAGGCTCGACACAATAACTGTTTCTACTGAAAAAAATCCTGCTGCCCACAGCAATGTGATTAGACTTCCCAAAATATCTGCTGTCTGAGCTGTTGCGGACGCCTGGGCTCTGTCTCGATGTGCGGGGTGGTATCCTGGAGACACACAGCTGGGCTGACACGGAGCCAGCTAGCCTGGGTAGTAGCAGAAGATCTTCCCACGTCAGACAAGAGCGGGCTTGCATGTGGTACTGCAGTGCCAGCCTTCCATCTGGACACAATTAATTTGCAGGGTTTCTGTGTAATACCATGTAGATGCACCTCTAGAGCCAAAAGTCTCAGATAGCTGCCTGGTAGAGTGTTAAAAGCTAGGTCCTGAGCTTGTCCACTCATAGAGGTTCTTCTTTCAGATTAAATAAGAGTTTCTACTGATACATACAGCAGCACTGAGATTTTGCTGACTCTCGAAGCAGTGCTAACAAAAGAAATCTGTGTGGTCATACAAGAGGAGTTTGTATTGTTACTAGGCAAAGGAGTGACAGGAGTGAAATTATCATCAAGAGTTAACAATAAGGAGGGATGTTTCCTTCTGTTCCAGCTCTCCATTCAGGTAGGCAGTGCTGGAAGGCCTTGCAGGCCTCGGAATTTCTCTTCCTCTCTGGTTTTAAAGTCAAGGTGCAGAAGGCGCATTGTCACATATTGGAGTAAGGTGCAAGATGTTTGCTCATTATAGTTATTCTTCAGCAGCAAACAGAAAGTTTTACAAGAAATGAAGCTGCAGGGCTGAAAATAAATAAATAACCTCCCTAAAATCTGTTGGCTTGATAACTGTAGTTTCTGCAGAGCGAGCTCAGATGCCACCTTCCTGCTAACCACTGAGAGGAAGGGGAAAAAGAGAAGTGAAACGTTTTCTAGTGTCTACTCTAGCCTTTGTAATTAGTAGGGGGGATATTTTGCTGATTACTCAGGTGAATGACATACCAGTAATAGCAATGTGGCATTAATAACTTGGGAGGAATGAGAAAGGGTTCGTACTTGAGTGAATGTGCCTCTCCCAGCAAGAAGCATCTGAGTCACCAAAAAATCCATCACTGAGATCAAGCAGCCCAGTTGTGGCTTTTGTCTTTTTGCTTTTTGTTAAGCATCAAGATGAATTTCGGGGTGGTTGATCTGTTTAGGTAACTGGGGCTTTGGGTGGATTGTGTCCCAGTATTTATGGTGTTTCTGTCTAGTTGTTTATAAAGCTTTGTTCATCTGGCGGGAAGAATGGAGCAGCATTTACACATGTAAAGTCTACAACTGGATTAAATGGCACATGCTCAAAGTAAATAGGCATTTAGGAACAACTACTTGGTTAGCAGCAGTGACTTTGTAGCAGACAAAATCACCAAAAAGCTATATCTATCTCGCTTTTACAGTATGTGTAAAGAAGCTGTTTAAGACAGAAAGACAGGAAAATGCTTACTGTACTATCAGTTGGTTTAAGGATTATGCCATTATCTTGTAAACATACACTTTTTTTCCCCTTCTTTTCATTCTAGGTGCCACAGGGACTACTAAAGATGTGTAAGTACTTGCTCTGCCCTTTCAAACATGTAACCCTGGACTTGTCTTCAGTCCTGCTAGTTTTACACTGGCTTTAGTCACACGTAATGATTCATCTGGCTCCTAGTGTATAATCAACGCTGTCAGGTGTTTATTGTCTTTGGTGACAACTTCCATCTCCTCAAAACCACCTCATGTTTACTATTCTGCAGACTCATTCCCCTTCTATTTCTCAGCCTCCATTGAGAGAGTTATCTTCCTTAGCTGGTCATACAACTTTAGTCTATTCTTCCCCATCATGTGCCAGTACAGCTTTCTGAAAGGGGCCTGTCATTATATGAAATGAAACATTGAGCTTCCACTCATCCCTGTGGGAGATTTTAACGAGACACTTAGACAAATGCTCCCACTTGGCAAGAGACCTAGTGACCCATCCAGACTTCCTTTTGAAAACACTCACCTTTCTAACTAGCTGCAGGCGAGGCCTCATTTGTTAGGGACAATTACAGCCTTTACCTTCTTTGCACTGAAGATAGCATCTATCATTTCTCTTTCTGTTTCTTACCTCTCTTACTGAGGAGCAGGGGGCAGCCCTACTCCATCCTCTTTTTCTCCAAACATGGAAGACCTGAACCTCTGTTGTCCTGCTGCCTATTGCCAGTTTCTGGTTTTCAGAAAAGCTGCAGCAAAAGATTAGCCCTTCTCAGCCTGTTTTGGCTGATGCAAGACGTGCAGGGACAGATTTAATCAGACATAAATTTATTTTGCTATCAAAGGGAACACTAAAGAAGGTGTCCCAAGGTCTTGCCTTCTATTTCATAGAATTATTATTTGCCACTGGAGTTTGAGACTGAGGAACTGGGGACATATTTTCATGTGGTGCAACAGGGACAATCTTCAGTTTTACTTAGTTCATTTTAAATAACGACTGTAATTAAACAGAAGAATCCTGGTGTAGAAATAAGGGCTGTCAAGTCAGATAAACACGTGGAGAGATCTTAACCACAGGCTTGTCCTTGCTATTAGAAAACATGGCTTAGAATTAAAGACGGGTCCCACTTCTGAGATGGATGTTGTTGTCAAAGGTATTCTTGAGATTTGTGTTACCTATGTGATCCCTTTTCTGGATTTTCAGTCTCGGACAATAAGCAAATTGCAAAAGACGGGCTTATGAGGAACCCCTTTTGATATAGCCTGCAGCATTCATGCACTTAACACTCCTATGTATCAAAAACACTTTTCAATTTACATTAGGGTCTTTTTGTGTTGTTCGAGCAATTTAGGTAATTTAAATGTCTGCTTACAACTGCCTCTGTTTCTTTGTTCTTTGATAGTTCTACATTTCAAAATTTGCAAGCACTGTTAAATTAAGAATGTAGTAGGCATTTCTGTGCTTGAAGCTATGGGTACATGTAGAACTGTGCTTAGTGTGAACTTAGTGATAGATAATCTGTCAAGTTTCAAAAAAGTAGTAGGATAACTTAGAAGAAAAAAACCACAAATTTTTAGTGCAGAATGCAAGAAAGACAGAGAGTTGGTCCTGGAACCATTACTCATTCAGGTAAGTGCATCAGAGCCAGCAGAACAACGTGTGTGAGTAATAGCATGATTGAGTCCTCTAGTCAGGCCTTAGAAACACAGATCTGTTAAAGAGGGAGGAACAGCAGTATAACCAGCAAAGTCCTAGATCAATCATCCTAATACTTAGCAGCAGATTTTTACAACAGAAGTAAAACACCAGAAAAAAAGAAAAGATTTCAGTCATGTCTACTGTGATCAAGAAAAGCGTTTAGGTGTGCCCTCACTTGTATCACACTTTTTAGCACGGGATCCGGTTATTGTAATTCAGAAGATTTCTTGTTTCCTGACAGCAACCCGTTGGGACTCCAGCAGCTGGGTGGATCGAAGGAGGGCTGGATGTTGTTCAGAGCCTACTGTTCACCACAGGGAAGCTGCTTGGCCCTTTGGGCCTTAGATTGGGCATGCTTGGCCTTGAGTTGCTCCGCTACTAACATAAGGATGATGATATAATTGTCCACGCTAAGTGCTCTTGAGATTGAGGCCAGAACAAAAAGGGCATGTTATCTGGGAACATGATCTCCTCCTGTATACTCCAGCCTGCAAATAACTTGTGAACCTGTCAGCCAGCTTCAGCCAACTCCCTCACCATGCTTCTAAAGGAAGGATGTTGTGCTATCTGGGAAAGCTTGGATATGGAAGGGATAAAGTATACCCCGCAAAACAGTGTGATGCCTGTTGTGTTGGGAGTGTGCCTAGGTTCAGATGAAGATTAGTAGCAGTAGGAAGGAAAGGAGACAGTAATTTTAACTTGTTTCAAAATAACAGGGAGAAAGCCGGCAAATACAATTGATAGTCCCTGTCCCTTGGTCCGAAGAAACACTGAGAAACTAAAGTGACACAATCTGTCACTTGTGCAAAGTTTAATGAGTCATTTCTGGTGGCACTGCTGAGCACTACTAGGAGTCTGCTTGATACTGGAGCTCAACGTGGATGAAACCATATAAGCTGTGATAAGTAAAACGTGGATGGGATGAATTAATGTGAATGCCTGTCATTTTGTATTTAAAATATTATGTGAAAAATGGCAGCTTGTTTGTCATCCAATGGACTCCAGACTGATGGATGTAAAAACTGACAGCTGGATAACCAAGAATATTTTTCAGACTTAAGAGAGTGACAGGAAGCCTCTCGGGACAGACAAATCCTTACCAAAAGAAACATTTATTCTAGCTGAAAATAGATGCTGTTATGTGGATTTGCTGTTAAGTCTGCCTACCAGTTGCAGGACTCCACCTACGTCACCTGCTGAAAAATGTGATATCTCAGTCCCTTTGCAGCAGATGTCAACAGCATCTGAGGGAAGATGCATCCGATCACTGCAGAGCACATCGGACTATCTGGTCCTACCTGTTGAGTTACCATCCATTGCTTGTGCAGAAAGGCTTATCAGTTTGTTCTGCCCGGAGGACACCATAAATAGAGGCTCTTTGATGCAAAATGAGATATTGATAGGTTATTTTTTATGCTAGATTCTTTCATCCTTGTCAAAAGAGGAAGCTAGAGACTTATTAGAAGAGGAGAGGGGAGAATGAGCCTGGGAGATGCAGCAATAAGAGTGCTGCTAATGGAACTGCCTTCCATTCCCATTCCCATGTGGCTGAGTGTCACCATTGCAGCTCACTCCCTGAGGCCACCTCTGCTCATGCAGCATGGGTGCGTGAGCAGCAGTGATCCATCAGCCTCATCTGGCTCCTAGAAATTTGAACATGTGAAATTAGGGTGCACCTTTTGCAATGGTGCCTTAAACTACAGACTACAGCTGATAAAGGCAAGAGATGTGCGAAAATGCGTAATATGTAAATTGGAGCAGCACTCATTCCCATGCTGCTTAGAAATGAGCCATTGGAAAGGTGGAAAATGGCTTCTTCCTCAGTGTCAGCACCCACATTTTTCTTTATTTTCCTCTGAACACTTCCATGTTCCTCCTCTGTCTGCTCAGTATGCAGTTCAGTCTGCTCAGTCTGCGTATGGCAGACTGAACCCAGTCATCACCCAGCCCAAGAACTGTGGCCTGTTCAGCCCTGGACTATATTTGCTGTTGAGCATTTAAGAGAAAAGGCATCGTAAAATCAGACTTTGATTTGTTGCTATTAAGAGAGAGGGAAGAAAGCAAAATGTTTAAAAAACCTGGCCTGCTTAATCATAGTCCTGGGTAATTTGTTTTAGTGAGAGAATGACAGTAATTGCTCAGTGATGCCCCGTAACGGAACATTGCTAAAACAGAACAAGATAGCCCTGTTGCCTGGTAGAGGCTTTTTTAAACATTGACATTAATTTCCTGTTGGACAATATTGATTGCTGTTCTTACAACTCCATTTTAGAGGCTTCGAGCCACTCATGAAGTTGTCAGTGCTTTCAAAGTATTCTTTCCTCTGGGTAATGGTTAATCTGGATTATAGAAACTGTTTCCAGTTGTATGAGATAATCCTATGACACATTTGGTTGGTTCAACAGAAATGGTTGTTTGTGATCTCCTGGCACCCAAAGTCCCTTTTTAAAAGCACAGTCGTTTTTTATAAAACTAAAAATACACAGCTCATTCCTACCCGTTGATATACATATGCTTTCCTGTCTTCTGCTGGAACTGGGCGGAGTGACAAAGCAGCTTCACGCAGCCCTCGAGGAAAGGGGTCTCTGTTGTTTTCTGGCTGTGAACGGGAGAGCTGAGGCTGGGTGGTGGCAGAGGAAATGCTTCTTACTCATCTAGACAGTGTTGACAGGAAAGCCAGAGAGTAAGGCTGCCCAGAGGGGTTGTGGAGTCTCCTTTGGAGATATTCAAGACCCATGTGGATGCCTACCTGTACAACCTTCTGTAGGGAACCTACTTGAGCAGGGAGTTGGACTTGATGATCTCCTGAGGTCCCTTCCTACCTCTACAGTTCTGTGATTCGGTTGCTCACTGTCTTTTGAGTGATAAGACATGGGCAAAGACAGCAGCCAGTGGGATGCCCTTTGTGACTATCTTTTGGGAAAACTGCAGAGTACTTAAATGTTAAAAAGAACCGTGTATCCCTATTCACTGTACTGATGCACAATGGGCAGTTCAGAATGCTGTGCTGCATACAAAGAAGATGCGTGAGATTATTTCTAATTTGTAGCACAAAACTTGCTGTCTGTCCAGGAGAGCACTGACTGAGATCTAAGGGGCATCTCCCTGCATTTAAGATTGTGTCTTGTAGAACTGAACACAGTATTCATGGTACAGCCTCACCAGTGCTGAGTACAGAGGGACAGTGACCTCTGTGGTCTCGCTTCCTGCACTATTTCTGATACAAGCCAGGATGCCATTGGCCTTCTTGGCCACCTGGGCACACTGCTGGATCTAGTTCATTTGACTGTCTGTTAACAATCCTGGATCCTTTCCTTCACTCAGTTTGTCAGCCACTCTTCCCCAAGCCTGTAGCGCTGCATGGGGTTATTGTGACTGAAGTGCAGGACCCAGCACTTTGTCTTCACGGAATCATAGAACGGCCTGGGTTGGAAGGGACCTCAGGGATCATCAAGCTCCAACCCCCCTGCCACAGGCAGGGCCACCGAAGCCTAATACGGTTGGCCTCAGCCCATTGATCCAGCCTGCCAAGATCCCTCTGTAAAGCCTTCCTACCCCTTGTCAGATCTACACTTTCTCCCTTGTTACACCTACCTTTCAGAATAAATAAATTACAATAAGAAATGCCATACGCTATTATTCAGTATCCTAGTTCAGAAAATCATTTCAGTACGAAGTTAGCTCTAAGTGGGTAACAGTCAGCCCTCAGTTTTATTGCCTGGGGAGCAAATCAGAAACTCACAGCTTAGCTGATGATGGGGAGTATCTTTTCACTGCCCCCATAATTCAGGCAATTTCTCCCTAGATGAGACTATCCAGGTGACGTTATCCAGGTGACGTTATCCAGGTGAACGACCTGTGCAAGCAACAGAGTTCAAAGTCTAAATATTTAGTCAGAGGTGGTGAGTACTTTGGCTGAAGGCTGATGCTGAGGCACAGGCTGAGAGTGCAGCAAAGGTACTATACCCACAGGGAGTCACGTTGACTGTTTTATTTATTTATTTATTTTTAAACTGCATTTGCCTTCTTATCAGTCCTGATTACTTTACCTGATTACTCTGCTCTGATTCAATTACACTGGGCAGTATTTCAAAAAGGGTTAGTCAAACCTCAGCAACTCCTTATCCATTTTACCCAGATGGTAAAAGAAAACTAATTGCCCATTTATAAGGAATTAATTTTGCAATTTGTTGATTGGGAAAAAACTCTAACTTCAGTAGTAGCAGTACCTCAATTTATATAGGGGTTCCAGAACACATATGGGTGCCGCTGCTGTGGAGGTTTCTTTCTTCATCCTCATTCTCATGCCATGGATGTCCACTCTCATTAAGTCCTCCGCTGATGGCAGAACAGCCCATAATTGTTTCTGTTTTGTTCAGAGATTTTTTTTTGTTGTGCGTTACGTGGGGATCAGGAAGTATATTTATTTACCAGCTTCAGCTCCCAAGACTCGTTTCAGGCATCACTTGAGGGAATCAAGGCAAGTAAGCTACATCTGTTCTCAATCCCTTCCTTTCTTCCATACATTAAATTGGAAAATTGTCGCTCTTTTATTTATTTATTTATTTATTTATTTATTTATTTATTTATTTATTTATTTTTGCCTTTATGAGTACTTTATTGCATTGTGGATGATCTGAATGAAACTGGGATCAGTAATAATCCCCTTCTTCCTTTTCCCCTGAATCTACCCTGATTGTCACAGAGTATCTGAAAGAAACTATTTGCTAATGTGTTTCATGTCTTTTGGTGTTACAGAGCAGAAGAATCTGTATCGGATGATGACAAAAGGAGGTAGGTGCTGTACTTGCTTAATTTGGGTTTGACTGTGCTGAGTTTTGCTGTTGGATATGCATCATATTCCCACCACCACCACCACCACCACCTCCACCAAGGAATCTGCTCTGTAATGGCCAGTGGCCTCTGCCATCATAACAACCCTGCTGCAGATGGCATTAACACCAGTGGGAGATCTCTACTAGATTGGAAATTGAAGGAAGTATAGCTCTATCATCAAACAAATCAGAAATTAACTCAGGATGTGGAGGAGATGTGATTCATTTAGTACCTGATGGGTTGGAGAGGCTACTCTGTAAGTAGCTCCAGGTATGGCAGAGATTCTTAAGGACACCATTTCCACCTCCTTGCATCAGTCCTTGCTTTTTATACTGGTCTCAGAGCTGGAAATGTAAGGTCACGAAAGGGAGAGGCTTGGACTACAAAAGTATTTAATACTCTTATGCATCTTCCTACTAACAATGTTCTCTTAATATGGTCCTGAGGAGGGGGTGTAGATGCTATTTATTAATCAGGAGAGGTCAAAGTATTGTTTAATTGGCATGCATTGTTACAAGTGAGGTGCTTCTATGGTCTCAGGGCTAGGCACTGATATCAGTCTATCTATCTCTTGAGTCTCTAGAAGAAGAATCTTTCCTGCAGCCTTGGGAAGGGAGGACTTCTCTGGTTGTGCATCCTCTCTGACCATCCATGGTCTCTGTAACGCTGCTGTGTGATGTTTATGCTATGGGAAGAAGTGTTTCAGTTAAACTCTGATGTCTGTTAATTTTTTTCTTCCTATCAGGAACTATGGGGGTGTGTATGTTGGTCTGCCATCGGATGCGGCTGCCATGGTTTCCAGTCAGACAAAAGCTGCACCAAAAGGTATTGAAAGGTTGTGCATTGCATTTCTCCTGCTCTCTTGGTTGAATTTTATCTAGTAAGATGTATTCATCCTTTAAAAATCAGTGATTACTTCAGACAGACTTATAGGGCCGTCTTCAGGCAGTGGGGCTGTTTATAATCATCCAAGTGTTCGCTCCCGTATATTTAAGTTACAACATGCCAACTTCTGCAGAAGAATCATAGAGCAGATGGTGCCAGGGTGGTACATTGTCTTCTGAACAGCTTCTCCGTGCTCTGAGTGCTGTGTGAATTCAAGGAAAACAAAACGCTGTTAGGATTAAGAGGCGATGATACATGCGCTTGCAGAGCCTCGGCACTATTTTTAGATTTGAAGATGTTTACTTGCACTGTGGTGAAATTCAGTAATAATGGTTAGTGAGTGCTTGCTTTCAGGTTTGCTTCTGTTCTTATATGATACCCCGTGCAAACGGTGTCTTTTCCATGCTATGTTTTTAAACAGTGGGAAATAAAACATTGTGTTTACAAGTACTTAGTGGACAAGCCATAAACATATTTATAAGATCGTGTAATATTTTTCAGATTTAATACAACAAAATGCTGCTGTCTCTTACGTACCCCACAGAGCTAAGTCACTGACTGGAGCTTCCAAAATGTGCTGCAAAACAAAAAAATGAAGAAAAATAGCACTGTTGGTCATAATAATAGCGGCTGTCTTTGGAACAGTAGTACCTCTATTGCATGCTTTGTTTAACCATGTTCTAAATGGGTGATGCGTTACAATGTTTTAACCTTCTTTACCTTTTGTTTTCTAATTAAGATTAGAAGGAAATAAACACATCAAGATCCAAACAGCTGGAGGTCAGTATGGCTTAATTATTGTTATGTGTTTGGGATGTGTTAGTTGGGAGGAAACCAGGTGGTGATGCTATTCAAGCTGCTGTCAGGAGTCTGGGGATCGCCTGCTTGTGTTTCCAGCTGCACTGCGACTTGTTTAAGGGCTGAACCAGGGTCAGGTCTGAGAGTCGCAGACAAAAATGAAGCAGTGAGTAAAGCCACCTTCTTGATGAGAAGTGTGAAGCAAGGAAACTGCATCTTTTCCTGTTTGAGTATGAATAAAAATCAAACATCTTTGTACTCCCCTTCAACCACACTGTGGCTGGCCCTGCAGCAGTATGAGACCTGCTACAGGTAGCATGCACTCAGCTGTGTGTAGACCAGCATGATCCCTGCAGTCAAATATTTCTCTATTTTTGGGGCCACCTTGCAGATCAACATGAGGCACACAGTATGTGACACACTGGAGCTTTCCTCCTGTTAGGAGAGAATCTGTGGTGCTTTGTTCTCTGCTGGCCAAATTAGGACAGTGAAAATTTATAGGATCTGACTTAAGAGTTTCAACTAGATAACTAATTAAAAGACGTCCTTTACAAATTCATGTCTGAAGAAAAGCGAAACAAGCTTATCTTCCATTCAGAATGTGAACTGAATAAACAGACAAATTTCAACAGAGAACTGTGTGGTGTTCGGCTGGGATGAAGGGGGAATTATAAAGCTGCCAACTTTTCCTATAGAAAGGAAAACCCTTTTCTAATTTAGATGAGGAATCAGAAATAGTTCTGGCTGGTCTTGGTGCTGGATGCAGGGCCGGTAGAGCAGAACACAGCTTTACTGGTTGTCTTTAATCATGTGAATAGTTAAAGCTCCATGGGCTCTACCCTCACATGCAGAGAGAACTGAAGTTGATCATCACGATAATTTCAGTAACCTGGGCAAGGTGTCTGAGCCAAGAACACAATCACGCTTGATCTGAGCAAGGCTGAGGTGCCTTCTTGAGGATGGGGCTTTCCATTCGTGGTTGATGACTGGAATCTGAGCTTTTTTTGCTGTTCAGAATAGTTGAAAGTGCTCTTTGGCTTCATTGGTGCAAAAACAAAGCTTGGCTGCTCAATTGGGCTACAGAAAACTTGCACAGATGAGCACCTTTAAAGCTGCAAACTGTCCAGTGAGCTCCAAGGGTTTATGTGCATGTTTATCTGGAGGGCATAGACCTCAAATCTCGCAGCTTCTAACAGAGACCTTGTTAACTGCTTTATGTGTAGTGTTGATGTGTAGCTTTACCAGTTCAGCCAAACCTTTTTATCCCTATTTTTTTTTTAATGTTTTTAGCAGTTTTCTGCAAAGACCAGTTACCAGTACTTTAGAGAGAGTTGTCTTTCTGCTGAAGATTTTTATATTTACGTAGCCTTCCAGAGAGCAAGACAGATCAGAGCACCAAAAAACCTAAACTGTTGCAAGTTCCAACTACGGGTAAAGCTTAAAGTACAACGTTGAATCTGTTTGCTGTGATGATTGCGGTATGGAATCCTCCTGCTGTTCTCCAGAGGAAAATGAAATTACTGAACTCATGGTGGATGTTTCTGCACAAGAGCTAACTTTGATGATCTGCAAGTTATTTCTCTGTGGCCATATTGCAGATTTCATCAGCTATCAGCTACGCTTCATGTATTTTCTCCAAAAATTTTTAATAGATTTTATATAGGAAATCATTAATACTGTCCACTTAATAGTTCCTATGGTAGATTCTTATAAATTAATTGTTAATTTACTTCAGAGTAATATATTTAACAGATTTGCATCTTTTTGGTAATATTGCAAATTTTACTATTTTTGCTGTGAAAACTTACTAGGATGAAATAGGCAAAAGACCATTGGCTGTTTATAATTACTATCATCACTTTTATACATTGAAACAAATACTAGCTTTTAATTTTCACCTTTTAGAAATACGTTGCTCAAGGAAATTTGTTTAAAAAAGGACAGTGTATCTCATCATAATGTGTATGTCTGTTTTCATTTTCTTCAGCTTTATCTCTTTTATAAAGCATTATGTGAAAAAAAAAAATGAATGAACGAAGCTATTATGTTATGTCTTCCATTCTATGTGATATTACAATGACGTTTCCTTGGGTATGGATGAGGGATGAAGAGATAGCTGGACTAAAATCCAGCGTTGCGTCCTCTTGAAATGTAGTGAGTTTTGATCACTATTAGAGTTTTGTGTCTTCAGCTTCTCTCTTATCATCTCAAGAATGGCAAATAGTAACAGAATCGGTGTTATTATTTCAGCGTATTAATGTATGAATTTATGGATGGTGGGGTTTAAAATTCATTACATTTATAACACCTGGAGGTTTTTCACAAAACATAAATCAGATGAGATGGTACGTTTCCATATGGCTGAACAAGTATTATAGTTATTAAAACTTCTTGCATGATTTGTCAGTCACACTTTTTAAAAAAGACACAATGCTACACTTGTAAAAAAAAGAAAATCCACACCACATTCGTGTATTACAGTAGATTAACAACCACTTTTAAAATAAAAAGCAAAAGCAAAACAGAAACTTTGGACATCAAATGAAACATTGAGAACCCTGAAATCCCTGCCCGTTTCACCAGTATCTATTAAGACCAATAAGCAATTATTGACCGTGATTTCTTACAGCTTCAGCTTTAAAACAAGCAGTAGTTTAGTTAGTATGAAGTCTATAAAGAGAAGTATATAAAAATACTTCTTGTTTGCTACCTTTTAAGTGTTTGTGGCAATATTTACTTCTGTTCTCAAGAACTCTGCTGCTTTGCTTATCAGTGCTTTCAAGCTTCCAGCTCCTAAAGACAAATACACTGTTCATACTTGACCCCTCCAATCGAGAACCAAGATAAAATAACTTGAAGATTAAGAGTTGATGTTAAAATATCTCATGATGAATGAATGTCTGTAAATTACACCTGCAGACTCCTGTTCTTACAAGCCAAGTTGATGAGAACTCAAATAGTGTTGGGTAATAAATGTGCAGGTTTGCTTCCTACCAGCTTACCATAGCATAAGGACATAGTTTCCATATCACATACTCCATAAAGACAAGTGGTCTTTAACTCCCAGGAGGTGGTGGTGGGACAGATGGAGTTGAAACTTGCTGGCAGTTGAAACTTCTTCTTGTTTTATGTCATCACCTTATTTTTCTTGTGCAGAGTTACAAAGAGGTGAGCACATTGCAGAATTGCACTCATAATGATTAATCCTCTGAATGCGTGGGAGGTACGGTGCTTTCTTTCTTAATGTTTTTGTTCCTCTGCATCTTTTCACCACAAAAGCTTACCCGTCAACTGACATGTTTCAGTATCATGGGCTGAAACCTCAGTAGTAGATCTACATTCATGTATGCCATGCGCGGCTGTTCTTGTCAAACTGGAGAGCAAGGGCCGTGGCCTTGCCTTAGATTTGCAGACTCTTGTCTTTTGTTTTCCCAAGGACTCAGAGATGTAGAAAATTTATGACAGTGCATTGTGTTCTGTCTTGGCCAAATTCCACTTAGGGAACTGATTGTCTGCTCATCAAAATTCCTCTATGGTGAGTAGCGTTACCCAAGCCTTTGTTAATAAAAGCACATGACATTTCTAGGAGAAATGAGCATACTCTTTCAAAACTTACAGTCTATGGACATTTCTGTAAGGAAGAGGAACATAAAAGAAACCCTATATGCCAGCTGACAGCTGAGTTTTTGATGGCACCCTTGGAAGATATTTAGGCTTCTCATTGGTGGTTCAGTGTGAGAATTACAAACAGAAAGCAAGAAGCCATTGAATGGCAGAGTTATTATTATTGAGGAATATACTTTGGTTTTGTCAAAACTTGAATTATCATTTGTAAAGAAGAAACATTTAAATGCTGAGCTATAGTGCTATTTCATGCATTTCAATGCTATTTCACTCTTTCTCCAGCCAAAGCTGAGGAAGTATCTTCGCACTCTGAAAGTACTTTAGCAAAGACAGTGGATTCAGGCTTCATAATCCAAGAATTCCAATTTGGGCATCTTTCAAAGCCCAGAAATATTCTGGAAGTCACATATCTCAGCTCAGACAATTAAATCTAGAAAAATTCTAGGCCACCTAAGAACAGGTTTGGAACTACAGTTTGCCATTGCTGAAAAACAGCTCTGCTTTCTTCTTGGATACTAATTTTTGTCTCATTGCACAAACTGTTCCACCTAGAAGACAGCTGGCTCTTTGAATTACACTAATGGGACAGTTTATTTATTTTGCTGTCTTTTGTGTGCAGAACCTGGAGCTTAGTTGTGAGGACTCAACTTCTCAGTCTTTGGGTGGCCCAGGTAGAGATACTGCCCATCTTTTGTGTGCCATCCGTGCTGCAGGACAGTTCAGAGGATACAGCATAGCTCTAAACTTCTGTGTTGGTCAAGCATTAAATTCATCACTAAGAAGGTTGTGGACACCCTGGTAAAGCCCACTGTAAAATGTGACATAGAGGACATTGTTCACTAGGGGCAAAATCTTCTTACAGTAGAGGCCACACAGGGCTGAAACATAAAGGGGGAGTTTGTTAGTATTGAATGCAAACACAGAGCACTAACTTCCTTGATTTCATCCTGCATCTCTAGCTAAGGAATCTGCTGCACCCAAGTATGGTTGAAATGGCATCAGTTTTTTTTAGTAACACACTGGCATGTTGTTCTCTGTCACCCACACAGGTCTAGTGATTCTCAATAATCATGCTTCCCAAGCAGTCGGTGAGTCACTACTAATGTGTTTTCTGCAAAGTAGACCTCTGTTTGGTTCCCATGGTGATCAGAAGTGACAATTATTACAGACTGCTACTACGGTTCCTCTAGCGCATGTACCCATTAAAGAAGCTCTTATCTGGTTATAGTTCCTTGGAGTTTTGCAGTACGTTGTCATCACTTTGTATTGACAGTAATTTGAACACTTGAAGTGAATTGGCTTTGTAGAGAACTTGCTGGAGGAGGGTGATTTGTGGAATATTTTTGTTTTGCAGTGGATTTATAAACAGACCAAGAAAATAACTGTTCTGTAAACTTTCCACAGAGCAAAGGTGTGCCAGAATAGCAGGAAACCTTTTGAGACTGGGCTAAATGCTTCAACCCATTTTAACAACAAACTTTCACGGAACTTAATCATAATGAGAGCAATTTTGTTTTGCACAGTCTAGCAATTTTTGCTGTAATGTTAGAGTTTTCAAACAAAGGAGTGTTCATCAGACAGCAGAAACCTGCTTCTCAGTGCTGAGAATGGCTACCACGCATGCTGTAGGAATCAAGTACCTATAGGTGAAAAAAGGACGCTGCCGGTGAAACAGATCTTTCCAGGAAGCATAGTTGAAGCTTCTTAAACCAAGACTCATGAGCTTAAGCCTGCTGAGAAAAGAATAAGAAAGATAATGTGGGATGGAACCTGGATGAAATGGACTTAGAGTGCCAGAAAGGTGGAAATATGTGGAAGAAAGAGGATTATATTATGATTATGCTGTGAAGACAGATTCAGAAGGAGGTCAGGAACTGAAAATTATGTAAAATAAAGGAAATAGTTTAATTAAGTATCTGCTCTATTCTCTGATTTTCATCTGTTGAATATAGGGCAAGAAGTAGACAACTGCCGAATCATTTTAAGACTGAAGAGAAATGGAGATTGGCCTACTGGTTCGTTCCAACACTCGGAAGTCTGAGATGGCAACCTCTTGGGAAACAATTCCTCTCCCTTTCCTTTTCTTTCTTTTTTTCTTAATGCCATGTATTGAGCCTGTTAACCATATATGTCTTCTTGGATAGTGCCAGGATATATAAATATTCTGCTTTCTCTTTAAAATGGTGTTCCCTTTGCTTACATCTCTCTTTGCAGATTTAACCCTCTAGTCTCTTTGGAAGTTTGCATCACTTTTGAAAAACAACTTAGACTGGGGAAATACACAGGATGTAAAAATCATTAGCGGGCATAGTACAGGGTTAGATTATAGAACATACAGAAAACAAGCAAGAGTTTAATCTGAAAAGCAAAGCAGAGGTTGAAGCAAAGCCTTGGTTTAGTTATGACACATATTTTAAGTTGCTCATATAACCAGTGGATCACTGCACAAGTGACTAGTTTAGATCACAGCACTCTTATCAGTGTTCAGGGAATTAGCAGCCCACTTAGAGAGTTCTGTTTCTGGTCTTTGATTCCAATGTTAAAGGAAAAGGCAGTGATGTGTGAAGGAGCACTAATGTGAAGAACTAAATTCCACACTTTCCATCATTTCCCATGTTTTGTGTTTGCCAAATCTCGGTGTTGTCTGCAGTATGGCTTCAGCTCTATAAAAGCTGAGCTCACTGAGTTCTTACTGTGAGGCCGTGATTCAGAGAGACATGTTAATTGGAGACAGGTCACTTTCAATAACTGTTTTGTGGGGGAGACTGGACTGTAGGAAAATGTAAGACTGTTTATTGGAGTTAAAGAGGTATTCAGACTTTGGAGAGAGTCCATGTTTCATCACCACCAAACTCTACTTGACAGAACACAAACATAGTGCCACGTTTATAAATAAATAAAATCAAGGAGGTAATGCACACCTTTCAGTTTGAATCTAATGTATTTATGGTTTTGTACATGGTTACACTGGCTGTAACTTTGAATATTTTCCCCCAGCTAGGCTTATGTTCCCCAAACGATATTGCTGTAAGGAAAAAACTTGGACAGATTCCCACTACCTGGTTTTCCATAGCAGTCTTATTTTGGGAAATCAGCCAAAAGATCTTCTATAAAATTAGAAGATTTAATTAGATCTTAATGTTTAAATGGTAACGACCTGAACAAACTCCAAGTATCTGGTTATTATAACAATGTGCGTCATCTTTGAAGACTTGCAAGAAACCAGTTGCTTACTTCTTTTTCCTCTTCCAAATTGTGGGTTAGTTTAATAAATAAATGATTAAATTATTTTACTTTTCTATCAAAGGAACTGCTTTGGATCATCAGATAAAAGCAAACCATTTTTGTCAGGAAATTAATTTGTAGTAAGGAAACTATGCCAGCCAGAGGAGATGGAGTTTCTATAAATTCCAAATTCCATTTAATAGAATGAATAATAGTTGGAGAACTTATCCAGCACTGTTGAAGCCTTTGTTCAAAACATCACTGCTTGCATAATAATTGCTCCCTGAGAAACCCAAGATTTACAGCGAAAAGAATCCTGAAAAACTCTAATTGGAAAATGATTTTTGATTTATCTTTTGATAATAATTTACAAAGAGCAGCATTATCGTTTTTTTCATCTGAATTTCAAGAGGAAGCCAATTTGTCATCTGAACCAGTAAGTTAAACAAGGAACATCTCTCACACAATTGCAGGCACTTCTCACTCAGAGGTATAGGAAACGTGGTAAACACTATGGGTTAACTCTGTCATAGAGACATACATAGTTTTACTCTTAAAATGAATCCCACTCTTTAATGAATTAGACTAGATTAGAGTAGTCTAATCATGTGTACACCTTTCAGGTATTACAATTATTGAAACATAGTCTTATTCCTTCGGTTGTTTTTTTCTTTTTTTTTTCACATTGGCTGAAATAATCCATGAAAAAAATATTTATTCTTAATTTGTTATAAGAGTCTGTAATTTGTAGTAATTTTCCAAGATACTGTTTCCCATTTTCATCTTGAACATAGACCTGGTTTTTGCTAAAGGGCTGTCTTTATACCTTTACTCTGGTGAGCATTGAAAGTAGGTCCTGCTGGAGAACACTTTATCCCAAATACTTTGCTACTCAGCTGTTTTCTTTTCAATTTTAGCCAAAACATGGATAGTGTCTGGTTGTTCTCTAGGAAGAGCTTTTACTGTACATGTGACTCCATCATCTGGGGATATGGACTGGCATGGTTTTAGGAGTCTTCTTTAATCATTACAGGGTTTTGAAACCTCATCTGACCCCCAGCATGGTAATTCCTTCAGATGTGTCTTTAGAGACCCTGTTTTGTGCTATGAAGTTGGAATGTGCAAAATGATGGGAAAGTATCTCCATCATATTCCAGTTGGAACAGTGCTGTGCAAAACGAGAGTAAACTACCAGGAAATTAAATGAGAAGATGACTTTGCAACGTTGTACAGTCTCTGTGGGTAGGCTGGAAATGATGACAAAAAGTGCAAGATAATAATGAACCAGGTCCTGTGATTGTATTGCATTATAAGTATTGTAAATGCCTGTGTTAGAAATTACAAATTATAGAGGTCTCCATTGTACTGTCAATGCAGTTGCCACCACATAGTTGCAATCTTGTAATAATTTCACCTGCAGACCTCTGTAGCTTGTAAGGGAAATTACTTCCAGTTGACAGTGGCTGACCCTTTGACCCACAGAGATGTTTTTGCCTAGATCATGGGCTTTGACTGATGTGCACAAAGTGCAGCTCGTCACTGTCTGAAAACTCACACTTTTCATCATGTTGCATTTGTCACATGGCTGTGCAGCACATCTTTGTGGTGTCTATCAGTATAAACAGCCAAGGTGGTTTGAAATAACCAGTTGGTAGAGTGATGAGGCAGAAGGACATCTCCATGAGATTCTTGTTCTGGTGATCCTACTTTCTTTTTTGTGCTTTGGATGAGGAGTGATGGCTTCACTCTCACCGAAGGGCCAACTTTGTAGTGTGTTATCTGTGAGCCTCCCCCGGCTGATTGTACTGTGCCATACTCACCCAGTGACAAAATACCAGTGCAAAGATCCCTGTGCTGGAGGGGTTGGCCTTGTTGGCTGGCTGAAGCCTTAAGCTGTGCTGGGATTTGTTTTTCTGCTTCCCTCACTCCCTTAGCGGCAAAATCCAAATGACTGCACTGAGTTTCCTTTTATGTGCCTCCTGAGCAAGCCTTATGTTCAGAGCTGTGCTGGTGACAACAAAATTAATCACCATCCCGTCAGCAGCTGTGCGTCGAGCTTTCCTGGCAGTGGCACAGGAGGCAGGCTGCAGCCTGGGATATCAATAAATCCTTGTCCAAAGTAGGTCAGCAGATTGTGCCTGGCCTCAAGAAACAGCTTTGTTCAAAGACAGCACATTTCTTGGTGCTGCTGAGGATCATTTTCTTCAAATGTCTTCCATGGAAAGAACCCTGCAGACCTTGATGGAAGTGCTGAATCCCCAGAGTCTGAGCCCTCTGGGAGAACTTGACAGAAAAAAAGTATTCTGAAAAGAGAGAATACCAAAGGCTTGTTTAAAAGTCCTAAAAATGCATGAAGAATCCTTTCTAAGGAGCCTTTCTATACCTCTCATTCTATACCTCTGCTGTTTTCTGTAACTTTCAACACATCCTTCAAAGATATAAATGATAGAAACATCTAGAATTTCAATTTTACAGCATCCATAAACATAATCTTACCAGCTGAAAGCTTACCTGTTCCAAAATACTTATTTCAAGTTTTGAAAAGAGTCTGTGCATATTATCCCGATTTCTAGGAAATAACTGTAATTAATTAACTTTAGGGTTTTGTTTCAATATACGGCCTTGGGTGCTGGTATTAAAATGACAGGTCATCTCATTTTGCAAAGCATTTACCAATGACAGTGTAGACAGTGCTGCTTGTCACTGTGCGACTGCTTGTGGCAAAGTTGTGGTTCATGGACATCACTTACAAATCAAATCATTCTAAATAACTTTGCTTCTCATGAAGCTTTTAGGTCAAGTCTGAAAGATAATAGAGTCTGTAAAAACATTGGCTCTGGGCTACTTCGGGTTGTTGTTCAAGCCATAAAAATATGTTTCTGAGTGCTAGGTTTTTTCTTCTGTAATGAAATCCATGCTGCTGTCCAGTTTCAAGGTGATTCGTTATAGCCCTGTTCCAGCCGTTCTACAAATGCTACTGTGATTCTGCAATAAAAAAGGCAACCAGCCATCCCTGGGTGCCCTGTGAAGTCCTAAATACAAGATAGCTTAAAATAAATGCTTGCATCCTGGTGTGTTTTTACGACTTCCAGTACGCACTGTGTATGTCTACACTACGTCTAAAGATTGAAAGTTTCACTCTGTCTTTCTCCCCTCCTCACAACAAATGTAGACAACATTGAAGAATGCCAAAACTAAGCTTCCTAATATATCCACATCATGATAGATCTTTAAAAATATTATCAAATTCTACTTTTTTTTTTTCCCCCCACAGAATTTATGCTGTAGTAGACTAACCTAAGCAGATACTCATATTTTCCCTGAAAATCTTGCACATCTTTGTTCATTCATTTTATCATTGTTTTACCATTGCTTGGGACCAATTTATTGCCCAGGAATATGTTGTCCTGAAAACATTGTTAGACAATACAAATGTATATATTTTTTTTCTTCCAAGGTAAACATGTATCTTTAAACTACTAAAAGTTGCTTCTTGGCCATCCAAAGGTGGTCTAATTACTGAGGGCAATGAGGAAAAATATCAAGCCTCAAGCTCAAATGATCCTGCTTAGACTTTACTGTAGTTTACTGGGAACTCAGAAGTTGTCCTTGTGCTGCTGAAGGCATTAAAGCAAGCAGGCTGACGGCCTGACCGCTTCTCATGAACTAGCACAGGTGCAACAAGGGAGATGAGATACTGGAAAAGAAATACAGCTCCTGCCTTCAGATGGCCAGGAACTGCTTGGGATCATGATGCAAAAATGTAGTTTTCCTAAAAAGCCAAATGAGGAGCCTGTAAAAACAGTTGATCACTGATTTATTCTGTCCATGTCTTTGTTGTTGCTGTTTTATTACTGGTCCTTAAAGCTTAGCTACTTGTGGAAGAAAGTCAAAAGTACACAGCTGCTATTTTCCAGCAGGTTCTCTGTCAGTTTGCTTTTGATTTTTACTGTTTATTTGATTTTGGAACTAAAAATAGACATGAGGGCCTGGAAATCAGCAACTCTAGTCTTGCCTGTGCCATGGGCTTGTTAGTGTTGGCTAAATCAATTGGCCCAAAACCTTCAAAAAGCTTTGAAATTTGAATGCCCAAGCAGAGGGCCTTTGTTCTGATAACATCTCAGTACTCCTCCAATGAAAGCCAAGAATCTGCAGTAGTGAGCTTGTTCCTGAGGCTCTTGCAACCACCAGTGAGGCTGGGCTGCCCAATCTGGAACCTGTTCTCTGTTCTCTCTGTGTGTCCTCTGCTGTGCATCAGCTGGAGGACAAGGAGGTGCGCCTTCTGTGTATAGAAAAAGGAAACTGGAAGGAGATTCTGGAGGTGAGCAGAAAAGCAAGAGAGTGTCACAGCAATGCTGGTGAATTTCTGTCTGTTGAAATGCTGTTCCCTGCACTTCTTCAGTGGAAATTACTCTTTCCTAGATGGAGAAGCAATCAGAAGCTTAACTTCATCACAAATGTTGAGGAACATTACTCATGTTAGCAAAACAACTTTGTGTGTTTTTCTTTTTTTCTTTTTTTCTTTTTCTCTTTAAAAGCCTCAGAACCTGTGACTGTTTCCATTAACAGCTTGGAAATGAGATCTTGTTTTTCTTTGAGGACAAACAAATAATCCCTGATATAATTCCCAGCCCAAACGCAACTGCATGGATCTTCCTGTTAGTTCTCCCACCATGTCTGTAGCCAGGCCTGGAACAGGACATGCATCCAACTGTGCAAGCTGACCACAGCTCCACACATCGTGGACAACAATTTTTCAGCTTGCAGAAGGTTGCTTTGCATTGATTGGAGTTAATACCAACTGTGCCCACCTTATGGGTTGAACAGCCGCCAGTGCACCTGTATGGACAACCCTGGAAATGGCTTGCTTGCATGTTTGTGGTTTTTTTTTTGTTGGCTTTGAGCAAAATTCTGAGCCCTTCAAAAGGATGTGTAGTAAGTTTTTCCTATGCTCATTTCATACAGATGAGTCTCTTCTGGCTCTAAGGGCAACTGTTCAATCTCATTGCTCCAAAGTGTTCACACAAGGCCATGCCATGGCCCAGCCTGAGAAAAAACTCCAACACAAAAATCCAGACTTACCCTTAACAGAGTGTACAAATGTGGCCAAGCTTTGTTCAGAAGGAAAGGTTTGGACAAAAGGCTCCTTCCCTTCCCCCTCTGACCAGGAAAAGGATCAGTGACAGGTAAGTAAGAGATAATTTTGGTGTCTCCTGTATGTGCAGCCTCGGATCTGTTAGCATCAGAGGTTTTTCTTCCTGCATTCACACCTTCTGGCTGCCAAATTGTCATGCATCATTGCAGGGGAGCAAGCAGCTCCTGCTTGGTGTGAGGACCTGAGCACAGTGACAGGGCGATGTAGCTGGACCTCTCTGGGTCCTTCACTCACACGCAGCTGCAGCCATGGGGGGGAGAAAAGCCATTTCACACAGGTGGCAAAGGCAGGAGAGATCTCAGCATGCTCCCAGCTGTGTCGGTTATCAGGTCCATCAGGCCCCAGTGTGGGACTGCAATGTGTTGAGCACCAGCTGGACAATAGCAGCCAAGGCCTTGCCATGAAGTCACCTGTGGGGATCAGCCTCAGCGAGGCCACTTCTTTCTGGAAATATTTCCTTTCCTGAAGGGCTTTGAAGGGGAAGATCTGGTGGCATTCCCCAGGGACCAAGGGGTCAGCAGGTAGCACTGACTGAAGACTGGAGAGACAAAGTTTATCTCCTCTCCAGAGAAACCTGTTAAATAAGGTGTTGTGTGGAGGGAAAAGCACCACAAGAGGATGCAGAGTGCACATGGAGGGAGAAAGAAAGCAAAGAAACAGCAGAGAGTGTAAGGAGGTCTGAAAGTATGCCGCCAAAGTTGTGTTTTGTGTGGGAAAATGGGGAAATTAGGGGCATAACATGGCCCTCTGTGTTTGTAAAAGGGGCTGCAGGCTTGCATTAGGCCTTTAGGGGCAGATGCCAGGGAAGGGATGTGGGACAGACACTATGGAAAAACTGACTGCAGCAGCAGCAGCTACCTCGGGGTATTTGCAAACTCTGCAACTTCTTCCTTTGACATCAACCATTGCCAGGAAAATCCTGGGCACTGTTTCACCAGTGGACAGATTTCAGGTGTGCAGAGTTGGGGATTTACAGGCTGACAGCTCAACTGTGATTAAAGTGGCAGACTGGCTTTCTGGAGAGGGAAAGGAACCAGACATGGGGAAGTGGAAGCTTTGTGCTACGAAAGCCCTCCCTGCACAGGGACTGGCAGGTTTCTTGTGCCATAAAAGCAGATGTGAGCAGTGAGATTAAGTCATGAGTCTTGAGAGTTTGTTGGGAAGGCCTACGCTGAAGACATGGAAATCTTATCTCCATCTGGACTTGTAAGGGAGGCAAATCAGCAGAATTTTAGAGCTATATTAGTGGGTGAATATCTCTATATGGTGAAGATAAAGCTGTTGAAGGGTCTGGAGCACAAGTCCTACGAGGAGCAACTGAGAGAACTGGGATTATTCACTGTGGAGAAGAAGAAGCTCAGGGGGAGATCTTAGTGCTCTCTACAAGGATCTGAAAAGAGGTGGTGGTGAGGTGGGAGTCAGCCTCTTCTTCCAGGTAACAGTGATGAGAGTTAGTGGCCTCAAGCTGTGCCAGAGAAGGTTCAGTTTGGATATTAGGACACATTTCTTTTCAGAAAGAGTAGTGATGAGCTGGAACTGGCTGCCCAGGGATGTGGAGTGACTGTCCCTGGAGGTGTTCAAGAAACATGTAGATGTGGTATTTTAGAGACATGGTTTAGTGGGCAATATTGGTGGTGGGAGGATGGTTGCCTAGATGGATGACCTTAGAGGCCTTTTCCAAACTTAATGACTCTGTGATTCTATGACTCCATCCCTCCTGCTGAGCATGCAATGATTCAAGGTGATTGTGTAATGTGTCTGTTCAGTTTCCTTATAAACACACGTACTTTACTTGGAAGGTATTAAAAGGAGGTTATTCCAGCCTAGATATGTTACTAAGACCCAGCAAAGACTAAGTCGCAAAGGTATCAGCATGCACAGGTGTTGAGTCCCCCACTAGAGGGCAGCGTTGCTCCAGCAGTGGTTGGGTTACTGTCCTGCTGCTGGGCCCAGCTCTGCAGTTCTGTTTGACCGGGGCGTTGAGAGAGGAAAAATGACCGCACAGCATCGATTTCCTCATTGCAACTGAGGAATAGCAACATTCAGGGAAAAAATGAGATTATTTAATGGGGGAAAAAAATCTGTTAGAATGGAAAACTTTTAATTTGTGTGCAAGGGAGGTGAAATGTAAAGTGAATTTATTTGTGAAGGTCGGAGCTTCTTTTATTCAAGGTTCACATACAGCATGAGAAAATTAGAGTTCATTATTTCATATGCTTTCTATCAGA
Organism: Alectoris magna; assembly: GCA_030625065.1. Classification (NCBI taxonomy): domain Eukaryota; kingdom Metazoa; phylum Chordata; class Aves; order Galliformes; family Phasianidae; genus Alectoris; species Alectoris magna. The sequence continues at coordinate 144,267,594 of CM060560.1, forward strand.
AGATTTAAAACTATTTGTCCCACAAGCTGAGCACTGTACTAATCTCTGTGCCTAATGTGAGGCACTTGGCCCTGACTATGGGAGTTGCAGGTCACCTCCAAGTGTAATTCAGCCCAGCTGAGGTCTGGGCCATTGATACCAACGTGATCTACTGGCTCTAATTTAGGCCATGAATGGAGGTAGCCTAACAAAAGAATGCACCATTTAAAAGGCTGGCTAACAAAAGCAAAAAACAAAACAGAAAAAAAACACCCAAACCCTGTGGTTAGTTGTGAATGAGTCTGAACTGGACAGGATTACAGCTGGCTGCTGATCCCACATGCTGTGAACTGGCAAAGTTACTCCTCCCAAGTGGCCAGTGAAATATGTTCAGTGCACAGTCAATGTTTCCCTTACAGTCCGTGTCTCCTTCTCCTCCAGGGGTTGAAATGTCAGGGAGATATGACATTTTTCTGCAGAGAGAAAAGCAAGAGTGGTGTCTGAGTGCAGGGTGGGTCCCCTTGAAGCAGCCCCTCTACCTTCGGAGGGTGGTAAGCCCAGTAGGCTGTGTAACTGCCTTACTGCTGCACAGACCGTTGCTCAGATGTGTGCTGGGGTCCAATTATCCACCACGGTCACTAGCAATAATAATAGAGAATTGAAGGGAACCCTGAAAGCACTAATAGACCTTAATGACTCTGACTGGCTTTCCCTGGACCCCCACCTGTGCCGTGAGCCCAGGAACCTATTTCAGCTCAGCCTAGGGTCTGCTGCCTGTCACTGAGCTGGGCTACTGCTGAGTCTGTCTCCAACCTCACCAGGGCCATACAGTGGCTTTGGCCTGTCTGCTCCTGCCTCTGGACGCCATGGTATTGGCTTGCCCTTTGCTGTGACACCAAGGAAGCCTGCTGCCTGCCTTGCCTCCCCATGTTCAGCCCTGTGGGACTGCAACCCTTGGTATATGCCAGCCTGTGCTGGGCTAGCACTGACAATTGGCTTGTCCCCTGTCCTGAGGCAGACCTGTGTGGCCCACTGGCAAGATGCTGGTTTTGTCCAACCTGTGTCCCATTGATGTCTGAGTGGTGTGTCCCCCGTTAGCTTATTAGGCCTTCCTTGCTGACATTTCACTGGCCGTTTCAGCTCTGATATCTCTGCACTAATTATACCTGCTGTAATATGAGCCTTCTGCCAATAGGGAAGGGATAAAAATAAGGTTGTTGTCCTCCTGTTGTGCATGGATCTGAGTGTTATATGGAAATGGGTCCTGTTCCAAAGTAGTGCTTTTCCTTTCTGGGCTTTGCAGTCATAGGGCACAATCAAGCAATGGACCGGGCTGTAGTGTTTTGGAAGGGAGTTAGTACTTTCATTGCTCTATCTTAGCTTGTAGTAACACTTCCTTAGGAAGTGCTCTGGCATTCCAGAACCAGTGGGCTTACTTAGCAGGCCAGCAGCAAGGTAGCAGAGCAGTAGGAAAAACAAACGTGCTCATGAGCATGGTGTCTTCACAGAAGACCCATTTTTCTTCTCCCGGAGGACAGAGAGATTATTAATCATTGTAACACACCTTGTGCTTTTTGCCGTGGACACCGCTCCATAATTAACTAACATTGCATTGCTGTTTCATTTCTCTTGGCCAGATAGTTATGGCCCATTCTTCACTTGGGCTGGATTTAACATGAAACAAACAAACAAAAAAGACAGCCATGGTTCTTTGAGCCATTCAGCTCTCCTTGGTAGCCAAGCAATGTTTCTCCTTCAAACACTTCCCATCACCTCTGACATCTAATCTCTTTTAGAGGCTATTTCAGGCAGCTTTCAGTATATATTCAGTATTAGAAAAAATAAATATGCCACCAGGAGAATTCCATACTCTGAAGCAGAAAAAAAGAATGAACATAAATATTTGAGGGAATACTTTCGTACCAATAAAAAAGAGTTCCAGAAAGTGGTTCTTTCTGCATCAGCACAGATTAAATTAGAAGTATATCATTTGTATTGGTCTGTTTTAAAGCTACCAAGGGGAATGGGTGACCAGGCTTACAGAGCTTCAGTGCATACCTTTCAATGCACAAAGAGCTGTGTCACTGCAAAGCCTTCCCAAGCACTTCAGATACGTTTCAGAATCCTGCACTGCCAGTCACAGGTTTTATTCCAGTTGCTCTTACGAGTGATTTATGCATACAGAGTGCTACATATCCCAGGGCGCTTTGAGGAATTGCAGTTACTCACATCACTCAATCAGTTGTCATGCTGTGCAGGACTTGGCCTAACGTGTATTTTCAGTGCATCAAGAAACCCAGAAGTGCAACAAAAACAACTCTCCAAGAGAAAAATACTGTGGACTCAGTTCTCTTGCTGGGCTGAGAGACAGAGAGAATAACAGATGGCAGCTGTGTTGCCCACTGATGTGTTGGAGGATGTTTAGATACCTTTGGATGCACATAGCTATGTAGGATGGATAATATCAGGCAATGCTACCCAGCAGATGAAGAAACAAGACCTTTTTCTGAAGAGTAGATGAAATTTGGTAACCCTTATTAAATGCCAAGACTAACAGAAAAAAATAATTTCTCATTTACTCTAATGTAGACATCGTAAGACTTGTTTCACACATCCGCTGTCCAACTGCAATTAAAGGAATGATGTCTAACTACAGCAAGAGGAGGCCTGGTTCTGCCTTTGCAACACAAACAATCAGGTTTATCTGGGAAGCAGCATAGCTCAGAGGATGCTCAGTCTACTTTGAGTTTGTTAATCTGCATGGCTTTTTAAAATTGTTTTTATTTCTGTTTTTCCCATCTAATAAGCTGAAAAACATGCTTGGACCTTTTTTTTTTTTTTTTTTTTTGTTCTATGGGCATGAGAAATGACTCTCTCCTATGTAGATATCTACTGTCTGATGAAGGAAAACTTCTGCTGCTAACTGGAAGATATCATGGGTCTTTCCCTTCTGCTGACCTACAATGTGATCGTCAAAGACTCAGTTCCTCACAGAACTGAAAAGCTTTTTTTTTTTTCCCTTCAGTAAAGAAATGTGGAAATGTCACACTTCTGTTCCTCAACAGTCTTGAGGGAAATAGCAAAGGCTCCGTGCCTAGTGACTGAGCCCATCCCATGTATGTTAGTCTTTAAAATCTCACTGAGATAGTAGGTCTAGTGTCATGATGGTGATAATTCCTCTGCTGACAGGCTCTGCACTGGAGCAGTAGCTCAGCTTTAACTACTGGAGCTAGGAATTCCTGCTGAGATTTACCGGTTGTACTCCAGTTTGTGCCCCTACATTGTCCCGCCATTTGGCCACTGTGTTTTCCTGCTTCTGCCAATGCTGTGATTGTAGGAATGGAGCACTTTTACTCTTGAAATATCTGAGACCTGTTGCAAAGCCCGTTAAAACTGATGCAGCTTTCTTTTATGGATTTCACTAGGTTTGGCTCAAGTCCTCGGCAGCATTGCTCTTGCTTAATGTGAAACTTGGAAGCAACCCTGGGTAAATAAGCCAGGCTAATATTCTACAGGCTGATCATAACTACTTGAAGGAGAAGGTAAGGTGTGAGGTGGGTGAACAAGGAAAAAATATTAACAATCTTTATCTTAAAAAGTTTTATCCAAGCAACATCAGGCTCGATTTGACTTTGGTGAAATGTATATCTAATCTTATATGAGTATGTCAGCTTTACACTAAAATTCATGAATGAGTGCCAAATTTCAGCTCTAAAAGAGAGAGGCTTTCAGCTTGTGGCAAAACCCAGCTCAGATTTATGCGTAGGCAAGGGAGTTGCCAAGAATAGAAGATACCGCATGGCCTCGTGTGTTAATCTCAGGCTCCTGGAGAGGCAGGCCTGAGGCTAAGGGCGAGGTGCAAATAACTAAAGCGGTGCTGCTTGATAGGGACATGGGTGATGGATATGCCCATCCTTCTGGTGATGAAATTGGGTGCTGCGTGTGCTTCTGAGCTATCTACTCCAGATGGAAATGTACTGCTTCCAGCCTCAACCATGGCGACTTTAGTAGTTCTGCTTTTTTTGTGCTCTTCTCAGGAGTCATTGACCAGTACACTTCTAAATTGTTTTGTAACTTGTGCTAAATGCACTTTGAATAAAGCAAAGTAATTAGAAATCCTATGCTGTTTTCTGAAAGCGGATGGTACCCATCTTCATTGGAGATGGGATCCTGAAGCAGCAGAGTGACTTTTTATGGCTGTTTCTGTGTTTGTGTTGATCTGCAGAGTACCATGAACGCACTAAAATGAAGCTATAATGCCAGAAATTTGGTTAAGAGGGACCACCCTGAATTTTAATAACAATTTTGAATAACATCTTGGCTTTTAACAAGCTTCTTGGCTGCTGTTTGGTTTTGTGCTATTATTTCAGTAAAGAAAGTACTCCCACTGTCTTTCAAATGTAAAGTATATGTCATATTTTTACTAAGGGATCTTTTAAAATCTGCAGCATACCAAGGGGGAGATATTCAGGGTCATGATAGAGCACTTAGCAGAAAACCTTGGGAGATGAATTAATTAGCATGCTAGAGAGTAATGTAATTTAGCTGATATTAAGACCTGATTAAAAGGCCCAGCCTTTTTATGAATCATTATGCGTTTTTGGAGGGGTGGGTGGGGAGGAATAATTCTTCTGTGTTTGTACTCGTGCAGTCATGCTTATTGCATTTGACTCTTTTCAAGTTGGACTGGTCTTAGCGATATCTTTGCCATTCTATGTTTTGTAAATTGAGCTACTGCAGTATTTTACAATTTGCTGACCAGATTCAATCCTCGTGAAATGAACAGCTACTTTGCAGACAGCAAAAGTTGTGGAAAGTGTGATACTGCTTCTCTGTTTGTAAAGCCAATTTTTTTGAGGCTGCTGCTCTGCTGAGCCAGAGGAACATATCAGAATTCTTCCTTCTCCTCTTTATGAGGAAATGCGTTGCCACTGTGATATCTTAGTCAGCAAATCTTGCAGTATTGAACCTTAGAAAGGTAACACTTTTCAAAATATATTGAAAAATCAGGGTCATGGTTTCTCCCCGCATTCGTGTGGGAACCTGCAAGAAATCAAACACAGGGAAGCAGTTTGAAAAGAGAAAGAAGAAAGAGAGATGTGGATGATAATGGAATAGGAAATACTGGCACCAGTGTTGTCTAACTGGATCTTATTAGAATTTACTTCTCCTGGACTCCTGGACTGTTGTTTAGACAATGCTAACTTTGGTATGTAGCCTGTGTACGAAAGAGCACTTGCTCGTGAGAACCATTCCAATTAATGGATCCAAGCTGTTTCATGCAAGAAAGGGCCGGAGAATTGCTTTCTATTTATGTTAAATTAGAGTGGACGTGAAATAGCAGAGTGAGCTCTCAATAAGGCTGAAACTTTAGCAAAAATTTGTTCTCAAGAAGCCTGATCCAAAGCTCATGGAAGACAATTGTTTCACTAACTTCAATGACCTTTGGATCACACTCCAAGTTCTGTGCTAAAGCTGGTGTATGTTTTATTTTATTTTCTTGTGTTTGTACTACTGTTTCTGTCCAAAAGCAACTGTTAGATTTCTGGAAAAGACAATTTGAGCAATTAGAGTGAGTGAAACTTTGCTGTGAATAAGCTGCCAATAGAAATGTGCTAATGGCACCCAGGGATTGTGTATTAATAGGGACTAATTAATGGGCCTAATTTGGTGCCACAAAGGGAACACTGTTACTATTTGTGCTCTGATACAAGTTAAATGTTAACAAGTCCCCAGAGGTGTCTGAATTTGGGTCCCAATTAATGTAACCACATGCATGGATTAGCCATTTGCATATACCTAAGTGATATTTGAGGCTAGTGAATCTTACTTTTACGTGCTGATTATGAGTAGGAAAACTCCTTAATAAGACAAGATACTGGTGCTCCTAATATTGATCACGCCTAGTATTTTGGTATCTGAGACCTAGACCATATAGGAGGATGGAGTCCCATCATACCTCTGAAAATCTTGTTTAATATAAACTACCTGCATGGTGACAGAAATCCTCAAGGCTTTATGTGTTACACTGCAGGAATCAACTGGTGTTTTGTGAACTGTTACCAGAACTAGGGATTGCACTGCCAAGTTCTCTGTGCCAGGTCTTCGCAAGTTGTGGATCAGCCATGCTGAGGAGCGTGCTACAGAGATTTCTGCTCCTGGAATGCAGCATTGTAGGCCCAGATTGGTGTGCCTAAGTAGCACTGCATTGCACAGCATGGATTTACTCAGTCTATGTACATGAAGGCATCTACCTCCATCTTATGAGTCTCTACAGGTAGTAAGTACAACCTCAATTCAAAGACCACATCTCTGTGTCAAACTCTGTACAGGCACAGATATCCCTCAAAAGTGCTTACAGTCATCATGGCCATTAGTTTGAATCTGGATGTAGCTGAATATCATTTCTGTCTTAGACCAGATCTTTGCACAGCACAATCATCTCAATCGCTCTTAGTCTAGAAGGAACTGAGAGTACTTGGAGGAAGCTCATACATCTACTGGTACTTCTTCAGTCCTGTTGGCATGGGACATCTTCCAAGTAGGCTGTTGTTTGCTCCCCAAAGGTCTCCAATCATGGACTGTGCCAACAAAGCCAGCTCTGTGCAGTGATAGATCACAGCGTCTTAGGAGTAGGTTCTCAGTTCCTAGTACAAATCTGGTGTGGTAACAGGTTTGTGCACAGACTTCCTTCTAGGAGATATTCTGCATCAAGTTCTGGATCCTAAGGGACCCATCACTATCACAGACTTGCTTTTGTTTCCCTAGCATCTGTGGTTGTGGGACTGCTCAAGTATGTGAGTTACCAAATCTACTAAGATGTCTTGTGGAGGTGAAGAAAGGTAGCAAATGATCTGCTCTGTGAGAGCTCTTCAAGGTGATTTGTGCTGTCAGGGCCTACTTGTGGCTACAACTCTGTGTTACCTTATGTTGCAAAGGTCTGTGCTCAAAGCTAGATTTCAGGCAGGTCTAAGGCGAAGTAAGAGCAGCAACTGCCTTTGTCATCCCTACAAATTCTCCATTTACCTTTATTTTCTAGCTGACTAATTTACTTGTTTTTGCTGGCACCTTTGCTACTGCACCCTGGTTCCTGGAGAGGCATATCTGGGCTGTGTGGTACCCTGCAAGGGAGAGAAAAAGCAGTGATGAGCCTCTGCTTTTCTTCTGTGTTGTTCATCTATCATAGATTTGGGAACAGAGGGAGACACCTGACTTGAGGCACAGATAATGCAGGCTTATATGTTGATACATACTCAAGATGTGGTTCCATAGTATTTCCATTTGAATATTTCCCTTCTGAATATTGAAGACACCCGAGTTTCCATAAAACATACCTTTTCTTTCAAATTCTCTTCATGTTTTTCAAGTAACAGTGTAAAGGATTTGGAGCTTTCCAGCTGTACTCAGAATGTAACTGTAGGATTATTTGTAATTGTAAGATTTGTTTATCCCGTGTTTGGATTCACCTTGCCTGAAGCTGTTTTATTTGTCTAACTTCAAGACTTGTACTGTGGCTTCTGGCTCCCAGTACACAAGGTACAAACATATGTGTATGTACCACTGCTGGCAAATGCTTGGAGGTAAGGTAGCTCACAAATTCTATGACCCAGTAGTTGCAGTACGGGTTTTATTTCAAAGCCTTTAATTCACAGCTACATCTTCTCTTTGTTGTTTGTTTTGAAATGGATCCTCTCAAACTCTCAGACTGGAAGGCTGCCCAAAAGGCTGTGACATACACGGAGTTGATCTTTTAACAGTTGGTCCACATAGCTTTGGTGATGTGCTCATGATGACTTTGGCTTTCCTAAGCTGGGCATTGTGAAAGCAGATATGTGTCACTACATTCACTAATTCAGATCTCTCAACTACCTTACTTATTCTTTGTTTCTTTCTTTGTTTCTTTCTTTTTTTTTTTTTTTTTTTTTTTTTGAAAAGAAACAGCAAGCAAGGATTGTTATAATGCCAGTCATTTGCAACCACAAATATTACAAAAGCAAAGCTGACAAATTGGGAGAGAATGCAGAAGAGAGCAGTAAAAATAATAAAAACTTTCGAAATTAAAACCAGTTGATCTGAGGTAAGGACGACTGGAAATATGTGCCTATTGATAAGAGCCAGGAGCAAGAAATACATGTCTGTAATACACATATGTTATAAAGAGAATAAAGATTGATTCAATATAATTCTAACTTCAAGACCCTTCAATTGACTGTATATCTTGGGGTTGTTATGAGAAGAATACACATTGTCTGTCTTCAAGCATGAAGTGAGCAAGCTAGTCCCACTGGGCTCTTAAAGTATTAGAGACAAAGTAGTTCCTAGAAAGGGAGAGCTGAAGCACATGGATGATTCCTGTGCTGGATCAGCCTCTTGGAGGAGCTTGTCTTACTTAAGGGGTAGATGGCAATAAGCACTGCTAAGCACTGACTGGAGTGCTGGAAGTTAGTTGTTGCACACAATGCTTTCTTCCCTTTGTGACACAGTCAGATACTGCTTGATCCTCTGCATAAGTTCAGAGCTTCACCAGACTGGGGAAAGAACAGAGATGGAGCAGCTTGACTGCCAGCATTTAAAATTATCCTCTGTGGGTGCTTTGAATTCTTCTGAAGGATTCTAGTTCTGAAAGGGTAGGCTAGGTTTGCTTTGTGAAATCATAGAGATCCAAAAAAGTGTGTAGGGGCGTATCAACTGAGCCACACCTGGCTTGCTTCTACTTTGCCAGGTGTAGAAACTGTTTAGCTGTGCTTTTCAAGCAATGTTTCCTTACTCTGTTGGATTAGCTTCTAGGACTGATCCACCTGGATGTCAGATAGATATGTCTGAACTGTCCAGTGCCTTTTCAAAACATCATTGATATTGGAAGTGCTTGTCATTCATAGATACATACAGTTCAATATAATATTCAAATGTCTTTGTATACTCAAATAATACCCACCATTAAAAATAAAGATAAAGCAGCTCACAGATTTTTGAAAGTCCCGTTTTCCAGGAACTTGAATTTATGAAATGACCTGCATTTATTCTTACACTTCAGTAAATTTGTAATGAAAGTAGTGCACTGGTTGCAGCAGGATAAAAATGTATATTTGTACATGCATGTTACCATGACTGGCATGTTACCATGACTTTTTCAAAAAGCAAACCCCACAACACTGGACAAGGAGGCAGTCTGCCAAGTAAGATGGTGACATCATTGTCATTGGAGATACTCATCTATGAGATTTGGGCTGGGATTAATATGGGTAAACACACTGCTCTTCAAAGGTGTGGAATAAAGAACTGCAGAAAGGTCTTCTTTCAGCTCTAATGCTTCTGTGAAAGGCTGTCTGGAAAGTAAATTAAATGGCAAACAACCCAATGTACTCATGATGTTGCTGAAAATAGCGAACGGTGTATGGTTTCAGTTAAAAGCTACATGGAAAGTTGTCTATGCTGGAGTTGTGGGATTATGGATGACAGCAATTGCTCGTCCAATGAGTCCTGAAACATCTCTATGTTGGGAAAAAAAAAACAAAAATTCTTATACCTATGTCCTGTCTGATGTTTAGTGCCTAGCTGTATGTGCCAAGAGAAGGCAAGGTTGTCTGTCCATAAACATTTTCCAATGAAAGAAGGCAAAAGTTTGGGTTGTCTGACTCACATCAGGCTCCTCAAATGGCAAATAAAGCGTGGAGCAAATCCTGTGAACTGATGTAACTTAGGCTAACGATGTGTGCAGAAAAGGACTTCAACATTTAGCTGTTCTGAATTTTTATCTGTAGAAATTTAAATTGAATTACTAATGCATTTTAGAAGAACGGAAAGATGTGCTGTGACTTCTTTCTGGAATGGCCCCATTTCATTTGAAAGGGTATCCACTGTGGAAAGGAGAAAGGAAATCCCCTTTCATGTGTCCTGTTTGTCAGAACTGTGCAGTATAATGTCTCTGGCTTAAAAAGATTTGTGGCAAGCAGATAATTTCTTCAAGGGGAACAAGTAGTCTCTTAAAAGATGCCCTTTATATAACAGAACTCTAAAAAGCCTTGGCAGCGCTGCCTCAGCAGCAGCTGAAACACGGACTAGACTGTGTACTAGCAAAGGAGCCTGAGTTGATTTAGGGAGACAGAGATGAATTCGGGTAAGCCTTTCAGAGGCTTCAGTCATCAGCATTGCTTTTTCTTCCGGGTAAGGCCGTCTTTTGTATGTTGTCTTCTTCACCAGTCTTTCAAAGGATGGAATGTGCAAGATACTGCAAAATGTGTGGCCAAATACCATGTATTTGCAACCTCCCTGCAGTGACTGCAGCTGTTCCTTATGTGGAAAAGTGATAGATCCTGTTAGCTATGCTAAATCTGATGTAACTAGGGGAAATTCTCAGACTGCCAGCAGCATGTAAGTGTCCTGCTCCAAGGAATGAAAGAAAATACAAAAAAGCTGGGAATACCTCTGGTGATAGCCAAATAACAATACTAATAAAATTTTTCTCCAAAACATACGTCCCTTTCGTACATGGTTTCCCCTTTCATCACGAGTATGGTCCAAAACTCCAGTAACAACCTTTACATCTATTCTAGTGATGTCAGTAGATTTTGCTCGTTATTTGTATATCTGTAGAAGCTGTTTTCCAGCTAATTTCTCCGGAGGTTTCTGAAAATCAAAGTTATATATAACTGTGAGCTGACACGATTCTTACTCTTACTTTCCATGCTGGTACACCAAAATTTCCACAGTTTCTTCACCTAACTCAGCTGATATATCCTCAGATGTATGAGGTACAGTCAAAAGGTGAGTGTTTGGGCAGACGGATGTTGATACTATGGATAGAAATACTGTTGAGATAGATCCCCGAGTCTATTATAGATAGGACCAACAACAGTTTGAGTGCGCAGAGGTAGTGAGTGTGTTCATCAGCTGTTGGGCACTTGAATACTTGAATGGAAATCGAGAGTACAGGAACACAGCAATGTAATTTTTAAAAGGCACTGGAGAATTTCAGCAATTGGATCTTTGTTGGTTCCTTTTGGAAACCCTTTGGAACCTATAAAAAGATGGAATTTTGGCTTTGATCTCAAAGAAATAAACATGTTTAGAAAAGTTGCTATCGTTAAAGACTGAACTTCTATAAAATACAGAAATAGCTGGTTAATTGTTGAAATCACGGTGAGATCAACTTGGAGGATTAATGGCATACTCTTCTGTTTTGGTAGATTGAAGTAGACAGAGAGCTATTGGTCCTCCTTTTAGCCTGGGGATACAAGTTTGAATTGCTTTGTCTAGCTGGAATGTACTGTGCATCTGTAGGGATAAAACAGAAGTGAATGGAGAAAAGGGAACTGTACTGAATAAATAATATAATATGGCATGTTGCATGGTGATCCCAGTCAAAGGTTTATATATAATGTACAAACTTGGACTATTAAAAAGTGATGTTGGCATGGTATGCTCGCTCGACTCACATTGATGGCATGTTTATCTTTAATGTGTTTCAATGGTTCTGTAATTTTAATGCTAATAGATCATTCCTGTGGTTTGCTTTATTATATGGAACCTGAACAGTGTTTTATAAGTCATTTTGGCATGTATTCCAGTTGGACAAGAGAAGCTATTCCAGTTGGATGAGAGAATTGATTGAAAGCTGAAAACCAAAACATATCGGAGAAAATGCCAGCCAGAGAACACAATGTGAATGATGTTATAGCCAATCTGCTAGTGCTACAGGGTTAATACTATTACTAGGGGTAATGAATTCTGAATGCTGTTCATTTTTAATCCCTATCTTCTCTGAGCAATGAAGTGCTTGGGTCAAAGTCATAAAGTGTAAGCATAAAAGAGAAGGAGCTTGAAACAATATCCTGAGCTAACCCATACATGTATATGCAGAAGAATGAGATAATATATATAGTTGCTGGAACTATTTGCATATTTGTATGAAGGATTTCATTTAATGTTACCAGGAGAGACTTGTTTGATGCAGGTCTTAAGAGCTGGCAAAGCATGGGGGTAGGTTGGCTCTAGTTCAGGAAAGTGTAACATTAAGCATTCAGGAGGATTTACTTGTATCCTTAAAGTTGAACACATGTTTAAGTGTCCTTCTGGCCTGGAGCCCATTTGTTTAGTACCTTACAGAACCAACTTCAAAATGGTTGGGTGGGCAGAGGACTATTAGCTAATGTGATCGCAACCAGACCTTGTAAATAAATGTGGTACACTTGCCTTAAGTCCCATCCTCTTCTTCCTGTCTTTTTCTTTTCCTATCCTAAGCCAAGGATTTCTAGGACTTTTCGAAATTGACTGGGGAAGTGTCGCTGTAGGACTGAGCCCTGTATCTTCATCTTCCAGGCTTATGTAGAGCTCCTGTTGACTTCATTGGGGCAGGGTTTTCCAGCTGGTGTTTAAAGCTTAATCAGAAAGGAATACTTACCTGCAAAAAAAGGAAATATATTGGTGGCTGCAACTGTCTGCTGGCTCAATTAACTTATCTGCCTTCCTGTGACAGAAAATCAGCTGCTCTGTGGGCCCTGGGATGGTGCGCTCTTACACAGCTGGCTCTTGTGGGCCATAGTGAGCAGTGAGCATGGGGCACTGCCCATGTGGCTACCACCAGGCTCTGCTGCCCCTGCCTTTTTAGCAGTGCCAAGGCAGCCAGACAGATGTGAAAGGCCTTGGACATGGCTTTACTGTGGCAAATCTACAAGTAAACTTAAAAACATTAAAAACTTTCCCAATGATAGACAGTTATGTGCTGGGCCCTGTGATCTTGTGAACCTGAAGCCAAAAATTTACCATTTCTGTTATGGCTACACGATTATGAGATGCAGTGGGATTTTTGTTCTTGTTCTTTTAATCTAGCAGGAGATTGCTTTCTTTGGTGTAACACAATTGCAGTGTTCTCTGTGGAATGTTATGTCTGGCAAGAGTGCAAATGATAGAACTGGGGCTTGGAGCACCTTCTGTCTTCACGGTGGGGAGGCTGAATTGCTGCTAAAGGGAAAATCTTTATTCATTTATTAATGTATTTTTGTCAGATATAGCCAACCACAACTTGTTTTTTCAGACACGTACATGTGGAAATACTCTGTTTTGAATATGCTCTCAAATAAAAGTGTATAACACTGCTCAAGTGCTAATAATCCAACTAAAACCAGCTTCTGCTTGCAGAAGTTCTCTCTAGAAGGCCATTTGCTGGTTGAATATGATTTTCCCATTTGCCGAGGGTGTTAAACTCAAAACTCATGTGCTCTAGGTCTGAAAAGCCCAAGCTTTGATTTAGTGGTCGAGTGAGCAGAGTATGGATTTGAGAGAGGAATTTGTCTTCAGCTGGTATCTCCTTTGACTTCAGGCAGTTCCCATTGGCCCTCAGACTCTGCATGTCTAAACTGCAGGTAATTAGTTTGTGAAGATTTTGATACCAGAACATGATATAAGAATTCTTGATTTACAGTTTGTCTACTTAGTAAAGAGAATTATACTCTTGCTAAGGAAATGCATCCTAAGTAAACTGTCTTTCATTATGCTGTATAATCACATGTTCTGTCTTTAAAAATCCAAAGACGTTCCCAGAAGACTGCATATTAACACAAGTACAGTCCTAAGATAGCTCAAGGGTGGTCAAACTTCTGAAGATGCGAGTAGCAAAATGATCACAGATGGAGGCTGTGGCTTTGTGTGTCCTTGGACTGTTAATCCTCTCCACTAGTTAAGACATCCCATTACCTCAGCCTGCTGCTCTTTACTTGGCCTGTTATTTAATGCAGCCCTGGGGTAATCACTGCTTTCATTCATTTGCAAGTCTGTTTGGTGCAACAACTTCGTAAATTCACATTACAAGATATTTCTAGTTGTTAATTCTCCTTTTTTTTATGTGCTCTTTCGCTCAACCCAAGTTTGAGAAGGAAAGAACAATTTTAATTCCTTGATTATTATGGAGTATAAGAAAGTGAGTTGGCAAGAAAACATGCTGTACTTGTGAGTTAGAGCCCCTTGTGGGATCAGCTCGAGCAGTGTTATACAGTAAGACCAAAATTCATCATGTGCTTTCTCATCCAACTGTCTTCCTCAGCCTCTCTACAGATTTAGTGACTCTTCTTCCACACTTCCTCATAACTTTTACAAAACTTTATGCCAGTGGGAATATTTTGTTGTTGGTATTGACAGGGAAACAGGAGTATTTTATTTCTGCTATGTCTTCTGATCAGAATTAGGAGGACAAAAGATGTTTGGAACATTCTATTGAGGGTGGCCTCTTTCCTTGATGTGATGTATGAAATCTTTCCTGTTGGGGTCTTATGCTACCATCTGGGCTGCAAAAGGCTCAGTACACTGTTTCATGCTCCCACGATGCAGAATGGAGATTTGCAAAATATCTTAGGAGGAGTAAGGCACAAGTGGAGTTGTGGGTTGAATTCTATTTATTTCATTTTTATTTTATTACCTTTGCCTTTTTCTGCCAAATTCTAGTTGATTTGGCAATGACACTTTTTTTTTCAAAGTAGAACTACAGTATGTTTTTAAAAGATGGATGTTTACCCACAATTTTTCTCCAGTCAAAACAAGCTAATGAAGTTGCCATGGACCTAGAAAAGTACTTGACCAACTCAAATCAGCATTTCTGATGGCGTTTAGATTTTTGATTTTGTTCTGATCTCTATTTTAAGATTTAGTTACTGAACAGTTCTGTAAAGATAAGCTAACAAAGATGATAGAGTCTCGGGTAATACCTTTTAAAACTTGTGCAGGCAGTATGCTGTCCATAATTATTTTTCTGTGTGAGAATAAATCCCAGGCCTGCTGCAATGTTTTTACAGTGTTTTAAATGCAGAAAACAGATCTGTCAATCCAGCATGCTTGGAGAGTCTGTATCTTTGGAGTTTTTGACATTTCTTCCATCTCCTGAGGTAGCAGGTATGGCCCCTTTGCCTCACTCTCTAAACAACCTAAATGGATTTCTAACAGATTTCAGCATGGTCAGTGTGCGTTGTTCCTTGCCAGTCAAACAAACAGAGTGATCATGACATGATGCTCTTATCCTGACTTTGCTTTCAAAGGTCCCTCTGCCTTTTGCCTGTTTTGTGCCACAAGCTGTATAGCATGGGTATCCAGCTTTTTGACTTGCCTGGGCCACATTGGGTGAAGAATTGTCTAGGGCCCCATCTATGAATTTGCTCTGAAAGTAATGTCTCCTAATTATTTCCATGTAAACTACAACTGGTACAAAGAATACAATAACACTCTCTAATAGAGCAAATTCTCAGCTACAGAACACTCTTTCAACACAGTCACCACCATTAGCTATGCATTCTCCCACCAGTGAACTAGAGTCTGCGTGCTGCACTCATAACAATCTTCACCAGTGGAGGTGATCCATTGTTGATTGTGCCACTGCTGAAATGGACTACCCACTGCCTCACTGTACTCACGTCCACTGTTTGGTCTCCATAGTTGGCAAGTGCTGATGAATGTCAGTATGTGCATTTTTTTAATTGTTTGTGGAAGAATTCAATGACACACACCCCTTTGCTCCATACACACTTCCATGTCAGGTGCCACTCTGTCAGTCTGTCCCTCTGCTGTCAACTGTCACACAGCAACGAAATGTAACGAGATATTGGTGGGAAGGTTCGGCCTCTGCTGCCATGCCACCAATGTCCACGTCTGAAATCATGGGCCAACATCATTAAATAGGAGGCATTACGTTTGAAGCAGCCCTCATAAAATACGTAGCATACTTAACACATATAAGTGACATAACATATATATATATATGCATATATATATATATATGTATATATATATATATTTAATTAAAACATATAAAAAAGAAAGCAACAAAACCATAAAACTAATGGGATACATGACCTTGTTTTTGTGCAACTGATGCCTCAGTCTGTGGCTATGTTCAGTTCAGTGGCTATGGCTGCAATTCTCAGTGAGCTCTTGAGGTGTTTCTTACAGGTTTTTGCTGAAATTTTACTCTCCCTGCACCTCATCCTTGAAAACAGTTGCTCACAGATGTATGTATTGCCAAAAAGCCGTGACATGAATAAGGCGTGATTGTGAAATGAGGGATGTTTCTCTCTGATAAGAGTGGGCTTGTAAAGGTTGGGTAAAGAGACATTGTCAAATTTTGTACTGCAACTCTATATATTTTATCTGAAAATTTGCAAGTAATGTATTTATGTTGACTGAGAATGGAAAGCATAGGTACATATTTTTTGCTGTCCATAGGACTGTTTAGCCAATATATCAAAATCCATAAATCTATTTGCATAACTTGAGTCAGCACTGCACTGCACTCTCCCTGTGTCCTGGTTTCAGTTCAGTGTGTGCCAATCGCACACCAGTGTTTTGTTGTTGTGAGTGATGAGTGTGTGCCTGGAGCCAGGCTGGGCAGCTCAGTGGGGCAGAGCTGCTGCCGTGATGGCATGGGATAGCTGCAGAATGAGCTGGGCCAGGACATGTGTGGCCTGTGGGCTGTGGGTTGGATGTGCCTGCTGTATGGCAAACTGTATGGTTAGCTTTCAGCTAGAAGGACAGTCTTTATTAACACAACTGAAGAGGTAACTATCTAAGAAAATGATCGGCAAGCAGCTGGAGCTGGTTGTAGGACAAAAATATCCAAGCTCAAATGTCTGGAAAAGCGCTGAGATGATTGGAGTTTGAGTCTACTAATAAAGTGTTGATGCAGGGGTTTAGAGTACTTCACCGTTTACTGAAGGAAGAAAAAGTTATAACAGAAAGTGTTCGCATAAATATCACCGTTACCTGAAACTGTTATATCAACTAAAAGGAAGCATTAGTTTTTCAAGGTAGATTATTGCCCTGGAAGTAAAAAGGCATTCTTAAGTTACTTATATTCAGCTTATCTATATGGCTACATCTCTTCAACTTTCAGTAGTCTGCAGCGAAGGGAAGATTACTGAGAAGAATTTGGGAAAGTTAAAATTAATCCATAGGTTAGATTCCATTTGTTTTCCTTGTTTGGTGGTCATGGTAAAATGCGTATTTAATGAGAAGACTGAATTTCACCACAGAGTGGATGTACAATTCTATGAACTGAAATAACTGATATCTCTTGTACCATAGGCAAAACTGGCTCTGGTTTTGCTTTTAAGTACGCGTATCATGTAGTTTAGAGAAGCAATTCTTGGTTTTCAAACAAATGAAGCTTAAAACACTAAATCCTGATTGGTGTCGTTGGAGTGAATTTGTGTCTCTGCAGTTGGTTGATTCCATATATGCTGGTATGATTGGCTGTAAATCCACTGGTTGAAACCAGTCTGTATAGATTTGTAAATACAGTAATAAAATAATTTAAGGAAACCATGCATAAACAGGTAAGAAGGAGAAAAACATGTATGTTGTATTAGGATATGTGATACTATTTGTCCTCTTGATATATGACAGGAATGTTTGCTATTCTGGAAGCTGTGATGAAAAGTGAAAAGCAATGAGGCTTTTCATGTCTGTGGGGAAGAGTTTGAACACACATTCTGATGGGTTTTCTGCTTGCCAGAAGAGTGATCATTTTGTGCAAAATGTAGGTAATCATAGTAAGACACTTTCTACTTTTATCAAAACCGTGTGCTATTAGAAGATTAGATTCTCAAGTGCTGTAAGCCAGCAAGGCTTTGCTGATGTCAGCAAAATTTGATTTACTCCAGACGAGAATCTAGAACATTTTTGGGCTTTAAGACTGAGTTGGAAGAATTTATTTGATGACACATCCACTTTATTAGGTATCAGTTTGATTAAACAATCCAAATACAGTCTATCAGCCAGAATTCTGACAGGAAGAGATGGATGAATGAAAAATCAACCAGAGATGGAAATGAGAATATTTTTTTCATTGGGATTTCCAAAGAAAAAAATAAAAAGAAACATAGCTTGGAAAATTTCTCAGTAGAAAGCTAAATACCTAATGAAGTACATCTGAGAGACAACTGTCACAGAGATCTTAAACGATGTAAACAAAAAGTAACTGAAAAAGATTAAGCCTGGAGATTCATTCCAACTTCCATTTGAGTCAATTGAAAGACTTACATTGAATTCACTGAGAGATGGCTGGAGTCCAAACTCTTTAAATGTGGCTAAGGGCTCTCAGCGGATAACCTTTGGCTTTGGGACTGAATTCTCTAGCCCATCACTAACATCCGTCCTTTGGGATATCTGTTCTATGGTGCAAAGATCTCTTCTGTCAAACAAAGTGTGAAAGATCTGCTTGTTTCTCTGTCCCACCATACACATGAACTTGTACTTACTAAGCATGAGACCTCGGGGGACTCTGTTTCTACTATACTGAATATTTGTCCCTTTCTTACCCCGTGACCTTTCATGGAAGGATTTCCAGCTTTCTCCTGCCCCTTAACAGCAAGACAATATAGCATTACAGACTGATTATGGAAACACTTTGGTGGTCACTTTTTTAGGAGGCCAAATTCACTGCCTGTTTGTAAAATGTAGTCAGTCTTTGTTTCTAAGATGGACTTTGTCAGATTTTATCACCTTTATACATTGCATTCCCTAGTGATTAACCAAGAGTTTCAGTCTTTCTCCTGCCTGTGTCATAGCTCCAGACAATAGACTTGGAAATTTCCATCCATGCAAGCTTGGAAGTGGTGGAAATTACCATTTTTGAGAGGGGTTAATAAAAAATCTCAGGGAGTCCAGCAGAACATTTGAAACATTTGCCAAATCCTTGCAGGATGGCTGAAACACTAGCTCTCCCGGGGAAGTATTTTTACTGAATCTCTTCACGTCAAATAAAACACACCTCTGGGTAAGCTTGTGTTTCAGTATTTTTAATAAGAGTAGATATTATACCCCTGCTGAGGAAATAAGGATTTAGTGTTTT
The DNA here is from genome assembly GCA_030625065.1 of Alectoris magna. Classification (NCBI taxonomy): domain Eukaryota; kingdom Metazoa; phylum Chordata; class Aves; order Galliformes; family Phasianidae; genus Alectoris; species Alectoris magna. The sequence continues at coordinate 144,286,402 of CM060560.1, forward strand.
AGAACAGACTGCCAAAAAAAGAAAGGAGGAGGTATTAATAGAACCCTCTTCAGGACAAAAATGGAGAAAACTTAATCAGAGTGAGAATTTTGGCAAATCTGAATAAGGGAACCTTAGTCAGTAATGCTCATGGTTAGCTTGGGTGGTAGGAGTAGTAATCTCATATTAGGAAATTCCCATGACATTTGATTGGAATGAAAAAATAGATAAACATATTTAATTGAGCCTGAGAGAATGTCATTTTTTTTCTTGCTCATGCAATTCATGAAATGGTTCTTGTCACCTTAACCAAATGTAGAGGGAAATGGCAGAACCAGGAAAACAGTGTCTTGGAATCTTTCCTCCCATACGGATAACGTTGAATGCCTTAAATCAGTCATTTTTCATTTGTCCTCCTAAGATCTTTTAGGGACTTGAAGTAGACTAATTGAACTGTCCATATTCCCAAACATAAACTGAGTGTCTGAAAAGATCACAGATATCTTTGGATACATTAATTCTCTGGTGCCTCTTCCAGCCAGGTCTCCTTTACCTCTTTCTTTTCATTTATTATTTTATGTATTTCTTTATTTTTGCTCTGTGGGTTATGAGATTAGAAAGTAGAAACCCTTGTGTTTCAGCAGAACGAAGAAGACTTTAGAGCCACTTGACACTTCAGATTCTGTCCGTGTGACATGGGTGGGAGGTAGATTATGTGTGTGAAGATGTAGGCAGGTTGGTGATGTAGGTTTGCATGCCCAGATGAGGGAGACAGTTACCATTCTGATCAAAGGGCTAGATTTGAAGAGGGGAAAGCCATCCTCATCTGGAATGAAGGTATATTGCATGGAGAGCTGCTGGAATATTCTTGAAAGTTAGATTTAGGAAGTGAACATGGATGAAGTTCTGCAGTTCATTTTTCATCCTAAAATGCCCACCTGTTGTGGTCACCAGTTTTGCCTCCTTCCCAAGCTATCAGTTCATTGGATTCAAAACACAAATAAGCAACAGGTCTTCAAGTTGAAATGCTGTCTCATGGGACGTGCAAACACATATTTCTAAGATGAAATGATTTGTTCAACTGGTTCTGAAAAGAGACACTATGCAGGCCAGAACTCTGAATCTGAATCAGGCTGAATTTGAATTGTAGGGGCAAAATGATGGTCCTTCCAAGAAGAAATGCCACGGACCAGCAAGGCTTTCAGAGCATTTAAGAGAAGTTTCAGGGCTGCTTGAGATTATACCTAAGAGTTTGTGATTTTGGAAAACCATTGCAGGAGGCAAATACTACCAGAATATGGAGGTGAGCAGTCTGCAGCCACGTCCCTTCGGGAATTCCTCCTGTTCAATTGTCCTGATGTAGTCCCAGTGTTAGTGGGCAGTTGCAAAGTTGAACTAGCTTCGCTATACCGACATTCTCTAGAATAAGGCGAAAACATTTCCAGAGATGGCAATTTCTTATAGATTTCGAGTGTTTTCCAGTACTTTCCACAGTTTTTCATGAAATTGAAAACACTGCAAATCTCCCTTTCAAATGTATTTTTCATGACCATGTGATAAAAATCCAGTTAATGTGGATCACGCTTTTATAGTAATGAGCATAGTATTAATATATGCTTGTCTCAAAACAGCATAATGATCATAAGAGTTATTATTCAGAGTCAGACAATAGCAATATTAATGAAGCTCAGACATCTGTCAAATCAATCTATAGTTTATAGTTCAGGAAACAAAGGCAGGATTTAGCTTTTTTTAGTTGCGATTTCCCATTTCTGTCAAATTCTGAGTGACTGTGAGTTGTTGAAAACAGATTAATTTATACTTTTCAGGAGTATATAGAACCACAGTAGTGAGGAACTTAAAAGAGTTGAAATACTGAGTCCTTAGAGAAAACACTCCCTTATCTTGCCACTTTCGTATGGGAAATCTGGAGCAGTTCATACAACATAAAATTACAGCAGAAATGGTGGAAGTAGCCTCCATGGGAATGCTGCACTAGGGTGTAGAAAAACTCACAACCATTCAAATTCAAGGGATATCTTCTATTAGTTTCCTGGAAATGGAGTTTTACTCTTGTTATATAAATGTTGTCAGTTTCTCCTCTTGTTAGAGTTCTGATGGCTGCAAGGGGAGAGGAGCAGCCTGCTATTCATTTCATAGTGTAGAGTTAAAGGCGAAATCTGGATGTTGAGGATGAAACAAGACATTAGCATACATATTTTCTTTTGTCTCACTTGTTTTCCTAGCCTTTTTTTCTCTTTATCAGTTTTATGAAACTCTGCATACAACATGAGAGGGGATTAAGTTGGTATGGCTGTAAAATTTAGTGTGAGTGCTGGGAGCTGCAGATTAAGGTCTCATTTGGTCTAGCTGAGGCTGGGAGAGACTGCTGCAATGCACATCCCCACACTGCCCAGAGCAGCCTGGGGCTGTTGGACCCAAGGTATGCTCCTCTGATCTCCCAGTGATCTCACAGCCTCCTGATGAACAACCTTTCTGGGTAGTAAATGCATGCACCTGTTAGAGTTTGAGAAAGGTGGGTTTGAAATATGATGCATATGTAGAGCCAGTACCATGCCTTGAATGGAGATTTGGGGCTGCCTGAAACAGAAGAGTGCATTAAATTAATGAGCCTTTAAAAGCCCTCCCTTTGCTGAGAGAAAAGTTTCCACCAAAGTACCTCTGTTACCACCAGTGAAATGCTGTCAGTTTAAGCCTTGCATCCTTTCAGTGTATTATAAGGATTTATAGGATTTCTACTCTTTGATAGCCTCCTACATACTCTACTTTTATTGCATGATGTAATTAATCTAGCTCTTTCATTTTTCTCCAATAAAAATAAGTGACATAGCAAGGACGTACAAACCCAAGAAGTAAGAAAATCCTTGACAGATCTCTTCAACAGTTGTCAGTTTCACAGAGTTAGGAGTACGGTCACTTGGAGTGCTGTGGAAAACTCTATGCGAATAATCAGCTCAGAGAAATCACAGGTCTGGCATGCCTTGAGAATCAGTTTGATCTTGCAGGGCACTTCTGCAGACTGGCTGGGCTTTGAGTTTGTAGTCATAAGAGCACAGCAGAGGTTCCTCCAGTACTAAGTGCCGTGCTCTGCCTCTAAAATAGGCTGTGGGCTGAGAAGTGAAGCTTGTTGGAAAAAAAGCAGTAACATTGGTTAGGTGGGTTCCGCACACATTTTGTAGATTTTTCCTTTGGCAGAAGGCAGGAAAATGACTCTATCTTGAGGAATGCAGTTCTTGCTTACACAGCCTTAGTTTTGCAAGTTGACAGGGAGACATTCACTTGCATACGTGTTCAGATTCAGCTTCTGAATTTAAAGTGTTCTGTTTGCTGGTTGGATATATTGCCATTAACATCCATTAGATTGCCCGAGGCACTCAGGGAGAGTGGGAATCATTCACTGAATCCTATTCTGAGCAGCTGTAGTGCTGTACTATTTGTATCTCTTGCAGTGCTGTACAAAGCAAGTTGTTAAGAGGTTTCTGTTTCTGTTGAGTGAGAAAGTACAGGTTTATTGGAAAAAAAAAATCACAGAGAATGTTCAAAGGCAAAGTTCTTCTGGGGTTCAGGCTTGAATTTGTGCTCAAAGCCCATTAGCATATCTTTGAATGAATAATTAATGTTACTCTCTTTGAGAAATCAGATTAACATGCTACTCAACAAAAAGATTTTGTAGAAGTTTTCATCCAGCTGAAAGAGTTTTGAGTGATCAACTCTTCTTTACTTTCTCTTATCTCTGGTAGCCATACTCTTCATTTTGGTTATTGTTTGGCTGCTACTTATGTTAGTGTGCACATGCTTTTAAGTAGTATTCAGACTTCTCATAGACTCATAGAATGGCTTGGTTTGAAACACACTGCAAGGATCATGAAGCTCCAACCCCCCCACCCCAGGCAGGGCCACCAACCTCCACATCTAATACTAGATAAGGCTGCCCAGAGTCCCCATCCAATCTGCCTTGGGCACTTCCAGGGACGGGGCATCCACAACCTCTCCGGGCAGCCTGTGCCAGCACAGCCACACCTCATCACTCTCTCTGTAAAGAACTTCCCCCTTATATCCAACTTAAATCTTCCCTCCTTCAACTTAAAGCCATTTCCCCTTGTCCTGCCATTATCTACCCTTACAAAGAGTTGCTCCCCTCCAGATCGTAGGCTCCCTTGAGCTACTGGAAAGCTGCAGTGAGGTCACCCTATAGCCTTCTCTTCTCCAGACTGAACAAGCCCATCTCCCTCAGCCTGTCTTTGTAGGGGAGGTGCTCCAGCCCTCCAACTATCTTTGTGGCTCTCCTCTGGACCCTCTCCAACAGTTCCCTGTCTTTCTTGTACTGGGGGCCCCAAACCTTCACACAGTACTCCAGATGGGCCTCACGAGGGCAGAGTAGAGAGGGACAATCACCTCCCTGTCCACGCTCTCAGAGGCCACCCCTCTTCTGATGGAGCCCAGGATACTTTCCGAGCTGCAAGAACACGCTGTTGGCTCATGTTAAGTTTTTGTTCCACCAGGACCCTCTTCTCCACTAAAACTGTTTGTATAAATACAAGAAGTTATGATAAAACTTTTTAAAGGAATATTTGATTCTTACACATGATTCTTCTGTTGTTTACATGTGGAATGATCAGGGTTGAATTACTGTTCTGGAGTTCAGACTTCTGGAAGTAAAGATAGGTCTGCTACTCCTCCTGGCATTGGAGACCCACCAAGATCAATGAATTTGGATAGAAATATTCTGAGAAGTCCTGTGTCAAATAAATGTGTTGCATTATTCAAATGTCCTGGTAGTGAGTATACTGCCTGTGGCATAATTTTAGTGATGCAAGCTCAAAATACTCTGAAATCACCCACTGAACTTTGCTGAAATATAGTATGACAATTGTCAGAAAGAGATGCCTGCTAGTTGCCATCGACAGCTCAAAACTAGTCACCTTGAAGAGATGCTTGTACTCCACTATTCATCATTTTATTGGTCTTTTGTACTTCTTTTTTTTTGTATTAGTTTTGTAAGTGAATTGATAATAAGTTCTGTCTAGCAGTCTCAACACAGGAGTTGGCAGCCAAGACCTCTTTGCCTCTAGTCACTCATCTGACACTTGGGTACGTTTCAGTTTGAGCAGTTCACTCAATTTCTTTGAGTTATGGTTTTCCTGTACACATCCTGATTGGTTTATTAATCATCCCTCTTGGATGCTGGGAGTGTTAGACTCACTTAGAGAAAAGTAGTATTTGAGAGCGGAAAATTCCTCCTGAATGCTGAGCTTGATTAAAGATTTATTATTCTATAGATTTTGTATAATTAGGAATATAGTATTCAGAAATAATTTCTTTTTTCCTCTCTCTTTCTTAATTCTATAGAGAAAAGTCCAATACTAAAGCTAATACCAAGCTATTTTTCTTGCTGAGCTGAACAAGCAATTGCATTTTCAAGCATTTCAAAATATTTTTTAACATATTCTGTCTTGCTTAGCTTTGCTTATCATGAGAGTATAATGGAAAAGACTACATTCATTGTTTATAAAAACTACAGCATCATAAAAAGTGTTAATTGTAGATTCTAAATAATTTTTTCAGGTAGGATAACAAATAATAAAAATGTGGTTATATGTGAAGGAAATGATGAAACACAAGTGATGACTTTGAAATTAACTTCTTGTGTATGAGCACAAGAAGTTATGGAAGTGGGAAAGAGGTTGGAAGTAGGCTAATCATAGAATCATTAGGGTTGGAAAAGACCTCTAAGATCATCTCGTCCAACCATCCACCTACCAACAATGTTACCCACCGTACCATATTCCTTAGTACCACATCTACACATTTCTTGAACATCACTGGGGATGATGACTCCACCACCTCCCTGAGCAGCCTGTTCCAGAGTCCAACCACTTTGAGAAGTTTTTCCTAATATCCAACCTGAAATTAATGTGTAATTACTAAGCCTGGGCAGAAGAGAGTTTGCAGACATTCTCAAATAACCTGCAGTCCATAGTTAACTTATTAGTTGTTTTTTTTGAAGTCATTTGCATGGACAATAAAGTGACTAAGTGGCCTTTACTGAATTTCTTTCTTGATGCTGGTTGTTCTCTTCATTAGAAAGTATATTACCTTGTAAAAGCTGTAAATCATCAGAACACTCTTGTCTGGATATGTTCCTAAGCACACACATTATTGAAGTCCCTGGGTCAAAATTTGTCTGCCTAAGATGCCAACAGTGTTTTTTATGCAGAACAAATATTTACAGTGACTAGATTCCTAAATTACTTCAGAGATAGTTAGGTAGACATCAGTGAAAAGCTGATGAGAACAGTGCTTGTTCTATTTGATACCCACTGGATGTACATACCAGAACTCCTATTCCTGTACCCCATGTTCATCATTGATGGAGTCTACCTTGTGAGTGCTACTTCCTCTAGATTGTATCAAGAACATCCCCAGCAATATTTAAGTAATGATCTACCCTAAGTCCAGCTGTTGATATGACAACTGCATCTTTTTCAGCCCTGCTCCCAATTTGGCTTATCTAGCAAAGTCTGTGATATTCAGTAAATAGCTCCAGGTCACTAGAACATTTTGTATATGTATGGAACTCTGGAAAACAAAAAAAAGTCAAGTTGATTCCAAACTGATTCAAGACAACATTAAAAAAGAATCTAATATTTATAGGAGACAGAGTCCTCTGAAACATTCACCATCAGTTATAGTATCATGGGTTAATAATAAATTTGATTTCTCAGTTTTTAGGCACTCTTCTATATTGATCATCTGCTGTACTTTGTCATAATTTATTGAAGAAGGACACCTCCTTTGCACTTTTTCTAGCTCTTGAAACAGTTAAAACTTAATCCCTCTGCCAAGCCAAAAGAGATAAGATAACTCCTGACTTGGTGATCTGCCACCAGCAGTCGAAAGTTTGGCTGAGCTTGGCAGTCAGTGTAATTGTTACATTAACCTCCATTTTACTACATCCACAGCTCCAGCTTTGCCTTAGTAATGACATGAAAAGACTGCACATTTACTGTGTTTTTCTTCATGTGTTCACTGCATTTTTCTTCTTATAATTTATTTTTCAAAATGTACTTTTAGGGAAGAATCACAATCGGGGCTGATCCATCCATCTCTGCTATTGATCCTGTGATTCAGCTACAAAACCTGTTAAATGAAGTTTCAGTAAGTTGGCAGTACAAAGACATCATTCCAATGATTGGACTAGGTGATCTTAGTGTTCTTTCCAACCTTTTTATTCTATGATTTCAGAGCACTGCTGTTACTGCTTTAGAAATGAAATCACAGGTGTTTCTGAAAATTTTACCACAGTCTTGCCTGAGATTCAAAACTTCAGAAAGCAGAATCTTGTCTGTGTAACATTTCTCAATAATTTGAGTGTATCTTAGAAAAAGAAAAAAAAAAAAAAGAAAGAAAAGAGGAAAATGCAAAACAGGACATCAGTATTTCTGCTCGGGACAGTCATATTGTGAGGTGTCACTGAAATAAGAAGATAGGGTTTTCTGTTTGTTTTAATTTCTGTTAGTTCTTTCCACCCCAGAACAGTCATTGCAAGCCTTAAGGTTATTGTGGTTGGCATTTACAAAGATGTTATTTATTCTTAAAAGAGTGCCACAAAATTATTATGTGCTTGCCTAGGTCTGTGGGCTTGACTGTGCCGAAATAAAGGACCTATGTTAGTGATTAAGCAGTGGCAGCATGTGCTGGTGGCTTAACCTTGCCACTGCAAATGGTACTGCTTTTTGTAAAGTATTTAAAAGCAGCTGTGGGTTGGATACTTTTATGAATTACACTGCTGCATTAGTCTGAAATTAAAACAAACAAACAAACAAAGAAAAACGACACCAAAAAAACTGTCAGAAAAAATCAACAAACCCCCAGCTCCCCTAACCTCTCTCCATGATCTGAGGTTGCGATTGCAATCAGTGAGATTTGTTGGTGACTTTGGATTGCACCAATGCAAGTAAAATAAGAAAAACACCTCTTTTTTTCATTAAAAAACAGCTTCCACAGAAACTTCATGCTTGTCACAATAGTGCCTGGGGACATCGCTGAACAGTGTGTAAACATGAAGCTACAGTACAGTCCACAGACTGGAGTAATGGTAGCTAGATGCACGTAGTGTCTAGGTTAGCCTCACTCTCCTGCTGGGTATTTTCTGTTGGAGCTTTCAGCACAAGCTTCTTATTTAGTTCCCAGACTGTCTGATTTTTCTTCTATGGCAAATACGATTGTGAAGTAGAGCAGAAGAAAGAAGGCTTCAAGTTAGCTCAGTTCTTTCTGTGAAGGAGTTTGAAGACACCAAACATGTTCCCGTGACAGGCAACTGGGCACAGTGGTTCGGTGTCCTTGGCACACAGAGGAAACTGCCAGATTTTGACTGTTCACTGGTGGATTAATTCACAACCCTGCTTGCCAGGAAAAAGCTAGCAGAAGGCGGTGGTCCTACGGCAGTGTAAAAGCAAAGCAAAAGGGAAAAATGGACCAGAGTGAACACAACTACAGGATGGGATGTTTTACCAAGTCCTTTCTCACCCTGACAGACCAAGCCAGCCAAATAGTAAGAACTAGGAAATAAGCAGTAGGTATCTACAGTATCTGTTTTCAAAGTACTGGCTCTGCGTCAAGGACTGGCAGTGACCATTTTCAAAGGGGTGTTGTTCCAAGGTAAGGGTAGATCATGGGAGGAAAAATACGTAACTCCTTTTTATGTTATTATTCCTAAAGTATTGTGTCCAAGGATACTTAACAAGTAAGAAAAGTCAGCAGTAAGTCTGGCAGATAAATTCAAAGTCATCTGACAACCTAGTACAGGAAAAGCATGCCTGCTGCAGAACTTTTTATCCACTGGTGCTCATGAAAATGCCCAAAATAAGTCAAGAAATAATTTCTGTGCTTGCTTTGGACAAAGGTTAAAACCACTCCTTCTGTCAGGTCACCTAATATCCATGTGAGAATCTTCCCTCAGGAACAGCAGGTATATTCATTTGGGACACTTTTGCTAGTGTTCTACTGTTTCTGAAGTACAGAGATGATTCTTGTATCCTGAAATATTTAAATATTTTGATAATGTAGTAACAACATTGGAGCCATGATGATCTAAGTATAGAGATAAATTTGTAGAGAGGGACATTATTAATTGGTATAAGAAAAACTGTCGCCATTCTCTGTGAACCTTTGCTGGAAGGCATTCACTTTTCAGTAGTTCTCTTATAGACATTGAAAGCACAATCTGTCCTCAGAAACAAGTCTGTAGACCTGTCAAGTGATGTACCCAGAAGGCTGCACTAATTTCCCTTCTGATCTAGGCTGTGTCATCTTCCACTCCACCCTATTAAGGATTATCTGTGACTAATTGATTAATTAATTTATTTATTTTTTCTGTTATCTATGTACCAAGAAGTTAAGAAAGTTGCACTGAAGTGCCCAGAGCCCTAAGGAAAACATTTCCGATGAAGGGAGCTCTTCAGGTCTTCCGCATCACACACAAGTGTGACTTATGTTTCAAGCAAAGCATTCTTTGTTTTTACCATCCCTCCTATTTCATTTTAGTGGAAATGAGTCATGCTGGTTAGCAACCATGTGCCATGTACCTGTGCGGTACAAGCAAGAGAGCAAGAGGCTTTGTTTTTGCTTTTGTTTTCCCTTCCCTTCCTGGGAAGTTTTTGATACATCTCCCTCAGTCCGCGTCCTTAAGGAATTTTTGGACATCTAAGAACTTCATCTAAAAAGTTCTTTGGTCTCAGCAATCTGGCTAATTGCTGTGATGAGGAGTACTCAACCAGCTGTGACTCCACAGTTGCTTATTTTCTCTCTCACCTTCTTAGATGTGACCCAGAATCCTCTGGGCTTGTTCCCACAGAGTTTCAAAGTGTGCATGCAGGAATAGGTGCTGTGATTTATAGAGTGCTATTGAGAGCGAGGGAGTTCCAAGCAAGTCTGTTTCAGTGGAAGTCCAGTGATGGTGAAAGGGTTTGAGGTTTGTGACCCTCAGGCGATGTGTCATGACCTGTACTTTTAAGAACTTCTGGCTTAAAATGCTGGAATGTACAAGGTCTTAGCAGGTATTTTAAGAGATAGAAGATAGTAACATGTTTGCAACAAGAAAAGTAGACATTATCTCACTTCAGAAAGCGCCCTGAAAAGAGGTAATAAAACTCCTACACACATTGTAACTACTTTTGCTTCTCTAACCTGTCTTCAAGACTTCTGTTGCCCTCAGTGTGCTTTGGATTAGTATCCCAGATAAGGAGGCAAGGAGAAAGAAAAGGGAGTATTAGTGCAGGTTACATTCTTAGAAGTTGAAATACCGGAAAAAAAAAAAAAAAAAGAGAGAGAAAAAAAATAGATACAATTCTGTTGATAGTGATTGCACAAACTATAGGTGAGCCTCTTCTAGAAGAGCAGCCATATTTCCTCATTTTGTTTGTGCCTTCCTGAATTTTGGTACTGTGTTTAGCTTCCAGCCATGCAGCCCAGATGAATTCCATATAGTATGAACTCAATAGTTACAGTGAGAAAGCATCCACTGAGAGCTGAAATTGGAAGTAAACTGTATCTTCATTGAGGTGGTATGGGGTATAGGGATCTACATGGTACTCCTTGTAAATATATATTCAAGTAGCATTTAGCATAAATGAATTGAGATAATATTGCAAAGTTGAGTTTTGTCACCAAAGGACTATGATTGCCTTTTTCCTACTTTACCTTCTAGTTTCCTGGGTATTTAATTCACAATAAAATACTCAAGAGGAAAAAGATCACAGACCCACAGAGGATCACGGTTTCTCTGTGCTGTTTAAAGGAAACTTTGACTCTTGCAACAAGATATAACGGTCTCAAACATGCTTGATGTTGTTCCACAGAGTCAAACCAACCTCTGGTAAGACCTATCATGGGCAGAACAAAGAGGGTAAAGGTGGATATACTGCAGAGAATCTTAGCACAGAAGCCTATCTGGTCAGTACTGTGGTATTGTGCTGTAAACACACTGAAATATTGAGCAAAAACAGCACTCTGCAAAACAGAGCTATGAAGAACCGGAGGTATATGCACCATTCAAATACTGCTCAGATCCACTTACTTCCATGCAATTAGGTGGGCTAATTTACGTATGATTTGTTGCCAAGCCTGGGCTCCACTGTGGAGAAAGGGGAAAGATAAAACACGAGTGCACTTTTAACTGTAATACTTAGGTAGTACTTAAAGACTTTCCATGTTGAAAAGAAGTCCAGAATGCCTCAGCCAAAGGGAAGGTATTGTTTTCCATGGCAACTTCTATGTTTTGAGAAGTATTTTCTTTCTTTTTGAAGTGAAAGCAACTCTACAGTATTTTTGTGGAACAAGAAGTGTATCTTGTGCAGCAAGGCCTAGAAGTGGGTGCACCTTCCCAGAAAAGTGCCCAAATCTGCTGCCAATCAAAAAGGTGTGTTTTCTTTGTTACCTCATCAAAAGTATAGAATCATAGAATCATAGAACCACCAAGGTTGGAAAAGACCTACAAGATCATCCAGTCCAACCGTTCACCTATCACCAATAGCTCCCACTAAACCATGTCCCTCAACACAACATCCAATCGTTCCTTGAACATCCAATCGTTCCTTGAACCTTCTTCTATGTGTTCTATGTCAGAACACAACAGAAATTTAATGGAAAAGCTTTTTTTTTTTGGTCAAAATATTTTGAAAATTCTGTAAATGTTCCTTTGAACTTCCAAAGACAGTATGGGCTCTGTCTGTTCCTAATATCATCAGGGTAATTTGCTACAATTTTAGAAAAAAGTAACTTACACTATGAAAGACTGAATTAAGATTCTATTTACCTCTTGACAAACTGCAACATCCGTACTTGATTGTGAAGTGTTACTTTTGTAATTCATTTTTAACTTACTTTTGCTTTTGTAACTAACTCCTTTGTTCTGAATTACCTCCTGGCTCACAGAATCTGCACATCTGCCCATAGCTCTCTATGCATGGCTAATAAACAATCTCCAGAGAGTCACAAAAAAATCCATGGAAATAAATGTGAGAAATGTGCTGCAAATAACCAATTAAATTAGTACTAATTATAGAGATTATATGATTATTTTCATAATGAGTCCTCCCGAGCTTAGTGAGGATTTCTCTGGCAAATTTTAGTGTTTCATGTGTTTTCCATGGCACATCAATTTTCAGCCTCCTGCAAACTTAAGGAAAATTGAATGTGTACCTATACGTACGTGACTGTATGGAAATTGGAGTAAAGATGCAAAACATAACATTTCCTAGAGCTTCCCCAGTTACAAAGAAAATCTGAGATGCACTTTAAGTCATTCTTACTTGAAACAGAGCACCTGTGTTGGCAGTATGACCCAATCTGAAGCTCAGAGACTGAGGAACAATTCCACTCACTAACATGAAGTTTGAAACAGCAGCCTCCACAGCCTCTACTTTCTTGTTCACCGCTTATCTGATGATGGATTTTCAGTTTGTGATTTCTCCATCTCCGGTGTCTCCAAAACCACACTGATTGCCTTTCGGCCAGGTCTGCTACACTCCAGCATTTGTTACTAGGTTTAGCACAGAAGGAACATTGTAGCCTGTCCTAAAAAGGAGCTCAGGTGACAAAATAAGTATAGTTTCTATTGATTTGCATTTATAAATATTCGTTTTACAGTATTCTTTCACCAGAGAATTCACAGAAAATATTTATATTTTTGTTGTTGTTTTTAATAAAATCACATCTCTCCAAGTCTCATATCCCAGTAATTAATCCTAATGAGATATAGTTCCAATTGTTTACTTAGATTTTTGGACTTAGCAACTCTAAGGCTGTATTTTATTAGAACACTGGAAAAAAATTTTTCATGATCCATTTGATACCTACGGTTAGAAAGAGAAATTATCTCATTCCCTGTACATTTTTAGAAGAAGACTGTTTTGGATCGTGATGTGCAGGGGGGCAAAGTGATTATATTAAACATGTAAGAAAATAACATTAAGTTGTATTTTTCAGTAACATGACAGCAAGAAATACCTTCAAAGAACCTTTCCTGGAGTTTCTGGTTTTATCAGGGTATTTGGTCTCCCTGGTTCAGTGCCTTGTAAAAATAGTCCAGCTTTAATAAAGCACAGATGTTGACATATTCACTCACCTTCATCATTGCATGGATGCATTTCATACTGAATTTCACCTAAGGAATTTTAGACTTTACAGATAATAATCAAAAACACTTCTGGCTTCCCTTTGGGATCATTGCTGTTTTTTCAGATCAAAGATGCCCCATCAACATAATGATTTGGGATGGAAAGTTGTGATTTTTTTTTATGTACTAATGAAAAGATTAATGTGGCTTAAGTATGCTAAGTTTAGCACCTCTATTTCTTAATCTTGTTTAGCCCTTCTGCTATCAACCATATTTTTGCAATTCCTTTCCCCAGATCCTTCTTTGTCCTTTGCTATCAGCAAGGGTAGTCACCTATAATAAAGTTAGGATTCTGTTTCAATATAATTAAATGCATTTTCTTGCCGAATACATTCCAAACATTCCTTGGAAATACTTCCTTTTTCATGTATAGAAAGCCTGGTATGTTTAAATTTCAAACAGTACCATTAGTACACAATCCAGTACTTTATTTCTAATGATACGTCAGATCTGGAAATTCCTCAGCCAGTTCAAGACAAGCAAAGGGGCAAGTTTTCAAAGAAGCATGCTGGAGGTACACCCACAAAATCCTTATAATGGTTAACAGATTTTTATATTTCACTTTGAAGATTTATCCCTTTCATACTGAGCATGCTCTGTAAACTATAATAGATTGTTAGCAGTGATTAAGAATAAATCCCATTCCAAAAGCACACTGCCTTTAGAAGAAAGAATGGTTTAGAGTGGTTACTGTAATGGACAAGTCAATGAGGGGTAGCTGATAAGATAAAGTGAAATTATCCACTTCTGATTTGAGTGTTTTACTTTGTATGAATCCCTTGCGATCCTCAAATACTGAATTAGAGAGAATCTCTGTAAGACAATGGAACAAATAAATAAAGATGGTAATGTCTTTGGTGTGTGGGCATCAGAGTTAGACCAAAAGAATAAGCAGATACTGAGAGAGTAAAAAAAAAAAAAAAGAAGAAAAAAAAAAAGTCTGTGTGTGTGTGTTTGTGTGTGTGTGTGTGTGTGTGTGAAAGAAGGAATACTGGTGAAAGAGCATCAGAAATGGTTTGCCTGTGCAGGCAAACCACTGAAGGAGGCCACAGCCGCAGCACAAATGCTGTTGCTGCCATTTTCACTGTAGCATGAGTACTTTGCTTATTTTCAGTATTTGTTGCTGTCTTTGCAAAATTAGCAGATTCTACTGATTACTTCTAGGCTCTTCATGAGATGTTTTGTAGTGTAAGAAACCATACAGCTAGCAGTTTGTGGGAATTCTTAATATAGGAGCATGGAATATTTCTCTCACATCTATTTATCAAGGAGACTAAGAATGACCCCAAGAGTTCTATAACAAATACATGAACTTCCTTTTAAGAAGTAGTTATCTTTTTCTTCCTTTCATTGTTTTGCCGCTTATGAATTAGCAATGTTACGAACTAACAGTTTCTCAACTATCTGAGAGTGGGCTTCACAGAAGAGAATAAAATAGAATAAAATCATAGAATCACCAGGGTTGGAAAAGACCTCTAAGATCACCCAGTCCAACCGTCCACATATCACCAATATTTCCCACTAAACCATGTTCCTCAGTACAACACCTAAATATTTCTTGAACGCCTCCAGGGATGGTGACCCCACCACCTCCCTGGACAGACCATTCTAGCACCTGACCACTCTCTTGGAGAAGAAGTGTTTTACAACATTCAACCTCAGTCTCCACTGGTGCAACTAGAGGCCATTCCCTCTTGTCCTCCTGCTAGTAACACGGGAGAAGAGGCTGACTCCCACCTCACCATAACCTCCCTTCAGGTCACTGCAGAGAGCAATAAGGTCAATCCTGCATGTCTTCTTCTCCAGGCTAAACAACTCCAGTTCTCTTAGCTGCTCCTTGTAAGGCTTGTGCTTCAGCCATGTACTGCTCTGTTGCCCCCGTTTGGACACACTCCAAGGCCTCCATGTTTTTTTTTGTAGTGAGGGGACCAAAAGGACCAAAACTGAACACAGTACTTGAAGTGCAGCCTCATCTGTGCTGAGTAGAGAGGGATGATTACTCCCTTGTTCCTGCTGGCTGCACTATTTCTGATACAGGCCAGGATGCCATTGGCCTTTTTCACCACCTGGACACACTGCTGGTTCATGCTCAGTAAAGTGTCTACCATTACCCCCAGGTCCATTTCTTCCACACAGTCTTCCAGCCACTCTGCCCTAAGACTGTAGCATTGTCTGGGGTTGTTGTGGCCGAAGTGCAGAATCTGCCACTTGGTCTTGTTGAACTTCATCCCATTGGGCTCAGCCCATCAATTCAGCCTGTCCAAATCCCTCCATAGGACCTTCCTACCCCCTGGCAGATTTACACTTCCTCCCATCTTGGTGTCATCTGCAAACTTACTGCAGGTGCACTCAATGCCCTCATTCATGTCGTCATTGAGGATGGGATGCTGAACAGGACAGGCTCCAGTACCAAACCCTGGAGAACACCACTTGTGACCAGTCACCAGCTGGATGTGACTCCATTCACCACCACTCTCTGGGCTTTGCCCAGGGTTCTCTACCCAGCAAAGAGTGTACCTGTCCAAGCCATGGGCTGCCAGTTTCTCTAGGAGAATTCTGTGGTAGACAATGTTGAAGACTTTGCTGAAGTCTAGGTAGACTATGTCAACAGCCCTTCCCTCATCCACCAAGTGGGTCACATAATCATAGAAGATCAGGCTGGTCAAGCGGGACCTGCCTTTCATGAACCCATGCTGGCTAGGTCTGATCCCTCGTTGTCCTACACATACCGTGTGATCTCCCTCAAGATGACACGCTCTATAACCTTTCCTGGCACTGAGGTCAGGCTGACAGGCCTTTAGTTCCCTGGATCCTCCTTACAACCCTTCTTGTAGATGGGAGTCACATTGGCAAGCCTCCAGTCTCCTGGGACCTCACCAGTCACGAAGGAGCATTGACAGATGATGGAAAGCAGCTTGGCTTCCACCAGCTCCCTCAATGCTCCTGGGTGGGTCCCATCTGGCCCACGGACTTGTGGTAGTGCAGATAGAGTAGTAGATCTCTAAGAGTTTCCACCTGAATCATGGGGGGTTTATTCTGCTCCCCATACAAGACTTCCAGGTCAGGTTGTAGAGTACCCCAACTGGTCTGACTTTTAAAGACAGACGAAAGGAAGGCATCGAAACCTCAGCCTTTTCCCTATCCTCACTGGTCACATTCCCTTCCACATTCAGTAAAGGATGGAGATTCTCCTTAGCCCTCCTCTTTCTGTTAATATATTTATAAAAAACTTTTTGTTCTCTTTTACTCCAAAAGCCAAGTTGAGTTCAAGCTGAAACTTCACTGAATTCACTGAAATAAAAATAAGAGTGTATAATTAAGCAGAAGACTCAGAGGAAACAATCTTGTTGCTAGGCAGGAATCTGATCTACAGTTGTACATTCATTGCTATCAGATTTGCTTATGGCCTACATGGACAATCCCATAGCAGTTCTAATTAAGAAGATGTAGTCTAAGAACTGAACTGAACACCAAAAGGAAGGTATATTCATCTTATTACTGCTCATTGCTTGCCAAACAGTTTGATTTCTTTGTTTCCAGACCAAACCCCATCCTTCTGATGTCAAAGTTCAAATTCACATTGGTAAATCAGGGTAAACTATATCACACAGGTGCAATAAGTAGCCCAGAGTGCTGTATTGGAAGCAGAGGAAGTTGAACATTAAGAGATGAATGCATAAACTACGGATATACATTTATATAGGAATTATAGTTAATCATATGTGCTGCGGTGAAGGCATGAGGCATTGCTGCAAAGCAAAGTTTGTAGTCCAAAGTGAGTCTTTCCTCATTAAAGGGGTGTTGTTTTTTTCTTGGGAGGGAGAAGGCAGCTATTCAAAAATGCTCACTGACTCAGGACTGTTATAGCTTCAATTCCTGCTGCAACAAAGGTGAGCATTTTGAAGGAGGGCTGTTTGTTCAACCTGTAAAAAAAAGAGATTTTTTTGTTGTGATACACATGCTAAACAGCATTAGCAACAGTATCACCAGCAGGTCAAGAGAAGTTTTATGCATCTCTAGTACTTATGGTAACCCTCTGGTGTAGCATGTCCAGCTTTGGGTACACCAGTAGCATAAACAGCAACAAAATGGAGAAAGCAGAGGGCTCCTAGGATGGCTAAGGAGCAGAAGGTTATGATTGTTCAAGGGCAAGCTCAGGGACTGGCATTTGTTTAACCTGGAGAAAAGAAGGCAGATGTGTGAGCTAATAATCTTTTACAGCCTAATACGGGAGGTCTTGATTATCTGGAGCCAAATTCTTTTAGGAGGAGCGAAGTGAAAGGACAAGAGGTACCAGTCATGAGTTATCCCAGAGGAAATTCTAATCAGATCTAAAGAAAAAGATTACTTGCCAGAAGAGTGGCTCAGCACAGATTTGTGGAGAGGCTGTGAACTCTCCATCCTTGGGTATTTTCAAAACTTGCCTAGATGACATCCAGAGCAACCTCATGTAAATAGTAAGTTAGCCTGTTTGGAGTAGATTCTTGGATGAAGTGACCTCCAGAGATCTCTTCCAAACTAAATTTTTCTGTTATTCTGCAAAGAATGGGGAAGGAGAACTGATTGCCAACACTAGAATTAGAACTTGCTGGTGTGCAGTCTGTGCACAGATGCCAAAGAATGAAAACTGTGATGAATCTGAAGGATACATTTTATTCTGGCAAGATCTTCCATGAAGTTTAGATGGCACATCTCATAGCACCGAATTTGGGAAACAGTCTGCTTTAATTTTAATTGAAATGCATTAATGGTGCAAGATTTTGTATGAATTTGCTTTGCTTCAGGAAGGTAATTCTTCACTTTCATAATACTGTAATACTCTAGAGGCCATATGGGGTTCTCTGTATGCAACAAGGCAAGTAGAATGTGGTTTTAAATGCAAGACTCACCCATACCATTATGAAGAGTGCTTTGTCAATGCAACATTCTTAAAATAAGAAGAGAGAGATTCTCATTCTCCTATCTTGATTTCTCCCTTGTGCTTCCTTTGTTGTTTTTGTTGTTGTTTCTGGCTGAGTATATATATACATATGCAAATAGTTTGAAGCATAAGTCCTTTATTTGGTTTATACATATATATATATAAATTATTATATATTATTATAAATAAATAAATAAATATAAATGAATGAATGAATGAATGAATGAATAAATAAATAAATATTTGCATTTCAAGGGACTGGCACAAATTCCTGTGATTCTTTGAGATCAATCTGTCAGTATAGTATTTTGTTTGTTTTACTTACTATTAGGCATTATTTTCTGCATCTCACTCAAGTCTTATGACTGCTGTGGCATAGCAGAACAAAAAAAAAAGCACTTAGAGGGTGTCTGTTAAGTTACACACAGTATTACACTGATTAAAGATTCTGAATGTGTTAAAGTCATAATAATAACAGCAAATAGTAATCTCTATTATCCAGTCAATTAAATTCAAGAAAATCTCTAAACAAACCAGAAAATATAATGGGATCTTAGAAAACAGATTTGAGAGAACCCTTGCAATGTCACCATACTCATCTCTCCAACTGTAGTAGGATCAAACTGCTTTTAAAAACCTGCAGGGGTGGATACTCCCCAGTTCTTCTGGCAAGCAGTTCAATCACCTGGCTATCCTCCCATGAGAAAGCTTTTCCCAAAGGTATGATCTTTCTTGCTGCAGTTTAAGCCTGCTACATCTTAAGTATCTTTGGAAATAAAGAACAGGCCAAACTCACCTGCCATAATGCAGTCTTTCACATAGATGAAGACTTCTAGCATGCTGTGTTCCTTTTTGCCACCGCCTTCCTGCAGTTCTTGTTCCTTCATATGCCACATATTTAAACTAGTTCATTTTGTTGTTTTCCTGTAGACGCTGCAATTTGTCTGCAACTTTCTTAAGTGTACTGTCAAGCTAGAGAGTGGATCCTATTTGGGATCCTTCCAACGCTTAGCAGAGCAGAAGGATTACCTCCTGTGCCCTGAATCAGAATCTCATGTTCAGATTTTTTGCTATTCATTGGGAATGATTTCTTAAATTCTTATTTTGACAACTGAACCAAACAAAACCCACATCCATTTGTTTTCTCCTAAAGAAAAAGCACATTTCTAATGAACTGCCAAAACTTCACATAGAAGAGAGTTTAACTGCCATACTCAGCAAAGTCTTCGGAAATTTTAGCATCATGTATGATGTACTTGAAATTTGGCCCTGAGTAGACATTAGTTCTTGATATAATTAATGAGTTCTGCTGTCTGTAATTAATTGCAGCACATGGCAGTTTGCAGGTCCATGGCTAACCTTTTGCCTGATTACTCAAGAAAAAATTGAAGTAGAATGTGATTATGTAGCTCACAATAGCATGCAAGTCTTGGAAGTAATGCCTTCCTTCTAGGAAAATTAGAATAGATCTGTTTGAGAGTCAGTCTTTTCTGCTATGCAAGGAAAATCCTAGCCTGGAACATATAGGCTCTCCCTTGCAAAGAAGCTTAAATTTCCCTAACTGAGTAGTCCTTTACTTTGATCGCGTTCCATGTGTACGAGACAATCCAACCAATCTGTTCCTTGCGACTTAAACCTTGAGTGTTATAAATAAATGCAGTGCAACTGCTGGCTAAGGGACAAATCGCAACATTAAGACGATTAAGAGAAAGCAGAGCGTCAGTCCAACTACAATAAAGCTAATATCATTCAGTCCACTGTAATTTAAAACAGCTGTCAGCTAGTCCTGGCTTGTGATACAACAGGCCAAATTCTTGGACACTGAGTTATTCTTAGAAATATGCATACAGGCATTGGCAAGTCATGCTGCAAATTGCCTGTTGCCAGCACCCTGTCAGTTCTATGTGCCAACAGATATAAAAGCTATTGTTCTAGTTCATGAAAAATAACTTCAAGTTTTTAATTTCAAATTACTCAAAGGCTGAGGGGAAATGGGAGCCAATGCATTTTAAACTGAATCTCACGCAGATGACAAATAATTTGACAAACGTTATTCAATTCACTCAAACACTAATGGAGGTCCTGTTCATTCATTGTAATGAGCAGTGCGTGACCCAGACTGGTCACCTCAAATAAGGGATGGGAAGAAAGGGAGAAGGACTGCGTGCCTCAGAATAAAGAATAACATTGCTGCAAAATAAGTAGGCATCATACCTTCCATAATAGTTAGAATACATATTATTTTAAGTCTGATGTGTTGAAATGTACACTCTCACCTACTTCATCTACCCTTTCTTCCAAAGATCCATGCAGCTACCGACATTTCCTGTGTAATATCACTTAGGAAAGTGAAAACATAAGTGAAATTTTCAATAAAAATATTGTTTGATATGAAACGGAGTTATTTCTACGTACATCATGCTTTCAGCTTCAAGACTGGCATCACTGTCCTAGCTAAGATTTGTATTAGGGGTTGAACACATTTTTTCCTTTCTCTTGTTCATGGAAATGCCTGATTCACAGCATCCTTGTTCTTGTCCTTCCCTACGGCTCCTTAAGTGGATGACCATACTTTCACAGTTCTGCGAGCAGTATTCCTGATTTGGGAAATAAGGATGATAGGAATCATCGTAGTATTCACAGAACGCATTGATGAAGTAATGTTCTACACAGGAACATTGCAATTTTTATTATGTTTTTCATATAAAGTGGAATAGAAGACCAGTGGCTGTTAAAAAAATAAAAACTGCTATTGCACTCTGTGAGACATTCAGATTCTTTCTTAAGTTATGCACGTTCTAAAACTGCTCAACCTTCAATAGGTGGAGGAACATAACTGCATTTCTAGGTGTGAGATAGATAGAATGAAGCTCAGTTCTGACAAGGACGTAACACATCACATTTCTATGTGCACTTATGGGCTCCTGAGAAAATCTGGGGTTACAAACAGTGGGTCTGTTGAAATTTAGGCACCTCCATGGGTGACTGATCTGTGGTTTTGGGGTTGCAGTCCTCCTTTGTCCTTAGGTCTAAATTCCACTGGGTTGTAATAGCATTCTAACGCCAAAGTAAATAAGAAGTGGGTTACAAACAGTCCTCATTGTATCAGAAAGACTTTTTTTCACACTGGTTTCTAATTATTTTATGGTCTGATGGCTTTGGTGGTTTCTTTTCTCAGGACTGATGAAAAACTTATCTGTTGCTGTAATCTGTTTCTATCACTGTTCTAGTTTGAGGATTAGGCTTGAACGAAAATCCCTCATTTGCTGAATATTTGTCTGGTCTCTCTTCTGGTGCAGATGTTTCAAACAGCAGCCATTATAAGTACCTGCAAAAGTCGTATGCAGGTTTATAAGCTGTCAAACTTAGAAAAAGAATAATTTTGTTTCTAACTCAAAAGACAGTCACAAATCAATCACAAGCTCGTTTATGGGGTGCCGTTGATGGCTTTCAGACTAATTGGAGTCTAATGTATCAAATGCGAAAAAAGATTATTTTCAAATGCAAAGAATTATTAAAGCTAAATTCTGGACACAGAGCTCATGGCTGAATGAGATCTCTTTGGGGGTGGAAAAAATGATAGAAATAGTTGAACTGTTTCTGTTTTGTAATGGTACTTACAATTAGTAAGTGGCCATTTGCACTGCTGCACGAGGGAGTCTTACTGCTTCACAAGTGTGTGAAGCAAGGCTCACAGCATGAGGTATTGCTCCCATGTGGCAGATGGAAGAAGCTGGGTGTAGAGAGGTGAAGTGCTCCCACAGGAAGCCTTTGGCAGAACCAAATGAAAAGAGTCCTGATTCATGGTCTGTGCAATGGTTGCTTGATTACATTTTCCTTTTCTTCTTGCCTTGTTTGCTGGTGAATCATGATTGTGGGTGACCCCAATTTTATTCTGCAGATGGTAACATTTAAATCTCATGAAAGTTTTCATTTAATGAACTTTTTTCTATCTTTTTTCTTTTTTTCTTTCTTTTTTTTTCTTCCCCCGACCCCCCCAAGAGATATTCCTGCAAAATAAGACACTTCCCTGCATAATATCATGAATCCAGTCTACTGCTTTTATATTTTATATAATATAAATATTAGTAAAATTAATATAATATTAAATATATAAATAATATATAAAATTAATAAAATATAATATATTTTAATACTTTTAATATTCTGCACTTGGCTAAAAGAATAAGACATTTCGAGAAATTTTACCATTATTTTCCCCCATTTTTTGGTCATGTTTCTTCTTCCTGCTTTTCCTTTCTCTCTCTCTCCATCTTCCATAAAGAAACCACAACCATGGTTATGTTGTGCTTTGCCCAGGTAATATTTTAACAGTGAATTTCCCAATTCCTCTCAAAGTCATTATTAACTAATTAATAATTGTCTTTAAGGATTTGTCTTCTTTTTCTTTGCTATCACAAAGTGACAGTGTGCTGAACTATGTGTTAACTTCTACTATGGTGGATTCAGCACTATTATACTGATGGCAATTACTCTGATTTATGACTATTAGGAGAGAATAGAATTTTCCTTAATAATTTGCTTATAAGCTGTGAGTACCGCAGTAGTATCAGGCTTGATTTAGGCTGTATGTAAAACATGAAGCACCGCTCACTTCCCAGTTGGAGAGTCATGAGCATAATCTCACACTGTAGATGCTTTCTATGTACTCTGAACACCACAGGCCACTTCATGTTCCTGCTATTGAAATCCTTTTGTTTTCTTTGATAGAAAAGGAGTCTGTCTACATAGTTTCTAAAATCTATGAACTCATTGCAAAGAGAAAACAAATGGATGGTATAGAACATTTCTTAATAGCTTAGCTGAAAAGAGTTTTTCCTCAAAAGCTTTTTTTCTAAGGGAAAACTGTAAGCCTGATTGCGATACAAGCACAGCATGGAGCAAGTAATGAAGGTGGTTAATACAGGCACCATTTAAACAAGGTGCTATTTTGTCCTTACAGGCCTTCTGGGGACCGGATAAGCATAAACTCTGGTTTGCTGGCTTCCTGAAAAGCAAAATGGGCAGCTTTAACAGCTGAACAAGACCTGTGTGGGTAAGGAAGGTGACAAAGGAGGTGGGCAGCTTTGAAATTACCAGTAAGCAGGTAACCTTTAAAAAAGTAACCATTGTTTATCTGCCTTTGTGAGGCCCCATCTGGAGTACTGCGTCCAAACCTGGGGTCCCCAACACAAGTAAGTCATTGAACTGTTGGAACAGGTCCAGAGGAGAGCCATGAAAATGATCAAAGGACTGGAGCACATCTCCTATAAATACAGGCTGAGGGAGATGGGTTTGTTCAGCCTGGAGATTAGAAGGCTCTGGGGAGACCTCACTGTACCTTCCAGTAATTAAACGAAGCTTATAAACAGGAGGGAGATGATTGATATAATTTTACATGATCTGATAGTATGGGGCAAAGGGGAGCAGTTTTAAACTAAAAGAGGGGATATTTAGGTTAGACATCAGGAAGAAATTGTTAACTCAGAGGACGGTGAGGCACTGGCACAGCTGCCCAGAGATGCTATGGGTGCCCCATCCCTGGAGGCACTCAAGGCCAGGTTGGATGGGGCCCTGGGCAGCTGAGCTGGGGGGTGGCAGCCCTGCCCATGGCAGGGGGTTGGAACTGGATGGGCTTTAAGGTCCCTTCCAACCCAAGCCATTTTATGATTCTACGATTGATCTCCTTATTTTCATTTATGAGTTTACAACCTGATGAACAGAACAGTGGACATCTGCCCTTACTGTGTCAAAATGCTCCTTCTGAATGTAGATGATGAAAAATACTGCGGGGAAAGAGGTTTTGTGAGGAGGCCTGTGGGCTACTGACACAGTCTGTGGAGCAGCATTTCTGTGCATGCATCCCACGGGCAAGAGAAAGAGAATGGGAATCACCCCTCCTCCATGCCCGTGGAGAAGAGCATTTTAATTGCAACAGGCATGACTCAGATTAGACACCAGAAAAAATTCTTTAAAGGCCAAGAGACCATGACATGAGAGTAGGTCACCCAGGGATGTTGTGGAATTGTGTCTGGAGGATTTTTGAGCAGTTAGACAAGCAGCTGCCAGAAGTGATGGTAAACACAGCGGATCCTGCCCTGGGGCAGAGGGATGGGCTAACTGACCTCTCAAGGTCTTTTCCAGCCCACGTGGCTGTGATTGAGGGAAAGGTCCAATTACTTATGATGGAAGCAATGGAGTGAGTTGACAGCAGAGGAAATTCATGATGAATAGCACCTTATCTAGTTCTCTTATTGTTTTCTCTGCTTGCAGACTTTTCAGTATAGTGTGATAATACATTTTATTGCAGTGCTTTTCTGTATTTCTCTTTACACAATTAAAGAGAAGAACTTACCTTTTTTAACTTTTAAACTTTTTTTTTGGTAATTTTTAAAAACGTTTCGCTTTCTACACTAAACATTTTCTCTTGCAGCTGGTTAATTTTGAAACTCTGTTCTTAAAGTCTGTTACTGGGGGCCTGCAAAGATCTGTGTATCTATAGCAGCTGATGAGCATCACTGAAAACTTTAATAGCTTTTCAAATCCAAATAATAACTAGCACAATTGATTTAAAAGCATTTGGTTTATTTCTCTGATGTTGTTAGTAAACTAGAAAAAGGCATCCAAAAACAGGCTTTGCTCTACAATGCTTCTTAAAACATCTCTGAAATGCAGTGTGCTTGAGAAAGAGAAATCTCTTTCTTAAAAGAAATATTCTTCCAGTGTTTGCAAGATGTCATAAACTGTTTTATGCAGAGAGAAAAATGGAACATCTGTGCCATTCATATTTATTTTCCCAACATAGCCTACCAGAAAATAAAAGAGAAGGGGGAGGGTTTATTTTGCAATTTCTCCGCAGCTGTTTGTGTGAATGTCCAAGGCTGCCAAAAAAGAAACTAAAAGAAACAATCAAATAACTTCCAAGATTTAAACAAAATGGAGAAAAATAATTTAGAAAGGAGAAGCCAGCATTTATTTTCTAACTTTTCATGTCATTTATCAGAGCGGCTACACATGCCAGTTTAACTGTCTATAGTGCTTTCTGATGCCGAGTGGAAAGCAATTCTGAGGAAGGTATCCGAAGAGTAGGTTAGATGACCTCAGACACACAGATTCGTTTCTAATGTTCCCACATAAAAGACTATTGTAGGCTTAGTCCTCCACATGCTCCCCTCCCCTTGCCCTCACACCTGTGATAACTCTATTATAAGGTTGCAGCCCCCCTTGAAGATTGCTCATCTCTTTTGATGTTAACTGAAAAGAATCACTGAATTATTCAGCAATGAGATCATCATGGCAGATCTCATATTGCGCTTGGCAATTTATTGTGTGCTGTCCCTGGGAAAGTCCTGCTTGCACAATGGCCTAATTCCATTCTGATGGCTCTTACATCCACTTTCCTGCTGTCTTGCTAAGGCTCCAAAGAAGCAAAGCTCCTGCTATTGGCTCTATAGCAAGTGTGACCTCCAGTCTCTCAGTCTGGAGCTGGAGGAAGATGCTCTGACTTCTCACTGGCCCATGGGTAGATGAACAGATGGCTGGTGTGAATTCCAATCCCAAGCCTCTGCTAGCTGGAAGGAAAGCATTTCTCAGCACCAGCTCTGTATGGTTGATAGACAGTGCCCTCACATACAGTGGGACCATAGATACACATTTGAATGCTTTCTGGAGACAAAGAACAGATGTTGGAGCTGTGTGACAAACTGTACTTCAAGAAGCACCTCAAACACATCTGTAACATTGCGTCTATTTTCTCTCAAGGTGAGGGTACAGCAGCATTTGTGTGGCATAGAGAGGGGCTATTAGCTCTGTGCCTAACCTTATAGAACTATCTAAACACACTTGTCAATGCTACATAAGATGAATTTTTGCATCCAATAGCATGATGACTTTCTTGAAGTCTAAAATGGGTATATTTTGGAGAATGAATCACAATGTACTCATAATAATAAAAAAAAAAAAAGAAAGAAATGAAGATGTTTTGAGAAAGAAAAGAGTGCTTCCTCAAAGGCAAGCCAAGAAGGACAGTGTAAATAGTCTGTTAAAAATACACAGCCAAGTTGGTAAGAAGTAGCAGCAGAAGAATCTCACTTAGCCCAAGTTTGTGGAAGTTTTCAGGAGCAGAGAATGAGACACATGAGAATGTGAGCGAGAAACTAGTTCTGCTGTGACTGAGGAAAAGAGCTGAGGTGACATCAGTGACTTAAAAAAAATAATGGGCAGGAGGGGAGAAAGTGAGGTAACAGGAGTTATTTTAAATTACTCAGAAATTGCAGGAATTAGTGGAAATGTGGAGACCAGATGCAGCTGCACTGCAAAGGAAAGCTCATAAAAATGACTTCTTGGTGTGTTAAGGCACCGTTCAGTACTCCTGCTGGCAAGGAGATCATGGATTCGGGTCTCTTCCCCAGGTAGGTCTTTGCCAGAACTGGCCTGGTTGGCTGTATTTTATTAGAAAATGCTACATTTCTAAGGTTGACATCCTGAGGGTGAGACTTGATAAACTGGGCTTCTTACAGCCCTTCTCCAGGGCCACAAGGGAAGCTTAAAGCTGAATGCAAAATTAAGATTTAGGATTGCACTGTGTTGGTTCCAGTGAAGATTTTCTGTTAAAAACAAGATTTTAAGGTGTATTGGTAGTTCAGGGATAGGCGGTGGGATGCACAAGTTAGCAGGCAGTGTTCATAAACATCATGTATCACTGCTGCCTGTAGGGACTGCTCTTGGCTTGAAGCTACCCAGAAGGAGGCAGCATCGTCTGTGGGCTGGCCAAGTGTCCGAAGTCTGGGGCAAAGAAGGGAGATGAGCAGTAATGGTTTTCTGTCCCCACATCATGCTGATCTGGGCAAGAAATGGAGCACACCCAAAGTGGTGGCATTTGCACCACCAGGTGCTGTAAGCCAAGAGCTAAAGAAGGTGGCAGGCTCCAAGCTTCTGCTTGTCTCTCAGTCAGTTCTTTTGAGGCAGCAATGCTGAGGACTTAGGGCAAAGTCTCAGCTTCAGCTGTCCCAGTCCCTTTGCTCTATTGTTCTTAGGCAGTCTTCAACTCAGTTATGAGCCATGACAGCTGATGTCCTTACAGGGCCACTGGTTCTTTGACTTTTTGCATGTTTCCAAGGTCCCATCCTTTTAGATGGCGTGCAATGTGTTTGTGGCTATGTGGGCTCATGAAGAAGACCACTGGCTCCAAACATGCTCTGGGTGGGAGGAGGGGAGGGTGTACCTGCCCCTGGGTGTTCCACAGCTGGGGCCCAAATAAACCCATCCCTAAGCATGGCCTTTGCCTGGCTGCCCAACAGTCTACGCCAGAGGACATGGAAGACAACCATTCAGGGAATACAGACTCAGTACAGCAGCTGCCTGCACTAGCAGCCTGCTGCTCTGGTGGTGTGGCAGGGGCTGATGTAAAGAGGTGCAATCACTGTAGGATACATTCTTTCCCAGCCAGATGCAATTTGCCTGGGCTGCACTGAAGCTTGAGATCAGGCCAGAGCCCACAGGTATGAGTTTAGACTCTCTTCATGGGGCTGCAGTCAAATTGTAGAGATAGCATCTGTATTTCTCATGCTGTGACAAAATTTGGCTTCATTTCCCTGCTATAAGAAGACTGAGAGGAATACCAAGCTGGCTGTGATGTAAATGCAGCTGAACCCACAATATATGTTGACTGAAGTTCTGTGACTAATAGTGCAGAAAGCATCTGATAGGAGTGGAAAACACCAGCAATGCAAAGAACAAACAGTCTTGATCACAGAGGGTCTTGGGGCTGCAAGTGCTAGGGCAAACCACACCGATGCACCAAAAGCATCATTAGAAATTTATTCACAGAAAAGGGTGTTCTGCACCTGTGTTATCTGAACCCAAACCCTGCTGGGGCTGGTCAGCAGTCCTCAGGCCACCTGCATGGGCTGGTGGGGCTGGTTGACCGAGCAAGCTGGGCCGCCTGCTGCTAGGCCTTCAAAGTCCGCCTCATTTCTCCAAGGGCATCTTGAACGTAAATCTAGAGAGAGGCTTAATGCCGTCATCTAGATGGCAACCTGTTTAGCTTTCAGAAATGATTGCCATGAGGAAAGGGCGGATTAGGCCCTGCCAGCCAGCCCTCCAAGTGGCTCTGACACAAAAATGTTGTTATCGGTGCTTTTAACCAGGCTAATTGATCACTTGTTAACAGTGGCCCTGACCAGCAAGGTCTGGGAGGGGCAAACTTGTTAAAATGATGGCTGCTGATTGATTTTTTAAATTTGGGGTAGATAACGCCAATTTGCCCATGACACAGAGCTTAACATTGCATTGTTTTGAGAAGTGCTGCGGGATTATTGGTGACCTCCAGGGGTCGGAGCCAGTGGTTTTTCCATGTCATCTGGCAGGGAGAGACCTCATTAACAGAGACCAAGCAGCTTCTGCAAGGATGGTAAATTAATGACGATACAGAGGAAGGAGTGCTATCTGCAGAATGCATGCTGTCATTTCCTTTGGTCTGTAGCATTTCCTTTGCAATCTCTTTCACGACGTTCTTTAGCTTGCAGTAGAAGTGGCCTACCATGGGCTGTGTCCCACATGCATGCAAAACAGGTAATGGGATGTGCAAAGGAGTTTTCTAAGGTCAGGTGTGCACTTTTGTGCTTTCCATGAAATTTAAGGAGGACTGATGGATTGTGATAGGTTGTTGTATTTTCTTTTGCTCCTCTCCCCTTGCCACTTCTAATCATCTGAGTTGTCAAGTCTGGGATCCCTCAGTCTGACAAAAGAAGTGATGCTGGGAATGGAGAGGCTGAACAACTTGCTTACATGCAGCACTTCGGGTGTAATCAAAGATTGGTTTAGCTGTATCTTTTACGTGAGATAATTTGACCCAAAGCAGTGGTCATTTAAGCTGAAAGCAGTAGTGAGAGAACAAATAAAAAATAAGAGTTGTAAACAAACCTAAGTTCCTCCTCTTGACTCCTGTGTCATCTCACCATCCTCCAGGTAGCATGGGCTGTTTACATTAGTCTTACAGAAATGAAGGCAGGAGCTTGCAGCTCCCTACCATTGCATCCCCAGTGTTTGTGTTTGGCCAAGTCTTTAACCTCTGCTCCTCCTGACACAGAGCATGCTTAACAGCACTAGCAGCTGGCTGACACCATTGTGCATGTGTCAAAAAGTGTATGAAAAAAACACTGAAAGTTCGGTGGGATTATTCTTGGGTCACAGAGATGAGGAAGGTAGAGGCAAGATGAAGAACAGATCTTGAGCAGGAGATGGGGACAGGATGTGAGCTGCAGAAGAAACAGAATAAAGAAGAAACCAGGCTTGGGTGGACCAGAAACTGGTCTGGGGGCCTTGTTCTCTGCTGCAAGCTTATCCGCTAAACAGCTTATGAAACTCTCTCCTCCTTAGTGGCAAAGGACGGTGTAATCTTGCCTGTCTACTTCCCTTTCAAAGACTTACCAAGAGGTCAGAGTGATTCCACCTCAGAGTGTAACAGGGCTGAGAGGTTATCTGGACCACCCCTTTAGTGCCATGGCTGGAACTCACTGGTATGTCTGCTTTTTCAGATAGTTGTTTTAAAAGCCCAGTTAAATTCACACCAAAAATACATCAGAAGAATGCCATGATTGTCAAGCCGTGCTCTCACAAATTAGGAAATAACAACACTACCAAAATGCAGCTTGCATGCAGTCTGTGGGGAGGCGTTCTGGTCCCTGTCTTCACCTATAGTCTCATAGATGCATAGACATGCCTTTCTGTATTGTTAAAAATATCCTTGCTTGTGAAAATATCAAAGCCACGGCCTGGAAAACAAAACCCCTCCCAAAATGTAACTGCTTTAAATCTAATTCCATTTGTGTGGTGCTGAAAGGCGCACAAACAATATTAATCCACAGAATAAATAAATGCACTCTTATGTGCCAGGCTGATCACATGTATCGTGTCTCACACTGGTACACAAACAGTTCTGCTTGGAAACACAGGCTCCCTTCTCCATTTGGGGATTCCACACCAGAGCTCTGCAAGATTGAGTCCTTGTAATGTTCCTTCTGGACAAGGACAGGCAAGAACAGCTGCTAATTCACCTGGACAGTTTTGTTAAGGGTATATATTTATGTCTTTCCTCTTAAAAAGAAAAAAAGTTTCCGCAATCTGTGGAAAAATTATCTGTGAGACTTCTACACACAATGTGGAATATAACAGTGAACTGGGAACCAGATTATATTCACATACCATGTCCCTCTTGAATCTATTCTGTGTGCCTGATCCCAGTAAAAACTGTACGCTGCTGTCAGATAAAATAACAGTTCCTTTTCCCTCCTCCTCTGAAAGGTTGAATCCAGATTGCTAAAATGTGGAGATAATAGTGCAGGGGGGGAGTGCTGTCACCCTTCTGAGATCTTGAAATGGCCTGCCATGAGTGAAAGTGCCATTACCCCAGGTGAGGTGAGCCTTAGCCAGAGATCACCCACTCAAACATGTAGGCTGACTGACAGATGAGCAAATCTGTACTAAAGTGTCAAAAGCCTGGTGCATATGCATTTGTCAAACCTTTAAAAAGACAACCAATGCAAGAGTGCTTAATAATATAAACCTGGTGGTAAAGATAGATAAAAGATAAGGTGAAACCTTAAGTTGAAACCACAGGGTGTTTCAAGTTGTAATGACTGTCGTCTTGCTATTTAATTGGAAACGATGTTTTTAGTTCAGCAACTTAGACACAAATATGGGTCGAAAATAGAAATGTAGCCAATCGTAGAGAACAGGAGACACGTTCATTAATGCACCGTTAAGAAAATGCAGATGGTAACTGCAGTACTTGCTTTGGTGAATATATATATGTTCACTATACCCTATTAGGTGATTTCTGTGTCTGGCTGGGCTTCATGAAAAGTGTAGATATTTGAACTCCTTTTGAAAAGCTTCTAAATCAGAAAGTGCTGTATTGTACTTACCTAGAGTCAAGCCTAATGTGCTCTCCACAGGCCCATCATCACGTTTTCCTTGAGACAGGTTCTCCCTTCCAAAGTCATGTACATAATCTTTTGTTTAGCATGTCCAAACACTTGAGCCTCATGACACTTTTACATTTTTGGAAAGGCTATTTACAGCTCACCAAACAGAACAAATCTCTCTCTATCTGAAAGCTAATATTTACAGTCATTTACTTTCTGTAAGGAAACATCCTCAATCAGCCAAATGATGAATGAACAGCAAAACACCTTCTCTTTGTCTCATATGCACCTAAAGATGAACTGCATGTTTTCTCCTCCTGAGAGTTTCAGGTGATACGTTCATACATACAGGTGATTTCATTCATAACTGAATTATCCAGTTTTGACCTATTTTGTGACTTTTCGTGTTCCTTCCTTAAAGGCAAGGAAAGGGAGCATGTTAAGCACTTCCATCACCCTTTCATATGGGGCCTCATGCTCAACTATTCCAGCTCTGCTGCCTCCGGGCTGCTTCCATGGTAGGCCAGGTGGACAAGTGGCCCACAGAGTTTCATAAATTTTGAACATCAGAGTAGGTGAAAGGAGAAATAGGGAGTGAGAGTGGTAATGTTCAGTCACCTCTGGTGAAGTGACATGTGAAGGACATGAATGAGGGCTTTTTAAACACCTATCCACACAGCTTTTCAGCTCTGGAGAAGGTTACAAGTGCTATTGCTCAGGTGAAAAACAACTGTGCAACAGTACAGAATTTCCCGTACGTACTTAAGAGACCTCAGCAAATTCTTCCCAATTTTGGATGCTTTAGGCAGGCTTGCACTGCTCTTGTCCATCTGGGCATGGTTGTATGTTTCTCCAGCAAAACAGCTTCTACATAGCAGCCTCTCCTCTAACCCTACAACACCAGACAAGCCCAATAACAGAGAACAGGACTTGTGGCTACTTGTGCAATACAAAGCTGTAAAAATAAGCATCCTCCCCTACTCTGATGACAGTGCTTGAACTCAGTGACATTTGGATGGGGCAAATAACTCCATGGAGTCCATCTGACTTACTCCAGACTTCTACTGAGAGTCACCAAGATTGGCATCTCCTTCTTAGCCGATAATCTGTTGTGCTTTGCCTTACTTGTCAATTTAGTTATCTGTGAACACAACTGACAAGAGCACTCAAAGAGACTGTTTTGCAAACTGATAGTATATCTCAGAGGAAGCATTTGCAAAATGTCAGTATCCCAGTAGAGATCCTGGAATGAACAGTTCCAGTAAAACAAATATATTTCCCTTGACAGCAAGCAATGGATATATGACTGGTCTCGGTTTTTCTCATTCGCTTCCTGAAGTGTAAGGCCAGATACCAATTTGCATTCGGGGGTCTGTTCTTTTGGTGCTTGAGCCAGAGACATGGGAGTATTGCAAGGGCAAAGTGCTAGTTTGGAAAAGCCAGAAGAAAAGAGAATCCTTGCTCAGCATCTGTCCCACCAAAGATCTGTGTGTATTTGAAATGATCCCACCCAATGGCTCAAAATAAGTAAGTTGTAATTTGACTGTCTGGAGAAGGAGGAAAGGAAAAGTCTGCTTCTAATACATAGCAGACCGATTGCAGTCCTCTGCATTTCCTAGGTGAGACTGAAGGGGCCAGTCTATTGCTCATTCAAAGCTGATGAGAGCTAATGTTATCTCACTCACAGGGAAGAAACTGTCCTAAACCAAGTATCTTTATGCAAAAACACACACAAACAAAATAAACCAAGCCAAAAAAACAACACAACTGCCCACCTCATTTAGCTGTCAAAAGCTTTTACAGTCATCCTTGAGCATGAACCGCAAGAGCCTGTCCATGTCTATCCGTTAGTTAGTCACAGGAAACTGGGTGCATTTTAGAGATTCCATTGTCCTTTCATTCCCGTGTTTATTTGTCTTCCTCCACAGTGCCCTGAAAGTGATGGATAGTTTGTTGACTTCTGAACCTGAAGTTAACTTTTTGGGTTGCGTCTCAAGTTGGAGGAGAAGCATACAAAGGGGAACGGGAAAGATTTCAAAGATTTTGTGCAGCAAAGGATGGCAGCAGGCCATTAATTATGTGCAAAGGAATAATAACAGATGATAGGCTTTTTATATTATTTTTTTTCAAGGTGAGCTATTGAGTGAAGTGAATATCTGCCGCAGAATGACTGCAGCTCACGTAACCAACTAGGATTTTACTGTCTTTGTATGAAGATATTTAAAAAGATTAGCACAGCTTTGGTAGGATACATTGGTATGCTGGGATAACAAGGCCCTTTGGAAAGCTTTGGAAACTTCTTCCCCACCCCCCATCAAATTACCTCCAAGTTCTTATTTATTATTACTTAGAGAGCACATTAAGCGCACAGTGTGCATTGTAACAAAGTCATGGCCCCTGCCCTGAAGATTTTACAAGTCTGAGGTCTTGATCTAATACCCACTTAAATCTGTGGGAGTCTTTGCCCCGACTTCAGTGTGGGTTGGATCAGATCCTTATACAGCATTTCATGAGACTTAGCAACAGTTCTTGTTACACTCTAGCATGCTCAGTTCACTGCAAATTCATGGCTAAACCGTTCCTTGCAATAGTCCCACTAAATGCAGTGACAGCATTTGCTCCTTGGAGCACTTACTAACCTGGGCGACTGCAGACACAAGCAGTGGGCAAACAAGATGAAATGTTGGAGGTGGGCGTGTTGGTTGCTAGTGGATTTTTGCATTCATGATGGCACATTAGGCTAAAATTCCTTACCCTTCCTCTCAGCCTGATTGTGAGCTGAGCAGTGGGGAAATCTCAGAGGGCACAGTCCCCCCACCTTCAGCCCCAGCCACCTTCCAAAAGAAAGTGGCCTGTGCAGTCTTCACCCTAGCTTTACTTTTATTCACTGTGGTTTACTGGGGGGAATTTACAACCCTTTTTCTGTTATCACTGTACCAGCTCTGCAAGGACTGCGCTTGTCACGGACATTTGTGTGTGCTTGCTTGGAAAGACTGCTTTTGTACGGTTTAGCTTCAATACAAATGCTTTAGGCCTCAGTGCAGCAAAGTAATTAAGTATATGCTTGACTTTAAGTCCATGAATGATCTCTGAATCTGCCTCTTTGTGCTTAGAACAAAACCCGTTAAAAAAAGGAATAGCTTGAATGCCAGCAGCCCAGCTGTTCTCGAACAACCCTCCAATAACAAATCTGAGAGCATTTGCATTGGTAGAAACAAAAGTTGGATAAGGCGGCTGATTCACTGTCTGGCTTCTAGAGACATTTTATAAATAGCTGCGAGAAAAACACAGGAGGTTTTTTTATTATTATTACTAGTTGATAAAACATGTTGACAGAGTCCTTTTCAGGATTGTAACTTGGGGGCAGCATGTCTTTTTTGGACAGCAGACGCATGGCAAACAGTTTATTTGCTGAAGAAAGCCAGATGCTCTGTGTCCTTGGCAGGCGATTTGTAAGATTAAGGGAAATCAAGCTAGTGACTGGAGTGTGGTAAATAAGGAAAATAAATAAATAAAACAGTTGCACTGCCTGCAAGAAAGTCTCCTGTCCTTTTTGGCAGGACAGCTGGTTTTCAGCTACTTCACTCCGCAGTGTGCAGCTGATGAGGGGAGAGAAGGCCACCTGAGGGGATGAGTGTTTCTTGTTTGTCAGCCACAGCCTTCCTAGCCCGGTGCCTCTGTGTGAACAATTTCCAGTGCTTCTGTGGTGTCTTACATGGAAGATTTATGGGCATGGCATCGAGCAGCTGATAAGATGTGATCTGCACATGAAGGACTGGCAGTGTATGTGGCAGGCATCCCCCATCAAGCAGCAACCCAGCCTGACTTTGAAGCTGTTCTTCTGGCAAATGTCTGACAAATAATAACATGGAGATCAAGGGCCAGAAAACAGGAAATACAGATCAAGCCCTCCATGTGGGGCTTGATCCATAGCTGACGCAGATCAACATCATGCCATTGGAAGAAGAGAATTTGTATAGACTCAGACCAGCTGAACACCAGAGTTACCAATAAAGTAAAGTAATTCTGTGAATAAACAGAATACTAGCGGAGGAAAAAATAGAGAGGATAAAGTCTGTGTTGTTTATCCTTTATGCAGCTGGCCTTTTCTTAATTTTTCTTTAGCAGATGTTTGTGCCGTCACAGCTTTGAGATTAAGATATACTGCTTTCAAGATGGATCAGGGAGGGGGCAGGAGGGCTGCAAAATATTCCCTGCACCACTCGAGTTTATCAACCAATGAGCTAGCGAGCCTGTGTAATAGATTTTTGAATGTCTTCTGATCCTTATGAATTGCACACGCTCTCACCCTTGCCGTGCCTCTGGGTATAACACTACCTTTCCTTTGATCAGACTTCCTCCTCAAGGGAAATACTGACGCTACTTCAAATTTCATTAGAGTAATTCCTCTGTCACCCATGGCAAGACAAACGTGGAGAGAGAAATCTCCCACTTGTATTCTCTCCAGTAGAGGCTCCAGAGATTACAGTCTTCCAGCAGCACACTGCCATGACAGTATCTGTTCCATAGTGTCATTCTCTTACCTTCACTCTCATAAGAGTCTTGTGGGTGCAATGAAGGCATTGTGAAGTGAGAGGACTTGAGGTAAAAGGCAAACTGTCCTGTATCACGAGAGCTATGCTCTCATTCATACCAGGCTTATTTCCCTTCACATTAGCATGAAGGGACAGTGCAGAATTATGAATTACCTAAATGTCATTTCACCAGGGTAAACCAGAAATGGACTTGTGACTTACTAGAATAATATGAAGGACACCCTAGAGATTGTAAAAGTTCTTGATTTTAACAAAGACCCCCCACTCCTGCCTTGGCAACTAAATCCAGCTAGGACAAAAGGGAGAGGGAAAAATGTGAATAGTGCGTTATGTGGTGAGAAGCAGTGTCAGTTGGTGCTGCCTAAATCCTCCCAGAGGAGAGGAATTTGGGGAAAAAAAGGTTAGGGGAAGTTCCAATATGGGTTATACCTCTTTCTTAGGAAGATCATGGCCCCAGACAAGAGATTACATTCACAGTCCCTCTTTGTGTGTGGATGGACACCTCTCTATACCTTTCTGGTCTGGGAGTTGACATGTTTTCTAGTGACTGAGGACTACAGCCGTTGGTTAGAGCAAGGAATGCGGACTGGGAATGCTTGGGAGAGATGAGCTGCTGGCTTAGGACCTTGGAAATGTCTTGATTGTTTTGTTTCTTTTTTCGTTTTTTTCTTTTTTGAAAGGCCTATTTTTAATTACTGTAACATTCTATTAATATTCAAGAGAGATAATTTAGGACCATAATTCTATTTTGAGATTGTTTTTGTCTGAGTATTGGTTTGGACTGCAAACCAGCACTTTGGCAAACTCGCGCTTTCCTGCAGTATGGGAGAACAGTCCTTGGCTGGACCAAGTGAGACTGGAGTTAGCATTGACTGGACATGCTCTGACTGGGTGCTTGGTGGGATTTTGGTGAAGCTGTAACCATTTTGTGTGAGGCTCAAATGCCTTCAGTTACTGGAATCTAAGGCTAGGGATTACACAGTGTCACATAAAAGAATACAAATAGTCAGATGTTGGGATTTTGAAGAGTGTTTAATGTGACACTTTGAAAAATGTGTGTATTTCATAATTTCCCTTGAATTGCCTAAGCCTAATCTGGTGTGGGTCATGTTTTCTTTAAACTGCCTCCCCACAAAACCATCCTCCATAATAGTGTACCAGACTATTTATTCCTGGGATGGCTTGCATCACACATGAAAGAATTTAATAATAGCACTTGGATGGTGTACTGTTATTTGTGGAGGAAAAGGTTGTGTTTTGTGCCTACGCTGGCAGTGAGTGGCTGCAGCTTTTGGTAGCGGAGCGTTGGATCACTGTGCTGCTAACAGATAGGGGAGTGTGCCTGACAGCCAGCCCTGTTGCTGTCACCACTGCAGAGCTGGGGCATCGTGCTCCTCTTTTCAGGCTTTGTTGTTTATACTGCTCTGTAAATAAAACTGCTGCCTTTTCCCTCTGATAAATGGTGAGGAAACCACTGCAAGTGAACATGAAAGGGGGAGTTAAGTGGGAGTATCGTACTGTTGATATTTACTGGTATCCTCATGTATCCTGCTACGCAAGGGAGAAATTGGTGGCTGGTTTTTGTTTTTATTTCTCAAAAGCGGTCATTTTTAATCCCTAGTATTTCTTTCTTTCTATCCAGCTCTTGTATTGTGTGCCAAGTTTTGCTTTCAGATGTTCTGGAAATGCCCTTATGGCAGCAGGAAAATGCAGCACTGCCAGCCATGCCTTGCACCCAGCTGCACGCTCTTCTCCCCTTCCCACTCGGCTGCACGCTCCCTGGCTTTGCAAAGCAGAGCCTTCACTTCTGCTTCATCTCTGCATCCCATCCCTAACATTTTCTTATTTTGGTAAATAGCAAACACTGTGGTTTCACTTCCTTGTGGTGTGGGCCTTTGAGCAGAACATAAGCCTTTTTATTTGAGTATTCCATGCATGCAGATTTATAGCATAGTATTTCGTATACAAACAACCTTGTAGAAACAAACGATCTCTTTTCTCCTGGTTATGTATGTAATCAATTACTTTTTTTTCTTGTCGTTGTTTTTTGTTTTTTAGGGAAATGAGCAATCAAATCAAAGGGGATATTATGTAGATTCATCTTTAGAAAAAGTTCAGGTAGGAAGAAGAAAGCAAAACTTACTCTTAATCAAGAAAATAGTGCACTGTTCTAGAAATGCTGTTAATGTCTGTTTTGTGCTGTGGACAGGACAACAGATCTTTTGGGGAAAAAAAGAATAGCAGTGTGGACTGGGCATCTCTAAGCCCAGATTCAGTGTGGTAAATAGAGGAAGCAAAAGGCCTTCTGCTCCCTTCCCTATGCTTCTGTCAGTCATGTTAGCAAAACACTACCATTGGCAGTTAAGGGTTTGCCAAACACGTTCACTTCTTGGTTGCAATCACTTTTCTTTCCATTCTGGAATTGACTTGCATGATTCCAGTGGCTCTTCAGTCTTACTGGCAGCAACCTATATGTATTGTTGCTGGAGTAAGCATGGCAGGTAATGAATACTGACAGGAAGCAAGTTTTTCAAATCACTTTACTAAGTAGACATGAACTTCTAGAGAGGGGATTGATCCTCTCAGTTATCATCTGTGGGGATGGAAAAAAAAACAAAACATACTTGGTCTTCAACTTTTAACAGTTTCATGTAGTTGTGTGCGTGTGTGGTCTAGACTCCCGTGCAATTTAGTCATAGCCTAGCCCTGATTTTCCCATTGTTTTACATGTAAGTCATGCTCAGCGCTTTCCAGCCCTCTTGCCTTTCCCCAGCAATGTTTATAATTTACCACCTAAAAAGGATAAAAGTTTTAGAGTAAGTTTCAATCTCTCCCTCACTGCTAAGCATCCTGATGGAGTACAGTCTTGCCATCACCTTATAAATCAACTGTTCCAGAGGGAAAAAGGGACTGTGAAGATAATTACTCTGAAAAACTTGAAATGATCTATGCCTGAAACAGCTGGGAAGACTGCTAATGTGTAATAGAAAGCCTTACATAAAAGAAGTGGTGACGGGTTTTTTTTGTGTATATATATATATATATATATATATATACACACACACACATATAAATATACATATATATACTTATATATATGTATATATGTGTATATATATATATATGTATATGTCTCCTTCCCCCTCTTCTCAAATGCTTGCAGATGCTTGTCAATACGAAATGCCATCTTTGAGTTCTTGTGCATCCACACAGTCACTGACCACTGATAAGCCATCTAGGATGACTCAGAGCTTTAGGAACTTGAAACAGAGTAAATGTTCCCCTTCGGTTCCTGCTATTCCAGCTTTATGAGGTGACCCCCATCTGGCCCAAAGTCTGTACGAGAACTGTGAGGCGAGGGGACCAAATCTGCCTGCCTTGCTATTCCTATGTCCAGCACAGTCCTCTGCCCCACCACTTTGCTTTGAACTTCGATCCTACCTTCTTTTTATTTTCTCAGTGATTGAGTTAAGGTCCAGGATTTAAGCTAGTTGGTCTAAATTCAAGCCATATGAGACAGAAGTGATTTTCTTGGACAGGAAAAATAATCTTGGGGAGTTTATAGGACTTACAATTGCTCTGTATTTTCATGGAGTATGAACATAATTTGTCTCTCTACTTCTCAATCTCAATGTCTTATTGGATCTTATTGGATTAACTTGTTGTTCTTGGAATTTCCATTTACTGGCAGGGGCTCAGAGAGCCTTTTTTCACATTTGGTTAGCCTGGAGTTTGCAGCCTTTCTTCTACAATGTGAGATTGCTTACACACACGACCTCTGCTCACCATTTTCTCCTCACCATATTTGATTCAAATTCATATCTCTCTACCCGTATTTCAGTCCTCCTTGGATTGGGGCTGACCTAAGCAGAAACCCTGGATAAACCAGTCGTGGTTAGCCAGAAGATGGTATTAATGCTCCTGCTGCTTGCTGGGCAATGTTTTGGCAAGTGTGGAAGCTGCTGAAATGAAGAATGGTGTGGTATGCACACCTTTGAGTACTTTATGGAGAATTATGTACCCAGGAGAAGCCTCTGAAAAACCCTTCTGGTCTCTAAGTGTCATAGGTACATGCATCCGAGCAACTTGCTATAAAAAGCTGGACACTTACGTTGCCACACTTTGAGTGAAACAGCAGCCTGATGCAGCATGGTTGCAGTGCAGTCCTTTCCCCCACCTGCACAGCAGTGTCTGCAACTCTTCACACAGAAGTCAGACCCTTCTAAGACCCAGACATTCATATTCCTATCAAAATCTGAACAATGGTTTTTTTCCATCAACGGTTTTAGGCTTTCAGCCTCAGCTGCGAATGAAAAATTCATCAGGCAAAGGCTAAAGAAGTCACACCTGTCAGCCTGACACACTGTTTATCTCAAAGATTTCACTTCAGAAAGTATAAACAGTAGAATATTTATTTTCCTTCCTGCCATCTATGAGGCCATTCAGCAATTTGAGTGTGCTCATGCACAGCTTTCATGGGCCAACCTTAATTGCACAGCAATGTGCCATAAAAACAAAGATTAGGCATTATTATCTAGGAACCAATTTTACATTTTTCTCCTCTGACTTGAACTGTTTAAAATATAGGGCACTATCTCATTTTGGCTCTACATAAATATCTCAGTTGTCAAACTGCCCTTACTCAACCAGCCAACTTTTCTTGGTGGTTGAAAATCATAGTGTTTAATTGTGTCAACTGAGGTGAAAAATGTTATTGGTTCACCATCTGGCTGCACCGTGTATTTAAAAAAATTAACCAATACAGAATGTGGGATTTCAGGGCCTGAAAAAATATTTTAACCATTACAAATGAATATGATGCAAGGACGGAAGAAAGAAAATATAAAGCTTATGTGTTTTTTTTTATCCAGGTGCATTCTTGCTTTCTCCTTGACTCTTCCAACCAGTATGTAATTAACTGGGGTGTGACAGGAGACCAAGGCATCAGTAAGAAGCTTCTGACAGATTTCAGTAAGATTTTGATTAGTCTGTATCTGCAGTCTTGAAGATATTCAATAGCCATTGTAAACTATATGGGCAGAATTAACAAGTAAAAAGCAAGATGGACTAATGTGAAATGCAGTTTTTCTGGCCCCAGTATTTACTGCAATTATGATGACCTCCTCTATTTCACACCAAAGATGGAAGTAGCTCAGTAAGGAACTTCATAAACTGCTGTGTGCAGGAAGAGAAAGCAACCTACCAGGTATTAACTTTTAGCACTCACCGAATGCTCTTTGTACCGGACAAAAGTGTTGGCAAGCGGTGTAAGCCATCTGCTCCAAGCAATAGCTTCCAAGGAGGTGGTTTATGGTATTTGAAATCCCTTTTGTACAACTTTTCACCAATGAATAGTGCAACTGTGGCATTAGCTCTTAGCTAGGAATCTGCCAGAGAGGAAGCTTGAGGGTCTGGACAAGAAGGGAATGCTTTGACCTGCATCAGCTCTCACATTCGGAGATTGCCGTCTGTGCTGTGCACATATAATACTACAGTATTTTTAGGAGGAAAAATGTTAATGTGGATTTTTATTTCAGTAGCTGAGCTGCTTGAAATCCCTCTCTATAGCTCATCCTTTCTGCTATGTGGATGTAACCAGAGGTGCAAGCTACAGCAAATTTAAGATGGAAAGGGACAGTTAGTTCTATTAGCCTCTAATCCTGCATTGTGTGGGCTATTACACTCCACCCAATGACCCACACTCTGAACCAAAATATTTACCTTGAAGAAAAGCATTTGCATCTTCAGGCAGTAAGGATCTTTTATGCTGGAGGCAAATAGCAGGAAAGACTGAGATAAGTACAACTTGCATTATACTGGAAATGATAGGATGAAGTACACACTCTTCTTCACAGCTTCCTCTGATAACGTGGGAACACAGCTGAGTCCTTGGGAGGTTTTCAAATATGAACCAAGAGGGCAATTTTCTGGAGGCAAGTCCTTGCTGGAGAGCTGTGATACACAGTTCTTTGGCCAAGGAAGGTAATCTGAGAAGTAGGCATTGACTCCGCTTGGATTGAATCGCTTCAGCTAGTAGTGTTTATAGTTATACAGTTAAACAAGGCTTTAACCTTTAGGACACCTCACTGCACATTACTCTTCTCCAAGAATGGAATCTGATTTGCTGTAAGAAAAGGTTGCTCGGTAAGGATTTTACCAGAATCTATCATTGTTTTTTCCTCCACGGAGTCTCAAGCATTAGATGCGATTGAAAAGTCAGACAGTCTCTCCAGCAACCTTATAATACTTTCAGGACTGATGTGTAGTTAAGACTTTTGCTCCATCAAAATTATGTTTTCTCTAAAGCTGATCTTCTATAGTGGAGATTTTCTTAGTAATACCCCATATCAGGTTGGTCAGTCTCCCATGTGCTTCAGGAGTTGCCACCTTAACTTTTGTGAATGTGACCGTTCAGCAACAGGTTCTATGATATGTAGCTTGTAGCACAGTTGCTCAGAAGGTGTTTCTAAGCCTTACTTTTCTGCAGAAGATTTGGAGCAAGATTCTTCTGCAGAGCTGGGAAGAGAGTGAGACACAAGGTATGAGAAAATTGCTTATGTCAAGGTCACTTGGATGCATGGAGCTCATTTTGCCAAGATAAGTAGCCTCTGGTCTGCTCACAGGCACTTTTTTTAATAAGGGCCAGTGAGACAACACAATGTGAAGAGTGTGAACTGCCATGTGGTTGGCAGTCTCTTTTTCCTGACCTTTGTTTTTCCATAGGGTTGACTCAAACCCTCACCATTTTGCCCCAAAGCTTTAGGCACTGCCTTGATGTCAACCTGGTAGTGGTGGCCTTTTTGTGCACTTTGGGTCCCAGCGGGCACCACACAGCACTCTCATGCTCACAATTGCATTCCCCTGAGTGATCAAGGAACTTATGCATGGGATGGGGCTGTCACAGGGGGACTGGCCAGCAGTGAGGGCTAGCTGTGGGTTGAGCATACCAGGAGAAAGGCTAGTGATGTGCAGGGGCAGAGTTATTGTCCCAGCTTTCTTCTTTCATAAAGGAATGAGGCTTTACTCTACATTCCCCTGACATCTCACTGGTAATTTCTTCTTCATTTCCTGCCTTAAGTTGTCTAATACTGTTATGCCAGCCCAGTGGAACAGAAATCTTGTTTTCCAGTCCTAAGGCAAGGTTTGCTGTGAAATGAAAAGACACGGTCCAGCTTTAGTTTTAACATATTGTGCTAGTAACAATTCACTGAGCTCTGGCATTCTGCTTGGTCAAAGGGCATTTCCTCCCCTCCCTTCTTCCTCCTTCCCTCCCTCCCTACTAGCTTCTTATGAAAATAATAAAAATAGAGTGTTTTTTGACTGGGTGGAGAAATTGCATTCAGATCACATAATGTCTGAGGCCTGGCAAGACTTTGTGAATCTGTTCTGGTCTTTGCTAAGTGGATCAGGGTGCCCTCCAGTCTAGTAGCAAATATGTTAGGGAGGGAGAGGAAAGAAAAAAGAAAAAAGAAAAAAGAAGGCAAATAAAAGCTTGTAGTATTTTTAATTAAAGAAATGGGCCAGTCTGATTTGCATCCCTTGACCCTTCTCTTTGTTATTTATTTATTTATTTAGAATCTAAGAGATTCTGATCCTCATCACAGTGGAAAAATAAAGTCTTTGTGGTTGTAACCACATTACATAGTACTCACTAAAACTGGCACTTCTACAGGTCTTTTATAATGTGAAGAATGTGTCTGGGTGAGGATCTTTGTAGGGTCTTGTGAGCGTGCGCATATCAATCCGTTCCCCACTCAAAGGGAGATTAATATATCCGAGCACAGATGGACTCCCAAGCCAAAAGATAGGAGCCTTAAAGGCTCCAAATATGCATCTCTCTCAGCTGACGGACACTGACAACTTGCATCCTCCTAGTCTGTCACTGAGAGGTCTCAAACTGCTTGAATTAACTGGGTCTCTCCTAGGGCCTTATCCCCTGCATTAGTTTTGGAGGCAGTTGTGTGCTGCTGTGCTGGACCTGCTTTCTGTGAGGCTTATTTCTCAAAGCACGCAGCTCCTCCAGAAGCCTGATGGTGATGTCTAAGTTTGCTGCTTCTTCCCAGCTACAACATTTCCCTTGGGCTGCTATCAAAGACTACAGCAACGTGCGCCTTCCTGTTTTTTCTATTTGTGTGTGTACGTGTGTCGTTCTACTAAACATGAACAGGAATTTCCTTTCCTGAGTCTAGACATCAGCCACTCACTATTTCTGTAGCTTGCAAACAGCCTGTCTGCTGCCCTGGACCCTTTAATTTTTCCCATGAGAGCAGCAAATTCACACTGGGCTGATAGAGGAGGCCTTGTGTGATACTGCAGTGCATGGTCTGGTTTGTGCTCATGGTATTTTGGCTACACTAACACTATTTACAGAGCTCTCCTGGCACCTTGTTGTTTCTCTGCTTCCTGCTGCAGAGCCTGCCATTGATACCCTGGTGCTGACAGAGCACCTGTCCTGCTCAGAAAGGGAAACACGGGGACCCCATGCCTGCCTGCAGTCCACTGGCTAAGATGACTGCCCTGGCACCTCGCAGCATCCTGTTTTGCTTTTGTCTCAGTTCTTTGTCTCTGAGGTCACATGTGGCTTAGAGGGTCTGGAAAAAGGCTCCTCAGGATGCTTCCTGGTTTTGCAGGCTTGCAGAATGTGGGATGCTTCAGACAAGCAGATTTCAGTGGCCTTTCAGAGCAAATTAAGGCTGTCGGTACTTTCCTGAGATTTGCTGAGAGCAACAGATGGAGCCTGAGTACAAGCAGTAGTCACTTTTCCTAGGTTTTCTTAGTGGCTACTGTAATACGAATTTCCCAGGAACAGGGGTAAGACAGAAATCTAAGAGAAATGACTGCCAGGAGGCTCCAAGTGCTGGTAAAATTAGTCCTGGTGTACATCAAGGGTGAGCAGCCCATGACTGCGCAACAGATACTGTAAAGCAAAAGAGAAAAAGATC
The DNA here is from genome assembly GCA_030625065.1 of Alectoris magna. Taxonomy (NCBI): domain Eukaryota; kingdom Metazoa; phylum Chordata; class Aves; order Galliformes; family Phasianidae; genus Alectoris; species Alectoris magna. The sequence goes on from CM060560.1 coordinate 144,330,924, forward strand.
AGTGAGGTCACTGAGAGTAAATTCCCACAACACAAATGACTTATATACCTCCTTTTCAGCCTGTGACTGTCCATCTGCATAAGTGTCTGTCTGTCTGTCTGCCCGCCTGCCTGCAAGTCATTGTCTTCCCTCAGGAGCTTTTGAAGTGGTTGGCTAATTTCATCCAAATTAGTTGAGTGAGAAAGATCTCAGCATTGCTAAGATCTTGGGAGTTTCTGGAAAGTAGGCAAATGGCTTGGAGAAAGAGCCTCTGCCAGAGCCTCTGCTAGAAGGGTCTGCGGGATGGACTGAATCCCTGTGGCATTCTGTGGGATTACGACAGGTCCTCAGGCAGGACAGCAGAAAAACAGATTTAAGTGCTCCTGCTTTTCATGCTCGTCTATGCATTCATAGTAGCCTGCTACAAATTCAGATTATGCCGCACTGCAGGATGAAAGGAAAGTGAAAATCTAGCTGTGGATACAAACAGTTGTGCTGAACTGTTTAAGTCCTACAGTTTTCATACATTCATTTGTACACCTCCACACTGAAACACACCCATAGCAGTCACATGTAAACAGCTGTGGAAGTGTGGTGAGACAATTACTACAGCGTTCTCAAGATGTCTCTCTTTGGGCTGCCTTTTGCAGCCTCTCAAGGATATAAGTTACTGGAAGAAAAGAATTCATTACCTTAAGTTTTATGCTGTAAGAAGGAAAATCCAAAGTTTCCAGGTGATGTGGTATTTTCTGTGGAAATAAATAGCTAGAGGAATGCCTGGAGTGGTATAGCCAGCATCGTTGAAGAAGGCCAGAAGAGTTAGAGATTAGGCAGACAAGGAATAAACATTGCAAACTGCATACCAGGTGAGGAAGCAGCATGTCGTAGGAAGTGGTGACAAAGTGCTGTCAAGTGGTGAGTAAGCATGAGGTCTCATTAGGGCTGGAGGAATCCGGGCTGTGTCTGCCCGGGAGCAGACATATCCCATGCTGCTCAGGCCTGTTGCCTCCTTTGCTGGTCTCAGCCCTCAGGACAAATGCTGAGGACCTACAGAGATATCAGGGAGGAATTAACAGAGTCAATTTGTTGTTAAACCCACTCCTGACAGCTGGAGATGTGAGGAACTCCAGGTGATGGGTTTATCTGAGCAGAAGATTGAGAGGCCCCCTGGATCTCAGCATGAAGTCTCTGCATGTGCTAAAGGACGGGATACTGAAGGCTCTTGTTGTGTCTTGAGCACAGCAGGATGTAAGTCTTGGAAAATGATAAATCCAGAAAAATCTAAATTGGAAATGAAACTCAAATGTCTTAACTCTGAAGGCAACAAATGTCTGGAATGGCTAACTAAGGATGTGGTAAATTCTCTAGCATTCGGAGACAAAATCAAGATACCCTGAATCTCCCACAAGGTACAAGGCTTGATTCAGAGATCAGAGGGTGAAATTCTGTGGTGTGAGTTATGCAAGAAGACAAGCCAGATGATCAGTCTGGTCTGCTCTCTCCTTCAGAAATATGAATCAATGTTGTAGCAAGGATATAGGAGAATTACCAGGAGACAAGAAACAGAATAATTAAATAGCCACAGCATTTTCAAGGGTTCACATCAAAGGGTGGACTTTTTTTTTTTTTTTTTTTTTTAAAGCAGCAGTGCTGATTTGGAGGAATATCTTGGGGATGGAGGAGGTTGTGTTTGTTTCCCTACTTGGAAATGTGCCCACTGTCCAACTCTGACCCTAGAGATAAAGTTGGTCTTCAGGCTGGAACTTCATGAGCTTGTTCATGGGCAACATTTGTTGGAAAATTACTGGGGTTCCTAGGTGGGCTTATTCTAAATCATAACTTGCTTCAAGATGTATTTGTCAGTCTTCAGTAGTACAATAAAGCATGGTCCTGCATAGAACAGATTTATCCAAATGGGTTATTAACCAGGATTAGGGCCAAGCAGATGTCAGTATGACTGATTAGCTCAAAATAAACAAACCTGTGAGATAAGAAATATCTCTGGCTTTGCTTCTTCTTCTTCTGGTTGTGCATGCTCAATAGATGATGGGAAATGACATGTTAGGTAGGAGGTAAAATGACTCATGCCCTGCTGTAATGTGTAGAAGTCAAAGCAGAGGAATTCAGGAATTTTCAGTTCATGGGTAGAATATGAGCAATGGCCCAGATCCAGGAAACTCTGCAGTGAAGATGGATCCCCTCAAGGTGTGGAGCCTCTCTGTCTTAGAATTGTGCAGGTGTACAGATTTATTTTGGCAGCTGAAACTCTCTAAGCACTGACATTGCTATCATTTTTGTTATGCCACACACATTAAAGTTCTGATAGCCAATAATAATAGAGAAAAGAAACTGTTGCTCTTCCATGTGAATATTAGTTGGTCTGGCCAAATGAGGAATACAAACAATTTTAAAGCATTTTCAGTGACAGAAGAGGTTTATATTACTTTGTTTAGTCCATGTCATCAGCATGCAAAATGTTAAGAAAGTACAGACCAAACCAATTGCAAGACATTATGGAATTGTACTAAACTAAAATCCATCCACGTACACTGAAAACTGTTAGTCCAGTCCATTCGCTACACAGCTTTACAGAGACCTTGCAAGTCAGAGTAAAGTCGTAGAGATGAAAATGGCATTCCCTTATGTAAAAAACAATTGCTTGCTCAAGGAATTCCCTTTTTTTTTAATGTTCCTAGTGAAAAATTGGATTTTGCATTACAAAGTACTCTGTTTCAGTAAGTGTGTGGATCCGTGAAACCAATTTCTAGTCATTCAAAGAATTATATTTGTGTTATCATTTTCTAGATGAAACATTGATATTTTTAACTGAATTTTCAGTGCTTATTTTTCATTTCAGAAATTTAAGAAAGAATTTATCTATCCAGATCATTGCTGAGTGAATCCTTTTAGCCAACCTAGCAAAGGCTTTAATTTCCTGAAGCACTGCATTGTGAAAGTGAAGTGACTGGTGAGAAGGAAGAGCTGGTTTAGATCAGTTGGAAATTAAACAACTCTTGCTGAATGCTTCTTACAATTGTTCTTTCCAGTAGGCAAACATACCAACACAGTAAAAGCTCTACACACAAACTTCCTGGAAAACTTGATGATTTTTACTATGAATTGCAAAATTTAGTCTTTCAGAACACTGCTTTGATCACTTTGGATCTTATTTTATTCATTGTCAGACTGAGGGTGACACTGTTTATGTGCATTACAGGAATATTATGAGAGTAACATTCTGAAAATAGGAAAGATTCTCCTTTTTTTTTTTTTTTTTAACTGCAGCCCTACTCCAATTCTTGTGTCTAGTGGTGCCATTTCTCATGTTGTTCAGGCACAGAAATGTGCAGAGGCACAATTCCTCCTCCTGTCATAGCTTTGTCTCTTCCCTGTGCGTGCTCTGGCTCAGCTACTGGCTGATCTCCAAAATCAAAGGGAAGGCCTTTTGTATTTATGGCTTCTCTCTGTCCCATTCTCTGTCCTTTTACTGCAATATTGCACTGCTTTCCCTCTCTGCTTTTAGTTAATAGTGAGTGCTAAGATAAAAATTCACTAATTAGTGTACTCCCAATTTTTCTTTTTCTTGTGTTCTTTGAATATTTTCATATCGAATTACTCTGAGGCGTATGGGATATCACTGAGAAGTAGTTAAATCTAATCTAGTTTCTAGAAATGCATGGGCTTATTTTTGCATATTTACCCTTTTATTTTTTTAGTGATATTCCTTAAAAGTCTGATCCATGATTTGAAACCTGCTTTCTTAGCAAGAATGTAAGCAGTCTTGAGGGGATGGGAAGGAAGGATTTAGGATGATTAGGTTTGAAATTAATCTCGCCTCTTCTTTAGATACCAAACTGAAGTGTTTAATTTGGGAGATTAAGTCCTATCTAATCATGTGAGATGAGCACAGCACATTCAGCAGACAATTCAGTTCTTAGCTGGACCCACCACCATCATTTTAGAAGAGAGAAGTGACTCACAATATATACATCCTCAGCCAGATCTCCCACTGTTTTGAACCAGTAGCGTCTATTTCATTGTGAGTGGAGGTGTATCAGGTTATTTCAGCTTGTCCTTCCAAATTTTCCTGTGGAAAAGATTGATGCTCTTCATTTTTCCCTCCTCAGAGCAGTTTTGCCGCATTCATGCAATTCTCCTTATGGAATGATATTCTCTTGTAGCCAAATTCTGGTGTACCTCTGAATCTGACAAAGGTCTATAATAACTTCTCTCCATTCCTCACCATGATCAGATTTTATGCACCTGTTGGAATGGGCTTAGAGAAACATAAATATGTGGGCAGCAGAGTTTGCCTGTGAAGGTGGAGAGAGTTTTGAGTGCAATCAGGGTTCTGAATCAGCCTTAAGGTTTCTCTTCATAGGGTGTTATCAACGAGGAGATAAAAAGCCCAGCGAGCAGGGCAGACAAAAATTGCTGCTTCTGAAGAGAATTTGCAACAACTTTGCGACCCACAGCAGTGATGGGTTTTAGTCAGGGACTGCCTTGAGTGTTCCCTGAGTGAAGGCCAATTTTCCTTTCAAGGCACTGTATATTTAGTTATTTAATCAAGCCTAATTATTCTTTCTCTCCTCATCCACAGTTGGATCACGGCACAAAACTGAGCACGGCCTTTCATTCTACCTTCTCTTGCTTCTCTATTTGACCTAGACTTTGGGGAGCCATTAAGTTGTCTGAAATATTGATTTAATAAAAGTAGGAGAATTAAAAGGGACAAAGAGACACCTGACTAATTGGCATTTCCAAGAGAATTTTGTAATCGGCCAATGGGGATTTTATAAGGTATGAAGTATTTGCTTTCACATAAATTTCTTCCACATTCTTTCTCTCATGTTTGCTTGGTAAACCTTCTGGAATAAAGATCACATCTGCCTCTCTGTGAGCTTTATACTTGGGAGGTAATTGAGTTGGCTCTTTGTTATGAAAGCATGTACTCATTTAATTGCACATATGTGTCTGTGAACGCACTATCCCTGCTTCTCTCCTAAATTTGATTTGGAATGAATCCCATGAAAGGCTCTTTTCCAGTGTTAATGGATAAAAGGTCTTTACCAAATGGAGAAGTATTCAAACACAAAATATAATAAGGTTTAGTTTGAAAATTACTTTTTTGCAGGAGCTCTCTTTGAGAATGCACAGTTCCGAGAGTGATTTTTTTCTCCCCAGAGTGATTAATAGCAAGTATCTTCCATTGGTTGTGATCTGCAACCAATTCAATTTTGTTTTGGAAATATGGCATAAAATTATGACAGCTTAATGGTATGAGAGTAACACTTTCACACTGTTGTAAGAGTTATTTGTTTCCTCCTGCCTTACCTTGCTGATCAGTAACACAGAACTTTGGAAGATAAGATTTTTACAGTGAAATGAAAGTAAACACAGTGGTTACTTTCATTCCATTTCTGTGCTTGAGATGTTGACAGAAAGGTAGTAATGCAAGCAAGTATTCATCCTCAACGTGTTGCTGTCAGGAACAGTGGAGCAAAGTGCTAGGAGGGAGGTGATATGAGGACCTGGAAATCTGTCCCTTAGGCTGAGTAGACACATTTTTCAAGAAACATTAGGCAGTACAGATTAGGTAAACTATACTTAAAGCAGAACAGTGTGTCAGTTTGACAGATGACTATACTGTGGGCTTTTTATCATTTTCCATTAATTTGAATTTTATTCTATGCCAAAGCTCAGCAACTTATTGTTATGAGTTGACAACCTGATATTTTTGTTCCATTTCTACTTAGCATTTGTTCAACAGTAACTCAGATAAAATTGACATGAAGTGAGTTCTGCTTGTATGAAAACAACGAGATTAAGGTCAGCTGAATGATGCACATTTGTGCCAAAGGATGTTGCTCAACCTATAGCTTCCTCTGAGCTTAGGAGAGAAGGGATAGGGTCAGAAGAGTCTGTCTTTAAATGCGGCTGGTGTTTTCTACCACAAGATGTACTATCATACATCAGCAGCTCAAGCATATTGTTTTATGCCAAGTAATGTTTCTGCAGCATGTGGAGGAAACAAGTCTTCTTTTGTTTACTGATTTCTCAGTCATCCTCTGGCTGTTCCCTTTTCTGTCTTTTCCTGCAGGACTTGGATACTTTTAGGTCTTGGGTTTTTGGTCTATCCCAGTGACAAGACTGTAAAAGCAGCACATGTTTCCAAATATCAATATTTTCCAACCAAACTGCTTATGCTGGATTCATAAGGTGTTTGTAACAGAACACTTGATATTCAGCTGGGTGGTTGAGACCTAGTAAAGGGTATGAAAACAGGACTCTCAGCTGAGTACTATAACCACTGTTTCATTAGGCAAAATGAGGAACCAGACTCTGATTTCAAAGAGCAAAGAGACATTTATAAAATACTGCCAGCAAAATTGCAGTTCTGATTTCAGAAATTATTCAACCTGTACTTGACTGTATGTCAATGATTTACAGGCTGGTTCGGCCCGGTTCTATGGCGAGCGGGGCAGAGGGATTTTTCAGAATCGGCCCCTCCAGAGATAGGAAAGCAGGGGACCCCAAACTATTTGGGAAAATGAACGGCAACAATGTGATGAGAAATGAACTAATTTACTAAATAGAGAACTGAAAAAAACAAGATAAGACAGTATAAAACAATATAATTAGAATTGGGGTTGACCAAATCAGATATAATGAAAAAAAAAAGAGATTGTCTGAAAAAAAGAAGGCCTTACACTAATGCTGAGATGTAGACGCGACAGTCAAGTTGAGCAGCAGGGAGGATAGCCAAAGGAAAGCAAGAGAGGGCGTCAGATGACCCACCAACACCTTATATGCATTCCCCCCTGTGCAGGAATGATATCAGCACAGCAAACAGTCCGATGGGGAACGTAGTTTCTTCTCTTTGGTAAGCGGAACTGGGACATTAACACTTTAATTCCCAATGCACTACATGATGTTATGATGTGGAATACCGATGACCATAAAACCATGACATTCCACCCTGTATTCTACATCATCATTCCCCCAGCATCAGATTCCCTTGTGTTACACACTGGATGTCCCCATTTTTCTCCATCACCCACCAGGTTGACCCAGGTCCCTGTGTGAAAACAGTTCCACTGAGAGGTTTGCCCTTTCCGGAAGCTGGAAGGACCCAGACTTCTTTTCCCAACATGCTTTTTACACATACCACAGGGACATTATCTCCCTCTACAGTGTGTAGGGAGCTGGATTGTGTAGGGCCATTTCGACTGACCGATCCTCTAGTGTTGACCAGCCAGGTGGCTTCTGCCAAATGCTTCTCCCAGTGCTTAAATGTTCCACCTCCCATTGCTTTCAACATGGTTTTTAACAACCCATTGTAGTGTTCAATCTTACCAGAGGCTGGTGCATGATAGGGGATATGATAAATCCACCTGATGTCATGTTCTCTGGCCCAGGTATCCACAAGTGAATTTTTGAAATGAGTCCTGTTATTTGACTCAATTCTTTCTGGGGTGCCATGTTGCGACAGGATTTGCCTCTCCAGACCCAATATGGTGTTTCAGGCAGTAGCATGGGGAACTGCATGTGTTTCAAGCCACCCAGTGGTTTCCTCCACTATGGTAAGCACCGTTGCGAGATTGTGGCAAGGTGATATAATCAGCCTGCCATGCCTCTCCATATTTATACTTTTGCCATCGCCCTTCCTCCCAGAAAGGTTTCATCCTCTTGGCTTGTTTAATTGTGGCGCATGTTTCACAGTTGTGAACAACCTGTGTGATCGTATCCATAGTTACGTCCACCCCTCGGTCTCTAGCCCACTTATATGTTGCGTCTCTTCTTTGATGGCCTGAGGTCTCATGGGCCCAGCAGGCTAGAAATAGCTCTCCCTTGTTCTGCTAGTCCAGGTCTATTTGAGCAACCTCAATTCTGGCAGCTCGGTCTGCTCGATGGTTATTCTGCTGTTCTTCAGTAGCCCGACTCTTGGGTGCATGGGCATCTACATGATGCACCTTTATAAGCATATTTGTTCAGGCAGCAATGTCCTTCCACAGTTCAGCAGCCCAAATAGGCTGACACTTCCGTTGCCAGTTGTTTTGTTCCCACTGTTGTAACCATCCCTATAGAGCATTTGCCACTATCCATGAGTCGGTATAAAGATGAAGCATTGGCCATCTCTCCCGTTCAGCAACATTTAAGGCCAGATGGACAGCTTTCACCTCTGCGAACTGACTTGATTCTCCTCTTCCTTCAGTAGCCTCTGCAACTTGTCGTGTGGGGCTCCACACAGCAGCTTTCCATCTTCGATGCTTCCCCACAATACGGCATGATCCATCCGTGAACAAGGCAAATTTCTTTTCATCTTCCAGTAAATCATTATATGGTGGGGCCTCTAGCACATGACACCTCTTCTGCCGTGATATGCTAAACTTTTTACCTTCAGGCCAGTCCATAATCACCTGTAACATTCCTGGATGGCTGAGGCTCCCCATTTGCACTCGCTGTGTTATCAGTGCAATCCATTTACTCCAAGTGGCATCAGTTGCATGGTGGGTGGAGGGGACCTTTCCTTTAAGCATCCAGTTCAGCACTGACAGTCAAGCTGCCAAAAGGAGCTGTGTTTCAGTGCCAGTCGCTTCAGAAGCAGCCCAAACCTCCTCATATGCTGCTAGGATCTCCTTTTCAGTTGGAGTGTAGCCCTCTTCCGAGCCACTGTATGCTTTACTCCAGAATCCCAGGGGTATTTACAGATCTTACTTAGGCACCGGTTTATTCTGTGTGCTGGGCTAAATAATCAAGTAGAAGGAGCATTGCACAACACTATTTGTAGTGTTAAGAAATTGAGATTTGTCTTTTCAAGAGCTGCATGTTTCTGTGTCTCTTGTGTCCTGGGTCACTGATCATTAGGCTACTAATGAGAGTCTGCTGCTTAAAAAGGTAGAAACTGATATTTTCTGAAGAGGGTGAAAAACGTCTTTTCTTGTCATCTGCTCTAAGCAAAACCATGGTTGTATCTAGAGGTTAGGACAGAAGGAGAAAAACATTCTTTGAAATCTGGTAGGCATTTGTCTCTGCCAAGCTTGTGAGATTTGTGACAAAATTCAGAGCTAGACTAGATTAATACCTTCATGTCTTCCTTAAGTTCTTGCATATATCCTAGTTCCATACCCACACTCATAAAATGGCGACTGCCTAGGTATATGTGACAAAGCAACAGCACGGGGTTTTTTTTCTAGGTTTACCCAGGTGGGGACTATCAACATTTTGCTTCATAACTTTCAACTTTGACAGAGAACTGGAGTTTCTGCAATATTTCAGTAACTCTGATGTGTCTACTACATAGGAAAGTGCTTTATTATACATTTTTTTTCCCCCCAGAAATAGAATGAAAACTGATATTTTTAGTTGAAGAGAATATCCTGAAGACTGCAGGTGCTCCAAATTGTATAATGATGCTGAAGTTTTCTGCTGAAGTATTTGCTATGAGCACATTTGTTTTCATTTGCTGGTCGCTTTTTAATATGTATAAAAAAGCAGTACTGTCCAGCTAACCTATGCATGGGCCTGGCACATTGACTGGTATCAGAAGATAATCTGTCTGGGAACCATTACTTTGCCTAAGTCGAGCAGAAAGGAGGGCTGTGATTTTTGACTCAGCAGCCCTGGGATGACGTAGCTACATGAGGGCTGCAGAAGGAATTGGGCCCTCCAGAACTTGTCACAAGGCTCCTCAGATTTTTCTTTTATCAAGACTCGATTTCATGATTAAAAACATCATATTATATTACTTCACCATTAAGAGGATGATAAAGCTCTTAATACTCATCTTGTGTCAAGCAGACACAGTCCTGATTCATCAAAGGACGCATCAAAAGAACAAGATTTGTTCTTCCCATCTACAGAGATTACAGAAGCACAGTGAGAGGTAAGACAAACCCAACTAAGGCTGTCAGCTTAATTATGAAGAATAACAGGCCTACAAATTCTGAACACCAAACATTTCGTCCAGAGAGTTTTGAAATTGGGCCAGATGCTTTGCAAGCATTGCATCACCGCCTTTGAGGGAGTGATGCTCATTTACACTAGTGAAGAGTTTTGGTCTTCTTCTGTACTTCCAGAACCAACATAGAAACCCAGTTAGGAATGACGATTTCAGAAGAGCAAGGCATAACAGAGGGTCTGCTTATCTGTGAGTCAGAGCTCACCTTGTAATTTATGTTGTGTGAAGCCCGGTAACAGTGCTGGGGAGCCAAGTACTTCCTGATAACCGCACCTCCCGGAATTGTGCAGCGCTGCGGCTAATAAATCTTAGCGATGGCACACAGCTAAGCTGGGAAAAAATGAAATCAGCCACTCGGGCAGCTGAACAGCCATCTCAGCAGTGCTGATTCACCCAGAATGATACACTCCAAGGGGTTTTCACCACCTAAACAGATGTTCCCCAAGCACAGGATGCTTTCCATTTTTATGTTGTTCATGCTGGATTTGCGTGTTGTAGGCCAGATCTTCAGCTGCTTGTAACCAGACCTGTCTAGTCAATTGCTGTCGGGGCAAGACTCATGCTCTCAGACCCCATCTCCTGCTTCCGTCTGCAGTGCAGGCCTCCGTCCCGCTGCAGGCGGCCCCGAGCTGGAAGGAAGCCATGGTGCAGTGCTGCATGTGGCACTGGGTCTGCAGACAGGCTGTGCTGGAAGGTGTGCTTCCTGGCCAGTGGGACATCACTTCCACAGACCCAGCTGCCTGTCCCCACAGCTGGGGAGGGTGGTATTGCATATCCCCTGTGACCTGGAGGCCATGCATTGCCCTACTGGGCAACAAAAATACTGACAAAATTACACTGCTGTAGCACATTGGATTTTTTGTCGTCTCCAACTTTCAGATTGTCACATCTCTTTTTGAGATGATTTTGTATTTCAGGGTTTCACAGAACAGTCTGAAATATGCCCTTTTCAGGTGCAAAGCTGGGACATAACTGAGAGGGCAGAGGAGGATCACTTAATTTAAGTTTTAAGAAGAGTATGGAACTGCTGAAGTGCTAATCCTCATGTGAGACTACTGCAGTGCAATACAATAAAGAGCAATAATAAAGACGCAATGGCAATTCAAGATTTCTGCAAATTTAGGAGCAATGACATTTAGTAAATGACAGCAGTCTCTTCTTAACTTATGCTGCTTCTCAGATGTTGTGGAACTCTAGATTCAGTGTCACGTCAAGACTGACATGCTGTCTATGATGTATAAAAGGCAGAAACGGAAGCGTGTCTATTAAGTGCCAGTATTTAGCAGTGGCTGTTGTACACTGTGATGTGAGATACTGTGATTTTCCCTGATCTAGAGATGAAGGAATGAAAGACTTATGTAAGGAGTAAGTGATACCTTTGCTGTCAGAGCACAGTGATCCCTGGCAGATGACTCTTTGCTGGTTGCCACTGTAGCACTAAATATTTTCAAGTGTCCTGTCCAAGCACCAGTCCAGATTTGAGGACTGAAATGCCAGCATGGCATCTGTTGTGGGCTCAGGGCTTTGACTAATGGGATCAAGGGCTTTTATTGTTGTATAATGTGTATTAGACCACTGGCAGCTTTGTTTCCTCTTTGGCTACTAGTTCATAGGGAGGGGAGTCATGGTAGAAACTACAGTATTGGTGGCTGCCACCTGAAGAACTTGCTGTAACAACCTGTGCACTGGGACTTCTCTCTTCTTACAGTACCCAAGACCTACTTTTGACTGTCCCAGGCAGTACTTTGTCTAAACTGTCGTCACCGTTTTAACATGCCATGATGCCTAAGGTACATATTAGTATGCGTTTACTGAAATAAGGTGCAGTTCTGAAGGGCACTGGCAATGTGCTTTGTTTTTCTCCATTCAGTAATATCAGATTAATCCCAGTGTTCCATGTTTTCCTGTGAGTTTTCTGCAGCAAGGTTTTGGATAAAACTCCCCAGAATCTCAGGGCTTTTCCTCTGGTACCATTTCATGTGAATTTCCCCCATCCTTCAAAAGATTCTTTTCAGGTAGTCTGGTTTCAGTGGACCCCAATACGAAAAGGGAATATTTGAGCACAACTTCTAGATTTTAGTCTGATTTAATCATTAATCATTTGAGATTTGTTGAAATGTTCATGAACTGTGCGCTACATAGAAGAATTCCTACTGAAACCTACACCCAGGTACACTTTCTCATGTTACTGATTTTACGGAAATAAGGTAAGTTTTTCCTGCACGATCTTAAAGGATATAGCCATCTCCTACAGAAAATGTGGTCTTCTCTTGTTATGAATTGGCATCAGTCACAGAAGGGTGACAATGGGCAGTTTCTACAAGGCCTATGAGATGAAGAGTGAGCAGCAGGATGAGTTACCTTGAATGTTATCTGAGTTATTGATGTGACTGTTGGCATTTTAAAATGGTCTGTTACAGTGTGCTGGAAATATCCCTGTTTATGAAGTGCATGTTCTTTACCTCTGCTATTTTTGGTAGCCTTCTCTTGGTTGAAAGAATGACACAAAGCTTATTAACAGGAGCAGACACTCAGGACCAGTATCGTTCTCTCTGGAATGAATATTTTGGAGCCATGCCTTCATGTTATTACAGGAAGATAAGCAATGTTTTTCTGCAGCATGTAGCAGAAACCCTTATTTAGGTTACAGTAATAGAGCTAAAGTTCCTTAAAAGTTATTTTTAGCAGTGGATATTTCACAGGGTTCTCTGTACATAATTCTGTTCCCAAATGGTTGGGTATTGACTTAGATCATGAAGTAAAATCAGTTATTGTGTTCCATTAGGAAAAGAACAATGAGCCAATTATACCCACACATTCAGAGATTTATTTATTTTTTTAAATCCAGGATAGGTCATGGCTGTCAGTCTGACCTCTGGTATAGAGGAATTGGAACAGGCTGCCCAGGGAGGTGGTGGAGTCACCATCCCTGCGGGTGCTGAAGAACCATGTGGATGTGGCACTGACGACATGATCATGGGCATGGTGGAAGTGAGCTGGAGGTTTGACTAGTTGATCTTAGTGGTTTTTTCCAACCTTAGTTTTCCTATGAGTCTATAAAATATCAACAAACTTAATTGCAGCATCTCATGACTTTTTTCTGTCCATGCTAATGAACTGATTTTTAGTCTTTCCTTAAAGACTGCATCAGATAGAGTATTTGCTTCATCATATTCAATTATTATATCCTTCACAGTTTAAAGAAAATGCATGCCCTGTTTCTTCTTGGAGTCTGTCCAGCTTTGGTTTCAACCTAGTGGATTTCATTATGCTTTTTACGCTATATATGACACCTACAGTTAAAAATCTCTTTCTTATAGTTACACTAGTTACTCTACCATCCAAGTATCTGTGAGCTGTGATCATATTACCTCTTAGACTTCTCTGGGATAAATCAGATTAAACTTCTTTAGTCTCAGTCTGATTTCCAGACCACAGGTCATTCCTGTAGCTCTTTTCTGAACCCTTTCCAAACTTTGAATACACTTTGTAAAGTATGGATGCCAGAACTACATGTGTTATTTCAGCAATATTCTCACTAGAGCTATATACTGACTCTTTCAAACTCCCTTGCTTATTTATCTAAAGACTGGGATTGCTCTGGAGGGTCACTTTCAACTGATTATCTAATGTGAGCATGAAGTTATTTCAAAGTTAATTACATCTGAGTTGCCTGGTTCATTGCTAAAAGAGTGACATAAAGCCTTTGTTGCAAGATGTATGAGCTTGCTTTTTGTTTCGAAAATGCAAGTAATACAGTTGACGGGGAATTAATCCTTATAACAGTCTTGTTCCCCACATCACTTTTACCACCCTATATCCCCTTTGTGTTAAAAAATTCTCCTGCAGTTGTTTTGATTTTGTTTCTAACAGTTTTTTTTTTGTTGTTTGTTTGTTTTTGTCTGAATTGTTGGTTCAGACAAAACTGGAAGCTGTGGCTGGCACCAAGAATACAGCCTTCCTAAATTCCAGCTTCCTTGAATGATAGTTATTCTGCTAAAATTACTTTTAGAGATCCATTTGTTAACCAGCTTTTAAGCCATTTAAAGCTAATGGATTGTTACGTGGGAGTGAGCTAAACACCTTAAAAGGCCTAAATATTTTTCCCTTTTGCAGCTACTTCTGTCAGCCAAGCTGGCAATCCTCACCAGGACTGTAATCAAGACTTGCGAGTTTACAAATGTTATTAATGACTGCTGTTTAACATCATCCCTAATTGCCAGTGAAACAGCAAGTATCAAGTTAGGGTCTGAATATATCATTGTGCTTCCTTCTGAATCAGAAAGAGAAACATTTGTCAAGTACTTCTCCATTTCCCACGTTATGATTAATAATTTTACTGTTCTAGTATTGGATCCATCCCATGCAATCTAGGATATACCAAGATCAACTTTTCCACCTGGAAATGATGCTTCTCTGGAACTTGTTGAGAGAACATATCTGTTTCAACTATAGAATCAGCAGAAACCTTCATAGGTTGGTAGGGGAATTGTGGGAAAGAAGAAAACGAGTCCTATCCTGGAGATGCCTAATGTCAACTTCTCAGCTTACTCAAATCCTGGTGGGAGAGAGCCTGTGTGGGGGCCTGCATGATGTGGCTGAGAGGAGGGGACATGCTTATCCATCAGTTCACATGATGACTCTGGCACACCGTCTAGACTCCTGCCCTCCAATGGGTTTCCTTTCTGAGCGAAGCCCCCCAAAGAGGCATATCCCCTAGGCCTGGCTGAGTGCTCCAGCCTTCCTCCCACTCATGTTTCACGTGTGAGAGCTGATCGATCTGCCAGGGGTTAGAAGGCTTCCCAGGGAAGTGTGTCCCCAGGCTTGCGTCCTCACTCTGATTTGGAGTGGTTCCCTGACCACCGAAGTCTATGGGCTGTTTCTCTTTTGTCCAACGAATGCTTAATTGAAATCAGCTTCAAATCAAATGGAGTAAAAACTTGAATCTGCAGCTCCCTTTTATCTCCAGGGAACTTCTTAGCCACTGCATTGCATACTCTCATTCTCTCTACCTCAGTTCATATGTAATTATTTATGTGGAGTGGAGAGGCTCCAAGGAGATGGGGGCAGAGGGTGAGAGAGAGTTAATGAGAGGAGTGTGCGTGGGGAGAAAATCTGGCTGCCCGCGGCCTTCTGGCAGGGCTGTTCACATTGCTGTCCCTCCTCTGTCTGATAGCGCTTGGGAGCTGGGAGCTGGGCCTTCTCCTTTGGAGGGGAAAACCCAGGTGCTGACCTATTTGCTGTTTGGCTTCCTCCTCTTTTTCCTCTCTGGCTCTTATGTGTGAAGGTTGTGGAAGCATGATGGCTTTGTGAAGGTTTTTGGAAGCATGATGGCTTTGTTCTGGTGCATAATGAAAACAGATTTGAAAAGCAGCCCCTTCCCCCCAATTTTTTTTTTTTTCCTTCTGAACTGTGAAATAAAATTCTTGTTTTGTGGCCAGCCCTTCGCATCACATCTGAGAGACAAAAACCTACAGCAGAAAGATTGATGGAGTTGAACCTGACAAAACCTGATTGTGCATTCCTTTTCCATTAGTCAGCAGGCTCTTCTCCATAATAGATCAAGACTTTTTGGACTTGTTGCTTGTTGAGGTATACTCTTTCATTTGTCCCCTTCAGGCATGCTGTGGAAGCATGGCTCTGATTTGCTCAGCACTGTCCACTTCTCCCATTCCATTTCCATCTTCCCTACCTGGTGCCCACTCACTCACTGAAGAATAGATCAGATAAGAAACATTCTGAGGGTACCAAGGCCTTTCCACTGGTGACTGGGTGTTAGAGCATGTGTCAAGCCAAGGGATTCACAGCTTTGTTCCACTGCATATGCTGGGTCAGCCCAAAGGTGCGGTACTGACTTCACAGCATGTACTGTGCTGGGGAGATGGGACAAACAGCACAGCATTTTAACATCAGGGTTACAGCTCTTAATTCAGTAAAGCTGGATTAGCACAGTGGAGAATTGTAGCCTACTGCCAGAAACTTGAAACAGCATCTTTTGTGGGATTCTCAAAGCGATTGAAACCACCCAGCATAATATTTTGACTAACTTTTGGGACTTCTCAGCATAGGTCACGCTTTCAGGTTTTACACTGCTACCATAAAGGCTGCAGGCCTGTTCCTTTCACTCTTTGTCTTTTGAAAATAAAAGCAAAGGCTTTCTGTAATGAGAGAACTGTTCTACTCTGCCTGTAGCGAAGAATGAAAGTGATGTGCTGGAAAGTTTGTCATTGTGTTTGTCGTTGTACAGATGTGCTCATCAGCAAATATCCGTGTCAGGTCTTTTCAGTTTGATTTTGTCTTCACTTTTTTCTCCTGTATTCCTTCCCCAGAGCCTCCATACTATCCCCAAACATATTTTGCTTTTGCTTATTCCTGTTCTAATCTGTTAACTTATACCAATCTCTTTATACTGAGTTGTTAGTACAGTGCATGGTTTCTGAACACTTCTTAAGAAATCTATGTCATAGCATCATATAATGGCCTGGGCTGAAAACCGACCACAATGATCATTTAGTTTCAAGCCCCTTGCTGCAGGCAGGGTCTCCAACCACTCGACCAGGCTGCCCAGAGCCACATCCAGCCTGGCCTTGAATGCCTCCAGGGATGGGGCATCCACAGCCTCTCCGGGCAACCTGTGTCAGTACGTCACCACCCTCTGTGTGAAAAACTTCCTCCTAGTATCTAACCTAAGCCTCCACTGTCTCAATTTAAAACCATTCCCACTTGTTCTATCACTACCCATTCACATGAACAGCCGTTCCCACTCCTGTTTATATGCTCCCTTCAAATCCTAGAAGGCCGCAATGAGGTCTCCCCGGAGCCTTCTCTTCTCCAAGCTAAACAAGCCCAGCTCCCTCAGCCTTTCCTCATAGGAGAGGTGCTCCTGCCCTCTGATCATCTTAGTGGCCCTCTGGACCTGCTCCAAGAGCTCTGTGTCTTTCTTGTTCTGGGGGCCCCGTGCCTGGATGCAGTACTCCAGATGGGGCCTTACAAGAGCTGAGTAGAGGGAACAATCACCTCCCTCTCCCTGCTGGCCACCCCTTTTTAATGCAGCCCAGAACACAGTTGGCCTTCTGGGCTGCAAGCACACACTGCTGGCTCATGTCCAGCTACTCGTCCACCAGGACCCCTAAGTCCTTCTTCGCAGGGCTGCTCTCAAGGGGTTCTTCACCCAGCCTCTATAAATACCTGGGATTGCCCCAACCCAAGTGCAACACCTTGCACTTGGCCTTGTTGAACCTCATTAGATTCACATGGGCCCACTTTTCCAGCCTGTCCAGGTCCCTCTGGATGGCTTCCCATCCCTCCAGTGTATCGACTGCACTGCTCAGCTTGGTGTCATCTGCAAACTTGCTGAGGGTGCACTCGATGCCATCATCTGTGTCATTGATGAAGATGTTGGAGAGCACTGGTCCCAGGACCAACCCCTGAGGGATACCACTTGTGACCAGCCCTCAGCCTGACACAGAACCACTGATCACAAGGGTGTTTGTAGTAAAAAAATTATGGAGTCAGATTTGGCAAGTTTAGTTAAACGGACTTTTTGAAGCTTCATTCAAGATGCTGTATTCATAAGGAAAAGCTGTAAGCTAAGATTTCTGAACCACAGGACCATTTTTACTTATTGGAAGTACTAGGTACAGTTTTCAGTTTGGGCTGGATATATAGATTTCTAGCCACCAAAGCTCACTGTAACACAGAAGCATGGAGTAGGGACTATTTTCTCATTGCAGCTATTGCAGGGGAAAGGGTAAATATGGCATTGCTTTTAAGCAAATGCTGGCATAATGCTCTGGGCATAGTGTGTGGTGTGCATGATCCTTTTTGACAGGGATGATGTTACCATGAAATCGGTCTTGTCTAGTTCTAGCTTGTATTCCAAAATACAAAGAACTGGTAGTTGCTGGGAGACATAGCTATGTTAGCAGTGACCTGGAAGATTTCTTTTGTGAAAGCCTCCATTATTCTAAGTGTCTCCACATACCTTCGGAACAGTAAGTCAGTTATGCTACATCTGTGGCAGAATGACTGGAACTGGACCCAAAATGAAGAAGTCATACCTAGAAGTTGAGGATTTGGTTCCAGGGATTTAACTTGCTCTATTACAGAGAAAGGAGCAAACGAGAAACCCAGTTTTGTGCTGAAGGCATCCCATAGCCTGGTTAGTTGAAACCTTCAGTGCATAAATCAGGGTTTAACTCAAGCCTCAGGTTAGCTTTGCTATTGAGCTTTAATGCTTATAAATGCTTTTTACAGTTTAAATGATGTCAGCTTTCAATGTTTATGAAACCGTGGAAGTGCTGAGTCGAAAACATTCACATTAATAAGGAAACGCTGGGAACCACTGGGATTGTGCCAGTGTCAACCAGTGTTATTAAGCTAAGAAGTTCTTTGGCATGGCTGAGCTAGGGAAGATCATACTCAATTTATCTCTTGTGGTTAGTCATTTGATTCATGGCTTCTGAGTCACGGCTTTGTCTTGGACTGAAAATACCAACTTTCTTATCAACCAGCTAAGAAAAATGGATATTTTTTTTTTTAACAAAGGTTTGGCCATACTTTCATGCTAATCGGAGATGGGACACTCATTTACCAGGACCATATCTTAGTAGCAGCCAGTGCCTTACTGATGCATTACTATACTGCATCTCCCAGTCTACAGTGCCTCCGACTGATCTGAGTTTAAATAGTAAGATTTATTTCTTTGAGGCCCTGCACATATTAGTGCACTGTTATGGTTGTTATCTTGTGCCAGTGGGTACCTGGTGTAGACCAAGGGCCCACAACGT
The DNA here is from genome assembly GCA_030625065.1 of Alectoris magna. Taxonomy (NCBI): domain Eukaryota; kingdom Metazoa; phylum Chordata; class Aves; order Galliformes; family Phasianidae; genus Alectoris; species Alectoris magna. Next base: position 144,349,653 of record CM060560.1, read on the forward strand.
TGCCCTTTCCATGTAGAGCTGCAAGGGTTCCCTTGCTTCAGTGTTATCCACAGGTGCTTCACTAAGGGAAATGTGTCTTCTACATAGCTTTGAAATTACCTCATCAGGCAATCCCAAGACATGGAATATGAAAAAAATAAGTGGCTTTGTTGGTGCTCCAGTCACTGCTCATCAGCTTCATGTAAAATGAAAGCACTAGAATGAAATCACTCTTTGACATCTAATTATGATTAATATGATTCTATTTGGTTTGTTAAAAACATCAACAACCACATACTCTTTTCCTTGGAATGGGAAAATTCATCAGGGTTGCTAGAAGCAGCTGCAGTTTCTAGGTGACAGATGTCTTGCTGCTCTTTGTCTTTGCTCTGCCTTGGATGTACCTCCATCATTTCCCACGTGAGTTTTTTGGCAATCACAAAGCTTTGCAGTAAGATACAGCAAGAAGACATTATTTTTATTTCATGATGCAACTATGGCCACTTGTTACTCCAGGGCAGATGGAAGCCCTCTGAGGTTTCTCTGTTCTGAGTTTTCGAAGGGGATACACACCCTAGCAACATGCCTAGCTGCATGTCTCAGCCAGAAACACACAGATGAGAAGTGAAGAGCCTCAGATTTTTCTCCTGAAGCTGACTGACAGCCATTTAAAGTAAGTCTTATTGGTTGCCACTTGGACATGTACAGAAAGCCACTTTCACAAAGAGGCCCACAAAAGCTCACTAAAACCTCAGGGTTTTGTGCTGCCTTTTTTTGAAATGTATTCTCCCAGTGTTACATATCATTTATATCTTTTGACTCAAGTAGCTTGAAAAAAAAGTGGTTTGGGACCTTCTTTATGCTTAATTCATTCTCAAATCCTTCGCCCGTGCCTCCTAGAAAGCCCAGGTTGAAGAGCCAAATTCACAATTGTACTGTTCCATTTAATGCTAACACAACTCCTCTGATAGTAACAAAAGGATAGGACAAAACCAGGGAGAGTGATCCCTCAGCCTCCGAACAAATATGGCCTTCAGTAGGATGCAAATATGATAGAAGACTTCTAAGTGTAGCTGGAGTTTGCATCACTGCTGATATTTTCCTCCTAGGAAGTCCCCTGGCAAATAAAATATGTGGCAGAAGAGAGAGGGCAGGGTATAATTTTTCATCGTTATGACTTTTTAAGAAAAGCCTAGTTTGGAAAGTCAGGAAGTCCAGCATTCTGGGGAGAACAAAGGAGTGGTTTGGGTGAGGCGGCATTTGCCACAATTACAGGAGGCGATTTTGGGGTCGGGTGCAGCTGTTGTGTAGAGGGATGCAAGTACAGGCTAACACCACTGATTACAGCGGAGCTGTGCCAGATGTGCATCAGCCTATGCGAGTGCACATTTTCACGTACAGCCTTTTTATTCTAGCTCATGGCAAGCTGCTTTTTCTCTTCTTCCAGCTTTCTCTCTTTAACGTTTATGATGAACAATTGTCTGCTCCTTGTAATTGGGAGGGCGTTACAAGCCATGAATGCCTTTGTTGCGGTAAACCACTTCCTCATCATGTCTCTTATGTCCTTGCTTTGTAAGAACAAAATAAGCTCTGTTTGGCATCCGAAAATGGGATAGCATCAAGTTTTCTGCATCTGTCCAACTGAGCATCTGCAGGGTCTATTATGCTGGATGCATTTAACCTGGCCTGGCACCAGAAATATTATCTATGTTCCCAGAATGCCCTGGGATATAATTGGATGTCAAATCTACATACATCACGCAGGCTCAACCAGGCTACTGCAGCTTGCTGCAAGCTTGCATTGTCCACTCACTTCAAAAATAAAAGCCAGTGTTACACTCGATGAATCTTATTGCACTCCTTGTAACAGAAAGGGCTGATATCCTTGTCCTAGAACTTTTCAGTACACCAATCTGCATCGTTTTTTCTTAAAGCAGTTGCAAATCACCTCGTACGGTGCTTGTACGTAAACTTTAGCTATGCAAATCATAACTGGTGCCTGTTTCTGCAGACAGCCATTCAAATTACTTAGTTCTGATGTCTGCTCCTCAAAACACTGACATTATACAACCCCTTAAAAAGTAAATTAGGCATGATACCTGAATGCAAGGCACTGATGTCTGCCATTGTCTGGTGGTAACAGGAATTTCAGTGCCATGTGGGAATGCAGTTTCATACTGGAGGCTGGCTGCCCAAACTGAAGGGAGCGGTCCTGTTTTTCTGAGTTGTGAGTGCCTGTACATCTGTACCACTGAAGGTGGTAGCTCTTAATAAAAAATGTGAGCCTTGCTTTTCTTACCTATCTTCTAAAAATTATTTACAAGGAGTCATGCCTTTGTGGTCATAGAATCATAGAATCATATCATAGAACCACAGAATGGCCTGGGTTGAAAAGGACCTCAAAGATCATCTAATTTCAACCTCCCTGCTGCAGGCAGGGTTTCCAGCCACTAGACCAAGCTGCCCAAAGCCCCATCCAGCCTGGCCTTGAATGCCTCCAGGGATGGGGCACCCACAACCTTTGTGGACAACCTGTTCCAGTGTGTCACCACCCTTACAGTAAAGAATTTATTCCTGTTATCTAGACTAAATCTACCCCTCTTCCAGTTTAAAGCCATTTGCCCTTGTCTTGTTGCTACACGTCCCTCCCCAGCTTTCCCTGTAGGCCCCCTTCAGGTACTGGAAGGAATGATCTACTTTTCTTTTTTAGAGCATCACTGAAATCTTTTATTCACTGCAAAATTAACATGACTAACAATTAGCACAAGCCATTACATTAAGAAAGTGCTACCTCTACGTGAAAGCTGGTTGGGGCTGTGAGTAACCTGGTCTAGAGGGAGATGTTCCTGCCTATAGCTGGGGCATTGGAACTAAAAGTGATTTTAAAGGTTCCTTCCAACCCTAACCATTTAACGATTCTGTGATATTAAATGAATGTAAAATCCAGCATAACAAGATTTACTCTGCAGAATGGATGCTTACTTTTTTGTTGCACCAATGGAATTCTCTAAAATAAACAGAACAACCAATCTCAAGCAGATGCATGGAACAACAATCAGGTTTCATCTCTGGTTTTAATCTTTTTAAACCACAGCATCTGGCACTCAGAGCTCAAAAGAACTGCAGACTGAACCAGGAGTTTGCCGTAACTTAGCAGCTTGGAGGAAGCAGATGTGTGGCTGTGTAACAGGGAGAGATGAAACAGTTCTGTTCAGATAACTGAATTATAATAAAATATGCAAGTGTTGGAACCTGGAGACAAATGAATGTCCAGAGCTCATGAAATGTTATCAGGTACAGCTTGGGAACGATAGAACAGAAAAGTCAATGCCCAGCTCCAACACAGTGTCTGAAGTGAAATCTGGGCTTGTGAATGAAAAGAAGTATGATACCATTTCTGCTCTCTTCCTGACTTTTGGGACAGCCTTCTTCTTCTTAACGAGGCAGTAAATACAAAAGAAAACCCAACCCATGAAAGCCGCATGGGTCTGATTTCCCATTTCCCTGCTCACTGTGCAGTCATTTACCTCAGAGGCTTTGCATCACTTGGTGTGACTACCCACAGCTCCTGATCTCGTGGGGCTGAAGTCATTCTTCAGACAGCAGCTGGCCTTTAAGGACTCAACAGAGGGGGAGGTGATGCTGGGCAGAACAGCAAAGCCTGCACAAAGAAATGTCTTTCAGACACGCTGGAAACTCCCTGGAGACCAGTCTTGTGACATGGTTACACCATAACAGACATGTTTCCAATGCAGTGGTTGGTGGGTGCCTCTTGCCAACCTGCCCGAGACAAGAGTGGAACATACATCTCAGGGTTGCCAGACGTTTGTTGAGAGCAGAGATACCCCAAAACTGTTGGAGTGAAGTTTCACATATGTATTGGAACCTCATCAGATCGGGGTCATTGTATTATTACTTTTTAGCAAACTTAGCATTACATAGCAAACAATATTTTTTCTCATTTTGCTATCTGCCCTCTTTCTGCTCCTTCCTTTGCTTTTTTTTTTTTTTACTTTTTTTTTTTTTTTTTTACTTTTTAACCTTTGTGAGTGATTTATCTCAAAGGCATTTTGCTTTAAGTGCCCCTATAAGTAGACATTAAGTAGCAGTAAAAATTCAAAGACATCTATGCGGTGGTGTCTAATGAACTACCACTAGTCTGTAGTAAAGACATCTACCTTGTCATGTTCACAGAAGGCTCATGTCCTGATTCAAGCTGTAATCTACTGATCCTTTTTTTCTTCCTGGATTTACAGCTCTGAATGGTGAGATCACAGCACAGTCTGATATTTCTTATCCTTTCCAAATGTGGAGAATGACTCCCTTTTGCAACTCACATATGTGTAATTCATCTGTGTTCGCAGCCTCCCATTCCGATCTCCAGTCCTTTTTAAAACAGCTCCTCTCCTCCCCCTTCTCCGCTGCTTACGTGTTGGTTCAGCATGCTTTAGTCTATTTCTGTATGACAACACTTGCAGAACAGCACCAGAAATTATGAAACCGCTTGAGTTTTCAGACAAAAAAAAAGTCTGAAAATGTTTACATTCACAAATGGTACCTATTTAAACAGTTTTTGCAACTATTGCTTCCTCTGGTAGCAAGTTAAATAAAAATAAAAATAAAAAATGGATTTTATTCCAGAAGGATAAATATGACAGCAGATATTTACAGAGGAATTGGATTGTTTTTATGAAAAGAGCATTTTCTCTGCAGCTTTCCAAATGGAATCTAAACAACTGGACTTACAACAACTGGATTAAAGCACAATCTATTACTCCAGCACAGAAAAAATATAACCCAAAGCATTCTTGTAATAAAAGCACATTACTGACAGAGTGGAGACAGCAGTGCCATTCTTCTACCCCATTATTCTCTTCTATCTCATTGAGCTCATTCCACAATGTGAAGAGACTTTCCATGAAACAGGTGAATAATTTCTGCATAATATTTTTCAGAAATCCTTGAAATAAGAAGGGAAAATACATAAGCTTTTCTTGTAGAAAAGGCATTTCGCCCTTGAGAAGCATCAAAGTTGGAAATATAGAAAGATGAGCAAGTTTTCCAGCCCAGAGTCTGCACACTGCGGCCCTGTCCTTGTACTCTTGCTTTTAAACAGGAGAAAATAGGGCAAGGCAGGAGACAGAGGTGTGTGGTTGTTTGTGTATTCTAATGGACATGATGACAGACCTACCGAGTGATAGGAGCTTTAACTTTGGACCTGCTTAGAAGTACCAGTAATGCAGGACTACAGTATTTGGATGCCACATTGTGTTCTGTAAAAACAATGAATGCAAGAAGAGGCAGCTCTGTCTTGCTGGTTATGTATTATATGAAGGAGAGGTTAATTCACCATAACTTCAAACCAATGAGCTACAAAAGCAGTTTGCTCCTGGTTTTCTCTCCGCATCCTCAGAGAGGTTTGACTGGCATGGTGAGTGTTTCCCTACACATTTGGCAAAAGAAGTGGGGACCTCAATCAAGAGAAGATGATCCTGAGAGAGCAAAACTTTGGTGTATACATAGCAACGAGAAGTGAGGCAGGTGGTACCAGTGGTATCAATTGCAAAGACTAGGCATGTGGGGCTGGAGAGGAGCGTGGAACTACTCCTAGGTATGTGCAAGCTCTCAGTCTAGGTGCTCAGGGACCAGGGACTTTGTGCATGCTCATCACTCATCTGAAATGCAGCCAGAGGGAATAGTGACTCCAGCAACATTTTCCTTACATACTGAGATCGATGATATCAGTCTGGGGTTAATGCAACTTCAGAATATCAGTGCTGCACACCTAGGACAATATCTCCCATGCTGCCTGAAATGTATCATTTTGATGCACTCTAATTTGTTCTTGATGATTTCCAATATGCCTAGCCTAAGTTTATGATGTAGGGGAAAACTTCTTAAGAAATGATAAATGAATAGAAGAGACCTGAATCAAGGTTGTTTATATTTGTTTGTTTTCCTAATATAATAATTTATCAGCTGTTAACATAATAACGCATCTTTACATCTACTGCCCTTAGATATGCCTTTCTATGCTTTTTGATTGTTTAGACTGGTTTGAAATTTCCTCTGATAGATATGCTGCAACTTCTACGGATCCTAACAATTAGCATAACTGTTTTTAAAGGAGAAATCTTATTTTCCAAGCCTCGGAGCAACTCAATTAAATTTATTGCTAATTGAACTCTATTTCAATCTTCAGTTTTCTAAACAGATCTAATTACAGTGTATGGGTGAATGCTTCCCCCAAGCCTTCCCCATATTTCAGCGTCAAACTCAGTTTGCTGCTTGTTTTCTTTCTATAGGAACTGAAATTATCAGACTGGTAAGAATAATGATAAAACATAGAAGAGATTCTTTATTTAGGCAACTTTTCTATCGGGAGTGAAATAAAAGAAGAAAAAAAACCAGCAGAAAACTTGATGGTTTATCATCATGCAACACTGAGCGTGATGATAAATGAAAGTTGTTCACCAGAAATTAAGATGCCCTTTTGTCACTGGTGACTCTGACTACTTGCAAAGCCTTTGGGCACCCATAAAGTGTGGACCTGTCATTACCCTGATATGCCTTTGACAGAGAAGAGTGTCTTCACTCTAAAGGCATTTGACCATCCTATACTCAGGAGTGATCCTTGCTGTACCACATGACATCATTCCGCATGTTTTAGTGGTTACCAACTGCTTTGCTGGACAGTAAAAGGAGCCGATCAAAGCTGAGTTCAAGAGATACGTTTATGATATATTTTGTGAGATTCTTTGCCTAACCAAGCCCTGCAATCTCCTCCAGAGTCAACACAGGCGTACTACTCTCTGTAGCCTTGCAAAGGGAAACAGCTTCAGGTCGTTTTATTTTTTTTAAATTTTCTGGGGAACCATCTTACCCTTGTCTTGTACCAAGCACTAGAAGAACAAAGTGCTAAATATTGCATTACAATACACAGCTTCTGCTGGAAAAGGCTTCACGGGGGGAATGGAGGGCTGTGGCATTCTGCGCATTCCTTGCTTGCAGTCAACTCAGCTTAGAAAGATAAAGTACGATCTGCTGCTTGCTATCCATCATGAGAAATGAAGCCTGATAATTTTGGAGCAATATTTAGCTTGTCATTCTGGGGCCATTACACTGAGTTAGTAGCACTAAGAGAAGGGATTTATTTCCTTCTCTCTCTGTTACTGTAATAAGCCTCAGATTAATAATGCTGAAGGCTTCAAAGTCTATTTTGTTCGTAGCTGCTGGCTGTGGAACAGGTAAAAACAAAGACCAGATTTGCAATGAAGTGGGCATTAAAACCCTTTAAAAAGTGTCTCTTGGCCCTACTATGAAGAGCTATTAACAACATTCTGGGATGACTGTAGAACAAGTTTTTACAGATGGCCATAATGTCTTGTGTTAGCTACCTCACAAATGGGTATTTTCAGTTTGTTCAGCACCCAGTTCTTCCTGCGGAGGCCTTTTTCCATTGCTGTTTTATAGGATTGTAAAAGGGAATCAGGCCCCAGTTTAAATGGGAATCAAGCCTTTGGGATGCAGGCACCAGTACAATCTCAGCACACCAAGGCAGTATGCATCAGCCATGCTCAGAAATGAATGGGAACCAGCAGCTGCAGCATTTGATTGTATACACAGCTGCCATGTTCCATATATTATAGAAAGTAAAAAACTCTAAAGAAAATAATCATACCTAATGACAGGGACTCCATCAGTAAGCCTGACTTGTCTCAGAGTAACAAGTATCTTTTAGGTGTGAATATCCAAAATGCGTTAGTTGATTGTTGTGTTAAGCTCATCTCAGCTTGTGAATGACGTTGAAGAGGAACTCTGGTTTTCCCAGATAAGTCAAGCAAAATCTTAAGAGTCATCCTAAAGGTTTCATTTTCAATATTGCGTGAATTCTCGTAACTTCTGCCACATCATTCTAGGTGGATAAATATAGTGATGTGTACTGCAAAATCAAAGACCACACACTGAATTTTTTACTTTGACTCACACAGGATGCTTTTTAGGTTGCTACATTCGTTGTGAGTGCCCACCACATACAGAAGTGGGAGTGAGAGCTGCTTAAACCAATTCAGGGTTTACTTTACAAACATCAGCCAGCGCATTGCTAGCGTTGGGTGTCGACTGTTGAGATGGAAGCATCACTCCCCGCTGATAGGACTTTGAGCACTTGATAGAGGTGCTGATAGTAGTTGTGTGACTACACAAGTATGGAAAGCAAAGAATTGAGAAAGGAATGGGCTATCTCAGAAATGAGAACTTTCCTTTTACATTTTGAAACAAACAGTGAGTTCAAAGCCCCCAGGGAGAAGCAGGAGGAAGCGAGAGCAGTGTTTTGTGTCTTATTTTTCTTATTGGAGGGTGCTAAGCAGGCATGGTACAACAACCAAACAATATTTTCTTTAGAGGAATAATTTGGTGTTTGTATGCAATGTGTTTGTATGTAGTGAAACAGTTTACTCCGAGAAGCGAGCTTATACACGTGTGGTTCAGGGAGCTGACTGTTTTAGAAGAGGACACATAGCCAACCAGGGTAGTTACGAGATTTAAGACGGAGTTCACAAGGGAGATTTTGACCTTGCCCATTGCTGAGTAACAATGTAGTAATTGGGAAGAGCACAGGAAGGCCATGGACTGGAGAGTTTTCTAAATAGGGAGATGCCGGAAGCACAGACCCAGGCAGAACACACTGGCTGCAAAAGTCTTTGCTGCAAGAATTCTTAGTGGGGGGTAAGACATTTCTTGCCTCGTCTTACTGGAAGAGGTGGGAAACAAGGATGTTTGTGGGAGTGAAATGCACTGCCTTGATCTGACCATTCCTTAACGTCACTCATGGGTCCTGTCTAATCCTCCTCTCTGGCAATGCTCTTGTCCATCTGTGTTTATCTCTACACTGAGTGTCCCACCGGCTTTTAAATTTGTGGATGTGCTCCAGATTCAGTGATGAATTTGTACTGTATGATATTTATATCTCCACCCTTCCCTGACTGTTGCACAAGATTTCATGCTGGAATTCTTAACCTTAGGTTTTTAAAAAGGCCTTGTGGATCTAAAAAAAAAAAAAAAAAAAAAAAAAAAAAAAAAAAAAAAAGAACATTTTCTTTCTTAAAAATCTACATCCTTTTAACATCATAGAAGAATATAACTAAGGACAAAGTAAGTTAACCTTTAAATGTGTTTCCTAGATAGGTTGAGCCTCTGCAGATTGTGAGATTTGTAAAGTGTGGTGGCATGAAAAAAATGTACTCTTGAAAGTAAGTTGTTGTTTGTTTGTAAGTTTACAAAAGGAGTGGGGAACAAAACCCAAGGGAGCATGATCCTGTGTGAGGGAAACCAACATGAAGACTCTTTCCCCCAGAGAATCCTGAGGGGCCTTGTGCACTCTAAGGATGTGCCACATCCCATTAACACCAGTGACATTTTATCACAAACAAGCAGCGTCAGGTGAGGGGCTGACCTGCAGGAAAGGAGCTCTGTGGAGAAGGACCTGGGTATTGTGGCAGACAACAGGTTGGCTGTGAGCCAGCAGTGTGCCCTTGTGGCCCAGAAAGCCAATGGGATCCTGGGTGCATTATGTAGAGCATGGCCAGCAGGTCGAGGGAGGTGACCCTCCCCCTCTCCTCTGCCCTGATGAAGCCACATTTAGAATATTGTGTCCAGTTCTGGGCTCCCCAGTTCAAAAAAGACAGGATGTTAAAGTGGCTGGAGCATCTTAGATTTAAAAGCTGAGTATCTTAGATTTAAAAGCTTAAAAGCTGAGTAACGTGGGTCTGTTCAGCCTAGGGAAAAGGAGGCTGAGGGATCTAATTAATGCTTATAAATGTCTAAAATTTGGGAGACAAATGAATGAGGCCAAGCTCTTCTCGGTGATGCATAGTAATAGGACAAGGAGCAATGGCCTAAAACTTGAACTTCCATACAAAGATGCGGAAGAACTTCTATATGGTAAGGGTGACAGAGCACTGGAATCGGCTGCCCAGAGAGGTTGTGGAGTCTCCTTCTATGGAGATATGACTCATCTTAATGCCTACCTGTGTGACCTATTGTAAGGCGCCTGCTTTAGCAGGGGGTTGGACCTGATGACCTCTTGAGGTGCCTTCCAACCTCCACAATAATGTGATTCTGTGACTTCTGTTCATTTGTGTGGCTGTAGAAATTCAGATTGTGAAGTTATCTCAAACTTACATAGAAATGAATGAATCAGTGAATACAGTAATTGCTAACAGAAGGAAATGACAGTGCTGGAATGGTAAACTAGCGATATATTTTTCTCTCAAAAGGATGGGAAACTTCTTTCTCTAGAACAGCATGCATAGGTCATAAGTGTATGCAATATATCGAATGATGAACTTTATATACTTGCAAAAATCTAATTATTGTGCTAGGTATTTGGTATAATGAATTTACTGGAACAGAAACAGACGCCTACTGAAGGTGTCTGTAATACACCCTCATAGCTCTCCAAAAGCTCATTTTTGAGTTTGCTTTTATATTATTCATTTCTTGCACTGAAGCTCGATTTAAAGAATCAAAGTATGACTAACAGTTGCAAACTTCTGACTGAATATTTTTATTCTCAGCCTGTCACAGACCTCTATTTTTAGTTGGCTGGAACAGTGGCCAGGGTTATTAGCATCACTTATTTCTGGTGTTTGTGATGCATTTTTAGAATCTTACCAAAGAGGAAGTATTGCTTAATATTTTATTTAATCATCTGTTAAAAACATCTTGTGAGGCTGATCTTTTAATGTCAACTTTTTTACATGTTATGTTTTGAAGACCAAGGAGACCACCACCAACTTTCTACTTTTATGTTATAGCAGAATATTACAGAAATTGGTCTGATAAACAGATTGTTTTTTTAGCAGGATTGAGCAAATCACACGGTGTTTGTCATCCCTAAAGGGACGGAGCATGCTCACACACCACTGAAATTAATAAAAGTTATAGTTAGTTACCTTCTGAGGATCAAACCATGTATCTCTGTGCTTTAGTTTCCTTGAAGTAATTGGGGTTTAATGCACTTGCCTGCAACCTGAGGGTGTTACAGGAATTAATCTAGGAGTCAAAAAACGTGAACGCTTTTCTGGGAAGAGTGAGTGGCCAAAAGCAAGACATGACATCTCCTTTCCTACACAGCAGGAATTGCTCACCTTTGTGAGCACAAAGTGGAACATTATGTGTCGCAGATGGTGAGCAATCTACAGGAGATACGTTGTCTATATAGAAATATAAAACCAGGAATTGTTATGTGATAATTAAAGACAGTGGATCAATACATTTGGAGTTAACAAGAATTTAGGTCTCCATCTTTAAACACATATTCAGTCAGATCCAGTTCTTACATCCGGCCAGAGTAGACTGTCGTTCCTCCATAAAGCTTTCCATGAATTTAAACTTTAGTATAATCATGCATTTTTTAAAAATATTTGAGGGTCTGACCTGGTGAATAATGAAGTCAGCTGAAAACTCCAAGTGAATCCTAAGAAGTCTTGAACAGATGGTAAGATTTGCAATGGGAAAAGGATGAGTAATTGACATACATGTCAGGTAATCTGCTACTTACTAGAAAAATAACATAATTAAAGGAGGAAAAAGCGTGGGAGAGCACGAGTGAGAACATGTGTACATGAGTCTGCTCTTGATACCACAGTGTCTGCAACTTGCCTGTCATTTTTCATATGATTTCTTAAGTGGTGTAATTATGCTTAGTGAACTGAGTCTAATGAGAACACGATGCAAAATGCAACATGCAAACATCTCAGTTTAAGTTAAAAATTACTTTTGCGTGATCTGTTGTTTTGCTCTGAGCGTAGCAAGGTGTATGAGAATGCAGCCATCAGCAGCAAAATATTTTCTGAGAAAATGAAGTCCTTTTTTCTCTGACCACTGTGTATTCCAGTGCCACCAAAATTCCTACTCCTTCACTTTTGGCTATAAGAGTTCAGTACTCATTTAGTTGTATTTTTGGAGATACTGTGTGGTACTGAAACCTCTGCAATTCACTCATGTCAGCTGCCAGGACACAAAATGACCGTCTCCACGCTTTTATGTGGCTTGTTGCAGGTGCACAGCATTTCTCCAGTAAGTTTTAAGTGACAGCATATTAATTACAAAGCAAGATTTAGTTACTCAGGGAACTCCAGAAAAAAAATGTCAGTGGCCAGATCAGAACTATTATTTGGAAAGATGCATGAATATGAGTAGGTGTCTTTTCTGCAACCACAACTTCAAAAACAGTTTTGATGTAACTGCTACCATGTGGCAACTTTGACTGCAGACAGAAGGCAGTAGAGGTATTCTATTATAAACCTAAGATGAGTCTTTCTTTTTCTTCCCAAAGGTCCCCTTCCTCCTCTGCTGAGTTTTGTGGCTAATTTTGGTCAAACTCCTTGCACTGAGTCCCCGCACTGTCATTGCTGTCATTTCAATGTGCAGCCAACTCTTTGCATCACCTGCGCTTCTATGAAGGGTGATGCTGGAAATGGCAGAAGTAAGAACCAAGGATAACTTGAGAAGGAGCTGGGCTGTCAGAGAGTGGTGGTCAGACAATATTAAAAACAAGTTCTATGCTCATTCCTTCATTCTCTAAGGCAAATTTGAAGCCCTAGCAGTAAAATGGGAAGAATCAGCAGTAGCACATAGGTGCATGCCAGCAACAGAGCAATTGTCATCTACACCTCAGATGCTTAAAATGCCTCATGTGACAATGCAGAACACAATGCAAACAGCTCACTGCTAAGCTTCTTCACAGTTCACTGCCACTGAAAGGAGCAGCAAAAATGCTGAGGAAAATGTTGTCCACTGGAATCACAGCTTCTGTTTTACAGCCCAGGGATTCTGGCTTTGCAAAACAGGCACAGAATTCCAACCAACAATTCAAATCATTTAGAAGTCAGTACAACACCCGTACCAAAAATAATATGGGCTGATCTACTTGGAATTTAGCTAAGTGAAATAGAGATTTGATTCCAAAAGCACAGATATGAGCTGAAGCCTTTTCTGTACTAGCTGTTTCACAGCTATTCATCAGGCAGTGACCCATGGGCATGTCCACCCCACACCGCTGGGCACAGACCCCATGCAGGGTAGTACGATGATGTGTCTCCGCCACACAACACGGGGATGCAAGAAGGTGCTGGCTCCTGTCCCAGCTGCAACACAGATGGCTTTATGTGGGGCTGCACCCAAACTAATAATTCCCTTTTTGAAGCAAGGCCAATTAGCAATTATATTGCATCCGGCTCTGGAAATAGGTAGCTCAGGGCACTTTGCCTCTGTACTTCACTGCTGGGCGTAGACGTGACTTAAACCGCAGCACAGTGCTGAAGAGACGCTGACTCTCATGTTGCTTTTTAAAGTCACCTTTGAAAATCATGATGGGTGTGTGTGGGGATCTTTCAGCTTATTTAGTTTTCCACTGAAATACGGTGCTTGAGGTCCTTCAGCTCATCACATCACTCCTGTCCAATATGAGTCATCAAGATTCCTGTCTAGGAGCCAGGCAGAGCTCTTCTGATTTCAGAGTCCCAACATGACAGGCGAACACATAAGTAGGCTGCAATAGTGACTGCAAGAAGGAACACAGCCACCCAGGCAGGAGGTGAGGAGTAAGGCATTGTTCTCTGAAATCCTTCTTTTGAGAGGTTAGAGAATGCCTCAGCTCATTTCACTACAAAACACCCTCAAGCAGAAGATGACATGGTTTCAACTTTTGCTTTGGGCCTCTGTACTCTTTCCCTCCCTTTGTTTCCCCATTTTTAATTTGTTCCTGACTGCCCCCTGCCAGCTGCACTTCCAACCCAGTGGTGCTCAGCCCAGTGCTGCAATCTGTTCTGCCGCAGTTTGGGAGCCCTGTCACAGCCCCCCCAGGAAAGGGCTGATGGCTGGTGATATCTTTTCCTTTTCCAGAGTAACGCTGGTGGGAGTGGATTTTGGCTGCCAAGTCTCCTGTTACCGCCTGAAGTTCTGCACTGTATTCACTATATTCAAACTGAGGCATCTGATTATGTGAAATGTACACACGTGTAATTCCTGCATTGTCTTTTCTGCTGTTAACTTTTGGTTCAAGAGAATAATATGTGTGAAAATGCACTCAGCTTTTTACCAGCAGAGCCAAAATACTCGTAGTGTAATTACTTAGAGATGCTATTTTCAACCACTGTACATTGCTTTCACTGGTAAAATGGCACAATGATCTTGATTCTAACGTCACAGTTACTGCTGACACAACACTGGCTTTGCTCCACAGATTTTGATGGCTTATCCTCATGACAATTGTTTTGGGATTGTTTTGTTCAACATAATTTTTGATGATGAATTTCTGGTTGTTTCTGGATAGCTTACTGCTGGGAGTTCTTCACTCACTGCTTTTGAAATTCCCATTTCTGTTGTGGAAGTTGTTGGGAGTGGGCTTTTCTCCTTCCTGGACGGGACTCTCCTCTAGCTCAGCAATGCCAGCAGCTCCTAATCCCATGTTTCTGACTTCAGTTGCCATGGGAATGTTTGAGCACTTAACACTCGATGACCTGATTTTTCTGCAGAAACCATATAAGAGAGAGGATGAAATCAGAGGGAGCTCCATCATTCATATGACGCACACAAATACAACTGTATGTGGCAAACAGCCACAGCTTCAAAAGCTGGACAGTACAAAGTGATTTTTGGTTTTGTGTTTAAGGTGTAAAGCTTGAAGCAGAGGAAAACTCTTCTTGTGTGTCTCCTAAACTCCTATCTCTTGTTCTTGGCCTGAACTAGATAGTCTGACAGTCCAGGCACAGTGCTGCTGGGGCCTTTTCTTTGTAGATACTACATTGTTTGGGTTTGAGGTTGCTGTTGTTCACGACACTTCCATGCTTTTTTGAAATTTGGATTGTTGAATGAGGCAACAACACAGGATTCAGATTTGTTTCTTCTCTTTTACCTCTAGGTGTTTTGTGGTTTTAATTTGCTAACAAAGAAGAAATCCCTAGCCTTTGGAATGTTTCCTTCTAATCACATTGTGCTTTACCTTTACTTCAGCAAAACTTATGTTTCCACTGAAATGAAAATACAAAATAATGTCCTCTGATTTTTTAGATAATTTCTTTCTTCCTCTACTTAGCTGCCTTCTGAAAATCTCAACCTGTCATCTAAAGAGAACTATTTGTGCTGAAACCTGTGCTGTTAGAAAGGAATTTCCTTTGTTCAACCACAATGAATTCATTGATTGTGCAGAAATGAAAACTATTGCAATATAGTCACATTTCATACAGGTAACTTACAGAAAGATTTTTACTCATACATCATTTGGATGTACCTGATGATGGCGGAGCTGATTAGATTTACAATTTCCTGATTCATAATGTGAGCAAATGTGCCGTCTTTGATGGAATTTTACATTATTGTCCTACTTTTGAGAAATATTCTGCCTGTGGAAAGCTGTGTAAAAGGGCAGATACTATAGCTCCTTACTTTTAACTCTCTTTCTGTTATCAGTGGGTTCTTGTTTGGCACTGGTATGAGCTGAAACTCCGGAGAAGAAAGGGATAGCCTCCTGCCCTGTGTAGCCACCAGCATTCAAGCAATGGAGTACTCGGCCTGATGTAATCTAGTTCTGTAAAATATGCCCAGATATGGTAAAAAATCACTTTTCCTTTAGTGAGAAGCAAACTTGCAATATCTGCTTTCATTTCGTATGTCAGCCTACTCTGCTGTATGAATTAAATGTGCAACTTCTTTGATGACAGCATTTTGTTTAAGCTGGTGAATGACTCTCTGCCCTGCCAATTTATGACACTATTTCCCTCCGGGCATCCCTTTTGGCTTATCTGTTACTGCCAAGATATGCAAATTCAATCATCTGGTAGTAGTTGAGCTGCACATCTCACCCCAATAAATGGCTGATGGTCAAGCTGACTCAGCTGCTGCTGTATGTTATTCCTCTAAACTTGTTACATTTGCTTAATTAATTCATTCCTGCTTTCAGACACTGGAAGCTGATAAGGGAAGGTTGCCCTTAGCTCAGTTCCTATTTCCTAACTTAAACATTTGATTTAATGTAATAATAAAATTACATTAGTCCTTTGAACTCGTATCTGTCCATGATTCAAAGGATTAAAAGAAGTTAATCCAATCTTCTAAGAAGGTTTTTGAAGTTTTGAGAGGATCTTTCTTCTTGGGGTCACACTGTGTTGTGTTAGTCCCCTTTTGTAATTTTCTGTCACCTATAGATTTGTGAGGCTTGAAAGGACCTCTACATCTACTTCATCTGCCTGTGCCTGCCCTGGCCAATTGATCTCATTCATGGGTTCCTGCTCTGGGTGGGCTCATTCTGCTTTTCTTCTTAATGGGCCCTCTGACAAACCCCCACAAAACAGATGTGTCATAGATGACAAATATAACATACATTTTTTCCTCTTGTTTTCTTTTCACAGTGGACTGACAACCATTAGTAAGCCTTGTATCTCCATCCAGTTCATGAATCCGTGGAGGCTGTATTTTGTTGGCTAAGCACAAATGTTAAATATCCCTAAATTCCTCAGATACCAGATGAATTACCACAGACAATGAACAAAAGAGGGACCTTTCTCTCCTCTCACCAAAAGTCACTTCAAAACCCACACCTGGCCATAATCTTTTCTACTTGAACTAATTGCTGTTTGCAGTGGACTATGGAACAAGGTTCCTTTGCTTAATAGCCGTATTCCAGTCCACAGAGATTTCATAATATTGCTTGTTCATTTTTAGAACTGTCTATAATTTACAAAAATTTGCCTTTTCAGAAACTATGGTTCTCAAAAGATTTGAAAAAAAAGCAAAGGAAAAATGAGTGACTCTGAGAAACCAGGGGAATTTTCATACTTAAAACTTCCTGAGAGAAGGATCAGAGAACATCAGATTTTATTCACCTCCTTGAATAATTCATAAATACTTCCACAAAAATCTGAAGGAGTTTTTAGTCTATGTAGGCGCTGTGTAAAAGTGGAAGCTTTATTTATTTTTAAGTAGACACGTCGAGTTGAATTTCCATTTGTTGCACAAGGCACATAATGTTATTAAAATTTTACAAATGAGCTTCTGGAAGATGGTTAATGGCTGTTAAGGCCACAAGGTATCAATGCAACAACCTGCTCGGAAACCTTGTGTAACATCAGCTGTGAGTCCAGAAAAATCTGCAATAGGGGAAATCACTCTTTGAGAGTATGTTATTACAGTGGCTTCTAGGATTTTTCCTTAAGGAAGTATCCATTTTTAATGTGCAGACACTAGGCAACAATCAATGAACTATTAAAATAGTCCACAAAGTGCAATTAGTGGCTGTTGTAAGATAGTATCTCTCATTCTTTCTTACCCTAACATCTACTTAATTTTTAGAGAATGAGATTTCTCTCTCTTTTTTTTTTTTAATCAACAGCCCATTGATATTGGAATTTAGCTAAGCAGATACAAGTCTCTCCAGAAGGTGTTTAACCCTGCACCACTCAGCTTCTGGACAGTCTTTAATCAGCCTTTGAATTGAGGCTGTCACAGTGCCTTTTGTGGCAAGGATGGAACATAAATGTTTCACTTTGTGTAGAATAATACAGATGTTAATGGAATGAGGGTAGTTCTCTCTTACGCAGCTTTGGTGTTTCTTAATCATTGACTTGGATACGGAAGCGGAGCCTCTAACTCTTCCCATCTTTTAGAGCTCTAAAGCCATGGAGCCATGAAGCCACTGTCCTCTTGTGCTCAACCAGTGCTGAAATAGTTAAATAAGACAGCTCCAAGAGGAAAGCTTCATGTAAAACCATTGCTTGATGAGAGTGTTCACCCAGGGATGTGGGTAATGTGCACACAAACGTCCCCAGGCAGACGCTGGTACTGTACCTGTTTCCTAGATGAACAGAGATTAATTAACTGCTGGGGTCTTGGCTAGAAAGGAAGCAGGCCTTTCACTTACCTTTTGAAAGACACAAGACCAGCTTTGGCTTGTGAAATAAAAAAAAAATAGGAATCTGTTTCCAGGAAAAAAGCAAAGATTATGAATTGCTACCAAGGCAGGCACTTCGTACCAGCAATTCAGTTAGGGTTTCTTCAAACACAAATGGTGAGGTTTGCTTGTTGGGTCTTTTTTTCCTCACAGTCAAGTGAAGCTAGCACCAAAGTACTGCTGTTCTCGTAACTCCTACCATAGGAGAATAATTATGATAGTGATTATTTGAGTCAAAGGTGATGATGTCTTCAACGCAAACCTGTTTCCTACTTTTCCTGTGTATTTGTATTCATGCTGTTGAAAAATTGTCAGTTTGTAAGAAGCAACCAGGGCTACAAGTTGATTGAGTGAATTGCCAATGACCAGAAGGTGAGAGCTGACTTTGTTTCAGCCATATCTTTGTACCCTTAATAGGGAACCCACGCATCTGCCTGGCTGGGCACTGTTACTTGTGTTACTGGCACCATACCTCAATGACCAACTCACTCTGACACCCAAGAACAGAAATGGAATGGAGGAAGACAGCAAGCCCTGTTGTTACCCTTTTCTCTGGGTTGTGAGGTTTAGAAAACCTCTTCTTTTTTTTAATGTGAAGTTTCTCTGAACAAACATGCACGCAAATCCTGCTCTTTGTTCTGAGAGCATGCCTTGCAGCACTCCACCCCATGGCACTTAACCACTAATTGTCTTCTTTATAATGGGGCCTACATCTTGTATCTAGAAATGAATGTGTGCAAGAAATGCAATGTTGAAGAATTTGGAATGTGGGGGAGAAGGGAAGTAATAAAGTCAACTAAAGGGAGCCTATAAACAGGAGGGGAGTCAACTCTTTGAAAGGGTAGATAATGGCAGGACAAGGGGAAATGGTTTTGAGTTGAAGGAGGGAAGATTTAGGTTGGATGTCAGGGGGAAGTTCTTTGCTGTGAGAGTAGTGCCCAGGGAGGTTGTGGATGCCCCACCCCTGGAGGTGTTTAAGGCCAGGTTGGATGGGGCCCCTGGGCAGCCTGGTCTAGTATTAAATATGGAGATTGGTGGCCCTGCCTGTTGCAAGGGGGGTTGGAAATTCATGATCCTTGGGGTCCCTTCCAACCCAGGCCATTCTGTGTGTGTGTGTGTGTGTGATAAGTAACTTTATAGCTGTTTAATAGTTTAATAGTTTAGCCGTCCAGTTTTGCTCTGAATTCTTCCATGGTCAGGATGACTATTCCACCTCCACTTCAGAACAATCCAGGTTTAAAAAGATCCAGTATCCCTTGCTGACCCGCTTCTGTGAAGGCTGACATTACACACCATACAGAGATTATGTGGATACTTCCAATAACCTGATTTGCCTTTTTGATGTAAGAGAGATTGGTCTGGTTTAATTTCTTACCTCCATGACAAAGTCTGTCCAAATAGGAGAATGGCACTCTTGCATAGCATCTAAAATCTTTGCTGTAATTACTACAGTTACAGGACTGACTATACTATTGTTATGATACACCTGTAACAAGGATTTTTACCCGTCTTTTTTAAGTAGATATATTGTTTGAAGCATTACCTAGTACATTTGACCTGTAAAAAAGAATCCTTTACATCATTGAGATAATATTTCAAAGAGAGGGATCTTGGTATGAAGTTTGCAAACGTATAGTTGTGGATTAGGACTTAATAGAAAAAAGCTCATAGAATTCCTCATTTGTTCCATTCGCAGTCATGCAAGGCACTAAGCAAAACCGTATCTTGCAGAAACTGCTCAGCAGTAAATAGAAATATGTTGATTTGAACAGGTTTTTTTGTTGTTTGTTTTTTTTTAATAACTATATGCCCAGAGGTCCAAACAAAAGCTGAGAAGATGTGGGATTTACAATAGGTCTTGCTACCAAACCTGTCCTCTGCATGATTTATCACGTGGCAGCTGTGGAAAGCTAAGACTATGATAGAAACTCTGGTTTGATAAAGTATTTGCATGAAGAATAGTTCTTACAAGGTTTGTAGAAGGGTGTCATATCTCAAAAATGTTGTGGCAGCCCAAGAATTTGCTTCAGTTACAATCATAAGAATCCCTCTGGTTATGAACGCTAACGGTTTGGCATGGAGAGCAAAGCCAAAACAACACTCAAATAACCTTTTGAATAGCAGCAGGTTAGGAATAAAACCAGGTTACATACAAGGAGGGAAAAAAACATAGGCCAAGAAAAATGTGGGGGAATCATTTGAGGGACCCAGCAAAGGAAATTTCATTTTAGTGTAATGTCTCTTCTTGGTCTGGGGGTTATGTGATGGGACTACAATTGTTATGCACTGTGGTTGCAGGCATATAACTTCCTGTAGACCATGAAAATAATTGTTTTCAAGTTTCATTTCTAACTCCTTTTCACTGAAAAAGTATTGTTTCCTGCTTTAAAAAAAAAAATTGTATTGGTGAGGACAGAGGTTTTGTGTTGGAATTTTAGTCTTGTGTCACTCAGTAGCTAAATACATCCTGTCTATGGGCCTTGACTGCACCAGACTGAAGTAAGTATCAAAACAAAAGTTCACAGTATACACGGTGCAGGCAGACACCCAAAGCTCCTTGTTCTCTACGACTTCCACAGATGTGCAGTTCTTGTCTTCCCTTCCAGCTCAACAGCATTTCAAAATCACATGTTCCTGTCTGGTCAAGTCCCTTTGAGATACCAGTTTGGAATTCCTTTCAAATACCTCATTTAACACTAAGTTCCCTCAAAAGACAAAAGATGTTGCTTCTCGGAGGAAACAGGTTTTCTTCAGGGAACTGTATGCCTGTTGTTACTACCGTTCCTCCTACACGTCCTTCCCAACACCATATTTCTTAGAACGTTTTAAGGGGCCTGAAATACTAGCTTCCACTTTGACGTACTCTGAAAAAAAACCCAGCGCTATTAATCTTCATTCATGAATAATGAGTTCATGAGACCTATAGGGACGTTCACATGAAAATATCTGATTTCTAGAGAAGCTGATTTTGGAACATTTTTCTTCCTCTTTTGTACACAGTTAAAGCTTATACAAGTTAAAATTTGACACAAACTCTGAGGATCTAGTGTAAGGTATCAACTGGTAGTAGAAAAACTGTTCGCTCCCACTGGACAAGATCTGATGTATATAAATCAGGTGAAGTCCACAGACAATTTAATCAAACCATGTGTTTTTCATGGTTTCCACTGGGTTTTTATGACTGAACTAGCACCATAGTTCAGAAGTGAAAAAGCTTGGAAATCTACTAATGTCTGCCCTCACACATTCTTTTTAAAAGACGTTGTGCCAGCCTCACAATCTTCTATAGCATCTCTATGAAAGAATTATTGTTGGGGTTTGCAAATAATTACATGGCAATTTGTTACAGCAAAATAATGGCATTACACTCTCTAAGAAAAAGAAAAAAGAAAAGGAATTTAATGTTCCACCAGAAAGTTTGTGGTCTCTACTGCACATGTTTAGCAGGATTCTATTTATTTTCAGTGTGCTCATGGTGCCTACAAAGCAGCAGACCTTACCTCAGGCATAATCCAAGACCTCCTTCAGGCAGCTTCAATGCTCCCTGAACTCAAAAATCCATATTTCAATGTATTTCAACATGATGCTTTGTGTAATCGAGGTGAGCATTGCAAACTTGTGTGTGGCTGGTGAGAGATAGGATAGGCTGCTGGCAGAACAGGGCTCTGTTCTCAATTGGAGATGTCATTGTACAAAGCGGTTGGCTTTTTGGTCTTTCACCAGGTGTAATGTAAATTGAACGTCACATTTGTTTAGGTAGAAAGACAAATATGTCAACAGCTCTGGGCTACTCTAAGGGCTAGTAAAACTGCTGTTGTTCCGGGGGAGTGCATGAATGAGGAAGACTTCAGTACTGATTGTAAAAGTTACGACAAAGGAAAAAGTATTTTGCTCTTGGTCCTGAAGTGGTCTGTGCTGCTTCCTTCCTCTCCTTCTCCCTGTCAATGAAGAGTTTTATGGTGCTTCAAACACAGGTGACACTCTCATTTGGTGCCAGCAGTCACTATTCTATGTAAATTAATTACCCTTTTAGTTTTTAGTTATGTCGTATAATTACAGAGTTTGGTTTTTTGACCTCAACATACTTATTCCTGAAAAATCTGTTGCTAACTAATAACCATGGATTTCTTTCTCAAATGTTAGGAAATGAAAACTGGCCACAAATCAAATGCACCAGCTTTTATCTGAAAACGCCTCCACTCTGAAAAGACTTGATGCTTTATTCCAAATGTAGGCTTGTCACCATAGAGATAAGATGAATTCAAGGATTTAAAACTTACCAGAAAATATTATGTACCATGTTTGTGATAAAGCTTTGCTTGCTTAAAACAGCAATGGAAGCTGACACTGTAAACCAGCATCTAACAAAGAAAGACTGACAGAAACAAAGAAAGGATTCACATTCTTTGCATAAAAGCTATCTGTTTGTGACAAAGAAGGGTGTAAGTAATGAAGCACTCAGACTCTTTAACAGCTACAGTTACTGTGTATTTTAGTGACTCAGTCATGTAAGTACTCTTCTTTCTGGGTATTCTCCCTCTATTTCTCCCTTTCAGAAATAAATGTTCTGCTTTGTTTTGGTTTAGTTTATGCCTTAACATTTTAAAATTTATCCGGTCTTTTTTTTAGGTCCAAAAAGAAACATTATCACGTCTTTTTGGTGATATATAATGTGTCCTTTGATGTGTTTTTTTTGGGGGGAATAATAGTCCCTCTATTCCTATGAGTTATTTTATTGCTCCCAGATATGGGCTAATTATTCCAAAAGACAACTATCCTGCATGGACCCTAAATATTTGGACAACTTGCTCCCTCTTACAGCCCATGAAAGAACAGCTGGAGTTTTCATGCCTTGGTAACTGAAATGCTGCTGAAACTGTCACATGAGATACTGAAGCATGTTCATGGGTAATAATACTTTTTAAAAAATACATTTTCTGTTCAAAATGATGCTTTCAAGGCTTTCCATTGCTTTGGAAAATGCTGTGTCTCTCAAGCACACTGCCTTTCAAGGTTGAGAAGATCCTTTATTGTAAAATTTTCACCATGGATCCAGGAGAGATGGAGGCTGAAGCATTTGTGCACCATGGGGAACATCTAGTATCCTAAAAGAGCTACGGTGGCATCTCCCCATCCTCCCCATGGCAATGCTGCAGATGGCCATCCCTGCTAGAGTGGAGGCCATGAGATGAGGTGAGCTGCTCTTGCAGGCACCAGCCACAGCCATCCCAGTTCTTCTTGAAGATTGACGTCACTTCAGAGATACCTGCAGACAGGAGACTGCTTGGAGATGTGAGGAGGTGAAGGTGTAGAAAGTTCTGGGTCTCCTGGACTTGTAGAGCTTGCAGGTGGTGCAGGGCTCAGCCTTTGTGGTGGCAACCAATGACATGTGGGAGAAATGCATTTGCTAAGAAAGTACTTCTAATTTTACTATTATGCATTCATAGTATTAAAATTAGTAGCAACAGCAATAACACAATTTTTGAAATTATTTTTAGTAGTAATCTCTGCAGTGCTGTAGACATTTTAGTACACAGCAGAAAATACAATGAGGTCTTACCACCCAAGCTAGGACTACTCTTTAAACACAGTGAAGCCATTTTAGCAGTCTTAGACAAGCTCAGCAGCAATACAAATATTCCAAGAGGTACAAGGCTGTTTTAGGAGAGGGGAGCAAGGGCTTAAAATTCATTGAAATTGAAAAACAGCAGTCATGCATTTCTCTAGATGATTGTTTTCAGTACCATAAGCCACATCCTTTCAAATTTCCTCTGCTTGGCCACATCATTGGAATGAAGTGTCATAGCTGGTTAAGTCACTTTGACATCATCTTGATGATGTGTCAAGCTCAGGAAATTTGAAAGGACAGGACTCAGAAAGGTCTTACCCCAACTTGCCTTCTTTTGACAATTCTTCCCTGCTGCTCCACACCCTCCCTGCTCCTTTTTTCAGCTCTAGTGTTTCTGAGTTTAACTCTTAAAATTCCTACTAAAAGGCTAAGCCTTTGTTTTTAAGGCCAGTATTTTCAACGTATCCAAATATTCATGTTGATGGGTGATAAGTGCATTCAGTTATGTTGAAATTGTCTGAGAAAAAATGGGATTATGTAAACCTCAGCTGGCAAGGGGCATGTGGCTGCAGCTTGAGTGTAGGACAGGAAGAGATGCTGCAGGCTGTGAGACCTCTGCTTACTTTGTCACACAACTACTGGACATAGAGCCCAATGCATAGAATGATTAGCAACTAGCCAGGGACGTTTTTCCTTCAAACACTGCTACTGGGAAACTGTTCAAAACCTTACAGTTCTGATTAGCAAGCACTGTATAAGGCTCTTATGCCAGAGCTGTCCTTCAGCTCTACCCCCAGTGTACTCAAAGAAAACAATCCTGTGTCTCCTCAAACCTCACTGTGCAAAGCTAAACAAACCCAGCTACATTTTCTCAGGAAGCAGTCTCTCCCATCTTTTGAGAAGTCCTTCTCTGCATTATTTTCTGATTCAGTGCTTTTTTCTTGGTAATAAATGACTAGGAAAGAAAATCTTATGGGCTTCCCACACCTTCTTACATAATACTATCATTTCCTTTTGTTTTTGGAAGTAGCTCCCCTAAATACATACCACAGTATCCTCAGGGTTTAATCATGGTTGCATCCATGAATGGTTCATATCCATTCTGTGATCCTTTCATATGCTCAACTATTTCTCTCCAATAGGAATCTTTGTTAGTAGACTTCATGGTTTGGAGGCAGATAGATAGCCTAAATTCGCGATGTATGTGTGTGCTTGCTGTCAGTCATAGAATTGCACAATCTTTAGAGTTGGTAAAATCACTAAGATCGCCTGGTCCAACTGACAGCCCATCCCCACCATGCCCACTGACCACATCCCTCAGTGCTACATCCACACAGTTCTGGAACACCTCCAGAGAAGGTGTTCCCTGGGCAGCCTGTGCCACTGCAGCACCACTCCTTCTGAGAAGAATAAATTTTCCCAAATATCCAATCTGAACCTCCCCTGGCACAACTTAAGGCCATTCCCTCTTGTCCTGTTGCTGTTACATGGGAGAAGAGGCTGACTCTCAGCTCACTACAGCCTCCCTTCAGGTCAAGACTGAACAACCCCATTTCCCTCAGCCGCTCTCCATAAGACTTGTGCTCCAGAGCTTCACAGCTCCATTGCCCTTCTCTGGACACTCTCCAGTCATCTATGTCTGAAGGTTCGGACTAGCCAGTAGCAGACAAGAGGAGGCAGACCTGTGTCTTTGCTCTCCCTGTGCAAGGGCATTCCTCTCAGTTCTGTTACATACAATCTCACTTCTAGTGAACCAGGCCCCAGGGTTATCCATTTCTTTCTTTCCAGCTCTTTTCATGTTTTCCAGTTTTATGTCATCAGTAAACAACTCTTATTTTCTATTTCCTGTGTCAAGGTCACTAATAAAATTATGAAGTAAATAGGCCCTGAGTTCAGTCTGTCAAATTATAGGGATTTTCTCTCACCTGATAATTTCTCTTCAGCAGAGCCTGTTGTGTGCCTCCCTTTAAGTGGTTCCCTGATGACCTTATAGTTATACAAATTATCAGCTTCTGTGTGTAATGTAATGCTTTTCCTATGGATTTGTATCAAATATTTACTTGAAATCCAGAGAAACTGCTGCTTTTTCCTTGTCTCAGAAAGCATTTTTAACAACTAAAAAACATACCTGCTTATTCTTGCATGACTCAGTTTTGTTGAAGTCACACTGCATTTTATAACATTTTTCATTTCTCTCGGTATACTGTTTCTTTCAAAATTCATTCTTAGATTTTGTATACTGTTCAAGTCAGATTAGTCCCTAGTTGTCAGTCAGCTACTTTCATATTTTCATCTCAGCTATAGAATCATAGAATCACAGAGTGTCCCAAGTTGGAAGGGACCCAAAAGTCACCACGTAACCAAGAGTCAGGTTAAATTCTTCACTCAGAAGGTGGTGAGGTGCTGGCACAGCTGCCCAGAGAAGCTGTGAGTGCTCCATCCCTGGAGGCACTCAAGGTCAGGCTTGGTGGGTTCCTGGGCAGCCTACTCTAGAGGCTGGCAGACCTGCCCATGGCAGGGGGTTGAAACTGGATGATCTTTGAGGTCTCTTCCAACCCAAGCCATTTCATGGCTGTGATTTTCCACCCTACTCTATTCCACTACCGTTATTAAAAAACAAGGCACAGTTTTGAAACTGTATCTGAATTATCATTGATTTCTACGCTGCCTTCGCTCCCGTAGTTTTACTTTTTAAAATTGTTTTACATATGGTGAAACAGCTTTTTTCTCATTATCTCAATTTCTTTTTCAAGATGTAATTCAGCCTGATCGGTTTTCATTCTCATTTTACCTGTCTGTTTCCTGACATCTAGTATAGCTCATTTTGCTGATTATTCCTTTTTTTGTCCTCCTGACAAGGCTCTTTTAAAAAACCTTAATCCATTTTTTGAGGTGATTATTTACCTTTTTTCTGTCTGGAGTCCTTCCCCACATGTTTGCAAAGATTTTTCCTTTGCTTATGATACAGATTCCAGATAGGTTTTATCCCTTTGACTCTGAGTGATTCTGTTTCCTCTGTACTCAGGTCCTTGATTTCTTTCTGGGTGGATGACTAATTAGACGCCTTCATCCTTCATTCTTTATCCATTTGAAATCTAAAACCTTAATTACAAAACTGCCTTTGTTTACCATTAAGTTGTATTTTAACTCAACCGACCCAAGATCCACTTGAAACAAGTTTTTATTTCTTATCACTTATAAAAACAAGGAAAAATTAAGGGTCCCCTCTTATTCAATTAACCTTATCTTAGTTGATAAAGAAAATTGTCTGCTATCATACTTATTTAAGAAAACCTGGACCTTATCATTAATATTTATTTTCTATGATATATTAGTATATTATACTTATGTACTCTGAATAGTATTATCTATACTATGTCATTGCTTACTTCTTTATGGTCTTCCACAGAAAACCATGTAATGATATTCCACCTTATACACGTTACTCCATAGTGTTTTCCTTTAAAAATACCTCTTTTTGTCACAAATCCTTCAAACTTCCTATTCCCTCATCCTTGGCAACTCAACAAGATTTCTTATCATTGTCTAGTCTCTAATTTCCCCTTTCATTTTAGGGAAAACATGGACTCTTGAGTTTTCGTTTTATGATTAATTTCCCCTAATGATCATTAGTTTAGCAACTGGAGTAGTTGCAGTCCTTCCTCTAAGGGTGTTATCACTTGGGTGTTTCTTGTCCAATATTCACCCTCAGGTTTTCTTCCCTTTAATTATTTATATCTGAAGGTTGGGGAAGGCAGATGAGTATGTTACTATTTTATAACCCTCGTATCTTCGTCTGGGTGCTCATATCCTGCACTGATATACTGCTTTTGTGTTTTGCTACAGTGATGGCCACAGGGTGTGTATAATTCCATCTATCTTCCTAATTTTATACCCTTTTCCTAGCTGTTTTCACCTCCATAGTTGATTGCCTTTGCCACCAGCTCAACAGAGTACCCAAAACAGCCCTGGACTAAGAACCTCTCCATGAGAAGACAGTGTGAAAAACATCACCGTTATTGCAAGAGATTGGAAATTGGACAGATGATCTCTTTATTCTGATGTTATTTTGTGTTGACACCGTTAGACATTTGCGGTGAGAGAGGTAAGTAAGTGGGAGGACAGTATTTTCAGACCTGAACAGAGAAATTCATTTTCCCAACATATATATAGGAGCAGACTTCAGTAATGAGTTAGAGACACTGTTGGTTGTAGCTTCCATTTCTTTCTCTAATCATTACTAATTACATTACTTAATCATTCTGAAGAGCAGACTACTTCCAACCTCTTTATTCAAAATGCCCTCTGCCTGAACTCCTCAAACCTGGCACAGAAATTTCTGGTAAAGTTTACAATACAAATGGTTTATGGAAATAAAGTGGCACTGGAAATGTTTTCACTGACTGTGCCAGTTCAAACCCACATAAGTCATGCAGTGAATTGTTATGGTTTGAAAAGAGCTGTTTGTGTTTCATTTTTTTTTAATGCATTAATTAAATGACTTGTAAAGCTACTAACATCCTAGGTCAGTGAGAGTGCCAAAATGGACATTATAAAAATGTTCACTTTGGTATTAATTCTGTGTTTATGGGGCGTCTCATGTCTCTAAAGCCTCCCTAGACCGCTATTAATTATAACCTATCAAGTACATTCATCACATATTTTTCCTGCCATATGCTAAAGAATGTCTTATTAATTAAAGGGCTGAAAAATTGGAAGTGTTCCTTTTCTCTCCTATTGTTTTGTGGAAGAGGAAATGATAAAGTTCAAACACTAAAACCACTCCTTTCCAGAAAATGTTCTTATTGGGAAAGTGGAGTTCAGTCACATTAAAAACAAAATTGTTTTCCAAAGTTTGGCCCAAATCTGGCTCGGGCTGCTTGCTCATCTAGTTCTTCTGAACTCAACTCATTGCAAAAGCAGGACTTGGCTTTTTAGCACTTATGCTGCAAAATCCATGACTGTTATTAAAGGCATTTTAATTAAACCCAGCATTAAAACTACATTTTTCTTTCAAACCATCTATAAGCAATAATTAGCAGCAAGGGGTTTTTCAGACCTCAGAAGAAATTGTTTGGGTGATACGCTATATGTGGTTTATAGATTTAAAATCCCTGGGGTTTTGTTTTCTGGGAAAGAGAAGATAAATCTCTATTTTAAAGTTGGGTTGAGTTTTCTGTTCATTTCCTACTGGACACCAGTCCACATCTCAAAAAGCTAAGCGTAGCCTTAATTCATGGCAGCTGTTTTCTTTACAATAGAATTGAATTTTATGGAGCTCCATTCATATTTGAGGTGTCCCAAAGTACTTAACAATAATGACTCTGCGCCAGCTCTCATAGACCACTGCATCCCATCAGAGTTTTTCTCGATGAAGACTTAGGATTTGGATACTTTGCTGGTAGTGAAAGGGTGCCATGGGGACCACCAGAGCAGCTGTTCTCCACCCAACCGCCCAGTCCCAGCCTTGGGAGGGGATACTTCTGGGACCTTGCAGTAACCTCGTGTTGCCTTAGAAAGCACAGCAAAATTCCTTTAATATCTCTCAGCAATGACAGCCTCAGTCAGTTCTACACGTGCCTCTCACGTATTTCTGTATTTTCTATACTTTCTGTCCAATGCATGAGTTGTTTAGCCTTGGATCCTAGAAGGCTGACACAGAAGAAGGATGTAAGTGCAGTCTGACTCTGTTAGCTCTTCACCATACAGCAGGTTGGCCAGCACAGGACAGGTAGGTTCCTTCCACCCTCAACAATGATGATGCTGTTAAGCCACAAAGAAATCCTGAATTAGTCACTGTCTGCGTATCAGAGTCAGCCCATGTGTATCTACTGAGCATATTCAAGTTGCTAAGATTTGATATACATACTAATGCTTGTGAAATGATAACGACTTGGAAGTTGCTATTCTACGTCCCACATGTTTTATTTTAAACATAACCTTAAAATGGCAAGAGTAAGTATATACATCCCTTAAGATTTTAAGGTATAACAACTCAAATGAACAGGTATGAGAAGGAAGTTTCTCTTAGGTACATATTTACTAGTACTTGGGACTTCAGTGTAATACAGGAGCTCTGAGGTCACATGAAGGAACACTTCTCAACAGAAATGCATAAGTAATAAGCTACACCTGTGCTCACCATCACATCCTTGCTACTGCAGGCAGCCATTTTGTAAATCAGCTGTACAAGCAAGGGGGGGGGGACTGATCTTGAACACTCTTTCTTTGGAAAGAGTGGAACAACCTTTCTGTCACCCACATCCATACATCTACTAACACAGATGATAGCCTAGAAAAGGAACTGGTTACCTTTAGCTGAATAAATTATTCAAACCAGGTTGATAAAATTGAATTACACTAGAAATACCTTTTCTCCCCCATGAGATTGGCACAAATTTAGTAGTTTTGCCTTTGAAACAAAGAGATTTTCTAGACAGTCTCGGTGAGGTAAAGCAAAGTCTTCTGGGATGAATACATACAAGTTCACAAACTGCATCAGAGGTTTGAAACCAAGAAACAAATTATATTAAGCTGTGGTCTTGAATAGCATAAACTCAATTGATCTAAATTCCTCCCTTGCGATTCTGTGAAATTGGTGAAGTTACTCTAGGACTTTGAAATACCAGTTTTATTGCATAGGATTAGGCTCATCTTCTTTAGGGGCCACAGATGGATTCCAGCTATCATGAAACAAACGGTTTTTGAGAATGGATACCCTAAGGGGATTTTCTACAAAAGAGTTGAAGAGAAGCTTTCATCACTATTACGTATTTCAAATACATCAACACGATAAGGAGTGTCGTTAAGGATAGGCAGGGATCTCATGGTGCCAAACAAACTTTGAAGACTGAAGTAACATGTGAGCTTGAAACCATGAGAAGAGTAGAAGAAAGGGAAGGTGAAATGAACAAAGATCAAGCAGTTTCATGGTTGGAGGAGTCGTGATCTTTTAGCCTGACCTCCTACATAACACACTGCAAGAATGCAGCAGGAAAAAGCTTAAGTGAGAATGGGCTGGGATAACAAGAAGAATAAAGTATCAAGCTACTCTTATAAGTAGGATAAGAAGAAAGCAAGGTTTCGGCACAGGCTCAAGTGCTGCAGAGGCTTCCAAAACAAAGTATTGCCCAAGGCTGATGCTATTTTCCAAAAGACTTCTTCCCATTTCCCACTTTAATCTGAAGTGTGCAGAATACACCAATACTCTTAAAAGGAGCACTTCTACTTCCAGGAACAGAGTAGTCCAAACTTGGCTCAAATACAGTGAATTCTTTTTTACTCATCTTATTGTAGGTAGGTTTTAGTGGGTGATGACATTCATCTGTTGTAGCAAAGGATAAGTAAGACTGTTCCTATTTTTCTCTCAGGACGAAATCCAGATGTGCATTCTTAGTATTATCTCTATCCTTATTCTGAAAATTTCCCATTCACCTCGGAAGTTTGCTTAGCTGACACAATGTAAAGATTCAGACTCAATGCATGACAGTTAAATGCTGCAAACAAACAAATGGGAAGAGAGAGGTAAAGGAGGAAATAACTCTTAGAGCAGACTCTGTTCTCCATCTCAATTTCCTATTCACTTTAATCACTGTCTGGATCTATAGTTTTCTTTTGGAAATATCCACACATTTCTGGTCTCTCTGGGTGGAGCTTGTCCCAGAGTCTCTAATTATCTGAAATTTGCTCATCCTGGTTTAAGTTAGTCCTTCAAAATCTCACTATAGAAGAAAAAAAAGGCTATCTTCAGAGGATGAAGTTTGGGTATGGCCATCGAAGACAGCTGGCATATGTTGCCTTCAGGGGGTGCGTATTTCTCTCTACTGGGAAACTCAGACAGTTCTTAGATATATGAAGTTGGATGAAATGAATCCCATGTTTCATAACCAGATATGATCAAATGAAATGTCCACACTGTTTTGCAGATCTGCAATGCATGTTTCTCTCCTTCCATTTTTTTCAGCTTCTCATCTCTCTGACACTTAAGCTGTAGATTTTAGTAGTGTTCATGGGAGAATGGGAAAATTTTAATCACTTCATAGAAAATAATCAAGTGCAATCATGCAACAATTTGTATCACTCAAAGCCAAGCACCAACTTCATGCAGTATTCATTACAAAATGACAGTTGACTACAACCTTCAGTTGTATGTGGAAATGGGTATGGGTGACCTTTTTTTTTTTTTTTTCACTTTATCTGGGGCCTTATCCATCTCCATACAGTTTTCTGGTCTCCTTGGAGTTTCTCACAGGCTTTAAGGTGTTCAACAGCCTTATAGTAATGATCTCCACAGGTGACCAAGCAAGGAAGTACCCACTCCTAAACCTTTACAGCCATTTAAGTTAAGATTAACCCAAGTTCCACTGAGGAAATGATAAAGGGCAAAGCAGCACAAGTCCCACTGTATGCATGTCCCTTTGCCCAGACATCCTGGTCTCAATTTCCTTGACTTGTAGACCCCTACATAAATAACCCCTGCTGAATTTTACTTGTGTGGTTTAAACCTCAGTGGCACCAGCTGATAAGGCTGTCCCCAGGGGTCTGCTACTAAGCACTCTGAGGACTACATGGGCTTTTGGTTTGAACGAGCATGGATGTTCTTACTCTCTGATATGAATGAGTTTTTTTGATATTGTGATTTATACTCACAGCCAGTGAGAGTCTTGTTCTCCTTTCACAGTATATAATTAAAGTAAATCTTCTAGTGTAAGGCTACGGTTCTGGATTAAGTCCAAGAGGGAGCCAGTGGCATGTGATGTGTAACTTAATTATCTTTCTGTCAGTTGTGCTTTGCTGAGCATCTGGCCTTCGGTCTTTCACACTGAAGCTTCCAGTTAATTACAACTACCATCAGAATTGTGACGTAGCCTAATTGCACATGCCTCCTCAACTTTGTTTAAAAAAAAATTAAATCCTAATCTACTCATTATAAAGTTTATTGGTAGAGTTAATTGGCTAAATCTGTCATTGGAAAGATCGAGGAAATTAGCTAATTTAACTAGACAATAGAATTTAAAACTCCAGTGTCCAAACAATCCTCTTGTTGCTGTTACTAGACTTCTGCTCTATCCTTTCTCTTTCAAAAACATTTTTGCAATTAAGATTGATTATATAAGGCTGATTATTCTAAGACTGATTACTTTCAGTGCTGCTGAGAGAGCTTTTCTTCTCTCTCTTCTTCCACTGAAGTGTGGCAGACACAGCATTAAATGCAGTTGTGGATTCAGACATGTTTACGGTAGGCAGAGCCTTCAGATTAACATGACACATGGCATTTGTGAACTGTTAGGTTCTATTTCAAAGCATTAGGCTAGGATTTCACATTTTGTTTTTATAAAGAGCAAATACACTTCAGTTGCTTTGTTTTAAGATGGATTTGAAATGCTAGTCAGGGCACAGATATGGAACCCATACTTGTTGCAAAAAACTTGCTTCCTGGAATGGAAATTTTTTTTTCCTTTAGGATTTCTCCCAGATGCTAAGTGAACTGCTACTGTGAGACCAGGTGGCCAAAAAGCCATTCCCCTTTCTAATAAGGGAAAAAAAGAGTTAAGGGATGAAAGAAGTTAGCTTAGAACAGGAGGACACAAAGACTTACTCAAGAACGTGTATGCCACAGAATGATAATAGGTATAGTATGTAAAATTCCTCACAGTATTCAGCATGGTTAGCACTTCAGGCAGGCAAGATACCTTCTTTAGAAGAAGACATCTTATTCTCTGCTGGTGATCAAACTATGGCTTCTAGAGCTAAATACAGATGTCACTACTGGTTTGGGTGAAGATCCATGATCTCAACGTCTGTAGCACAGGCAAACCAGGGAGCTCCAAAAGCACGGTGCCAATGTTAATATGGCCATTCTGAACAGGTCTGTATCCCTTTGGTTGACAGGAGAGGACCTCCCAGTGAGACTATTGGACAGACACCTGAAGGTCTCCCCAAAGCCGGATTAGCTCTATGTCTCAACAGTTGGCTTCCCCACAGGACCCACGCACTAGTGAATGTACTTTCCACAGGAGGTTGTCACACACATGTGAACCCAGAAGTTCCCTACCCTGTCACGTGCATCCAGAGTGCCAGAAGCCCACCTGCAAGCCCCCAACAGTCTGTCAAAAAGCTGCCAGGAAAAGAGGTAAAGAACTCCCAGGTACTCCCAGACTATCCCAGGAGATGACAACAGAGTGGCCTGTGTGATTCGATCAGGCGATCATCAGATTTCTGGCCTTAAGCTGTAAACAAGACGCCAAATGTCATTTAAGATTTCCAGGAGTCTGTAAGGCAAAATCTCGGCCTGAAGAATAACCCGGTGTTCTAACAAAAAAGAACAACACCTGCCATAAAAGTGTTTTTTTGCTGTTATAACTCTTAGTCCTAGCTTACATCAGATATTATGGGAAAGTGTGGATTTCCAGGAACTTGCAGACAACAGTAAGCATCTCAGGTTTCCCATTGTAATACATCATAAACAGGAAAGGTAGAATGATTGCTTGAATTCTTTGTGGCTGCAAATAAGAGAACAAACTTTTTTCTTTTTTTTTCTTTTAATCCCCTCAGGTGTAATTGGTTACTGCATGTTTAGGACCAAAATTGTTCTAATTAAAAAGACCAAACCAGCCACTAAGGCTTGCTTGTCTATGTTTGCAGTGATCTGTGCACGGATTAGGAAGGAAGCATGATTGAGTGTTTCTATGGAGATTAGAAAGAACAGGTTCTGTTTTGTAGGCAGAGCTGTAACTAGCAAAGGCAAATGTTTGAGGTGAGGAAGATTTGCTTTTTTTTACAAGGATGTTTTGTTCCAGCCATGGATGTGTTTTCCCCTCTTTGCTTGCACTGTGAGAGGCTGGGAGACCAGAAGAGTCCAGGGCAAAAAAGAGCAATCTGTCTCTCACAACCATACCCCTTGCCTGAAAGATGCCACAGTACAAAAAGACCTGGAGTCCAGAACAAAGCACATCCTCTATATCTCAAAAGGGTGATGTGTCATAATAGAATTTAAGTTTTCAGGTTGTATTTCCTTGATCCTCCCCCATGAGTAGGCCCAAAAAAAGACAAGTAAGATAAATGAAATGTAATCTATGTATTTTTATATATCCTTAGAAAGATGCGTAAGTATATGTGCGGATATATCCCATAGAGATAGGAATGGAGTCCTTTAACTTGTTTCATTTACAACATCAACTGACTCCTTATTTTGTGCTCATAGCTGCTGGTCTTGACATCCTCAGCATCGACATCTCAACATCCAGCACTGGGCTGGAACAGGTGCTCCAAAGGAAGTTTTCTCTTGAAACCCTGACACAAATTCCCTGAGCCTTGTGGAGCAGAGATGGTGCATCCTTGAACCTGTATGGTTCCACCTTCTACTTCAGCTGTGGTTCATTAAGCCACTTCCCAGTGCTGGGTCAGGATGGAGTTGGTTATGTCAGAACCAGATCTGAATTTTATTTTTCTCCATTTTTCCATTTGCCACAGATTTACATCTCCAGTCTTCAGCTTGATGAAATTACTTTGCATCTATGCTTGTGCTTTTAAGGAGGTTCTTTGTCAAAACCTGAACCCTGACTGTTCTTTGTAGCTCTAAAATATGATACAGATTCTGCTTCTGTGTACTGAAGCAATATATTAGCAAACCAGGGCTGAATTCAAATACTCAAGTGAACTAGAAACAAGTATGTCTACGACCCAAGCCATTTTCAATCTCTTTGAAGAGTGCTGAGACAAAAACAGTCTTTAGTAGCTATTCTGTCATTTTTATTATACTTCATACATGGGTTGATGTGTTAAAAGTATTGTTATTAAAAGTTTATAATATTTCTCATTGTGACTTCAAAAGTCTTGCTTCTCCAGTGTCTTCATATTCAGCTAAGCCTGACAGATATAGACATCTCAAAGAAAAAGTGATCACTCTTCTTTTCCTTCTGCTTCTTGGCTACACTTTCTACCCTCTTTCTAGGTCAATATAGTATTTCAGATATCACACAGAAAAAAATACTGCTCTTCCCAAGCTCTTGAGGCTGCTCTCAGGGATTGCCTGTGGCTGCTAGTGCTGCTTGAAAGGAGCTATGCAGTAAGAGCACTCCAGCTGACCTGGAGAAGGTTCTTGTACCTTAATGCCTCAGATCCAGCATCTCTAGCGGGCAGTTTGGGGTTTCATGGCAAACCACTTGAAACACTGAATGAGGAACTTTGTGTAGCCATGTTGTTTGGCACTGACATCAATCAAGTGGTAAGAAGATTTTTGGACTTAGTGTTCAACCTGGGTTTATTCACTTGCTGCTTTTGCTGTCCTCTAATGGATTATAGTTCCATCTCTGGAGATCTGTACGGTTGGGATCCCAATCACTTCTGTTGTCCCATTCCTGACATCCTTTAGCAAGGACATCCGTGCTCTGTTGTACTTCAACAGTTATTGGCTCTGGAATGTAAGTAACTTCCTGGCCTCTTTCACGGGGCTCTGAGGAGAAATCCTGCTTCAGGGTGATAACATTTAGTGAGATTCCCCAGAGGCACCGCAATTGCAGACACCAAGTAAATGAGCCACGCTACCACTTGCATGATAAGAAACATTACCCAGTGCACTTCGCAGCCTGCTTTAATATTACCCCTTTCATCTCCTCCTGACTTTTTCAAAGCTGTGTGGCTTGTCTTTGCAGGACACCTGTAGTGGTGTGTGGCCTGTACAGCACAGGATAAAAAGCAAAAGAATAGCAGGGCTTGATTCCACTGCTACCACAGGTCCCCTCAACTGTGGAGCCAAAGAAGGAAAGACTTAAGCTCTAAAGCCTCAGTCCTTCAGCAGTGTTCAGACGTAGGTGGGAGCTGCTGTCACTTCATGCGATTCACAGTTATCTTTCAAAGGGGTGGAGACCACTGCCCAACAGTATGCTGGCCCGTGACCACTGTTGTCTGTGTTGGGTTTTGAATTCAAAGAAACAAGACAACAGCCTTTGGTAGACTTCAGTGGTATTAATTTGATAATGCGATAAGGACATTTAGCTCTACTATTACTTAAACCTATCACAGCCTATGTTTAATGAGAGAGGCGAGGGCAAAGGCCTGAATGTACTATGATGTCAGCATGATGGTATACTGGAATCTGTATTATGTCCTGCAGAAAACTCTCCTCTATTTAAGATACTACAATAGGCTGCTAAACACGTTTCCACCCAAAACAAAAGCAGCTCAGGAATTTGTGAACTGCAGGAAGCCAGGCTTTGTCTGGGTATTATTTTGGGAAAGGAATATGTGTGGGTGAATGAGAGATAGTTCAGGTGGGGAAGGAGGAGGAAGAATGTGGGAAAAAGACTGTGGAGAGATCTGCAGCCCAGGCAGAGCTACATCAGCAGCGTCCTGGGAGCAGCCTGAGAACCAGAGAGCAGCTGGGAAAGATCTGTTGCCTGGGAAAAGAAGCTGCCTCCGGTTGTTTGCACCCTACAGTGCTTATGAGAGGAGATCTCTATATTCTTTTAAACGGAAAGAACTGCATCATAAATGCTGGTCTCTGCTATTAATATCTTCACTTGGAAAAAGAACTTCAAGGCCTGAGTTTTATATAGCTGGAATAGCACAGAAAAGGCAATTTTGATGTGGGACGTTTTCAAACAATGCTTTTGTTTTCTCCTTTTCTGCCTCAGTTCTTCCTTGTATGCTTTGCCTCTACATCTCAGGAGAGGCCACGGTTCTCAGAGTGGGCATCCCATCGATTTAGGGAAGCCTGGCCTGTGTAGCAAATTGGGTTTCATCCCACCATGTGGCTCAGCAATTCTGTGTGAAGAGTTGGTGTTGGCAACTGGAGAGGCTCAGTTTCAGGTACTTAATGCTTATCCTCTCAAATTATAAATGTAAGAAGGCTACCTGCCTAGATGACCACTCATCTGTGCTTCTGGTAGTTTCCTTTGACCTAGATAAATGGTTTTCCAGAAGGGAGATATCAAAGCAAAGGTTATTTGCAGGGTTTATGAGAGAGCAGCAATACTTTCTGCTTAGAAAACAAAACAAAATAAAACTCCTTGCAGCAAGTGAGAACATGTGCATTGCTGCCAGATATTGATCTGGATGAAGTCCACATAGGCAATGAGTGCATTTATTGAACTTCCCTTGCTGATTTTCACACCTTAATAGGCTTCTGTGGTGTTCATAAAATGGTGCTGTGTCTGGAGAACTCTTCTGTTCAGCTAACTGTCCTGAACACTCTACTGGGAGGAGAATGGTTGTTCAAAGTCATCAGGTAGCCAGAGATTCTGAGGTATCTCCTTGCACAATGGTGATACAATTCAGCATCTACAGATGCAATCTAAAAATGAGCAAAAATCTCTCCAGTGAGATGACACCTGCTCAAGAAAATAGCAATGGCTGAATTTCAGCCAATATAAACATACCAAAAATAGGCCAGATTTCTCATGGGGTGATTCCGGACTTCTTTATAGTAGGTCAAGTAAAGCAGTAATATGGTAAATTCTGAGATTCAGTATCATACTGTAGCCCATAATAAGAACCCATTAGATGAAGCATGCTTGACTTGAAAAGAAACAGCAAAATCCCAGTCCTCCAACTTCTGAGGCTGATAACGTTCTGGGAGGTGGCACACTTTCTGCTGAGAATTTTAAAGCACACCTAGTAGCAAGTGAAGTCACCTACTTACGCAGATGCCATCTTGATGCGCTTTTCTAATTGTAACCAGCAGACAATTCATTGACATCTTTCTGAGTCTCTGGCTCCAACTGGCAGGGAAAATAAAACAGCAGCCTTTGAATCTTTGAGATTCAAAGACCTGTGTGCAATCTGGATCGTGCATTTAGGCAGTGTTCATTTTAAAAAGCCATTATCTACCAGCTGCTCGTAAACTCCTATGCCCTGCAAGAATCTATGTACTATGTAATTTTCCTGCCTTTCTCTAAATGCATATTGACCTGGTTTGAATTAGCTGTTGGTTCGCAATAATTAAGGTCATCATTCATCTAGAACATCTAAATCAGGTTTAGAAGTCACGACATGACTCATATGCTAGTAGTGTCCGTTCAGTATAGGCATACTGTCCTCAACCTAGGCCAAACCTGTCTTCTATTTTCTGTTAGAGTTTTACAGAATATAGAGTTTTGTCAGGAAAACCTTTCATTCTTTCACTGTAAATAACACATATAGAAGTTACGGTTACACAGGACATATTGACTGCTATGCTAAAAACTGTGTCCCTCTGTACACACTGAGTAGATTTTCTGCTCAAACCACTACATTCACAGAGAGTGTCTTTTATATCTGTTACGTCTGTGGACATCTCTTTTTTAACATCTGTGACATATTAGGTAATTTTTCTTCTGGCTTTCCAGTTAAACAGAAACCATATGAAGGTTCAGTGCTGGTGCCCTCTTAGACCTACCTAATGCTGGCCCTGTTGTTAAGGTTTGAGAACTTCTGATTACCAGTGAAATAAAGTAAATTATTGATGTAACTTTGGTGTAGAAGTTCTTTTAAGCACTGGCAGACATAGGTGATATTTTAAAGAATTCTCTGTATTGGTAGGACAACAGAAATCTGTAAGAAATGCTGTCAAACCTTTAAATGGTTTTGACTTAAGCTCTCTAAGCACAGAGGTGGGAATTTCAAAATTTGCAGAATACCTTACAAAATTTTCTTTATAGTGTTCAATTTCTTAATTTGTTGGCTGTGTTCTGATAATCTGGATGCTGAAGAGCTCTGCAAGATCAGGGAAAGATCTTTTCCAAAATGGAAATGTTCTCTGGTTATGCTGCAAAGCAAGACAATCTTGCTGACTTGACAGCACCTGTGTCCGGTGCAACAAAAGGCTATATTTGTAGAATACTTCACCGTTTTCAAGCAGTGCTACCCATATTTCAAGGCTGGATGTGGCTCTGGGCAGCCTGGTCTAGTGGCTGGTGACCCTGCCCATGGCAGGAACATTGAAACTAGATGATCATTACGGTCCTTTTCAACCCAGGCCATTCTATGATTCAGTAATTCTATGATAATTAGAAGCTGTCTTCTGGAAGGCCTGCGTGGTAATAAAAAAATTCATTTGCATTAATCTCAGCATCAAGAGCATTTGTCATTAAGGGTAGGTTTAAATTTTTGTGCTGAGGTATCATGAACCACAGTTGCCACTTAAATTTTCACATGTGAAGTGGACAAGGAAATCCTGTAGTCAGAGCACTCTCAATAGGTGAGTTCACCAGTTCTTAGATTGTTAAGTCTATTCTGTATGCATCTTAAGCCACCCTTCTGTCTCAGTGCTCCCTACAATAAACCACAGGAATAGTATTAATCATCTGCAGTGCCAACATTACAAAGCTATGAAGACTGACTATTCCAAAGAGATGATTTTAACAGTCTATGCAAAGTGAGACACTCAGTGTGAACTGAAACCAGTCGTAAGTATGGTAGTCAGGGAGAAAACAGGGATAGAGTGGGTACTAATATGACAGGGTAGGCAATGGATGTGGTGAAGCAATTACCTTGAAAGTCTCTGGAAGTACATTTTCCAACATTTACCAGCATTCAGAGTCTTTCACTTTTCTAAAAGACTTATTTTAAATGTACATTTAAACAATTTGAAACGTTTTCAGGAGTGAACTGAAAATAGGAAATCTCTCAGAAGAATATTGCCTTTCCACACATAGTAATGTTGGAGTTCCTACTAAACAAAGTGTTTGTTAGTCAGCGTCTGTAAAATAAAACTCAAAGACCAAGTTTCTCCTTTAAATTACCGTGACTGAATCAGGTCTAGCTTTAGTGTATCTGAACAAAATTTCTCACATCTTAAAGAAAATGCTGGATGCCCAGTTTCCCCTTATTTTGTCTCAGTGATTTACTTACTTACATAATTAAAGAGACTGGTTTCTCATTTGTGCGGAGAATTTATACAAAACAAAATGACAAACAGCATGTGTTTGTAGTTCCCAATGTCAATTTCCACATTTCTGTGAGCTTGTATCAGAGCCGTATATATATATTCTGCAGCTTTTTGTTCTTTGCAAAAGTGATGTTCACCTTCTACAGAAGACCTATAGCTCACATAATTCTGTTTATAAGGCTAGGTTTATTCTGGTGAAAAAAGAAAGTCTGGTTTTCCATCCAAAGCTATTCTCCCAGGAAGCAGACACAAACCCGACTGATCATATTAACTCAGTGCCCACAAGTGCTCTTATCTGCAAAATGTTGTCATACAGCATCAATCAGGGAACAGGCAGCCGTACAACACTGTAATAAAAAATGCATTTGGCACTTCCTGAGCTATTTACAGTTTTCTTGAATACTACACTGTTCTGAATGCTGACTGCAAATTCCAGGGGACAATCCAGCTCACTCTCCCTTCAAGACTGGAATTTTAATGGCTCCGATAAGAGTCGGCCATCTTTCATCAGATATTGTTGTGTTTATTTTAGCTTTTTGCCTCTTTTGTGGCAACTGTGTCTGCACACAGGCCTATGGTATCAACCGTTGACAGTCATTCCTTTCAGAAGCCTCACCAAGGCACTTGAGCCATCCATTATGCAGGGCAGTGTGAGATAAATTTATCAGAAACATTTGCACAGGACTTCAGTATAGGCGGTGGTGCATCCTGTGTATTTTCTGCACGCTTGGGAGCACAAACAGGAGCAAATGATGGAAAGATACATTTTGCAAGAGACCATCCCCTCATTCAGGTTTGCTGTCAAGTTTCAGCTGTGCCTGGTCAGTCCACTGTGAACCTGATGCCTATGTACAGATGTGGATGTGTGAGGGAGACATGTAAAAGACTAGTTATGTTTAGTTTTGTTTTACACTTCTTGCCCTTCCATTTCCTAGAGTTTAAACCCAAAGAGAGTACTGTTGCCTTCTAGGTTGACTCTCCGCTTGCAGCCCAGTTCAAGACATTGAGACAAAATGAATAGTATGTGCAGACCCCTACGTTTACAAGTGCTGATCACTTAGTCATAGAACGTGCTATTTGTTACTGTTAACATTTTTAGCATAAGAGCTAAACTGTCAAATGTCAATGCGTGTTTTCATCGTTCATATATAATTCTTTTCATGATCAACATTTGAAATCAATTTTCCCATAATCTCTAAAAACAGAAATACTGTAATGGGAACTCCAGGATGTCTTGGAGGATTTGTCACAAATTTCCTTCAACACATCTCTTGCTGCTTCCCACACCAAGGAATAGGAAGACTCTGTACCACATCTTCAACAGTCAGACTTCATTCTCATTTAGACACCCACTGCTTTGAAGCAAGTGCTTATGTGTAATCAAAAATATGTTTACACTCGTGTATATACTTATTTTTGTAGTAAAGTTTCATTTGTGTGTCTGAATCAAGAAGAAAGATGGACCACATGGCCAGTAGTTAGACTACTTGCCAGGAAAAACTTCTCCCATTCTGTTTTTGAAGTGATGATGTTTGTTGAATGGGTTTTCATTGCACTAGTGTTGTCTTTATTGTACTGCAGATAAACTGAAATATGCAATTGACACTTACAGAAAAAATCCCTAAAGTTTTCCATAGCCTCAGTGGGATTTTCTGTCCACAAGCAGGCTCACGGGCAGGATGTAGGATGAAAAGCTGGGCCTCAGCTGCAGGCAAAATTCAGAGGATTTGCCTCAGGGAGTCTCCACATGAATTGATTTAGACCTTTTAAAGGTTATAGTGAGTATGGGCCCTACCTCAGGACCCAAGTGCCAGTGTCAGTGCCAAAAGCAGCTCCCCAGGGCAGAGCCAGCCCAGGCCTCAGCCTGCTCACCACAGTGCCAGGAGACCTCCCCACCACAGAACGGGGCAGCCATCTCCTTACCACAGGTGCTGGCAGCCAGACCCCATGAAGGATGCACATGAGACCCTCACAGCCAGACATCTGGCCCCCCTTGGAATTAATAACAATTGTGTCGCTAAATCCTCAGAAAAATTCTTGATAGTCAACCTGGAGGTTTAACACCTCCTTTCCATTAGCTTTCAATTACGATTAATGTCCTAGCTGCTCCTTACCCCTCTGGAAAGTTCAACCCATAAAGACTAGAATTTCCCAAAGACCCTAAATGAATGCAGAGCTTGTGCAAACACCTACATTTCTGCGGTCCCCTGGAAATCCCCTGTTTGTTTTGCTAACAATTTTTGTGATAATTTATGTTTTCTGAACACTGGCATAAAATTCTTAAGAAAAACATAGTCTGGTCAATTTTCCAGGTGGATTTAAGTATTCAGCGTGTGAGCCATGAACTCTGGAGAACACTCCCCTAAGGTCAGTGGTTCTGGGTCAGGCTCTGCAGAGCACACTGTGGGATGTGGGATGTACCTCAGGTTAATGACTTGAAATTGCATGTAATAGTTCCTATATCTG
This sequence comes from Alectoris magna, assembly GCA_030625065.1. NCBI lineage: Eukaryota > Metazoa > Chordata > Aves > Galliformes > Phasianidae > Alectoris > Alectoris magna. The sequence continues at coordinate 144,392,484 of CM060560.1, forward strand.
CATGTATAGTTAATGCATATCAGAAGTCAGAGAGACTATTCAAATTACCTCAATTTCCTGATGATTTATGATGTACGCTTCTGACATCACTGGTTATTTATCTGTCCTCCTAACGCTGCTAGCCAAAGCAGAGGAAAGAAACAGATGCGGTGATATTAGGCTTGAGTGAAGGGTCATATTTTTTTAGGGACAATACAACTTAGATGGAATGGTACTGTAGAAAAGGACTTGAAAGTCAGAAAACTTGCAGAGAGATTAGTCTAGTCCAAAGTCAAAGCAGCTGAAACAGCCTTTCCTCATGCGCTTTCTATGGTGAATCATTTCCTGACTCCAGAAGATGGATTCTGTTCATTTAAGTAGTTTTCCAGTGTGTCTTTTATATTATAGAATGGAAGTTTTTTACGATATGCCACTTATGACTTTTCATAACCCTAAAAAGTTGGTTTTCTTTAGTAGGAGAAAACCCACTTCAGACGCGGCACATACAATAAATGGGCCAAATTCTGTTCTCAGTTACAGCTATACAACCCTCATTCTTAATGCATGTAATAACCGAGCTTAGCAGAGGTAGTGGATTAAAGACTTGGGGTTCCAAAATCCACCCTCAGATGTATGTGTGTGGCTAGGACTGAAATCAGTGGGAGTCCCATGAGTACATCCAGGGTAGACTTTGGCTTGCGATTTTTATTGTTTGCGCTATTGGATAAAATTGATTCCAGCGTTACGTTTCTCAGTCAGAGCTATTTCTACATCATGCATCAAAATGTTGGCTTCAATCTCTTCTTCTTGATGGTAGCTTTGAGGAGTATTTGTTTTCTGGTTAGTTTGGGCCCAACATTAATCATTCTCAGGCTTCCTCTAACCTTTTTTATATTATTTTACTGATGGCAGATTTAACTGTTGGCTCACCTTTATTTCCAAAACAGATGAATTTGATTAGTCTCTAATGTTTACCAGATCCAACTAGTTGATAGAGTTAAACCAATGTGGGCCAGATGCTCAACTGGTGAACTTCAGAGCCATTGATTTTGGTACCTGGTATGCAGAGAATCTCACAAGGTACCTGGGCCATGAGAACCCCACAAGTACAACCTTGTAGAGCTGATGGTTGTCTGACTGGGTTCCTACAGGTGCTCTGTATTTTAATATATATACATATGTGTATATAATAAATTTAGTGCTTTGTAACCAGACGGGAAGGTGATCTCCTAGGGGTAGATTTATCTTTAGGTTTGGAAGAAATGTACTTCTTTATGCTGGTAGTAGAAAAATTCTGAGTGAGGAATTAATATCTTTGGTAAGGAGATGGGAGCTCCTTGAGCCAATGGCTTGTATCTCGGGATGTTTTCTAGCTTTGAAATCTGAGTAGATGTCTACTCCAAAAGCTAGGCAGCCAGTTCAGAAATAGGGGTAATCTTATGACGGTAGGTGCTTTTTCTTTTGTTTCCTTCTCTGTTCTCTTTTTTTTTTTTTTTTTTTTTCCCCTTCTTTTTCTGCTTTCCCTTAAAATGAAAGAATTGCAGCTTGCATGTGGTTGTAGGTCTGCAGGGAGCTGCAGAGCAGTGCAGTTTGTAGGGCTTACATAAAGGCCCATGAAGGAAAGATTAAAGTGCTAGGAAAAGTAATTTCATAGTACCACCAGGAAGGCCTGTGGCACTTCTTTTGAAGCTGACAGACCTGTGCACTTAGGGCTGTCTTCACTAGCAGCTTCAAATGCATTAAGAGAAACAGAGCTACCTCCATCATATTTGAAAAATCATGGCTGTCTGACAAAACCTCCAGTGACTGGAAAAAGGGAAACATCACCCCCATATTCAAGAAAAAGAGAAAGGAAGACCTGAAGAACTACAGGCTGGCAAGCCTCACCTCTGTGCCTGGGAAAACCACGGAGGAAATCCTCCTTGAAGAGATGTTAAAGCACACATAAGATGAGGAGTTGGTCCCAGACAGCCAACATGGCTTCATCAAGGGCAGATCACGGCTCACCAATCTGGTGGCCTTCTATGATGGAGTGACATCAGTGGACAAAGGCAACTGATGTCATCTACCTGGAATTATAGAAGGCCTTTGACAAGGTTCTGTACCATATCCTTATTTCTAAATTGGAGAGATATGGATTTGAAGGGTGGACTATTAGATGGATAAAAGATTGATTGGATGGTCATAGCCAAAGGGTTGTCATCAACAGCTCTATGGCCAGGTGGAGGCTGATCTCAGGGACCATCTTGGTACTGGTGCTCTTCAACATCTTTATCAATGATATTGTGGAATTGAACGTACCCTCGGCGTATTTGCTGATGACACCAGCTGAATGGTGCAGTTGCAGCAATAGATGGGAGGGACACCATCCAGAGGGACTGGGATGCACTTGAAAAGTGGGCACATGAGAATATAATGAGATTTAACAAGGCTATGTGCAAAGTGCACTTGGGTCGAGAAAATCCCAGATACAAGTACAGACTGGGGAAAAATTCATTGAAATCAGCCCTGTGGAGAAGGACTTGGGAGTCCTGACGGTCAAAAACCTGAGCACGAGCCAGCAGTACACACTTGCAGCCTGAAAGGCCAACATTAACCAGGGCTGCACCAAAAGAGGGGAGGCAGCAGGGTGAGGGAGGGGATTTGTCTCCATCCGCTCTGCCTTCTTGAGGTCCCATCTGGAGTACTGCATGCAGGTCTGGGGCCCCCAGCGCAAGGAGGTTACAGAACTGTTGGAGTGGGTCCAGAGGATGGCCACACAGATGTTCAGAAGGTTGGAGAGCCTCTTCTGTGAAGAAAGCCTGAGGGAGCTGTGCCTGTTCAGCCTGTAGAAGAGGAGGCACCAGGGAGATCTCACTGTGGCCTTCCAGTATTGAAGGGAGCTTACAAGGAGGAGGAACACTAGCTTTTCACATAGTCTGATAGTGATAGAACCAGGAGGAATGGCTTTAAACTAAATGAGGTGAGATTTAGATTAGATGTTAGGAAGAAATATTTTACATGGTGTGTTGAGATGCTGACACATACTGCCCAGAGAAGCTCTGGGTGTTCCATCTCTGGTGCTCAAGACCAGGTTGGACGGGGCTCTGGGCAGCCTGATAGTGATTGGCAACCGTGCTCAAGGCAAGGATGTTGGAACTGTATTTATCTTTAAGGTTTCCTCCAACTTAAGCCATTCTAAGGTTCTCTTTTGTTCCAGCTGTATTTCACAGTAGCTTTTATTGGTGCAGCCTACTTCTGAGCCTTTGTTTGAACACGGTGACTTCTTGATAGTAGATGATGCATTTAAACTGGACGTCCTGCTTGCTCAAACTACTTAAGTTAGATTTAAAAAATTCTCAATTCTCAAGTAACTCTTATTTAAAGAATCAGAGGAAAAATTCCATCTGGAAGGGACTTCAGGAGGTCTCTGTGGAGGAACCTTCTGCTCAAGGCAGGGTCAGTGATTATCTGCATATTTGGAAAAAAGTAAAGCCAAGTCCACTAAAAATATTACCTGTTAGATATTTTTTAATCATAAGTATGGCTTTTATTAGAGCTCTTATAGCCTTCTTAAAGGAAGAGTTTAATATTCAGTCACGTGGTTTTATTCATATTTCCATCTCTAGCGGTTTCTTCTAGAACAACTTGCGGCAGAGCTGTGTCTCTGTTGCCAGCTGTGACTTGGGCCTCAGTGTCCTTCAGCATGGTGTGCCTGGCCAATGGTTGTGCTGATAGTGTGGACAATGGGCTGTGAATTGAACAGTAACCTGGTGCTGGCTCTCTTACCTTATCTGTGCTTTTTATCAGCATGTAGGAAACCTGAAGAAAGATATGAAGGCTCATTTGTTCTGGGGTGCAGGGTATGTGAGTTGAGCCATGAACAGCTAATGCAGCTGTGCACCACTGTTTGTAGCTGTCTGCATTTGTCCTTAGTCTTTTTTTTTTTCTTTTTTTTTTCTTTTTTTCTTTTTTTTGTCAGTGAGAATATATGTGATGTGAAGGTTAATTCCTGCAGAACAAATCACATACATTTCAGTGGGGAATGATTCCTCTCGAAGTGGCCTTGTCTGTCCTGCACGTGACAATTGCCATTTTTCTTGAGGAAGACAATGTGCTCTTCTCACTTTCCCAGGTTATTCTGGGTTCTTTGCTGTATGCCTTGATCTACTTAAGTGAATTCTTGTCAACTTTTGTCCGCAGCTTATGAACTGAACTGTGAGGTCACATGACGGTCGTATAGGGAGAAGAAAAAACTCTTTACATGGGATAGCTACACATTGGATTGTTTCCGTCTTGTGAACGTGGTAGCAATGAGGTTTGTGACTGAGCTCTGCACTTGTGTGCCAAAATGCTGTCAGTTGCAGGGATATCTTTTATAATATGATGAATAGGCCTAGAGATAAAAGACTGAGTTTTTTGAAAGATTTGGGCTGATTAGGGCCGTTTACTCAGGAATGCAAAGTTAGCCAAACAATTGCCAAAAAGCATAGACTTAGCTCGAAACATTATACTCTCAACATGTGTTACCAAGTTCTGTTCTAAACAGCCCTGCTTACCTGCCACATTGCTTGCTATTAAAGCAATACTGTGATAGGTTTCGTAAGGAACATCAGATGCAGCAGCTATCAGCATGTCTTGTGCTGCGCTAGACAAAGCCTTGGGATAGCACCATGTCCATCCACATCAGGGTGCAAACCAGAGCCACTCTTACACTAATCCTCCTGTTGTATCTAATCACTTATGAGCTGCCTGCTGAATGGATACAGAATGCTTACAATACTTCTAAGGGTTTTATCTATAAATACAAACCCCAGACAGTGTTGCTTCATTTCAGATTTTATTAGGGAAATAATGTGAACTTGAGCTGTTTCTAAGCTCAGGAGATGTTTTCTTGAGCCCAGCATTCTCAGGTATTGTAGCTACTACTGAACTCAAGTGGCTGAATTAGACATTCTGCACTTTCTAATTCACAGTAGATAGTAGTAGTGTTAGTTAAGGAAAGTAGTAGCAGTGATAGTTAAGAAAAGTAGTGGTGGTGTTAGTTAAGAAAAGATGTCATTGTCCTTCATCTGTGGCTTTAAAGTCATGTCAGCATCGCTCAATTCAAGGACAGATCACATGAGCCTTGATTGAATCTTAAAGAACTAGGTTGCCCAAAGCTTTCTGTTCTATCAATATGGAATGAGAGCTCAAGATTTTAAAAATAATGTCAAAAGAAGGGCTGTGTGGGACAGTATAAATACTTGTTGTTGTTTTTACCTTGGAAATGTTGTGCATGTATTGTCATTTGGTTCTTTTCGAAGTCCCTTGGATGAACACTGCCGTTCTATCACATCATCTGCTGAATTGTCACTGACAGGGTTGAGCAACCAGTAGCACATACCATGAGTATGAGTGGATTTTCCTGTTGCAGTGTAATTCTATCACTGTTGGGCTTCTTTCAGTTCTCCTTTGAAGAATTCCAGAAAATCAGATGGATTTTAAGCCAGTAGGTTATATAGCCACCAAGTCATAACCGTAAAGCACTCCATAACCATCCTCAAGAATCCATGAAAGCCCTGCTGAAACACGATTTACCACTGATTAAAGGAGATTAAAAGGGAAAAAGGAAAAAAAAAAAAGAAAAAGGAAAAAAGAAAAAGAAAAAAAGAAGAAAAAAAAAATGAGCTTTTTGAGTTGTAACACCCTAAGTATAAGAAACCAATAAAGGAAGCAGGGAGTTCTGAGAAACAGCTTGTCCTTGCAAATGTTTCTTTTCAGCTTTGCTGGGAGAAACTGCACCTGGACCCTTCTCATCAGCTCCATAGGAAACAGATCAATGTTACATGTTTTCAGGAAGAACGGGGAGTTTAGCACTGTTAATGGAAAAATACTGACAACTGTATCAAATGCTGCTGTTAATTTGAAACACTAGCACTGTCTTTCAAAGTCATGTTTCACCTTAATTGCCTTAGGGAATAATTTAGCTGTAATAGGAGAGTAGCTTAAAGTTATGTGCATTTTTGAAACTCAAGAAGGAAAAGGAACGTGGAAAAGAAGAAATGCCCATCTACTGAGGCTATAGGGAAACAACTTGGCAAAAGCAGAGGGAAAGTTCGGTGCTCAAACAAGCTTGCAGCACAGTCAGAGAGTTGAAGGGAGATGAGGGCAGTCAAATAGCCTTGTCTTCAGAGGATTTCCACTGAAATCAGCGTTGTGCACAAAGGAGCCTGGTGGTGGACGGCAGAAGCATTTGTCAGAGAAGACAAAAGAAGAGAGATGAATGGGAGTAACAAAGAAGCCTCTAGGAGAATTCAGTGAATTGTGAGAGCGCGCAAAAGACATGCAGGGTTGAATGAGGATACTGAAGGAAAGTGATTTTAAGCCATGTGAGCTGTGCCTGCAAGGTACAGTCCGCCCACCAGGATTTTGGCTTTTGCTGCCCAGGGACTAGTGTTCATTATCTTTTGTGCCCACCCTGGGAATCCTAAATGAATCCTCCTTCCTAGATTGCTCCTTGCTTCCCAGTAGTGCCCAAGTATCTGTGAGCTCTCTGACTCTGACTATTAAATCCTTCCAGAAAATTAACTCCTCATTTTAAGGACTGAGAAATTGGTTTGCTTGTTAAAAAATAATTGGTCTAAATGATATTCCACAGCAGTGTACAGTCATCAGTTGGGCTTGAGACAATTGATGGGATTTGTGGTACCAAAGAAGAGCGAGTAGAGCACGGGTGTATTCATCTATTTAGAAAATATGAAGGAAGGTAGGAATGACAGAATTCAGGTTCTGATGGTGTGATAAGCTAAGTAAGTGCTTCTCCTACCCTTGTTGGGTTTTTTCCTTTACTGGTGTTGATCACCTTTGATGAGCAAAACACTGATAGACTATAGAAGAACTGAAAAAAAACCCCCACACCGGGCTTTGTAATCACAGTCAATCTCCAACCTAAAAATGCTAGTGTTAAAGAAATAAAGTCTACCTTTCAGTGCCAATATATCTTTTATTATTTTATTAAAGACATAGTGTGGCTTTCCAGGAGAGATTTGTGCCTTCCTCATCACCATCCAATATCCATCCATCCCAGCTGGAGGGAAAAGGCAGGACTAGGGCAACTGCTGATCTCATGCATGCCTTGGGAATCCAGGCTGCTTTGGTTGTCAAGCAGTCAGTTTAATGTAGATGGCTGAGTGAACTGAGCTGACCAATGGGAGCTACAGATCCTAATAGAAACCACGAACGCTGTTCAAATAACATTTCAAACTTTAATTTCTAAACCTATATGGTAGCCAATCTATATACATGACCAAATGTGCTTACGTGACAGCCAGAGTCTGCCTGCTGTTGTGGTCATCTAAAAAAAGAGCTAGGATGCACATCTGGCTGTGTTGTCTAGAGCAGCTATGAGTCTAAAAGCCATTTCCACAGAGGAGGCTGTATTGGGCATCACTGGTTACAGCACTCAGGGCATGGACCCAATGTCACGTGCCGAAATCTTTTCAGGGCTCTGAAGAGCTCTGAAATACTGAGAGAAGTCAACAGACTTCTCTAATTCAAAGATCAAACTGGGAGAATTAACCAGAATGTTAACTAAGGCATTATTTCTTCTCCTTTCTCAAATACCAGCTATAGGATTGAGGTGAACCTGTACTGAATTCACACACATGAATTCATGCAAAAGCAGAAGACAAAATGATGGTAGGGTTCTGTTTTTCTGTTACCTTGCCAACTTCCATAAGCTGTCTCCTTTTTTTCTTCCAGCCCAGACCCCACAGAAAGTGAAATAAACCTGGATTAAACAAGCTTGTTCCCACAAGCTGGGAAAGTATGCAGTAAGATACATTTAATTTCAGGTTTAGCCTTAAATTTCTAAATCTCCTGACAACATTGCACAATCTGAAGTCATTGTTGTGTTGGAAAGAGGTCCTTCATGAGATCCAAGCCAGGAACTCTGCAGGTTTGGCAGCTGTACAGAGGCCAGCAGAAAGTGTCAGAAAGCAGTCTGACGTACTGAAATTGTTGACTTCTTCCAACAGTCCCAGGGACTGGCTTGACTTAAGAAAGTTCCAACTTGTTTTGCATACAGTCATTGTCAAGGAGGTGAGAATTTGGCAGTTTTGTCCAATTGTGTGCTACTTATTTGCCTCCTTTGGCAGTTTAGAAGAAACCCCAGAGCAATGAGAGATTAAGATAACATCTTATGCCTAATTGGCATACCCAAGGAACACAAGGCAAACCCAGGAACCACTCACAACTTTGATTGCAAAAAAATGAAGCATAGAGCATTCTTTCCTTTCTCCACCTTTTCAGCAGATCTCTAATTTATTAAAATGTCATAAAACTTCTGTAATGCTGGACTACTTCTTAATATGAACCACCTTAGGAGTGAGAAGTGATTTATGGTTTCCCTGTTGGGATTCCCTGCAGCTTGTACTCATCCAATGGCATAGGCCTCATGCAGGGTAAGTGTCTTCCAAGGAGCAGAACTGAGTGAATCAATAACGTAGAGCCATGCTCTGGAAATGACTGATTTTTCTTCATGGATTTTTTTTTTTTTTCTTTAAGAAAAAATCCTGACCTCAGACTTGGCTTGGGAGCTCCTGACAGTAGTCAGAATTGATGTGGTAATTCTGCACTTTCAGCGCACGGCCCCACATGATCCATGGCAATGTGTTTGCTAGTCTAAAATACTGGCATATGGCTGAAACCTGAATTACAGCAAGATGCACTTGGTCAGCAGCACTAGACAAAGTTGCACACCACGTAGGAGAAAGCATCCCTAAACCTCCCCAGTTTGGAAACTAGCAGCAGCAATGGCTCCAGCAGCTGGTGCTACAACTTTGCAAGCACTAGAGGATATATATTCTTTTTTTTTCTGGCCATTTACACTCCCCATAGAGGTAGCATACGTCTATCACTTTGCAAACCCTTGGGCACAGTGATAGTTGTATTATTTCCCAGAGACCACTGCAAGATGAGTCATTAGTATCCAAACACCAAGGTGGAAAGACTGTAGCTGCTGATAGAAAACCATATGGCAGAGATATTTAGAAACTTTTAAAGGAGTTTCTCTGGGTCACTGACAGTCATTCTGACACCAAAATGGAAAACATAAAAACTTTTCTGAGTAAAAACTCGAGATCTATCCTTCAAAGGACAAAAACAGACTTATGAAGTATGTCAGATAATTGCATTGAAGTAGGATCTCCAACTACCTATGTAGATCTGAGGCTATAATAATCAATTACACTGAGGGAAATGGATGCCACATTGTGTTGTGAAACAGCATTCTCAGGACACTCTTACTTTGCCTGGATATTGTTTCAATGAACCAAGGAGCAGTTGAAGCACTGTCAGAGGACATAGAGATCATAGGGGAAATATAAATTCTGCATGCTGAAGTGGGTAAGCACGATGGAGAAAAAGCAGTTTGCAGTCAACATGGATTGGAAAGGAAATAATGACTGCTTGGTATTCCAGCCATTTAAATACAGTAGAATAATATTTCTAAGCAATAGCTAGATAAAAGAATGAAAAACATGAGGAAATGGCATACTGTGATTTAAAAATAGCTGAGCAGAAACCAAAGCAGCCATGTGGAGTGGTGGGAGCTGTGCAGCTGTGCAGTCACTGCTGCCTTACATGACCTGGAGCATGTGCCTTCTCCTCGATTTCTTCCTCTGTCCTGTATCTGTGTCTGGCTAGGGATTCCTGGGAACTTCAATATAACATTGCCAATGGGAATTGAGGGCCAGGCTATGTGGTTGTAGAAGAGCCAAGACACATGTAACTTTAGGCTCTCTGGACTGGAAGGGGAAGAGGGTGCAATTTCAAAGAAATCAATAGTGTGGAAAGAATATGTGGAAATTCCTAGTTCACAAATAGTGCTATGTAAAACTTGGCACTTGTGCTTTTCAGAGATTTGCTGCTTTCTCTTTTATGTTGGTTCATGCAGGCTTGCACCCCCTGGCTTTTCTTTTGTGTTCTGGGAATTGAATAAACCCTGGAAGTGGCGAGAATCATCTGGTCTCACAGCCTTACCATGCAAAATCCCCTGGCTGGAGTGGTTTTGATGTGAAATCATAAATCAGTCCGGGTTCACACAAAGGCTTGCTGAGCTGAAATAAACCTTTAGACAAACACAAACTTCATTTTGGATTATTTTTATTTAAGCTTTCCTCTTAATTTCATCTATTCTATGTTTTGTTCATTAACAAGACATCTTGAAATCGCATAAGCTGTAGTAACATGGATGATTTTCTTTTCTCTTTCTCTCTCTCTCTCTCTCTCCCTCTCTTGCAGAGTCATTAACTTCTTCTTTTCCTTCCTTTTCTGCTCCACACAGAAATGCACTTAAAAAAAGCTTAAATGAAAAGTGTGTTAGAAGCACTACAGTAGCTTTAGGACCCAGAAAAGTATGTATTCACAGGTCACGCCAAGTCAGGAGTCTGAGTACCCCTCCCTGTGAGGTCTAACTTCGGTATATTTGAACAGTCAAACGATCTTATCACAAAAAAATAAAAGCTTCTATTCCAGTTTAGCATGAAGGTCATGAGGAATAAATATATTCCTTTAGGTAGACCATTGTCCAGTCATTAATTTTACTTGTGTTTTTCTTTATGCCATTATTCCATCTCTCTGACTTTGGATGATTATATTGCACATCTAGAGAATAAAGTGGTAGATCTAATCTAACCATACTTTTAAAAAGCTTTTAACAGAGCCCTTCACAGAGCACTAGAGATGCTTAGAGGGTTTGAGGTCAGTGAGCAAACACAGCACTGCCATGCAGTTTCAAGAACTTTAGAAGGGTAGTGGTAAGGAAGCGTGCAGGGAGAAGGTGAAAATGAGTGAGAAAAAGGCAGCCACCTTGTTGGCAAAAAATCAGCACTGGGTCCAATTCTTCTGTTGACTTCCCAAACGCTGCTATTTAAGTAAAGCGAGTTTTGTTGATTCTTTGTGTCTTCTTAAGCACCAGTCATATATTTTACAAAAGTAAATAGCATACCAAACAAACGTAAAGCTGTAAAAATGGATTTTAAATGAAATATTTCAGTAATTTATGGTCTCTTCAAGCAATCCAGCTACTTTCTCTAGCTTTTAAGAATATGCAGTTTTCTATCAGATGAATGTATCAGCCTGGTGAAAGGAAACTACTCAGGCCCAGAAGCCAGAAGGGTGCAGGGGAGAAATGAGAGAGTCTACAGGAAGAAGTAAAAATATTTTGTTTTAGAATATATGGGATGTTTACACTTCAAACAGAAGCCCACTCAAATAGAAACAGTAATGTTAAAGGAGCTGGGTAATGTGAAAGCCTTAGCCAACCCAAACGTACCAAAAAAACCTGAGTACTCCTCTCCCAGTGATGCAGCTTGCATTCTCAGGGCACTGGAGGTCTGGCTGCTGACAGCTGAAAGCAGCCTGCCTCTTCCAAGCCAGTCAACATCTCTATCTCCTGCCTGGCTGCTCATGCAAAGGTGAGGAAATGACCTCAGCACTTGTCCCCTCCATGGCCAGGCAGTATGGGAGCTCAAGGGCTTGAGGGGACAGAAGTGGGGAGCTGCCTTCTTCAGGAAAAGGGGGATTCCAATTCTTATAATTGTGTTTGTAATGATGTTGGCCTCCAGGGGACTAAAAAATCAACATTTGATTAAGCTTTTTCTATTATTTTTTTTTAACTTATTACTTGAAAGAAGAATGTAGATTCCCAGATAGGACATTTGACACAGGACTTAGGTGGGCAATCAGCTGTTGAGCCCAACATTTTGTCTATGAACCAAGACATGGATGTTCCTTACACCTGATATCCAGCAGAAAGACAAACTGTTGTGGAGGAGAAAGGCAAAACTGTTTTTGTCAAAAGCAACAACGGGGGTTCAATCACCCTTTTGAGACACCTGGGGGACTTCTAAGCAGCTCAGTGCATGACCACTGCACCCCACTGGTCATGGCTAACTTCTCAGTTGACTTTTGCTGGGATTTTTTGCCTGCCCATCACTATCTGCCAATTCAACTTTGTTGTGGCCTGGTATAAGCAAGAAGTTCTGACTACAGCCCTCACAGTGGTCTGCACAGTGTAGAAGAGTTACAAGGATGTGATCCATGTGACACTTCTGGCCCCATTCTGCAAGCCTCTGCAACCCAATCAATCACCTGAACTTGGTGCCATGGTGGTCAACCTAAACCAGCTCATACCTCCAGATCACTCATGTTTTAACCCAGACATCACCAGAGTAGATATGGAGGTTCCAGTAAGACAAGTGTAAAGGCTGAAACTCCTTCTGTGCAACCATACTTTCTGTGCATCGTAAGTAACAAACTGAAGAACTATTGAATCACTCAGAAAGAGGATGTGTACTCTGTCCTCTTCTCGACACCATCACAAGGCAGAAGAACTCCAGTCCCTTGTTTACAAATATTCACATATTTTTCTTGTTTCATTTACACTATAAAGTTAATCTACCATGTGTCCTAGATAATATCTTTCAGAAGTGATAACTTTTAGAACACTGACAGGTGTCAGTCATCTGGAAGAAGCACTGCAAACTTCCCCTCCGAGAATAATTTTGCATTTCTTTATCTGTAATTGCTATAGATTTTCATGATGAATTTATTTCATCATATTTAAGTAGTCTTCTCCCCTTCTTTATCCATTTGCAAGGACAGTAGCAGGAATGTGTCTGGCAGAGAAGGATGATACTTTAATAGAAGCACCAGATGATACTTCGGAGTTTTGTGGCTTAGCACAGATTTTTCATTTTATAAGAAGATACTATTTTTATATTACTGGTGAGGCTTATATTCCTTGTTGCTGGGCAGGGCAGTTCCAAATCCCTTTTGATTCTGTATTTCTTGACCTTTAACTACTTGTTTTGCAATATTATTGAGCCCTGGCATTTCTCTCTCTCTTTTTTTTTCTTGGTATTCGCTACTATTATCTATCTTATGCTAAATTACAGTGCGCAACCCTTCTTCCGTGTGTCCCCCCATACTTCAACAACACAAGGATTAGGCTGGTAATATCTTTCCTCTCCTAGGTAGACTATGTCAAAGCCTAGGTATTTCTCTAATCTTTTTAAGTCTTGCCTGGCAAACAAATAAAGAAGGAAGCCGTTGGGATCAGACAAGCCATACAACCAATCTAATCTCTACATGCAGCAATGGGAACAAATCAGGGAGAAATGACTTGGAAATGCTAGCGGAGAAAAACCTTTCCTTCTATAACTGTTTCTACTTTTCTAGCAGCTTTAAGCTCATGTGTTGTAACTCCATGCTTTCTTGTTTCCTTCTTTAATAAAGCCACTGCTGGAAGGAGCTCTGCTACACTGAGATGACAGCAAAAGTGTTTCAGAGACTGCTGCTTACTGTAGGTTGGGTTGTGGTGATTTCCTTTTTGTGGGTTGGTGGTTTGTTTTTTTTTTTTTTGGTTTGGTTTTTTTTCCTGTTTGTTTGTTTGTTTGGAAGACGTGAGGTGAGAGGGAAGATAGATAGCTCCAGTTTTAGAGTTAAACTGAGCTCTTTGTGTTACCAGAGCATTTTGAACTCTTTGGTCTTCTTATTCCCTAGAGGAAGACCCAAGACTATGCCTACAAGTGAGGAATTTGTAGCATGTCAGGCTACCCAGGGAGAGTCCTTCATTTTCCTCTTTGTAATTCAAAACAGCATTTGCATCCTTGCTGGAAGTCAAGCCCTCCTTAACTTTCCCTCACTCTAGGGAAAAGAAGTGCTGAAGGATGGAGCAGTTAAGCATACATGAACCCAGTATCTCCTGTGGAGGAGGTTTCACAGGAGAAAGGCATCTGCTGTGCTGAAATAGCTGCCCTCTAGAACTGATATTTAAAGCTGCAGGCTGTTACTCGTTTGTACTTGTGATCTTGCTTTCACTCCAGAAAAGTGAACATCATCCTATAATTCAAGCAGGAAAGATCTGTGTGGGGTTCACCATGTAATCAGCGCTATGCAAAACTGTTTGCAAATTTCTTCAAATGCACGCTAATTTTATTATGTGAACAAAATTCTTTTACAGCAAATCAGATTTGTTCCAGTTGCTTCCTTGTGCATTGGTCCTCCCTAGTGCCTTAATACATGAATGGAAGGAGAGATTTATCTTTACTTTTATTTATTTTGGACTCAGGCCTGGTTGAGGCCTCAAGCAATAATGATAATATCGCTCCTTATGCCCAAAGATACCAGAGTTATGGGCATGTGACATCAAAGAAAAACATCATTTGCAAGCTGGTGCGAAAAGAAGGAGCTCTCTGCGCATGTCCTACCTGTATTTACGTGTTGGCAGTTTGGTCTGCCACCAACATAGAATTAATCGCCATTTCCCACTTGACCAGGGCTGTGCAAGGCAGCGTCTTTCCGGAGTCATCAAAATCACACATATTTCTCCCACTATTACTGGTGAAATTTAGGATGAGATTAGTGCAGCTCATTGTGAATTAGGAAAACACATTCCCCCTGCACAACCAAACCGATAGAGAGGATATGAAGAGCTGCTACAGTTTCCCAGTGCTGAGTTATTAACCCATATCCTCTAACCCGCATCATTAAATTTTACTGGCCCTAGTTGCCATCTCAACAACAAAAATTATTATCGTTGAAATGAAATTATGCATTTCTTTTAATGCAGATACGACATTTGATTCAATGAGTAATTCAGTTTACTACTGAATTTCTCAGAAGAGCTTAATAATAAACTGCATGAAGAAACAATTCATTTTTGTTGTGACTCATTTGTACTGATCTAATTGTGTCAGATGTTCTCCCAGTCTTAGGGGAGAAAGTCATGGAAAGGGAATTGTGCTTCTTATTTTTAACCTTTTAGAACTTCCAGTGTGCCATTTCTGAAGTCAGCCACATTTTGCATCCTACTGTGATGGCTTGAACCTTGCACTTCATTTTGTTTTCATTGCCCTCTTCGAGTGCCATTTCTCAGTCATATCCCTTTTATATATATATTTTTAACATACATAATGAAGATACACTTAACATACCTTTTTAACCCATCAGTTATGCAAAAGAAAGGCAATACTGTCAGGGAGGAGATTCTTTCTATTGTCCTGCAGAAAGATCATTAGATGAGACACAAGAAATATAAACTTGGCTTATCATCTGGTACTGGTTCCTCACATAGCTTTGAGCAAGCCACCTTGTCTCCTCGTGCTTGTTTCTTATTCTTCTCTGAAGAGGAACTGAGTCACATTTGGTATTTGTTTCATTTTCTCTATGATGCCAGGTATCTTGGAGCACTAATCTTGCTTGTGTCTTTGTAATAACAGTGAATAAAACCTAACAGCCCAGTGTCAGAATAGTCATTTTATTGAGGAAAACTTTGGAGAACCTGTTGTGTTGTACTTAGCTCTGTGAGAATGTGAGAGCAAGTACAAGCATTACTGGAAAAGCATTTCTCATATCAGTAGTTCACAAGCCTTCCTCAGAATATATTTATATATGGTCTTGCTTACTCAGAGTCTCACTTTAAATCTCAGAAAAGTAACAGCATGAGCATTGGGTCTGAACAACAGACAGAAAGGTCTGGCAAGTGCAAGGGGAGCTTGGAGCCCAGGGATGGATGCAGCTCTGATGTCTTCCAAAAAATGGCTGCTCCTCACCACCAAAGAGGAGTGACTTTGCCCTCCCTCCTGTCCTCCTGTCTAGAGCTGAGCATTTGCTCTACTTTGGCTCAGTGAATGCACTGAATTTTAGTGAGCTTGCCAATGGCAGTCACAAAAGGTCTTTGGAAAGCACCCTTTTCCACCTTCTGTGGGAGGCCCTTCTCAGAGTGCTATGCTTTAACCCAATAGACAGCTCAGTTTCAACAGTGGGATGGGGAAGAGAACTGGAAAAAAAGGTAAAACTTGTGGGTTGAGTTAAAGACAGTTTCATTGTTCAGCATGATGATCTGTGGTGTGGGATACTCCTTTGGCCAACTTGGGCCAGCTGTACTGGTGCTGTCTCCTCTCAGCTCCTTGTGCATTCCCCTGGCAGGGCAGCCTGAGAAGCCAAAAGTCCTGGTCTCTGTCCTAGGCACTAAAATATTGGTGTTTTATGAACATTATTCTCATCCTAAATCCAAACACAGCACCATACAGGCTACTAAGAAGAAAATTAACCCTACCTCAGCTGAAACCAGGACATGGTGCACATATAGGTTGGGATGATGCCATGGAGGATGTCCCAAGCTTTGCAGCTTTGCACAGACTGTTGCCTTGTGCCTTTCTCTCCCCTCCAAACATGACGCTCTGCCAAAGCCCAGAGTAGACATAGTGCCTACCACCCCACCTCCACTCCTGTGCCCATGGACAAAGGCTGACCTGCTGGTTCTTGCCCTTGCAAGCTTTAGGAGGCCTCACAGCATTGAATGGCCCCCTCTCACCCAAGTCCCAGCTTGTGACCTTCAAGTGAGAGATAACATGGGGAGGAGGTGAGCAGCTGCCACTGTGGGAAATCCCATCAGAGTAATCTTTGCAACCTGGGAAAACATGGCTTCGGTTTTCTCTTCTGAGCCAGCAATCCACACCATCTGTTTAGATTATAGAGCTGAACAGTCAGACCATTGGGAAGGTCAATGCTGAGACCAGGGCAGAAAGGTGCAGTCACAACAGGAGCTGGAGCTGCAGCTTCCTCAGGGCCCACCTCCAACCTTTTATATTAAAGTCTAATGAATTCAGGTGCAGACAATGCCTGCTCTGTCCTGCACAACTTCATAGAGCGTTGCACTGCTCCAAGGCTCATTTGAGCCCACAGCAAATTAATATTTTACCTGTTGGAATGTTTTTTTGCTCCAACTAGTTTCAAGACAAGTTGTGGCAATGAGTGGGTGGGGTGTATTTTATTTAGCTGTGGTGAAAATATTGCCATACTTGATGCGAGCAGCTGAACAATAGAAGCCATAGAGAGGAAAAACCACCAAAAGGGGAGGAGGGTGGGTGGAGGAAGAAGTGTTTAAGTGTTTTCTTGGTAGAAGCATAATGAATTTGCAATTCTCAGTGAACCACTTGTGAAAAAAAACAAAGAATGAATGAAAGAGCATGGGCACCTAAGCAGGGTGACCCTATATAGTTGCCACATGGCTTGGTAAGTAGCTGTGCCAAGCTGCAATCTATCAGGAAGGTTGCCAGGAAGACCGAACAATGGGGCAACGGTTGCTGCACAGGGCTTTGCATGCTGGGCTCCAAGGCTGTGTGCCAAAAATCTCTGGGACTCTTTGGTCAAAATTGGCTTTTGCCCATTGCCAGGTAACAAATCCCGGGAGGATCCTTCTGAAAATTTTCCAAATGAAGCCAGTGGGCTGCTGCGCTCAAAGATTTTGTTACAGTCTGTGGCATTTAGCAAGGAGTACATCGGATTCCCTGTGAATAAACAGCTTCAGAGGTCTTCTGTCCAGTGTACAATTTTAAATCTACCTTTCATCTCACAGCTGGAAAACATTTCCAGTGAATGCCAAGAGCCAAGGACTCAATGAAAGGAGGGCACAGCTGGTTCCACTGCAAAACATGTGAAGCAGTGTGAAGAAGTAAGAAGGGAAAAAGCAAAACCAGGGGCTTAATGTTAACCAGTTCCTGCTGATGAAATAGTTTTCACTTCCAAGGATGCCCTAGTGCGTTGGCAATGAATAGCAATATCAAACGCCTGAATTGAAGGAGACAGGCAGGAGACAGGCTGGCATCTGAGATTATCATCTTGCCAAATGCTAATCGTGACAGGTCCCATTCCAGCAAGCAGTATGTCAGCAGCCACTTGCAAGTGTGGCAGCTCTGTGCAACAGTGAGGATGGGGCATGGAAGCAAGACACACAGTGTGCACCTGCATCCCAGGGAGGTTTGTTTGCCTCAGACCTGGGATCTTGGCACTGCTGCATTGCTGGTGTAGCAGATGCTCCACTGTGAGCAAGTAGTACATCCTCCCACTCCCCCATATGTTCAGTTGCTAATTGCAAACATGAAGGACTGACATTTTGATGTCTGCTCTTTCAACTTCCTCTTGTTCTTACTCTCAAGCAGTTTGTTTCCAAGCTGCATCACCTTCTTTTCAGGGTATTTTGATGCAAGCAGTTTACATTATTCTAGTAGCAGCTTTACTGTTTGTAGATGCAATGGACAGCTGTGGTGTGCTTCTTGGCCAGAAGCAAAGAACCTAAAACATACTGGATACATAGCTGTCATTGCCTGGGAGTGTGCTATCAAACCTCAGATTTACAGAGGGTAAAGAGAGCTGACATTCACAGTAGATTAACTGAAGTGCTGTAAACTCACAGGGCAGTTTGTTTTTCTTCTCCAGGTAACTCGCCCACGTGCTGTGCCCTACTCACCCAGCATACAGCACTGTCACTCTGCCCAGGTAGAACACAGTTCTGCTTGCTGCTTTCTGTATGAGACTTCATTCTTCAGCTTTAAAATGATGCAGCTGTCTGTCCACCTCTTTTCCCTATTACCAACAAATGCAGAACAAGAGAGCTATGGCCAATCATTGCTCTGCAGCCCACAGACAAGCAACAAAAAGGTGTTTCTTTCTGTGGCAGCTGGGATAAAGAGCCCCAGACAAGAAGTTTTTGTTCCTGTCTCTTTCCAGCCTTCTTATCCCTCTAAGGCCAGATCACATCTACCCTCTGACCTATTCGTTGTTTCCTCACCCCACAAGCTGTTATGAACTTCTCCTATCCTACTCATCTAAGGCTCTCTAATTAGTGACATAACATTTGGGCAATTAATGAACCAAACCTGCACCATAATGGAGAATAAACACTGTTGGTGAGTCACTCTGCAGCAGGCATCCAGCACTGCTGGAGTGTGTTTCCCGGCAAGCTGAAGCTGGTTGTACAGGGGTGTATCTTTTCTATGCTCTGCCTCGGGGGCAAATTACTTCAAAAAGAGCTTTGCAGTGTGGCTGGAGAAAACAACCTTTGTTTGCAGTTTTCCTTTTAAAGGGCTGAATCTAAATCATGCTTGCTTGCTTGAAGCCCGGCAGTCATCAATGCCAATTCCTTTTCCACAGTGGCTATTTTCAAAGGAAAATCTGCCGGATTTGTCCATGCAGGGGACTCACTGACAGAGCAGTGTGTGCGCTCCTGCCTGCAGACAGAATGAGCAGGGAGCAGCACCAGGAGACACCCTGTCACCCACAGTAACCCATTTTGCTGGAACTGGTGGAAGGGGAAGCATGCATGAGCACTGTTCTGACGGCTGGATGAAGCCTTTCTAGGGTGAGACTCAAACCGGTAACTGCATGCAGTCTACTTGGGTTAGTGGTTTACCTCAAAAAAGGGAGAATATCACTTAGCACTTGAAGCAGAAGGCTACCACAGCCATAGTGGTTTTGAAGCTGCATGAGCTGGTGGAAGTTTCCTAAAGGTGTAGAAAGGGGAAAGGGCTGTGGAATAGCTCAGCCATTTTCCAGTATAACTCTGGGAGGGCAAAAATGGTTGCTGCACTGTGGGGATGCCAACATTGACATATGGGACCTTCCAGTAGCAACTGCAGGAAAGGCCAGCATCTCGCTGATATACATACTTTTCCAGTATGTGTGGCCTGAAGCAGACTGGAAACTGTCATCTCATTCTTACTGGATGAGATGCCTGTTGAATCAGACCCTCCAGATCTGATGCTGTTTAGATCATCCTGGGATCTCTGGCCGATGGTGGAGGGTCTGCATCTCACCCAGACCCAGCAGGTTGGAGTGAACCAGGACTGTTTCCCACTGAGGGAACATTGCTTGAGCAGCAGGCAGGTACCTGCCACTCATGGCAGACCAACCCCAGACTGAGGACTTTGAGAGTGTGAGGGAATGCAGTCAGGGTGTAAGTGGGATTCCAAAGCCTATTTGAAAATTTTGCAAATAGCATGGAAGTGGGTTTTTTTTTTTGCATTTCTTGTGCCTGCTGCTGTGGCAGTGTTGGCCTATCCCATTTAGACTCCATCCAATTGTCATAACTATGGCTGGGACAGCTGCATAACTGTACATAACTGTAAATGGGACAGCTACACAGGGTGGACAGAAAACCCTCATGCAAGTGGGAGTACGCAGAAAAAACACTAAACAGTGTGTATAGACTTTGTAGGTTCTTCTCCATCTTCAAGCAATACATTTAAGCCACCACACTGGTGCATGACGACTGCAGCTGTCCTTCAAGAACAGCTTCTATTTGGCTCTGAAGGGAAGGATCACTTCCCCAGACAGGCCACATCCATGGTTTCTGCAAAACCCTTACTTCGTCTTTCACACAGGTAGCTGGGATTCACTGTGCTGAACCTGTAGCAGCTCACCATGGGATGGCAGAGGAGAAGTGGGGCCTCTTGCCCCAGCACTGGTGCCACAGCTCCCATCTGCAGATTTCTGTGGTGCGTTCAGCCTCTGACAGGAACAGCCTATGGTCCAGCCCAGCCGAGAAGCAGAAATCAGATCCCATGACTGCTCATGGCTTAAACGTTGCTGAGATTTTTCCTCTAGCTGTCACTGAAAATCTCTGCAAAAGGAAGAGCTGAGACATTTAGTCCAGGAAAATCGGGAAGCATTTCCAGCTGTCTGAAAAGTAGCCAGGACACAGAAGTGCATTCGCCCCAGTCCCAACTCTTGTCACTGTCTGGTTTTCATCCAAACAGAAAGTGCTGTCGGATTTTACAGGAGGAGAAAAAAGGAATACCCGCGGAAGTGAGAAGATCCTTTAAGATTCCCTCTGGAACATGTCTTATCTGCCTCAGCCACATGTGGTGGAAAGCATCAGACCTTGCTCACCTCCACCCTACCATCAACCCCACTAAAAATAGCTCCCCTCCACTGAAAGCATTTTACTTCTCAACCTACGATGTGCTTCCTTTGTCTTGATTTCATGCAGCGTTGCCACCCATTTCAGATGTGCAGATACAGTAAAATGGCCATCCATACCAATTAGCATGTTGGTAACTCTTAACTCTTAAACCAAATAGTTTGCCTTGCAGTGGGCAAGACACCTTGCTCTCCTCACATTTCCACCTCAGTATTTAGTTAGGCTTGGTAACTTTTATGCTTACCCTTGTTAATTGGAGCTTTGCAGGTACAAAAATATTTGCTTTGTCAGGGCAGAAAGCAGCCATTGTTTGCTCTAGCCTGAATTCCTTGCAAATGTTTTCTTCTATCTATCTTCTTATTCTCATCTCCTTTGGCTAAACCACAGCACAATAACCCTTTGTAACACTAACACCTTGCTATGACATGTTAGGATCTGTTCCACTGAGCCAGTTCAGAAGGAAAGCATGCTTGTAACTGTGTAATTGAACTACAATGATATGAATGTGCCAGGGAACATTAACTTCTCCTTAACTCTCAATAGTTTCACATGCACAGTATTTTTCCAGATGGACTGTAGCTGAAACTGTGTCTTTAATGTCCTTAAGATACAACACAGCAACCCATAAACCTCTTACGCTCCACAGAGCATTGAGTGGAAAAATATTTGGTGCACCAGATTTCTTTGCTAAGTATTTCTCCTGACAGTGGCATGTTGAAAAACCATGTAACACTGAGATCTGATGGTGACAGTGCTTTCAGAATGGAAAAATAGTGCTGTGAGCAAAGGTTAACCTACAGTGATTGATTTACTTAAGCTTTAAGCAGTCATGCTGAACCTTTGGATAAATGTTTATTTAACACTGAAAATGTGTTGTTCATTTTCATGACACAACAAACAGAGCATCTGTGCTGGTGGGGATGTGGCAAGGTTAGCGAAGTTTTCTTCCTTCCAAACAGAGCGATCTACTGCTAGGGAAGAAGATGAAAAAATACTTTGTCACTGAATGGGATGACATTTGGGGTTGGTATCCCACTGATGGCTTTGTTTGAGAGGTCAAGCACCCAGGTTGCAGCTGTCCTGGTTGGTTGGTAGGGTTAGAGTGTGTCCTGTGCTTTAAAGGTACCTCATAGCATTCAGCAGCATCTCAACATTGACTTACTATTGAAGATGTGCATCACTGGAGAAAAGGGGTGGTGGATTCAGTACTACGTGAAAGAAATGTATCTGTCATTCTGGCCGTGTGGTATAACATGGCTTTTTGTTGTTTGCCATAAGGCAAAGAAAAGTCAAGCCAAGTTAGGATGGTACCCTGCTTCTCAGGGGATGGAGGAGGCAGTGGTGCTGGTGCCTGTTAGTATGGACACTGAAGTACCTAACATTCCCATCTATCAGTCCAGAAGGATTTTAGAAAGCTGACACAGAAAACAGAAAGACTGTTTTCCATATCCAGTAGGGTCAGAGCCTCTCATGAAGTCAAGCCTGCTGAATGTGCTGTAGTGTGGGCACATGATACGAGCTGGAGAAAAAACACTTTTTGGCTTTACACTTTCACCACCTCCTTCAGCATGGCTGGAAACTGCCTCTGTAAAGAGCCACTGAGCCCCCTCTGTCTGATAGCAAATTGTGTAGTGCTGAGGAGGAAGCAGGACAGGTCTCATTCCCAGCATCGTGGGATTATCCTCCAATTGTCCATGTCATTGTTTAGCAGGGGAGTGATCAGATGGGAAGAACAGGTGTCAACTGAATCCTCATCCAGCAGGACAATTCTTATGTCATAGAATCACAGAATTATGTAATCATAGGACGATAGAACCGTAGAATCATTAAGGTTGGAAAAGATCTCAAACATCCCCTAGTCCAACTGTCACCCCATCCCCACTGCCCACTAACCATGCCCCTCAGTACCACATCCGCACACTTCCAGGGATGGTGACTCCACCACCTCCCTGGGCAGCTTATTCTTACTGATCAAGAAAGATGCACTATAGATGCTGAATATCTTGGGGCTTGACCAGCACTGGATTCCAGTGCTTCCCATGCAAACATTCCTTTCTGTGCTTATGGGGACCAACTCATGTTGTAGCAGTTGTTGCTTCTGGTATAAGATAACCTCTTAGAGCACTGATTTTAAACAGAGGGTCTGTGGGTGGGCTACTTTCAAAAGGTCTACAAGGAGAAAGACAAAATACTCTTTCTACTTGCAGGCTGCCTCAGTTCTCTGGAAGGAGGTGAGTGCTTCCATTGGAAATTTTCTAGGGGTGTCCACATCCAAAAAGGTGGAAAACCAGTCTCTTAGAGATTTTCGGACGTATTGGTTATCGTAACCAGATTACAGATGATTTTTGTCTTCTATGGAGCGTACCCTTCTGAAGAAAAAAAAAAAAACCAAAAAAACATGTAAAAAGTAGTCTAAATGAAGGTGTCTGCAGTAAATCCTTTTTAGCTTCATGCAAGACTCATCTTTCCATTTATACCATTTTGCATTCATTGGATGCTGAGTAGGATTTACTTAATGAATACGTAGGGAAGAGCACAGCTAATCCCTCAGGGCCTTATTCCGAAGTTCTTATTCAGGCAGAACTCCAGTGACGTCAGTGAGTAATTTCACCATGTGAGGATTTCAGTAGTGGACTCTGTCAGATTAAATACAATTTTGCCCAGGATTTTACTCAACAAAATTATAGTAATCTCATGCACTAGATCTTTTGATTACAACTAGGGTGCAGAACACTGCCAGTTTAATAGTATAATCATACCAAATAATCTTTGGACTTGCACGCTATATGCTTGTCTTACTGTGGTACCAAACTGGCTGCCAAAATGCGTGCGCCTCTAACCACATGTCATCTTTAGCAAAAGTATGGAAATTATGGTAAGATTTGGACTACTTCTCCATTACTCATGGATAATTCTTATTCCACTTATATAACAACTGTTATGTATCTTTTATTTTCCTCATTCAGTCATTTCTCAACTCTATGTGCAACCTGGAGAATTCAGGACTCTATTTTCTTCCTAAACTTCGTGGGCTTGGAAGAGAGTGGATAGATTTCCCTAATGTGTTGTTTTTGATACCAGGGAACCACATTCTCCAAACTGCAATATGATTTTATGGAAAGCTTATTCAAACTAGCACAGGGACATTGAATCCTGGGAGGAGGGAGAGGGAATGGATAGAGATGTCTGCCTTTTTAAGTGTGCAATCTTCTTAGTGGAGGGAACATTGTCAGCAATTCATAAGCTATTCATGAGGTCAAAAGCAATAAGGATGAAGAGCGATATGGTTCAATGGTTGCTCAGGCAGATCACCAGCCTTTCCACAATTCAAGCTGTACAGAGGAATCTGGAAGAAAGGGCACATCTAGAGAGTTCCTTTTCATGCCTCCATTCTGACTTTTAATAGATATTAATTTGTACACACTAATCTTGTTTTCACATCCCCGTGTCTGTTCTAAAGATCCACAGGTGAACACCTCCTCCAAGAGAATACACCTGTTTTTTTCAGTGTGCAAAAACTCAGATTAAAATGGAAGAGGAAAACACACTGTAAAGCCCAGAAGCCCTCAAAGTGAATATTTAAAGCAAACTTCTTTGGGAAGCCTCTGTGATTGATTGAGTGGATTCTGCAGAAATTGTTTTTTTCAGCACAGTGGTCTCACTGGCATATAGCTCCAAGACTGTGTCAACTGAGATATTTTCTAGAAGAAAAATTAAATGCTTGGGTTTTTTTCCTATGGAGTTTGAACTACTTAAATGAAACCCTATCACCCCAAATTCTGGAAATTTGTAGTTGAGGCAAGGAAACACAGACCTTGCAAATCAAGTAGGAAAAGTAACTCCTCCTAAATCCCAACTAAGCTCTAGTGTTTGCTCGGCAGAAGATTTGGAAACATTCCTTTAGCGAAGATAAATCTCTGGAGTCTGGGACTTGTCCTGACCTATGCTGTAACATGATGAGAGCATTGTAAGGTAACAAGAATGAGTATGCTAATACGGTAGTTAAATAACACCTGAAATTCCCAAGAACACTGCACAGGAGTCCTTCCATTGAAAGCACAGGTTGGGCTGACAGATGGAAGTGTTGCTTGTCTGCCACAGTCCCATTTATTGACAAGTTGTGAAGTTGTAGAGAATCAAAGAATATTTCAGGTCTGAGGAGCCTTTAGGAGGTCACCTTATTTGACCCCACTCAAAGCGGGGCCAATCTAGAGATAAGACAGAAGTCAAGTCAGCACCATTGAGGCCACATGTTTCCATCAAAGTAGGAAACAGAGGCCTTGATCCAAAATCCGATCCATCGCCAATAGGGTCTACTGAAAAGCAAGTCAACCAGTGCAAAAGCTCACATTGACTTCAGTGAGAGGTGGATCAGGCATCAGTTCACTGAGACTGGCTGCCACAGTCAAATCATGGGATAATACAACCAGGGTTTTGTTGGCAACATTCAAGGCGCCAGATTGTATTCTATCCTTTATTGGTGTCTATCCAAAATAACTGCATTCATGTAACTAGAGCAATTCCCTACTTGTTCCTGTGTAATTAAGAGAAGAGCCATTCCCATTGGGTTGGTGAAATCACTCAACGTTCAGTTTGTGGATAATCTGTACATATTCGTCACTGTCAGCATGAAGGGAGTTAGGATCCTCTGCAGGACTCAACATCTGGCTGTCAGCTTCTAGGTTGTTATTACAATATCATAGAGATTGCTAATAAGAACTTTTCAAGAACAAACATCATCTGGGTTACAAGAATCATGGGTAGGTCTGCATTTCTATGCATTTTGGGGATACTAAAACTTTCATGGCCCACCTACAAAAAGACGTGAGGTGCCTGGACTACGTGGCTCCCAGCACTCTCCTGAAAGCTGTTCTGCAGCAAAGATACAAGACTGTGTTCATTTCTGACTGACACAATAACTACTGGAAATAGAGTGGAGGAGGCATGTGCTTTCCATGCCTCCCACTGTGGGGTTCATTCTTATAATGTCATGCAGGAGACATAGCAAACTGCAAGGCAAATTTTAAAAATCTCTATCATCAGAAACAATGTCATTTTGAAAACTGCTTCTAAAAAAAGTAATCCACCACACAAGAGAAAGGACATGGATATAAATCTTCATTTGCAATAATTCGGAGAACAAATGAGATTTCTGCTGTAATCCATGGGCTAGATATTATTGCCAGCTAATTTTTGTCAGAAATTGAAAGGTAAACTAAGCAAGGGTGGAGGATCTAGTCCAAAATGGAAGCATACTTTCAGCTGCAGCAGTGGGAGAGATTCTCCAGAATGAGGGACCTACATGGCCTTCCTGATAGCAACCCACTTTGCTCATGGTCAAAGGGAGGCAACTGGGCATGAGGGGGGTCTCAGGAAGAACAGTGTCAATATATGATAGCAAATTCCGCAAAGCAGGAAGCAAAGGCCTGTTCAGATGATAAATCCTTTGGGTAGCTTTCAGAAGCAAGCACCTCTTAGGTTATACCTTCACTCTTGAGGCACGTACCCTGGGCTGCAGGCTCAAGGTTCCCGTCAAAGAGATCTATTGCACCTTTTAGCTGCTAGGGAAAATTTAAAACAGTGCTGGCTTTGACTGATAGGCTCACAGCACAGCAGGATGCAGTCTGGTCCTTTGCTACCCATTCAGCAGCATTCAGCACTCTCTATCACCTTTATCAGCCACTTGCCAACACCACCCATATATATATGTTTTTCCTTACAAGATACCAACCTCCCCCTACACCCACATGAATGGGAAATGCCTCTGTACCTCAGAGCACAAGGGGAGGCTGTCCTGTCATTCATCCGCACATTTCTCTTTCTCTATTTGTATAATGAGGCTTCATGAGGCCACTCCTGCACCTAACGTTCAATGTGTGGATACACCTTTCCTTCTAATATGAACATTCCAGTATAGAGAGGCTCCAAAATACCAGCATGTTGGAGACCCTGTAATCAAGCTGCACAGGAAAGTCACATTCCTTAAAACTTCATGAGTAGGGGGTGAGAATCAGCCATTAACTGATACTAGAAGCAGACAGTTTGTAAGACTTTTCTTTTTAAGAGATATGTACCAGGAGATTACATTTCAACAAAATCACAAGACTGCAAACAGCCTAATGTTATATAGGTTTATACTTATTAGTGAAAGTCATGGTCAGTGCCTCAGATTTGAGGTGGTGCTTCATCTTAATATTTGTTTTGCATCAAGGCCAAGTCCTGTTTTAAACATCACTGTACTTCTTGAACGTTCCTTAGGACATCATGTGTTGGTATAATCCTATAATTGTTTGGACTACTCCTTAAAACATCAAAATGGCTAATATACCATGATTTAAAATGACATGTCTTTATGTACAAGAGAAAAAAAAAAGGGGGGGCTCTAGCAGAAGAACAAACCAGCCATTCATTCCATGAGCTATCTTCCATCCCAAGGTTTAAAGTATGTGATTGGTTAAGTTTTACAGTAGGATGCAGGATGTATGCAAGTCAGTGATAAACACCTTCTAATTTTGAAGGACCAACTCAAGCTGATTTGGTCCTGATCTTCAAAGGTTCTGCATAGCTGAAAAATTCTTCTTCTTCATACGTAATTATAGGTTCTTGCAAAAAATTAGACTTAAGTTTTTCACAGTAAGATGTAAAATAATGACTACTTATTCAAATACAGGTATACTTGGTTGGCTTGAGATGACAGGGAAGGTCGGTGGCAGAATTTGAAGCTGATCCTGAGTGATCAGATCTCCCAGTCCGTGTGCCATCTCACAATGCAGTACATCTCTGGCCTTGTGCCTCTTCTTTCTCATTGAGGTTTTAGATTGGTATTATAGCCTCGGTCGTCAATGTGATTTCACTGTTCACTCTTTAGCCTGTGACTCAGACTGTTGAAACTTAATCTTCCCTCTCACAGTTTGTGAAATCAAGAGGAGAATCAGCTGCAGTTTTCCACTTCTCCTAGATGCCCTTCACTTACTCTGCCTTCACCCCAGAGCTCTTTGGAAGCTCACCGGGTTTAAGGCACATGCCTGAGGTTGTCCTTGCTTTGTTGTTTTTGATGTTATAATGGCACTGTAACCTGGAATTTATTTCCCATTTCAGTAGAAGGATGCTTTAAAAAAGCAGGGAGGAGAGATACTTCTTACTTAACTCCCTACAGATGTCATATTAGTCATAATAGGTAAAGAATTTATCTCCTGGCTTTACTCTGAGCTGTAGCAAATGACTTTGACCCACATCCTCATAAATTAGAATCTAAGAAGAAAGTTACCCTGCTACACCTAACAAATGTAATCAAAATCAGACTCCTGCTATGTAACAACTCTATTTATCAGCCGTGATATCCTTTTGGGCCTTTCAATTGCAGCTATGGACATAATGATCAAATTACAAAGAAATTTTCAGCAAAGCCTAAGTTTTTCCAGTTATTCATAAATAAAAGGATTCGCTTTCCACACTTTGACAGAATTTTATTTGCATATGAGTTGCACACTCTGCTAACAGAGCAGAAACAGCCATGCACTGGACAAATAAGTAGAAAGCCAAGGAAGCTGCTTAGTCCTGGCTATGTCAATCATGCTGAATGCATGGACCCAGCAGCCCCAGCACATTACTCACCCTGCAGAACTGTGTCTGCCTCAGAGCACTGCCAAGTTAGGTAGCAGCACCCAAAGCCCACCTGGCTTTATCTCAGGTCATACACAAAAGATGTAGTTAAGGCTTTTCAAAAGACTAGCAAAAGCCTAATAGCTTTTAAGTGGAAAGATTTCTTTGAATAGGAGGAATCCACTTGGAACTTCTACTTGGGCTTTATGGTAGACTGAATTTCAATTAAAATGTTAGGTTTGTCCCCAAGCCAAATGCAAAGGGCCTTACAATGTAAAGGCCACAAAGAAACCAGTTTGTGTGACTACAGAGAGTAACTTGGTAAAACCCCATTCTTGAAGGGCTTTTACACAGTAGCACTTTTCATCTTCAACTCATCTTTGGGAAGGGAGAGGAGACTCCCTGTAAAAAAGCTCTTTGACTAGATGGCAAATGTCTCCCATGCCTGGCTTATGAACACTGCACAGAGACTCTACATGAGCATAAATTAAACCTGTACCCTTTACAAGGACTGTTACATAATCCAAGGAGTAAGTAGCCCCAAAAGAAGTAGGATGCAGAACCATCTGCTTTGCAGCAAGGATGAAGGTACAGCTAAAGCAGCTCTACTTATATTTCTTCAGTGCCATGACAGAATTTGGCAGGCATCTACTGTCTACTAAGTAGATGCCTAGGGAGGTTTGGCTCTGCCTTTAGTAAGCGTCTGTCTACCTGCTCAGTAGAATTTGATGGTAAGGTAGACACTGCAATGCAAGAGGTTACAGAGAACAGACTGAGTTGTCCTTCCCAGCATTTCCTTGTAAACAGGCCAATAACGGAAAACCACCATTTGCTCTATGTGCTGTACAGCTCTGTGTATTTCTTAACAGGGTGTGACTAAGGCCCAACAATATCTCATCTGTAAAGTGACAGAGCTTGTGTGCTCTCAAAGGATCGGTTTACCAAATTGATTGCCTGGTCATTTTTGGAGAGAATAAAATAATGCTAATTATTTTCATTGCTTTATCTTCCTGATTAGTTACACTCAGGGCACACAAAGTCTCCTCAGAAATTGCACTGCCTATATACATTCCAATATTGCACTTAGTATTTAACTGTTACATGTGCACTTTTTTCACTGCAGGAGTTTGATTCTTGTTTAAATGGAAAGCACCAAACATCAACTCGTTTGAAAGGCCATTGTATCCGGGGAGTAGGCACCAGCCTTGAATTTGGCCTACAGCCTGTAGTATTAAGGAAAAAAGTGCACAAGATGAATTGTTGATATATGTGTTTGCTAAATGGTATTTTCACCTCAAAGCATACTTGAATCTTAGAAGAATGCAACTTATCCACTTCCTTGGAAGATGTGCCAGTGATACAGCCTGAGGTTAATACGGATCATATCCTTCTTTTAGTTATTCCAGCACAATTTTATTGATTCAATGTGTTCAATGTCTCCCCTATCACTCTTGTTAAGAAGAAGTATCACATATTCTGGTGATAGTTTTCAGAACTTAATCATTAGAAGGGAAAAATCAGAATGGGCAATGTGAATATCCAATCCCCAGCTATGAGGTAGAGAACTTGCTGTGCATCTGCAATGTCTTTCTGTGTTTTTGAAGTAACATTTCTATAGCTTAAGAGCAGTCAACATGAAAATAAAGTTCACATTGTTCTTTGTTCAATCGTACACAGCAAAACTCACCCTATTATTCATTAGGGGATCAAAAACCAGAGGAGTCTGGCCAGATGTTTGCTTCTACAGAGAAAAAGACTGAAAAATAAGATTATACAGCTTAATAGCTACAGGGATGTGCATGCATCCATTATGCATAATATGTACATTGCATAAACAGACACGTGCAGTGATAAACTAATTGCAAGTGGAGTACAGTAAGCTCTGCCTCCTGAGAGTTAGGCCATAATATACAACAACAGCACAATCTCCAAGCCATGAATCCACCACCCACATCCAACACAACTCATGGCTTCTTAAACCATTATGCCAAATTGTAATGCAAACAGTGTACAGAAGGATGAACAAAGAAAATAATTGACGTGTCTACCCTGAGGCCTTTGCAAAGATTAGAGAGAGAGACCTCAAGACTGGTATGTTATTTTCTTTGTTCTTTATCCTTTCGCAGGTTGTTTGCATTAATTTTGGCACTGGATGATTTAAAGCACCCTTAGTTTTGATGGATGCAGGTGATGGTGTGTGCATGGTTCCTCTGTAAATAATGTTACCAGTGTGGATTGCTTTAAATGTGGCTCCACTATCAAAGAGCTCTGTGTCAATATGAAAATGCATGTAAGTGATTAATGTCATAGAGCTGAGTTATTTTGTATTCTCTGATGTGGCATTCTAATTAAAACTCCAAATTTATAATTATATAAAACAGAACAGTGAACACTTCTTTCGTTATATAGTACACTGTGGAGAAAAATACCTTGCAACTTCACAGGCAAGAATACTGTAGGAAACTGTGGATTTACAGGTAGTAACTGGGTCCAGAAGACCTGAAAGCACTAGCCATGTGATTCAGGAATACATGCACTAAAGAGCTCAGGTCATGGAGCAATGCCACCATCACTGTCATAACAGCTGTTCCCTGTGGCGAAAGGACAGAGCTGAGGCAGGACTCTAAGGATGACAATGTTGTTTCAAGAGAAGTGCATGAAGTGGTCAACATTGAAGGCTGTTAGCAGAAGGGTATTGAGTGACCATGGAAAAGAAGTGTAACAGAAATGGGATGGATTTCAGAGAAAGTTTGAATGGGCTGGCTGAGTGATGGTGTGAGGAGAGATGTACATAAATATTTGTGAGGGATTAACACCCAACAGAGAGTGGAATTACTTATCTAGGAGTGATGGGATGGGCATGATAAAGCAGGAGAGAGAAAAGTTCTGTAGATATGATACAGAGCAGTGTTGCAAAGGAAGTGATGGCATGTAGAGCCATGCTGTTCAGTGAAAACAGGCACCAGAAACAAGAGCTATCCCTGGAAGATATTGCTTTGCTTGATAGAGAGTTTTCCACACCCTAGTGAGCCCTGTGGGTTGCAAAAGAGGGAGATGGTTGCAGCCTCCAAATTCCCCAGTCTCCCTGTCAGCGCTCGCGAGAAAATCACTCAGGAAAACCAGTGCACAGGAAACCTCAGAGACTCTTTTTGAGTCCTGATTTTTTCCTGATTTTTTCCCACGTAAAGTCAGGAATCATGTCCTGTATACAGGTATTGACATGACCTCTAATTTGAATCACAGTAGCCCAGTAGAAAACCACTAAACAGATATCAGTTTTTGGGAGCAGGGGAAAGATTAACATGAAGGCATATAGGAAATGCCTTTGAATCTTATTTCTTGCAGAGTACATGGGGCAGGCATGTTCAGTGTGTTGTGGCCTGCGGGCTCCATGTGGCCCAGCACAGCTCACAGTGCGGTCTCTCCCGCCCTGTGTGGTGCACGAGAGAGCCAATTTCAAAACCTCTTTTTTTTTGTTGTTAATTTGCCACTCTGTGTTCAGTCAGCATAAATACATTACTCGTGAATTTTCAGACGGAATGTGTAGAGTTGCAGTCCAAAATTTGGTCATGTCTCTTTACTTGACCTTTATATGCCCCCTCTTACCAGAGAAAAACATACCTTGCTTCACAATCACGCCCTATTTATGTCACTGCTTTTTGAAAGTATGTACGTGTGTAAACAACTGTTTTCAAGGATGAGGCACAGGGAGAGTAAAATTTCATCAAAAACCTCTGACGAACACCTCGAGAGCTCAGTGAGAGTCGCAACCACTGCCAGTAGTGAGGCATTAGTTTCAACTAGGTTACGTATCCCATTAGTTTTATGGTTTTGTTGCTCTTTTTAATATGTTTTAATTAAAAAAAAATTAAAATAAGTTTTGTTATTTGTATGCATGAACTATATTATATGTTTTATGAGTGCTGCTGCAAAATTAATGCCTCCTATTTATTGATGTTGGCCCACAATGTCAGAAATGGATGTTGGTGATATGGCAGTTGCACCTTCCCACCAACATCCAGTTAGGTTTTGTTGCTGTGTGACAGATGGCAGCAGAGGGAAAATCTGACAGAATGGTGTCTGACATGGAAGTGTGTATGGAGCAAAGGTGTGTCACTGAATTCCCCCACTGGGAAAAAATGGCACCCACTGACAACCACTGATGCTTGCTGAATGCCTATGGAGACCAAACAGTGGATGTGAGCACAGTAAGATGGTGGTGGTGTGATTCAGCAGTGGTGACAGCAACAGTGGTCATCTCTGCTGGTGCAGACTGTTACAAGCACAGCATTTAGGCTCTTGTTCATTGGTGGTGAAAATACACAGCTAAATGGTGGTGATTGTGTTGAAAAATATCATTTTGTAGTTGAGAATGTTCTCTATTAAATAGAGTTATTCTGCTCTTTTTATCAGTTGTAGATTCCATAGAAATAATTAGGAGGCATTTTGGAGCAAACAAAAAGTTGGACATCCATGAAGGGTTTCGTGGCATTTATTGCTAGAGATGGCGAGGGAGACTGAGAAGAGAGCAGGAGCAACAGAGATGCCCATCCATCCCAAACTGCATGAAACTAATGTGTTTTTCTTAATGAGCAAAAGACAATCCATCCTTGTTCTGAACATAAGGCACCGGTATGTCCAACTTTAGTGTCATATTGTTAATCATCTATTTTCTTCTGAGAGAATTTTTTTTTTAAATTGGTTTTTAAAATTAAGGATGACACAAACTAAATCCAGAAGCTTTGTATTCTCTCTGCCTAATAATTCTAAGCTCTTGTAAATCTATGGGTGTTGATGGAGATACTTTCACTTACACCCTATATAAATCACGGGAGAATTAGAACCAAAAATGCTAGCAGAAAAACAAACATTTCCTGTTATCACCACCTGATAAAGAATGGAAAGAAGTGTGGGACGGTGGGGCGCAGTGCCTTCCAGGGCCTGCTTTGTACTTTCCACAAGCATCAGCAGCAGTGTCTTAAGGCATTGTGCAAACGCAGCTGTTGTGATGACACGCAGAGTTCTTACCCGGATCCAAAGGCAGAAGATTGACATCAACATTGTTGTTCTCTCAATATGGTGATGAAAGCTCCCGCCTACAATAGCGATTCTCTGATTTCCAAAGGAATTTTCTAAGGATGAGAAAAATGCAGAAGACTTTTATAAATTATTATTGAAAATCTTGTGCAAGGTTTCTAGGTTTTGTTTCTCTTTCTTTTTTTCTTTGAAAGATGGAGTTTGTTTTTAAAGGCACTGCTTCATGGGAAACTGCCGAATACCTCACCCTCCTTCCCATTCAGGTCCGTAAGATGAGTCACCTTAGTTTTCCTTCCTTCCTTCCTTCCTTCAGAAGTGCATTCAGAAGCACTTCTGTTTCTACCTGCTCCACATTTTCTCATCTGAAATGACCTCTTGTATTTAAGAGCCTTCCAACTATTAAAAATGGGCTTTGCTTTTCCTCCCTTTCTCGCTGTCTTCATTTTAAGGCTATCAGTTTACGCTTTTCTTCATTTTGGCAAAACCATTAGGAGGGACAGGATTAAACATAGGTGAAACTGGGATGAGCTGAGATCCTGGCTCTGCTCTGTTTCATGCTTCCGTAGAAGTTTCATCCTGGTAATGGGTGCATCACTCCCTTTTGCTTCCACAAAGAGTCCCAACCCTTGGCTCCTGGTTGAGCAGGTGTTTGGGATGCAAGGTGGGGTCATTTTGGAAGTGATGATGGTGGCATTTATCTATAGCCAAATCTATTAGACCTGTTGCTGCAAGATCCACGGTCTGTGCACATAAAGAATCTAGACCCATTCCT
Source organism: Alectoris magna (assembly GCA_030625065.1). NCBI lineage: Eukaryota > Metazoa > Chordata > Aves > Galliformes > Phasianidae > Alectoris > Alectoris magna. Next base: position 144,426,602 of record CM060560.1, read on the forward strand.
ACCTATTTCTCTGCAGCTTCTTCTCCTCACTCTAGCTGCTTAACCCCAATGCAGTCAGCATGACAAACCACTCTTGGCCAGGAAGACCCACCCCAAACTTTGGCAAATTTTAACTCTTTTTAATCAAGCACGTTTCAGTGGGTGGAGGGAAGGGAGAAGGGTGCTTGTATGCCTCCCATCTCCATTAACACTATTCGATGCAGTGCTTTGCAGTTTTTACTTTATTTCAGTCTTTTTCATAAAGCACAATAGTATGAGATCACAACTATTTTGTAGAGAATGCTGGACTGAGAGGTGGACTTTGCTGCTAGCAGTTTTAGCACTCAGCTTCCTCCTACTTTTATCTCACTCACCAGTGAATTCTTTTAGTGGGAAAGAAAGTAAGAAAAATAAATCCAAGCTTAGTTGTTCTTCTGGCGTAAACTGATGTAATTCATAGTGGTTACCATTGGTAATGATCAATATTTTTTACTAGAACCTTTGTGCTTGCACTCGTTTTCTTTTTCTTTTTAGTTGCTGAAGGCCACTATTTAAAAAGCAGTTGCTAAGATCATATTCTTTGCCCAACAACCCCCTGGTGTCAGCTCCTCCTACACTCTCTGAATCACTTCTCATCCTCCCTTTTCTTCAGGACACAAAGGTCATGCTTTTTGTATCCTCTCTCAATGCTGACCATGGCTGGTCTTTCTGCTTACCCGCCCTTACAGAGCCTCCACTGTCAGAGGGTGCTGGAGTTCCCACCCTATATGAATAGGGGTAAACAGGAGACCTGAGTGCCCACTACTCATTGGAAAGCTCCACATGAACAGTGAGCCTAACCAAACCAACCAACCAACTAAACTAAATCACAAATCCAGCAGATCATCCCCAAATCAGCATGATTTCTGGAAAGGTTTGTTTGAAACAATTTTTGGCATGGAAAAGTGCTCTAAGACAAACCCCTGGTTAACTTGGAATGGAAGACCTTAATGCAATGGAGACCAGTCTTCATAATTTCTGATGGAAATGGCACTGAGCTACCAATTTTTAGTAGATTTTCCTTCTTCATCCATGAAAGTCAGAGCAAAACTCACAGAATCATTGAATCACAGAATTGTAGGGGTTGGAAGGCACCTCTGGAGATCATCTAGTCCAACTCCCTGAGAAAGCACATTCCCTACAGTAGGTTCCACAGGAAAATATCTGTGCAGGCTCTGAATATCTCCAGAGAAGGAGACACCACAGCCACTCTGGGCAGCCTGTTCCTGTGTTCTGCCAACCTCACAGAAAAGACCTGTTTTTCTCATATTCTTATGGAACTTACTGTGTTTCAGTTTGTGCTTGCTGCCCCTTCTTTTGCTGGGCACCTCTAAAAAGAGCCTGGTCCCATGCACCTGACTCCCACCCATGAGATGCTTCTAAGCACTGATAACACCCCACCTCAGCCTTCTCCTCTCCAAGCTGAACTGCCCCAGGGCCCTCAGCCTAAAACTCAGAAGATACGAGCTAATGCAAACTAAAACCGGGAAAGAAGCATTTATGGTGGCTGCAGAAACCACAGCAGACGGAGCTGCAGATCCCCCAGCACGAAGTACTCATGCTTCACTCTTCCCTCTGAGAAGGACAATGGGCTGCGATCAGGAGGCAGAACTGCACAGTCTCTGCCCCGGAACACCAAAAAATATCCATATTATGTCATGGAATCTCACCTGCATAAAGCTCCCTCTGCCCTTGTTCTCTGAGCTTAACTCTGAGAACCAGGCTGTGCTGTCTATGTCTGCTGTGGCTCCTGACCCAGACACAGGCTTGGTTTTGCCTTACCTGGGAGTTGGAAGAATGGGATGAATATGGGAGAGAAGAAGGGTCAATACCCCATGCCTGTCAGCGTTCAAGAGGCATTTGTATAGAGCCTTCAATAATACACTTTAAGTTTTGGTTAGCCCTCGTGTGATCAGGCAGTTGGACTTGATTATCTTCGTAGATCCCTTCCAACTGAGCTCCCCTCTCCTCTCCTCTCCTCTCCTCTCCTCTCCTCTCCTCTCCTCTCCTCTCCTCTCCTCTCCTCTCCTCTCCTCTCCTCTCCTCTCCTCTCCTCTCCTCTCCTCTCCTCTCCTCTCCTCTCCTCTCCTCTCCTCTCCTCTCCTCTCCTCTCCTCTCCTCTCCTCCCCTCCCCTCTCCTCTCCTCCCCTCCCCTCCCCTCCCCTCCCCTCCCCCTCCCCTCCCCTCCCCTCCCCTCCCCTCCCCTCCCCTCCCCTCCCCTCCCCTCCCCTCCCCTCCCCTCCCCTCCCCTCCCCTCCCCTCTCCTCTCCTCTCCTCTCCTCTCCTCTCCTCTCCTCTCCTCTCCTCTCCTCTCCTCTCCTCTCCTCTCCTCTCCTCTCCTCTCCTCTCCTCTCCTCTCCTCTCCTCTCCTCTCCTCCCCTCCTCTCCCCTCCCCTCCCTTCCCCTCCTCTCCCCTCCCCTCCCTTCCCCTCCCCTCCCCTCCCCTCCCTTCCTCTCTTCTCCTCCTCTCCCCTCCTCTCCCCTCCCCTCCTCTCAACTTCTCCTACCCTATCCTGTCCTATATGGTTCAAGCCATCTCTTGCCCTGATGTGGATTCAAAGCTAAGTTCCATACCACCGAGCTTCCTGCCGTTCTAGAAGAAGGACATCATGAGTAACTTAAAAGCAATGAAGGATTTGTTGAAAGTATTTCTTAGTGAGGCAGACCTCTTCTCTTGTCTGTTCTGTCTACTTCTTACAAAGGCTCTGGCCAGGTTCACTGCCAGCGTGTTGTTTTTTCCCTGTTACTACATCACTGAACAAGCACGGAAAAAAAAAAGTCATTCAGTTGCTTTTTAGATACTAGCCAGAAGTGACAATAAATCTGATGCAGAAGCTTAGAATAAAGCAAAAACTATTTCTGAAGAATGACAGCATGTGTGAAGCATAATGCTTGAAGCTTAGCAGTTAAATTCTGAACCCATGTGATATTATGCTGCCCTATGTCATTAACAAGCTGTCAAAATGACAGCAAACCGGATTATCTCCTTTGCAATGTCTGTTCAGCACAAAATAAATGACTGCTGACTTATAACAATGCGCAGCACCATTATAGTGAAACCATGTTGTGACCAGAGGCAATTCTACATGGAATTACCTTGGGAAATGAAGCTGCAATTAATCTTTTCTAGCTACATGTTACCCCAGGTTCTTATCCTAATAATCTAATTAAAGACTGTGTTATTTCCAGTTTCATACCAGCATAACCCTCTTGATGTTATTGGACTTTTACCGCTAGTGATTTGGGGTAACACAGGAGAGAAGCAAGACAAGAATACATCCAGCACAACCACAGTACCATGGATTTTTCCACTGGAGGAATGTCTCTAATGTACTCTCTGGGGACCATCTTTCAGGAGAAATCTGAAGTTTGACTCTGATGCTATCAGACTGCAATCCTAGTAGCTTTTGCTATCAACCAAACTAACAGAAATAAGGGGATGGTGATAATTCATTCGAAAGCCACTGTTAGTTGTTTCACAAAGCGTCTGTCTTATGTAAGAACCATAAAGCCACTCTGCAGAGATGATCACAGACTTGAACATGGAAATCCAGCTGAGGTTTTTCCAAGACTTAGCAGAGTAAGATTCCTTCTCACACCAGTCAAACTAAAAGACGTGAATTTAAGGAGTTTGTTCAAGCCTTTATAGAATTTCATCCCACTTCCTTTAGTCTTTTTTTCTTTTAAGCTACCAAGATCATTTTAAATTCTAATCTTCACACTGATGGATTTCAGGTCTCCCAGCTTTGTGTCTCTACAGGTCAACCAAATGCTGTCTCTACGCATTGACCCTTGACATCGCTGCCAAACACACGGATCAGACCTGATACACAGCACACTCCTCCAGCTTGGCAATGAGCTGTAGATGACTGTGCAATCGAGCTGCCCACTAAAAACACATTTGCCTGATAGGAGAGTGCCATATGAGGCGGCATCAGAAATGGGGTGGACTACCAGCAGTCCCAAAGGAAGGTTCCAACTATGACAGAACCTTGCAGAGCACTTTGGTGAGCACCTACTAGGCTCCATATCCTGCATTCACCTGGGACAACCAAATGGTGTGGGGCAGAGGGATGGATGATATTCATACTTCAAGCAATGCCTCTGCCTTGTATTGGACTCAGATCTGTTCTGTTGGAAGTCCCAGAAAGGTTGAGACTCTCTCTTCTTGCCATGAGGGCAGTCACATAAACAGCTTCTCCAAAGACAACAACCAACTGTGGTTGTTTTACCTTTCCAGGAGAATGAAGGCAGTGTTTTGTATGTGAGCCAGGTGTGTAACACCAGGCAGGCCTAGGCAAGCAGACTGGGCTATATGTTTGCTACCTTTTTGGCCCTTCTAGGGAGTCTGAGCTCACATGCACGTGGGCTGCTGTTACAGCATCAGCCAGACCATGGATGCCTCCAAATTTGGGAGGTGCAGGCTGCTGCTCACTGAGCATGCTGGTGCTGGTTCCTAGTTTTGCTGCAGATTCCTCCAGGATGAGGAAGCAAATTGTTCAGAGTCTCTTCACTCTGGCTCCCTGTTTGTAAAATAAGGCTCATAGTATTTTGCATATCCCTTTCATCCCTCTGTTTTTGTTCATATGACCAAGTGATGAAGCCATGTCCCAGACTTCCTGCTGCCACAGTCCCTCTGTGGACCTCATCTTGGGGACAAGCATCTCTGATGGAAGCCAGATATTGTGACTAGTCACCTCCACTGTTTGCACTGTGGATATGAAATCCCATTTGTGTCTCTTGGCTCACACGGGGAGAGCACAGAGAGTTCAAGAGGAACAAGGAAGGAAGAGTTGGGTTGAAATTTGGGTTGTCAGCAAGACAATGCTAAACTGCCTCCAGCCTGGCCTGTTCCTGTAATCTGTTGCTGCAAAGGCACTGTGTATCAAAACTCATGTGATCTGAGAGGGAATCAGGAGCGCAGGGTCAGCTAGAGTATTCTCCCCACATCTGTTCTCACCACAGAACACCTGACTGCAAAAGCAAATACTTCAGCTCCCATCCCTTAATCTTTTTTATTGGGATCTGGAATAAGAACCCCAAAGAAACTTGTGGATGATCCAGATTAAAATCTCTAATGTGATTATTTGAATTAAAAATCTTGGAAGAATAGAGTTTGTGTATGAATGGGGCCGGGAGCACAAGTGGTTTGTCTTTGATGGGGGACACTAATAAGAAACAGAAGCCAGATTTTCAAAAGCAGTTAGGTGTTTTACTGAGAGTTGATAGTAGGAATCCTAGATCTCCGTGAGTATCCAGATCTGTGTCATAATTGTGGGTGGTAGTAAAAATTCTTTTCTCAAGAGGACTCTGTTGCACTAAAATTCTACCAAGAGATCGCTAGAACTGTTACTGTTTAATGAACTGAATTCAGAGGTGAACATTCAGCATTCATCTTCATCATACATTTCTGATGTCTGAGTTCTTCCTCCATCTCCTCCTGCTTGGGATAGGTCTTCCTTCTGCTCATGGGAAATTGCATCTAAAATGGACGTGATTTGAATGAAAAATATTCTGTGGCTTCTCTGTTTTTTCATGGATCCCGTACTGTTCATAAACATGCGTCTGAGTTTTAAGAAGAACATCCTGTTATAGACAGGCTGCTGAGACAGCACCTGAATTCAGGGAAATGCCTTTCACTCTCTTCAGCTCTTGAGCTGAGCTTCAGTCACACCAGTGACTAAGAAGATACTTTTAGTTTTGCACATCTGTCCTTGATCTATTGAGTATTTTTCTTAGCACAAGCCATCACCAGAAGCACGTGTCTGTATGTGTAGGGCAGTTTTGCATAAATAGCTGCCTATTTGCATAAATAGCTGCCTAATGCATCATGCTGCCTTGATGTCATTTGCAGAGAAAGATTTGTTGCTGCAGCTCAGTTCTAAAGAGCATAATGATGGAAATAAAATGTAGAAAGTCTCCACTCCAGGATCCTGATTCTGTTCTGGGCAAATTATTTTGAGCTTCATGCACATTCTACACCCAAGCAACTGTCTGTCTCTTTCTCCTGCTTACCTCTCAGCAGTCACCAGAAAAATTTCCTGCTTAATATCTTTATTGATGACCTCAGTAAGTTTGCAGATGACACTAAGTTGGGAGGAAGTGTTGATCTGTTTGAGCATAGCAAGACCCTTCAGAGGAATCTGGACAGATTAGATTGATGAGCCAGTGGGATGAAGTTCAACAAGGTCAAGCACTGAGTCCTGCACTTTGGCTGAAACAACCCCAGACAATGTTACAGGCTTAGGGTAAAGTGGCTGGAAGACTGTGGAAGAAATGGATCTGGGGGAGTTGGTCAACACTTAGCTAAAGGTGAGCCACCAGTGTGCCCAGATGGCCAAGAAGGCCAATGGCATCCTGGCCTATCAGAAACAGTATTGCCAGCAGGAACAGGGAAATGATCGTCCCTCTGTACTCAGCTCTGATGAGGCCATGCCTCAAGTACTGGTGCTCTGTTTCGGGCCTATCACTACAAGAAAGACTTTGAGGCCCTGGAGTGTGCCCAGAGAAGGGCAGTGGAGCTGTGAGGGGTCTGGTGCACAAGTCTGGTGGGGAGTGGCTGAGGCAACTGGGGTTGTTCAGACTGGAGCAGGGTCTCAGGGGAGGCATTATTGCTCTCTACAACCACCTGAAGGGAGGTTGTGATGAGGTGGGGGTTGTCTTCTCACGTAACAAGCGATTAGACTAGAGGGAATGACCTTAAGTTGCACCGGGGAGGTTCAGGTTGGGTATTAGGAAACATCTCTTCTCTGACAGAATGCACTGGAACGAGCTGACTGGGGAGGTGGTGGAGTCACCATCCCTGGAGGTGTTTAAGAAATATTTAGATGTGGTACTAAGAAACATGGCTTAGTGGGGACATACTGATGGTAGGTGGCAGGATGGAGTGGATGAGCTTGGAGGTCTTTTCCTACCTCAGTGATTCTATGATTCTATGAAATGCACGTTATTCACTAACAAGAATGCATATTATTCACTTGCATATTTTTCAGTGTCAGGTGCTGGTTTGATGGCAGGCAGTTGGGATAACTCCTGGAGACTGTAATACACCTGAAAAGCTGAAAGGCTTATCTGTTGGCAACTGAGCTACCGATCTGAGGTGTTCTAGGTAAAATACAGAGACTTGTATCTGTATTTTGAGAGATGAGAGCTCTGGATCACACAGACATGCACACACACAGATTGATGTAGAATATTCCTTGGTCAGCACAGGGCCAGGATTAGATGCACCACTTTAAAATGATGGTGACTGAAGGAGCTGTGCTGGGAAAAGCATCCCGTAGAAGATTGCTGCTGAGGGTTGGAGTGGATATGAATTCCCTCTTGATACCAGGGGGCTGGAGAATTGCATAGTGGGGCATACTGAAGAGTTCCTGAAAAGGAAGTGAGTCAAAGTTTGTTATTTTCCTTTCAGCCAGGACTGTGCTTTCTGCCATGGGGGGAGTGATTTACACGTCATACTTGTGCCGCAGGAATCGTAGCCAGGAGCTGGAGCAAATGTCTCGATTGTGACATCCTGGCAAGAAGCTTGTTCTAACAAGTAGCTATTTTGAGAAGAGGAGGGAAAAAAAAGAACAAAAGTTGGCAAGAAGTGCTGCAAAGGCTGCATTGCAGGCAGACGCTCTCGCCTCTGATCCCTGGGCCCTGCAACCCATGGTGCCAAGCCAACCCCTGTCTATGTCAAGGCACACCTAAACACTCACAGTCTTTCTTAATGCTGTTCCTTTACCTCTCCACACCCTCTGAGATTCAGTTCCCTTCCAGTCACCATTCTGCAGCAGTTTCCCCTACTGCCTTCACCTCCTGATGACCCCAGATGTGTGGAGGGGCATCACACCATGACCTCAGGCAGCAGCCTGCCTGTAGCTACCCACAGCATCTCAAATATTCATGTAGAGCTTGGCTTGCCAGTGCATCTTCTCCTGCTTGGGATAGGTCTTCCTTGTTGTTCTTCTCACGGGAGCTTGCAGCTAAAATTAGGGTGATTTGAACAAAAAATATCCTGTGTCTCCTCTGGTTTTCCATGGATCAAGTACTGTTCCTAAGCATGTGCCTGAACCTCTCCATTGGTCATTTACATCTGAGCAAAGGAAACATGAAGTGTCTGTGATGTGCAACCAAACGTGAGCAGCTGTAACTTGACAAGATCCATTTGCCGTTGTTATTAATCCCCCGAGTCACACTGCCTCTGGATATTTCCTGTGCCACCGCTATTTTTATTTCTTCACAAATAAAGTCTGAACTTGGGTTTGCTCAGGACTGAGACAAGCCTCTTTCAAGCAGAGTTACCCAGACCTGCCTGTGCGCTGTGTGTAAACCACATCCCAGATTTGCAGTGTTTTGCAATTATGAGTGTATGTTGGTAGCGGAGAAAACTATGCAGCATCAAGAACTAATCTGGTACTAACAGACTCTTACAGACTGGCCAAGAAACCAAGAAACCAGATCATTTATTATCTTGAATTTTTCAGAAAGATTGGGCTCAGTTCAGTGCTGGCTCTTTTCTCTCTTTTTTTTTTTTCTCTTTTTTTTTCTTCCTCTTTTTTTTTTCTCTTTTTTTTTTTTCTTTTTTGTTTTGTTGTTGTTGTTGTTGCTTTCTTTTTCAACTTACTCATTCAGTGCTATCTAACATCGAAGCAAATACTTGCTGGCATTATCCTGAATAAGATCCCTGCGGCTGGGGCAAAGCAGACAGAAGGCAGTGTAAAGTGCAGTAGCCTGTACATGTGGGAGCCATCAGGACCTTTGACATTAGCCTGAGGTCTGTTAAATCACCTACTTACAGGCAGGGTATAATGCTTCATAGTAAAATAGCACTCCACTGCTTTCCTCTGGTAATTGAAAACAAAATAATTAGTTTTTGTGACACAGAGAGACTTTTAAAACATGAAGTGGCAGGACTTGGTAAGCACAGGTGAAAGTCTGCAAGTAAAAGTTGACCTTCCTCCCAAGATCTTATAATATGCTTAAAATTGAGATCCATCCTAATTAAGCATTTGCTTGAAGATTACTAGACTGCAGAGTGGAAATGTGAAGACAGAGAAAATCAGGGTAATTGTTCCCTCATACAATGGGCTTCAGAAGGAGCAAGCCAGGCGCCCTTTGAATGGCAGTGACCCGGAGCTCTTATCTAGTGCTAACTCTGTACAGCACAGTGCTAAGAAAGATTTCTGAAATTCGGGCATGGAGTGTTTGGTATGACAGTGTGGAAGAGGATGCCAGGACATGTCTCAGATGTACCAGCAATGCTGATCCAAGGAAAGTGAGGACAGAGCATAGTGACTTGAGTTTGTAGTCCTGTAGTTGCCTCACGTTGTGCCAAGGAAGGTTCAGGTTGGATGTCAGGAAAAATTTCTTCTCGGAGGGGGTGGTAATGCACTGGAATGGGCTGCTCAGGAAAGTGGTGGAATCACCATCCCTGGAGGTGTTCAAGAACTGTGTGGGTGTGGCACTGAGGGATGTGGTTAGTGGGGATGGTTGGAATGGCTTGGTGATTGGACTAGGTGATCTTAGTGGTCTTTACCCACCTTAATGATTTTATGATTCATCTGCTCAAATGATGTTTTACCTTTCCTCAGATGCAAGCGATCACTTGCCAGACACTGACTGTAGCGATAAAAATATGTCAAAGGGGGAATCCGAAAAGGAGAAAGAATATTTACCTTCCATTCTCCTTGTCCTTCTTGAAGGGAGGCTTTGAGAACATGCTTTCAAAGAGGCACCATCTAGTCCCAGGGCTTATATTTATTAGATGGAAATCAACTAACTCTGTCTCTCATAGCTAAAAGGATTCTCCTTCCTCACTAAAAAGATTTAACTGGCTTTTTTCAGTAAAGATGTTAACTGGCGTTTTTCAGTAGAAAATAACTTTGTTGAACTGGCAGCTTTCTGGCAAAATATTTCATTCCAGTTAAGAGTTCTGTACATTTGACAGAGATTGGTAGGATGCAGCTATGCCATCTGATTATAGCTCTGCTGTGTTCAGCACTGACTCTGACCATGGAATTCACATCGCTCAGCAGCATTCTCCAGGGACTCTCTCAGCTATTCAGCCTAGGTTATCTGCTCCTCATTTTCCTGCTTTCTCTTGAGCCCTATAACTTATATCTATCTTCCTTCCGGAAAGACATCCAGTGTTTTATGAGGGAACCTTCAAAAGTGAGGGCTTCATAGCTTCCAGGGCAGTTTGCTTCAGTGGCTAATTACCTTGACTATTATAGACACTAACCTTAATTTTTTAACTGAACTTGCCTGACGTTAGTTTCCAGACGCACATTTTGTTGTGCTTTAGTTGACTTTATACCTAGTATTTTCCCCAGTCATCTCCTTGAGCTTTCTATTGATGGACTGAAGATGAACAACTTAAGCATCTGCCTGTCTGGCAGGCTTTCCAGCCACCGTGCAGTTCTATTTCCTGCACCCACTTTGAAATTTTCAAGAATTTTTTTTTTGAAGACCAACACAGAACGGCCCAAGGCAGTGCTAGAATGGCAAAAGAAAGATTAAGGAAGATGAAGTATCTTTATCTTTGTGAAGCTAAAGCACCTAAGATAACATGGAGTTTCTTTGCGACATTTGTTTTACGTCTTGGCCTCACCCAGAACTTTCTTAAGGAAGCCAAGAGAAGGGAAGATGATGCCTTTGCTACTTATATGAAATACCCTAAAATCTGGTCACTCAGGTCCTATATTTGAGCTCACACTTGGCCCTTAAGATAGGTCAGTCATAGCATCCAAAGGAAGAATTTGGACCTAAGGGGTAATTGTATACTCCTAGTGCAAGGAGTGTACATGGCAATTACGTGCTCCTCAAGTGTACAATAGTTGGTAATTATATGCAGCAGACCCAAAAATATCAGTTGACACGTGTGCTGGTTTTTAAGGCAAAAATAATCATGAATTTACTTTGTGATTATGTGGTCCTTACCATGTTCACTTTCTGCCAGTATTTGACTCTTACCATGTCATTAAATGTTCAGCAATTGCTTTGGATGCAAAGCATGCTTGGAAAATTTTTCCCTGCAAAATGGAGCATTATCTAAAAAACATTACCATTTTGGACCATATTGTTTTTTCCTAAGGGAAAACATACAAATCTTGCAGTTCAATTCTAGTCCACATTATTCTGGAGATGTTTTGTGTTCCTGTTGATCTGAGAAAGTATAATGACGCTATTTCATACTCTTTCTCCTGACTTTAATCACTGTTTCTCTCCATTCATTTTCTTCTCTGAGTCTTTCCCTCCCATGCCAGAAATAATTGAAAGCTGATTGTGATTTTAAGCCAACAATATCCCAAATCTTTGGAGAAGTTTCCATTGACTTCAATAGCCAAAGTTCTCTTTAGGGACCCTTGCTATGCAGGTGGTGTAACCCCACTGAAGTCAATGGGTTTGCAGAGGAAATGCTTGGGTACAACAGCAGCAGAATCCACCCCAGCAGGAGGAGGATCTCTTCCAATTTCTGCAGACCCAGGCATGTCTACACATGTGCGCACATAGACCAGAGCCGAGCTCTCTTAAGCTTTACTAGCACATCATTTTGTTTGATTGCTGGACTCTGGCACAGAAACATGTAACAGCCTGACCTGGCATGAGTGCAAATTAAAAAAAAAAAAAAAAAAAAAAAAAAAAAAAAAGTGGCCTGAAAGAAACAAAGCAGCAGCTTTATTCAGCATACTTCATATCAAGGCATATAGGGCTTTAACTAGAGTACTGTTATAGCTCCTACTACATGCACTGAATTCCCACTTTGCTCTTCTGCTTTTGCTTTTCTGTTTATTTCAAGGAGCACTGAAAATATTTTCATGTTGATTCATAATAACATGACACCAGTTCAGTTGTAAGACTGGAATTCACTCGTTTTCAGAAGGCCAACTGAATGGCTGTACAATACTGCATTATCCAAGTCAGGCTCATAGGGAGACCATGGGAATGGATGGACTTCATGCTGGCTGCCTACATGGGTGAGAATTTCATCCCATTCTTTCACAGATCTTCGCCAGCATGGCAATCCTCAGGACAAAGTGTACCAGAAAACAGTGTGTGTGTGGAAGGCACAACTGTCCTCAGTTCCCCTTGGGCATCCCTAAGCCTGCAAACATAATCTAATGGCTCCCACCACATCTTGCTTTCAGGTCTGGTGAAAACAATGAGCAGCTCTTGAAAGCAAAACCCAAACAACTAATGAGCAGAAGATATGAACGTAGTACCTTAACCACAGAATGACTTGCTGATTGGTGGGTGCAAACAAGTGATTTTAATAACTGCAATGCTGGACCACATGTGATAGTTCCAATGCTAAATGTCTGACTAGAAATGTTTTGTGGACTGGATTCTTTAGTAACAATAAAGTGTTTCTCCTCTGAAAGCTACATGCTTTCTTTAGACATTTTCCTTTTGAGGAAAACCACCCATTTTCAGATGTTTTTCAATTGATGGATTGACACATTGCCTGTCTTGTGAAATGGGTACTTTCTGCCTGTCTTACTGACCATGTAATGCTATAAAAGATTTGCTCTGGAACCTGTTTTTTGATCTCTCGGGAGAAGCACTTTTCTTGGGAACCCAATGCAGCCACTGAATGACTGTTATCATATGTTTGTTAACAGCTGAGACAAGACCTAGGCTTTTGGGCACTCCTATATTTTAATATTGCTAAAAACACTATGTGAGCATTGAGTTTCACCCTTTCCCTGATCATAACATCCTGGTTCTTTCTGCTCTCCCACTGAGATCAAAGTCTACCTCTTGTTAACGAATGAGAAGCTCCAGAAAGCACTGCAAGCTCAGCTGGCAGCAAAGCCAGCAGATCTGCTCTGAAAATAGAAGCTGCAAAAAAGAAACAGGCGATGACTCATGGCTCAGCTCAGTTCTTGTTTATAGTGGCACCAAACAAGAGCAACTCCCTTGAAACTGGTGAATTTAACACCCTTTTAAGTAGCCACACTTCTTGAGCAATCTTACATCAGCCAACATTGGTCGGCGTGATTCAGCTTTGATATTGGATTGAATCAGCTGGTTTACAACTCAGTGTGCGGCTCCAGTGCATCCAGATCAATTAAGAGTAATGAGTTCAACTGTGCAGAAGTGTAGTGGTGACAATTGGTGCCACGGTTAGTGTCACACAGACTCTACATTACGCAGACTGTCCCAGAAAGAAGACCCCTGCAGTGAAAGGATATCTGCTTAAATCATGTTGTTCAGAGTAGGGAGAGAGATTGACCAGGGAATGAGCAAGTGATTTGTTCTATTGCTCACATTTCCTTGCTGTTACACAACGCAACTTTTACTACTGGAAGAGTTGGGGGACTTGCTGAGCACAGGGTGGGAAGAGGGTTTTGCATGCTTGTTTGTTTTCCTAAGAAAAGTGGGAGGTTTCTCATTAAGGATTTATGGGAAATTCAATTATAATAAAGATGTTTCCATTTTAGTAAAAAAAAAAAAAAATCACTAGGGGAAAAAAACATTTTTCAGTCATCTGTACTTTGTGCTTTCAGTTCTCAAGAAGAGAAAGAAAGGTGCCTGAGGTCCTGTGGCAAGTCCCAGGAGAGGACTATATAGCATATGCAAAAAAACTCTAAAAAGTTTGGCAAACAGACTCAGGGCAATTAGAATCACATAAAAAGGTCTAAACAATACCCAAATTACTAAGCTATCCACTGTCATTAGCAGCATAAATGCTGATGGAGGTATTCTGCTGATTCAGGAGCGCATGGTGCTCTGGCCAGACCCCCCACTTAGATCCTGGGCCACCTCATAGCGAGGAAGAGAAGTTATCAGACATTGTTGATTGTCCGCTGAGGAGTGGAAATGAAAACATCTGCTATTCTTCACGGCAGCATTACAGCTCAGCTAATGCAATTCACCTAGCTAACTTCTAGGCAAACAAAACGGTGTGCCAGCGTTTCCAATAGCATAAATCAAGGATACAACCTGAAATGCTGTTAGAGATGCTATAAATAAAGATAAGTGTATGTGGGGTGGGGGGCAAACTAATAAAAAAGATCCCATGTCTGTGGGGATTTGTTCTGTTTCTCAAACAAAGGGATGGGATTCAACAAGCACAGCTGTTCCTTGCCCGTTGTTGCCTCCGCCCTTGCATTTTAAACAGTATTCATATTTAATTGAGCGTTCTCAACGATATTTTCCCAAGTGCTTTTGAAAGGTCTGTTTGCTGCATTTTTCCATGGCATCTCTATCTTCCAGATGCTAATTTCCTCATTACCGAGTTCTCTGTCACTCATGGAAGGTGTAGATCCCAACTGCTTTCAGTGGATTTTAAGGTTAATATGGCAGGATACTATGTATGGTGATATGATGGAAGAGAAAGGGTAATTTTTTAAAAAGTAATTAAAGTCATATCATGACTTTAAAGATCTATCCAGGGAAAGTCAGTACATGATTTTGTCCTGATTTCAGCAGCAGTGAATAGCATGTGAGTGGCATGCTGTGCTTTCCTCCTAGACTCCTCCGTGTAGTTATCATCTGCTGCCAGCAGAAGGCTGCAGCTTATGACCCTCCCTGCATTTGGCCAAAGCATCATGAAGCTGAAGCCTTGAGAAGAATATGTGGAACTCCATAACGGTGCACAGGCTGAGATGAGGACTCTGGAGCTGGTGTCTTGGTGTTGGCCCCAGATCTGGGGACAGAGGAGCAGCTCATAACCCTAGTGGAGAGCCCTTGGTATGTCTTTGGCATGGTCTACCCTGATGCTTGACTACATCACGTGGAGGTGAGCTGATGTCTTCACGGAGCTCCAGTAGGGAGGAAGACATCTCAGGAAATTAAACCTCAGTGTGTCTACACGACTTTGACAATTGTTGTTGTATGGGCATTTCAGCTGGACCTGAAGTCTCACTGCTAAACCACTGTAAAACCAGATACATAGGGTGCATGAAAGGCAAAGGAGGCCAAGAGCACTTTGGCAAATTGGACTACTTTCACAAATGTTGAATTGCTTTCATTTTTTCTATAACTCCATCCTGCTGTCTCAGGCCTGTCCCTGCACTATATGACTGCAGTTCTGATGATGCAGATGTGCATCAGGGCACATGGAGATGCCCCAGGGCAGGCACGACTCTGCAGCGTGATCTCACCCCAGATCTCATAGGAAGGACTAAGATGGTGGGGCTACTGCTGAGATTTCCTAGAAAAAAAGAAAAGCTGTCACCCAAGCAGTGCAGCACATAGACACCCCAATATCTCTGCAATGAGTCAGCCTGGGCTGGAGGCACACAACCTTGGCTTCTTGCAGGTCATTCACATTTGGGTCCACTTGAGCCTGAATAACAAGTGCCTGCCCAGAGGGTCCTGGCCCAGGGCAGTTGCACAATACAGCAAATGCCTTGCATTAAGTGTGATACCAGTGTAGGTAAGCTTAGGAGAGGGTCTAGTTCTCCTGAGAGGCGCTATATCATCTATGTTAAAGTGAAAGAAATTTTGCTCGGCAGACTGCACAGTTTCAGGACCTGTGCTTGGATGACTAAATGCATTCAAACTTTACATTCAAAGGAACGGCTGAAAGGAATCAAGTGCCAGACATAGACAAATCATTACAGAGGTAACAGGCACTCTTTTTGCCTTTAGACTTCTGTATGGCTCTTTCCGTCACTTTCAAAGTGGGAATCACCCCTTTGAAATACAGCAGTGTTAGAGGGCATGATTGGGCTGCAGCTGAATAGTAGGATCTCATTTTACAGGGGATGGAGACACAAAGCAGGGGTAAGCAGCTGTTCAGTCTGCTCTGCTTCATACATTTCTGCAGTCAATGGATGTAGCCAACACATCAGAGGTAAGGGAAACATATTTTAAAGATGTAAAATGTATATTAAGATAAGTATGCATATATGTCATAAGGTGTATAATCAAGAAAAGTGTTTGCTGAAATGTATGGTTAACACAGCTTAGATGCAATAGCTGTGATCCGTGTTATGCTGTGCTTGCAACACCATTACAATCCATGTAGTTGCCCAAGGGAGACTTGAGTAGGAATTTAGTGCTATCTGGATAAACGCAGGGGAAGGATTTGTCCTCCTGAGATGGATATTTTTTGTTACTGACACCGGACTGCAGTGTCACTGTCGTTAACTTTGAAATGCCACATACTGGGAAAGTGCAAGCACAGAGAAAGATAGCTGGTAGATATTGTATATGTCTGCAAAAGAGGGCTCTTTCCCTTTTTGATGAAGCAAAAAACTAAAACCAGTTCATAATCCCAAAATAGGATTGCATTTTTTAGTCTAATTATCCACTAGACTCTGGTAAACTCGGAGTTTTCTGTTAACGCTGCTTGGCTTTATCACTTCAAGGCTCTGTGACACCACAGATCTGATTCAGCAAAACACTAAAGCACGCACTCAGACCAAGCACTTTGAGGACCTGCCTTCTTGTTAGCCAATACTTTCAACCACTTACAGAATTTTAAGCATGCACTTACGTCCCTTCAACTTCACTGGAGCATAAGATCTACTTTAAAACATTGTTTATTGAGAGCATACGGAATTAAAATATCATCGATGCAACTTAGTTTAAGTTTCTAGCTCCTTTCCAAGTAGCCCAGCTTGTTAGATCTATTTGTTTGTTTTAATTTTAAATTCAGAGCTGTGAGGGGGAACTCTACAACCAAATTCTTGGCTCTGTTTGTTTGTTTTTTTTCTGCAGATGTGGGGGTTCCAGGCCCTTTTGGGAAGTGCGGTGCTGCATAGGATTTAGCACAACACTGAAGTCAAACATGGCTACGAATCAGTTTCATTGCATGTGACAGAAGCAGATGAGTAAGCTAAGCTCTGTTTTGGTGCTCTTGGGTAAGATTCTTGCATCTAGTCATTTATCTTTGGCTCTAATCTTGCAAGCAATATATCAACAAATAATCTTCATCCACTGAAATGTATCCTTGATGTCAGTGGAAGCAACTGCAGAAAGTTTGCAGGCATGGATCATTATATAAGAAGAGTAAGCAGTGGAAACCCAATCAAAAAGAGATCACATCCATCTGCCACTGAAATCAGTGTTGATTTCCATCTGGTTTCAGAAGAAGCAGATGTAGTGCCACAGCAGGACCTCTGTTCTCTCTGCAGTGCATATAAGCAAGCAGAAAGATTGCTTTTCTCAGACTATTGTCACATGAAACAAATGAGCTTGGGCAAGGCCATCTACAAATCCTCTCCTTTGCAATCTCTTTTATAAGGCTGGATAATTATATGGGAACTAATTCTCAGCCTGAATTTTCTCATATAAGACAAAGAACGTAGGCAAGACAGAGAAAAATAAAGCTGACTTTGAATGAGCAGTTATTAGGAGTTTCAGCTCTCTTGTTAATCTGAAAAGTCCTTACAGGCAGACTCCATGGGGAAAAGGTTCCTGGAGACAGCAGAAGATGGTGGAGCCGGGGCGGCTTGCTGTAAATCTCACCGTGTATCATGTTCTCGCTGTGCTGGCCGGTGGCTACATGGGCTGACTCAGGGCTTTGTTCTCAGTGCCAGCTCAATCCCTGCGTTTTCTTCTGGAAAAGAAAGGAGTCATAAAATTTCAATTGGCCTGAATAAAAGAGATAACAAAAGAAACGGGAACGGAGAAAGGCTGTTATTGCCAAGTTGTGGATGTATTAATACAATAGCACCTGAAAAATACAAGGAAGAAGTTTGGCTCTGTCAGAAAACAAGCTTCTTTTTTTTACTGCAAAACTGTTGTGTTATGCCTGTGGTCCGGGCTGCACAGCCTGTGTGTGAAAGCATCTCCAGGAGTCTTTCCCCTTAGTGGAGGACTCTATACTAATTTCTTCCTGACAAAAAGGCACAGCTTGATTCCCAAAGCTGTAGGATGATGTGCCAGCTGCTGGAAAATCTGGCAACTGTGATGAAGCAGGAGGGATTTTGGCACTGGACCATGCCCCACAGGAGAGCAATTTCACCCTGCAGCTTGGCCAGAGGGAGTTTTAAAGAGGTATCCTTTCTCAAGGCTAACTTAAGAGAAAGGCCATCCTAAGGGATGTAAAGACAAGTGGTAAGACTCTGCTGGGTTCAATAAACTATGTTGACGGAGACATCGGTCTCAGTACCAAAATGAAAAGAAGATTAATCTAGCCTTGGTGATGCTAATGCACTAGAGAATCAATTAGTACAAAGGGACTGCACGAAAGCCCTAAAAATCTCAGGATACAACATCGTTGTCAGAGGGTTCTTTTAGAAAAGACCAAGACGCCCTGGAAACCAGAAGCTTTTATATGGATAGATGTACACAGAAGTCAGCCACGGCAAGATAAACGTAAATACAGCTTTTTCTCTTTGCTTTCAAGAGTTTTACCCTTGAGCAGACCTAATCAAGAATACCAAAAAACATCTGTAAGGGGAAAGGTGGCTTAACACAGAACTGCCATCAAGGACATACCAATTCTACACCCATCCTCCTGGCTAGAATTCATTTCGAAACCAATCCCAGGTATTTTGAATCAGTTTTCTGAAACGTTCATATAAAGTGTGTTGTTGCCCTATGATTCAGCTCATCTCTTCTCCATGTGAAGCCTTGGGTGGTGGCTGAGGGAGTCCCATTGGTGAATGGGCTGTTCGGTTGAGGCTGTTAGGTCAGGGTTGTTTCCCTGTCTTCCATTCTTCACTAAGAAGAACCCACTCCTGAACCCACTCTTTTTCCTATTTTTCTACTTAACTATGTTGTACTCTGTATGTCTGTTTACACAGAGGTAAAAGAGGGCCTAAAACACCACATGACGAGAGCAAACAAACGGGAGCTGTCTGCATGCAGAAGGTATGGAAAACACTGGCCTGCAGTGCTGACCTACATTTTGGCAGGGCTATCAGCCGCCTGGCTTTGTGTGGTCCAGCTCAGTGAAGACCTGAGCACCCTGATTTTGAAAAAGGGAGGTTTTTCATGAGATACAGGTCGCAAGTCAAAGTCCATAAATGCCAGCACAGCGACAGGTCAATCCTGCATGGCAGTGGGGTACCTGATAGACATCTCACACCACACCTAGCGCCTGATGGAGGAACCACCAATAAATAAAAAGTCCCGAGGCTGTGCTTTTGCTTTCTGGGCACTGTCACCCTGGACTGGATGGGACATCCTTGGTAAAAGCCAAGGCCTTGTGCAGGGCACCCGGCAGCTATCAGCGCTGCCGCAGAGTACCTCATTTAACCTTGGTGAGGGAAACACCAGCGCTTTCCCCTCTCAGCATTTGTTTTCAGTTGCTAATCCAGGAAACACACATCCTTTCTATTTACTTAGAAAAGAATGAATAATAACCACGTTTCTGCTCGGCTCCTTCCCGGTCCCCGTCCCTCTCCTCGCTCCCCCCTAGCTTGCTATTAAAATGGAAACCCCTGTGTTACAGGCATGGCTGGGCTGCTAGAGCACTTAAGCAGCACACCGCGAGCTGCAGCCATTTACTATGTGCGATTGTTTCTGCGAGACCTAATAATTCTGCCATTGTTATTATAACACCGTGCACTAATACAAATGAGCTTGTAAATAGGGGTCCAACTAAAATAAAACCATTATAATCACAGCCCAGGCTGTAAATCACAGACTGGTGTGTTCTGCTGTGGTTTGACCAAGAGCCAGGCAATAGTCAAATAATCAAACTGCAGATGTTGGGATAGCAAATCTGCTTAAATTTAAACAGTGGCAAAGGTCCAAACGACAGGGGGGGCAGAAAAGCGTCCGTTGCAGAATGGAGGAATTCACCCCCCCCCACCCCCTTTCTTGTTAACTGGGTCTATAAAGCAACCAGACATCTTACCCAATAATCACACTATTTCTCAGTAGATTGCTCACACCAGTGCCAGCTCAGAGGCACAGGAGCCATGTGAAATATCTGCACAGCAACTGATCGTTAGCACTGGCTGCCCGGCTTTCCATGATGTCCCCGCTGCTGCCCCAAAGCCGCCACCAGTGGGGAGTTCAAGCCCTCCAAGACTTTCTAGGAGAGAAGCCCAGGGGTACCCAATAATGTCCTGTACCACAAACTTCAACAAAACTCAACAATACAGGAGGAGGACATGACCCTCTCTAATTTCTTGTGCTTTTTCCTACAACTTACCTTACCTCCACCTCCATTTCACACTTGAACAACCCTATTTCTCTGTGATGCAGCCCTGGACACAGCTGCAATTTGGCTTTCTTGCTGATGGAATCTCATGATGGGCACTACTGCCATATGCCGGGCCAACGGCTCAAGTCCAACTCGTACATCAAAGCATCCTTACAAAGATACTCGCCTCCCTACAAGTCTTATAAGAAGGGTCTGAGTGAACTGGGATTTAGTCTGGAGGAGGCTCAGGGGAGACTTCCTCGCTTTCTGACCTGAAAGGAGATTGTAGCAAGATGGGTGTTGGCATCTTTCCCAATTAACAGTGGTAGGATAAGAGGTAATGGCCTTAAGTTGCACCAGGGAAGGTTCGGATTCAGTATAAGGAAAAATGTGGTCTCAGAAGGAGTGGTGCTGCTCTGGAATAGGCTGCCCAGGGAGGTGGTGGAGTCACTGTTCCAGGAGATGTACAAGAAAAGAGAAGACATTGCAAGGAGTGGCATGGTCTAGAACAGATATCAGCATGGGCTGACAGTTGGACTAGATGATCTTATTAGTCTTTCCAGCCTTAATGAGTCTATTTTTCAATGAAGAGGACAAGCCACTGCTGCAGAAGAGCTCAGAGGAGAGGTTTGCTCAGTGTCTAAGTTTTGCCATTAGACTCTGCTGGCTGTTTCCACAGCTGTGGTAGAAGTAATGTGCTTGTTTCTCCTCCTAGCCAGGACTCAGGATCAATGTCAGCAGTGTACAAATGCAGACAGTGTTCTCATTTGGAGAATACATGAGCCTTGGCTGTTGCTCTGTGACATTTGAAATGGTGTTATAAGCTTCTTTAGGGAAAGTATACAGTCATTTGTTTCTCTGACAGCTCAAGGCAAACAAATTGGATGGGTCCTGTTTCTCACCACGTTGTCACGTGTGGTCACAGGAGGGCTGTTAAATGCGAGAACCTCCTTCATGTAGCTTTAACTTACCATGAAGGATATTTTTTACTAATTTTTTAATGTAATATTTAAGCGGCTGCCGGGCAACAAGACATAAAGGCAATCAATCACATAACCAGATGCCTTGTAGATACTTCTCTTTAGCAAGTTGCTCAAGAAATCCCTGAGGGGATCAAGCAGCCGTCTCTCTGAGGGAAAGTCAGCAGAATGAGTTGCCAGCCTTGGACAGGACACAAAGCAGTCATCCTCCTGAAGCCTCTTCTCTGTGGCAGTGACACAAGCTGTGAATAGTAATGCTATTTCCCCTATTCCACCAGCAGGAAAATTTGCCTTTCTTGCTCAGGAAATATTTGCTGTTAAAATGACTCAAAGGAAACATGAACCAAGGGTGTTCTAACCCAAAACTGTAGGGACCCCAGGAGAAGAAGCTGATTATGAAAAGCTGATTAAAAACCTTTTACCTCGAATTCTTCATGCACTGAATTTGCAAGAACATCCTCTGCCCTCCTTTTTTTCCATTGGGTCTTTTTAAGGGACAACGTAACTCCTGGAGGCAGAGAACTTTTTCTGCCTGTCTCCCTTCTGGAGAAAATAAATGTTAGAAGCAGAAAAATGTGCTGCTCCTAGCACACACTGCAAAATTAACACCTTGGCATGCACTCCTTGCATGTCCATTCTTCTGGATCCAAATTTCCACAGGTTTTCCTGCTCATTTTGTCAAGGGCACCATTTTTTAAAAATGCTATTCTTTTTGCCTGGGCCTTACAGTAAGCCTGTTGCTCAGAGGAAGCCTGCAGAGAAAGCTTGGTTTCCTTTGATGCATTCCTAAGTGTCTTGGGGAGAGGAGTAATTCTGCTGTGTGAATCAGCCTGGCTTCCTCTGCTCATCAGAAAAACAGCGCAACCTTGCATTGCTACATCATGCCACGCTGCTCAGGATGTGGTTCATCTCTACTGCTGCTGCTGCTCCGCTGAGATCTGCTTTGCAATGTGTGCAGTAAGCAGATTAAAATCAGTGCTGGAGGTTGTTGTGAACACCAAGCATTAAATAAACTCCAACATAGTACCATAATTCCTCATGAATGATTAGATCATCCTGCTGGGAGTGCTACCATTATACAGAAGGCAAATGTCACTGGTTGCCTCATAAATTTAGCATACAAGTATTAAACTTATTAGGTCTGATTCACTGCTGCCTAACTTTGGTTTATCCTACTATGAGGCAGAGGAGTTTCATCAGCAGAAATGTGCAGTGAAACACTGGTTCTGTTCTCTTTTAAAGGGATCAGCTGTTTCCAGTGACTTTCGTAAGACCGACACTAAGTAGATTCACAGTTGCTCTGCTCAAGCTATAAGTGTCAGATCATGCAGGGGAGCCAGTCCCAGGAAAAAAAAATATAGGCTGGTATTTCTGGCATACAGCTTGCACCCCTTCGTAGTGAAGGTAGGTCTAGACTGCAAAACAACGATGTGCTTTGGAGCTATGTTGACAAAATCAAATTAGCTGCTTGGCTTTGGACACAGGATAGCTGCCCAAGCGTGAGTCCGCCACAGAGCTCACGTTGATCAGGAGCTGGGGATGTTATTCAAAACCCAGACTGTCTCCATTGCCCTGGCGATGGCCAGAGCAACCCTGTCACATCGCTCACACTATCACTCTCCTGGGGAAGGGGAACAAAATGGCATGACACCATCTGAGTGCACTGCACAGCTCCAGATCCAAATATGGTGACATTCTCTTGATAGTTCAGATTTTTCATCAAGAGAGTCACTTCCCTCAAAAAGAGCTTCCCTCCACCTCCTGCTTGTCAGAGTGGAGGTAAAAGTCTCAGGACATAAAAACATTGTTGGGAAAACCTTTAACATCACATCCTACTGACAGCAACCCAGATATGAGAGCAGAATGTGGCCTCTGAAGCTCAAGATCCTTGACTTTCTGAGTGAAGGATTGTTCCCCACAGTCCCCCCAATGCATGTTGTCCAAGGTATTTTTAATGAGGTGTTGACTAATTCCCTCGGGAAACTTTTCCACAGTCTGACAGGTCTCATTGTTAGCCTTCTAACCAGCCTGAATTTCACTTTACCAGACTTCAGCTCAAATTATTTCCCTCTTTCCTTGGTGTATTTTGCATCTTTCAAATATTTGTAGGCAGTTATCATATCCCCGTTTTAGCTGTCTGGCAGCCAAGTTAAACATAATTAGCTTTTCTAATCTTCCTCCATAAATCCAACTTGCTTTCTTGAAATCCAGTGCCTTTCTCCTACTTACGTGTCTTTTTGGTATGATGAAGCTACATACTTTGCGGTTGTTTTTCACACGCCATCACTGATACCAGTAGGAAGAGACATCACAAAATCAGACAGTACATTGGGGATGGTTTCTATTCTAGGTTCACTTTTTGCTCTTTGTAATGCAAACTTAGCTTTACTGTCAAACAATTTAGGGTTTCCTTTGAATATTTATATCAGTGAGCATTTACAAAACTCAATCCGTGTTCAGTATTTTTAGAGGGAATTTCTGTAAGAGATAGATTAAGAGTTTTCTGCTCGTTTTATAGGCAGAGTGTGCATGAGTAGACGTGAGGGAAGACTAATTTACCTATTGTGAAAATTTGTTAATTTGATGGGGGAAAGTAATGGTTTGTCAAAAAAGTGTGCTACACAGATAGTGTGGAAAGTGTTATCCCAGACTTGTTTTTGTTCAGCACAAGTAAATCGAGCACATATGCTTCAGCTCTGGGGACAGTGAGCATTGGCCACACAATGCCCAAACCCCGTTTTTCAGATCATGGGTAAGTGAGATGGAAGCATTTCAAAGTCTCTTTTCCCAGGTGACAGCAATAAGATGAGAGATGATGGCCTCAAGTTGCACCAGGGGAGGGGCAGACTGGATATTAGCAAAAATTTCTTCTCCAAAAGAGCGGTGCTGCAGTGGCACAGGCTGCCCAAGGAAGTGGTGCAGTCACCGTCCCTGGAGGAGTTCCAGAAGCGTGTGGATGTGGTACTGAGGGACGTGGTCAGTGCATGGTGGGGGTGGACTGATGATTGGACTGGGTGATCTTAGAGGTCTTTCCAATCTTCATAATGATTCTATGATTCCATTTACTCATTTAATCATTATTTAATATATAGCCAGATCTTTGGAAGGAAAAGGGCAGAGGCCTACATGCACACACTGGATATGTGTTGTGTATTCATATTCTCCAACCATTTTGAAACTTCTCTTTGAGATCAAAAGACTTCAGGACTTAATAACACTTTCCATTTTAGACACATTGCATAAGGAAGCTGTTGACATGCTACAGAAATTTGTCCATATGGAGATTTTAAAGGTGGGCTGTTTTGAGGACTTGAGTTGCTCTACTCTCAAAGTGACTCTGAAAATTTCAGTTTCATCTATTAGTAATAGATGTCTGAAACAATTTCCTAAGGAATGCAATTGATTCTTCATCCATTGGAATGCTTGTACCAGGATTGGTTAGTTTTTATGTGATAAGCTCTAACTTAAACAGATGCAAGTCATGTCTGGTAAATCTCTGTAACTTCTGTTTAGCAAAAAGGCCAGATTAGAAGCTAATCCTTTGTTTGTCTTTAAGTATATACTCACAGCTCCTTCCTCCATTGTATATGTATGGATCTGTAGAATTTCACTTTGTCTCTCTCAAATATCATAGCTATGGCAAAAAGCATAAAGAAGTCAAAATGCCTTCAGGAAAAATAGCAAAAAAAAAAAAAAAAAAGCAGGAAAATCCCTGCTGCAAGAAAATCCCCTGAAGCAGGGTAGAAGCATGCTCAAGTACATGCCTCCTTCAGCTTTAATATCCTTCCTGAGGACAGAAGTCTTTGTTCTTCAGGCACTTACTTACGGATTCTACAGTCCCCTCTGAATAAGCTGCAGTGTGAGTGATCAGGATGGCTGCTTGGAGGTTGGGAAATTTTGAAACATATACTAAATGCTTTAATTACAATTTTAAGAAAGCTGGAAAATAGCTCGTTTTTCTCTCCTTTTTCTTTTTTTTTTTTTCTTTCCTCTTTTTTTTTCTTTTTTTTTTTTTCTGGCAGATTATATTGTTTTCACAACCCTTCCTGTGGGAATTATTCTATGATTCTATCTTTAGCAGGGTATGTTTTGATAGGACAAGGGGAAATGGTTTCAAGCTACAAGAGGAGAGATTTAGATTGGATCTAAGGAAGAAGTTCTTAACAATAAAGGTGATGAGGCACTGGCACAGGTTGCCCAAAGAAGTAGTGGATGCCCCATTCCTGGAGACAGCCAAGGTCAGGCTGGAGGGACTCTGAGCACCTGGTCTAGCTGTGGGTGTCCCTGTTCATTGCAGGGAGTTGGACCAGATGGCTTTCAAGGGTCCCTTCCAACTCAAACAATTCTATGATTCTATGAATGTGTCTGTGCCCATAACTGGTTAGACGGAAATTGAGGTGTACTTCTTTGGTTTAGCTCAAAGTTCACAAGGAACACCAGAAAGGCTATGAAAAATACTGAAGTCCAAGCAAATGAAAATTAGAAGAAAAAGAACTGCATTCGTTATTACAAAACCTCAAAATGCCCTGGACAGCAGATGTCACACACTGACAGAGGCAAAATCGGTGCTGCTTTCTGCAAGATCTGCCCAGAGCCTCTTCCAGAATCACTGTGAAAGTGGAACAAAAGCTGAATGCCACAATGAGACACCTGATGTGAGCAGACAGGGCAGTGGGCAGAACTGTGCTCAGCCGAAGACTGAGGTAAAAATGGGCATAAATATGACACAGCTGGATTTGTGTTATTGGACCTTCACAAGGAGTTCACAGCCTACGTTGTTCCAGCAATGATAAAAACATGGAAAGGTAAATCTTCTGCATCTATGGTTTTACTTCTTAGTTCACCCTTTGGGAATTTTTAAAGAAATGTTTTATTATTACCCATTTTTATGAATAGGGAAACAAAAGCTAGATAAGCAGGCAGGAGCAGGCACTTGTCTGAAAGAAATGCGTCTGGGTGCGGGCAGACTGCCGTGGCCACCTGTTATAGCTGCCATCTCAGCATGTTGTTGCAGGGCTGAGCATCTCACTGCGACTCGCCATCCCTGCTCTGCAGCTCATCAAACAAGATGGCCTTCCTTCAGCCAGATGGGGATTCCCAGCAGAGAACCAACTATTTTGTCCCCTCCAGTCCTTCCTTCCTTCCTGTACTTGGTGATCTGTTTTTAAAGGAAATTACGCACCCCAGCAGAAGGAATACACTATAGAATCAGAGTCATAGAATCACTTGAGTTGGAAGGGACCCTTAAAAGCCATCTAGTCCAACTCCCCTGCAGTGAGCAGGGACACCTATAGCTAGAGCAGAGTGCTCAGAGCTCCTCCATCCTGACCTTGGATGTCTGCAGGAATTAATCCTGTCTTAGGGGACACGATGAGACTAGACCATGAGGTGTGATGTCCTGCAAAGACTTGGACTCTGCTGTGGTCTGTGACCCATGCCAGCCTCCAAATCAAAGTACCAGAGGACATTTGGGAGGGACAACTCCACGAGGATCCAGGAGCTTTCCTGGTTGTGATGGCACTTTGGGAAAAGGTCTGGGCTTGCAGTAGAGGCTGATGCAGATGTGCCAGCAGGGACCTGTGCTAGAACAGTGGGTGCAGACAAGAAGGAATGGTGGGAAAAGCTGGGGAGAGGCTCTGAAATAACCATGTATTTGAGCTCTGGCTTTGCCTCCTTTTTTCATTCAAAGACTGTTTACTTTACTTTGGCGCTTAAAAAGAAATCAAGTGCAGTAAAGGTCAGCTTTATTATTTTTATTGGTTTTTTAAGAAGTTTAAACCATGGCCATAGGAGATTGCCTTTGACATTTGGGAAAGAAATGTCTGCATATAAAATCATTCATTTTAGGCATAAGTGATGATGCCCCATTCACCACAGCAGGGAAGATTTTATGGATACAAACCAAAAAGAAGATGGGGACTCTGGAACAAACTCTTCAGCTTTTCTCTCTGCCATTACACTTGTTGAGTTGTTTATTAATTCTTACACATACAATATATGTGTGTAAAACGATCAGGGTTGCCCTTATAATCGTGACAAAATGTTCATTCTGTATGTAATAATTCCTATACAGATCCCACGTGAAATGTGAAAAGTTTGTTCTTGGGCAAAGGCATAGGATAGGCTTTTGCAGGGCTATCTGCAGGAAAAGAAAAAGAAGTTCACTGGGGTTTTGCCAGTAACATGAACAAGAACAGAGCTGGGCTTGTGTCGAATGTTTTTGAAAATCTCAGCTTTGATTTGTTAATGACCACTTGTATGATGGACTACTGCAAACCATTTATCTGCAGAAATAAATACCCAAAATAAAAGAATACAGGACATGGTCAGGCAAGCTGCGGTTTGTACCAAAGCTTCAGATTTGCTGAAAGACAGATATATAATATTCCTCAGTTGTTGGTTTTTTTTTTCTAGAAAACCACTACTGAAGAAGTTTTGCCAGCCTCTTCAAGTTCATGTAAAAAATAGTACTGAAAACTGACCTTTGGGGATTTTCCTGGATAGCGTTTCACCATCAGATAGAAAGCCATAGCCCTGAGTCAGCAAGGAACAGGCAGACCTACCTTTAAACATGTGAAAGTTATTTATAGGAGTAATTTACTGAATCAGGCCCCGAAAGAGAGAGATAAGGGGGAAGATTTCATAAAAAGACTGAGCTACAGGAAATCCTGTCAGGGTCACGTTTGAAACATCGTATGTGTGCCCTCCCAGCCCATCCTCTAAAAAGAATATACAGCAAAACTCTTCTTTACAAAAGCAGTGGCTTGCTGGAAGATGAACTCAGTGTGCCTGCTGCCAGCCTGATGGTGGACTTACTTACACTAAGCTGGAGTATGAATTCCAAGCAAAGCCTCCAAATACCATTGCAGTACAGATTCTGGAAGTCTTTGCTGTTCTAGTAGCAAGTTGGGCTTATAATTTTCAGTTGAAGAAGCCAATATCAAGACTTGCAAGAGCACCTACATTTGTTGTTTCCTCTCTAAAAATTGACCCTTGCCAAGGTGTCTCAAGTGGAACACTCAGAAACTGCAGTACCTCAGACTACTAGATATCATAAAAAACCCTAGCCTGAACCTACAATGCATTAGTCCCCCACCAGAATTGATCTCTGTAACAAAAACTTTCTTGTTCTGCTGAAAGACAATATCTGTAACCACTGGTAAGAAGGACCACATTTGGTTATTTTTTGTAATTCTCCCCCACCCCTAGAAGCAAGCTGAGATGACCTTCCAATAATGGTTTATTTCTTCTTGGCTTGGTCTGAACAAAAGCTTTCTATTCACATGCATGTGAAAGAGAGTGTGGATGTTTCCGTGGTGAAAGATCAAATCTCTCTTTTGAACTTTGCAGTGGATAGGCTAAACCTGTGGCATCTCTGGGGCTTTCAGTGGCCTTTCAGAAAGCAGACAACTAAATGCTTGTTTGGAGTGTTTGCCTGAAGTAAAGAGTACATATGACAGATACGGGGAATAAATTAGAGTCCTCTGGAGCTTCGGTGAGTTCAGATCAGCAAAACGCATTTCCTACCAATAGCTGATGTGGCCTTATGGCGTGTCTGGGAATTTGCTGCTAGCTGTGCAATGCTCAGTGCAGGCTGCATCATAGAACCATAGAATATCCTAAGTTGGAAGAAACCCATAACGATCATTGAGCCGAGCTGCTGTGTGGACAAGCAGTGCCATAAGTCATGTATAACCCTGTTTCAATTCTCAGACTCAACAGACCATCTTTTCTGTAACTGGAGCACCTTGCTTCAGCTTTTAACAAGGGCGTCTTCAAGACAAGAAATGGTTTACGGGGTGAAAAGAATTTAAATTAGATGAGGGAATTCCCTTCTCAGCAGTATCAACTTTGCCAGAGAGAAAGAGAGAGAGAGAGCTCTTGGGTGGAATGGGTACCATTTAAATTAAGGTTTAGTGAGTGTGACAACAAAAATGGCTTTTCTACTGTTTGAAGCAATCTGGTTTTCTCAAAACAATTTTTTTTAAAGTATTTTTCACGGTGGCCTCTGTGGCAAGGGTGACTTTGCAGGTGTTGAGGGGCGTGCTTCTGTCATAGGGGAAAATATGCAAATCTTCCTTTCTTTGCATGGTAGAACTTTAACAAAAGCTGCCCCTGACAGCCCCATTCAGGCATGTGATGGATTCTGACCCTTCCTGCTGCTGTTGTCTTTGTACCAGGGCTCCCTGGAGGGGCTCTAAGAGCTCTCCCTCTGCCCTTATCACACAAGATGCTAACCTATCCTCCAAGTGGTATTGGAAGTGGTCACAAACTTGCAACTCTTGTGAACAAACCTAGCTGCTTATGTTTGCCATGGAGAAAGGAAGGAGGAAGTCTCCAGTAGATCTGCTCCAATATTACAGTGGAATGTGTGGAAATTGTTTATTCACTTATCTCTCCTGCACAAAAATCCTGTCCCTCTGCTCTTGCACCAAGACGAAGTGCAGTCTCCACTCTGTCTCACTTTTTTTTGTTAGTTGCCAATAGTTCCGTTTCTTCCAGATGTATCTACATAAATCATTGCCAGATCAGGGCCACAGTTTAGAACTTTTCTGGTGAAAAGGAGTTGTGATAATGGATCTGGACACCACAATCTTTTTTCTTCTTTCTTCTTTCTTTTTTCTTCCTTCTTTTTTCTTTCTTTCTTTTTTTTTTTTTTTTTTCCTTTCTTTTTCTTTTTTGTAGATCAGGTGACATCATTTTATATGAACCATTTGAATCTTCTCTAATAATCATAGTATCATTTAGGCTGGAAAATATCCTTAAGATCATTGAGTCCAATCATCCACCTAACTACCAAGTCCAGCACTAAACAGAAGGTAGATTTCCATGTCCATTTAGATACAGACTGATCTGCATGCAATTGCCACTGATGTGGTGGGATGCTCCCGGTGAAGGCCAGGTTAGAAACTTGGCAAAATGTGTGGCAGATTGTTTGGACTATAGCAAAAGGTGTGAGCTGTTGGGAGCTTTGCCCATGTTTCATCTGCAGCAGGCTGAGGTTCTCCATCCTCTAATCAGTACTACAAGTCATCCTGTCCCAAGAAATGAACAACATTTTGATTTCCTGAAAAAACAGCCAGTTACGATCAATCCCGTTTCAGCTGAAGAATTGTGTAATTTCCCCAAAATCTTGGAAGCAGAGACTTATCTACACAACGCCCTGGCGTGTCCGTAATTTGAAAGGCCCCTGGCTGCTCAGGCAAAGCTGATGATTTCAGAGGAGCTCTGTTGCTTGGAGTATCTCCATCATGAAGCGTCCAATTTGAGGTACAGTAAGCCTTATCCTGTGAGCACACAGTGATCATGGATCAAGCTGAAGTCACAGAGAGCAGAAAATGGCCATCAGTTTCAAAAACTCAGGTGTGGACAGCTCTAACAGATGTTTCTAAAATCCCTTTAGAATATCTGGAACTCTTCTCACAGGAGAATTGAATGGTCACCACGCGGGACATGAAGTTATTCCCACTCAGTACAACCAGAATCTCACAGTGATGCAAATTTATTTTTTAAGGCTGGGTCCTCATCCAAGTTGGGTCAGCATCAGTTTGCACAATCTGAGGATCTACTGCTTGATCATTAGGCATTGCCTCTTTCCACTATAACAAACTTTTTTCCTGGGAGGACAAGGGGATTTACTACCTTGGGGTTTCTGAGGACCAGAGCTGGCTGAGCATTCCTCATGGCCCTGAGTTGTATGGGAATTTAGCAAGCCTCTCTTCTCAGGCAGCAGATCCCTCATCTCAAGAAATCTTTTGATTAAACTGTCAAGCTCTGGGACGTGCAGCTGAAGGGAACAACAGATTTTGAAGAAACATTTAAAGAAATCTTTTTGATAATTCCCAGCACAGACAGAACGATGACATACTGTGGGTCTAGCAAACTTGCCTGGCAGGCAGTTGTGGCTTCGTATGTAAATATAAACATATATTTACATATTTCCTAACATCTGTTTTGAATCTGTGTTCCCTTTAGTTCTATTTAAAGTACGTCTTGTCCTATTATCTCTGAGGCTGAAATTTGGAGGGCTCTGCTAATAAACTCTAACACTGCAAAGCAACAAGACGCACTCTCCTCCTCCCTGTCTTTCCAGTCAGTTCTTTTTCAGCTGTTCCTGACTTGTATTCCAAAGTGCAACAGCATCACCCAGCCTGTGGAAGGAGCTCAGTTTCCCAAGTAGATTCAAATCTGGGTGTGTACTGTGAGAAATGATGGTCAGTGTCAAAAGACCCCAAGCGTGATCCAGCAGTGGGGCTGCTTTGAGGAATAAAGGTGTGGAGCGGTGGCCCAACCTGCCAGTGCACCAATGGCCAACAACTGCAGCTGATCTTCTTACTCTGACGGCAGTCACCTATTTAACCCTGCTGTGGCCTTTTGCCACATCTCAGTGGCTTTTATAAAATGCTTTTCCAAGGAACAATTAAGCACTAGGACAAATACATATGATGTCCTTAAAAGCACAGAGTTCTGTATCACTAGATGATGTGCAAATCAAAGGCTTTTCTGCGCTGATGAAATTCCAGGAAATGCAGGGTGGGGGAGAAGAGCTACAGAGAGATAGCCAGAAACAAGATGCTCAGATCAGCCATCCAAAAAAGTTGCTTCTTCAGCCAAATTGCTAAGCCTTTTATGAGAAAGATATCTTGGTTTGGCAGGGAAGAAGAGACAGCTCCACCAGACAATAATAATAATAAAAAAAGGGGAAAAAAAGGCCCTAGTTGAATGCTAAATACCATTATTCCAGGGGAAACACGGCCTTGTTCTCTGCTGTGGCAAAACTTTCAGCTGAAACCCTGAAACCAGCAATCCTGGAACAGGAGCCAGAGAGCCTGGGCTGATGCTAGCAAACCCCTAAGTTTCTATTGGCGCAGTAAATGCATTTCTGCAGCTTTGTCTCCAGAAGCATCTCATTAAAATGAGATGCGAATCACCAAGATAAATGCCTGAGTAAATGGATAAGCCTCTCATATACATCATATTTACATGAGTGTTAGCTTTCTCCCTTCATTGGATGAATTACAGCTTACCCTGTAGCTATAACTGAGGCTCTGGTGTTGCAAAGTTTATTATTACACACGCTTAAGGCATCATTAACAAACTTACCTGCAAACATATTTGTCCACAATAACTGAATGTGCCATCTCTGCCTCAATGCAAATGGAAGCCAGACAGAGCTGTGAGAAGTCACAGCTGCAATGAACACGGAGGCTTCTCTGGCTGGGAAAGGTGCTCTACCACTCTGCTCTGAGTATTGCTCCTCTTGCCAGCGCTGTGGGTGGTTGTGGGCACCGCATCAAAGGCTGTGACACTGCTGGAGAAGAGCTCCCTCCTGGGGTGTTGGCACTGATCCTCCACTCTGCAGCAGTGGGTAGGGGCTGGTGAGCTCTGAGGAGCAGTGTCATGCTGCCCTGAGAGTGCTGAGAGCCTCGTTCCCAAGGCTTCTGCATCATTTCCTTGCTCCTGTCTTTCCCAACCCAGAAAACTTCAGCAATTCCTGAGAAGCCCTGAATCCCCAATGAAGTGAGTAGGCAATAAAGAAGACCAAGTTCAGCTACAGACTTACTGTATAACTTCAACAAAGGCACATCACTCTGCACTTATTTCCTTTAATAAATAGGAAAATGAGACGCCCACCTCCCCACCACACCCCACCAGGGTGAGCTCTCAGAGCTGCACAAACACGTGTGTAGTTAATCCTCAGTGCTTGCCACAGAGGTGCACCATACCCAGCCGTTCCGAGCTTTCTTTCCAAATGTCATTATTTTTAAAAGAAAACAAATGACTTGCCTTCAATTTCTTCTTCTTTTTTCTTTTTTTCCTAGCATGTTAAAAAATATATATATATCATAATTGCTATTGCAGAAGAGACTTGCGTTACACTTTCCACCATCCAGCACCCACACAGCGAGACCTTATTCACCTCGGGTACAAGAACATGTGCTGACTTGAATACGTACCTCTCACTTTCTGATTTAATTAGCATACGGCAGCTTACCATTCCCTTTGCAATATATTAAGGGCTATTTGCTTTTCTGCATCGTTGGGTTTTTCCCCTTTATTCCCACTGGCTATTAAGTGGTGATGATAAATAAATCTTGCACCTACAGTCGTGACTTTTTGCTTTAAAAAGCTCGAGAGAGAATGAATTAGAAAAACGAAAGTCTCTTCTGCATGAGATCCAAACCTTGGTTTCTAATCCAAACTTCCCATAATTTAAAAAGCAGAAGAACAAACACCACAGGTATCTTGGCTGGCTACATCACGGGTGCAGCTTAATGGCATCTTGCTCAGAGCCAACTTCAAGACGGTGCCAACCATTTCCTGTATTTTAATAAGTCACCAGCAAACACAGCATACCTAACACCCAGTTTCCCTTCTGACAACCACCTGCTTTCCAAGAAAAACAATCTAAAGCCTTTTGGTTATCGAGGAGTCTCCAAAAACCGAAAACGGACTCTGTTTCTGCTTCTCACCATCTGTCTGCTCTGCCTCCTCAAAGCCATCCTACACTTGACAGCAGCAGCCGGCCACAAGCCTTCAGCCAGAACAACCATTAAATTATACCAACAATGACACCGGAATTGCTAACAAACCATCCTCCCCACCGGAGAGGGGAAGAGACAATGACTAGGTGTCTCTAGGCTATAAATAAGCCATGTTGTGATTCGAGAGCCAGTCTGCTCAGCCCTACCTGCAGCACACCTGGCCCACAGACCTTCTTTCCTCCAGCAGAGAAAGCCCACTCATCTGCCCTTCTCCACCCAACACTTCTCTAACTGAAAGCTCCAGGCGTTTTGTGGTGTAAAATCATTCACAGTGGGAGCCTCTGTGGCCACCCACATTACACTCAAATGTGCAAATGAGTCAAAAAGTTCTACATAAGCAACTTGGTATGATGTGCTGTGATGCTGCTGTATTTCTGCACGGTAATCATAGAGTCATAGAGTAACCCAAACTGGAAGGGACCCATAAGAATCATCAAGTCCAACTCCTGGGCTAAGTTCATCAAGGTCTTGGCTTGTGCTGATGTACGGCAAAAAAGAAACGAGAGGGAGACTCTTCACAGTTACATTAACTCCATTTTATTTAATAAAAAACAGTATCAGATTAAAAATACACTTTGGGTGATTATCCAGCGTTTTCCCCTGTGTGCCTCCTTAGAGCTCAAACCAACCGAGGATAGGGAGAAAAAAACCAATAGAACAAAACAAAAAACATCAAACGATTTTGGCCGGAGCTGTAAAATAATGTTGCACCAATTAAATTACACCAAATATATTATTACACCTTTGAAATGGCTTTCAGACCAATAAATAAAAAAAAAAAAAAGAAAAAAAAAAAAAAAAAGAGAGACAAATTCAAATAAAAAAGTCAGCTTTGCATTACAAAAAAATTAAATAAAAATCACAACACTAATAATAACAATGTGCAGTCAAGTGTTTTTTTTTTTTTTCTTCTCTAGGAATGATAACATGCCAGTAAACATGTAACATGCCAGTAACATGCCAGTAAATCCCTATGTAACATTTCCAGTTTGGCAGCAAGCAGTCACTCACTCATTCACATTTGTACACAAGGAAGCAGGCCTGGGCAAAAGCCTAGGTAGATTTGAGCCTTCAGGGCGCTCCTCGTTCCCTGCTGCAGCTGGTCGAGTTCCCTTCATCCTAAAACCCCTGTAAATCCACTCAGGATTCAGCAGCGGACCCACAGGGAAGGCATCACTCAGCACAACCCCATTGAAGTGCTGCTCCGTCACATCGACACGACAGAGCTGAGGTGCGCTGGCTCAGGATCCGGCTCTTCTGCTCCAGGGCCACTGTGCTGCCTGTTAATTAAATACACTGCAAAATAGGGTGTTGGCTTTGGGTGGGCTATAGGAGCAAATGCAGGGCCTGTGAGAAGACGGGATCTCTAAGCATCATACCGAAAGTATCCTACATCTACAGAGAAATGCCCTGAAACTGCCCTTCCTGAGCAAATGAGCAGTGAGCCACATTTCACTTGACCGCCTGAGAGCACATCTCTCTTAGACTTTGTGGGTACTGATGGCATTGACTCCAGGGCCAAATTTGGTCCAGTGTTTCGTAAAAAAGAAAAGGTTCTCCACAGAAACAGATTAACTGACTTAGGAAATCTGAGCTCGTTCATCTTTATGCTGGTTGGTTTTCAGGAGGAACCAGCAGACTGAAGTACCGTGACACGAATAAACAATTTGCAAGTGAAACTGCTCCCTGCCCCCAATGCCAACGTTTGTGGGGTTATCCCTGATTCTCAAAGAATCGTCAGAGGATCTCTATTCCATTTCTGCATAGTCTCTAGGATTTTGGACATAGTGGGCCAAAGTCTGCTTTCAGTTCCAGTTCCAGGGGAGGAGTGAGAACAGAGTTTGCCCCATGCTTCTCTCTTCTGAGTATGTCTGTCTACATGGATTTTGCAGCTCTGGCTCTTTGACATCATAGGCTGAAACCTGCCAGGTATTCACACCAGTGCACCTCCAAGAAAGCTAGGGGCTATGTGCTCACGTAAATGAGAGTGAAATGGGCCTTACAATTCCAGTTTGCCCAGGCCTGTCAAACACACAGTGCCTTTCTGACATAGGCTTACATTCAGATAATCCAGTAGACCCATGTGGTACCTTTATGGGAGTTGAAGCCTTTAGTCTTGATATTCAGGTATATGTGAGAACACACACACACATACCCTTCTCATTTTTTCAAGCTGGCATCACAGACACGCAGTACCAGCTATGCTATCGATATGGAGGCCTGCATTTTTATGCTAGCTCTGTTATCAAATCTACCACTATCATTTCATCGCTCCATTCTTTCTGCTCCATTACTACCTACTTAGAAATATTTTCATTTGGAGAAAGGCATGTTCCCAACAACTTTCTGACCTCTATCCATTTCCTACATGCTACAATCTTTTCGTTACCTAACATTCTGGTCTCAAACTACCTGTCACCCTCAGATACTACAAGCTAATAGCAAGGTGGCACCATTTGCTGACAGTGACTGAACCCAAGGCTGGAGGGTCGGTTAGCCCGTGGGACCTATCTCTGGGCATCCATCTGGGTGATCACTTTCAAAAAGTCACAAATAAAACACACAGGTTGAAATGCTTTGGAGAGTCACTGCTTACAACACCCATTACTTCCAGCTCCCTTTCTCATTTCTCTGACTCTGTTTTTGTTGGTAGGAGTGGTATTGAAAACAATTTTAGGGCCTCCTGTGCTCTGAAGAGCAATGGCAGTAGGAAGGGCCGGATCTGAATGCCTACTCCAATCCTTGTACGCATACAACTGTGCGAAGTTATACACTCACAAATTATCTGTCCCAGGAGGGGTTCAGGAACCTCTCAGCTCACCCCAGTGGAAGGAAACAGGGCGACCATCCAGCCTGGCCTCCTGCATAATGCAAGACGAAAACTCTCAACATTATATGTCTGTATCCTGATGAGTAACTTCAAGGGAAAATAAAGATTCTCTTTCTGAAAGACATCCAAAATTGACTTGAAGAATTCAGCTTATCTCTTGATATAGCTAACTTAATATGAATTAGAAACCTCTCAAAATGTTTGTGTCTTGTTTCCAGTTTTAATTCTGCCTAGCTTTCACTCCAAGCCATTAAATCTCAATGCTTTTGTCTGCTAGATCCTAATACACTTTCATCATGTATACAAAGACCAAAGGTTTTGCTCTGGTCAGCTAGGTAATATTCTGAAGACACAAAATTAGAGAAGTGTGAGATGACTTTGGGGCTACTCAAGACTCTGCTAGGAATTCAGTTAAGTAGGTACAGTCAGGTCCTTTGAACAAAAACCTACCATTATCAGCAAATAGTAACCTGGCTAACTCCACCATAAAGGTACCCAGAACAACTCCCTTCCCTCCCTTTCCATCTTCCTGCTGCTAGTTGAGCTTGTTGCAGATCTCTAGGGCTTTCTTGTAGACCTGAGTCACATCATCCATGTCTGTGAGAAGGGAAAAACTGCTGTCCCCCAGACGGTTGCGATACCGTTTTAGATACTGTGGCCGTGGGTGGTTCTGAAGTCCTTCGAAGTCTTGGATCTGTAGGAAATTTTCAGCCGAGACACAGCTCCGTATCCTCTGTCTGTTTGGCCTGTTCTCTTGCAAATCCAGCAAATCAAAGGAGTCACTGGACAAAATACTGTCATCGCTAATCACGCTGGAAGGGCGACTGTAACTTCGAGGTAATGCATCTCCGGGCAGGACTACTTCTTCCATGGCCTCCAGCGTTGGTGTATCAGGGCTAATTAAAGCAGATTCAGTGCTGCTGGTAGAATACTTGCCATTATGTTTCAAGATACCCTTACGCCTGCAGGAATGGCTGTAAGACCCATTTCTGGATGGTTCTGTGACCCCCGGAGAGGTGTCACTGTTTACTGTTTCATCATTATTGTCCAAGAGTTCAGAAGATTCGCTTCGTTCTGGAGAGGAGTAATAGCCAGACTCCCTCTGCTGAGTCTTCTTCAAGATTCCTTTTTTTGGCATTAGTGAAGACTGTTTAGTGCCGTATTTGCCAGCCACCTCTCCCTCCACAACAGTTTTAATGGCTACACCAGTCCTACACAACTCCTGCTCCAATTTAAAAGCAGAGGGTAACGCTGGGCTGACCACACCTTCAATGAACCCTGCACTGTGAGATCGATGTTCACTGTTGCTCCTTTTCTTCAGGATGCCTTTGGGTCTTTTGGAAGTGGGTTTGGATGCATTTTCAGCTCCTCCCTCCTGGATGGACTGTGCAATGTCATTTTCCTTTTTCGATTTTTTCAGAGACCTTTGTCTCTCTAGTGTGACTTCGGGACCTTTGGGCTTAGAAAGGCACTTCATTTTTGTATCAGTCTCTGGTTGGAGGCCAGTGGAGCGGTGATGCCAATCAATGAACCTTGCTAGCAATGGAGACTCAGAGTCCCTCATGGCATCACAGTCACAAACACTACTCTTGTAGCCCCAGTTAACCCACCAGTGGTTGGCAATGTCTTCAATGGTTGCTCGGCGTTCGGGGTTCACCATCAGCATCCATCTGATGAGACCACGAGCATCTACGGACAAAGAATAGAACACTGTATGACTGTCAATGTCCCATATTACTGAATGTCACACACTACTAAAGAAGTCAGCGACTTATCAGTTCTAATAACTACAAAACTTACGGGAAAACAAAGGGGCATTGGAATATTTTAAATGATCTACGTATTACTGATCCTGTATTTACTTCTTCCACAAAAGTGTATTCTTCTGTATACTTTAAAGGAGTATTTTTATAAAGAGAGCAGGGTGGCAGCAGAAAATTGGAAGAATGGCAAGCAAATGATGAAAGATAAATATTTAGTTAAATATAATAATATATACACATATTTTTAAGGCTGGAAAGAGCCTTAGACTTAGCTGATGCTTTTCTGCCTGGTGACAGCTTAATGTGTTACCCTCTGAGCAAACGCATTTAATTGAAATTTTGGCCTTGCTTCTCAGATAAGGGACCTCTTTGCTTGGACCATTCATCTTCTCTCTGCTTGTGATATACTACAGCGTAGCCAGAGGACTGATCTTTACCACTATGTTGTATCAGTTTACAGCTTGTCTGAACAATTCCACTTGCAATAGCTAACAGACCTTCCACTGTCATAGATCTAGTTAAAAGAGCTTGCTGAAGCTTCCCCAAGGCAATAAAATCTATATGCTATAAAATTTTCATTTCAAAAGGGCTTTTGGTAAATGCTATACCCAGATGGGAATGGATTGCAGATGAAGTCAGTAGAGGAATGAGAGATTTTTTTCTTTGTCATTCTAATATAACACCAAAACAGGCTGGAAGGGCAAATCCTCCATTCTGAACTCCTGTCAGCTCAATACATCGCCCTTGCCCCTTTTTTATACCTGAGGTCTGCGTAGGTTCACGATACTCTCCACTGCTGATCTGCCTGATGAGATTTTTGTGATCAAAGCCATCAAAGGGCATGGTTCCATAAACCAGAGTGTAAAGCAATACACCAAGGGCCCAGCTGTCAACCTGAAATACAGAGACAATATGTGTGAAGCTCTAGAAAGCTGATCCCCACCATTCTCCCTGCCATTAGCACTACAAGAGTAGCATCATGTCCAGCTATGCCTACTGATGGACAAACGGGTATCTAACATTTGACTAACCACAGACAAAGCAAATGGAAGCAAACCACCTTTCAAGATGGGAGACACCCACTCACACCCACACATGCAATAACATTGGCATTAAGACTAGCTCTTAAGAGTGTTATCATCAAAGACATCCCCATATCACCACTGAAAAACTGACCCTTCTTACCTCTGGACCTCTGTAAGGTCGTCCATTAACAATTTCAGGGGAAGCATACAGTGGGCTTCCACAAAAGGTCTGCAGAAATTTGTCTTTGTGATACAGGTTGGAGAGTCCGAAATCAGCAATCTGCAAAGACAATTGCACAAGGCTTCTGTAGCATTAACAATATCTTAATGTACCAGAAAATCTTTATCAGGAAGGACTAAACTATACTTGACCCTGCTATAGGGCAGAGATCTTGACATGGATAACTTCTCAAGTTCACCTGCCAACCAATCATTCTGTGAATTCATGACT
Organism: Alectoris magna; assembly: GCA_030625065.1. Classification (NCBI taxonomy): domain Eukaryota; kingdom Metazoa; phylum Chordata; class Aves; order Galliformes; family Phasianidae; genus Alectoris; species Alectoris magna. Next base: position 144,466,255 of record CM060560.1, read on the forward strand.
TTTTTAAAGGCCTTCTAGAGAAGGAGATGAGACCCCAAGATAAACCCTCTGGAAGAGGAACAAAGATTCTTTGGTTACACTTATAGACATGTCATGGCTCCACAAACATCAGTCGGTAATTCTACCCTAGATTAATTGCATGTGCTTGCAAAGACAATTTCATACCGGGAGGCACTGGGCTATTGTCCACTGATTGCTCTTCATCTTGTATAATCATTAATACCAAGGAAAAGCACACAGAAAGTACTACTGTTCTTATCTTGCAGATGCAAGCCCGAAGTCGGGACCTTTCAATCCAACAGGAGGAGTGATGTTGGCATATCACGAGAAACCAAGCGTTAGCTTTCAGATACAAGTGATTTTTGAAATCATCTGGAATGTCTCTTGTTGAAAACAGGGGAAAGTGAGGCACTCACTAACTGCTCCAGATTCAGGGACTTCAAGATGAGGAATCTGAGCCGTTAAGTAAATGAGATGTCTATCACGAGATAATAAACACAAGTCTGGTTCCTAAGTGGAAACAATGGGCCCAAATCCGGCTTTCCCAACACAAACAAAACGCCCCTGGGGACTATTGGGAATTTTGCCCGTGTAGAAATTGCAGGATCAGGTCCAAATAATTTGTTTACTTCAATTCTCTGTTCTTGTTCTTACAAAACAAAGGCTGAGGACAGCGACACTAAATACTCCCACAACCTTTGCATTTCCTTTGTTTCTCTAGCAGAAAGCAACACATCTCATTTTTTTAAATCTTATTTAAAACCTAAATGTTTCCGTTTCCCAGAGACATTTATGACTGCCCACTATTGACATAGGACATATATAAAAGACATAAAGCACGGGCATATAAAAGGCATTATCAGTTTATAGCTTTGAGAGATATGAGCTTTCTTTGGGCTTTCTTCAGCTCATTCAGGTCTTTTCTACCAGAAAGGAATTAAACCCCAGAAAGAAGCAGTGATATCACAAGAGAAAATTCGAGAAAACAGAAAGTGACCAGAAAAGAAAGGGATTTACCAGCAGCATCATTCACCCCTGGCTTTCTAAAACGTGTATCACCATTGCTACTAATATCTGTTTCAACTGCAATGTCTAGTGAACTCTTGGGAGACATAAAGTCTTTGTCCCTATTAACTACCATGTCTCAGTTGAGACCAAAGTAACAAAGCTAGTGAAGTGTGGACAGAAGTTCCCAGTTTTCAGTCTTTACCCCCAGATGTATAAACATAGATATCTTTATCCGTAAATACCTATCTATCTATATATGACAGATATACTTTTATAACAAAAACATAAACTTATTTTACAAAGTATCATTTTTACAACATGTTTGAAGTCACAGAACAAATATGAGGTTTCACACTTCATCCTCTCCTGTTCCGATGCTCTGCTTGTGCAGGTGTTCCCCTAACAATCTGGACTCAGAGTATCTTGCTCAAAGAGCAGCTGATTCCCATTCACTGATGTTAATTCATTGCACCACATCCATTCATAGCTTGAATTTGCTCAGTCCCCCATCATCAACCCATAGCAGAAAATGCAACCCTTAAATAAATGCGGTTTGTAAAATCTTCATTGTATGGCTGGAATGTCATTGAAAACAGCTGGTGTACAATTGCAGTCTGCAAACATATTCTCATGGCTCAGATTGCACTTAATTGCCCTAAATTCCACTTTCTTATCAAGTCACCCTGACTGGCAGGAAGTTGGTTTTAAGCCCTACGAAGTGTGCCCTGTCAATCAGGGGAAGAATAGGATCATTTCAGTGTTACAGCTTCGTGCTGGCCACTGAGTTTTATTTTAGCTCAGGATGCAGCTAAGACAAGGACAGACACTGCACAGTGTGATTCCTTAAGAAAATACATTCCCTTAACACCATGGAATGTATAAAATGCATGTAGATGTGCATGAACATATATAGAGGGATACACATACCGTTGTTCACACTAAGAAACTCTCAAACTTGGGCATTTTTGTTTCCATTTTGACCATTCAGGAAAAGAGTATTTATGCTGCAGTCCTCTCCCATACTCACCAACTGATGTTTACCAGCTTTTCCCATCAAATCTGTCATGCCCTCCCCTCAAAACAAGATTAATAGAAGCCAACGCTACTTCATGTTCAGGGCACTTAAATGGAAGTCAAAAAAAACTTCCTAAACTGGGAGGAGCTGGGAAGTGGGCTTTATTCCCCTCACTTTGGGAGGTGGATGTTTCATATTTACTGTTACCATGACCAACCAGATGCAATTTATTGTTTAAGCATGGACTATAAATTCCACAAAAAGTTTGCACTCATGGAAATCATCAGGTTTTCCCCACTTCAGAATCCGTCTCTTTGTACTGTAGACATAGAAATAATTACGTCTCTTAAAGCAAATGAAACACGTGTGCAGTGGGTGAGACTCCTAGCAAGGTAAACCCCAATTACGTACACTTACTCTGTATATACGAAACCCCCATGGGCTCTCAGTGGTTAGCCAGATTGGTGTCCCATTACCAGCAAAAGAGAAAGTGTAGTAAGTAGAATTGTGTTGCTATTAGACTTGCATTTTTCTCTCCTTCTATCACTTTGGGGCTGATCATTCAGTTTGCATCAAGGTCCGACAGACATCTACTTTAGGTGCAATTTCCAGCTGTCACAGCCCTCTCTCCATCGCACCAGGCTCTGTGACAGAGGCGGGGTAACTTGTGGCACAGGGCACTGTCACAGCATTTGAATAGCAAGTGGCACTGACTCTCTGGCTGCTGCATCGTGAAGCAGTGTCTCTCCAGCTCACTGCATGCAATTTGGAGGATTTAGGTGCTGGGGAGGAGCTGCAGTGCTGCACAGGGACACGTGGTTCTCCTCACACTGAAGTGCAGGAGTTATGGGCTAATGGAGGCAGCTACACCTCCGCCCCATTGCTAATTCTTCCAGTAAAAGTCACCCCCGTGGTGACTCAAAGACTGAGTCCCTTTAAGATGAGTTGAGAAAATCACCCTCCTGCTTTGGCTTGCGGACCTGCAAGTCTTGTAATTTTTGTCAGCCTTCAGAAACTGGCCTTTTCTAGTTGCTATACTTCCACGTGATTGCTTCCAGAGATTTTCATTCACTATTTTAGCTTTAAAAAAAACTCATTAAATCTCTGAACACCACGACCTTCATTTGCACCACTAAAATTTACAAATGGAGTCCAAGTTAGCGCGGGATCATGTAAAATGGCTCGGGGCCCTTTCAGCTCGGATAATATTTTCTAGTGGATTAATTGTCCTCTTTATTTCCTGTTCTGAAAGAACCGCTTGAGTTGTGATGCATGGATCTATTTTTGCAGTATCTTGCTAATTTTATCCTCTCGTCACTGTGACACGTTTGCGTATACCATAGTGTATAGATCACCGGCTTCTTTAGAGGCGTGTTTCCAACGGCACATGGCGCCCAGGAACAAAGGGATTCCTCTCATTTTGTCATTCTTAAAACCAAACTGCCAATTTTGTAAGTGCCTTGTAATCCACTGAATGAAATGTAAATACTGGGGAAGTACAGATAAGACTATCACTCCCGCTTCCAGAAAATGCCTTCCACTGAGCATTTGAGGCCATCAGACAATGCTGCATATTTCTCTTTTCCTGCGTGAATAAACCATATAGAAATAATCTCAGAATCAGGACCTGATAGATTTGCTCCTAATAAATAATTTACAGCTCCATATGTGTTTCCTTGCCAACGGTTACTGTTTAGCAAAACAAAGAAAAAGTGGGAAGTTAAATTTTGCACAAGTAACCCAGAAACCACAGTTAACGTATTCAAGGCTTCAGCGTCAGGGAAATAGCAGTAATATGTTTAACACTGAGGATTCAAGGCTGATCTTGGTCTCAAAGTAGGAAAGGTGTCAAAAACGAGCCAGAAGAGGGAGAAAGGAAGGAACTGAGGAAGGGCTGGACACAAAACACCCACAAGGCAACCTAAAGACAGCTTAGTTCAGGAAAGACAAGCCTCTCCGAAAAAGACGGGGCCAAATTTTTGGAGATGCAGCTCCCCATGCAGTGCCTGACTCTACGGCAGCTGAAATACATCTGCGGTTCTGCAGTCCTGCAAGGTCTGGAGAGCAACCCTGATCCCCATCCTCCCAGCAGGAAGGCCGGGGCGGCTGCCGAGCCTTTGGACAAAGCGCAGCTCCCGGGAGGCTTGGGAAAGTGATTGGTTTTGCATATGAGGACTACAGCTCCAGGATCCAGGCCACCGCAGCTAGCAAATTCCACAAATTCCTCTTTTCTCTCAAGAATTCCCTGATTAGCTGGGAAGATAGCTTGGCGTGTATTGTGGAAAGAAAGGTCATCCTGCCTGCGGAAGCCTGTTTCGTATACAATGTCCTAGAAAGGAGACTCTTTGGTTTCAAAAAAAAACGGGGCTGCAGCAGGGAGCAATGCTGCATGAGAAGTTTGCTCTGCCACAGGATGTTAACAGCACAGTGTCCGAGAGCTGCCTCAGATGAGCCCTCTGCAAAAGCCTATTTTTAGGAGTCGCATATTGACATGTCTTTAAACCACCGGTTGATTCAAGTTAGCTTCTGTCATCAGTGCTACGCAGATGGCAGCTACCATATGCTACTTTCCATTTCCATTGCACATCAGCTTACAATGAAGACAGTCTCTCCAGTGCAAAGCAGAGCGTGCAGCCTCGCGATGTTCAGCAGAGATAAAATGAAAATCCAAGCGACGCGGATAGCTGGCTACACAGAAAGCAATTTGATTGCCTTGCCTTGCTAATTAAGGAAGGATGCCCAAGAGTCAGCAGAAACTCTTTGGCATCTCTGCCTCTGTCTGTCCGCAGATCGGCACACCCAGACACACTCACACCCAGCTCACCAGACAGCAACAAAGCTGAAAGTGAAACGGATTCAGCTACCTAGAATCTTCACTAGTCCCTGCATTATTTACCTTTGTGTTGCAGCTTTTTGAGAAAAAAAAAAAAAAAAAAAGAAGGGAAAAAAAAGGTCATTCCCATGCTTTCACTGGGGAGAAATGACATGGAAATGACATCACTATCCAAAGTATATGTTTGTGTCTGGAGTTCCAAGGCCATTTCCTAATGAAGCACATGTGCTTTACTGGGTTTATTTTGAAACTCTATTTGCTTATTTTCCAGCCGTGATCAAAAGGACATTCAGAGTGTTCTGTTTGAGACACTTGAACCCTGCAGACCAGGCGAGGTTTTCTCCTAGCCCCAGCAGCAGCCAGCAATAATATCGTTCATAAAATAAACTCATTTGCACAAAATGCTCTGCTGTTTCCTACCAGTAAATAGATACTGCTCTGGGAATCGTGGTCTTGCGGCAGAAGGATGTGGCCTTCTCCCCTGTATTATGCACAGCTTCATTTAGCTTGCATGACTCGTCACCAGCGGTGCTCCCTCCCCAACCTCCAAGCCTCGGAGCCTCCTGCCAGATGCTGTTGCTTAGTAGCTGTTGCCATAACACTGGCTCTTCTAATATCTTGGATAAAAATGTTACAAAACATGCAAATCCATTCGGAGAAGCCGAGAGAAAGAATCCTACCTTAATATTAAAATTGTCATCAAGAAGGATGTTTTCCAATTTTAGGTCCCTGTGGACCACGCCATTCTGAAATAAGGAAGGAAAAAGAGAATATAAGAAAATGTGCAAATGAAAGGTGAGCTGGCAGGGTGGTCTTTGCATCTGCATTTCAGGGCTGATTTCACTGTCATAACACTCACGGCCCAGTGACTAGTGACAGGCAATGTATTAGTCACTTGGTGTGTGGTTAAGGGAAGAATGACTGGAATCTGTCCTCCCACAAAGCCTGTAAAACAGCAGGAGGGGGGGGGGGTCTTTTCGGAACTTAATTCCAGCCTGAATCCTGCCCCCACTGCGTGAAAGCAATATATTCTTCCCAGGCACCAGAAAACAATATCTGTCAATGACGTTAGTCCCTACAAAAGCCCTCGTTCCTCCAATGTGCAGCCATGTGGATGGGCGGAGCTAAAATCCTAAAAGACTCTAAATGTTCAGGATGGAAATTAAAAAGTTGGGTTTAGGACAGAGCCTTCTTTAAAGAAATTTGGGGAAAATTAACTGTGCTGGGAAGGCTGCTGCAGCTTTTCAGTGCTGCGCAGTGAGGACTTTGAAAACTTGCCTTGTTTATCAGAATTCAGATGGAGATCAAAACGTGTAAGAATTCAAATAAAAGACTGTGTTTGGTGCGTGTTGCCTTTAGCTTGATGCAAGTTTTGGCTCTGTGCAGCTGGTTCAAGTAGAGATAAAAGATCAGCTATGACAGTCAGTCCATCACCTGGGGTCTGACTGTTCGAATTGTCATTCGAGTGGGTACCATGATGGATAAAGTCATTAGCAAAGTGTACCTTTCTAGTGTTCCTACAACAAACATCTGGAAAAGTTATTTTTGACTATTCAGAGCAAGTACAGGCTAAGGCTGAATACTCATACTTTTCTCCAACTCTTTTTTGGTTTTGTACTTTCTATCTCCTACTCTAAAGTTGTTCCCTTGCATACTGAACTTGCAAACTATCACTCGTTTGAATATATTAATATAAACAACCTAAAATTTCCATGGGATGCCTTTTCCAGTTAATGCTGTCAATTACTTTCTTTATGTCAGAAGAATTATTTCCAAGGGGAAAACGGGAGGTAGGGCTAGTGTAAGGGAGTGGCGAGTAGTATGCCACAGCACAGGAAAACACCCTTAGACTATAAAAACAGGCAGTGAACTACTGTAGAACTTTCACTCAAGATCTCCCCGTGTACTGATACAATCACATGTTGTCATACTCAATAATGAATGCTGTTGCTTCAGACATGCTTTGAAATACAATCACTACGCAGCCTTCAAATAGCATTTATTAATATCAAATTCCTTGCTTACCTTGTGGCAGTAATGTACAGCAGAGACTATCTGTCGGAAGAAGTGTCTCGTTTCTCTTTCGCTCAGTCGTCGCCTCTCACTGATATAATCATACAACTCTCCCTTACTTGCGTACTCCATGATGATCACAATCTTATCTTTGTTTTCAAACACTGCACAAGATAAAAGAAAAAAAAGAAACCCACCGCTTACTGAAAACATTTTAAAGATGACACTTTAAAGGGAGAAGAAGGCTTACGATGACTGAACACAAGCTGGTGTCATCACTACAGCCTGGAAAGTGACACTTCCAAAAGCAAGTTCCAAAGCTACACTTTCCAGAGAAAGGCAACAACATTTCAGATCAAGAGAAGGAGGGCTTTGAGGAGCTGCTGGTTTCCACATGGCTCAATGAAAGAAGGTCTCTGTCTCTGTAACATGGGGTCCCACGGTAACAGTGTCAACTTGCTCCTCCTGAGGTGAGGTAAGAATTTGTGCCTGTGACATCTAAATTCTAATCCTGGCTCCTCTTACCAGCAGTCCTTATGGGGCCAGATGACAGAAGGAATCAGGAACTATCACATCATCTGGAAAGGGTTAAAAAATGGATAACTGACTGTGCCTTCAATTAATGCTTGATACAGAATAGCAGCTTGGCTTATAGTGACTGTTGGCTTTCACCTGCCATCAAAACCCAACAAATAAACTGATGCAAGCATCCTTTTCCAGCCCAACTCTGTGCAGCAACACGGTGGGCACAGACACCTGAGCTAGCAGTGGCTGCAGTGTCTCTAGAACTGTACCACTCCTGTCACAGTGCCTCTGCAGCCTGTCTCATGAACCCAGCCCATCCTTGAGCTCAGTTATCTCCAGCCTCTGCCGCATGTCCCACGGCCTGCTGGAGATATGCCCTTTGCCACTTGTGCAGAGCTAGCAGGGACATGGAAGTCCCACGTAAGTAGGAAGAGGAACATTCATCTGACCTATGTCACATCGATGATGTTCCTTCAGAGCTTGGGCTACTTTGTGCCACGTGCTGTCAAGGACTTCACTGGAAACTGCAGATAACTAAACACTTAATCTAGTAAAGCAGGCAATGAGAAGTCTCGAATTGCCACAGTGCCCTGGCTGCCAAAGAGTTTTTCCCTTCTGACAACAAAAATCTTCCACAACCCAATGGAAACATCCTGCACCTGCCTCACATTAAAACATAGTGATTTTCTGTTTTATCCTCTGGTGGCAGCCTGCTGTCACACTAGCAGCAAAACATCTTCAGATGAATGAGGTTATAGGGGTCATTACAAGCGGATGCTAGTTTTGACCAGCCCTGCTGGAATGATGCCTTCTCCTATCAGAGCAAAGCCCTGCCAGTAGTCTTTAGTGTTTAAAAGAAGAAGAAGGAAAAAAATAAAAGAAAGAAAGAAAGAAAGAAAACACAAAAAAAAACCACTTCAGTTTTTGCAGCAAAATGCGAAGCTGCCTCTCTCAAAGCATGTGCATTTGCTGCTCTTAGGCTTTGCCTCATGTCCTCTCACACCTTGTCACTCAACTCCACAAGCCAAAACCTCTGCAGTTCCCTCTAACACCCCTGAACCCCAGCCAAACAGCTCTGATAAAAGGCAGAAGGAGCAGCCAGATAAAATTGGCCGCTGACTTGTCTGCTGGCCTCACTGCACCCCGAAGCAGAGGTTCCTGCCAGTGATTACATCCTATGTGCATCCTCATTAACAATAAACTTCGGAAACTGGAAGAGCCACCTCTGGATGGATTGTGCTTATGGCATCCTCTCCAAGAATGACAGACTGATCTTGTTTGGGAAAAACTGAACAAATGCCTTGTCATATATGGAAGTGCTGTGGTGCGTTACCATTAATGCACATACTCACTTCTCTAAGCTTGGGAAGGGTTGCTATACAGAGTTACGCAGGAAGGTGAAACGTAGTTTCGATAAGTCGAGACAAACTAATAAAAATGCCTTTATTCAAGCAGTTTGCTTTTTAAAAAATAACAATTGAATAGTAGATTCATTGTGCTAGGGGTTATACGATGCACACACAGGTGAAGCAGCCACAGGGCACCATGGATCTCAGTGGACTCTCATCAGCATAACAGCAATGACAGTCCTGCTCCGACATGACGTTCTTTCTTTCAAACTTAAGTTTTGATTAAAGTTTTGCCTTCATCACTCAGCTATGAGGGCTGAACACTCCTTGTTTGTCTAAGGTATGAAATTCTAAAATCTAATTTTTCTGAACCAAAATTTGCCATATTAATAAAAGTCCTTATCCAGGCATATTTTGCTACACTTACACAGAAATGATGTGGAGAGCACTGAGTCAGGAGTGCATTTAAAGATACTTTCCACTACCCTTGGACTTAGAATCATAGAATCATAGAATGGTTCAGGTTGGAAGGGACCTTTAAGATCATGTAGCTCCAACCCCCCGCTATAGGCAGGGGCACCTCCTTCCAGACCAGGTTGCTCAAAGCCCCATCCAGCCTGGCCTTGAATGCTTCCAGGGAGAGGGCATCCACAACGTCACTGGGCAACCCGTACCAGTGTCTCACCACGCAAAGTTTGCCGAGGCCTGTTCAGCATGATTGTAGCTGAGTGACTATAGAACTGCACAGCAATTTATTCCTTCACCATGCAATAGAGGCAAAGGGAGAATCTTTTGTTTCAGGGAGGTAGGAGGAATTTTTTTTGCAACTGCATTGTGTCAGTTTAAAGCACCTCCATCATACCAGCTGAATCTCACGAAAACGTGCAGGGCCACTTTCCCATAGGGAGGGCACTGAACAGGGTACAAAAATGCTTTAAATATGAGCTCCCGCTGAAGGAGCATGGAGTGGGAAGGCTGTAAGATTTATGTCCATACACACACACATAAAGGAATTCCGTGGTCAAAACAATCAGGCACATGACAAAGTGGTATTCTGGCAATTCTTAGCCCATCAGCCATGCACACCACGAATTTTCACAGCAGCAGTTAGGATGCCAGGCAGGCTTCATACAGACACTTCTAAATTTCCCTTCTGAGCACAGTCTGCAGTTCTATAAACATTCGCTCCAAGAAAGCATTGTGGCCAACGGCTGGGGGGAGAGAGGAGGGCATTAATTAAAGGCTGGATTGACTTACTGCAAATAATAATGAGGTAATAAATATACTGCCCTGTTAACACCTGGGTTGTAACCTGCAGGCTGATGACGGACGGATTGCCTCCATATAGCTTCTGGGACGGCTCGGTTCACTCTTTGTTTTTGCTGAGTATGATTTATTATCTGCCATCCTACTGCATATTCATTCTGAAACTCACCCCCACCTCTCAGCGTGCCTGCAGCCTGGCTGCAGCTCCTGTTAATGGAGAAGCAGGGCTCCAGTGGGATCCTGTGATTCACGAGCACCCCACTGCTCCCACTGATGGCATAGCCATGTCACGGCCTGCCAGTGCCCCTCAACCCTGACCAAGGTCAAGGGAGGGAGAGAGGTTGTGTATGGGCAAGGTGGGGCTACTCCTTCTTATTTCAAAGCACTGATACTCTACAAACAGAGCTGCTCAAATAAGATAAGTGGAAAGTCAATGGTATCAGCACCCAGACAGGTGGTAGCAGAAGGGATGGCCTGTCAATCACATATCAAGAGACCACAGTTGCTTAGATACGAGGCATGAGCTCCACACATTGAAGGAGAAAGCAGCGGGAGGAATACTTGCTACAATTTGTGTGTCATTTATTTTTGAGCTGCTGTGTTTATTTCTACTGCTCTGCAAGCTGAGTGATGCCAAGAGAGCTACAACAAGGCCTCAGTGCTGTGGGAGGTCTGCTGCATCACCTCAGCCACCACGGTCAGGCAGTGCAGGGCAGTGGTTGCAATATCTTTGTAGATAGAGCCCAAAGGACTAAAGATTGACTTCTGAGACTCGTGCACTTCCATCTGGCCATGGGGTGAAGGGAGGACAGCACCATGAGAGCACAGTAGGAACTGAGGATCAGGGAGTGGTAATGGGACGTACCATAAGGTACGTGGAACAGCATGATTGCATCCCTAGGAGATGAGCAAGACAGCTGTGTTAATGTACGAAGGCATGGCATATGGCAGCATAGAGAAATAGCATCTTCCAGTGAGCTACAAGCTTGCTTGCTCTGTCCGTCCCCAAGAGCCTTAGTGAAGGCTAAAAGGAGTGCTCTGCACAAGCAGCAAAGGGTGCTTAAGTTCCAGTGGTCAAGGATAGATTTCTTACAGCTTTTCTCTAAGCTCTTCCCTTAATTCTAATATGTTTAATATGTTTATTTGTTTATTTAAAAAAAAAAAAAAAAAACAAGAAGAAAATTATATACTTCTCAGCTGATAATTGAAACCAAATCTGTTGGCTTCAAAACTCATTGAAGAATAAAAATGTGAAACTGGGAAAGAATTTCACTTCTCACTACCAAAGACATATCTGAGACAAAGTACATTTTGTAATGTCAACAATCTGTCTCTTTCACAGGCTGTTCTACTACAGCAATAATTCTTGGATATAATCTCTCTGCATATTTATATTTAGAAGCCATGAAATGATGAACTCAGCTTCTATCTACAGCTTTCTATCTTCTAAATAGCACTGGTAGGGTAGGGACCTCTTCCTGATAAGCACTCTTCTTTTATTTTCAATCTACTGCTAAATTGTGCCTTTAGCTCCATAGATATCAGCTCTGCTGAAACTGCTTGGGACAAGTTTGTCATTGGGTGAACATACTGTCCAACTTAGGTGTTGCCAAAGAAGGACTTTGCCCCAAAGGTGATGAAAGTCCACACAGTCCTGGTTTTGCAAACATCAGTCAGAAAGGTTTCAGAGTACACTGGACATCTCTCTGCTTCAGACTTATTTGCAATCAAATTTAAAAAGCAAAATGAAGCAGAATGCTTTTGCCCTTTCTTCAGGCTTCCAGGATGCTGAAGACTGTGTGAGTGCTGAGGGGGGAGGATTTCTTCCTCCTTAATGGACTACCTCCTTGTGGGCTGATTCCATTTGGTTTACTTGTAACCCTGGGGTAAGGATTTCAGTTTGTTAGTTTAAGAGGGGCGGCCAATCTCTTTGCACTGGAACCATTTGAATTCTCCTCATGCCTTTGCTCTCTATCAGAGCAATCTCCTAAATTAGTTCCAGTATGTTGACATTCCTTCCATCTGGTGTCTTTCCATTCAGCGGTATTTTTATTACTCTCCTAACAGCCGCAGACAGAAGTACCTTTCCACTGCTACAAAATGCTCTTTTATTAAAGGTCAGCCAAATCAAAAGAACAAGCGAGTTTGTTTTTAATTTTAGAGATGCAGACGAGAATAACCTTTTCATTGAGAAAAGTCATGTATGACCCAATTACCTCACTCATGTAATAAGGCACGAATTTTTCTTCAGAAGATAACTGAATACTGAAGCGTTTTTTACCTCAGAAATTCTGCCCTGTGTGTCTTTTGTGCTCAGGAAGGTTTACAGCCCCTTGATAAAGATACTTGAAAACTGTATTCTTTATTTTATGTATTATTTTAGTAGTTTATGTCTGGTTTTGAACAGAGCATATAGCAGCCGTGAAAAAATCCAAGGTTTAATTTAGCAAACCGCTATATGCATATGCTTAAATTTATGCATATGCTCCATTATGATGGAGGATAATGATACAGAAGTATGTGTTTTAAAGATATGCATGTGCTAAATTGCCTTCCTGAATTATGGCTTTACTGCATCTCTTCTTAAATTAAAGGAATGTAGTTAAGATCCTGCAATAATCATTTTAAATCAGACAGCATGCTACAATTTACCTTCCAGTGGGGATTAAATCAAAATGAGAACCATTATCCTTGCCGAGGCTGTTTCTCGAAGAATGAGACAGGATATGCAGATTTTGACCATCTACTATTTAAAAAAGGAAAGGGAGGAAAAATGAGAGCTGCTAATTCAGCCACAATCCTACATGTTACACTAATTGTCTTTTGTTTCAGCAAAGAATACAAGAGCTAATTCCCCTTTTCTTCTTAATTATGATTACAAACTGCTGAGGAACCTCAGACAAGCAAACATTTACATTGCAGTGGGAGGACTGTGTAAGTGGAAAGATAGAAATAAATTTCAGTGCCGCTCGCCATCTCTTTAATGTCCAAATTGAACTTGCCAGTGATTTCATGCGTTTGGGTTAATGTCAAGTCAAACAAAGTGGTGTTTGGGCGGTCATCCTGAATGAGAGGAAATTCATAAAGGTGGGGTATGAAAACCGAAGAGTTAATTTTGTTTATATTTGCTTCATTACTATCGCCAGACTCTAGAAATATTACTTTGTGTTCTTGGATGTTATCAACTGAAAACAATGGAAATAAAGTAGTCTAAGGTCAAAAGTCCACATGGTTAGAGGAAAGCAATTAGAAATGTGCTTAAATACTGTCACGGCTGAAGTACTTTCTGTTGGCAGAATTAAAAAAAAACCTTTCCAGCTTTTCAGCTTTCATCATTCTTGTTAGAAGCCTTGCCATCCCAATGACGTTTCAAGGGAATTGTACTGATGTTTTCAGGTGTTTCGCACACAGAAAGGTTCAAGTAATTCGGCACCGAGGTTTGTTTTGGTTATGTCTGAAAAACAGGAGAGACTGGGACTGCCTGCACAGCACTGTCAGACTGAGACACAGTGTCAGGCTGCTCTCCATACAGACAGATCTACAGACCACAGGGCTGCCACCACTGTTCTGCAGTGCCTCCATCCTGCAGGGATACACACAGACAGCTTGGAAGCACCTGCCTGAAGCAGTGCTGCTGCAGAGATGCAGCCTGTCTGCAAAGGTGCATGTTTCCTGGAGATGCTGAAGAACCACAGAGATGTGGCAATGAGGGACATGGTTAGTGGGCATGGTGGGGATGGGCTGATGGCTGGATGAGGTGATCTTTTCCAACCTTAATGATTCTAGGATTCTGTCTTGCCAGCTGCTACTGGACAGCTGTTTTGCAATGTGTCTGCTCTCACTGATGTGGTTTGACTGACACAACTCAAGGAGCACACACAGAAGAGAGACCTTTGTGCTTCTGAAACACCTAATGCTTGTTTTCGTTATCTTGTACAGAAGCCTGTTACCGAGTGTGAGGTTGAATATGCACCTGGCAAGTAAAATTAGCATCACAAAATGCTATGCCACCACCAGTACATACCACCAGATTTCCTTCTGTTGTCTTTGGTATTTGAAAGTACAGAAAAGCTGAATTGATTTTCTGATTAACCAAAGCACGCCACCTCACTCGAGTCACTGTGGCTAGGATACCTTTCTGCTTTTTGCATTTCTATTTCTTACCAATAACAAAAATAAAAAAAATAAAAAAATAATAATAAAAAAAAGTCTGTCTTACATGGGAATTTTTTCTTTTTTTTTTTGTGCCTTGTTGCTTTAAAAGGTCCAGCACTCCTCTAGGCATCCTGGCCCCAATCCAGCAAAGCACTTAAGCATGTGCTTTCCTTTGGCTACTTGTTCATGTTAATGCCATCCTGTTCCACTGGCACTGAATTGTGATCCTAATATTCATTCATTCTTCAGGGAGAATCTTCGTTAAACTATTTCTACAAGCCTGTTAGCAAATAACCTATTTATTTTCAAGTGTCATTTGCAAATGGATAGATATTTCCATGCAGTTATACCGACCAAGGACAACTCTTCCAGCACACATACGTACTGTATTTCATACTACAGAGATTCAAGAGCTTGCTCCTGACTGTCCCAAGCATAACTTCATTCTTGTGATTAGTCTAACACATATTTAAATGTTTACAGAATCAGGCCCTGTGTTCTTCCCCGGCTTTAACTTTTATAAAGCATTGCCAGATGGAAGCGATTTTGCACTCAGACTACTCCTTAAAAAATATGCTAGCTCTGAAAGGTTTTATTATCAAATCCTGGAGTTTTCAAGGCAAAGAAAGAAATAGGGCAGGGGAAGGTGGGGTAAAGGGGAGACAGACAGAGGTATTATACTATAAATTAAAATTTATGTCCTGAAATCAGAACACTGATAGCAAAGCTAGCTTCATTTATCCAGTCCCTTTCAAGGAGTTTAAAGTCACTTGAAAGAGCACTTCCCTTGCAGCCGCACTCAACAGATTGCCTATTACAGCCCTGCAGAGAGGTTGGAATTTCTTTGGACTCAGAACTGTACGGCTACCCCCATGGTAACAGGCAAGATACCTTTCTTTTCATTGGGTTACAAAAAAAAAAAAAAAAAAAAAAAGCATCATTAAACTGAAAAGCTTTGTTGCCAGCCATTTGGATTGGCTTCATATTTAAAAAAAAAAAGAGAGAAAAAAAAAAGAGAAAAAAAGATAAGGTCGTGTTTACGCCAAGTTGACAAATTCAGAGGTTAATTGCTTTCAAGCAGGCAGGTCAAAAGGATACCTAAACAAGGATCCTACTTAAGGAAAACACATGTTTGTAAATGCTGTACTAAGAGCTTTCGAAGCTACAGAGAGATGTAGTGCTGTCTGTGCTAGGTAGAGTCACTGTTATGAGATATGCAGTGGTGGTCTGAATACCTACAGTAAGAATCAGTGAGAACAGAAAGGTACACACAGAATAGCTCCAGTCTATAGGTTAAGCATATGACTAAAGTTAGTCAGACTCCATCCGCCACCAAAAGGAACCTCTAGCATGTCATTTACCCCACCTAAATGCTGAAAAAAGATCTCCTAGGAGAAAGCGAACCACCCAGTGTAGATGTTGATCCCTCTTGACTACAGAGAGGAAAATGAGACTTCTGGTGTAGCCCAACTGCCTAAATACTGGATGGCTCCAATTTAGTGAGTCGAAGCCCATCCCTGAGGACAGAGTAACTTCAACATTTTGAGTCAGAGAACGGCAATATTATCACTCTTTATGCCTCACTCAAGAGGAACACACAATTGTGTTTAAAACCCCACTTCAACAGGACACAAATACTTGAGTCCTAGATGTAGTCCCATAACCTTACTACAAGTACACTCTTAGGCTTGAAATGAAGCACAGCTTAAGGGTCGCTGAACTCACAGCCTGATCTTTGGGCAGGACATGACCGCGGTTCTGGACCCAGCTGCTCAACCACACATCTTCCCAGTACTATGACATCCAATGTTCCAGCGTTGGCTGCTCAGGCTGAATACTGACCCTGACTGCCTGGAAAGGCTGGACAAGTTCTACAAAATTCCATCATCTTCCAATGGGCTGCGTTCAAACCAAGTAGCTGCCTTCCACTGCCCATCCCTCCAGGGCATGAGTTAAACACAAGAGGCCATGAAAAGCTGCTCTGCTTTCTAGAAAACTGAAAGGAAACAAACCAGCAACAGAATGGAGAAATTCCCAAAAATGAGAGAAAAACAGCTTCCAGGTTTGTCTCCACAAAGGGCTGCTGCTGGCTGTGAAGCACAACAGCAGGGAGCTGCAGAGGGAAGAAGTAACTTCACCCACCACAGGCACTTGTCCTCCCGGAGATGGGATGAACCTGTCTGATTCTCTGCAACAGTGACACTCCTCTCTCCATGGAGGGGAAAGGTTTGCTCCCACAGGTCTTCATCATCTGCTTCTTAAAAATACTGTAATGCTTTTAACTTTTATAAATGTTTTAACTCAGGAAAAACTATTCAAACTAAGGATAAGAAGGGCAGTTGGTCAAAGCACTGCAGCATGCTTAATCTTTTCTTCTTTCAGAGTTCCTGTGCACATTTGAAATAAGTTTTGTTCCATTTGCAACCCACATGCTGACACAGCATCCCTCCTCTTTTCTGTTCCCAGATCCTGTTATGAGTTGATTCAATAAAAAGACAGATACTCATCTCTTTTCAAGTAAAAGAACATGCTTTTGAATAACTCAATATGTGATACCGTAACAGTACTCCAAGCCAGCCCTTGTTTTAATCAGCTGTATTGACTGTCGGAGTGGAGCTGCCATACACATATCATCACCTTGCGCGTTTACCTCGTGGGTATGTAAATATGAAGGGCTAAATTTGGGCTGCCTGCTATGTGTATGGAAGAGGCGATCCCCTGGGAGAAGACCACCCAACCCAAGCCACTCCAAGCCTTCAGAGAACACAGCCCAGGTCCATGGTTGCTGCCCTTCTTGTAGGGCCTGGCAGCATACCTCTCAGCTGGTGTCTTTCAGCCCGTGCTGCCCCTCCCCACACCCTCCCCCCCCTCCTCTGAGATGATGTAGATTTGAGGAAGGAAGGAAGGAGGAGGGTATTCTCCTGCAGTGTAATACTCTATAAATAAATAAACAAATAGGTGAAAAAAGCAAGAATGCTTCAGCTTCCTGCTCCTTGCTCTGGAAAAGGGAGCAGCTCTAGGAGCCAGGAATTATCAGCCTTCACTTCTGTGACCCAGGAAGAAAGGAGTTACAGAGAAACACAAGGAATAGGGAACATGAGTGATAGGCCAGTGACCAGGCCAACAGGAACCTGCAGAGGTTGGCTGGAAGCAGATACCGGGATTCATGGTAAAAAAGCAGCAACCACAGAACCAGCAAGACTAATCTGCAGGTAATGGAGGTCCACACTTAAGGAGAACACATTTGTAAATAAAATGGAAAGCGTTTTCAAAGTTGTTACGGACAGACACAGCACTGTCCATGATAAGCAGAGCAAACAAAACAGTCTTGTGCAGCCCAGGGAAGAAAAGTCTGTAAGGACTGGAAGAGGGGCTGGGGACACAGAGTGACTTGGAGATGCTGTGTGAAAGGGGGTGAAATTAAATTTTCCAGTGGAGAATAAATGATACATGCAATGATTTCCACCCACTGTAGACGTGACACTCAAGTAACACTAGTCTGTCTGGGTAACGGGTTACAGGTCTGTGAAACACCAATGGTTCAGAGGGAAGGCAGCACTCAGAACACTCTTTGGTAGGAGATGGATTATGCCATGAGTGAAAGTTTGCAGGTCTGCAAGAAAGTAACTAAGTGGTTGGAGAGGAGAATCACGTTCACTAACCTTCGTATATGGTGATGATATGAGGGTGGCTGAGGGATGACATGATCTCAATCTCCCGTCTGATGTGAACCATATCTTGTTCATCCTTAATTTTGTCCTTACGAATGGATTTTATTGCAACCTATAAATTCAGGAAATCAAGCATTATTCTTGGAACTGAACAGATGCATACAATCCATTAAGGAGAGTACAGAAAATAAATACAGATGTTAGATGTTGGCAGAATGCAGTATCACCAAAACAAAGTTTTAAAATACAAACCTCCGCAACCCAGCTCCTTCATTTGAGAGCAATACACTCTCATTATGGCAAAGGATGACATGAAGCTTCATGATCTTCAGGACTTCTCTGAGAGGGAGCACAGCACTTTGTGGAAGGACCTCTGTGTTAGTCATAGAATCACAGAATTATAGAATCATAGAATCAAAGAATCACAAGGTTGGAAAGGACCTACAAGATCCTACCGTCCTCCCATTACCGTTGCTACCACAAGCCACTGAACCATATCTCGTAGCTCCTCATCCAGACACCTCTTGAACACTGCCTCCCTGGGCAGCCCATTCCAGTGCCTGACACTCTCTGAGAGAAGTTTTTCTTATGTCGAATCTAAACCTCCTCTGGTACAACTTGTGGCCATAGTCTAAGCAGTCCAAGGCAAACAGTAGAACTCCCCAAAGCCTTTGGTGGGGACAACTTTCAGTTGGACACGATCACGTCTGACAATTTCAAACAGAAGCTTTGGAGACAATTTCTCTGAAATAAGGCTGAGATCTCCGATGAAAAGGAGGCAGAGATTCCATGGTGCTGATTACAAAACAGATATTTGTCCTTGCTAATACGCTGAAGACCACATCCACACAAGTTGTTCTATGGTTCTCCAAAACAGCTGAGCTGCTCGTGACTTATTTCAAAATCAGAAGAAATAAATTTTTGAAATTCACATCTAAACTCGTCCTCATATAAACCCATGGCTTACGGGCCCTGCAAAGCACTTGTGCAATCACTGCAAAACCATATCCTTCCTGCATCCTTCCTCAATCAGCAACCTTTTTACAAGCACATCGTGTGACTGGGTATCTTTCCAAAAGGCAGGGTGGGAACAGAGGAAGTGATAGCTGAACTTGTGGTATAAATTCAAATTACAGCAGCCCTTGTGAGTGTGTGAGCGTTGCCTGTGAAAAAGGGCTTATCTGAACAACGCCATAAATAATTGCAGAGGTCAGCTCGTGCCCTTTGCGAAATGCCCAAGCCAACAATGGAAAGACGCTGGTGTGAGGGAAGGTGAGGGCACTGTGCAGTCTGAATGGCTGCACGGCCTTTATTATACTCAATATTTACCCAGTTTTATTTTCGTAAGGCAGAGTTCAAGGAATAAATTATCGGCTGGATTAAAATCAACAAGAAGCCTTTGAAATGCATCGCCGACCTGCTGAGATGGACCACCACTTTAAGGATAAAAAACACTTCTGTCATTCTATGCAGCCAACTACTATGGACCTCTCCTGCAAAAACACGTGTAAATCTGTGATTTATGTGATTTCCCTGGTTCCCTTGGAAAAATACTTTCACCGCCTACTTTACAAACTGCAGTAGCATGACCAAGTATTGTTTTCATTACATGATGTAGCATCAAGGATGCTGAAGAAAGAAGGGGAAAACCTACAATATTAAAAAAATGGAAATGCACATAAACAGGAGCTAGTTTCAAGGATCAGGTTTCCTACAAGGCCTCCAACTCTGAAAAGCAACGTTGTTCACAAAAACGGTAAGCACACGTTCCATTCCCTTGAATTCCCAAAGACTTCAGCATGTGTTTAAAATCAAGCACGTGCTCAAGTGCTACCCTACTTAGGGACAGAGGAACAGAAAGCAGAAGTCGAAAGACTAACTGAACAGCATGCAGAAAACAAAACAGCTCTTTTCTTCCTCATTACCCAAATATTTGGTACGGAGATTTTAAAAGCAACAACACAACTACAGTCTTACCTATGCTATGCATATTTCTAGCAAAGGTAATGCAACAGATCCTAATGAATGAGTGACCTAGGTAATCTCCAAGCGACTCTAGAGACAGAGAGCCCAACCAACAGTACAGATGAGGCTGCATTTTCCCCCCTTCTCATTTGCAGTGAGACAGGCTGCAAATGCAAATACACCCTGTATACAAGAAGGATGTGGGTGGCTCTTGGAGCAGTATGTGCATTCCTGCAAGAAATAAATATAGACATGGGTAAAAACACGTGCTTTGTTTTGTTTTGTTTTTTTTATTAAAAGACAGCCTTGTACTTGGCTCTGAGGAAGAATTTAAGAAGGGTTCCATTGTCAAATATACAACGGGAAGCAAATTCTTCATCATTCATGGCTGGTAAAGAAATAACGGCACCCCAGAGGGCCTGCCAATCTCCCACCAACTCGACTCTATGCTTCACAGACAGCACTTTTGTAAGTCCACACGTAATTACTGTAAATAGCCTCTCAGGAATAACTGCACATGTGAAAACATATATTTTTAGATACAGAAATGCAAATATGATGCAAAAGAGTGGCAACACTCTGTAAATATATGTTTAGATGAATCTTCAAATGCAAACAGATGTGTTTCCTGAAAATATATATTATCCTACAGGACCAGAGAATGTACAGTTTCACAGCCCTAGTTGGAGACTGGTTAATGCACCCAGCAACCTTAGTTTTTAAAGGTTGTTTCTAAAGATTTAACTGAATTTTGGAAAGGGTACATGACCACTCCCGGCAACATCATTCACCTATTAAGGGGTTGAATTCAGCAGCCCAGCTGATGTACTTGGGACTTTCTCAGTGACATCCAGGCTGCAAGACCTCATCCCAGCATCGGGAAAGAATGCGTGCCAAACACATTCCTCAGCTTTTACTGTTTGGGGCTTTCTCGTCCCCCCCTCAGCCACTTAAGATCTGTGACAGTGACTGGCATTTAGAAGTGGGGAAAGACAAGAGGCAGGTGTCCCCTGCCTCGATGACAGTGATGTCAGTGGCTCACCCAGGATGGCTGGCTCATCCCAAGCACATACCCACACTCAGGACATATATCCGACCACCCGGACAAGCAGCAGGAGCACTGCAATGAAGGCAATGTCCATTTTCAGAGGGACAGGACACACCAGGAGGAGCACTGCATTCTGAGCAAGGATTGAGGCACTCACACCTACCGATGCAATGCTATCACTGGGTATCTGCACAGCACACAAAGATGCTCAAAGCGCAGTGTGGCCATTTATTATTTAAGCTTTGGGAGGCAAGTGGTGATTTGGCACTATATACTTGCTTAGAGGAGATGAGGAAATCAAAACAGATAGCTTGTGTGACTCCTAAAGGAAAGAGAAAGCTGGTAGCAGCTCAGAAGTTGCCATTTGTTTCTCCTCCCAAACTTCAGCCATACCACGGGAGTGTCTGTCCCAACAAGCCACAGCATCATTACAGGCTAATTTCCGATACCTCTCCTCAAGTTTCAGTGGCTACTTTTCCCCTCTGAAAGAGCCCCAGGGAGGTGAAAGGTTCGATCACCTCTCAGTAAACACGTTCTACCCCATGCTGTCTGCCTGGTGGCCTGCATAGGCCCTTCCCCAGAGGATGGGCTCAAGGAATCACAGAATCACAGAATGTGTTGGGTTGGAAGAGACCTTAAAGCCCATCCAGACCCACTTCCTGCCATGGGCAAGGCTGTCACCCACCAGGACACGCTGCCCAGGGCCCCATCCAACCTGGCCTTGAATATCGGCAAGGATGGGGCATCCAAGGACTATCAAGAGTGCCCAGTGACCTGTTCCAAAAAACCAGTGAGCAAATGACCACCGTCAGTGGGCTTCCACAGACCAAGTGGCATCCTGAAACAGGATTGGCGGTGAAACAGGACAGTGCACATTCACATGGGTGCTGCTCCCAGCTCCTCTCCTTCACGTATGGGATCTCTGCCAACTGAGTATCTCCAATCTCCATCAGTCTGCTCAGATCGCACCAGCAAGGGTGTATGGACTCACCGTCCCTGATGTGAAGACATCAACACAAACGAGAATGCAGCCCACAGTGTTTTTCAGTAGTTCATAAAAACGCCACAAGTCACGATAACATTTTATTTATTTATAATATATTTCATAGTTTTCATCTTTCTGAGCAAAATAAGGTCTCTATCTGTGTTTGTTCTTGTTTGGTTGTAAAGCAAATACCAATAACAGAATTTCTTTTATGAAATGCATTTTGCTCTGACGAATGTTCTGGAAAATATATTTCCAAAGTGTGCTTATGCTTTTAACACCCAACAGAGCTGGTTTCATTTTTCGAAACCTCGCTGGACCGGTGCCAGATATGGTACACAACAAACCCGAACAACTTAAGCCTACTAAGAAATAATCTCGATTGAGAAATACCTTATGAAAGGACTTGCTTGTCCATTCTTCGGGTCCTTTTCTTGCTTGCTTATTTGCCTCCCTTTCTCTGCAACAGCTCTACTGTGTGCACCATCAAAATTTATTAAGGGTCACAGCGTATGAATCAAGAGTAGAACAAATGCAATATGCATTTTCACATCAGCTACATTAACTACCCAAACTATTCCAGGTCTGCAGAGAAAGTGCTATTAGTCCCTTTGGTACTCTCACAGCACTGTACTTATACCTCTACCACATTTCCTCGATATATTTTACTGGTTTTAAGACTAAGACAATTTAATTATAGTATTTTTAGTAACTTTACTAGTGGAGGAATTTGTACTTTTCCTAGCTTCTTGTCTTAATGAGAATTTCAGATAACTCCAAGACCTTGAGTTCACACAGAGAAACATATCAGATTCTTAATAATGAAATCTAAAGCCTCTTACCCCAACAAAACAGGTTCAAGAGCACCCAAAGCCCCTGTAACCATAGCACACAGTCTGGCAGAACACTTTAGCACATACCTAACTTCACACACGTGACTTTTGTGGGAGAGCTCACACATGTAAAGCTAAAGACGTGCATAAGCATCAAGGTCAGAGCTCAAAACTAGAGCATGTGATGGTCCCTGTGGGGACTGGTACTGAGTGATTCGATGGCCTTAATCTAGTTGCTGAAGTTTACTGCTTACGTGCACGTGTGCAAGTACACACATACACATTTCCCATTAGGAGAACCTTTTTGAGATAAATATCCTTGACCAACAAACCAAAACAGCTGTGTCACTGTCCCTCACTGGCCGTATGCAGCAGGAGCATCCTCAGTGCCTCCCCTGCAGCCCTGATGGCTACAAAGTCCCATGGCCACAGAGGGTGATAGGACAAGGGTCCTATGGAGGGCATGAGGGATGGACCAAAACCACCTCCACCTGCACAACCAGTTTGAGTACCGGCCTCTGCACATGAACAGGTAGAGGGAATATCCTCCCCAAAACGTATGGCACAAGGGACACAAAGCAAGGGGCTGTGAAGCTCCAGTACAGTCACACATTTCCAAAGGGCTCTGCATGAGCATGGCTCCTGCTTGGCCACTGCTGTGTCCTCAAGAAACAGATAAGAAAGAGGGAGCACAGCTTTTGGCTTCCTAGCTCTCTGTGAGTCAGCTTGCAGAGCCTGCTGGGCAGGAAGCATGGAGAAATAAGCTGCTCTCTTCAAGGCTGTAATAAATTGCCTGTCTCCATTTGCTGGAAAGAGGATTTATACTCACTCTCTGAACAGTGCAGAGAGATTATGAAGTATTTTCCAATATGCTTCATGCTTCTTTGCTTTTGTTTGGTACGAATAACTCGAACCGAGCTATAAATACTTCAAAAATATGATGGTTGCAAAGGTTTCTGTACATTCAGTCCTATCAATACGAGAAATGTCTCTTCCTCTATTTGCTCCTCAGCTGCTGGGCAGAACACAACAGGTGGAATTTTCTTTTACAGATTCAGATCACACTGTGTACGGCAAAATATCTCAAAGCCTGAACATCTGGTAAAGGACAGAGCAGGCAGTAGGTGCCCATTTCCATATCACATCTCCACGTCTGCTGAGTCACTGCTGCCTCATAGGGTGAGCAACAAAGGTATGTTTTCATCGGAACATTGAGCATTTCTCCTGATTTCAGGAGGCTGGTTCACTCGTTTTTGCCTCATTTCCAGCTAAGATGTATGAACACAAACAAAGGTGTAATTAGTCACACTGCATAAAGTCCCAGCTTCAAGTCCACTGCTGCTGAAGCCCAGGCTGAGCACATGAATGACACAAGCGGCTGAGCCTTCCCCAGCAACCTCTGCATGCAGTACATTCAGTCCCATTGAAAACTATCCTCCACTCTCATTATCTACCACGGCTATTTTTAGGGCTGTGGCGAGATATGAACAAACTGCTTTTCTCCACCAGGGAGGCTGTGAATTATAAGCTGGGTCCAGCCTTTGTGCATACCACCCATGCTCTGGACCAAATTCCGATGGGTTATTGCAATAGCCTTGCAGAGAGTTGGGAAAATGACATCAGGAAAGAGAGTGCAGTCTCCTGAGGAAGGGAAAATGGCTTGTTGTCATGGGGAGATATGTCAGAAATGCAGCTTAGCAAACAGTATTAAAAACAATTTTCTCTGGGTGCAGTGGGAAGGGAGGGTTATGCAGCCATAAACCTCTATCTTCCCAAAGCTGCAAAGCGAGGCCAGCCCCAGCCAGCAATGGGAAATGGGTGAGTCCAGTCGGTTTCACAGCTCTGCTTCCTTTCCTTGAGACTCTAAGGTGGGAAGTGCAATGTGGCAAGTGCCAGCAAGGGTGGGGAAGCAAAGAATAGGTGAATCGAGATGGGGAAGAGAGAGGCAGAGCAGAGGATGTCTGGGGGTGGGGAGAGAAAAGGCACATTGTTCTTTCTCCAGCCCCACAGCGGTTAGCAAGAAAGAATAAAAAGTCTGGCACCGTGCAATGTTTTTCCAGGGGAGTCTGAAAATGCCTACGGCTCTTGGCCCAGACATCACCAACACAAGAGGAAGAGAAACAAAGCTATGAAATAGGGTGGCCCCCGAGGCTCTGAAATCTGATGATAAGGAGGGGAATGCTGATAATGCAGCTGCATTGAAATGGCACTTCCAAGGGTTGCACAAGGAAGAGAAAGGAAAGGCATGGGATGGGCTGGGTAACTGTCTGGCTGGCTGCCAGAACTTCCAGGTGGGAAGGAGCCAGGAGTGGGTATCTCTGCAGGGAAGCCAAGTACTCAACAGGTTCTGCAAAGGCATCCTCATGCAGCCTTCTTGCAAGCTGCCTCACCCATGAGGATTTATTTGCTGTGTTCTCTGATATGTAACAAAAGAGCTATCTTGAGAATCCAGTCCCAAGCCCAACACAGGAGTGAAGAGCATCGTGTAGGATGTGCTTCTGCACTGCCATCGAAACACTTCATGCACTGACCAAGAAGATGGAAGGAAGGACACTGGGAGCTGAAGCAAAATCGGCAGCTGGCATCGTGTGTTTTGTTTTACCTTCTCTGAGAGTTCTCTTTGGGGAAAAAGAGCAAGGCTGATACAATGCCATTGTTTTGGAGACTGATAATTTTCAGGTCCTAAAAGCCAGATCATCTCTGTGGTGATACTGCCTGGGAGGCAAGCATACAACCAAACCCTAATTAATAGCTCAACCCTACTGCTTGGTAGGTTGGCCAACTATGCAATAATTAAGGAAGCTGCTCTAAGAGGGAGACAGTGCACCTGCACCCAACAGGACACCGGTGATCCAAACCTCAAGGCTTCTGCCCATTGCTCCGTTCTGCAGCATGTTTGCTCCTGCCATTACACAGATGTTAACGAAGACAAAATGCTGTTGTTATTTGCTTAAGTTGAGGCACAATGTCACAGTGCCTCTTGTGAGAACCAGGGTAATTTCACCTTTGTTTTCATTTTTCTTTCCCAGTTCTGCTGGACATATTTGCTGTTACTACACATAAATGGAGATTCAGCAAGAGAAGAGGAACTAACTAATCACAAATACTAGGCTTATATCTCTTCCTAGTTCCCCCATCATTCACACAGAAAAATGTCCATGGAATCAAGTTTTAACAAACAGGAGAAAGCACCAGGTTAGCATGTTTGCGCTGTACACAGAAATGGTGGGTGCCAGGAGGAACACGTGCAACACCCTTCCTCCACTTCTTTTCTCACCCCAGCATGGTGCCTCTTAACAGTATTGGTGTGCGCATTTCCTGAGCAGCTACTGCCCTACTGCAAAATTCATAACCCTTCCCTGCCTTGTACCTGCTGCCCTCAGCTTAGGTATACGAAGACTGACATATTTACACCACGAATCCTCTGAAAAAAATTTCACTGAATGCTGAGAAGCCTGGCCTTGGGTTGTCCTTGCTGCCTTGGATCTTACAGCTGTGTATGAATCATTTCAGGACTGATACTCCAGCAGGAGTGAAAAGAAAACTATTCATCACCTCTGATAACATTTAAAAACAAAGGTTAACAATGCGGTTATTGATTTTCCACTTTGAAGCAATTCGTTTTCAAAACTGCGAGGAGGGAGGGCTGCAGAATTCAGAAATGGGCAGGCTACTGACACAAGTTAGAACTGTATTGAAAAACCTTTCCCTTCCCAAAATAAACGATTTCATACTGCATTAATGATGTCCTGCCTGCCCTGGTAGCAGCAGAGGTTACAAAAGATTTGATGAAAAGTGGAGATTGGACAAGATGAGGTTATTGGAGATGTTTGCAGCTGGGATTGTCAGGACTGGAGCCCAATGCTGGCAAGTTGGAAGAGACTCTGCCACATGCAGAGTTCATCTGCTTGGATAGAAGAGTCATCACACTTAATCTTTCTTGACAAGATCCTTCTGAATATCCAAAGATGCAATATTCAATACTTCAAAATGTTTGTACCTACCTTGCATGAAGCAGACTTCTGATCTAATTCTGAAGGACTAAAGAATGGCCAAGTTTGAGTTTTACTGTTGTCATGCCCAGACCAATGGAAGACCATCTCTTTTCCAAAGTCTAAAAATGTACAAATACCCCATCCAGCTACCTTCAGGCTTCCAAGGAAAGTTCATGTTTTGGCACATGAGGAATTGTATCTGGAAAGTAAATGGGGTAAGGGATTTCCCTTAGGCAGTGAAGGTTCATAACAGTAATTAAAAGAAAAAAAAAAACTGCTTTAAAACCTCAGCTGTGGATCATTCCTTAATAGATATCATCCAGCACTGAATGCCACATTCACTGAAAAGATGTAAACTGCATTTATAGTTAACTTCTGGTGAAGTTGCCAAGCAGATGTTTATTCTTGGCTTCCACATTTACAAAAGCCAAATGCTATACTTGAATTGGGATTACACAAAGTCTGACTGCTTTTCTTCCAGGTTATGATTTTGTTTAAAAAAAAAAAAAAGAAAGAAAGAAAGAAAAGAAAAGAAAAGAAAAGAAAAGCTGACCACTTATAAGTAGGAAAAAACCTGGTAGCATCCGTTTCTATCATGTCTGTTTATATCATAGTTTAAATAAGGTTAGAATTGTGCAATCATTACTGATCAACTTCCAAATACAGCACAGCTCCATCCAGCACATGTGTAAAACAGGAAAAGTCACTGGAAATGAATCATGTGTCGGTCTTTTAACTTCTGCAAGTCTGTGAGCAGACTGTTTAGCGCTAATTAAATTACTGGCAAGTCAGGTTAAAGAGGAGTGAAAGAATTCACAAGCCTCAAGTTTACTGTTCTCAGTGTTACATGGATATTACAGATTCACTCTCCAAAAACTGGAAGATAGATCTCACATTCATTTTGAGGTTTGATCTCATAGCTACCACAGCTGCTGATGTAATGCAAAATGCTAACCTGGGACAGCAGAGAAGGACTTTAACACAATGTTGTTTTTTTCATTGTGAATAAGCAGTGAACCACGCTGAAG
Organism: Alectoris magna; assembly: GCA_030625065.1. NCBI lineage: Eukaryota > Metazoa > Chordata > Aves > Galliformes > Phasianidae > Alectoris > Alectoris magna. The sequence goes on from CM060560.1 coordinate 144,493,944, forward strand.
TAATCCTCCGTTGCAGGGGTGCACACCGTTCAAGGCACTGATTTGGGGATGAAATGTAAAACCAAGATCCTGGCTACTTCATTATAAGGCCCCAGTGCCTGGATCTAGTTCCAGATTGCAAATGACAGTCTCCTATAATTCCTCCCAATAATTTAAGTTGGAAATGGGGATATTTGCACCCTTTAAGAAACTGCTGCAAAGCACTGTGATGTTCTGCTAAATAATTGCTAAATAATGGTAACCTGAGCAGCTACCAGAGTCTCCAAAGTGATTCTGCATATGTTTAGGTGAAAGGTGCTATATCAGTGCAAGGCTGTAATTCACATTAAAGAATGGAGGGGGATGGACATCGTCTAAACACTTTCTCACATCAAGTTTTTTTCCAAGAAGCCACCCGACAGTGCATTTTCATTCGCTGGTAAGCTCTGCTGGAGGAAGCTGTGGGTAAACAAATGTAACTCAGCTTATTCTCTCTTTCCCTGAGGAGCCTGTGGGTTCAGAACTGCTAAGAGCTTTGCACATCTTTACAGCGTCCCCTCCATCACAAATGCTGTCATGTGGCTTTGTGCAAATCCTTTAATCTCACTCTCCCAGTTCTGCAGTCCTTCAACGAAGGCTACAAGTTCATTGAAAGGAGAAAGAAAGTTACTGCACCATGAGAGACAGAACAGAGCCTGAAAAACCTGAGAAGATTCCTTCTTCAGTAAATGTCCTTCAGACCCCACAGCGCTAAAACCCAATACCGTACTGCTTGACCACCTCAAACTCCTAATTAACTTGGGAGAATTTTAAAGCATGAGGAGTCTTTAGAAGAGTTTAGAGTTAAGGCTTTGGATTAACATTAATGAGCAGGATGCATGTGGATGGTGGGCCACTCAAGCTGTATCGCAGAACATGGCAGCGTGTAGATAGTCGGAATGGTTAATCATAGAATCACAGAATCATTAAGGTTGGAAGAAACCACTAAGATCACCCAGCCCAACCACCAGCCCATCCCCACCATGCCCACTGGCCACATCCCTCAGTGCCACATCCACACAGTTCTGGAACACCTGCAGGGACGGTGACTGCACCACCTCCCTGGGCAGCCTGTGCCACTGCAGCACTGCTCTTTCTGAGAATAAATTGTTCCTAATGACACAGTTCTAATGTCCATTTTTTCCTAATGACTATCCACTCAGAAGCACCTAGACCTATGATAATTTTCTAAATCAGTCAAAGATTGGCTAAAATATAAACAGCGCTTCTTGGTGGAAACCTAGTGAGCCATAGACCCACTCCTATCTGGAAAAATACTCTTGGAAAACAAAAAGATTGGCAACTGTGTGTATCAAGCCTCACCCAGGTTATTTTGCTCCAGGGCTTGCAGATCACGTTGCAGTATTAAATTTATTTTTGTAAAAGCATTGCTTCAGTACTGCATTGGCCAGGCTGGACGTTACCTATTTAATGGTCCCTTTCTGGAAGGGACCCTCCTAGAATTTATGACAGAGTGGTGGAATTGCTACAGAGGGAGGAAAGGGCTTTCTTCTCCATCCGTCTCTGATTTCTAAGAAATATTTATACCTCCGAAGGTAGAGGAACCTCCTGTTGTTCTCTTTTATTTATCGAAAGTAAATTACCAGGGCCACCCTTATGGCTCAGTGGAGAGAATAACACAGGAACAGGAACACTCCTGCTCCCCACAGCCAGTCAGTCTTGGAATAGACACGATGGGGAGGAATGAATTACACTTTCCTGCAGTGCAGTGGCTGGCTACCACGCAATTTTACAGCCTTAAAAGCACAGCTCTAGCTTGCTGCAAGAGGAGTACAAAACTACAGGCAGTTGTTATAAGCGGTTCTGGGGAAAGTTAACTTGGAGGGGAGACACGGCAAACTGTTTCTTTTTAAAGAAAGGGATGGAAAGCTTTTGGCAGAGAGCTCCTCTGGACTGCGTGATCTCCAGGACTGTTGCCCCCTTCTTCAACACGCACAGACACCTTCCATGGTCTGCACTTTGGCCAGGGTCGGTTGAATGAAGGAGAGTCAGCACTCAGATTTCTGGGCTCCCAGTGCCAAAAGTGAAGTTGTTAGGTAGTCCAGCAGCAGCAGCACGGGCTTCCTGCTTCGCCCTGCCAGCGACCTTCGCACAGACTTGGATGTACCACCTTCCTCCGAGTGAGGAGCAATTCCCTCTCATGCTGCTCGGTCCAGAATCTCATCTCAGCAAATCCCACAAATCATGTCGTACCGAGCAGAACTATTAAAGCAGTGCTGTGCAACACGAATTGCTGTCCACAAGGGACTGAAGCAAGAGACTGCCTAACCCACTTTGTTTAATTTTTTGCTTAAACAATCCTGAAAGGGGAAGCTGCGTTGCTACTCTGGAAATCACAGTTTTCATCTCATTTGAGCCACGCATTCCTCAGCTAAACTGCAGAAATAGTAATAAGAACAGACTACCAAATAAAACTTTTCTCTACGTTTCCTACATTTCCTGGAAATATGGCACTTCTGATGTTGCAAAATAAAAGCAGGCTTATTAATTCAACCAGGTTCGAGTTCTTCCAGTAGCCCCACCAAACCCCAACATCGGGCTAATCACGTGGATTTACTGGTTTTGCATTTCCCCATTCCTCAAAGCAATGACATGCAACAGCACCATGACATTGATCATTTCCAACTCAGCCCTCCGCACCATTTGCACAGGCTGCATTCATCACTCGCTTGCACTGCACCATCTGTGGCAGGGATCGATAGCGCTTCACTGAAAGCAGAGCGAGCTGAGCTCCCCCTTCACACTAACTGCTTGCTCCAGCTTGCTCTAATGTGCACGCCGCAGCTCAGAGGTGCCAACATTCACTGTGCTGTTTAAACATCATTTAGAGTATTGCTGGGCAGATAAGAAGAATAACTTGGGTGTACAGTAAAACAAAGACAGAGCTATTTGTGCCAAACATTCGGTTTATGGCAATACTTCATAGGAATTATTCCCTGCAACAACTGAACTGTCATATCCTACAACTACGTCCCAGGCAGCCTCCCAGCTGAGCTCACCAAGGCTGCTGTCTGATGCGCTCTACATACAAACACCCAGCACTTCCCAGATGTTCTCTATGTAAAACATTTGGTTTCAAACACGCAGCACTTCTTTCCAAAAAGCCATTACATTTGTTTAATGGACTCACACAGTTCAACTCAAATATCCTGGAGCAGACATTTGACTGCAACACTACTCTACAAGCCCCATCTGCAAAAAGAAAAAAGAAAGAAAAAGTAAATGAGAATGCTTTACATGATTTATTGCTGTCTTTATGATCAGCCAGTTCATAAAATACAAGCTCTGCTCTACAGACAATAACACAAATTGCTTTCAAGTGTATTGTTTAGCCCTCGCCTGTGTTAAACAAATATTTCAATTGAAACAAAGGGCCAAATTCTACTCTTCGATTTACAACAGTGTTAATGTAACCGAGAGCAGCGCTACACCCACGGACATCACAGGGGATGTGATTTTTTGTTTTATGCTCAAAGTGAGTGAGTAACGATATCCAATAATGATAACCAGTTACATTCACCGCTGCAGAGTTTTTTCTACATCTGAGAAAGGCTGGAAGGAGGCTCAAGTACAGAATGAAATTCCTTTCCCCAGTGAATTCCTCAGAAGCAATACGCAACCCACAACGGAGAATTTCATGGGTCCCATTAGACTGCATTTTCACAAGGAGATGCCAAACCAGATGAACTGGGAGAATACAGTCGCTTCACTGGGCTGAATACTTGCAATATATATGCAGAAAGACTGTTGGTGGAAAAGAGGACTGGTCTCTGGCCTAGATGTAAACCCTGCAGCCAAATGTCCTTGTTCCTCCCAGGCCTGAAGGACTTGCTGCAGCACCCAGCAGTGACCAAGCACCAAGATCAAATGGCAGGCAGGCCTTGGAAAATGGCACCATCCTCCTGCAGCGCAACTGCAGCCATGATGAGGTCTTTTGTTTACAAACTGCCTATCCAAATGAGGAGGGTACAGAAGTAAAGGCCAGGCCCAGCCAAGCACAGAAGCTATGGCGCACCTCGGTTCTCTCCACGGATCTGCCGGAGACCTGCTGGGTGACCTTAGAGAAACCACTTCATGCCTTTGGTGCTCAAAGCATCATGCTATACTTCTTCGTATCACCCCATTTCAATGCCTGAGGAAAGTAAACATTGACCGTGCTTGGCAGACCTACACCCACAGGGCATGGCTTGTATTGCTAGGCTGGTCCACTAACTCTTCCACCTGGCCCCATAAGCTGGTACAACACCAAAAGGCAAATACTGACCCATGTCCTCTCTGGAAAAAAAGATGAGAGTGACTCTATACACTAAACAGAATAACCGTGAGGCTACAGCAGTTTGTGAGGTGCTTTGACAGCAGGGTGATGAGTGACAGGCAAAAGCCCTGCAACAGACAGAGATGAGAGAAAGGTCAACCGTATCAAAGGAAAAGTCAGCATAAAGGACACCGCATGACTCATGTAGAGAGATCTGGCTGAAAATGAGAGGGCAATATGGATGCCTCTCAGCTGTATCCCTATGTAGGTCAGCTAAGCCCAAGCCAAATGTATCAGTATCAGAGCCAAAAGAATTATAAAAAATGGTAAAAAGTCCAGCTAAGCTCCTCCAAAAATCTAACCAAGAGTGAGCGTAAGTCAAGTGCCAACTACAGACATCAGCCCGAGTATTCTGCTCATTAATGAATGCTAAGTACTCATTTGCTCAGCAGCATTGCCTTCCAGCAGCATTTCTGCAGGTGCTCTTGTGCAGCTCTCCCATACTCCAAGCTGTGCAGTGCTAGAGCACTCAACACCCAAAAGGCTGCACCCTCCTGCACTCTCTTACCAAACACTTGTTTTTGCTGTGCTGAACCAGCTGAGTAGCTCCCTGTTGCCCCAGCCTCAGCTAAACACCCTACCGGCAGTGACCAGGTTGGGTCTGTGCAGTGTACAGTGGCAAAAATTAGTGAAGCCATGGCAATCCAAGCTCATGAGCTGATTTGCAACAAATGACATGCCATATTTTCCTGTTAAACCTGTGCAAAAGATTTTTTTTTTTTATTGATGACAACAAAACGCTGCTTCCTATGCCAAACATTCTTCTTTTCTTAAAAAAATAAAAGGAAAATTTGTTTAGTACCAGAAGGTTCAAGGAGGTATTTTTATCCAGCCCTCATCGCTACCTCTGGTGATCAATACCACAAGAAGCACTCATGCTCACTTTTTAAATGACGCTTTCCTCTCAAATAAAGGAGGATGTCATTCAGGGGTCTAACAAGTTGCAAGAGAGATGAGATGTCTTTTTGTGTACAGGAAACGTGGTATGGAAGCTTTGTGATACCCATCTACAGCAGAGCCCAAATCTTTCTGATCTGTTCACGTGCAGCTAAATTTAGTCTCCAAGTCTGCAACGGCATCTTTTCACAGGAACAACGAATATTTTATTTTATTTTTTTTAAGTCTAATATCCCTTAACTACTGTCTTTATTCCAAGGCAGTAGTGCTGAAACCCAAACATGCTGACTCAGCTCTCTGACACAGCGAGACATTAGCATAATTGCAAGCCCCTCAAGCAGCCAGACCTCAGAACAAAGACATTTGGCTCCTCCAGCATTTCTGCTTAAGTCGTCCCATATGCCAGCAGCAGGGCCAGGGCAGCCGAGGGGTTCTGGCTTTAGCAGAGTATCTCAGGCTTACCACAGGCAATGGGGACAGAGTGGACTATAGAGCGTGCAGAGGGATGGCGAGAGCAGCTGGGATGAAGGTGAGGAAGGTGAGAGCAGGGCGAAGAGGAGGACAGGGAGAGGGCTGTGTTACTGGTGCGTCTGACACGAGCTGGGAATGGAGTTGAAGGAGATGGAAAGGCTGAGGAGGCACCCCGAGACACACAGTGATGGGGATTATACATTAACCGGAGCAGCCTGTGCTGTCTTCTGAGTGAAGCTTCTGGCTCGCTGCTAAGAGCTTCTGGAGTGGGTTCTGCGGCACTGAAGTAATTGAAGCGAATTTGCGTGCACCTACAGCTGGCCAGAACTATTCTGAACACAGCAGCCATGTCAACCACCCTTCCCCATAGCTGCTGTGCTGCTGGCTTTTGTTTCTTCTTTTTTTTCTTTTTTCTCCTGTTTTTTTTTTTTTGATAAAATGAAAGGAAACACCTATTAAAATATTTTATTATATTCCGCCGTCTGCAAGAACAGAGCCTGACAAAAATCACGCTTGAGCAAGATCCAGAGCTTGCCTCCAGCCGTGGACCAGTGACAGTTTTAAGGGCTGCTGTCTTGTAAACCACCAAAGCTAGTAGCAAATCCCACCTGCCTTGGGATAACCAAGACACTGAAAGTATTAATACTGTGTACTCCTTTGACAGGGTCGGTTGATGGTGTTCGGTTCAAAACATAAAAAATATGAGAACATTAAAACAGCGTCAGAGCAATGGATGGCTACGATCTCACCCCCTCCATGCATCCCCCACTGCAGCACACAGCAAAGGTTACAGGAGGGCCCCCACATCTATGGAACATCTGGCATTTTTGGTGTGGGTCCAGGATGTTTGATCAGGATGGCCAGACACCGTCGGCTCATGGAATATCTCACCCAGCCCCCTAGTGTTCAAAGGTCTAGGATCCTCTAATTTATACAATGTACCACGTTGCCTGTGAAGACATGGTGATAAATACATTCTGTTTAAAAGCAGATACTTCTCAAATCATAACTTGCAGATGCTCGAAGCCTTTCATGTGGGTAAGACAAATGAGAGCCATAGAGACTGATTTTGTAGCCAGGGAGTACAGGAAGCAACAGCAGGAGAACACTATTGAAAGCCTGGATACACTTATGGCTTTAATGAATTGGTCATCAAATATAACAGCACACATATGCAGTTTTACCTTGCTTTGTAGTTCGCTCCCCACCCCCAACTATTCCCCATACAGCTAGCAAAGTGGAAATTATTTCGAGTTTAGTTTATTAAGTGAACACACATGGTACCCACATCTGTTGGAAGATATTTGAGGGAAACACTGACAAATATCATTTGCATATTTAGTAAGAGACCTTTTCATCCGAGAGGTTTCCTCTGACACACCAGCTATGCCAAACACATTGACCCACCACAGCTAATAACAGGAGTATTTTCTATAAAATACTCCTGGGCAATTTTGGAACAAATCCTTAGGCAGGAGGCAAGCAAGAGAGAAGACCAGTATTCTGCAGGCTGGAGATCCCCACACTAACACACACATCACAATAGCACGCAAACCAAAGGTGAGGTTCAGGCTGGATATTAGGAAAAAATTATTCTCAGAAAGAGTGCTGATTCATTGGTACAGGCTGCCCAGGGAGGTGATAGAGTCACTGTCCCTGGGGGTGTTGAAGAAATGTGGAGGTGTGACACCGAGAGACATGGTCAGTGGGCATGGTGAGGATGGGCTGGTGGTTGGACCAGGTGATCTTAGAGGTCTTTTCCAATCTTAATGGTACTATGGAAACTGTACGTTAGAGCTGGGATATGGCAGCAGCCTCAACCACTGCACATGTTGGGAGCTCCCATACCACCTCAAGCACCAAGGCACTTCTTTCAGGGGTACTGACTGGTGCCACAGCAGAAGATGTGACTGATCTCACTTTGCAAAGGTAGAGCATAGAAGACAACGGTAAAGAGAACAGCAGTGTTCTCCTGCATGGAACACAGCTCTGAAGAAAGGAAAAGGTTTGGCATCAGCATGCAGGCTCATGCAGACAGAGGGGTACCTAAGCATGGTACAGGAGCCTGAGACCTAAGCCAGGAAGATGCCTGCATCAAAGCCACAGTTACAGTTGATCCCTGGCACATGGATGATGGAACTGTGCCCCATACACTCTGCACTGGTATCGGTATGGCTTTGCCCACATTGATCTCTCCATGCTGAAGACTGACATACCTATAACAGTTTTCTCCCTTGGCACTGATGTGGCCACCACGTGCCCCCTCTTGATTCCTCTGGCCAGCAGAGGAATTCCTCTCCAGTTATTTATTTACCAGACAAAACACAGACTAACTACGATTACAGTTCTGCAAAGAATAAACAATTGCTCACAAGAACTCCACATTCCACACGGTTTTATTCAACATGTATGACCCCAAACTACAATATATACAATAATTGTCTCCACATGGCAAATCCACATTGTGGTTCTTAAAAAATAATAGTAATTTTTAAAACACATGCCACCAAAAAACGCAGTATATTTTATCCATATCTAATGAAAGACTTTGCACAAGCCATTTCCATTCTGCAGCATATGGCGCTTTGAAATCATCTGCAAAAATGCTTAGGCATTTTACAGTGTTTCGAGCTGAGGGCTGCATTATAAACATGGACTCAAATTCCACTGTGAATTTCTCAACAGAATTTGGTTAGTGGGATCACAATAGGCCAAAACGTGCCCCAGTAGTTAAGTTGAGTAGTATCCCTCCCCAATGGGATACAATGGGACAGGAAAGCTAACTGACCTGACCAAAGTTGTGCAACCTAATGCGAAGGAAAAAAAGAAGTAGCAACAGTTTCTTGTAACTTGGTAATTCATTCACCTGTAAGGCAGCCCAAAATCTTCCAAGGAACGCTACTGGGTGCCCAAAGAACATGCTGTTCTTTAATTTAGTAACAGATTCGACAAAGTAACCTTGACCTTATTGGCTGGTCAAACTTCTCACTGAACTCCTCTGAACAAAACTGCTTCTGCAGCTAGGGCTGGAGGTACCTTCCACAGCCTGCATGCTGTGTTCCCTTTGCAGCCCTTCACATTCAAGTTGTCTTTGATATTTCAGTCACACAAGTGTTTGTGTAAAGACTGCAGTCACTTAATACAACTAGGTGGTAATTATTGTGAGAAGCCTACAGCATCCACAGTAAATCACATTAGATTAAATTTCGTGGGTTTTTGGGTTTTGTTTTTCCTGTTTAATCATTCTCAGAGTACAGATAATAACTGAGGGTAGAACAAGTAAATTAACAACAAAACCATTTGCAAGCCTTTTTACTGCCTATATACTCTTTCCAACTTGCATTCATTCCAGATCTTAAATTTCCATGCTTTGGTACAATTTCTCATATTTTGTTTGTTTGTTTGTTTACCCGGGTTTCACTAGCATGCCTTCAGCACCATGAAACCATGTCCACATTTGGTCACATTCTGAGACCCTAGCAGCACACATTTTGCACACCTTCAAGAAAGAAGAAAACCATGAGGTTCTGGCACCAGGTTTTGCAAGAAGCCCCCCCTCACGGGGAGCGCAGAACGGCTGGAGCAGTGCCTGCAGCAGGCTGCACGCATCCCGCTGGCAGCTCCCAGCTCCAGAGCAGTGAACACGGCTGCACTCTCTGCACGGGTCATGACGCTGGCATGCAGAACAAAGCGAGAGGCAGCAGCAAGCGAGTGCAAAAGGGCCGGGAGTGGAGGCTGACACCAAATGTCACACTGGGACAAAAGCTTGGGGCAGCCCAAAAGGAAGGCACGATGCAGCTCTGCAGGAGGAGGCTGTCATCTGTAGGGCCCCGATGTAACATACTCTGTATGGCTGGAAAAAAATCAGGTGTTAGGCTGTACACTAAAGGCCAGCTGATATTTCTAATGGTTTTGGCTTTAATCTGTAAGTTTTTCTTTTTCATGGATAAAACGGGGTAGTGATACAAGCCATTGTTACTATTATCCAAGTGTATTATCATAGCTGTAGAAGCCACATGCATGAATCAGGATCCTGCTGTGCAAAGTACTGTACGAGCACTTCACATCACAGCAGTGTTGTGTAGATACTTCCACCAGTATCTGCAATAAAGGAAGATATCTTAATAAGAACAACAAAGAATCTCAAAAAAAAAAAAAAAAAAGAAAAAAAAAAAAGAAAAAAGAAAAAAAAAAAAGCAGTTCTGCCTCAGATCTGGACATGACTCTGCAGAGGATGAGCACTGAAGGATCGAGATAAAAATCAGCATGAGGTAGTGACCCAGGTGCTGAATGAAGCAGGAGTGCTCAGGATAAAATGGAAGTATGCCATTGTCATGATAAAGATAGCGTGATAATTCACATGCATAGGAGGGAAGAGGGGAATACTTGAATTTTCTGTCTGTGGAATACTTGATGTTAACATAGGCGTTTTATTAATTGGATAAGTCCAGTTCTTGAAAGACGCCTGAATCCTTTTAGCTCCTTGTATGGAAGATTTGCTGAGAAAACAAAGGGAATGTGTCCAGGCAGTCAGTGAGGAGCCACTGAACCGGAGCACTGATAGCTAACTGGGCCCAGGGTCCTGGCTGGGCTGCCTCAGGCAGCAGACAGCCACTGTCCTCACAGTATCAGCAAAGCAGGAAAGGGACAAACGTCCTGCCTGGCTTTCACCAGCCCTGGTGACCCATAAGCATGCTTTTACCTTGGTATCTGGAACACTTAAAAGCCACACTGCCAACATGCAGATGGCTGTACAATGTGCAACATCTTAATTACTGACATGGCAGGGCCATTGTTGGTGCTCACATACTGTTTTTGCAGTAATACAGAGAAATACAATCAGCAAAGCAGAGGTCTTCCTTTTATTTAATCTGCTCTTGTTTTGGGGTTTCAAAACCCTGTGTGACTCCCCACAATCTCCACAGAGCACAGCTGTTTCAAAGCAAAGATGTTCACTCGCACTGCAACCGAACCTATTTCTGTTGAACTAAAATGTAGGGTTTTTACAAGCTTTTAATTTGGAAACCAATATAGTTTGGCGGCATCCTTCTACCTGCACTTCCTTGCAAAAGAAACAGCACACGCAACTAACGGGAACCCGCCTGCACAAGTATGCGCTGCGCGCCTGCTCTTCGTGCCAAGTGCAGCCTGTCATCAATTCCCCACATAACTGGCGTGCTGGAGGAAGGCTGGAGAAGAATACTGCTTCCTCCACCTGCTGGCGAGGAGGAAAAATAGAGGTCCTGACCGAGCAGAAGGGAGAGAGGAGGCTCCTGCAGCTGCTCCCCAAGCAGGAAGAGAGGGAGAAAAGCTTCTGGCTCTTGCAAAGGGGAAAAATCAGGTCTGTAGACAGGAGGCACTTGGCAGAAGGGCAGGCAAGCCTTCACACGAGGGTGTAAGGAATTACGAGCAATGCATGAGAGCTGCAGAACCAGCCAGAGGAACAAACACCTGCCCACACTACAAGGAACCATCCAGCTGCCAAGGACCGAGCGCCTCGGCCTTCCCCAGGCACCGCGCACAGGCCGGGCTGGAGGTGGTCAGCGCACAGCTTATCTAATGCTGACATAAGTGTAGCTGGGGATTTCTTGGCTAACACATACTGACTATGTAACACGAACAAAAGCTTGGTTCTCTGCTCTAACATGTGCAAGATGACAAGTGGAGAAAACACCCACAGAAACGTCAACATGAGTGTTACTTCACAGGCCCGCGATATCATCTCTTCATCCTTACACTCACTAACAGGTGCATTAATTTAAAATATCTTAAGTTGCACTGTGTGTGCTGAGAGAGTACTAATGAAGGAAATCTTGCTGGGAAAATTGGGCAGCCCATACGTCACGCAGCGGGCGTTATTTAATGGCCTGCAGTCACTGTGGTAACCCATACACAAATTCACCTAAGTTGTTTCCAATAACAAACTACACGCATCACACAAGCTACCCTGGAGCTTTATGGCAGGAAACCTTACGATCACGTTTCACTGAGCTAAGAGGAAAGACAAGGAAACTACAGCAACCTGAATAAACCTGTAGCCTGTTAGCAACTGCCAAATACTACTTTCATTCTAGTCAACAGAAACCCTGCTAGGGCAGGAGACCAGAGATGTACACACCTCAGACTGAGTGTCTTTACACCTTGTTTTTACTCCATTAACTCAAAGTTGCCCGTTTCTGCTTCACTCATGAGCTGCTTACTGTTGTCATATGGATGACAACAAATCCAACGTTCGTGTTTCACATTAAAAGCATGACAAATCACGCAGATATCTTCATGAAATGCCACAGAGTAAAAGAGGTTGCTAAAGGACGGGAGAAGCAGAAAGGCCAAACAGGAGAAGAGCCCAGTGAGGACAGCTGGCTGCGGACACAGTGTGACTTCCAAGGTCCAGCCTTGCAATCTGTTACCATACAGCCTCAAATACCTGCTAACCGCTGAGTAAGGAAAAGATGATTAGCTAAACCAGCAGCAGAATAGGAAGCAAACAGACCAGACCGAAGCGACCTTAGGACTCAGCTACCTGGCTGCTGGTTGTCAGACAATTTGCATGGGAAGCAGTGCCAGGAACAGAGCCGGCTCTCTCCTGCATCCCCTGCTGGACGCTTGGCCACAGCCAGGCCAACTGTTCGGCCTGCTGCACGTGCTGGATATGACAAGCACATGGGAGAGGGATGGGAAGAGAAGTGGGGAACTGGAGGGAAGCACTGTGCCTCTCTGAGCAGCTATTCCTGGAATGAGAGACACCGGGCCAGTTGGGGAGACCCTCAGAAAGCAAGAAGTGAGCTTTCCGTTCATTTGGACTGGATTCCTGGCAGCTCGCTTTTATTCTGTGCGCAGACAAAACGTGGGTATTTTATACACACTCACAGATGTTAAGTTCAAACACTCACACTGCACCACAACTTGCCTCTAGACTAGTTAATAATTATGAAGTGCCACACGCCGAGGTTTATGTTACCGCAGCATAAAACTAACACCCCGCAAGGATTTGTTTAGCTTCTATATACCAGCTGCTAGAGCCTGTGCAACAATTTTACTGCACTTGAGATCACACAGATATTTTGATTTCCACTCTCCATCTCAAGATGGCATCAACCATATAAATTCAGCTCAGGCCATATTACTGTGTATCCCGAGCTGCTGGTAGAGCAGAAGTGTATGACAGATGCAAGCAGCAGAAGGACCAGGAGTGCTGTTAACGTGGATATGCATCTTTGCTACATCCTTTCCTCAAAGAGATCCTTCCCAAATCCAAATCTCAATTACAGTACAATCCACTTTTTCTCTTGTTGATTACCTAAGAGTTTTAAAGAGGCGTCTTCAATGTATTCTCTTATTTACTGCATCGTGTATGCAACTCCAAAATTATCTTCTTACAAAATAATAGTAAATAATACAGCCTAAATAATATAGCCCGGGAGCTTTTGTTAGCCTGAAATTGTGAGACGGCCAAAACAGCAAACTTTAAAAACCCTACACTTGGAGTGAGCATGTGCAGAGATGTCCATCTCTGGTTTCTCTCCAGCCAGCCTCCAAATGAGCTAATAAACTGAAAGCATACATGATCTGACTCCACAGCTTGGCTGAAACCTCAGTTTCACTGTCGGCACAAAGATATTTGGTTGCAAAGTAAATGTCTCTTATTAAAGCCAGCGCATCTACAATTTCTTTTGCTGTTTTACAGTTGCCTCCGCCTCTGGGTGCGTGCTGAGCTCACAGACAAGCGAAACGGGAAGATAAATGAAACAAAACCTGTAGTGTCACTGGGGAGATGCCTTGCTTTTAGATGAAGCCTGGTGAAAACTCGATTAGTCTGCTTCACATGAAGAGCTGGGCTAAGACCCCTTTGGAAAAGCATCCATTTCTCCGGGCAGCCAATGCCTGCTTCTCGCTCGCCGGTCCTCCGAGACTGAGAATGACACGAACTCTGACTAATGCGTGCCCTTCTCCAGCCGCGCTTCTGTGCTCCGGTACCGGCGGGGACACGCCGAGTTCGGGCAGGACAGCCGCGGGGCTCGAGCACCGGCGATGCCGAGCAGTGACACGGATCGGGGAATCCAATGGGGCTGCAGGCTTTTTTTAGGTGTCAGCAACGTTCAGGTCACAAAAGTATGACCGAATGACGGCGTTCGGAGCTGCAGAAGCGATGCCTGCCATTCTGACAGCGCTTTGTAAGCGGTGTCGGCTGGCTGGGGAACGTGACAGGTTTCCAGTTGGGAAAGAATAACTATCCACGGGAGACCCGCGTGTCAGAGTCAAACAAGCACAGTAAGCCACCCTCTTTTTTCCAATAACATCATTTCTAAACGCACCGATGAGCTACCACGCACCCACCCACCGCACCCCCCCAAAAAGGGGAGCTCCTGCGGGAGCCCTGCGGACCCGACCGGCGCTGCGAGGAACGCCAAGCAGCGGAACCCCGGGGCAGCTCCTCCACCCGCCTCACTCACCACTCTGCCGGAGAACCGCTCGATGGCCCGTTTGACTTTGCCGTAGGTGCCTTTGCCCAAGGTCTCCTGCAGCTCGTAGCGATGCTTCAGGTTGTGCTTGTGGTGATGCCGCTTCACCCCCTGCTGCTTCCTCGGCCCCGCCGCCGCCGCCGCTACCCCCGGGGACGCAGCCTCCCCGAGCGGCTCCTCCATGGCCGCTGCCGCCGCCTCGCCGCCGCCGCCGCCGGCCGGCGCGGAGCCACAGGAGGAGCAGCGGGGCTGCACAGGGCTGCTGCTGCTGCTGCCGCGGGCGGCCGCTTCGGCGCCCTCCATGCCCGGCGGCGGCGGGCGCTGGTGTGAGCACCCCGCCGGCCTCGCAGCCTCTGCCTCAGCCCCGCGCCCGCGCCGGCACCATGGGGCGCGGCGGGGCGGGGCGGTGGCGCCCCGACATCCCCTCCCCTTCCCCGCCGGCCCCTCCGCCCCGCCCGTCCCGGCCGCGCCGCCCCCTCGACGGAGAGAAGGCGGGGAGAGAGTCGAGTCCCCCCGCGCTGGGTGGTAGAGGCTGCGTTGGCGGGGCCGGGGGTGTGCGGGAGCTCCGCGGAGGGCACCTGCGGAGCGGGTGTGTGGCCACGGGCTGTGTGGAGAGGCCCAGGCGAAGCCGTGCCAAATTTGGGACTGGAAAGTGTATTTTTTTTTTTTCCAGAAAACACTTTAATTTTCCCCAGTAGCCGAACGGGCGACGGTTTCCTGTAGGGTTTCCGTGTAACTGGAGCGCACAGACAAACACGGGCACACCCAGCCCCTGCCTGGCACACTGTCAGGGCTGCCGGGGCTGTTTGCCATATGGAGCCCACTGTGCCCCAGTGCTGCTGTGGTGCCCATTCAGGCAGTGCAGTGTTGCAGACGCAAGCTGATCAGGCTTTCATGTCAAGCTGTGGAAACCCTGAAATCGCAGGATCACAGACTTGTTTGAGTTGCAAGGGACCCTTAAAAGGCCATCTAATCCAATCCCCTGTTGCAGTGAACCGGGACACCAACAGCTCGATCGGGTGCTCAGAGCCCCTGCAGCCTGGCCTTGGGCATCTCTAGGAATGGGGCATCCATCGCCTCTGTGGCCAACATGTTCCAGTTCTCACTGCACTTATTATAAAAGTCTTCCTTACATCCAGCCTAAATTTCCCCTCTTTTTGTTTGAAACCATTTCCCCTTGTCCTCTCACATATGACCCTGCTAAATAGTCTGTCCCCTTACTTCTTACAGCCTCCCTTTAGATAATGAAAGGCCAGACTCAGGTCTCCCCGGATTCTTCTCTTCTCCAGGCTGAACAGCCACAGCTCTCTCAGCCTGTCCTTGTAGGAGAGGTGTTCCATCCCTTGGATCATTTTTTGTGACCCTCTGGATGGACTCCTTGAGCCCCTTCCTTTATTTTAGTTGTGGACAGGATGAAATCTTGTTAGAGAGCTGGCAGCACAGAATGGTGCCCTTGTCTGCCACAAGGAGTGACAAACTGTCTTGGCGCGTGTTCACCTCAACACAACTTCCACTTAAATAGATTAAATCCGAGTCTCAATCTCACCAAGTGCCAAGGGTGAGTCAGTCTGCCCAGATGACCGCAGCAAAGTGCCTGGCGATTTTGTGCACCCAGTCCTGCCTGGGTCCTGCAGCACCCGAGGCAGCTGGCTGTGCCCTGGGTGCCCCCCCCCACCCGGGGAGGAAGGGGGGAGCATCTGACTGCGGTTGGCCTGGGAGCTCCCTCTAGGCTGAGCTTGGTATAGCCTCCTGTGCAGCTCTTGGATAATCCCAGCAATTAAAATACATTGCATGCATGAGTACTGTTAGTATTCCTGAGATTATTCTCTTTTAACTACCTGGAGACCTACAGCACCAGTTTCACAAGAAAGTCTGTCATGAGAATTGTCGCTATATACCGGGATTGATATAAGGCGTAATAAAATGGAAGAAGGTCCAAAATGAAAAATGCCATTTTTGTAATGGAATAAACACAGGTACTCCGTAGCAAGCAAAAGCGATAGTTCCTTTCAAATCTCCACGGTCATCAATGTGAAGCCAGAGGGTATTAAGCAAATTAAGTGTATAAATTAAAACTGGGCACGGGAGTCTTTCTGCCCTCGCATGGAATAATGGGAATGGAAAATAATGATAAATAGGGAAGTGTACGTAAGATGAAGCGTATCGCTGACATGTGGGAATATTTCCTTTTCAGTCGTAACATATTGTCAGCTTTGCAATCTGTATTGTCATTACAGGAATAAAAATCACTGGAGCAAATAGTCGAGCAGTGCCCTTTACAATGCCTATAAGAATACCAAGAAGTAAAAACCACAGAAGAAATGAGAGGCGATGTTAGAACGGAGGTGGACGGTCTTAAATATGGCTTTTTCAAGCTATTTTGCATCACTCTAGCTGCTCCGTGTCGCTGTAAGGAATGCAGTGTCTCCTTGTTTCTGCCCTGAACAGTTGGTAAGGATTTCGGCGCTCTGAGTTTGCAGACACCGCCAGGGAATTCTTCATTCCTGACACTGTTATTTTATGTAAATGCTTTTCTTTATTCACAGAAGGAATTATCCTCCCATTGAAACCAGTAGATTTCTGCTAACCAGCTTCAAAGGAAATAGGATTAGGCTTTAATTTGCAAAACAGTATCGGAGGATGTGTTGTACCAAATCTGAACTGTATCAGTAATCACAATAACAACGGTAAAACCATTGATTTCAGTGGGCTTATCTTCCTTAAGTCAGTGTGAATTGGAGAAAAAATCTTAAGATGGCAACAAGTCAGCAATGTAAGTTTATCATAAAAGTCAGTACATTTTTAGGATTAATTTTTGCTGTGAACTTTCAAGCAGCACAATTCCTTTGGTATCTGACATTGAGGCACCCTTGCCGTTTAATATCTCAAGCAAAGCGCAGCTTGCTGGATCAAGTTAAAGTGCTCAGCACTGTTCAGCCTTCAAATGTAAAGATTGCGTAACTGCAAATATTTGGAAGATGCTGGCAGGCAAACCCAGAGGGCATTCTCTCAACTGAACTTTCTCCTCTCTATGAGCTCACACTGATAGGGAGCTTTTTGGCCGGATGAAGTGAAAGCAAGCTAATGTGCTCCGCTCAATGATAGGGATTATCCTGTAGAAGGAGATGGTGGCTGGCATCCATCTGTTTCCTGCAGCAGGTATCTGCATACTATCTGCCCTGCCAGACCGCATCCAACCCTCGAAATTGCGTGCTCTATGGAAATTACAGCAGTCACGCCAGTTCAGGATTAAGGCTGTAACACTCATTTTCTCTGTAGCGATCCCTGTAAATCTTTACCTTGACAAGCAGTGGCCTTTTGAGGTGTAGCTCAACCAGGCAGTTATGTGTCTGTGAAGCATCTTCTAAAATTCCATTTAGAAGCCTTGAACTTTCTTCAATGGATTTAACCAAGAATTTAGGCGATGACTGTACTATCATCTTTTCCTTCACATTCATTGGGTTTTTTCTGCTAGTCGATGTGTGGCACAGAGGATACCAACCAGCTGGGTTTACATCTCTGGGTCTGAAATTCATTTACATATTTACATATGCATGTATGTGCCTGCACGCTTATATCACACACACAGAATTTTAATCCATTTCACACCTGCTTGTCCGTATTCAGCTATTATGCACGGTTCCCAAAGCCTTCACAGTGCCTACACTGGGACACTCAGTGTGGCTGACCAAGGGGGAGAAGGTACCCAAAGCTGACCAGTGAGAAAACTAAAATGTGGGTGCTGAGGCCCAGTGTTTCTCCTATGGCAGCATACAGGATTTTCAGAGGGATTAAGCACACGTATTTCCTTCTTCTGTTCCTTTCATATTTGTCGTCCAGCTTAGGTACTCCTTCAGTAAATCTCGGTGATGGTATATGTGTTTATTGTGTTATTTATATAGTACTTTTAATAAGTAAATGATAAGGGCTTCCCTCCCGCTCCCTGAGCATAAATCCTTTCCACATTAAAGTCCACCCACATCAGCGGGCTGTAATAAGGAAGTCCAACATTACAGCTTTCAGCACTGTTGGCAGGAAGGTGGGCTGGGGTTGCTGGCTTGCACATGTCACCAATGAATAGTGCAAGAAAAGAAGTGACAAAAGTCACTAAGTCACTCAACAGCATGCTGCCCTCCTCTCATCACTTCCCTTCCTTGCCCTCGGTTGCCTCCCTTCCGCCACAGCTGTTTTTTTGCCGATTCTTTGAGAAATAAACTGGCTGCATCACCTCAACCATCAGCACATCAGGCCACGTGTGCACTGCTGGATCTCAGCTGGGGTCACTGTGCCCGCAGCCTGATCTCGCATGTGGGACGACATCAGCATCTCTTACAGCACACAGATTCTCCAAAGAATCACCACAAGCAGTTGTCCCACCAGCACCATTTCACAATGCCTCTGTCACCAACTTCCCTAACGCAGCAGTGCAGGCGGTGAAGCGAGTAAACCATCTCAGCCTTGCTTGTCGGTACTGCAACCCTGAGCTCAGACCACAGCGGTGCCTGTGGGTTGTGGCGGAAAAGGGTGGAGGCGTGTGGCCAGGAGGCAGCTGAAGCGGGGAAGGGGGAAGCAGTAAGCAAAATGCATCCGAGGCACTCCCCAACTTGGGGGCATCCTGCAACCGGTCCCCAGCCCACGCCATAGGAGCCTTCACCCAGAGACATTTGTACAGGAACATAATGAAGAGCCATGAACTTTTGCCATTTTGACCTCTTCGTCCTGGATGACTCATGGGCAAGATGGGGCAGATACATCCCTCCAGGACTTTGGGATTTCCTGCCCCATCTGATCGCCGCCCAGCAGATCCTATGAGGAGCAGCATTTTAGCTTCAGATGTGGCTCGTGTGTGGTGTTCGTTGCTCTGTGCCTGTGATGAGGAAAACCAAATGCATGTTTTGCACAGGATGTTTGTTCTGATGTTCAGGTCTGTGGGTCTGTGTCTGGATTGTAGATCTTTTCATGCTGTTCTTAGACACACAAGTAGTTTTCTTGGAAACACGAGGGTAAGGCTATTCCAATAATGTGGGGAGTAAAAAGAATATAGATTTCTTTCTCTCTCTCAAATATATATGTATTTTAGATTGAAGAAGCTTAAGCATGCTATGCTAAATGTAGCATCAATCAGTTTTTGGATGATAGTACATTTGGATGCATTCATCGAAACAAGCTTTCCCAAAGACTGGGATAATGACAGCAAACCCTGCCCTGTTGCTGAAAATCAACCCCACAGCCCCTAAAATATATCGTCTGCTGTGTTATGGTGGATGCATACCAAACCTTCAGAAAGAACAGCATCTGTTGTATTCAGTTAAGTGATAACACATATCGCTTTCCTATTAATGTGTGTGCCTTCCCCAGGCACAGCCTCTTCTCCTCTTTGGGGTGTTTCAGATGGCAGCACAGAACTGCTCCCCTCACCACCATGTCCATGCTAGGAACCCTGAGAAACCACCTCCCTGTCCTTTCATTCCTCAAAATTCCCACTGAAATACTGGAATGCAGCACTGGGCCTGCATCATGGCTTCATACCCTTCATAGCTGTAATTCTGTCAGGGTTTTTTTTCTTCACTGATAATTATTTTGTTAAAGTCGAGACAATACTAAATTAGAAAATACACTCAGCACAGGGGCTGCCAGCTTCCTTTGGTTTTATTTTGTTTACTTTTCATTTGTCTGCAGCCGCTTCCTGGCTTTGGAGAACAGCGTTGTCTATGACTTGTAAATAAAATTAGGTCAAATAATAAAAGCCATTAATGGCAGCCTAATCATTTTATGGTAAGCAGTTATGAAGATGAAAACAGAATACTACAACTTCAGGATGTGTACCAATGATTCAACATGATTTCCACAGGAAAGGGCATACCCAGAAATCTGGGGCAGCAAAGCACAGAGCACAGTTAGTTAAATGGAAAATGATTCTGTTCATGCATAGATGCCCAAGGATCTAATATAATCTTCCATTAGATCTTTTTAAAATCACATCCTTTATGCCTATTTTCTAGCAGAGAGAGCTCTTTAAATCAATAGCAAATTGGCTAAGTGACAAACATGATCAAAGATTCTTTGTGCATGAAAATTTCATTATGCCGACTAGGGAATTGAGAGGGAGAAGGTTTCATTGCTCCCTGTGCATCCTCTATGCTTCTAAGGCAGTATAAAGGGAACAGCAAATGTCAAAATCCCCATAGCAAACAGGGGATGCCACCTTCCACGTCTCGGTGCCCAGGAGGGCAGCAGCAGTGACTCCAGCACCATCCCTACCACTGAGCCTACAGCAGGGCGGGCACAGGGCTGGGCTGGGCCCTCGGGATGGGGAAGATGTGTGCTTGCTCTGCTGAAATGCCAGCAGTATTTATATGGTGCTAGCTGCTCCACACAGCACCCCTCTCCAACACGCCAGGTTGGGCACTGACAGTCACAGTGAACAACCCCAAGATGAGAGGTAATGGCCTCATTTTGGCTCAGATTGGGTATTAGGAAAAAATTCTTCTCAGAAAGGGTGATGATGTGTTGGAACAGGCTGCCCAGGGAGGCGGTGCAGTCACTGTCCCTGGAGGTGTTCCAGAACTGTGTGGATGTGGCACTGAGGGACGTGCTTAATGGACATAGTGGGGGTGGGCTGGTGGCCGGACTACGTGATCTTAGAGATCTTTTCCAACTTTAATGATTCTATGATTGTAAGACAAAACAAGTCTTAAGAGACCTACAGGAAGAATCCTACAGAAAGAATCAAAGCAACATATGGATGCCACCAGCTCTTCTACATCAAAGCACATGACATTCTAGCAAATGCTGATGGAAGGGAAGAGCTACCTTCCCCAACACGTCTGTAGAGACTTGGAGAGATTCCTCTCTGTCCTCCATCAGCCATGGTGAATCAGAAAACTTGGCCCAGTGCCTAAAAACACTTCTAAGCTTGTGTCTCCTTATCTCTCCTGCAGAACTGGAATACTCTTTCCTGCCTCCCAAGAATTATACAAAAATAAATCTCCTCGGATCCGCAGAATGCTTTGCTGACATTAATTGTGTTATAAGAAAGAAACAGATTTATTTTTAATGGAATAGGACACTTATTTCTAAAGAACATTCTTAAAGGCCTGTTACCAGGATGAAAAAAGCATCCGATTTTAATAAGAGGAGCAATGTGACCTCTGCATATTTCCCATTGCTTTAACAAGGCCAGATCCTTCTCACTTTACCTCAGCTTGCACTAATCTCTGTAAGGGCTCCATGCACAGGAGGCTTGTCTGGCACTGAAGCCTACAGAGATTTTGTACACCACCTCAACTGCTTGGAATCAGCAGGTGCTTCTGCAAAACCTCTGGAAAGGATGGACCTTCTCCCTGCGCGCTCATCCCCCATCAGCATGATGCCACCTGAATTCTACCTGCTTCTGCTCCCTTCCCACTGTGGGCAGACGCATCAGCTTTGCTGTAGGTGTAGGCTTTCCCCCTTAGGACCTGGGTACGAAGCTTCAGAACTCACTGCCTGAGGGGCTTTCATCACCCTCCTGCCCTTGCTTGATGTAAAGGAGGGCTTTTACCTTTCATCCCCTAGTGCCAGCTAACACCCACAGGGTGTAATTTTCTGGAGAACAGGGGATGTTGTTGACCATCTCTTGCTGACTTTGTGCCAAGCAAGAGGTGCATCCTCTGCTCCATGAGCTCTTTTTGCATGTGCAATCCGAAAGCTTTCTGTGAGCAGTGCTGCCAAAGAACAAACACTGGTGCTGGATCACTGGGGAAAGCAAGCAAATGGTGGCATGTAACATGTTCATGTTCAGATGGGAGAGTTCTCCTGGGGTGCCCCTGCAATATTCAGCCCCACTGGCAATGTGTAGATCAAATACTTGACAGATAGAAATGATTTAAACTGGCATTTAATGGAGAAATGAGATAGCTAGATTTCTAAAATTTCAACTTGGACAATGCAAAGGCAATACTTGTATTGGAGAAGTGAAAGGAAGAAGGGTGCTTCTCTTCACCGCTTTATCTAACGTGATGTCTCTGGATACCGCTCGTTGAGAGAGAAGAAACCTGCTTTGCTTTGGAAAGCAGAGCAGCCCTTTCTGTAGCACCACCCAGTGGCTGTAGAAAAATGCGTCTGCAACACGGAATCATCCAGCAGTGCTTCCCAGCAACACTTTTCAATTACTTTATGGGATTTTTAGCGGTAAATATAACTTTTGGCATGCAAACCTGGGTGTAAGTTGGGCTTAGCATCACTGAAGCCAGACAGAGTGTGGGTGAGGATAGTATTAGGCACATTGCACTCAAAGCAGTCATGAAGAGATTGACTAAAACTGAATGCTTATGTGTTGGTACTGTGGGTGCACTTTTGGGAACACAGCGTAAGACCCAGCATTCCTGATGACAGAGAGATGCTGTCAAAAACACACATTTTTGCATGACAGGTAAAGCTCAAAGCAGCCTTTTCAGTCTGAGTTGAAGCTTTACAGTCACATTTCAAGATCAGCAGCTTCCAGAGGTGCTCTGGTGGGACATATCCTCCAATGTTGCAAGATACTGATGAAGTCTAATGCGCATATATTTACTTGAAGCTACAAGAAGCAGCAGCAGACCATCGCAAGCAAGCTCGTGAGAGCTGAATGGGATTTTCAGAGGAGGAGATTATGCATGACTGCCACAGCGTTTGATGGGAGCGGCGGGTATGCAGCACTGCTCAAAAGAAGGCTACATTGACCCTGAGGGAAAGGAGTCAAAATACACAGCAGTGTCTGATTTCCAAGAGATTGTTGTAATCAATAAAAACTTCATGTGTATGTGCACGTGTGTGTCTATGGTCTAGCCAGCAGCAGAGAACATACATATGAGTGTGTATATAAATAATAATACCTCCATGTATGTATGCATATACATGTGTGTGATTGTATTGCTTGAATGGCCACATAAGAAATCCTGTCAGCGTTAAACATCCTTTTACGCTTGCCTTGGTGCCTGAGGGTCTGCAAACCATCCCCAAGCCAAAGGTGACAAGGAGCTGAAATATTGTTCACTGATAGTTCTAAATGCAATCATGGCAGAGCGCGTCACTGTGCTCGAGCCGACATCAAACTGCCTGCTGTAATACAAAGCCGTGTATCCCATTGTAGCCCCAGCCATCTGCGTGCATGCTATATTTAAAATGGAAAAAGGCCTCTGGGGAAAACGAACCAAATTCACCATGGGTACAAACAGGCAGGGCGCCTTTGAGGTCTGTGAAATGCATTTGTGTACACCAGCAATGGATTTCGTCCAGGGGCTTTGCTCTTTGTGAGACCTCATTGCCCTCTGTGCTTATGCTAGTGTAACCCCCATCACTTTGGTAGAAACAATATTAATTTATGCCTGTGTAAGTCACGGGAAATTTTTATTTTTTCCTTTTAAAACACAGGTGCAAGATAACAACATCCATAGCTGGTTTCTTGTCCTGCTTTGTTCTGATTTTTCTGCAGGTGCAGTTTCCCTAATTTTCTACATTTACTTCAGATATAGTTCAGCCCAACAAGAAGGCAGCTGAGTCCTCAGAGCCCTCACCTGACACCTGCTCTGTAGCAGATGTTTTTCCCCATTGCACAGCCCATCACTGGTGTTAGGGATTGCCCTGTTCCCTTCACAGGCATTGTGCTCCCTCAGCCACCACCATTCAGGCTGGGAAGGGCTGCATCCTTCAGTCATTCATCAGTGCTGCTTGCTAACTGCCCAAAGACTGGAGGCAGAGGCGTCATGCTCATAGGGCATTCCTTTTCTTCCTTGTGAGTTGGCCAGGCAGCCTAATTTTCCCCAGAGCTTGCCAGCTTGCCATTGGTAGCCCAGGCCGCATCAATAAAACCAGGTAGGAAATGAGAGTGTGCAAAATAGCAGGCACATTGTGCAGCATCAGAGCCAACCAAAGGAATGAATATTTAGTGGCCTGGAGAGCAGACCAGAAGGAAGATAGCCTTAGCTGCCCTGTGAGGCAGTCAGCAAGAAGCATACATATGTCTCTGCCTCTTTTACTGTTGGACCTAACTTTGTTGGACCTAACTTTGCATTGAATTCCACCAAAAGCAATTTTCCATTTTTTAAGTTTTGCATTCCTGAAAACTGGTGCCAGAACAGGTAAAACAATTTGAATTGTCAGCTTTACACAGGTTTCTAAAAGAGACCACAGCAGGAGAGGCTCCATAATAACCACACCCAGGGCATGGTAGGAAAGGTTCGAGCCCCCAGTGTCTTTCTTGGATACCTGTCTCCCCACTGTCTGATGCCATTTCCCCCGGTGTCCCCAGCATTGCCCTCTCTTTGGCTGAAAGACGAGTCCCTAAGTTAAAGATGCCCATACCAAAGCTCAGGGCCCAACTTTGGAGGTGGTGCCAGGGCCAGCATTGATCCATCACTCTGCTCCACTGGGCAGTCTGAGAGCAGAGCCAGAGGATTTGGTTTGGATTTACATGGGCAGAATCTAACAACAAGTTTAAAGGAGAAAAACAAAGATTTGCATCAAAAAGGAGCAGAGGCAAGCAGCACATATAGGCTATATAGTCCTGAGTTTTGAAAGGAAAAGAAACATAAAGCTAATGGAAAATCTTTGTGGCTACTGAATGCATTCTATTCCTGAATGCTCTGTGGAACCAAGAAGTCCCTTGTCTTATAAAAACAGATGCAGCAAGTGCTAGTGTGAAGACTTTTTGCCTCACATTAAGGAGACTAATGGGAAGTTTATGGGCAGTAAAACCCAGAGAAGAAAGCAGGATTACAGAAGCAAAGCTCAGCCCCACTGGATTAGAGATCCTCTGGAGCAGGGCCATTGGCCAAGGGGATTTAATTCTACGCCTCAGAAGCCTCAATTGCCTGGTCATTCTTCATATTAGCACTAGATGGCCTCTTGCTGGTAGCCTAACTCTCAGTGGGTGGCTGCTCCTTCCACTCTGCATCCAATTCATTTCTTCAAGAGGCACAAAAAGACTGGTTAACAGCAGCCCGTCTCTCCATGCATCACTGGGATAGCAAATGGGAAACTCTGCCCAGCTTGAGAATGTTACAGGATTTAGGGCAGCAGCAGACAGCAGATCAGCAGATCAGTCTGCCCAGAGATGGGCACTACCAGATCTATTCTGAAGCACGTGTGGAGTAACGCATATTCTTGACAGATTATGGATTTATTTTTTTTATAACTTTGGAGTACATTCATACTGCCAGGGTGATGAGGAAGGGCTCTCACATCTCCGCAAATGAAGCTGTTAGACTGGGGACCTCAGTACAACAACCCATCCTAGGGACACTCAGCACAGCACCCCATCCTAAGGACACTGCGCACTTCTTTTGCATGGGGGCAAACAGGCACTGCTACAGCTCTGCACCCAGCTGCTCCAGATGTGCTGTGTGGCCTCCCACACAACTCCTTGCTCTTGATGTTTTACATCTTTAAACCATCATAACAAAGTGCTGTTTTCCTCTTGTTAGCAGGCATGGATGGGATAACAAACTTTCTTTAGTTTTGTCCTTGAAAAGAGTGAATTGAGTGAACTGCCTTGAAGTGCAGTGTTCGCAATAAATACTCCCAATGAAAGGAAGCAGGAGGAGGCAGGGAATGAACAGATAGGCCCTACACGTCCTTACTAGGTGCTTAATACAACAATGTAAGATTCTCTACAACATCAGGACTCAACAGCTGTAGTGAATAAACTTACTGGTAGAAGCTGATGTCTGCCAACACACCCAAACCTCTTCTTTGCTAGCTGCAAAGGAGACTCAAAATGCAGCCAGCAAGAGAAATGTGCTTATGATGACTAAGACCAAATAGCACAAAAAGAATTTCAGCTGCACTTCAAATGCTGCCGTTAGTTTTGATGACATGCTAACTGCTGGCCTTGAGTCTCTCACTGCTCTCCGGGGCTTTCCCCAGGAGTTTCCCTTTGCTACAACGTGCTCTGCTTTACTTACTGAAGATTACGTGGAAAGAGGATTTCTCCTACAGTAAAATCATTTCAGCAGGTGAATTAGTGAGGAATGCTCAGGACTTAAATGCAGGGAAACACATAACAAGGCTGGAGCAGAGGGAGATGTAAGGGGGGAACCTCAAGAAAACAAAAAAAGGGGTGGTCCAGTGGCAGTGACCATTGGTGAGCCTGTGCCCAAAGCCCCAGGCTGCATCTCGCAGCATTTCATGCTCACTGGAAGACATCATAATACATCATCAGTTGATGGGAGTTCCTCATTTGCAGTGGGGAATTCCTCTTTCCAGCGAGGCCACCCGTGCAATGCTAGCAAAGCACTGTAGCATATCTGTCATTAGAGGTTACAGCCTTCTGAGGGGTCCAGACCCTGCGAATTGAGGTGGGGGGCTGTGCTGGAACAGAGTCAGCAGTCAGCCTGAGCCCCTCAGTGGTTGTCAGTGCTTCACAGAATGACAGAAATGTGTGTTGGAAGGGACCTCTGGAGATCACCCGGTCCCGGGCTAAAGCAGGTTCCCTACAGTAGGTTCCACAGGAGAGTGTCCGGGCAGGTTTTGAGTATCTCCATAGAAGGAGACTCCATCACTTCTCTGGGCAGCCTGTTCCACTGCTCTGTCACCCTCACAGTAAAAAAGTTCTTCCTCATGTTCATATGGAGCTTTCTGTGTTCCAGTCTGTGCCCATCGCCCCGTGTTCTGTCACTGGGCACCACTGAAAAGAGCCTGGCCCCATGCACCTGACTCCAACCCATGAGATACTTACAAGCATTGATAAGATTCCCTCTTACTCCTGTGTGCAACAAGTCACTCATCACAAGCTCAAAAGAGACACTGCTTATTTATTTCAGGATTGCAAACCTGGGTGCTGAGTGGGTTCCCACAGATCACACACAAGCACAAAATGATCCACACAATTTTTATACACCAAAGTTACTGAGTCCATAATTTTCCAGTCTGTTCTCCTCACACTGATGGGTCAGTACTTTCCATACAGTGGCAATATTGCTGACTCTGTAATTCCATGGCTACACGTGCTCAGGGGAGAGGTCAGCATGTGGGCTGGGGTCAGTGTGACCTGTAGGTGTGATGACCTGTGACCTGATTGAGAGCTGAGGGTTAAAACTGGGGACTGGACAAATAAAGGACATCTGGTGGTTGGGGTCTGCTACAGCCTCCCAAACCAGGGGGAGCAGTTGAGGAGCCTTCTTTCATCTGCTACAGGACGTGTCAAATCACAAGGCTCATCCTGATGGGGAAGAGCTCTCTTGCCTCCAGCAAAAGGAATTCCGCAGAGGAGGCAGGAAACCGCAGCGGCTGAGCAAGGCCCTGCTGGTCAGTGACATCACTGAGCAACAGGCTGTGATGTCACCAAGCGATGCTCTGTGACTGCAGCACCCTCACTGCTCAGCTTGGGCGCAGGCACAGCCTGGCTCAGTCAGTCTCGTGCCTGGATTGCTGTCAAGCGCCTGTGTGCCAGATTGGAGGTGGAGCGAGCATTTGTCTTGGGTGCTGGGCTGTGCTTTGGGCACTGCTGGCAGTGGCTCTCACTTCTCGTCCCTACAGCCATCACCTACATTTCCATGGCCTCCCTGGCTCAGGCAGCTGGAGCACCACAGGGCGCACGCACAGCAGCAGAGGTGAGCTGGGTGGGGATGTCCTCCAGGGTGGCAACAGGGATGGGGGGAGCTGCCATTAATATATAAAGATTACATATAATCACGGAGTCTTACATGTTGAAAGGGACCTCTAGAGAACACCTGGTTCAACTCCTTGCTATACCACGTTCCCTCTGGTAGGTTCCACTGGAAATCATCTGTGGAATCTCCAAGCCAGGAGGCTCCACAGACTCTATGCACAGTCTGTTCCAGTGCTGAGTTTTTCTCCTGTTTGTGCAGAACTTCCCATGTTTCAGTTTTTGCCCATTGCTGGGCACCGTTCAAAAAAGCCTGGCCCCATGCACCTGACTCCCTCCCATGAGATATTTATAAGATCTTATCTCACTGATAAGATCCCCCCTCAGCCTTCTCCTGGCTGAGTAGTCCCAGGGCTTTCAGACAGTTCTCGCAAGGGAGATGCTCCAGGCCCCTCATCATCTCAGTGGCCCTCCACTGGGCTCTCTCTAGAAGTTCCCCGTCTTTCTTAAACCCAGACCTGGACACAGCACTCCAGATGTGGCCTCAGCAGGGCAGAGGAGAGCAAGAGGATCACCTCCCTCGGCCTGATGGTGACTTATTGGCTTATGACCAACCTGTTGCCCACCAGGACACCCAGTTCCTTCTCTGTAGATCTTGGATGTGTCCTATTGCTCTTTGGGATCAGGGTAATTTTTTGTTACTGTGAGATGAGAGTACTTGAGAAGAACAATAGCAACGCTCAAAAAAAAAAGCTTTTTCACAGTTGTGCTTCTCTTTAAATACTTTCATTAACAGGGGTTTAGCCCTGTACCATCATTTGAAACAGCAGCTCTGTTACCGAATTAATTTCATAGGTAAAGCGACAAACTATATCTGTTCTAACGAATGCTAAGTAGCAAGCCTACAGAAAAGCTTTATGTAGGCAAATAAAGGCAAATTAGGATCTAAACAAAAGCTAATGCAATGAGATTCTTGGATAGATGAAGCTTTTTCTGCAAGTTTAATGCTTGGGTACGACTCCACATCCACAAGAGCTGCATTACCCAGACATGCTCAGCAGGCAGTCAGCACTTGTGCTGCAAGGCCCAGGGACCCTTGGCGTTACCACAACACACATATTTCTCTTCCAAAACTATTTGCAGAATTTCTACTAAAACAGCAAGATTACGTGTGAGTAGTGATCCCCCAAGCTGGATAAACAAATGAATGAAGTCTGAATGAAGCAAACCTCCAGCCAGTCCTCGGTGATTTCTGTGGACTTTGGTGAATAGGAACTGATTCCTGAAATTTCAAACATTATTTCTCTCGCTGCTTAACGCAGCTGCCCAGCTCTTCTGGAGCACTTCATTGCAGTGCTTAAAGTCCTTGATCCTTGCATGTGTCCTGGACCAAAAACTACTCTTGAGAATTTTATTTATGAAATAATACTGGAGTTCCACTATCTACTGCCAACTGCATTTGTAAGTACTCCCTGTCCTTACCGAGAGGTGGACTGAAGAAACAGAAGACTCTTTGCGCTGGAAACTAAATGGGGGGGCTGGAGGCTGTAAAGCAGTAGGTATCCATCCTATTCAGCCCTTGCAAACTTTGCTTTGCCACTAAATTCTTCACCTTTCTCTGTCCATTTCATAGAATCATAGAATCATTAAGGTTGGAAAAGACCTCTAAGATCACCTGGTCCAACCGCCAGCCCATCCCCACCATGCCCACCTACCACGTCCCTCAGTGCCACATCCACACGGTTCTGGAACACCTCCAGGGACGGTGACTGCACCACCTCCCTGGGCAGCCTGTGCCACTGCAGCACCGCTCTTTCTGAAAGTATTTTTTTCGCAATATCGTGCACCTCCAGAAAGTATGGAAATCAACAGACAACAATTCCTCAGTGCCCACGGGCCTTGGATCATGTTGCATGAGAAGTAAGACCCCATAAAGGCAGGGAAGGGAGAGTACGGTAGTCTTCATCTTGAAGGCTTCAATATATTTTACCCTTGCCTTGAGCAGAGGAGGCTGCTCTGCACCCAAAT
Organism: Alectoris magna; assembly: GCA_030625065.1. Taxonomy (NCBI): domain Eukaryota; kingdom Metazoa; phylum Chordata; class Aves; order Galliformes; family Phasianidae; genus Alectoris; species Alectoris magna. The sequence goes on from CM060560.1 coordinate 144,523,723, forward strand.
GGGCTGTTACCCTGCTACACCCTACATCTGCTGTGGCTGCAAACAACTGATGGCTGAGAGAGGAGGAGGTCAGGGCTTTCTCCAGTCCCGCCACCAACCCACCTGTAGTCACTGGAAGGCTGCAACATGCTTCTGAGATGCTGAAATGCTGCTGGAGCACTGAATGCACTCAAGTACAGAGGAATTTTTCGAGGGTCTAGGAGGTTATTATCACCTCAGTTAAGGATCACCTCTCTCCAAGGATTCAGACTCCAGCAGATGTTAATTATCCTTCCATCAATTTCATGTTCATGAAAGCTTAGTAAGGACTATTTTTAGCTGTACAACTATCTCCTTCCTACATGGAAAAGCTGTTCTTCCTCTTGCATATCTTATTTTTAAATGTTAAGCCATTAGGCAGAACTGAGTTTCCTTTCTTTCTCAGAAACCATCTCAAGAATGTACAATACTTAATGAAACTGCTGAGAACAATACCATCTTCAGACTTGAATATATGATGTTAGAACTCTAGAATAAGGATGAGACAAAAGTGATCACAGCAGGGTGCTTGAAGTGCATGTTTAATCCTACAAAATGTGACACTGAGAGAGCTGTTTGGTGCCCAGAGCATTCCAGTAGACAGGTGCCCCTAAATAAGCCCTCTCAACCAGGGCTGTTGGGAGAGGGTTGAACCCTCTGGGGTGCGAGTAACAGTGGCTTCATTCACTCAGGGCACTACCTGTGATGCCTCAGTGTCACTTCTGCATAATGGGAGTAATGGGATCTCTGAACCCACAGCTGAACGGTACCACTGTAGCATGTTCTGCTCACAGCTCCAGGCAGCTGGTGAGGTATTAGTACAGGCTGCCCAGGGAGGTGGTAGAGTCACCATCCCTGCAGGTGTTCCAGAACTGTGTGGATGTGGCACTGAGGGACGTGGTCAGTGGGCATGGTGGGGATGGGCTGACGATTGGACTAGATGGTCTTAGAGGTCTTTTCTAACCTTAATGATTCTGTGATTCTATGAAACAACAGCGCAGGGAAGGCTGACCCCTCAGTGAGTTGTTTACTCTGGAGCGTAATGATGAGCACTGGGCCATCTCTACTGTTTATGCTTGCAATCTTTCAAACATAAATAGTTAGTAAATGTGCCCTGGAGCCCAGTCTGCTTCCCTAAGAGCATAAGCCATATTTGTTTAATAAATCATAAATCATAGAACTCTGTATTCCACACTTTGATAATTTTCTTTTGTGTGTGTGTTCAGACACAGAGCAGCAGACTTCAGAAAGGAAAGCCTTGCTCAGTATGAGAAGTTCTGGTAACAATTAGGTATTTTGGTAAGCTGCTCTGACACACTTATTGGGGAAGATAGGATTTTTGGTGCTTTAGGTACTGGAAATCATTGCTGGGTTTATTACACATTTTCCATGTGGCTTTGGGCAAAGTGCTTTGGCCTTAATTTTATACCAGAGAAGGAAATGGAGTGTAGCTATTGACTTCAGAGGCATCTGGATTGGGACCCTTGCCTCACCAGAACTTTTAAGTTTCTCATTTGTATGTAGGAACTATAAAGGAGTGGTTTGCAAATCTTCATTGAAGACCTATTTTCCATTTACAGACCTTGAGCAATAAAGTCATCAAGGTGAGGCAGCTTGGGCTGCACAGCTCCAATACAGCCTGCTGCCCAGTCTGGAGCTCTGGCTCCCAGGCAGACCACTTGCAGGTTGCGTCCCGTTCCCTTTTGCAGAGCGTTTGGTGTTCCCAGGGCTGGGAAACATTTGGCATGATTTTATTTTATTTTTTGCCTGAGTGACACCAAAATGAGAAATATCCTGGGAACTGCATTGTTTCCTTTTCACCTGCCATTAACAGCTGCCAATTCACTTGTTTAGATAACGCCTCTTGCAGTGCTCTCCATAAATGTGTGGCTCTGCAGTGGCTGACATTTAAAGAGCTAATATGGCTTGAAGCTTCAAATTATTACTGCAGAGCAAATAACATTTAAACATTATATTCTGTATCTCTTGGCACATATATATTTATGGGAATTTTGGTCAGAAGGGAGAAAGGAAAAAAAAAACCCACAAAATTATTGGAACCTTGTTTACAAGCCAGAGCACTAAAAAATTTGCGAGAGAGATTCAAGGTAAGCCTGATTCTTTTTGTGCTTGTTATGTTTTCCATCCTTACTCATCACTGTAGGACTCTATCCCAACCCCAACCTAAGTGGTATTGACAGGAAAGGATTATCCACAGGAATCTGACATATTTACATCTAGAGAGTGCCAAGGGAAAATCTTTCTGAGCGGAACAAAGCTGGCCTTATTTGAACCAGCTTCTTCCTCTGCAACTGTGATGGACACCAGGGCGGGGCGCGGGAGTTAACTGGCTGATAAATATTTCATACACTAATTTCTTCTCAAGAGGATATGTAGGAAAATGAGAAATTGCTTTTCTGGTCTTTATTCCTCTCAAAATGAAACTGGAATCACTTGACAAAAGATTTGTGGCAAAATGCTGAGCTGAGCTCCTAGACAGCATCATCGTGGAAAAGATTTTGGGATGCATCATTTGCAGTTCCTTATCAGCCAAAGGAACACCTGTTCCACATGTTCTCATACTTGAAAAACAGAGCTCTGGGATCTCTTTTTCTTAGGTCTAGCAGGCTAAAAACGTGATGCTGCATTAACATCAAATACCCCTGGGTTTTAGCACGTGCATTATAACTGTCAGAATCATCAAATTCTGCTCTTATAAACAGATTCCTGAGTTCCCTCTCAGTGCGTGAGCGAGCTCCAACTATTGAGAAGGCAGATTATTTTGGGAGCTTGCAAAATGATTTACACCAAGAGATTCTGGAGAGGTTTTGCTACGTGAGCCAACAGAAAATACACGTTGCTTTGGTGTGCAAGGTAGAATTATTTTGAGCATCTCTGCTCACCGTTGGAGCAAAGGGACTGTTTGAAAAAGGAATGGATTTGCATGCTCTTTGAGCATTTCCTATCAGGATCTGGAAACAAATGTTGTGTAAATACTGTGACCCCCCACCTCTGATGTCTGTGAACACCTGCTCACTGCTGGCAAAGGATGGCAAGGGCTAACATGCATGCAGGAAGGGCAGGATTTCAGCAACGTAGGGTACTTTGAGGACCAACAGGGATGAGCATCCTGCAGTGCTAAATATCATATTCCAGTTAACATTAAAAGCAAAATGACTACAGGTTTCCCATCCCAAAACACCTATAAACAAAGCAGCTGATGGCACAACGAATACATCAGGGACCAGTTATTAGCAAAATGGGCAAAGTACCAGTGGGGAGAGTACTGCAGACCACGGGGGAAGAGAAACACTGCACATCGGCCCTGTGCTATTCCCAGCATGAGCCCTCAAAGTTGTGGCCTGGGAAGGTTCACCAGAAAGCAACGATTACCCTGCAGCTCTCTGCTGCCCCTGTAACATCCTTATCTCTGCCTTGCTGCATTTCAGCCCCACCTCATCCTCTCCACAATAAGCAAATGGGTCCTTTCTTTCTTCAGAACTACTTTTTATGTATTTGAGAACTGTACCATCTGTTTCCTCCCTTTTTCCCTTCAGCCACTCCACTGTTTTCAAGTCAAAATGAGCACAGCTGTTCAATCTTTTTTTTTCACAAAACATTTTACCTCTGATCACCACTACCTTTCTCTGCCAGAGCCTCTCCTGCTGAGCCACACCTTTCCTCGGTCTCTGCAAGGGAGAGAGGATATCCTTAGCAGTGCTGAGCAGAGCAGAGGGCCCACATGGCAAGTTTTAGGCAGTTTTGGCGTTCACACATCTCAGTAAGCCTTTTTTTCCTGTAGTTGTTTAACTTATCTACAACTTTGTTTATACCACCAGCTGAGTTATGTCAAATAAAATGGTGAAAAGATTAAACCACTAATCTGTGTTTCAACAAAACCTCTAACGTATACATCCATGCCACCAGCAATTCTTTTTGCTGTGATAGGTTATTTCACTTGAGACAGTGGTCTAACCCCCGCTGGGAGAAGTCCAAGCACCAGTACCAGGTGTACCTCCACCCAGTTTGCCAGGCAGAATACAGGTGAGCCCTTTCAAGTTGAACCAAGTCCTCAGTGCCCGAGTCTAATGGCTTCCTCATTTGTAAGATAAGAGCTGAAAATAAAGACAAACGTTAGTGAGCTGACTTGATCAATACCTCATCAATCAGCTGGACAGTTTCAGCTGAAATTTATTACTGAAACGGGAGTTTCTTCATGAGCAACTATTAATGTAAAATAACATTGGCAACTGACTATGGATTGATTGAGGCTATCTTCTCTTTCATTGGAAAGTGTAAAAACAATGGTAAAAAGCAGTGCTAAGACTCAATGTGCTCTTTGAGCATTTATTAGGACACTGGGAAGTATTTGTGCTGTGTGAAGCTGTCAAGCCAAATACAAAAGCAGGACCTGAGGTACGCAAAGGGATCTTTGCAGCTCTGCCTGCCTCAAGCCACACTATTTATGAACAATTATTCTTACTTAGTGAAATAAATCATTTCAAAAGTTTGCCACAGAATTTAAGTTTACTAGTCATTTTTCATTTAACCTCTGAGGTCCCATATGGCCTGGCTGTGTCGCTGGCTTTAAAGTGTCATTATGCTCCCTCACTATGAGGATACTACCTTTCAAAGCCATTACATGGTCTTGAATGCCTTCCTGTCAACAGACTGCACTGATTCTCCTTTAGTAGGAAGGGTTTGAGTGCTCCCCTGTTTTGTTGAACACACGTGTAGCCTAACAACATGCATTACCTATCCCTGTGAAGTGGGCCTTGGGAACTATCAGGATGTGGCAATGCCCACGCTAATAGAAACACCATGGATCATTTGACTTGGAAAGGACCATTAAAAGCCATCCAGTCCAACTCCCCTGCAATGAACAGGGACACCCACAGCTAGATCGGGATGATCAGAGCCTCTCCAGCCTGACCTTGGGTACCTCCGTGGATGGGGCATCCACCTCCTCACTGAGCAACCTGTTACAGTGCCTCACCAACTTGACAGTAAAAATCATCTTCCTTATGTCCAATCTAAATTTTCCCCCTTATAGTTCAAAATCATTTCCCCGTGTCTTCTCACAACTGACCCTTGCCTTCTTATAGTCCCCCTGTAGATACTCTTTCAGGCCACTCCCAGGTCTCCCTGGATCCTTATCTTCTCTGGGCTCAACAGCCCCAGCTCTCAGCCTGTCCTCACAGGAGAGGGGTTCCATCCCTTGGATCATTTTTGCGGCCCTCTGGATGGACTCCAACAGGTCTATGTCTCTCCTGTACTGAGGACTCCACACCTGGACACACTAGTCCAGGCAAGGTCTCACCAGCACAGAGTGGAGGGGCAGGATCACCTTCCTCACCCTGCCAGCCATGCTTCCTTTGATGCTACCAAGGATACAGTTGGCTTTCTGGGCTTTGAAGGCACATTGTTGGCTCATGTTTAGCTTGCTGTCCACCAGCACCCACAAGTCTTTTTTGTCAAGGCTGCGATCAATCCTTTCATCCCCCAGCTCGTACTGATAATGGGGGTTGCCACAATCCAGGCACAGATCTTGTGCTTGGATATGTTGAACCTCATGAGGCTTCCCTGTGCCCACTGCCTAGGTCTCTTGGAATGGCATCCCATCCCTCAGGCACATTGATCGCAGCACACAGCTTGGAGTCATCCACAAACTTGCATAATGCCAATGTCATTGATGAAGACACTAATGAGCACTGGTCCCAGTACTGACCCCTGAGGGACACCACCTGTCACTGGTCTCCATCTGGACAATGAGCCATTGACCACTACTTTCCAGGTACGATTTTGCAACCAGATCCTTGTCCATCAAACAGTCCACTTGTCAAATCCATGTCTTTACAATTTGGAGAGGAGGATATTATGGGAGACCATATCAAATGTCTTACTGACGTCCAGATAGATGACGACAGTGGCTCCTCCTTTGTCCACTGGTGCAGTTACACCATCATAGGCCAAGTTCTTTGCCAACACTGTAAGCAGAACAGGAGAAACAAGATTTGGCCCTTGCCATACCAAAGCTTACACAGCAGGCTTGTATTCATCCTTATGGCAATCAAAATGCTATCTGCCTTTCCTAAACTTTTTCAAGTCAGGCACCCTTCATGGAGATGTTGCCAGCTTCAGGCCTTGCAGTCCAGTGTTCAAAGCTACCCACAAGGTGCAGCCATTTCACAAAGATTACGTAGGTCCTTTCTGTACAGTATTGCCGTTCTACATGCTTTGGACATTGAGAAAGTCTCATCAATGGCACTGCTGGTGGCATCCAGCCTCTAATACGTTCACTGCATTCATCACATTTTTCTCACCTTGCAACTATCATCCTAAGCTCCTGAGCATTCTAGACAACGCTGCAGCACTGATAAGGCTCAAAATCCATCTTCTTCTCCTGTAAAAGCTGGAAAGTCAAGGGCTGTGCCCCTCCTCAGTGTAAAGCTCTGCTGCTTCCCTCAGGCCCTTTCCTCTACCCACTGGGAACCTCTTGGCAAACACTACATGAAGTAAGCAGCAAACCAAAAAAAAAAAAAAAAAAGAAAGGTGCAAAGAATATTCCAAACATTTATTATGCATTAAAAATACTGCAAACAAGCCATACAGTTCATTTCACAGTAACCTAAACAACATTGTTCAAGAACTTGAGAAGTCAACAAAGAACAGTGCAGTTCAAACAGTGACAACAGTTATCTTAATGCCATGGGTCCCTTTCTTTTCCAGCAGTTCTTTCCTGTTTACAGTGCGAACAACACAAGATACAGCTTGCTATCTTATTTAACTAAGAGAACTCCTTTTCACCTGTGCTGTTCCCACAAACACACCACTTTAGAGAAGTGCTATTTCTAGGAATGATTCTCCTAATGTAGCCAAAATGCAGGCTGAGGTGGGCACAATGCACACAAGCCAGCGGTGGTCCCTATTTTCAAGATATCTATGTGCAGAACCCTGTACCAAATCTTCGGATAAAGTTCAAAAGTAAACTTGGAACAGAGAGATATCCTTTCTGAACAGACAGAAAACCAAATAAGTTCAGTGTGAAAGTGGTTTTGAAATGAACATAAATACCTGGAGCATTGTGACACCTTTTCCTCTCTCTCAACCAGTTAGAGGAACTTCACTACTGATGCCCCCGGCAGATACCCAGGGAAATCAGTCATAAGGAATTGGCCCCAAGTTCAGGTCACTGTCAGCTGTGTGAAAACTTGCAAATGTACATACCTTAGAAGCAATTCTGTTGATTTCATGCTGATTTTCCCCCCTTTTGTGTTGTGAAGTGTATTATTATTATTACTAGCATGCTTGCTATACAGGGAACGTGAAATCTGTAATTTCATTCCCCTTTCCTCATCTGTGATCATTTTTACAGAAAATTCTGTATCATGGAGTCTTAGGTCCCTATGAGAAAGAAACAGCCTTGTCATGTAAACAGCTCCAAAATACACAAAGAATTACTGTACCCTCTTTGCAGACGTTCCTTCTGAGCACCAGTCTTTTGCACCAGCAGCTAAAGATGCCGGTACAGAAGCCCACAAGCAATTTATCTGTCCAGCCATATGGTGGAGCACCTCTCTTAGGTCTCATGCCCAAGCAATACTACTTTATAGCTCTCCTTACTGGAGGTCCAGCTTACCCATTAGTTCCATGGTACAGTTTAAGGGCACAAAGAAATGGACTGTAACTCAGCTGGTAGCTGGTGAACTGACCCCACGGCTGAGCCACAACTACAGAAATGGGTGACTTGCTTCAAAGCTGGTCAGGGTGATACACCTCTTCATTCAACAGGGTGATAGGTTTGTTCATATGCTTTTTAAAGCACATTTACGAGTCAAATCCTCAGTGCATATGGCAGTACACTTTTCATATCAGAATAGCTGTGGTCCTTTGGTGTGGGATTTCTAATGTCATAGTGTGAAATACCTTCATACCGTTAAATATGTGCCCACGCTGATGAGGCTGTAGTGCCTTAGTTACACCACTACAGTTGCAGCGGTACAACTTTACAGAGAACAGAAGCGCTTAGAAACTCAACCCATAATTAAACTCATGTTTTCTCAAAATAAAACAGAAAGAAAAAAAACCAAAACAAACAACTACACAAAAAGAGAAATAAAAGAAATAAGCAGAACTGTCTCTATTATTATTCTTATTCTCTTTGGAGGTATCAAATTGCTTTTAAAAAGAGTAAAAAACTGGGCATACAAAAGCTATTTTCTTTAATCCAATATACGCACAAGGAGCACTGCTGCCTAAACTTTTTCATGTATTTTTTCAACTTTCACGAACAATCTTTCCAGATCATTCCTCAGGTCGTCTATAGAGCTCTTGACAGACTCCAAGTTGTTCTCATTATTCTCAATTTTCACAGAGTAGGAGACTAAACTATCCACTGCAGTTCTGATCATTTTCAAATCAGAATCAACCTGGCTGACAGAAGATCTCAGTTCATCCACAGAGCCTTCCACAGAATTAAATTTTTCGAGATATCCTTGAGAATGTGCTTGATCCATCTGAAGACTTCCCTGATCCAACAAAATACTAATTTGCTTCTGGACATCCTGAAGAGCACCTGAAGACGGCAAGTCACTGATACTTCTTCTCAAGTCCTCTACATCATTGTACAGTGAGGTCTGTGATTCGCCAAGATTTTTCAGAACGTCTGAAACTGAAGTTATGTCCATGTCTGAGATTCCCTGAAGACCACTCATGCTTTGTTCTAGAGTACTGAGCTTGTTGTCATATTCTGCCTCCTTAGAAAGGAATGATTTTAACTTCTCGCCATGCTGAGAAGCAATAGAACTTACAGACTTCAAGCTCTCCTCTATGCGTCTCAATCGAGACTCTAGTCCTTCGCTGTTATTTTCAGAAGTTTCTAATGCCTTTCTAAAGAGTTCATTTTCTCCCCATTTGCTGAGCTCAGCTTTAATACGCAGTAAATCTTCATCAAGTCTTTTAATGTCACCAGGGAGCTGCACGATAGACTCCTCTGCCCTCAGAACTTTCTCTTGTAAAGCTTTTAATGAGAGGTGTTCAGTGTCCGCAGCCTCTTTGAATTTCTCATGCTCCTGTTTGAGGTTGACTAACTCTTTCACTTCAGTATAAACATCAGACTCCATGGAGTTTATTGTATTCTTCAAGGTCTCTATGTCTTTTTCTTTGGTTTTCATGGATGCTTGCATCTCACCAAAAGCATCCTTTAGCACCTTTATTTCATGCTTATACGAATCTGCTTTTTCTAGCGAATCAACTTTCGCTTTCATATTTTTTATTTCATCTTGGCTCCTTTGCTGGACTTCAGTGAATACAGCAATGTTATCATTGATAGACTTGGTTAGCTCTGTTAGTCGCTCTTCCACTGTGTTTTCCAGTGATGTGAAGTCTCGTTCCCTTGCATCCTTCACCATGTGGATGCCATCAGACAAGTCTTTCAAAATTTCATTTTGCAGCTTCTGAAGCACTTCGCTGATCCGATTAATTTCATTCTCCCCCTGCTTAACCGCCTTTTCAGTAACCTCCTGCTTCTGCTGAGCAATTTTCATCATGGATTCAAAATCTCCAAATGTGGTTTGAAGGGAACGCACCTAAAACAAAAATCCAGATGGTTAACACAATTTTATCGTGACCTGTATCCTTACTAAGATCCTGATGGCCCTTGCTATCATACTAAATGATCACTCTGTAGTCCCCTCATGCTCCCTACCTGAAATCACCCTATAGCATATAGATACAGCATCTAGAGCCTTACAGATCTATATACATACCCTCCATTGAGGACCCTTGACCTCACTGACCTGCCATAGATTATCCAGGAAACCCATGGCAGTGAAAAATCAAGTTCAAGCTTCCAGAGTTTGCATCTGTACCCCTGAGCCAGCCCTGCTCTATACGATTCCTGTGAGCTGCAAGTCTTTACTAAGGGAGAAAACAGAACAAAACAAAGAATAAACACTATCTTGCATGCACTTCTGAATACAGAACAGCTGAGATTACACTCTACCAGGCAATTAAACCTGAGGTCAGTGCCTCAACATGAAAGAAGTTTCAAAGCAGGCAAGAAAGTATAGCTGGGAAAAACTAGGGAAAAAGGAGCGCTGGGAATGGCTGTGGAATGGAAGCATTAATCATGACATTTTGCTGCTCCTGGAGACTGATTTTTCTTGTTAACTAGTTTTTAACATAAAAACATACAAAGGCTTCATTGTTCTAAATAAGCAGTACCTGATTTTGTGTTTACAACCACACTGTTAGTGAGCAGGCGTGCATGCATGTACATGGGCTAAGAACAGAGCTCTAGCAGCAGTCAAAGGGACTGACTGACTTCTGTCTCAGGTTAACACAGAAAGTTATTCCACTGGCTGAGGCATGCTATGAAGCTTCTCAACTACAAAAACTGTATTTATTACTGTTCTAATGGCAGAAACAGGGAAAGGGGGTGAGTGGCCATCAAGCTCATCTGCTCTCATATTTGCCCAGGCACACCAATGGGAAATAAAGTGTTACTTAATGTCGGGGCCAAGTAGAATACTGGTTTCAAGACCGCTGAGAAGTCTTTTTTTTGTGCGTGTGTGGGTTGCACTTTTTTAAAGTTTGTAAAGTAGAGTAAGCACTCCCACCGGCTGCAACAGGAATTCATCATGAACAAAATACCTCAAGGCTTTGGCAGGATGGCAAGTGCTGAGTAATGCGTGCTGCCTTGCCTCATGCCTATGGCTGAAGGGTATATTAATCAGTCATGCCACATGTGCTGCCATGTTTACTGATTAGATACGCAGCCGGAAAGGTGGTTTTATTTTATAAATAAAAGGAAATTTATTTTATGTATTAGAAAGAAATACATGTATTGGAAAGAAAATTTTCTTTTCAACTGAGAATGGCTCTAGCAGTTCCCAGTCAGTCTCTGAGCCTAGAAATTCATCTCCAAACACTTAATAGACTTACTAATAAGAAAATAAGTTTTTCATTTGTATTTTTGCAAAACTAAACCCCTGGCCAAGATTTTAAGGGAAGTCCACACAATGAAAGAACTGTAGGCTTCAGCCATGCGACTTGCCCTTGCTCCAAAGGATAACTGAAGTTTGAAGAACACCCATAAAGATTACTTCCTTTACCCTCTCTTCTGTAAAAACATTCGCAACAACTTTACATTCCTTACCCTTGTACTCTCCCATGCTCATACATGAAACAAGATATGAATGAAAGAGGGGGGGAAATGCAGGCGATACTTCCACACATATTGCAGCTGGGCAAGAGCCATTCCTCTGACTCACCAACCTCACTTTCATTACACCTTGACTGCCATTCACTCTGACTTTTCTCCACACGGAGAGTGTTTTCCCTATCACTATAGATGGAATTCAGAAATCTGAGAGGAGAGCACGCTGAAGTTTTCCTCCCATCTTATGAGGGAATTTATTTTCTCTAACAACGCCAAACCAGCAAATTCGTATTTTTAATTAACCATCTTCACACGTCAGCCTGAGAAAACCCATCAGAAACAGGCAGGGGAGTTATCTCTGAAAACTGTGCTATATTCAAGTCTAGAATTCCACATCATTTCCTTTTTCCTCCTCCTGCTGATGTGTAAAGCAGATGAGTTTATATAACACTCCTGACAAAAGCTTTCTGCAGTAGCAGACTGAAGAGGAAAGAGAGCTCCACCCAGCACCCTCTATGTACAATGCAGGATCCCACTCATGTACAATGGCAAAATAAAGCCTGGGCTCCTCTCCTTCAAGTACATTCTTCAGTAAATGCAGCACAAAACCACATAGCTTTCGAGTGTTATACCGAAACTCCGTTATCCCCCTCCCCCCCCTCTTACTCTTGTATTAGAGCGTCTCACCTCAGCCATCTGTTACAAACAGGCAAGCAAAGTTTTGGTCCTCTTTCAAAGCAACTATTTATAAACTTACTCTACATACCTATCTCATAGAATATGCAAAAGATACCTGAGGTTATCTGCAACAACACAGAGGTGGCAAATAGTACCCTTTCATGAGCTTGATGGGCTTGCTTACAAACTGCTTCTGAAACACTGCTAAGGCTCTGTACTCTTACATCCCTTTCCCATCTCACAGGAGACTTCTGTTCCCTCCCTGTGACAGAGCTATGGCCAAGGCTGATCCTATAAGTTCCTGGCCCACAGGGAGCCAGGCACCCACAGGAGGCGGCTCCCAGCAGTTATGCTAGGACAGGAATTTCCCCTGCCTTGATCTTGGCCCTAACTTCACACACTGCCTGCAAACCCACTGCACTACACCCTGGACAGAAGCCTGATATATATTTTAATTTGATTATATGCTTTCACATTCACCATGTTATTAAGGTCTTAAGCACCCAGGGACATATCCAGATGGGCAGTGCCACTTGTGAAGCTCTGACTCGAGGGCTAGTAAGGCTCAAGTGAAAAAATTCAGGAGTGTTTCCACTGAGTCCCTCGAGCCACACCCTTTGTCAACCACTCCACATCTCTGCTGCGATGCTGGCCATCTCAGCCCTGCTCTCCGGGCTGCAGACGGCAGGAGCCGAGCAGGTCCTGTAGCTGGAGCAGTGCTTGTGGCACGGCTCTGCAGCTCCACTGGCGACCTGGGGTCTGTGCGCAGCATCGCAGCAGCTCCTGCCACGTCCACATCCACGTTCAGCCGTACTACTGACACCACCGGCCTTGGCGCACATTGGACACGTCCAGAAGGCTCCCTTTTAACTTCGCGATGATAGGAAACGTGGAAATCCCGGCGGCAAGGTCTGCTCTCCCACCACCACGTCAGCGTGCCGGCTGTTTTACATAAAATGGCTTCGCACCGAGCAGGCCAGCGGGGCGGACTCCTCGGGAGGCCCCGCGACCACCCCATCCAGCACCACGACAGCATCCTCACGGACAAGGCCCGGCGGCGTACCCCCTTCCCGCACGCCCGGCGTCCGCCTCGGGGCGCTCGCCCCCCGCCCGCCGCCCCTGCTACCTTCTGCACCACGGCGTCCAGCGTGGCGGCCAGCTCTTGCCGCTGCCGCCCTGAGGCCTCCCTCTCGCGGGCGCTCCGCCCGACCTCCTCCCGCAGCTGCCGCACGTACCAGCCGGCGGGCAGCGCGGCGCCCAGCACGACGGCGGCGCCCAGCAGCAGCGCCCAGCCGCGCCGCGGGCCGGCTCCGGAGCGGCCCCCTCCGCCCCCCGCCCCGGACCGGCCGCTCCGGCCGTGAGACGACGCCGCCGCCGGCTTCTTGGCCGCCGCCTCCTCGGAGCCGCCCGGCTGCGCGCCCCGCTCGTTGGCGGCGGCGGGCGGGCTGCCCCCCTTGGGGCCCCGGTGCTTAGCGGCCGACATGGCGGGACGGGGCCGACCCCGTGCGCCGAGCGGGAGCAGCGGGAGCGAAGGAGGCACGAGGGGAGCGAAGGCGGGAGGAAAGGAGGGAGGGAAGGAGGGAGGGAGGCCGCCGCCGTGCGATGGGGCGGGGGTGCCGGCCCGGACAGCGCCCGCTCCCCGCCCCGCCCCGCGAAACCGCCACGCACGCGGGGCCGGGCCTGGGCCCCCGCGGGGCAGCCCGCCGCCACGCATAGGGGACCGGGCTGTCTCGGGGGGCGCGGGCAGCGCGGCCATCCCCAGCCCCGAGAGGAACGCAGCGCTACCCCGCGCGGCACCGAGACCCTGTGCGGTGCCAGACAGGACAGACCGTGCTGCAGGAAAATGTAGGTGTGTCAAAAACACGCTTTGAGTTCGTCAGCATCGTACCTTTTTAAAATTTCTTTTGCACTGGTGGCACCAGTTAGCATAGTGACTGTTGGCTGATAGGCACCCAACTGCTCTGCCGGCTCACTGAAAAATGTAAGGATGTTCTGGGCATAGACCTTTCAGTGTACCCCCTTAGTGATGGATTACAGGGATGGGGGGTTGGTAACCTTTCAGGTAAAGATGCCCACACATCAGGTTGGATATTTCCAACCTGATGAACAATTCTTCTCAGAAAGAGAAGAGTGCTGCAGTGGCACAGGCTGCCCAGGGAGGTGGTGGAGTCACTGTTCCTGGAGGTGTTCCAGAAAAGAGAAGCTGTCATGCTGAGTGACATGGCCTAGAGCAGTCACAGACATGGGCTGATGGTTGCACTAGATGAGCTTAGTGGTCTTTCTAACCTTAATGATTCCATGATCACACACAGTGCAAGGCAAAGGTGGTCACAGCATCTGACTTTTGTAACTGTGGGTTATAGTTCTGGAAGTGAGTCCTAACTTACAAAAAGCAACTAAGGTATGCTCTTTTAACCTCAACATCCAGGCGGCAGCAGTACAGACTTCTTTGTATATGCTGGTGCAATACATTGCACTTGCAGTTGCTTGGCTTTCTTCAGTTCTTGAACCTCCTGTGCTGAACAGTACTTCACTGTTCCCTTTGAAAGTGGAAGCTAAGTTCATTCTGTCCATAGAAACACAGAATCATCTGAGTTGGAAAGGACCCCCAAAGGCCACCTAGTCCAACGCCTCTGCAATGAACCAGGACACCTACAGCTAGATCTGGGTGCTCAGAGCCCCTCCAGCCTGACCCTGCATGTCTCCTGGGATGGGATCCACCACCTCTCTGGGCAACCTGTGCCAGTGCCTCACCACTGCTACAAAAGAAAAAACTTTTTTTTCTGTTTAGTGAGGTGCCTGAAGATTCAGAGTAAAATGCATATTGGAAGATGCTATTCCAGAGCAGTTAAAGGACAGTGTGCAGCAGGTGGTATCTGCATAAAGCTGGCAGCTCCCAATCCTTGGAGCCAGGATTCTTGACTCAGGACAGTGCTGTGACAAAGCATCCGATGTGACAGAGTTTGTAATTGGAGAATCCTAAATAGCAAAACATGCAAAAATGTCTTCTCTTCTGCTTTGCCCCAATGCTTACCTTTACTTCAGACAGAAATGAGGCCACCCAGTTTTTAATGCCTCCTTGTTTCTCCCTGATAGACTTGCTGAGTAACTAGGTCACCAGGACGGACTCTCAAGGATTCTTTTTTATTTTATCGTTTAATCACCAGATGGTGAACAAAGTAAGCTGATTCTTTATTGCCCCTTTCTTTCACAGCTATTAAGGAAGAGGCTTACATGGTAGACTTGTATCAGTGCTTCTTGCCTTGAGTTTTCTCAGGAGGTTCATAAGGAGTAACATGCAAAACAATCATGGAGTTAGACCTGGGCTAAGAGCAAATAACCGTCAAACAATCAGTAGTACTGGTGTTGATTTCAAAAGGATTTGCTGGATTGTTTTTTTAAGAATAATGCAACGAAAAGCTCTTGGCAGTTGGTTACTCCCTCAGACCTTGCTCTTCTTCCCTGCATTTTAATATATATCTTTCTATGTAAAGCTAACCTTGAAAAAGTCTGTGTTCATGTCTGTATCTGTTATTATTTGCCTGTATTAAAGAGATGCGTGGGATGAAAGCGAGGAGCAATTCTGTGCAAGGCGTACAGTCAATGAAAATAACCCTTCAAAGCTCTACTCAGGCATCTGGGCAGAGATCTTCCATACGTAGTTTCAGTGTCTCGAAGACATAACAAAATGTTGAAAGAAAGAAGTTCTTTCCAGCTCTGTACCTAGGCTGCTGAACTACTAGTGCAAATTTGATTTATTTCCTTCTTGTGCTTTTGTGTTATGCTGAAATGCATTTGTTTGCCAAGAGTCATTCCGTGAGTGGAAGTTCATTATGCATACATGCAAGCCGTAACTCCTTGCAAGAGAAAAGCTTGGGGTGCTGATTTATCTATTCCTCTATTTGATTACAGCAAGAAATTCAACCAACTTGTTCATTTGTTTTCACTTTGATTTCCAGTACATTTCTTTTTTTACTAAAGTTTGGATTGAGTATTCCTCAGAGACAGTGAATCCTAAGCCTAGGCAGGAGCACACAGCCCCAGATTTCAGACATCTGATCTTTGTGCCAAAGATTTGTATGAACCAAAGTGTTTGGCCTGTACACAGTGTTCCACTTAGTAACTACTAGTAATGGTCGTGAAAGGAAAACTTAACAGTTAAATGTCTCGGGCATGTGTCACCATAATTCTGTCAAACACACAGATATGAGGTCAAAAGCCTCTCGCTGGAAAGGATGCTGGAGTGATTACAGGTTACAGATGCTACAGAACTTGGTTAGCTGACTGCCCTGACCCTAGTGAGGAACTAAGCAGTCACAAAGGGTCAGGAGGTTGCCTTATATACCTGCCAGAGGTGGCTGGAGTGATGGGCTTGCACTGAAATGGATGAGGAGCACTCAGAATACTAATGGGGGGTCAAACTCTCCTTTCCTTCTGTAGTATAGAAAGAGAAACCACTGTTGCTGAGGGGAGTACTAAGAATTTGCTGTGGTGGTAACGTAACAAGGTGCTGTAGCCCAGCACAGCTCAGGGTTTTACTGATGTACTATTTTCCTTCTGAAGTTTTCATATTCTGTTTTGCCACTGTATTAAATTTGAAGAGTTCAGTGGGAAAAAGCAGCAGTCCTGTTTCCTTCTCACAGGACTGACTTTTCCCTGGAATACCAGAAACCTAATTGAAGCTCAAGTGGAGATAGCATCTTTACACTTGCTTTACAGACTTTTTGTCTTGCCCTTGAGCCTATTATGAAATCTGGGCCTGATAGTCTCAGGCAACTCAGAGTCTTAACACCCATCTGTCAGTGGTAAAGCCAGTCTGCCTGCCTCAGTTATTAGGATTAGGGCAAAATATCTAGTGACTTCAAGATATGTTCTCAACTTTGTTGTCATGAGCCCTGGTGTAAACAACAACATGCCCTGCCCTTTCCCTCTCCTCCCACTGTAGCCATCAGTCAGTCACACACTGGGACATTTCTGACCTGCAGGGCCCGATGCAGCTGCACTTATCATTCAGTAGCCACATTGCCTCAGGCAGGATAAAACAGTGCATTAATTGTAAGCTTTATGGTCTCTGCCAGTTTTACTGAAAAGTTACGAGCTAGCTTGCTGCAAAGGCTGAGCACAAATTATTCTTTCATTTCAATTAACAGTGTTTCTCTACTGAAAGGCCAATAGTTAAGGCCAACCTGAGACACCAGTCAAACTTAAATTGTGCCTGCATGTCTGATATGAGACATGGACATTGATCTTCTTAATTGACTAGAACAAATGTAAAGGCTGTACAGTTATTTTTCTGGCTAACACTGCAGGAGACACAGATGATGAGAAATGAATGACATTTCTCCATGGAGAAAATCTCTATAGTAAATAATTTACCTCAAGATCAGCAGAGTGGACTATAGCTTCGTGTTCTCTGGACAGTGAAGGAACTGAAACTAAAAAGATGATTAAGTGCTAAGTACTGCAGAGTCTAACTTACTCTTGGCCTGTACACTGGAATCTTGAAGAAAGAATTTGGTGCCTCACTGCCTTGGTATCTTTCTAGAACAATAAAGAAAACTGGGTACTTTAGATGGCTTTCAATCAGCCAGTGTGCTATGGGGGAAGGGCACTGCTGTGAATAAAATAAAATACTGTTTTAAAGCCATCCCTTTCAGGAATACTTTGAGAAGCTAGTTTACTTGGTGGGGCATCCTTTTCCCCTATCTAACCTGGTCCGGAGCACCAGAGGCTTCTGAAATTGCTGGCCTGTGCAGAAAGCACACAAAATGGTCCCTGAGCCACTGGCTCTCGTGCTTGTTCCAAGCACTGTTTGTGCAAGTTTACATGATACAGCTGGTTAATTAACAAAGGGCAACAGCAGCCATCACAGCAAAGATCAGAGTTTGTGTTTTCTTCGCTCCTATCCAAAATGGATGAAATACATAATAAATAATGTATTTGTTAGTGAAAACAGTCCTGTATATGGCAGTCCAGCTGTAGTCTGTCAGTCTTCTCCAAAGCTCTTATGAGCTTCTCTGAGATGATCATTGCCATGCGTCATGCAAAAACTAGGACAAAGTAGTGCAAACATAGTTATTTAAAATGCTGTGTTCTTTATGGAAGCAAGCGGATTAGGCTGTTGCGCTTAATCTCATTTAATGTCTCCAAAGGCTCGACTGGAGCATCAGGGCTGACAGGTGCTCTGCTTCTCCGGGAGCCAGTACTGCTGCCTGAGCAGGGTCCTTGGCTCTTGCAAGGGCAAGCCGTGTGTCCCGCATTCAGCAGAGGCTGCATTCGTAGAACCTACAGCAGTCTCTGGTCTTTGAGAATGCAACAACTGTCCCACACAGTTCTCATCACAAGCGCTGTTGTCCACAGAAAGGGGAGCTCTCTGTCTCCTTAAGTAGTAGGGCTTGTTTTCATCCCTGAGGCAGCTGCTAATGACTGCCAGCATTCTGCCCTCCATGCTTGCCGGGAGGCAAGGCGAGGGCAGCACGCAACTCCTTTAGCAGGAAGCGGTGGCAGCACTGTCAGGTACTGCTGCCCAGCGGGTGCATGAGCCTGCCCGGTAGTAAGGCCACGCAGCAATGAGCAAGGCATCGCTAATAACAGCGCTTCAGCGCTGCGTTCGTTCCTCAGCAGGTGCTAACCGGGCTTCGTAACGCCACAGGTGACTCAATGCCTCATACTTGCCCTGAGGCCAAGATGGCGGCGGGGGGCAATGGGGGAGCGAAGATGGCGGCGGGGGAGTCTCATCCCCATCACTGAGAGAGGGCAGGGAATCGGGGCTAGCATAGCTAAAGCTTCCTCAGCAGGAGAACGAACAAAAGACAAAACCGCCCGGAGATCCTGCCCCGACCCAGCTCACTCAGCCCCACCCCCTACGACCTCCGCGGGGGCCCACACACCGCCCAGCCCCTGGGGGTGGCTCGGGGGCAGGGCTTTGTGAGGAGGCCGCGCCCATCGCCGCGGATGGGGCGGGGTCAACCCGGTCGACGCCGCTCTTCCGTAAACACCACCCAGCCCTGTGGTCGGCCTTCCCCCGGCCGGGCCCATTCCTCACGGGGAGGGCGCGACACGGGTTTTCCTCTGTTACCTCCTTGTGCTCCTTGCCTAGTGATCAGCACCGGGTACACCGAGCGGACACACACTGTTTCTGGGGGGGATGAGGAGGAGCTGACCTAAATCTCTCGGGATAGCTGACAGCTGGCGGGCAGGAAAGAGTTACTTCGCCCCCCCCACATCGCCGCTCCCGGCAGAGATGGGCGCGCCCGAGGAAGGCACTCATAGTCCGGGCTGCTACATAAACCCGAGGGGTGTTTAAAGCCCCAGCGAGCGCCGCGCGGGGAGTTGGGGTATTTGTTCTGTGGGGCTGCGGTAAGTGAACGGGGACGGGCCGCCGTGCCGTGCGGTGACTGTGGGGTGGGAGGCTTCGGGACGAGTCCTGATCCGCGGGGAGTCCGGCTCTGAGGGTCGCTGCCCTCCGGTGTGTTGCGGGGGGAGCCGTCCTACTGCCTGTCGGGGGTACCCCCCCTCACGGGCACAGCCGCGGAGTTCCGCCGGCAGCGAGTAGCGAGGGCACCTGGGGACGGACACTGAGATCAAGACAGCCGGGCTGGCGGAGCGGCTGCCCCTTCTCCGCCCTTTCTCCCCCCGGGCCCGTCCTTGGTAACGCTGTTTGTTTTGGTCGGTCAGTGCCAAACTCTGTAACTGTTAATAACGTGGGGCCGGGGGAGGAGACAGGCTGGGGAGGAAGAGGAGGAGCCGGCGGCGGGAGGAGAGCTTCGATATGAGGCCCCCCAGCTGTGTGGGATAGAGGACTGCGTTCGGTCTTGTGTGCGGACCTCGGGATGAAGGGGGAGCTCCGCGGGCTGAGAGACGAAGCTGCCTGGAGTAACGCTCAACAAAGGCGCTTTTCTGCTCCTGTGCCCTGCGGCCGAGGGCTGACAGAGCCAGCGAGAAGGGAAACCCGAGCCGATGCCGCCTTGCTGATAGGGCATCAGCCCAGTGGAATGAGTGAGATAAAACCCGCGCAGCAGTCCAGCTGGACGGAACATTGAGAGAGGAGTGCATACGGATGAAGGGCTCTGTTGAACAAAGCTGCACTGTGGAAAAACTGTCCGTGAAGCTGTTATCTGAAGGAAAAAAAAGCCTTCCGATTTTTTTTTTTTTTCTCCTTCTTAAGATAATGGCTAAAGCCCTCGGGAATAAAAAGCGTGTGTTCTTGAGAGCTAATCACACCTTGTGATCTTGGGCACATCCATAGCTGTCAGATGGGGTGAGGGGGAACTATGCAGGGGTGCATCTATACCATACCTCTGCAACTGCTGTACAGCGTACTTCCATCCTATATGGAGTGATCCAGAGCTGCCTCAACAGCAGGGCCGTCCATGCTAATTTGGTTATTTCTTGTTATGTTAGCTGGAAACTTGCAGATAGAAAAATGGACTAAGGCTTTGTATGTGTAGAAGGTATTTCAAACTTGACGTCGCATTTAGGGTTTATCTCTGTGGAAAACCTGCTATAGGGAACATGTTTTAGCAGTGGGTTGGGCAGTTGATCACCAGAGGTCCTTTCCAGCCTCTCAGATTGTATGGGGAGGGGTAAATAAAAACAACAAACAAAATGGGGCTGATCAAAAGAAAGCACTCTGTAATAAAATCCAATGTCAAACATATCATACCTAAAGTAAAAGTGAACATCTGTTGTTTTTCAAAGCATGAGGAGCAGAGCAGGTTGTAAACACTGACAGAGCCTTTGATAGGAAGGTGGGATATTAATCTGTGTATTAAAACAAGAGCCTAATATGTAATGCTCAATGAACATATTAAAAATTAGAAGATGGTGTTGTTTATTCAGGAGAGTTAAAAAGGCCCTGGAAGGCTAGAGGGCTTTTTGAAATATGTGGGTCACTCTGAAAGCAATGCCTTCTGTTTATTTCTGAGGAAACTACACCAGCTACAGAGAGCACAATAACAGCAGTGAACAGAGTGCATTCTCTATTCAAAACATTATTTCTGAATGTGTTAGCTGGATGTATTCTGAATGTTTTCATCAGTAGTAAACAAGAGCCTGCATGCTGCCTTTGTGATACTCTGCACTAGTGGAGGACTCAAGAGTATTTTACCACCTACCACCTTACTGTGCTTGCATCCACTGTTTTGTCTCTGTAAATGTTCAGCAAACATTAATGAATGTCAGTGGGTGCCATTTTTCTGCTTGGAGGAATTCAATGACACACCTCTGCTTCATACATACTTCTGTGTCAGGTGCTGTTCTGTCAGACTGCCCCTCTGCTGCCATTTGTCATGTAGCAACAAAATGCAATGGAGTATTGGTGGGAAGGTTTGACCTTTACTGCCATACCACCAATATGCTCCTGGTGTTGTTAGCCAACATATAACAGGAGGCATTTCTTTCAGAGCAGCCCTCATATTTCTTACTTAGAAACTGTATGAATATAAACTTAAAATTATTTATGAACTTGGCCCTTAGTAACTTCTGAACAAAAGCATAAGGACAAGAAGCTATTGCAGTGTATGTTATCAAGAATGGACTAAGTATCTTGATCCTCTGTTGTAACTAATTAGAAAAGCCCTTTTTGATTTGTATTTTGATGTTCTCAGTGAATGTTCTTTCCTTTATCCTTTAGCTGTTGGGTAGCATAAAAAAACTAGGTGGCATTTCTGGATCCTGCTTAGGTATTCATTTGTTTGCTTTGATGTGCTTGCTGTCTTCTATATCTTATAAACTTCAAGTTTAGCAGTAATGTTCTTAACATACATCCATTTTCTTCCTCACCACTTGGGGCATTCTGCTAAGAAATATACTTATTACAGTGAACACTGCAGTGTTTTTTTTTGATGTGCCATCCTATGTTGCTTTGTTGGGACTTAAGTCTTCTAAACACTCTTAACAGCTTCTCTGCTGTTTGTATGTTTGTAAGCATGAATTGTAGGAGCAGGTACTTTCTCGATGCATCGAAGTAAGTCACGGTTCTCTTTCAGATGTGATTATTTGTTGCTGACAGATCCATTGCTTGGAGTACTGTGTAAATACTTAATGTAAATAGAAATTGAATTTCCACCTTAACTGTTTGGTCATCTTGAGCATCAGATTGTGATAGAAATGGCAATGTTGTCTTGCTTCTGTGGGTGGTTTGGTACTGCTTGCTGTTAGAAATGCTTTGCAAGTCTGAATATTTGACTATTTGAAGATGTTATTAAAACTATCATACAGCTAAGAGGAAGTTCTTGATAATGTATAAATTCTGTGATATTTAATTTCTTTCCTTTTTAATATCTGCTTGATCTCTTTCCTGTTCTTTTAATATCTAGACTGAAGCAGTAGACGGTGTACACCGTAAAGGCAAGGGATTTACAAGACCTCTTGAGCCAGTACACATCTAATAACGCACATCAGTTTTTTCCATGGACCACAAGCAACATTGACCTTCTGGAGGTTAGTTATTTGCATATGAATAAAGAGGCTTTAGCCATGTTTATAGCCAGGAATTTCTGTTCTGTGTTGATGCAGAAGCAATAGATAGGCAAGTAACATATAGTAACCCTACAGAGCCTGCAAAGCATAAGTAAGCAGTTCCACATCAAGAACCTGCAGTGTTTCTATGGTGAGGTTACTTGTCACAGCTAGTTTCTAGTCAGGTTTAGCTTTGAGATATGTAACGCAAATCATAGTAGAGGAGTTCTACTTTTGCATAACATGAATGAGTGACTCATTTCTAATTGTAACTTAGACAAATACAGTTTCCACTGAAAATATCTCTGAGCCTTTTCGCTTGCTAAGTTTTCTTGCAATTCTTTATTTTGCCTAGACAATACTATAAATATATATTTTCAGCTTTGTTGGGTATGATAAAATCACTGTTTTATTAAAAGACTTCTAATATTAAGTACCATAACTGGAGGCTCTGAAGTGACCTGATAGTGACCTTTCAGTATGTAGAGGGGAGCTACAGGAAAGAAGAGGACAGACTCTTCAGTAGGGTCTGTGGTTACAGGACAAGGGGAGATGGTTTCAAGCTCAAAGAAGGTAGATTCAGGTTACATATAAGGAAAAAAATCTTCTGCAGTGAGGGTGGTGAGGCACTGGTACAGAGTTGTGGTAAATGCTCTCTTCCTGGCATCTTTCAAGGCTAGGCTGAATCAAGCCCTGGGCAACTTGATCTATCTGTGGTGTTCCTGTTCATTGCAGGGGAGTTGGTCTAGACGGCCTTTAGAGGTCCCTTCCAACTCTAGGGATTCTATGATTGTGTGAACTAGAGCTGAAAGCCTTGAACCTATGACCTTCTGTGCACTGATGTAAGGTCTCTTAGTGACTTCTCCAGTAAGTTAATAAACAGTTAGCTGTCCTTGTTGATGTGATCCCCTTCACAAAATAGAGCAGAAAGGCACGCAAATGCATCATCTTTCTTCTTGGGGGTGGAGGAGGAAGTGAACACCAAACAACTATTAATCATCGCAATTAATAGGGGAGTATTCATCAGTGGAATAACTCAAGGTGTAAAGGTCTGTTCAGTATGAGCTGGTACCTGAGAAATCAAGCACTCTAAGCTGTAACTAAGGGCTAACAAAGAGATCATAATCCTTGGCCTCTTTTGTCTACATCACTACCCCACAATACATTGTTTCACATAACTACACACAACAACCATCCTTTTGCTGCTAAGAGTGGCTTTTGCCAAGTTCAGTGGAGTTGCCATGTGTAACTTTGCTGCTTTGCCTGCTTATGCTGATGCTGTTTAATCATAAGTGAAGTCATGTTATTTGCTGGCAGTGTCTCTTCACAGAGTCTACTACAGGGTACTTTGTGGCCTTAGTTAATGATGCACTGCTCCTTTTGGTATTTGGGCCAAATTCCTTTGGGAGTAGTTATGACTGACTTCCAATTTCTCATTTTAATGCAATGATTAACATATTTTTACTTCCTGACTTAGAACTATAAATCATCTCTATTGAACTATGCAACTGTCCAAGTTCTGCATAGTTGTGGATTATCTGCCTAGGAGGCAGTTGCCTTATGTAGACAGAAGTACAATGAAGCATGAAACTTCATAGAATGTTATTTGTCACGTACACTGAACGTAGTGCTAGAGGCTTAGAGTTACTGCTTAAATTAAAGCATAAAAACCTACTTGCCCTCTCACCCCTGGAGCAGTATTTTTGGAGTCTCTGCCATTTTCAGTCTGATTTTGAGGAAAGTCTCACCTAAAGCAGCAGGCTGGGCTTCTTGATGCATCATGTCAGAAATTCAGCACTCTGAACTATTTGCCCATTCTTCCCCAGCAACTTCTCTGCTTGCTTCAGAGTTGTTGCTCTCTGTGCAGTCTGTGGCAGGAAGCAATTGCTAAACATCACTTGATGGTTGAGTCAGGTGGGGGATGGTAACACCCTGATAAATATTATATTTTGAGATTGAGAACTTCCAAAATTCTGTCAGCAAGCAATCGGGGAATTTCTGTCAGCAGTTTGGCTTGTTGTTGTTGTTTTAAATCTTAACAATTTAAAGATTGATTATGTTAGAGATGGTAAAATATGGAATGGCGAAAGGTACAAAAACTTTTTGCAGGACAGATACAGTTTGTTAATAACTGCATGATTCTGCATGTGTCAAGCCAGATATTTTTTGTTGCGCTTTTTAAGGAAGACAAGTACTTTTCCTTGTTCACACTATAGTCTGTATTCAGCTTTGAAAGCCAAAAAACATAGGAAGTGTGTTTTTCTTTCCAGATCTTGTTTACTTCACCAGCTAAAGGGAAGCACAATGCCTCTCAACGATGACCAGAACAGTGATTCAGATTCTTCTCGCCTCTCTGAAAGTACAGCTTCTTCTAGTGACTCTGAATATTCAAGACAGAGCTTTAACAGCGATTCTTCAAGCAAGCCCAGTTCCCCAGCTTGTAAGCCTATTTCAACTTTACCTGTGCTGTACATCAACACTTAAGGATAGCCTGTCTTCTGTCTCTTGCATGTAGTGGCTAGAGCCTGGGAGTCTGAATCTGTGTTTAAGGGTATTAAATGAAACGTGTGGCATTCTCATGGCCATGGAGCAGCACATCTCTTTGTGTGGAGTATCCCTGATAGCTGTGTTGGGGGGAGGTGGAGGGCGGGTCTCTGTTGGCTTCTTCAGAAAATGTAAGGAAAGTGTGCCACCGAGGGTATCCTAGTCTAAAGTTAATCTTGATGTTGGTAGCAGTGGCTCATTCAACCAAACTCACTTTGCCCTTTACACTATTCAAAATTACATCTTTTACAACATAAAGTTAACTTAGTGTTACCTAAAGTAACCTATGATTTTAATATTTTTCTGGTAAACACTAGGATTGAACACTCATTTGCACAAGGAAGATATTTCCTGAATGAGTGTTGATAAATAAAACCTTAATTAAAATGTGCTTAGTGTTGGTATCTGTAAGCATTCTGAGACCATGCATACCTGGTCCAAATAAGTGAAATCTTGCATTAAAACAGGCTTGTTAGTAGAACAGCAATTGGCAATTAGCTCTTGACTCCTAAAGAGTAGTAATGACAGAACAATAATCACAAATATTAAATGGGAAAACTTGGAGTTTAGAAGCAGGGATCTCAGAAACACTCCTGCTTTCAAATATGCTTTAGAAATGTTTACATTCTTAATACATATTTGTTTAAGAAAGGGACTGTAACTTACGATGCATTTGCAATGGCTCTTAAGTAGGGGTTTATTAAATCAGTAACGTCAGAACCTTCTCTGCAGGCAAGAAAAGCATTATCACGTGCTCCAGATTATGGTGCAAGTCTGGTATCTGTTATTGCCTGTGCTTTTTCTTGGATCTTCTAGAGTGGATCTTTGGTGGATCTTCTAGAACAACTGGCAGGAAGTTCTATCATAAGACAGGCTATGAGGTCCCATTTTGAAGGAAAAAAACTATCTCCATTAAAATGCAAAAGCATAAAACTGCTTTTAAAAACGTGGTGTTACCCACCCATCCACACACACGAACACACACACACCCCCGATAAGCTGGGAGTTTCCTGAGTTAGTGTTTTAAGAAGATATAAAGGTCTGGTAATCCTAGCTTCTTTCTTCTAAAGTACTGCAGTCCAATTAGCAAGAAGCAAAATTTCTTGCCTTGTTACTTGCGTGCAAGGCTGCTGATTTTTAATAATAATTTGAATTGCAGTTACTTACCATAGTGCTTTGTCTTGATTTTGTTTGATCCAGCAGCAAGTCCTCCCAAGATGGTTACATTCGATGAACTGATGGCAGCTGCAAGAAATTTATCCAACTTGACATTAGCTCATGAAATTGCTGTAAATGCAAATTTCTGTATAAAACACGAAGACCACCCACAGAACAGGTAAGGGCATGAATTTTGCACAGAGCAAGATTGAGACTGAGGGGAGAAATACAGCGGTATTAAAGCAAACAAGCAACGCTACATTTTGGAAGGCTGTGGATGTTTGTAACGCAACTCCAAGAGTCATTGTCAAAGCTGTCTTGCTCAGAGCAAGTATTGCCACCCAGCTGGGTTGATACACGTAGAGCATCTTATGCTCTGTCTTAAATGTCATGTGGAGGGTAAAAGGCTAATGTCACATGAATTCACATAGTGAAAATAAAGAGTATAGGTCTGTTCTGTGTAGTTCAAGTCCTGTAGAGAAGATGAAATAGTGGGCTTCTATGTAGCTGTTTGTAGTAGCAATTTGATCTTATGATGATAAGGAGGATGAGGCTCATCATTAATTTGTCTCTAATACTACACCCAAGGAGATGTAAAAGGATCTGGAGATCCAGAGGAAGTGAGAAATACCTTCCTCATTGTAGGTGGTTTAAATGTTCTTGGTTACAGATGTCTTTTTAACTTAAAAACCTCATCTCTTGTGAAAATTAACACGAAAGACAATCAAGTTTTTAATTGCAGAAATCCCTTAAGTGATAATTATTCGATGGATGCATTTTTGAGAAAGCTTAGCACATAACACAAGGTTAGGACAAACAGTACAAATTTGGTAAGAGAAAAGGAAAGGCAATATCTCTGTAACTGCATCTGAATTACCAGCAGCACTTTCTAATGCAGTGTTTTGGGAAGGGCTTCTTGGCATAGGTCATGTTTTAGGAGCTGATGGTGTACAGCACAAGAAAAATATTGTTTCAGGTCATGTGATAGCTGACAATGTGTTGTATGTTTCCAGCAAGTCACTGGGTTAACCCTAAAACGCTTCTACCAAGAAGGAGGGCTATTAGTGGTCTTTTTCTTTGTCTGTAATTGCCTTCTTCCACAGCTTAGCAGGCACAGTGAAACAAATAGTACACAAGGCATTTTGGGATCACCTGGAATCGGAACTGAATGAAGACCCTCCAGAATATGAACATGCTATCAAGCTCTTTGAGGAAATTAAGGAGGTAACATTTTTTTTTCCCTCTCCAATATTTTTGTCAAGTCTGATTCTAGTAATTCGCTGACGGTTCTGTTAATTCATAGTCAAGCCAATGTTTTGAGTTCCTGCTTTTAAAATGAAGCCATGATTATACAGAATATTAATCATATATTTATATTAATTGTGATTATGGCCACATATAGGTGCACATCCAGTCAGCTTTCAGTGCAGTATGGTTAGCTGCAAGTCAAAACTCTTCTCAAAGCTTAACATTTCCACTGGTTTCTGTCTGACTACACAGCCTTTTTCTTGCTACCTTAGATTGTGTCCAGTCTTAATCTATCCTGTTACAGCTAAATACACTTGACACTAATACTAATCTTATTTTAACGTGTTTACATAGTGCTTTGGTTTTTATTGATAAGCTTTTCATGTTTTTCCCCCCTACTTTAGATTCTTCTTTCCTTCCTGACCCCAGGAGCAAACAGGATTCAAAATCAAATTTGTGAAGTTCTGGACACAGATCTTATAAGGCAGCAGGCAGAACACAATGCTGTTGATATTCATGGGCTAGCTAACTATATCATCAACACTATGGGAAAATTATGCGCTCCAATAAGAGACAACGATATAAAACAGTTAAAAGCAACTGAAAATATTGTAGAATTACTGAGGTTGGTATTTGGGTGGTTTTTGCACAGGAAAAAAAAAAAGTCTAATCTCATAGAGCACTGGGCAGTGAAAGACGGTGGGGAAGGTCTTAAATAGTGGCATTTTTTTAAATTGTTCTCAAATTGTAAGAAAACTTGCTCAGCAGAAGTATTAAAGGCAAGAGGCAATTGCTGTAACATTCTGTGACTGGAGTGTAATGTCAATCCTAATGCCATGAGTAGAATGCCTGTATTAAAACTACTGACTCTGAGTAGTTAAACGTTAAACAGCAACAGCACCACCACTTGAAATAATGTTTCTGAGACTGCTGTTTCAATCTTGTTCATTCTTTCAAAATTCAGAGGGTATATTCATTCTTCCTTGAACATTTTATTGCATGCTTCCTTCGGGTATTCAGACAAAAAAAAAAAAAAAGTAGTGTTGTGACTGCTATATTTAAATAACAAGGAAGGAGAATCCTTCACCAAAATGGGAATTAAAGTGCTACTGAAGGCCTGCCTCACTTCTACTGATTAAAATCAATGGACTGTTCTAGCTGTCTTATTTTATCTAGCTGTCTTATTTTAAACTCTCTTTTCTTTCAGGCAAATATTCCATGTCCTGGACCTGATGAAAATGGATGTAGCAAACTACACAATTCAAAGCCTTAGACCATACCTTCGGCGTAATTTGGTGGACTATGAAAGAACAAAATTCCAGGAAATTCTTGAAGAAACACCAAGTATGTGTTCTTGAAGCTGTGTTTCATTTAAACCTTTAAAAATAAATACACGCATGCACACGCATGCACACGCATGCACACGCATGCACACGCATGCACACGCATGCACACGCATGCACACGCATGCACACGCATGCACACGCATGCACACGCATGCACACGCATGCACACGCATGCACACGCATGCACACGCATGCACACGCATGCACACGCATGCACACGCATGCACACGCATGCACACGCATGCACACGCATGCACACGCATGCACACGCATGCACACGCATGCACACGCATGCACACGCATGCACACGCATGCACACGCATGCACACGCATGCACACGCATGCACACGCATGCACACGCATGCACACGCATGCACACGCATGCACACGCATGCACACGCATGCACACGCATGCACACGCATGCGTTAGGGAATCTCTCAATTGCAGTTAACTTAGGGGGAAAAACTCCAGTAAGCAAATACTGATTTATTTTTAAGCATCTTTTGTCTATTGGGTGTTTTCTGACGAATTTCAGTTTGTTTAGTTGAGTAGCATGTAAAAAACAGTGACTCATTGTCTACAGGCAGTAGCCTAGTGTTTTATATTGAAAGATGAGACTTCTGTTCTACCCAGCAAGTCTGTTAGTTTGAAGTATATGTGGAAAACCAGTTAGTGTGCCTGAAAAGTCAGAAGGGACAGGAGTTTTGACATTTTTTTTAAATGCAAACTTTGAGAAGTTTCTTTAGGTCACCTTGATCCACTGGTACAGATTTTGTTTAATGTTCCAAAGCAGCCTTTAAGAGAACATTTTTTAAAAAGAGAGGAAAAAAGTAAACATGCATCTTCAGTAGTGGCTTCTAAAGTGGAAGCCCTAAGCCATTGGTACAGCCAGCAATGTTTATAAATGCAGCCTGTCAAGTAACTTTAAAAGGATTCATTTGCTGTTATTACAGTTTCTCCTTTTACCTCTTCTTTCCAATCCTGTGACCCAACTACTTAGTGGACTCCCTGAAAGAGGAAAAAATGAATTGGGTCCTTGGAGTTTAAGGGTTTTTATCATCAAAAATCTTGGCTGAAGTCCAATAGTTTCTTACTGGGTTTGTGCAAACTAGTTAGACTATTAAGATGATCAGCAGAGATGGTTGTGAAAAAACCAAGGGAGAGACTTCTCTGAAGGCATAGTGTCCACTGTGTTTAAGTTTTCAGAACTACGTATTAACCTTGCTTATGTTATATATATTCAGCTCACTTTCTCGAGTTACTGCTTTGATGGAAATACACAATAAATCTGTGCTGATTTGCAATGCTTAGGTGCTCTGGATCTCACAACAGAATGGATAAAGGAATCAATAGAAGATGAATTGTCATCCATTTCCAATGAATCATCCTCATCCCCTGGTGCTGATCGTAGTTCTAAATCAAGTATTAGTCCTACACTGGTGCTAAACAATGGCTACTTGAAACTATTACAGTGGGACTACCACAAAACAATTCCAGAGGTCAGTGTGTTCCAGTGTCTTCAGATTTCTAGCTGTATGAAAATACTGATGCAGTATGGTAATCATGCATTAATGGCAACAGGTGAAACATTCTCTTGCGGTTCTTAATCTTCTGAGTAGTTAATTTGGAAATTGGCTAGTCTTGTTTTCTGAACTGAGATGGAGCAAGTTCAGTAACCAGAAAAGTTTGCTTTCTCTCTCCAGTCATAGCTCACCAGCTCCACCCTCAGAGCAGTCGTCCCCATGGTCAGAAGCTGGACTTTGAACTGATGGTGCTTGGCTTTGGTTGTATTTTTATATATTTATTTATTTATTTTGAGAGAGAGAGAGAAGTCTGTCTGTAGTACCTTGTTTTCCCAAACAGGATGGCAGAAATGGGAATTGGTGGGATCAGGTTGCAAATCTCTTACTCTGTAACAGAATCATTAAGAACTTGAAGCTCACTATGGTGGATATTCATAGTTTCTCTATGCATGTAAGCTGTTGCTTCAAGAATCACTGGTGTTTCCTTCCAACTCCTGATTATTGACCTCTGCCACTTTAAATAAAGCCAGTGTGAAATTGTCTATCAGTCAGGGGTAAAATTAGCAACTGCAGCAAGCATCTTAGCTGCTATACTTAGTGGCTTGGCAGAGAATTCCCGGACTATGCATGGGTGCTCTTAGTGCTCCCAGTCAGCAGAATAAAGGGAAAATACCTTACTCTTACCATTCTTCTACCAAGTTTGAATTAGAGCTACATGCTACATCTTCTGGTGAATCTAGACTGTTGAAGTATGAGATTACTATTAAACAGTTGAATGTTAATGTCCAGCTTGTCAGTGGGGGGCATTTGGTTATCATGAACTTTTAAACTTAAGTAGAACTGTGTTTGTTTTTTTTTTGTTTGTTTGTTTGTTTGTTTTAAAAGCTACATTTAGCTGTGGTAATTATGTTCTTGGTACGATCTGCTGGCTTTTTGCCTGTAGCATTATGGGTGACTCACAGAACCTGCTCAGGTGGTTGAACTGATGTTTGTCATGTACAATTGTTCATCACTGCCCATCAACTGCAGATGATGGCAGTTCACAAAAGACAGCTGAACCCAGAAGATTATTCTGTCTAATCCTAATCACTACAGTGTCTTCGGGATCTTAGAAGCATTCCACATCACGGGCTGAATTGTTGGCCACAAATTACTGTCAGCAGTGAAGAGAAATAAGATGCAGTTTCTTCAGTGTTCTGTTCACTGGAGGCCTCATCTTTCTTCACCACCACAGACTGACTTCTGGTACTTGTGCATAATGCCATTTTGTGCAGTGCTGCACATTCAGAATGTTTTAACTGCTGTCTCTTCTGACTTTGCTTATTTGTTATTTAAAAGTGTTAATGTTTCATGACTAAATCCTATTTGTCCTCCTGTCTGCTTTTCTCCCTCTGTATTCCTAAACTGGTGTTATTGATTTCCTTCTAGACTCTAATAACAGATGAAGTTCGTCTTCAAGAGTTGAGAGAGAAGCTGAATCAATTAAAAATCATAGCTTGTGTTTGTCTCATAACAAACAATATGGTGGGTGCTGCAGTTGTAAACGTGCCTGATTTTGCCAACCAACTGAAAAGAATCTCTTTTCCTCTTCTTGAAGGCATGAGCAAGAAGTAAGGCCTTGTTTATCCCTCTTCATACTTTTTTTTCTTTAAACAGGAAGTACCAAGTGGATCTAAAAACTCAGGGGAAAACAGTTCAAATGTTATAGCCACCATTTGTTGATCATGAATGGCAAAAGAAGGAGGCATTTGGATAATGCTCTCAGTACTGCACTTTAACTTCTGGTTAGTCCTAAAGTCAGGCAGGCAATTGGGCTTTGGTGTTGGTAGATCCCTTCCAACTGAACTGTTCTAATACTAGAAGGGCTGCAACAGTATATTCCCCAAGTAATTTTTGCCAGTTGATTCAAGTTTACTTTAAGTTGCTTAAGTTATCCAGCATCTAATGTTGCTACAGCTTGTGCCACAAGCATGATGCAGTCTCAGAGTGTCTCAAAAAAACCCAAACAACTTCCATTTTACTTTTTCCTAATGAAATGCTATGAATTAAGCGCTGAGGAATGTGTAAGCTCCAGGTCAGTGTGAGTTGGTGTCATTGCTGCATGCTAAAAATGATTTATTTTTTTTCCAGTTGGCATCCTTATCTTGCAGATGCCAGCTTGTATCTGTAGAATTACAGAAATCTGCTGATAATGTTTCTATGTTCTGCCGTTGCAGAGGGAAGGTAGAAAATGAAGGGGAAAAGAGATAGTAAGTTCACTTGAAAGTGTTACAGAAACTATATATCTTGTTAATGCTTTTCTATTTTTTTTTCTTCCAGAACTTTTGATTTGAAAGAAGCTCTAAATGCTATTGGGGTTCAGATTTGCATCAAAGTGAATGAGTCTCTCACTGAAAGAGATCTTCCCACTCTTAATACAGAAATGCAAAACAATTTAATGGGTCAAATCGCAAGTATTGTTGAGGAGAATAACCCCGTCAGTTCCTTGATTGGTTAGTAAGAAAATACATCATTGTCTTACTGTATGTGTCTATATAGAAGCTGTTAGATAAATTTTCGAACTTACTTCCAGCAAGCTTAATTAGCTGTCTGTTTTTAAAGTATTTTCTTAGTGCAGTAAAATATTGGTTTAGCTGAGTAAAGAAATGTTGCTTACCTGGAGACTGTGCTCTGGGTGTACTGCAGGATGTGGTTTGGTGTAGTGAGGAAAAATTCTGGAAGTGTCCTTACAGGCCTAGACATGCCAGAGCTTTGAAGTATAGTCAGTCTCTGTCATTTTTGGATTTAAACCCGGAGGGTTTTTGGTTAGTATCTACTACCTTTTAGTTAAAGTACTTGGTTGCAACAGGGTAATGCTCTGTCTGCCTCAGGACCCAGCTGCAAAAGGCTTCTGGTATTGCTTCCCTCTGCAAGATGAGCTTGGGAAAGAGTAGTTTACCTCTATTATTGAATTTCTTGTACTGATGTACGTAGCACTTGGGAAATGAGTGTGTCTTCATGTTGGAATTACATTGTTCTGAGCGTACTTGATATTATGTTTCAGATAAACGGATCCAGTTGTTCATGAAAAGCTTGCTTGCTCTTCCAAGTTTTCGGAAATGTATGCCTACGCTGCCAGGAGGCCTTTCTGTGATTCAACCAGAGATGGAACTTGTTGGATCTCAATTTGCAAGCATTGTAGAATTTAATAAACAAGTGTATGGACCATTCTATGCAAACATACTTAAAAAACTACTTTTTCCTGAGGCAGCAATAGGGAAAGCAGAAATAGAAGCACCCAGCAACTGAAAAAAACAAACAAACAAAAAACAACTATTTCTGTACCCCTTTCTTTTACCTTTGGTCTTTTTTAATAGATTGTGATCTGGCTCCCCTGCTAAGAACTCCAGTGACTATTAATGAGGGCAATCTTGTAAATTGTATATGGATAGTTTCTGAAATCCACTGGAAGGCAATTAATTTGAATTACATATATATTTTAATGAACTAAGTCTACTTAATGGATTGTGGCACTTGTATTTCACCTTTTGAGACAAGCAGTTATTATTCATATTTGTGGTGGGTAGGAGATGGTGAAGTACTTACTGTTTTGCCACTTTTAAAACATAATATTTTAAAAAAATATGTATTTACATATATCAGTGCTATTTTGAGATGACAGAATAATTGTAGGTAAAATGCACTGTGCTTACATTGTATTTTTTTACAGCAGCGTCTAATAAAAAGATCATTATTCTGAAAAGACTTTGAAGTAAAAAAAAGAAGCGTAGCATAACTGCTTTTGTAACCAAATCCAGGTTTATAGTAGGCCAACTTCTGGTGCTCCGTCGAATACTGGAACTAAACTTTAGCCCACGTTATGTTCAGGAATGCCAGTATTACAAGTTGTTCTGGTATGGAAGTTGCAGAAGAAACATTCATTATTTAAAATAAGAATAATTCAGTGGTTGTCAACATGGTAAGAGGGAGAGATGAAACACTTCAGAAACATGATGCCAGGCATGGGATGGGGAGGGAATGCAAATATCTGTATGATACCCATCTAGTGAATGTCATACAGTTCTGAAGTCTAATATACATGGAAATTGATCTTAATGGATATTAAGTATTTTTAAGGTTGGGCTTTCTGACCTTTATTCTCAAAAGCACTTGACTTTGGGAGAGGTTTTACTGAGTGCAACAGAGGGAGCCTTTACCTTCTGTAATCTGTTGGGTAAGGGCCTAGAATGCTCAAAACCTATTTTGGGTACTCTCGTGTCAGAAAGCAGACAACCCAGACCCCTTGCAATTCTTGAAAATGTGATTATGTTCACTCTCAGTAAGTGTCTGAGAGAAGTATGTCTTCATTTTAGATTTATATTGTTCTGAATTTGCCTTTCTCAGAATCCCTGCAGATTCCACCCCAATACTTGGTTCCCATTTAGGACAGCAGGAATCTTGCATACAGAAATAGGGTAGGATTGGAACTGAGAGATATGGAAGTAAACTTCTGTGAGTTTATGTGTTTTATTTTGCATATTTCAGATTACTGGGAATAGATACTGCTGCAATACTTGGTATACACGTGTTCTTATCTATGAAAATGAATTTACTTGAAAACGATCCTTTAATATATTATCATATAATGGTCCTTTTGAAGTGTCAGATATATATAAATTCCATGTGGTACAAGTTAAATAGCTTGTTTTTAATATTTTATACTACAGTCTATTCTTATTGATGCAAAGAGTTGCCCATAAAAGCTTTATGTGCCACACATATTGTGTATATATTACTATTTCTATCGTAACAAAACTGGGCATTATTAGCACTGTGGTTTTGTAGTCCATTTTTACAGAATCGTGTACTCTTTTTAGTAAGGGAAATGACTTCTTGTCACTTGTTCCTCAGTGTCTGGGGACTTTGGCCACACGTACATGGTATGAAAGTCTTTTTCTGAAAGGCCTTGTTAGAAAACAAATGGCTATCGTGCGCTTCTGTTCTATCCTTTGTTAAAAAAACCAAACAAACATTTGTAAAAACTGATCGTGTATTCTGAAGGGAACTTCTATCAAAGCCTGAAAAACCTGAGAAAGGAACTCTTAGAATACAGCGACTGTGCCAGGAGGTAAAACAGGTGGATTCAAACAGATATGGGACTTTGACGTGCAATTCAAAATCAGCGAGAGAAGAATGCATTTCAGAAGCACTTACGGGAAATTAATTCTCTGTGATTTGCTGCACCCTTGGAAATACATACTTAGGGTTTCAGCCAAAAGATGATTTTTTTTTTTTTAATGGGTATTGGAAGAACATTTATAATGTGACTATGAACTTTTATCTTAATACAATGTATACGTTCTACCGTTTAAAGAAAAAAAAATTTTTTTGGTGACTTGAAAAGGGCATTTTATAGCATGGCCTATGTTTCAAGTGCTTGTTTAATGTATCTTAACTTTTATTTAATGTTTCAACCATTGGGATTGCATCTGTTTAATGTCATGTTACTGCATGCTGTTGACGCTACCCTGCCTGAAAAAGCACTTGCCTCCACTCTGAAGCTGTCCTTGTGAAACAAGATGCCATTCTGTAAGAGCTTATTTTGTTGAAATACAAATCTTTGAAGTTTTGTATGCATTCAATTGTTTGTGATACCATTGTGCTGAAAAGTCTCTTATGCAAATTGTTTCTGAAATGTAATGGATCATGTTAAATGCTGAAGATAAAGGACTGCGCTAATATGTTGTGGCTCTTTCTGTAACTTTTTAGTTTCGGCTGTGTCACGGAGTTATCTAGATCAATCTGTGTCCGTGACGGGGGGGCAGTAGGCCCGTGGGCCCCCAGCCCCTGACAAAGGGGAAGGGAAAAAGGGAAAGGGGTAGGGAGATGGGAGCTGGGCTCAAGGAAACAAACAGAGCAGCGGCAACGATCTAAGGAGTAAAACTTATTTTACTATAATACAATCTAATTGAAATTGAGGCTAATAAATCAAGTGAAATAAGAGAGAGAGAAAGAGAGGTTTCCGAAGACCGAGAAGCCTGCTTTGAAATTGAAGGCGCCGCGGCTTGGAAGCACACCCACACCTGCTGCCAGGCAGTGAGAGAGAGAGAGCGAGCGTCGCTTCCGTGACGTATTTTCCTCTCTGACCGCGAGGTCCCCTGGGATGTGTAGTACTTCTTCTCTGCGCTTCACATGATGTTATGATGTGGAATACCAATAGCAAAAAGTACAAAACCATGACAAGCTGAAGCATAGAGCAAAAGATACTACACATTCAGAGCTGTCCTTGACATCTGGCTCATGATGAAATTAATCTATTAATATCTTTATGTGATCTTAGGTCACACTGAGGCTCTGGAGCATGTCCAGAGACAGGTAATGGAGCTGTGAAGGGTCTGGAGTACAAATCTTACAGGGAGTGGCTGAGAGAACTGCAGTTGTTCAGTCTGGAGGAGGGGGGCTCAGGGGAGACTTCACTGCTCTTTACAGTGACCTGAAAGGAGATTGTAGGGAGGTGGGGGTCGGTCTCTTCTCCCAGGTAACAGTGATAGAATGAGAGGAAATGGCTTTCAGTTGTACTGGGGGAGGTTCAGGTTGGAGATTAAAAAAAGTATTCTCTGGAGGAGCGGTGCTGCAGTGGCACGGGCTGCCCAGGGAAGTGGTGCAGTCATTGTCCCTGGATGTGTTCCAGAACCGCGTGGATGTGGCACTGAGATACATGGTTAGGGGGCATGGTGGGGATAGGCTGGTGGTTGGACTAGGTGATCTTAGCGCTCTTTTCTTACCTGAATGATCCTATAGCTACACTCTATGGGGAATGCATTAATCATAGCAGGCTTCAGACTGGTGGATGAGTGGGGATAATTAAAAGTTCGTTTTGTCTGCCAAGGAATTGGATTAATGTAATGGGGGCTAGTGGAGTATTCATAAATGAAGTTTTTATTAAAGGTGGTTAATGTATCAACATTGTTTATTTTCACCTTGCTCTATTTTGATCAGCTGCCCAGGTTGGCTAGTTTTGACGGACTTGGGGTATAGCCTGGGCACAGATACAGTGTGCTGAG
This sequence comes from Alectoris magna, assembly GCA_030625065.1. NCBI lineage: Eukaryota > Metazoa > Chordata > Aves > Galliformes > Phasianidae > Alectoris > Alectoris magna. The sequence goes on from CM060560.1 coordinate 144,560,904, forward strand.
GCTATGCTGAAAGTAGGATGGTTGTTGGATTCCCTTAATAATGCAAAAATAACTCCTGCCCCTCTGTCAGGGCTGCATTTGACAATTCCTATTCTTACCTTTTGTAAGCCCTGATGTAATGGTATTTTGTTGCACTTCTAATTGACAGCTCCACTGCTTGTGTCTTTTTAATTAAGGATGAATGATAGCCGGCCTTTACCCCTTGCTGCAATGCATACTAACTATTCACTGAGGAACGAAGAGGCTCAGCGGGCAGAATGGGTTTACATCAAGGACTAAAACAATTGCTTGAAACCTTGAAGTACAGAGCATGGAATGCATGTGGTTAAGGCCGGACTGGGAGTATGTGGGGGAAGCTGTGACAGGTGCAGTGAAGACTGGGAGATCTAATGGTTTAAGGGTTTGTGAAAACGAAGCCTTTGGTTATTGATTTAAACCATTCCTCCTACCTCCTCTGATGGGGAATTAGTAAAGGAAGAAGGGAAAGAGAAGAGCATTCAACTTCAGTTTGCTGTGTGGATTTGCTCAAATCCTGATTGAAATTGTTTACAGACCTTTTTGTGCCTCAGCTATGTTTTGTGTAAAACCCAGACTTTGGGGAAAACTAAGGCTGGAGAGTTGGGATGAGGTTCATCCCCATGCTCCACACCCTTAGAGGGCCCTCAGGATGGAGCGCTGGCCCTGGCAGTTCCTCGTGTCCCAGTTTTCACCCCATTGCCACCCTGGAGGACGTGTCCCCACCCAGCTCACCTCTGCTGCTGCACGTGCGCCCTGTGGTGCTCCAGCTGCCTGAGCCAGGGAGGCCATGGAAATGCAGGTGATGGCTGTAGGGATAGGCAGCGAGAGCCACTGCCAGCAGTGCCCAAAGCACAGCCCAGCACCCAAGACAAATGCTCGCTCCACCTCCAACCTGGCACACACGCGCTCGACTGCAGTCCAGGCACGAGACTGACTGGGCCAGGCTGTGCCTGCGCCCAAGCTGAGCAGTGAGGGTGCTGCAGTCACAGAGCATCGCTTGGTAACATCACAGCCTGTTGCTCAGTGATGTCACTGACCAGCAGGGCCTTGCTCAGCCGCTGCGGTTTCCTGCCTCCTCTGCGGAATTCCTTTTGCTGGAGGCAGGAGAGCTCTTCCCCATCAGGATGAGCCTTGTGATTTGACACGTCCTGTAGCAGATGAAAGAAGGCTCCTCAACTGCTCCCCCTGGTTTGGGAGGCTGTAGCAGACCCCAACCACCAGATGTCCTTTATTTGTCCAGTCCCCAGTTTTAACCCTCAGCTCTCAACCAGGTCACAGGTCATCACACCTACAGGTCACACTGACCTCAGCCCACATGCAGACCTCTCCCCTGAGCACGTGTAGCCATGGAATTACAGAGTCAGCAATATTGCCACTGTGTGGAAAGTACTGACCCATCAGTGTGAGGAGAACAGACTGGAAAATTATGGACTCAGTAACTTTGGTTACTGAGTAAACTAACTAACTCAGTAAAATTGTGTGGATCATTTTGTGCTTGTGTGTGATCTGTGGGAACCCACCCAGCACCCAGGTTTGGAATCCTGAAATAAATAAGCAATGTTTCTTTTGAGCGTGTGATGAGTGACTTGTTGCACATCGGGTGGTGAATCTGCTTTTAGGACAACAAAACCAGAAAAAAAAAAACAAGCGGGAGCATTCAAGAGGGGCTTTAATTGTTTGGGGCATTTGGGCGCTAGGAACAAGCACTCAGCCGGGTGAAACCGGGTCGCCTCGGAACTGCCCGTGCCCGGAACGTTCGTGCTCCGTACGGAGGAGCAGGGGACGCGTGTGGTCGCGACACCGCGTCCCCTGCCGCCGGGTCCGGGTGGGATGGAGGCGCTGGCGGCGGAGTTGGGCGCCCTGACGGCGGAACGGGCGGCGGCCCCCGTGAGCGCGGTGGAGGTGAGGGCAGCGGCAGGGTGGGGCCGCGGGGCGAGGGGCATGGATTGGCGGTTCTTCTGCGGCAATAGAGAACCCGGAGAGTGCTGCTGGCGCCTGGGTGTTGCCCCGGGTCGGTGCTGCCTAGCACGTGGGGCTGCTGAGGTGGTCCCAGTCATCCTTCGGGGTGTTTCTGCTCGTCTGAGCTGACTTTGGACAGTCTTTTATCCTTTCCTAAGTGACGTGAAATGTAGCTACTGTTAAAAACCATTATCAGCTGTGACAGATGCTTGGTTACCCTTTGGAAACCAACTTTCCCACTGTGTGTTTTGGTTGCAGGAGAAATGGAGGCTCCTACCCGCGTTCCTGAAGGTCAGTACAATACACCGCCCCACGTGGGAACACCCCTAGCCCTTTGTGCTTCGAAGTTCTGGCAGGGCAGTGTGTGTGGTGCAGTGCCGGCAGGTTGTTTATGCTCCCATTGCACCCCAAGGCCCTCCCCGTGGCCTTTATATTAGCTCCCTATGGACACTGCTGTTGTGTCTGCAGTTGTCTTTGTTGCAGGGAAACCCGGATCTGTATTCTGCAGAGGCTGCAGTGTAAGGATATCTCTGCTGACAAATACCAGAGCTACGTTGAGCTCAGAGGTTGCTTGATTTCAGTGTTACTCTCATAATCTGGTATGAGGTGAAGGCACAGTTGTACTTAAAATGAATTGGCTGCAGTAACAGGTAATGGGCAGCTGGAAGTGAGAAGGGAAAGGAGCAGTGTTGTGAAAAAACTGCAGTGAAGGTGAATCCTGTGACATACACAGGTATCTCTGCAGAACAGCGGCCACCTCTGCATCTCTCTGATCAGTTTCTGGAAGCGTTGCCCGCTTCAGTCAGGTGTCTTTCAGCCTGACTTTGTTAATTCCCTCCCTTCACAGTGTACAGTCCCTGCAGCCTTTATTTTGTGGCAGCCTAGTAAGCATGATCGTTGCAGGAAAATGGGGTGCTGTTGGTTCTGTGATACTGCATATGAGCAAGTGCTCTCTCTTCCTGCCTTGAAATCAGATTTATTATGAAAGTCTATCCTGTCCTTCTGTGGCTGTTCCCTTCTTTATTGACTTCCTCGACACCCTACTTCTCTGCTCTCACTGACTCTCATTCTGGCAGCTGCCCCTCTCAGGATGCGGATCACTGCTTTCTCGAGTAACACAAATGGTTAGTTGTGCTACAAAAGACCACGAACTGACAAAATATTTTGACATGCAGTCACTGTCTTCTGCTTATATAATTTCAAAATCTGCTGGATGCACGCTTTGTGCAGTTCCTGAGTTACTTCTTTGTCTCAGCTCTGGTGTAGATTTGGAACATACAGTGTGGAGCCAGACAGATTGCTCAGGCAGTTCTAAGAAATTTGTCCACTGAAACAATTTAACAGTGATCCAAAAGCACTTGTAAATGCTTATATTTCAATGTCTACCTTATACGATCAGTGTTATTAAAGCTGATGCTATTTGCTGCGTGCATGTATTTTCCAGGTGAAAGGACTTGTGAAGCAGCACATAGACTCATTCAACTATTTTATCAATGTGGAGGTATGTTTTCTTGGTGGGAAGGGACTAGCTGTTAGTAGTCAGAAAAAAAGAAGTGGTTCAGTTCTTTTTTTTTTTTTTTTTCTTTTTTTTTTCAGATAAAGAAAATCATGAAAGCCAATGAAAAAGTGACAAGTGACGCTGATCCAATGTGGTACTTGAAGTAAGCATAAAGCTGGTTGTCCTGTCACAAATAGCTTGCATACAGTTACATGAGTTTGTTATTGACTGTGAAGTGTTTACAAGCATCAGTGCATCAGCCTGGGCATAAATGGAGCAAAGCTCTTGCGTACTTTCCTCTTACTTGGACCACATACACGTAGATGCTTAAAGAATAATCCTTATAAGTAGATTTAATTGTGTTGTTAACAGTGCTTTATGTCACTATCTTTCCGTAACTTAGCAGTTTCGGGTGATGGAGGGGAATCTCTGTTTCCCTTCTTGCAAAGGTGATGTGGGTTTATTTTTGTGTGTGCAGCTTAAGTTTTAACTAAAACAGTTTTCAAACACATTGGGTTACTTTGGGAAGAATCATTGCTTATTGTTAATCAACCTTCATTCACATGAAAGCAAATTCGTTTTCTACTTGTTGTAGAACTCCTTTTCCTTCAGGTTGCCTGTAAGACATTTGGCTCATTTTGAGGTTGTTTTGTGTTACAGATACCTCAACATCTATGTGGGTACTCCAGATGTGGAAGAAAGTTTCAATGTGACACGGCCTGTATCACCTCATGAGGTACGGATATCTGTGTCTGTGAGGGGTTCTTTGTTTGACCTTAGTATTGCCTTAGATAACTGCTGCATCTGATTTTACTTCAAGCACGTGCATGCCGTGTTTCATGATACAACACATACTACCATGCTTGTAAAAAGAAGCCTCATATTTAAATGTCACATAGTAAATCTTCCTTCTTTTATTGCCCTGACACGTGAATAGTCGTATTCGGTGTTTCATGGCAGCTGTTGTAAGTTTCATGTACATCCTGTTCTAAGGATGTAGGTTAACAAATGGATTGTGTGTGTCCAGAATAGTCTCTTGAAGAACAAGTGCTGCTGTGACTGAAATTGGAGAGTCTGCTGGTTTTGGTAGAATGTAAGCTAGCTTCTTTACAGATAAGGAAGAAGAAAAACAGGGCTTGGAACATGCACCTCTTTTTCCCATTTATCTACTTGCAGACTGTTGTCAGCCTGATAGATCAGTTGTCATGCTATAAAAAAGCCCTCTACTGGTTGTTGCCTCTTGTGCATAGCCACACTGCTGTCTTCTAGAACATGGCTTAGCTCTCTTTTAGCTCAATGGAAGTGTTTTAAGTAAAGCCAATAACTCAGCCATCCACAGTACAATTAAAAGTAATACAGTCCAGCTCATGATTCTGACAGTTTTGTAGCTAACATTAAATCGGTACATTTGAACATGCACAAAATGAGATGAAAAAGATTCTCTATATGTGAATGAAATTGCACGTGAGAAATTGTGGCTAACATCTCAGGCCTTAGAATGCAGTAACCAAAATTCTTGTCTGTTGTAAAGTAAGGTGATTGTACAAGCACAAGAAGGCAAAATAAATGCTTCAAGGAGCATATTCACCTTGAATTTGGAATAACCAACTCTTGTATCTCAAGTATTCTCACTGATGCTTATTGCTAGACATTGTTTCTTTTTCCTTTCAATGGGTTATAGTGTGTTTTATGTGGACAAAGCACACACAAGGAATTCTGAAGCCTTGTTTTCTTCAGGTAATACTGATGAAGTGATCTAACTCTCCTTCTCACACAGTTCTTACGTGAGTTTAGTCATCTGTTCGTACAGATGAATTTGAAGTAATTAGAAATGAATATGTTCTCAATTACTTTTAAATCCAACGAAGTTGCCAGGAGCACAGCGGGATCCAGTTTCCTACAAGTCACAGGTTTATATCTGCTTGTACGCATCTGTATTTTATTACTAGAGAAATTGTTTACTTTTTCATGTGGAGAGAAGGGGTGTCCAGTTTGCAGTGATTCTTGAGGCATGTTTTTCTCTACAGATGCATCCTCAATGCACAGTATAGTCTTAATTCCCTTATACTAAAGCATAACCTGTACTCGGAAAACCTGTATGGAACCGTAAGTTTAGCCATCTGGATCCTGATAAATCTGCAGTTCTGGAGATCAGAGGTATAAAATGTGCGATGAGGTCACAAATGTCCTTCTGTCAGTTGCTCAGTTGTGTTCTGCAGATGCAGTAAACCTTATCTTGCATGAAGATACAGAATACCTTAAGGGTTAGCAACAGTCATAGAGCAAGTCTGAGGAAAGCAGACTGGAAGGATCAGTATAGCAGTGATTGAGTCTTGAGCAAGAGAGAGACAGAGAGAACATGGGATGTGTTGAGACACTGTTCAGCCACCTAACCATAGGTCTGTTCTGTTTTCAGTGCCGCCTGAGAGACATGACTTATTCTGCCCCGATTACAGTGGATATTGAATATACTCGAGGTAGCCAGAGGATCATCCGCAATGCATTACCCATTGGCAGGTAATATATCAAACTTCTGGTACTTGTCTTTATTTGCTGCTGTGTTGGGAAAGGTTTGCACTGCAAAATAAATGCAGGCTAACCTTGCTTCCTTCTTAAGAGGCAGTAGACAGATCTTGATGAGTAGCTGTATGCAATATGGTTGATAGGTTCCATTACAAAATCTTATTTTTCAAAAGCTTTTGGAAATTTGTTTCCTTCTGAAGAAGGTTATTTATTAGAATTGGTATAAAGATGAATGTTGTCTATGTTCGTATTGATACAAAACTAGAGGAAACTATATGAAAGAATAGTAGAGCTGCAAATGACATTCATTGCAAAATGGAAATAATCATGTTTACTTGGTAGCCGAAGGTGTTTTGTTCAGTCTTTCATACTTAAAATGTAGAGATGTCTGTGGGAGCAGGGGGTGAAATAAGTAAGCTCCAGTTCTCCCAGATGAGACTAAACTCTAAAATGTATTTATTTTAGAGTCAAGGCAAGGTTTTGGAGAAATGATGACTGTCCTTTACTGATGATATTTTCCTATCAACTATCAAATGACTTGAGGGTATTAATATTGTGACGATCATCTGGTTTCATAAGGAAATAATAACATGTGTGAGAAAGACAAGCTTTTAACCATACGTAAGAAAGCAAATTAGCTGGCAGTTATAGCACAACTCCATTTAAAGGCAACGAAGATGTCTTGTCTTTTATAGACGAGATTTTTAAAGACCAACCCAATGTCACTGGGTTACTGACATTGTTTAATATGTGACTGTACCAAAGCTGGAGTAGTGGCAGGAAAGAGAAGATAGGTGCTTAAGAAGCTACACTTCCTATAGTAAGTATCCATCCCATTTGTCAGTAGAACATGATACACAGTAATGCAGTTAGAACCCTGTGCTCCTGTAGCTGTTGTAACACTGTTTATTAGTCTGAGTCATTTTTAAAAGAGCATCTAAATTTGAGTTCTTTAAATTGTTTTGTGGTGTACACAGTAGGTAAACTGCAAAAAAAGCATATATTCTCCATTAAAAAATAAAGTTATGGCATAAGTCTGTGAAATAAGGCTGGATTAAAGGAAAAGCTTATGTTTTAGGTACCTTGAGTGTGTTCTCTCTTGTAACCGTGATTTTCTTGCAGAATGCCTATCATGCTGCGTAGCTCCAATTGTGTTCTTACTGGAAAAACTCCAGCAGAATTTGCGAAACTTAATGAATGTCCTTTAGACCCAGGTACATTCCCATTCAAGTTCTTTTGAGCAGATGAATATCCCTTCGGTATGGTTCTTACCACCGTGAAGTCATTATGGGAACTTGTCAGATGTAAACCTGTAACTAAAAGAAATCTGTCAGGCTTTTGAAAATAGCAGCAGGGGATGTTTGTGTTTGCAGATGGAGCTTTTAACTACAAAAGCAATACTCTGAAAGTTTGAAGAAGTTGAGATATTCATATAACATTGTACAGATTTATATCATACAGGAATAGTGATGGAGTTAGTTTATGGCATTGAAATGGATCAGGGAAGAGGGGAATAAAACAGTATTGTCCAGAGCAGGAACCCTCATATACTGCGTTCTGTGAAGCGAGAATAAGGTATTATATGATAACCTTTAATACGGAGAGAGGAGGCGAAGGGTTCTAACAAGCAAGGTCTTGGCTTTTAATATACTGCTCTTGAAGCACGTACTGGACTGTGCTTGCTCATGATGGGAAAATACAGTGACGAACTGTTCTGTGCTGGAGGTTCATTAATAGACAACTACAATTTAAGACAGGAATCAAACGTCGCTTATGCGCATATTCCTTAGATTGTCTTAGCTGCAACATTGAAATACATTTTTAAAAGTAATACAAAATAAATTTCTTCCTGGAGTGCTAGAGAGTGCAAGTGAGCAAATTATGGAAGACTTACTGTTTTAATTTGATAACGAGTATCTGAAATGGCCAGTTCTCTTTTGGTGTCCTTGTGATGTACTCTTCTGGCAGGCAATGCTGTAAAATTAATAATTCTATAACATCCTTAAATAAACATGCTTACTTCAGAGGTTTGAGGATTGTTTTTTTTTGACATTGTTAAGTTTGACTGACAGTTCTGTCTGGCCACTTTTATTCAGTCCAAGCACTTCCCAACACATTCTTAGATCTTGAGGACAAGATTTGAACCTAGCAAAAGTTCGGTTTAGTCTAATGGAATATTTTCCTAGAAATCATAGCTTTTAGACAGTTTGTTTTTTACTTTTTTAAGAGAAAATTTACTCCCCTGTTTTGTCCTTTATATACTCGCTGTTTACTTTCTAGTAATTTATATTCAAAGGCATATTGAAAGAAGTGAATAAGGTGCAGGGATACTGATATGCAAAATCTTTCTTTTCTTTTGAATAGGTGGCTATTTCATTGTTAAAGGTGTAGAGAAAGTCATCCTTATCCAAGAGCAGTTATCCAAAAACAGAATAATTGTGGAAGCTGACAGAAAAGGCACAGTGGGTGCTTCTGTTACCAGGTATGGTAGATGCCTGCAATTACATGAAGAAGATAAAAATGATCATTTAAACATTACTGTCGTAGTTGAAGTAGCTGTGTAGTTTTCTTTCTAAAATAGCTTAATGGAGAAAAAGTGTATATGTTCAGTTATGTTCTTGCTGCTGTCATTTTGTATGGTTTGACATCAATCCCAAAATCTATTAGGGGAGCAGTCCTATGAAAATCAGTGGGAGTTGCTCATATGCTTCAGTATTCATCCCAGAGTAGGAAAAGCAGATTCCAATTTTTACTGTGACAAGTTGAACCTCATAACTGATCATGTATGACCTCATTTCATAGCAAGTAACAAAGTCACTGCAGTGGAAATAAGATATAACCTTTTGTCTGACTGTCTCAATCAAATTGGTGTTAAAACTTTTAAAGGCAATTGAGAAGGAAACAAAATTAAAATGTTTTTATACTTCAGAAATTACTGAAAATTGAAAAGTAGTCTAAACCTGACCTTTCCTCCTCAGCTGAGTTTTATTTATCTTTTTTTTTTTTTTTGCCTTTTGGCTTTGTTTTTAAGCTGCCTGCTGGTGTTATATGGTGCTTATCACAGTTTGATGTTAGGGCTATTTTGCCTTTTCCTAGGGGCCTCCCACATCTCTCCTAAATGAGGCTAAAAGTACAACTGGAAGTCTGTATCTCATTACTGTTGATGTCGCATTATCTGTGCACAGACTGACCTTGCTGGTTACATCTGAGCCACTGATAAAAACATACGCAGATGCTCTTGAAAAGTGCGGGCTTCTGCATGCATAAGCTGAATACTGGCCTTCCACATCACAGATGATAACAGCCTGCCATTTTGATGCTAAAGGATGGGATCCAGCAGTTGTCATGTAATTTTTCAAAGAGAAAAACACAATGTTAATTCACCTAAATGATTTCTCAAGCTTGCTAAGTTTTATGCAGAAGATTCTTGGAGTGTCAGTGCAAACTTTATGTTCCACATAATATGTTTGTTTTTTTAACTTCAGTTCCACTCATGAGAAGAAGAGCAGAACAAACATGGTTGTGAAACAAGGAAGATTTTATCTGAGGCATAACACTCTGTCGGAAGATATTCCTATTGCTATCATCTTTAAGGTAATATAACTCTTGGTTTGAGAAAACACATATCCATGCTATATAGTCAAAAACAAACATCGACTGCAGCTCTCAAAAGTTAATATGTACAGAATGACATGGCATGGCTGAGAAAAAGAAAGAAAGCTTTTTTTTTCCCTTGGGATATCATCTTTGTTGTCCAGTGCAAAGAAGAAAAGCACTGATGTTTTCAGTAAGGAGAACATTGCTGTGCCAAGACAAACACTTGCTACCCCTTCTCACTTTGTAAAGTCTCTCTGCCTGCAGTCGTGTTGCTGCAGAAAGTTGTAAAGGTTTTCCCTTTTTCATTTTCTAATGAACTGTGTTGCAAACTTACATTAAGGGTTTCCATTTCTGGTTTTGTTCTCCCTAGAACCTATGAATTGCTGAGGTGCTCAACATCTTTTGATTTCAGTTGCAGTGACATGAACTGGGCATATGTAACTTCCAGTCATAATCATAAAGACAACTGGTAGCTTTTGGGGAGGCCTTGCAGTTCTTAGACCTAGTCCTAAATCCTTTAAGGTAACTAGAGTTGCTTGTATTTCTTGGCAGGAGACTCATGGAGTCTCACAGCCTTCGGGATCTCTAGTTCAGGCATGCTCTCTTCAGTGCAGTGAATGTAGACAGGTTTGATAGTTTTAAAGAGGTCCCTGATGGGACCAGTGAAAAGACCTGATTTGGTGCAAGAACTGGGGTGAATAAGGAGTATTTGCCCTACCAATTGAGCTGGTGACAGTATCATGCTATGGCCCTCACTGCCTGTGAAATCACCAGTATTATCTTATTTTGCCCTCTGCTTTTCACTTTCATTTTGATTTACTCAAGGATACCTACTGCTGGAGGGAAACTGAGGGCCTTCCCCCTGGATTCACCAGCCAGCAGAAGTATCTTCTATACCTCTTTTACTGTCTTCACCTGTATTGCTTCATAGCAAACGAGTGCTGGCAAGGGGATAATTGCCAGAGGAAATATATTGCCAGCAGAGGTCAGCACTCGCTCACATCATTCATCAAGTTCCTGCCGGCAATGCTGTGAGCTGAAGTTTGCAGCTACAGGCTTTGCATTACCACAGCTCTGAGTTGTGAGAATCAGATTCTTTGTAGGAAGTGCATTGGGTTTTGTTCTAGAAAATATCTGGATAATTGGCTTTAGATGTGGGAAGCAAATGTTTTCTGTCTGATGATGCTAATCACTTGTAGGGGTTAGAGAAAATCATCTGGTCTCTGTGACCAGCGTTGAAAGAGGCCGAGAGACCATTTGTGGGGAGAAATGCACATAAGAATGTCAGAATTAAATTCACAACTTTTCTGTTACAGGAAAGTGTTAATGTAGCCCATAATCCATTTGCTCAAGCACTAAACAGCTGGGTTCCACCTTCACTAACAGACTTTTATTACATTTTGTCACGCCCTGCTGGTATAGATAAATACCTGACCACAGGCACAAGCAACTGCTCAGGGTTATTAAGTCTGAGGAGGTTGTGGGTTGGTCTGTGGGTTTTCTGTTTTCTTTTTCACAGCATTTGTTTGATCACATTCCAACAATGCGAGCTATAGTTATCTACCTGCCTTTATATTCCTATATATTATATATATAGTTATATACCTGCCTTATAATATAAAATCTTTTATATTCTAGATAAATGTTGCATAGTTGTATAAATTTATTTATTAAATAAGGGGTTACAGTTGTTGGACATTCTCAGCAGTAGTGCTTTTCACAGCCTTATGTCTGTTTGGTCCAGCAGGGAATTAAATGTGCCCCTTTTAACTGTTCTGACTGTCCCATTCTTGACTAGTGTTTAATGTATTCATGGGTCGTCATTCTCCTTTTCCTTTTAATGGCATGTGAACTTGAGACATCTTCCTTCCACTGCTGATGATTCTCCAGATGGAAACTAAGAACCCCAATAGTTTTTTGAATTAATTATTAAGAAGACACCACTTTCTGATTTATTTTTTTTTCTTGGTCACTGTGCTAATGTGGGTATAGCTTTATTTTATTTAACTACTAGAAGTCAAGTTACGAAGACTCTAGCCCTGAAATTAGAAAATTTCTAACCAAAGGATCCCTTGTAGCCTCAGCTCGCACACAGCAGTATTCTGCTCAGGGCGTTTGTTGGAAAAACAAGGAGTGTAATTCTTTTCAGTAGAAAGGGCACAGAGTGTGGATCTTAGTTGTTACCAGTAAGTATTCTTTCTGTAACGTAGAGATTGTATCACAGTGTGCATCTGCAAGGGCTGAAGTTAAGTTGCATACACAGTCTTCGGTCTGAAGTTTTGATTGCCTGTGCCGCAGCTGCAAAGTGGAGGTAATAACATCCCTTAGATGTTTTCTTCTCGAGAGCAAGGGCTGTGAAGTAGAGAGCATTACAGATACTAATGACCAACAGAGCTGAGGCCTAAAACTCAAAAAGCGCTTATTTTAACTCGAATCTAAGATCACTTTCCTGTTTCAGGCATGACTCATGGACACATCTTGACAATGTTTTATGGCAAGGCCTGAACATATGGTTGATGGTTGGTCTGGATGGTCTTTATGGTCTTTTCCAACTTTAATGATTGCATGATTCTGTATGTTGTTCCCACCTTTTCTTTCATGAGGAAGGAAGGTGGGATTGCTAACTCACAGCCTGAAACAATAAGTAAGTAGCTGGTGAAGGGACACAGTGAGCCCCGGTAGCACAGGTGAAAGCAGTTCACCGGTGGAACCGGGTTTCCCTAAGCCTCAATTAGGGGCTGGCTATATGAAGTGAACAATTTTGTCCCCCAAAGTATGTATCTGCCAAGATTTTCAAACTTCTTGTAGTAGAAAGCATTAGACAAAAGCAACTTGCTTACTGAATAAGGTTGCTTTATTAGTTAATATACACATGCAATCAGAACAATATTTAGGATGTTTGTTGTTCCTGTTTTGAAAAACATCAGGCTACAGATGAGATGCTGCTGCCATTTTTGCAGGGAATTAGAGCTGTTTTAAGGTAAAGACTATTTTTTGTTTGGATGTATGGTCTGGATTGGGTAGGCTCTGAGGGCTGAAGTAAACAAAGGTTGTGTTCTGCACTAAAACCATCTGGGGAAGGAAAAAAGTTATATGTAGCTGTATTTTATGTTACAAGTTGCAGGATGAATTATCTTGAGGTTGTAAGAAGATGCTCTAAGACCTGCAGCAAAAGATGTAAGCAGTAGGTCGAGTTTCATATTAAAAAAAAAAAAAAGAATGCGTTAGCCTTGGAGCTGTTAAGATGCAACTGGAGGAACAGCTGAGTGGTGGTCTTGTTGGACCCACAGAATTATAGGTTCCCATGGTTACAGTTTCATAGCTCGTATCTTTTGAATTATGAAAGCTCCAGACCAATTCTGTCTGTGATGTCAACCTTGAACTTCCCTGACATCTTTTTAATCCAGTCATCTGCCTGTCTCCATTCTGTAATTTAGCCTGATGGACTGCAGAACTACATTCTAGGCAAGTGCCATGGAAACGCCTAGACATCATCATTAAGACACAAGCTGGGGGAGGAAGAACTGGGCTCTCACTCTTTCATGCACACTTTATCGTGTGTACAAGTGTGTGTATCCACACATACACACAGACTTTGTGCAACAGGATCCTCCCCAGTCCTAGGAAGCAGTTGACCCTAGTTGGAGCACTTTATCCCACTTGAACCCAGAATAATATGAGTATTGTTAATGTTTGCTTTGACTTCTATTGCATCCATTGACTGCTAGCCTTCCAACCATGCTCTTCATCAGCTTGCTGCCATCTCCTTTCTAATCCTGTCACTGCTCTTTCTAAGTCATCCCTTTGCAGCATATCCCTTCTCTCTGTCCCCCACTTTCCTGTAAAATTATTCCTTTGCAACATTGCCTTCTGAACAAAAACAAACGAGAACCCGTGGCTAGCTGTGCTTTAATGTTAATTCTCTTTCCATCAGCTTTGTCCTGGGATCAGTGGCACTTCACACATCCTTGGTGTTTGTCATGGTTTACCCTGTGACAGTGTTCCTGTAACACAAGTAGCAACCCAGGAATATCATGTTGCTATCCTAACGATGTTATAGGTTAATTTTGGAGTGGGTTTTTGCCTGGGGGACTTGGGTTAGTTGGTGGTTTTCTAATTTTTGTTGGGGGATGAGTGAGGAAGATAGGACAAGTGCAACATTAGGGCTTAATTTATTAACAATGAAAACATTATCTCATACCAGTATGCATCTCTTGTTTGCCCCACTAGTGTTGCATGTAGGTGATTTGTGTGTGCAGCTCTAATGGTGGGTTTTGAGAACACAGAAGGGAATTCATGGATTTATTTGTAGGCTACTATATCAGCATATCTTTCTTAGTTACTTGCCTGAAATTGTAGTTATTACTACTCATAAATTAATTTCCCCAGTTTGTATTCCTGTCAATCCAGCCTACGTTACGTTACAGTCTTTCCCACATACAGCTTTTGAATTCTTAAGTGAGTTTGCTGCTGCAAATTTGAACTAGAAAATCTTCAGTGCTATGATGGTATGTCCTATTTTCATCTGTTTGTTGTCTGAATTTTAATCAGAGTATTTGTCAAGTTAGAAGAAATGGTCAACCTTTGCTAATTTACTGTGACTTTCTGTTTTTAAAGGGACAAAAGAACATAATAAAACTGCAGATGATTTTTTTATTGTTGTTTTTTTTTTATTCCCTGCTTGTTCTGTTCACATTTCACGTGATTCTTACAGTCTGGTTGCCTTCTTACCTTGAATCTGGTGTCAAGAAATAGAGCAAAACCTCATCAACTTGTATTTGATGTGCTTTAGGTAAATATGTTCCTGGTATGTGTGCCTGGAATGGTAGGAAGAATTCCCTTAATAAAATGTTCTTCTCACTAAGGCTAAATGCAACAATGGTGTTGGTCAAGCAGTGATTCTTAAACTGGTTTGCTGGTTAGCTTCTAAGTTCTAGAAGCATGGAAAATGACTATGGTAAAGCTTTCATGCTTTGGTAGGCTTTCATATGAGACTGACTCTCAAGTCGTGATTGATTTTATTTACTTCTCTGCTGAGATGGTTTTTTTTAAACTACTATGAGACCTTATTTAAAATGATGAGGAAGCATAGTTATATCTGAAAAATAGTCATAGAAGTTAACTACAGTCATATCACACAGGCAAATTCTGGTTCTGAGAAGTGCCTTGAGATCAGTGGTATGACTGCCTAGGGGGAATGAACTGGGATGAGCCACTCTTACCTGGTACAGTTAACTGTCTTGGTTTGACACTCAAATTTATCTGAGATAATGGAATAGTAACCTGTGCTTTGCATCAGAACTGAACCATTCTCACACTTTTAATGAATTGTGCTATTTTTGCACTGCTTTTAATTTCTAATAAACCACAAGGTGAAGTGACAAAGTTCTAAGTTAAAGGAACTTCAGCCTTTTTGTTGAGAAAGAAAGAAGAAAAGAAAAAAGAAAAAGGTGGGTACTTCACAACTGGGGCAGCAGTTCTGCAGAGGGATAGCATTAGGTAGGCATTAGGCAAAATAACACCCCATGAAGGCAAAAAGAAGGAAAGGTATTTGTGCATTTTTGAGGAAAATATAGCTTTTTGGGACACTGCCAGTTTTATAATGAAAACCAGAATGCAGAGTCTACGTCGGCCATTATTTACAATGGTCTTTGTGGCTGGCAGTTTGAAGAACAATATGAATGTAAACGTAACTTCCTCCCAAACTTCTGAGAAACGTATTATAAGTCAACCAGAAGAGGTTTAGTGAGATTATTCTGTTTCTTGATATGGCAGAGCTCCAGACAAATGTGTGAAGGGGGGAGCTTTAGCACCATCTGGAATCCACAGAGGCCTTCACTGCTGGCTGCCACCTTGAAACACTTACTGATAGAGAGATTTTTTTTAAACCTGTTAAGCGCTTTCTTAGTTTATTAAGCTTTTTCTGTGGTATAAAGCCTAACAAGGTGTCCAAGGATCACCGAAATAATAGAATAGCTTTCAAGTGGAACTGTGTAGTGAAGTCATCTTCTGAATGCAAAGAGCTGCAGAAGAGGTATATTGTAAAAATAATTCTCAAATAGGACGTGCTGTATAGCAGAGAATTGCATTTGTGAAACTTCTTGTGGTAAGAGACCATGTGTAATCTTTTAAGTAATTTCACCTTCCTTTGTGCTAGATTATGAATTGGTTTTGGTTTTACACGTGTAGGATTGTTATTTATTTTCCTTAAAAGAAGTGTGGAATTTAACTCCCGTCTAAAGACTGCGTGTGTGTGTTCCTGCTGCTTATCAAGATTTCCATTTGGGGTTCTTCCATAGCTAGAATATGTACTGCCAGTGCCAGATGGCACAGTTTCTGAGGGAAGAACTAGCTCTTGCTTAGTAGTAATGCAGACAAACAATACCAAATTAGCATAAGCAAATGTCAGTGAGTAAACATAAAGCCTGTGCTGTTTCTGTCTTTTCTTCTTCTCCTAGGCCATGGGTGTTGAAAGTGACCAAGAGATTGTACAGATGATTGGCACAGAGGAACACGTGATGGCTGCATTTGCTCCTAGTCTGGAAGAATGCCAAAAAGCTCAAATTTTTACGCAGATGCAGGTGCATCTTTTCATGTTGCTAGTAGCCATGAAATCTAAAAATAATGATGTTGACTGGTTTGCTCTGTCAGCAGTCCACGTACACTTTGTTTTTTTGCAGAGATAGTTTAAGCCGAGGACGTTTAAGGCAGCAGGCCCTGTTGAAAGTTAGGCTTTGCTGTGAACTGCTCAACTGAAAGGAAGCAAAGTCAATAAATTCTTTGTTTTCAGAAGCCTAGGGTTATGTTGTAATGCATGTGAAAAGTAGTGATGTCCTTAAGTTCAGAGTACACCTCACCGTTTTATACCTAGATGAAACTCAGCAAGTACACAAAAGAACTGGAGATGAATAAGTCTAATGAGATAAACTAGATGTCTTTGCTGTTTTCTTACATCTACAATCCCCATTGTTGTAGTAATCATAATCTTTCAACACTTTGAATTCCAGATGTCATCAGCATAAGATAGGCAACATGTACACTTACTCATAGTCATGTCCAGTTCTTGAGATTTTTTTATTAGCATCACTGGTGCAGTTTCATATTTTCCACCTTGCTTGAAGTTTGTGTTGTCTGTAGCTTGTGGGTTTGCACTGATTACGGAATGCAAGGGTATGTATGTTTTTATAGGTTACAGCTCTGATATTAACTGAAGTTAATTGCTTCACTTGACAGGCATTGAAGTACATTGGAAACAAAGTACGAAGGCAGAGAATGTGGGGAGGCCCAAAGAAAACAAAGATGGAAGAAGCACGAGAGCTGCTAGCATCAACTATTCTGACCCATGTTCTTGTATGTAATGTTTTCCTTACGT
Source organism: Alectoris magna (assembly GCA_030625065.1). Lineage (NCBI taxonomy): Eukaryota > Metazoa > Chordata > Aves > Galliformes > Phasianidae > Alectoris > Alectoris magna. The sequence goes on from CM060560.1 coordinate 144,577,871, forward strand.
GAGGTAGATCTGTGTGGTTATTTTCAGAGATTTGGCAATTTCTTTCTTCTTTGTTCTGTAATGATGTCAGTATGTCTGTAATGATACAGCACCTGAAAACTTCTCACACAAAGAACTGCAGGCTGTGTTGTTCTAGAGCTCAACAAACTTCTAATAAAATCATACAGCTAAGGAGAGAAGACCCAGAAGTGATGTGAGACTAAAGATGCTTTTAGAGTCCTTTAAATGGTGATGTTCTGTTTGGTCTGCGTTCAGCCTCTGTTACTCTCTCGCCCTACTTTAGAACACGGTGGTGTAGGAGCAACTTTGGTGCTAGCTGGAATTTAAAAGAAAAAACAAAGCAAAAAGCTACTAAATATGCAAAATATTCACAATGGAAAAATATTCACTTAAGGAAAATATGAAAGTGTTATTTTTTTTAGTCTTTTAAAAAGGTGATGGCCAGAAGTGGTGTCAGTTGCATTGGTATCGGTCCTTTTGAAAATGAAACAGGAACTGATAGTCTTACAGAAGCTGACCAGGATGCAGTAATGACAAGTCATGAATGAATCTCTCTCTCATCTTCCTCACAGAAATGCTCCTATAATGCAAGAACTTTAAGTTTTATCCTGGTTAGTGTTGGGAATAAGACAGGTGGACTTCTGGAAAGTGATTTCAGTCAAAGGAGAAGTACAGATTTGGTTTATGTGGTCAAAATATGAAATAAGACAGCTGCAAATCTTCTCTGTGAGAGCAACGTGCTAGAGTTTGAAAATGAGCAATAAAGAAAAAATGATCCTTATCACAGGTTAACCAGATTTTGACTGTGAGAAGAAAAACTGTTCTGTATGGAAAAATCAATACAGTTTGTGTGGAAGAACTTTGTTGACATGGAAGAAATGTCTTTATCTCAACAACAAAGAAAACAAAGTAAATCATCCTCAAACTGAGGAAAAATATTTTAACTGAGTCAAAAATAATCTGTTTATGAAATGCTGTACCAGTGAATTATTTATCATCATATGACGTTTTTCCACATAGCCAGACACTGTCAGCTGTTACTTCAGGACTTTATCCATACAACTTACGCCTTTATTCTGATGTGCTTTCCATATATCTGTTCCAATGCTGCCAATGTATGTAAATTGCTCCAAAAGTAATGCCTCCTATTTATTTCCATGGAAACTACAACAGATACAGAGAGTACAATAGCAGTATTTGATAGAGAACCTTCTCACCTACAGAACGTTATTTTGTAATCCTTTTGTCCAAATAGATTCCTTTGTGTTTTAAATTGGTGTCTGAGTCAAAACTAAGGAATTGGTCCTGAAGCATTAGTTTGTTCTTCATTTGTTTCATTACAGGTGAAGGAATTCAATTTCCGTGCCAAATGCATATATACAGCAGTAATGGTGCGCAGAGTAATTCTGGCTCAAGGAGAAAATAAAGTAGATGACAGAGACTACTATGGAAATAAACGCTTGGAGTTGGCAGGGCAGGTAGGTTTTTACTTCAGAGCTAAGGCTCTTTGGGGGTTTTGTTAGTACCTGTTTTTGATAGATGCATAATAAGGGGCATCCCTGCCTTCTCAATTGAAGCATTTTCCTCTGATTTTATTTTAATTAGCTTTTCTGTATTTACTCATAGATAGGTTGTTCGGACTAATGAACTGTATCCTGACTTCTCTTCTGTCCCTCCAACAAATGAAAAAGCAAAAAGAGTGTAAATTCTGCATCAGTTCTACTTCCATTGTACCTTCGTTAGTGCCGAGACTTCTGCAGTAAATCCATCCCCCCCTTACAGAAGCAGTGTGATGAGAGAACCTACATATTAAGCCGCTACGGAGAACCCAGCTTCTGCGACAGCTAGCAGAACAGCTGCTTGAGCCATTTGTAATTTGGAGAAGTCCCTGTGATTGCTTATTTATTATCAACTGCCCATCTAGCCTTTAGAGTAGCATGAATAGTATGCAGTTTAAAGCCTTACTAGATACTTCTTTTCTGGCAATAAGCTCTGTTTCGAGCCTTCAAGAGTGGAAGTGCAAACACTTGATTTGCTTCAGAAGCTTTTGCTGTTTTTTCTGGGTGCAGCTGTGTGCCTTCTAGTTCTGACAGAAAAATGACCAGTGGGGAAAATCTGCTTACTAAAGGCAGAACTAGGAGGGATTATTTGAAATATCTGAAAATAGTAGGTTAACTTGACTGAATGATTAAAGTAGAGTGCATGGATTTCTCTGCTTGCTGAATTTATGCATGATTGGCACCATTCTTTTACAAAGAGGCTGGTGGCTTACGGCTTTTGGTGAGATGAAGTTTGGAAAGTCATAGAATCTTTAAGGTTGAAAAAGACCACTAAAATCATTTAGTTCAACCATCAACCCACCATGTTTTCCTAAAGCAGTAGGAATTTGCCTATTGGGTGAAGGAACAACTTAATTACCCTGGCATGGATGTTTTCTTTAGATAACAATTGGATGTCATTGTTCTAATCTCTGTGAATTTAAATTGGAGTTATGGCAGTCAATATAATCTGTAGTTATTGATCACGCATCAGAAATCCAAACAAATGTATGTAATTTACCATATGAAACTGCATTTTTGCTCCCCACATCCTTTGCATTGGGATTTCTGTTGCATCACAAATAACAATATCCATTTGTTTCTCTTCCAGTCTGATGGGAATTCTCATTTTACTGTGCTTTTATTTAGGAGTACAGTGCATGTTGCCTCATATCCCTGTTTTCCTTCCCACTCACCCTTGTTCTCATCCACATGTGTGAACGCAAATACGGATTGCATGCACACACAGAGTTTGCAGTCATTTCAGAAGAAAAATGTACTTTGCTTCCTAGCTGTCAGCAAAACTAAGATGATGCTCTGAGTATAAATTAAACAATGAAAACTCTTAACAGCATAGGAAAGGAATTCCTTTCTTCAAGTTAATATGTGATTGTCCATTAGGATTCTGCTCTTGTAGCAAAGCAGAATAATAAGACATAACTGCAATATTCTAGTGGGACAAATATTTCAAACTACAATGGATTTATTGGTTGGGTTTGATTTGTTTCTTTTTATTATTTTATTTAGCTGTAGCACTGCTGTTGTAGATCAATGTAATTAGTGCTCTGCTATCACATTGTTCTTATTTCACTGGATTGAAAAGTAGTTATTTTTCTTGGTAGTTTAGAGGCAGAAAATAGAGCAGGTAAGAAGTTTTTACAAGCTGTAAGAAAAAGGCTTCTGCTCACAGATGTTAACAAGCAAAGTTGTTTTAAATTAGCTGGGAAGGGGTCTCAAATGTAGAGGATCATCATAACAAAGGCAATGCATATTTTTTCTACATCAAGGAGAGCTGCGCAGGGGGGAGGCTGTAACACTTGCTTAAGAGCAGTTATGGATCCCTTGTGATATTTTAAATGCTCATTTCAAGCTGAACACTTGAATTCCTCTCTGCTGCTTTATCAGTTTAATATTGTTGATCTGATTACTGACTAAAAAGTGTAGAAATCTTTTTTCGTCAGTTTCTAAATGTTAGTGTTTAGCTAAAGTTTGTGCGGATAAAATGAGCAGCGAGGGGGGTTTTGATGTTGTTATTTTTTTCTTTTCATGCCAGCATGTTCCTGGAATAAAAATCCTGTTGATTTATAATTTGAATAAAGGAAAAAAAGAAAAGATTCCCATGTGAGGAGAAAAACATAGCGGTCTAAACAATGCGAAGACATAAAAGGCATTGTGTTTATAAAGATGTGTGAAAACAATAGCTGCTAATTTCACACCCCATGGGACAAGAGAGTACGAAATGTGCTTTAGCTTTAGATAACAGAGTTGTATCCGCTAGCCAAGCTGGTTTACAGAGCTTTCTCTTAGTCTTTCTGCCACAAGAGGGTTGGTAGGCCAGGTGCCAGCTGAGGTGTTAGCAAAACCTACCGATTTCAGGCTTAATCTTTTCACCTACCTTTTCTGTTTCCTTAATGTGTTCATTATTTGCTAAGCATTACTCTGTTCTTTGTCCTCATTTTTTTTTTGTTTCTAATGCAGCTTGCTTTGTATGGGTGAGATATGGAACTGCACCAAAATCCGGCACCCTGGAAAGCAAGGGATTTCTACCCTGTGACAAAAGAATACCGCCTTGACTTCAGAGATTGCCTAATCCCAGCTGTTCTGATAATATAATTAAGGCTGCCTAATGTCTTTAATTTTGCAACCAGTTTGTGTGAAAGGGAGAATTTGGCACTCAAAAGGCTTAAACGTTAAATAGCAATCTCAAGGCGCCTAATTAGAATTCTCTGACATTAAGCTAATTGGTGAAACTGTATTTCAGCAGCTTAACTTCTTTATTAATTTTTCTTTGGATTTTCAATGAAAATCAATTGATGAGCTGTCAGGTTTTTTTTTTCTTAAATATAATTTGCTCTTTAGTGATCCTGACTTAAGCAGGCTGAAAGGCCCTGGACTAACTATGAAATCCATTGAATATTATCACTGGCATTCCATCCTTTTTCTTTAATCGCTTACTCTTGACCTAAATAATGTGGTTATTGTGAGACTCTGCCTTGCCAGATAGTCAGAGCTCTTACAAACTGAGAGTCCGTGAGTGAAATTAGCAAAGCATAACACTTTTCAGACTGGTGAATATTAGCAAGTTTGTCTACTTGGGGTATAGCTTACTTTATTAGTTCAGAAAAGGAGGAGGATGATGTTATTATCCCTACAGCACATGGAACTCGGAAACTTTGTAAAGTTTTTGAGATCAAGAAATCAAAAATGGAACTATTGTCTTTTTTGTCTTTTTATGTGATGTGTTTGTTAAATGTCCTGCACAGAAACCTGTTGAGATCAAATGTATACCAGGATTGATTTCAACAGAGTCTTATTTTGTGTTTAACAAGTCTTTCAGACATCCTAAAACTGTGCACTTCCCTTTTCCCTCCATTTGAAACACATCCCTTGTAATCTGATTTTTGGAGGTGCCAATGGGTTGTCCTTCCTAATACAATACTTCATGGAAGATCTTTTCCTTTCTGGTTGAATTTGGCTTTAAAAAAAGCCATGGTACTGCAGTGATCTGCAGATGACTGGATTTCTTTCAGCGGTAGTGAGAGGATGTTGTATTGCAGAATGGTACTACAAGGAACAGGAAGGAAGGTCTCCAGTTCCTTCCCCTCATACCAAGGTCAGGTCCAAAAAAAAGTTTTTATTACAGACCCTCTCTCCTGAATAGAAGTAGGATTCCATTATTGTCAGGAGTTAACATGCAGTGTATGTTATCACGGTTTGTATAAGGTTTTACAATTTAATGGCTGAACAGTAAGTACTCCTTATGTCTTTAGGGTAGACTCTTAATCTTTGTGAAAGCCAGTGAGAGTCTTGTATTGCCAAGTCATATATCTGTGTGAGTTTCTAGGAGATTTTTTTTTATACCTAAATCCCTGTGATGCTAGTGAAAATGGTACTTTAGATAGCTGCTATGCAGTGTCATTTACTTTAATGCTTTGTTCTGTCCAGTTATGACGTGTAGGTGGAGAAAAGCAAGTGAAATCTGATGGCTCATTCCACTGGTAAAATAAAGAGTAGTTTGCATTCTTTGTTTCCAGAAGAGATGTTAAGACTATCTTAAATGGAATAATTCAGTTTTAATTCTTCACATACAGGAATTAAATTGTACAACTGGCACCAGGACATCTTAGCCTGTGATGACTGAATACCTAGCTTGTTCTGCCTTGCAATGCCTGGGACACTGGGAATTACCATTTCTGGCATTTGATAGCTGCTGCGGTTTTAGTCCCTCTGACATTTGAAGCTGCTATAAAATTTAGTCCCAGGACAGGATTGCCATGCTTTAGAATTTGCACTGTTTGCTAATCATTGTGAACATATAGAACTGCATTGCACGATACATTTTATGTATTTTGGAAAACTGTTAGTGCCCACAAAGAAAGCTTGAGAAACCTAAACACAAAGTAGAGAACAAAAAAAAAAGTCAGACTACAAACCTTAGATGTATTTTCCTTTTATAGAGACTTCAAATATGAGAAGTTATTAGTATACATATGCAAGAAAAAATTGGCTTAAATTGCAGCGCTTCTTAAGAGATGTTTGCTTCTTATTTTGTTGGGTTTTTTTTGACTTCTGACAGGCAGATATGCAAAGATATTGTGAAGGTCAATGCAAAACAAAAAAAAAAAAGATGGATAGGCTTCGACTCTTTTTACTTTGCTTTCTAATTTGAAATAGTTTCTCAAATGTTTCACTTTAATAATGCAAAAAAACTTTGTGAGAATAATACCATGTGAGAAACAAACACTATATTTCAACTGACCAGAAGTATGAGGGTAGAAATGTTGAACACCTGTGTGCTTCCACTTTTCCCAGACCTTAATCCAATAGTTTTGTATTTCCAGCTTCTTTCTCTTCTGTTTGAAGATTTGTTCAAAAAATTTAACTCTGAGCTGAAAAAGATTGCTGACCAGGTAATCCCCAAGCAACGTGCAGCTCAGTTTGATGTAGTGAAGCACATGCGTCAAGACCAGATCACCAATGGCATGGTCAATGCCATTTCCACAGTAAGTACTTTTGGTTTAATTCTAGTATGCAAAATTTTTCTACTCTGCTGAGCGCCGAAACAGTATAAAGTTTGTTCTGATAGCTCTCTTGTCTTTGGTCAAATCTATCTAAAATTGCAAAGTTCTGTGATGGGTGGGGCTTCTGGAATTCACTGAAAAATCGTTATTCATCAAATCAGTTTCTATTTTGCCATTTATTTAGAAGCGGTGCTTGAAGTATTTGTGATGGAAAGGTAGAAACAGACTAATTTAAAATAGATTGTTTAACTCGCTATCTTACGCATTCTGCTTTATTATGTGGTTCACGGGTTTGTTTGTTTTTTTTAATTACTTAGTTGAGACTGTATCGTATGTCCAAAATATGGTTTAAAAATGACAGGAAAGGAAGACATCGTGAAGGAAAGACAATTGCTGAAAAAGAGCTCTTTGAAGGGCGATGCCTTTTTAATTACATGAAGTAGCTAGTACAAGTAAATTAAGTGTGAGCCAAGTTGTAGCTAGGAGCTAGTATTTTCTTTTTTGTAGTGTCGATACTGAACTATTTAACTGGGAAAACTAACAGACGAGATATTACTGTAAAAAGATTGGAATCAAGTCTAGATATTTATCTTGGTTAGATTTTTGCCCATATCTGCCTTCTACTAGAGTGGATGTCTTCATGCCAGTGGACAAGAACAAAATGTAATTACTAACTTTGTCTCTTACCTCATGTATCTGCAAGAACTCTTTGTGAGATAATCCCTGAAATCTAGCTAGTAGCTTGTAAGTGACTTTGAAATGCATGAATTTTTAAGAAACTAGATTAGTGAAAGTATTTTAGTTGCCGGTAGACAGTGTGCAACTTGGTTCTTAATCCTTGGAACTCTTGAGAGGGCTTTTCTGCCTAGTACGAAACTGAAGGTTTTTTTCATTTCTTGTAAATAAAATTAACTCCACAAATTGCATTCGAAACAACCTACGGTCTGTTACTTATAAATCCCAGTGTTTAAAGCTTATCACTATTTAATTTTATGAGTGCCCCAAATGTAGTTAAATCCCTACAGTGCACGTACTCAAAACAATTGACAGATTTGTTTCTCTAAATGCTTGCGCTTTCTTCCAGCTGGTGCCAGTTTTTCCATTTGGGCTGACAGAGATAAATCTGCAAACTATTCAGTACATATTGTAAAGTCTTCCTTCTTCCACTATCTTAGGACATTTTTTTGTTGTTGTTACTGTCACATAAGCAGTTAAACACCATCTGCTCTTAAGCATTGAAAATCATTTCTCAGGAACAATGCCCAGTGCATACTATTCAAGAGATTAAGCAAATACCATAAACATCGTTCTTGGAAACAACAATCTCCAATCTCACCAGAATACTCCAGTAGTAGTCCCAAAGAGCACAAAATAACTCAACAGACTCGTAATTACACCAGTAGCATGCAGAAGAATTCATAACACTGCTGAATCCACTGTATACTGGTGTTCAGTGGTACTTATTCTGTGCGTCCCAGAAATACCAGAGGAGAGTAGGTGTGCAGAAATAGTACAGGCCTAACAGACATTTCAGAGTTTACAAAATCATCCGGTGCCATTGAAGAAGGCACTTTGATTTCACAGGAGATTTCAGTAGGAAGTCCTCTGTCTTTCAGCAGCCCTGACTTGTTTGGGTTGTTCTAGACAGCTTTGAAGGAGTCTCTCTGACACTTCCAAAGCATAAATAATTTTTTCACATTATTTCTTCAGGCAGTGTTTTACCTCCCATTTCTCTTCTGTCACTGAGATTTCACAGTTGTTTGGACAGTGAAGTAAAACTACATGGTAGTTCAGGTTACAATCATTTCTTGCATGAGTATGAATACTCATACTAATAGTATTATCTATTACACAACATATAATGTTATTATATGATAATATAATAATTATATGCTGATTTGTTGTATTTTTTGGTCATATTCTGATAACTCCCAGTCTGTTAACAATGAAATGGTGAGTGAGTGAGAAGGTTGAACAGGTAGGAAGGTCTTTTGCTGTTAGGTATCATGTCTTCCCCCTTTCTGCAACAAGGGAAAAAGGGAGGTTCTCATGACTACTTAACAGTCTCAGCAATGTAGGCAAATAACAGAATCATTGGGATGGATAGTGGCTTCCTGCTGTTCATCAAAAGATGGGATTATGCTGTTAATGTATAAATAAAGAAACCAAACAAAAGGATTTCAGTGCAGTATAGGGCAAGCAAACTCTAAATTTTTTGTTAGCTGTGGTGACATGAGTTTGTCAAAAGGTTACATGGATTAGCAGGTGGCAGTTCTAGGGGAAACATTCAAGCTCTTCGCTGCCTTTGGACTGACTGCTAGAGTTGTGACTGGGGCAAACAGTAATAACTGGGACAAAAATGTGCTGTATCTACTGACTCAGGTACCAGGAACTCTCTATATATGGAGTAGGGGTCTTGAAGTCAAGATATGTGGTATCTAAATTTAATAGCCTGCTGAAACATTAGCTTAGGTTGCAGTAAAATGTTAGATATTGGTAGTTATTATTATATTTACTTGCCCTTTAAACATAATTGTGTCCTAGAACATTCCCTGAACTCCTCTGTTCTAGCTAAAACCACAAGTAACATTGGCCTTGACAGTCATGAAGCATGAAGTTACTGGTATATGCATGAAGTTACTGGTATATGCATGAATCTTGTGTTTTCTAGTTGATGTAAACCCACTAGACAAGCGTGGATAGACCTAAAACCTCCCACCTTTCTTTGAAGATAGGACACATGAATGAGTCTTTTTCCTCTGGATTCTAATACCCAGAGGTTTTGAGAAAGCACAAATGACTTTGATGTCAGATTGCTTCAGTGTAAGCATCTGTGTTTCTTACCAAAATAAATTACAAAAAAAGGCAGAACTGAAACAGGACCTACTGTAAAAGTATATTTCACAGACAAAAAAACCACGCCTTTGGTTGATATATTCAGAAGGGTCAGAAAAGATTTTAATTTTGTTAAATTTGAGCCCTGATAAACCTGTGTGCACATCTTTATGAAGTTGAAGATGTTATAGCAAAATCATCTGAAAGAGCAATTCTTCTGTTTCAACTTCAGTTAGTAAGTGTGTCATAACCAGTAGTTTATATACAGATGGGTAGTTAGAGAGCTGTATTATATAAATGCCCAGGTTGGATGGGCCCTGGGCAACCCGATCTGGGGAGTGGCAACCCTGCCCACTGCAGGGGAGTTGGACTGGATGAACTTTAAGGTCCTGTGCAACACAAGCCATTCTTTGATTCTGTGAAATGGGCGGTATTGGCTGTGCAAAGCTCTTAAGCTTGTTCAGTCTAAATCTTGAAAAAAGGAATGTAATATTGAGAGACAGATAAACTGTGATAACTGTTTTTTAAATGTTCATTGTGTTCCACAGGGAAATTGGTCTCTGAAGAGATTCAAAATGGACCGCCAAGGTGTGACTCAAGTATTGTCCCGATTGTCTTATATATCTGCTCTGGGAATGATGACTAGAATCTCTTCTCAGTTTGAAAAGACGAGGAAAGTGAGCGGTCCGCGATCATTGCAGCCATCTCAGTGGGGGATGCTCTGCCCATCGGACACTCCTGAAGGAGAGGTAAGGGACTTGTATGTTGCTGTCAGTATTTCTGTCCTCCTGAGCAGTGGTGGCACTGTTTGGTTTGAAGCAGTCCTCTGTCAGAGGAAGAATTTTGCAGGGCAGGGTTCTTGAAGAGAGAAATTATTCTTAGTCCAATAGCACAGCTTGTCTGTCTTCTCACATCCCATCTGTTTACATCCTGGTCCCCCTTACTATACTGTCTTTGTCCTCCTTTCTGAAGGGAATGGTTAGAAGCTCTGTTCAGAAATCATTTGGTTGAATGATACAAGACCTTTCATTTTTTGCTGTATAACTACTTGCTCTCCTTTGATTTAAACTCTTATCCCTTTGTTCTAGAATGAGCCTACTGTTTTGAAATTACAGTCAACCTGCAATTTTTCTGGAATTGTATTAATATTACAAGAACTGCTTTATCTTACCTTTAAATACGCAGCTATCTCAACCAAATGATCAATGCTGGCAGTCTTTTTTACATAGTTATTTTTTCATTTTTATGTCCTGAATGGAAAGGCCTGTGAGAACTCTGGACTTTCTGGTGTAAATATGTAATTGATATGAGCTAGTCTTTTTAAGCAGCTGAAGTAGAATTGCCCTATTTAAGATACCTAAGTACTTTTTGTTACCTATTTGGCAAATTGATCTTGTATTTTTATTTTCAAGTCTCCACAAAGATATAGCGGTAAAATTACAGTAAAATAATTTAAGAAGTTTCGATGTATGAAGTCATAACAATCAATTCTAATAACTTAGAATTTATTGACCTAACTTTTGATCTGAAAGTGAATTATTAGTACTTCTTCATGTACTTTATCTTAAAAAATTGTGCGTTATGACAGTGAAGTGTCCAAATTTTCTCATGCTGATGACTTTTATTTCCTTGATTTTTTTCTATGTAAATAATAAAGTTGTTGCTTGAAAGAGGGAAAAATACGGGGTTATACATGTTTTGGATAACTTCATATCTACAAACTATATTTTTTATTTTTAAATGTTAAAACATTACCTTTCTGTGTAACATAGGAAGTAATTCCTTTCTCCTTTCTTAATTTTCAGTGTACTTAATTTGTTTCATGCTTTACATTTCTTCTGTAGCTCTATGCAGTGACATAAAGAGAGGCTGTTCTGAGGTGGGGTCTGCCTCTTCTCCTGTGTAACTAGCAATAGGACTAAAGGGAATGGCCTTATGTTACACCAGGGGAGGTTCGGGTTGGATGTTAGGAACAATTTCTTCTCAGAAAGAGCAGTGCTGCAGTAGCACAGGCTGCCCAGGGAGGTGGTGCAGTCACCGTCCCTGGAGGTGTTCAAAAAACATTTAGATGTGGTATTAAGGGGAAATGGTTAATGGGGAAATAATGGTGGTAGGTGGACGTTTGAACTATATGATCTTAGCGGTCTTTTCCAAGCTTAATGTGATTCCATGAACAGATAAAAGATTAAATTGTTTTTCATTACTTTAGGCTTGTGGTTTGGTTAAAAACCTTGCCCTGATGACTCACATTACTACAGATATGGAAGATGGCCCAATCATTAAACTAGCAAGTAATCTTGGAGTTGAAGATGTGAACTTGCTCTGTGGTGAAGAACTTTCATATCCTAATGTGTTCCTTGTTTTCCTGAATGGTATGTAACTCTTCAGCAGTCTGACTCTGATTTGTTGCCGACTGTGAGTTTACTCTTCAGAAACGCTGCGAAATTTGGAGCGTGGCCAAACACAGATGTTGTATTCGCTGTAAATTTCCCCTGTAATTTCATCAGCAAATATTTTGATAGGGTTAAGCAGAATACACAGGTCAAATGATGGCATTTAGTTGTGTATGAAGTTGTCCTCAGAACTCTGCAGATGCATGTAGCTGGGAAATTGAAGCTCTTTTGAGTTTCAGTACTGTTTGTAAACATGCTTGCATGAGTACATACGAAAATACGTAGAATCCATCATAGATCTTTTGTTTGGTTGGTTTTCTATTCATTCACCAGTTAGTTGGCCTTCTTAAGGTACTTTTTAAAAAGAAAAGCTCTTAAAGTGATAACTTTTAATTTTATAAATCCAGGGCTTCATTCACAGAATGTATTTCTTTTTATTGCAGTCTTCATATATTTTTATATTTATTCATGCAACTGTGTTTAAAAACAGAAGGCCTGTATTAATTGTTTGCAATATTTAGCAGTGCTGTTCTCTTTAATAAGCAGCAACTTGCTTTGTGAATGATTATAAAAAATGAGACTTCAAAGAAGCTGCATTGCTTTCCTTTGTTAGAAGAATGATTCGGCACATGTGCTTTGCTTCTGCACGCTTGAGTTCCTTTTGCAACTGATCTTTCAGTATTTCTAATCGGCAGTTACTATAATATTAGATTTCAAAATAGTGACATGTTAAAAACTGCAACTATGATTTTGTCAACAGCATCTACTTCAGGGACTAGTATTTAAGGTCTGTCACCATGAGTAAGTTCTCCGTTTACCTTCAAATTAAACAGCAGTTATTCTTCAGTTCTGCCTTTTCTCACTTACATGAAAGAAACACTTGACTAAACTGCATTCCTTAGCTCTGCTTTTCTTTAGCAATATGTTAAAGATAAGGTTCAGTGAAACCACATGCACTCCTTCTGTTTCGCTTTATGGTCTAAAGGGAAGTGCAGAGCAGAAGGATTGGATTCTTCCTTCAGAGGCTCCATTTGTAGTATGGAGCAAGGTCACTTATGTTCCAAAATGTAGATGATCTGGTACTAAAAGAGGCAAAATTGATCAATGTATTAGTTTCTTGTTTTGATTCTAAAAGAGTGCACCCTTGTGGATGTCTGATTTGTTTCAAATTTAAGTACGTGATGTAAGAGGACAGAAAATTTTTCAGGTGTATATTCCTACCTTTATATCAAGCTGTGTCTCCCTACTTAAAGGGTTTTGTTTAATATGACGCTGTACTTAGTTGTGTTCTTATATGTTAAGATAAACTTGGTTAGATGACTCTTGAAAAATGAATTTTAGTCTTCTTTGTTTATCATGCATCAGAATACTTTGATATGTATTTTAAATATGTATATTAATTGCAAGAAGTTGGACGTACTTCTATACACTGTAAACTCTGATTGTGCCTGTAAGTAGAGCTTTGGATGTGCAAAGAGTAGACCATGAACTTGTTCTCTTTCTGAATAGGTAACATCCTTGGTGTCATACGTGATCATCAAAAACTAGTCAACACATTTCGGATAATGCGTCGAGCAGGTTATATCAATGAATTTGTTTCCATCTCTACAAATCTTTCTGACAGATGTGTCTACATTTCCTCTGATGGAGGGAGATTGTGCAGGTAAACATCCTATCAGAATTATCTAGTAAACACTGTTCTGTGCACTGTCAGTATACTGCACCCAGAAGGAAGTTGAGATTTAAACATAAAAACTGTTTTCAAATTCAGTGGAATTGGAGCATTTCTTTTCACCTTAAATAAGCCTCATTCAGAGCAGATAGATAAGCAAAACGCACTACGTAGTCAATCAACTTCCTTAGAAAAGCCCAAATAAATTAGTTTTATCTTTAAAAAGAAGTTAGAACAAAATATTGCTTCCAGCTTCTTGAAAAAGGAGGAAGGAGAAATCAACTTGGTTGGCAACTGCAGTGATGTTCCATATCCTTGGATTGTTTCCTTACTTCTTGTGTTAAGGTATCACAGTACTTAAGCAAGGAACAAGCAGCCACTTCGAGGGCATGATACCACATCGCAGAATGAGAGGCTACCCTTTGCCTTCAAGAGCCCTTATTTCTGGTACAAAACTTCCTCATGCATATTTGCTGTAGTAGCAAGAAAGTCTCTCTCAAAGTTTTGGTTTAATTCACTGCTTACTGTTAACTAGGCAGGGAATTCATTAAAACTGTAAGGAAGGTCTCTGCATTAAGTGCTTACACTCCTTACTGCGTAGAGAGTGCCTTGATAACAGTAATGTCATAAAGGCAAGCAGAAAGGAATTGGCTGGCTAAGGAACAAGGTGTATCAACAAAAAAGAGATTGGGAGCAGAATGGCATAAGAAATACATAAATATTTTAGCTAAAGTTGGCATTCCACCTTATTTGTTAATTGAAATTCAGAGCATACTGAATGCTGTTTGAGACATGGTACAGACCCAGAAGTAGTACATGTGAATGTCAGCTAATCACACCTACTCGAGACATGCAGTGGTACGGGCATATCCATTGGCACAGAAATCACTTTACCAGTTAGGCTAATCCAGGTTTGAAAAAGAGAAAATTCTGATCTGATGTGGGTTTTTTCTTTCTTTTTTTAAGAGCAAGAAGTGAAATTGTATGTACTTCCAGGAATTAACCAAATTGCTTTGTGACGTTCCCCACCCTGCAATTGTTCATATCCCCTGATTAACCATTTAAAAGTGCTCCTTAGTCTTCAGTTATTTAGACTTCGGAGTGGACTCCACAAGTATCTTGTAGCTATTTGCTGCTCTTTATAAGAGCAACTTGTCCAAATAGCAACAGCCCTTGATGTTTCATTCTTGCATGCCATCCTTTGTGTCAGGGTTTCCTTGCGGTAAGGAAGCCTTCAGAAGCCCATGTGTGGTTGAAATTTATGGATTCGTGTGATGCAACCAGTAGTAAATGCCAGCACTTTGTAAGTATCAGCAGAATGCATTCCTGCGTGTGGGCATTTGACCACAAACTGTTCACTCTCTTTTGCATGGAGTCCCTGAAACTTAGAAACTTAGAACTTAATGCTGTTCCTAACTTTGTGGAGTAAGAAGGTTTAAATCTCTTAAAGCCATCGACAGAATGTGTAGGTGAAAGTTAGACAATGTTAATTTAAAGATTTAGAGGAGAAAAAAAGGTGGCTTCTTTGTCAGAATTCAAATCTGATTTTTTTTCTGGTACAATTTTTTGCTACTTAAAGGACAAAGAACCAGTTCAGGGCACCTGTGTTTCAAACCAAGGTCTGAATAATTACTGATTATATTTATTAGGCTATACCAGTTTATAAAAGGGTGATATGGCTGCAGTGTACTGAAAGTACAAACTGTTACCCAAGTATTTGCTATTATAATCCTTTCTTTTCTTTTTACTTGTAGACCCTATATAATTGTAAAGAAGCAAAAACCTGCAGTAACAAACAAGCATATGGAAGAACTGGCTCAGGGTTACAGGTACTCAGTTCAAGCAGATTATATTCATAATCTTCACATCTTTTTGTAAATACTATGTGGAAATTATTGAGACAGTACATCATTTCACAGTGTTGGTTAGCTGTTTAGAGAAGTGTGTTCTCCTATACATTTAGACATAGAAGTTATGTGTATAAATCAGTATATTGAAGGTTTTCTGTTCTAAGTCAAATGAAGTGTAGTCATCTTGTTGTTTTCCTTTTTTTTTTTTTTTAGTATGAAATTTGGTGAATACATAGAATAAATACATCCCAGAGCCTCCTTTTCCCTCAAAAGGAAGTCCCAAGAAGGTTTCCATATTTCTCTTGATTGAAAATGAAACACTGCAAAAGAATATCGATCTGATCACCTTAGAGCAGGCACATTCAGAGTTAGTTATGAAACTACTTTCAAATTTAAATTTATACGCTTAAGAACACGGTATTTGCACAAAAAACCAAAACCACACACATTTAAATGTAGCTTTTGCAAAAAGTACACAAAAACCTTGTGAGGTTACGCTTACGCTTTCCTGACGTTGTGGTGATGATGAGTACATACAGGATATTTTACTTTGTTGTTCAGGTAAGTATCACTGGTCGGTCAGTCTTTGTGAAGCAGCAAATTAAGGGGATTAATTTTTTAAAGGTCCAGTATTCTTTGAGTACTTAAAATGCAGAGGTTTAATGTAAATGAATTCTCTAGATTATATTCTACATGTTACGTTCTTTCAATATATGCATTTTGTAATTCAGTTTTTGCAGAAGCATAAGAAAAGACCATACTTCCAATGTAATTTTTTAATTCAACTACAGGAATTTTGAAGACTTTTTGCACGAAGGCCTTGTTGAATATTTGGATGTGAATGAAGAAAATGACTGCAACATTGCACTGTATGAACATACAATTAATAAGTAAGTACGCGTTCAGACTAAACACTGGTGCATAAAAAAATGTCATAGGGCGACTCTCCAAAATGCAAGCATATTAATGATGTTATTAGTCTCACACACGCACACTGCTCCCCTGCTAATGATTGAAACAACTCCAGATAGAAAGCTATCAGTTTCCAGACATTCTAAATTATCTGTGGGATAGTTACAAAAAGTGGTTTACCTTTTGTCTTTTTTGGGAAATCTCTTCCAGCTTCTAATTCTCCATAATATAGAATACTTACAGGTATGTAATTAATTTCTCTGGAGGTAGTTTAGTTTAGTTTTTTTAATTATTGATCTGATCATCTTAAGTTGTTTTATACATTAGGAAGCCAGAAGGGAAATGGTTCCATTCATTAAACAATGATCTTAAGATTTTGTGACTGTCCTTTGGAAAAGTTTCTTTGTCTTGATATATGGGGATACTAGACAACCAGTTGACTTTAAATGCCTGAAGTGCTGGGATGAGACCTTCCATTTGACTTTTTGATGTGTAATAGGCCCCAATAAAAATGTCTGTATCATTCTCAGTGTCTTTAACATATGTTAAAACCCATTCCTGGCATGTAGTTTTTGTTTAAAAAGATTCATCGATTATTTTTTTTGCGTGTGTGTTTTCTGCATACATAAAGGACCCTCTGGCTTGTGAGTGTGATTTGAAACTGCACATTAAAGGAACGTTTCTTTAAAATGTTTAAGTCCTCATATCTTTCTACTTCAGTGTTGCTCTGACAATATTCTGTCAACTAAGGCTGCACACGGGAGGATATTAGTTACTTCTGTGAAATATTTGATCGGTAGGTTTGTGCAGAAAATGCATTTTCTAACTGTTCTATCCTTGTCAAGTGCTCATGGAAGCTAGCAGAAATACATCATTGATTTCAGTGGAGCTGGATGAGACCTTCAACTGTCTGTACCCTTTGCCAGATGAAATGCATTAACTTTGCTAATTAAGTTGCATTGCTCATGCCCAAGCCTTGGAAGACTTCATCACTTTAAGAAATTACTCTTGCATGCTCTTGTCTGGCTTCTGTATACAAGAGCAAAGAAGAGTACACACAACTACTGTCTTCTGTGCTAAAATTAAGCAACCTCCTTACATTATCAGAGCTGAAGAATTTAAGTTACCCTACAGCTGACTTATCTGGGAAGGTTAATGGGAGCGTATCATCCGAAATTATTGATTACTCAGAAATAGGAGGAGCCTGTGAGCTTCCAATCGAGAGTGTGAAGAAATGACTCCAGGATAGCTGCCAAAAGTTTGGAAGATTCTTGTCCATCAATTTGCTTTGAGTTTAGCATAATTCCTTGTAATTAATAGGGCCATAAGTATCTGAGCATGCACCGTATAGGCATGTTGCTCCTTGTTTTTAGTAATAATATTCCCTACATCTGAGCTTCCCCTGCTCCCAGCTGATCATCTTGCATTTCAAATGGTGCAACCATGTTGATACAACTTGTTCTCATAATACAACCAATACAATCCACTATTGTGAAGTATCCCATTAACATTCCTGCTTTTGTAATGGAGGCTTCTTTTAGTTACGGTATCTTCTCTTTGCTTTTCCAATCCAATTAAGGGTTTTTTCTATTTAGTGTGTTCGATTTCTTCCTTACCCATTTGTAACTCTTATTTTCAAGCTGACAAGTTTGCCTTCCTTTCTTAGTTTGATTTCTGGCAGAGGCATTTTGACTTGCAGAAATTGAACTCTTCTGAACTTCAGATTGTTATGAAATGCACCTTGGATCTAGCATCTTCTGTGGATGAAATGAGGTTCACCTCAATAGAAAAATATTTCTGCTGAACTTTACCCTATCTGAAAATCTATATGTAAATCCATGCATTAGTACCCTCTCAAGAAATTTGGTAACTTCCTTGTCAGTACATTCTTAAGCCTCTTGTTTTACTGTTTGAGAAGCCAGTAGTTCTGTGAAGTTGCACAGAATGGGAGAGCAGTCCATGCTTGAAGTTAACTGCTGGCTCTTGAGACTGTTTTACAATTCCTTGACTGCAGTTGGTATTCTGCTATTTGCGTTTTCTTAAGGCAGGCTTCAATGAACATTGATACTTTTAATCAAGTGAGAAAAATAGCGCCTACCCTCTGGCCAGCAGGTGATTTTTAGGCTGCTGAAACAGATCTGTGATTTATACAGGTACATGGGACAGTCAGCTGTTTTCACTAGGCTTGCTCCTTAGGCTTTCCGGTACTTTCAGATTCAACTTTCCAGTGGTTTGTGTTTTGTTTCTATAAGTTCCTGCTAGTCTTTCTCATCAGCGTGCACTACCAGGTTGTGCCTCAGCCTTCTTGAGCTTGCGGTGCTTTGCCATCTTTATGATTTTGTTATAATAAATATTTTCCCAGTTGTTTCATTTGCAGGGTCTCAAAGTTTAGTGATCAAATTCATGTTTTCAATTCAAAAAAATTTCCAAGAGACTTTCCAGATAAGTCAGATATTAAATATGAGATTTGCAGAGTGCAGTGGATTTAGATGTGTGGGAAAAGCAATGTATATACCTACACACATGCTGTGTAGAAATGCTCCAGGAATCATAAAGGATACACCTTGGGCAGTTTGAGTTTTAATTATCTTTATTTTAAAATTCTACGTTTCTTAGTTGCTTATGTTGATTTAAAAAATAGGCCTGCATCAGCCAAGCTTTATTGTATACTCCATCCTCAGTTATTAGTCACTCCATGTGCATCCTTGTGCGCACTATGATTTAATTGTCTTCACTGAGCTTGGAATTTCTTAAGCTCATGGCAGATAGAATGGATTCCTTTCTCATTTCTCAGCCTTTGTACACCTTGTCCATGTCTTCGTATTCCTCATCAGTTGTGCCATTCAGCAACATAATTAATAACAAAATATTTGTAGAGCTTTTCAAATAGTGTTTTATTATGGATCTGGTTTGGAAGCAGATGTTTTCTTTCCAACTGATATTATATAACTTGGAAAACTAAAACTACTCTTTGGGGTTTTCTTCAATACCTGAATCTGTCTTGCTTCTCCTTCCTTCACATCCTCTGTAGATATTTAGATCTCTAGAACAGTAACTGGATGCAGAGGACTCTTGTTACGTGAGATGACATTTTGGGACTTGCTGCATAAGCCAATGTTTTATTGTCTTGCTGAGCTCCTTCAGGTTGTTGTTACCTAGAGGCTTTTTCTTTCCTTGATGAAACTTCATTCTCCTTTAATTTATTTCATGTGGAAACACTTAAAATTAGAGGGGGAAAAAAAAAAAAGCTTAAATCCCACATTGAATCCCTATTATGAGGTCTTTCTGGCTTACATTTTCCTGACCAAAATTGGATTAAAGAGTTATGAGGTACTACTGAATTAAATAATTGATATTCATATGATGTTTGTTCACAAGCCTTCTGTAATTGGTACCCTTTCTTTTAAGGGATACAACGCATTTGGAGATTGAGCCTTTCACGCTGCTTGGTGTCTGTGCTGGTCTGATTCCGTATCCTCACCACAACCAGTCCCCACGAAACACTTACCAGTGTGCCATGGGGAAACAAGCAATGGGTAAGAATATTTGTTTTTTACTCCGCTTTGGAATATTGTATAGTTTTTGAGGCTGCGTAGAGAAAATGACAAAACAGAGAAATCCTTTCCTGCTCAACATTAAAGTTTTGCTAGGAAGGAAGGAGAATACTTCCTTGCTGAGATGAAGTAAGGAAAAGTTACTTCTAAGAAGTTGGAAAAATAAAAGGAAAAAAAAAAAACAGTTATGCTGAATGGAGACCGTATCTTAATAATTACATTTGGAGAAAGTGGGGGCACTACTGCTTTTTTTGTTTGTTTTGTTTTGATATATCGTAATGACTTTGAAGTTTTCAACATAACGGGAGGATTGGCAGTCAGGTTTTCTTTTCTCTTCATGCTGCAATGTGCTATGCGTTTCCAGACAAAAAGAGTGTTTTTTAAAAAAAAAAAAGCGCTCTCACAAAGAGAGACAGTGCAAAGAGAAGAGACTTTTCCTCAGTAGCTGAGCAGTTTTCTTTCAAAAGAAAAGTTACACTGACATTATAGAAATGCGGCGAGCAAATTACTGAAGAGCACGCTTAGTTGCTTGCCCACTTCCCGCGGCAGCAGTTTAGATTTGAGGCTCTTTTTTTCTTTTTAAATGAAGAAGGCAATATAATAATGACTTCCCAGGAAAATGATTGAAACAAAAATTAATTTCTGATCAGTTAATTATTCTTTTTACAAACGTGGCGGCTGACCATTAAAGAAAAACCAAACCATTTTCTAAATATGCAGTGTTGAGCAATTAACACAAGGTAAGTTCTCGTTCTTCCTTTCTTGCATAGCTAAGCTAGCATTAAAGCATTGCGGTCATACAGGCTGTGATCAAACCAGAGTGAGTGCCGTTAAGAATCTGAGCTGCAGTGCATCAGCTCAGACAGCTGCACTCAGACTTGTGCTGTACATGTGCCTTGGAAGCTGAGTTACTGTAGAAAAAAAGCACACCACTCCTGTTAATGCTTCACTGAGGCTTCTGCAGCAGAAATAATAACATACTAACTGCCTGGTGCTGAATTGTTGTGATCAGCCACCAGAATAGCAGAAAATAGCAGCAGATGTGTGTTATCCCCTTTAAATAAAATTAAAAAAAGAGAGGGGCATTGCAATCTTTTTTCTTACAGTTCTCTCCCATCCCATTATCTTTCCTCCCACCCCCGAGTCTCTATTTTATGACTATTAGTCTCAGAAGGTTTGGTTAGTTACCACACACAGTTAAGCAGGATCAGTGTGTACAGAAAGCCAATTCAGTATCTGTGGAGTTCTTTTGTAGTTTTCTGTGTGAAGGTTTTTTTCCCCGTTTTGTTTTGAGTGTCATTTGCAATTCATTGTCTGTGTTTTCTGAGGTTGGTGTATTCAGCTGCTTTGACCCTAGGTCTTGCACATTTAGCTCCTTGGATACAATCCTCTGACGTTTCTGCTGACGCTAGGAGCACAAAAGCCATTGAATATCTTGAGCAATAAAAAAAAAAAGCTTTTGTTTCAGTTTGTTATGACAAAACACCTGACTTTAAGAATAAGCAGCTAGATAAAAGTACATTTTAAACGTTGGCACGTGACCTGAGTTTTATTTTGCTCTGCCTGAAGTATCTGCGAGCACCCGAACCTTTCTGTAATTACTGCTTTCTAAAAAAACACCCTCAGTGGCAATATGTAGGGGCTATAGAAACTATTTTTTTCTATACAGTTGTAGATCAAATGAGATCTAAAGGATAATCCTGAAACAGGTTACCCATTCTTCAGACTTTACTTATGAGGGAATGTGACTCTGCAGCACAAACCCCAAGCTTTTCTGCAGTTCTCCACCCTTCTTTCTTTCCCCATCTCACAACTGCAGACTGGCTCCAAGGTCCATATTGCCATGTGGAGACTCACGTCCAAGTGCACAGTGTCATTTCTGTCTGCCCGAAATTGGGGGACACAGTGGGATTCCTCTGCTCAAAAGGAGGGCTCTGTGTACTTGGTCAGCCTTGGCCCTTTTTAGAAATGTCAATAGAGAAAGATGTGGAAGCACAGATAAAGGGAGGGTGTCCATCAGGTTGCAGTGAGGTCTGCAATCCAGCATCCTTGAGGAGTGTTAGGTGTTAAAATACGACCGTGTAAAATGAACTGAACCTCTCTTTCTGAGTGGGTCATTTTGTTGGAGGACTGGGGCTGCGCTTGGTGTAGTGAGCAAAATGGATTTCAGTGAGATGATATTGAAATGAAATCACTTTGTTTTGTCATAGACAGTGCACCATGTGCTGTACTACACTATGAGTTGTGCTGGCAAATACAGGAGCAGCTGCAAGGGCCTCAGTGGAAGGCTGGCATTTCAGTGCAGAAGTAACAGTAGAAGCTTAAAATCTGATAAATATTTAGGGCTAAAATACAAGAATCTGAACTGTTTGAATTCCATGTGTTGGTACAGTAACGTTTAAAATGATCAAAGGCGCCTAAGATTAGAGCTGTAATTTTAAATGCAGCTTTTCAGTCACTTCAACTTGCCGGAAATGGGTCGGTTTCATGTGCTGTACCTCTGTTACTGAGAAGCGTTAGACAAAAGTCTAATGTAAGAAATGAAAACACCCGTAAGTCCTGCCAGCAGTCCACTGTATTGCACAGGCCTATCTGTGAGGGTGGCTTTGCAAGTCTGCAAAGCTGTGTATGGTGGTTCCAACCCAAATGTTTAACATGAGTCTGAGCAAGGAGGGAAGGCTTTGGGTGTCAGTTGCAGCTCCAGCCTCTGAAAGAGCAGAGAATATTTGAGGGTAAGGTCAGTGCGCGAGCAAGAACATCAATGCAACTTCTTTGAGTGGGCCGAGAGCTGAAGTGCTCCCAGATTCTGTATGGCCATCCCATTGGCAGGGAACAGAGCCGACAACAAAGCAACACCAGCTTCTGCTGTTCTTCATAGCTGGGCTTGCTGCTCTATGGTCAGGCCCAGTTCTGCAGTGCTCAGGCCCTGTTAGGCAGCCCCTTTCTTCAGCTTCTCTCCCTGGCACCAGGCACCTGCTGGGGAAAGAACAAGCCAGATTTCCACCATAATTTTTGGGATCAACTTCTTGGTCTTTCTACCATCAGGAGAATATTTCAGATGCTGAATGTCCAGATCAATTAACAAATGTAATGTGAAAATCTGTGAGCTGAGGTGGAGCTTCTCTGCAGGGTTCAGTGCAGCCCTTAAAATGATTCACCTATTCTCTGTTGGTTTGTGCTCATATAAAGAACAGAGTAGGAGAAAATCCATGGTGAAACTAAGAGAGATAGAGAAGTATGGAAGTTCTTCTCTTAACTCGTGCAGTAATATCCCCTTGTGCTCATATCTCAAGTAGATTAATTTCTGCATCTGTGTTAATGTTGCTTGTTTAATTTAATGTTGCTACAAGTAATCCACCAGAAGATTGGATAAATGTGTATTCTAGCTGGCTGCAGGTTCCATCCCTTGGATCATTTTTGTGGCTCTCTGCTGGATGCACTTTAGCAGATCCATGTCTCCCCTGTATTGAGGACTCCACATCTGGACACAGTACTCCAGGTCTCACGAGTGCAGAGCAGAGGGGCAGGATCACTTCCCTTGCCCTGATGGCCGCACTTCTTTTGATGCAGCCCAAGTTACAATTGGCTGTCTGAGCCGTGAGGGACATTACTGGCTCATGTCCAGCTTGCCATCAATCAGCACCCCCCAGGTCTTTTTTTGGCAGGACTGTGCTCAGTCCTTTGATCCCCCAGCTTGTATTGATAGAGAGGGTTGCACCTGGGCCTCAGCCTTACAAGTCCTTACATTTGGATTTGTTGAACCACATGAGGTTCACCTGGGCCCACTGCTCAAGCCTGTCTAGGCCCCACTGTGTGGCATCCCATCCCTCAGGTGTTCCATCATTTTACTTTGTTCTTGAATCATGCTCTACTAACATTTCTTTCCCACTAGGATATCCACCACTGTGTCTATATGTGTACATTTTCTATTTGATATGCTAGAGCATTCAGCTCTAAAAATTACCTGAATACTTTATTACTGAGGCTCAAAATCTCAGTTATGTCAGTTCTGGTCTGAGATATGCAGTAACAGTTCTGTTAGGCTTATCTGAACCTTTGAAACGCATGAAGCATTGTTACTCTGACATAGACGTAATTTGAATTTGAATCACCTGAAATATGAGAGTGTGTCATCTGTAAACCCTGAGATGTAAGTGGTTACTCAGATTGCTCCTAGAGTATAAAAGAACAAATTTAGCTAAGATCCGACACGCCAGACTTCATCCTGTCTTAGCATCCCTAACCAGTGAACCGTAGTGTGGCATGTATAAGCATCCCAGTGGAGAAAAAAATTGCAAGCATTTCAAAAGAGAAAGTTGAGAAAGCTGGTGTGACATACTCAGGAGAATGTTTCTCTAAACAACAGGGAAGAGTACCTGTCTAAAACTCTTTTAAGATGAGCTGTGCTCTAGACAGCCTGTCCTGAAAACGCAGAGATTATTCATTCTAGGTGCAGAGAATAAGAGTGGTCTAAAACTCAGTTTTGTTTGGCAGTAGAAATGAAAACATTGTCTTATGCTTAGGCTAGGGTAATATCAGAAGAAAGAGAACATTCAGGTGTTGAGCCTTATTTGGGGATGACTGGGAGAGTCTCCATTGTTGGAAATTCCAGGCCCCATGAGCTTGCTTCTTGCTGCAGGCAGAAAATGCTGCTCTGGTATGAACTATTTCTTCCTCTAAGAAAAAGACAGGAAAGCAGCTGTTCAGAAGCAAGGGATGGGTAAAGCCTGTCAAGCATTCTAAATTGTCTCCGGTGTTTAGGAACATTGTGCTTGTGGCTTCACGTTTACTTCCCAGAACCAAGAAAAGTCCAGGCATGCAAGATGATTTCTAAGACATTTGTTTTGGATGCTATTTGTTGAGGTATCTCATCCCTGAGAACATCCCAACTATGGAACCTGTGGTGGTTCAGAACAGTGAGCCTAGCAGTAGCGGCTCAGTAGGCCTTTGGAACTGCCTGTGATGATGCTTGGATTTAGATAATTGGTGTTCTAGACATTTTATTCAAATGCTGACAATTGGAAATTGCAAGTATATGCATATAAAACATAAAGCCCTAAGAGCAGCTTTGTGTTCAGCTGTGTTATATGCTAGCCATGTGAAGTTTTCATTATAGTCAGGCTGCTTTGACCTTTCCTTGAGAAAAGCCACTCTTTGAAATTGCAAGAGAAATTGGAAAGGTTCTGAAAGACTTAGAAAGACATGCTCTAAAGAAGAGCATGTACTGCAGAATATTTAGTACTTCAACTTTTCAGGCTGTAATTTCTTAATTGCTTAGAGACATAGCATAGTCCTGGTACAGCAAACTAATAACATACGATTGCCTTAACTTTTTGTTCTGCTACACAACAGTTTATGTTTCCCTGCTGGGTGTTAATTATTTTTTCCTCAGATTTCAGAAGACGCTCTGGCAGTCTGATGGGACAGGGCCAAAAATTTCAGTCTCAAGCTGGGAGGTCTATACAAAGGATTGAATTCTGAACTGTAAATTTAAAATTAATTTCATGTAGAAAGACAAATATATTGTGGGTGAACTTCTACTGTAGTCTTTCTAGCAATGGCATCTCTAATTTCAGAACGTAAATCAGTCTTGGCTGCTGCTAACTGTATGCTTTGTTTGTGCTTTGTGACACTGTAACACAGGCTGCTGTTAAACTAATTATTGCCCAGAAAAAGGAAGAAAATACAAAGTAGAAGACACAGAGATCGATCCAGAGTTCCTCTTGAACTCAGTGGAAGTCTTTCTCTTGGTTCTGATACGATTTTTGGATCACAGTTTCAGTTCTTAACAATTCTGTGGCTATTACAACAGTAGCAACAAACTTAATACTTGTACTGTTATTCGGTGTCATGATTTTTAAAAGAATCTTATTTGCATTCAGTCACAGAAGACAGTAGTTTGATTTCTTTTGTTGTTCTTTTTGCCTTGATGCTCAGGTCTTCTTCCCTAAAAAAAAAAAAAATAGAATCTTTCTGGAAGTTTAAAATAAGAAACCTCTTGGAGCTTTATCTGAGTATAATAATGTGAAGTTGTTTTGCTTCAGTCTCCTGTATGATTTTTTTTACTTTTTTTCATGAAGAATTCATCTTACTAGATGAAATTTCTCAGTTTGTCAGTTTAGTTTCTATGCATGTTGGTAATTTTTTGCTAAGAAACATTTATTTCTAAGAAACCCACTGACATTCAGACTGTTATTTTTCTTTTACATACAGGTACTATTGGATACAATCAAAGAAACAGGATAGATACTCTTATGTATCTTCTTGCCTACCCACAAAAGCCAATGGTAAAAACAAAAACAATTGAACTGATAGATTTTGAGAAACTGCCTGCTGGACAGAATGCCACAGTTGCTGTCATGAGCTACAGTGGTTACGATATTGAAGATGCTCTTGTCCTAAACAAAGCTTCTTTGGACAGAGGTAAGAACTACCAATTCTTTCCCACTTCTCCACTGTGTGCTGCAATACATACTTCAATAACCTTGTTGTCTCATGGTGTTATCGTATAATACATTTTATTCCTCTTACAAACAGCGCGTCTTCAAAACCACTTTGGGTGAAGTTGCCAACGTGTGAATAAACTCCTGAGCATGAATATTTTAAGAACCTATGACTAGCTTTTGACTTCAAGTGAAAAAGGAGAAATAGTCTCCTTGGAAATATTTAGCTTGCCGAAAAAAAAAAGGTTTTGTATAAAATGTCTGTGGTACTTGCTTTCTAGATGGTTGCCTGAGGCTTTCGTCAGTGCCAACAGAGGTCTCATCATTTTTGTCACTAATGAAGGCAGTAGATAAAAGCAGATTTTTGAGTGTATTTGGCAAGTGAGTGTAACGTGTGGTATTTTGTGTCACTGTGATCTTGGTGCTCTGAGGGGGCATAGTAACAGTGTTGCTTGTTTTCTGAGGGAAAATAATAGTATTGCCTAAAACAAAATAATATTTATTCTGAGATAAGTTAATTTCTTCTTTCTTTAAAAACAGAAAAGTAAAATAAGTGCACTGCGTGTGTCTTTCAGTGTACATAAGCACCAACTAGGAGCTAACAAAATGAAATCTGTGTTTGTGCTATTCTGGCCTGTGTCATCCTCTCCACAGATCTCAGAGCTTTATGTTAATGCTGCAGGGGGATGGAGCAGAGTTCCCTGAAAACTTGGTGTTTCTTCTCTCTCTCCTCAATAAATTCCCTTGCGAGGAGATGTAATGCAATGTGATCAAATCGGTTTTAGTTTTGGGTGGCCAAAATCAGTTTCTTCCATGACTTTATACACCCTTCCCTCCTAGTTGCTAGGCAGCAATAATAGTATTCCTAGACATGTATCTTTGGCATTAATGTCTGACGCGTTTAATTTATGCCTCCTTTTCTAAAACAACAACAGGCATGATTTAAAAGTGAATGTTTTCTTTTCTGGTAGACTGGTAGCATTTACAGGGCGAGCCATGGTGCCTGTCAGGAGTTACTTGACATAATCAAACAATATAGATGTACTGTATGCGGTCACAGCCATCTTTCAAACGGACTAAAATAATGTAGGATTGTTCGAAAGCACCACTCTTGGCTGTCGGTAACTCTGAGTGTGATGGAAGTGTTTAGTAGTGTGGCTAGTTGCCACACCGAGGGAGAAACATCCAAAGGTGCTACTTCTCTCATCTAAACGAGCTAACTCTATTTACATGTAATTATATTCCTATACATGTGTATGTATGTGTGTGTGTATATATAAATTGAATGTAATTCATACTTCATGGAACTGGAAGAAAGTGGAATGATTGTATGAAACACTCGCTAATCGCTTTCCTGGTAAGCTAGCCTTTGTCAGCCACAAGCATGAGTAAAAGTTTGGGTCCCTTAGAACCACTGAAAGGAAGAGGGGCTGTTTTCATCCTGTTTAGACATCTCCTCCTATGGTATGTCTCTGTGTGGACCATGAAAGATAAGAAAAATGGTGTGTGTGTGTGTGTGTGTGTGTGTGTGTATACAGAGCTATAGGAAGGGTTGGCAGAACTTCAGAATTGGTTTGTAGTCCTGTGTTTAAAAAATAACAGCATACATGATTTGATTTTAAATTGTGAGCTACGAGGTGCCTTTGTGCAATGGCAGGTACGCATATTCACAATAATGAATAATCTAACTGTTAAAAATACATTATATTTCATAGCTTAACGTTTGTGTCAATACTCTTTTTTTGTTGTTGTTGTTCTGATAATGTTATAAAGAATTTTTGAACAACTAGGCAAAAGAGTTTGTGTTACATTTTAGGTTTTGGAAGGTGTCTCGTGTACAAGAATGCCAAGTGTACACTGAAGCGTTACACAAACCAG
The DNA here is from genome assembly GCA_030625065.1 of Alectoris magna. NCBI lineage: Eukaryota > Metazoa > Chordata > Aves > Galliformes > Phasianidae > Alectoris > Alectoris magna. Next base: position 144,605,967 of record CM060560.1, read on the forward strand.
ACGTTCGACAAAGTGATGGGTCCAATGTTGGATGCAGCTACCCGCAAACCAATCTGGCGCCATGAAATCTTAGATGCTGATGGTATCTGCTCTCCTGGTATGTCAGACTGCGTGTTTAGTCATGGCACCTACTGAATCTGAAGCAGACGTGAACATTCTGTTAAAATTTATTGTGCGCTTTGTTTTGTTCTTAGTGTATTTTTTTTCTTGTAGTGGACAATATTATAGTGGAAAATGTTTAAGTGTTGGCTTGTGAAAGCAAAACGGTACCTGATATTGTGGGTGTGTTGGTTGGTTTTTTGATGGGGTGGCATGGGAAAGAGAGGTGTTTAAGCAGAAAATTTATACTATGAGACCTAACCTTTTCATTGATTCACTGTTATGAAGTAGTACTCTTACACCCCTAAAATGGCAGACTTTTAATACCATACTTCTTTACTGCTTCCATCCATCGTGTTCTTCTGTTGCTGACTTTTAAGGTGAGATTTTGTATTATTTTTCAATATTAAAACCTCCTAGTGTAGTCAGCTAATGCAGCTGCCTGAGGAAGTAAGACTTTGTCATTTTAACACTTCAGAAATGTATTTTGAGGGAGAGAGGAAAACAAATATGATAGGAAAAAGTAATCCTGCCCAAAAACTATTGGGCAGGGAAAGAGAGACTAAAAGTGCTCTTGCACAACTCGTTGTGGATGTTATGTAATGTCCAGACATTTAGGTGGAAATTTCTAAAACTAGTTACAGCATTGCTTGTTAATTTTCTCCTTATGGCAAATGACTTTAGATGCCTTTTCATATTCTTTAGGCCTTGGGTATGTTCGACAGCTCTTCTCACAGTGCCCTCAACACACGACTGTTCTGTTTTGATTACCAAAAGAGCTGGTTTAATGATTCCCTTACCATGCAATATTCAGTGATATAAGGTGGCCTACTTCCTGGATGTGTTCCTTACAGTTTGTCTTCCAGTACACCTTATCTTATAGCTTCAAATGTATTTCTAACACAGACAGCCAGGTATAGTTTATTTTCTTTTCTGTTTGATGTAGGTGAAAAAGTAGAAAATAAACAAGTCCTTGTGAACAAATCAATGCCAACAGTGACCCAGACACCTCTGGAAGGAAGCAGTGTGCCACAGCAACCACAGTACAAAGATGTGCCAGTAACGTATGTTGCATCTTGACTTTCTACCTGGGGAAGGTTGCATAGAGGAAAGGTACCCCTGTACAAGGAACTGTCCTGAAAGTATGTGTACAGAGAGGAATCATTGAGTTGTTTCCCAGGAGAATCCAAGGAAGAGGTGATGACACTGGGAGCAGGGGGTGGTATCACACATGGCTTAAGCAATGGAGAAACAGGAGAGAAGCAGAACAAGTAGGAGAGCAGAGTACATATGTATGCTCAGTGCGGGAGTGCATCTCCTCCATGCAGACTCTATCAGAAAACACTGACTGCTGCTCAGCCCTCATTTTGCCAGGTAGGAGTCCAGAAGATGGAGGCCTTCCTATCTCAGATGCTGATGGTGACTGATGGTCAGCTTGTTCTGGCCACTGCAAGCAGATTTCCTTTACCAAAGCACCAAACGAATAGGAAAGGACAGCTAAAAAGATTTTTTCCCTTAGTGTCTTGAAAGATCAGAAGAGTTCTGAGATGAAAACTTTGAAGTAAAATACATAAATTAGGAAGCATTAAGGGTTTTTCACTATTTAGTTGTCAGTAGCCTTGGCACGTTGGTAAATTACTGGAGAGCAAGGCAAACAATTGCTGTCCAGGTTGGAAAGGCAGAAATAGCCATGCTGCACTTCTCTGTGATTCATAACCAACAGGAAGCTGGAGATTTACTCCGACAAGATACTAATAAAAAAGTGATATAACAAGATAATTATCAAGAGATAGAGACGTGCATACAGGGCTCTAATTTTAGGCATCATAGTTTGACCATCTCAGCTACTGGAACAACACACAAAATAATCTCCTACGTAAGATATTGAAATCTTGATATAACCTCATTCTGCAGTTTTTTATCTTTTTAATCCGTGCATCTCCTGCTACATAAACTCAGGTGATACTTGCAAAGTTCTTCTCTTTCTGTATCCCGTATATGTTCTGCCTGTGATTCATTTCTATACCAGTACATGATATTATACCTTCATTTTGTTCTTAAATTACTTTAGAATAATCCTTAAGCTCCCTTCTTCAATTATAACCCAGGCTCCATTAAGGCTGCATTTCAGCCAGAAACTTAACAATAAACAGGTACTTGTTTTTAACTTCCTTTGTTCGGAAATGTAAAATTCACGTTTTGTTTTCTATCTCTAGCTATAAAGGTGCAACTGATTCTTATATTGAAAAAGTGATGATTTCATCAAATGCGGAGGACGCTTTCTTGATCAAAATGTTGTTGAGGCAAACGAGGCGCCCAGAAATTGGAGATAAATTTAGCAGTCGTCATGGGCAGAAAGGTAAGCTGTGTATTTAATAAAAATAAATGCGTGTTGAGTATTCCCACCACATATATGCATCACGCATGTTTCAGATATTTTATGACTGCAGTGGTAGAAGAAATATTCCTTATTGGTTGAGTTTGCCTAATGTAGCAATTATGTTTCTGGAAGTGAAGGAGGAATCAGCAAACAAAACTGTTGACTTGCGGACCTGGAAAGTAGGGTAGGTGTCCTTTTTGAATAAGAACAGGATTTTGTTTTTCTAAGTGTAAATTTGATAGATAGATTTGTCAGTGAGTAAATCAAGAAAGGTATTGAAGAAAAGAGTGAGAGGACCTATTCTGAATGAACAGAAAAGAAGAGAGATGGAATGTGATCCGGGGCACCTCCTGATCTTCAAACCAAGATCCGTAAAATAGCTTCCTACTAGGAAGCTGCTCAGTGGTATGGTGATCTCCAGTGTTGAATATGAATTGTAAAATGAATGTTAGAAGCCTGTTTCTCTATCTGTTGAAGATAGTAATGAACCCCCTTTAACATTAACAGCAGTAAAACATGACATGGAAATATCCCCTCTGAATCTCAAAGTGTTGGGGGTGCATGGGAGGAGCGTCATGAAAGAAGTGACTGAAAACAGTCTGACTGTAAATGATAATACAAACATGTTTTGTTTCCTGTGGTCTCAGTATGGGACTGGTTTTGACTGTTAGTCAGGTTTTCATCTTTTCACTTGGAAAATCTAGAAATTTAGAAATCTAGCATGACCTTTTGCCGCATTGTATGTACTGTACTAAACCTGTTACCTGAATGTTGTATTCTTAGTGTGTATTTAGATCCTACTTTGGTTTGAAATCGTTGCTTAGTCTCACTGAGGACGATGCATCTGACGTGAGAATAAGCAATGGGGAAGGAAAGAGGCACATACACTTCTCTCCTGTTATTGGACAAACGTGATACGACCTTAAAAACTACCGGAACAACAACAAATCTGTACTTCCCTAGTTTGATTTCTGAGGAACTGGAACCACAGCATTCAGTGTTAGCACACCAACTTCTTAGATCTGGTGACACAAGTATCTGTGAGGTCTGTGTGGAGGGAAGAGAGAGGAAGCTGAGGAAACAATGGAGAATGCTCTTTAAATTTGAAACACACATACTTAAAACTAGTTGTAGTTAATGAACTTTGCGGTAACAGCTCCATGTAAAATGTGGCCTGCCATCTTGAAATTAAACTGGTCTTTTGCCTTTTTTCTGCTGTTGTTAAGAAATGGAGACCCTTCTGATGAATGCTGAAACATTTTTCCCTATTCTGTTTCCATGATGGCTTTTAATCTAAAAACAGAAGTGATTCCCACTGTTTCCCCAAGTGTCTGGGAAAAAATGCCTATGAAAGGCTTCACAAAAGTAAAGAAACAGTGCATTTTTTACTCTCCCTTTAAAATCCAGTCCAGTTCTTCCACAACAGCTATATAGGATAGTTTCTGTAAGTGGAGGAGGAAGATCATTAGCTTAAGAGAGAAATAGAAAGACTTGAGCGGTTGGGATAGTTCAGCTGATCCATTCCTTTTTTCTCTTTCATGAAGATTTCCTATAGAATTTGTTTGAAATAATTTTACAATGTAAGACACAAAGAAGATATGAAATACTTTAAGCTTGTGACTGTTTTTATAGCAAAGCCCATTTCTTTGTACTTTCTTGAACTTCATCTAATTGGTTTTTTCTCCGTTCAGGCGTAATGCAGCATTTTAGCTGCACGTGACAATTTTTCTTGGTAGAATTTTAAAAGTATACATTATAGTAAAGAAGCTATATTTACATACATGTATGTAATGTAGACATACATTTATTTTGCATGAAAAATGTAAGCAAGTACTGTTGTCTCCTGGCTTGGGCTATTGATGTGCATCTATTGAAATAGTTGGATGGCATTAAAATGGAACTGTTTCCCGTACCGTTCCAAAAACCAAGAATAATTCTCGACAAATTGAGATTCATCAGAGGAGAAGAGGGAGAAGTGGAAGAATGACAGGAGGAAGCAGAAGTGTCAGGCAAACTGCAATATAGCTTTAGGTGGCAGAGGGCCTTCCATACCACTAAATGTACATGAGGCATCTCCCAGTATAGAGTGCTTATTTTAGAGGTCTTGAAGGACAGATATCTCACTGGGTATTCTTGCTTCTTGTCAGGCTCTGATATTTGTGGTCAAATGCAGACACAATAATCATGGTAGTGAAATCATGGTATTTTCTTCAATATCCAAAAAATGTTAATAATATTTTTTTTCCCCAAAATAAAATACCTGTGTAAGTCCCACTGTAATGAAAAACAGCATCCTAAATGCTGTAGGGGGATTTGAGAATGCCCACAGTTATGCCTGGCATCATATTAGATTAGAATGACTGATGCCTCGTGCATCCCTGCTTTGGACCTATGGTGATAATAAGCCAACATCAATTATTCAGAATGCCAAATATCCCTTTCCACTTGCTGGGGGAGTAAGAGTGGGAACATTGCAACAGTTGTGTTACAGATTTTGCAGGCGTGTGCTTGTTGGCTGCCCAGTACATCAATCTGTAATAATCTCTTGTGATCTGGAGAGTCGGCATGTCCTAAATATTACATCCTACTGGGCTGTATGCCCTTACTGGTAGCAGGCTTTTCAGTTTATTGTCTTGTAGTACTTCAGAAGAAAAAATGCTAGGAAGAGTGGTGGAAGGGAGAAATGTGCTTGGGGAGAAGATAAACACATTAGATACATAGAAATAAATACTGACAAGAACACTGGAGGTTACTGTTTTGTGACTTCAGCATACAGTGAGGAACTGGATACTGACATCAATGTCAGATTACAGGCAGCAAAAGCTTTGGAAAGGAAGGGGAAATTCTCCTGTGCTAGCTGTTTAAAAATATTACTAGTGTCATCTTTCTCTGACATCAAATCAGAGAAGGATCTGTTGTAGCAGAAGAATGTAGGCAACTGTGAAACAGAAATCACAGTGCTAACGGTTTAACATTTTCTTTTGGGAGAATTTTTAATTAGCCTTGAATTTGTTCTCTCTTTGTCTGAATGCAGCTGATTACCTCTTCAAGTTTAATTTGTGAGTGTTAGTTTTAAGCCCATCATAGAGCCATTTAAACAAGTACCTCAATTTAGTAAGAAGGAGAGAAAGCAAATTACTGTCCTTTCTCTATTGTCAGTATTTTTACTTTCTGGAGAGAGTGTATGAAGATGAGATTTGATTTCATGATATTGTGGTCACAGTTTTAAAATAATTAAATATGTATTAAATGCAAGATTGCGCAAAGCTTTTTTTGTGTTTTTTTTTTTCCGTGTATTCCAAATTGATTTGTATTCCAAAGGTGTACTTTGTCACTGGGGCAGGAGGAAGCAGAGTAACAGAATTGGAAAGTGTCTGGAATACAACAGATTAAATCTCACAAACCAGCTTTAGCCTTTTGTTACAGAAGAGCCTTTCATTAAATACGCATGTAGATTTGGTAGGCCCCTGTAATAATTTAGATCTATGCCACTGCATCTGTATTTGCTACTTTCTTTGTGTTCTCTCCCATGTCAACACTGTATGGGCAAGGGTCACCACTTCCTGGCCTGTCCACTCTTTTCATGCAAGTCCATGCTGTAAGTGCACTTCTAAACGGCCTGGAAAACCCTCGCCTTCCCTTTGAGACTTGTCAACAAAGTACGCAAGAAGAAGACAAGTTAGGCCATCGCGTTGTGTTCTGAAACCCGCCAGCAAGTATTTTGTGCTATCTCAATATTCATCTTCAAACGGGATGTCGCAATCAGATCTTGGAAATAGGGCTGTCCCTTCAGTTTGTAAAGCCCTTAAGCTTCTAATGTTTCAGGAATAAATATATATGTACCAGAGAGGACTTAGCTTAAGCTGTAGGTCTTTGCTTTAACTATATCGCATCATATATTTTCCAGAAGGATAAAGAAACTTTTTTGGTGTATTATTTTGTTTTTTAATCTTGCATTCACTTTTCAAAACACAGAAGGCTGAAGATTGTTAAGCTAAAGAAGCTTCATCTGAGTTCCATGCAAACTAAATTATTATATTTCCAGATTTCCTCTCGCTTTGCTACGAGTCACAATGAGGAAAAAGTTGGGCTCCTTTGATGTGAAAAAAAGCAATATATCACTTCTCTGAAAGAACATTTCTCAGTCTCTCATGTGAAAAAGGATTAACACCTCCAACAAAGGTCCTGTAGATCACAGAACTAAGCAGCAATACTGAACAGTATGCCTGAGGAGTGGAAAAACTGTATTTAAGCAAGAGATTGTTTGAACTGGCAAACAGAAGCTTTTTAATAGCAGAAGATCTAAGATAAAGGATTAAACCTTTCTGAAGTATCTGCACTTAAACAACTCTAAAGACAAGGAAGCGAGTTTAAATTCATGAAAGATGGTCTTTGTTTTCCTAAATGAACCGTGTTCTTTAGTGTCAAAACAAAATCCATTCACGGCATTGTCAACTACATAAACTTCATTACAATGCCATTTATATACCAAAGTCTGACCTTGCTTACTTTCTAAAATTTTTACTAGTTTGAGCATCTGCCTCGTGCTTGCCTGAATTCATAGCTAAGAACAACTCATCTTTGTCCTCTCAGTGGGTGCTTTTGCAGTACACGTAAGGAGTGTGTGTAAACTGAGATGCTAGCTTTAAATCATTACTCGTGTCATTTTCCCACGTTACAAATCAGACTTAGTGCGTTATCTCTAATAACACATCGGTGGGTTTATAGGAATTAAATGGTTGAAGTGGTATTAAAAAGAATTTGCTGTTATTGACTGCAGGAACGCGAGATGATTAGCGTTTATTGGACATCGGGGAAGGTAGGAATTTCGTACCTTATTTTTATCTATAGAAGTTGGGTATGAGAAAAGGAGATGTCAGAATGTCATTAAAACTTCCCTTACGGGCTTTGTTTGTTTATTTTTCACAATACCGCTGCTTGGCGTGCTTGCTTAAGAAGAAAATCGGGGCATTTTTTATCTCAAGCAGCAAACAGGTAACCTTCTGACCTCTTCAGTAAATCCTCAACTGAACCTCTGAAATCAGGGTGATTTAGCATTTTATGGCACAGAATAAAAATCTCTAATTCTGTTTCCAAATAGTGTATCCTGAACACACATTTTATTAAGCTCTTGACTCATTCAGCCATGTGTATTTTGTAAAGTTCCTATGGTTATTGTTTTACAATAGCTGCTTCCAGAAGCATTGTAAGGGTTTCAATTAATCAGCTCTTTGTGTGCTTCAGACTATGCAAATTTATCACATCAGACCATTCAGCAGCTCATGGGAAAGCAGTGTACAAACTGTATTGTCTTCTAGCACCTCCTCTCATTTAGAGTGATGTTTTTAATAAGAAAACTAATCAAGTTTACTTATGCATTATTTATCTGTTAATTTTAATTCTGTTCTTATGTCAAATGGGATCTAGGAAGTGATACGATAGATTGGTGAATGATTTGATATTGAACAAAGCTCGTGTGATGCGGCACTTTTCTCTCCCGGAGTTGTTTTGTGCTTAGTTAGCCATGGCGGCGTGCAGTCAGAGTTCTGAAGCAGATGTACATTTTTGCTTAACCTTTTTCATAATTGCCCATCAGTTGGTCCCTTGCCTGCAATATATGGTGCTGTGTTGTAGGTACCCCCATTCTTCATTATGTGGGGTAGTTGTTTTTCTCAGGGGTATTTCCAAACTCTGGCAAATCTAAAGTAGGCACTTTTCAGTTAGTTTGAGCTCTTTTGCCATTCCATCATTAGAATAAACAAACAGGGACAACTTGGTAAATGCAATTCTTTTTGTCTCGCTGATAGGAGCCGGTATTACTGCTGCTTCCATTCACTTCGTCTCCTTTGCTTGCTAATGTCCCTCCTGCTGCTAGTAATTAGTTTTCTATATTAGGTTGTTTTGACTTATTTGATTTTTTTTTTTTTTTCATTTGGCATGTGTGCATAGAGGGCACCTGACAGAGCTGGTGACAAACTTTCCCATACCATCACTGGGACCCTGCCCCCTTCCACCACCCTCGGCCCCTCATGGCTGTCAGCAGGCTGCAGGGCAGGCATCGGTTCTGGAAATGGGAACATCTCCCATCAAGGAATGGAGCAAAGAGGTGGGAGAGCTCTGTGTCCTGTAGGACTGTGTGGAGGTGCAGGGTGCTGGGATGCAGACGGCCGTGTGTAAGATGGGGCTGTCGGGCCTGATGAGGGCCAGCGTTTACTGGCTGGCATACAACAGCACGGCATTTGTTTTGTCTAGAAAAGTAATTGCTGCCTTTTCTGGTTGTTAGTGTTTGATTCTGGTCCTAGACAAGAACTTCACAGTGTTATGGGAGAGAAGAGATTCAGGCCCATCAGAATACAGCATGTAGGCTAAAACCGTATTGCTGGATTCCACGTGCAGCACATGAAAATGCATGCTGGGGAGAGGGGGAGAATGAAGCCAAGTAATTTTGTGTGTCCAGTATGAAAGCTGGGGAGCAGTTTTTGTGTGATGTCTGAATGAGAAGCAACCAGGAAATCTTAAAAAGCTGTATTAAGTGCGAAGTTAAGTACGGGTTTGAGCGTGTCCTGTTTATGGATATTGCATAGGGAACAGCCAGGCAGCTTGGCTGTGAAATGTAGTTGGTGCTGCACGGGACAGTGTTTGGAACTTGAGGCTGTCTTAAATCCAGCTTCTGCCTTTTCTTCTTTACTGTTTTATGAGCCAGTTTCAAGTGATTATTCTACTTCTAATGGATTAATTCACTCAGTCACCTTTTTGCAGCTGCCTGGTAATGCAAAACTGTAATTTTGTTGTCCTGCTGCAAACCCCGGTACAGGAACTGGGGCTGAAAAGAAGCAGAGTCAGGAACTCTCTGAGCAGACCTGCAGGCGTTAGCTGATCTCTGAAGAGCCTCTAACAGAGAGGGACTACAAAACGAATCAAGTTCACATTTTGGAGCAAGTTGCAGCTGCTTGCTTTCAGAAGTTGTGTTGTGTGCAGGAAGGTGCCTTTCAGGTTTGTAAATAGCTCCTTACAAGAGAAAAATAAACTTTCTTAAAACATGGAGAGGTAGAAGCTGCTCTCCATCCTGTTCTCTAAATACAAATGAACGTGCTATACATCTGCTACCTAAACTCAGCAACTTCTTAAAATACAGACGCTCAGAACTGAGATTTCATAGCTTTCCCTTTCTTTCTTTCTTTCTCTCTTTTTTTTTTTTCTCTGGGCTATAACAGAAACTTTATAAATGGCCTAGCGAGCTTCCCATTGCTGGATTCTAAATATTTTGTTTTTAACTTCTAAGCTCATTATGCTGTCTTTGTGTTAACTTGTATTAAAATCTGTCAGCTATGACTGGTCTCATAACCACAGCCAGCGGACCAGAATAAGTTAATTATTTACTTGTGTCACTAGTGCTCTTCATCTAATGAAATGCACAGCTGTGTTAGATCTGCAGTTGGGTGTGTAGGTCCCATTGTTCCGCAAGTCAGCGGAGGGTAGAAGCCGCTATGATGGAGAGCCCTCAGTTCTTTCTGCTGTTCTGCCTTTCTGTGTCGATTTCATGGATCTTTTATCATTCACTTTCACACAAAACAAACAACACAGTGGCTGTCTGCTATGGGAACCGGCGTGGCATATAAAAGGTTTTCAGAGCCCAAAGTAATTTTAAGTTAGCTAAGATTTAATTTTTGGCTTACAGGTGCCTCAAAGTCCAGATGTAGCCTAATGCTGTCTTAGAAGTAAACAGGAATGAGGCACAACACAAGTGCCATAATATTCCCATAGTAAAGTATTTATGTGTATAAATGTTGGATAATAGAACTTGTGCTCGCAAGAAAGAGTGGGTTTTGGTTTTGGGTTTTGTTTTTTTTTTCATTTTCAGCAAGTGGTTGCTTCTTGGTGGGGAGGATAGAGAGGTGTTACCACTTTGTCATAACGGAACAGTGAAAATTAATTTCAACAAGTTAAAAACTAAATGCCACCCCCACCCCCCAGATGCTCTCATTCCTCCCCACCCTCCCCCCATACTTACCATTCCCACTCTGTTGACTGCTGTTGGTTCACCTCTCCCTGCCTTGCTGCTCCCTCCTGAGCAGCTGCCGCCATCCCCCTGCGTGCTGGCGGCCGGGGCTGCCTGCCTGGGGATGTGCCCGGCACCCACAGCCCTCAGGAGCCCCTCCACTGCGGGGCCCTTCCCAGAGTGTGGTGGGCTCATGTCAGACAGCTTGTTGGCTTTTCCAGTTGTAAGGGCTTCTGGAAGAAATTGGTTACTCAAACAGTAGCATTGGCTCGAAGGAGTATGGGCTTAAGCAGCTGCATTTTAGCACCTTAAGTTGTATGTTAGATCTCTTGGTCGTTTATCACTGCAGTGTTCTGATCTGCAGAATTTGGCAGTAAGAGTGGAAAGGGAAATGTCACGACGCGTGATAGATTTTTAAGTGAGTTTTCATGCTTCTGCTTGATGCATTATAAGTAATTCTAGAGTTTGGTGCTGTGTTCTTTTGTTTTGCATGCACCCAGTGAGATAAAAAAATAAATAAATTCCAAAAGTTACGATGTGTGTCCTGGGGCGAACAAAATACAAAGTACCGCCCCTTCTTATACTGCCTGTAATTCGTCGAGCGCAGTCTTTGCACAGCAAATGAACACTGCCTGAAAAAAAAGTTGGGTTTTTGTATTTTCCCTAATTTGAGCCCAGCTCGTATCAAATCCTGACTTCATTAAGTATTTAGTGAAGATGCATGTGATAAAGGGATTCTGAATCAGTGATAATTTTGTGTGTCCGAAGAGGTGATGCAAGAGACCTGATTTCTTCTTTTTTTTTTCCCAGACAATTATAGTATTAGCTCTAAAAAAGAGGTTTCACTTGAGATATTCCAGACCGATGGTCAAAAGCTTCTGGTTGCATCTGAAAACTGTATCTAAAGCTTTCTTCCCTAATTGCTAGCTGACACATCATGCGGAGTATTATGCAGGGCTATGCTAATACAGCCAGTCCTGTCACAGGGGCTCTCTTCCAGCCTGCAGGTCCAAGCAGTGGTCATGGTAATGAATCTGGGTAAAAAGTGAGCCATGAGAAAGAGAGGAGGAGAAAAACACTGAAGAAAATCTGGTGATGAGGCGTCAGCCCTGCTGGTGGTTTGCTGTTGGTGAATTGAAATGTTCTCTCTTCTGCAGGGGTGTGTGGACTGATTGTTCCTCAGGAGGACATGCCGTTTTGTGATACAGGGATCTGTCCAGATATCATAATGAACCCTCATGGCTTCCCATCGCGGATGACGGTTAGTGGCTATGTTGTCATTGAAGAGGCAGCATCCTGCAATAGAGAAAGTAAAGTGGATTAGAAAGAAAAACAAAACTGTGTGCGTGAGAGCCACACATTGCAGCGAGAACATTCTCCAGTCCTCATGCCGCATGCTTGCCTTCTTATGAACCTTCAACCATCTGTTTTGAAATATCCTTCTGTAAAAGGAGTTGGGATGTGGGCTGTTTGTGCATCACAGTTATTTTGTTCTGCATCAAACTATTAGAAGAGCAACCAGGTACTTCATTTGAAGCATTTCCTTCTCAGGTAACTGCCCAGTAAGCCAACTGGGCAAGCCATGAGGGGAAGAGCAGAGACGAGTTTCAGTAACAGTCCTAGGCCTTATATCACACATACATCCATGGAATTCATGCAGGCCTTGCTGTGGGGCTATACCATGTACATCACAACCTGACCTTGATATGGAACCTCTACTGATTACTTTGTACACCTCTGATGGTTTTTCCTTTGTTAGCTGCCTTCCTCCTGTTCCCACTGCTGCACTGTGGAGTATCAAACTGCAGTAGACTCCCAGAGCAGAAGGCCACACTGGATCGTGCTCACTTTTCAGACAAGCTGAAAAATAAATGGGAATGTCTGACTCTGGTACTTAAGGGGATCCCAGACCCTGTCTGCTTTTCACCCCTTACTTCAGTAATAAATACCTCCTTGTTTTCCTTGGGTTTCTCCCAGTGTTTCCATTGCACACAGTAACACAGGTTGCCATCTCTGGCCTATCACAGAATGGTTTGTGTTGGAAGGGGCCTCTGAGATATCTAGTTCCATCCCCCCTGCTTACAGGCAGGGGCACCTCCCACTAGACATCTGCCTTACCAACACTGTGATTGATCCAGGTATGTTCTAGCATGTGCTGGTGAGCAGGTGGTTAATTCTGGTTTTCCTTGTGCAGGTAGGAAAGTTAATTGAACTCCTGGCTGGGAAGGCTGGGGTCCTTGATGGAAGATTTCACTATGGAACAGCTTTTGGAGGCAGTAAAGTGAAGGACGTGTGTGAAGATCTCATTCGCCATGGTTATAACTACCTAGGGAAGGACTATGTAACATCTGGTATCACTGGGTAAGAATTTGCTGCGTAATTTAGCTGTTTGGGGGGAGTGGGGAAATGCCGTAATGTGACCGGCCACTGTAGGAGACATGAAAATCTTCCGAGTTCTTTTGTATGGCAAAAATGTTTAAATTAAGGTTTTCCTTCTGTGAAAGATTGGAAGAAATTTCAGGTTTCTTTTAGCAGCAGTTCTTGTATGTACTTAGAATCAGATAAGCATTTTCATATTGATTCTAATAGTGCTGTAAAATGTAGATTTGGAAGCAGGTGCCTGTTCCTTGGGAATATTTTGCGTGTGCTTTCTTTTCTTTTTCCTTGCGCTTACACAATGATTCAGTCTGGCATTGCACTCTAATCTGCAACCTTCCTGCTGTGCCGATGGGACCGGCTTCTGAGACACAAAGTTCAAAGAACGCGAGATAGTTTAGGAACAGGAAAAGGCCATATGGTTCCACATGCCTGCCTTCCAAAATGTATCTTAATCCCACCTTCCTGCTACTTTTATTATTCTCCCAGTCCCCTTCTTCTTGAGGAATAAGTTTGGATCTCTCCTGTAAGTTGTTTTGTTTTTAATTGCTATTCCTACCAACTTATTCCATATGTCGTTTGTCTTTTGTTTCGAGACCAAAGATTTCATACACCTTGGCCCCTCCGTATTCCATACATTCTTTATGAAGTATTTGAATGTTTGAAATGCTTCTTGTTGATAACTCAGGATAATTTCTAACAAACATGTGTAATCTTGTTTCCCACTGAGAATAATCTTGCTCTAGAATTCCCCTGCTCCCGAACTTCAGCTTCGTACTGCCCTATTTAGAAACTTTTCTTTAGGATACTGGTGTTCTCCCAGGTACATTTTGTGTGCTTCATCTATTCTTATTTTTTTTTTTTAAATGAAATTTGGAAGCAAATGTGTGTGGAAGTTCCAAATATGTATGCAAATTCCACATGTCTAGTTCCATGTTACTATTGGCTTAAATGAGTGGCTTTTGGATTAACACTATCGTGTCAGTAGAGACTGTGACTGGGAGGTTGTCTCCTGCTCGATTTTGCATCATATGCATGTTTCTAGAAAGAAATGGTTGGCAGTGTACTGAGTTTTTGTGTTAAATCTGGTTGTTAGTGAGTGCTGAAGGTAGTAACTGGGAAGTGACCGGATGTTCTCAGCTGTTGCTGTCTGATCTTTAGTTGTTTGTGCTGTTCTTACAATTGGAAGTATTTTGAAGACATAAATCTTCACCTGTTATTCCAGCTTGCGGAAATAAGTAACATCTCTGTGTTGCTTCCAGACATTCCTGAGTGGATGCAAAGCTCAGCATCTTAAGTGCAGTTCTGAAGGGCCCTTTTACTCTGCTTGTCTGAGCCCTCAGTACCTGCTTCGGTGGAGAGTGTTGTGCTGGAGGCATGGCTACTGAGGAGGCCCCCACCTGCTGCAGGTAGAGCAGCATGTGGCAGGAGCTGAGGAGCTTGTTCCTTGCTTGTCCTTTGATGCAGCAGTACGTGGTGCTAACAGTGTGCTGCTCTTCTTTTCAGAGGGGTTCTCTGGAGGATTTTCAGACCTGGAAGCCCAAACACATTTTTCAAGGATTCATGATTCCCAGATTGTTTTAAATTCTTCTTGTCCGTGGCATGCTTGTCTCTCTTAAGGTAAATATGTGCTAACTGTGAATGTTGTATTTTTTCTTAATTCACCCAGGGAGCCTTTGGAAGCATACATCTATTTTGGCCCTGTGTATTACCAGAAACTGAAGCACATGGTGTTGGATAAAATGCATGCGAGAGCTCGAGGACCCAGAGCAGTGCTTACCAGGTACTGTTAAAGGCTGGGTGCAGAACTCCTGGCCTGCACTCACAAACATGCTCATCGCACTGATGGGTATAAAGCAGTTTATTCACCTCTTGATGCTTGACAAAAAATGCTATTACCTATTGATAGACTTCTGCAGAGTAGAGCTCTGACAGTGCGCTGTGGTAGGACATTGTTCTGAATATCCAGGTGTGCTCTGTGCTGTACAGAAACTGAGTGCTTCTCAGACTTCTGTTAGCAGTTGGTTAAAAAGCACCATCCTCTGATTCTCAGGGCACACTTTAGCCCTTCCCTGCCAGACTGTTCTTAACATAGGCATTTTAGAAGGACTGTTTTTCCCCTTTAACAGCTGTACTTTTACAAAATAAGATACGACTAGAAAGAAGAAATTAATTTAGATATTTCAACAGTCTGTGATACTGAGTGGGTTAATATTGATGTGGCCCAACTGTAGCACAAACCAGCATTAGCATAACATGCATCCCCAGTAAACTGCACTTGGCCTTACAAAACTTCCATTCAACTCTAAAACTTTATTTAGAGTTTTATGTGGTGATCCGCAGTTTTGTACAGGAGAACCATGCTTTCACACTAATAAATTGCAAAGTTTACAGAGACAACAATAAATCTCCATTTTTATTTGCCCAGTTTAAATATGTCTTCAGTTTCTTTGGAGCTGTGTTGATTGCTCTGAGCAATCAACTTGGTTTTCTCTCCCACAAAAAGGTTGATGACTGCATTGATGTCCTCTTGGGTAAATTTTGAAGGTATACACTGGGGTGTATGTAATAAAAACACCTGGAGGTGGGCTTACATTCTCTGCACCTTTGGGGAGTAGACAGCATTCTGCTTTCGTTGATGCTACTCACCTTTTCTCCTTGGAGGCAAACGAGCTTTTTGGTTCCAGCTGTAAGGCTGCTTGCGCTCGTGTGCTATATTGCTGACATTCCCATCTCACAGAAGGTGGCTCAGTGGCACAGTCTTTGTTTTGAGGAGGCTTCTGGTGAATCCCTTAGTCTGACTCTGTCCATCGCAGTGGATTATCAGCTAAATCTTGCCAGACAGCTTGCCCTGTCTGCCCACACACCATGTTAGCCACTCGGTCCTCCTAACAGGTGCAGCTTTCACCTCTTCATGCACTGTTACAGAGCAGAGGTGCAAGTCTCTGCTCTACCTAATAAAGAAGTATCTTTCTCTCTTCCTTTTTGCTGCATGCTTCCCACGTGTTTTGGCTCTCTGACCTCATGCTTTCTCTGCGACAAATTGAAGTTGTCTCATGCATTCCATAGTGGTTGAACTGTGAGAGAGAAAGCAAAAAACTTTTATTTCTCAACTTTTCTACCAACCACATTAATAGTTGTGCTACACTTGTCCTTCATAATTTTCATGTTGCAGCTCCTTGCCAGTATGATTTGGATAATTTGGATGATGATTCGGATAATGATTTGCATAGTGGGAATGATATTCCCAATTATTGGGCTGTCTGCCCCATTTTCTGTCTTTGGTGTTAGTCATACTGTTGTCCTTTCGTATGAAAATGAAAACTTACTGTCTCAGCTAGAGATGCACACGGTTGTTTTACTAGAGCTCCTAGCTTACCCAAATCCCTTCATCAGCTTTCATATTGTCTCCTCCAGCTTTCTCAGCCTTTTAGAGATACTGAATTTAAATGAAACCTAAATCCCAAGTCAAGGTAATACTTGTATGTGAAGATGAATGTGCTGTGATTTCCCCCACCCCTTGCTTTGAATCCTTTGTTCCAGTCGGCAACATCATACTATGCAGCTAGGGCTCTTTATTTGACTTTGAGGAAAGCTAGTGGATGTTCAATTTATGCTGCCTCTTGACTAGTCCTTTAGGAATTTTCTCTCCTCAACTAATTAAACTGCCCTTATTGCCATTGCCTCTGCTGAGAGAGCCTGCTTTGCCAGCTTTCATACTCACTATTGATTTTTCATCCATTGCACTTCCTGTTAGATTGCCTCTAACATTGTTGGGTTTTGTTTTTTGCATTTTAAAGTAATCGTGTAACAGTTTCCAACATGGAATTTAGCAGTCGTCATTTTGAAATACATTTTATTATATTATATTATATTATATATTAAGCATACCTTAACTGACAGAGTTACATTTCCATCTGAAGTAAGGCAGAAGACTTGAGTTCCTCGAACATCACTGCTTGGATTTAAACAGGACTTTGTGAAGTTGCAAAGCAGCGCTCTGACATGATCAAAAACCACCAGGATGTTACCCTCTGAGTTGGTGTTCGCTAAATGAAATGCAAGACTTCATTTTTTTTTTCCCCATGAGTGGTTAACAATTAATTTAAAACGTAGTTCTGTAGATGGTGTTGTGCAGATGCCCAGTCTTGCTGAATCTCTAATAGATAAATTGGTTTTAGTTTTGTTTATGAGAGAACAGTGTAAGCTTTCTGCAGGCACGGTTGTTTTGATGGGCATTCGGAGCTGCCACCTGTGCGTCCTTTGAACTTATCAGATATTGCTAGTTCCTGTTGTACTGTGGAGCCGTAGTGTGGGAGTGGTCAGAGTTCCTCTCTGGAGAGCACGGTGCTCCATCCTCCTGTTGGGCAGTGTTTTTTTTTTAGGTAGTGTCACACTTCTGGGAGATCAACGTTTCAGCCGAGAGCTCTGGCGCAGGAAAGGAGCTGAGGTGAGACCCAGGAGGTGTCCTCTTACTCGTGGGAGTAGGTCACATTTACCTCCACTGCCACTGAAGCAAGGAGTGGAACCATGAAGCTGAACCTGCTGCTCTTCCAGAAAATGCAGAGTTAGCACCAGTAGATCCTTACTGTGATTAAACCACTGAAGTTAATTGTTTTATGCTTTTTTTTTTTTTTCTAAATGCAACAGTTGAGTGGTATGAAGACCATTTGGCCTGATTATTAGTTCTTTAAATTTAAAGAATCCATTCATTTTACGTAAGATTTAAGAGTTTTAAGATCTCTTAATTCTGTTTTCCTTAAAATATGAAAAATGGGTTTGTTACGTTTTATATTCCCCATCTTCAAGTGTCTGCTTTGTCTTCAGAATGTTATATACAGAATAAATAATGGCAGCAGTTACCCAGGGCAACGGCTGCAGTGTATGTGTGTAGAGGAGGGGAAGCACAAATGCTTCCTAAAAACTGGTTGAGTATTTTAAACAACCCTTGCTGTGAAAAATTTTCCAGCTTGTGTAAGCTGAAAAAAGCTCTGATAAACGTAAGGAGCCAAAGGCAGACAGACTCTTTTCAAAGGCCTAATCTCAATATTGAAACTTTTGGTCCTTTAGAAGACAACTTCTCTGAAAGGGAGGGTTTTATTTGTTTTATCATGTTTTTAGTGAGATAATTTTGACATTCAATGGGAGTGAAACACTTAAGAGCTCAAGACTGAAGTTGAAATTTTTTGTGTGTGCGCGTGGGTTTTTTTAATGGGATTTCAGCTGCCATCAAAATCTTGTCCTGCATGTCTTCGAGGGCTGGAATCGAGACCCCATAGTTTTTTTCAAGTGGTTTTATCCTCCCTTAATTGGGTTGTGACTTTATTTGGGGGGGGGGGGGGGGTCACATTTATAAAGCTCTATTGGCATTTTATCCTGTGGACCAACACCTGGTGAAACTCTTGAAAGCAGGCCTCCAAGTTTAACAATTATTGTACAAGTCAGTTGGCAGAAGAAAACTCAGGCACTTCTAGCACTGCAGCAAATGTCCGTGCCTTTGGAGGCCTCAGTTGCTTTTAAATCTGCCTCTGAGCACTTCACAAAACTGCATTCCCACAGGGTTAGGCCTTTAAAACTGCATCTCAACACTGATGGTGCCATCGCCCGAGTTTGGGGGGGGGGGGGGGCTCGGGAGTTTAATCAGGATGTAAACAGCTTCTATCCATTCTCCCAACAGCGGGGAAAAATAGAAGGTTACGTGAATGAAAAGGGCAATTTGAATTACAAGCAGATTAGTTTTAAAGTTCCACTGTGGTCAGAGTAAAGGGAGCTACTTCCCCTAAAAAACAAACACAGCTTGCATCTTTGGAAGGTCAGTTTGGTCTGGTAATTAGCTACGCATTTATTATTTTTTTTTTTTTTAACTTCTTGTAAATAATTATTAGATGTGGAAGTCTTTTAGAAATCCTTTTCCCCAGGTTGGCAAAAACTTATTTTAAATCTATCTAACATTCTTAACAAATGCAGTAGGTTGAAATAATATTAACTAAATACACTCTGTAAGCTGTGATCTGTATGTTCCCATTGTATGTTTTATGTGATTTACAGTGCTCTAGGAGAAAGGAACAGCACATAAACACCGGCTTTCACTGACCAACAAAGCCTCCTGTGATTGCCAATAACAATTTTTATTCCTTCTTTGTGCTTCAGGGAACATACTAAGATTGAAGTAGTTAATGAAAGGCATGCAATATATTAGTGCTTCAGGAAGTAAAGATTGTTTTTGCTTCGTAGTTCGTCTTAATATTTGCAACTCAAGTGCTACAGTGTGTGCTAATACATGAGAGCGGAACTAATACCGAACTAAACTGCAGCATGACAAATGAATATTAAAAATTCTGACCACGACCAACCAAAAATACATGTGTATGCACATATACTGTTATGTAATAGATTTTACCTTGCCTTTTTATCTCAAAACATTCAGTGTCTGTTTCCATTGATTCGGGGGTTAGTCTTGGTGATCCCCAGAGGTCCCTTCCAACCCCTGCCATTCTGTGATTTGTTAAAACTTCCTTCCCTCTGGCACCATAAGGATGAAGAAGTCTTTCCAGATAAGAAGTGAGATTTCAATTTGTGTTGAGGAGCTAGAGAGCCCATACAGCACTGAAATTAGTTTGTTAGCCGTCAGACGTGAAAAAGTAAATGAGATAATTGTTACTTAAAGAAGAAAGGTGCAGAATTGCAGTAAGGAGTTAGTAATACGCACACAGCAGAAGGGAGGAGTTGATGATGCTATCTGCCGCTTTGTTTTGATACTGTCTCTAGAATTAAAATTGGTATTATTTTAACAGCTTAGTCTCACTTAGTTGTGGCTCAACTGAGATATAACTTGATAACTCATTCATTCATTAGCTGCTGAATGTCGTTTCATCTAGATAACTATAAAATACAATACATGCTTCAGCAAAACAACAGTACCAGATCTGTATCCAGGTATGCGGTTGTTAAAGTTTTCTTCTTGGATACTGGTTTGTTTTCGCTTGCTCAGCTACATTCTGTGAGGTAAAGTCATGGCCTGACACTGCAGTTGTTGCTCACAGTACTGCATCACATTGCCAGTGCAGGAGCAAAGATGAAATGCTTCAATTTGAATAACATTTGTGAGATCAGCAGCACTGGTTTGTAGAATGTTATCTGATGATACTGTACCATTCCTGCAGTTTGGAAAGGTATTCCTAGGGTGGTGGAACCTGTGTTCTGGAATACTTACTGCATTTTTCTAATATTTATTTCCAAGGCAACCCACTGAAGGTCGGTCCCGTGATGGTGGTTTACGTCTTGGAGAGATGGAACGGGATTGTCTGATAGGTTATGGAGCCAGCATGCTGTTACTGGAGAGACTGATGATTTCAAGTGATGCCTTTGAAGTGGATGTCTGTGGGCAGTGTGGCTTGCTGGGATACTCTGGCTGGTAAGTTGTCTAACTGCAGTGCCTTTTGTAGGTCATGGTGTCCCTTCCTCACTCTGTGCATGTGGCATCATATGTGTTCCTACTTTCAAGATAGCCCTCAACTCTAAGGTACATAAATCAACCTGTTACAGAGAAAGAAAATGTGCCTCTGTGTGACAGAACTTTGCCCTTGGCCAGGAGTCCCGTGACTAAGGGAAGAAAATACCAACTGTGTGTGTTCAAGTTGCAAATTACTTCAGTGCTTATGTGTTGGGGAAGATGAGGAGTCATGGGGAGGAGGAGAGATTCATTTCTAAATATTTCCTAGGAACACTGGAAGCTTGCAGCATCTTGGATATCAGTGTCAATGAGGAGAGGCAGGACATCGGGCTTTATTTACTTTGGTTCTTGGAGAATAATTTTTCTGTGATATGTAAGAAAGTAAGGCATATTTTCAGTTTATAAACATAGAAGTGACAACTACCCTTTCTTGCTGTGGTCAGATCTTTCTTCAGAAGCATGTCTGACCAGAAAGAAATCGCTATGTTTGCTAATACCAGTAGCAATTCAGTTCCCTATAGAGCAGAGGTATAGACAAAGCCTGCTTTCTGTATGGCCTGTCTTGGTTGGTGATATTTAGTTGGACATTGCCCTACTGGCTTTTGTGCAATAAACATTTTTAGGCTCTTGTTTTTCTTGAGTGTGTATGCATTGCATGTAACAAGTGAGCCCTCTTTCTGATTCAGGTATTTTAAAACTGGTGCAGCACAAGTAAGAGTTGAAGGAAGTTGCCTGGAAGGAAAGGCGTGCATGAATTCAAACAACCGCTTCTCACTGTGTACTGTGTTGCCTTAAAAATACCATCATGCAGTTGTAGTACAATTTTTCTTAGAAGACCTTGGCTTTTAGAACAGACTTTGAAGATGGAATTTCAGAGAGTGGATTCAGTGAAAGCACCTTGAAGAAAATTGGGAATTTAAACATGAGAGATAGTGTTAAACTTTGTTTTTAGGGGATCGTTAATTGAAATGCTTTCTATTTCAGAGTTCATTACATAGCAAAGTTTAATAAGTTTTTAAAATAACTGAAAGAAACTCAGACAGAGCGAGACATTCTTGCAGTTGAGTTCTGTGAAAAGCTGTCTGAAGTGCAGGAGTAATCAGAAAGAGGTAGATTCTGCAATGTAATATGCTGTACCTACCAGTAGCCAAAGCAAGTGGCCCAATAATGAGCATCACAGAAGAGACAGTCATTAAGAGAAACTCACGTCTTCCAAACTGGCCTTGTCAGTGATTCCAGCATTAATCAGACATTGCTGTGAGAAACCCTGTAGAAACATATTGTTTGGTGGATGCCATTAAGGACAATTGTCTGCAGGAAGATAAGTTCTCCTCCCAGACAAGGACTAGCAGTTGGGTATGTCTTTCTGCAGCATAGTAGCAGTGCATCTGTGTTGGCACCTGAACTGGTACTTTTCATAGGGGAAGGAGACTGTTGTGGCGGTGACAGAATTTGTCCCCTTAAAAGGTACAGGTAGAAGCTTACTGTGACAAAACCAGCTGCATGCAAATCCTTCAGCTTTGCTGTGGTACAGAGTTACGTACTGAATTCCTTGAATGAAATTTAGTTCTTTTTTGATGTTGAGAAGTTACTCTTTTCTGTAGTGTCTGGACATTTTAAAATCTTAAGATCAGTTTTGGCACTATTGCCTTTTCGTGTACAGTGTAGCATCAATCCTAAGATCAAATGGTCTCTTGGATACTTCAATTTCTATGACCTCTGTTTGACGGTAACTTACAATTTGTGCACGCTGTATCTTGTAACCTTTCTGGATGATCTCTTTGCACATACAAAACAGGCCCAGAAGGGTCTAGCTTCAAGGTGTGGTGCAGTGAGTAGTCTGGGCTCCTCATCCCTTAGCTGCTGTACTCAAACACTAGACTTCTGATAAACAGAAATGGTGTGACTCATCAAGTTTCCAGGGCTTGCAAAGTGCCTTTTTTTTATTATTATTATTATTTTTATTTTTTTATTTTTTGAGTACAGTTGTTTGCTATTTGCTGTCATCTAAATTTGGACCAAGTTAATAGTTATGAACCTGTAACTGATGTCTGTTCTGATTTAAGGCATGCCAGCTGTAATGCTTCTCCTCTGGAACAGTGCAGAGGAGAAGCGTGTTCTAGGGAGCACCTAGCGCAACCTACTAACCTCTTACTCTCTGTAGTCAGCTCTGGGTGAAGTCAAACTAGTTACTGGAGTAACTGAAGCCTCATTCCTCATCATAAACTAGAGAAATGTAATCAAATCTTCTATACCATTAGTTGTCAAAACTTATATGAGTTTCAAGAGGGTAAAAAAAAAAAAAAAAAAAATGGAAATACCCCTATTATGGAGCATGAGGAGGTCAGTTTTTCAGAATATCTCTTGGGGATGTTCTTTTAAGTATGTCCGTAAAAGAGAAGTAGCACAGTTAGGGAAGAGTAACTGTGGAAGAACTAATGGTGAGTTACAATGGTGAGTTTCCTAACCAGGAACCTTGCTTAACATGAGCCAGCCTTATTACACCTGTCTGCAGTGACTCCCTCAGGCTCTAGGTCAAGGGCACTGATAACAGAAACAAGTTACTAAGCATTGGCTTTACATTCTGTACCACAGAAGCATGTAGCAACTTTCCTGCTTGGAACTTTAGACTGTCATGACTTTATGCCGAGAATATAAATATGAAACGTATAAACAGAAGGAGAGCTTTGGTAGACCATTAGGACAGTGCTGGGACCACTGTGTTCCCAAAGGCCTGGCTTCATCAACTCTCCAAAGCCAGAAGATGGAGAATACCAAAAAACTGAGGAAATACAGAGGTAAGAAAGAGAATAAAAAGGAAAAACTCTCTCCCAGATTTTAATGTCATTGTTTGAGTAAAGAGTGCAAAGACTGTGCGTTAAAGCAGTTTTACCAGACCTCCATCCCTACAAAAGATTTTGTTGTTTCTACAGAGGGCCCTAAGGAGAGAGATGCTCCTTTTCTGAGCTAGGAATGTGGATTGGTTTGAGGCAGTGTAGGGTAACGTTGTGAATAAGGGGGGGGGAGGGGGGAAATCCCAACTAAATGTGACCTTTCATTCTTCCTGCCTCTTTTTTGTGACTATCTGTAAGATGGAAACTAAGTCATGAGTCTTGTTTCAGAAATACTTTGTTCTGTTCATAATCTTTCTCATTATGTAATGCTGAATATTTGTTG
Source organism: Alectoris magna (assembly GCA_030625065.1). Classification (NCBI taxonomy): domain Eukaryota; kingdom Metazoa; phylum Chordata; class Aves; order Galliformes; family Phasianidae; genus Alectoris; species Alectoris magna. The sequence continues at coordinate 144,629,451 of CM060560.1, forward strand.
GCAGTTATGCAAGTGGTGCAGAAGTCAGTCCTGTTAGCTACTAAGCGCTGTGATTCTTGTCCAAGAAAAGCGCAGGTTTAACATGAAGCTCTTATTGACTTCAGTCAGATTTATTTAAGAGCCTGAAGTTGTGACTGCCTTAAGTGCTAATGCGTCTCAAGCACTCAGCTCCTTCTAGGAAAGAAAGGCAGTGTTTAAATGCAGGTGAAAATGGTGAATAGTGGCAACTGCTCTTTTCTGCAGAGCTTCGTTTGTGCATAAAGTCTGACTTTCTTTTTCCTTGTTTCCATAGGTGCCATTACTGCAAGTCATCATGTCATGTGTCTTCTCTGCGGATACCTTATGCCTGTAAACTCTTATTCCAAGAACTGCAGTCTATGAATATCATACCTAGGCTAAAACTAGCTAAGTACAACGAATGAACAAGAAAAAGAAGGGAAAAAGTACTTCGTATAAATTGAAATCCAGCGTATCTATCTGGAAGATTTTTTTGGTGAACAGGAGTAACTCCAAAACCTAAGTGGGCAGAAGGGGGTGCAAACCAATTGTAGGAAATCTTTTGTGTGTATTCTACCTGTTTTAAGCTGACAGAAGACACTTCATCAGTAACATCCTCTAGGAGCAGTTTTGAAAGCGTTTATTAGTCATAGTGAACAAGGCACGTGGGAGTGGTGGAATGAAGCCATGATCCAGCAAAGCACGTACATCCCTTTCAAGGATGTAGCAACCCCTTAGTTTGTTTTGAAAAATGTTTTGCTGGACGAGGGTGTGAGCTGCCCTCAGGGCACATCCTATTCAGAGAGGTTAAAAACACGTTTTACAGACTGGTGGAATATGAAAGGCTAATAAATGTTTTAAGTAACAGTGCCTGAATTTGTGGTGCTATGTTGCGTAAGGATGGTGCAGCCCTCTCGTAATGTCTGAAACATTTTGCTATTCCTAAAGCATGTTGTTAAAGCATTAATTAGTCAGTCTTAAAGATACGAAAGAACACCTCCTGGAGAATTTGAAATAGTCATTTTTAGGTGATTTTTTTAATTTAATTTTATTTTTTTTATGAGATACAAGGTCTAAAGAGAGCTAAAACAGCAGATGAACCAAGAGTTCACTTAGAACCCTAAACTCTCCTGAGTCCTTTCTTAGGAAAGCACATTTACCTTTTTAACTGAAGTCAGGAGGAAGTATGTGCACATTCGGGTGCCTGAGAGAAATACACCATACTAGATCAGTCAGAATGCAGAACATTGACTGTGAAAGTCCTGAGGTGCCCTCTGCCTCTTCATACAGCTGAATTGTGGATGCTGATCCTGAGACAACTGTGCCAGTCATGTTGCTGCTGTTCTCTTAGCTGCATAGGAAGCAGAAATAAGTACCAGCTTGAATAGACGTCCTTCCTAAGCTGCTAACAGAATATGTAAACTAGCAATTTTGTGTCTCAGGTTACAAACAAAATCTGAAAGGGGGAGATTTTATTCTCCATCTTCTTTTTTCAGTAGGACTGATGGCAACGCAGATCTCAGCACAGCACATTTGGACTGGAAAAGCTCTTGAAGCACCTCTACCGAGATCTGAACAGCTCTGGGTTATTTATGATTATAAACCAAAAATTGTCATTTGCAAACTGCTGGGGGAAGGGGTTAACCAACAGCCCCAACCAAATTAACAAACTTTGTTTTGCTCCGTGATTGCCAAACTGAGGCTCGGGTGTACCACCAGAGGGAGTGAGCCTCACAGGCTTTAGCATGTTGGTGGGAGAAGCGTTGACTTGGCGCAAGGAAACTACTCTTAGGATAAAGGCTAGACAGTCTTCCTTTAAGTGATCTCCTGGTTTAAGAAGTCTGAGCTACAGGCCGTTATCAAGACTAAGCAGTGCGTGCAATTACACCTGCAGAAATTTAAGCAGACACAGCAGAGATGAAGAGCAAAGTAGTGTGCTCCCATGTAACCCTGCTGAGAGTACAGATCAGTGTGCAGTCCTGAAGGGGGGCCCTTGCAGCTGTTTTACCTCATGCTGATGAAAGCATGGCAACAGTTTTTGAGAAGATCTTGTGAGAGTAAAGGAAATCCTCTGTGGTAGGTTAGGAAGCTGGGTGCAATTTTAGCAGTGGGTGCGTTCAGCAGAACACAGAAACTAGACATGTCTAGGAGCAAGGGATGGGCATCCACTATGAACTGCTCTGTTGATACCTTGATCAGTTTTCATTTACACGTTATTGCTGTCTTGCCCTGAATCTGTGAATACATAGGAGTTTATATGCCCACAGATTTGAGCTGAAATCCCAGTTTCTACTTCTTGCCTCTCTTGAAGAGGATGCCTATGTTCTTTCATAAGACACTCGCAAGTAAGTTCTTTGCAGTAGAATAAGCAGTACAAAACCAGCAGCAGAAACCGAGCAGTGGTTAAAGAGGCAGTTCAATGAAGGATTCCTACTGCAGACAGGGCAAATTACAACACAGAGACTAATGGAGTAAAATATATCCTCAGAATCCCACAGCTGTCACACTGCTTTCCTCTGATGAGCCTCATCTTCGCAATCCTTTCAATTATTTTCCTAGCCGATCTCCCCTCCCCCCTTTGTATGCAGTGAGTGCCTTCACAAAGAGGTCTCATGCCAGCTAAGGGCTGTATTGCTGTAAGTAGGCTTCCTCAGATCAACCCTTCCACGAAAGACATTTGCTGAAAGAGGCGCAGTATTCTGAACAACACATAACAAAATCTTAAGGCATTAACAGGAGGGCCTGCGGATAGAAAATTGCCAAAAAGTTTTCATTCTTTTGCAACTTCTTTCTCTCTCACCAGTTAGCCTCCAGGAGAGGCTTTCTACTCCAACTGCTATTCAACTTTGAAGGTCACCAGCATTAGTCCCAACTGAACGGCAGAGTAGTCTGCTTCCAGAGGTGCGTGATGCTTTGGGAAGGGATATCTAACTCCATATACCATAAGTTCCCATTCGCTTTGCAAGTTAAGGATTCAACACAATCAAATGGCAGGAGTATCTGTTGGAATGGAGTTCAGTAATCATTATTTCATTTCAAAACACAGACACTAAAAGCTACCCCTTCAAACAGCATCTGTGTCTGGCTGTACTGTTCTGGTGCGAGAAGCAGAATCAAGTCAAGGAGCGGGCAGAAAAAGCACAGGCCTTGTAGCTGTTTGTGGAGTTGTGGGTAAAGTATTGTTTAGAGTTCAGAAAAACAGCCTCACTCGGCTATTTGCATACCTTTAAAGTTTTTCTTTCTTTCTTTCTTTCTTTTTCAAAGGTAAATATTTCCAAACATATGAACGAGGAAACTATAAAGAAAAATGAAACCAGACTGGCCAATTCTGGCATTCAGAGAGGTTATAATATGAAATACAGGTATACTGGGATTTAATAATTTTAAGATGTAGAAAAGAAATAGGTTTTGTTTGTAATGTCCGTATCTTGTAAAGAGCTTTGCTTGCAAAGAAGCTCGAGCATGCAGCAAGGAGGGCTTTGAATTCCATGGGCTCCCTAGTTACATGCTGCTTAAAAAAAAAAAAAGGAGAAAAACCAACAAAAAAAATAGACCCACAATGATGAGAAATTACTGCTGTGACATTACTTGGGGTTTCTTGCTCAGAAATAGAAAACATCTGTGGTTTATAGTAATATGGGAGTAAGTTAGAAGTCTGAAGATCATGTCGTTGTTTAGTGATAACAAATGGCAAACTAATAAATAGTTCTGTACTTCTGCAAATTGGTTTGTAAACCCTGCTCAGAACACACCTGTAGAGTCCGACTGAAGCAATAAATGTCATTGTGCAGACCAAACCGAACTAGAAGGGCTCAAAACTTACCAGTGCTTTCCCTGTTCAAAGATCTGAGGACTAGGCTGGTTCTAGCCTGTGCACTCCCAAACCCTGGAACAACCTACCTGAGCTCACATGCCTTGTGCAGGGCCCTGCAGGAGCAGCGCAGGCTCTCGGCTGTGCCCCAGGACCAGCAGCTCTGGGCTGTGGCATGGAGCTGGCTTGGCGCTGCTGCAAGGCCCCCCCCAGCCAACCGCTCCCCACTTGGAGCTGAGGATTGTTTTAACAGCCCATTGCCGGTTCAGTGGGGCCATGGGGCACTTGATGAATTCCCTCCTCTGAAGAGGACGTGACTTGCCCAGGGCCACAGAAAGACCGTGCCAGAACTGGGATCAGGACTCTGCAGTCCCCAGGTGCCAGACACGTGCTTGCCTTAAAACTGAGCACTTCATCAAACCGTAAAATCCAGCCAGATGGTGACTCTTTGCTATTATCTGGACCAGTGCTGGGAAGCTTAATGTGTGCAAGGCACAGTGAAGATCTGCATTCCAGTTTCTATGTCTAAGGCTCAGAAGCCTAGGAAGTTGACCTGTGTTTTAGACCTGAATGCTCCTAGAAACTTGAGCATGTTTGAACACAAGTTCTGGCTTGGATCTGTCCTTCCCATGGAGTGTTTCTACCCACTTTGAGTGGGGAAATTCATTCTTTGGGAAGGGGTAGAGAGGTGCGTGAGTAACGACTGGCTGCTTCACTAACCTTGCTGTAGCTGGTGTCTGTGGACCTGGTCAGTATCTCCTCCTCAGAGTAGTAATGGGTGCTGGAATCAGCCAGTGAATCAGTTTTGCCTCTTGGCAGTCATTTAAGAACTCACCACACAGACTCACAGGATGTGTGCACCCTCTTTGCCGTAGATTGCGTATGAACGTGTGTCCCTGGGAACACCAGAACTTGGTTAAACTTTTTCCAAACTCCCATCACAGAGGACACATTATTATATATTATTGCAGCTGGGATTTTTAAAAAGCGGTTTATATGGCTTAATTCCTGTCTCATAAAAGTCAAGAGCAATGATTCCTGTTGGCCACTCTGAGCGAATTTGGATTTTTGTTCCATCTTCAGAAAAATCCTTCTGAGCTTGTGAGCAGGCCATTGCTCCTTGCATCCTGCTGCTGTGGGGGGCTGGGAAACAGTAACTGTGTGTTTCTCCTAATTACAGCTACTATTTTACTCCCATATTTCCCGAGGCAGGTGCCCTTGAGGTGTTTGCAAAGACCAAGTGTTTTTTGCTAATTGCTTCATTTTGCATGTCTTTGTCCCCTCATCCCAGTCAGTGTATTGACGGTGTGTTGGTTCCAAATGAGAAGCAACTCCATGCTAACAGCAGTGGTGACTTTTTCCCTACCATGAGTTTCAGGGCGCTGCTTGACCTAAGTTTCAGTTTCAGACAGGGCATGATAGTTACCGTTCACTCAGATTTAACAAACATCAAACCATTATGAACAGAAAACACAAAAACTAAGGAGCAAAGTAAACTAATGCGCTAAACAGTAATGTTCTTGTTTCTTGCTAAATTGCATTCAGATAATGGAAATGGTTTTACCTTTAATTCATAGCGAATTGAAAACTTAACTCTGCATTCAAGCCTCAGCCTGCCAGTCACCGGCAGGCACTGACGGTAATGCTCTGTGCTCCAGGAGGATCAAAAGAAACTCATTATCAGTCAGTCATCTAAGAGGATATGACGGCTTCACGTCCAGTTGTTCGGCAGTCTGGAATGGATCTTTTCTGTGTCTGTTGTCTATAATAGCTTTTAGGGCTGGCTCTTCTTCCAACGCACAGTACAAATCCTCTGGTAACTAGTACCAGCCACGCACAACAAAAGCCAGCTAAATCTGGTGTAAGCTCAGAAATTGATGACTCCTTGCCCTTTCCTCATACTGAAGTCAGCAAGGGACTCCTTCTGAGCAGCCCTAAATGCAGGACCATCACTATAGACAGTGATGTCACCCAGACCTGCAGGACCAGAAGAGTGAATTCCCTCCTTCTGTGCAGGTTGAAGCTGACCAGTGTGAACGAGTTGCTTTGCATGGTCCTTTCTGGCAACAGTGGCACTGCAGTTCTCCCTGAACTCAGGAACTGCAGCTGAACAAAATTCCTTTCACAGGCATTAATAAAAGCAGATCAGTTAAGGTTGACCTACACTCATCTTCAACGAAAGTTGGCTTTGGACATCTCTACAGTTCCGGCAAGCCAGCTGCAATTAATGTTACTTTTCATTCAATCTAAAAAGAAGGTACCCCCTTGCCCAGTGCATGTGCAATCCATCATTTGCATGCCTCAGCTCTTCTGATCGCTTTCTCCCAGATACTTGCATACGTGCCTGCCCCAGCCACTTTCTCTCAGTGCTTGTGCCAGTGAAAGCCTTTTGAAGGGATCAGTGCATGTGTGTTTACCCAGGATGCCTTCTGATGTTCTTCAGTTCCTGCATCTGTCAGCATCGCACACCCAAGCACACACACACAGTTGACTCCCGAAGCCTTCTGTCAGTTTACTCCATATCCTGTCCTTCACCTATGTGTATAGCTTCCTAAGGGGTGTTAATATATGTAAAATAAAGTTAACATTTCCTGTATGGATAAGAAAGGTAATTGGAAAAGGAAAAACAGCACATAAACAAGATCCCTTTTTTTCTTCCGTGGGATTTTCCTAGTAGGTAAAGAAAAAAAAACAGCTGTAGAGCTGGGAAAGTGAGCAGACAGAAGCGTTTGTTCATTCTGGGACAAAGGTGGCAGGCTTAGGCAAGCAAGAAAGCATGAAACAACTCACAGACTGCAGCCACTGCTAAAATAACGAAGTCTCACTCTGTACATGCTGCACTGAGATGCTGGGGATCCAAAAGGGTCCTCTGAGCCATTCGCTCCAGGTCCTTGATATTGCTGTCACCGTTTGATACAACTGTTCACAAGACATTCACACTCATTACTAAAATTAACACAAGTTTTCATCCTTGCTAATCCAAGAGAAAACTTGTCTGGAACTTCAGCCTACCTTGGGTATTATGGCTAAATTAATAGATAGCTCTTACTACCCTTTGGTTCCTTCCCCAACTGTTCATTGAAACTGCCCTCGCTCCTTGGCTCTTACTCCCGAAGTATTTATGCAAGGGTCTAGAACTGATGTTTGGGATCTGGTACCACCATGAGCAACATCTTATGACAAGGAAAGTTTGTGTGGCTGCAGAATGGAGGACACTCATGGAAACCTGTTTCTGAAAGAGCTCAGACTATTGGATTTTAGGTGGATCCCCTCCCTACCCTTCGATGACCCTTCCCTTCTCCACAAGCACCCACACTCCAAGCACCCATTCGTCTTTCTTGAACAAAGGTGTTTCTCCTTTTCACAATAGTGACACAGCCTCTCTCCCCTGAAAACACCTCACTGAGGCAGTGTAGGGTTATCCTGTTGTCTTTATGGTTTGTCCATGTTCTGCGTAGACATGAATCTGGAACGAAAATCCCCAATTGTAGAGTTTTTGCATTCCTGCCAAGACCTGCCCTTTACTCTGTATCAAATCCCATCCTGCAGCTGACATTATTGGAAAAAAAAAGCAAGCGCTCTGCAGTCTTCCCATCTGTAAACTTCCAACTTGCTGCACGTTAGGTTAACCAGATTTTCATGGGAGGAGATGCCCCACTCTTTTAGAAGAATGATGTCCTTTGCTGAGTATCATGTGGGAAATCCAAAAGCACAAGCTGCTTTTTAGAAATATAAGGACAACCCAACCAATACCAAGCTGTGGAAGGATGCCAGAGTGATGTGTCACACTGAGGATTAGGTAAGTGGGAAGATGGCAACACTGACACATGAACGTAAGGACGGGAACTAATCTGGAGAGGTGGGGAGCATACCCCCTGTTGAGGAGCAAGATGAGCCTCCAGCCATCCAGCCTGTGCAGACTCCCAGAGGAATCTCACCCTAGAAAGAGCATATCCCCTTGTTCACACACACTTTATTCTACCGATCTATGGGACATCAGCTCCACAGAAGCAGCTCCTTTACAGGCCGACCTCCCAGGAGCGGGGAGTGCCTGCAGCAGGGCCCTGGCAGCTTGCAGAAACGAAGGCCGCGCCTAAGGCAAGCGCCGCGCTTTGCGAGGTCCCTTCCTGGGCTCCGTCCGAGCTCTCTCGGCTTGCAGGTGTCTCGGGGCCTCCAGGCTGCCTCTCTCTGACTGAGCGCAAGGCGAGGCCTAGCGGGGCGGGCCGGCCGGGGCTGCCCTGCGAGGGGAGGGAGAGCTGTGGTTGAACGCTCGGCTTTCCCTGGGCTGTGTGTCCCGCAGGGACCGCCGGCCCTCAGGCGGTGAAGGCGCCCCGTTCAGCCACCTCGCCGCTTGTTTTGCTGCGGGTCTGTGGTGTTAAAAGAAAAAAAAAAAAAAAAAAAAAAAAGGAAAAGAAAAAAAAACACCCGCAAACCGACGGGCAGAGGGAAGGGGGGCAGTCTGGGTGTTGGGAGGGGAGAGGGGGAGAAGAGTGGAAAATGTTGGCTCTGTCCATGGTCAAAGTAATTCAGCTATAATCCCCCTTTCTCTTCCTCTCCTGGAGCTCTATTCATATTCTAATCACAGCTTTTCCTTCCCCGGACCAGCCACTTTTATCACAGCCCCAGCTTTGCACTTTTACTTCCACTTCCAGCACACACAGCCGCATGCAGAATCACCAACTTTTCCCAGCCTCTCCTCCCTGACCCCGAAGCGGGACGGATCCCCGCTCCCTCGAGGAGAAGCTCCGATTCCCGTGTGCCCACCGGCGCCCCGTGCTCTCCCTCCGGGAACGCGAAGCCCCGGCCCGGAGCTACCCCAGCACCGCCCGGCGGGACGCTGGCAGCTTCTCCCCCCGGCTCCTTCGCTACCCACACACGTCGCCCTTTTTTCATAACCCCCCCTCCCCCCCCACCGCCACCGCCGCCCCATGAGGGGCGTCGGGGAAGCCACGAGGAAGCCGAGGAGGAGGGGAGCGGGCGCTGCCCGCCCGGCCGCGCCCCGAGGAGCGCAGCCCCGCGCCCGTTGGAAGATCGGAGGCGATTTTGATCCGGGGCTGTAATGAGCCAAAGGCGCTGGGTGGGGGCCGGGGGGAAGGGAGGAGTGGAAAGGCCGCTGGAACTTTAAATAAGAAAAACGTTTCTAATGCTCTAATAGAAGAGGGAAGTCGAAGTGTTGGGATTGCGTAGATCTAAGGCCCCCCTTTTTGGAGGAAAGCTTTTCTTATTCAAAACAGCATCACAATGGGCTTCACATTGAGCCTTGCCACATCCCCATCTGAGTAGCAGCCATTCATCAGGCTGGCTGGCCTATCAATGACATTTCTCCCATCAGGGCTTCTATAAAATGATGCTTTTTCCCATGAAACATCCGCAAACATTTTGACGGGTCTGGCTTTGCCCTGCTGGATTACGGAGTGTCCCCCTCTCCCGCGCTCCCCCTCCCCACGAGCCGCCGCTGCCCTCCCTCCCTCCCGCCCCGCTCCCTCTCCCCTCGCTCCGCGCACCCCCGAGCTGGGGCTCTGCACACCCCGGCACCTTGGGGCTCCCGTCCCGTCCATGGGAAGAGCATGCATTGTGGGTTGCTGGAGGAACCCGATATGGACTCCACAGGTAAGTGCCCCCTCAATCCCTCCCCTCGCCCCCCGGGCAGCATTTCCCGACGTGACGCTGCAGCCCCGGGGTTGCGCTGCCCGAAGCGACACAGCGCTGGGGTTTTCCCTGTTTTTTTTTCTTTCTTTTTTTTTTTTTCTTTTTCTTTTTTTTTTTCCTTTTTCCCTTTCTGGTCCCCGGGCTACCGGCCGGCAAACTCGTTCCCTCTCTGCTTCTAGTTGTAGGCTTTAGGTCTGTTGGGAGCCTTTCGGCGAGGTTTATTGGGGGAAGTTGGTTGCGAGGTGCTCGGCTCGTCCAACTGGCAGCGCCTCGAAGGGGAGAACTCTGCGGACTCCCGGTCCCCAAACTCCCGGCCCGGCCGCTCAGCCCGTTCACTCACGCCTCCCAAGGAGGGGAGAAGCCGGAACAGGAGCGGGACGAAGGGATGCTCTCCGCGAGGGCCGCAACCCGCGCCCCGACGGCCGCCGCTGCCGCCAGGCGCGGCCCAACGCAGCACGGCGGTGCGGCAGGGCCGGGCCGGGCGCTGCCCGCGGGCAGGGCCCAGGGCCATGCGTTCTCCCTGCGGCTGTCAGCCGGGCCCTGCCGCTTCCACGGCCCCCGCCGGCTCCCAGGGGCCGAAACCCTCCGGAGCCCGGGCACCGGCACGCAGCCTCCAAAACAACCTTTGCAGCTTGAATTTATCTGACCGGCGCCGGCACACGAGCCCTCCTCCTTCCCTCTTTCCCTCCCTTCCTGGGCAGAGCCTCCGGGACTCGCAGCCCCGCAGCGGATCGGGTCCCCCGCGCCTCCCCGACGGCTCTGCGGGACGGCCCCGGCTCCCCGCGGCTCCCCGAGGGATCCCGGGGCTCTTTCAGCCCTCAGCCCGGGACGATATCCCGATGGTGTTGAGGGGAGAAAGCGCTCCGCGGGGAACTGCGCTCGGGTCCCTCCCGTGAGCGAGTTAACGGACGTCGGATGGAGCTGTCCCGCTTCGCTCCGCCGCTGCCGGGACGGCGCTGAGCGCACCGCGGGCGGATTCTCGTTGTCGGCAGGAACGGGCCTTTAGGAGAAACAACAGCCGCCCGAACCGACAACCAAACCGAAAAACCAAACCAGGCAATGCGTTCCCTAGCCCTGCGTTCGGCATCGCCCGTCCTCGGGCAGAGCCTCCGTACTGTCCGTTCCTTAAGTTCCGCGCGGCTGTAGTAAATGGCAGCATGATTGATTAAGATAATATTAATCAGAAAACGCTTTAGTCTTGCTAAACAGATGGCAAGAGAAGTGGGGCTTTGCGGTTGTCTCATTCAGACACCTTAACCTCCCTTTCAGAGGACTTAATCCAATTAGCTTTTCTCCCGAGTTGCAGTTGTTATGTAAAGATCCTTTCGCATCGCGGAGAAATATGGCTTCATCGAAAAAAAAAGCCCTCGTGTTTTAATTTCTCCCTAATGCTTTATCTCGAAATAATAATAATCATAATGTCCCGTGGCCATCGGGCAGAGGCTTGGTGCTCCATAGGCGGGCAGGAGCACCTCTGGTTGCGGAGTACTGCCTGGATGGGATCCTTGGGACACGGAGCTGAGCCTCCGGAGCAGTCCCAAAGCGCATGAACTCCGCAGAGAGCCCTACAGTGCTGTCGGGAGCTTGGGATGAGGCCCTCAGAGCACTCTGTGCTGCCGGTCTCGCCTGCAGCACAGCAGCACGGTGCTGGGCGGCCATCGGCCTGCCGCTGCAACGGGACCCAGCGCCCAGCGCTGGCAGAAGGGAATGAATGGCCTTCATCGTTTGGTTTGGTTCATGATATCACCGATGCTGGTAGTAGAAGGTTCAGAGCTGGCAGGCAAGGCACTTGGGACAATTCAGAGCGTGTCTGTAACACTGAAGCATGCAGCCCAAGGTCTGACTTTTATTTTTACTTTTTTTTTTTTTTTTTTTTTTTAATCCAAATGAATGGTTTCTTTTGCTGCTGAAAATTGTTTGCTTCGCTGGTCGCAGCGCTGTTTACTAATAGATAGAGAGGAAGTTGCTGTTGTTTTTGTTTCCTTATGAGCTCTCAGGCAACCCAAGCTGCAATTTATGTTGGTTCCAGAAAGTGAAAAAAGTTATTTGCGGCTCCGCAGTTTGCCTACAGAGGCTCTCACCTGCTGGGCTGTTACTACGATCCTTCAGTTTGTTTGAATTCTAAACTCGATGCGACGCGAACGCGCAGCACAAGCACTGCTGGTTCTTAACGTAACCGAACCTGGCTGTTTCTCTCGTGCGATTTCACATCTTACGCGGTTTAACGTGAAAGAAATGGAACAAAACAAAACTCAGTGAAACCGTTTTGTTTCCTGCTCGCTGAGGCCGGGCCCACTCCTTGGCAGCGGGAGCAGGGCCACAGCTCACGGCCGTCTCAGTGCTGTGCTGCTCCCTGCTCCCGAGGGTGCATTCCAGACGTTGGGCAGGCTGAGGGGCTTTGTAGGGCTTTGGGAGCTGGTTGGAATTCTCTTGAGCGAAGAAGTCTGCCTTCAAAGTCTGACAGAAGGATGATTTTATGATTTACCCGTCTGAATTCTAAAATACACCAGGAGGTAGAATTGGGGGACTTTCACTGCTCCACAGTCTGCTCTGTACCTGCCTTAAAGGAAAGCTCGGTAAAGGGATGAAAAGGAAGAACTGAAACAAGATTTTACATAAGAATAGCTGGACAGCTGCAGGAAATTATTTTGTTTGTTTAAGTTACAGTTTAGGGCTCGCAGCCCTCAAGATTTTATTTGGGTGAAAGCTTCATTAAAGAAGGGGCTCCAGCTTCAGGCAGATGAAACTTTTGCCCGTGGGACTGCACTGAGAGCCCCACAGCCCCAGTGGCCCCACACCTCTGGAAGTGGTGAGAGGAGATCGCTGTGTGCTGTGAGATCCCTGTGCTGGGCATTAGAGCTGTCCCGCAGAAAGTCACCGCGACGCTGCCCTCAGGAACAGCTCAGTGCTCCCATCAGCATTGTCGGCTTGTTTGCTGGTGGAAAACCAGGCTGCTTTCCGGCCACTGGTGCTGTCACCAAGGAGGAAGGTTTGCACACCCATGCAATCAGCAGCGTCTCCAAATGGAAGCGCTTTTGCGTTTTTTGAGCTTAGTTTACAAGTGTTTCGCAAGTTGGAGCAGTCGGAAGGGGCGCATCCCCTGGGACGCCATTTCAATACGTAGGGTTTTGCCGTGGTAAAATAGATGACATCGTGGGAGCACCGGGCTGCGTGCGGTGGGGAAACATTAGTGCCTCTTCAGATGGGGACTTTTGAAGAGGCGGCCTTAAATACAAGCCAGGGCGTGGGGCTTTGTAACAAAGCCTTGAGAGCCGCAGCGGGCTGTCGTGTAACCAATACAAATATAGGGTCAGTCCTTTGGGGGATACTTGATGTGACATTAAAGTCCAAATAATTAGCTCACAATTCCGTGAGCCCGGAGGTCTGTGAATTTTCCGAGTTCACCCGCTTGTCTGTTTCCCCGCATCTGCGCTGGATTTTCCATTGGTTTCATTGTGTCTGGAAATGAATGCCCCGTACGATCCGGCCCTGCTGGAGCCCAGCAGCCCGGCGGCCGAGGCGATCGCGTTGCTGACACTTGGGTTAGGAGGATGGATAGCATAAAGGGTATTTGATGGCTGAGCGATCCCATAGATAGCAAGAGCAGGAAGAGAATGTGGTGTCACTGAAGGCAATGGAGACCTCTGTAAGCTTTTTGCTATGCTTGTATTAAAACATGCTTACGCATGTCTGCTAGATCCTGCACACTTGTGCATACGTGTGGAAGTTTTTGTGTTTAAAGCTGTGACACAATTTGCTATCGGAGATCCCAATGCTGCAGTTCCTCCCCGAGGGAAGCACCTGTTGCAAGTCCTGTGTGGATGCCCCAAAGGGCAGGTGTGCAGGGTCAGCTCGTAACGATCCCTCCTAATGGCAGCAAATGTGTAATAACTTAATTGCTTCTATTTCACATGCGTAACTAGCAGTCCTGGGCTGTCTTTCTTCCCATTTATTTTCTCCCAGGAGGCGAGCAGAAAAAAACCCAGTTTATTGGATGCAAAATGCTAGCCAGTGCTAGAGATGGGGCTTAGTAAGTGGCAGAGCTTGCTGTAGGAGCCCTGTTTCTGTGTTCTCCATGTGTAAATACTAGGTTAGAAGTACTTTTGACCTGTTCTTGCCTTTCTGATCAACTTTAAGTCAGGAAAGATGGAGAGGGTTAAATAGAACCTTGGCTCTCGCTGCATCCAGTAACGAAGGAAAAGCTCATTTGCAGCTTAAATTGTCTCAAGGCTGAAATGCAGGGCTCAGCGCTGTCTCATTCCCTTCAGCTACAGCTAAGCACTTTGTTCCCTTTTATTGGTAAGTGAACTTAATTTCTCTAAAATGGAATTTGTTACAGCAACCAAGTGGATGATTCACAGCTATGAGTGACAGGTTCACAATTAATTAGTGGCTTATCCTGAGCAGTTTTTTCTCAGGATCTCAAATATTAGGGTAATGGGAAACAGTGCATTTTCAACAGCTGGAGCAGTTTGTGAAAGTTCTGTGAAATGTACAGCATGAAGAGTTTGAGGTGATAACTTGAGAGCGACAGGCCAGAGACATATAATGGCACTTCTCCGGTTTTCTTGGCATGCAGCAGTTAGCATTCTGTAAACTTCCCGCTGCTCATGAGCCCTATGGCATGAACTCACACACTTACTTAGAAATACTAAATCCTTTTCTTCAGCGATCTTCATTTACTTGTTGAGATTGTATCCAGAAGAAAAGGAGATCTGCCTTGGTAGTAAGGACTGCAAGTTTAGACTGTTAGAAACTCTTTGTCAATTTCTGGAATGCTGTCTCTAGACATAAAACTACTACCTGTTGCTCAGATGTGCTTTCTTCTCTTCTAAAACTTTCTCTGCTTAGAGAATTACTATCAGGCTCTCTTTATCCTGTTTTCTTCTGTGTAGCTATTTTCACTGGCTTGGCTACTTGGGACAAGACTTAAAAATGCATTAGATTGAGCAGAGCTCATTTCATTGTATGAAAAACGTCTTACATGTGTGTAAGCGTGCATGTGAGACCACTAAGTCAACCAAACAGTGTAATTACTGTTTTCTCTGCAATAGATATGAGCTGTGTGTTCTCCTGACTTGTGCAAAATTTGTAAAGCAGTTAAAAAAATACATACCATAGCAAGGGACATTAGAAGGTGGTGGGAAATAAATGTAAATATGGCCAAAACTAAGTGCAACGATAATGGGTTAAGTCAGAGTGCCAGAACTCCCTCGGTTGCAGCTGAGAAAGGGCAGCACAGACAAGAGTCCATTTCACTGATGGGGACTCATGAGCTGGTGGCATCCAGCACTGTGTGAAACCCCTGTGTCCTGGGTTCTGGTCTTCCCTGGTGGCAGCGATGCTTACCCCACTCGGAAGACCCCATGTATTATCTTTACTTCAACCCATGATGCTTTCCTACAAGACTGAAAGCTACCCCATGTCACAGGGCCAGAAGGAAAGGCTGTGTGTTTTTTCTAACATTGCAGGATCTTGCAGAAGCAGGTCATTCATTGAATAAAATTCCAGGATGGTCATAGGAAGTAGGCCCAATCTTATCCTTCAGAGGAAAAAAAAATCATCAAGAAACTGCCTTATGTGATTTCCACCTTATCTGGCATTCAGTTTTTGCACATAAGGCAGGATGTCCTAATTAAACAAACAGGTATTTAACGTCAGCTTTTTCCAGTATAACCTGTAGGCATCTCGCTTGTGGCTGTTGCCATCTTTAATGCTCAGAGGGAAGTGAAATCCAACCCAATAAAACAAAATCCCTGGCTGCTCCTCAAGTGACAGTGACCTGATATAGGCCATAAAAATGTGGTGGAAGCAAATGTGGACACAGAGTCCTGCTGTGCAGGCGCTGTGTGTCTAGGCCTTGCTGTGACCTGCCACTCTGTGAGAAGAGTTTCCTGCTTGTGTGATGGGCTTTCATAGCGTTATCGAATGGCATGGGTTGAAAGGGACCTTAAAGCCTGTCTAGTTCCAACCTAATGCCTGCAGTCTGTGCGGGGCTGCCACCCACCAGACTGACCAGGGCCCCATCCAACCTGGTCTTGAATGCCTCCAGGGATGGAGCTTCCTTCAGGTACACTGGCTTGTGCCATAGCTAGATGCAGCAGGCTTCTCCTCAACCTTCCTTGCCCTTGGAATGGTCCTTCAGTTCCAGGCCTCTGCACATCAGACCTAGCCCAAGCAGCAGGCATGCCTGAAGTATGTGGGATGAACATCTCATAGGAAGAAAATGTGACATGAGAACTGAAGTAGGAGTTCTTGCACTAGGTAACAGCAGGCCTGTGGCATGTGTGCAGCATCCATTAAAGGCTGCTTCTTCTGGGCTTCGGGGTCAGGGGTAGGAATGGATGCTGTCTTTGGGGAGAAGTCCTGAAAAGAGGCCTCCAAGACCTGCTGCAGAGCACTGAAGCTGCCAGAGAAATTTACTCCATGTCTCTTGCAGGTGGAGAGCGGGTATACCCTCTGCTTCCCCCTTCTCCTGAGTGGAGTGATAACAGGTACCACTGGTGGCACAGGCTGGCTAGCACAGGTTTTCCACCATTAGAGCTAACATTCCTCTCCTAAGTGCAGAGCCATGGGGACAATACTTGTGCAGGGGCCCCTCTAATGCAAACATTTTTTTTAATGAGTTGTGGTAGGGGCAGCAAATGGCCTGCATTGAATAGAGGTGGGGAGAACTGGGGAGGACTGCTTTTGCAGAGCATTTTAATCACATGGATGGAGCAGTGTGTTCACCTCTTCTCCTTGCTGGGTCATTTCCACTTTGAGCTCTGCAAACAGACCGTCTATTGAGCAGTTAGTATTCAGTGCTGAATATTCAATACTAGACTCTTGTTTTGGTGAGTCTTAGGCAAAAAAAGGAGGAGGAGGAAAGAAGACTTCTCTTTTTTCTCATGTTCCCTCCCTGAGTTTGCTTTGCATATTGTTCAGAGGAGACTGGAGGCTTCTCAGAAAAGGCAGGCTCGTGGTTTTAAAAGCACTGGTCTAGTTTCATAGTACTTTCTAAAGGGATGGAAGAGACAGCGTGGAAGGAACCAAATTCGTGCAAAGTTTGTGAATCTGAAAGTCTAGACACATCGGGACTGAGTGAAGACTTTCTGGGAAGCATGTTTAAGCTGTAAATGTAGTAGTATGAAATGCTTGCTCTGGGTGCATGGGTTAGTGTTGTGAGGTAGCAGTCTTTGTGGGAGTACATTATGACGATTTATCAGTGTCCTTTTGGCTAATTCCTTGGGTGTGTTTTGAGAGCTGAAAGAAACAGTGCTCATTTTTTTCTGTCTGGTTAGAGCTGTATTTGCTCACAAAATGGTCGTGAGTAATGTAATGGCTGCATCCTTTGGCAGTAGCAAGCAACTGCTAGATTTGGAATAGATGAGCATTAAGTGAGGGAAGGTGGCCTTTACTTCAGTAAATACAGTGTCTCTGACTCTTCTTCGGTCAAGTGACTTTTTTTTAGTGCTGTGATTGCATCCTGACACCCAGGTTTTCTCTACACATGAGTGTCTGTTTCTCTGTTGCTGTGTCTTATGAGAAACATTTACTGTAATCCCTGTAGTTCCAGTCCAGGATCTGACTGCTTTTTCTCCCCATTTTTTTAAATTTTCCTCTATAGTTACTCTCTTTCCTCCCATCTTTTATTTTTAACACATCCTTTTACTCGTTACTCACTCATTTCCTTTTCTTTTTCACCTCCTCTCCAACAACACTCCTTCTCCCTCATCTCTCACCACCCCAAGCCCCACAACCAGTGTTTCTTGCATTTTCCACCTATGTCTCACAATTATTTTTTGCCACCTTTGCGGTCCTGTATTACCAATGTACTTCCGTTTCTGTGCCAAGCTGGCTTGGCTGCTGGGTCCATCAGCTCCTGTGACAGGGGAAGCATTTTGCAAACAGTCGCTGCAGATCCTATTGCTTGCTGAGTCACAGGCTTCCTGTTGAGCCAATTGACTCTAGCCCTGTGCACCGGTGAAGCAGAGCTGAATTAAGGATTTGAGGACTCTCTGTCTTCTCATGCATGCTGGTTAGCTGAGGGACTCTGGCAGCAGAGAGAATGCTTAACCCAAATAGCTTGTGAACAGAGACTGTCTTCTGCTGTAGAGTAGGAGGATCAGGGATGCCGGGACAGGTACGTAGGAATGAAGGCCATCCTCTTATGAGGTCACCAGTGTGCTTAACATTAACTGTATAGCATAAGAAGTCAATGAAATGTGGAGCAAAAGTACATCAAGAAACCCTGTACTTCCTACTATGAGAGAATAGAACTGGAGGCAACAAAGAGGCATATTTGCATTTTCTTGGAAGGAACCTGTGGATAAATTGGAGAAGATGGTAGCATTTACACTGCTTCACGCAGCAGACCCTGAATGTCTGTGGGTCTGTACTGCTTCATGCTGTGGAAGCATGGAGAATGCTTTGTTGTGGGTAGAGTTGGTGCTTGGAAAGCACGCGGTATTTGCAACCATTCTACTGATGATAAGATATTGGCTGTAAGTTGCGCAGCCATGTAAGTTACATGCCCTGGAAAAGCTGAACTCATCAAGTACTGGTGTCATTAGCTTAAGTGATCTTAGGTGAAAGTGAAAGAATGCCACTGGGCTGAAATTGAACTGAGGGAGATTTCCTTTACTGTAAACGAGGAATGGCCTTAATACGCCAAATAACTAGTGACTACTGGTCTGGTGAAAATTACTTGTCAGAGAATGATAATACCATGTGGTGTTTAACTGAGAGATGGAAAAGGCTACTCTTGGTTAACAAACATGCTCAGCTGGTAATATGGTAGTAATATATGTGATCCCAAAGAAAGGAACGTACAGCACTTCACAAGACCTGTCTGATCTGGGTTAGACGCTGCCCTAAGAATCAGTACACCAGAATCAATACTGCCAGAATCAATACACAGAGCAATCCCATAGTCTAGGATTCATAACTGTCTTGCCCTACATTTGGGATGTAACTTCTTAATGAGGAGTATTACCTCCTGTGGATGTAGTACTTAAATGAATGTGTCACATTTAGCAGAACTTCTGCTTAATACAGAGTAACAAGAAAGCAACATCTCATAAAATGCAGTTTTCCAACCCATGTAACCTAGATGAAGGTAATGATGATGAACTGTGGTGAATTTTGTTTTATCTCTTTGAACACTGTGTGCCATTTTTTTTTTTTCAAATGTCCTTTACCAAATAGGTTAGCAGGAAGATCACAACAAGGAGCGTAGACCTGGCAAAACAAAACAAAATTGTTTCTGGAGATTCAAAAGTCATTCTTCACATTCTTATGATATCACGGCATATCTGACTATGCTTCACCAGAATCACAAGAGCAAGGAAAAGGACAAAAACATTCCTGCCAACATTTAGTAAAGGCCCTGGACCAATGTCCATTAACCCTGAAATAGTTCCAAGAGAACTGTTATGCCAAGAAATGAGAACAAAAGAAATGAGACTGCAACGAGAGTGCCCGACATTTTGCCCTGTTGGAAGCGAAATAAAGTTAGATTAACAAACAAAACACCAAGGTATCTGGCAGCTTGTCAGGGTAGCAGCTCTACCATCTGCACCAAGGCCATGTGTCACTGTCATCCCCAAGGAGCAGGTCTCTTGGAAGAGCAGGAGATGGCTGTGTAGAACCGAGGAGGACACTGGCATGATTTCCTGTGGAGCTTGATGTTCGTGACAGCTCACTCTTGCTAACTGAAGGATACGTGCCTTGCCAGCTGATGACAACAAATGAGGCACCAAGGAGGGAAACCAGGCTCTGTGTGGCAGGTCCACCTTGGCAGTCAAAGAGGAGCTGTTCTGTGAACCGGGAATGTCTAAGCAGTGGGGAAATCAAAGGGAATGGTGTTTGGAAGATAGCCCTGATGTGGTCTTACAAACCTTTCATTTGCCAGTGGAGAGAAGGGAGATTACATCATCTGCTTAAACCTAAACTTTAGAAAATCTCCATGTGTTTGATTAGCTGTCCGTAATAACTTATTCTGGTTGATTTTGGTTGATGTCAGTAAGTTTAGCACCCTTCGTGGGAGCCAGTGGTTGCCAAGCCCTGTCCCATTACAGATACAATGTTGTTTTTAACATAGTGGGGCCAGGCTAGGAGATCTTGATGAGGTCTTGTTTTTACAGTGGATTGGGGCTTCAGAAGGTGATTTTTTTTTTGTTTTCATTCAAGCAGTGTAGTTCTTTAAAAGCTCTGAATGCACTGCTGCAGTCAGCCCTCACACCACTCCAGCAGGGTTACACTTCTCAGTGTCGGACATGTGGATAACCAGCAGTGATGCCCTGCCAGGTGTAGGGGAGATTCGGCATGTGAATCTTGCTTCTAGTTAGTTGCTACCATGCTCCAGAGCAGGCCTTCCTGAGCATGAGCATCAAATGTCTGTTTTATCTACTAATCTTCATCCTGACAGAAAGAGCTAGTCTCTCTTGCCGTAGGGAGACTGTTTTAAACTTGTGATTTGTTTCCTAAGTTGATATGACCAATTGACCCAAGACACTGAAGCGTTATTAGATATAGGCTTCATCTGAAAAAAAACAGGGTTTGTTGAATGGTAGTGTGTTTAAGATACAACGTTCAGCAAGATAACTTCTACAAATAAAAGCGTCAATGAACCATGTAGACCTCAGCATTTAGTTGGAGACAGTGTCAGGGCACTGAGGGTTTTCTTTAGAAAGATAGAACATTATCCCATCAACTCCACTGAAACAATTTTGTGATAGATGTAATATCTGGCTAGCATCATCAACTGGCAAACTAGAAATAGGAAGGTCAGTGTCCATTAGTCAGCCTCTTGAGCTATCTCAGGTATGGCTTTTACTTGTTAAATCTGCTGGTTGAAATCACTTCCTCTTGGCCTACTAGGTCAGATGAGCAGCTAGGTACTGAGACACATGGCAGAGATGCTGCAGGAAAAGAGGAGAAACTCTACCCTCTCAGAATATATTATGAGTGACTTAATGAATACATAACTTAGAGGGGTGGTAAGATCTGTATTCATAACAAGAGTTTCTCCTTTGTCACAGGAACTGTGAAATTATGTCTGTTGTCACTTCTGAGTATTCATTTTTCAATAGGATCTCTTGTAAATCCACTGAAACTTTGGTGCCCTTTGGTAATTGCATTATCCAAATTTTCATATCCTTTTGCTCGCAAGCAATTTCTACTTTTTTCTACATCTGCCCTGAGAAACAGCAGCCATGAATAAAAATGAGTGTGACAGTTGCAGCTGCACCATCCAAGTTGGTGCATGGCTCAGGCAGTAGTCTGGGTTGTAGCACATCTCTGTTTCTTCATAGAATCATAGAATTGAGTTGGAAAAGACCCTTAAAGGTCATCTAGTGCAAATCCCTGCAATGAACAGGGGCAGTTACAGCTAGATCAGGGTGCTCAGAGCCCCTCCAGCCTGATCTTGAATGGGGCATCCAAGGGTGGGGCATCCACCACATCTCTGGGTATACAAACAGCAGGGACTTATTCCAGAGGTAGTGACAAGCAAACTTTTGTAGAAGAAACATCATTCCTTGTATGGATTATGAAGTAAAACTTCATGCTTGCTGACAAACTGCTCTAAAGTTTGGAGTACGGGAGAAGATCTAGAGCTGAAAGCTTATGAAAAGAATTCCCACGCAACTTAAGGGGCCATGGTGAAATAAGCGCTTGGTAATTCTGCAAGCTCTGATACTGTGATTACTGAAAACCTTTTCTATCTTTCTAGAACAGAGGTGTGCTCATCTAGTAGAATTTCAGTTAAAAAAAAAAAAAAAAAAAAGCTATTCAAAATTATGTCCATCTATTGACCACATCTAGATCACAGAATAGGATGTAACTAGAGAAATCCAGCACAGTTAGTTCCACTTTAGGGTTGAGAGGTATGGCAAAGTGCAGCTCAGATTAGGTGACTGCAGAGCTTCATTCCCTCTCAATAAAACCTCTCAATGTCTCTTCAGGACATCTGCCTGCCTGCCAGGTCTGCTTCCAGTGGCCTTGGTGCAGGGTGTGTGCTTACCTCCCAGATGCACTGCACAACCCCTCCAGCTGCTCCTGCCATCCTGCCTGGAGCTGAGCAGGACATGGAGACCTCTAAAGGCCAGAGGAGACTGAGAGCAAGGAACCCCTCATGCTGCAGAAACTCTGAGACTTGGCAGAACAGCAGCTGCAGGAGCCAGCATTGGCTGCAACCAGGTCCACCTCCTCTTCTACTCTGCATCACGGTGCCCAGGTGGCCTTTGTGTTGCTTTTGCTATTGGCCAGGCAGACATGGTAGACATAAATGGACATAAATGCTTTTTTTTTTTTTTTTTTTTAAACTTCCCTCTGGGCTGCAGATATTCTAAGCCAATAATCATTATGCAAACAAGATAGAGTAATTATCTCATTAAACGTACTGTCAATATGCTGGCAGCTCTGCTGTATTCCTCACCTTGAATCAGGCTCTGTGGAGAGAGGCCTTTCAGAAGTGTCTTCCAGGACCTCAGAAGGAGGTCATTTGTCCAACTAATTTGTCAAAGGTCTGTTTAAGATTCAGTGCCTGCTCCTCTTTCCTAATAACTCGTGGAAGCTCCCGTCTCTGAGAAGCTCTCATGTGCTTTCCTCTGTTTTGGGGAGTCCCCAGGCCTTCCTTCCCAATTGAGAGTCAAAACACCATTATAAATACAAATACGTGCATCAGTATGAAGAGCTATGGTGACTGGGAGGGACAAGAGAATGTAATGCAGGCCTTTGCACTGACAACTCCTAAAAATAAGTTCAGTTTAAACTTCTGCTGTTAAAAGCATTGATAGATGCATTTAATGAAAGACAAATATTTCCATGCTTGAGGCTCAATGAATTTGTGAGGTTTGGCAAGATTAGGACCGAAAAGAGGGGAAAAGGAAGGCCAGAAGTAGTTCATAAGTTTTAAAAAATCCATTCTTCAGCAGCTCATTGGGAGCAATTTATATTTTTTGTTTGCATCGTAATTATTTTCAAATTACTTTGTAAGAAAACTGAAGAGTCTTCTCTTTTCCTTCACGTTGGAATTGTGCAGCAGGTGTAATGTATTTGTATTCAGTGGCCGAGGGACGTACTGTGCTTCGTTATGATTCGCTTCTGATCCTTGCAAAATTCAATAGTTGATGTAGTATTTAAAGGTGCATCTTCAGAATGCCATTAAAAGCACCTGATTTGTATTCTTTGCTAATAAGATTACAATAGTTTCCACACAGTGTAATAGAGCAGAATTATCATCAGGATGTGTCTACGCTACAGTTTACTACTGGATATTAAATTGTTTTGCCTGGTTGCTTTTTAGCTGGTACTGATTGTTGCTCAAACCATTGTGCTGGTATAACTGAGGGTGCAGGTGCTGAGGGTCAGAGTGGGTAGGAGTCCCAGGTAGAAGGGAAAGTGGGAAGTGTGATACACAGAAAACACTGTAGTCAAATACACCTTGTGACACATACATTTCCCGCTAGATATTTGGGTTTCCCACATATTGTTTTGGTGATTTATTGTTGTTATCAGGTCTGATATGCTCTTCTGCTTGGCCACCACCTGAACCCTCCATGACTCTGTGACTGATTAGTAAGGTCCAAGTGCCCTAACTTGGGCTCCAGTCATATTGTGTTTCCATTATCTTTCTGGGTCATGTATGACTGACATCAGCCTTGGCACTGTGTAATGAAACCTCAGTAGAGAGGCAGCAAAGTTTAGCCATGGGTGCCTCCCTCTGACTCTGCAGCTGGGTTGTGCACCAAAGTAGTGTGAGCAAGAGTGCATGATGTGCACAGAGCTCTGCCCGGTGGGTTTGCTCTGCTGCGGCAGGATCTAATGTTATTAGCTCTGAAACAAGTTCTGTAAGACAGACTTAGTTTTGGCTTTTCTTATTTTGGTTGCTTTGTCTTTATTTCTCTCTGTCTCTCTCTCTTTTTTTAATGGCAAGTTTACGGGGCATCTATCAGCTCTCAATGGGAGTGTTTTCAAATTCTGCAAAGCTGGTTGTATTTTCTTTTAATGCCTGCAGGCACTGTTATTAATATTGGCAGTAAAATGCTTTGTGAAAACTTTTATCTTTGTACATGCGGTAAAAATATTTATTAAGTGAAGGCATTTCTTAGAATACTTATTTACTTATACTTACAGCCCTTGGTTTATGAGATAATGCAGCCTTTAAACAGCCAGTTGGTGTTGTCACATTTTGTCATCTGCCAAATAATTTGACAAATTTGCCATAAACTCCCTGACATTTTCACTCAAAAGAGTTCGTTTTCTTCATTCTTTCCTGCCAGACAGGTCATGTATCTTTTCAGGCCTGAAGAATTTCTATCAGCTATTTAAATGCAAGGCCACAAAGACAAAGCCAGACTCAGGCTGCAGCGAGCTGAACCAGCGTGATTCAGGACCAAAGTAGTTGCAGCACATAATTAAACAGTAGCTGTGCCCTACTCCAGAGATGTTAGAGCTTGCAGTGTAATCTTCCTTACCAATGAATAGGGCTGTAAATGCAGTTATCGGGATGGTGAAAATTACTCTAAACAACACCTAAAAACTTTATTTTTGCTACTTAGTGAACGTGGCTAAAGATGGCTGCTGCCAGTTCCCTGCTGTCGAGGGAAGAGGATGAGTCCCAGCTTCCCAGCTCTTGGTGCCGGCAGGAAAAGAAAGGGCAGAGCTGGGCATCACTCTCCCCTTGGCGCTAATGGCAGCCGCCTTTGCTTGTGCTCCCTGCAGCTGGGCATGGAGCCAAGGGAATTATGTACGGCCACGGCTGTGCGCTGAAAGGAGGAGGAGGAGGTAGGGTAACCTTTCTCAAGGCTTCTCGCACCTCTCTCTGGGGTCATCCTCGGCAGAAAGTTTCTCTTCACTTTGTAGCGAGGTGTGAAGAGCCCTCCCCAGCTCAGTTTAGTGAAATGAGAGAGGAGAGGTGCTGTTAGCTCAGTGCTATGGCAGTAAGGGCGGTCTGGCATGGAGCGGTCGTGTTGGCCCTGTGACAAGGGGTTGGTGGGCCCAGCTGAGCAGCAGGAGGAGTGAAAGCCTCAGCACTGGGTTCCCAGCAGGTTTTTGGGTCAGCAGCCACGCAGCTTAGGCTTTCTTGGTAGATATTATGTTGCAGTGTCGGTAAAAGTGATATTTATATGAGACCAGGAGTCTGAGGTAAAAGAAACATCCTGACAAATCCGCTGAGCTATTTTGGCTAATATTCAGGGAAGTGTGGGTATCTGCCACACCTCAAAGACTAAGCTGCAGTGCAGAGGCTGCGCAGTCACGAGGCACAGGGTGCTTTAATGGTGTGCCGATGGGACATGCTCATGCTGACAGCAGTGTGCTCTGCTGCAGGTGTGAGGGCAAACAAACAGGGCAGGGAAGGGCCTGGAGCTGCTGTGGCCTCTCTTGCACTGCCTGGGCACTGGGAGTGTGCAGAACAGCAGTGTCTGCACCTGATGGCAGGGCCTGGAGCACTGCCCCGAGGAGTTCTTGGCGGGCCCTTTCTGGATTCCTGAAATGAAGCGTTACCGACTGCTGCCTTCTGTAAAACACATGGGCAGCTCCCGCTGGGCTCCTGCCCTCCCTTCAGGACTGCTGCCCAGGCTTTCCCTGACTGGCAGCTCCACGCAGGTAGCCTGGCGGGCTCGGGGGCGGCTTATGGAAAGCAACCTGCATCCATTTCCATGCCTTTGAAGGTATTTCTGTCTCCAGCAATTTGCTGACAGGGAGGCCTGTTTTTTATATATCTTGTGTATCCCTTGGCTCAGTGGGAATGTTTCCTGTTGGAAGTTGTGGGGTTACTGCACAGCCTTCCCACCTGCCCTTTGCTTTTCTTGCTTTGACCCCAGTGAGCTCTGCCCTTGAAAAAACAGTCTTGTGAGGGGATCAGTTTATCATGGCAGCATCCAGGGATTCGAAGCAAACCCAAGGACTTGTATTTTATGCTTTGTCCAAGGAAGGTGTGACTTTTGCCCTGAAGATTTGTAACATTAAATTCTGCTGAGCCTGGTACATCCTCTAAAATCATCAGGGGGTATATGTTATAGCTTCCAGAAAGAGGAACCGCAGAGGTTCGATGTAATGCTGCACCTCATCTGGCTGGGGGGAATAAACAGGAAGTAAGAAAAGAGGGAGGATGGGAGCAGCTGAGAACTTACAAATGTTTCAGGATTACAGGGTCTCCTGACTTGGTACCTTGGTCTCGTACCTGGAAACGATCTCGGTAGAGCCAGAGAATCCACTGGCACAAAGGAGAGCGTAGAACTGGATTTCAGTGAGCACAGTTTGAGCCTCGCTGTAACAGAAATCCACAAGAATGATTTACACGCTCAAACTGCCCTCACAAGAGCAGTGGAAATGCTCAGGTACAGAAGTCTGCCAGACAAAGACTTAGAAATCAATGCAGTTTGTGTGTTTCAGTTGCTCACGAGGCAGTAATTATTTTTTAATGCATCAAGCGATGGGGAGGGGAGAGAATATCCTGAAGAGCTTTGTTGTATACACAGAAGTGTTTTGGCCTCTGTTGTTAAAAAAAAAACAACAACACAAAACATACAAGAAAAAAGAAAAAAAACAACCAAAAAGGCTGACAAAAAGCAACAGCTGAGCGTGAAAGCTGAAAAGGTTTTCTTGCTAAAGAACCTCCATCTGAGCTTGTTTTAACAGAAATGCTACAGATGACCATCTGTTGAAAACCAGCGCTCTACTTAGTTTAATGTGTTGGAATTTTATTTTCTATGCAAAGACAAACACCAAAAAGAGCAACTTTGTTGTTTTGCAGAGAGTTGGATTGAACGGTGTCTCAATGAAAGTGAAAACAAACGCTATTCCAGTCACACCTCTCTGGGGAACGTTTCAAATGATGAAAGTAAGTAAATGTTCATGAATTTGGAGTGCATGTGAAAATGTCTAAGTGCTACTTTCCTTCTACTTCACACACATACACACACACACACACACATACAAATATATATATGTCCTCATAGTATTTTTGTTACTCTGTAGTTTGAAGAGCTGGCTCTTTGACACATCCAAAAGTTTTATCGATGTTTTTGCTGGAACACTGGCTACTTCCCATTATTTAAAAGGAAGTAATACTAACTATGAGTTAAAACGTCCAGGAGAATTTGTGTGTTCCTGAGTAAAGGTTGGGTGACCTCTAAAATGTGCTGTTGGCATTAGCTCACGACTGAAACCATCTGTTTTGCTTTTCACTGGTGAACACCAGGCAGCTGAAATACAGGAAGAAAAATCTGTTGTTCAATACTGAGTCACACAAATAAATTCTTTAAGAATTAAAAAATCATTGCATTAAAAAAAAAATCATATATTGAATCATGATATTGCTTCCCTTTATTCATTGAGAGGAAACAATTAGAAATCTAGGTAATGTCACAATAGCTGTTTTTTCTCATTTCTTCTACTTATAGTAATTTTAGCTCTGGATTTTTTTAAAAAACAAGAGCAGGTAATTATAAATACCTCCAAATACCTCAGAATAACCTATTTTTTTTCCATTTAAAGTTGTAATGCAATTTTTAGTTTACCACCTTGTTTTTATTTGATTTCTACTTTACTTACTTTGTGTGAGGGAAAATACTCAGGGTCATTTTTCATTTCTATACTTCCAGCATTAATTGGTTACAAGATATTAATGCAAAATTAATTCTTCCATTCTGAAAGACAGTTTGGTATAAAATAAAGACACATAAGTTTAGAAACCGTATTTTAAAATACATCTGAAATGCTGATCATCCCTTTTTGCATATAGATTTTTTTCATTTTAAGAGAACTACTCTTTGATGTCTCTGTAGAATTACATGCTGTGCATCACAAAGCTTCAGCTGTTCACAGAATTTTCTGTGCTGGGGTCTCACACTTATCTGTCCAGAGATATCTCTTGTGAAGAGTCTTCTTCCTCTTCTGAGGAAGAAAGAAGGTGTTAGGAGCATGACTCCCATACTAAGAACAGCAGAAGAGAATCCTCAAAGATAATAACATTTGACAGGTTTGGGTTTTGGAGGTGTTCTGTTTTTGTTTTAAAAAGTAAGGAATTATCTAATCCTACTGAAAAAATAAAACATATGCTTGTTAATCTGCATTTTATGACAACCTTTGCGCAACTTATTGCATTCATTTTACCCTATCTGATGCTACTAAGAATGGGACAGAAATAATCTGCAATGACTAAGATGTGACTTCTGATTCTTAATAGAGTCTGAATTCAGGATTTGATTGTATTGGGTTTAGTGGGCTTTCTCTTAGACTCACAATATCAGAGTAATAAATTAATACCACTAGCTATATAATAAACAACAACAACAACAACAAAAAACACAATTCATTTTATGAGTTTCCTTCTATGTTCTTTTTTACATTTGTTACTCTAATATGGGTTGTAGCAAAACTATTAGCAGTTTGTTATATGTGCTTATAGCTTGAATGTGTACACAGGGAAGCTTTCACATCCCCAGAGTCAGTAGGCGTACCTGTATGTCTTAGCAGTCGTGATTAAGAGCAGGTATTTCAGAGAGCAGCACTGAGGAGAAAGGATGGTTGTTCATTCTGTCTGCTGGTGCTGGAATTAAGGGGAAAGTAATGATAACAAAAGGCAGCAAATGTAGAACTAGACAAATACATAACTGAATTTATCCCGCAGTTTGTGTGCAGAATGCTTTGTCATGATATAATCTGGCTTCCTTTTTATAGCCAGTTCATCCAGCTGTTTCCATTGCTCTAATACCGGCATTTTTGCAGTGTAGATCAGAGAATTAATCCACCTGAAAAGCCATCCTTGTTTTTGTGGGCAAAGAAGAGAGGGGAAAGAGAAGAGGAGGAAAGAAAAATAAGGCATTTGCCTAGCAGCAAGAAGACCAGTAATCCATGAAATCTAGAAAAAGTAGACGTTTCCCCTTAGGAAGCATTGTATCATATTATGTGATCCTTTCTAGTCTGTGGGTTTTCCTAAAAGTGCCCAAGAAGTTTCCAAACCATCATGTCCTTCTTTGTCTGGCCTCTGTCATGCACTTTCAAGCAGCAGGAGGCAAAATATTTTGAGAAAACCTATGCAACTTCGAATTCCTCAGAAGGGTGGTCAAGTTACTGTGGTCAGCAGAGCTCCCGTTTTCATCTGCAGTCAAAATAAGGCATCATTCATCTTCCTCTTTATTTATTGGTGATGTTGAATTTGTTTGTTTTCCTAAATACCTCAGGTAGTTTTTGGCTGGACGCTATTAGAGCAAATGTGGCTTTGTTTTTGTTTTGGTGTTTTTTTTGGAGGGTGGATACGTGCATCCATTAAGGAAGACTGCGAAGATTTCCACTGATTTCTTACTCAGTATCAGCCTGCTTTTATGACTTATTTTTTCTTGCATGTTTTTACAGTTCACAGGATTTTAAGACAAGTGATAGTTTCACTGTTTCCTTTTCTACCACTGGAGTACATGACAGAACTGTACACTGGGCCACATAAGTCCTTTGCATTCTTCTTCCATTTTCTTCCTGGTCTCCAGATTGGTTGGACCTGTATTACATTGTAAAGTAACGCTCACTTCTGGTTTTGGGTGCTTTTTACCCTCTTGGGACCTTTCATGTGCTTTCCCAAAACAAAGTATTTGCACTCAATTCTAGGATAACTTTACTTCAGTTTCCAGTTTTCTAAGTATTTCTCCTTTCACCACTTCTGTACTCTACATGCTAGTCAAAAGAGCCACAGGAAAATGGAATGGTTCAATCTCATATCCAATACTGGAAAGAAAAAAACATTTTCCATATGCAATGCGTTGATCCAGATTATCCAAAATTGAAATAGGGGTAATGAAAGAATACAATTTAAGAATTATGGAAGTTTCAACTTCAGTTTTCTGTGCAAGGAGTCATGATGTTATGTGATGAAGTGGAAGGGCTGCTGGTCCAAATTATTTTGCATATTTTGGAAGGTGGATGTGTAGACAATTCATAAGCGATAAAAGAAAAGATTCATACTACTTTTTCCTCTTCAAAAGGAGTGTTTAAAACCAGTGTTCAAACTGCTTAAAATGGAATTTTTATCCAATAGGTTTTTGTTGTTGTTTTCTTGAACTAACCTACCTTTCCTTTCATTGTTGATTGGAAAACATCTGCTGAAAAGAAGAGCTGCTCGATTTTGCTGAAATTTTCTTTGAGGAAAAATTCTTGATTTCTCAGTCATGCTTACTGAATTAGAACTACACTCCTGTGTTTCTCAGATAGTTTCAAAAAAATCACATTACTTTTTAAAGCATAGAGTACATGCTAATGAGCCTGTATCTTGCTTACAACTACATGGAAGTATGAGGTAAGGCAGCTTCTTACTATCCCTTAATTTATTTTAGCAAAGGGCAAATCACTATTGAGAGCAGTCAGAACCTGGGCTGCAGGGGCAGATGCTATTCATCTGAAAAATGTGGAGGTGTCTGAACTATGTGAAGGATTTTATTCAGATAAAGCTACTAAAACCGTCTTACCTCCTCGGAGGTTCTTTGAGACATGTACAAGCAGCCCTGGAAAGTACAAGACCCTTCTGTTACCTCTGCAATGGAAAGAAGAGCTTTAATTCCACTGTAGTTACGACAGAGATGAACATCAACATTAGTTTGCTGATGTCTTCAAGTCCTTTAGCATTTGTCAGAGAAGAACTGTGATGTCTGTTCTTTGACAGTGTCTTGAAGCAAGACTTCTTTTCAGTGTCATTACTTCACTTCTTTACAAAATAGATTAGATTTTAAAAGTATTTAATATTAAAGGTTCCTTTTAATATACAGTGGCACTGTGAAGGATTCTCATAAAATGACAGGAAAAAAAGCAAAATGAAAAAGGGAGAACAGCATTCTTTGTATCTTTAATGCAGTACAAACAAATCTGGGATCAGGCCTGAGTCAAGACTTACACAAAACGTTCCCTGATCAGTAGGGAAGCCATTAGGTGCCCTGCCACCAAATAAAATATAAGGAATAGGGATAGCTATTATTCTGCTAGTAAATTATCTCATGAGATTATATGGTTAAACTATACAGTGCTCTTGTATTTAATACTGAATGTTTGTATTTCTAGGGCCCATCCATTCTTACCCTATGTACAACTCTATCCATCTATTTAATAAAAATAAATATTTTAGACAAAATCTGGTGAAAATGAGAAACATTTTAGCTGATATCTGGGCCATAGGCAGAAAATGAATAAAAGTTCCATATTATTTTGCAGAGGCTTGATTCTGGAGAAGATGTGTGTTATGAGTATTTTAATTGTGTTGAAAATCCAGTTGCTCATGGGCTAAATATTTCAGTGGAAAATGATTCTCAGAGAACTTTTGCAAAGAAGTTCAAAGTACATTATTCTCCTCATTGTTACTGTAGGACAATTATTGGAGGGTACTGAAGCATCTTGAAGAATCACCAGGAAACATACGCAGCTGGGAAAAGGGATTTAAACTGTAGTTTATGATCTTACTGTTAGCTTTTGTGGTTAAAACACATCCGTATATGGGAGGATCCAACTGACTATGGATAGCTTGCAGTATGTCTGTGGGCGGATTAGGTAAAACACCTGTTCACGGGTCTCAGTGTGATTGTGAAACAGACAAAGGATAGGTAGAAGGGATGCAGAGACCAATGATGTAATTTGGATATTGGTTTGATGTCTGATAGAGTGCCGCATGGGGAAGATTAAATCTACTTTGTGCAGATGACAGACCATTGCATACTAACCCCCTTAAATCAAGAAAAATAATAAAAAGTTTTATTTGGGGTGGGGAAAAGGTTGGATGGGGGGACTGTAACACCTGTTGGTTTCACAGACAGAGGCAGTTTAGGATTGCTGCATCTTGGTTACATCAGTGGTTATTCAGATCAGTGGCAACCAGCCTTTTCAGCCTGTACCTCCCTAGCAATTTCCAGTGAAGTCTAAGCCACAGTAGAGTGAACTTAAAGAAGTAAGTAAGGGTTTGATACTGGCAGAGAAAAAGGTGATTAAGGGAACGGATGACTTTCAACTGGGAAGCAATAACCTTGTTCTGAACAAGAAGGTGGTGGGGCTGAGACGGAGCCCCTACAGATTGCCAGTGCATAGGGGCAGCAGCTTTAGTTGTTGCATCTCACTCTGACATCTCTCATGCACTGTCAAAGGCCAGAAAACTTCACAGTCAATGAGAAGGTGCTGTGGTGCTGCTCTTACAGGGACTGGTGGCAAACTGATGACCTCCCATGCTCGCAGACCCATCCCTGTCCCTGTTTGCCAGGCTTGCTCACTCCCACGGCTGCCAACTTTATTTTCTTTACAAAAGCAAGGGGAACTCCCCCATCCCACAAGCACTTTACTGCCCACAAAACGTTGCTGAGACATACTGTGGTATGGCCCCAACTATTTTATCCACCACTGGCTTAAGTCTGCGCTGCACAGCTCTGTCTCCTGAAGTCCAGGCTGTGTTCATGTGGCCTGATGTGTCCGCTCGGCATTCAGGCCCTGTGTGCCCAAGGTTTGTTGCATGCAGACCATTTGTTTAGGAAAAACAAATGAAAAACACAATTTAAAAGTGATTTGAAATGTGTATGTTGGTCCTTCCGGCTGAATAAAAGCGGGCCCCTGAAAGGCAGAGAAGGAGTGTGCGGTCCAATAATTAGGGGCCCATTGTCATGCAGATGTAGAAGAGGGGCTGCCCCAGTGTCTGTGGATAACTGTAAATCTGGATTTTCTTGACGTTCAGGGCCCGGCCTCCCCGGCTAAAGGACGTTCAGTTAACACTGAATGTAATGGAAGAAGCACTGTGATGTGAGGACTGAAGGCAGCGTTTTCTGAAGCAGGGTTTTTCGTCTGTATGCCAGTTCTTGGCATTGCACAATAGACCTCCCAGATGGGTCAGGTACTCCAAGGAGATACTCTGCCTGCCTTAAGGTTCAACATCCTAAAAGCTGGCTTAAGTAATTTCTAAAAATTAATTGCACGAAGAAATGAAACTGGCAGTGCAGTGCGACGATACAGTGGTTTTACCTCATTTAGGTATCAAAGCTTTCTATCCTTAGTGCATTCACTGAGCACAAAGTTGTAAAAATAGCCAAATGTACCTGAAGCAACAGTGCTTTCTATAGAACAGCCTTCTGGAGAAGCTGATTGTGCTTCAGACTCTCGGCTTTCATTTAGGAATGTTTTATACACTTTGCAAATCACGGTTTAATAGGGATTATTCTATAGATCTATTTTTTTTTCCTCAAAAGAACTAATGTGAACTGGCAATAAATAAATAAATAAATAAATAAAATCCAATCTTTTAAAACAGTTTTATTTTCAATGTCTTCATTCATCTTTTATTAACCTTTTTGGAAAGCCAGCAAATCAAAGAGTTAATAAACAGTAAACAGAGAATACTATCATCAGAAAATTACCTGAAAAGAAATAAATTACAGAATGTTTTTAACTTTAAGATTTATTAAGCTTTGTAAATTTACACTTAGTGTTTGTCATACATCAGGATTGCAACAGTGGAGGAAAACCATAAGGTTAGATGCCTCATCTAATCGAAGGATAAAGAGAAAGCAGATTGGATTAGGCAGCTGTTCCATTAAAGGTGGTGAAAGTTTTTTCTATTTGGACACGTTGCTAGCGATTCAAGATTCTCTCTTTTTTTTTTTTATACATACTTATGCTTTCCTATGTCATCATTTCTACACAACACCCCACTCCTGCTGCTAGAAAAGTTTACAAGCTTTGTTGTCTTAAGCAGTATTTGTAGATAATAACTTAGGGAGTATTGATATTTACATTTCCACTCCTCAGCCAGAATTTGGGAAAGCTTTGACGCTTTAGAACATTTTTGATCAGATAATCCCTTAGCACTTCACACTGCCTGAGCAGTCCTCACTGAAATTAAATAGTATTCTTTTGTTTCTTTACAGATGAGGAAAAAGAAAATAATAGAGCATCGAAACCACACTCAACTCCCGCTACTCTGCAATGGTAAGATGCCTTTGAAAAAACACAAAGCGACCTTTTAGTGTCTTTCCTTATCCTTTTTTGAACTGAAGCAAATAGAGATCTTGGACATCTTGTAGAATTCTAAAGCTAGTTTTACTGTATGTACTTAATTTGCTCATTAGCATTCTATGTAATATTTCTCAACAAATATCTTACTCTGATGGGATTTATTTGAACGTAAGAGAGCTCTGATACAATTTAGTAAACCTAGTTGGCATATTTGTTTGCCACCTTGCCAGCTGGTAACTTGTGGTTCCTCTTTTATGCTGTACTTACCACAGGAAGAAAACTAATACAGAGAATTTTGTTCAAGACTTAGGATTGCTTCGGTGTGTGATGATGTCTTCCTTTTCTGACTGTTTTACTAGAATGACATCTTTGACATTTAGCACTGAAGATGACAGAAGAGGTGTGATTTGTTTGTCAAAATCCCCTTAGAAATCTAGTGAGGATTAAAAAAATAGATGGGTAGGAAGAGAGAAAGAGAGAGGTGGAATCAGGTGGAGGAAAGTTTGGGAGTCAGTCGACTGTGCTATGGAAAATGAACAAGTGCTATTCGCTGTAATTTGTGGAAGTAATGGACAATCTGTAACATTACATATACTTCTGACATCTTTTTCTATTGACGATCTCTTAAACTTTTGTTGACTTTTCACTTTAGATGAGGTTTTTTATTCTGTCTTATCTTTCATCATATTGTAAGTGATCAGTCATCTTCCAGGAGGTTCTTCTATCTGGCACAACAGAGGTCTGTTACAGAGAAGTCTGCCAAGCCTCAGGGTGTGCTGAAATCTCATGCTCCTTAGATTGCTTTAATTCTTTTAAAGACAGGCCTTTGCTTCACCTGTAGGTAGTTCTTTTAGGATTAGATTGGATTTTTTTTTTTTTCTTTTAAGACAATATTAGAAAAATTATTTTTTTCTTCTATCAACCTCTTGAGAAACCTAACAGAATAAATAGCAAAGAATAATTCAGTCGGTTCAAGAGATTCAGACAACTTCATTTATCTTCTCTTTAAAGTTGATCAGTTACATTTTAGATTAGAAAAAAAGAAGTCTGTAGGAGGATTCAAAATATGTTGCTGCAAATATTCAATATTTTGCCTTGCTGAATTTGCAGACACTTTCAGTGCAAATAGTGAGATATGTAAATATAAATAAAGGCTCTTAGTTCTGAATGATTACTTCTTTTTGCATATTTGTACAACCAAGATGCTTTCAAAAGCTTAGGAAATGTGAATAAAGAAGGGGAGTGAGTATGGAGAAAAAAAAATATTAAAATAGTAGGGAAATGATGTAGATATATTTTCTTATTTTCTATTCTACAGCTAAACTACTTCAATACAGTTCAAACAGGATCATTAAGAATTATCTAGATAAAATGAAATAATAGCCATGGCTTACCAGTCCAAATTCAGAACAGAGTTTATTTTGCAGTAGAGTCAGTGAAGAGTCTTTTCCACAGGAGCAAATAGCATAGTAGCCAAGGAGTCAGAGTTAATTAGAACATGCCAGCGATACTGTTCCCAACAGAAAACATGCAAATACTGTTAACGGTCATTTGCCAGATACTTTCAAGCTTCCTCAGTCATAAAGATTAGTAAATCCCTAAACTCCTGGGATATTGAGCCCTGCTGGAATGTGGTGCAAACACTAATACTCATTCAGCAGTGTTTGCAATAGAATCCCAGAATTCTGGACCAAAAAAAAAAATAAAAAAATAAAAAAAAATCTGCTTACATCATCTTCCCTTCCCCTTTGCTAGTGTACTGGTTTACTACCTGCCTGTTGTTTTGTGTATGTCTTATGTAAGAGCTTCCTACACATTTAGGTAGGCTGGACATTGTCCCTTTTGAGACTTCTTGTGCATCTGCAATTTCCTTCATTCAATTTTCCATTCAAAACACGCGAGGAAACAGAAAGCACTGGCATTTTCAAGTTTAACTTCTTTAGCTAATGTCAAACTGAGTAATTTGATTTACTCATTTGTTAATAGACCTATAGGTAATAGCTTGCCAGCTTAGTAGCTGTCTCAAATAGAAGTTTTCTCTTGGCGTCAATATGCTTTTCTACCTCCGTACTACAGCTTTGAATTGCCGTTGCCTGGAGAAACCATGCTTCTGCATTTGATACATTAAATAAAATTAGAAGCTCAAACATTGTGATCAAAATGCTATAAAGCAGAAAGCTTGCTTTGGGCGAAGATGTCAAGTTTCCATTTTTCTGGAAAGCCAGACACATTACCATCAGGTTATTCGTACTGTGGTAGCACATAGCAACCCATGGGTTGGTAAATGATTGCGGTCAGCTCTGTATAAATGCTGCACTGAGTGTTTCCCACAGGTTTGGCCTCACTTGTTTGATGATTTTGCCTGCTCAGGGTTCAAGTCAAGTTTTCGCACAGTCAGAAAAGATGAAAGATGAAATTTACCTGAATATGCCTTGAGTAAGCATGCATCCTCCCTTCTGACAGGAATCTCCAAGCAAAGTTCAAGTGCTAGAAGTTCTGGGGTAAATTACTGCCTAGATTCCAAGGGCAAGGTACTGAAATTACCTTGCTCTGGCAAATGGAAACACCACCTTTGTCTCCTGTCTCTGTTTTTTACTGTAAGGTGCTACTATCATTCATAGATAATGAAGTCATGGGAGCAGTGGAGAAAAGAAACAGAAGAAATGTCAGTAGCAAGGAAAAAGGAGGAAAGTGGCAGGGAAAATGAAGCAAGTCATAAGGGAAATATATAATTTTTGTCATGTTATTCATAGTGTCTTTTATTATTTATTTCTTGTCTGACATCATAATGAAAAGAGAGAACAACATCAATCCCATGGGGATCTATCCTTAATGCTTATGCCTCTCTAAATGGGAAGTACACTGAACACTATAAAAAAGGAGGAAGATCTAGCTCAGGATTTAGAAGTGTGTCTGGATGACTGTCAGCCTGGCTAGGTATCTTTCCTGGAAATAATAATAATGGGGTTTTTTTGCTTTCCTTAGTTTGGCTGATGACACAAAATGAAGTGAAAGGCCAGGTAAATGTAGTCGTTCTGCCAAATTATCACCCAGGAACATCCACCAGCCTGAATGTTAACTGTTAAGGCATGAACATACAAATACCTAGTATCCTGTGTTTCTCTCTTGTTCCTGTGTTCATAATTATCTGCATAGCTACAGCTTGCTAAGCACTTCTCTAAAACATCTGTGATTATTTCCCTGGAGAGCTGGTTGACCAAACTGTAGTGTAATTTTACTTCAGCTTGGGGTATGTGTGTGTCTAATTCTCTCAACACTGAATTATCAAAAGCCAAGACAGCCCAAGTCCATGCAGTTTGGTGACTTACAGCATAGGTGCACCAAATAATAACAGTGTTGTGAAAGTGAAACAAAGAAAAGACAATTGCATTTTCTACAATATGCCAAAAAAAGAACAGAAAAAGAAGAAAGTAAAGCATGCTAGTCAATGGATTCTCCCAAGGTTACCAGTTTTGCAGAAACAGTTATGATACATAAAAATTATCTATTCTAGAATCCTTTATGTAATTAGAAATGATAACATCACAGTTGTTCTGTTGCCTTCCAACGTAGAAATAAGTCTACACTATGAACACAACTCTGATATATAATAATGTCATTTAATCTAGAAGTATGTAAATATAAAGGGGGGAACACTAATGGAGACAGATAAAATTGTCACTATTGTGGAAGGATTTAGGGGTTTTATTGCTATACTGTTGTGGTACAAAAGGTCTTACTGAGAACTACCGGATTTCACATGGTTTTATTAGGACACTTAAAATGTTATATATACATTATTTCTGATAGCAATTTGTTAGGTAGCAGGTTGAGTTCATTATCTTTCCACAACACTGTAGAATGAGGCTGAATTCAAAACATGATAAAGTTGTTAAATAAAAGACAGGAAAATAAAAGAAGTGGAGCAAGAT
Organism: Alectoris magna; assembly: GCA_030625065.1. Classification (NCBI taxonomy): domain Eukaryota; kingdom Metazoa; phylum Chordata; class Aves; order Galliformes; family Phasianidae; genus Alectoris; species Alectoris magna. The sequence goes on from CM060560.1 coordinate 144,666,795, forward strand.
GGGGTTTTGATCATTAAAAAAAAAAGTTCAGGTATAATGGAGCATTGTTCAGTGTCAGACTAATGATTCGCTGTGAAAGAGAGGAGAAAAAGAGAAAAATTCATCAGATATGAGCAGAAATAATTAACTGCTTTTCTTTCTGTCCTGTCTTGGTCACGGAAGCTGACATTCCAATTAGCAGCTATAGTATACAAACGAACTCTCCAGGTTTTGAAAGAAGGTTTTGTTAAAGCGCTATGAATTTGAGGAAAGATGCCATGATGATATTCCTGTAGAAACCAAGGAAGAATAGATGTTGCCCATACAAACTGATTCCATTCATCTAGCCGGATATCTTATTAAAATAGTTTGCAGTCACAAATGATCATGATAACTGAAATGGAAGGAGGACAGGACCTGGAAGAGACAATGTAAGAGTGAAACTAGATATCTGAAAAGGTATTGTACAGTTATCAAATGACAGGGTCCTATTTACTGTAAAACTGGAGATTTCTGAGAATATATTTATTTTCTAGTTTAAGAAGTTGCACCCAACTTTCTTCATTCAGCCAGCAAGTCAAATGAGCACACTTGCAACTTAAAAGCAGAAATGCTACCATGCATGACAAGATTGAGGTTTTAAAGTTGAGTATATGTAAAGAGCTCTTCAAATTCTTTGGGTCAGCAATCATAATAATGCAATTTCTAGATAAATATTTTTCTAATCTATAGATTTACAGTGGCTACGATTCCATATTTTAAACACTAAGCAGTTGCTTATTCGTGTATGTGATGCACAATTTAAAATGTCATGGTTGTGTTTGTGTGTGTAAGTGAGTGATGATAGTTTCTACAATGCGAGGGAGGATGGTATTTCACTACTGCGTTCAGCAGATCATGGACTCTTTTTTCTTCACTTAATCAACAATAGAGAGAAATTATTCTACAGATATAATTTTGTGCACATTCTTTGGTGTTTACAAACAACTTGTTTCAGCCACACTTGCGTCCTCCAGGTAAGGAACTTTGCAGCTGGACAGGAGTGAGAAGCTGTCATGAACCAATGGTGACCTGTCCTGTAAAAATGAGGAAATGCTGCCCATCACCGAATGTTTGGTTTCGTTCAACAGATGCTATGTGATAGTATGTTTTTCAAAAAAATAGTACTTTGGAGCATGACCACAGAATAATATTCCTTTGTGCAAATCTCTTATTGACTCTAGGAACTCACAATCTACGTATTTGATTGAAAGCAGAAAGCAAATTACAAGCAAGCTTTGTCAAAGTTAATTGGACTTTGTACTCATGAATGAAACAGAGAAAACTGACTAGAAAAGCAGAAGCTGTCGTGTTTGGTCTTAAAGATGCAGCTTTGCATACAGTTCACCATACAGGACATCCAACATACTTGCAGTGCTCTCTGTTTAATATTTGCTTTTTAAGGTTGGAGGAGAACTACGAGATTGCGGAAGGAGTTTGCATTCCTCGAAGTGCTCTCTACATGCATTACTTGGACTTCTGTGAGAAAAACGACACGCAACCTGTCAATGCTGCCAGCTTTGGGAAGGTGAGTCTAAAGAGCACTATGACACCTCGAGCTCTCGCCTGGTTCAGGTGAGTTTGGGTTAAAGAAAAAGTAAAAATTGTCATTTACTGCTAGAGATACTGATATACTAAAAAAACATAATTCAGATTATGAGGCAAAGGCTAAGGTTTTAAATATTTGGAAAGCTGGAATCACTTCTCATCATGACTAAGCTGCAGAATATACTACTTTCTTGATGATTTCAGCATCGGTGTTGCCAGTCTATCTGACAGTTATGTTATACAGTATTGGCAGCTTGGAAGTCAACTACAACCCAATCTAAGCGTTGTGACCTGTAGTGCTTTAATAAATGTATATTTAAAACAAAAACAAACATTCAAACAAACAAAAAAAAACCAGAAGAGTTAAGTATCAATAATTTAATTCTGGGTCTATCTTTGCCATTCTTGTAAGCGTAGTGTGGAGATCCTTGAATTAAGAATATCAGAACACATTGGCAAATCCACAATGGAGAAAGTACAGTGCCTCTGGATGTGCAAATCCCAAAAGCATCCAAAGCATTTGTGAGGTCCTGCACATGCAGACTGCCCACGTATCTTCACACTGCAATTCCTTGTGCTTCTGCTTTCCAGGCTTTTGTAAGAGCCACTGTGGTTATTTCCAGTCTGAAGTGGGGAGACAGTCTATACAGATGCAGCAGTGCATTGCACAGGTGTGAGCAGTAAAGGGTTATGCTGTACCTCACTACCAGACATTATGGAGTGGCTGAGATGTTACACAAAGTTCCTATTTTTGAATTTCTGATAAGATGATGTTTCCTCTGTGAAAAATTGGATGATATTTTATATTTTTAATTTTTTATCTAAGACCATGTTTTTACTCTCCAGTGTGTCACTGGTCTTTAAAACTTGTCTCTAGACAAAATGTAGAGTTTGCCACTGTTTTTGAAATGCTTACAAGCATGAATTTGAAGCCTTCTTCTAGTGTTCACACCATTTATTCCATAAAAATGCTGGGTATTCAAAGAGGGGAATATGTTCCTAGGGTATGTGCCTGTGAAAAGAGTAGGCAAAGGAGAAGAATGTATTTAATGAGGTGCCATTTTCTGTAGTGCATCTTTATGTTGGCAGTTGAGCAAGACAAGTAAAATGTGCCGTATTTTAATGTTACAATGTCTGTCACATCATGAATACCTGCATAGCACTGCTGTTTCTATGTTAGATTTGTTTCTTAATACACTGCATATTATGAATGAAATTGTTCATTTTATGTATTGTTACTACCTAGCGGTTAAGTGAACTCACAACGTGTAATTTTTGAATAGTGAGAACAAGAAACAGATTTCTTGCAGACTAACACATTTGGGATGTAGGTAGAATTTACATGATGCTATTTTGCTGCTACTGAAAACGTCCCTAAATTGTAAGGAGTGCATAACCTGTGATTATTTCATCACAACATAATTTCACCAACATGCAGCAGTCCAGTTATCATGTATAATACTCCATCCTTCTCCCTGCCGTCATACATATGCACTTTGTCAGTAGGGTGGCAGGTTGATCTTGGCCTAGCAGGACAGGTACAGTATCCTCCATCTAAAAATCAAGGTGTTTTTTGTTGTTGGTGGTGGTGGTGGTGGTTTTTTGTTGTGTTGTTTTGTTTTTTTCTTTCCCATATGCTGTTTTCCATTTAGCTGTAGTAGAGTTAGTTCTGACACAGTGATCCACGAAGTCTGTTTTCCCTTTCTGTGGAGATGAACCCATACAGAATCCTCCCAGTACTGTCCTAAAATAATGTTCTGTATGGCCATTTTGGATCTGGAAACTGAGGTTTCTGTATAGGTGTGTCCAGGAATCTTAGGCAACACTGACATGGATACTGAAGCAAATCAGGCTTCTGAATATGCAGAACCCAGAGCAGACCTCAATGCCTCTGTGAGATGCGTGATTGCTAAAAAAAATTGCCTTCACAGTCATGATGATCTGCAAGGCACACACGCACATCACATAGTCAATAATTTGCAGTCTGATTCTTCTTAGAAGTAGGTACACAAATAGAGTTTTAGCCAACAGAGCTTGGTAGCTTAACCTGGCCAGGTGGCTGAGCACCACACAGTTGTCTGCTCGCTACCCCTTTTCCCAGTGGGATGGAGGAGAGAACATGAAAAAACCAACAAGGTGGAAGTCCTGAGTTGAGATAAAACTATTCACTAAGAGAAAAGAAAAAGAATAATAATTATGACATGTATATAAATATATATACATACATATTAATGTATATAACAAGCAATGCCCAAGCAATTGCTCACCACTCTCCGACTGATGCCCAACTAGCCCCCTGAGCAGCAGAAGAGAGACAGAGATATGAATGCCCGCTCCCCTTCAAAACTCCTTCCACATGATGTCATATGGCATAGAATATCTCTTTGGCCATTTTAAGTCAGCTGTTCTAATTCTCTTCCCTCCCAGCTCCTTTGATCCTTCTCTACAAATGGCCTTGGCTCTGCATCACTGCTTATCCACAACTATAAACATCAGTGTGTTATAGACATTGTTTTTCTCCTGGAACCAAAACATAGCATCATACCAGACACTTTGAAGAAAACAATTCTATCCCAGCTGAAACTATGACGAATTGTTATCATGTGACTTAAATACCATATTGGCAGCATGTCCTGCATAAATGACTTGGAGGCAGAGCAGGGAAATAGGTGCTATCTGAGGACTTCTGCTCTTAGCTGCTGAAACAGAGACCCCAGACATGTTCATCCTCATTGGCAATCATCAAGAGCCCTGCAGCTGTCATCTTCTGCAGAGAAAGGGGTTAGTTGTTCTGTGAAGTTGTAGACAGTTCGCCTTTCAAGAGCCCACATTAAATTTATGATTCATCTTTGAACTTTAGCTTTGTGGGCTGAAGTTTAACTCTTAAAGTTTAACTCTGTGGGCTTAAACATTTAGGCTTTTCCTTCAACAGACTGATGGTATTCAGAAAGAGATACGAAGTTCAGCACATGAAAACAATCTGTAAGAAGGAACATCCTAATACGCTGTTACTCAGTTACATCTAAATCAACCCAGCAAAGTTAATTTCATTTTTAAAGACACTGAGACAAGAAACTTGCCTGCAAATGCAAATTTCTCCAGGTTAAGATTCTGTGGGCAATGTTTCAGCCTGTTTGCTGCTTAACCTTAATGCAAGTGAAATATTCCACAACACAGTATAGAAGGGAACACAAATAGATTGTTCATGCACAGATGAACTAATAAACCTTGTTTCTTACCATCTCATATGTTCTCAAAATCCAGAGCTGTACTTAAGTCTTCTTATCTCCACGTTTCCCTGCAGTGCTTCCAATTATTTCCAGGTCCCGGTCGCTGTGTGGAGGTCTTTCTTTTTCCAGGTTTCTTACACTTGCTGCACCTTCCTTCTCTGTTATTTTTAGATTCCCTTATGTGTATTTGTCTGTGTCTCTCTCTTTCTCTCCTCCGTCTTCCCAGGCAGCTGGGCAAGTAGTAGCACATAGGTTGGCTGGTTGAGAGCAATGGCAGTGTTGGCTCCCTGCTTCATACTCGTAGTTCTCCAACAAAGCAGTGCCAGATGGCTTACCTGGAGGCTCATCTTTCTCCCCTGTATTGTCTTTGAACCACAGAATCATTAAGGTGGGAAAAAAACACTGAGATCTTCTAGTCCAATTGTCAACCCGTCATCTTCAGCCTTAATTTCAATTTGCTATCCCCTTTATCCAGCCAGGGTTTCTTATTGCATGTCTAGGACATGGACTGCACCACAGGCATTTGGTAATGCTGGATTAGTGGCACAAAACTTGCTGTGAGAAACACTGAGGATGAGAGATTTACAGAGAGACAGTAATATCTCATTGACCATTTCCTTTGGAAATCTCACTAATAGCAAGAAAAGTACTCAGAGGAAAAAAACAGAATTGTTGTATAAATAAACGCCTTTTAAAAAGTAACCTGTACTCCTAAGACACTCAAAGTACATATAAAATAAGGCTCTAAAGTCGTTAATACAATAATATATGGCAAAGGAAGCTGTAGCTTTAATATGTTAGCCAAGCATTTTAGTTCTTTACTTAACCAAGTAGTGTGTGAAGATTACAGCCAGTTCTGTCCATACTAACATTTGCCAATTTTTAAATAGCTGCATTACCTCGTTTATTATTACAAAGTGGTTTAAGATTCTTCCAGCTGGAAGTTCTGCCACCGCCTGTAGCTGGGAGGGCTGAGCAGGTGTATGTTTTTGTCTGAGCAACATGCTAACATAAAATGACTGATAGTGAATAATATTAGTGATAATTAATACACCGAGCTATGAATTACCCTAGAACTGTTGCTTATGGATTGGTTATGTAAGACTTCTTGATTCTGTCCTACCTGTGCCAACTCAGGACCAAGTGGTAAGTCCTTGAGCTTCTCTTATGCTTTTGTTCCCTCAGCCAACACTGATTTTTGTTGTTTCTTTCATGACTCTTTATGACCCTTATTTGTCTTAACTGAACCTCTTGAAGATGAAATCTTCCCCTACACGCCAGTTTCCTCTAACGTCCAAGTTCTCATTTCACTGTTTCAAGTTTACTGTGTAGCACTGTTACCTCCAGGACTTGCACATTTCTCATACAGATCACTTAAGAACACTTGATTTCTCATGGTGCAACCTCTCCTTTGCATCCTAGTGTTGTTCCCATAACTCCCATATGCCCCCTGGAGGTTAAATAATTTCCTCCTTTGTTTTTCTTTTGTTTTTGTTTCCTGCCTTGTCTTTTGACAAGCAGTAGTAAATTGATATTTGAAAAGAAAATGAAAGAAAGATGCTGACATTCTGCAGGCTGCTTCTTCCTCAGCCTTAGGTCCTTTTACAGCGTGGGTGCACACTTACCTGAATCTCATTGCTCTCTGAATGGCTTTGCTGTAAGTTTGTTTTAATAAATAGAGGAGGGAGGGGGTCCACAACAGACTTATAACATTGGTTAGGAAAGATCTTTTACATCTTTGAAAAATAATGGGCTGAGACACAATTACACTACCAAAAAAAAAAAAAGTTTCAATAGTTTGCTTAGCTCCAGGGCGGTACAAGCTGTACCAGCCAGAACCTTCTTTTATCACTATGCACTGTCACTATGCCCAGAAGTTTTGCCAGCAGGACTGCTCCTCCAAGCATGAATAACATAGAGAGAATTTACAATTTCATCCTGTCATACTGGGTATATTTGACTTCAAAAAAGGACAGACTAGCCTCTTTGAAATCTTATTGATAATGACATTACAATGTGTTTGGATTCTGTATGGAAATGTACACATCTGGAAACTGCCTGCTGTGCGTAGGGAGATACTTTTGGAGATGCATTTTTTACCCTGTCCTCCCAATTTGTCCCTAAGTAGCCTCACAGGTAAGTGTACACCAATCCCATATTTACTCTTAGTGCTCTGTTCTATTTGACTAAAATAGTAAGTGCTTTATTACGGACAGCTACTACATCAGAAACGTTTTTTTACTATACTCATTTTTTTATAGTCAATATAGGAGGAAAAAAAAAAAGAGAGAATTGGGCAAAAATCAATCCAAAGCTGAGGATGTGGTTTCTGTTGTTGCATTGAAGGATGGTCTGTCAGCACTATCTGTGCAATCCCTGCTTTTCTTTCACCTCTTTTACAGCCTGAATGAAGGACATTTAATACCAGTATGACATTTTTTCCCGATTCCAAGTTTTCTAGGTCAGGCTCCTCTCACAAACCCATAAGAGTCCCAGAAGCAACAGGTCATACTGGTGTGGGAAGAGTGGTGGTACAGGGGGCTCATTGCTCCCATGTCTCTGCTTCACAAATCCCTCATATTATTACAGGTTGTTATCCATTGTCTTTTCCCCTTGAGCTTGGGAAGCAAGAAAACCAGAAGGACACACCCCATTTTCTTTGGATAGGCTTCCCCTTTCCCAAAGATTTGCCCTCTAGCAAAGGCATTTTTTAGAGGCTTTGCCACTTGAAGCATCTGGCTTCCACTCAGACCTTCGGTGTGAGTAGAGTGGCCTCTGGGCTGCTTTACCTCATGCCTTGTCAGAACGTCCCAGAGGCTGTTCTTACAGCACAGGGTCTGCCAGAGTGCAGGGATGTTGGCGCTCAGCCTTTTCCCACAGATAGACTGGGTGTGATGGCAGGAAGTGTGCTGGCACCAGGAAAGAGCAGGGGGAGTTTTGCTGGGCTTCAGGTCTGCTTGGCTTCAGCAAGGCAGCACAGAAAGTGCTGTGACTCAGTAAGACATGTGAGTCAGGGCGTTCAGTGTTTGCAGCTTTACTGGGATGCAGTAATCCATTTGATCGTGCCTTAGGCTGAATTCCATCTGGCCAGAGGAACTGCTGAAGGAGAATGCTGTACATAGATGAATTTAAGGAGATGTCTCACTAGCTTCACTAAAAATGGAGTTTGTCATGGTGTATAATCTCTGCAACAGACAGAACTGGGCACGGACTGGCTTTGCAAAATCAGGTGAGATGTATCAGTGCTAGAAGAAAAATCTTATCCAACAGCTGGACCGTGACCCATTCAGTAAAGTGATGCAAGCGAGTGGAGAGAAATGGGAGGTTACTGGATAAGAACAAACTGCAGATGTGGGGTCAAGAATACTGCACCTGCACACTGTGCTCTTCCCTCTAGGACTATGCAAGTGAGTGAGGAGTAAGGTATAGACAAGCATGCCTCTTTTCTTCACACAGCTTGGTGGAGCTGGGGGACAAGAATGATATTTTGTAATGGACTGATTTGATCACTCTCTTTCCTATCAGCGGGACAAAAGCTTTCCTGATCTTTTTCTCAAGATAGTATCTCGTCAAGCCTCCACCAAGACATCTTTGATCCAAAAGGTACCTCTTAGCACAAGTATTAATAATAACATTGTTTGAGGATCTTGGAATCACTTTCTCCTGGCAGCAATCAGATGCTGGGTTGCAACTTAATTTGTTTCTATTATTTCATTACTCTGGAAAGTTCTAGAAGCACGACTAAAATTATTTGAAATAGAAAAGGAATAAGAGTCATAAAGAGAAACGTCCTTCTAGATCAGATGGACTAAAAAAGTAAACGTATGTTTTGAAAAGCAGCAACTCAAGCTGTTCCAGCGAAATGACTTCTTGAAGTGTTCCTCTGCCTATTGCCCTCAGAGCAAAATTTGACACAAGGAGGGAGAAAAAAGGTGTCAAATGTTTCTAGACATTTCTGGTTTCTTCTATCCTTATTAGCACAAAGACAAATGCATGGGATGCTTTTCTCCTCCTGTTTTGTTTCAGGATCTCACCTTGTGGAATAATTTAGATGGAATATTTGGGAAACAAAGTTCTCAGTTTGATAGTGGATGAAATAAGGAAAAATGGGTCATAGGATGATGGCAGAATTAAGAATACACTTCTCATTTTAAAAGGGAGGCTGTCTCTGCTTGTGACTGAGTCAGTGCTGGCAATATGAGGATAGGAGCAACGGCAGAAATTACAGCTGGCAGTCATCAGGATGAAGGAATGCAACTTTGCAGCTATTTGCTGGTAACAGAAGAGCTCCTGCAGTTAGCCATGCCTAAGGTTAATAGGTTGCATGGACTACAGTACAGACCTTTACAGAGGAAGTGCATTTTTCTGACTGTCGCTCATAAATCTTTCTCTGTTTTGCACGGATCCTAAGATAATTTATTTCATTTTGATTCTGCTGTGTGAAGAATGAGGAAAAAATAGAAGTAAATAGATGTTTAATTCAAATTTTTTTAGCCACTAAGATGTCTAAAACAACCAAACAAAACCGGCCAAAATTAGATAAAAATCCTGTTAGCTCCAAGTTCTGTGCAATATGTGTGGTATCAGCACTGTAATCTCAGTGTGGGAGAAAGGTATGGGAAGGCCCTTCCTTGCTGCATTCACTTGGGCTGCCCAGTGCGTTCAGAGTGGAGCAGGTACCGCCTGTCTGAAGGGAAAGGTTCCCGTGTGTTCTTCCTGCACTGTGCATCAGGATTCCCTACTGATGAGTTAGCCAAATGCACACCGGGATATATGAGTCCACTGGAAAGTGTAGACTGTATATGTGCTGCTTTATATCTGTATCTTATGTACACAACGTGCTATTACCAAGAGTACTCTGAAACCGTGGGAAGATAAAGAAGCTATTAGCATTTTTATTTTTAAGAAATTCATACAACAAGATCTTCTATAGGCAGAAGGCAAGATCACGTCTTGAGCAGAGCAGAGAGGAAGAGAGGGAGAATGGGACTCAAGTTTAGTAACTGAAAAAGAAATCGAAGGAGCATTGCTTTCTGAGATCAATATATGAGGGACAGATATCAGAGATAATTGCAGGTTAAATTCCTGCACTACATCGGTCTCAAAAACAAAAAGCCAAGTAGCATAAAGTAATGCCACATGAGTTTGATGGAGTTTTACTTGGAAAATACAAAGCCTGCATCCCTTTATTCAGTAGATCACACAGGCAGCTGACTTTGTGGTACATTTAGAGAATTGTTGGATGAAATTTCAGTTCCACTGAAGGACAATCGTAAAAGTCCTCTTCACTCTAAAATTCCCTTGGATACCACCCATGAGATCTTTTTAACGCTGCTTCTGTTGAGGAGCCAGCACTGCTGTGAGAACAGGGACTGGGCTCCATTCAGAACGAGGTTTAAGTTGCATGATCAGGTCTTGCTTCATTTCTGCTTATGCAACCCCACAGCAGTGATGAAAGAAAAAGAATCCAAGTTGGTTTTCAGATCCTAACCTGATTTTTCTTGTCTGACATCTAGGAACACCCTTCCCCCTTCTCCCTGCAGATGTAAAATTAACTCATTTTCTCTGTAGGTCTTAAAAAAGTCAATATGTATTGAATATGATTATGGCGTGTTTTACTGGAAGACTTTTCAAGATGAAAGCATGATTTAAAAACAAATTTCTGGACCTTCTGCTTTTTCCATTTACTTCAGTACACCGTGAACTCCACTTTGTCCTGCCTGCTCCAACTTCCTCTCCACTTTAAGGGAAACCTCGCTGCCTTTGGGAATATCATTGCATAGGGATTCATATAAGTGTAGATAAATGCAAGCATTTATACGAGCAGCTACTTCATTGCTTACTTGACTTGCTTCATTCCAGTCACAAACACTGATGCTAATGTCTGCAGGCACCAAAGCATGAGTATGCTGTGCTATATGTATCCTATACGTACAGCATTAGATCAAAGAATCCCAACGTTTTCTTTCAGAGGTTTGCTAGATATTTTTGTTGTTAGTTACTGGCAAAGAACATTTGAAGGGATACGTATGTTTCAGCTGTGTTCCAAAAGGTGTATCTCATTGTTTAAGCATGATGAATTTAAAAAAGAAACAAAGAAAAGAAAAGAAAAAAGAAAAAAGATCATCTGATCATCTGCTCTGTTATTCTCCTTTCCTGATCACCTCTGCCCTGGTATGTAGAAATTGGCTGATTTATTTAAATCCCAGCAACACCCATGGCATATGGTTCATAAAGTGGCATTTACAGTGTGCATTGTAACACTTCATCACTACTAGACAGACTTTGAAAGTAATACGGGTTCACATTGTTCCAAAAAAGAAAAATTAAGGTGAAAGTAAATCTAATACTTAGCTTTTCTTTTGAGTCTACTGCTGTAAAAATCAACTTCAGGAGAGGAATGGAATTTTCTGAATGACAACTGCCACCAAAAAAAGGAAAAAAAATCTCCTAACCCAAAAAGCCATCCTCAGAAAGTAGTTCTTCAACACCGCCTTTTTTCCCACAGCCTTGTGGAGCCCCCAACCCTGTCTGCAGAAAATGAAAGAGAGAGGGGTGGGATTAATGTGTAATTAAAGGGAATTTGGAAGGCTGAGATGTTGCGGAATGTTAGATCAGTAGCTGGAACAGCATGTGGTGTTCTTTAGGCAGGCTTCATTGAATCCATACAAAAAAAGAAAGAAGGGCTGCTTGCCTGTCTGCTCATTTATCAAACAGCTAGGCTGAACTTTCACAGCTCCACAAAAGTGTTTTACTGTTTGCTGAAGTTTTGCTCCAGAAATTAAAGCTGAACAACCTTCAGTGAGTCTGAGTCTGCATTTTTGACGTGAGCCACGTTGTGCAAAGCTCTTGGAACATGGCGCAGGTCAATTTTTTACACGATGCAAAAGAAAGTGGAGTTGTATGTTTGATTTAAAAATATATATATTACCGAAGAAACAGTCAAATATGTGACATTGTAACATCTTTATTTATAAAGCACCTTTTGATCCAAATACATGTTCCAGAGTTTTCAGTCATCAATCAGGATTAAATATTTATCACGGTGGCAAAATGGCTCACAGGGGAAAAATCAATACTATTTAATCAATTTTACTTGACACTGTCTTCCATTTGAACAGTTGTATTCCATCTCGTATGCCTTTCTTTAATTCTATTCGTTCCTCCCCACCCCCTGCAAAATAGGAAACAGCGATTTATAATATGAAAGCACAAAATAAGCTACAGATTAAGAAAGAAAGAAATTTCTCATGTAAGTGAATCTTCAAGGCTTACTGCGCTCTTTCTTGCATGACTGTTCTGCCAGCTGAGTTTTGCCCCCGCTGCAGACGACACAGAGAATCAGGTTCAATCCCATGAGGTGCTTAGAGCTGCCTTTCCAGCAACTCCAGCTGAGCTTTTTCATCAGGAGTAGCCCGGCTGACAGCGGATCTGCAGAACTGACATTCATTAATTTGTTTCCTTAAATGCATCTGGTGCTGGAGAAGTTTTGTTTTACAGTAGCGGTGTTCTTTTAATCTCTGCTGATGGACCGAAGCCCAGGTTCTTGACAATATCCTGCTGTTTCTGAGATGCGCTTGTTTTCCGTAGCAGATCAATTGATTACAAACTATCTTTAGAAAATGCAACAGCAAATCTTCCCCGGTGGAAGTGGTGCCCTGTCAAATACCAGTATCTTTTCATGGAATCCTCTCTTACAAAAGGGACTGTGTAATGGCAGGATTGTGAAGGCCTCTAAAGAAATGTTGCCTCCAAAGCTCTCGAAAGTTTCCTCTAGCTGCAGGCAAACCAATTTTTTTGATCCTGCAAACAGATTTAAATGAATAGTCAGTTCTAAGTACAATCTTCGGTCATTTGGAGGCAGAAATGGTGTGAGATTTAAGGAACAGTAATGCCATAACATTCTTTATCATCTAAACTGATGGTAGTTAATAAAATCATGCCGAGTTTAAAAGCCTATTTATTTCCCCTTTTTTCAGCACTGGAAAAAATCAAAAGCTTTCTCCTGATTTTTCTACCCATGTATTTGGGTGAGACCTCAGCACAGCTTTTCTGCTTATTGGTCTTAACAGTCTGTAATAAATTATTAGCAAATGTTTTCGTTTCTTTCTAATATCAGTTTTATTCATTTGCAGATAATAAGGCAACAGTTTCCACAGCTAACGACGAGAAGACTTGGAACCAGAGGCCAATCGAAGTAAGCAGTGTGTGGTGTATTATCATCTCACACAGGGCCCCATCTGGCCCTGACTGAATAGAATAGTATGACATCAGGGAATGATTTGTCCAGCTGGGGAGTTAAAACCCATCTCTGATACAGTTTCCAATGTAGTTTTTACTCTGTCTTATTGATTCAGTGGTGATAGTGCTACATAATCCAATGGAGATCTTTTACTGAATTCATCAGCAATATTTTCCATATTTTTCCTACAATTTGTCTTTTTCTCAACTCATTTTACATGACATAAAGGGCATTCACACTTAGCGCTAACGGAGCTACTGTTGGTGACTAGGAAATCACAGCTGGTTAACATCATGTTGAAGTTTGGAGAAAATGTGGAGGAATGCTATGTGGGATTTAGCTAGAAATATATATTGGCCTAAACTTAAATTGTCCACAGACCTGGATTTAATCACAGTTTTTGCTGTGTAACAAAATCCAACGTCTCCTTACATGATCAAGGAATTAGTTTAACACCTTATCCAAAAGATGGTACCTCCCCAAAAACAGTTTGTCCTAATATTCATTCCAGAATGAGAAATAGATTCAGATAGAAGAATGTACTTCACATTCTATTTATTTGAGATTTTCCAGTTGTTTATACCTTTGTTTTGAGATTCTCTTAACTTTTATAACTCAGCTTAACTTTTTCTGAAGCAGCTATTCTTAAAGTAGCTAATTGTAGATCTGAAATTTCTTCCCAAATATAAACTCAGACACACTATAACAACACTCAGAGCTACCAGGAATCACTCAGGTGTAAATGTTGGATTAGTCCAACAGCATATTAGGAAAGCCTGATAAGTCAGGACTCAAAGCATCAGGACTTTGCACTGAATATAAGTTACACGGAAGCTCATACAGATAGGGTGAAAACATGCCCAGGTTGCTTTATGGAATATCTCCTGTGACAGTGCTTTTTGTCAACCATGAAGTCATTCTGATCCTGGCTATAACTTTGTTATTTGTCTTCCTGTTTAAACAAAGAATGAGCACTGGTATATTCCCAAACTGGAGCTCCTGTATCAGCTTCAGAAGTCTCTCAGAGAGTCAAGATGCCTTTGATCAGCTGACTGAAGGCGTCTTGCATTTGCGAAAACAATGTCTCTTTGCTCTCAGGGGCTAAAAATCAGTGAGACTTAAAAGTTCTTGCATGTTTTCCCCCTAACCTGCATGCCTACTGAAGAGGCTTTCAGGTCTCATTCTCTTTTCATGCTGTCTTTGCAATAGTTCTGACCCTATCTAGCAATTAAGATATTTCTGAAAGCACTCTGCAAAATCCTAGGTCCTTAGTAGTCTCTGATAATGCTTCTGAGAGAGATTATAGTTATTCAAATTTCACAGCCTCAGTAGGTATAAGATGGAGTTGTTCTGGTCCAAAAGAGGATACCTACATCTTCATCCCTAGTTAACACCCCAATGATTATAGCATACAGAGAAGCAATTTGAACCAACAAAGAGGGGAGGTATAAACATATCTGCATATTACAGAATTGCAGGGGCTGGAAGGGACTTCTGGAGATCATCTAGGCCAACCTCCTGCTAAAGCTGGTTCCATATTTAGTAGGTTCCGCAGGAAGGGGTTTGGGCACGTTTTGAATATCTCCAGAAAACGGGACTCCACAGCCTCTCTGGGCTGCTTGCTCCTGTGCTCTGTCACTCTAAAAGTAAGTTCTTTCCCATATTCATATGGAACTTTCTGTGTTCCAGTTTGTGCTCATTGCCCCATGTTCTGTACTGGGCACCATTCAAGAGTCTGGTCCTATCCACTTGACTCCTCCCCATGAGATATATATAAACATCAATAAAATCCCCCTTCAGCCTTCTCCTCTCCAGGCTGAACAGTCCCAGGGCTCTCAGCCATTTCTCATAAGGGAGATGCTCCAGGTGTCACCCTCACCATCTCAGTGTCCCTCTGCTGCGCTCTCTTGTGAAGTTCCCTGTCTTTCTTTGAACCAGGGAGCCCAGACCTGGACACAGCACTCCAGATGTGGCCTCAGCAGGACAGAGGAGAGGGGGGTGGGGGGGAATCATCTCCCTCGACCTGCTGGCCACACTCTTTGCAATGCACCCCAGGATGCCACTGGCGTTCTGGGGCACAAGGGCACACTGCTGGTCTATGACCAACCTGTTGCCCACCAGTTCACCCAGGTCCTTCTCCACAGAGCTCCTTTCCAGCAGGTCAGCCCCTCACCTGTACCGATGTATGCAGTTATTCATCCCCAGGTGTAGGACTCTACACTTGTTCTTGTTGAACCTCATCAGGTTCCTCTCTGTCAAACTCTCCATTCTGTCCAGCTCTTACTGAAAGGCAGCACAGCCTACTGGTGTGTCAGCCAGTCCTTTCAGCTTCCAGCAAATTTGCTGAGGATGGACTCTATCCCTTCATCCAGGTCACTGATGAAGATGTTGAACAAGACCAGACCCAGTACTGACCCCTGGGGAACACCACTAGCTATAGGCCTCCAAGTAGACTCTGTGCCACTGATTACAACTGTCTGAGCTCGGTCAGTCAGCCAGCTCTCAATTCACCTCACTGTCCACTTGCCTTTCTCACGTGCACACTGTACTTCTTTGCAATGAATACACCAGCACATACACTCCTTGCTAGACCCAGCACAGCTATAACTGAGGTCTGTTTTTATTTTCAGAAACATCTGATTGCATTTCAGTTGTGTTATGTAAATAAATTACTTTATGCATTAACACTTCAGTTCTTTTATCACCTACTGTGCTGGCCAATTGTTGCCAGTATGATTTTCATTCCGTTTCCTTGCTACTGCCAAGGAAACCCAACCACAGAAGTGGCTGAGATCATCTGGCTTCACACTGTTCTGCCTCCAGTCTTTTTATAGCATGGCTCCCTTGTAACTTTTCAAAGTTCAGAGCTACAATGGCACTATACTCTTGGTCATCTGTTGTGAGGCTTTCTCTTTTGCAGCTGGGTTTATTGCTGTAAGCGTGCAGCTGTTCTCTATCACGCTGAGCTTAGAAAGAGTTCCACCACAGGTGAGCCATGAGGAGGCATCTAAATAGAAAAGCTCATTTCTTTCTGTACTAGAGCTTGAAACTCTTCAATTACATACACAAGCGGTTACTTAAACTAATAGGAACTATATGGTGTGAAGGGAGTTTTACTTCTTTCTCTAAGAGCGTTGTACTGTAGATTGTGGGTCCACGAAAGGAAAGATTATGCTGTTTACTGCAAAAATGATTGTGCGGTCTGCCCGTTACTTCCTTACAGATGAAACTTTCAAGACTTGTTTATTGATTTCAGTTTGTTTGGGGGTGGTTAGCTGTGGTCACTTTTGTTTCTTTCTTGCTGTTAGAAATGATTAAAAAAACACACAACTGCTAAGAATTAAACTGCACCAGTGGTTTTTTGCCATTTGGGATGGTAACATTTCCAGATAGATAGCTTCCTCCTTCAGTAACGTTCCTATGTTAATTTGGCTATTGCTGTCTACGTGATTTTTGAAGCTGCCTGGCAATCTCTTTAATGTAGTATACTGCCAAGTGAAATATACCAGACATTAAACAATGCCCAGTGACGTTCTTCTACAGTTTATAATGTTTTATTCCTTCTTTTTCTTTTCTTTTTCTTTTTTTTCTTCTTCTTTTTTTTTCCCCCAGAATTAATTTAAGAAGAAACTTAACATAAAACACTGACCTGCTTAAGTTATTCAAACCTCTCAGTCTGCCTTGAACTTTTGCAATCCTGCCTGCTCGGGCCTTATATTCTTCTTATGTTTTTTCTTATTTCTCTTTCCCTTTCAGTAATTTGTGGCAGCAGTTTTTTTTCCCATTTTCCCATCTCCAGACATACCAAGCTCACAGGATGTTAGAAAGCAGGCTTTATGGCTGTTACACGCAGTGCGTGCATGACAGCTGCTATCAAACTGGGAATGTGAACTGGAACCTGGAGTTGTTACTGTTTAAGCAAAAAACAAAACAAAACAAAACCAACCCCCAAAAACCCAAAACCCAAACAAAAACCAACAAACTTCTACAGCTGGTGTACCATTCGGTGTAGCTTGGCACATGTAATGTCTGGCTGAATCAGCTTTCTCAGTGTCCTTTGTTCTGGATTGTCCTTTTAACAGGCACAAAGCAGTAAGGATCCTATTCAAATAAAGCCAGTGAAACATGTGACATGCACAGCAATGGTATCCAAGCAAAAACTTGCCATCAGCTGTCTGTAACAGAGTAGGATGGATCTGGAGCCTGACTTCTGGTCTGGAATGTACATTTTGGCCTAAGCCCTGACGTGCAGATTTGGAGCAGATAGTGTGGCTTCCTAAGGTACTGAAGGAAGGAAATCTTCTCCAAATAACGTCAGATTAATATTTTAATAAATCTCACCTGGATTATTCAATATTGAGTTCAAGATAGCTTTTATTTGTATTACATTTATTAATGGATGACATGGAACATCCTCAGTCGAAATGGTAAGGGTGGCACATACGAGAATCCTGCAGCTCCCCAGGCCTCCTCTCAGCCCATCTGTGCTGGTAGACAAGATTAGGGCTTCCAGCTATTTGCCACTACTTTCTGTTGGAGATTATAACATGCGCCGATTTGCACGTCAATGAGTGAAGCTGCTCTAGAAAAAAAATCACCTTAGCTTAAGCTACAATCAATTAGACACTGCTCTTTCACTATTTGAATTGACGTTAGTAAAGCCAGATGATTTTCCTAAGCAAACTAGGGGCAATCAAGTGAACTGATCTGCCTGTAGCACTCTGAAAACAGTAACTGTCTGGGGAGGATGACAAACATCTGGAGATGGTCCCCTTTCCTCCCACCACAGCTGGATGCAGAAGTGAAAGTCTCATCTTGGTCTGATAGGCTGTAAGGAGAGAATTGGAAGACCATTGAAAATTCCCTTTAAGAAAACAGAGTCAAAGGTTCAAGAGCAATATGATTTTATGTTGCCTTTTGTAACCGCCAAAAATTTAGTTGAAGTGGTGATGGGGCTTACAGCTGAGAAAATGAAGTAAATGTTAGCAAAATCACAGAGTGAATGAGATTGCTGCTTTGATGCAAGGGTTAGCCTGGATAATGAGTGCTCCTATTAACACCTATAATAATGCCAAGCCATGGCACAACCGTGTGCCATAAGGCCACCCGTCCGTCCTTGTAGTGCAGCCACGCCGTGTAACACCCACTGTGCTCTGCACAGGCAGAGTTGCGGCGTTGTGTAGTATCCTGTGCTGATCCAAGAGCAATTATGATGCTAAGTTACAAGGCACATCGTTTTGAACTGTACGTTTTCTGCTGTTCATTGCTTTCAAGCACACGTGCTTCTCCCCCCTCCTCCCTTTTCATTGAAGTGCTTTCAGGTTTTGAAACATTTCTGATCAGTTTGTTTGTGATAAAGACTTGTGCTATTCAGGGATCAAAGCAGCCCTCGACAATCTGAGAAGAAATAACAACAGAAGGGCCAGACCAGAGGGGCTGTACCTCTGCTTATTGCTAAACTAAAGGAGCAGCAGCACAGCACAACTCTGCCAGCAAGTAGCTTTAGGACGTGCTTTTAAATCATAAGGAAAAAAACATAGAACTCCATTAATTTTCCATCCTGCAACAGTCAGCTTTATTAACTCTGATGAGAGCTGCTTTTACCAAAAGAAAGAAATTTGAAAACCCAGTGTGTTACCACAATATTCTGCTACTGAATCAATGCTTGTTAATGATACAGAAACTATCGTAAGGTCTGTTTTGCTATGGAGATTATTAGCATTGTCAATTTCTCTTTCTCCCATATCCTTTTTTAAATAATTTTTAAACAATCCGCTTTATGAAATGTACCTCTCTGTGTATCAGGTACCATTATTATGGAATTGCAGTGAAAGAAAACTCACAGTATTACGATGTGATGTATTCTAAAAAAGGAGCAGCCTGGGTCAATGAAACAGGAAAAAAAGAAGTGACCAAACAGACAGTGGCATATTCACCACGATCCAAACTGGGAACATTACTGCCAGAGTTTCCAAATGTCAAAGATCTAAATCTGCCAGCCAGTCTGCCAGAGGAGAAGGTAACGCTTTGGAAATATTTTCTCAGCTTGCCCTGTATCTTTTATTCCCTGCTTTGGATGAAAACTTTGTCTAAAACATAAAGACGTTAAATTAGATTAAGTTCAATAATGCTCTGACTTTATTTATGGGGAACTTAATTGCTTCTTATAATAGTCAGAAGTATCTTCCCTTAGTATAGCAGCATATGCTATCAGATGTAGAGCATTTCTAAAGCCTATGCACACTCTTCTTTCAAAGTTGTATGACATACAGCAGGAAAGGCTTGGATGGTAACTGGTTAAATCACCAAAACAAGACCCCAGTCTTCTGTTTTAGCAATATGTGAACCCACTTGTTGGCAAACTGAAAAACAAATCTGATGCTTTCTTGTGGGCGGAGGAATTTAATGCATTTCTTATCCTTCTAGGCTGGAAATTAAAAGAATCCTGTCTGCACCTACGACAAAAGTGCCCTGACTGTTCTTGGCTGAGCTTGCTAGTTTTCTGATGCTATTCGCATGTGTAGTATCGATGTAAAGTGGACAAAAGACTAGGGTTTTATAGTCCTTTATGTCCTAATTAGGGCCACATTCTCGTCTTTGATCTCACTGAGGTTTTTTGCTCCTCTTACATTTGAAGAATCTCATTGACATAGAAAAATTCATGAATTCTAAGGGAGAATTTACCTTTAAGAAGAAAACTTATGTTAAAGCTAATCTAACTATTATTTTTGCAATTGTGCATAGGTAAGAAAAAAAACTTACTTTTTTGTGCTCTATATTCTGATAGTTTTTAAAGCAGATTTCTTAAAGTAGAATGATCTTTTGTGTGTCTTCCTCTCCTTCTTTTTCAGGTTTCTACCTTTATTATGATGTATAGAACTCACTGTCAGAGGATACTAGACACTGTAATAAGAGCAAACTTTGATGAGGTATGGTCAGAAACTGCAGTTGTAATTTAATGGTACATAAGGTATGAATGGATCTGAGAGCTTATTTTGAATTTGATATTACAAACACATGCTTTTGTGGTGGCTAATCCTTTTCATGAATAATGAAGAATAGCTATACTTGAGTACATAGATCATTGATAGCATTAAATCTCACTTATACCACTACGTGAGTTAGAGGAACGAAAGCAGTGGGAATGGTCTTGATTCTCAATCAGGATTAAGGTGTCAATATCCTCTTACTAGATGTTGACAATCCAGTTCTTACGTCTCAAGAAGTGTATTCATCACAACTTTCCTAACCTTTGAGTTTGAACTGAGCTTTGTTTGAAGGAATTCCTCTGAGTGTTCAGCACAAACCCAGGGCAGGTGCTGCAGCCAAAACGGTGTTCTCTGCTAGTCTGTTAACAATGAGCATGGAGCTGGGGGGCCTAGAGCCTCCCAGACATCCCAGTAAACATGTACCTAAAGTCTCCAGTTTCTCAGTTGTTTTGCAGTGCAGCCAGGAATACACACACTGATCAACAGTTGCTACGATTCATTAGAAATGAATTAGAAATAATTAGAAATTCATTAGAAATAAGATTTGTACCTGCTGGATGTCAAACTGAACCTGAGGGTTTTCTGGCAATGCATGCATACAGTCCTATAATTAGAGGTGAATGGCTACAAACATCAAACATTACTGGATTGCAAAGTTTTATATCACATGTGGAGAAATCTTTTCTAGGAAAGCAGATCTGACTACAGAGATGCTGAGGGCCTCGTTCTAATATAACTTGGAAAAAGTCAGAGGAAATGGGTCTTTTGACACTGCATTCTGAACTAAAGCAGAGAATTCCTTCCTTTTTTCTATCTATCTCGCCCTAGTTCTCACACTCCTCTGATTCAGAGCTGAGGCTCTCTTAAGCCATTGCACCAATCTAGGTTCTTCCTTGCAGGAAAATTGTTTCTTCAGTATTATTTTACTTCTTTTCACATTTTCCAGTGTGTCTCTCAGAGCTTCTCCTAACCATGTTTAAGTGGGAACCCAGAAGCATAAAAAAATATTTAAATCTGATGTACAGATTAGAGAAAACCAAACCCCTCATCCCCTTTCACTCCAAGCCCACTGATTCAGTGAGAACACGTATCCAGGAGGTTTTGCTGGATCAGTGTCCGAATACTTTTTTCGGAGAAAGATGTTGTCTTTTTCTAGGGAATCTGTCAGGATCAATGGTGGAGAAGCGGCTGAACAGTAACAAGATATAAATGACAAATGTTATTTACTGCACCTCGTTGCAGTTACAGGTTGTGTGTAAAAAGGTCATCACGTAGAACTGCTGGTGTTCTGACCCCTGCAGAATTGACCATATCGTTCACTTAGTAACACCTTTATTTGCCTAAAAGGCAGTTTTCAGACGCATCTTTTTTGTGTCTGAAATTTCCTCCTTATTTTCTTTTTTGCCCTTCTCCATTCTTTCTCCACTTTCCTTCGTAGAAGAAGGAAAGAAGAAATCATTGCAGCTTTTTTTTTTTTTTTTAACAGCTTTTAAGATCTCCAAAGTGTTTCTTTTCAAAATTAATGCAGAAAATGCTTTATTGGCCCCCATCCCTGTGTGCTACCTTCCTGTTCCTCCCCACACCAAGCCCTAGATTTATTACTTTGTGTACAGGAGCAGAAAGAAAAAGGGTTTGATATGGGGAAGCCAAGGAGTTACACTGGTGTGATGGAATGTGAAAATACTGTGGTACCCATGGGCCTCTCAGCTGTAGGAACAAAAACATACCCCATCTCCAGCTCAGAATGCCTCCTTGTCCTTTGGTTCATTATCCCATTCTGTACCAGGTTAAGTATAAGCCTGTATTGCTAAGAAATATACCTCGTCTGTGTTGTATATCATCAGTCGAGCTGTGAGACTGAAATAAACACTACCTAAACAGGATCATTTAAAGAAAAAAATATGTGTGGCCTTTTGTTATTTTCTCTTACATGTCCCTGCTCCTTCTCACAATTGCAGGTTCAAAGTTTTCTTCTGCACTTTTGGCAAGGGATGCCTCCTCATATGCTGCCTGTACTGGGTTCTTCAACTGTAGTGAATATAGTTGGAGTTTGTGACTCGATTTTGTACAAAGCAATTTCCGGAGTTTTGATGCCAACAGTACTGCAAGCACTACCCGACAGGTCAGTATAACTGACTGCATTGGCCACTTCTACATAGCTCAGCTGTCTTTATTATGTATCTTCTCTTCGCAAATGGCACCAGTTCTCAGAAAGCTGCTTGTTTCCACCTGAGTTCAAATCATATGCCAGTTCAAAGGAGCTGAACACTGACATCCTTGTGAAGAAACATTTTGATTTTATCAACACTTGTGTTGAGAAAAGCGTGACATTTTTTTGTGTGATAAAGGATAAGACTTTCTTGTTGGTTTATTAACATCAAGCTGATAGTCATGTCCCAGCTTTCAGGGAATATCAGAAATCTGCAGGGTGCAGAATGACACATTCCTCCATTTTCTGACAGTTTCAGACACTTTTCTGCTAATCTGGCATAGCAACATAACAGTACTCTGAACAACAGTGACAAAAGCTGTCCTGGCTTCTCTGTTTGTAAATAGTCCCTTGCATATTCAGGCACTGCAACCTTAGCATTTGTCTATGTTTACACTCTTGGAACCCAATTGTTATTCTGCTTGCCAAGAGCAGAGAATATGAAGATCGTACTTAAGAAGTCTCAGACAACCTGGATTAATTTAAATGCTATACTGTGATGAACAGATGCACACTTATTTTAGGATCACTTCATTAATATTAACAAGTATTTGACTCCTTTGTTTCAGAGCTCAGTTTTCTTTGCCAATCCACAACGTAGAGCTCATCTTTTCTCTTCCTACCTGGAGTACATCTGAGTCCAAGAAATCTTAACCGTGTAGAACAGAGATCAACGTTTCAGAGCAAAAAGTGTAATCACTGATTGTAGTCAACCCATTCCTCCCTTTGATTTTCCTAATATAAACATCAGGAAACATGCTTTTTCTAAATATTTATTCATCTTTAGCATTATTTGATGCTTTCCTGAGGTTAAATAATTTGTTAAGTTTATTCCTCTAAGAGTTTATTACTGGCATTGTATATTTGGCCTTCAGGATTTTAATGCAGCTCTAATTACAGCAAATGTTTTTGAGATGTCATTCTACGCTCCTTAATTGGTGAGTGCTGTTTGCAGTGTATGACTGCTAAAGTACAGACAAGGTTTTTTTCCACGAGAAACCTGTTATAAGCATGGGATTTCCTTGATAAGATATGCACGTTTTTACAGGCTTTGCCCCTCAACCTCCAGTCCTCCCCCCCCCCCCCCCCCCCCCAAAAAAAAATCTATTTCATTGGAAGGATTAAACAGAACAGCAGTCCTTTTCTCAAGCTGCTTAGTTCTTTCATAGCAAATAAGGAGAGACTTGAGTGTGAATATAGACTTTTGTAATGCATATAAAGGGCCAGATTGTGGCTATTAAGCCATAGCCTGCACTGGAGGGGGTGAAGAAGGGTCTCACTGCAGTGGAAGCTCCTGAAGGAAATCTTGCTGACTCAGCCAGAATCCTCTGAGGAACTTCCTGGGAATGAATGTTGGCGGCACAGAAAAAAACACTTTTTAGAGGATGCAACAGATGCCATCCATCCGCTATCCTAGGTGTCCCTGCAAAGCAGATCAGGTCTATGGCAACAGTTATTTTACCACCTCTGCCCCCTGTGCAGTGTATGTCAGAGTACAAACAGAATGGCTGTCTGGCAGAATGAAATAAGGTTCCTCGCATCTTTCCCCTGTCTGTGCATCTTGAGTGCTAGAGCGTGTATGTATCTTGAGTGCTAAAGGCAGTGCAGCTTAGTCTGGCAGAACCAAGCGCAGGTCTCCCCTACATCATACCCTGAACTTATCCTGGAAATGGTCATTCTTTACTGAGCAATTTACAAGAAGGGCCTTCCAAATTTAGAATGAAATGATGGGGCCATCCAGGAAAGGGCTGTAAGGAAGAAGAGTGAAATCGCATTTGTCTAGGAAAGTTCTTGTCTTGCTCAGAGGTAAGCAGGTGGGTGTTGCTTTGCCCCCACGTATGGTCTAGAAATTCCTGCCTGTCACCGCCACCCACTCATTGGCTTCAGTCTGGAGCAGTCTGGTTGGTTGTTGCTTCACTTGCATATGTCTGTGTCCATTTGTATAAATTTAGGGGCAAATGACCTGAAATCCCAGGCTTGATCTATTGTTGTCTTTTTTTAAATAAACGTGATTTTATGTTTTTGTATTTTATGATTTTATCTTAAGCTAGAAGAATGTAGAATCATTTATAAGTATCAATACAGTGCAGTACAGAGACTTTCATTATCTGTGGTGTTACATTTTTCTGGAAAGGTTTTCAGAAGCTTTCCTTCATGTCTATGGACCAAAACGTGTTCGGCAACTCTGCAAAACAGCGAGGTGTAAATAACTGACCCATAGTCTTCATACGTTCACAGTTCTTACAGAAGACACAGAGTATGTTCTGATGTGGTGATTTCTCTTCTAAGTTTAACACAGGTGATCAGAAAGTTTGCAAAGCAACTGGATGAGTGGCTGAAAGTAGCTCTCCATGACTTGCCAGAAAACCTACGAAATATCAAATTTGAATGTAAGTATTGGCAAATCTCTCCTATTAATCTGGGAAATACGTAATGTTAATGTTTACAAATTAACTGAAAGTGAACCTAGAGTTCTTTTAAGAATTAAATACTGACAGCATTGTTAATCTTGCATTCACTTCCAACCTCCACTTGCTCGTGAGAACCAATTTCATTTAGTGAAATGAGGCACTGCTCGAAGTGAGAAAAATTACTTTTCCTTTCTTGTGAGTTCTGATAAGAAATTAATTTTGTTGATAGTAAGCAAACATTAGGGATGATATTAGGGAAAGAAAATTATTAAACAAATCTTTAGGGTAGAACAATTTGAATACAGCTTGAGGCCCTTGCTCAAAAAAGTGCCAGAGTTAAAAATGAAGGAGATCAAATTACCCTGTCACCACAGGAAAGGGCACTAGCCCTATTCAGACATGCTTTGTAGATGCCTGCAGTGCACATCACCTATTGATAAAGCCTGCTTTATTTCACAGCTCTCAATTCTTTGCCTTTCATGAGCACTAAATTCCACACCACAAAGTTAAAGGGGAAAAAAAGAAAAAAAAAAAAAAGAAAAAAAAAAAAAACTAATTTAGGAGAAGGATTAACTATTTTGATCAGCAAGGAAAATCAGAAGTATATTTTACAGAGAACGCTCTAGGATGTGAATTAGAATAACTCATTTTAGGTTTTTGTGTGCTGTTTACTAATTCGTTTTAAAAGTTACAGAAAGTCAGAGCTGAGAACATGCTTTATCACATCTCTCTCTGTTCAAAAATATCAAGGATCTGCAACGATTTTCCAGTTCTGCCAGGAGAGAGAAAGAGACAGACGATGCACTTTCTACTCATTCTTGAACAATGCTCTTTAACTGCCTCTGTGTACAGCACAGAGGGAACTCCTACTCTGTGACTACATCTAAGGCCTGTTTGGATAGCTCTGCAGGTCTTTTGTGATTTTATAAGCACACACATGAGCCTTTCTCATTTCTGCAATGTTTTCCTCCTAATCAAAAATTGCGATCAAAGGAAATACTGAATAGAGTAACTGCAAATCTTGGTTGTATTTGCAGTTCTTAGATCATTTAATTCAGACAAAATATGGTCAATAAAACATTTAAAAATTCCAGTTTCTGAGTACAGGAAGTATCTTAATACAGGATCCAAATAACCTTGGAAAGAGATAAAGAGAGATGGCAAGTACCTCCTGGGCCCTCTTATGCCATAGCATGTTAGTGTGTCATATAATCACCTTTAGAAACTTTGAGCAGATTTTACCTGAAACTGTTTCGATTTTAGCTCCTTCTTAGTCCAGTCTGAAGGCTCCTCCCAAACCTGTTTGCATTAAGACTTTTAGGAAACTTTTCTAATTTCCTGATAGAATATTGCTGTCATTATGTTTTGCCCACTTGTTCTTGCACCAACATTTTTCTTTCTGTTAAATAGTTGTCTTTATGGTTTTCAGCTCTTTTGTGTATCAAGAGAAAATTTGCTATGCTAAACAAACAAAGCTCTTCCATTGTCCTTTACGTTTCTCTTGTCCTCTTGTTATTCACAGCATCTATAAATCATCACTTGTAATATGCCTCTGTAAAACTGATTGAGTATCCAGATTTAAGGTTATAGGTCAAGGCTTAAACTAAGTTAAAACTGTGCTATTCATGCAAACAGTATGTTGCCACAATTGAATGTAAAAAACTGGATATGTCTTTTTTCAGTGCTGATTTTAATTCAGAATTTTCAGAAATAAAGGATTTTATTTATTTAGCACTGTACGTAAATATACATCTCCTCTTTCCTGCAGTGTCCAGAAGATTCTCACAAATACTTCGGCGACAGACATCACTAAATCATCTCTGCCAAGTAAATATTTCAGTTACCTGAGTTTGCTGAATGCCATTTTTACTGACTTGTAAAGTAATTCATTAAATTGACAAGCTGGACTTTACTCAAAGAGGAAGAGATCATGTTAGCAGTTTCTTCCCAACATTTACTATGACCATCTTTACAGAATCAAGAGCTAATCAACAAAAATACTTTGCTAGAGAGCTGGAAGCCACTGATCATTAAATGAAGCAGAAAACTTTCCTGAAACAAATTTAGGATTTGATTTGAAGAGCTAGTTCATTACCATGATAGATGTGATAGATGATCCATTGGCTTCAGTGCGGCTTGAATCAGGACTATTACAGAGACAGAAAAATTGATATACGTCTGTCAAAAGCTTCCAAGTTTAATTGCATATTATAAAACAAAAGTGAATTAGTGAAAACAAAAGGGTTGAACCACCTGGGTTTTAAATGAAAATATTTTTACAACCATAGCAAGGGAATGTAAGAAAATCACCCTGAAGTGTAAGCTTTCACCAGCTACTTTAGGTGACAACTACATCTCAAGAATTAATGAGGCCATACTCTGTGTAGTACAAAATAGGGGAGGATGCACTGAATTATTTGAGGTCTCACATATATATTGAAGCAGATAGTTTGCTTTCCTTATCAGTTTTAAAGCTCTACATTTGAAAGGTATATCCAGCACCCCAGGGTAACCCTGAGAGTCAGGAAGCCCATAGGATGAAACAGAGGGGGGACAAATGCTTCTGGAAGGACACCTTTGCAGATTTCTTCCCTCCATTATTTCTGTGGTGGAAACAAAAATGCTAGTTCTACCTTTCCCCGCAGTGGAATGTCACTGAGATTTGGATGTTTGTAGAGGTTCAGAGGAAATCAATATGCAGAGACCACAACCTTCTGCATCAGGCTTGGGATCACACAGTCTACTGACACTGAAGGATTATTCAGATGTATAATTTCCTTGGGGAATCTGGTAACAGTGTGGGCTATCATCTCTGTTTCACTTACAGAGATCTGGAGTACATCGTATTACCTTGAAATTTTGTCACTTCCTTTTCTCTCACCCTATTCCCGCTGTTATCACCAGCAGAACCCTGCGTCAACCAGCCATGAGGCAGATCTTACAGAGAGGCAAATGAACTTCAGCTTTTTCTTGTGGCTGAGGGAAGAATGGGAGCCTTCACAGTGTTGGAGAGGGTGGTTTGCAAACCCTTGTAGGGTTCATTTGGTTTTGGCTTCATTTTTGCTGTTGCTTTTGATTCTGACCTCAAGCAAACTGAAAAACCAATGGAGCTGTTTTAGTTTGGAGAGTCCAGATTTAGGGTTACTTATTTGGGTTTGCAGTGAGTGAGAGCAAAATATCTGCTGTTAATTGAACAAGGCAAGCTGATTTCAAAGTTCACTGTGGCAAGAGGGCCCTGTAACTTACATAAGATATCAGTTTGGTGGGTAGGGTTGAATGAGGAGAATCAATTTAGTGAGCCTAGCTAAGGAAGCGGAAAAGGGGATAAAGGTTATTTTTTAACCAAATAAACCATGAACTAATGAATAGATTGGATTGGATTACAGGCATCAAGAACGGTGATCCACAGTGCAGACATCACTTTTCAAATGCTAGAGGACTGGAGGAACGTGGATCTGAATAGCATTACCAAACAAACCCTCTATACTATGGAGGACTCACGGGAGGAGCACAGAAAACTCATCATACAATGTAAGAGATGAACCCTCAAATAAAGCCAGGTGAACCTTGGTTTCTTGTTGGAAAAAAAAAAAAAACAACAGTGAAAGTAATGTTTTTGCAGCCATTCGTTTGCTTAAGATAAATAAGGAGACGTCTCAAAACGGCAGGCAAATCTTTTTCAAGGTCTTGTATTTTAAGGCATAGATCTGGGCACTCCTTCATTACAGACTTTCTTTCTAGTATCTAGAACAGCCAGTGGCACAGAACATGCACCAAAATTGAGGGTTGTTGTTTTTTGGGTTTTTTTGCTATGGACATGAGCAAAGTAAATCTATGCATTAGCCATTGGAGCTAATGAAGTCAGACTAACATGTTGTAAAACTGTGGAGGAATTGTCTTTTGAACGCCTTTGCCCCCACATGGCTGTGTATTTGAGTCCCTTGTAAATTTTATTTGTAATAGCTCCATTTTACATGGTATTTTCTTAAACAAAGGAATCTGATGGGATGAAGCTTTTACCCTGAGCTTTTATGAATAAATAAATGTACTGTATTAAGCAAGTTAATTGACTAATTTAGATTCTTTGTAATGTAGTGAAAGGCATGAACTGAAAAGCGACTTTGGAGATGCTGGTAAATTGGTTTAATGGTCAAAGATCTTATTTTGCATTTATAAAACTTGATTTGCTTTGTCAAGCAAATGTGACTGTAAGCTTAGGTTTAACCCTGAGCACACTGAGTTTGTTCCTCCAAGGCACTGGAATTGACTATCTTTGTCTTTAGCGTCATTCGTAACTTCAGTTCCCTTTAAACCCACCTGTTGTATTGATCTCATGCCTTAGGATCAGTCGTGTCTTATCCAGGACCAGCTTTAATGGGGATCCACCTGGGTACTACTTGTGGGAGCCCTGCATGGGTACATTTGCTAGTGGGGTGATTCTTTCAGTGTGTGGCTAGAAAGAGGAAGGGAGATATATTCTCGCGTACACTGGGCCCTGCAAAGTTGACATCAGCTCTTCTCTCACACCCATCTTGTCTCACTATGGTGACGCTAAAAGTCTTCTCTCCTTTTTAGGAATGCGTCTTACATCCTCTGCTACCTTTCCAGTGAGATGTGCTTTGTACTTTTAGCTGTCCTTCTCAGCTCTTGATTCACCTCCTTACATGGTGCTCTTCCATTCTTAAGAGTCTGAAACTTGACATAGCAACAGGGGAAATAGTGCATAGTGAGAATGGAGTATAGGAGCTTGCTACATTTTTCTGCCATCTGTTATGTACTCGGTATCTACCCAGCATCCACCCACTGACCAAAAAGTAATGAATTCTCAGTTATAATCCCTAGTAGCAGAAATAGTTTTGGCCCTCATTCAGAAAATTCTCACTGTTTAGGAAATATTTTTATACGTGTGCTGACTATTTAAATACAAACTTAAGTGTCATCAAATCAAATGGAATTTTCCTGAATGCAGATGGATTTGAACAGACATTTTTCCATATTTTAGGTCCATATACTTCAATAATCAAAACCAGAAGCTAACAGACATGCTAATTTAATATACATGTTCAGCATGTGGTGGGATTCCACAGATATGTCAAATATATAGAGAGCTTACTCTAAATCTTAGAACTTTTTCTGTCATCATTGATGTATTTTCTACTTGGCCAAAGAGCATCTCAGAGGTTACACTTTCTGTGATTCATCACATGCAGTAAGGCCTGCTTGCATGTTCTTGGCATTAGGAACCAAGAAAGTACAATTTTCAGCTACTACCTCTTAGGGGAAAAAGAAATAATAATTAAAAAAGTTCATAAGCCTATACGTAAAGTTAGAGAGAAACGTTGTAAAATCATTGGGTAGATGAGAAGCTATTTGTTGCTCAGGTACAGTTGTTGCCTTTTACCTGGTTTCTTCTTTATTCCTCTTGTTCTCAGATCCCATTGAAGTATTTTTGACAGTCACTAAAGGCTAAGCAATTAGTTTTCCCAAATAGCTCATAGTCCATGGTTGCAATGCTCCACAGCTGCAATGCTCCAGCATTGCCAAAGCAGGCAACTGATTTGTTTTTCTACTGTTGCTCCCCTCTTTGCACAGCATGTGAATTACTGCATCTGTTGGCAGTTTCTGTACACCCAAATACTCAGATAAGAAGACAACATTCGGATTTCTCTGAGATCTTATCCTGAATAAAGAGAGGCTGCCCATTCAGTGAAACAACAGAACAAGATAAAGGCAGCCCAAACATCATTATTTCCCTTCTTCCATGACTAAAGTTTCTGACTGTCCAGCCTTTGCAAGTTTAAGTTAAACAAAGTTTTAATCAGGTGCAGCACAAACGCTTTCCTGCTTATCTTGCTGATTCATCACGGGATGCTATTGCTCCATTTAGACCAATGAGCTCCTTCTTTGCTTTAATCTCAAACAGTCTCTCTGGCTCACTTCTCCAGCTATCACCTCTAAACTTTGTCTCCTCCACCTCCCCCACTATCTGCCTCCTATGGTGGGAAATTCTTCCCCCTTGTTATTTGCAATTAAGCATAAATGGAAATGCATAGCACATTGAGATCATCCTGTGACACAGCAGGTAGAAAGTATCTTTCTTCTTGATTTACTGGGCCTTTTATTTTAGCTGGGTTGAAGAACAGTTTCTTAAGGCGTCACAGCTCATGATTCTTTGCCTTTTAGTCACTGATTCTCATTAATAAACTGGAGACTTGCAGTTTTAAGAGTTGCAGTTTAATTACTTGATTGTTTTTTACTTTCTGTACTAGAGTATGAATTTGCTAACTTGGGAGAGGTTAAAAAGTATTTGTGTTGCTTTTTGAAACTCTTCTTCATAGCATTTGTACATTGGTAGCAATTTGTTTTGAAGAAGTTTATGGAACTTCTTTGTTTGTGTCTGGCATTGCAAATAGATGATTTGCAGCCGTTAAATAATGTTTTTGCAACTAAAGCATTATACAGATGAGAGCACTATCAACAATACTCATCCACTTGATGCTTAAAAGATTCTTTATGTGTTTCTAAATCAATTTCATGCATGACCTTTTTTCATCACCAGGGTCAAGGCCTAGCTTCACACTCTTCGTAGCAAACACCATAAATGTTTCACTTCCGGGCACCACAGACAGCTGAAGGTTAAATCGAAAGAAGAACTTGAAACAATAGGTCCTGATTTGCTCACACTTAAATGCCGCTTCCAGTAACTCTTATCATTTTCAGCAGAAGCAAGATGGAAACCAGGAAAAATTATTGGGTCAGCACCAGGGAAGTTATATTTGTTATGGCCGAGCAATCCAGTATAATAAAACATAGCAAGTTGGTCATGTTATTGGCAGCTTTTTAAAATTTTGTTTCTCTTTTGCTCTAAATGGAATTCAAGCACTGAAGTGGGCTGGTTGTTGTTTTTTTGCTTTGTCTGCCAGTGTATCAGGAGTTTGATCACCTTCTGGAGGAGCAGTCCCCCATTGAGTCATACATTGAGTGGCTGGATTCCATGGTGGACAGATGTGTTGTAAAGGTTGGTAAGGAGTAAGGACGTGAGTCACCGATGTGCTTTATGTGCTCTGTTCAGGTCATAGATTATTAGCAAAAACAGGAAAAGTGAAGCGGTGTAGTAAGCAGAAATAAAGCAGCAGTGGATAAAATGTCATCACCTTTCATGCACAGTATGAAATTTCATGCTCACATTCAGAATTCTGGTTCATTCTGCGCTTGCCTATCCAACTCAAAAAATATTCAAGAATGAAACAGGGCTAAGATTTTCAGTCAAATCAATATCTCAGAAGTATGGAGAGATGAGTTCAGAGCTGTTCTAACTGTGTAGTGCAAATGAAAATAATAATCTGTCCTTTTAAGATTTTAATAAAAGAGATATTTAGGCCAGCTAATTCATTTATATGCACTCAAATGTAAAGAGGAATGTCTGTGTTACCATTCACTCGAGGACAAAGTTACACTGTTTTTTCAGTTGATTTGAGTTAACCAGGATTTGCACTTTATTTTGACTGGATGCAAAAATATACTAAAAAATCTCTAAGGAATATTTTCAAAAGTGATCAAGCATCATCATTATATTATGTACAGTATGTAACTATATTATGAACAATCTAACTTCTGTCATCAACCATGGTTTGTATTAGGATGTTCTTTTACAATTTCAACTCTTCATTCCAGATGTCATTTTTAGACATAGTAAGTAAAAATACATGTGCTAATATGCTGCCTTTCTCGCTGCTGAAAAAAAAACTGATATACAAAAAACCTACAGGCACTTCCCCAGATTACTTGAAATATTTTGACTGCTTTGGAGTACTTTTCTCGGATTACTAAAATGCAATTTTAAATGCAGGCCGTGGTTTTCATGAAGAATTTCAAGGAGTTTCATTAGGTAATAGAATGAACCTAATTTGTTAACCAACATATGACTCTGTCAAATAAGTTTCATGGAGTTGATGCCTGAAGTGTTCTTTCTGGGAAGTATTTTTGCTAGTAAAACGCCTGTTCATATTCACAACAATAAAAACATGAAGGAATAAAAACATGAAGGAACAAAAACTCTTTTTGAAATACTAATATACATTTTCAGCATTGATCAAGCACTCTTGATTACACTTTATTTCCTTGTCTAGGAATGATCGTGTAAGTGATTAGGTTAAAATGAAGACTGGGGCTTTTGGGGGCAGTTCTTTCCTCTTTGTAAAGGAAAGTCAGTCTTAGAGTTGAATGGTACTTCTGCTTTCCTCTTCCCAGTGTTTGTATATAGTTGCACGATGGCTTTCTGTGTATATTGTTTTGGTTGTTGTTTTTTTTTTAATTTTTAGTGTCTATTTTAATGTGAAATTAATGGTAAGTAGTTTTTCAGTTTTAAAAAAGGAAGTTAGATACATACATTATTCATCTGTATCAGATGGTGGAAATGAAAAGTTCTCCATGTTAGATGTATCTGTTTTCTTGCAGGTAGCTGCCAAGAGACCGGGCTCTTTGAAGAAAGTAGCTCAGCAGTTCCTCCTGATGTGGTCCTGTTTTGGCACTCGAGTGATTCGGGACATGACTTTGCACAGTGCACCCAGCTTTGGTACTTTCATTTTGTTGCAATAATTGCATGACACAGACCAAAAAAAGACTAAACCATGGCTTGTGGTTTTCATGCAACCAGGGCTCTTCTACAGAAAAAAAGAGTCTAAGGCTGCTAACTCATGTGGATACTTTCCTTCAAGATCTAGCCAGAGGAGTGGAAAATATTATTACTTCTGTTAGTTGTAGCTGAAGTTATCAGTCACAGGTCAGCTGGAGGAGTCAATAATTGGAGCATTCCCTAATGCACTTCTGTGCAGAACCAGCCAGGTTACCTAAACTGCTGTGACCATGTTGTGCTAAGACAAGTGATTTCATGCCCAAGCAAACAAAAAGCTTGCCAGTGAGCCATTTTGCTAGCTTTGCTTTTAAGGGACATAGCTTTTTAATCTAGACTTTGCAGAGTGGACCTATTTCTGTGTCCTATACAGATTACCTTCCATTCTACCGGAGTACAATTAGGATAGAAAGATGATTTCTATCTACTAAACCATGTTGTTTAGTAGTAAAAATGCATGCTGTTTTTCTACATGGTTTCACAAGGAGCTTTGCCTTGAATCCTGGGAACAGCATCAGTTATAAAATCAGTTTAAGATCAGCGATTGAAAATGGTCTGTTTTGTTATGAGTGTGAACATTTGCGGTTATTTGCAACCAGAGTTTCAGGATGTTTTTTGTACGTGCATATTTGCCAGGATGTATTCATAGAAGATTAATAATAAGTGAACTTATAAAGGCAGTGCATTGAACAGCTGTAAAGTTTTCTGCCACCCGTGTTTTAAAGTACTTTATGCCATTAGATGACATTCAGATACCATCGGAAATAGGAACTCAGAGTAGAATCTGCATTTATAATTTAATATGAAACTTCTTTCATCAGCTTTTCCCTTGTAAAGGATTTTTCCAGGAGCTATCAGTGAGTCACTATTAGACATCAGGTTAGTGAACGTTCCCA
This sequence comes from Alectoris magna, assembly GCA_030625065.1. Classification (NCBI taxonomy): domain Eukaryota; kingdom Metazoa; phylum Chordata; class Aves; order Galliformes; family Phasianidae; genus Alectoris; species Alectoris magna. Next base: position 144,700,970 of record CM060560.1, read on the forward strand.
AGATGATCACAGTTTCCATCTGCTAGATTCTGTTTTCAGCACCAGTACCCTGATCATATCTACTTTGAACCTCCTCTAGGACTCATTTTCTCCTTAAGTTATTGCAGCTTTTCTTTTGTTGTGGGTATAAAAATAACTGATACTGCTTACCACACTATACATTCCCACAGTGTTCAAAAATCCCTTTGTATGAAGGAATGCTGAAATTTGTGCTCCAACACTTTGTGTTGCCACACATCTGTCTGTGGACATAAACCCAAACCTGTGAAATACACCAGCAGCCAACAAATGAAGAAAACACCTTAAATTGGTTGTCTGTTGTTGTCTGGAAGTGATTCTCAGCTGTGATTAATAATAGAAACATTCATGAACTTGTTATGTTTCAAGAAAATGTGAAGATTGACAATTATTCACTTGTTTGAGTTTGGGACCCATGACGCTATAACATATTAGATCTGCCAAAATGACTTGCCTGTTCTCTCTCTTATAAATTTGTCTCTCGAATTTCTCATTTACGAGAACTTTAACTGCTCAGTCTTACCACTTGTTTATTTTTGTCTTTATAATTCAGTGCATGTACCTGCGTACAAACTCATGATTCTCTTTATATGGATGCACATCTCTGAACATGAATTTTATATTTTATATATAACTGCAGTCAGGAAAAAAACAGTCATAACTGATGTGTTTTTCATGGGTGTTTGGTGTTATGTGGCACTGAGGGACATGGTCAGTGGGCATGGTGGTGATGGGTTGATGGTTGGACTGGATGATTTACCTTTTCCAACCTTGATGACTCTGTGATTCTATAGTTTTATAATTAGAACTAGACCAATAACAGCTTTTAATTTGGTAGCAAAAACAGGATTTTTTAAAAAATCTTTACTTCTTTTGTATCTGCCATCTTTCACTACTTAGGCCAGTTGCCTGCCTCAGCAGAGTTAGATTTCTGGCCAGAGAACTAGAGAAGTTGCACACTGGAAGGATTTTCTCAATTTTTCTGTTGAAATTGTTTTTCTTATGTACAAACCACTTAAAAATTTGTTGAACCGCTGTGGTCTGCAGCCTGCTAGATCGAGTTTTCTTCTGGGAGTGAGATGGCAAGCACTGGCCCAGTCCCAGTTCTAACCTGTATTTGAAGTGAGACTTGCTCAGGTCCAGCTCCAGTGGAGGAAAGACGAGCTCTGAGCCTCTGGGTTTTCAGGGAGGAAACCAGACCTAAATCATTCCCTCATCCTATCAGGGAAAAGCCTGGGCTATCTCTACCTTATTTCTTCAAAAATGAACCAAACGTTATTTAGCTGCAGACACAAAATTATCATAATTTCTGCTAATGCTGTTAAACTTTCACAGCAGTGCCATTTGACACACTGGTCATGACTTAGAGTCAAGCAAATTCCAAGAGAAAAAAAAAACACCTGAAGATAAACAGATCAAAGCTAGAAGTCAGTAACTCTTCTGTGCTTAATAAAGTTCCTTCTAGCATTTCACAATAGCACATGCATTTAGGTGAGTTCTGTGGAGAGAAACAAAGACATTGGCACACTCTTTTAAAAATTTACATTTGTATACCTTTGTTTTTAACTTAGATAAAAAGTTTTGCATTATTAGGGTATTGTAAATTTACTGTAATTACCATTTTACTACATAAGTTTCAGTGGACTCATTTTTGCTGATTTTTTCCACTCAGATGTTCACGGTGTTATTAAGATAAAAAAGAGGGAGGTTCTAAAACCAAGTGTTAGGTGCTGAGGTCTTTATATATGCAGGACACTATAATTCTGTCTTACACAAATTTGATTAGAGAAAGTTGCAATATCTGGCGCTGGACTGGCCAGCAGATAGATTTGGTTCTGCAAAGCTTTTATGCATGGTGACACGGGCAGGTTGAAACAATCCTCGTCAGGATAAAGCTCCTATCTTTCCCTCTCCCTTTTTCTCCCTCCCAGCCTCCCTCCCTCCTTCCTGTCTATGCATATCAAAGGCATGGTTGGTGGTGATGTTTGGGTAATGCATCCAGTGTATTAACATAACTAATTAGTAATAGAAGACATCTCACTGTTTTTTGTTGTTGTTGTTGTTGTTGTTTTGCTACTTACACATAATTGCCATATCTGTTAATAGCAGATGCTATTTACTGTATGTCAGCTTAGTAATCATTGCCATGATTTCAGTTAACTCAATCTGAAAATTAGAGCCAAATGCTATTTATTATTATAATTGCATTCTCTTGAATGACTTCTTCCCTCTCCCTAAAGCAGTGGAAGGTTTACCAGCCACAGCTGAATCCTTTTCACTGCTTAAAGATATATTTGAAAGAGCTAAACAGTTTAATGTGAAAAACAGTAGCTTGCAAACCCAGAATAAATTACTGTACATTGTGCTGAATAGCCATTCACTGTGTCACTGGAATACATGCCCTGATACTGGTTTCAGTCTATAGCTTACATTACTTTTGAATCTTTTGAAAATGTAAAAATATTGCATTCATTCAGTATCAACAACTTGTTTGTCTGGTGTCTTTCACACAAATTCTGGGCTCAAAAACTCTATACAGGGTTTAAAAACACACAGTGGGAGAAATAATAGGGGAGGAAGAGAGAAATTGAAAAGAATGACAAGGGTGCTGGGATGTTTTTAAATGCTGCATTCAGTATTGCCAACCCCAAGTCTTCAAAACAGAGCATTAGAACCCCCAATAACAAAGACTATTTTTTTGAATAGCAAATCTTGCATTCTTGTCATTTGCCTGCTAGCATTTGAGTGCTTAGGGTTCACACTTGCAAGCATTTTTATGAAACTATGAGCAACTTTATTTTGATTTCTTATTTAAATGAAAGTAAGTGAAGAGTTTGGTGAGAAACACCAAGTACCTTGAGCCTTTTGCCACCACATGAAGTTTGGCAGCACTGAGGCCTGATTTTCTTACCTTGGAAATGCTCACCAGCAGGAGCTGCACTGAAATCAGTAAGACTTGGTTCTTCTTAATAATCTGGTTTTCTACTGGAGGAGCTCTGGATCAGTAACAAGGTGATCGGTCAGGTCCGCTGTCTTCATAATACTGCTATATTGCATAGGGTTTTATTCAACAAGACTTTTAATTCAAAAGATCTCTGAAACAGAACTTCTGAAGCAATTAGGTGAGGTTCTCCAGTATTTATCCTTGCAAGGCTGGGGAAGCATGCTACCATTTTGACTTGCACAGATGTGGAAACAAAAAACTGAATGCTTCAGGTTCAAGAAGAGCCAAAGATTTCCTCCTCCTAGCGAAGGTGTTGCAATCACTTATTCCTTTTTTCTCTGCTGCCTTGCTCAAGAACACAAAGGCTCACGTTTTCCTCCCCGTGTGTGTGCTCTGCTTGTATCAGTGATGGCAGAAGCCATGCAGGCGTGGAGTAAGAGAAAGAAACACAAAGGCCATCAGGTCACAAAGGAAAAGAATGTGTTCAGAGTTGCTTTGAAAGCTGAATTGCCAGCTGGAATTGTATAAGGATATAGGGCCTTTCAAACCACTTCTTCTGCTTTCAACAGTATATTTCACTGCAGAAGCTGGACTTATGCTTCATCGTGGTAAAATCTGGTGTCCCAAGATAAAGCCAACTTTCCAAAGAATTAATCAATCATTATGATACTTAATTGAATTTGAAATTTGTTGCATCTTATTATTTTTTTTTCCATGAAAGCATTTTCCTCAATATGTGTTAATGGAATTTCAAAAAGAACACATCTGGATGACCAGGTGCTTTTCTTTTTTTTTTTTTGACTGGCGGCAACCAATCTCTGTTTCTGAGCTTGTGATTTTTCTCTGGTTTAAATCACAGGCTGCTGGAGCAGCTGTTAATTTAACCTGGCTGCATTTGCATGTGCCAGAGTTATCTGACCACTAACATGAGCATGTTTTAAATATTCCATGCAAGTCTAAATAAAAGTAGGAGCTTTTCAAAAAAGAATTGTGTGATCAAGCCCTGTCTGCAGCTGTTACAGGTATTGTATGTGGTGGAGTCTATTACATAAACTCACCAAACCCCATCTTGATACTTGTCAGTCTTCCACTCAAAATTAATGTGATTCCTTTCAGAAGGAAGCTACACAGTGTCCCAAGTCTCATGCTTTGCTTCTTTAATTTTCTGTTGAAATGCATCTGTGGTCTCTTCTAACCCATCTGTTTTTGTGGCTATGTGTGCTCTAGGGCAAACTTTTCTTCACCAGCCCTGACATGTATTTTTCTTTATACATTATGGAAATCAATTCCCTTCCCTTCTGTAAAATGAAGCCAGACAAGCATTTTTAGTAATTTAAAGTATGTTGTCCATTTCCCACATCCTCCTCTTAATCTTCATACTAGTTTAAGCTTGTACTGATTTTTTCTTGAACACTGGTGACTAGAGTTATGTGCAGAATTCCAAGTGAGCTTTCACCAGTGCCTTGTGCAATAATATTAATACTTCCATTTCCACAGAGGCTTGCAACTACATTCATTGCCAACTGCATCAGAGATTTATCAACTAATTTATCCTCAGCTCTGCCATTTGTATTTGAGGAACTTAAAGATTAATTTTTTTTCTATAAATCCCTAAGGATAGAACTTCTTACGGAGTGCTAATAAATGTTATTTCTATTACTCTAGTCCACAGCATCTCCCAGTAGTTCCTCCTAACAACATTAACAAGTTCTCCATCTGCACTCAGCTCTTACTTGAGGATTTGTGGCAGGGAGCTATCAACATAATCTCTTTTTACTATTAATTTTCAAGTCGTTCTTTGACTTCATCCCCACATTTTGTTTTGTTTGTACTTTTTAGTACCCTTTTTTCATATTCCTGTCAGAGCAGTTAAGAAAGAGATAGTATCACAGAGGAGATAGTAGCACAGAAAACAGGCCAAATTTTATACTGTTGATATGATTCAAACTGATAATTAGATAATGTGGTAGGAGAAGGAAAAGGAAGCAAAGTTTGGGCAAAAGTCTTTCCTTTAAGATATGCAGAATTGCTGGTGATGTCTCTGTGTCTGATGTATCTGTGACAGATAACGTGTGCCTTATCCAGCCCAGGCAATGCACTGGAGGTGTACTACCAGGAGATCTGGAAGGCTGTTCCTATTTTTCTATGGTTTAGTCTCTCATTTCTTTGTCCAGTGATACAGGTGCTTCAGTTTTTGTTTGTTCGTTTTTTTTAACCAAAACATCACTAAGGCAACCAATTCAGGAATCTACTTCTGACAGAAACTTGTGTCTGATACTGTAGATAATCTCATTTGCAGTGTAATTGTCTAAATTGTTCAATTCTAACGCAGGAAAATTTGATATCAAGTCCCAGATCTCAGGTAGGCAGCCTCTTTAACCACAACAGTTGGTCGTATATGCCTGTGCAGGAGTGGACAGTATGCTTGTCCCTAGATTTACTTTGACCTCTTTTACTGTGAGTAACCAACATACTGCAATGCTAGTGCTATAGTGAGACAGTTCTACTCAGTGCCTTTTGTGTTGAATCCCCTAATTAATGAGTGTATTGAGACAGTCAATGGCTTTTCTGTTTGTTCATTTTATTACCAGGGTCTTTTCACCTTATTCACTTGATGTTTGATGACTACGTATTGTACCTGCTAGAATCACTCCATTGTCAAGAGAGAGCTAATGAGCTAATGAGGGCAATGAAAGGAGAAGGAAGCACAGGTGAGTTTGCTCTTTTATTCATCATTTGTTGTTTTATTCCACTGGATTCACTGTTTTCTAAGTAAGGTTATTTCTTTATCCTCACCTGACCTTGTGAGTCCTATCTAGGAGTGCAATGCTGTATTTTGGTTCCATCATGATTTGAAATCCATCTTTTGTCAGGGGGCCTCCTGGCATTAATGCATTCTGAAAGAGACCTGCTTCATGGTCTGACTCTGGATGTCTGAAGTACTTTTCATAAGCACAAACTCAGTTTTTCAAGTAGAGAACTTTTTACCACAGTTGATCTGTGTAAGCCACCTTCGCATTTCAGTGGGCCCAGTCTTGATTCCCTCTCACCCTCGTTTCACACTAAATAAATTCATTCATATCACTGGATTTGTACCAACCTAAATAAAAGGGAGAGACTGAAGAACTGAGCAAATAAATTAAAAAAAAAAAAAAAAAAAAAAAAGCTAGAATTTCTGATGTATTTAAATTCTGATTGTCTGTACAGAAGCAAATAATTCCAAGTCCTGCTCTGCTTTGCACTGACTTGCCAGAACAGACGCAGGCAGACATTGCCATTAGTCTCTCTGCTCGGAGATGCTCCTGATCCACACTGATCTTCCTTCCTTGCATCTTCCATTAATTTTGGAAAGTTAAATCCCTTTGTCACCGTATCTTACAGGAATAAAGCCCTAAACTGTCTATGCACGTATTTCTTACATGCACCTCAGGAAGAATAGCACTTTTCTATAAGAGATCTTATTAAAATAAACTCACATTGGTAATACTGAATCTTACTGAAGTGCTTCTTTCAAAGATTTATGTGAGTCTTGCTATGGATTTCATGAAATATGTAAAGAACTGAACTGCTCACATGGTATTTTTTAAGTTTCTCGGTGTTCCTTGACTTCACCTTTAATCATTTGTTCTGCGATTTTTCTCTCACTCTGCAGCAGAAATACGAGAAGAAATTATCCTGAGCGAACCGGCTCCTCCAACTCCCTCCCCAGTGCCGTTCTCCCCAGCTAAATCTGCCACCTCAGTGGAAGTGCCCTCTGCCCCCTCACCTGTCAGCAACCAGTCCCCAGAGTACGGTGGCATAGCAGCTACAACAGGTAGGCAGGTTTGTGGCAGCTGGATCTGCTTGAAGATGGCTTTTGCGTTCAGTCACCTGAAACTGAACTTGAGCACACTATGTGGCTGCTTTTGAGAGATGCAAAGCCTTTTCAAGCAGGAATCTGTTTAAACTATTGGTTATACTTTCTCATATCCAAATATCGTGTGCAGTTTAACAGGAAAGGATCTGATGCTTGGAGTCCAGAGCCCTAGCAGGAATCCTCAGACCTCAACAGATCAGAATCTATCCTGTTGCTGAGGCCTTCAAGAGAATAGGCCTGTTAATCAGAATGTGGAAGCTATCACTTGTGATATACTAGAAAACTTACAAAACGTTCTTGAAATAATGTCAGAAAGTGATGATTTACCACGCTGGAGAATTTGGCAGTGGCCAAATGAGTAATAAATCCTTCTGACAAATATTTTCCTTGTTTCCAAAGGCACCACAGCGAAGCACAATGCATAGTTGTGGTTAAAGGCATTTTAAGAACTTCTGTCCCCACACTGAAATTTAAGGTTTCACTGTCAGAGACAGATACTACATTTAGGAGGGAAATAGAATGATATCACCCCCAGAATAGTTAGACAATATGATTCCTAAACATGTCAGGTGAGCAGGTCTGCTTTGGATCAGGCAGTGCTGGAGGTGGTGTATATGTTTGAGTCTTGAAATGTCGATTTTGTGAGTAACTTGGTCTGTACACATTTATGGCCCTGTAAGAACATTGTGATTTTGTATCCAGGGATGCAGAACTCTACCTTAGAAGTAAAAGACTAAAAAGTTGGGAACCATGTGCTCTCCAGTGGCATTGACAGGGGTGGAAAGTTGAGGGACTTTTTTGCTTAGGTTTACAGAGACTGTAACTCTGTACGGATATCTTAACTATTAACCCAAAGTTTATTCTATATTTAAACAATAGCCTATATGTCATCTGTATGAGCTTCCTCCTTCCGTGCCTTATGTAGCCTCAGATCCAGGCAGGAACTAGGAGCTAGTTCCTAGTTCCTAGTTCCTAGTTCCTAGGAACTGCATGAATCTTACGTATTTCTCCTGAATCCCATCAGTAATCATAGAGTAAAATCATAGAATGGACTCACACAGATGTTACAAATGTAATTCCTTTTTGGTTTTTTGTTGTGTCTTGTTTTGTTATAGCCTATTTTATTCTCCCTCTCTCTCCCCTTTGCTTGCCCTGGCAAAGCCAAGGTCTGCTGATGAGAACTTTGAAGCCAGAAAAAGAATTACTTGTGTACAGTGGTTGAAGGACCTACTGCCACAATACAGACAGTAGAACTTGATGTAATTATTCCCATAGCAGAACCTCTTAGGCAAGAAAGCTATTTCTAATCATTTTAGCTCTGTTTTTTTCTAGCTTCTTATTTTTTAGGTTATTCAAAAACCTTCAGTTGAATTGGATTTTATTCTTACAATCTTGTGCTAATTTTTGCCAGCAGAAAGTCATTTTTGCCGAGAATGAGCCAAATTTGTCAGTGCAAGCAGCCATCTGGTTAAGATTAAATACAAGTATATGGATATTTCCCAGACCTAATTTGGACAATTAGCAATATCTTCATTTCCCATATGCATTATGTAGATGAACTGATCACCTTTTCAGTTTGCTAACCATTGCACAGTGGAATGCAAGATCCATTCATATAAAGTAATATAACCATTTCAACTACTGAAAATTGCTATAATTTAAAATGGCAGTGCTGTAGATGTAATTTTAATATATATATATATATATATAATCAAAATGTTACATATACAGATTTTTTGGAATTAGTATGTATGTAGAATATTTTGGGACAGGAACCTCTGGTCCAGAGAAACATATTTAAAGAACATTCTATTGATATTCTTAACCATCTTTCATAAAGCAAATATAAAACTCTGAAAATGCTTTGTACACGTTGAGAACTTGTCCCATTGGCTGCCACTAGCTTTACTTCCCTAATTTAAAGTATCATTAACTTTTTTTTCTTATGACATTAGCAATAAAAGTTAACTATTAAACCTGTATTTTAACCTTTTCGCCTTCACTCAATGATCAGCACAAGAGACAGCAAACTAAACTTTGCCATTACATGGTACTAAGCAAAAGAAAGGTAAATTCTCTATATAACATTCTGTGTTAGAACATCTGGCATGGCTTAGCTAGCATTTTACTTAAAACTTTGGGTTAAGTTACTAGACATTTAAAAGGATAATAAGAAGTCTCTATCCTTTCGAAATCACAAAGGCCACATTAATGATTATTCAAACTGCAGCAATATTGTCATAAAAATGATAGCTATATGGCTGACTATGCTGTTGTCTCTCAAAGCTCCTTTGAAAGCTGTGATTACTCATTTGCTAATGCAATGTTATTTGGACAGCCTGAAATGAATTCTGAATTGTAGCTACTTTCTAACACATTAGCAAACTGATGTACGCAGTTTACTGTTTAGTTTCATGAAATCATATCTGAAATAAGTCTTCAGGTTATCAGTTGTCATTTTGGGTAAGTGTTTTCCAGGTCTGGGCTAGGTTTATGTTTGGGGATCAGCCCAGATTTCAGGAGATAACTTGCACAGAGCTATCAGCTCTCATATTTGTGTTTGAGTACAGTGACCCTGTGTTTCTGCAAAGTTCCAGCTCCTGAACTCAAGCAAATGTATGAGAACATCAAGAGTAAGAGTTTAATTCTAACAACTGCAGAGTGAAAAACTCAGCTTCCAAGTTCAACAGGCAGTTTTCTCCTTCCCAGTGGTTTTGTTGTTGTTGTTGTTGTTGTTGTTTTCTACATTAAGAATTCTTTGCTGTGTGGGGGCAGAATGGAGGTCTGACTTGTGATTGTTGATTACTTGGGGTTGATATCAGCGCTTGCTATCAGATGTAATACACAGAGCAATTAATACCTTGCTTGTAGCTGGGTGATCATTTACTCCAGCATACAGCAAATATAAAATGCAGCATAATGAAGCAACTTTTGGTTCTTTTTGCACTGGTATACATGAAGGCACCAGTGGCAGCAGGCCAAAGTCACTGTTAGCAGTCCCATTTATACTTGATTCTCCTAGATATCACATGGCCTATTAGTTAGTATCCTCAAAATCAAATTTATCTTTAAAAGAGAAAAGAAAAAGAAGTGATAATAAATGAACTTCGATATTTTAATCAAACTCTGAATGTTCAGAACACAAAGCAGAACAAAATGTTGCTCAACCACTATTGTTTTTCCTTATTTCAGAATGTGGTTCAGTTGGGTTCAGTCGTATCTAAAAGAGATCTCACCTCCTGGAGTTCAGTTCTGTGGCCAGCTGAGGAAATGAACTGTATAGGCCTGGGACGTAGATGGGTGTTAGAAAGCTAACTAGAAAAATCTGTGACTACTCCCATTCTTTCTTATCTATCCACCATAATGTTGGCAGTATTCTGATTGACCTCATAAACACCTACACACAAAATCTCAAAACCTATTGCCATCTTCTGTCCTCTTCCTCACTGTGATTAGATCACTCTGAAAACAGTGTGGAAACAGTGAAGGAAAATGAAGACAAAGAGAAATGAGGCAACAGTAGATTTCCAGCACTATCCTGAGAAGATTATTTGATCAGCTTTCTGTTACTATGTAAATCCAGAGTAAAGCTCAGCATGTATTCACTTCTAATTCACAACCTCCACAAGAAATTGAGTATTTGTGTTCCAGAGGCATCTGGATGAGGTGCTATGAGATGGCTGGAATAGATGATCTTGTAGGTCCTTTCCAACTTTGTGATTCCATGATTCTGTCTCCTAGAACAGCTGTGCCAAGTGCTGTCTGATAGTACCTGGGACAAATCGTGGTTAGGATAATTTTAAAAAGATATTCACAACTCTTCCAGTGCAAGACCCGTTCCCTGTTTCTATATTGTCTGGACAGGCACAATCTATGTTATACTCTAAACATTGAGTTTAGAATTGAACAGAGATAGCTTCCAGTTAGACTTGAATGCCAAGAGCAGCCACATCCTTTCTTCCAAGGAGCAGACTTCCCACAGGGAGTACAAGAAACAACTTGTCCCGAATTGACTCATTTTCCTCAGATTGAGATAAGATCACTAGAATTTTTCACAATGGCTGTGGCCAAACAAATTAACTATACATGGTAAAATGTGGAGGATCTTTTGACCGTGTTACAGCTTCTCGTTAGAGCTAGGGAGGTCGTGATTTCTTTGACTCAGGGGGCGATTTGAAGTAAAAAGTGAGGACGGGATGGTATTTTTATCTAAAAGTAACTGTTTGATTTTCTTTTGATGATCTTTTTTTTCCTTCTTTTCTTGCTTTTCTCTTTTTTTTTTTTTTTTTTGTCTTTTTCTTTTTTTCCCCTGTGTGTTTGTTTTTTAATTTTGAGCTTAGTCCTGTTTTGAAACCAGGTTTCAAATTTCATTTTGGACAATAACACCAGGAAAATACGTTGACCTTTTGAAATTGGAACATTTCACTAAAATTATCCACTGACAAGTTGTTGAAATTTTCAAATTAGCTTTTCTTTTCTTTTCAAATGAAACTATTTTGTGACTGTAGAAATAGCTTTGGCTGCTTCCTCTTAAGCTATATTTTCTAGTAAAGGCAGACTTCCTTAAATGCTTTTCATCAGCTCAAGGAACCATGACTGCTGATGGCCACAGTAGCCATGCCTCCTCGTATGCCTCCTCTTTAGTCTCGGGGATCTCAGTCGTTCTTAATGGGTGGAGGTGAAAGTCTGAAAAGTCAAAAATCAGTGACAGAAAATGCAGATGTGAAAACAGACCTACCAAATATATCCTTGGCCATAACACATACAAGGATGTCTCAGACAGAACAGCCCCAGTTCACACCTTGCCTTACAAAGCTCAGAATGTCTTTGGTCGGGCTTAGAATTAAGTATTTCCCATTGCAAAAAATTGTCTGATTTGCTAAGTAAAATCACATGCACCTGAAGAAAACTGTGCACATCTGAGATAGTTTTTTCATTCCCTAAAACCATGGAGCGGACATGGACCTGGGTAATACATTTCCCTCTTGGAATTAGGCCCTTTCATACTACAGGAAGTCCCAGAATCCACGGTGGATAAACAAGTCACCTCCTCAAATTCCTTTTAGCTGGTGAAAAAGAGTCAAGATGTCCTGGACACCCCAAACTAGCGTTTGGATTGGGTTAAATTCAGTGTTCTGGTCCTCATTTGCAGAGTAATCTCAGCCAGTATGGTCATGACCTCCAGCAAGAGCTGTGTTATACTGGAACAATGGATCTGTCAGCCTCCTGAGTGAAAGGGGTGTGTGCAAAGGACAAAGGTTTCTCAGCAGCTGGCTCATGAATCTGGAGTTCTTGCCTGGAAGGGATCAGGATGATGAAAAAACTCAGCACCTTCCAAGCAAAATGGAAAATCCACTTCTTCACTTTGGTCTTCCCACACGTGAAAAAAAATAAATAAATAAGTCAGCCCCTGTCAGAAGAAACGTTATTTACAGGAAGAAAATGGCTACGCTATATCTGTCCATATCATTTTTATAATTTGGAGATCTACCACTGCGTTTCCACTACAAAGGCTGGTACCTACTTAGATGGATTAGGAGAGAAACTGCAAAAGTGTTCAAGTTTTCTTGTGTAACACTCTTCTTCTTCCAATCCTTTATTGTTCTAGTTGTACATTCTGTTTCTCTCCAGGCCTGATTAGCTGTGAGCTAAACAGGCCAGCAGCTCATTGCATGTGAGAAGGACCTCCAGGGGTTGGTGCGTCATGTTTATGAAATGCTAGCACTGGTGTTCCTCTATTACTAAGTCCTACCCGAGTTTTTTTTCTGAGCTGATAGCCTCAAGTTATAACACCACCCTGAAAGTTCACAGTTTGAAATGTTCCAGATATGTCTCTTATTTGTGCGCTCCAGCTGATAATTTCTGCTTTTATTTATGCCTCAGACATGACTGTTTTGTTCACTTTGCTGGATGCTATTTCCAATATCAGTGCTTATTAGTTTACTTTCCAGTAGCTGTTTCAAAGCATAACAACTCTATGAATTACAGCCTATCTTATATGTGTTCCTCTAATGCTTGTTTGTCTGTAGGGGCTATGCAATCTTATACGTGGTCGCTCACCTACACTGTGACAACTGCTGCTGGGTCTCCTGCTGAAAATTCCCAACAGCTGCCCTGCATGAGAAGTCCGCATGTACCATCATCATCTGTCACACATCGGATACCTGTTTATCCCCACAGAGAGGAACACGGGTGAGTGTCTTGTTTGTTTTGTGTGGTTTGTTGGATGAACCTAAGCTTCTGTTTTTTTGAAAATGCAATGAAATCTGTTTCTTGGTGTAGTTAAGTCTGTATTGCAAAGATTCTGGGACCATTATTCTTTGGCTGTTGTTTTTAATGTATGGTTAGTAAGTACTGGATTTATCATCTTACTAAATCCTTATTAAATTTCAAAATTTGGTAGGCCAAGAGAATACTTGATAAAAGGGAAGGCTTTGGTAGCTTTCTTCCTATCTCTGATTCCTTCTGTCACATGCCATGTTTTATCTCAAAGGCTATATGTGTCCAAAGAACTAACCTCCCATACCATGTCTCAGAGATGACTCTCCTCTTCTGCTCAGCATGCCCGAGACCACATCTAGAGCACTAGATCCAGTTCTCAGCTCCCCTCTATTCTCATTCCCTATTCTCTTTTCCCTATTCCCCTCTGTTCTCATGATTCAGCCTCATGAAGAGGAGGCTCAGGGAGAGTCTTATGACTGTGTATAAACACCCGATGAAGGATGTAAAAGAAGTGGTATCCAATGACAGCACAAGAGGCAATGGGCACAAACTGAAATAGAAGAAATTCTGTTTAAACTTAAAAAAAAAATAATAGTAATATAACAAACAACTTGTTTCACTGCAAGTGTGATCAAACACTGGAGCACGTTGTATAGAGAGGCTACGGAGTCTCCATCCTTGCTGATATTCAGAACTCACATGGGCACAGTCCTTGATGGCCTTGTGCAGACTTGTGCAGGGAGCTTACTCTACGCAATCTCCAGGGGTCCCTTCCAACCTCAGTGATTAGATGATTCTATGAGTGTTTGTTAGGCCTGCAAATAAAAAATTCCTAAAGTATGGAAAAATAGCCACATTTTCGACATAGTATCCTAATCTCATCTCCATCACCTTGCTCAAGGTACTCAATTAAAATAGTTACAGCAGAAATTTTTTTAACATTAGTTGATCTTGGAAAACTTCAGATGATCAGATAAAGTCTCTGCTCTTTTCACAAAACTTCCTTGCCTTCCTCACTTGAGCAAACACGCAGCTCATAGATATCCATAAATAATCAGAAAATAATCAGCAGAAAAGGGCCTCAGGAATACAGCAAGTTTAGCAAGAGCCCAGATCGTGACATAAAACAAGAAGTTCAAAAAATGTCACTGATTTTCTCAGTCTAATTGCATGCTCACAATATTTGCAGAAGTGCTTTCCAATGTGGAAGATGGCATAGTGTTTGTAAGGATAGTAGCAGATTAATTTGGACACTCTGTCTCCTTCCCTCATGGATGTGAGAAGGTTTGGATTTATGTCTGAATGTCACTGCTATACCCCTCCTGGAAAAACCTTGGATATCGAGCAATATGATTGCTTGGTGGAATAGGAAATAGAGCAGCAGGGAGGTTTGTGAGCTAACAGGATACAAGAATTGGATGAGACCATGGAACAGCAGTGAATCCACTGTGTACACATGAGAATTCATTGTTACTAAAGGAATCTCTTGCCTCTGGAAGATGATGTGGGGAAACAGTTTTATCATCTGAGTGAATTAGCTTTTCTGACAGGTAACACAGACATCTGTTATGTGACTTCTTTCGCCATTTGGTTTTACATGGGACATGTGTGTAGAAAAAATTTGGTGATTTTAGTGGTATCAGAACCTTTCAGTGCTATCTGCCTGCTCATCTGGAACTGAACTTGTAAGCGTAGCAATAAGACCTCTTTGTCAATCAGTACTCACATAGCATCTATCACAAAGACTTCCTGATCTTCTGCACTCTCTATATAGTAGTACTATGAAGTTTTTCTGAATCATTACATGTTCTTATTTTGAATCTGCTGCAAAATCAGCATATTGATACATCAGTTTTTATGCTTCAAGTCTAATGTGACATGCTAGTAGAAATGTGTTTCTGTATAAATGTCTGCAGAGAAATCCATTAATGACCTCACCCATGGAGTTTTGAAGCCCAAGACTCATTACAGTTCTTTTAGAAGATAGTGATTCAAAGAGAGCTTGTTTAAAGAACCATATCTTCAGAGAGGAGAAAAAATAAGAATACAGGAGACCTTATATGCAAGATTCAAACAGTTGGCTGCCCTGGAAAGAAGCAGAGAGAGATCAAAGTCTGCACTGAGATTTCAAGGTTTCTGGAGAAGAGACAAATAGAGTGAACAGCTGTTCACTCAAAGACTGAGCCTCACACCCATGCAGAGAGGCAGGCAGAGAGCATAAGCTGTATGCTGACCATTTCCCCATTGCAGGTGAATTTCACAGAAAATGCAGATTCTTAACCACCCAGCATACCTGCGAGTATTGTAACAACCATTCCACTGGGGTTACTTCCAATTTTGCACACTAAAGGTCACCTCCTTTGTGAAATATAAAGCCTCCAGAGCATCTTGAGATAGAAAGAGAGTACCTAAAAGATAACAGCAGTTCATACAGAGGTATTCCGCAAAGTGAAGATGTTTTAAGAACTGAGGACTTGGAAGAATGTAAAGCCCTCCTAGCTCCCAAGAAAGATAAACTGCTGAATTGATTTATACGAATACTTTTTTCTGTATTTTTGGCTGGTTATAGAGGATATAATACAAATTCAACGATAAAAACTTCTCCCTGTAAAATAAAAGCAAGTAATTAAGGCTAACTGCATATTAACAGACAGGAAGAAAGGGCTAAATGATCTCTTCTCCTTTATTTAAAAAAAGCAAATAATGCTAGTGTAGATTTCTGGAACTGAAGGAGAGCACAATTTTCATAACCTACTTTAACTCATCCCAGTAAATCTTCAGTGGTACTCTCCACATGTATATGGTATCTGGACAGTAAACAGATCTATAGTATTAATAGAAAAAAAAATGTCTTTGTACCTAGTTGGAATGTTCTTTGTTTTATGTCCATTGCTTCTCAGCCCATCACTGTACATCTTCTAGAAGAGTCTGGCTCAATCTGCACTATACCCTCCTGATAGATAGTTGAAGATCACTCCTTTGCCTCTCTTTTAAAGACTGGAGAAACCAAGTTCTCTTCTAGTAAATCGTATGCTTCAGTCCCCTATCTGTCTTGACGGCCTCCATTAGTCTCACTTCAATGTGTCAATGTTCTTTTCATAGTTGAGAAACTGAAACAGCACTCAGTACTTCAGATGAGGTCCCTTAAGTGCTAAATACAAGGGAATAATCATTTTTAGGCCTGCTGTCTACACTAATGCTAATACAGTAAGGTAGTTAGTTGGCCCTCTTCATTGCCAAGGCATGGTGGTGATTCACGTTCAACTTTTTGGCCACCAGAACTTGCAGGCAATTTTCGGAAAAGCTAATTTCTTTCCAAATGGCCCCAACCTATACCACTGCAGTAGCAATGCAGGATATTCCAGTATTCCCTGTACTGTACAAATGATGAACTGAATATTTTTTTAATGGATCATATCCATATCTGCTAAACTCTAGAGTTGCTGCAGTTTTCTATCTGGAATTCCCCTAAGACACCCCATCTGTGTAATGTCTCCATTACTCAATGACCGCTGGTGAAGTTCAGAAGTGATTGTAAGAGATGGTACTCAGCAGAATTTTTTTAATTATTAATTTCCAGGGACACTTTCTTCTGAGAGAGACAATGGGTTTCTTAGCCAAGCACTCTCAGATGGTAGGCAGGAAAATAGCACCCTTGAAGGACTATTTTAGTCTCACTTCCTTCAGCACTCTCTCTCCTGAAGTTGAACAGAGAAAGAAAAGGATTCCAAAACCAAAAGTAGATGGTGGCAATTAAGATAAGAAGCATTATCACTCCAAATTCAAGTGAATTAAAATGTGTATTTTAGCAAAAAAAAAAAAAAAAAAAAAAAGACACCAAAAAACCAATAAGTTTTGAATGAAGAAGACAATGTCAGTATCTTCCAGACTACGACAAAGCATCCTTGATGAGTACAGAGAACATGAAGTGCAGGCACTCCTTCACAGGACTTGGCTTTAGATGGGAATCCAAGGGCCCTCTAGACTATAGGAGAGACCAGCTGGACGAATCTCCTCTTGAACCAGAGAAAGCTGCACTGTGAAATGTCAGCCTTATGAGACTGCCAAAAATATCTGTTGTGGATTTTGCTTACCAGTCAATTGTGTTGGAGGAATTAACACACGAGATGTCTGCCTACTGTTATGTGGAACAGCTCCATGACACAGTCATTTCTCTCTGCCCCAACTCTCCACAGAGAGCCTATCGAAATCCTACCTTATGAACATCTGAGGTAGATTATGGAAACCACTCTTGTTTACAGCTAAACACTAGTGAGTATAAGAGCGAGAGCTAAATATTCAACAGTGAATATAGACTCGGGAGCTTATGTCTAGAAAATGTTTTTAGGAAGGGTACTCAGCTCTCATTGTGAAGCTGTCTGGTTTGCCTGGTGTAAGACTGGATATGGAATCTGTAGAACACCAGTTTAAGATCAAAAGAATAACAAAGGTGTTTAAACTTCACCCAGTATAACAAGTATACTGAACTTTACAGAAAAAAAAAAGGGGTAAAATCCATACAAATAACTTTCTTCCACCTCTCACAATGACTTGGCTGCCCTTTTTTTTGTTTATTGCTATTTCATTTTGATCTAGCATATATTTTAAGGGCCTTTAAACTTCTGTGCTGAATTAGTATCAGATGTTCACATGGCTACACAGAGATGAGGAGGATGCAGAAAATGTAAATTCATCTTATTGCTAATGAATGATGCACGTAATGGTGATCTACAAGCACTGACCCTGCAGTTTCTTATAGCTAAGTAAACCGCTCTCTCCTTTACCTTGGCTGTTCCAAGACAAGTGTTTGGAAGGATAAAAGAAAGTGGGCAGGTTCTCCAACCTCAAATGCCATCCTGTCCTCCAGTCAGCTGCACTAAAGCTGTTTGTTGTATGTATGCTTTAGATGCAAACAAACACATCTCTCTCCCTCCCCCAAAAAATGAACGTGTGACTGCAGTGCAAAGAGATGGCTGAACTCCACAGCGCAGTTCTTTAAGTCCAATACTGCTACACTAGCTCAACCTAGTAATTTACTAGGAACATGGCAATGGGATGAAATGAAAGGGAGAAAGTGCACAAATGAGTATGCAGGGTAAAACTTGTCACAGAAACATCCCGATTCGCTCAATTTGTTGTTGTGATGAACACCTCGCTAAGTGGCAGCTGCTTTCCAGCTGATCTCAGAAATACATATGTTATATATGTTATATATGTTATATATGTTATATATGTTATATATATATATATAAAGGTTATTTTAGAAATCATTCTTCTATGCAAAGAAGCGCAACTGTATGTCACATGGAAGTTACAGAATTATCAGTGGGAATATAATGATTATGCCTACTAAACAGTGTTTTTTAATTGAATTTTAGATACACAGGAAGTTACAACTATGGTAGCTATAGCAATCAGCACCCCCATCCAATGCAGAGTCAGTACCCATCTTTACCACATGATACTGCTATTTCTGGACCACTTCATTACTCCGCTTACCACAGAAGCTCTTCACAGGTAAGTTGGATTTATTTCTTGAAAGTGCTTGCTACAACATTTTAAGTGAAGTCATACTTGTAAATTTCTTATCAGCATACAAGTTCTTTGAGTTATTTCTAGTCATTGATAATCACTATTTCATTTTTATTTTTTTTCTTTTCTTGGCATCTTTTCATTCTGGTGGAGATTCTTTTATCAGAAGTAACTTTGACTTGTGAACTGAGAGTGCGAAACTCTAAAATCCAGCAGTCTGGATCATATGAAGTGCTTATGTGTTAAGGAGTATCCGAAACCAACAGTTAATATAATTAATTGTGTGTTTCTTAGGCATTGCAAACAGGATGAGATTCCTAATCGTAGAAGTGTTTTAATACGATTGAAAGAAGATGCAGAGACCACAGTGAATTCTTCTGGTGTCTCTGCTCTTGAGAATAAATATGGTTAGGAGTTTGCAAAAAAAAAAAAAAAAAAAAAAAAGCGAGTTCTGTATATAGTTTGAATAACTTTGGGGCACCATTCCAAAAAGGTTCTGTTTAATGTGTGTGCTTTGGTCTCCTACAATAAGCTAAGGAATTAAGTCAGTAATTATTTCAGTTCACAAAACAGCCAGTGGGAAACAGCATATATTAAGCATGAAGATGATATTTGGCAAGAGTTCAGAAGTAGTGCCACTATAGGAAGGCTTTAGTACGTCGTGCAACTGGTATACAGGTCTGTCCTCTGAGGCCTCTGTTGGAAGATCTACAAGGTGCAGCTACAAGCAGGAGGGGATGTCTTTGAGGTATTCCACACACATAGAGCCTTTTATGCTTCATCTGCTAGAAATTTATGTAAGTCATGGACCACCATGTTTAACTACAGTCACAGACCAGTTGCAAAGATACAAATTTGGCAGAGCTTTGGACTAGAACACATGAAATATGCATCTCATTCTGGTCTTTGACATCGGTCTAACAGATGATCTCAAGAAGTAATTCCTTCTTTATGCCTTATTTTCCCAGTCTTTAAGATAAGAATAATGGTATTAATCTCCTTCTTAAAGTTTTTTGAGATCAGCTAGGAAGATTGTCCTGTGATTTTATGCTCATTTGGGCCAGCTCAACAATGGCTCTCTAGTTGATGGAAGCAATAATTCTACAACTTCTCATTTGTACCATTTGTGTAGCAGCTGATCCACCAGAGAGAATACATCAGGTGTGAGGATTTAATTCGTTTTCTCTTTAATGGAAACAGTGAATAAATGTTTAAGTACAATGTACTGTGATAGTTTTGTATATATTGTTTTTTCACTACAGGCCATATCCGGTTATCACAAGATTTTTTTCCTAGGGTACATCACTTTTTGATTTAAATTTGCTCAGGAACCTTCTTTACTCTCTTATCCTACGTAAGAGAAAAGCTACATAAGTGGTAGTTCTGAAATGACCTCTCAGGCAATTAATCTGTAGGTAAAATGGAGAATTAGGCTTTTATTGTTTAGAAATGTTATCGCCCTTACAAGGAGTTTGTTTCATACCTTCTGTCTGCCACACTGACATAGCACAAGTTAAGCAAGAAATAAATTAAGCAAAGCAAGATCAATACATTTGTAGTTTTCTCGTGTCCCGGTTAATGTGCCGTATAGAAATAGTAACATACATTAAAATCACATTTTTGTTTTTCATTCTGTAATAAGCTGTCTCTACAAGTACAGATGCCTGCTAATTTTTTCCTCTCCAACTAGCCCTTGAGTTGTCCTGGATGCACGTGGAGAACAGTTATCCTTTAATGATTGCATTTGAGAACAACATTATTTCTACTTGTATTTAACATGCTCTTTCTCATGCTACTTGTGAACTGAGATGCATTCTCGTAGCAGGATAAGGCTAACAAAACCCTATAAATGTGCTCATTCTTTGTTGAAAGATATAAACTGGAAAAAAAACTTTAAAAGAATCTTAAACAATCTTTTTTTTTTTTTTTTTTAACTAAATGAGCTTCTGTAAAATGCTTTCTCTGATAATAAATGCTTTGTTAGTTATTTTTAACCAGAAGTACATAAATGAGAAGTGCTGTTGCCCACAAAGCCTAAAAGGGTGTTATGGAACTTTATTTCTTCTAGTGGACTTTCTAAGTAGAACGTGGGGTTGCAGTAGGACTCGTGATTTTGCAGAATCAAAATACAGGAATCCAAGTTTGCAGTGAATATGTAAACAGCTGCCACTGTACTGAAACCCAAGGAGATGAAATGTGTATTGCTGGGGTAATATAATCAGTCAAGAAGTGGAGGCATTGACAATCTCTCTTCAAAAGAATTCTTTGTTATAATTTACATTCAGTTCAAGTATAGAACTCTGTCTCAGCTTTAGCTCTTTAGGATAGTGTCAACAGATTAATTCCCAAGAAAAAATCTGTGTGGGGGGTAAGTTCTCCTCTGCAAACATGGAATCAGAGAGAGCCCTTGTCCTAGAGAAGGCTCTGAGTTGAAACAGACAAGATGCAATAGAGGTGGCTTTTAGGCTGCAGCTATAAATTACTGCTTTGGTTTGGAAGAACACCATGTCTATCCAACCTCTTTCTGTGGAAGAGAGCAATGTAATCTGGGTTTTATCAGGTCACTTATTTTAGGGCTATTTTCCAGCCCAAAGCAATATTCATAAAGAAAGAGTTGTATTTTACTTTTTTGTTAGTTCCTTTCATATAACTTTAAGATGGATCACTTCACATATAAGATTTACAGACAACCACCAAAACAAATGGAATTAGAGCAAATGAGATGGAGGGAATAGCTTTCTTTTGATGGAAGGGGGGAGTACTGAACTTCAGGGAAGGGAGAAGGGAGTGAAGTGACTCTTTAAACTGGAATTGCCAACATGTAGCATACTGATCTTCACACACAGAGTTACATGATAGTTGCATTGTGTAAATTTCGGAATACCCGCTATGGTTTTGTCAGTGGAATCCTTACAGTGGGGCTGTGTGGGGGAAGAAGTCAGACAGCTGTAGATCTTGTACTATATACAGCTCTTAGAGAGTATAGGCGGTGGTCCCAAGACAAGCCTATCCTACCTGAAAAGCATTTGGTCCATGTTAGTGAGAGACTCCTGGATAATTTGAATCCACTAGTGTTGAAGGAAATGAAATAGTGGTATTTGATAAGGCTGATACAGCCGAGGCACTGTGCATCACCCCCTCCCATAACTGACTGGTGAAAGCTCATGAGGATATTGTTATCTCTCACCTCTGAAACAGTCCTGGAGCTTACCTTGGCTCACAGAGCAATGTGATGTGTCCTTAAGATAAATGCAGGTTTTATTAAATAGCTCTCAGACAGATCAATGACTCTCAGGTGGACAAGCAAGCAAAAAAACCGTGGAGATGACCTGTATAAAAACATTAGAGGGAAGTAAATGTTCTGATGTAGTAATTTCTGCAGCTACTAACCCAGCAGGAACCTAAAAATGGCTCTTTCTGGCGATGCAGGCTGACTAATTCCCACTGCTGGCTAAGAGTCTTTTTGTTGACAGGGACAGTCTGTTCAAACCTTGGTCTTAATCTGAATATTTTTTTTCCTTTCATCAGCATCTGTGATTAGTTCTCAGAACAGTTGTTTCCTTGTAACTCCAGGCCTGATTGCTCATTTCTTGACTTGGCTTACTGGCCAAGAGCCAGGCACACAAGTGAAAAAATGGTCTGCGTATTGATTTGGTACTACCTAGTTCTCTAAGCAACAGTGCTGAAGTGAATGAAATCACGTAATGTAAACTCCATCATTGTTTAGGAGACTGCGTAATGTGTGTACATAAATGAACTATACTGACATATAAAACTTTATGTTTCGTTTAGTTCGCTTGCCTCGAGTTTTAGGTGAACCAGATGCCAGCGTAGAGAAATAGGCAAGTTTGTCTAAAAGCCTCCGAGTGTTCCTATCAACCTCTGTCAAGTGTAGCAGAGAGGTACCCGCTTCAGAGGTAACCCCTTCACAATGCCACCATCTAATCCGCCTCCACAATCTGCATTTGGATGGCTTTTGATCACAGCTTTTGTCTGCAGATTTCACCCTGACTGAACAGGATTTGATCCTTTCAAGCTATCCGTAAATATTGCAATTCATACAATTCCACCTCTTCCTTAGACATAAATTAATTAGCACTGCAGTATTTTTTCTCTGTAAATCACAAGGATAACACTCATAGTAGGAAGAGTAATGAATGAGAGAAATCTGCAGCAGGATGTTTTTATATTTTAAGATACCTGGTAACAGGTAAAGATGCCTGTCATATGAATGTATGTCACTGTAAATGCAGTGCAATATATAGCAAAAAAATATGGTATTTATGTTAGTACCCTGATGCATGGCTATAGTGAATCATAGTGTAGGTCCATTTATCCAGGTCCTATATCCAGCTACAGCCAGAAGCAAAGGTGTGGAGGAAAATTATTAGTGAAAGGATAGGTAGAGAGTGGTCCTTTTACCAGCATAGCCACACTGTGCTTGGTAAGAGCTGACTTAGGCATGTCCTGAGTAGGAAGCAGCAGCTGGACTGCTGTGTTTTTAAGCAACTTATTCTACATCAAACTCTTCGAGTTTTGGGTTTTTTTGTACTTAGAGACTCTCTTAACAACGGGCTGCATGAAGTATGTATTCTGTTTCAATTTTAAACCTGGTGTCTCAGAATTGCATTGGATTGCCTATATTTTGGGGAATGATGAGAAATAGGCAATATTAATTCTCTCTTTGTTTACTCTTACCATTAGAGTTGTTATAGATCTCCATCATTGCTCCCACTTCCTTCCTCCATCTCTTTTCCAGACTTAAGAGTTATCATCTGCATAGATTCTCCCATGGTCAATGCTTTTCACGTGGGAATTGATACGAGGACGGCACGTGGAGGGGGAAAAGGGAAAAGTTCTTGTCTACCCAGGACATAAACAGTATAAGCTTATGACTGTACCAATGCAATCAGAATGATGAATCCTCCCCCACTAAACCATTCTGTCATCCAATACCGATTAATGACAGAAAGAAAAAAAATCTGTCCAAATCCTACCCATGCAACACGAATTATTGTTCCTAACTCTATGGTTTTGTAACAGTCTTGAGATTATTAAAATGTAGTTAAGTAATTATGTATTGAATACAACAGGGAACATGTCTAATTTTTAAATACTAACAAATGAGGTTTTCACGAGGCTCCAAATGCCTCTCCCAAAAGTACCGAGGTCACTTAAAGTGTCTTGAAAACGTCACCCAACCTATTTGACACAGTGAGATTTACTAAGCTTCATTTTGTGGAGCAAAGGCTCAAATACCAGGTTATAATGATCAAACTGATCAACAGTTCCAATGCTGATATTTTTGATCCGATCCTCATAAAGTTAATTTACAGCCAGCCCTTCACTATAGCTATCATTCCTGGCATGAGTTATTTGCAAATCTTGAAGTAGTGGCCGACGCAGAACACTAACTTACAGCATTCCGCAAAAACGTGAGCGAATGCACTGTAAAGTCAGAGCCACATTCATAAGGAAAATATTTTGCTGTTTGGACAGAGACACCTTTCACCTCTACGCATAATCAGTCAGTGAGCTGAGGATACGAAGAAGGAGATTATTCTCCATCCCCACACATTAGGAATTCAATCTTCACTTCTTGGTAGGACATATTTAATGTAGTATTTTCTAAAATAATAATAAAAGACATTGAATTAATTTTTCATTCTTGGGCAAGGCCTTAACAATAATCTTCTTAAAGCGCCCCAGACTTAAAGAGCTTCTTGTCTAGGTCCGAGGCAGCAGTTGCAGCAAGTGTGAGTTAGCCCAGAAAATGGTAATTTCCTGTCAAGAGCCCTCCAACAAATGTCGCTTTTATATCTGGCAAAGATCACTAGGCCCCAGTGTTTTGAGTTCAGCATGCTTAAGCACTCTTCATTAAACCGGATGTAGAGTGTGAAAGGTGATTCAGGCAGCATGGGCAGGCATCCGCCCAGATGGCGATGCTTTGGACACTCCAACAAGGCTGAATAGATGCTTCATTGGGTGAGTTAATAGTCAGGCAGGGGCCAATGAGTACTTTAAAAATATTGTCTTTCAATAGTCTCTTCACTGTAGGGAAAAAGAAGCTACTGACTCATTTGCGATTAGCTGACCTACCATTACAAAACTTTCCGTCTTGCATTCAGTCATAACAGAATTTATTGTAAAATACTAGATATTTAGAGTCCATGTTATTTTCAAGCAATTATTCCTTTTACAATCATGACACATTCATAAACACAGCTGCATCGGGTGAGCCCGATGAGGGGGAAAAGCAGAGCACTGTATCCTGTCCCCTTACGCACAGCCATTAGCTCTGCCTTCTAGAAGCCTCAGCATGGTCTCTTGACTGCAAATAGGAAGGGGATTATCCTTCCTTTCAGTGCATCCTGAAGTTCATTCTGGGAGCCAAGGTTTTGATCCCCAAACAGCACAGTTTTTGTATGTCCAAACTACCTAGAAGACATTAGGTTACTTCCCCACATAAAGTCATGTACAACTAGGAGATCCAGGACATCCCCACCATTCATTTTGTTTGTTTTGCAGATACATTGAAGTTTCACAGTCTACAAAATATAAGCAAATATAAGCCCCAGTAAATATAAGCAGTAAATGTAAACCCCGGCTGAAGCTGTGGCATGTTTAAGGGGGTATGAAAGCAAGTAATTCCTCTATGCTGAAAGCCACAACATCAATGGAAAATTGCACCAAGTCAGGAGAACAAAGCATTCTGTTATGGTTAACAGAGCAAATCAGTCATTGCTTTGGGAAGAGATGAGAGAATCATTGACATACTATGGAATAAGTATAGATTTATCTCTTTCTAAATATACTACTTAATACCAAAATTTGCAGTGACACAGAGGTATAGATCAATGGGTAAGAAAAGCAAAGATCATGACAATTATTTTCAAGTAAAACACTGCTGAAGTCAAAGCAGTGTGTTTCTAGCTTGGCCCACATCTTGCCCCTCCACAGATGACATTCAGAGAAGAGTAAATGTATTGTTTTGCATGGTGTGTTTTGTTGTGTTGGTGGTTTTTTTCCCCCTGGTAGTAGATCCTGGTCTTGGCTCCGACCGTCTACCATCTCAAAACATTTTGTACACAGTTGAACATTTCCTGGTGTATGAGATCTGCCAGGAAAAACAGCATATGGAGTCAACAGCAATGTTAAAAGGGACTTTTATTTAACGCAGGTCAAGCTAATACACCAGTATAACCTAATAACTAATGGGCTGCAGGAGGAAGGAAAGAGCCATCTTCTAAGGATCACTCATCTGTTGTTCTAAATATTTAGGTTTCACAAATCGAGGTTTGATAAACCCTCCCTGGTGGCTGCAGACAGAACACAGATGACTCGCTGTTATTAGATGCCTGACTTTTTGACAGCTAAAGTTAGGTGAGACAAATTGGACTCTGAAGTTGTAGCAAATCGCGTGACAACTTGTTCTCTCTGAATTTGTTATGGCAGACGCTTTGCTCACCAAGATGTTCAAATGAAGGCGCTCAGCAGGCATAAGCATGAAAATGACTTCTACATATTGCCTGTTCATGTCTGCATTCTAAATCCACTAACTCTTTTTCCAGGAGATAAAATAGGAAAATTATTCAACTTTTTCTGGAACCTTATGCTTACTTAGAATACTTGCAAGTTGGTTGTTTCTTGACAGAGTGCCTGTCTTTATTATAATGAGTTAAAAAAAGAGAACCAGGATCCTAAATTCAAATGTTGTTAGGTCAAACCACAAAGCTTGAGTTTCATTGCTGCTGGTTACTCCCAAGTCTTATCTTGTGCAGAAGGTTCTAAAAACCCAAGAAGTCTGAAAACTGATTCTTCTGGAAAGGCATATAAAGATTTCTGCAGTCAGTGCCTAAGCTCCGTCGATTTTTTCTACTGAAAAGTCTCTCAGTGGGGTGAAGATGGAAATTTAGATGATCTTGTACAGACATCTGGACAGTGTTGCCGATACAGCTTATTGTGATAGCTGTATTAGCAGTTCTAGTTGTAGTTCTGGCATTCCAGTATGGTGCTGCCATTTACTAGCCTTTTTCAGTATCCGATTGCACAGGTGATGTGCTGTATGTGCTAAATAATGCAGTGTACAACTTTGATCTCTTCCCTCTCATCTGCTAACTGGTCTGTCTCTGCAGGACACAGCGGAATATGCTAAATCGCAAACTGCAGTATATTGGCCAAAAATAGTCTTCTCTTTCTCCTACTTAATTAGGAGTGGCCAGCATGTGGCTTTTGAGCTGTTCAAATATATTTGCCAAGGCAGGGCTGCCTTCTTGGCTGTGGTCTGAAGGGAGTCAGTAAAAACTCCTCATGGAGACATTGCTGTAATTGCCTCGGGGACCCACATATGCAACTGATTAATGCCACCCACATCCGGCAGTGGAGTAATGTAATGAGACCCCTTGGGAATCACTGCCATCTCCCTCTGTTGAACAACTCCACCAGCTCTTCCCACGGACACCCAAAATATGGGGAAGTAGTTTTACTGTCCCCAGCTGTACGAAGCTTTAGCATGTATTTTGCAAATTTTCTAAGAGTCAGATGCAGGAGAGGTGGCAGTCCTATTCTGGTGACAGTGTAATAAGGAAATGTCACAGTTTCAAACAATCCAATATAATGAAACTTAAAATCACAACACTTTTTCTATAAAAGGTATGGCCCTGCATATGGATCCATTTACCCCAGTTCTGCCATGCTCACTATGTCCTTCTGGGGCATCTAGAAACCGTCTTGCCTAGCAGGTGTAAAATTGGAAGATCTGAAGATACACAGCTGGTCAGGGGTAACAGGGATCCTCACCATCTCTGCAATGCAGATGGGTAATATGGGGGCAAAGCAGGGAAAGCTATTTCTTAAGCAGAGCACGCAGATAATCCACTCTTTTAAGACAGGCAATAAATAAATAGGTGTAAAGCAAACACTTGTAAGCACAGTTTTCTTCCTCTTGGTTGGGCAGCCTGTGGCTACAAGGAGCAAATGCTGTTCTCTGTTTTCTTGCTTATCCTCAGCACCTCTTCTCCTTAGTGAGAGGCATTTGTCAAACTTCTTTGGTTTCTAGTTTCCAACTGTCACTGCCAACAGCTGGGGAATAGAGAGATTCTTCTTCAGCATGTCTCTTCTTGTAAATTCTCCAATTAGCTGCCCACTCTGAGGCCAGACCATAGTATTCTTCTCCAGAAACTGGCAGGGTGGCTTGTGAACATTTGAAAGGGAGGGCACCTTTTCAGTAATAAAGATACTTTTGCTCTCCTCCCTCAAAAGCTATTTGACTGGGACTCAGAACAATTAATGCTGTTTTTGCTTTATTTTGTTTTGTTTTGTTTTGTTTTTACTGAATAGCATCTTTCTCAGTTGTGAGGAAAATATCAGACAAATCCAATTTATTTTTCTGCTGCCAGACATACCTGCCAGTAGCTAGCTCTTCAATATTTAAATCATAGAATCACTGTGTGGTTAGGGTTGGAAGAGACCTTTAAGATCATGTAGTTCCAACCCCCCTGCTATAGGCAGGAACACCTCCCTCTAGACCAGGTTGCTCAAAGCCCCATCCAGCCTGGCCTTGAATGCCTCCAGGGAATGGGAAATGTTGTGACTCCTTTGCGGGACTCCCTCTCATACTTTGGTTTGACTTCAGGTACTTGTTATATGATATTCTACTCAATATCATAAAGGTTTTGGAGAGCTGCTCAATCATACAATTTTGTTTATGCTAAGCAAGGATGTGTGATCCCACCAGCCCTTACTTTAAAATTAAGTATGTGTTAAATAATTCTTCATTTTTCTCCTTTGTTGTAGTACCCTTTCAACAGCCCAACATCAAGAATGGAGCCCTGTTTGATGAGCAGTACTCCAAGGCTGCATCCCACACCCGTGACTCCTCGCTGGCCGGAGGTGCCGGCTGCGAACTCCTGTTACACGAGCCCACCCATGCACTCCACAAGATACGGCAATTCTAGTGACATGTACACCCCTTTGACCACGCGCAGAAATTCTGAATATGAGCACATGCAACACTTTCCCGGCTTTGCCTACATCAATGGGGAAGCCACCACAGGTTGGGCTAAATGAAAATGACTTGTATCAGCGAAGCCCGTATACTTAACAGAGTTATACAAACTTGACGTTATGTGGGACTTCACATGGACGTTGCTGACGGGAGGTGAAGATGGAAGATAAATGTAGTTCGTAACGTGGGCAGATTGCAGAGCAGTATGACTGAATGTTCCTGTAGCCGAAAAACATTTTTGTGCTATTCTAGACATCTTTTTAGGCCAGTCTGTGCCTTTTCTAATTCCGGCATGTGGGCCAACCCTGTGTGATGTCAATGTCAGTGAGCCATCCCCTCCCTTCCCCCCCCCCCCCCCTTATTGACAAACATTAATGAGCCTTACAAATAAAGTACTGGAACAGAATCTATTTATGATTTGTGTTAAAGGCAGGAAATTCACTCTCAGCAGAACTCTGACATCTGTTCTTCTTTTAAGCTTTCAGTGCATTTCTTAAAAACCATTCTGCCAAGTCACCATTTGTTCGCGTCATTTCTTCTACCTGGCTCCTTAAAAGACACGTGTTGTGTAGATTTCAGTTTACACCTAACTTTGTATATTGATGCACCTTTCTGTTGATCCAGTAACTTTACAAAAGAGAAGAAAACACATGTAGCATCGAATTATACACTGCCTTAATTTGACTATTATTGTATATGTATTTGTGTTAAGTTTGCACAATCTGGAAAAAAATCTAACTTCTCTGGTCAGTAATGACAACGTTAAGAATGGACTTGGGGACTGGGAAGATATTGGATTCAGAGCCACATATGTTAAATGTGATGATATGAAGCAATTATGTAAAAAAGACAATGCAAACACAAATATTCCGTTGATTGCCTATTGACAGATATGACAATATTCCCTCAATTCCTTCATGTGGTGATAACTTCTACAAAAGCAAAATTCAAAGCTGTGCCTTTGAACTTATTCTGTACTGTGTATGTGTGGAAAAATGTATTGTATTTTGGGGAGAACTTTTCTTAGACATTTTCTGTCGGATTTGTAGCTATTTGTGAGTTTTTGTTAGATTTTATTAACATAGCTTTTTCTTCTGTATTATAAAATGCACCAAGGAACTGTGGTGGACTTATTACCCTATGGGTAAGAAATAAATAAATGGAGGTATGGCATCAGACATTTTAGCAATTGTTTTGTAAATAAAACCTTTGATAGCACTCAGTCTGATAATAACCACATTTATGCCTACAATGGACATAAGTGTTTGTACAGTTGTGCAAGATATATGAGGGATTTTCATGCTCAAATAAAGTTCTTGAAATTGAATAGATACCATTTAAATTTACTTACATACAGAAGCTGCAAACCTTCCAAAAATCCTACAAGTGACAATGTCATTTCTTATGCAGCAAATGACTTGTGAACATGTATAACCAACAACAAGTGAGCAGTCCTCCACCTGTGCTTCCAGCTACAGGCCACTCCACTCCGTTTGCCAGCTGATGACTTTATATTGTTTGGTTTGTGTCCTGCTACTGTTGCTCACCTAAGTCTGGATATCCACCCAGGCAGGTAAGATACGCTATTTTATTTTCTTTACAGTAACTTATAACAAACATGTTGCCACTGGAATACTGGAAATGGGAAAATTCGTCTTCCTTAGATGAGCAAATAAAGTGCCAAAGTGCTCAGATATTGTGTATTCAACCAGTGAGTAAGCTAGTGAGCATTTGGGCTGGAAAGTAACCATGGGAATGAATTGGAAATCTTCAAGAATTGAGGGACAGTCGGTGTTCCAGGCCAGGTTTAGCAACTGTTCGGGCTCTTAAACATTCAGTCAAGGTCCTGGTAGGGTTGTCAGAAACATAGCAGGAGCCTATCTCCACCTTTAAATACCCAATGAAAATCTTGTTTCCTTGGTGTCACAGACCTTTTGAAATTTTCCTCGTGTAACCTGGTGTTATTACCTAATACACATTCACTCTTCACTTTCATTAAGTGAGGGCAGGACAGGGGAGATGGTGTCTAGGATAACCCATCTGGCAAAACTGTCCACACAAGAAAAAGGTAAGTCACGTGGGGGAGATTTTATAGCCTGCCTTTAGCAGCTCGAATTTTATTGTGCTTGAGACCGAAGTCCTACTTTGCATTTTTTTACTGAAGGAGCTTACATCAAAGCACTGATTCTGGCCTATTAATTATTAACAAGCAAAGAAATATCTGCCTCATCAAGACTGCAAGAAATGAGTATGGAAAAGGCAGTCACTGGAATGAAAAAATCCACTTTCTCTTCCTAAATGAATTCCAAATCTCTGCATTGCTTCACATCCAACGAACCGACAGGGATGCTTTCATTATTTCCTACCATTGGAACAGTCCATTAATCTCCATTTACCTGAAGGACTGCTGACCACGGCCTGCCATGGTCTCTTCAAGGACTGGATGTATTGATGAGACATTTGTGGGCAGGAGTTACCATGAACTCAAAAGCTGGAACTCAATTACCTTGCCTTGAAGAGCATTGGAGATTGTCAGGGAGGTTGTTCAGGAAGGAGGATGGATCCTGAACATGTGTCAGTACCAGAAAGGAGAACTGTATCACCATGTGAGAAGTGCTGGGAAAGGGAATTCTGACCAACAGCAGCATCACAAAGTTCTGTCATCAAGAAATACCCTTAGAACTGTCCTTTTCACCATCAGGCAGAGCTTGGATTTTTAAAGTCTTTTGCAAAAGGACCCCCACAGTCTTTCTTTAAAAATATACATGTACGTTGGATGCCACAGGAGTCTGAACATATGCTTTCAGTTACCTTTGAACAATTTCTTGAGGGCTTTGAAATTTAAACTGGACGTTCATGTGGAGCAATATATAGATCAGTGAGCACAGCTCTACAAAGTTCATCATCACCATCTCTGTCAGCAGCTCCGCAAAGGAAAGTGGGCCCCCTCCTTGACCACTGCAGGTCAGAGCCCATCATATTAATATAAACCGCCACAGCTTTCAGGTCACAGGGGTATATACCAGGCTGTAAGGTGTGGTGGCTCAAGAGAGGATGATAACCTCTGGGTAGAATGGTTGGTAATGGGCAGGAATCTCCTAAATCATCCTAGTACAAATTGCCAAACCTCCTGAGTTGGAGACTGGAGACTGTTAATTAAGCCTTTCCCTTGACCACGGTAACTAAAACTGATGTTTCTTGCCTAGCCAAATATTTATGTGTAGAGGGAGTAAATATGCAAGGTACAATTTTTTCTTTAGTTTTCATACCACATGCCAAAATATTCAAAAATGTTATCTTTTCTCCTGCTTTCTTCCTTTCTGTTTCTATTTTTCTCCTTTTCTTTTTCCTTCCCTTCCCTTTCCCTCCTCTCTTCCTTCCTTTCTTCCTTTTCCTTCCTTCTTCCCCTTCCCTTCCTTTCTTACTTCCTTCCCCTTTCTCATTTTCTTTCTCTTTTTTTTCTTTTCTTTTTCTCTTTGCTAGTATTCTCTCTTTTCTCACGTTTTCTAATGTGTTCATGCATTATTTTATTTTTTCATAGTCTAAAATATATAAGAATACATATGCAATAAATACAATAAGATGTATAATAGCATAACTAACATATGTAACACATCTGTATATTTATATAGCTATATACACACAAACATGTATGTATGCATATAAAAATCCACTACGATTCTTCAAGATTTTTCATTACCAGATAGAAAAAAGACTCAGCGGGGGAAGAGCAGTGAGAACTCCATTCACAGGCATGAATCCTGTTTTTGTCAGGCTACCTCTTGCTGCTAAGGTCACTACCCTTTGACAAAAATGGCCTCTGACCTCCCCAGCCTCACAATTCTGTTGTGACTGACCCTGAAACCCATGAAATTCAGGGGCAGACATTGCTTTGGAAGGTTTAGATAAAGCTGACTAACATGGGAAGGGCTCACGGTATGCACTCATCTGAAAAGGTCTGGCAGTTCTTTGGTAGAGGATGCAATTTATTCCGTCCCCCGCTTTCACTGAAATCCTAATCCTTCATATGCTGCCTAATGTGGAAACCAAAATGCAGCAATGATGAATAACAATGTGCCTTTAAAGGTTCAGTAACAGTTTTTTAGCCTTTAGTTTTTAGTTTGGGGCTTTTTTTTTTTTTTTTAAATAAGTAAAAAGATTCCAATTGACCATGTACAAATGAAATGAATATTTTACTGTGCTGTGAAGTAAATCTAAACAGGCTCAAGCCTTGTAACAGAACAGTAAATCAACAAGCAAAGGATTATTTTGACTAAGTTTCTTCCAGAAGCTGCATTAATACACGCATGGTCTTGCTTCCAAAAAAATGGGTGCATACTTCAAATTGGATTTTGCTGCTCCTTGCAGTCTAAAGACTCTGTTCTGTTTTTGCATCATCTCAGATCAACCCACTGTAGAAAGAAGCCCTAACCAAAATATTCAAATCCTAGTACAGCTCTGTATCTGAAACACGTGCAGGTGTACACAGTTTTATTATTGTGGGGTTTTGTTGATAACTTCAGCATATTACTTCCAGCTATCCAAAAAGTGGATTTTGACAATAGGGCACTTTGAGAGTGGAAATAAGCCCCATCTTCTTAACTGTAGCTTAAACCTGGAGTCTTGCAGTGCTCTGTAGAGATGTAGCCAACCTGTGTGCTGACACTGCAGACTCTCACCCAGCATGTGGTGTTGGCCCACTCTGCCCTCCCAGATCTCAAGAGCAAAACCTAACAGCGGGGAGACACTGGGATCTCAACCCCACACCTTCTGCTTGCTCTCACGCACGTGAACACCCTATAGAGAGTATATTAAACCCCTATGAAAGGACAGGCAGGTGGTTTGGGAAAGGAAGTCCTTCTGTCTCACTGAAGGGACACATAGGCCTTGCGCTGTGTGGGCCTACAAACCCCAGGGGGTGCATTGCCCTCATCCTGCAGGTCATATGGGTGTTTTTTTTTCTCCCAAATGTTCTGATGAAGCCCCACTTCAGGGACCAGATGGAGACTCTGCCTTGCAGTGGCCCAGGGACACTGAGCCTGTGAGCTCAGACTGGCAGCAGGCACCATTTTGCGCAGGGCAGGTGGGTAACGGAGCCCTGCCTCCCTCATGCAGAGGCTGCCCTGCAGCCATCATGCACCAGAGCAGCCACCCCTGGGCATGCAGCAGGTGCAGCAGAGGTGCCATGAAATGCTCGGTGTGAGCGCTGTGCCTGAACACTGAGAGAAGGCATCTGCCCACGCTGGGGCAGGTTGTTTGCTTTGCAGTACTAAAGGGGCAGGTAGCACAGAAGCAGGCAGGATGAGGACAAGCCTAGCGAGGAGGCTACGTGTCAGGGTGTCGTTGCGTCGCTGGATAACGGGGCGGCCTACAAGTCTCCAACCATGCTCGACGTATCGCTCCACCGCCCTTTTCGACAGACTCCGTCGGGGCTGCCCGCTGCAGACTACAATGCCCATCATGCCGCGCGGCACAAAACCCTGCGCGCACGACAGCACCGCCTCTCTTAGCATGCCGGGAGGCGTAGTCCTCTCCGGGGAGCTGGGCGGGGCGAGAAGGAAGGCAGCCAATAGGAGGGGGCTGGAGGTGCGGGCGCCCACTCCTAACGGCCAATAGCGTTCGGGCACTGCCTGCCAGTCAGGACGGTTTCTACGGGCAGAGTCGCGTCACATCGCGTAGAGTTACGTCACGTCGCGTCAGGGGGCGCGGGACAGGAGGTCGGGCGAGGCGGCTGCTGGCGTCGGCGGCCATGGAGCTGGGCGCGGTGCTGGAGGCCGTGGAGGGGCACGGCGGTGCCGCCGCCGAGGCCGCGGAGCGGGCCCTTCTGCGGTACAACGAGGAGGTAACGGGATGGGGGGAGGGGAAGGAGGGAGCCGGGCGGTGCCCGCTGCCACGCCCCGGAGCTCTGCCCACCGGAGCTGGAGCTGCTGTCTCGCTCTGCTTTTCCGCTATGCATGCAACACGAGGGCTGTCCTGCGGCCTGCCCGCCTCGAGCGGCCGTGACCGGCACATAGCCCTCGGCAGAGGCTCAGGGACGGCTCCGGAGTGCCTCTGTCCAGCTCTGCGCTCCCCCGGCCCGTTCCCGCTGCTCTGCGGGGGCTGAGCCGCCCTCGGGCAGGGCTGTGCCGGACGGCCTCCCGCCTGCCTGCTGCTGGCCCGGGGTTTGGCTCTGGGTGTGATCCGAATGCAGCTGTGTCGAGTTGGGTGTCTGCTGAAATTCAGGGGTTTGTTACAGGAACGCTCATTCGGGTTTTTTGTTCAAGATTCTCTGCATGCGGCAGGGGGGTAGGAGCTTGATGATCCTTGAAGTCCCTTCCAATCCAAGCCGTTCTGTGATTCTGTCATTCTCATATCTGAGGTGAGGGGAAATACCTTATGTAGATTGGTGTATTAATGGGTCAAGTCCAAAAGTGGAGACTGCCGCATGCGAAGGGAGCTGCCTCTGAGGGACTGTTATCTCTGGAGTTCGCTGGACTCATCTGCTTTAGCTCTCTGACTTCTAAAGCACTGCAAAGGGCTCAGTTTAGGGAACCTTCAGTCTCCTGTGTTCACTCTCTGAAACAACTCTGTGTTAAATGTGTTGTTAGAAAGCGTGTACGTACACACATCGCTTCTTGTGCTTGTTGCACTGTGTTCCATGCCTTCATGGGAGCTTCCCCAAATGAGTTTTTAGGCTTAGGTGGAATTCCCAAGGACAGCGAGAGCTGGCACACTTTCTGCTCAGGGATTTCTGGCTTTTTAAACAGACTTCTGGAGTCGTGTGTGGCTCAATACTTCTTTTGAGGTGGATCTTAGCATGATGTTTCACTTACTGTGTTTCTTCTTCAGAGCTTTGCCTTAACGCTTCCGACATCTATTTCTGTGCGATGTTAATGGCTCAGATAGATCGCTGGGGGGAGGGCGGGAAAGGTTGGGTGGAGTACTCCAGGTTCCAGGTCTTCATTCTGTTTCTTAGCCTTTTTAAGTAATAAACTGTGCTTTCACTGGCTAGTAGTAAATGTGGTTTTAAGATACAGGGTGCTATGAAAAACCTGGGAGAACTCAATAGGAGAACACACCTCTCCCATTTGCAATGATTATTCCAAATCTCTGTTTCTTCTCTTATTATTCCTCTCTTGTTAATCTTCTCTTGGTTAACTACTCATCAGTCCCTGTCAGCTGCCCTTGGTTGGTGTCTTCTTGAACTTCTGTGGTTCATTGGTGGTGTTGGGAGTCCCGTGCCAAAAAGGAACTCATTTAGGGCTGGAGCACCTCTCCTACAAAGACAGGCTGAGGGAGCTGGGCTTGTTCAGCCTGGAGAAGAGAGCTCTGTGGGAAGACTTATTCGTAGCCTTTCAGTATTTAAAAGGAAATGATACAAAACGGACAGTAATCAACTTTTTACTTGGGTAATAAGTGATAGGACAAAGGGGAATGGTTATAAGCTTAAAGAGGGAAGATTTAGATTGGATGTCAGGAGGAAGTTCTTTCCTATGAGAGGTGCTGGCACGGGCTGCCCAGAGAGGCTGTGGATGCTCCGTCCCTGGAGGTGTTCAAGGCCAGGTTGGACGGGGTCCTGGGCAGCCTAGTCTAGTATTAGATATGGAGGTTGGTGGCCCTGCCTGTGGCAGGGAGGTTGGAGCTTCATGATCCTTGGGGTCTCTTCCAACCTAAGCCATTCTATGATTCCTGCCACCCTTAGCTTAGAAGTTCTTCAGTGTCATTCATTCATATTACTGCTATTCTGCACCAGCAGCAAGGTGACTGAAGCTGTTGGTCGGAGACACTTGTTGCTGTTGGGTGGAATGGGAAAAGCACGCTGGTTGACATGGCTGCTCTCTTTAGCTGAGACTGGTTTTAGTCAGACCTTTAGAGTTTTGTAACTTAACAGTTGATGTTCATGCATAACAAATATAATTTCTTTTTTAAACAGAATCGAGCCATTTTCAGATTTGATCCAGCAGATGAAGATAAAAGAAAGGTAAGTAAAATAGGCTGTTGAATTCCATATGTGCTCTGCTTAGAAGTACAGCAAAGGGAAACAAAAACTCCAGCTAAAATCTCTGTCTCAAATAAAGTAGTAATGGAGAAGCCCATAAGTAATTTCCTGGAGTCCACCTTTGGTGGAAGAAAAATAAAGATACAGAAATTTTGCAAGCCATTTTTGGTTTCTCTCCTTTCAGTAGGTAGCAGTATCCCGGTATTTCCTGTCTGTGTTAGGTAATTGAGTAGTAGGTGTTGAAATGAAGGGATAAGCGTAGAGCTGTGAAGCTGTAAGGGAGACAGTGCTGCAGAATAGTGCTCCTCCAAGGGAAGCTGTCGTCGTCAGAACACTTGCTGAGCGTGCGAGGCTGCCGAGGTGGGAAATGTTTGTTTTGTAGCTTGGAGCTGTGCAGGTGTGTCAGGGCCTAACAGCTCCCATGAGATTCATTCGCATCTTTGTGTTTAAGGCTTCAACTGCCCTTGACTGCCACCCCCTGTTATCTTTATGGCATAATATGTAATGATAGACCTTTTTTTTTTTTTTTTTTTTTTGTCGAATTAGATTTCAAACTGATTTCTGTAATTGTTTGTAAAATGTTGATGAGTGAATACATGAGATTATATGTACTTCCTCTGCTTTGATGTCAAGCTTTAAGTTTATTTCGGAATAAATGTTTCTGTTAGAGTGGTGCATCTCCAGTTGGACATACATTGATTTGCTGCACAGTTTTTGTGCAGAATCTGAATATCTTCAAGTCTTCGATCTATTTTTGTAGAAATGAGTGAGATGGTAAGATGGTCTCTATGTCCTTTGCATTTCCAAGACCATGAGCTATGCGTGCAGCAATCCTAGGTTATAGTTCTTTATGACACAAATATCTTGTGCCCAAGAATGAAGTCGAGCTAAAAAAAGGCCTTCAGGTGTGTGGTTCAACGCAAAAGCAGTACTGAAGGTTCTGTGAACTACGGTGTGTGCTGCTGTCGTCTCTCATACCTCCAAGTGGAACAAGAACAAATGTGTAGAAGTCTTCCCTACGGTGTTCCTGTAGAATAGGTTTGTTTCACAAATCTGGGAGCTCCCTAAAAGTGTCCTTTCATGCTTTCCTTTCTGTATTTTACAGAACAGCTGTTACAGACTTAATGAGATTTGATTTTTTTTTTTTCCATTGTTGGGGTGTGTGTGGCTTTCTTGGTTTGGATTTAGATCTGTGTTAAATGCAAAGTTATGGCAGGATTTTTATGGGCAACAGCTCTACCTTTGGAAGTTTTGATCAGTATTGAATGCTACAGTTGAGTGATAGCCAGTGTAACAAAACTATCAAGCCTACGTGTTTGTAAGCTGAGTGTTGTAGAGGTGCACATAGAAGTCAGTAATGTTTTATTCAGTGCCCTAAGCCTGTTGCTGTAGTTGGTTAGGGTTTCTGGCTTGAAAAGAAGTATTCTGAAAGCACTTGGTAGAATTCTAATTTAAATTGGCTAAATTCTTGCACATCTGGGGGACAAATTGTTGTTCTTTCTGTGACATTAATTTAAGGCTCAACAGAGGCCATCGAGGAATATTCAAGATAGTAAATGGGCTTAACAGTTTTGTACTAAAAAAACAATGGTTTTTTTTGCATAAGTTTGGATTTTTGTACTGTTATTTTCTTAATTAAAAGTACCTATAACGAGGTGCATTGGTCACACGGGATTAAGGCAGCTTTTGGTTGTACATGCATGGTAATGAAAAGCTACATACTTGTGGTATTCTTGAATCCACCCTCATCGTTCTTCAAGAACTGCCATCCTGGTTTCAGCTGAAATAGAGTTAGTAGGGCACCAATGCTTTGGTTGTTGGGTGCTGGCCATTCAGTGGGGGCAGAGCCAGGGCAGGTGGCCTGAATTAGGCAGGCGATCGTTCCACACCCTGGGACACGAAGGGGAAGGCTGTAAAGCTGTGATGAGTTGGCTGGGGACATGGCTGGTGGTTGGGGGCTGCTGGGGGTTGGTTGGCAGGTGGCGAGGCACTGTGTTGCTGGTGGGCACGCAGTTGTGTCGTTGTTGGTTGGTGGGTTGTGAGTTAAGTGCATTGCAGCTGTATATACTATCATTGTGTTTCTGATTCCATTTTTCCTTTCTGGCTTAGTAAATGGCTTCTTTCTCAATCCATGAGTTCTATTTTGTTTCTAATTCTCTCCCTTATCCCACCT
Source organism: Alectoris magna (assembly GCA_030625065.1). NCBI lineage: Eukaryota > Metazoa > Chordata > Aves > Galliformes > Phasianidae > Alectoris > Alectoris magna. The sequence continues at coordinate 144,739,699 of CM060560.1, forward strand.
GGGGGGGTGTGGGTGAGTGAATGGCTGTGCGCTGTTTAGCGACCTGCTGGGCTAAACCACAGCAGAGACCTCTGAACAGATGCCACTGAAAAACTGTATGGTTCTAAAGCTTCAGAAGACATGCATGCAGTTCTCAAATGTTTGGCTTTACTCAAAGCTGACCTTTGGTGATGTGGGCGACGAGACCACATTACTTTTTAATCTGTGGAATGCAGGTGGGATCTTGACCTGCCTCTCTCAATGTGTTTGTCTTCATTCTTCATCACTCCTTCCACCTTATTTTGCATCTAGGACGAGAGTGTGTCCAGGTTGAGAAAGTGGTAACGAGAGAACAGCAGGAATTAAAAGAGATCATTAATATTAATTATTACAATAATTGCAGCAGAGGAGAGTTTAGAGGGAGGGTCACAGTCCATAATGAAGTCATGTATTAGACTTGAAGTTCAGGTATCAGGGAGAATACAGATGTATGGGATATAGAAATCTGCTAGGTAGCAAAAGCAGCAGTACATGCTTGTTAGCAGTCTCTTTCTGTGTAATTGGTTTATTCATGCATAAGATTAAATTTTCTTCTAGTTACTCTAGCAAGCCTAACAGATGTTGCAGATCTTTCTGGGCAGTGCCAAAGTATAAGAAAGAGATAAACAGCAGTGCAGTGCATGCTTGGTTTCTTTTTTTTCCTCTGCCTCATCGCGCAGCTTCAGCCATGATTTTAAGCTTTTAAGGTTGTCTGTAGTGTAATTGTGGTGCAATGTGGGTGCAGCTGAGCTTTATGCTGTTTCATGCTGGATGCTGTTAGAGGAAGAACACCGCCATGTACAGTGACATACTGTGAAATATGAAAGAGTAAGGTCAGAGTTATGACTTGATTATGGAGACTGGATGGGTCAGCCAGCGAAAGCTTTGGTTGGCTGTGCGGTTGTGAAATGGCTGTTGAATCTGATGCTTTAGGCTGTACGTTAGCTAAGTTGCAGACAGTTTGTGATATTAAGCTCCCGCAGGAAAGCTCCCGCTGTCACTTTTTGAGGGCAGAATAAGGCAAGGCTGTCGTGCTTGATGAGCAGATCTATCTGGACATAGCAACTGGGCATTACAAGGTTGTGTTCTACCATCTTGTACTGATAGGAGCCGTAGCTTGTCCTGGTCATGTTTTGTTTAATGATCTGTGTCTCTGTGTTGGCCTGTTCTGTGAGCTCTAGCAGGTACGTTTCTGATAACCTGGAGAGGGGTCTCAGGCCTGGTGTGTGTGTGTGTGTGGTACAGCAGGCATCCTGGGTGACTGCTGCTTGGCCTCGTACAAAAAGGAATGTTTTCCTTAGAACCACTTTCTCTTCATTTAAATAGTGGAGTAAACAGGATTAGCTTTGTTCTGTCATTTCTACCTTGACAGGCCCAAATCCTGTTTGTGGAGTAGTAGCTTTCTTGTGCTCTTTGTAGACCTACAGTGGCAAAAGAATCACACCGTTGTTGTGGCCTGAAAACTGCTGGCATCGCTGACTCCCTGGTTAACCAGGGCATGCAGCTGGAAGGAGCTAAGCATCGTTTCACTGGGTGGTGGCCCAGAGTTAATCTTTCCAAGGTGGTAAGCAAGGCTGGCTTTTAAATTGGCTGAAGATGCTGAATTCGAGAGGGGGGGGAAAAAAGGAGAAGCAAGCAGCAGCTAAATGTAAGAGCCTTATTCATGAGCTTGTATTCTTGTCTGAAATTATAGGGTGTTTATGATGTATGTGTTTCCTCTTACATTTAGTCTGGCTCACCACTGGTATTACTTGAAGCACTCTGTTTTCACGTTACAAAAGCAGAATGGGTATGTTGATAATCAGTTTGACAGCTCGTCTCCTGTTGTTATGAGAAAGCTGTCTCCAGCTTCCCGTGTGGGGTCAGCCCTGTGATATATAAATCTCGAGTCAGAATATCTTTGTGTATTTGTAACTTATTGCTCGGGTTGAGTTTGAGCATAACAGATCTGAAACTGAAAGCCACCTTTAGCAGACAGCAATTTCCAGAACAGTCTCCTCCTCACACTGCTGAATGTTTTAAAGATGTCAGAATCGTTGATGCTAAATCCACGAATGTATTGTGGGACTCTCCCTGCTGCTTAAGTTCATGTTGAGAGATTCCTTAAGGCTGTGGGCTGTACTGCATTTGAACTTTGGAAGGATGGAAGCAGTAAAGTATGTTGATGTAGCAAGATGCTGTCATACATAATATAAAAAGAACAACCTTGTTGATAGTGCTGTTGGCACTGTGGTGCTTCTGGGAGGTCTGAAGGATCCTGCAGGCACAAAGGCATGGAGCTGCTTCGCACCCAGTACCTTCAGTACAAGCTTTTAAAGTCTGCTGATGAGAGTCCTATAAAAATACTAAGCTCAGGCTCTCCTGTGGGTGTGCTGTGATATCTCAGTGTTAATTGTTGTTGTTCTCACTTCTCTGAAATCTCTTAAGGGAGCACTGGTCTGTAAGGGAAAAGTTATGAAGTATCCTTCATTAGTGATAAAGATTTGTTCCAATTCCTTCTGGTCCTGCCCAGTCTCACCCAGCATTTTTCTCTTTTTAATTTGTCTTACATTTTATGTTAAGCCAGCAAAACTCATCACTCCTTTAAAACTCTTCTTTAACCACTGGATTACAGAGGCTGTACAGGGCTTCCCCTCTCCTGTTTGAGAGGGAGAAAAGCAGGGCTGTATGACTGCATCTTTGTCAAATTTCACCTCGCCTCTCTGTGACGGATGGAAGGAACACACCTAGTTTGGTTCTTGACAGCACTGTTTATAGTGTACGCTCCTGACCTTACTTATGGAGTGCCACCCAGCCTGGGCTTAAATGTTCAGACCTGCAACTTGAGCCTCTGCCAAAGAGGCCAACCTCCTGCTGTCAGCAGAGGCTGAACGATGAGATTTCAAAGTGAATCAGACTGAATCCCCAAGGAGTATGAGTGTACGCCCTCCCCCACAGGAGTCTTATTGCAAAGGCCAGGAAAAATTGGGTATGGCCTTCTCGGAGAAGGTTATCTAGATATCTTCTTACTCAACACAGTTGGGTCTAAGCATTAGATGATACTGTCCTGACTTCCTGAGAAAATGAAGCATTGAACTATTTCAAATATGCTTAAGCTTACTATCTTAATGCCTTGGATGACTGACTCTGAAACGTAATGGCAGAATAAAATGATTAGCTTATTATTTTAATACTGCTCCTCTAAGCAGAAATGATCAGCCAACTTCTTAGTAAGCAATTCCATGTTATGTCTCTCTGGTCTGAAATCTTAGCTCTGATTTGCCAAAAACATCATTTCTTTACAACACTTATTTTTTCGTAGTCTAGTGAAAATTTAACAAAACAGAAAAAAAAAAAACATAAAATAATTTTGTGTTACATGAGAAGCACTTTTGTTTTAAAGGAAGCTTCTGAATAGCAAGGAGAGCTGCACAGACCTGCAGCTGTGAAAACTCCCATCCAGTTTGTCATAGTTCCTGCTTACATTTTTAATCTGCATGTGTAGATGCTGCTGTGGATCTTCATGCTTTTAGCAAAGTGGAAGATAAGTTTGAGGAACAGACAGCAATACAGATGAGGTTAGCAGTAGCTGAGCTATGTGACTGGTTGAGCGCATGCATTTGCTTGGGAACATCTTTGTCACTGAACAGCTGCAGAAGTAGGTTGAATTGAATCAAGAATGTGCTTCTATTGAACTTCAGAGAGAACTCAAAGTGAGACTTGAAAATTATGAAAAACATGGGTCAGAAGACAAAGATGAGCTAGGATGATTCCAGCCAGCACAGGAGAAGGAAAGCATGACTTGGTGCCACGTGCCATTTATTTAGGAAAATGGGAACATCGTGTACTCTGACCTCGTAATTCTTGTTAAAGCCAAAGACATTGTGGCTTCTGTTTCATCAGCTCTTAAGACAGTAAGCATACACTCACTGTAGTGCCTGTCACTTTTATTTCTCAGCTCTTAAAGAAGGGTGAGGAGGACTAATTCTGTTCTGTGTCCAGTTCTTAAAAACAAGACGTTTTAAGTTCAACCTCACAAGTATGGTTAAAAAATAAGGAATAAAGTAAGTCTGCTGTGCTCACGTTGCTCTGTGTGCGTTATTGCCTCCTCCTGTTCTGTCAAGATGGATGTGTTTATACCTTGGAATACACGAAGAAGTCCTAAGAACACTTGACCTGAATATAAGTGGTGATGTTACAACATCAGGCATGTTTCCTGTCTTCTGTTGCTGTAGAATTTTTATTCTCGTTGGACTTTGCTGGCAGTTCTGTTTGGAATACGCACTGCTGCTAAGGAAAGTGGAAAATGGGAAGAAGCAACAATGTTTTTTTTTTCCTTGCTTTAGTTTAAATGTGAGTGATAAGCATACCTCTTCTGGTACTTACAGAATCTATGGCAGACTGCAAAATAAAATTAAGCAAATATTATTAGAAAATAAGAAATGAGAGCATTACAGTTCCGTGATGTTTAGCAGAGTTCTCGTTCACCTCTGAATTGCAACTTCTCTAGGATTGAATAATCGGTGTCTAAATTAAATTTTTTTTTATTCAATAAAGCAGTACTGTTTGCTTGGATTTGGATACTTCAGGATGGAAACCGTATTGCTTTGTTTCTGCTCTAATCCAAAGGCACATGTGGGTAAAGGGAATGATTTGCCAGAGGGGAAAAAGCAAAGAAAAATAGTTTGATTTTCTCACTAACGCATTATTGATGCTGAGAAGCTACAGTAAATTTGTTGGACAGAGTGTTATCAAAGTTCAGTGGTCTGTGAGCTGGGAAAAGTGGCCGTAGATCGAGTGTGCTTTATAGGTATCTGCTTCAGAGACAAAGAGGAGATGGAAAAGGACCTCGCATCACGGCACCGTGGGACCAAAGAGCAAAATTGTGAAGTGCCCAAATTTTCATTAATGTCCAATGTTGCTGACTGAGATTGAACCAGGAAAATATAAGCACCCAATAAGAAATACCTCTGCTGAACAGAGATTGCTTTAAAAAATATAATTAGCCTGTAAACAGAAATGGTGACATGGAAGTAAAGCAATGATACTTCTTTGGCCAAAGCCACATAATAGGTCTGTGGCTGAGCAAGGAAGAAAATGCAGATCTCCCGCATCTCGGGGTGTTACTTTTTAAGTAGGACCACATTACTTCTTAACATCAAGTGTTTACGCTGCCAGGAGAAAGGAGCAGAATGGATTAATACCTTGCTTGTCAGGACAAGATGACAAATGGCCATTTCTGGGCTCTGTGCTTCAGTTCACAATAAAATTCTAGAATGTGTGAATATTACTTGTGCTGCAGCATGGGCGAAAGGAGCTCTATGTGTTGCTCTTTCTTCACCTTACCATTAGCCCAAAAGCTGAGAACTCTTGAGTTTTAGAGTAGTGAATATATTTTATAACTGTAAAAACAAGAAAAGTTTGAAAAGACTACAGGCTACCTTGTTTACATGTAGATGTGCAAAGCATGACTTGAAAGTCACAATTACTTTCTGAAAGTAGAGAATATGATTATAAGTAGCAAAAGTTATAGTTTAGTGGGTAGCAGCAAGCCCCTGAAACATGGACATTTGTAATATATTATGGGGGGAGGGAGGGAGGGGTGCCTCACTGGTTGAATTCTTTCACTTGCTTTCATTTCAAACCAAGTAAATAACATCTGTGCCCGTTAGGTTATACTGTGCTAATGTGCAGGAGGTGAGGGAAAGGGGGAAAGCACCATCTGAAGAAAATGAAAAGGATGATTGTGCTTTTGTGGCTTCCTCCTTTTCTGTTTCTCATATCTGCACACCATTTACACCATCAAGACAGGAGAAACTGTGTTATGTGGCTTTTGGTTTTGATAGTCTCCAAGGCAATTAAGTGATAGAGTGAGTTTTGTTTCCTTGTTTTAGAAGTTTCTATGAATAATTCTTCATCCAGCTTCAGATCCTCTAAGTTTTCCAAAACACCTATTGGCACTTAGGATGAGCCAGCAGCATTTCACTTTCTGATTCTGGAAGCACTGCAAGCAAGAAGCTGTATGCTGGTTCCTTTAAAACTGTTCTTGGTAGCTTGCTAGGGTCTAACTCTGAAGGATTTTGTAAGATTTCTACTGCACGAGTCTTAGATATTAAAAAAATATATATAGCTCTATTGCTTTAATGACTAGGAAGCTTAGTAACTTGTTCTGATGTGTGGCATGGTTTAGTTATTAATGTAGTATGCATAAGAGTGCACAATGCTTTTAAAAAGAACCTCTGTCCTTATATTGTGGAATCTTTTATACCACCGAAGCTTCAGGAATGTGTAGGGAATGAAGTACCATCCAAACATACAGAGTTCTTTTTCCCCAAGTTTTAAGCAGGTTACCAAATCTCAAAGCATTACTTCTGTTTTCAATTCAGTATCTATCTTAATTACAATTGATCACATAATTGAAATTAATCATAGGTAAGAATCTTCTACTGCTGAGTTTCATGAAGATTTGAAGCCATAAGGTGATGATTTTTGTAACCTTTAATTAAATTGCAAGGATAGCCTTCAAATATATGGAGGGAGGTAAGGCTTCCGTCTCCCGTGGTGAGTCGGCAGGAGTTTGGTTCCCTTTGGGATCTCTCCCACAGTGCTTCTGACATTTTGTGGTGATGCTTACCTAGCAGCAGGTGGTCACAACTTACTAACAAGAGCAGCTGGAAGCTCCCTTTAATTTCAAAGAGTGTTGATTTGGATCACGTCATTTATGAGTCGATCCGTGTTAATTGAAATGCCATCAGAAATCTTCAGTCATTTTATGTTAGCATTAGTAGTGGAAAAATCAGGTAAGATTGTATGTTAGCATTAGTAGTGCTGCATTTATTTAGCCTAATAGAAATGGGCCTAGGCAGGGGTCAGGATAAACTGGCCTTTTCCTATCTGAAGTTCTCCGAACTGTCTGTTCCGTGCTGTTGTATATCACATCAAACACACTTTGTGACTGTTGCTTCTGCTTGCAGAGTGAAGTTAATTGTGGAAAATTCTTACAACAGTGAAGCTAAGTCCTTCTAAGAGATGAAGCTGTGTTCAGGTACATTGACAGGGAGTCTAGGCTGGTCACTTCTTGTTTCCTAAATGTTTTTACTACGTTTTTTTTTTTTCTTTTTTTAAACACCTCAAAGATGCCACCTTCAGAAACATTAGGTCTCACAAACTGTGCTCAGAGGGCTGTACAGCTCTGTGGGAGCGGAGTTAGCTTAGCATCCTGTTCTAGGCATTTGCCCATGGAATTCACATGGTACAAACCTATGCTGCCGTAGGGTGGTCAGATGCAGTTTCTGTAAAACTCTAACCAAGAATTGTCATGTTGCTTGTGCAATAGTAAGAGGTGGAGCTCACCCCTCACTTCCAACTCCTACTGGCTATAGCCAGTCACAGCTGCTGGGATGGAGTCAAGGCCTTGTTTGGCTGGGATGTGCTTTTGGGTGGGCTTCACCCCGGGACAAGCACACTTCCAATTATACTGACTTTGTTTACAGAATATCTTTTTAACACTCTTGGAGATTTGTTGGGCTTTTTTATCCCTTATTCTTCTGGAGCATCTGTTCTAGATTTGGTCTAGACAACCTTTCTTCTTTATTTTGGCTTTAGTTATAGTGATCGTGGTAATGAGGCTCTGCTTGTCGCAAGTGGAGCTTTTGCTTTGATCTTTGTGTCGGGGTGATGGGGTGCTGTGTTCCCCACCTTTCTGCTGGCAGTGAGAGGTGCCATTTCAGAGACTATTCCCTTAGCACTATTTTTTATTTCTTTTTTACTAGTACTACTATTCATGTAGGCTCTTATCTTGTTTTCATATAAACATGTGTTGCATGAAACCGTTGTGCAAGTTTTGGGTCCTGAGATGACTTCTGCAGCAGGGCTGTTTGGGGCAGTTGTTCCTCTGCTTCAATGGGAGTTTTCAAGGCAGCGGTCCAGACACAAACCTGGAAGGTGAGAAGCAGGGAGGAACTGTGTCCTATGAGGCACAATGCCATTTGTATTGCCTCTTACATGAGAGCTTCTTCATTACTATACCCATATGTAGTGTTACTGTGGTGAACATAAGGCATAAAAACCCTGCCGAGTCCTCTATCATCCAACAGTCTCTTCAATCTTGTCTCCCTTCTGATTGATTTTCTCATTGCTTCTTTCTGTCATATGAAAGTTGATTCTCATTTAATTCAGGTATTGTTGTTTTGGCGTGGAGATTCTAGGAAATTTTTTTTCTGCATTTTTGTATTTACCCCTACAGTCACACTTGTGTGAAGTATCAGTGAATATTTCAACTTAAAGGGCAAGTTGTGTTGACAAAGCAGTGGTTTTACTGCTTCAGTGAAACAGCCTAAGCATTCCAATAAAAAGTCTCCTATTGTGTTCCTGTGTCAGTCAGAGATGGTCGTAGTTAACGTGGGAGAAGTTGGTAGACTGTGTTGAAATGGTACAAACGAAGTACTAATACTTGTATGTGGGGCAGTTATTTAGGTTTGGTTTCATTTCCCCCAGTTTCCTGACTGAAACAAGCTCCACTTAGAGTTTTGCAGGTCCTGGAGGGGTGGCTGTTCTACTTCAATATGTTTTTAAAACCTTTCACTTCTCTCTAGCCTTTTTATTCTCACTTCTCTGGTTTTCAGACCTGAAACTGAGAAAGCCATATGACTGGCAATGGTTGGCAGCATCTGTGCTACCATTTGGGCTTAACACTTTTGCCAACGTTGGTGTGTTTGGATGAGTCTGTGTGGAAGACTGCTGCTGGTGATCTTTGGAGGTCCTTCGTAATGGTTTATATTTTGAAAAGCTAACATAGAATACTTATTTTCCCCAAATCAAGTTAGCTGAAAACTCAAAACTTGGAGCTCAGCAGAAGTTGTTTAGCTGTTGCTAGCAATGTTTAAATGAAACTGATCAGGTTTTTGTTTGTTTTTGTCTTTGCTTAGAAACTATGCGAGGGAATTCTGAACATCCTGGAAAAAGACCCAAAAACCTCATGTCAAACTGCCTGTCTGGAAGCGCTGCGGATTCTCTCCAGGGACAAGAAGGTTCTAGTGCCTGTAACCACAAAGAGGAACATGCAGATCCTCATGAGACTAGCAAAGCTGGATACTGTGGAAGATCCTTTGGAGAGGGTGTCTGAATTTCCTGTTATAGTAGAAGCTTTAAAATGCCTCTGTAACATAGTTTTTAATAGTGCTGTTGCACAGAAGCTCAGTTTGGAACTGAATCTTGCAGCCATGCTCTGCAATCTTCTGAAAAAATGCAAGGACCAACAGCTGGTTGGTGACATTAAATGCTTTGATTTGCGCCTTCTCTTCCTCTTGTCGCTTCTGCACACAGATATCAGGTCGCAGTTGCGGCAGGAACTACAAGGAGTGCAAGTTTTGACTCAGGCTTTGGAAAGTTCCCTGAATGTAAGATGGACAGGGGAATATAAAGCAGCGGAAGACCGCGACAGGCCACCTTTATCTTTGCAAGAGACAAATTGTGCCATTGAGGCACTGAAGGCTCTTTTTAATGTAACGCTTGATAGCTGGAATGTGCACAGCAAGGTAAGGTTTAGTTGAAGTGATTGTTCTTTAAATGCGTTTTGCTCAGCCTGCAAGGTCCAGTACCAACATAAGCACCAACATAAATATTTGTCCTAGCTCCAGAGCAAGGATTTTAATTCTTTATTTTTGCTAATGTCATTCTAATAGAATTTAGATTGCATTTTTCATTACAGCAGCTGAGATACTACTGAAATTTTGTATTGGTGTCGTAGCTTTCCTATATGAAAAACCAGTCTGAGAAAATTCCTCCAAATACGCGAATACTGACTGTCATAAATTGATCAGAAGTGCTTGGAGAGTTGGTGGACCTCTCCTACGAAGAAAGGCTGAGGGGGCTGAGCTTGTTTAGCCTGGAGATGAGAAAGCTCTGGGGAGATTTTGTTGCGGCCTTCCCCTCCTTAAAGGGGATCTACAGGAAAAATGAGGAGGCATTTTACCAGGAACTGCAGTGATAGGATAGTGGGAAACAGTTTTAAACTAAAAGAAGGAAGATTTAGGTTAGATGTTAGGTAGAAATTCTTGACATAGATAGTGGTGAGGCACTGGCACAGCTGCCCAAAGAAGCTGTGGGTGCCCCATCCCTGGAGGCATTCAAGGCCAGGTTGGATGGGGCCCTGGGCAGCCTGAGCTGCTGGGTGGCTGCCCTGCCCCTGTAGGGTACTTGGGACTGACTTTAAGGTCCCTTCCCACCAGAGTCATTCTGTGATCTTGGGGTTTTAAGAGGTGTTGAGTCTCTAATGCTCATTGCTTATAATGCAAAAGTAACTTTTTTGCTCTTATTCCTACTTAGGCAAAAAAAAAAAAAAAAGTCTTTTCAATGTGTTTTCTGTTTAATGGGGGAGTAGCTTGGATGATATAATGAAATAATTGGAAGTGTATGTTTCCAAACAAAAAAAAATGCAAAATACAGTAGAATGTGTCAAGGAAGACTGTTTAATGAGAGTCCGAGACCTCTGAAAGAAAATAAACTGTTCAGCAGTAATTAGTTGGCTAGGAAAAACTGTAATGTAGCTGTACCAGCTGGCTGCATCCCTTGAGATTGTGGACTGTGGCAGTAGAGTAACAATTAGAGCTGAGGAGTTTCACTAGTTTCATTTCTGTTTTTCTGGGCTTGAGGATGAGCCCATCAACTGTAATTTCTAGCCACACATAGCTGAAAAAACAAGCAGATACTGTTTTGAATGTCTTTTTCTCCCATCATCACAGCTCCAGTTTTGGATTTAAACATGGTCTTTTAAGATTAGGTCATATATGAGAACCAAACGCACTTTCTTTGTTATCTTATTCATAGGATTTCTCTCTTTTTTTATGGCAACAGTGGATCTATTTTTTTTCCTCACAGACAAGTATGCTTTTTTTTGTGTTGTATTCTCGAATTTATAAACGTAGGCCTACACTAGAATAATAGAATGAAATAGATTGAAGGGGGTTCTTTGTCCACATCATATTGTCTCTAAAACAGCTTTGTTAACTTTCCACTGGGTGTTATAAATCTGTGACGTATGAAGCTAAGTAGAAGGTAGCAGTGGTTAAAATAGACAATAGACAGGTCGTTATTCATTTTAGTGCATTGTACTGAACAACAAATACAGTACTACTAATTACATTCCAAAATGTAAAACCGTGTAGAAATAGGAAGTTTATATCTTAGGGATATCAAATAAGAAGATAAATCCTTACATTTAAGCTTAATTGGTTGGGGGGAAAAAAGTCAGAGAGGCTAACGCTTCGAATTTTGGGGAAGTGTGAAGAAAGTGAGGAACTTTTCTCTCATTGATATTCCTGTCCTAATAAAATACCTTTAGCTCAATACCTTAAACTTTGTCAGAGAAAGTTCTTCGTATTTGGAGGTAAGGGCTTGATTCAAAAAACAATAAGCGAAGTCAAGTGTATAACATTTATATGAATGTTTTGCTGCTTAAGAATTTAAGAAGGAGCATCTTTGTGATTCGTGACTTCCGTGTGGAGGAAGTAATGTCAGGTATTAATCTGGAAAATGGGCCGATATTACATGTTGTCCTCTTGAGAAGTAATCTCTTGAAATCTCAGTCTCAAAGTTGGTATACTTGCTCAAGATTTCTAAGATTAAAAACTGAGCTTATAGCAGAACGATGGATGGGAGGATGTAGGCAGTTGTGGTGTTACCTGGTGAGGTTTCGTTGGGCACCTGCCTTTGGCGTAAGAGAGGCTTTCTACCACAGATCTTTTCCTCCTTGAAAAACCCACACAAGCAGCTATCAGGAAAATTCCCTTCGGATTTCTAGACATTTTGGTGTTAATATCCTTTTTATTAAGTTGGCTTATTGGATGAGAGCCAAAGTCATTCTGTGATAGGAGAAACTTATTTCGTGTTTTGAAATGGAGTTTATATAATGAGTTCTCACTAAACATTCCTAAAAGCAAGCAACCCTTCAATTAAAGAACTCTTTGATAGTTGTGAACTCTTAGCAAGATATTAGGTGATGTTCTGCTTAGCAAGTATGCCTGTAGAAATGTTAACGATCTGTAAGAAAAGTAAACAGCACATTAATTAAGGGGGCTGACGATGCAGAATTTGAAAAGTTGAGAAACAGGCAGGCTGGAAACTAAAAGGAGACCGGAGAGGTTAGGTGTGTGGGTAGAAAGCTAAATGAATCTTATCATAAGGAGAAGAGAACCATCTGAAACACCGGTGTTTAATGACCGGAGATGATTTCAAAGTGGCGAAGCCAGACAAGAGCTGCAGGTGGTACAGTTGGCAGATTTGGATGCTGATGTTACATGTGATGTATTGGGGTGCTTTGGTGTGCTTTGTGTGAGGCCAGATGCACAAAGAACATATGATGGATGCCAAGAAGAGCTAATAAAAAGGACGAGACAATGATAGACACAGTTTTGTGATTACATTTACTGGCATGCTTCTGTGTGACTGCTCTGTGGTGAAAGACTGGAAGGAAGTGCTGTTTGAAGAGAGAAAAAGTAGGACAAATAAGATTGCTGAATGTAGAGAAGTTATTAAGGAAATGTAGAAAAATGTCAAGGGAACAGAAGCAAGCGAACTAAGAAAGGAAACATATTGGGTGGGAGAATGAAACTGTTGGCAGCAAAAGGACTGAGTGAGAATGAAGTGAGCAAAGAACATATGTAATCTAAACTGCTGAGACATCAGTCCTGGGTGTAAACAGAAAAAGAAGATAGGAGTGTTATGGTAAGAATAGTTGTATGGAATTGGGCAAATAGTTCTAACGGGGTTTTCTATTAGTGGGCACTCATTTGGCTGGAGGAAGGTCCCCTTGCCTTATAAAAGGCCAGCATACGAAAGTACCTTGCATTAAGTGTTCAAGTGAACTCTAAGGTGAAGTCCTTTTATTGATAGGGATGGATGTTGTGATCTAATAGGTATTTTCCGTTTTTAATTTTTATTATTCTAGTGACCTGAAAACCTCACTTGCAATCTTCAAAATGAAAAAATATCTTCATAATTTATATTTATATAGAACGAATCTCATCAATTTCGTTACATGGCCGCCATCCTTCGGTACTGCTTATTAACCACGGGCCCCACTGAAGACAAAACTGAGGAGTTGCACAGGTTGGTAAAATTGCAGAGGCAATCTACTTATGTTATTATTACAAAATAAATAAGTCGCTTTCACTGATATCTGAAGTGGGAATCTGAGAACCAGTGAAAACTGTAATTTTATAGTGGAATGCAACTCTTGTCGTTTTGCATAGAAGTTGATGGAGAATTGTGAGGTTTTTGTATGTAATTTCTGCAATTTTGATGCATAGTGGAAGTAACACATTGATACTTTTACCTCCAGTAGTTCAAGAGTACAAGTAGTACAAGCATCACTTCCTTCATAACTATTTGTTCCAAGTAAGTCATCTTGCAGTTCTGGGTGTGTTTCTCCTCAGTCCCACACCCAAGAGCTTTCTTTATATTTACCTTCAGTAACTGAGTCGAAACTTGGCATTCTTATTGATGGCAGGTGGTTCTTCTCTGTTCAGTGTTAATAGTCTTTTCCCATGACATTTTTGTTATCAAGTTGTACAAAGAGCTGAGCAGTACAGGAGCTTGGGTGTTTAAAAACCTGTTTTGCGGTTTTCTTTGTCTGAGACATCAGTTTATCAAAGTACAAGATCCTTTTATGAACCTGCAGTATCCAGCAAGAAGGATACAGCTTTTCACACCCAGCAGTCTTGAAGGAGTTACATGAGCTTTACTAAAATCTTGGAAAGCTCTTAGAGATCAACCGTCTTAGTAGGCAAGTGCTAAAATCCTACATCAGAGCCCTTCTCATTTTTTTGATGGCTGGTTTGGAATACTTTAGGAGACTGCTGCAGTAGTTGCCATGACTCGAGTTAGTGCTGAGTGTGTCCTAAAAGGCAGTCAGTGTTTTCTCTGTGCTGCTGCTTATGGCGGTGTTTTTGCTTTCTCATCTTCCTAAAGCAAGGACTGATAGGTCTGAGTTTCCCACTGCTGGGAAAATTGAACAGATCTGTGTAAGTTCCACAGCTACTGGAAGATAGAAATCTTTATCGTTTCACCTTGTACAGTCAGCAAAGACTGCCTGATATTTTGATGAATTATCATACAGTGGATGCTCTTCTTGTGAGAATGTGTCGTATTTCCTTGTCCAGGAGTGCAAGACTGGCCTAATTACCCTGTAAAATATCAGCCTTGTAAAATTTAATTATCTTGTGCTGTCGCAAAAGGATGCGTGTTATGAAAGTCCTTCTGTGTTTACCCCTTGCAGACACTTGCAGATCAGGACCAAAGAGGGCTTTATAGATAGAGGTAAGCAGTGATGGAGAAAATGCAGTATTAGTGTGATTTCTGTCTTTTTTGCTTTTTTCAGTCAGAAGGAATATGTTTTGTAGATATGCTGCTTGCATCCCTCCTTATGGAGGTGCCAGATCAAGTCAAGAATTCCCCCCAGTTCTGAGGAGGGGGCAGCAGAAGGAGGGAGGATGAATCACTGTCTTATTCCTTCAGTTGCCTCCCTTTCTCCACGAAATTCAGCGTACCACTGCATTGGCCTTTTCCTGCTGTGCTGGGAGTATAACTTTCTCCCTCTGTTAGCCAACTGTAGCTGGTTCGTCCAGCTCAAGTTGATAGAAGAAAGCATGCAAGTGTAGCACTGCTGCCTGTAATATTTAATCTTGATTTATGACATACTCAAGGTTGTTTATTGTTTTGGGTTTTTTTGATGTGTTAGAGTAGCACAGCACATGTTTAGAACTTTGTGATTCAAATATTTCAGCCCATCTGCAGAATCCGGATTTTATCTTGGAATGCCACATGCTGCAGTAGAAGCTGAATAATTTAGGACGCTTTTCTACCCCCAGCGTTCATCACAAGGCAGTTCTGGAACAGAAGAGGTACAGTCTGAAGTTACGACCCTGCAGATCTTAGGGGGTTGGGTATCTCACTTCAATCCCCTGTTGTAATAAGCCCAGGAAATCTTTCATTCCAGATTGAAGTTTCTGTAATACATGGCTAAACTTGTGTTAGCTGTCTATAGCCAGCATGGGAAAGCAGGCTGGGTCAGTTGGACTGCTAAATAGGCTGGGCTCTGACCATGGGGTCCTTATTGCTGCACTGAGGTGAGAGTCAGAAAGAGTTCAGCTTCCCAGTCTGCATCCCAACCAGCGGTAACACAGTTGAATGACACAGTTGAATAACACAGAATGAAATATAAACAGACTTGAATGCAGTATCAGGAGGCATAAGTATACTACCTTGAATTCCTGTTCACTTCCGTAAGTCTGCAAACCTGCAGAATGTAAGATGTGCAGCTGAAGGGTTTGGACGGCGTGTTACAGTGTGCTGTATGAGTTCTTGTGCTCAGAGTGTCTGAGTTGAGGATTTATTTTCTACGAGCATCAGGTATTGGATACATGCCCTTAACTGTGTTGTACTGATTGTTGGTTTGACTTATTTTCCTAAGAAATAAGCAGAAGCTACCTACAAAAAATCCCGTAACTAATTTAGTACCTGCCGTTGTTGTCGTTATTGTGGTTCTGTCGTGTCGTTACTTAATGTTTGAATATGAACAGCTTACAGCACCACATATTAGAGCGAGTGCCGTTTTTGCCCGCTAACAAGGCTTTAATCAAGGCATTCTGCAACTCTAAATAGGCCTTTGCTTCTGAATTTGCATATCAGGAGGGGGCTGGGAGCATGAGTGGGTGGATGTCATGTCCCAGTGATTAATGATCTCTGGGAAGCCCAAAAGGGGAGAGTAATATACGCAGTATTTCTACCCCCTGGAGTAGGAATGCAAACACTATTGTGCAGATCTGTGCATAGTCACTGACTTCCTGGTAGCTGGAGAATTTCATACACTCCTCTACCACAAATAAAACTGTCAGTGAAGTGACAAAGATCAGAAAGCTGGGCTTCATTTGTTGAAAAGAATAGCTCAGACACAGTGATCCAGAAAATTAATTTTGTAGGTGTTTGAGAACTCGGTTGTTTAATAAGGAACTGGTTAAAAAGAGAACTTTTGATGAAAGGATGAAAGCCACCAAATATTTGTTGAATTTCAGTCTGCTTTGCTTCTAACTATTCCTGAAATATTGGAGAGGAGCG
Source organism: Alectoris magna (assembly GCA_030625065.1). Taxonomy (NCBI): domain Eukaryota; kingdom Metazoa; phylum Chordata; class Aves; order Galliformes; family Phasianidae; genus Alectoris; species Alectoris magna. Next base: position 144,755,809 of record CM060560.1, read on the forward strand.
ACTTCTGTGATGTAGAAGACTTCTTAAAAAGGGGTGAGAATGATTTTTTTTTTCCCCAAAAGAGCAAGTTGACTGAAATTCAGTGATTAAAAGAGCAGAAGGGAGGTAACGCAGCATGGAGCGGCTGCCCAGCCTGATCAGACTCCAAGCAGCACGTTTGGTAGAAATCCTCTTGTGTCATTTGCTGTTTTGCTTTCTGGACGTGTTAGATCTTTGTTAGAATTGTGTGAGTAACATTAAAAACTGAGTGCGGCTTCTATGTAAATATGATCTAAAGCATTAACTGAACTGAAGAGCTTTCTCCTCTCTTGGAATTCTCGGTCTCTCTTTGAAACATCGTTAACCCATAGGTTTTTTGATAGCTTTGAGGCCTGCTTACCTAAAACAGCATTGTTCTGTAGTATTATAAATACATCTGTTTAAAATTGCAGTTGGGCACCAGCGTTAAATAATGACAGTTATCAGGTTTGCTGCATCTGTGTCATTTAGCCTCCTTCAGGAAAAGTACAAATTCTGGTCTGTGTAATGAGAACAGGATAGATAGCGAACTCAAAGGATATGTGACAGAGTTCCTTGCAAAGTTAAGTTCCACATCGTACTCCACTTTGTGGATTGCAAAAGCTGCCAGTTACTGCACCTTAGTGCTTGGTAAGTAGGCCTGATCTTTCTAAGGTGTTAAGCATCCTGTATTTCTTATATACTACAAGTTGAGGAAAAGTGAAAACATTCCAGGGAACCCGAGAAATTATCACCACGTTCCACTGATATATGGAGGGAGAAGAAATTTTCCATGGCATGCTTCTGTCAGAATAATAGGACAGGGCCAGATTGTAGAATCTTTTAAGTTTCAAGGAGGAAAAAGCTCTGAGCCCTGCAAGTCAATGTGAGAGTTCCCCCTGCTGTCCTGCCAGCTCAGCTGCTGTAAAGTAGCACTGGTGGCTGCACCTTATCCTAGGGATAGTGTTCTGTGGAGGCTTAGAGGTAGCGCTGCACTGCTGCACTATTGCTTTTGGAGCTTTGTTCATTCTTTTTCCTTGCTCATTCTGACAGCTGGCACTCAGGCATAATGTGTGCCACCTTCTTTAAAACACAGAGAATAGAAAATAAAGCATTCCTTCGGTTGCAGGGCCTTTTTTGTTGTTGCAGTTGTACAAATAGTATGGTAAGTTGTACTGCTTTTGCTTCTTTCTTCCAAATAAATAACAAATTCTAACAATCTGTTCCAGCAATGCAATCAACCTCTTAAGCAATATTCCCGTTTCTTGCTTGGATGTCCTTATTAGTCCGTCATCCCAGGAGGAGACAGATATAAAATACAATGGTATGAATATGGGAGCAATCCAGATTTTATTGGATTTCATGGAGAAGAGAATTGACAAGGTATGGTCTGTGAAGATTTTTGTCAAAGGTGGCTTCTTTCATTAAATTAAAAAGTGGATGTCTGTAATGTTTGTAAGAGCCTTTTCAGGCAGTGTTAGGAAAAATATGGATGCCCTTGCTTGATTCTAGATTGTGAAACACTTTAAAATTGAGAACAAATTCCCGTGAATACCTGAAACATGCTTGCGTTTTTCAGACCACGAACATTTGGCTCTTTGTTTATATCTGTGTAAAGTTCATGATTTGATCGTCATAGGGTTTTATTGTAGAGTTTATACTCTACATAGTTCATAGGATTTGAAACGCGCATTAAAAATGTTTTTTACTTGTTTTTATTTTAGGGAAGCAGCTATAGAGAAGGTCTGACTCCAGTTCTCAGTTTATTAACGGAATGCTGCCGAACTCATAGGAATATCAGGAAGTTTATCAAAGCTCAGGTATGTAAAATAGTCATCCAAATTCGAATATGAAACTAATAACAAATGTTCTTACATTTGTACATCAGTGCAGGACACTAATACCTTCAAAGCACGGATGGTTTCCTATTAAATTACCCAGAAAGTTCTCTCTCTGGTGTTGGTTTTTTTCCATTATGTCTCTCACAGCTGTCAGCTATAGTTATATTTTTTTCAGAGTTGTATTAGTCAATAGTGTAGCCTAAGTTCCATGATAAATGTTGTGAGCTGTTAAATAATATTGGAGATATTGTAAAGCTGTGTTGGGGGGGGGGGTCACTGTGGTTGGAAAAAAGCCCAGTAATGTTTCACCCCTTACATCCAGTGTGTCAGAAACACTTCAGTGCAGTTGATCAAACTTTATCAAGCTGTATGGCAGCCAGTTGAGACTACAGGCATTTTGGTCACTTCTCCTTGAGCTTTAATCTGGCTTCAGCAGACAGGAGTCTTGGGAACTGAAGCTTACGAACAAAGCAGGGATCTGCTGTTCCACTGGGCTAAAATGCTGTCCTTCATCACATAAATGTCTCTTAAAAGAGCTGTTAAATACACTTCAGACCCTGAGAGATTCTTCACAGGGAAAAAGGATTCCTGCACTATGTTTAAAGATTAAGTGATTACATAATGGCTGAGGGTGGTGGGTTTTGGAGGGGAGGTTATTTGCCGCTTTTCCTGAAGTTGAGGATAGAAAACTTAAAACATGAGCAGGGGAGGGACAGCCGAGACCAGCTGAGGGATGTGTTTTTCCTAACCTGTGATGCTTTTTGGTGCGCATCTTAAATGACGCTCCCAGATCAAAGCTGTGCCTGAATTCATAAATGGAATCTGTAATGGCAATGAGCATATTTTGCATATATTGTCCACTTCTTTCACCAGACAGTGATTTGAAACCCATTTTTGTTTAAATATTTTGTTTTCAGCAGTTCTTTCCTGGAATAGTCTTTCTCATCTGTTAAATCTCTTTTAAAAAAAAATTGTGGAGCCAAATATTTCAAATATAACTTAGAAAGCGAGGCTGTCTGCCTGTTTTTACGACATCTCAGCATCTAGGTGTCAGGATGCAACTGGTTGCTGTCTCTTCCCACAGGAACACTGCCTCATAGTGCAGGAAACGGATGGGTGCTGCTAACTGCATGACCGGATGTTTGATATTTTGAATTACCTTCGTAGTTAAGTGTTGGCCTTAGGCTTTATTTAGTGTGCGCTATTCAAATTCTGATCTGAAGACAGAATGATTGATTTCCTCATGGACCATCCTGTGGCACTCATCATGGTATTAGCTTTCAACTATTCTGAAAACATGAATTCATTCTTACAGCACTTCGGGAAATGGCAGTCACAGTATTGTCCCCTTTGGGGAAAGTAAGCAGGGACAAAGTGTTTTTGCTAATTATTTGAGTACTTAGATTGGGGAAAAAAAAACCAAAAAAACAGGCCCTGTCCTTCTCAAAGTAGTCAATACATAGCATGTAAGTATCAGCTCCCAGTGAGTCTGATTTCAGGAACTGTGCGGTGAATTTGCACAGAACACAATGTTTTGTGTTAAACACCTGGAAAACAAAGAACCCGCAGTTCTTAATGGCAATTAGTGACAGGCTTGGTATTGTTAGCTAGTAAAACGTGGGTGATCCGTAATTCTTACGGGAGTCTTCAAACTACCAAATACTTGGTGTTACGGCATAGGTTTGTTTGCAGGTCATGTCATGTCCTGTGAATGCAAAATAATCATCATAATCTGGGGCTTGAGTTTGAATGCACAGACATAGAGAGGCTGAAGTTAGGTTGCCGGACCAAACATTTCAGGTACCTTCTGGCTTTCTGGAGGGTTAAAGTTAACAATACTGATATATAATGAGAAAGCAGTGCATTTTAGGATATGCTAAAAAAAAAAGAGTATTTATTTACGCCTACCTGTGCGACCTGGTGTAGGGAACCTGCTTTGGCAGGGGGGTTGGACTCGATGATCTCTGGAGGTCCCTTCCAACCCCTACAATTCTGTGATTCTGTGATTTCCTCCAAAATCTTTTAGAAAGCGAGCTTCAGCTTTCATCCTTCTCCCAGATAGCACTCCTTTGAATTTCCTTTTTCACATGTGGAGACAGTTTCTGAAGTTTTTGTTAGAACTTGCAATATGACTTACTTTCCTGCTTTTTCACTGTTTAGTGTACTTGCTGTTCTGTACAAATTATGCATCATATTAAGGTGGATTTCCTTAAGCTGTTATTCTTCATGGTTTTGCCAGAAACTTGAACAAAACAGAAGAATCTAAGAACATAAGGTTGCTGTTGCCTGTAACCAACAATTTTGGGACAGACATTCGTACTCTTAAACTGCTCATAGCCCTCCTTTCTCAAATCTGCACTTGAGGTTCAGTATGCATTTGCCCAGGATGGCAGACTAGAAGGGCTGAATGTGTGATGAAGCAAGAGTCATTACTGGTCCATGTAAATGCAACTGGTTTGATATTAGTATATTTTTAAAGCTGCACAATTGCAGTATTGTTCTCTTTACAGTGTTTCTGCAAGGGTTGGCTAAGTATTTCCGCGCATTCTATGTTGCTGTTCTCTGTTTTTAATGCTGCTAGGTACTGCCTCCGCTAAGAGACGTATCGAGTCGTCCAGAAGTTGGCACTACAGTGAGAAACAAGCTTGTGCGCCTTATGACACATGTTGACCTTGGAGTAAAGCAAATTGCAGCAGAATTTCTTTTTGTTCTTTGTAAAGAGAGAGGTATACGTTGTTTTTTTTCTTCTCCCTTTTACGTAAAGTCGTGCTGTAATGTTTGCCTCTCGCTGTAACTCTTGATTTTGGCAGAACTGTACACTTTTTGTTTTGTAGCTGATTCTAAGCTGAATAATCCTTTGTGTCACTCTTTGCAGTTGACAGCTTGTTGAAATATACGGGCTACGGTAACGCGGCAGGATTGTTGGCAGCAAGGGGCCTGTTAGCAGGGGGAAGAGGAGATCATTGGTACTCGGATGATGAAGATACAGATACTGAAGAATACAAATCTGCAAAGCCAAAGTATGATATTGGTTTAAATTCTGCATTTCCTCTTGCAGTCAAGATGTTCTGACATATTTTTCTGTTTCCCCTTTTACAAAACGGCCAGTTGTTGAATTACATGTTCTTATATGGACTACCATCTCTTCTTGGCCTCACGGTTGAATTACTGAGGAACCAGCTTCGCTCAATATCCAGAATACAGTTGGGTGGCTCAAAAGTAAAAAAATACCCTCTCTGATAATGATTTAATTTCAGTAGGCAGAGCTACATGAAAATGAAATGCTTGTCAAAAAGAAATAAGAACAATTCAGAATGTTTGTGGGTGGCCTAAGAACACAATGTTAGAGGTTCAGAATACGTGTGTTGTCCATCTAAATGCTACCTTAAAACCTGTTTGTTCATTGAGAATAAAGGAGGGTGCAAGAGATGATACTCCTTCAGAGTAACGAAGCAGGGCAGAAAAGTTTTGCAGAGCAGAAGATTTGCTTCTGCACTTCATGATATCTTCTTCCTTTTTTGTCTCTGCTCTTTCAGAAGCCTCATATCCAACTGTATGCACAGAAGTAAAACTGCGACGTCTGTTTAGTTAAAAGCTAGCACTTAAATTGAATGGTCAGGACAAAATGTCAGTTGCATTTGATTTTCTGTGTTGTTTTTGTTTGTGGTCAAGCTATCTGAAAAGATCATTTTTCCTGAAAACGTGCTATAAAACTAATTCTCTGCTTTTGTTACTCACCATCTCTGCATCACCATTCACTTGGTGTAACAGTGAAAATAACTGAGATTGTAAATTCTCAGCGTAATACTAATTTGTTTTGAGCAAAAATGATCATGGGAAGGAAGCTGTGAACTAATCCAACGCTTCTTCCTGAGTAAGAAAATGTCCCTTTTGGTCTGTGTTCTTAAAATCAAGCCTGTAGAAAAGTAGTTGCAATCGTTTATCTGTTATCTGCTCCCCCCTGTGTGTCATTGCTCTCAAACTAGTGTATGGTTTAGAGCATAACAAGTACTAGTGGAACGTGCACTACTAGAATAGTGAACAAGAAATTATACAGTGCGTCAACAGAAAGCTATATTGTGAATCACAGGAAAAGACTACAGATCAGTGTGTAGGTTGGCTATTGGTAGTAAGCGCTTTCACATGCAGTTCAGACAGCACTAGTCTCAGTGGTGTTTGTGTATTGCTCTTTCCTCCTCTTAAGACAGATGATTTACATACATTTTTCTGTAGAAATGTAAACTTTATTATCTTTCCACCTCCAGCATTAACCTGATCACTGGTCACTTGGAAGAACCCATGCCTAATCCAATGGATGAAATGACAGAAGAACAAAAAGAATATGAAGCTATGAAGCTTGTCAACATGTTTGATAAACTTTCCAGGTATTGTATTGTAGCTGCATTGGATGGAGACACTTTACATCCCAGTTCTTTGCTCTTTACTAAAGTCTATAGCTTCAAATAGTGCTATAATCAACTCTGCAGAATTAGGGCTGATTTCACTGCAGAGAAGAATGTTTAATACTTCAAAGGAAAGAGTGATATTTTACAGGACCTCAGAGGAAACCTCTTTTGAAAGGATTGGACAGAATCAGGTGTTGATGGAACCTGCCTACTAAATGGGTAGGCTGATGAGTAATTAGAAGAATTTCTCATTTTGATGTCTGAGGAAGCGCAAAACAAGTATGCTTGTTTACCCCAGGTCAGCGAGCAGGATCTGATGGTAAATATTTATGTCTTGCTACTTATCTGAAGAACAATTACCACATGAAAACAGCTGTCAGCAGAAGGAATGAGTTATCTATTAGAGCAATTAAAGGGAAGATACAATTAGGAATTCATAAGGACTTAGAGTAAATGCAGACTGGACTACAAAGGAGGCTTTATCATTTGTTGTAGATGGATATGGTAATGCCATAAAATAAACTGGTATGGTATGTGACATGTTATTGGTACATGAAATTGATTATTTTTTTTCAAGGAACAGACCTGTATTGCTGGCGATAGCTGTTTTACTCTGACTCGTTTGCCTAGAATTCGTTGCTTTTCATTCACCCCATACTTGTAGGCATACCGGAATGGTTGCTTGTGTTTTGTTTTCTGTGTAAGCAAAGTATTGCATTCTCAAGGAATGCCTTATGTAATACTAATCCACCTCTGGTCTGAGCTGTAGGAATTTAGGTAAATTTGTAAGTGAATCATTTTTCAAAAGAGGGGATAATGCTGAAGATAGAAATGTCTGTGTTTTGTAGAGTCAGTGAATATTCAAATAACAAGTTCTCTTGAGAGATGTTTCAGCCAACTAAATGCTTTTACCTGTCCGCTAAGGATTGTGGAAACAGCAAACGCTGTGGGTGATTCTGGATTTCCTATTAGCTGGCAGAGTCTGAAGTATAAACCAGAGTGTGAGCAGGGAAGAAACTGGAGACAACTGGATCAGTGAAATAATTGAATACTTGAATGTTTTATCCAGGTTATTTGTATGGGAAGCAAGTGTCATAAGTTAACAGTCTTCTTAACAAAGAGAGGAAAACAATGCATGTGTAATTCTAGTTAAACTATTATGTAAAACCAAACGGTTGCTACATGAGGTAGAGAATTAAGATGCTGAGCATTAGGAATAGCATAAAAAGATGTCTAAATGGTCTACAGGTTGTTTTTTTTTCTTTAAAGGGAAGATGCAAAGAAACAAAAACTGAAGACAAGTCAGTTGCTGTCACTATAGCAGTTGCATAAAAGCATAAAAAGTCCAAATGGCATTACTGTGGCCTAAGAGCCTTTTCAGTTTGGAGGGCTGGAGACACCTGCTGTGTTGCGTGCTAAAAACTGATAATATCTAAGCAGCTGGTGCCTGGTGTCGCTCCTTACCCTCTTGGCCAGTGGCTTTGCTTTCACCTTGGGCTTTTATGTCTCATTACACCCACCTGCAGTTTCTTGTATAGTACTGGGACTGTAAGATCTTCAGGGCTGCAACTCTTTCTGCTGTTTGTTTGATTGGTTTTTAGTGTAGTGCTTACTGTAGGGCAGTTTTGTTGATGTGTGTGACCCCTGTAGGTGCTGTGATAGCTTCTTTTCCTAGGGAAAGGTATGGAAAACACTTGAAGGACTGACAAACTCGCTTTCCCTTTTGTCTGGGGGTAGTGAAGGCAGTCTGCCATTGGGTTGTTCTAGGCTTTCAGTGACTGGCTGTTATTATTTTTGAGAAGCTACCTGAGGGACAGATCGAACTCCTCAGAAAACAAATTTGCAAAACAGCACTACGTCAGTGCAAATATGTATCCTGCCATTAATGGCTGCTATCTGCTTACACTGTACCCTTTTGTATGAGTTTATTGTAAGTAATAAAGGGGTGTTTTTGCCCTTGTTCCGTAAGATGCCAGTGGATTTCTGCTCTCCAGATTTAATTTTGATCATCGTCACTGAAGAATTGAAATTGCTTTGAGGTGCTGTTAAATTGTTCCACGCTTTTGTTTGTTTCGGGTCATGTTTCCAAGGCTTTTGTTTTCTGTTGGGTTGCTGGTACTTAGGCCTGTTCATGAGGTAATTGACCCTCAATAAGGGTAAATTACAAATAATCACCTAGTTTTATCAACATGTACGAGGAAAAAAAGCTGAAAATTGCTTGTGAACCCATTTACTCTGCCCAAATTAACACTGGCTTGGGTTCTACAAAAGCTTATATGGAGGCTAAAGGTTTGCTCAGATCTGGCTGGATGCAATTACTTTTTGGAAGTATTAAATATGTGTCAATTATCAAGATTTTCACCCTCATTAATATTTTCTGCTGCAGCGCTTGGAAAATGTAGACATTACTTAGGTAGGTTGCCGAATGCCTGAACTTGGCCCTAAAGCAACTTCATGGGCTTTACCTGTGGTAAGAGCAGATGGTGGCTTGCTGAGAATTGTTGGGTAGCTGTAAATCAGTGTGTCTTCTACATGTGGTGCACATCTCCGAGTCTGCAAACAGGTTTAACTCAACCTTTATTATTTATTCCCTTTACAGAACATCAAAGATAGCCAAGTTAAGTCACTGTTGTATGGTATTCTGTCTGTTTATATCATAGACTATTGGAAATAGTCTCTGTTAATTAAAATGTTTGAAGAAATATGCTAACATTTTTTCTATTATAAATGGTAGGTGGAATTGTATATTAATTGACTAATTTAAAATGTCAGGATGCTTTTTCCAAGCCAACCTTGTATTAATAGCAAGAATCCTTTTGCTGATGAAATGGTCTCCAATTATCACAGCTTGGGTTTTGTTGTACATTCAACAGAAGTCAACAAAACAAGTAAGAGAACCTGCCTAAATAAGCAACCGTACTCATTAAAAACACAAAATTAATCATAGGTTGAATGAAGAAAGCAACGTTACATGGATTTTTTTTTTCTTTCTTCCCCATTCTAATCATAGAACAAAATAATGTTACATGAAAGGATCGGAACTATTATGTGGTACTCAATTATAAGGAGGTGAATAGGTCCCTACCATGCCATTTTATCAAAGGAGCAGGCTGGTGTTTACATGATGGCTGTTTCATTACAGACACCATCATTAATTCCATGTGTCAATACTGCCCTATAGTACACAGAGCAGACAAGAAAGAGTTACCCTGCAAAACAAGGGAATGATTTTTGAGTCGTTATCAAGCTAAATGGCAAGCAGGAAGCTAGACCTTGTATAGATATATTTGAAGGGACTCTTGGGAGATCTGCAAGTGGAAGAAGAGAATGCGTTTTACCAACCGTTTAATTATGGTGTGTTTCTGAGTATGCTTGAATAGAATGCTTTGTTTGCATTAGAAAAATGAATGTTGCAGGACGGGTTATTTGAGTGTATTGGAGGTCACGTAAGGGTGTTCAAACTTGTGTAAATATTCCTATTATGTACTTGGATAGGACTTTGTGGATGCGGAAGTGTTCATGCTGCCACCTACCGGGGTGAGGTGATGTCTCTTCTGCCCTACAGAAGTGTCTAAGTAATGAAATTACTTCAGAGAGTGTACGTGTCAGTTTTATGAGATTACTGTGCCACTTGTATTTCACCTTAAACAGCAAATGGATCCTCAGCTGCTCCGTGTTGTCAAAGCTCAGCTGAGGTCTCTGAGCAGTCAGTGCTAAAGGGGAAGCTTGCTGAGGTTGGTAGAGCTGAGGTGACTTGTACCCAGGTAAGGGTCAGCTCATGTGGTCTTGTGCAGTGTTCAGAGCCTGCAGTCAAATCTTAGCTGGGGAAAGAATGTCATGTTGAACGCTACTTTAGGTCTACCTCATGGTTAGGAGAAAAAAAATTGGTTGGTCCCTGCCTTCTGCTCTGAACAATTAATCCCTACTTCTTCCTGTGGTGGCCCGGCATCTCTCTCTCTTCATACAGGTCAATTTTCCTTCCTTGTCTGAGGAAGTGTGTATGCAGTTCAGCCTACTAATACAGAAAAAAGAATAGTAAACTTTTAACAACCATATTTCATCCTGTTGAAGGACTTGCAAAGCAGGAAGCTTGCGCAGGCACGGAAAGGTAGTTGATGAATATCCTTGTTATCTTATGAAATGTGAGCTCAGCCCAGCTCATACTGAGCCTGGAGAGGAGGATCGGAGCTCAAATGTAGTGCAGTACAGTTCATAATGGTGCACTTTGAAATGAGTACAGTGAGCTGAGAGACGCAGGCTTTTCAGTATCGTGGGAAATGAACAAGCGCATTGCATTGCCTCACACTTCTACGTTAACGCTGTCACACAAAACTCCACGTGCTTATCCTCAAAACTGACACACCAAAAAAAAAACCCACCAATAAGCCAACAATTGCATGTAAAGGTTTATCTCAACCTATGCATCTGGCGTTCAGCATCTCCACAGACAGCTCATGAGGAGAGAAAAAAGTTTGTGTTATGTTGCAGAGCATTTGTAGCGTAACGTAAAAGTGAATTGTGAAGGTGAGGCACAGAGAAAGGGCCCTGTGTCCTCACAGTTGACAAGAGGTGAGGTAAGACTTCTTGACAGTATTTACAGATAGAAGTATCTTTATGTGGGGAGATGGAGGATTAGGATGCGAGAAAACTTGCTTGTATTTCTCTGTGGTTTGTGAAGTTACCTCACTGCTTGCAACCACCTGTCTCTAAGCTGTGTTGTGATCAGAAAACTAGTTTAGTCAGCATGTGTTCTGCAACATAAACATGGCAGACAAGAACAAAGTTAGGTATTCACACCTTTACAGTGTGTCATTTGTGTGGGTACTTGCTCTCCAGCTTTCACTTTGCTTATCAGCATTGACACTGGAAAGTTGCATCAAAGCTGCTGTGGGATTATGCAAAACTGGCCCGTGTGCTCCAAGTGGTTTTCATTCCTAAACCCAAGTTTGTGTCCTTTAGTAGCAGTACTGTTCTGACCAGGAATATTACTCTTGGGTTCCTTTTTCTGAACTGCACCTTTGATCCTTTGCTGGCCGTTGGCAATAGCAAATGGTAAATGGCTAATAAATGACATGGTTCCATGACTACTGGAGGCAGTGCTGCGTGTTGCAACCTTAGCGTTGTATTTTTTAAAGCAGCAATTTAGGATCCCCTCAGCTTAGGGGGCATGAAAAGCGATTTGGGTAGAATCTGCATGCTACAGCCTCTACTGCTTGAGGGTGAGGAGTTCTCAGTCCTGAAGTACAGCAGGCCAGCTCTGTTTAGATGTCTGTTTGGAGATGGAATAGGGGATGGTCCTAACAGATGTCCTCCCCTGGCTTCCGGCTGCCCACCCAGACATGGTTGGCCAAACCAGACGGGTTCTTCCAGAGCCAGTTTCTCATGTCGTGAGGTGCTGCAGGTGGTGGGATTTGTGAGTTTAGCACTGCAGCATCTGATGGTCACGTCTGTGCAAGTAGATGGATTTTTTTTCCTGAGGAAAAAGGACTCTTAGAGACTTGATCTGCTGCTTTGCTGTACTGTATCTAGCTTATGCATGCCATGTAATTCAGATGTTGCCTTTCCTTCTGTTTCTGTCCTTGTGTTAAGGTTAGGTTGCCAGCTGCGTACAACCAATGTCTGCCCCTTCTTTTCAGCCAAGGTAGAAACGCAGACCAGCAGAGATCCAGTGAAATGCTTTTGTCCTCCCCACTGAGTGGTGTGGTTTTACTGTCTGTGGCCCGGGGGGAGCAGGGGAAAGGCATAGTGTGTTAAATCGCCTGAGTTTTACTGGGCTGCCTTTTATGTGAGGTTTGATGTCAATTCACCCCTCACTTCAAACCTCCACTCCTTTATTTAAGGCGACTCCTGAATATTTCGAGGTATTCTCCCTCCCCTTCCCCCCCCCTGTTTTTTTTTTCTCCTCCAGGAGAAAATCAAAACGTTATCTTTGCCCTCACAGGTTTTGCCATAATCCACGTATAAATGAGGTGATAAAAAAAAAAAAAGTAAGGATTAAATAAATCTTTGCTAATACTTTTTGATTGGCTTAATCAATAATTAATCATCTCTTAGATGAGGCTGTAGCTTGTGGAGTAGATATAATTGGATTAGCTTTGAGAGGCCTTTAGAGCTTTGAAGAGATTAAAATGGCTGTCAATCCCGTAATTAAACTGCCGCAAACAAAAGCAGTAGTATTAGAATCAGTCAGCTTTTTAAAACGAATCAACAAGTACTTACACACCCCTGGTAGTGGTGTAGTGGTGTAGGCAGTCTGTTCTCTTCACCGAGTTATTTCCTGCAGCAAGAGGAATGTGCATCGCATCATTATTTTAATTGTATGAGCATTTATTGGCCAGAATGGCAGGTGAAATTCTAGGTGGGAATGGCTGGCCGAGGACTCTCAGAAGAAAAGCTGGTTTGTGTATTTGAAATGGTGAACCCGCTCCTTGCCTTGAGCCTATTAGACGCTGACTTTTCATGGTGTCTTTAATTGGCTAAGGAGGTTTGGCCTACATGAATGAGGTCTTTATCTGTCCCGCTCTTCCCCTCCCACCTATTTTGGAAGGTTTTTTGTTCCTCTTCCTTCAAAACAGAAGGCTTCGGCAGAAATAACTTCCTTTTAAAGGCTTATTATGTACTAAAGCATATACTGTATGCGATTGTATTATACGCATGTGAATTGATATGTGTACATATGCTAATGTATATTCTTTTTTTCAATCTCTTACAGAGATGAGCTTATAAAGCCAATGGGAGTGCGGCCGGATGGTACAATGGCTCCTTTGGAAGAAGCGGTCAGCCAGTACCATACCAATAAGCAAGACAGTTCAGATTCAGACTAAAGCATCACCTGCTTCGCTCTCAGTTCTCTAATCCGCATTTTCCTTACAGCCACGGCATCTTTTTATCAGAGCATTTTATCCTCACGTTTGCCAGCGCCACTTTAACTGTTCGCTTACTGGGATGTTTAAATGATGGATCCTGTGGTGTAATGTCAGCATTTTTATGATGTCTGTTCAAAGAACGTGTATTCCTTTGATCTTTATTAATTTAAGACTAAATGTATTTCAAAGGGATAAAAAAAAAAAAAAAAAGAAAGCCTACGACAAAAAATAAAACGTAAACATTTTGATTTTCCAGAATCCTGTTTTCCAAAGTCTGTAGGTTTTCCCGTTCTTTATACATTTTTGTATTGTCTTCCTGATCTCTCTTTGCCTTTGTATAACTCTAATTAAAGAAGCTTAATGGCATTAGGAGCATCAGAAGGAAAACTTAGAAGTCGGACTGACCTCGTAAAGCTGCTTTAGCTGGCGTTCAGCAGTGACTTCAGAGCTTCCCCTTTTACATGTCATGGGATTTCTTACCACTACACACGTCCGTGGTTAAACTGCTGCTTAAGATTTTACCCATGCGTCAGTCACTGACTGCTGCTAAAACTGCCTTTAAATTGGGAACAAGATGATGTATGTTGTCTGTCCTCCCCCCTCCACGCAAAGACCACACAAGTATTAGCACCGCACCACCCCCCCGCTCTGGTTAAATAAAAACATCCCTATTCAAAACAGCATTCAAGTATATACACTTAAATGTTGCTGTGAATAGGAGCGAAGAGAAGTGCATGTGTGAGTGTTTTTATGGAATTGGGGCCTAATGGGAGCGCTTCACTTGAAGTCAAACTACTAACAAAGAAATAGTTCCCTTTTTAGGGGAAGATTAGGAAGCGATGAGACAGAGAATGGAAAGGTGGGAAGGAGAAGAAAGTGTAATTTTCAACTCTGTACTCTTTAAAGATAAAAGATTAAAGTTGTAGTTGTGCTGCACTGCTGTTGCCTCTTTGCCTGCTTAGTTTCTGTATCAGCGTGTTTCTACCGCTAGGAAGTTTCTGGAGAATAATCTGTATTTCAGATTGTAATTCCTCCTTTTCGCTCAGAAATGTGCACGTTGTATTCTTGAGAACCTCCCGGAAGTTGATGATGGTTTTCTAGTTTGTTTTCGTTTCCTTCAGCTTGATGCTGGTACCCTGCACTAAAGAAGGTTGTTTTCAGAGGCCATTTGAAGGAAGGAGTATGTATGAAGTCAAAAGCAGGTTTTGTTTTCCCATATGAGGAGCTTGCACAGATCTGCTTACCCTTCCAAAAAAACCTCAAGTAACGCACTGCCATCGTCTCAGCAGTTGTTTTCTCAAGGAAAACTACGTGGCCATAGTTATACCTCTCCATTTTCCTTTTGTTAGAGGGGGCTATGGTCGCTAATTCCGTATATCTGTAAATGCTGGCATCTTTCTGAATGTTATAATAATTGATGTTTTAGGTTACGACTTGATTTGGGCTATGTTGTCTGCTGTATCCACATGGAATGTCACATTTTCCATAGGGAAAAGGAAGCCAGCTGCGGCTCCCTCATACTTGAAGGAGGAAGCAGTAGCTAAAGTAGAACCAAGTACGGCACTTCTAACACTGTAATTTTGTCTACATACCTAGAATCCAAAACAGAGAATTGTCCACGAGCAGAAAACATGCTTAGCAGCCCCTAAGCTTGGTCTCAAATATGAAATTCTTGGTTTTGTGTCATCCCCTGCCTCCTCTCGGCTCAGCCCCTCAGACAAACGTTAAGTGGCACTGTAGGTGCAAAGTGCCTGTGATCTTTTGCTGAAGGACAAAACTTAACCATGTCTGTTAATGGAGGCTTCAGTCCTTTCGTGGTATCAGCTGTTGGTTCATGGGGCTGGAGAAGTTATTCCAGTAATAAGCTTTGGTACAGGTTGCCGTAGAGGGATAAGTACAGAGCAAGAAAACAAGCTAAATCTCAGTTTGTTGCAACATGTTGTAGTACATGCTTATGCAAACGGCTGAAAAGAGAAATAGTATCTGCTCCAGGGACATTGCTGTACATGATACGGCAAGAGGCTTTTGTGATCTGGCTCCTGGCGTTTTGAACAGCGCAGCAGTAGATGCATTAAGCAGTTCCTCTGTTCAGTTTGCCTTGAAAAATGCCTGCTTGTATCAGATTTTTCATTAAGAAGAAAACATGAAGGCCAGGTATTGAATGCTCTGCCTGCGTGCTGCAGCCCAACAGCAATTTGGGCTGCCTGTAGTGAGGATGCCTCTACATGAGCTGTGTTTCTAAACCATATCCTATTCCATGGAGTTGAAGGTGTTTCACTGTCCTTTTGCACCTGCCCTTTTCTCCCTCTTGTTCCCTCAACACGCTGCCTAACCTCTGCCGCTGTAGCCCTGCAGTCTGGCTCCCAGCCCATCGCTGTAGTGGGTGCAGAGCCCAAGAGCAGGAACTGTCAAAGTTCAGTGATACTTAGAGACTTGGGAACTCCCTCTCTTGAGGTTCCCTCCAGTTTCTAGGCTGTAGGGCTGCATCAGGGTGAATGTCTCAAGTCCTTTCCAGTAGCACCCATAGCAATCTGCTGCAGCGTGTCAGTGCCTAGAGCAGGACAGAAGCTTGCTGCTTTTCTAGCAGTACTGACAGAGTCCCTACACGGCGGTTTGACTAATGCTTTGAAGTTCATGCAATATGAACTATTCCGTATCATGTAGGGTCATAGAATCATGTGAGTTGGAAGGGACCTTTGAAGGCCATCTAGTCCGTCTCCTGTGCAATGAGCAGGGACGCCTACAGCTCAATCAGGTTGCTCAGAGCAATACGAGGAAAATGATATTTGATTGTGTAAGCTCACGTTTTCATTTTTCCTCTCAAATGCATGAGTGTAGATGAGTGAGAGTCATAGAATCACCAAGGTTGGAAAAGACCTCCAAGGTCACCCAGCTCAACTGTCCACCTGTCATCAGTATTTCCCACTAAACCATGTCCCTCAGTACAACATCTAAATGTTTCTTAACGCTCCAAATGTTTCTTGAACGCGAATGAACCCTAATGTTAGAAAAGCCACCAAAGTCAAGTCTGGGACCCTTCTTCGTCCTTAAGGTCAAGTAATAACTGTGAGCAAGGAAAAGGAACTCATGAATAAAATGTCATTTGATTCTCTGGTGGTGACTGTACAGGATTTAGGCCAGTGGGTTTCAGCGATGCAGGGTACCTTCCATTCCCAAGAAGCCCTTCGCAGGCCATCCCAGACACAAAAACTTGCGCTTCCATCTTTTTCTTGGCGCCAACGCTCAGAAATAACATGGTTCTCATTAAGGCTCACCAATGATTTGGAAGTTTTGCTTTTCTTTGTTTCCTATTAAATAGAGTTATGAAACAAAAGATGATAGGAAATGGCTGAAATTTGTCAGAATACTTTGTTCTTTTGCGAAACAACTCGGCCTTACTCGTTGAAATGTTAATGAAAACTTCCTGGCAGGTATTGCTGCCACTAAGTGAAATTTTGTGTGCCCCAGACGTGGCTTTCAGGAAAGAGGGGACGCTTACAGTCTTTTCAAAAACGTTGTGAGAAAAATACCAGCACATTGGATGTTTTGAATGCATATTCCTATACACGTGTGTGGCCAAAATAGGTTTTTCAGCCCTTGCATGGGGACTTCTTCCCTGCCAAAAAAAAAGGTGTGTGTATGGGGAGAGCAATGAGGCAGTAGTACGGTTCTCTTACAGTCCTTCAAGCACCGATCTTCCTCTAATAGTGTGAAATATCTGTGGTCTGAGGTGGCTTTAAGGAAGAGTATGTTACAGTGAAGCGTGCTGTCATAGCAGTTGGTTGCCAAGCACCTCGGTCTGAAAAGGAAGGGACATGAGAACCTGAATCTCCTGAAGGAGCATTCCGCAACATTGTCCTTCACCATATTGCTGCAGAACAGCTAATAAAGCCCTGAGCCTTAATCAGGCCGGCTGTAAAGAGACTGTTCAAACAGCTGAAAGCCAGACTTTACAGGTCTTTGATGAGCAGCAAGTTAAACAGCCAGTGGCCCAGGCTGGATTCTTCTCTGGACAAATGTGTAAAAATGATGATTTAGTGACGGTAGAAAGGTGCATCTCAGAGTGGGCCTGTTGAGAGGAAGAGAGATGTCCTTCTGTCTTGTCAGCCTATGCTCAGCTGGCTGCACTTAGGATCATAGACTGGCTCTGGTGCAAGGCCCAGCAGGCCGGGACCCTGCATGGTTCCAGGCAGCGGGTGGGGGCAGGCTGGGGTCCCCTTGTGATGCCAGGCAGCAACCTGAGGGCAGGTCAGGCCTTGTCCAGTGGCCCCACAGGCCGCACCGCCCCTCTCCTGCCTGCAGCCAGGAGGAAGGCATGGGCAGCAGTGTCTCTATGGCACTGGTACTTGTTTTCGACTCCACCATGAGGCACTGCAAAGGGCTGCAGCAATTCCCACCTTTGTGGTGGGATGTTTACATCGTCTGCCTAGGTCTAAGGCCAGCAGGTTGACTAGGGAGGCGGGAAACCCCAAGAGCAGACCACGGCCATAGCTGGTCCATCAGCAGCACCTGGTATCACGTAGCTTAGGCCCACTCCCCAGCCCAGCTGGAAGCTTCAGCATCCAGCGGTGCTTCAGTATCCACCTCAGCTTTCTCTAGAGCAGGCGTGAGTGCAGGCACTGAATTGCTGATGTCCCTTCACCAGCATGCCGATCTCTGTGGGGTACCTAGGCAGGCTTTTAGAGGTTGGTGGGGAAGGAATTATTCAGACCACCCAACTTAGCTGGCTAAATTACCCAGGCAGCCTCTTCAAACCCCTTCTGCAGTCACGGATGAGAGAGAGGACAATTCAGAGTTAGGCTAATTTGGGTGCACTGAATGACCCTCTGCAGGAGCTTTGCTTTCCCTCCCTTGACTACAGAGGGAGCCTGGGGAGACCAGCTGGTTACATTTAGCTGCTAAATTTGTTGCCAGAAGATGGGTGGTGAGCATTCCTTCCTGCTTCCCCTTTGCCGTGGAGCGCACGCTTCCCAGAGCAGGATGCTCGCACTGTGGCAAATCTGGAGAGTGCTTGTGCAGTGGGATATGGGCCTCTGGGAGCTGCTGGGACATGAATGGTTCATCATAATGCTGATAGGTACCGCATGTCTGTGCAGGATTTCAGGGGCTTTTGCTTAAATAGATCCTTCGGAGAAGGGAGCCTGTTTGCTTTTGGGAGCCTGTTTAACAACTTGCCTTGTTGTAAGCCAAGTTTTGCACGTGCGCTGAGATGCAAGAGGCAAAGCGAAATTGTAATTATGGAGGTACAGATAAGAGAGAGAAAAGGCGTGCAAGCTCTCTCCAGATGTCTGAAAGGGAGAGGAAGGCGATGCTGTGTAAAATAAACCCTGCTGAGATTGCCCCTTTCTCTGGGCCTGATAAACCCATTACAAACTCAAACAAAAGCAGCCCGGATCCACGTGCTGCAGGGCATCTGTAAACCTTCTTTTACCTTTTAGAGCCGCTAACGGATGCTGGGTGTGGGCGTTAGTCCTGCTCTATCCAAAAAGGCTAATTCCTAATTCGGAGAGCTTAAAAATACAAGTTTCTGCCGTGCGAAACCCAGCAAACCTAAGGGTGTCTTTCAGAATCCAAGCCTGAGCCTAAGCTACTGGAATTCTAAGCATTAGGGGTTATTTTATGCTCAAGAGATGCCTTTGCCCAGTAAATCACAGCGCTGAACGTCACGCTTCTGCAGCCGTTTGAGGAAACAGGCGTTTGTTTATTTTTTAGTCCTCGTGAAGAGCGGTGGCTGCCCGTGTTCCCTCCTGATTTCCCAGTCTCCAAATGTTCGTAACACCCTGTTGGGGTGGAAGAATTCCCGTCCGAGTTGTAAAACGCACTTACTTATAAGTAGATGGGAAAAGCATGAACGGAGCTGTAGGGAAAACAAAACCTCCAGGAACAAGATCTTATTTTGCATGCTTCTCACTGCTGTATTTTTGCCCCAATTAGCATATTTTAAAGACGAGGCTTTAAAAAAAAAACTAACCAATTCTGCTATCTGCCCAAACTGTTCTCAAGCTTTGAACTTTTCCATCCTTTCCACTGGTGATGGCCAAGTGACCCATATTTAAAAAGCATTTACAATAAAATTATAGCGCTTTCTTTTGTGCTGCCGGCTTTCCCAGTGAAAAGCTAAAATGTTTTAAAATTGTCACTTTTTGACAGAGGTAATGGCTGTAATATATTTAGTCTCTTCCCCCTTGTTGTGCTTAAAATGGCTATGCTAATAAAGGGCACAGCTGTCGATACTTTATGGCCTGCTGGGGGGAAGAGGGGGAACGAAGGCAAAAAACAGATTGACTGTGTGTCAACAAATGCAGCTGGGAAAGAAAAAAAGAAGCCCCTTGAAGGCCCCTGCAACTTAAAGTCCAAGATAAATGATGTCCCTATGTTTAAAAAAAAAAAAAAAAATAGAGGTTGGAATTCAATAAAGGAAGCCTGAAAAGGAAACTGCTTAAAACTGAAAGCCTTTTCTCTGCCTCTAGACAGCTTACAAGAGAAATGAGCAAAACTGACCACAGAAAGAGGGTGAGCGGCCAAGCAAGAAAACAAAAGCCTATGCTGGAAAATATATTGCGTCAACGAATTATCTGAAGTGCATTATCGCCGGCGGGTGGAGGGCGTACAGTTTAATAGAGATGTGACAACAAACTTTTACACGCTGCTGCCTTTTGAGGGAGTGGGCTGCTTCGTGCCCGGGCTGGAGGGGAGAGAAGAGGGGAGCGGTGATTATTCATAACAAATAAATAAGACAGGGACACAACAGCCTGCAAGGCGCTGGTGATGGTCGCTCCTCTGGAGGCCGAGCTCCCTTCCTTCTCTGCACCCCCTGAGTCCCATTTCTAGATCTTTGTGAAGTTTGGGGTGCTCGGTCTATGTAAATAGGAAGAGAGGCCTGAGGGAGGATTTCCTTCCTCTTCCTTAACCTCTTCTCCCAGGTAACAGCAATAGGACAAGAGGCCTTGAGTTGCACCAGGAGATGTTCAGGTTGGATATTAGGGACAATTTCTTCCCAGAAAGAGCGGTGCTGCAGTGGCACAGGCTGCCCAGGGAGGTAGGGGAGTCACTGTCCCTGGAGGTGTTCCAGAACCGTGTGGATGTGGTCAGCGGGCATGGTGGAGATGGGCTGGTGGTTGGACCAGGTGATCTTAGAGGTCTTTTCCAACCTTATTGGTTCTATGAATCTAATCTCTTCTTCCATAGTTGGAGGGTATGTGCAGAATGGAGTGGAGTTCCCTGCTATTGAGAACCTTCTTCTCTTCTACTTTACATTCCTAATTCTGCCATTTCAGTCCTCCTTTTATTTTTCTTCTATCATTCATTGCCTTCTTTTTACCTGGTTGGTAGTTCCCGTTAAGAAAAAACAATTCTGGAAAAGGCAATCAAATGAGAGATCGAGTTATTTGTTTTCTCAGTTTCCAAGGTCTTTTTATGTGTGTGTTCTTTCTAACCTCTTCAAATTCTCTAAGAATGGGAGGAAGGAAAAATAAGCAAAGACGAGATGAAATCAGAAAATCAGAAAAAAAATCCTGGAATTAAATAAAGCAATCATGTCAAACTTTTACTAGAACAACAGGACGTTAAAATGGCACAGAACATTCTCATTTCCTTCTGTAATTGTTTGGGAGAGTTTTAAAAGGCTGTAATTTTTACTATTCCCTCTAGATTTCTCTTGGTAAAACCCTTGCACCAGCAGACATCAATACCTCCCAGAGGGTGCGTGTCTGTGGGATGAGCAATTTGGATTCGTTTTTTCTTTTCAGGAGAGTGGAATTTGGTGTGGCTGATGTGAGAGGGAAGGGAAGGGAAGGGAAGGGAAGGGAAGGGAAGGGAAGGGAAGGGAAGGGAAGGGAAGGGAAGGGAAGGGAAGGGAAGGGAAGGGAAGGGAAGGGAAGGGAAGGGAAGGGAAGGGAAGGGAAGGGAAGGGAAGGGAAGGGAAGGGAAAGGGCTGTTCCCAGGACCATCCTCAGAGGTGCCCAAGGCCATGTTTGACGGGGCCCTGGGAAGCCTGACCTGGAGGGTGACAGCTCTGTCCATGGGAGGGGAGTGGAACTGGCTGGGCCTTAAGGTCCCTTCCAACCCAAGCCATTCTGTGATAAGGCCAGAAGAAGCTGCTCACCCATGCACTGATTTCTCTGATGCTGCCTTGCTTTGACTTTAGGAAGAAAACTTCTTCACCCTAACTGTACATCTACCTGTGAGAACCCTACCACCCCTCTGTAATTCATCACTGGGGAAAAAAGAAAAAAAATGGAGAAAAACAGAAGAAAATAATCCCTGAAATCTGTGCGTGTTGCAACCTAGACATTTATCAGTGCCAGTTGATGTGATTTTGCAAAGAAAAGTTCTCCTGAAGCACAACTTCCTGCCGGGTTAAAGGCTGATGTGATAACGCTGGGTAGACTCCAGGCTTCTGCTTAAGTAAAATGAGACATTAGGAGAAAAGTAGTGGTAAAATTGGTGCAGTGCTTATAGATTGACTGTAGGTATCTCAGTAGTGTCTGCACAGTAACAGCTGTTGGAGAATATTATCCAAAGGACAATGTCCAACAGGTTCCTGGAAGACCTGTGGCCTGTCTATATCCATGATTTGGAAAACAACAGTGCTGGAGATAGCCCAGAGATGGTGTGTAATGGCCAAGGCCAATGAGTTATGCAGCAGCTCCCTAATCCCTGCATGGGGGATGTAGGGAAGCACGGTCAGATGCGAGGAATTGATCCCCTCTGTACGTTGCTGGCAAGATCGTGACCATGGACGGCTTCAGTGCCTGTACCTCACGGGGCTGTGGAGGTCTGGAAAGCCCAGTGGGACAATTTACAGTCATGCTGCTGAGCAGCTCAGGGGAAGGCTGAGGGGAGGCTTGCGCTGGGGCCAGCACAGATGTTTTCTGTAATTTCTGACTTGCAGATCACCACAATTTTCCAGGGGAGGTGCAAGCCCAGGATAGCGGCTGTCGAGCTCATAGCCTTGCTTTGTTTAATTACCATTCACAGACTGTTCAATAGGGGTCTGCAGACCTCAGGAAACACCAAGAGCCAGGGGCTGCCTGCCACCGTATACATCTGTAGGAAGAAGGTATGTAACCCCTTTAGTGTAGCTACAGAATAAAAAACAGTATTTTATGTGCACATTTGGACATTGAAGAGATAGATTGTGGGGTTTGGTGGGCTTTCTGTCACCCAGAGCTCTTCAGTTAGGTATCTCACCCTTAAGCCTGGGCAGCCAGCCCTGCCACCACCATTGGCATTATTCATGTTACGGGGACCTACAGGACCCCAAAACATCTGTGCTTTGCACCAGCTGCCTGCAGGTCTTTGTGTTAAAGCTTTTTAGGCAATGTCTCCACTGGTCTTTTTAAACTAAAAATTCCCAGTAAGCAACACTGCCCAGTGTGCAGTGCCCCTGTTCCCCAGGCTGTAGTGGTCCCTGGTGGTCTCCCTCCACCAGCTGTCGATTTCTCAGAGGTATGAGATCACCTCAAATTTAAGTAAAGGAGGCAGGGAGAGGGGAGGGAGAGATTCAACTGTGAGCTTAGCCTCATGAAACACCAGAAGATCCACACGAAAAAGAAACTAATAAATAACTTATTGCAGGTCAGGCTTGGGGCCCAGATGGCACCTTCTTAGGTGCTATCAGCAGCTGGGCACAGGTGTGTAGGAAGTGGCTTTGCTTGGTTCTTGTGTGCATGAACAGAGGGACTGTGCAAAGGGACTTCCTCAGAGTACATCACAGACTCAGCTGGGTTTTGGTCTCTTCCCTCGCGAGTGCATAGCCCACCTGCAGTGCTCCCTGGGCAGTCTTGCAGCTGGATTTCTTTGATAACTGTCTTGTCCCTTCCAGTCACACCACCACTCTGTGCAGGTACACACATCTCCTTGCTTTCCCTGTGCCCCCTCTAAACCTGCCGGCTGGTTTCAGACATGCTTGGCAGTGTTGTGAAGGCCATGGCCACCCCGTGTTGGTGAGCAGCAAGGGGGCTGAGGTGGCTGGGAGCTCGGTCTAAGCTTGAGCCACTGCCAGATAAACGGCCATGGAGAGCAGGGTCCAAAATGCCTTCTGCTTGTGGAGCCTTGTACGACTGCAGACGGACTGGAGATTTTGCAGGGGAGGATGTTACAGTGCATAAAATCTTCCTTGTGGTGAGCCCTTTGGTGAGACACTGTATAAAAATACCAGAAACAAGGTGTTCAGAATAAGGCAAACCTAGCCCAGAGGCATTCACATGTAAAAATATAAAAAACTTACCAAAAAAACCCCAAAACAAAACCCCAAACCTGCGATTTCTTTCAGCTGCAACCTAAACTTTGCGCTCAGTTAAATCTCCCCAACCCCGAGCTGATCCCTGCAGCCCCTCCCGGGTTTTCTGTGCATCCAACAATGAAAGTGAAATCCAATCCCATCCAATTAGAGGAAAATGAATGGCTCATCTACAATAAATGGGCTCTGAATAACAATAAGCCAACAAGAGAGCAATGAACTGGAGACAGAGTACAATCTTCCTGAATGTTAATCGGCAACTAACTCCACAAGCTTCTTAGAGGTGGAAAGAATTGGAGGAAAATAGATTAGGGAGGCTTTTAACTGCTTAGGCCTGATATTTTTACCTAAATACAAGAATGCTTTTGGTGCTGTCTTTCGCGGGGTAAGTTGGAGGGGGGGCTCTCTTCACAGAGTTTAATGTTTTCAGTTTATTTACAGTGTGACACGGTGGGTCCTACCGAATAGCCTCTAGTGCCATTCCATAGCTTCATTTATTTGAAAGTCCCGGTATAAAATGACAGTGTATAACAGTGTAAGCCTCAGAAGGCTTCTCCTGTAGATCTGAAGTTCTGGGGAATGAGGCACATGAGCCCTGATGTCAGCCTGGCACTGATGAGAAGCTGGTGAGGCACAAGAGAAAGTATAAGGAAAGTGGTCTGCAGTTGAGGGCCTGAAGTTCTATCTGTAGCCAGCCGGCTGTCCCGATGCTGACTGCTCTGTACCATATAGAGAGCCCTTTTCACTCTCTCAAGGCTAATACCTGAAATAGCTGCAGTGCAGTCCAGCTGCTTCTTTCCACAGCCCTCAGCCCCACAGGGAATTTTACAAAGCCTGGAAAGGTGCAGGATTCCTGGGCCATCACTTAGAGAGGCCATCCCTCTAAGTAAGTCATGCCAGCTCCCACAGTCAAGGAAACTGAGTCTCACTGAGCTGAGCTGGATTTGTCCTTCCTCTCCATCCACCTTATTCATTTCCCAGTAAGCTCTTATGCAGTAGAACCAGCGCTGCCATCCCCTCCTGCCTACCCTTGTCCACAGAAGCCCAACTCAAAGGCCTTGGAGTCCCTAGACAAGAGTCCCACTGGCCAGCAGGCATCTGACCAGGCCCTGCTGGGTGATGCCAGGTGAATCATGATGGGCATCCACCTTGGCTGTGGTGGTTTGAGGTAAGGTCAGGGAGGTTTGAGCTCCCAAAATAGGTGGCCCCGAGCAAACTGTGTTCTATGAATTCTCCCTCCTCTACTCACCTGTGTAGCTCCTCAGCTATGCAGTCTGGAGGCTTTGGAGAGTTAACTGGTCCTCATCAGCATAAATCACAAATGCATAAAACAAACAAAAAAAGGAG
Organism: Alectoris magna; assembly: GCA_030625065.1. Lineage (NCBI taxonomy): Eukaryota > Metazoa > Chordata > Aves > Galliformes > Phasianidae > Alectoris > Alectoris magna. Next base: position 144,780,509 of record CM060560.1, read on the forward strand.
TAACTTCTTTTAAGTTTCTGCAAACTAACTTCATAATATATTCCATCAGCAGGGGTTAATGGTGCAAATGTGTTTCCTGCATTTCATTCCCTATCAGAAATGTCTTCCCAGAGGCAGCTCCAAATGCGATATCTCCTGGCCAAATAAAGCTGGCATATATGTCTGTAGGAAGCCAAAGTATGTCCTCTCTGATTATGGAAAGATGGGGAAGAAGAGAGGAGCCATATCCCCCCCCTTCCCCTCCACTAATCTGCTGTACAGGCAAAGGGTTGCGCATTGTATACCTTCAGATGAGAAAGAATTTGTTGGGTGTTCAGATAAGCTATTAAGTAATATACATGCAGAGCTAAATGGGGATTTGGAAGGGAGAATTGTTCATTTGTTAAATTAAATAACTATTCAGTCTCGGCAGCATTAAAATAAATTTCCAAAGGCCATTGTTTGTTTGAACAAAGAGGGGAAAGGAGCTGTTAGGAGCAGTTTACGCAGTCCAAATATGAGGGGCTGTGTGCGTTAATAAGAGTAGTGCTGGTGTTCAGTGTGTAGTACAGAAAACACATCCACTGTAGCATTCTGGACATGCTTTGGCCAGTGCCTGTGAACTCAGCATCGCGCCTTGCCAAAGCTTGGCACCGAGCGCAAGGCTTGCCAAGAAGAATTTCAAATTTCACAGATACATTTTTTTCTGAAAACTGGCTTAATTTGTTGTACCAGGACAAGGCAGTGGCAGTGGTCAGTACAAGCCCCAGGCTTTGACAATTTGAAGGCAAAATAATGTTCATTTCCCTTCCAGCAGCCTCAAAGCGCCACAAAGAACAATCTTCCTTCCCCCATCTTCCCTCATCAACTCAGCGGTAATCATGGAGCCCTTACTGGAGCCTCCCGCTTTGCTTTCCTGGCTGTGATCTTCACTAAATCTGCAGTGATGGTTCTTTGGTTACTCTAGGAGTTTCAGTGCAAGGGATTTTCTCTGCAGAGCCTGCTTTGCTTCCCAGATCAGATGCAGTTTCAGATTTCGACCAGAACAGAACATCTAAAAATATTAAAGATCTTATCACTCTAGCCTTATTATGCAAGAAATTCATAACTTTATGCTCATTTTCTGATCAAAAAGGCAGTGGCACCAACAGGTTAGATTGTTGGCACAAAGGCTCATAAAGCCAGATTCTGGTAACTTGATTTACCCAAAAAGACCCCATCTGTCCTCCATGGTAATGCCTGTGGAGACAGTGGCACTGTAACAGGTTGCTACTCGTTGTGGGGCTCACCGTGAAGGGACAGGACAGGGTAAGGGGAAAATTATTCAGTATAAACCCAGTTTTCTGTGAGAGTTTCAGAGTGAACATATGGAACAGAAGTATCCCATGAAAACCAATTCACTTTCCACAGGTGCTCATCGTGTTTTCATTTTTTGGCAGATGAGGAACCATTTTCACTTGCCCACGTGGGCATGATGCCTCCAAAGAACTCTGGTCTGAAGGCTGATGTCTTGCTTTCTTCTGTGACGGAGCACTTCTCCCATGAAGACTGTGACAGAAGCTCTTGGTAGGCTCCTGCCCTGCTTCTCACAAGTTGCCCAAAGGATGGATGACCTTCTGGCTAGGAAAGCTTCCTCCCTAGAGATCTCAATTATAGGGCTCATGCATCAACCCCGAGGTAACTGGGCTGTGGCTGTTCATGCTATGCCTTGAACCTTAGCCTTGCTCCTTGTACCAGGGTGTCCTCCCTGTCCCTCTGTTCTGGCTCCCACTCTCTCTGTGCCATCTAAGCTGATAGAGAAGCATTTCAAGAACTTGCTTAAGGCACAGTGCTAAGCCTTGCCCTCAGACAAGGTCTGATCTCACTGCCCCTCTGTCCTCCAGACCCAAAGCATTTTGTCCTGGAGATCTTGCATCTTTCCTCAGATCACTTCCCAAGCTGACGAGCCTATGTCCATGTGGTAACCCTGGCTGCCCTCACCACATCCACATGAAACGCAGGAAAAGTCTCTCTTAGGTGCCTTCATCAGCTGTACCCCTATTTAAAAACTAAGAGCCAAAACCCTCTCCCTTTAACCTTGTCCAGTCTTTGCTGCCACCTTTTATTATCTTCTTTATGACAGACAGATTTGCCTGATATTTATTATTCCCAGCACTGGTGCTCTCACAGGGCTGCTTCCTCCAGAGCTGTTTGAACAAAGTGTCATTTGAGAGTGGCTTTGGCGGCCCAAGGCTTCCTACAGGGATTTCTTCCATTTCTGAGAAAAAAAACTGGCAAACTTTCGCTTTTTTTTGTTGTTGTTGTTGTGGGATTTGTGACTGGTTGGCTTCTTCAACTGCGCTCCACTGGTGGTGGTGAATTCACAGTGCTGGGGGTTGTGCTAGTGGGATGCTCAGTGCCCAGCTCTGCAAATAACCCGTTCCCACGTGAGAAAAGAAAAGTCAGGGGCTGAGAGAATTGGGTCTTGCAGGCTCCCAACAGACACTTTTCCTCAGATAAGTTTTACAGATATTGCTAGATGTGTTAACTGTTGACTAAGGACTAACTCCTCCTGTGTTCATTCTCTATTCTTGCTCCCCATAAGACTACAGTCTGAGAAGCTGAGCTAGGGGGAAAGTGCTGTAATTCCTTCATTATGTAAAAATTTTGCCCACGTAGATCTTGGAGGAAAAGGTCACTCTGATGACTTCTTCAGTCATTGACATGGACATCTTTACTAACTCCACTGGTTCCTCTTGTCTGAAAGGGAATGCTTACTGAGAAGGACTTTGTCTATAAATACTTTGAAAGACAAACACCTGTTTAAGAGAACACCCCAAGTGCATGGAGACTTGTTCTAATAGCATCGAACAAGGCCTTAGGAATGGGGCCAAAAGCCTCTTGAGGACAACGTATAATGCCACCCTAACTTGAGTTCAGTTGCATGGCGCACGGCCAGCGTAATGTGGCACTTAACATAGTATTGTCTCTTTCTCTAGCGCGCTAAAAAATGTAGGCAGATCCCCAATTTTTGTAAACACCTTTCTTCAGACCTCGGAGGCTTCAAGGCTCAGGCCAGAGCTGCAGTGGAGCTTGGGTTGAAGTGCCCAACAGTCATTACTGCAGCACCCAGCTCATTTTCTAGCTTTGGGCATTCAGCTTCTCCTACACTTATCTTATAAACCTGTGTTGTTCAAATGCAGATTTATTTGTGATACTGCTTTTCAAAACCTCTTGATAAACCTTGCTGCAGGCGGCCTGCTTTTATTTCTTTTATTTGATTGACTGACTATATTGTCAATAGCATACGCAAATCTCCTGGACTTCATACAGGTGCATGGCTTTCCACCCCAGAATTTACACCCAGCACTTCACAGCATCTCCATGCCAAAATTCAGCAGCTTTGATAATGCTGCAGCACTTCACAGCACCACCATCAGCACATGCCCAAGCTCAGACCCACGTTTCCTACCATGTACCTTCAGCTGCACTGAACTCCTACCACATCTGCATTGGCTGTAATGCTTCAGAAAAGACAGGCTCAAGTCGTCGTGTGGTGAGCACATGCCAGGAGGATGTAAATTAAAAAAAAAGGAGCCACTGAGCAACAGTAAACATGTTAACCATCTCACATTAACTATACCAATGTTAACCACCTCTCTGTTTTTATCATCTGGAGAGCAAACACTTAAAGCAAACAAGACCAATCCCCCCCCCCCCCCCCCACACACACACACCCTCTACATTGAAACATCTGCCCCAAACTACACCACACTGAAAGATTTTCCCTGAGATTTTTATGGAGGAGGGGTAAAGTGACTCTTCAGACAATACGCCCTTGTTTATTTTTCATCAAAATAAAGCTGTGGTTAGCAGACGGGGGCTAACCTGACACTCTTCTGTTAAAAACTAATTTTAAAAAGTAGCTAAAATACTAGGGTTTAAAGTAAACTCAGTTTTGGCAACTTTGGCAGAGTTACGTTGTTTTAGGAACCCTGTGAAAAATGAACGTGATCTCAAAGTTTGCTAAAGGAAAATGGCCACCATTTTAGTGGGTGCAGCAAAGAACCCCCAATAGTTTGTTAGAGAAAGAGGAACAGCCAGCCAGTCCCTGGAGTTGTACAGGGCTCCAATTTGGCAAGCCTCCCCAGGTAATCCTTTTTCAGCACAGGCTTGCAGGCAAACATAAAGGCAATCCAAGAATAATAAAAGCATTAATTATAGGCTTTCTCTCACTACAGAACACATGCATCTTAATGCCTCTTACGGGATTTATCACACAGGAGGACGAGGTTTATTTTTTACTACTCCTTCTTTCTCTTTTACTTATGAAAGTTTTCCGAACATGACGCTCTGCTCTCAAAGTCTAAGTCCTCGGCTGGTAGAAAACAGGATAACGCAGCTGATTCCCTCTGCAGCTCGACTGATTTGCACCAGCTGCGAATCATCCCGTTATATTGCCTAGGCACAGACTGCAGCCGCTTTATTCTCGCTTGATTTCAGTATCAAAAATTAAACTGTCTTACAAAGTGAATGTTTGCGAGCGAATCCAAACCCATTACACTGAAACTCTTCAATTGTTAAGCAAGTTAGATCAGCTTTCTTCTGATAACTGCTTCTGATATCGGTGTCTTTCTTGTGCAGGCTTGAAACTTTGCTTGCAAAATCTCCTTGCATCCCTTTGAACTCTCTCGGGAGATTAAAAAAAAAAAATTACTCCAGTTAACGCTCCCCCGTTTCATTTTTAAAGGTCACGCTTAGAGCTGGCAGTTGTTATAGGAGCTGTCCTCTGTAAAGAAAAGTCTGAACTAGCCAGGCACAGACTTAACCTCACCATCGAAAAACTAACATTGTCACTAGGATATGGAGAAACCATGGTGAAGAGCTAGCAACAGCCAGGCCACGGCAGAATGAGCAGTCGGCATCTGCTCGGTGGGCCTTTATCATGCAGCGTTGTATGTACGATTCAAAATGCACGGGACGATTGTTGAAATGATGTAGACAAATTGACTCAAATTAGTTTTGCATGGGCCGTGCAAAGTTTAAGCTTGTTGAGCGCAGACACATAGCAACAGCCGCCGCGCGTTGGGCGACCGTCCGTCGGAGGCGCTTGCAGAAAGCACGACGGCGGCCCGAGCTCATGAGTTTGCTTTTGTGGCCGCTCGGAGCTTGCCTTGTCATTGTGCCCGGCTCTCCAAAGTTTTGGCAGAAGCAGTCCCTGCTGAAGGCAGCACCGGCACTGATAATTTTATAGAAGTACTTGCGAGCTTTAATGTCGTTTTATACTTCCTTAATCTTTTGACCGTTGCTTAATGACAAACAAATCCCCAAAGAACGAGGGGGGGGGGGGGGGGGGGGGGAGGGGAGAGGGGGAGGAAGATTAAAAGGATTTTGAGATTGTGTTCTCTGCTTTCAGTCAAACTGTCCCAAATCCTGCCAGCACAATTCTCCAGTGCCCTATGACACCCCTCCCCAGACCACCAGGAGTGAGTTTCTTATTGTATTTACAGTAATCTAATTACAGCAGTTCTTCAATTCACAGCCAGCTTTGGTATACAGACTTCAGCAAGAACTCTCCTCTCCGTGCAGATTGCAAATCTTAATCTTTTAAACCAACACACTCACAGGATCCACCTCCCCCCTCCCTCCAAAAAAAAGAAGTGGAGATGCCTGTGGGAGCTGCTAAGATGCATCCAATCCCCCCCCCAGCACTCCTCTTGCCTTTGTGTTAGGTTTCCTTTTGTGCCAATTTACTGCCACAAGGTAATGCCGGAGCTCTTAAGACATCATATTCTCTAAGGCTATAAAGCGGTGATCAAACAGGTCGCCTGGCAGAAGAAAAAAAAGAAAAGAAAATTCTCTTTAAAAAGATGTTTTTCTAGATGCGTGTATTTCCCTGATAATTTTGTAGTGTCTTTACTTCTGTGTGGAGAAGGAGCAACTAAGCAGAGGAAATAAACGCATCTTCCTCAGAAGTGAAGCAGTCGCAGCTTAAAATCATCATTGCCGAAGATAATTTGATACAAATCTGAGAGCTGATTAGCTTTACTTAGAATATTTTTATGGGAAAAAAAAAAAATGTAGATGGAGCTTGTGTGTGATGAAAATGTCAAGAAAGTGAATACAGAAAAGATTGTTTCGTATCAAAGGAAATATAAAGCAGAGTCTGCGATGTATTAGTGCGGCCGTTCTCAGTGTGCCGTTACAGCCATCTAGCTATGTGGAGAAGTACTGCACTCTCCAGCTTCATTTCTGTCACAGGTTTCCCACTGAAGCTTTGAAAATAATGTATTTACACATCGGGAAGTTTGAGGGGGGCTTCCCTTTTCCTCCCGTCCATCATTTGACCCTCTGACCTATTCTCGTGTAAAGCCAAATCTTCAAGTCGCTAAAATCTTTACTTCCAAAGATGTAAGAAAGAATGCAGGGCCCAACTTCACTTTAAAATGTCAGTCTCTGCCATCACTGTGCCTTTTAGAAGACGTGCATAAGGCAAATACACATGTTTGTATTTCTTCTAAGAGTATTTCGAGTCCCCTGTTTGGCTTTTGACATCTGTTCAGTTGGTCTGTGTGAAGCTCACCGATCATTTTACCTTCAGGTATGTACCAGCATTCCTTGTCACGTCAGAAATGGTTTAAAACTTAGTTCCCACTGTTTCTATTCATTGTAATTTGAGCTGAAATGTGCTGAACGGTCAAACCTCAGCTACTTCCGACTGCTTTCTTTGAATCTTGAAAGCCCGGGAACGCAGAAGTGTCATTTCTGATCTCACATCCACAACCGAAAAGTTATTTTTCATGTACCTTCTCAGCAAACAGACCATGACAATTTTCAATACATGAAGTGATTCGCATTCAGTTTCCAAAATCATAGAATGGTGTGGGTTGGAAGGAACCTATAAGACCATGTAGATCCAGCCCCCCCTGCTACAAGCAGGGATGCCTCCCACCAGGCCATCTTGTGGTTCCTACAGACTGTAAATGCTCTGCTCCATCTTAAGAACTCCGAATAATGACATGGCTTTGAACAGGTCAAAGGAAAGAGTAAGAGACAGCAGCTGCTTGGAAACCTCCCAGCTTTCATCAAAGTGTTGCGGAAATGACAGATTGCATATAGCAGCTTATTTCTCTGAGATCTAATTTAAATTTTAATCTCTGGGATAACATATCTAATCCTCACCGTCCAGTAATTTATCAGGTTGGACAGCGTACAGGAAATGCTCCTACCCTTATGAAAACAAAGCTCTGCACTGATCTGGGAGCTACTCTCGTGCAAGGGACTCTGTCTCCCCTAATAAAGGGAAAAGGGAATGTGTAGCTGCAAAAGGTGCAGAGCAGGGAAGCCTGCAGTGTACGAATGCCATCTGCTGGTTTCACTAAAAGATCTGAACCTCCAGCAACTGCTGCTGCTGTCGCGGCTGACAGATTTGTAGAGATAGATCTCATTCCATGTGTTGGCATGAGCCAGTCGCACTGCTCCGTATTTAACTGCGTGTAAGTAGAAGGCTGAGATCATGTGAGCTATACCTGCCCTAAGACATCTGTCTGTGCTTAAGCATCAGGTTTGTTTAATGCTTTATGTCATCAGGGCTTAGTTAGATTAGGAAAAAAAGGCATCTGTGCTTGCAGTTGGGAAGCACTTTTGCTGAATATGTTGCTTAGATGCACTAATCCTCACGTAGGTTTATTTCCATTTGACTATGGTCTCAGCTGACGTATACCATTCTGCACAGAAAGGGCTCTGCACCACAAAGCCAGCTTTAGCCTGGCAGATTTCATCTCTCTGGGTCCTCTCTCTCCAGCCAGCAGAAATAGATGGGGTTTCTACAGCAAGTCCATTCCCTTGTGTACCGACATGCTACATAGTGCTAAGACGCAGCTTGTGTGATTTTGGAGCCTCAAATACCTGCACTACTGGGAGGGCTGTGTCACAGCTGGACAGAGCAGCGGTTTTACAGCCAAGGGTGTGCAACATGCCCTGAGGTGTGGGGTGAAGGCAGCTGAGGGTGTGAAGACTGCTGGGGGAGGTTGGAAGCCAAAGTTAGTGCAGCTGACACCAACATCTGTCAGAAGCAGGCCCTGTGGTTAACTATGCTGGCAAATTCATCTAGGAAAAACCAGATCCCTTTTTCAGGGCAACAACCTTGCTTGTTGCAGAGAGAGACTAGAGAGGAGATTCCCAAGGTGAAACAGGGCAACCCAAGTAGGCACAGAGGGGTGTCCACCTCTACCTGTACAGCTTGTATAGGCTACAGGGATTGGCCTCTGTGAATATACCTTAAGGTCAAAGATGCAAATAACAGCAGGAAACCCATGAGTATTTAATTAAACCATAGTCTGCATAACAGCCTCAAGTCTGATCCTTTGCAGTGGTTAAATTATTATGAATTTTAGAAATATTTCATGAGTGCCACAAGTCCATGGGTCCGGATGAGATTCACCCGAGAGTGCTGAAGGAACTGGCGGAGGTGATCGCTGAGCCGCTTTCTGTTGTCTTTCAGCGCTCCTTGTTAACGGGTGAGGTCCCAGAAGACTGGAGGCTTGCCAATGTGACTCCCATTTACAAGAAAGGTTGTAAGGAGGATCCAGGGAACTACAGGCCTGTTAGCCTGACCTCGGTGCCAGGGAAGGTAATGGAACGGATTGTCTTGAGGGAGATCACGCGGCAGGTGTGGGATGACCAGGAGATCGGACCTAGCCAGCATGGGTTCGTGAAGGGCAGGTCCTGCTTGACCAATCTGATCTCCTTCTATGATCCTGTGACCCGTCTGATGGATGAAGGAAAGGCGGTTGATGTGATCTACTTAGACTTCAGCAAAGCCTTTGACACTGTCTCCCATGCTATTCTCCTGCAAAAGCTGGCAGCCCGTGGCTTGGATAGGTACACTCTCGGCTGGGTAAGGAGCTGGCTGGAAGGCCGAGCCCAGAGAGTGGTGGTAAATGGAGTCAAATCCAGTTGGAGACCAGTCGTGAGTGGTGTTCCCCAGGGGTCGGTGCTGGGGCCTGTCCTCTTCAACATCTTTATTGATGACTTGGATGAGGGCATTGAGTGCACCCTCAGTAAGTTCGCGGATGACACCAAATTGGCAGGGAGTGTCGATCTGCCTGAGGGTAGCGAGGCCCTGCAGAGGGATCTGGATAGACTGGTGAGCTGGGTTGAAGCCAATGGGATGAGGTTCAACAGGACCAAATGCCGAGTCCTGCACTTTGGCCACAACAACCCCAGGCAGCGCTATAGGCTTGGGGCGGAGTGGCTGGAGGACTGCATTGAGGAAACAGACCTGGGGGTATTGATTGATGCTCGGCTGAACATGAGCCGACAGTGTGCCCGGGTGGCCAAGAAGGCCAACGGCATCCTGGCTTGCATCAAAAACAGTGTTACTAGCAGGAACAGGGAGGTAATTGTCCCCCTGTACTCGGCATTGGTGCGGCCGCACCTCGAGTACTGTGTTCAGTTTTGGGCCCCTCACTGCAAGAAAGACATTGAGGCCCTGGAACGTGTTCAGAGGAGGGCTACGAAGCTGGTGAGGGGTCTGGAGCACAGGCCTTATGAGGAGCGGTTGAGGGAGCTGGGATTGTTCAGCCTGGAGAAGAGGAGGCTCAGGGGAGACCTTATTGCTCTCTATAACTTCCTGAAGGGAGGTTGTGGTGAGCTGGGGGTCGGCCTCTTCTCTCGTGTAATCAGTGATAGAACTAGAGGGAATGGTTTCAAGCTGCGCCAGGGGAGGTTCAGGCTGGACATTAGGAAGTATTACTACTCGGAAAGGGTAGTCAGGCATTGGAATGCACTGCCCAGGGAGGTGGTGGAGTCACCGACCATGGGAGTGTTCAAGAAACGTTTGGATGTTGCGTTGAGGGGTATGATTTAGCTGGGAAGTATTGGTAATGGTTGGACTGGATGATCTTCTAGGTCTTTTCCAACCTCAATAATTCTGTGATTCTGTGATTCTGTGAGTGCTTTAGGGTCTCCCTTCTCAGCACACTTCTGTAGAAACTGATAATTCAGTCTGGATATGATGCTAAGAGGCAATTTCTACCTGAATAGAGTCAAGTTTGCACTTTGTGTGAGTGCTGGCACAGACCTGAAACTCATCTACCCATACAGTGATGGACTGAAGACTCAGGAAATAAAAACTAACCTACTAGCTATGGATTTTTACCATTGCTTTTTCTCTCCTGGGTTGCACTCTAAGTCCAAGTAGGGAGGAGGATGGTTCCTTGCCAGGCTCAGCACTGGGTGTAGACAGAGCCAGCTGGGTGTGGGCCCTGCTCCCTCTGCGCCGCTCACATCTGCCAGAAAAATGTCTTGTGTCTCATGTCTCACCTTAACGTAGGGAAAGATCATGGAGCAAATCCTCCTGGAAGCTATGCTAAGGCATATGGAAGAGAGGGAGGCAATATCGAATAGCCAGCATGGCTTCACCAAGGGCAGATCCTGTCTCACCAAACTTGTTGCTATTTATGATGGTGTAACTGCATCAGTGGACAAGAGAAGAAACACTGATGTTCTTTCTAGATTTCAGTAAAGCCTTTGACATGGTCCCCCATAACATCTTTCTCTCCAAACTGGAAATAAATGGATTTGATAAGTGGACTGTTTGATGAATGAGGAACTGGTTACGAGATTATACCTGGAAAGTGGTGGTCAATGGCTCAGTGCCCAGGTGGAGACAGGTGCTGTCCCTCAGGGGTCAGTACTGGGACCAGTGCTTTTTAATACCTTCATCAATGGCATCTACAGTGGAACTGAGTGTATCCTCAGCAAGTTTGTCAGTAACATCAAGCTGTGTGGAGCGACCAACATGCCTGAGGGATGGGATGCCACCCAGAGAGACCCAGACAGGCTCGAGCAGTGGGCGCAGGAGAACCTCATGAGGTTCAACAAATCCAAGCGCAAAGTCTTGCACCTGGGTCATGGCATCCCCCACTATGAATACAAGCTGGGGGAGGTAAGGATGTAGCACAGCCCTCCTGAAAAGGACTTGGGGGTACTGGTGCATGGCAGCTGGACATGAGCAAGCAATGTGCCCAGCCCAGAATGCCAACTGTATCTTGGGCTGCATCTGAAGCAGCATGGCCAGGGAGGGCAAGGGAGGGGATCCTGCCCCTCTGCTCTGCACTGGTGAGACCTCACCTGGTGTGGAGTCCTCAGTACAGGAGCGATGTGGCCTGTTGGAACACGTCCAGAGGAGGGCCACAAAAATGATCCAAGGGGTTGAACACTTCTCCTATGAGGATAGGCTGAGAGAGCTGGGGCTGTGAGAGCTGAGAAGGCTCTGGGAAGACCTGATAGCGGCTTTCCAGCATCTAAAGGGTGGCTGTAAGAAGGAAGAGGACAGACTCTTTAGCGTGGTCTGTGGTGACAGGAAATAGTTTCAAACTAAATGAGGGGAGATTTAGATTGGACATAAGGAAGAAGTTTTTTTACAATAAGGGCAGTGAGGCACTGGAACAGGCTGCTCAGAGAGGCTGTGGATGCCCTGTCACAGGAGACACTCAAGGTCAGGCTGGAGGGGCTCTGAGCACCCTGATCAAGCTGTGGGTGTCCCCGCTGGGGACAGGGAGTTGGGCTGGATGGCCTGTGAGGATCTCTCCCAACTCAAAAGTTGGGATTCTTTGAAAAGCTAACAAGAGATGGAATCGAGCTGTCCTCTCCTTTCTTTGTTTGAGACCAAAGCAGAGAGGCTTTGGATTTTCCAGATTACATCCAAAGTCTGTGAAGAAACATCAGACAACATCTGGAGACAGAGCCCTCAATCTCAGCAGTGTAAAGATCAACCTTCCAAAATTTGACATGGCCTCAAAATTCAAAGGATTTTTCTTTTCAAAGTTTATAAACAGTCATCATGTTTTTATTTTGTAATCAATGAGTAGTCTGAACTTTCCTTTTTTTTACATTTTATTTATTCTCTAGGGTATACCTATTAACAGATGGCACCATCTCCTTTGTATTCACTTTCCTTGTAAAAAACATTGGATGTGATGCACTGTATTTTTCCAAGGATGATACATTGTGAGGCTTTCACCTGAACCATGGTTCTACTCAGAAAAAGTTAGTCTTTTAGTATTATTTTATTCTAGGTATCTCTTGTCGTTCAGCAATCACGCACAGTCGAGCAAGCTGAGAAGACTGCCATTATTTAATGTCTGAACTCTAAACAGGGTCAGGGATGCTCATGTAGCTAATGATGGTCAGAGGTTAACGATGGGTAAATGAAGGGATCTGACAAATGAAGAGAAAAGGACCACAGAACTGCAAAATCACTCGGTGCACTGGCTGGCAAAGACTCCAAAAGCCCTTATAAGCCCAAGCCTACAGCCACCTTTTTGCCATCCTGGCAAATCCATGCAGCACAGCAAGTATTCCCAAATGACTCATGGCAGAACCATGCAAAGCCCCAGCTCCCAATGAAAACAGGCTGACCATGTACCCCACCTCCTGTGCCCAGCTGCTGTCTGCTCCACGGGATGTCTCAGCTGTACTTAAGCAAGTGATGGGCAATCCTATCACTTCTTTCCTGAAAAATAGTTCTCCATCTCCTAGAGATTTAACAGCATTACAGGAGAGTCAGTGCTATAAAATACAAATAAGGTGTTACACCATTGTCCTCATCATCATTGTTATTATATTTACTCTTGAAGAGGAAAAGGAACTGAAGGAAGAATAGGTTTGATTAGAAAATGAGAAGGAAGGAAACCGTACTCCACATAGAGAAGAATACAAAGAGCAGAAAGAGTCTCTGGCATGCCACTATGCACGCCTTGAGGACCAGTGGCAATCAGCGTTGTCTCTCTTGATTAACAGCTAGCAATAATTAGTCCATTTAGTAGACCTTAAGTCAGATCATGGAGTATTTTACACTGTCCACCTCTGGAAGGAACCAAGAGAACAGGAAAGCAGTCGTTTATTTATCGTAGTGAAGTATCTGTAACAAAGCATGGAGATATCTTTCTGATTTTCCAACTGCTCGGGTGTCTCCTCAGTCCACCAGGAAGAAGGAGGAAGCAGAGCAGGGAGCTGAACATCTAAATTGATAGAAGGTACGGAGCTCTGCAGAGACCCCTTGGGAGACAAAAGCAAGAAGAGACATGCCTGCAGGCCTGGGTTCTATCTGTGCACCATTTGTAACCTCAGAAACATGGAAGGCCTTCTTGCTATGTAGATCGGTGAATCTGGCCATGTTAATGTTTCATTTCATGACAAGAATGGAGGCATGGCAGAGAGACACTCAGCTGACTTCGCGTTGAGGACAGCTTGTTCAGCTTGTTATTTGAAATGTCAGTCTTCTGGGGGAGGTTTCCATGCCAGCAGTTTTCTTCAGAAGCTACAAAAGTGGGCAAGCACACACCCAACTCTCAGTCAACCTTCAGCCTTATTAACACACAGCAAGACATTATGCATACACACGAGTAAGCAGAGCACACAGATGGGAAACAGCAAGAAGGATTTGTTTAAAAGAGGATTAAAAAAAAAAAAAAAAAAGAGTTGCTGTGCTTCTGTGCAGCAACCACCACACCTAGAAGACTAAACAGCAGCGTTACAGCTCGCCTTATTTATCCAAGGCAGGGAGCTGACCTTTCCAGGCTCATTTGTTTCAGCAAACTTTGCTCATGCTACTCATGACTGCTCATATTCATAAGATTGGAAGATCAAATAATTGCTGATAATGTAAAAAAAATGCGTGATAGGAGGAACAATACTGTTTCCTATTAGAAATTAATTTGTACTCTGAGAAATTGCTTCAATTACTTTGGTCATTTTCCTATCAAAGGTACATTTTTAAATTCCCCATTGCACTTCCACAGATGTGAAGCCTTTCTGTGGTCTTGGCAACAAAACTTAATGAATAGATTAAACAGGGTGCTATCGTTCACTTAAGTAATACTTAATAATAAGAAATCATTTTGTTCCAGGTTTTTCAATGCCCACCTGAGCATCCACTCAGCTGCACAGAAAAATGCCACCCTGCAGGACAAGCAGGAGACCCAGATTGCTTCAGGGCTTGCGTGGCTCCAGTCTTGGCACCTGACCCTAGAAGGACACTGTGTCTGACCTGTAAAAGGAGACGAGAAAATCCATTCACCTTTGTAAACATCAGTGCATCACACGGTTAAATAGCAGTATGTACATTTAAAATAGCAATTAAGATGAGGCCGAGCATCGAGTAATCAACTCGAAACGAGCTCATTAATGGTTCCATTGCTGGTAACAGTTGTTTAATGGTTCAGTAGTGAGCAAAATCACAGAAGCATAGAATGGTTTGGGTTGGAAGGGACTTCGTCACGGTCCTTGATAATTTTTTTAGAGTATATATTCATATTGTGATACTGGTTTGAACCAGTGAGTTCACGTGAAGAAAGCAGTTACAGTCAAAGACTCAAAAATGCGTTCTTGTTTATTCCCAGTTTCTATCGGTACAACCCTGAACTCAGCTGTGTTATAAAAAGGCATGAGGACACATATAGACTTTATGCTGGTAACCAGTACTGTGCTTCAGTAGTGTGTGTGACCTGTTACTTTCTGAACCATCACCAGAACCATGTGCATCTCTGACTTTCTTTCCCCATGTGTTGCAGTCACCCGGTACTCCTAGCAGACAGTTTCGTTTTCTATGGGGCAAGATGCAGCTGCAGGAGAGACATCACACTTAAGTAAGCATGTCTCCTCATATGCAATGAAGACACTGTATATACGTGAGCAGTGTATGCTAGTCTTGCTTCTGTTAGTAAGGTAACATTGGCCACTGGCTTCACCATTCCCAATACAACAAATCTTGGATACTCACCTTCCTTCTTTCCTACCCTTCTCCTTTCCTTCCTTCCTTCCTTCCACCCGCCATCCATCCACCATCCATCCACCATCCATCCATCCACCATCCGTCCATCCATTCATCCATCCACCATCCATCCATCCACCTTCCGTCCATCCATCCATCCATCATCCATCCATCCATCATCCATTTATCCATCCATCTACCATCCATTCATCCTATGTGGTCTTCCCATTTGGTCTAGAGATAGCTGTCTCTAAAAATGAACTGAAACAGCACAGGCAGAGTATCTCATGTGTTTCCGTCTTATGTTCCTCTCTCAGGTCCCCTGCAGGGCAAGCAGTCCCACTGGAGTCTGCTGGCCAGGCCAGGCATGTCCCACAGACCTCAGCAGATCCAGGAGACCGATGCTCTCTCCACAGCTCTGGCTTTTCATGACTGATGCCAACAAAGGGAAAAACAAAGCTGCCAGCCGGCCATCGGCATGAGGGGACACACTTTACATCTTTAATTAAGTTCTGCACTGGATAAGAATGGTTGCTTTCAGGGCTGTCTGCATTGAGTCCAGCACGGCAAAATGCTGAGCCTGGCTGCAATTCCCCACAGCTACTGCAGCCAGAGAAGTAACCATAATCGGAATAATGGGATAGAAAATGTATATATTTTGACCTTCTTTCATTTTTTTTTTTCCTTCATCTGTAATCATAGTGCATTCACAGACATAACCCAAAAACAGATAATTTAAGGGAAGGGACCACTCCGCCACGGGGAAAGACTGAATTTTTCTGTTTTGAAATAGCAATTCTAGTGAAAGAAGGCTATTTATGTAGCGTGAAAGCTAAGTACTCAAGAGGTCTTTTGGGAATATATTCACAACAGACCTTTGGAGATCACTGATGATGTAAAGGTTCCATGCATGAAAAACAAAATGTGAAGAAAGGCAGAGATGCCATCCCTTCAGCCCAGCCCTTCTCTCAGCCGAGGTATGGGTTGGGGAGCAGCGGGCCCTGTGCTCCTGTTGTGCCTGCAGAGCCGTGTCCCAGGGCACTGTTACTGGGGAGCTCGGGGTGTGCAGGCCGCCCACTCACACACAGCGCTTGGCTGATACGCTCCTCTGCTCCACCCCACGTCTTTCAGAATCGGAAGGAGAGATTTCTATCCCTGTGGTGCCTTTCATTTTCAGATCACAGCAGGTGAAGAGTTTTCAGATCACAGAATGGCTTAGGTTGGAAGGGACCTCAAGGATCACCAAGTTCCAAACCCCCTGGAACAAGCAGGGCTGCCAGCTGCTACGTGCCTTGTGCTGTAAGGGTTATGGGGGTCTGGCTGCCTTATGGGGGAAATACTGGACACGAAGAGATGTGCCTGCGGGTCAAGTATGGCAGACAGGGCCTCAAGGCAAGGGATGGTCTGCAGCCACGGG
Organism: Alectoris magna; assembly: GCA_030625065.1. Taxonomy (NCBI): domain Eukaryota; kingdom Metazoa; phylum Chordata; class Aves; order Galliformes; family Phasianidae; genus Alectoris; species Alectoris magna. The sequence goes on from CM060560.1 coordinate 144,796,663, forward strand.
ATCCCTGCATCAGAAGGAACAGCAGGGGCAGACCTCCGGGAATAAGGGCCTCCATCCAGCGTAGGAGCCGAGTTCTCTCAGGACCTTCTCATTCATCTTCCCCGACCTCGGGGGTCGCTCCCTCGACTGAACGAACGCGCCGCGGGGCGCTGCGGGAGCCAGAAGTTCCGACCCTCCCGAACGGCAACCGGACGCGGCGCGGCGGCGCGGAGCCGCGGGCCGGGCAGGGGGCGGGAGCGGAGGCGCCTGCGCGCCCCCCGCCCGCCGAGGGGCCGCGCCGGGCGCTGGGGCGGGGTCTGCGGGCGCCGACGGGGCGGGCGGCGGAGGGCGCCACGTCGGCAGCGGAGGACGGCGCGGGAGTAAAGTCTCCGCCGGGCCGGGTCGCGGCGCGTCTGCTGCGACGAGCGGTGAGTGGGCACCGAGGGGGGACCGCCGCCGTCGTTATCTCGGAGCGGGGGGGGCGACCGCCCGTCGAGCGTTTTGCCGCCGTCGCTCGGGGCTGAGGAACGGGCGGGGGGCCTCGGCCACGGCCGAGCGGGGCCGCCGGCCCGCGGAGGGCTCAGCCTTTGTGCTTCCTGCCAGGGCCCCGCGCCGTGAGGACGGGAAGGAGGGAGGAAGGAGGGCTGCTGCGGCGCTCCGCCGCGGCCGCGGTGCCACGTCAGTGCCGCCACCCAGCGCCGGCCCGCGGGGCTCGGGGTACCGGCGGGGTACGCTGTGGGGCGGCCGCCTCCTGCGTGGCGCCTGGGGCCGCCGTTCCGCCCGAGCCTCGCGGTAGCGGGAGGAGCGCTTCGCTCTGCTCTCCCGAAACTTCTCCGTGTTGGGGACGCGCTGCTCTGCCTCCGGTGCTGTCCGTTTCCTTACGCTGCTCCGCGTTGGGATGTTTCCCGCGTAACTTTCTCTCTGTTTCCACCCGCTACTGAAGCTGAGCTGCACGGAGGGGAACCTGGAAGCGCTTCGCTTTGTCTGTATGAGCGAGCTGGGGACGCGGTGTGGCACGGCCTGGGCCCAGACCCGGCGGTCCCAGCCTGGTCGGGCACCGAGCGGAGGCACGGTTCCCTGCGGAAGATGAAGGCAGAACAGAGGCGGCCTGCTGTGGGCGGCGTGCCCCTGTGTAACCAGCAGGGCATGTGTGATAGCTGAGCTCAGCGCACAAATACTGCGGTGTGCAGCACCCCACAGCTCCTATGAAAGCTCTGGGCCGTTCTCGGCCCCCTCCAGGCTCTGGGCTGAGCTGGGATAGTCGGTTTGCTCACTGCTTTCCCCAAGGAATAGTTCCAGTGCTGGGGCAACGCAGTTCTGCCAAGCACAATTGGCCTCATCCTCAGGTCGTTGCGCTGCTGCCCACAGACGTCTGAGCGGTGGCATTGAGAGAAGCCAGCTCCTGCTGGCGGCTGCTGGGCTGGGTTTGCTGAGCTCAAACAGTGGGGCTGTTTGTCTGCGAGGTCTGGGAGACACCATGAGTGTTGCGTGAAGCCAGGGAGGTGGCACATGTGTCCACATGCCACTTAGTGGAAGGCTGATGGCGATCGGTGCCGGCTGCTGTCCAGGAGCTTCATCCATGCTCACGAAGGAGCTGTTGTGCCCTCAGTGTTCCAGAGAGCTGAATCCCATAACACCCAGGCTCCTGAAGGCTGTGCTGTGTGCTTCTCCCTGCTGTGGACTGTAGCACGTGGCAGGAACACAGTGGTAGCCCTGGTCCATACAACGTCATTAATGCAGCACTTCTCTTGTAGGTGGATGCAGAACATCTCTGGGGAAACAGCTGACCTGACACCTCTTTTGCAGAGAAATATATTTGGTGAGAAATTCTTGTGTTTAATGACTCGGATGTGGATGTATGTCTGGCTATGTATGGTCCATGTATGCATGGACCAGGACCTCCAGTGCTTCCTGGAGCCTTCACTCAGGGTTCTGTGACAGTGTTAGGTCTTGACCATAAAACCGCTTCTGAACCACTTCTTTCCTTAAAACTGTGTAAATCGTTGAAGCTTCTGGATGTTTGTGTTCTGACAGTATGGAAGTGTGCGCTTTCTGCTTTAAAACCAACTGAAAAAGTGGTGTTTTTTTTTGGGGGGGTGGGAGGGGGCAGGCCTCCATGAGCATAGAGAGGGGATCCAGTCACTTGTGTTCCTGTTCAAAATTTCCCATAAGGTCTATATTTGTTTCTACTTCTTTACATAAGAACACACGAAGCTTACGTGCTCATCTGCACAGATGAGAAAAGAGGCTGGGAAGTACCACTGATGCTCCAGTTGCTTTGTTCATGGCTGTCTTTCTGTACCAGGGCTCAAGATCCCATATTCCATCTGTTTGTTTCCATGGGGTCACTTAATGTGTGTGTTAAGGGAAGCAGGGGTCTTCCAGCAGTGACTCAAGATGCTGAATTCAGCATCATAGGATGAACACGCTGAGGAGAGATGTTTGCTTCTTTCCCCAGCCTCCTTTTTCTCTTCTTTCTTCTTCTTGCCAGCCTGAGCATGATTTGATTGTACAGAACATATCAGAAAAGTTCCCAAGTTCAGGCTTATGATCAATCTTTGTCTAGTTGCATGTGCTTGCAATGCTGATAATAATTTTGCTGTTGCATTCTGTATATCTGCGGATTCGGAGTACAGGGGACTTGAACTTCCAAGATGCTTTAATCAATACTGTGTCTGAGTATCCAACCTTATCCTTGCACCTCCAGGTGCCTTAGATGTTGGTGGAGAGTTAGCAATTCCATTGTGTCTCACGAGTTTTGCTTTCTCTTCCTTTGCAGGGATGCACCTTTAGTGGGGAGAGTGAAGAGGAACCACCCTTAGGAAACACAGCAGTCGGGTGACCGCGGGCTCCCTTCCAAAGTGGGACATAAGTGCTTGGATCTCATCACACCAAGGAGACGCTGAATTGTAGGTGAGTGTTTTTGCTGCGATGGTGTTATGTAAAAGACAGAAAAGCAGAACCCACTTGCCAACTCCGGTTTTTAAAGAAAAATGGTATTAATCCCCCTTCTTCTGGTGATTGGATGAAGTCATTGCCACTGAGAATTGTTCCAGACCTTTGACCTCCAGTCAATGAAGTGCTCACCTTAAGTCTCTGGAGGGGAGTCAGATTTGGGATGTGCTTCTGTGCTTGGAGTTTCCTGTTCACCAGATAAGCTGCACTCTGTTCAGCACGCAGGATTTGTGGCAATTTTTCAGAGGTTTTGAAGTTTCCTGTCCTATTAAATAGGATACAAAGCAGCGTGACTCAAGCTGTCATCAGGATATCTAAAACACTTCAGTCCTTTGCTGGAGGTAGATCTTGATTCTTTGCTTCTCTGAAGAGCTGCAGAAAAACAAGAAGACTTAAATTGTACTTTGGGACTCTCTTCTGTGGCAAGAGTTGTTTTGGGTCAGGCTGTAGCCTTTATTGATGTTGTGATCCACTTGTCCCTTTTACACTGTAGGAGTGTTCAACTTTCTGATCCCAGGCCCCTCAAGGCTCCCTTCCCTTTAAAATGAGCTCAGTCCTACCAAGGGTGACTTGGTTTTTGTTAGCTGCTTTTTACAGACCTAGAAAAGACTTTCTGGGGTCCGGTAGCAGGTTACCAGTGCCTGACCCATGTGAAGGAGGACACTGCAGTCAATGGAGTTGTAGGAGATTGAGGCACTTTGGTGGCTTAGAAGGTGTCCTAATTGTGTTAGATTGTTGAAGGCGAGTGATGTGTAAAATTCTGCTCTACCTTTTTAAAAGTAGCTTGTACTCAAGATTTCCATAACCTTGATCTTCTGGGGGAGGTAGCAAGGGGAAGGAATGCACCACTGCTTTTATGGAGTGCTGCAAGTTTCTTTTTTTTGTTGTTGTTTTTTTTGAGGGGCTTTTGTCCGTAAACAAGAAGCTCTGCTGTGAAGCTCCCCTGTCAATACATTGCTTCACTTGTTTCTTTGCTTGCAGCTGTAAGTCAATTTGACAGTGGCCTAACCTGGATTACAGGCAGCTGTGAAGCAGTCTTTTCCCTGTGTTACCTGTTTGCCTGCCTTATTCCAGTTCTTTCCATGAACAGGGCTTGTCTTTACTGAATACTTGTATGATGGCTAGCACAGTAGGTCCTCAGTCCTTCTCTGGGGCTGTACCTGCTGTCGGTGCTGTTGAATCCAATAACTTCTTAACAGTGGAAAATACTAAAACAGCAAGGATCTTGTGATGCTTCCTAGCATTCTACCATCTTCAAAACCAGTTTCCAGCTGCCCTCTAAGCTTGCTTATGATCTCCGATGCTATTCTGTCTGTGATGATAGGATTAAATTATTTTTCTGAGGCTTTTATGAAGAGTTGTTGACAAAGTTCTTGGAAGTTAAAGCAGTGAATTTCATCTGTGATTCTTTGGGAGCTGCAAGCAGGCTAGATATTGGGGATTCAAACACATTGTAGGGGTTGTTCTTTATAAATACAGGTTATTCTCTGTGCTAATTCATGTGGGTTTCCCTTGAGTCATTTTGAAAATTATTTTCACCATTTTTCCTTTGTTTGAAGTAAGGCTGGCCAGGTCTTCTTTTTCATAAGGAAGGCAAATGCAAAGAAATGGCTTGGTGCTGAATCCAGTCCTTTCTCAGAACTCATTTCCCCTTCTGTTTCTCCCTAGGATCTGTCAGGCTCTTTTCAAACTCACTGGGTTGTGATTAAATAAAAGAACAAGGAATTACATAACTGCTTTTTTCCAAATTGCCTCTTAGCTTTCATGTATTTAGTCTCCCGTATTGATGTGCTGTTAATCACTTTCCTGTTTCTCTGCTTCCACATCAAAAGACAGAAGGGCACCTGCTTGCCATTGCCATCAGATAGATCGTGCTGGCAGTAGATGCTGTAGCTCACTTTCCTGTTCAGCTTCTTGTATTGAGGTTCCCATATTTCCTGAGCTGTGAGCTGATCCCCTCAGGGCTGATTGTGAAGACTCGCTAATGTTCAGTTTAGGCTGTCTGCTCATGCAAAGATCTATCACTTAGCATGTGGGTGCTGGCTCATACTGCGCTGTTTTGACTTCACAGTTGCGCTGTGAGGGTTTGAGCTGCTCTTTTCCAGGTTGAGTGTTCCCACCCTTGAGTTGTGCATCTGCCTCCTCATCCCTTCTTCAGATCCACCCTCCTGAGCTGCAGAAATGGGCATGGCAGGAGGCGCTGCAGTTCTTGTGGTGGCGGTTGGTGAACCCAGGAGGAAATCGAATGATCTCAAGGGCTTCTGCATATGTGCAGGGAGAAGGAAAATAGGGAGTCCCTGGCAAGGCAGGAAGGTAGCAGGGTGTTGAGCTGCACTAGGGAGCAGCTTTTGGTGGGTTTTGTGTGGTTTTGTTGTTTTGTTTTAGTATCACCTGTCTCTGAAATGTTTTTGTTGGAAAGCTTGTGTATAGTTAAAATACTCCAATTGTGCTGCTGTCACCACATGGTGTGTGCAGTACAGCTGCTAGGTGTCTGGAGTGTTTTCATTACATTTATTTCACCTTTTAGGTTTTTTTGGTTGATTTTTCTCCTGGCCTTTATTCAGATCCTCCCACAAGGACTCGTTTCTTTAAACTGCTGCTTCCTAGGTCCTAATGGATCTTACAGGCAGGCTGCTATTGTTTTTCCAGCATCCACCACTATGGTTTCTAATTGCTAATGATGATTCCTAATCTGTTTCATAGCATGGAATCAGAAGCTGTTGTACAGTGGTGGCTGCTTGAGGCGTGCTTGGTGTAGGGTGGCTGCTCTTGCCAAGGCTGCTGACCTGCTGCTCTTCCTCAAGTATTTAGTCTGGTTGAAGAGTTCAGCAGCACAGTCTCATAATAAAAAGTGCAGTAATTACGCAGCTGATGCCAGCTTACATAGTGATGAAGAATAAATTCCTTGTCTGTGGAGCTGATGCTGTATGAATTTTAGATTCACTGGCTGTATTTTTGCTTTGGCAGAAGAGATCTGTAGCATATGTGAACTTATTTTTTAGGCAACAATGAATCAAACGGACAAAAGTCATCAGGACGTCCCATCCTACCTCCATGATGAACCACCAGAAGGTATGTATTAGTTTTCATAATACCAGGTAAGCTTACAGTAATTTGCCAAAAGATCAAATCTATTTTAAAAAATGGATCTTCAAGTTGAACTCTGTTAACTTTCAAATAACAGTAAGCAGCTCAGTCCTGGGATGGGATAGGCCTGGATTCTTGTTCAGTTCTGCGCTGTCCTGATACAAACCAGTGAGTTCACTGTGGTTGATAACTCTGCTGATAAGTTAGAGAAGGTGGGCAGATACTGAAGGACATGGTTTGCAGATCAGCTCCCAGAGGTCAGAATCAATCCATATATGAGGTGAAAAGAGCCCAGCTACCCTTCTGGATGCTTGTTGAGTTTGTAGTACTTGTGACTTTTAGACAGGATGGGTCTGTCCCTATTTCTGGAGACTTCTTTGTCCGTGATTAAATTAGTTGTGGTTCTCACTGGTTGGCTTAATCGCATGGTTTCATGAAGACAACAAAACACTTGGCTTGATGAATGCAGGGACATCTTGGTCCCGTGAACCAAATGAATTTTAAATATCTTGTTATATCTGCAGAGGAAATACAAATTCTGAATGAGCAGTATTCCCTTCCAGGCTGTGGACTGCGAGGATTGTGTTTGTGTAGTGTGGCTGGGAGCATACTGGATCAAAAACCACTCTCAACACATAGGTCTTCTATATTTCTCTCACTGTAATTCTCTCACTTTAATACCAAGCATAATAAACGTATGTAGAGGTCAGCAAGTCCTGATTCCTCTGTTTCGTTATTCTTTGGTTTATAATGATGCTTTAAAGCTCTAGTTGTTTGCAGGTTATTTTTTTTTCTCAGCTTTTACATATTGTATAACTGAACAATTTACTTGAACAGCAGTATTATCCACAGCTGAAGCAGAAGGGGTTCAAGTAGAATGACTTGCTGTATTCTTAACACGGGAAGCACAAGTACAAGAAGATGAGAGGAAAGGGATAAATAGATTTTGGTAGTGCAGTGGTTTTTTAAGGATATTGTTAGGAGAAAATACTTCTTTTTAGGCTCTTATAGGGTAGTCAAGGTCCTTGAAGCGTTTCTGAGAACAGATGTCTGGTTGGAACCTATGCCTTAGTATGTCTTATATCCAAGTCAAACTTCATTGGCTACTTTTCCTTTTTTTTTTTTTTTTCCTTCCCCCTTGAAGAGTGAATTGTTTCACACATGCCAAACCACGTGTATAGAATTTGAATGGTGGCCTGACTGGTAAATTACAATTGATTCTTCGTTGAAGATGACAGTGTTAAAGTGGTATATATGTTTTTGGGGTTTTTTTTTGTGTTCTTTATAGCATGTTGAATAGTTTCATAGAATCATTTGGGTTGGAAGGGACCCTTAAAAGCCATCTAGTCCAACTCCCCTACAATGAACATGGACACCTATGACTAGAGCAGGGTGCTGAGGGCCCCCCCCCAACCTGACCTCGGCTGTCCAGTTTGTCCAGATTCAGAGTGTTAACGGCAGAGCCTGGTCACTGCTTGCGTGTGCGAGGTTTTATTTAAAATTTGTGAGTAACTAGGACTTTGTTTTGCACGGTAGCTTAATAGGAAAATAAGCATTTGAATATGTACTTTGAGCAGATGGAGGGGGGTTGGTGTAGCTAGAGGGGATGGAATGATACCCAACTGGTTTTAATGGCAACACCATCCTTGAGGACTTATTTTCCCTTTTGCTTCTGTTTCTTGTACAGTCTTCATGGTTTATGAGTTTAGTTAAAACATTGGAATACCCTGGAACATCCCTTTTTTTTTTTTTTTTTTTTTAAATGTCATACAAGATCTCTGTATGTGATATGTTTACAGCATCACTAAAAGATGGATGTGGATGGAATGCTGCCAGTTCAGTGTTGGCCAAATGACCACCTCTGTGAACTGGCTGCCAATGTGAATTTTTAGAGGAAAGGCTCAATTCCGAAATGAACTTGCTGGGTATTATTTTTACTTTTATTTTTTTTAAAGACAGAAGTAGTTCCAGTTTGCTCAAATGGCACTTGTCCAGCATGCTGCCTGGAGAATTTAAGGAAATGCATACAAGAGAAAGCTTTCTGCTCATACTGTCTATGGGTAGTACCGTTCTTGTATTTTACCTTCTGCTTTGCGGGTGGCACCAAATTTGAAGCTGTGTAATTGCACCATAAACAGAAACTGTGAATTGACTTATCCAGCATGCAGCAAGGAACCGTATTGTTCAAAACACAGCTTAAACATAGCGTAAAGGAAAACCAGACTTGCATGATTAACAACATGCAGGAAAAAAAGTGATGGGAGTTTTGTTTCTGTGTCACATAGTGGGATTTCTGTTGATGGGAGCCTGTCACTGCCTGCCCAGCTGTTAATGCCTTAGGGGACCACTTTCCATGAGCTAAACTAGGAGTTACTTTGTTGTCACCTTGCCCTGTGGAACTGGAGGGGAGCAACATTCCCTTGCCATTGATGAGATCCAGAAGTGAACTGCCTTAGCTGCGAGACTTGTCAGCATCAAAGAGGCTGGTGGTTGTACAGGCAGAGGACTGATCTCAACACTTAAAACCATGTGGGAGCTGTGCGCCTGATATTTCGAGGCCCTGTGTTAACTTGTATTTTAGAAAACAGCATTGGGGTGTATGTGTCTCACTGCATTGCACTTTCCTATTTGGAACAGTGGTGTTGTTTGAGCATCCAAGAAAAATAAACTGTAAAGTAAGTATGTACTGCATGCAGTGGTTGTTAGACTATAAAAGGAAATACTTATGTATAACACTCTTGAAAATGCTTTAATTGTGGCACTGTGATTGACTTGATTGCTGTTTCCTCCCTCAGGTTCAATCAAAGACCACCCGCAGCAGCAGCCCGGCATGCTCTCTCGTGTGACTGGTGGCATCTTCAGTGTGACAAAGGGAGCTGTGGGTGCCACGATCGGGGGTGTTGCTTGGATTGGAGGGAAGAGCTTGGAAATCACCAAAACAGCAGTCACATCAGTGCCTTCAATGGGAGTGGGGCTGGTCAAAGGAAGTGTTTCTGCTGTGGCTGGAGGCGTTACAGCAGTAGGATCTGCTGTTGCAAGCAAAGTGCCTTTAACGGGAAAGAAAAAAGACAAGTCTGACTAAAGCCAAAACTGAGAGACATACTTGATTTTTCTAGAATATTACCTTGGTGGCATTAAAATCTGCTAAGATTTGGACCATGAGGAGTCATGTGTCTTAGACACTGTCTTCTGAAGAGAAAGCTGATTTCATCCGGAAAGGACAGAAGAAGCTTGGCTAGCACAGCATATGAAGATTTGTTACGGCCTAGTTTCAAGCTTTGTACCTGGTGAAATGTTACACTTGATAACTATAGGAGCGAGTATGTGTGTCTGAAGGGGTAATGCGTATTTGAATATTCTCTTACTGTAAGTCTTCTGCAGTTTTGGACTGAAATGTGAACGTAGAAACTTAAGTTGATAATCTGCCGTGCCATCAGTTTGATGAGGTGCCGCTTACTGTCCTCAGTGGCTTCCACATCCTCCTGCTAAGGATCCTTGAGCTGTGTAACGGCACCATGGGATGTGCCTCAGTAGTTACAGTTAGGAAACAGTACTTGCAGTCAGCCTGACAGTTTTCAATGACTGCACTCTGCCATTGCAAACTGGAAGCAAACAGATTGGAAATGAGAGGGAAATGGGAGGTGAGAAAGTTTGACAGAGTGGTACAAGGGATAATAAAATCTAACTTAATGCCTTATTAGAAAAGAATCTCTCTTTCTTAGATGAAGCTTTGTAAAGTGCTGTCCTGTTGTTTCCGTGCAGTTCATTGAACAAGCTTCAGAGACTGTGACTCCTGATACCTGAAACTTGCTCAGTTTTTACTGAATACAAGATTGCAAAATCTCAGGTGTATTTAACAATAGGCATCTGTCTCCTGCAAGTGGAAACTTGCTTTGATCAGCTTCTGAGAGACATCAGAAAATAATGATGGCTTAATGGAAACTGAGCAGGTGGTTGTGGTCACCTAACACAGCTGTGTAACTTGAAAAAATTGCTTTGTGTAGCTGGAAACCACTGAAGAACCAGCAAAGCTGTTGTCTCAACTCCATGATGTGCCAGGTTAGCTTCTTGCTCCGTTCAAACAAATGCAAGAATTTTTTCACTACGTCTTTATTTCATACTTTGCATCTTGAGTAGAATGCAGTACTTTTATTTAAACCAAAAATGGTGTGTGAGCCCCCTTTAAAAAAAAAAAAACAAAAAAACAACAAACAATCGTCAGAGTAAGCTGTATACTGACAAATGCCAAACTTTGACACTCCTCATACGGGAACATCTGCAGGTCCTCTGCAGCCTATGAGGCGAAATGCACTCCAAGGACACAGCTTGTGGTTGCCTTAAAGTAGAAGCCTCCGGTGATCTTTTTGTGTGTGTGTGCTGACTTTGCAAATAAGAAGGCTGTGAACGTTGTATATGCAGTATTTTCTAAAAAGTTGTGTTCTTTCCAAAAACTTCTAAGCTTGTAAGCTTACTTTTCAGGTAGCTGTGGTTGTTCAAGGATATATAGAGACTTCTTAGACATTAAAGAAAATCAAAAGTATATCGCGTGTCTAAAACTTGCTCCTGTGTTCATGGATGTTGAAAGTAAACTGTGCACATGATGGTACAGTGGTAACTGTCTTTCTGAGCCATTGGTACTTCAGCTGCAGTCTGGAACAGCTTTACTGGCTGTCAGTAATGATTATGTATTACTAGGTCTAATGACTGGGGCAATGGGGAGAGCAAAACCCAGCAGGTGGACCTCTCTGCTCCTTCCGTTAGTTGCACCAGTTGCTTATCTCTAAACTGCTGCAAGTGTGTAATGAGGTAAGGTCAAGCAATAAATGCAATCCTTAACTACTTTTATAGTCAGAAGGTGACGGATTGGGATGCCATGTAGTTGGAAGATCCCATGTAGCTGCAGGAATGAGCACCTTGGACACCAGCAGCAGTGGAGCTGCAGCCAGTAACTGAGCCTGGTGCAGTTTGCAATGTACCCCCGGGCACTACCAGTGAGCACTGTATGTCAGCTGTTCTGGAGCATAGCAAGATTTGTAACACTCAACCAAACCCTTCACTGTTTTCTGAACACTCAAACATTGAACTCGTCTTACCCTTTTTTTTTTTTTTATGGTGTTCTTTAATTTTTATGCTATGAAACTTGCTGCAGAACGAGCGTGTTAGGAGAGATGCAATGTTAAAACTGTAAAAGGTTGCCAGCCGCTTTGATATGTTTTGTTCTTAGCATGTTCTGTAGTTATTACTTCTGAATCTTGTAAGTGAAATGCTTTACCATGGCATATGGTTTTAGTTTTGGAGAAGAGCTTCTTCCTGTATTCTGCATATTTTCCATTCGCTTAAGAAGGTCCTGTCTTAAGAACTTGTTCTCACTCTGTCCTGACACTTGTGAAACATTAAATTGTTGCTGTTTCAGACTTACTGAAAGTTTCCTTAGTTACTTTGCGAAGAAAGGCAGATCAGTAAATGCTTAGATCTGAATCTTCATACTGCATTTGTGGCCCGGGCAATCTGCACCTGAATAGCAACAAGCTGCTGTTAACAAAACTCATACTTCACTGTGGTGTTGGCTGCACATAGACACAATGCAAAATCATCTCCACTGTTTTTTTTGCTTTATTTTTCTCCTGGGATCTGAGGGTCTGGTGATACCCGTTTTTAAGATTGTAGGAAGCTGAACAGAATATGGAACTTTTTTTAAACTCACTTTCCCAGCCCCCCATTTCAGAAGGGGAAATGTTTATGAAGACGATTTGTATGCATGACTGCTACTTCTGCAAAGAAAGGCTGGGCCAGGGACTTTGAGTGAGGAGATTGTAGAAAGATGGGGATCGGCCACTTCTCCCAGGTAACAGCAATAGGATGAGAGGGAATGGCCTCAAGTTGTACCAGCAGAGGCTCAGGTTGGATATTAGGGACAATTTCTTCCCAGAAAGAGCAGTGCTGCAGTGGCACAGGCTGCCCAGGGAGGTGGCGGAGTCACCATCCCTGGAGGTGTTCCAGAACCGTGTGGATGTGGCACTGAGGGATGTGGTCAGTGGGCATGGTGGGGATGGGCTGCTGGTTGGACTGGGTGATCTTAATGACCAGTTCCAGTGTTAATGATTCTATGATTTATGTGCAAAACTGTGTGAACTGGTTCACATTAACAGCAGAGATTAAGAAGAGGATTTCAACATTGCAGCAGTTACCGAGTAATGTTTTGGTAATCAAGGGCTTACCTGAGGTTTTATTATTGAGTATATCTTGGGAAAAGCAGAGAGACGGGCCCCAGGCATAGTTATGGATGCAGGGCTGAATGAGTTTTGGCTGGCTGGTATAGAAAAGGAGTTTTAATGCTTTTGTTTTGAAACTTGCAGAAGGGAAAAAGCATTTGCAATAACTGGCAGTGACTGTTGAGGAAACAGGAAAGTGACGTATTTCTTTCATTGCTACTGGGAGTACTTTACATGATGGGAATAGCAGTAGCAGGAATTCTAAAACCAGACACGGGTAGAAATGTTAGAACTCTCTATGGAAAGCATTCTCTTATGTCTCAGTTTCCTTTTCATCCTGAATGACTGCTTGTTTCTGGGGCTCAGCATTACAGTAGAAAATTATGAATACCTCCAGTGAGCTGAAATGCCCCCTTGTGTCTGAGGGATGGAGGGTTTTGAATCAAAATATGGTGATCTTGCTGCTGCAATCTTCTCATATGGCTGTCTTCCCTGCTCCCTCTTATAAATCAATCGTGTTTTGAAGAGTCAGCCAAGAGATGGCTTAGTAAGGCAGGTGAACATCTATGGTGCCTGGTGGTGGTGTCGCTTGAATTCTGGCTGCCACCACGTGTGCTCTGGCCAGAGGGTGCTCGCCTCTGTGACCTGCTGGCATCCCGTCATGGCTCTGACCAGATTTTGCACTAGTTAATGTGGCAGGCTGTGTGGCATCACCTTGCAGCTCACTTTCTAAATACATCATTCCATACCACCGTTCCTCTGCATTTTAAAGCTCCTCTTCAAGAGAAGGAACCCTGGATTTGGATGGCCTGGGGTGGGGGTGTGGCTGGTTTAACTCTTGATGCCAAAGGGGAATCTATATAGAATAGCTGCTTAGGAAAGTGTGCCTTCATTTTTTACGTGTAATATTGCTGATCCTAATTTTATTGAGCGAATCTTTAATGGTGCTACTATTTTTTATTATTATTCACAACCCATACATTAAAATAAATAACAATCCCCCAAGGACTTAAACCCTGTAGGACAGGAACTATTTTAAAAGCCAGCACTTGTCAACAATTACAGCGATACATGAGAAACTGTCACCCATATATTTAGAAAGCTGTTATGGCAGCTGTTTGCAAATCTGATGGTCGCTTTTAATCACCAGTGTGCTCAGCCTCTAGTTCTGTTATACCCATACAAAAATGGGACTTTTCCCTTTCTCCTCCAGTCATGTGAGACTCGTTTAGGTCACTCCACAGCCTTTCCTCTCCCCGTGCCTTGCTAGAACAGAAGAAATGAACAACCATGTAACAGCAATAAATGTATTTCCTTCTGCCCCCCATCCTTTTGCAAAAGGAGTCGGTTTCTGAAGTCATGGAAATTCCAAGGAGGTTGTCTTGCAGTTTCTTTGCATTATGGTTTGTAACTGAACACACAAGGGTATCACAGTAGCAGCTGCCAAATACAAATGCTATGTTCTGCCTGTTTTCAGACTGTGCTCTAGATGGGTCCTGCCACCCAAAAGTCATGTCTGCTTCAATTCTTCGATTCAGAATGCAGTAGCTGGAGCCACTTCCTGCAGCAATAAGGAATGGAACTCGATAATACATCTCCAAAGGCAGTGGACCAGTGAATGGATTAATATTACTGGCAAAATAATCCTCCTTTCTCAGATAAAGATTACGCTAAGCACTACCACAGACAGCGCAGTGATGGAGCTGAAAAGCCATAGAAGCTAGAGGCCAGGCAGATAAGAAAATCAGAACCAAAAAGATATGTAAGATGCTCCCCGGGGGAAAAAAAGTAATCCTTATGTAAAGGATTAATCAACCTTTCTCATAACCAGCATTAAAAAGCTGCAATTTTATAATGAAGTTGTGCATAAAGTCAGTTCCACAACAAAGGACAGCATAAGAGTACAATCTGGTTAAGATGGCTTTTGCTTCAACTCCTATCAAAGAACCAAAACCTCTTTTCTCTTTGATCATTCCCTTCTGCATAATTTTAAGTACAGTTTTCAAATTAATCTTCAGTGTTCAGAGGAGCAACAGGATTAAACATGGGTCTCTCCTTCTTTGATTGTATCTTACCATAATTGGCTTCAAAATCTTTCTTAGTACCGTTCAAGTTTTCTAGATTTCCACTCTTTATATTGTAACCCAAAGCAGAGAGTTTTTTAATCCTGTACTGAACAATTTGGGTCGTCAACTCCAGCACCATTGGTGTCTCTCTAATCTGTGCTATAGAAATTCCTTCCTTCAGCAGTCCCTCAAGTCTTTCTTCCAGAATTGGCACAGAATAGTAGAGAAGGGCTGGGCATTTCAGCACCAGTTGTTTGAATTCTTGATCGCTGCACTTAAAGACGTTTTTGGAAAAAAGCATGCTCTTCTGCATAGTGGAGGGTGTAAGCTGAAAAATAAAACCTTTAAGTTTGGACAGCAGCTGTAGGACTTCATGGTCGGTGAAATCACTCTTTTGTAGAAATTCCAAGTTTTCCTGAATTGCTGAGGAGGTACTTAACAAAATAAATGGATTTTGGCTCAGTAACTTCAGTATCCAGATCTTCATATTAGCATCAGATCCTCCTAAACTTAAATAACTTCTTTGTAATGTCTCTATCACGTGTTTGTTTTTCTCAGCTGGACTGTGGAATATACTGGGTGCGCTCGTCAAGAACCTGGTGATTATATTATTCTTAAGTCCCAGTTCCTGAAAAAATAAAATATTTGCTTTCTGGTTCTCGTGGTACCCAGTAGTGAAAAAAGAATCTGGAAACTGCTCTATTAATTTAATCAGTTGGTTTTCCTTCTGGCATACCAGTTGCCACAGAGCTCTTTGAGAGTTCAGCTCCGCAGGACTAAGCAGCATTGCCTCTGGGCAGCGTTCCAAGATGCTGGCTATAGCAGGCTCATCAGCACCCATTTCTTGTAGAATTCTGGCCATTTCTGGAACATAGGCCACCTCCTGGAGAAGGACCCATTCCTTTACTCTGCGTATTTTCTTAATATCAACTGACAATCTGTGGAGGTCCTCAATGGTTTTTTTATTTTCCTCTCTTGACTTTGTATCGGTTGCATACGTGGAATGGATTAAGAAGCTTCTGTTTGTTACCTCAGGGTGAAACGACAAAAAATTCAACCCAGGGCTACTGCAGTGAGATCTTGCCAACAGAAATGTAACTGCATCTTTTGCGCTGTGAGCAACTCCTCTCAACATCATGAAATGCAGCCCTACGCAGAGAGGAAAAACAATGCTTTGAAAACACATCGAAGACACAAATTATACCTCATAATGTTCTCAGAGCCATTGATATTTAGACTGAGCTGGCATAAGAAATTACTCTTAGCAGTATTTTTTGTTATTAGCACCAAAAAAAAAAAATCAGCTTTTGTGCAGAAGGGAAAGAAAAGATTTTTGAAAGGTTAATGTTCTGATTGATGCCTCACCAGAACATAACATGTAGATGCAACCGTGCTGCTATGGGGGCAGCACTCCGTCCATGATATGCTGCAGTCATACACGAACAAAGCTGTCAGCTATTTCCTGCAAGTGACGGTGTTACAGCTCACTCGCACTGCAGTGGAAAAATGTTATATGCAATTTAATTTGACAGCAATTCTATTCAATGAATAAAAAACAAAACAAAAAGTACAGCTTAAAACATATTTCTTAGCTCTTTTGAATGTATTTGCTTAACTGCTTAGGGATTGTTTAGAGCATGACACGTTCCTTCATGTGTCAGAGCCCTCTCAGGTGCTCCTTCAGTAGCAGTTCACAGCCTAACTGCCTTACCAACTCATTCTCCTTGCAATTAAGGAAAAATCATCAAACCCATTTGTGTACCTATGCATTTTTCATTAGCTGAATCTGTTAACTGGGGGCTAAGTAATCACCCAGATATTTGGAAGGGAAGCAAGCACAGTGCCACATTTTCAGGCCTTTACTTGACTCTACAGTACATTCTTTCTACCTTCCGCTTTCTGTCCTTGCCTGCCACCCCCAGTGGGCCCAGAGCCATTGTGCAACCCTTTGGGTGGGTGCACGGCCACCGTGCAGCTGTGGATAACTCAGAGGGGCAGCTTTGCTGGTGCTGAGTGCCAGGTATCATGAACAGCACAGGCAGTGCCACCTGCTCTGCCACAGCTAGAGGAGCTGCAGCGGCAGTCATGCATGCACAGATATCACCGAGTGTATCCTCAACTTCCTAGGGGGTGGTTTTGTAACAACCTTTGGGAAGCACCGAGGTGGAAGTGAGAACCTCTGGTCTATGAAATGCTTGACCTAATTGGTGCTGCTGTTAACACACTGAAAATTGCTCTAACTCAAAAGGGGGAAAGAAGATACAATTACGTTGTGTATTGGACAATCCTATTTATACAGTCATATTCACCTCTCCCAAAGCATATTGTGCTTCAAAAAGTACCCATTAAGTAATAAGTATAGCTTTTTTGTCGGTTTTGGGGCTTTTTTTTAGACAGAAAAGACTGTTACGATCACCCAATCTGATCTCTTGCATAACACGTATCAAGAAGCTTCATGCAGAAGAGCTACATGAAACCCTTGCAATCTGATTTCTATCCCATCTTTCAAGAAAATATGTGGTTTGTTGAGGGAACCAAAGTGACAGAACTTCAGGTATGGTTAACCATTTTCTAGTGGTAAAATACTTCTTTGTCAATAATGTGTATCATTGCTTTTAAGTTGGTTTTTCAGTTTCTAGTGGCTGGACTTTTATTTTGTTGCCACATCATAAACTAGTAGATTAAGACACAGAAAATGCTGAACTACATTCAAGCTTGTTGTTAGCAGAAAGCTGTTCATTAGTAACTTGGTAGTTAGCCATATTTCAAGTTTGTGAGGCATGGCCTTACAGCTCAATGAAGCTGTATGCCGTAACTCCAGGTTTAATGGCTTTATCTTCATACACTTTGTGGCTTGAGAAGCACTGCCCAGTGAGCTCTAGCACTGAATGAGTGATTCTCCAAGTAGCTATGAAAGCACCCCAAAATGCAGGTAAGCCACAGATTTTTCCAGTGTCGCTCCTTTTTGTATCCTGAAAAAGTGACTTTCACCAGGACTGAAAACCGAAGCCTCTCCTCCATAGGAAGTGACACAACTGCCTGTGTTTGAGAACGGAGTGGTTCTATTCTATTCACTGGGTCCAGTCAGAGTAAGCAGTCTCTGAAGGGTCAGGGCTTTCTGCATTAATGCTTTAGCTCAGCTGGAAACTGCTATCTAAATAAACTATTGTTAAAATTGTTTGGGGTGTCAGGTGATACTTCCCAAGTACAAACTGGGAAAATAAATAACCACGACTTTTATTTCGATGTGTAATCCAGCTGTTAGACAAAATTGCCTTGTGAGTAATGCAGTCACTTACAATAGAGAGTCATCTTACCGATTAGTTATGGAGGTTTTAAAAACAAGGCCAAATTCTGCTACAGTAAACTGTGCTTTTCCAAAATCTGACATGGAAATTCTTGCTAAGCTTGTTTTAGAGAAGCTTTAGGTTGTCTGGAAATTTGTTTGGCATCACAGTCATTTTTTCCTTGGTGATAATGAGGATGGCGATCCGGCATATAGCAGGGGGGTTGAAACTAGATGATTATTATGGTCCTTTTCAACTCAGGCCATTCTATGATTCTATGATTCTATGATTCTGTGTTCCATGCAGAAACACAGAATGCCATAAAAGGAAGGAAGCCTTTTGCTAAACCACATTTGACTGCACACCCAGGAACTTTTGTAAAACAGCGAGCAGATTATATTGAAAAGAGATGAATAGATGATAGCGTTATGGCGTGCAGCAGGAACCGAGAACAAGCTTAGCGGTCACGCTTGGTGTTTGAAATGCATGTCAGAGTCTGTAGGTGACAACAGCACGTGTCCTGAGTATTTAACCTGTGCCAAGAGTTCAGAGTTCTCTTAAGCTCATGCCGGACAGAGGTTGATACCTGTATCGCAGCGGGGACTGCAAGTCAACGGAGAGATTAAAAACCGAAAAGGCAGCCCAGATGGGCTGCTGGCTCTCACCCTGCTGCACCCCCTACAGCACGGCCTCTCCCGCCCGCACGGCCCCGCAGCCCCGCGCCTGACCTGTCTCCTGCTAAGCGCTGCGCGGCCGCGCCGGGCCCGACCCCTGGCAGCGGGCGGGGCGGGGCGGGGCGGAGCTGAGCGGAGCGGAACGAACGGAACGTACCATACCATGTGGTCGGGGCGTGCGTAACCGCCCTACCGCCATGGCGCGCTGAGGGACGGCTGCGGGGTGTGGATCTCTCCCGTAAACGAGGACCTTGCCATCCTGCAGCAGCAGATTTAGCGTGCTGTAGTTGATGCCTTGGTGCTCTTTGTTCTTAGAGTGCGGTGAATGCGCTGCGTGGCGTGGTCTCCGTGATGGGCAATCACCTCAGGTTCCTGAGGAGAGGCACGCTGATGCCGCTAGGGTAGGCTTTTGTAACCTCAGTGAGTGTCCTTCCATGTGATCACTGCACCTATTACAGAATAAAGCAGTAAATTCATAGATGTGGTCATCAGGCTAGCAGGGGGTGCTGATGGTGTTTCAGAAGCTGAACACACCGTGCTGGTGAGAATCTGCTTTCTCTGGGTGATTTGAGATGTGTCCACGTTGGTTCTCTTCTGAAGTTAAAAAACAAATGGAACAGCGACACAAAAACCATTTCTACTCTTAGACACGTGAGCACTTTCGTACCTAAATTACTGAGCTTAGAGGCATGAGGGAAATCAACTTTTTATATGAGTAGACGGTGATAGGACAAGGGGGAACAGTTTTAAACTAAAAGAGAGGAGATTTAGGTTAGATGTTAGGAAGCAATTCTTTACTCGGAGGGTGGAGAGGCGCTGCCTGAAGATCTGTGGGCGCCCCATCCCTGGAGGCACTCAAGGCCAGGTTGGATGGGGCCCTGGGCAGTTGAGCTGGGGGGTGTGGCAGCCCTGCCCATGGCAGGGGTTGGAAACATGATCTTTAAGGTCTCTTCCAACCCAAACCATTCAGTGCTTTCACTGTTTTTCAAACTAGCATGGGATCTGCATGTTCATATCCTTAAGATTGTTAAAACCGGCACTGTTGACTCTGGAAACCCTTCTGTTGTCAGATGCACATTCAGTAGCCTGTGTTAGCTCTAAGTGTGAGAGAACTGCAGAAGGGCCACTCTGTGAGCCTGGTTTGGGCTGCTTCCCACCCTGCTGCACTTTCATGAACAGTCACTGTTTGTCAATGTGTACCACACAGCAGCATACAGTGATGTTAATTAAGAACAGGGACCTGAAAAGCACTCCTAATTCTTAACACAACGTATTGTATACTTGATGTATGTACTTCATGTTCAATTCCTATCACGTCACACTGTTGTTATCCTTTTTCCTTTCTGACTCTTCCCTCTTGATTTTGTTCTCATGGCCTGCACTAAATGAGCCAAATTAGCAAACAGTGCTCCTTCAGAAAGTTACCCGCAGGAGAGCACAGCAGTGAGGCAAGCAAGATTCTTGATTAACCATGGCCGCATTTCCCTTCTTGCTCAGAGAGCCTCTGGAGCTTACACACCTTAATTAATATATTCTTCACCTCCCTCCCACTTCTGACCCACAGCCCCACGGCCTAACAAGGAAGGTACAGTCAGAAGGATGTGCTTTATCCCAGGGCTAGGCAGACTGCGGCTATCGCTCAGCCTGCAGCGAGCACGGCTCGGGGAGCGGCGGTTACGAAACCCGCGAGGGAGGGCTGCGGGGAGCGGGAGCTGGCGGCGGGCTGCCTTGCTGCTCGGCGCCTCAGCCCTGTCACGGGCCGAGGACGAGAGACGGGGCTCCGGACCGCTCAGAGAGGGGAGTTCCAACCTTCTAAACAAACACCGCGTTAGGAATAACGAGCAGACGACCTCGCTGTGCCCGCGTACTTGGCAGTTTTGTAATCGCCTCTGGGAGGGGGGAGGGTGCCGTGCGGGCGGACTAGGTGGCTGCGCAGGCTTTACATAAGCGGCCCGTCGGTTGGGACGGGGGAGGCGGAGCGGGAATCGGTACTCCGGCTCGGTGCCGCCAGACCCGCAGCGAGACGTGAGAAGTGGGATAGGGGTAAGGGTGAAAACAGGGGACGCCCGGGGGGCGCAGCGTGGCACCGCTGCGCATGCGCCACCGCCTTCAGCGGGAGCGCGCAGGGCTCGATACATAACAGTCGGCGGGCACGCGCCCGGAGGGGCAGCAGCACCTCTGCCAGGCGCCTCGCGGCCCCGCGCCCCGCCGCCCCCTCGCACCGCCCAGGTTGGGCGGGAATCCCGCCGCGCTGCGCCACCTCCCGCCACGGCCGGCAGCGAACACACTTCAGAAACGTGAGGGCCGGCGGTCACGTGGGGGCGGAGGCGGCCAATCGGCGACGAGGGGCGGGGCGGGGCGCCCGGCGGAGCCCCGGCGCAGTCACAGGGCGAGCGGCGAGGTGGCGGCCGTCTGTGGTGCGGCACGAGGAGAGCGCGCGACTGCTCCCCGTTCCTGAGCCGTGCCCTCCCGCCGAGCCGCGGGGCTCCGCGGGGTGATGCGTCCCCGTTGGGTGGCCGCCTCCGCCGGGTCCTAGAGCCTTCGCGCCGCTCTGCCCCCCGCTCCGCGCGGGGCGGCGGCCGCCCCCTGCTCGCCCGGGCGCCGGGCCATGAGCACGGCATGGGGGTGAACGCCGTGCACTGGTTCCGCAAGGGGCTGCGGCTCCACGACAACCCGGCGCTGCGGGAGTGCATCCGGGGCGCCGACACCGTGCGCTGCGTCTACATCCTGGACCCCTGGTTCGCCGGCTCCTCCAACGTGGGCATCAACCGCTGGCGGTGAGTGGGGACCGGCCGCGGGCGAGGAAGCGCCGTGCTGGGAGACTCGGCGCGGGGTGGCCCCGCGTTGCGCGGCGCCGCGCGGCGCGGCGCGAGGGACGCTCCGCGCGCGCCATATAAGGAGCGGGTAACGGGGCTGCCCCCGTGGGCCGCTCCGGGCGTCGCTCGGCGGCTGCAGCCCCGCGCGCGGGCGGTGACCGCGGGGCTCGGCGCCACCCGTCCCGTCGGGAACGCTGCGCGGGGCTGAACGCTGCCCCGTACCGAGCGGGCGCGGCGTGACGGCTCTGCGCCACGTCATGAGCCGGGGACGGAGTTGGGATGGTCCTGTGCTTGGTTCTCCTCGAGGATGGTTTCCTTCGGACCCCGTGACTTCGGTCGTTTTGGATTCGACTTGTGGTCCCGCCTATGGTTTTCAGGGGATAGAAATACTAAGATTTCTTACGTTAACCTTTCCTGGATGGGCACTTCACTTCCACTGACAACAATAAGGCTTATAGCATTCGATAATAACTTTAGTTATCATTTATTCCATATCCGAAGTCCATTGCACATCTCTCTCAAAGTGGCTTTTTATTTTGTTTGTTCGCTTTGAAGGGAATAACTCCTTTTGCATAATGAGCCCTAATGCTCAGCAGTGCTGATCTTTATGGACGAAGTATGGTCAGTGCTTAAGTTTTAAAAGAATCCGGGCAGTGGCAACAGGCCTGAGTGCTAAGAAAATCACACGTCTGAGGAATACTTCGTGGGTTTCTGATGTGTTTTGCAACTGAAATACTGCTTAACGCCAGGCCATTGGGTTGTGTTCTCTGAGCTGTGAATGGCGGACAGAGATGAACTTAGATACTAGCAAAAGGAAGCTTGTGTCAGTAGTGCTATAGCCCTTGTTCTTCAGTGGCCATTTAATATGAGCTTCAGCTAGCTCAGTCCTTGCATACATTTGTGTAAAATACTTCATCTGCTTTGACTAAGTTGTTTACTTTGGTGTTCTAAAGGACGGTCCCTACGCTGTATTTTGCTTTTGAAGAAAATTATCTTTTTCAGTTGATGGTTAGAGGCTTTGTTTTTCTTTGTTCTGGTTTGGTTTTGTTTTTCCAGAAGAAAGGCATTTTCTATTGTTTCTATTTTGGAGGGGTGCCCTCCCCACCACCACTCCTTTCCCTGTGAGAACAGAGGCCTACAGAAGGAGGGTGAGTTCTGATTCTGCTATCCCGAGCACTTCAGACAGCCTCCTGGGACTTGTATACCTCAGGGCACGTGCTGTTCATAGCTTTGACTAGAAGATCTCCCTGCCTTCATAGCCCAGTTTTGTAAGCCCTTTTTTTCCAAAGTTTGAAGAAATGCATTCATTTTTTGTAGAGTAGGTGATTGACAGAGCCTTGTTTGTTAGAATGAGCTCCATAAAATCATATTTAAACAAACACTTAATAGTTTGGAATGGGTCCATTTTAGGTTCCAGTGGTTTTAATGAGCTATTTTTAACAGATGGTAATGCACACTCTCATAGCATGCATACCCAAGACTTATGATGCAGTTTTTTGGCTTGCCAGTCTCGTTCAGCACTTGTAACTGATAACCAAACACCTTCATCTCCTTGGTCACTGGATGACTGTGAGCAACCTACTTGCTTGCATGTCTGTGCTGTAGGGTGTTGCATTAGTCAAAAATGCATATTGTTTGACATTAGGAGCAGAAACCCCTCAGCGTTTGGAAGATGAGTCAGATTTAACCTTTTGTGGTAGGTTTACTGTGATCTTTCCTTGGTTTGGATAGGTTTACACCAAGGGTTTGTGTTATGCTGAGTTTATGGTTCCAGTGACCCAAGCAAAACCCTTGTCTGTTGGAGCCTGAAGTATGACTAACAGTGAACACGAGGAAAATGGTGTATGAACACTAGGAAAACAGGAGGTTTATCTTCTTATTGGAAACAATACTATTACTCTGCAGATTCAACAGTTATGGTTCATTTTGAAAATGTGTTTTAAATCTTGTAACCTTGAATACATTTCTGATGAACTTTTCTCTTTAAACAGTCATGTAACACTCATGAACTAATATTTTTGTGTAACTGCACTATTGAGCAAGCCTAATTACCAAGCAGTCACATGGCCTTACTGACCTCCTTTCTCCTGGCATGCAGCCTACCTGTTCTAAAATCATGAATGCTATGTAACAGGCACAAGGGCCTTCATCAGTTTCTTTCATTTTTTTGGTTCTCTTCAGCTTATTATTGTTCATTCTCTCGCGCTGTTAAATAAATCATGACGATGTACTTGCATTGAGACATGCTTTTCCTGTGTAATGAGTTCTGCCGTGTCATTCACAATAAAGGCTTGCATGAGAGTGGTTACCCAGCATGAGGAAGAAGGTGATGGAGAAGTGCGAGGGGAAAATGCCAAATAGAAAACTGCTCAGATTTTGATAACTGCCCTTAAACTTTTGGCACCAGACACGGTGCGCATCTAATTGTGCCTACAGAATAGGCAAAGAATGCAACTTACATACTCAAGCAAATAACCATTACCTACTCAAGAAAAAATGTGCTGGCATGTTCTCACAGACTTTTCCGTATTAAGGAGAATGGAATCTCATGTGAGCAACATGATTTAGGGGAGGGTTTCTTTAGCCCAAGTTTTGTATGAAATGGCACTTGATCAAAATATGGAAAAAGAAATGCAAACATTCCATTAGTTGCTGGGTAAGGGTTTACTTTGGCTAATTATTTACTTGTTTTAGTTTGGTGGGGTTTTTTTTGAGTCTGCATGTATGTTTTTGATGTGGTAGTTGAAAGGCTGGCGTGCAGCAGCTGATTTTACATGATGGATAATGTAATCTTGCCAATCCTTGAACTTCCCTTTTTAATCATTCCTGGGGATAATAACTTTCTTTTTATGAATAAGAGAAATAAGGCATTTCATATATCTCGTAGACTTCTATGAGAATATTGATGCGTTCAACATCTTGCTAAGTTTGTTGCTGTTGTGCCAGACAGTCCTGTTGATTTAGGAGGAGGAAGAGGTGTGATCTTTTTTTGATGCCCATACCTCAAAGCGTATTAAAAACTAAAGACCAAAACAATTAATTTCCAGGAGATTCACTGCAATTCCTGGAAGTTGAAGACTGCTTTGAAAATTTAATACTTGAGCATCTTTTTGAGGCATCGATTTCACTTTTGCTGCTCTTTACATCTGGTTTTGAGAATACGCCTGTAGTTTCAGGTCGTGAAGGAAGTGGTTTGCCCTCTGGATGCTCTCTAACAGTTTTAGCAGGTATGCAAAAACTAGCTCCCTTTCCCTCACTGAGCATTTCACCACGTTTGACAAATAGTAATGCACAATTTTTGCCTATGTGAATTAAAGACAGAGTACAATTTTACTGAAATCATTCCAAATAATTTTATTGACAGGTGTTTGTTTTTTTTTCCTACCACTCTCACGTAAAATAAACAGGCTTGATTCAGTGAATGTCCCTCTGTTATCATGGTCTGATGCTTAAGGTTAAAACTCTCTGATTTGTGAAATACTGAACATCAAGCCAGTCATCTAAAGTGTATACATAGATGACAAGACTTGTGGTCCTTCAGATACGAATCTAGGCATGCATCAGCCTTGGGAGAAATGTTAGTTTGTATACATTCAGTAGATATCTTAGGGTTCCTTTTACATGAGCCAATCTCAGCTGCTATAGTTCATGTGTCCGAGGTCCTCAGGTGAAGCTGGGTTTTGGTGCTGTGTTGCAGACATACCTGTTGTGCCATTCAGTGAGTTGCGTCAGTGCCCGTTCAGCGCATAACTTGCAGAACTTTTGTTCAGCCAGCCCTCTAAATTGAGGGTGATTAATCTGTAAATTTTTAAGTCTATTATTTAGGAGTAGTAAGTTGCTTTTAGAGGTCACTCGCGCAGGTTAGAGTGTTGTGGTGCATCCTGTTAGATTGGGAAAACCCTCTGCATCCTATCCGTAAGTTGCCTGCCCGCCCTCTTTCCCAGAAAGGCACGTCTACCCTAAAAATGCCCACAGTGCAGCAATTCCCTCTATAGTTTACAATGTTATATGAGCTAGTCCTGTAATTTGCAAAGTACGTCACTGAGCCGTGCTGACGTTTGTCCTCGCAGCTTTAATCCCGCACCCCTGATGAAAGGGCTGGTTCCACCCTCTCGTGCTACTGCCAGCACAGCCCTCCGGTGAACCAGGTTAGCTCATTGGGCTGTCGAGGACAGCTTAATGCCTGGTTTTGGTAGGATTAGATTGTGCCACAACAGGCTGGTGGTGGTGGTAGCCATGGAGAGGTAGGAGTGGGAGGGACAGGTGCCTTCCTTCCATGGCTTGGCTGCAGATGGAGATGGCCGTGTAACTGTAGCCTGTGACGTTTGTGCGTGGTAACCACTGGGTGTTCTTCAGGAGGTGATTATTGACTTCTTCTGTGGTTTCTCCATTTGTTGACACCCTTTGAAGTTTTATTGTTGAAAATAAGTACTGCCCTCTTTACTGTGTGAGGAGAAAGGCCCAATTTATTTTTTGTCATGCTGTCAAAAGGTGAGAAATAACTCTGCTGGCTGAGAAATTACCCTATGCTTGCTTGTTTCTCGTGGTGAATAGTTTTGTATCACCAGATTCTGTAACGTAACTGTTATTAAACCAGGTGACAAGTCTGTGCTGGTTGCTCTGGGGAGAGCGGATGGTACTGCAAACCAAATCTTACATAAAATGCTCAGTACATTGTTTTTCTGGGTGGTGGTTTTAGGCCAGAACAATTCCAGTCAGCTTTTATACAATGTGCTTGGTGGCTGCAAGAAGGATCTTGCAGGAATCTAATTCCTCGAGTAAAGCAGTTTTGGAGACGTGGTTTTATAAGGGCTGCAAGGTCTGGGTAAATTATTCTTGATATGTAAGAGGAGCACGTGGACTCTGTGACTGAGATCAAGGGAGATGTGCTCTAGAAACAGGTCCATAGAATTACTTGTCTTCTTTGGGACTAGATTTTTTTTTTTTCCATGTCTTATTGTACTGAAGCATTGATAACCTGCGTTCTTTACTTGATTAGGGGGAGGTAATTGTCTGTAGCTTGTGTTTTTATGTCCTCTGGTTGTGGAAAGGAGAGGGTGACAAACCTCACACAAATGCTATCTGTGCAGACAGCTTTTTTTATGCAGTCAAGAATACAGATTTATTTTCAACTGATCATCATGTGTCAGTATCAATGAATTCTGCGTCAGTTCTTGAAAGCAAAATTTTACTTTGTTTTTCTCTTTAATTTTCCAGTAAGAAAGTGTATTTCCCTCCAGCTTGTGAAAAATGTCTTAAGTGCTACAAATAGCAGATACTCTTGAAACATATTTCATTATGCAAATATTGCGGGAAAGCTGTTCGCATTTTGCACCTGAACTGTTTCATTTATGACAGCTAATCTACAGATTGAAAGCCTTATTTTCAAGGAAAGTGGTTCTCTTCCATACCCACTCAGTTCCTGGCAGGCTTTCAGGTCAGTTATATAACGAGTGATAGGAGGAAGGTCAAGCTGCTGGTGAAGTCAGCCGTTTTTTCAGTGTAGAAGTGGCACCGAGGTCTGTAATGTATTAATCTGTATACTGAAAGAAACCCTTCACTTCAGGGCTTCTTGTGATTCTAGTGTTCCCATAGCAAACTCAAAAGGCAAAAGTCAGTTTAAGCCTGGATTGGTTGTGTAAGCCATGTGGAGTTTGTGGCTTTGTGTTTTATAGGCTTAGTATGTTGCAGATTTGATAGCAGTTCCTGTGGTTACATCCAGAGAGGACTTGATTAGCGTGGTATGAACTGTAGGGTATTTTGGTGAAATACACTTAAAGTTTTCACAACTTTGAATGTGGAGCTTGGTTAGTTCATGTGCTTCCCTGTACCTGTGGCTTTCAGGTTCTTTGCAATCTAGGACAGCGGGTGAACTATAATTGCAATGTTCTTCTGACCCCAAAGCCTCCATATATTTTTCAGGTCACCTTTAAGCAGTTGCTTCCACTACTTTGGAGTTTAATGTGCATGTAACTGTTGCTTTTCACAGGGATAAAGGTTTAGTCAAGGATAGTGCAGAAAGGACCAGGGAAAATAGGTCAATATTGCAGAGTTCTGTTTTGAGTGTGTAAATGGAGATAACTGCAGCAAAAGTCTGTATTTATATATATATATAATATATAATTATTATATATTATATATATATATATAATTATTATATATATAGTACACAAAAGTGTGTACTATTGGAGCAGTTATGAGCACACTAATCGCTCATGGTTTTAAAAAAATGCTTGTAGGTGTTGTTGGAGACAGTAGCAGAGCTGTAGCCGACATAACTTACTAAACTATGCATTTTTTTTTCTTGAATTGTGAACTGAGATCTTTTTTTCTGTTCAATTTGCATTAGTGTTCGAAAGGTGTGAATGTCTATATTGACTGTCTTCAGTAGGAAGTAGGGATTTCATACTATGGCTTCAGAAAGCAGTTCAGGTATCAAAGCTGCTGCTCATAATTTCTTGAAAAGTGCTGACACAACAAATTTGTTGCTGTGGGATGGAACTCGTTCAAAGTACCAAAGAGGGAAGGGACTTCATCAGTTGAACATTGATCTGGATAGTAACTACTTCTGGCAAATCTGATTTCTGAAGTGACAAGCGTGTCGTGTTTGCATTTGAGCTTTTGAGTTCTGCGATGCTTCTTCCTGTAACTGAAGTGTGGGCCTGCTTTGAAAACTTCCATAACCTTCATGTTCCTTGATTTCCTCTCCTGCTCAGTCACATACGTCTTGCAGTATGAGTTTGTATGCTTGGAACGGTTGCACAGCCACGAAAAGGGAAAGCTGCAAAGTTCTTGTGCTGTGGGTTTGATTCCTCTCAGGATACAAACTCCCGTCCGTTACAAATGAAAACCAGAAATGGTGGGAGGGTGGGGAAGAAAAAAATCCAGAGGCTCAAATGTGGAAGCTGAAAAGCATGAATGTGGATTGTTATTGATTCTTTGCTAACGGAGAGGAAATACCTATGACATGAGCTACTTAGAAACAACTCCTGTTATGAATACTAGGATTTTTCTGTTATCTTGTTCATCATGTTTGCACTTGAAAAGTGTGGTTAGTAACTACGTTGATTGTAATCCGCTGTATTTTGTAGCGTGTGGAGCTAGGTGCTATGGCAAGGTAGCATCCTGCAGTTTGGGTTCTGTACGTGCACGAGCGCTAGAAGGATGTCCTGACCATGTGATGTCTCTTGCCCAAATGTGGAACCCATGGTCTGGGAAATGTGTTGATTCTTTTTGCAGTTAAGAGCCTATGCACACCAGCAGTTGCAGAACTTCTTCTTAATGCAGATGCCGCTTACCTTATAGGTAAAGGATAAACTACTGCGTGTCTTGTGTTGAAATAGCAGACCTGAGGAGAGCTACCAGTGCTGAGAAGTACTGCAAGTTTTATGTGAAATGAGGGAGCAAGTTGATTTGCAAGGAGGTTGCAAAGTAATTACAGCAAGTCCAAGAGAACTCTGAAATTAGCTTCAGATTGTCCGTAGGTGCAATTGAGAGAGGGGCAGAAGAGGGATCAAAAGAAAAGAAGTGAGAGGGCAACCATGATTGGAAAAAACAAGAATATTGGTAGGTAACTCTTTCATGTAGGCCGCTTCATGCCTTGCGTGGTGTGTCAAACAGTCACGGGTATGCTATGCGCTGCACCACCGTGGCAAGCTTATCTCAGTTTTGCAACGTCTGCAGTTCTGAAGTACAGGAGAAACATTCGAAGAACTGTGGGACTCCAGCTCATGGAGCAGCTGACCTTAAAAATAGCTTATATTTGTTCTCCAGTACGTTGGATGAATTGAAGAATGGAGAAAAATCTTTTTGGTGTTCTGTTGTGAATTTCATCTAAGCTGAAGGTTTGATTTTTGCTAATAAATTCCATGGTATCAAGGGACCTTTTTATATATATATTTCCCCCCCCCTTCTCACATTTCACATTTTTGGGGATAAACAAATCATATTTTCCAGGAGCGTATTTATATGCCTGGTTGGGTTTCAGCGACTGGCTCTTAAAACTGTCTTAAGTATACAAAGAGAATAACACAGCTTTTAGCAGAGATGGATGGCTGTTGTTTTCCTTATTGCTCTCATGGGAGAGGCGTGACCACAGATAGAAAAGTTGAGGTGTGCTTTTAAAATAAAATATTCTAAAGGGGAATTTTTGCCATCCAAGTTTCAGTGGGGTCTTCGGATGGAGGTGAGGTTGTATTTTGGTTTTGTTTCTCATGAATACTTGTCGGGTGACATTCATGAAATCTCCACCATACTTTTTTTTAATTTTAACTGCCAGCTCTGAGACTTGTTAGCTTGCCAAGGAAATGATCTTCAGTTCTGCATTTACTGACGGTCTTACTGGAGTTCTGTGTTCCTTCTATAGGAGACAGCACAAGAGACCTTGCAGTTTTGGCACTGGAGGTCAGGCTTTCAAACTGAGCAGCATTACTAGTGATCGGATGCTGTCCTTGCAGCAACAACCTTTCCGGTTTTTTAATGATTTTATGTTTTTATCTTCTGCTGCTACATCCTTCTTCCAGAATCCTATCTTTGCAGATGCTCTGGCTGCTGTTGTGCTGCTCATCCAGTGTGCTGGTAAAGTAAATAAATATTTATATTTTATTTCTTTCATGTTCTCCTTGAGGAGAGTAATTTACAGGGGCACAATCATTCCGTATGATTTGTTCCAAAAATGAAGGTTTGGAGAAAATTCAAGAACTTTTCCACTTGCAGTGCTGTTGTCATCGATTCCGGTTTTCTCCCTTCTGAACTTAAAATGTTTAAGACGACTTAAGGTAAAGTAGCCTTTGGAGGGATGTGGTGCATGTGCATTGTTTCCTGCATTTGTAATATAAACCGTGCGTGTCAGAACCTTTCTACTAACTGAGGTTTTAATTAGGATGTGCTGGATGGTAATACATAGCTTGCCTTTTGTTGGACTGTGTTGCCTTGAAAGTGATATTTTCTTGTGCTTACCTCATGAGAATTAACTTGAGTGTAAGCTTTTGAACTTGGCGTTGTATAGATTGATCAAAAATACCTACGCGCAAGGCAGTGTGATTGAAATGTGAATCTCTGTGGGCTTAGATGATTAGCTAACGATGATCTTTATTTTCTCCACGAGGTTAGGATACAGTTCAATGAAGTACCAGTAATCTTTTTTCCTTTGTTGTAAGGATAATGCCCATCCATAGCAACAGCAAGCAGGGACTTAAGCCTTTGTCAGTGTTACTTCCTGGGTTTGGTTGTGTCCTTGTATGTTCCTACTGCACCCTTCCCGCAGGGTTAAATAAGGTTCAGAAATACGTTAGCTTTACCTGTCATTCACAGAAGTTTTTCGTCCTTTGTGCAGATTTAAAATGATCTTTAAGCACAGCTCTAGATGGAGTTAATTAGCTTCTGAGCAGCCTGTCTGTGTAGAAAGACCGCTGCCAGACACTGGCGCTGCCTTGGAACACGTAGTTCACAAGTAGCTGTTTTGACAGCTTCCCTTTCTATTTTTTGTCAGCTCCCAATTTTGCATATTGGCTGGGTGCTTTTTGAGTATTAGATTTCGTTTAACCTTTTGGTGGCAGTGCTTCTAAATACAACGTAGGAGCAGAACCGATCTGCTTCTGGTAAACGCTCGCAGCTTTTATCTGTCTTTGTTAGGAATAAAGTTCAACTGCAAGTTATAAATCCTCTCGCAACCCTTCGGAAGTGAACTAGAATTACAGCTCCTACTATAACAGTTACATATAACTAGAAAAGTAGGTCATTGTGGCAGGGAGTAGTCCAAACAGCCAACTGGTTGCTGCAGCAACGACCTACTTTAAGAAACTATTTTTGTTGATTCATATTGAAATGTTCTTCTTACAAACGGCATAAGGAAATGATCAGGTTATGAGCAATGCAGTAATGAAAGCTGCGGAGTTTGGAGGCTTGTTTTTGTTTCTTTCTCCCCTCCTTATCTTTTCCCTTGACCTTGAAGTGTGGGGATGAAAGCAAATAAGGTTTGTTTTTTTCTTCAGTTTGACCTCCAGTAAAGAAGGAAGATTTCTTCTTGTTTGAGGCTCCGCATAGCAATAATACTCATCGATGGTGATTAAGCAAGTTTTTAGTTCAGAGGCTACAAATGTTCCCCTATCATTTTCATCTATGGAAACAGCTTTAAAGCAAAAATATTTATATATGGTTTTTTAAGAAATGCATCTCCTTCCTGGAATGCCAGCAGTTTTCTTGATATTCCACTGCACTTCCTGGTTTTTAAGCACTTTGTCTTCACTGAAAGTTATCCGCTTTTAGGAAGGTGGGCTTGGAGCGTCCCGTCCTGTGCCTTCCATTTGCGCCTTTACGTTGGCAGCGCTCCCTTCTGCATCTCCTGTGGTGCTGTTAATTCTGAGCCTGGCACAAGCAAACTGGAAAAAACTGATAGTGTGGAGGACGTTGTTTTCCAGCTGCCTGCCGTTATTCTTTCTACAGTCAAGAATCTATGATAGTGTTGTTCTTTGGCAATCCGTTTGCTTCTTCTGAAAGCAGTGGGTGGACAGCTAAAATAGAAAAAACATAGTTCTTATAAGGACTGCGTTTTTAATGAAATAATTGATCTGAACCATCTTTACTTCTTGAGAGATGGTTGAATATCACTTTTTAGTGATGTAGTACACTTAAGCGGACCACTGCAATAACTTAATTTAGATAAATTAAATTTGGTTTCTTCAAGTGAAGTATTACATGTTGGTCCTGACCAAAAGGCAGGTTGGATAGTGTGTTTGTCTAGATGTTTATCTAGATGTTACTTTGTTATTTCACATTATCCCACAAACTACATTTTGGTTTCCTGTACCAGTGCTTATATTACTGAGCTCAGTGCATCTTTTTTTGTCAGTTTCAGACTTTAATACGGAAGGCTCCTGCGGAGTGAGGAGAACCATTGCCTGCTCATATGAGGAGAGGGCTGGGGACACAAAGGAGCATTTCTGGATTTGTGCAGCTTCAAAAACAAAGCTGTTATTTGGGGGTTTTGGTGTTTCTTAAAAACATAAATTCTTCCTGTGGGTTTCTTTTTTTTTTCCCTTAGGAACATGAGAAGATTTCTGTTCATTTACCTTGTACTCAGATGTGAATTTCAGTTTTCAACAGCCCGTTCAGAAGCTTTTGGCCTTGTTGGTTCATTAAAGTAGCAGTAGGAAGTGAGGGTGATGCTGAATGGCTGGCCAGGAGGAGGCCAGCGATAGAGAAATGAAATCCAGTTGCTTTTAATAAAGAACTTCAGATATTTTCTATCTTTCAAGCATTTTGCTAATTCTTGCGTATGCTAGTTGACTTCATCTCTACCCTTAATCTATTCAATTGATGTAATAGATTGTTCTGATATGGGAAACCAGAGACTTGTGATTTATAAGGTGTAGTTGAGAAATACATTTATTTTACAAAAAAAAAAGAAGCAGTGAGAAAAGTTTGTAAAATCTTATAAGCAAAAATTGTAGCCTTACAAAGCTTACTTCAATGTAAGGGAAGTTTTAAAAAGCTCTGTTAAAGTGGGGGACAGTATGGGACTTGTCCTTCTGAATCAGGCTGCAGGATTGTGCCTTGCTGGAGTTCCAGTCTCTCTTATTCTTTTGAAATGAGCCTTGGCTGTTATTTTATCGTGGATAGCGTGGATTCTGGAGAATAATGTGACTGAACTACTTTGTTCAGCGAAAGGAATAAAAATCAGGCCGGCTCTGGTTTAATTACATGAAGCCTTATGAGCAGCTCTTTTAAATAAGGCTATGTGGGTACATGAGAATAGGGAGCTGTAAGTTTATTTAAATGTGAACAGGGCTGTACTGTCAAGTAGCTACATTTTATGATTTGCTTTTAGGTCCTATTTCCCCAGCTGTCCACGCTGCAGATAACGGTTGCTTGCTCCTGACGTTTCTTCTTTGGATCCAAGTAGTTTCATTCTGGAAGGAGTCAGCATAAGTCATGAGAACTTCAGCAGGTTGGAATTAAGGAGCTAGAGAAAAGTGAACATGGAATACATACATTAGAGTGGAAGACTGTGGAGAAGAGACTTGAACTGTGAGCCTGTTAGTCTCTTATCATCAGAAAGCTGACCTTTGTAACAAGTAATTTGAGTTGTTGCTTGTTAAATGGGAATGAGTCTGGATGAGTAATAGGTGTTCTCTAAGTGCAGAGCTCAGATCCAGATCTTTACAAAGACTAGATATGCTATTTACTGTGAAGTAGGGATCGCAAAATAGGAGACAAATATAGGTTGCTTCTAGGGAGTTTATGCATGCCTCTTGAATTAGGACATCTTTTGTATATTCCTTTCCTTTGGGTAGCTCTACTCTTGAAAAGCTAGCTCACTTGTGAAGAAATTAATGAAAGTAATATGGAAGGAAATAGTAGATCTATGTCTTAGTGTAAGCTAGATTAGACTCAAATTCTTTTGTCTTTTTAATAGAATGGTATTGCATGTTGTAGCTGGAATTGGGTAGAACTACATATGTGAGATCATAGAATCATAGAATGGCCTGGGTTGAAAAGGACCACAATGACCATCTAGTTTCAAGCCCTCTGCTGTGTGCAGGGTCGCCAACCACCAGACCAGGCTGCCCAGAGCCACATCCAGCCTGGTCTTGAATGCCTCCAGGGATGGGGCATCCACAACCTCCTTGGGCAACCTGTGCCAGTGCGTCACCACCCTATGTGTGAAAAACTTCATCCTAATATCTAACCTAAACCTTCCCTGTCTCAGTTTCAAACTATTCCCCCTTGTCTTATCACTATCCACCCACATAAACAGCCATTCCCCCTCCTGTTTGTATGCTCCTTTCAAGTATTGGAAGGCCACAATAGGGTCTCCCCAGGAGCCTTCTCTTCTCCAAGCTAAACAATCCCCCCAGTTCCCTCAACCTTTCTTCATAGGTGAGGTGCTCCAGCCCTCTGATCTTCTTAGTGGCCCTCCTCTGGACCTGGTCCAAGAGTTCCATATCTTTCTTGTGCTGGGGGCCCCAGGCCTGGATGCAGTACTCCAGATGGGACCTCACAAGAGCTGAGTAGAGGGGAACCGGGCAATCACTTCCCTCTCCCTGCTCCCCTCCCCCCCCCCTTTTTTTAATGCAGCCCAGAACACAGTTGGCCTTCTGGGCTGCAAGCGCACACTGCTGGCTCATGTCCAGCATGATGAGATGGTCTTTGCTGCTTAGCTTCCAGAAGATCCACTGAAAAGGACTCAACTTGAATGTGTTTGGAGATTAACCACAATAAAGCAATGCTTACTGTTTGAAACCCCTTCTTTCAACCTTTTCTGAAGAGTTCAATTTGTCATTGTATTGTTTGCTTTTCATTTAGAGCTTATTTCACAGCAGTTATGCATACCACAGCTCTGCTTGGGCTTGGGTGCATCTTGTCTCCTTCATCCATCACAGCTTTGCTTTGGCTTTAAGATAATAGCAGTTGTCAATGTCAGAAGAAAAAAGGCCAGCAATGCACTTCTTGGTTTGTGCATGGATCAGCTCATACCAACTTATGAAAGGTGCTGAAGTCCTGAGTTGCACTGTGAAGGAGCCATTCTTTCTCAGCTGTCTGTAGAGCAAACCTGCCGGAGATTAGTTAGCTCCACAGCCAGTTCTCTTCTGTACCCACTGTTGAATACAGTCAACTTTTTCCTGCTCTTGTGTGTAAGCTCACCAGCGGAGGTATTACTGTATACCTTTTGGGGAAGTTAAGTCGTATGCTGTATTCACTGAAACAACGTAATATAATAAGGTATGCCTCTATGTGACCTTGATTTGGTAACAGGAAAATACTGCTATGGCAAGCTGCCAAAGGATGCTGTGGAGTGTACATAACAATTAAATCCTGTCTGAGCTTAATCTTCTTATGGTTTCATAAGAATACACTGCTTGCGCTGTCTAAGATGCGTTGGTTGGTGGTAAACAGGAAAATGCACTGATAAAATATTAAATATATCAAATTTGAGGTACTTCTCAGTGTTTTACACACAGCTGCAGTATTAGATGAAATCTTGTAGAAGCTAATCTGAGAAGCGTGTTTACCTAAGTGACACTGGAATTTCATAATGATCCAACTGAACATAGGGCAAAACAGAAGATATGTACGAAAGGCCAAATCTCTCTCTTTCCATGCGTAAAGGTACATGATGCGTGATCAGTTAATGCAATCTGTGCCTAATGCTGCGAACTGTACTCATTCAAATATAAAGGTGTGGTTGATGCTGTGCAGTGTGTAATATTCTTTCTATTTATTGAATCCCATTCTTTACGAACTCTGAAAGACAAAGCAGTATCTGATAGAAAAGCTGTAGAAAAATTGAATAGGAAAATAAAGCCAGCAGCCACTAGGCTGCATAACATAATTCTGAGAGACAGAGCCTGGGTGGTGATTGAATATCCACAGTGCTGCGAATCTCTTGTGTGATGCTGCTTTTCTTTGTTGGAGAGATGGAAATTAGGGACTTGGTCTGAGGACTGGTGTTTAGAGAGGAGGCATTCAGAAATACTGGTTCAACAGTATTTTGGATGGATTGCTGGAATTTGTGCAGTCATAGGTAAAATATTTAGTGACTGAGGAATGAAACAGGTTTTAGTTCATGTCAGTCCTTTCCTGCTCCCTGGCTTTAGCAGAGAGACAGAATGCTCATTTCAGATGAAGAAACGTGGATTGATGGTCTTACCTGCTAAAATAATCTGTTCGTCCTTTTTGTGCCTTTTTAGTGAAGTTAGGTTGTGCACTTCTTGTATTTACTCAAAGTGGAAAAGAAAGTGCTTTCTCACGTTGACTGTTAGATTGAGAGGACGAAGTTGTTTCAGGTTGCAGACTCAGGATTATGAGCTGTTACTATAGGGAGCGATTTAAATAGCTCCTAATTGCCGCACTTGGGGGGGGAAGTATAATAGAATTCGAGTCTAGTAACTGTTACTTCAGAGCTGGTGTTAGGAAACTTTGCTCCAGGAGTTCATATACTAAAAAGAGATTACTTTTTAATGAGATTAGAGGGTTTCATGCTCGTTCCAGTTCACAGACTAATTTTGAAGTATGTTAAGCTGAAGAGGGAATGCATTTGTGATGGTTTTGGTGAGAAAACTCAAATAAGTGTGTGCTGTGTCTGTGCTAGCGTGCTGCTTCCCAGTTCTGTTTAAATGCCTGCAATTGAGGAAAATGCCTGCATCTTGCTGTTCTGCATTGTACCCATGCATGGAGTTGATTCTTCAGAACCATGCTCACTTGTAGTCAAGAGCTACCATTCAAAGTGGAACCTTGGAAAGGTAGTTCTCTTCTTTCCAGATCCCTTAGTAATGCTCTGTAATGGTCTGTTGAGTGCTGAGAGTTACTGTTTTAGCATTTTTTTGATTGCTTAATGTGGGGGAGTTGCATGTTGTAGATATCTTATTATTCCTCTCTGACATACATGCATATGTTATCGATGTTATGTTGATTTGTTAGGGTGTGCGTTATAATGCTACGCCAATGTTAAGGAAAGTGATGGGCTTAGAGGTTGTCCCAGGAGCTAGTGTGGCTGTCAGCATCCTTGCACATAAGTGCATGTTAGATGAAAGCAGGAATTCTGGAATGTAGAACTTTGAATTTCAAGTAATTTGTGCCCGGATATATCTAAAACTAGACATTAGCATGCCTTTAACCAAATGTCTGTACACATGAAAAAGATGGGTACTTAGGTTATGACGAGTTGTTGATTCAACTACAAATTTCTTGGCAGTGATTATGTCTAGAGATGAGCCTTCTTAAGTCATTGATTCTAGTTGAGCAAGGAAAATCATGGAATCATAGAATGGCCTGGGTTGAAAAGGACCACAATGATCATCCAGTTTCGAGCCTGCTGCTGTGTGCAGGGTTGCCAACCACCAAACCAGGCTGCCCAGGGCCACATCCAGCCTGGCCTTGAATGCCTTCAGGGATGGGGCATCCACAATCTCCTTGGGCAACCTGTGCCAGTGCGTCACCACCCTCTACTTCCTCCTAATATCTAACCTAAACCTCCCCTGTCTCAGTTTCAAACTATTCCCACTTGTCCTATCACTGTCTACCCATTTAAGCAGTAGTTCTCCCTCCTGTTTGTGTGCTCCCTTCAAACATTGGAAGGCCACAATAGGGTCTCCCAGGAGCCTTCTCTTCTCCAAGCTAAACAATCCCAGTTCCCTCAACCTTTCCTCATAGGAAAGGGGCTCCAGCCCTCCGTATTAAAAAAAAAAAAAAAATCTCTATGAAGGATTTTTTTTTTTTTTTACAAAGTTGTTCTAATTTTAATGAGGAAATGCCCCTTAGATGTGATATTGCATAAATATGGTTGGTGAAAACAAAATAGATTTGTTTCATCATTTGCAGCACATCTTGTTAAACAAATCCGGACCAGATGAAAGGTTCAAATAGGCTTAATAAATTGCAAGTTCATTCTGAATAATCATTTGTTGTAAACTGAACCCCTGTTCTCCTATTCAAAAGCAGTGTTCTTTTGCACTGCTGTTACTACAAATACCACAGGGTCGCTAAGGCTTTATTTGGTCTTTATCTCTGAACAGTGCGTTTTCAGTGACAGTTGTGCAGCCTACACTGGGACTTGGTTAGTTTGCTTCTGTTTTTGTTTGGGTGAGAGGAGATGATTGCAGAGTAGTTTCTTCCCCATGTCCCCCTCAGCTCCCCTCTCTCTTCCTCCATGTATTTGACAACTCCAGTCTAGACTGTTGTTTTTTTTACATATGTGAAAGTTTTATGGAGATAGGAAGAGAGATATTAGAGAAGATTTGGAAAACCAACAAAATAGAGATTAGATGGTATTAAGGGCAAGTTTAGGGACCTTGGATGTGAATTGAAGGCTGGGTCAGTGCGTGTAATCTTCTTGAATAGGATTTTGTGTCAGGTCTAGACTAAAGTTGTATGCTGTGGTCAGTTAGGAAGAAAGTGGGTTGAGAAAACAGGGGGAAGTGAGATGTAGGTAGGAAAAAAATAATTTCCTGGGACCAGTTTTTGCACTGAAATAGCTGTGAGCATTTTGTTTTGTCAGTTCTTCTTAACACCTTTTCCCTATATTCTGTGGTTTGAAGTTTAAAATCAATCAAACAAAAATGACTATCTCCTGTCATTCCAAAGCCACCTGGGACACTCCAGTTCATGTTTATAGTGGTTTGTGAGCGCATATGTTCCTGGGAAACAAGATTGAGAAAGATTGAAAAGGACAGGATTCATGATAAGGACTGTAATTCCAAGTTTAGAACAGAAATAACAACAGAAAAACGCTCTGTACTTTCTAGTACAGGCCTGGAAGCGACTTTGGCCTACAAACTTAGGGCCCGCATTCGCTTTAAATAGAAGCGTATGTGATTCTACCCTAGAATCTAATATTAAAATGACTTTTTAAACAGAAGTTTCTTTTTAGATACAGCGTATCTTCATTGTCTAACTGCCTTGGAGGGGTTTTTTCAGACCAAAATTTAGCAAAGTGAGAGAATTGGGCATCATTTTTTGTTCCTGTCATTAAACACGTACCATAGTTGTCAATAAAGAAGCGGCTGTGCTCTTTACACCTACATGTAGTGGTGTTATGGCAGGTCCTCACAGGAATGATGGCCTCCAGCAGGAGAGTCTCTCCTTTGCCTCTCAGGGTATCACTTCTGGTTCATGGTGGGGAATCCAGTGACACATGCATGCACAAAACTTAGCAGCTGCCCTGGTCAGTGCATGATTTGCTGCACAGTAACGTCATCGTGGTAGAGGGTTTGAACAACTCCTGATTAAAACCTTACTTTTATCACAGAGATAATGTTGTGGGGGAAACGCTATGCTGGTGAGGAGTCTGGGAGAAGGATGCTCATCTGAATATCTCCATTGTCTCTAGGGGCCATCAGCCTCAGTTTTCTTGTCAGCTTTTTTTATTTGTCTCCCCCCAAACCGTCTTCAACCATCTTTAGTTACTGAATCCACTAATAATTCTTCGCTGTGTAGATCTGTCTCAACATCCTATGTGCAACTGCTCGTTTCACCTGAAGACTTGCGGATTTGCAGAACCCGATTCTCTCTCCTTTTTTTTTTTTGCTTGTTTCCTTATTTGCTCATTACAAATTCAAGGGAGGGTATAGCTGGTTTGTGACATTCCTCCTTAGAAACAGAGCTATTTTTATAAGTGAAGGCCAAAGGCGTAGTTGTGACCATCTAGTCCCCTGACGTGCTGTTTTTAGTAACGGTTCAGGCCCCTGTGTTGTAAGGGGCACTTGGATTAAGTTTCATTGCTGTATGCCAATAGCTGATTGTCTCCTTTTTTTTCATTGTGCTATTTTTTCCCCCCTTCAGGGTGACAAGACACTTATAGATTCAGTTAAGACTTGAGTATGTTTTAATGTGTTCCGGAACTGAGTAGCATTGAGGTGAAAACTTGAATGAGAGCTCAGTTTGATTTTGTTCAATTATGTGCTGCTTAATAAGAGCTATTGAACTACTGTAAGCTAAGTGTACTTAGAATGGTGACGTTGCATGCATGTATCGCCAAAATACACACGAAATATGGAAGATCTGATCACAGTTGGGCTATTCCTCTAGATCCCTTTTTCTACTGTAAAGTTGCTTGGTCTACGTCAGTAAGCAAACGTTTCTTCACTTTTCTTTGCAGGTTTCTGCTTCAGTGTCTTGAGGATCTTGATGCCAATCTACGGAAACTGAATTCACGCTTGTTTGTTATTCGTGGACAGCCAGCAGATGTTTTCCCCAGGCTTTTTAAGGTAAATGCTAGAAATGCATACAACTAAAATACAGGTTTCCTTTTACCCTACAGTTAGTTTCTGTCCATGAATATGACTGTCAAACTGGTTTCAACTGGAAGTGTTTCCTGTACTAGTATACTCAAGTACAAGTTGTTTTCAATGCAAATGCTAAATATACTTTTGCATTTTCAGATTTTTTTTTAATATTTGGATTTCCCTCCCTCTCTACTGTGCATAGCAACTGACTCAAGTTCCTCTTAGACTTAATTTTTTTCTCTCTAGAAATAGGACTAATTTCTCATGTTTTGCTATGTTCTGTACTAAGTTTTCCTTTCTGGGTTCCCTCTGAAATAACGCATACACGAATTCAGAGATTCAAAGTCTGACCTGTAAAAGCAGTGCTTGATTTAGACCAAACCTCTGGTGTGCTTTTTAGCCATACAAAGTGGTTCACTACATTTTTCACTGGTGACAGGCTTGATCAAAATGCAGGGTTAGCTCTCTTGTTTCTACGCGCTTGGCTGAATGTTCTTCTGAAGTAGCTTATGCGTAAGTTGCAGTTGTTCTTGATAGAAATGGTGAAGTTGAAATTAAAATTTCTCAACGTTAATTTTGTCAGATTCCTGTTCTTTACAGGGTATTTAATGATATCAAACTCCTTTGATCATAAATTGCTATTAAAAAGCAATTTTTTTGCAGGAAAGAGTCATTGAGAAATCAAAACTTGAGAAATGGCTACTGATAATAATTTCTTACCCGGATAATACTGTATTTAAAGAAATACTGTAGTAGGATAGTGAAAATGAATCGTATAATCACAGAATGGTTTGGGTTGGAACGGACCCTTAAGGTCACCTAGTTCCAAACCCCAGTTGTAGGCTGGGACACCTCCCTCTAGGCCAGGTTGCTCAGAGCCCCATCCAGCCTGGCCCTGAATGCCTCCATGGAGGGGGCATCCACAGCCTCACTGGGCAACCTGCTCCAGTGTCTCACCACCCTCACAGTAAAGAATTTCTTCCTAATATCTAGTCTAAATGTACCTCTTCAAGTTTAAAGCCATTTTCCCTCACCCTGTTGCTATGTGCCCTTATTAAAAAGTTCCTCCCCAGCATTGCTGTGAGTCCCCTTCAGGTACTGGAAGGCCGCTATCAGGTCTCCTTGGAGCCTTCTCTTCTCCAGGCCGCTCAATATGCTTCACATATTGATTTTAAAAGGTTTTATGGAATGGCTGGATTGAGGTGACTGAGATAAGCAAGACTGGAAAAAATATCCGTTTCTGGAAAGGCTGGCTTCTCAAGAGATTTAATTCTCAAATCTTCAGCGCTAAGCTATATGAATAAGAGACTTTTTTTTTTTTAATCTCTTGAGCGTGTTAGTCATCTGGCTGAAGACCACCTCAAGCATGTATATATCTCATACGGTTACGCTTGTAGCCTGTTTTGCCAGAGCAGATATCTATATATCAGGTACTTGCCCTGCTGTGGGTGATGTGGAGCCTTGAATCAAGCTTTTCAGATCGTTCTCATTAAATGTCTCATAAAAGTGAGCAACAGTCCTGACCATGAAGAACAGATCTGTTTTTTGTCTGAAAGGTGATATCTTCAAGCCAGTAATGGTAGGAGGCAGTGGAACTTCTGTAAACTCTTGTGTCAGAAACCTTATCTAAGACGCCTGGGGGTTAATAATTCACAGCTGTTTTTTTCTTTCTTTCAGTAGGGTTCTCCTTTTCACAGATTGAAGGATGTTTTCAAAAGACAGAGCACTGGTATATTTTAATTGTTAAAAAGGACTAAAAGGACTCTAGGATTTTTGGTAGAGCTAGAGAGAGATACT
The DNA here is from genome assembly GCA_030625065.1 of Alectoris magna. Lineage (NCBI taxonomy): Eukaryota > Metazoa > Chordata > Aves > Galliformes > Phasianidae > Alectoris > Alectoris magna. Next base: position 144,838,258 of record CM060560.1, read on the forward strand.
TGTTTGTGTTCTTCTTTCCTGCCCACTTTCAGTCCCTTGGAACAGCTTTGCTTCCCTTAAGACTTAATTCAGTGTCACCCATTCTCAGCAGTACTAGGTAGTATTGCTATTGAAAGCAGCAGTAGGTTGTCATCTTCTGGAGTAGTGCACAGAGACAGAATATTTTTATCAGCAAACTTTGCAGGTCTTTGCAAAATTTCTTTATTTCTTTAAGTCAAGAAAGATGGTTTCATTTGACTTGTGAAGTTGCAACTTTCAGTAGTAGCTGACACCCACTTGGTACCTGTTGATTAATTTGAAATGATGAACTTCACTTGATTCTTGTTATTCTTTTCAATTTGTCCTAGTTTGCTCTGTATATCTAGTGCTTTGGGGCTGGGTTTATGAAGAGAATAGAGCTGACGATTTCTAATTTATTTAAATACATCGGTGTTGATAAAAGCATCCATTATGCCAGGCAGCATGTGCAAAATGTGTCCTTGCCTCTACGTGCCTACCTCATGCTAATGTGAACTGACATTATTATTAATGTGAACTGTGTGTATTCACATCACATCTCACTTGTCTCAGAGTTCCTTGGCTCTCTGTGTAGTGTGGCTCTGGCCCTTGGATGCTTTTTTTCATGGTTTTCTTTTCAACATGCCAGAGGAAAGAAGGATTTAAGAAAATGTGCTACCAGCTGTCAAATGTCAGCACCGAATGTAAAATAAACATTGTGTAAGAGTGAGGGAGGCCACTAAAGGGTTCAGGACCTGCTGTGTCAGTGTTGGCAGACGTAAGGGTGGGAGGATGCCAAGCACTCCCTACAGTGGTCTATCCTCAGTATTGTACCTGTGCTCCATCTGGGTGAGAGCTAAAGGGTATAGAAGTGAAGCAGTGCCCTAAGTGAAGTGTCGTACTCCTATGCCTTTGGTATAAGTCTAGTTCTCTGAAATAGTCTGGCTGGTGTGTTTAGGTCTCCTGATTAAGATAACTGGGATCAGAAACATGCTTCTCTAGAGTTGATGGGCAAGACATCTTTGTAGGATCATTTTGCCTAACCCATTTTCTGCTGTTGTAGAAACCACAGCTGTGAGCGATGCCTTCCTTCGGTTCTTTCCCCCTACCTGTTGCTGTGAGCTTAATGACAGCACTGTAGGATTTGGTGGCTGGAGGGTTTGGAACAGGAAGGAAAAATATGTGGTGTCAGGTTTTAGCAAGGGAAGTTACTTGCTTCTCCCTTTTCACACTTGAAGCTGTTTTGGAAAGAATTTGGTTAGATTAGTTTCTCTCCAGAAACTTCAGCTCTGCTGCTAAAGATATATGGCATATGTGAAAAGCTTGCAGAGTAGCAGGACACCACTGCTCAAAAATGTCCAGAAGACAGCCTGTGTCATCTTTCCATTCTGTTATGCCTCTTAAGCATGTGGATCCTAAAGTTAAAGCTGGATTTTCAAATCTTACATGGAAATGTCACGGGACAGATCAATAGAGGCTTTTGTCTGATTCCAGTCTAGGTGCCAAAATGTTGGCTGCTTTTTTTGTCAGTCAGGGTATCTGTATCTCTGTATTTTGTACCTTTGTGTATTTTTACCAGCTCTCCACAGACAATAGCTGGTGTTACAACCTGTCCTTTCCATTCTTCTTTTCCTCACTCTCTATCAAGCAGCTGGTTTGCTGAAGGACCAGATATTTATTTTGTGTTTCAGGAATGGAGCATTGCAAAACTCTCTATTGAGTATGATTCTGAACCATTTGGGAAGGAGAGAGATGCAGCAATTAAGAAGCTGGCTAGTGAAGCTGGAGTGGAGGTCATCGTTCGAATTTCTCACACATTATATGACCTAGACAAGTAAGTTACCATTACCTCTGGTTTTATAAAGGAAAAAAGTATGGCTTTATATAGTACTTTTTTATGTAGCATGTGCTAATTTCTATATAGAACGCTTTTCACTCTTCCTAACTACACATTTGGTTTTCCTTTTTTATTCTTCCATCTATTCATAGAAATTTGATTGCACACAGAGAAGAATTTTGCAACTCCAAATTTGATACAAAAAACTATGAAATGTAGCCTTGATTCTGTGCTGCTTTTGGCAGTAATGTTAGTTTTCCGAATTAATAGTAAAGCGATGCAAACAGCTGTAACTTCTGACAACTGGTATTTGTTTTTGTTTAATTGTAGTTTGTTCTGTCTTAGTTTCATTTCTACACAAGTTAGCAAAAGGTCCTCAATTTTTCTGAAACCATTTCCTATAAGTTACATATCCAGTAACGCTCTGGGGATTGTTTGATATCCCTGTGTTGTGTTACTTAATGTGTTGTTTGTTATTCCACAGATCTGTTTAAATGGATTAGTATTAGCTCCTTATTATAGAAACACAATCTGCGAACTGTTCAGAAATATGACTTGGCTTCTCTTAACATTAAGTAATTTGTTGCGGTAGATGCTGGTTTTAATGTTATAAGCCACATGTATGGGAGATAGCTAGATGCATTGTCGGGGGGAGGGGAATTATTACACTGATTTGAAACCAGTAGCTATTTTTAAATCTTAAATTGAAAATTTACCCCTCTGTCAAAATTCCTTCTCATTTCCTCTTATCCTTAAGTGAACAGTTGATCCTATCTACTGCTTTAAGTTATTTCTTGAACTTGTCCTGTTTCCAAGATTGCAGATTTGAAGATGGACAGTGCAGAATGTGAAAACTGTGTTTTGACAAGTCATTGCATATAAATGGCAGCCTAATTCTTTCTCAGTATTAATTCAGCTGTAACACTGAACGCTGCTCTGAATGCCAGAGTAGAAGAATGCTCTCTTTTTATGCAGCTAGCATGACCTTATAAAGATGCATCCAACTCACCTATGCTGCTGCAGACTTTCATCTGCTTTGTTAATTCTGTGTGTTTTCTTTGCCTTGAGCTTTTTGTATTCATTACTCATTCCTAAGGAACTTTCCTCAACCCAGAAGTTAAGAATAATTGAGTTGTTTTTAAACAATTTATGTTTTCCTGGTGAGGAAAAATGATGGCGTGAAGTTAAGGTTCAAACTGTCTGGATAATCATGTATATCTGTCTTTCTGTATAGTACAATATTTCTTCTGCGTGTGTAGAGGTATATATTAAAAATAACAAACAAACAACAACAAAAAAAAGAAAAACATTACAGTATCCTGTTGTCTAACATGCTTTATTCTTTTTTCCTTTTAAAACCAGAATAATAGAATTAAATGGAGGACAGCCGCCTCTTACTTACAAGCGTTTCCAGACTCTAATTAGTAGGATGGAACCACTGGAGATGCCAGTGGAGACTATAACCCCGGAGGTGATGCAGAAATGTACCACTCCAGTTTCTGATGACCACGATGAGAAATACGGTGTCCCGTCGCTTGAAGAGCTAGGTAAGTTCTTACACTGTTAAGATGTCGTGGAACAAGTATAGAAGCAGCCTCCCACTGAAAGCATAATACTTAAAATAACCACATGAGAGAGGTTCTATTTCTGGTTAATTGTTAGCTGATGCCAATTATGACAAACAAATAGCACAAAAAGGGATGGTGAGCTCTGTGCATTTTAGGTGTTTGGTTTGTTTAAATGGGCGGTCAGACGGATCAAACTACTTTAAGTACTGTTGAGCTTCTTGAAGTACAGAGCAGCCATTTCTTCGAGATACCAAATCGTCATCAAGCTACTACAGTCTTTATTATTTCTTTGCATTATATGTGTTTGGTGACCTTGTGTTTTGTCATCGATCTATCACTTTACAATTTAATATAAAACAAAGCCCAAAAAGCTTGTCCTGCAATACCATAGAAGACCATAATAAGGCAAATAATTATTTTAGAAGATTCTAAAGTCTCTTGTTTGTGTAAATTTTAATTTAAGAAACATATACAAACACAGGTATACAATATATACAAATACAAATGACCACCAAATCCCAAAGAGAGGGCTCTGGACAAATTTTGGCTATACTCTTGCTGTTTTGTCTTTTAAAGCCTTCTTCAGAAAGAAATATCTGGCTGAACGTGTTATCTCATGTACCTGGTGAACAGTCCTTAGTGGATGGGGAAAAAAGCTTGCCTCTTTTTCATCTTCTGCAGCAGAATTACTAATCGTAATTCCAATGTGTTACGGATGTCAAAGTCGATGAAACATAGGAATGTTAGCCCTGAAGGTGGCATGGATGCTTTTAGTGTGATTGAAAAAGTTTGTAGGCATCCTGTAAATTAACAAAGCAGTTCTTGCTTCTTAGTAGTGAGGTACTAAAAAGTAAAAGTTGTAGTTCAGAGAAAACCAACGTATTGCAGAGCTGGAAACTTGAAAATAATATGGAAAACGAAAGGAAGGTCACTTTAGGAAAAAAAAAAAAGTAGTGGAACTGAAGTAAAATCATTCAGTGTTAAGGTTTATAGCAGGATATAAAAGATGCATGTTCCTGCAAGTTGGAGCTATTGAGCATGTTTTGTTAAGACTTGGTTGTATACTGTTATAGAACTTGCACTTTGCCATGTGTCCAACTTAAAGCTGTTCTCAGGATATAATAATATGCCGTCAAGTATCAGTACGCTAGAATTTATTGCCCTTCAGTAGAGGCAAACAAGGACTTTCCTTGTTTTAATTTGTTTTTCAGGTTTTGACACAGATGGTCTGCCTTCTGCTGTATGGCCTGGGGGAGAAACAGAAGCTCTTACACGACTGGAGAGACATCTAGAACGAAAGGTATATTTCATATTGTTGTGAGCATGATGTATCTGGAAAATAGAGTTGTTCTTAGTAGTGAAATGTAAGGAGAACTGAACAAATCGTTGGTTTTTTTTCTTTTAAACTATCAGCCCCCTCCCCACCAAAAAAACACCAAAAAGAAACAAAAGATAACCCTTTATACTCAGGGCCTTTATATAATGATGTAAATCAAGTTGCCGTTTCTTAGTTTTAAAAGATGACAGCAAATTGTCACCTACCTTGAACTTTGGAGGAATTCTGTCATGCTACTGTGTGTTCTGAGAAATGGATTTACTTTTCTTTGGAGGTAATCTTTATCGAAATGCTTCCTAGCTTTGAAGGGCAGTTCCTCAAAAAGCTACTGTACTGTTACTTGTTGCAGTTTCCTCTTTGTTTAAAGAAGGGATAAGTAGTTCCGGAGGACAGTTCATGCCTTCTTCATGGAGGTGAATTATTTACTAGAGATTCTGCTGATTTGAGGAGAACCACTTGAACATTTGATCACCTTATCTTAGCTCTCAGATGATGGGATCACCTGTTCAGCTTGTGGGCTCGGTTATGGATTGTGCATGATTTCTCCCTTTAAGCTCACTAACTTTTGTTACCTACTCTGCAGTCTGATGTTAGTGTGTTTTGGGTTTATTTTTTTTTTTTTTAAGGCTTGGGTAGCAAACTTTGAAAGACCACGAATGAACGCCAATTCCCTTCTGGCAAGCCCTACAGGGCTTAGTCCCTACCTCCGCTTTGGCTGTTTGTCCTGTCGACTCTTTTATTTCAAGTTAACGGACCTGTACAAAAAGGTATGATTTCTACTTGGTCAGCTATGCATTCTTTGATGTTGTGATGTTTTTTTTTTTTCCCCTATCTTTTCCTAATAAAACGTTTTCCTTTAATAATCTTCAGGTAAAAAAGAACAGCTCCCCTCCCCTCTCCCTCTATGGCCAGCTGTTATGGCGTGAATTTTTCTACACAGCGGCAACTAACAATCCACGGTTTGATAAAATGGAGGGGAATCCTATCTGTGTTCAAATTCCATGGGATAAGAATCCTGAGGCTTTGGCCAAATGGGCAGAAGGCAGGACAGGTTTTCCTTGGATTGATGCAATTATGACGCAGCTTCGTCAAGAAGGCTGGATTCACCACTTAGCTCGGCATGCTGTGGCATGCTTTTTGACTCGAGGTGACCTCTGGATTAGCTGGGAAGAAGGAATGAAGGTATTCTTTCTCATTCTTGATTTTGAATTTTGATTTATATTTATACATAAATTTTGTGGTTGATGCCCCATCCTTGGCGACTTTCAAGGTGAGGACAGATAAGACCCTCGGCACCCTGCTGTAGCTGTGGTGTCCTGTTCATTGCAGGGGAGCTGGACTAGATGTCCCTTTGAACTCCAAGGGTTCTGTGGATTTAAGAAATATAGTTTAACCCTGTAGTTGAAATTTTCTTTACAGTCATGTTGTGAACTGTTCTGTTCACAACATATGTTTGCTTCCCTAAGGAAGCAAAGGAAAAATGCAGGAATTGAAGGGAGAAGACTAAGAGCTGAGAGTGTCCTTTTAGCCACTGCTGTCACTTCTGTTAGAAGTTTGAGTATGGGCAATGTCATTTAGCTGTAGTTTCAGTGCAGGTAATTTCCATGCAGATACCCAGGAGACACTGAAGTTGAAAGTGCACGTGTCAGTCCTCTGAAGAAAAGAATGCAATAACTTAATCTTAGCACTTCAGTCAGTTCTACTTTTTTTTTCTTTGGAAGGATCACACTTCTTTTACTGGATGATGATAATGACAAATAGTTTATTTTAGATTTCTTTTAAATGTACTTCCCCTCTGAATTTTGAGCTTGCATCTTATATATGCATCCAGTCTTACGAAATTTCATCTCACTTAATAGGTTAGCTGCAAGTAAACACGTTTCATTTAAAAGGGAAGTCTCAATTACATAAGGACATAAGCTGTCTTAGGAATTTTCCTTTTACAGTTCATTGAAGGTAGATATGCACAGGTAATTCAGCCAAATGAAAAGGCTGTGCTTTACAGATGAGTGCCACCTTGTTCTTACTCTTGAAACAGCGCGTGTATACGGACGGGCCAGGCTTGTGCAGTCAAAGGATGTTAAATCAGTACATCCATAGCTAGCAAACGCTAACCTGGCCTTCTGAAGAAATGGGATTCTAAATCTTATTGCATGGCAGCATCTAGTGGAGCAGTTGAGTGCAGGCATTTAGCGTTCCTCTAAAAATCTTGCTATGTTGTTAGGCAATTACTTGGAAAAATAGGGTGGTTGTTTTTAATCATCTGTTGCTTAAATATCTAGCTACGAGGAAATGTTACAGTATACGCTGAATATTACAGAAATAGTAGGGATACTTTCATGACTATGTGGAGAGAGATCTTGGTTAGTGTTATCTTGTTTAGCCTTTATATTGTAATAATACTAATTTAAGTCGTATGGCGTTCGCAAGCTGTTAATTTTTAGTCTTAATGTGAAGAAAGATGATGATGGTTCTTTGGAACATTTGGATACAATGCAAGTTTGAAAGGGAAATGAGAACTTGAAAAAACAAGTTGAAGAAGTAACTTTGGGAAACCATTTTGTGCCCTGCTGTTATGGAAATACTCCCAAGTTCACCTTCAAAGAATAAAGATTCTTTCTTGTAAGCCTGCATTGTTAGGTGATATGATCAGCGCAGACAAACGTTTTTATGCATGATAGGCTTGTTTACATTAATTAAAAACAAACAAAAAATGCTAGAAACTTGAAAGCTTTGGAAGGATCGAGTTCCAAATTTAAATCAATTTCCTCATATTATTTTTAATGTAAGTAGTAATGATAGAGACGATGGTTTTTGTCTTATTGGTTCATACATCTCTAAGTGTGTGTCCTCAGAACCGCAGCTTACTAGATTAATTATCAGCCTTCAGGAATATGGCTTCTGACTTATTTTCTTCTATCCTGAAATTCTGGCTTACTACTCGTGGGTCTCCTCACCTAGTGAAAGCTGCTGCGCATGCTGAAGTATTTAGACTGGCAGTCAGAGTTGGGGGAAGTTCCTTGTGTTTCCTGCTTTGTAGAAGTTAGCAAAGCTTACTCGGTTGTAACATGAAGAAGCAGCTCTTCCAAGAGCAACAAATGCACTTAAAGGCAATCAGACTCCAGCCACCCTTTGAGGATTTTGTTTTTTAAGATTGTATGAGCAAACTTTCTGAGACGTTTCCGAGTTTTTTTTTTACAGGGTAAAAGTCAAAATGAGCTATCACACTTATGTTCTTGAGTTTGGCATTCAGGTAAGTATTTGGAACCGTGTACTGAGCGTTCTGTGAATGTTGTGGCATTGAAGAGCTGGATTACCTTTGGAGTTGAGGACTCCCATCCGTTCTTGAGAAGCAGGTATTTTGAAGATGTGCCACGTTCAGACTAACTTGTTGCCCTAATTTCTTGAGGTCTTTGAAGAGCTCTTACTTGATGCAGATTGGAGTGTGAATGCTGGAAGCTGGATGTGGCTATCCTGTAGTTCCTTCTTTCAGCAGTTTTTTCACTGCTACTGTCCAGTGGGTTTTGGCAGAAGAACTGACCCAAACGGAGATTACATCAGGTAATTCACAGTCCAGAATTTTCAGTAATTCACTGACATTGTCAGCTACCTCTATATTTAAAGTGGATTGTTTTTTGTTTTTTTTAAGACGTTATTTGCCTGTACTTAGAGGTTTCCCTGCAAAATACATCTATGATCCGTGGAATGCCCCAGAGAGTGTCCAGAAGGCTGCAAAATGTGTTATAGGAGTTAACTATCCCAAACCAATGGTAAACCATGCAGAAGCAAGCCGTCTGAATATTGAGAGGATGAAACAAATTTACCAGCAGCTTTCGCGATACAGAGGACTGGGTACGGTGATAGGCTGTTGGCTTTATTTATTTGTAAATGTATCTCGCCTTCTAGCATTTAATGATTTCATCCCATAGATAGTTGTGAACTCAGTGTTGTAACCAGGGTTACATACATGAACAAATAAATGAGCATATTAGATACAACCAAGAAGGGTCAAAAGAGCCAGAGTGGACTGGACAAATCTTGTCCAGAAAATTTGCTTTGGATTTATGGAAATTTCTGGTTAATTAAATTGGCCGACATATGCTCTTCTGAACATTGTGTTACTCTTGTACATCTAAGTTTTAATACCAGCGGTTAGAAAACGAATGTTATTCATAACTTCTGTCATGCCATGTATTTGCAAGTGCTGTTGTTCAGATAGAAACTACTGCAGCCTCTGCTAACATTCTGCCCAGTTCAGAAAGACCTTTGCCTTTTCTCTGAAAAGTAAACCATGTGCATTTAGATTGTTCAGCGGCTGTAAGTAGTCTTTATTCAGATAATACTAGATATTGAATCAGGATACACTGCAGTCCAGTGCAATGTAGTAACACTTGTAACTAACACGTACTAGAAAATGTATGCAGAACATTATGTGGAAAATACCTGCTATGTAACTGTGAATTACCTGTCAAGATCTCAGCAGCAGGGGAGACGCAGATGTTATCCTGTTATAAAGGTGGACTACTTGGGATGAGGATGGAGAATTGCCTGCCATGAGAACAATGGATGCTACCTTTAATCTTACTGTTTGCTTGCGTTCTGTCTTTATGGCTACATATCTTATTTCATTACTTAGGTCTTCTTGCAACAGTGCCTTCTAATCCAAATGGAAATGGAAATGGTGGCCTAATGAGCTTTTCACCAGGAGAAAGCATTTCTGGTTGTAGCAGTGCAGGAGGTCAGTCACATTCCTTTTTAATACACAAAAGTACTGGAACTGAATAGCTGAAATGCCTTTTTATAAGGCCCTTGGCATTGTGTGTTGTAAGAGAACTGTTTGCACACGACAGTTTCCGAAGCAACTTAAACACTTCCAGTTTTATTCAATGCTGGTAGTACTCGTGTAAAGGCAGTCTTTTTAAATCTCAAACAGGAGAATTTTATTCATGTTTTTCTTTCTCTCAAAATAATTTCTCAACACATGTCAAACAGTTTGATTTGCCAAATTGGAATGCTGTTTTTTGGTTGGTGTTTTTTTTTTCCTGCTTCGCTAGGAGCTCAGCTGGGATCTGGTGATGGTCAGACAGTTGGCATTCAGACGTGTGCCCTGGGAGACTCTCATACAGGAGGAAGTGGAGTTCAGCAGCAAGGTATTGTGGGAGTGCCCATCTGTTAGAGGATCTGCAGATTTGTGCAACTAGAGGAAAAAATGGACAAACCTTGAAAATAACATGGAAATTTTTTTTGGTGAAAGCTGTTGCCTAAGCTTGAACTGGCCTTGTTTCTCTCAAAACGTAAAAATTGTTTCGTGAACTTGTCTTATCATCTTTATCTCTGAAATACAGGCATTGTTCTGGATAGGTATGCTTGGAAGGGAAGGGAGTCACAAGCGTGACTAAGCAACAAGTATTGAAATTTATTCTAAGTTTATTTCAAATGAATGATCCTGGAAGAGAAGTTCACTTGATGTGTCCGATTGCAAAATTTACACATTACCTTGTCCCTGATTTCATTAATGCTCTCCCGTACATAATGAAATTCCACAGGTGGTGGTTTTTTTTTTTGGTGGATGTTTTCATAACGTGTAGGCAAATTTCTGGTTACTTTACAAAAACTTAAAGATGTGGTTTGTAGAGGTCAAAGTTGCAAGCAAACAGAGCACAAACAGTCTTCTCAGTGTACGTTCATTGATCATGAAAGGTGGTAATCTTTGGTTTAAACATGCAGAACATAAGCAGGGTACAACAGAACAAGAAACTGCAGCTGCTCTTGCTCATTTGGACTACTTTTTCAAATAGTTTTTTATCCATTTGTTGTCTGTATTTTTTCTGCAGCTTCATTACATTAAGGATTTGTTACTGTCTCTGTAGCCAAATAGTTTAAAAGGAAAAGGAGAACTCGCAGTGCCAATGTCAAATTTTATAACAACTTAAAACGTATCACTGTGTCCAAACAGCCTACCTTACTCTATTGACCACAAATGCAGCGCATAACTGCGTGCACTTAATATATTCAGGATGGTCTATCCGAGGATTTTTCTTGGCGGAGAATAAACTGTTTTGTTAGTGCAAGTAATGTAACTGTACGCTTTCTGAAGTTCTGAGTTTTATTTCTGTCATCTACTGTAACTGAACAGGTTACTGTCAAGCAAGTAGTATCTTACGCTACGCTCATGGAGACAATCAGCAATCGCACTTAATGCAACCAGGTAATTAAATAAAAAACACCACCACCAGAACCCAAACCAACCAACCAAAATCCCCTTTCCTGAATTTATAAAAGTGCGGTCGTGTCTTGATTATAAATACTGATTTTTAAATTATCAGGAAGAGCATCTCTTGGTACTGGCATTAGCGCTGGGAAACGCCCAAATCCAGAAGAAGAAACTCAAAGTGTTGGGCCGAAAGTCCAGCGGCAGAGCACAAATTAAACTGGTAAGAACTGAGAAACCTGACATTTGTCCTGTTAGTGAATATATTGCTGCCGTACAAAGGAGCTGCAAGTTTTGTGCTCCAGCTCTTTCAGTTGCAGGTTTCTATACAGACACAACAACAAAAAAAAAACAACCCTGAAATAGTTGCAGAAATAACCAAAGGCTGTTGGACACCTTATTTGAGATGTTAAGGAAAGGAAGATGGTTAAACTGGTTTCAAGCACGTTAGCAGAGCTGCTTATATAGCTTCAGTTACTCTCTGCTTCTCCTGCATTTTAGCTTAAATTGTGCCAGCAGCTCCTAACATGAATCAGAGGAGTAACACAACCTACAAGGAAAATCTCAGAGCCTGGATTAGTCCTAGATGTGCAAATGGACTAAGGAAAACATATTTTGGAGAGACATCACGAAGAGTGTAAAACACTGCTGTAGTTATTGGATGAAAAGACGTAGGGATGAGAAAGATTGGATGTCTTGAGCATTTTCCGTTGGTCTGCAACCTGGGCACGATGCTCAGATTGATAGTGTTGGTCAAAAAGAGCTGTGTTGAAAAGTACTTGAATCTGAGGAAGATGATATTCCTAGATAGGCTTTCACATCTGTTCATACATGTAGAAAGAAGCAGACACTGGGGAAGGAGTTGGATTTGTGTGCAATCATCAACATAGAGAAGTTAACTGGATTTTGTGTTTGGGTAGAGTTAATGGGTATGGAGAAAGGAGGGCAAACCAAAGATGTTAAATCCTTTCTCCCAGTGAGCATGAATTGAAAGGAACAAAGGAGATACTCTGTAAGACATATTGAAGAGCAATTAGAAGAAAAGGCAAAGAATGGAAGGCTATCTGCTGGAATAGGGAACGAGATTAGATGGTAGGGGAGAGACTGTATAGATTAAAGGTGGTCGACATGTCATCGAATCCTTCACTTTCAGAAAAGAGGTTTAAGATTTGGTCGTTACAGTGTTTGAAGAATAAGGAATAGAAATTAAACATGATTAGGCTTTAGTGGAATTGAAAGATAGGAATTCCATGCAGCAAGCATAGAAAATGCGGTCAGCATCTCTGGAGATAAAAAGAGAAATTCAATCTACTTCATTTGGTTTTGACAGCAAGATGTAGTTTTGCTTGTTATGTGGTGTCAGCACTTTGACAAAGTCATTGCAGTGCATTATGAACAACTGTATTGCACTGATTTGATTCACTGAAGAACACTGCTTTCATACTGCCTGTCGCTTCTTGCTGGAAGAGGATGAAAACCAGAGTCTGATCAGTCTGATATTTTGGCACATACGTGAAGCCCTGTAAACTGCAATTCTGCGTTCTCAAACTGTATTTTGGTATTCTGATGGGCCTGAGTGGAATGCAGCTCAGAGTCTGTGTTTCAGTAGGCATCTTAGTATGTGCACACTAATTCAGCATCCATGGTTAGTGTTGCAGCGCTATCTAGGTGCTCGTGTCTGTGTAGAAATGTCTTGGTTCCCATCTAAGCTGTTTTTCCATTGAGAGACAGGCTGGAGGGTCATCTAGTTTGACAGAGAAAGCTGCTTTTGGTAGGGGCATTCAAAGCATTCTGGAAAAGAACATCACAGTAAAATACAAAAATCAGCCAGAGGAAATTTTGAATAGCGCTCCTGGTTTTAAAAAAAAAAAAAAAAGGATGTTTACATTCAGAACGGTATTAAAATACAGAGCATTTGAGCTACTCTGAATGGGGACAGAGCTTACTGCACTGAGAAGACTATTGCTTCCTTGAATTATTTCTACCTTCTTCAAAGCCTGCATGACGATCTGCTTAAGAACGTCTCTTTTTTTTTTCCTTGTAGCATTATTAGAAGAGGAGATACCGCTTAACACCCAGGACAAAGTTTCTGCTACTCCGTATTGGGACTGAAGAGTTGTGAGAGTGCTCATAATAAGATAACATGCTTTTTCATAAATTATTTTCAATTGTTCTCAGTTGTTGTAAAGTCCAATTTTTGGAGCGCATTATTTCTAACTGGCATTTCTATGGTTTTTAACTTTTTAATGACTCTTTCACAAAGGACAAATTGAGTTTTGTATATAAAGTATTTGGTGAAGTATTTGCTAACTTAATGTAAATACAAGCATTCATCGTTAGCATAGACCCATCGATATATTTTTGATAATCTTTCATGTACATGGTATTAGAAAGAGCTGTAGTGATGTTCTGTAAAATGGATGGGCATAGGAAGCTTTGAAGTTTTTAAACTGCCATTATTTTTAGATCCCGGAATTTGACTTCTATATGATCAGCTTCATATTTTCATAACGTAAGTGATTAGGACTGTGTTTAATCAAATGCAGTAGAGCTGTAACCTTTATTAATCGCACCTGTATATAAGTCATATGCCAATTTTTTGTCAGGTTGTAAAATTTTGATGTATATGTCCAGTCCTTGTATTTCTCAGTTGCCTTGTTCGGTAATGACATACATTGTTAATAAAAAAGGAAAACTGTATGTGTGGATACGAACGTCCTTGTGCTTGTTGTTGCTCTCGTACGTATTTCCAAACAAAATGGGGGAAAAGGAGGGAAATCTAATTTTTAGACTTCATCTGGAAGCCGTGAACGATGAAATGCATTGAATTGCGCTCAAGTTTAATGATCCTGAAGGGAAACACTAGCCAAATAATTTGGGCCTTGGTTGAAATTGTGTATATGTTCTGAACATCAGGTGTTTTTCATCATTAAATTCATTAGGTGTTTCTTCACAGCCTAGTTTGGGGTTTGTTTTTTTTTTTTTTTGCTCTAAATGGAATTGGTGTGGTAGCCTGGCAGTCTTTCCTGCACTGAAGCAACCTGCTGCTTTTTGAGGATGTCAGTTTCTAACAAAGCAGCAGGTTTATTAGCTACTTAGTCAATACCCTTCATCCATCCAAAATGTTCAAAGAAGTTGGGCCCAAATGTTTTCTTAGGCCATTAAGATCTCTGAAGAAGCAATCAGAGTTGCTACGGTTTACATGTGAATAAGTCAGCTATCTACTTGAGTGGATGCGCAGATTAATTCTCGCCTAGGAGGGACTTGATTATCTGCTCTTAATGTCACATAATTGACTCGTAGTCACGGGGCACATCCTTGTGTTTGTTTGGGAATAACGTTCACCCTCGACGCATGGGTTGACAACATACTCAGCACTGTATTTGGTGCAGAATAAGTTGCCATGATTCCGGTTACTCACTGATACTAGACGATAACTGAATTTTTATTTTATGAAAATTAGTCTTACAGCATGAGTTAATATATTTGCATACCGATTGGGACACGATAACAACATCAGAATTCCTACTAAATAGGTGTTTTCTTGAGGCAGAGAAATCTTTTGACTGATCTTCAAAGAAAAATCTTAACACAGAATGGAGAAACACTTGCTAAGTATTTTCCACAGCTGAGTCCAAGTAGAATGGGGAGGTTTCTTAGTAACACACATAACCAGTAAAATAAGCAATTCTTCTGTTTGCTTAGGGTGGAGGGAAAAAAAAGACTATGGTAGTCCTAAAGAGAGAGTGTTTTAGGAAATGACTGATTCTGTCAAGAGGAGATGCTATTGGGCATTTCCTGTTGGCTTCCACTAGAAGAAAACCATGCCATTTAGATGAAATATTCCACCTTGCTTTTCTCAGTGTATGGGTGAAGAAAGTCCTGCAGAGGAACTCTAGGTAAGAAAGCACTTCAGTCTCACCTTTCCCTCAAGCAGTCTGCGCATTCGTCACTTACAAATTTTCTAAGGAGTTAATTTCTATGGCATCTTCATTTGCCCCCCTCCTTAATTGCTTGAAAGGGTTCCTCTGGTTGGTGCAGACAAGTGTGCAGGTTTGCAAGGGAAAACCTGTACTGTTGTTTCAGTTGCGTTCTCCCACTACTACTACTTTGTGGTTGTTTGAGAAAGAGTTAT
Source organism: Alectoris magna (assembly GCA_030625065.1). Classification (NCBI taxonomy): domain Eukaryota; kingdom Metazoa; phylum Chordata; class Aves; order Galliformes; family Phasianidae; genus Alectoris; species Alectoris magna. Next base: position 144,853,342 of record CM060560.1, read on the forward strand.
AAACCCAAGGTTGTTAAGGGACACAATAATATCATTTGTGGGGAAATACAGCTGGTAGGTGGATGGTTCCTCTAGATGGTCCTGGAGGTCTTTTCCAACCTCGGGGATTCTGTGACTTTTTTTTAGCAGACTTGGCTGGAAACCAAAGCCTGGGACAGAGTCCCGTGTGCAGGAACGGCTGTAGCTGATGAGGGATGAAAGATGAGTGGCAGGCAGTGCAGGTGTCTTAAGGAGCTGAGTTTTCTGAGGGCCCCGGTGGGCCCTCTCCTTGCGCAGGTCCGCTCTCATTTTGAACTACGATGGCCCTACGAGGGGCAACCTTTCATTCACAGTGAGGAGAAAATGCAAAAGAAAGTTCTGTAACTGGGCTTCCCGATGTAAGATGTTAATTAGATGTCAGTGACCGGTTGCTGCTGAAAGGCGGCGTTCACATGAACCATCCCGTAACTTGGAAATCCTCTCCTCCCGCCAGGAGCTCCTAACAGTGGGCAGACACGCTTGCCTTCACTCTGTTCATCAGAGAAAAGAATGGCGTGCAGCGAAATCGGGTCTCCTTCCCTCCCACAGTTAAAGATTTCTTCTTGCGTGTGAGATGAAAGCACAGACGCCTCTGGGACCTCGTTACAGCTGGGAAAGGCCCCGTAGCCGTGCGGGCTGCCCGCAGCCCGTCGCCCTGAGCCGGCGCACGGCAGGCTGCTGTTGCCGCGCCGCTCTGTAGATGGCGCTGTGGGAGCTGGAGCGGCGCGGGGCCTGCCGCGGCCGGGGAGGGGCGGCGCGATGAGGAAGCGGCCGTTCTCCGTCGCCCGGTCCGTCCTGCTGGCTGCAGGGGAAGGAGGGAGGGGTAGAGACGGCAGAGTTCGGTACAGCAGCAGCAATGGCCGCAGCGTTTCCAAACCAGAAACTGAATTTCTTCTAAAGTTGCTACCAGGGAAAGTTGTCACGTTGGTTTAACTGCGCGAACGTACGAGGGCTGCTCCGAAAGTAATGCCTCCTGTTTTCTTATGCTGTCCCACGGCATCAGAGGCAGATGATGGTCGTAGGGCAGTAGAGGTTGAACCTTTACGCCAACACCCCATCACGTGTTGTTGCCGTGCGACAGATGGCGGCTGAAGGGCACTCTGACAGAACGGTGCCTGACACAGAGGTGCGTGTGAGGCGAAGTTGTGTGGCTGAGTTCATCTACGTGGAAAAAATGGCACCCACTGACATCCGTCGATGCACACTGGATGTTTAAGGAGACCACTCAGGGGATGCGAGCACGGTTAGGTGGCGGTGGTGCATTTCAGCAGTAGTGACAGCAAGTGAAAGACAAGCCACGTTCCAGATGGCTCCGGTGGTCTTAGAGCATGCTCACCTGCTAGCGTAGCCACGTTCAGTTTCGAGTTGGGTTAGATTGGATCGGAATGGAAGAAGCAGGACAGAAAGAAGCTTCTTTCTCTTCCTTGTGCAGTTTCTTTATTTCCACAGACAAGTGTTGCTTGGGAAAGAATTCCTTCCTTACAACACCAAACAGACAAAACACTCGCCTCTTATCCACTGTCTCACCTTTCAAGTTGATTGTTTACTGCAGTTTGTTTCTCAGAAAGTAAAGAAATTCAAACGTGGAAAAAAAATAAATAAATAAATTCTGGGTTCTACCCAGAGGAAATTTTTAGCAGACATGATTGTAATTATACCCCCATTGCCAGACAGGAGATGATGTTCAAGTGATCTAGGCTCCTGAAGTGCAATTGTGTGTGTTTCAAATGCAAATTGTACTCAATATTACATTTAAAAATGCAAGTGGAGTTCGTTTCAATGATGTTTACAGAATGCAGGGCAGAACAGAGAGATAAAAGATGCAGAAAAGAAGGAAAAGATACAGGAAAGCAGCGTGTCTCCTCAGGCTGACGCTGCTGGGCCTACAGCAGATCTTAGTGCAAATGCCATGATTGAGCAGGGTCTGTTAGGACAGGACAAGGGGAAATGGTTTCAAACTAAAAGGGGAGAGATTAAGATTAAATATAAGGAAGAAGTTTTTTATGATGGGGTAGTGAAGCACTGGCACAGGTTGCCTGGAGAGGTGGTGGACGCCCCATCCCTGGATTCACCCAAGGTCAGGCTGGAGGGGCTCTCAGCACCCTGATGGAGCTGTGGGTGTCCCTGCTCATTGCAGGAGACTTGGACCAAATTACCTTCAAAGGTCCCTTCCAATTGAAACGATTCTGCGACTAAAGAATGCTTACAAAAGAGCTGCCAAATTCCTGAGTGCAGCCCACATGCAGGATCACGCCCCAGGACCTTGGGTTGGTGGCAGCTCACGCACCAAATGCGGGTGAGTTATCCTTATCTCCATTTCTCTTATCTCTGCTACTTACATCTGGCACAGGAAGATAATCCTGTTAACTGTGGTTGTTCTGACTGGGAGTAGCCGGTATGCAAGTCCATAAATATTTAATAAAAGAGCAATTTACAGACAGCAATTAGAGAGAGGGAGGATCTTCTTGAGGTCTGTTTTGCTTTCTAGAGCTCCGGTTCACGTGGTCATCGCAAGGTCTTTAATTACTTGTTTTATATGTGCTTCTCAAGTGCCTTTTATTCGGTATGAACCAGCGTCCCCTTTGTCTTGACTACCTTGGTAACTGTGCCCTTTGTAGCATAGGCCTTTTCTGAGGGGGCGCGAAAAGGGGAAGCAGTGGTGCTTTGCAGGTACTTTGGGTACGCAATAGTACAGTTTTCTTCTGAAGTACTTTCAGGGAGCACTGCTTTGGCACTTAATGAGGAGAGGACGGCACCTCTGCCGTGCTCTTGGTGCTGGACTTCTTCCTGAGCATCCGGAGCTCACAAGGGGCTTTTTCTCTGTGCTGCGTGCTGGTGAGACTGACTGAGCCACGAGGAGGCTGTGTGGAGCCAGGAGTTGGATTCGATGATCCTTACGGGTCCCTTCCAACTCGGGACATTCAGCAATTCTATGAGGCTGGGTCTGTAGATGCTTACTGTGGTGCTAGGTTCCTGCTGAGAATTTTGGTAAAGTGAGACAGCTGGAGCATCCAGTTTGGCACGGGATGGCATGTGAAACCCTGATTTAAGGACTGAAGTCTTGAGCCACGTAGAAAACCAACTCACAACCAATAGGGGAAGAATTACCTCAGTGCACGTTTGATTGTAGCGTCTGAAAAATGTATTGCAGTTTCACGCTCAATACCATAAAATACTCTGTGAAGCAATGATGTCTGTATATGGGGGGCGGGGGGAAGATTGGAATGTTATGTTTATGCCTAGGCAGCGTTTGTACTGCCAGGCATTTTGTCTTGTGCTTGCAGTCCTAATCAAGTGTGCGCCCGTGGATCCAGATAAAGAATAATGCAATTTTGAAACTGCTGCGGTACGGCTTGATGAACCTTTATTGAATTCACGTTTTACCACCACCGGCAGAAAACTCTGGGTGGATTTTTAGGATGTGTGTGCAAGTCCCTTTGAGTAAGTGGGCAATTAGAGCGCATCGTTAAGAGAAATCACTCTCCTCCTTCTGTCCTCATTAATATACGTGGAAACGTGTGACAGAAATGAAGCCATGGGAGATGTTTCATGTGCCAAGACTTCCAAATTTGCATATACCCAACCTCAGGATCTAAATCCAGTTTTAGGCAGTCTTAAATAACGAATGACAGCAAGATGTAGCCACTCTCAGGTTTAACCAAATTATTTCTCCTCTGAAGCTGCTTTCAATGGGGATTTGCAGATGCAGTGGTGGAGGAGCTGACTTTGATTAGATTCCTGTGGAAATCAGGCCTTCTTTGTGAATCTGAAGCTTTCTTTCACTGAACCTCATTCTGCTGTCTTTACTCATGTGGAACAGCGCCTTATTGCTTCATTGCTAAGCATTTAGTATACCGTACACAAGGCGAACACTTGGATGCTTGAGATGCTCAGGAGTGCTTAGCTTTGCTTGAGTACACGACAGGATTTTGGAAAAAATACAGGTAGCCATACAGGTACCACAGATCTGTGACAAACTAGGACTCTCTTTACCTGGGCATCAGCTGTTAGACATTCAGAGAGCATATAATCTCCCCAGAGTGAGCTAGCAACAAAATACTCGAGTGTGTGGGGCTGTCTGTGCCGGTGGTCGCAGAGCTCACCTGGTAGGTGGCCTCCTGTCCACCGTCGGAACAGACTCGGCTCTTATCTCCATCCGCCCTCCTGGATGCTCCAACTTCAGACATGCTTCTCCGAATGTGGAGTCAAGCCTCACTTTACAGGCCTGTTGCATTGTTTGGTGGGTGCTGTTCTGAGTTAGCGTGATTTATGTCTTACTATCGCTCCTGCGAGAGCTGGCATCGTCGCGTGGAGTGCGTTTACAATGGAAAGAGATTCCTGCGGCTTCAGCGAGGTGGTGATGGATTCCATTCCCAGTGCATCTTAGCTATTTTTATCAGATGATCTGTGGTGGGTTTCTGTCTCTGCAGCTATCGTGACATGATGTGCTTTAACGTGGCAGCAGTTATGAACCCTGAGTTTCTTTCAGCTTGGAGAAGGAAACTGAGATCCCCTCAGCCCAAAGAAAACTTTTTGGTATGCAACGACGCTCATTTCCAGAACAGCCTCTTCTCACTAGGCAAGTATATATGAATGGGTCCTTTTTTCTCTGATTATAACTGCAATTGCGGTGTCTCTGCTGGATTCTGAAGGCTGGGCATGGGTGGGATCTCTTCCTGTTGGGATTCCTTCCATGGTGTGCGTTGCAAAGAGAACGCTCTGGCAGAATTTCTCTCTGATCATCCTCTTTCATTTCTTTCTGCAGCTCTCAAACCCGACTCCACACAGCAGAGAAGGCTTTGCTTCTTCTAATTAAGAAGAGAATTTTGAAATATCTGCTGAATTCTTGACCTTCAGAATTCCCTCCGCCAATGTCCCTCTGATCTGGGCTCTCGAGGGCTTTCACTGTTCGTGTGAAAATAGGTAGGGGTGTAATTTGCAAATATTTATTAAGTTCTGCTCTGGGTAATTGAAACTGCTGTTAATTGCTCGTGATTTCAATCCAGACAGCTGGTTTGTTTTTCTGCGCCACTCCCACAGGAGAAGCTGCATTACTCAATGCCTCAAACCCCCAAAGGCTTGCTGCTTTGCATAGCATATTGTCTATCTACCACATTTTCAGTAATACTTGACTGAGTAGCAAAGGCAACTATGACTTGTTCCAGGCCAGACAGAGAATAGACAGTATGTAAAGCTTTTGACTTTGGAAATTTGGGAATGATTGCTCTGGGAGCTGACTGAGCACGAACAAGAGAGGAAGCAGAGCTGTCTCTTGGGGCTCTGGGTAACGTGGTAGACCTAGCTAGGAGGGCAGACATTGCAAAATCTCTTAAATGGTAATCTGAGGTTGGTTAGAATTCAGCTTTGAGTCAGATCGACTCCCTGAAGGTCGGGATAAATACACTTTACTTCTGCAGAGCGTATTTCACCAGAAAACTATGTATGAGTGGGTAGATCTCATCAGGCAACTAACAAGCAGGAGAAGACATGACAGAGAAGCTGGTTAATACTTTTCCTGAGAGAAATGTATTAAAAAACAGAGCTTTAAGAGCAACTGGGAAATTTAAAGCAGCTGCAAAGAGGGGGAGAGATCATTCAGGGCACAATAAATCAATAAGGTAATCAACAGTCATGTAATTATACTAGTGTTATAAACTTGACTTAAGCGCAGCATGAACAAAAAGACAAAAATAAAGGAACCTACAGTGTACACACAATGTGTATATGTGTGTGTGTGTATAGCTCTGTATATAATAAAAGAAAATAGAAGATCAATGTAAGTGCTCTTGAAGGGAGAAGATTGATGAGTTAGATATTGTTGTGGAGCTGAATGTCTCATTAAAGACAGTGAATGAAAAATGGTTTCTGTAAATGGAAGGAACTGAAGTGATATTCAGGCAGCAGGAGATTCAAAGCACTCCCATATGAGTAAAAGCACCACTCTGGTTATATCTACGGGATCATCTCACATCCCTTACAGAGATGTGTGCATTTGCCTCCAGCTTACAGTGCTGGGCAGTCCTGGCTCCAGGACTGACCTGCGATGGAAGCCCCATCCATACAGCTCAGGCTTAGCCCTAGGAGAGAGATCAGGATCATAACAGCAGCAGGCAAATACACATTGTAGCATTTAATAGGAAGGGCTTAGAAACAGTTTCCGGAGTCAGCCGTGTCCAGTTGGTCAGACTGGGCCATGCAAGTTGGCTTGTACCTTGGTTTTCAGGTAGGGTGGTCCGGGAGCACCCGTGCAGCTGCTCTGTGAGCAAATAGATGAGTTCAGCTCCATCCAAAGCCCCCCAAAGCCAGAAGATCCCTGGCAGTGCTATGCAGTCCTTATCGTTGCTCAAACTCAAGGCTTTCAGCACGTACCAGATATGACATATATGATTTAAGCTTTTTCTTTCATCTGGGAATGTTGGTTTTGAGGCACTTTTAGACGACACTCAGTAGGTTACACTGAGAAAAAAATAGCATATCCAGAGAAGGGGCTGTAGATAAAGAAAGCTGGAATAAAATAGAGGGGTCAACTGAAATGTTTGTAAGTCTTACTTGTGACACATAGAAAAACAATGAAATGAAAATGCTTTAGATGGAAAAGGGACTTATTTAGATTATTCCTTTTAATATCCACCCCATGTCTGTTTTTATTTGAGACAGTACACAGGGTGAAACTTCTTCATTCCATTCTGCTAAAATGGCTTCATGCACAATCACCCTTACAAAAAAGAAAGAGATTTTTGTAGCCAGCAGTTGTATTAATTTGGAAAGGATGGTGGGAGTCAGGAGAAGAGGCAAATGCATACATCTGCTCTGTATGAAAGGTATTATATTGTTCATTCCTCATTTACTGCCATCTAACACCATCTCTAATGGCAAATGGTAATGACTGTGCAGCTACAGAAAATACCGGAGGAGATGAAGTACACCCACTAAGACCCTCCAGCCAAACTGAGGCTCCCCATAAGATCTCCATTAATTAAAATCTCTACAGATGGGCTCCCCTAATTGTAGGAAATGAAACACAATACCTGTAATTAACTCCTCACTCCAAGGCCTTTTTTTTCCCCAGCCTCTAAAGGGAGTGGCCCTCATTGTTTGGTGCCTCCTTGCTGCAGGCCCTGCTGTCCCCCCAGGGTGATGTGGGGCCTCTGGGTGGAACCAGCCCTGTCTCATCACTCAGACCTCTCCAGCAGCCCTACCCCACCGAGAAGGTTTTGTGGGTCACCACACAGCATCCACTAGTGCAATGCCCATTGCTCTTTGCCATGGAGGGAAATGCTGAATCCTCAATGAGACCTTCTCTGCTGGGCTCTAAGGCGAGCACCTCCTCACTGCTGCTGCATGAGGAAAGACACCGAGCTGGGGAACAGGGCAACATGAGGGATAAGCAAAGGAAGCTTCCATCTCTCTTGGTATAGCGTATGGGCTTTGGGGCAGAGCTTGTCTTACAATGAGCTTGAGAAGTGTCTGGCAGCACATCTGTCTGTGAGGAATTCCAGGCAGCTCTGTGGAAGTCTCATCCTCTGTCCCTGCAGCTTAGTCTCTTCAGCTCTGAAGTGTTGCCTTTTCTCTCTGCACCTGTAATCGAAGGCCTTGTCCAGTCCCGCACCACTTCATGTTCTGGGTACTGCATCTTTCTCCTCTTCCATCCCACTCTTATCCCTCATTACCAGTTTTCTTTGCACAGCACTGAATCACATCTGCTGTCCTGCCTTTTCTTCTTCCTTGCAGAGCATCCCATCAGTCCTGAGTCTCGATCAGAAGAGGTGAAGCTAGCATCTGTGCTCCCTGAGTGTCCTTGTTGAGTAGGCTGATGCTCCTTTGGTTCACCAGCAAGGAGACACTTGCATTACATTGACCTGTTGGAGTGCATCCAGAGGAGTGCCACAGAAGTGATCCAAGGGATGGAACACCTGCCCTACAAGGACAGATTGAGAAAGCCAGGGCTGCTCATTCTGGAGAAGGCTCCAGGGAGGCCTGAGAGTGGTCCTAAAGGGGGCTGTAAGAAAGATGGGGACAGACTCTGTAGAAGGGACCCTTGTGATAAGACAAGGGAGAACGGTTTCAAACTAAAAGGAGAAATTTGTATATAAGGCAGAAGTTTTTTACAATAAGGGTAGTGAGGCACTGGCACAGGTTGCCCAGAGAAGCGGTGGATACCTCATCCCTGGAGACATCCAAGGTCAGGCTGGAGGAGTTCTGAGCACCCAGATCTAGCTGTGGGTGTCTCTGTTCATTACCGTAAGGTTGGTCTAGATAGCCTTAAAAGTCCCTTCCAACTGAAACAGCAAAGAGGAAGGTGTTTCCTGCTTACCCATTGTCAGAGGATCCTGGCAGGATGGATGTTATACTGGGATGCTGCAGAGCTGCAGCTTGCAGGAGACAGAGGTCAGAAGACAAACCGAGGCTGAGAGCTGTGAGTCAAAGCCTTCAAAGCTGAAGTCCCCACTCTGCCTGCTGGAGAACAGAGTCTGTAAAACTGCAGGGAGGGCTGCTCTGCAGAGCTGGGAGCAGGCATGCTGTCTTCCCCCAGCTGCTCACAGTGATTGCATTCCCTTCATCTCCATGAGCTGCTTATAAATGCCTTGACGGTGTATTTCCCTTTATCTGAGAAGAGGGGAAGAAAGAGTGTTATCCTGCTCCTTTCCGTTCAGTCCTTTGCAGTTCACACCTGTCTCATCTACTGTTTTTTCCTTTCCTTTTGCTGCAGCGTGAGGCTCTGTGGCATGGTGATGTGACAGAAGAAATCTTCCTGAGAAATGTGAAACAGGGCCACACAAACTGAATATTGTGCTCCAGGCCTAAGACAGAGCAGCTGGGGAAGGGACTGTGCTCCAGGCTGCCCTGCACCCCTGGTCGTCTCAGATGGCTTCTCAGAGTGTTGGGTAAGGATGGCCCTGGGTGTGGGTGATCCCTAGAGGTATGCTGACTCCACTGGGTGGATTTCAGTGCAGAAATCTGAATTGACTTATTTCTGACCACTACTGACCAACCCAAGGAACTTTGTCACCCTTTGGGGAAGGCTGAGAACATCAGCTGGAGGGTAGGCATGTGGTCGAAGAGCTTCGGAGGACCTATGGACCTGGAAGTAAATACCCAGGGTTATTCCACTTGCTATATTGGTGTGTACTTCAGAGAATCCACAGCTCTTCATGAACACAGCAGCTCTTCAGAGGGTGCACTCCCCTTTCAACTCATTTCTGCTTCCTATGACCAGCAAGGGTCCTTGGTGTCTTGTCTTGGAGGAACTGCTGCAGAGATCCATTCCCTTTCTGCCTCTCAGTATTTATTTTACATTAGTGTGTGAGTACCCGCTCTGTACAAGTCTTTGGGTGGTTCTGCTGAAGATGTTTCCATGCTGTGCAGTGCAGAAAGATGTTTTACTGCTGTTTCCCACGCTTATCAGGAACTGAAGCCAATAGTGATTGTCTAATCACTCATACGCTCTCTCTGTTCTGCAACAGCATTGTCAGAGTTTTCTATCTATGGCAATTGTTTTGTTTGTTTCATTTTTCCTGATGTCTAAGCTGAGTTACTTTTAGGAACAAAAGTCTGCTTTTAATCAGTATCTTAAAAAATAAGTTTTTTTCCTGGAAATAACTCAAGGAATGGTATCAGTGGCGCCACTTGCTCCTTGGGACAAGTTTTCAGCTGCTGTGAAACACAAATCTACTGGCTTTCCTGCAAAGTTCCAGGACTGTGGCTACTGCATGTTTTGCTTGTTCCAGCCAGCCCAGCCACCCTTCAACACACAGGGGTTCGTGTGTGGGGTGGGCAGTGTGTGCCCTTTCTGAGTGTGAGCTTCTTGTAAATGCCTTAACGATATATATCCTTTTATCTGAAAAAAGGAAAGAACAGTCTTATTCACCTGCTTTTTTATGAATGTTATGAATGCTTCTCCTTCTACCAGTCCATATGGGTACATCCAGCTTGTGATTTTTCTCTATAAGGTTTTGCTAGGTACATAAAGGGATGCTTCAATTAAACCTACAAAATGACTTATTTCACTCTGTTAAACTCACTTAAGCAAAAGCATTTCCTATCTAAAAGAGAGGTGTACCCTGTGTAGCTTTCACCCGACAAATTTATAATTAAGTGCCTCATTTTTTTCCTTCCTTTTGGTTCACTCTCTTTGTTGCTGAGCCATCAAATATTGTGATCAGAATACGGAAAGGTTTATCACATTGCACATGTAAGAGTGTAAAACTAGAAATATTGATTTGATTGTTCATTCAGCTTGTAAGAGTTCATCTAATAGCCACATTGAAGTCCTGCTTTTCTGCTGCTTGCTGCGTGAAAAACAATTCTGTTTTGCCCTTCCTAGCCAGGAAGCATCCTGCTGGCTTTTCACACCATAGGCTTGCTGATTGGCTTTTTGCGCTGATCTATTTTCCTTTACCCTTAATCTTGTAAGGTAGGTTGTAGCTAGCAGGATGATACAGCGTCTGAGCATGTCTGTCCTGAAGTCAGTGCACAATGTTGATGGATTTCAGAGGTTCTAGATTAACTCATTAGTTGTACCTACATTTACAGGGAGGCAAGGACTGTGAAGCATGCCCAGATTATACCTGTCCCAGTATGGACACAGTCTAGTTTGATTTCCTTCACTGTAACCGTATGGGAAATCACTACATATGGGCTCAACAACTTCCAGAAAAATAATGGGCAGCCCAGCAGCTCTCACAGTGTTCTACCATTGACAAATTGCAGTAGGTCTAAGTGTGAGATAGAAATACAAGAAACAAATGCCCCAAAGAGATGGGGGGTTCTGGCTAGTTTCAGTTGTCATTGCTCATTACCTTGAGGGCACTGATATTCCCTCACACCAGCAGTACCCAATGCCCATCACTCCCTTTTTGTGTTGCCTCTAGGGAGATGTGTGCCATGGCACTTCTTTAGGAGGATGTGCTTATAAATGTACATGTGCACTAAGTCATCGTTCAGCCTCTAAGGGGAGCTGGGACTCTGGAAAATGCAAGAGGACCAGAAACATTGGAGAACAAAGGTACTTGCCATCAGCTAAATGTGCTGGAAGACAGAATGATCTCATGGAAATATTTCCGCTGTTCTTTTATTCATTTTTTTTCCAAAAGTTCTGAGGCCAAACATGACCCATTGATACTTTTAATTTTGCCTACTTCCAATAGAAATATTGATGCATAGAAAGGCATAGAGTGACAGCTAACAACTCATCAGTCTTCTTTTATGAAGTTCCTCTGCCTCTCAGCTCTTCTAGTTAAATATTCTTTACTTGGAAACGCTCTCCTAATGCGTCCTTGCTGTTTGGTTCTAATCCTCTCCCATTGGCTGTGAAGTGTCTCCCACAGATCAAGTGCAGCAAAGCACTGCTCCTTACCCAGGCAAGCATCTCTGCAGCTCCCCTGAGCTCAGGGTGACATTGTGCCCCTATGGAGCTTGGCATCAGGTCCCGCTAAGGTTCCCATGTCTGTTACCAATCAAGGGAAGCCATGGCTGGTAAGGGGCTCTTTCTTTGTTAGTGCTCATATTCTCCCTGCAAGCTTAGCGCAAGTGGCTCAAGTTGGGAAAAGACCCATCTTCAGTTGGGGTGAACTGGTACAATGGCATTCATGAAAGAAACAGAAGGAAAACAAAACAAAACCACATGGCTTCTCCAGCTTCACTGAATGTGGGTGCTGGTCAGATGTTATGGAAGCCCATGTAGACAAGGTATACCAATTTTCCCTAATCAAGACAAGGCATTATTTAGACAAGTTTAGTTGGAGACAAGCTGTCTTTCCTAAAATCACATTGCATTTCACCTCCATTTGTTTCTGCATCTTAATTATTATTTCCTTCGATACCTGTTTGTTTTAAAACTTTGTATATGATAGAGGTCAGACTAATGATCTGTACTTCCAAAATGGTTTCTTCCCCAGCTCAAAATCTACCCTAAACTCTTTAAAGCTCTTTAAGTTATTGAAGTGCCTGCTCAATCTCCGCTACTTCTACTTTGTTAACACTGCACTGTTCAGGGAAGATAGGTGTAACCTTGAATCATCTGTATACACAGGGTCTCTGACTGTTCAACATCAAATTACATTTTCAAAGAAATTGAACACCGTGCAGGTTAAGTCTTTCTCTGTTTTCAGCCTTAAATCTGTACAGATTGTGAAATAGCCTCTGCTCTGCATTGCAGTCATATCAATAGTTAACAGATGTAGGCAGTGTGTTTCATTTACTTGAGGCTCTCAGATCAATGGAAAGTATGTCACTTTTTTTTTTTTTTTTTGACTTTCCTATGCAAAAATGTCATCAATTATTAATCAAAGCAGACCAAATTTCATTGAAGTTCTAACTTCCTGCAGCAAGATACAGTATCCTTAAATGTTAAAGTGCATTAAATACTGCATGCTGGAATAGTTTTTAATTGCGATATGGAATGGATCTAATAGGAAAGTGTAAATGAGAGTAATATGAGCTTCAATATGGGTACAGAAAGCATGCAGAGCAGCGTGCCATAGAAATGATCCTGAAGGCCCTCAGGGCGCATATTATCATAGAATCATGAATGTTGGAAGAGACCACTAAGATCATCCAGTCCAACCGCCAGCCCATCCCCACCATGCCCACTAACAATGCCCCTCAGTGCCACATCCACACGGTTCTTGAAAACCTCCAGGGACAGTAACTCTACCACCTCCCATTTCATCACTTCTGAGGATTTCTCTGCAGCTGGGAGGGTCAGCATGGGCATTCACATCTGTGCAGAGAGCCAACAGGCCCCAAACCCACATTTGTGGCCCAGCCCCACATGAGGAAGCAGGGGATGCCAGAAACCAAATGTCACGGCTGGGACTGTCTTCCATGCAGTGGTCTCTGATGATCTTCGGCCTGTCTCGTAAGGAGATCCTGAGCCACCTCCGGCCTGCTGGGACTGTGCTGGGCTGTACCAGGAGCCGTGCTGCTGAGGGAGCCATGATGGTTGCAGCACTGGACCTAGGCCTTGCTTCATCTTCCAGCAAACAGCTTCCAGTATTTATATCCAAGCTCTGTTGGCTTTAAAAAAGCTCAGTTTGAGCCATGGCTGTCAGGAGCATTATGTTCAAATGTGAAATGAAATGACTTAAAGACTCGTTTAGAAGCACTGTGAACCCTGTCAGAACTGATAACCAAGGCCTTGCTTGCCTTATTATTTTCCCATGCTCACTTTATTGAATGTGTGCAGGGAATGAGTTGAAAACAAAGTGCTGTGTTTGTGTGACATATTTAAATTGTCTATCATCAGTAGCTTCAGACACTGTGGTTAGCCATTAAATAAATCATAGCTAACAGGACAATTCAGAGTGATCTATTTTGGTATTTACACTAGTGGCCTAGGAGAGGAAACAGAGGCTTTTTGCAGGGGAAAAAGGACCCATCCATCCCAGGGTCCTCCAAGTAAGGTATCAAATGCTTCTGAAAATGATATTTTAGAATATAATATGGAATGAGTTTCCAGCTTCTCCCAGGAATGGAAGACAGGCCAGTTTCTCCGCTCTGCCCTTTCAGTTTTTACATGATCTATGTGTTCATTTTGAGCTAAATGGAAAAACAGTGTGTTGGTTGGGTATTTTTATTTTATGCTTAGAAGGTTGTTTTCCTTTAATGAGATTGGAATCCATGCCGAGCTCAGCAGATGAAACCGGACAGCCTTGCCATTAATTGCAACAAGGCCAGTAGGGACAGCGCTGCACATGATGATCTCACAAGCTCTGTCTTTGTGTGTTTGTATGTGCATGTGTGCATGTGCTGGTGCTTTCCTTCTTGCAGCAGCAGCTTTTGGAATTGTGAGGGTGCTGCTGTGTTTTACACCTTCTTGGAGGCTCCCAGCCTGGGGGCTGCCAAAGTGTCCTTGTGTAAGTGAGGCCTAATGTAGTGATGCTGAGTTAGTTTTGGGTTTGGATCATGCTCTGCTTCTCAGTCATTATGTTATTTATTTAATTGAGATCTCATCTATGTTGAGAAAAGTACAAGTTCTATTTGCATCTTTTAATGCAGCGCTGTAACAGTTAGCAGGAGAGAGCATGCTGAGGGGGCTGTTTGCACTGAGGTTTACATTCCTAGTTCAAAATAAATACACAGAAAAAACATTTGCATTACTTAAAGAAAAGACTTAACTTGCTCACATCCAGATTTCACCTCAGTTCACAGTGATGCCCAGTCTGAAGCAGTGAACCTCCTGTGATGACACCAAGCTGAGTGGTGCAGCTGACACACAACAGGTGGAAGGGATGCCATTCAGAGGGACCTGGGCAGGCTTGTGGAGTGGGTCTGTGAGTGATCCTAATGCAGTTCAACAAGGCCAACTGCAAGGCATTGCACTTGGATCAGGGCGGTCCCAGATATGAGCACAGACTGGGAGAAGAACCCATTGTGAGCAGCACTGTTGAGGACTTGGGGGTCCTGGTGTACAAAAAACTGGACATGAGCTAGCAGCACATGCTTGCAGCCCAGAAGGCCAACAGTATCCTCGGCTGCATCAAAAGAGGGGTGGCAGCAGGGAAATGGAGGTGATTGTTCCCATCTGCTCTGCCCTCATGAGGCCCCATCTGGAGTACTGCATCCAGGCCTCGGGCCCCTAGTACAGGAAGTATGAGGTGGGTCCAGAGGGGGGCCACGAAGATGATCAGAGGGCTGGAGCACCTCTCCTATGAAGAAGGGTTAATGGAGTTGGGTTTATTTAGCTTGGAGAAGAGAAGGCTTTGGGAAGACTTAATCGTGGCCTCCCAGTACTTGAAAAGGGAGCTTAAAAGCAGGAGGAGGACTGACTTTTTACATGATCTAACAGTGACAGGACAAGGGGGAATGGCTTTAAACTAAAGGACGTGAGATTTAAGTTAAATGTTAGGAAGACTTTTTTTACTCAGAGGGTGGTGAGGCACTGGCACAGCTGCCCAGAGAAGCTGTGAGTGCCCAATTCCTGGAGATGTTCAAGGCCAGGTTGGATGGGGCCCTGGGCAGCCTAATCTTCTAGGGAGCAGCCCTGCCTGTGGCAGAGGGTTGGAGCTCAATCTTTATGGTCCCTTCCAACCCAACATGTTAGAATCATAGAATCACAGAATCACTCAGGTTGGGAAAGACCTTAAGATCATTGAGTCCAATCACAACCTAACCATACTACCCTAACTAACAGCCCTCCGCTAAATCATGTCCCTGAGGATCACATCCAAATGGTTTTTAAACACATCCAGGGATGGTGACTCAACCACCACCCCAGAGAGCCTATTCCAGTGCTTAACAGCCCTAAAGAAGTTTTTCCTGACAACCTAAACCTCCCCTGGCGCAACTTGAGGCCATTTCCCCTCATCCTGTCACCTGTCACCAATGTGAAGAGACCAGCTCCGCTCTCGCTGTGAGCACCTTTCAGATACTGGAAGAGAGCAATGAGGTCTCCCCTCAGCCTCCTTTTTCCCAGACTAAACAGCCCCAGTTCCTTCAGTCTCTCCTCATAGGGCACGTTCTCCAAGCCCTTTACAAGTCTTGTTGCCCTCCTCTGGACCTGCTCCAGCACCTCAATGTCCTTTCTGTACTGAGTTGCCCAAAACTAACACAGTACTCGAGGTGAGGCCTCACCAGTGTCAAGTACAGGGGCAGGATGACTTCCCTAGTCCTGCTCATCACACCATTCCTGATACAAGCCAGGATGCCATTGGCCTTCTTGGCCACCTGGGTACACTGCTGGCTCATATTCAGCCGACTGTCCATCAGTACACCAGTGTCCCTTTCCATGAGGCAGCTTTCCAGCCACTCCTCCCCAAGGCTGTAGGGTTACCTGGGGTTGTTGTGGCCAAAATGAAGGACCTGACACTTGGCCCTATGGAAACTCATACAGTTTACCTTGGCCCATCAATCCAGTCTATCCAGGTCCCTCTGTAGTGCCCTTCTCCCCTCAGGCCGATCAACACTCCCTCCCAACTTGGTGTCTCCTGCGAACTTACTGAGGGTGCACTCAATCCCCTCATTAAGATCATTAATAAAGATGTTAAATAAAAGTGATCCCAGTACCAAGACCTGGGGGACACCCTCGTGACTGGCCACCAACTGGATTTAACTCCATTGACCACAACTCTTTGGGCCCGGCCATCCAGCCAGTGTTTCACCCAGCGGAGCGTACGCCCATCCAAACCATGGGCAGCCAGCTTCTCCACGAGGGTGTTGTGGGGGACAGTGTCAAAGACCTTACTGAAGTTCAGGCAGACCACATCGACAGCCTTACCCTCATCCACTAAGCGGGTCACCTTGTCATAGAATGAAATCAGGTTTGTCAGGCAGGATCTACCATTTGTAAACCCATGCTGACTGGGCCTGATGCCCTCGTATGATGGCTCCCGAGATTATCCGTTTCATAACCTTCCCAGGCACCGAGGTGAGACTGATAGGTCTGTAGCTACCAAAATCATCTTTCCGGCCCTTTTTGAAGATGGGTGTCACATTTGCCAGTCTCCAGTCCGCTGGGACATCCCCTCTTAGCCAGGACTGACGAAGAATGATGGAGAGTGGCTTGGCAACCACATTCGCCAAACTCCCTCAGCACTCTAGGGTGCAATCCATCCGGCCCCATGGACTTGTGAGCATCCAGCTTCCAAAGCAGGTCCAAAACCATCTCATCATGGATCATACAGGGCTTATTCTGTTCCCCATCCCTATCTACCAGTGCAGGGGGCTGTGTTCCCAGGGAGTAACAAGTCTTTCTTACTGTTAAAGACTGAAGCAAAGAAGGCGTTAAGTACCTCAGCCTTATCCTGATCCTTGGTCACCAAGTTGCCCTCAGCATCCAACAAGGGATGGAGATTCTCCCTAGCCCTCCTCTTGCTGTTGATGTATTTATAAAAATATCCATTGTTTTCATTTACCTTAGCGACCAAGTTCAATTCTAGTTGGGCTTTGGCTTTTCTAATTTTTTCCCTGCACAGATTACTTATCTGTAATCATCATAAGTAGCTTGCCACTCTTCCAGAGACCATAAACTTTCCTTTTATTCTTGAGATCCAGCCAAAGGTTGTTCAGCCAGTCTGGCCTCTGCCCGTCAGCTCCATGACTTCCATGACTTGGGGATGGTCAGCTCCTGCACCTTGAAAATAATTATTTCCTTAAAGTATTCCCAGCCTTCCTGGGCTCCCATGCCCTCCAAAACTACCTCTCAAGGGACCCTCTCAACCATGGTCCTAAAGAGGTTAAAGTCTGCCCTCCAGAAGTCCAAGATGGCAGTTCTGCTGACTCCCCTCTGTGGTTCAACAGAGATTGAGAAATCTAGCATCTTGTGATCACTGTGCCCCAGATGGCCTCCAACCTCCCCATCCCCCACCAGACCTTTTCTGTTAACAAATAGCAGGTCCAGGATTTTGCTTCCCCTCGTCAGCTCCCTCACCAGCTGTGTCAGGAAGTTATCTCCCACACACTCTAGGAACCTCCAGGACTGCTCCCTATCTGCTTTATTATAAATCCAGCAGATGTCTGGGAAGTTGAAGTCCCCCACAAGAACAAGGGGGAGTGACCTTGAGACCTCACCTAACTGTCTATAAAGTGTCTTGTCCACCTCTTCATCCTAGTTGGGTGGCCTGTAGCAGACTCCCACAATAATATTAGTCTTATTAGCCTTTGCTTTTATTCTGACCCATAAGCTCTCCACCCTATCAATCATCACTATCATTAATTTCCATACATTCACATCCTTTCTTAGCATAGAGGGCTATACCACCGCCTTTCCTGCCTTTCCTATCATCTCTTTTGAAAAGTCAGTAGCCATCCATCACAGCACTCCAGCTGTGTGGGTCATTCCACCACATTTCTGTGATGGTGACTGTATGATAGCTTTCCGACCGCACAATGGCCTCCAGCTCCTCCTGTTTATTACCCATGCTGCATGCATTAGTGTAAAGGCACCTGAGCTGGGCCTCCTTTTGAGTGGCAGTAGCCCTAATACCCTCATGACCATACTCAGGTCTTTCCACAGCCACCAACCTCACACCAACCCTGGTGTTCTTCATACAAAAGGGTGAGTCGTCCTCCACCAAGACACAAGACTGTGGGATCTTACTAGCACATCCCTCTCCTACAAGCACTGGGACGTTACATACAGGCTCTGTTCTAGTGACCCCAGTTAAACCCCCCCACCCCACTTGGTACCTACTTTAAAGCTCTACAGATGAACCTTCCCAATTCCTGTCTTAAGACCCTTTTCCACCAGTGGGAGAAGCTACTCCAATAGGTTGCCAGCCAGCCTGGTCTCATGCAAACAGAGCAGAGGTCAAAAAAACCCAAACCCTTGATACCTTGTAAGAAGTGGAACAAGCCAGTTGTTAAAAGGAAGAAAAATTGCTCATCTTTATAGTGTGATGTATCCTTCTTCTGACAAGAAAGATGCATGGGGAAAGAGTCCCTTAAAAGACCATCGCAGTAACATCAGACACACAAACAGCACCTCTGTGCACATCACTTCTTGTAAACCTGTTGAGCTAAATGTTTGCCTGGATATTTCTGCTGTTCCTCTCACCCTGTGTTCTGTCAGCATTAGCAAACAGAGTCTAATGCGTGTGTGCACAGTCACCCACTCTGCCTCCCTCACTCCCACTTGGCTTTTATTCTGGAGAGTTCACAAAAGGAGAGGGGGATAAAAAAGCACTTGAGCTTACTGAACACCTACAGTGTACTGGTGAGCAGAGATATGGCTCATGCAGGTGGGCAGCTGTGCTCATCCCCGTTCCCAGGCAAGGAAATTGAGGCACAGAGGCCCTTGGGAGGTTTGTCCAAGGCTGGAGAAATTCTGGAGCAGAAATAGGAAGAGAAGAAAGCAGATCTTGTGACTGCACAACCACAGCTCCATCTGTGGAGGCCAGCATGTGGCATCGAGGAAGCCATTGGACCCTGGCTGAAGCACTGGCAATTATTTTCTCCCCTCTCTAGGTGGTAAGTGAATTTAAACAGACTCATTCCAGTCATCCTGGCCGTGGTTCAGTGATGGGGATCTGTAGTCAGCTTGACGGTTGGACCAGATTATCTTGAAGGTTGTTTCCAACACAGAGTTATTCTATGCTGATTCTATGATGCTCCTTGCTACCCCTAGAAACCACAGTAGTAAAAGGGGCAAGAACTGGCCTATTCTGCCTTTGAGTTACTAGGAAGCTTTATCTGTTCCTGTGAATCATGACCCAGCCTTGTTGCCTGTCAGTTATTTTACTTGATGCCGATGGGAGCTGTGTCACGAGGGCTGCAGCATGCCCCACCTGCCCTCTCATGCCCAAATATACAGCCATGGGCCATGCTTTAAGGCTCTGGGCATATAGGAGGAGCAGACTGTAGATATGACAACACCTGCAGAGCATGCCTGCTGTTTCCTGCTGAACTGGGGCCATTTGTGGGGCACGGTGGGAGCAAAAGGGAGCTGCAGCCCTTCTGTCATCTCTTGTCACCCCCCTTGTGGGGGGTCTGCATCCTGTCCCTGTCCAGAGCAGAATTTGGGGACTGGAGACAGCAGACAGAGCACAGAGCCGTGGTAAAACAGAGCTCTGTTCTTCCCTCTTTACACAAACAAAAGTCCCATTGAAAGCAGTCAGACATTGAATCTAATGATTGAAATATATATATGCGTACATATAAAAAATTGGAGTATTACTGTTTCAGCTCTACTCTCCCTTGCTTTTAATTTTCTTTGTGGAGTTCAAACATAGAGTGTTCCTTCAGTGCTTACTTTCAAAGCCTTTTTTTTTTTTTGGCTATCACATCTAAACTCTCTTAGATTTTTCTCCCGGCTGTGGAAGGCAAGGACAGCGAGGGACAGAAAAGTCAGAGGCTGTCTTACAGCAATGGCACCTTTAAAGATCATCCTTGAAATACAGGAGGAAAAAAAAATTGGCAAGAAATAACACTTCAGTTTTTTTAAAGCAAGTTTTCTTCCTGAGTGTGAGGTCTTTCCCCACTTTCAGAGCATGAACTAATTAAAGTGTGTGTGTGTGCATAATCATGCTTTGTCGCTAAGCCTGCCAGGACTGTTTTTTCTTTTTTTTTCCCCTCATTTTTGCTCCTGTTTCATCTCTGGACTGGACACTGCTAGGAGAGTAGGTGCCCTTGGAAAGGAGAAATGCTTGAGCTTACGCCAGCACCACTGTCCTGGTTTTTCGGCACAAGCAGGTTTGTGACATGTGCCCTGTGCCGCACGCGCCCTGCCTGAGCTGCTGCCAGCTCTCATGGATTTCATTGCCATTCCTCACCTGTGCCACAGTTCTGGGGCTCTGCTTTGAGCCCTGTACTCGATGTCTGAAAATACACACCTTTTTCTTTCCCCCTCTTGGAAAGCAAAGTTTGATTTCTTTATTTTTCTTGGAATAAATGAGAGAACTGAAGTTAGAATTCTAGCAGTAATACTGGATCCACTGCTTCACACTTCCACTTTGTTGTCCTTCTTCCTCCACAGGCCTCCTTGTCATAGCTCTGCAGAGGACATGTGACATGAATATTGCAGCCTTCACTGGGTCAGCTCTGGTAGCAGCAGCTGGGTTTGCTTTCCTAGGGTAGAGTGAACTACAAGCATCTTTGTCAGGTTTCTCTTAAATACTGAAACTAGAGTCATTAAAGTTGGAAAAGACCAGTAAGATCATCTAGTCCAGCTGTCTGCCTACCACCAGTTTTGCCCTCTAAACCCTCAGTGCCACATCCATGTGGTTTCTGAACACCCCCAGGGATGGTGACTCCGCCACCTCCCTGTGCAGCCTGTTCTACTGCAGCACCGCTCTTCCTGGGAGCAAATTCTTCCAAATATCCAACCTGACCCTCCCCTTGTGCAACTTGAGGCCGTTACTTCTCATCCTATCTCCGTGACCTAGGAGAAGAGGCCAACGCCCACAAACTTTCAGGTTGTTGTAGAGTTATAAGGCCCCCACTGAGCCTCCTCTTCTCCAGACCGAACAACCCTGGTTCCCTCCCCATAAGACAGCCTGTGAAGTGTGGAGGTCATCCAAGGGCTGGCTTTGAAACACAGCCTTCCTCATCCTGGATAACAGGGAGGCTGTCTTCCCATGGAGGAAGCTACTTCGGATGAAGCTGAGGAGGAAGAGGAGGAGGGTTTTGCTGGAGCATCCGAGTACTTTGGGAGTGTGTACCAGGACCAGAGGTTCCTGGTGTAGCACCTGCCAAGAGAGGGCAGGGGAAGGGAAGGTGGCAGATGAAAATGTATGGTGTTGGTTTATGGAGTGCGCTGTGTTTGTAAAACACCTCGGTAATACAGCCAGGAGGGCGATTAGCTAATTTCTTCCTCCTTTATTTTCTCTGCATGAGGCATTTATTTGTGCAGTGTAATTAGCGGGGATCTGTGCAGGTGTGTGCCATCTGGAGCACACCCAATTAAGTCAAGAGAATAAAAAATGGGCTGGGAGAAGATGAGCAGGAGAGGAGAGCTGGGAATTACACCTCGATGGGGTCCCTGTTCATCCCAGTGGATGAATGTCTCAGAACCTGGGAGAGACCCAGGAGTCCCCAAGCTCATTTTACAGAGAGGCTCATTGACTCAAAGAAGTGGGCCCCGATAGTGGTCCACCAAGGAGAACACATTTGTGGCTCAGAGCAGCCATTGCTTGTCCAGCATCTTGCACGTGCTTATGCCACCAGAAGTACAGGGTTGTAGCTGGCTATTGCTGAGGACTGGGGAGCAGAAGATGCAAATCTATAGAAAAACAGGCTCCTTTAATCCCATGGCTTTGTAAATGAGGCTGTGAGAATGAGGAAGAGTAGTCACTGCCAGGATGCTTGTGATTCTTAGAACAATGCCGCTAAAGCTATGAAATTAATATGCTTATGTGCACTACATCTCTGGATGCTCCAATTCAGAAATCACTTTTTTTGCTATCAATCAGGTCTTTGGTTAGATTGTTAAAGAATAATTAGAGGGCCCCAGCCAGAGCTCAGAGAGGCAAACCATGTGAATCGGACTGCACATAGGTGGGGAAAACTCAGGCAAGTTAGAAAACACCTCTAGAGCCCAGAAAGGGAGGGCATCTGCATGCTCTGCCTCTTTGTGAAATGCATCTCTGCAGCTAGATTTTTCAGGGGATTACTCTGAAGAGGCTGTGTTGGCTTTATTTCCTAAGCGTGTCTGAGAGGCTCTTCTGAGATTGCTGATTGTAGTCGCATTTCCACTCCATTTTGTGAGAGCTGCAGATTCTCAGCTATGCCTGTTATGAACCCACATTCTCCCAAGTGCGGTAAAAAGAACATATCCGTATAGCCACGTTTACCCATCTCCTCTATGAGGACTTGAAAGATTTCCTGCGTATGTTATAACACTCTCAGCATCTCTTGAGCAGCTCAAGTATTTCTTCTGTTTAAAAATGTCACAAACCCGCTTCCTAAACCAGAGTTCCAGATGTGTTGTTAAAGGGGGTCAATGAAATGTTCATTCATTCAGAACAAGTAAGCATGCCCTGCTCCTGAGAATGTGGCCCCTTGCATCTACCTAGACTGCAGTGCAGACTGGGGAACCCATTGGTATCATTGGCATCCTCTTGTGCCACAGCACCTCTGGGCTCTATATCAAACTGGGCCCTGCTGGGAGAATTATTGCACTGCCATGTATCAAAAGCATCTCTTGAGGTGAAACTCCTCCACCCCAACCCTGTCAAAAATTAAAAAAAAATAATAAAAAAATAAATTAAAAAATAGCAATTTAATACAATATACTTTGCTGCTTTTGGTCCCGTATGCAGCAAGCTCATGGTTCCTCTATTCCCGTGGTCTTATTTGGTGGGTGCCGTGTGCTGGTCTTGCTATGTGGTACCATTGTGACAGCTGGCAAAGCTCTCATTGGCTTTGATAAATGCCACACTGAGTCTGAATTCTGCCTTTCTTCCATGTGCCTTCGTGGTAAAAAGCTGGGATTTTCAATTCTGCAGGCATCTTTCTGGATCTACACAGAAAGAAATAGCCTGGGGACTGGATGACCATACCTAGTGAACTAGATTGTGAGTCTTCCTACTGTGCCAAGTGTACAGAGTCCCATGGCATAAATGCTGTAAGACAGAAAGCATGGTCCCTTGCACCTTTCTTAATAACCAATAGGCTGGAGAAATCCTTAGGAGCCATTTATTGCCTCTCAGGATACGAAGGAGGATTTAAATGGGGCTCATTAAATGTCTCCTTTTCACTTTCAGTTCCAGGCTGGTGCTCCTTGTCCTGCTGTCTCAACCTCCTTACCTATTTGTTTCTCCCTTCTTTCATACCCACATTTTTGAGGCTGGGTGGGCATCTTCCAAAACAACTGGATGTCACCTTTGGTGTTTTTTTTTCTTAAAGCTGGGAGTGTTAGATCCTGGCAAGTGCTTGTGCATTGCTCCTTTTCATCCTTTCACCAACTCAGGGCCCCATCCAACCTAGCCCTGAGCGCCTCCAGGGATGGGGCATCTACAACTTCTCTGGGCAGCTGTGCCGGTACCTCACCACCCTGTGTGTTTGTCCCTTTAAGAAAAATATTAAGTGTGCCAAATCTCTTGTAATGAGAACTCTTGATAGCAGAGTAGTGTGGATACCTTCTTCTCCACGTAATAAAAATGAGATCATGGGCTCAGGTGACACTGGGAAATATTAGGTTGCAAACATCCTTATTGTTAACAATTGCACTTAATTGCTATAATTGTGGTGAGTTAAAATAGGGTCAAGCCCATAGCTAAGGTAAATCTGAAGTGAGGTCATTTGTGTTGTCAAAACTGAAGTCACCTGCCTCAGGCCTTCCTATATGGCCGTAACAAGGAGAAGCACCCAGGGCTGCACAGCAGATTGCACAAGGTGGCCCTGCTGCTCCATTCCTTCAGCTTGGGTGTCCAGTGAGGGACGGCGATGCTGGGGAAAGGGGAAAGGCACTGCCCCCAAAGAGGAGCCCACACGGCCTCCCCTGATGGCTGCCAGAGACAAATGTACAAACCATTGCTCAGAGGTGATTGATATAAAATGTAAAGGGATTAGTGAAATCGGTTTGTAAGATAAATTAATGTTGACCTTTCAAGTGATGGGTTGGAGCCAGCGGCAAGAAAGCAGGTTTTGACAGAGACCAGTGTTGACTGGCTAAAAGCATCACAAGACAAATGAGGGTCTGCTTGGTGATGCCTAAGCATGTGGTTACATTGTCGTGTGGGGATGCTGCTGGCCGGCAAGGCGATTGCTATGTGTCAGTGGGCCGCTTACTTACAGTGTCACTGAGCTACCAGGGCTTGTGTGTCTGCATGTATTGTCCTTGTATCCACTGAGTGAGCTATTGTTGGTGTAAAATCATAATGAAGTTAACAGTAAGAGTTGGCGTGTTGCTTTATGTGATAGTCCCTCTGTACTTAGCGTTGGTGAGGCTGCACCTCAAGTGCTGCGTTCTGTTTTGGGCCCCTCACTACAAGAAAGACGTGGAGGTCCTGGAGCTTGTCCAGAGAAGGGCAGTGGAGCTATGAGGGATCTGGAGCACAAGTCCTGAGGAACTAAGGGTTGTTCAGTCTGAAGAAGAGGAGACTCGGGGGTGACCTTATCACTCTCTACAATGACTTGAAAAGAGATTGTGGAGAGGTGGGGGTCAGCCTATTCTCCCAGGTAACTGTAATAGGACAAGAGGTAATGGCCTTAAGTTGTGCTAGGGGAGACTCAGGTTGGATATTAGGAAAAAATTCTTTAAAAGAGCGGTGCTGCAGTGGCACAGGCTGCCCAGGGAGGTGGTGCAGTCACTGTCCCTGGAGGTGTTCCAGAACCGCGTGGATGTGGCACTGAGAGCATGGTCAGTGGGCAGTACTGGTCATAGGCGGATAGTTGGACTGGATGATCTTAGAGGTTGCTTTCAACCTTTATGATTCTATGTGATGAAGATTATGTAATTTGGTGATCCCACTGAACTCAGTGATCCCCTACTAATAGAAATACAACTAAGCTATAGAACGGATTATCAGTAGAAACAATCCAGCAATATTGTGATGATTTCTCCAACTCTTCCCTGGAAACCAGGGATTTTGCCAGCTGTGCTCACCTCTAAGTGTTCAGATTTCCTTTTGCTGCCCACTGTGAGTGTACAGACAGCCATGTATCTATCCCGGCGTGACAATGCAATGAGAAAATTGTATCTTTAAATACCAGCTTAATCTAATCTGGGACAAAAACAATGAAAGGCTTTAATCATAATTGCATGGTGCCTGCTGGCTGTCACCAGAGGGCAGAGACAAGGTTGTTCTTTGCCACGTGTGGATAGTTCAGAAATTAAATCTCCTTTCCACAAAGGCAATAGATTCTGATCTAGCTTGTGTCCTTTCCAAATGTTTCAGCCCTGTAACCAGATCGCTCATTTCATCAGCATCTGTCACAAACGCTGTCTTGCTTCTGTCAAGCTACGTACAAAGGGACAAGGAGAAATGTCTTTATCGTACTGTGGGTGCCTGACTTCATAACACGGCAGCTTACACAAAATACTGGCTCACAATATAAACAGGAGACTCACTTTCTCTTTGCAAGGCTTTTCCAGAGCTTGGCGCTTGCAGTGCCTGCAGTCTGTGAGTGCTTCCCAGCTGGGCAACCACAGCAGGAACAGGGGGAGCCCAATGGGGATCCATCTTTGATCGGGAGCTGCTCTTACACAGTACACATGGAAAGCTGTGCTGTGGTCTCAGCTTAGAAGAATGAAGATTTTAAAGCCCAAGGCAGTAAGGAACAACTTGTTCAATGCTCATCCTATATTTAATTAATAAATTATTTAATTAATAAATAATTAATAAATTCCCTTAAGCTAGGGAAGGCAGATTCCCTACAGCAGGCAGCATGGGTACTTGGGGCAGGGGGAACAGAGATGCACTCAGGTGTCTGCTCTCCATGGTTGCATACCTCCTTGCTGGAATCTGTGAGCAGATAAGTTCGTTTAGGAAGAGTTTAAAAGTGTTTACTGTCCTACCTGGTGCCTCCTGGGTAGTTAAGCTGCATGGAAACACCTGAGGGCTTTGCATCCTGGGGAGGCTGAAGGTGCTGCACCAGATGGTGCTGCACTGGAAACGTGTGAAAGATCTGGATTATGTACAGGGTCAGAACACTGCCCTTGTGTTTCAGCATATATGTTCAGGTGAAGCATTCAGCTCTGTGCATCTCCCTCTCAGAACTGGGAAAAATGATTCCCATAGGTAAGGAAGGATTTGTCCTGTGGCTGAGCTCCAGGGCTACAGTGACATAGAAAGATGCTGGAGCCTCTTTGCAGTGTGTTAGCTCTGCTGTACCTCCAAATCTCTAATTTCACTGCTTTTCAAACTGAAAACAAAGAAGCTAAGCTGAAATTAGCCAGTGACCTAAATATGACATGGAGCACTCGTGGGAAGCAGCTTCCTGCTGGACATGCAGCAGGAAAATTCAGCATCACCAATGTGAACCATGGTGTTACAGATGCGTGGTCAGCTTTTTGTTCATTGCTTCCTCCTTGCTGCCAGCTTTGGCAGGTATGATGACTACTGCAAACACACAAAAACTGTCGCTACCTTTTACTCCTAAAGTAAGATACAGAGGCTCTGTCTTGTTCTCTGCTTTCCACTCACCACATTTTTTAGTTAGTTCAGGTGATGAGGGATCTGACACTTATAAAATGTTCATGATCTAGGATCAAGCATAGAATAAAAGGTACAAGGAAGCAGACTTGCTCTTTCACCTGTCCCTTTTTTTGATCTCCTTAATCCTTAAGGGCAGTGAGGCACTGGCATAGCTGCCCAGAGAAGCTGTGGGTGCCCCATCCCTAGAGGATCAAGGCCAGGTTGGATGGGACCCTGGGCAGCCCGAGCTGCTGGGTGGCAGCCCTGCCCATGGCAGGGGGTTGGAAATGGGTGGGCTTTAAGGTCCCTTCCAACCCAAGCCATTCTGTGATCACCCAGAGTGCAGCCTGTTCCCACCTTGCTCCAGGATATCTTATTCTTTAACTGGAAAAATATTTATATACTGTCTCAGGCCACAGGAGAGGAAATAAGGCTTGTCAATGCACGTTGCAAAGATATTGTAGGGTAATGTTATTTTGTCTTACTGGTTCACATTCAGATTCTGCATTTATTATTTTTACAACTTAGGTCTTAAATTGTTGTAAGATAACCAGACTATAGCAGTCTTATCACGCTTACATGCTTGTACTTTTATGTTAGTTTTATGATTGTGATATTGAACCCTCTTAAAGAAAAGGCAAGTTGCTTTGACTGCAGTGAGAATTATTTCCACGCTCAGCTGAGCTTACATTTTTTCTCAGTGCATCTTTCATTCTGAACACCTTATGCTTACTTTTTGGATAACTGCAACCTCTGTAGTGCTTTATGTCAGAATGCAGTTTTGGACCATCTCCCTTCAAGAAGAGCTATGCTATGCAGAGCAGCCCTGCCAGGCTGCAGGATGAGCTACCAGAAGAGCTACTTGCTACTCAAGTGTCTCTGTGCCATTCACCGCTGGATGGCTGGGCTTGGTGTCTACAAACAAGCCCCTGGGCCCACTGTTTGCAGCTCCAGTGCCAACACTTAACTGGAGAAGGGGTTCCACAAATGGAGAAGGCAACACTTAATCAGAACCAGGAATCGTTGGGCTGACTTGCCAAATAAGACTAAGATGAGCTTATATAGTCATTATGAGGACTTAGCATAAAGTGTCTGGACATGCAAGACATGATATGCCCTGATGTTTTGATTATTTTGGCCCGCAGCAGCGAAGAACATTTTAAAGGCCGGATCCTTTGTAGTGCTGAATATCCTCAACACCACTTGCCCTCCTCAGAACCCACCGTGCTCGGCGCCTTCCCACGAGGTGCCTTGGGTAGAGCCCCATGCTGCCTGCCAGCAGCCGCCATCACCCTGGGGGTGGAACTACGAAGGCAGCTTGACTCCATTGAGAACCACAAGACATTCCTCGTATGTGAAATTTCTGCAGATTCAAGATTTCTACATAGCTATGCTGCCGCTTACTTACAGAAACATGTTTTCACAGCTTAAATGCATTAACCCCTAGTGGGCCTTAGATTTCTGTGTAGGATTTGACATGACATGTCTTTGAGAGATCTTCAGGACAGGAAGACAAAACACCATTCTTGGAAATTAAAAAATAACTGAATTTAGATCAAACGCTTGGAAAGTCTGGCTTTTGCTCTAAAAGGTTAATCGGTATTTGGAATTCTTTTTTGCCGTGGGAGATTCCTTGTGTAATTATTGAAAAGTAAGATCAAAAAACTAACATCATCTTTTGAGTGCCAATGTCACGCCTGGACAAAAACAAGCTAGATCAGCCCTAATGATATTTGCTCCTGGACACACTGCAGAATCCCTGGCTATGCTTAGGATAGGAAGGAATTTCCTCATGTGGTGAGTTGGCAAAGCCTTTGGGTTTGTCTTGTTCTTGTGTATTGCTCAAGAACTGTCTTTTGGAATTCTATTTCACTTTTGTTTTTTTTCTTTCTGCAGCCTTGTGATCAGAGCTGAACATTAGCCTTGTCCCCCCACAGAGGCCCTGTTTTGTTTCTAAAGATTTCATTTGCTTTACTGAACAGGAATGGATTAATTTTTTTACAAGAATACTCTAGTAATCATAAAAAATAATCTAGATTATTGTCCACCTAGAAATGAGATGCAGAGAAAGGAAGAGGGTTAAGGGAATAACTTGCTACTCAACCAGTTACAGCCTCCTCGTCGGCTCCCTAGAAAATCAGCATCCTATAGGATGCTCCAATGTTCAAGATCACAATCAAAGCATGCATTGTGACAGATGCAGCACTACACCTAAGCAGCAACCTCTCCTCTTCTGTATGTAGCTAGATCATTGCCAGGCCTAGAATAAGGTGAACAAAATTCCTGATCTCACAATTAATGACAATGTTGCCTTTATTGTTTTACTGCTGTTTTGCTGCTTATGAAAACGGTCTGTATGTGTGAAGAATATTTATGCACGCTTACTTTTCTTATTTCAGGCACATTGTTTCTAGATCTTTATAAACAGCCCCAGGGCACGTAATAGGCCATACTTGAAGCTGATGGGAGAGTTTGCATTGGACTCAGAGAGTGGGCTTTGCCTTAGGTCAAGTAAAGCCAGCAACTGGATCCAACAACAACTACTTGATCTCCAGTTTCCAGTTTCTCCAATTGTTTTGTCTGTTCTGCAAAAGCCGAGTTAATTACAAATAACAGGCCCTAACTTGATATACACCTCTCTCATATTCAACCCCTACGATTAGAAAAGCACCAAGACTAGATATCTACATGAAGTCTGTCTTGTGATCATGGAGGCAAGCTGGAAACTAGACCTCAAAGAGAAGAGTAAGTTGAATTCTTCCTCCGAAAGGGATATTCACTTCAACACATTGTAGCTGTGAACAGCATTTGCAATTCCATATCTCATCCCATTAGTTAAATTGGTTTGCTCCAAGGGGTGATGGGGGAGTTCTCACAGAGAAGACACAGATGTCCTCCTTTCCCTAAAATGCCTTGGCATTAAACCAGATGAGACAGTGCTCGTGTAGTTTAATATCCTCGTTGTTCATAAGTTTTCCCTACATCAGAGACTGCTGAGGAGGCTTGTGCAAGGCAATAGCCCCAGCTGTATACGTGACCAACAAAGTGCTCTTTGCTGCCACCAGCTCCGCCAGAGCACAAAGCTTAAAGGGCTCTTTGACGTGGCCCAGCCCCTCACACTGAAATCTCTTTCATTTAGGAATTCAGCAGCAAATGTCCTTTGACTTCCACTGTGTGTGAGCATGTGCTTTTCTGGTCCGAAAAAAGAGGATTTGGTCCTGCCAGGGTAGACGGTTGCCCGTTGTAGTGCACAGAAGGTAGGTGGACAAGTGGGAGCTCGTGCTCCTTCTACCATTATTTCATTACTGTTCACCATTTAGCATCATTGTGATTTCATCGTTACTGCTGTGTATCTGAGGAACACACTCTGAGCACGCTTCCTATTTGCACCTGACAGAGAGGGAGCATCTCAAAAAATCCCTGAGGGTTTTCGAGATCACAAAGCTCAGAAAGATAACACAATTAGCACACATAACTCCCCTTGGTTTTCTTTATGCCTGCTGACAAGGTTAGCAATAACCCGTCTTTGTGAGGGACTGTTTTGTCTCCTCTACCAACGCATCCAGACTGGCAAGCTTTAGGTCTGACTTATTAGAGCATATCTCATTTCTCTTAAGGAAATGGTGGTGAAATTAGAAGCATATTAGATAAAAACATCACAAGTTATAAAAGGATGAATAGCAAAGGAAATTAATTATTAAAAATCCACACTTTTTATTTTCTTCACTGACTTGAAGCCTGACCTGAAGAGTATCCGCAGTGGGCTTCTCTCAGTCCACCTCTAGCTTGAACTGGGAATGGTTTAAACAACTGTACTGGGAGGTGAGTGGTGAAGCCCAAGCTCAGTGAAGCTGCAGTATTTAGACTGAGTGTGTGATGTGGCTGCTGCTGCCGGAGCCAAGCTGGTTGTCCTAAAACGAGCTTCTCTTGAGTTACGGTAACTCAAGCAACTCTGACTTTATCCTAGATGCCAGCCCTCAGCAATTCCTGGAATTAGACTCTAGGCTAGGGGTGTGTGTTTTAATAGAAAAACATCTATATGATCGCCAATTTTTTCATTCTCCCAAAGAAATGTTAGTTTTTCTAATTTCTGCTGATTTTTCCCGTGGACCCACTGACTCTCCCACGTATTCTGCCTTATGATAGAAGCACTTTTGTGGTGAAAGAAAGTAGGGCCTATTCATGGGAAAAGGTAGATAGTCCAAATGCTTCAGAGGATCATCTTGTAAGTAGCTTGTCTTTATTGCTTCATAGTACACATGTGAGCTGCAGTCCTTGCTAATCTGGTTGATGCAGAGTTAGGGATGGTATGCAGTGATATTGATGGATTACCCCTGCGGCTAAAGACTGAGAATACCCCATTACTTCTGTTTGAAAATCTCAGTTATGTTCTCACCAAAACATCCTCATTTTCTCAGGAATTTCTGTATACTCAGCACAAAATGCTTGCACAATAGGCACAGTGACTCCTGCAACCATTGTTTACAATCTGCTGGCTAATCCTTTCTGTGAGCCAGGCGGTGCCTACTGGGTTTGGCTTTTGACTAGGATTAGAAGCTGATGCTGATGCATACCGCCATGCTGCCTGGGGACCTCAGCAGTATCATGGCCACGCTGTGCCAAGCAGCATACAAACCTAGAGCTCAGAGCCTGCTGTTTGAGCATCTTCCCTCTAATTCTGCATTTGACCCCCTTTCTCCTTCCAGCCCTTAAGTAAGACATCTAATTGTGTTCCATTTCTGTACCTTTTCAGGGATTCATTTCTTACTATTAGTCAATGTCTATAACCTGCTTTTGGTGGGGGGATGCCAGGATGGTGTCACCCAAAGGCCACAGCAAACTGTCATCATAGCTCAAGTGGGAAGCCGTGTTTCCTCTGCTCAAGCACCTCTACTATTCAGTGAAATTGCTTTTTCAGTAGGAATTATTGCCCTCTCCAGCAGTGCTGCTGCACCCAAACCATACACAAGCAGGTGTACATATACCATACACAAGCAGGAAGGCATGGCAAGTCTCAAGGTTGAGGCATGGAGTGCCTGCTGAGGATGGGGTGCACAGTAAGTGGCTTTAGGATTTTCCTTCTGTCCTGTCCCTGTTGCATGTGACCCCACTGCAATTCTGGGGTCTGTGTGAGCCAGCAGGGAGCCTTTCCTCCTCCCAGTCTGTTCAGGCTTCAGAAGTTTATGATGCTTTTGTCCCAGTTTCATGTCAAAAGGATGCTTGCTGGGTCTAGGTACGGCACACCCTGCTCAGGCTCCATCCCTGCGCTGCCACGGCCTTGCATCCATGTCTTCAGTTAACATCAAGCCTTGTCTGCAACCTGTTGTTCCTGCCCTACGATGCTGCTTAAATTCAGTTTAAAATCTGGCCATTTTACTGCTGCATCCCACATTCCTCACAGACAGTAGCAAGCTAATAACAATGTGCTGGTGCCATCTCAGCCATCACAGGCTGGAGCTGACATGTACAGTCTTGTTTCATAAACTTCTTTGTCCCCTGAGAGATTTGAGAATTTAATACACATTTGGTCTGTACCTCCTTATTTGAGGCTGACCAGTCTGAATCACTTCTGATAAACTCTAAGTAGGAATTTCAAACACAGTTAAGTTCCTATCAGTTTAATTAAAGTGGATCACTGGGTTAGAGAAACCCTGTGAAATACTCCCGTTGAGGAGAAGGCTGTGCTGGGTGTGCCCCTGAAGAACCATCAGGGAATCTGTACAGGGCCATGGCTGTTACCATGGGGCACTGAGGAATTTTACTTGAAAGTAAGACCTCTCACACTAAGAAAAAGTTGTGACAGGAGTGACTATGGAGTAATTACTTCTACTATATCGTGAGAGTAGCTGAGAAGAAATAGAGGAGCTACTCTAAGACTATATGAGACTTAGATCTGTAGGAAGCTGGTCTGAGTTTTCTTGTACAAGAGAGAGTCTCTCTGATATGGCCAAGATTTCCAGATTCTTTAAATACTTTACTTCAGATAATATTTCTGTGCTATTACGAGGTCAGTTTGTCTGTAAAATGTTAACACATGGTAAAGGCTTTCTTTACCTGATGCATTCTATCTCTGTCTTGCACTACATTTTGAGGATGTGACACCCTGCGGATATGAGAAGCTGGAAAGAGAAAGGACAGGCATGGCATGGAGTTTACTTTGCCAACGCTGGTGAGTTACTGATGCTGGCCACAGTGGCAGAGGACACCTCTGAGGGACTCAAATTCATTTGAGAGTCTGTTCTATAGCTTTCATTGTGTCTTCTCTCCAACTGACGTTTGTAGAAATTAACCACAGATTAAAATAGATTACTGCGCTGCTCCCATGGGATGCAGACTTTAGGGTTTAGGCAATGCTCTGTGGCTAATAAGAACCAACAAGTTTTACCTGAGTCATCCCTCTGGGTGAAACGTGCCCTTCTCCAGTGATGACAGGAGATGCCAGATGTCAACAGAAGGACAGTCATCTCCCATTGTGATTAACCAGGCAGAGCCTGCTTGGAAGAGCCATCGGGACGATCGATCTTATCCAGCAGTGATAGCTGGCTGCCAACGAGATTAGAAGGACTACACTTAATGTAGTCTTTTGGTAGTGAGGGAAGATTTATATCCTTAGCATAAGCTGCTTAGGAAAAGCTTCTTTTACTTAGCATTTATCATTTGTTATTG
This sequence comes from Alectoris magna, assembly GCA_030625065.1. Lineage (NCBI taxonomy): Eukaryota > Metazoa > Chordata > Aves > Galliformes > Phasianidae > Alectoris > Alectoris magna. The sequence continues at coordinate 144,886,539 of CM060560.1, forward strand.
ACATTTTATTACATTGATAGTCATCCCAAGAAAGCATTTTACACTTCCTACCTGTTTCATACATAGGCATATTTCTCTTTGAAAACCAAACATATTTTTGAGAGAACAAGACTGGTGACGAGCTATGTTTGTTAGACCTACTTAGTTACACTGATGTAAACTTAGCGTTATTATTTTTTAGAACAGTGAAGCATTGTCTGATGTGCTTCCCAAGTCATTGTGTTTTTTCCTGCTGGCATTGATATATACAGCTGATGGTCATCTCAGGTCTGTGGACTGTACTAGAGAGAAGCTTGCACTGAGCCAAACAGGATCTCTGGTTTGAGCAGGAAATTCCACATTTGATCTTGTAGGGTGAAACATGCTGTGTTTCCTCAAACATAACTTTGATCCGCATTATTTTATTTTATTTTTTCCCAAATGAGCAGTGTCCAGAACCAGACACATTTCTTGTTATAGATGAAATGGGCTTTTTTGTGTTTGTTGTTGGTTGTTTTTTTTACCACCCTCTTCATATATACAAAATGATAATGCAGTGTATGTGCTTCATCACCTAACGGTGCATGTAAGCGGTACTATGCAGAAGAGTCCCAAGCTGTTGTACAATGAAATTCTACAATAACCTTATTAACAAAGAGCTATTAAGAGCAGCAGTTAACCTATATTTTTCTACCCTACTTTAGGTGTCAGTGTATACCCAGGAACTGCAAATACTGGTTGGAAACACGTTGTGCTGTCCAGAGGCATAATTACAGAAAGCTTGTAGTTGTCTTTATCACAAAGTTTTAATTAGCAGGACACATTAAATAACCAGCTGATACAGATCTTAATGAATCATTTATAGGCCTACATCTAGGATAATTATATGTAGCTGGTCACATGAAATCACTTGCATACGCCTGGGCTTATGTGAAATGGAATCTTTCTCGTGAAACAGGGGTGAAAGAGAGGGACAGGATGAAACTGGGGCACCAGCCTACCTTCCCCAAGCTGTTTTTGCGTGGAGTATTGCCAACAAAATAAATAAAGCTGGTTTCAGGAAGTCTGCCGAGCTCCAGGATGGGCATCTCGGGACAGTCCCCTTTCTTTTGGCACGTTCGTTTCTTCCATCTTGACGGGTACCCTTTAGCATTCATTTCCCACCTTCTCTGCATGCTGGCCCATGGGCAGGGGTCCTGGTCTTAGGTCCTTTAACAGAACTGTAGGGGTTGGAAGGTTGACCTCAAGAGATCACTGAGTCCAAACCCCCTGCTAAAGCAGGTTCCCTACGTAGGTCACAGAGGTAGGCATCCAGATGAATCTTGAATATCTCTATTGAAGGAGGCTCCACAACCTCAATGGGCAACCTGTTCCCATGATCCGTCACCCTTATGATACCCTCAGCTTGTATAATTGGGAGCAGTTGTTTTTATCAAGTGATACTTCAGCTGCTGGTTGTGTGTACTATGTTACGTGCAAAAAGAAATAATGACCTCCTGTATGGCATGGATGTCCCTTGTCCAATGATTTTTCCTATACTGACCTACTTGGCTTGCTCAACTGGAACCCCAGAAGGAGCAGAGCCCCTGTTTGACAGCAAGTCAGAAGCAAGGGATAAACAAACCATTAAAAATGTATATTTGAAAAGATTAAGAACAAAGTAGTGCCAACCCATGCAATATTGTAATCAAAAGTCCTTTAAAAGTGGCGTTGACTAATTTTCTCAATTATCCACAGAGTCTGCTGTTAACAGGTTTCCCTGGTTTCTCAGCACCAGACAAACTCTGCTGATCTCTGCAAAACGTCTTCCACCTTAAGTACAGAGTTCTCCTTAAAATTAGTGGTTTTTTCAGAGTTAATATGTTAGTCTCCTGATGTGCCACAGCAGGCGTCTGGAGCAGATCTTACCAGACTGTTTATGCTGCGCTTCCTCCTAGATTGGTTTGAGGCAAGGGAGCACTTGTGGCAAGAGCTGATGTGGTGCAGGGTTTGACAGCATCTTTCCACACCCTAGTTTTTGCTTTTGTCAAGGACAGAGGGATGGAGGCTCCAGGTATGGCTTCTTAGTTCTCATAAGGGGACAGCCACACAGCAAAGCATGAGCTGGTGCCCCATTTCCATGGTGGCAGAGATGTCCTCTGCCACTTTTTCCTAAAAGAAAAAGAGAAATATGTTAAAAGGGATTACTCTCTCCCCTAAGGCAGGAAATGGTCAGTATGTGGTCCATCCCTGAGACCAGAGGCACCTTCTGCAGAGAACCATGCACCCAACAGGGTGCACATGGTCAGAACCATGTATGATATCATATTATGTGCTAAAGCTGACAGTCTGCCTGGACTGATGTCTGTAATAACTTTGCACATTGTGGTTGTTGCTGTTTTTATCCTTCTACCCCCTTGGGAAGTAAGGAAGTTCTATTAGTCATTTTCTGGGGAGAAACTGAGATGTGGCTTGATGAGGCCACACAGGGAGCCTGCAGCAGAGCCATGCAGCTATCAGACCGACCGTCCTCATTCCTTATCAGCTCTGCTAGATACCTGACATGGTTCCCGAATGGCTGTGAGGAATAGGACAGAGCCAAGGAAGGGGAAGAGCAGTGCCTGCTCCTGACACCAAAAAGATGGTCTGGGAATGCCCTTAGTGGTGGCAGATGGCTCCTGCCCCACACCTTCAGTGGAGCAGACTTTTCCCAGCTTCTTGTTAGACACCCAGTCTTGGCTTTCCAACCACCGCCAGCACTGTCTGGGCACAAGGCCACGTTTACTCTGGCTCTACAGCCAGAAATATGGCAATCTCTGGTTCATGCTGGTGTGTGGTTGGGTTGAATGCATCAAAATGCGTCATCAGGAGTCACTAGCTGCATAAATCCGAACCATGGCAGGGAAATTGGGGAGCATATAGGCACAGCACTGAAGAGAGGAGCAGCACCGGCAACCAGACACAGAGAATGCTCTTCATTTTCAAATCACTTTATTAGAAGGCCGCTTCCTAAAGTAAAGTGTCTCTTTTGGAGTGCTGTGTTTCAATTTCTGAGCTGTATCAGGAGTGCAGTTTGTTTTGCAAGAGCCAATGTACCAATTACAGGCTGAGACTTTGAGAGAGGCACGAGGGACTCAACCACACATCTTCCATTAATTATCTCTTGGCCACATTAGTGCTACAGTGATAGCACCAGTAATATGTCACAAGCTCATTTTCTGTCATTAAAATCAGCAGATGCGACCCTGATCCTTGCTGGGAGCGCATCTTCTCAGCAAGAAGGTGCTGTTTTATCGCAGACACTTCTAAAGTACAGTGCCATTTAAATGCCAGATTGTGCTGGAGCAGAGCTCTGCTCCTGCTGCCCCTGACCTCCTGGAGCAGGCGAGAGCTGGGCTCTGCAACAGCCCTCACAGCAGTGCCGAGCCTGGACTGAGTTTGTTGGTACTGACCTCCTCCTCTTAGTGTGATAGAGAAATGGTCCGAGTATCAAAAAGCTGATGCATAGGCACTGCTGGTAGATATTAATGCATCAGTTGTAGGCTGCTGGAATGCAAATAATTTGGCTGTTGTTTCGCCCTGGGTTCCAGATCCAACAATTCAGGCTGCGTCATGGTGAAGCACCTTCTCTGTGTGTCCTTTGCAGCCACAGGCTGGGCTTAGAGTATCAAGCCTCAGGTTGCTGCTGTATTCCAAGCCTGAACATTGTTCCAACTTCCAACTCCTATTCCCTCTCCCATCCTGCCATGTACACTTTGGGGGCCAGAAAGCATCTCTTTTCAGGTTATGTCTAGTGCCAAACTCAGTGCATTGAAACTTAGCGATCCACTCACCTAAGCAATGACAGCTTAGGCAGCAGCTTGCTCCGCCAGCCTCTTCCGTCTGCTTCTGAGAAGGAAAAGAACAAAAACCTCTCAGTTTGGAATATTGCGTAATATTGCCATTTGAAAGTGAAAATGTGGAAAAACCCAACCATTGCTATTGGCCATATCCTTCCCTTACCCTTCACAGGGAGCAGTGTTGGTGCACAGACGTGTGCCTGCGTCTGTCCATCTGGCTGCACAGTGCCTCTGAAGGCGGCAGCTGGGCTGGACGCAGGCAGGAGGTAACCTGCTGTGGGAAGGCATCCAGATTGTAAATTAGCCCCAAAAAACAACAACAAGAAGAAAAAGATTGCACCATCCAAAGATTAGAAGTTGAAAGGGACAGGTTGACACCAAATTAAGCAGCCTCTTCTGGTTGCAGTATGATCGGTGGGTGTCAGCAACAATAGAGCAGGTTGCTTACACCCCCCAGCAGGCGCTCCGGCCTGAAAGGGTGTGCAGGCTGTGTGGCTGTGGGAAGCTGCTGAGCCTTGCTGTGCACGATTCCCCTGGCACACGCTGGCTGGAGAAGGTGCTGCGTGGCTCAGGTGCAGCCTGGGCTCCTGTGTTAGTGCAGGAAGGATCCAGTCTGAACTTCTTTCTGTGCGCAGACATTGGGTTTTTTTCTTTTAATTATTAGCTTCATAAGATCAGAGATGGGGCTGTGTTCCAGCGCCAGCAATCTCATTTCTGTTGCAGGGTAATAAATGTGTCTGGGACCTTGCCATGTGTCTGCGTGGCCCAGGGGCTCCAAAGCATTCCTGGGTTGCAGCCAGAAGGACCTGTGTCCATACACACAGCAAAACAACCTCTTGCACTGACACCGTGGTGTAAAAAGGTGGGCCAAAAGCCCATTTACCACGGGCTATATCTCGTGAGCCATACAAGAGAGACAAGATTTCAGAAATAAGAGGAAACTGCTTTTAAGCTGATTTCTCATAAAACCAGCCTTCTTATTTAATGGTGAGTTTTATGCCAGGAGGACTATTGGTAGAACCCGGCAATGCTGTGGTATGGCCCAGCTCCCATCTCTCAGGAAGCGGTTATCAGACAGAATTTTAATGGCTCTTAGGAGCCATACGAAAGGCTAGTAAAATCAGAGGGAATTCTTAAACAGAGCTGTTCCGAGCTTTTCACGACTTTCCTCTTTCCTCAACTTGCTGCAGAAGCACAAGCCCTCGCTGCATGCCACAGAGCGGTACGGCTGCTCGGTGCCCCGACACTGGGGGATGCATTCACTGCTCTCTGTGATAACCTGGCTCCTGGGCTCTGCTCCTCCCTGCATGCTGTGCTGTATCCTGTCCTCCTAGATGGAGCCATCTCTGGGGCCGTGGTTCAGCACACGGTTTAGAAACTGAGCGCAGGGAAAGGGAGAGAGGGAGATCAGTAAACCTCAATAAGGGGATAAAAAAGGCAGTGACTTCAGGGGAGATCCAGAGAGCTTGTAGTTATCATTAGGAGCGACAAGCAGTGATGTCTTGGCATATCTCATTAGAAAGTGCTGGGAGCTACTGAACTGGACAGTGGTTTCAAATGCCAGTGACCTCCGGGAGCTGGAAGTGAACGTTGTAATTGATGTAAGGATGGAAGCTGCTGCACTACAAAGTGGCATTTTGGATACTGTGGGAACAGGTGATGTGAAGCATCCTCGTCGAGATCTGTTTCCCTCCGCTCTTTTGACTCCTGTCAGAGGTGCGTGTTCGAGCTTTTCTCTGGGCAGATGGCTTCTGCAAATAGAACCGGCTTTGAAATACAAAGTTTTGTCGAATTCATTATACACTTTCTGATTTCAAAGCCTTGCAGTTTCCTCTTTAGTTTCAAACAGAGTCACATGGCTGCTTTTAGGGCTGTTACATTGGAAACAGACATTGCAGAACATGTCACCAGCACAGTGTGGCAGCCCTGGGAACATCACTGAGGCTGGACCACATCCCTGCCCACAGCTGGAGCCACGTGGTCCTGCACTTCCTGGTCCTTGGTACTCTCCTTGGTGGGGACATCCCTGGCTTTTCCCATTAGGTGAGGTGCAGCCATGTGAACTCATCCCAGCTCTGCCAGGCTCAGAGGGCAGGGCAGGTGGGAAGGGCTGGGGAAAGACTTCACCCTTGGTGCTGTCGTGTTCATCTGGGTGCCAAACCTCCTCACTGAGGTGTTCCAACAAGCGGCTTCTGGCTCAAAAGGGAGGAGCTGTACAAACTCGTCTTCATGTCGCTTTATTTTGGATTCACCTTCTGCAGCACAGTGGTTATCCACTCCAGCTCAGCAAGCGGGTGCAGTCAGAAGCTCCTGAGAGCTCCTAAAGCTGTCTGCATTACTTCACATGAGCTACATGTGCTTAACTTTGACCCAAGTTACGGTTTTGGGGTTTCACGTCTCATTTTTCTTTTGGGGATGTGTTGGAGCCGCTCTAAGGGATGTCAGTTAGAGAGCTTTCTCTTTGTATCTGCTTTCTTCACAGAGAGATGACATTTCTTTTTTGGCCAAAAGTTTTCTTGGAAAGAAAATGTCACTTTGTGAAACTGAAATGTCAGTTTAGTCAAGTTGTTCGTATGCAAAAAGAAATGGAGAAAAGAAGCACCCAAACTTCAAAGCAGCAGAAACACTCCTTCCGACATCTTCTGATTTGCCACAACTTTGTTTTTGAAAGGCTTCAGGTTCATTTTGGAAGTCTGAAAAGGCTCAAAGCCAAAATGTTGCGACCGAGCAAAATGTTTGCTCCATCCTCTCTCCTCATTCTCTTCTTTTTTAGTATTATTTTAGAACTGGCATCAAACTGAAGATCTATTTTTTGCCCTGCTCTGGTTGTCTACAGCATCTGAATAAGCTGGAGACAGCATTTGCTAAACTGAAAAGTATTTAGGGAGAAAAAGTTCTCTGTCTGTACCCCAGCTCTCAGCAGCTGGACCTTTTATGGATGCTCTGTAAGGGCAGTGTATGACGACTTGCAGCATTCCTCCATATACTCTTGCACCGAGAAGCTTTTGTGGGATTTTTGTCTTATCATTAGCACATTATAAAAATGTCAACTATTTCCAAACCTTTCAAGTTTCATTGGAAGGGCTACTCTGAATTTCAGCCCTGGAGTCGGTTTATGTGTGGTTTGATCATCTGTTCCCCCTCTCGTGCAGATGCTCTCAACGTGGGCAGCAGAGCGGCCCTGTCACAGCAGATTAATGGCAGAATGCAGCATTGCTTGTGGAAGCAGAGTAACTAAAGATGAACAGTGATGTTGTACCATCTGAATAAACTCTGAAATTAGAACAATTTTTCTCCATGTTTCAGCATCCTAAGTACAAAGTAATAACCTTGTCAAGAGCAATATCTGCTGCTGTCTCATGTGGATGCATTGGGAATTAGCTGCAGCTTCCTGGGCTGAAGGTAGGTGTGTTGGTGGTGGGACACTGTACTAAAGGGAAAAGTACACAAGCCCTTTGGTCGCAGTGCAGGATGGAACTACTGGGAAGATCAGTGCTGCTTCGAACATGGCATATGGTTTGGTTTCCTCATGGAAAGGACAATGGAAAAATGGGGAATATATATATATTTGTATAGCAGGCCAAATATGTTGTAGACTTTGGTAGAAGATGGCAATCAGTATGTGATATCCAGACCCAAGGCAAGTACCAAACGTTGGACGGTGAAGAAAACCTTGCTGAGTGCTCCTTGCCTCAGTACAAATTGGACGAGGGCAAAACCTCAATGAAGGGTGAGACTTAACAATATTCCTGTAAACCTCACAAAAATAGGAGTAATCCTGTAGCATTACCAGGCTGGGGCAAGTCACTGAGCCATTTTTTGAATTTGTTAAAGTACTTGCTTCTGGGCTTCTATGTGCATTCATTTTGAAGGAGTCTCAGGGGAGACCTCATTGCGCTCTACAACAACCTGAAAGAAGGTTGTGGCAAGGTGGGGGTTGGCCTCTTCTCCCAGGTAACAGAGATAGGATGTGAGCAAATGGCCTTAAGCTGCATCAGGCGAGGTTCAGGTTGGACATCAGGAAACATTTTTTCTCAGAAGGAGCGGTGCTGCAGTGGCACGGGCTGCCCAAGGAGGTGGTGGAGTCACCGTCCCTGGAGTTGTTCCAGAACCGTGTGGATGTGGCACTGAGGGATGTGGTCAGTGGGCATGGTGGGGATGGGCTGCTGGTTGGACTTAGAGGTCTCTTCCGACCTTAATGTTTCTATGAAATGAGTTGCAGAGGGGCAGCCAAAAGATCCTTAATGCTGAGGAAACTGTGAAAATTCAGCTCTTTGCTGTCTCAAGGTGAGTGCTCAGGCATTTAAAATTTGGAAATGTCAGGTCCAGGCCACTGCATAATAAAACGAATGCACAATTAATTACACTGTTTATCCTATCTTCTCACAAACAGATTGAACCCCAACCGGCTTTGAAATGAAATCCTCCTCCACAGCACCTCCAACTTTGAAGGTTGTGTTTGACAACAGGATAGGTTTGTGCATTTGGTGGGTGCTTCCCTGCCCTCCTCCCAGGCCACATCCACGTGCAGCACTGTCTCTGGCACTGCTGTTCACTCATTTGTTTTCCACCATGTTACCAATGGCCTTTTCACCACTCCTTTGTGCAACAGATACCCTGAACAGTCTGGACCATGTAAACAAAACCCTTGCATTTGCATCTTGCTGATACGGGTGTTCTGAAATCCTTTCCAAATACTTTTGCCAGTGACTGCTGCAAAGATTTTATAGCAGTAAGGATGTGTATATTGGGCTTTCTTCCAGAGGCTCTGAGAGGGACACTTTATGTGCTGGTGGATTATTTTACCAACTGAATAAAAGTAATCTCTTTTTCAAACAAGCAACTTGGAGTCTGGCAAAAGATGTATAAATGAGCTCTGCACATCCTGAGAGGGAGCTGAGCGTGTTTGTTATGCAGAGCTGCTCAGCTAAGCGGCAGACTCCAACTGCCCGATACTGTGCGCCTTTCTCTCCCCCTTGGAGGAACTGGATTCTTAAGGCAGCAGCTGAGATCAAGGAGAATACGCGAATACCCAGACCCGAGGGGAAAAGAAATATTTACAGAATCTCAGGTGGTTTTGGGCCACACCATTGTAAATTAGAATCCTTGACTTTTATCCCCCCTCCCCTGTTGTTCAGGCTGTACCTGTTCTATACGAGGCGGTGGCTTATTGCAGTCTCAAGCTGCAAAATGTAAAGCTTTTCCACTTGCCAGCATGTTGCTGAAGTATTTTTCCTTTGAAAAATGTGAATGTACCAGGAAGATGTCCTCAAGGGATACGTCATGTGGCTTCATATTTAGTGTACAAGGAAGGAAGGTATTGTGTTAGAATGAAGTTTCTGTTTCTAATCGGGAGATAATCTAGGTGCTGTTCTCTGCCACTCATAGAATAGAATCATAGGATCATAGAATCATTAAGGTAGGAAAAGACCATTAAGTCCAACCATCAACCCATCCCCACCATGCCCACTAACTGTATCCCTCCGTGTCACATCCCCACGGTTCTCGAACACCTCCAGGGAAAACCTCCACTCTGAAAAAGTCTCCCAGACACTGAAATGCCCTGGGCAGCCCTACTCTTCAGGTACTATAGAGATGGTGGCCCTGTGGGGTCTGTCTCCTCCATATTTGTCTGGATGCCCCCACCAGCAGCACAGTGCAGGGGACACAGCATCGTGCAGCCATGGGGGCTGTGGAGCCAGCTTCTCCAGTAGTCTCTATAGAAAAAAATCTCTGCATAAGCCTATTCCCTTCCTTCCTGTCTGTATGACTTTGGAAAAGGCAGGGTAGCACCTACAGTCCCTGCAGCTCTGTGTCTGTAGATGGGAGATGGGAGGAGGCTGGTACCCAGGGCACACAGCCTTGTGTGCACTCATGAGTGAGTGAAGCATCCCTGCTGCTTTTCCTCATTATAAAAATGTACAGGCTGTGGCATTGCAGGAAAGAAAGGTTGAACATTAGGGAAAATGTCTTCTCAGAAAGAGCAGTGCTGCAGTGGCACAGGCTGCCCAGGGAGGTGGTGGAGTCACCGTCCCTGGAGGTGTTCCAGAACCGTGTGGATGTGGCACTGAGGGACTGGTCAGTGGGCATGGTGGGGATGGGCTGGTGGTGGACGGGGTGATCTCAGTGGTCTTTTCCAACCTCTACGATTCTGTGATTCTATGAAATCAGTGTGTTTCAATCTAAGTGTGCTAAGCAAGTTTTGCTGTTATGGGCTGCTCTTCTGATGATTTAGTCAGTAGTACTGGGTGATGAGCAGGATGTCAAGAGGGAGCTGGAAGCAGGCAGTTCCTCTACCACAAAGTGCTAAGTGCCTTTGGGCTGGCTTTTAGTGCAGAGTAGAATTAAACTAGTTCCTTCTGGAGCTTTCGTAGAAGAACCTTAACTTAGATCTCAGGTTTGCCTGGTAGCTGGAATACAGGAGATGTTGGCCTGAGCTTGTATGGAGGTTAGGTCAGGAGGTTTCTTCCCCACTGTTAGCAAAATGGACAGAAGGTTTGTTCCCAGACAGTTCTTAATTTTTAAAGCTGATAAGTGCCTCACTTCGACAGAGTGTTAAACATTTACATGATCTGGTAGGGTGCCTCCTTCATATCAAACTCAGATGTCTGATCTGCAAAAATAACCCCAAAAATGAACCGAAAACAATTCTCTTCATACGCAGAAAGCTCAGCCAAAAAAACTTCCTTCTGTGATCAAAGCAGGAAATATGTAGTGTGGTTTGTGCAGCGGCGTTAGGTTTTCTTCCTCCCTGCGACATAGCTTTAGTCAGTTGTCAGCCAAGAGATATGTTTAGATTTTTCATCCCCATGTGGATTTGTGAGAACACGCACTAAGAGACCAGATCAACACTGTCATAGTGCCTGCATTGATCTAGCGCAGTGTTTATGTGGACTCCAGCCACCAGTCATTCCTTCTCCAGCATCCAGAGGCTATAATGGATTATTTTACACATAGTCATGATAGTATTTAGCTGTTGCATAGCATTTGCAAGGCATTTTATAGGGCAGGCCAACATAATTACTGCCATTTTGCAGCTGGAAAACAGAAGTGAGGAGACTCAAAGTGTTCTGCCCACCTCCACTAGCCCCATGGCAGCCACGGGGCTGGGAGGAGGATCCCGCTGACCACAGACCCAGCGCAGGGCCCTGGCAGATGCTGCTTGACATGGGACAGGGCTGTGAGGAGTCCTGTGACCCCAGGGCGCCTCCAGGGACGCATGGTGCTGCTGCAGCCCCAGGCCCACACCATGGGGAGCACTTTGTCTCCAAACCCAGTCACTTGGCCAAGAGCCACATAGCAGTGTGCGCAAAAGGGAAGCGCCTACACCATCCCTCCCTTGGCTGCCTTCCATTTTGTGAAATCCCATCACCGAGACTTGCCTCGGGCCTCACAGGTGTCTTGTCTCCATAAACCTGTGTGTGTATAGGTCTGGGTGGGCTCCTGGAGTCTGTCTCAGTCCTGCCTCCCGTGCTGGAGGTACTGACATTGAGCCCTTTGCCCTTGGCACCAGCGTGTGCCCCACGTGAGGCACAGCAAGGAATCCAGCAGGAAAGCTTGTTGGGATAGGTGTTTTGGCAGGTTTTCAAGTGAAATACAGGCCATCGGAGAGCTTGTAAGGTGAAGTAACCACCGCTTCCGGCCCTCCTGTGCTTGCAGAGCCTTTAGGCAGCTGCAAATGCAAGAAATACTTGAAATCATCAAAATGGGAAGAGGCAGGTTGGTAGCTCATATTTCTTACAGCACATGAAATTCCAGAAGGTCATCGGCTGGGCAAGGTGTATAAAACGTAATCCCCATGCAGGCCGTAAATATTTTGTCTGCTGCCAGCAGTGGGAGGGGAAGAGGGAGAGGTGATTTCATGATGACTGGGGCTGTGATTTCCCACAAATATTTGATGCTTTGCTCGCACCTTTGCTGTATGTGAAGCCAGGGGTTAGCAACGAGGAGGGCCAATAAGATGATCAGAGGGCTGGAGCACCTCTCCTACAAAGAAAGGCTGAGGGAACTGGGCTTGTTTAGCTTGGAGAAGAGAAGGCTCCGGGGAGACCTCATTGCGGCCTTCCAGTACTTGAAGGGAGCGTATAAACAGGAGAGGGAATGACTGTTTATGTAGGTAGATAGTGATAGGACAGGGGGGAATGGTTTTAAACTGAGACAGCAGAGGTTTAGGTTAGATATTAGGAAGAAGTTTTTCACATAGAGGGTGGTGGATGCTGCCAACCCTGGAGGCATTCAAGGCCAGGCTGGATGTGGCTCTGGGCAGCCTGGTCTGGTCATTGGCAACCCTGCACACAGCAGGGGGGTTGGAACGAGATGATCATTGTGGTCCTTTTCAACCCAGGCCATTCTATGATTCTATGATTCCATGATCTGTGATTCTGTGATTCTATGAATGACTGTATGACTCCTGAAAGGCTCTGTTTGGAAACCGCAGTGGATTCGTGTTAGATGTCTGCTCCTGAATGGAGTTCCCACATGGCCATTCCACGGCACGTCAGGGCCCACGGTGTGATGAGACACAACCTCTGGTAGAGCTGGGCAATGTCAGGTCTTGTTGCATGGAGCTCCCTACTGCTAACCTTGAAAATAAAAAATAAAAACAAAATCCAAGAAAAGCTCTTAGTCTTCAAAACCAAAAATGTTAGATTGTCATATTTACCATTTGAATATCTATGTATTTTTGACACCCCCTCGTCCATCCCATGTGTCTAGGCATGGTTTGTTGTTGACCCTAGTGGTGTGCTGCAGGGATGTAAGTCCTCTGCAAGGAAGAGCACTGACAGCAACATGAGCTTTGCTGGGGACAGTTCTTGTTAGTTTTGTGGCTTTTGTTGTTGTTGGCTGATTTATTTGCAGTCATTTCAGCAATGCTTTTGGTTGCTTAAGGAACGAACAGAATGCTGTACTGTTAAAAAAGAAAAGAAAGATGTAATCAGGTTTTTAAGTAAACTGCAAGGAAAACATGCAAAAGGAGTTGCAAGCATTAGGGACAAAGAAAATGGAATAGCACAGTATCGCTCAGTTCCTTAAACCTTATCTTATGCCAAACATGCCTGGTTTTTGTTTTCTTTATTTAAGGGATGAGTTGTTGGAGCAAAAAAAACCCTCTTAGGATTAAAATGACTTCTTTGTGTGCTTCTCCTGCAGTTCGCCTACAAGACAGCGAGTTCCCCTTAGTAGCAGGGCATGGCATCTGCCTCTGGTCTCAACGGCTCTGTGAAGCTGGGGGCTCCGGAGGCCCTCCAGAACCAGAAGGAGCCTCTGCCCACGAGATAACCTCCTGGGGGCTGCTTTCCCCCTCTCTGTCAGTCCTGAACTGCCGCATATTAAGAAGTGGTGATGGACAGATGGGGAGAAATGATCACTTAAAATGCAGAGTGAGTTAAACTATTGATTTCTGTCCTCTCTACCGCAGACCAACGCAGCAGTCACTGCTGATCTCCAGCATGTGTGTTGCTTCGTGTTTCATCTTTAAACTGTTTTCTCGCTTACCCGTGCATTTGTCCCTGTTGCAGTCTTGGTGTGACTGCGTGGGAATGGAAATTCCCAGTGGCGGAGCACTGCCGTTCCCTGTCTCCATGCTCAGGGAAGCCTGCTATTCCTGTTTCCTTTAGTTCTGATCAAAACGTAGCATGTATGTATGAACTGACTGCACACAAAGCATGCAAACGCTGTTACGCTCTATGGGAGGGGTATAGAGAATCGTGAGAAGCACCCGGAGCCACTGGCTGGAGGAGAGCTCTGTGTATCCTGCTTGGCTCTATTTGCTTTCAGTGGTGCCTAAGGGGAAATGATGTTGGTCCAGGCCACTAACAAAGGCTGGGAGCATCCTTTTACTCTCTACATTTGCAGCAAAGACAAGCTTAGGCCAGATGCTGGGAGGGCTGTTCCTGGCAGCAGTGGGCTCTGAAACAGACTATGCAGGGAAGCTGTATTCATCAAGCATGAGTTCAGGAGGAGGGGATACTGAAATCTGTCGGGATGGATGCAGAGATCGTGGCTGAGCCTTGCTGAGAACCAAGGGCTCGAACCAAGAGGCTGCCTTGTGAGCCTTTACTCCATCCCCAGCACTGTCTCTGCTCTCGCAGCTGCCAGCTGCAGAGCCACGAGGTACCGAGTGACCACAAAGTGCTCTTTCCCTTGGCATCACCTCCCCACTTCTGGCAAACAACTGTTGAGAAACCTTCTGACCTGAAGATCGCATGTGCATCATCATGTTTAATAGTTACCAGTGGTCTTAGCCAGCAGGAATGTGTCAGCTCTGTCTGAATTCTGCTTTTGGTTTCCAGCAAAAAACCGAGGGAGTTTGGCACACATTGGTGGCACGGGGCGGCCTACTCTGGGGCCTGCCCTGCTGCTCCCCCAGCTCCCACTGCAGTGCAGCCTGCAGGCAGCTCGCCAGCTGGGGGAAGGAGAGAGAAAGCGCTGCGCCCCTCACTGCTCTCCCCACACCATCTCATTCCTGTTTGCTTCAATTTTCCTTGAGCACCTTCCTAAACTGTGCTTCAATTTACTTCTTTCAGAGCTCATGCTGGCACTTATCATCCCCTGCGGGTACTTTATCAGCTCCTGCCTGAGCTCCTTGCTCTGTCCATGGATAACTGATGCCCATGGCCCCAACTAGTGGAAAATCACCACCCCCTACCTGGCCTTTAAGGAGCCATTATCTGCGGTGGGTGTGTCTGGTAGGTAAATGCCTACACCCAGACCGTGGGGAGCGGCTGAGGGCCCCGGGTTTGCTCAGCGCAGAGCAGAGGAGCTGAGGGGAGGCCTGATGGCGGCTGCAGCTCCTCACAGGGAGCGGAGGGGCAGCGCTGAGCTCTGCTCTCTGTGACAGCGACAGGGCCCGAGGGAACGGCATGGAGCTGTGCCAGGGGAGGGGCAGCTGGGGGTGAGGGACGGGGTCTACACCAGAGGGCGGTGGCACAGAATGCCCAAGGCTGTGGGCACGGTCCCGAGTGCTGGAGTTGAAGAAGCATTTGGGCACCGCTATCAGACACAGGGTCTGATTTTGGGGTGGTGCCGTGTGGTGCCAGGGGTTGGACTCCGGCTGAGCGCGAGGGCACAGCGCTGTGCAGAAGCGTAGGGGCACGCTCAGGCGAACGGCACTGCTGGGAGCAGCTCGAGGCCGCGCGGAGTGCGCTACGGAGTTGCGGACAGCAGAGGGCTCTGCTGCGGGGCGCTCGCGGTGCCAGCCCCGAGGTGCCGGTGCTCTGTTGGCAGGGCTTTGCTCACGGCGGGGTCCCCCGGCCCGTGCCACTGCCATCCCCTCCCGTGCCGTCCTGCAGAGGGGTCACGCTGCGGCACCGGTGCCCGGGCAGCTCGACCACCTCGGCTCTTGTGCGCGTGCTGCCGTTAGCGGGTTCACACAGCACAACCTGCAAACTAGCGGAGCGGGGCTCCCGCCTCGTCCCAGAGGAGCGCTGCGGGCGGCCGTGCCCCAGTCCCGCGGGCAGCGCCCGACCCCCGGCACCGCGCTGCGGCTCCGCACCCCGCGGAGGCGAGGGGTAGAGCTGGGGGGCGGGGCCTGGCGGCCGGAGGCGCCGCCCCATTGGCCGCGGGGCGCGGCGCTTTGCATGCCCCCACCCTCCGCTCCGTCCCATTGGCCGAGGGCCGGCGGCGCTTTGCATGTCCCCGCCCATCCCCCCCACCCCGCGCCGCCCGGCGCTGCGCTGCGGTGCGGGTCGGGCCGTCGGCGCAGTGCAGGAGCCGGGCCGTCAGCGGTGTGCGGGCAGCACCGGCAGCAGCAACAGCGGCAGCAGCACTCCGCGGGCTGGCGGCGCTGGGAGCACGGCAGCGGGCTGCCCCGCAGGGCTCGGCGCTCCGCCTCGTCCCCGCCGGCCGCCGCACCCCGCCCGGGTCCCGCGGGTGCAGCATGAAGCGCGGCGATGATGGCACGGCGGGGTAAGACGGCGGCGCGGACGCTGGAAGACCTGACGCTGGACTCCGGCTATGGTGGCGCGGCGGACTCGGTGCGCTCCTCCAACT
Source organism: Alectoris magna (assembly GCA_030625065.1). NCBI lineage: Eukaryota > Metazoa > Chordata > Aves > Galliformes > Phasianidae > Alectoris > Alectoris magna. Next base: position 144,902,327 of record CM060560.1, read on the forward strand.
TGTCGCTCTGCTGCTCGGATTCGCACCCCTCGTACCCCTATGGAGGAAGCTGCCGGCCGCACCTAACTGACTCCATGCACAGTCGCCACAACAGCTTCGACACCGTCAACACCGTCCTAGCGGAAGACTCCGAGGTGCTGGACTGCGCGGGGCAGCACTGCTCCCGGCTCCTGCCCGACCTTGAGGAGGTCCCCTGGAGCCTGGAGGAGGTGGAGGCGCTGCTGCAGCCGCCGCAGCCGCGCCGGGATCCGCGGGCGCCGGGCGGCGGCGGCGGCGGCGGCGCGGCGGGGCGGGATGCGGCGGCGCGGCTGTCCACGCTGGTGAGCCGCGCGTTGGTGCGCATCGCCCGCGAGGCTCAGCGCCTCAGCCTGCGCTTCGCCAAGTGCACCAAGCACGAGGTGCGCAGCGCCATGGAGATCGTGCTGGGCTGGACGCTGGCCGCCCGCTGCACGGCGGCCGCTCTCGGAGCCCTCTCGCTCTACAACATGAGCGGTAGCGGAGGGGACCGCTTCAGCCGCGGCAAGTCGGCGCGCTGCGGGCTGGCCTTCTCCGTCGGCAAGTTCTACCGCTGGATGGTGGACAGCCGCGTGGCCCTGCGCATCCACGAGCACGCCGCCATCTACCTGACGGCCGGCACCGAGAGCCTCTTCCGCGACATCCACGCTCGGGTGCTGGCCGGGGCCGGGCCGTCCGCCCCGCTGCCGCCGCCCGGCCGTACCACCCCGGCCGCGGCCGCCGGCCCGCCCGAGAGGGAGAAGGAGGGCGCCGAGGGGCCGCGCTTCACGCTGGAGGCTCTGGAGCAGACGGTCAACAACGACCCCGAGCTGTGGGGGCTGCTGCAGCCCTACCAGCACCTCATCTGCGGGAAGAACGCCAGCGGTGAGTGAGAGCGAGCGGCCACCTGCTGCTCCGGGTACGGGCGGCGAGCGGGGCCGGGAAGGGCCGCCGCCGCATCCCCCCTTTCTGCATCCCGCTGTCAGCCGCTCCGCGGCACCGCGCCGGCCCCGTGCCGTCTGCGGCCGCGAGTCCCTGCCGGGCGGCGTTGGGAGCTCGGAGTTTTCCACAGGAAACGGCAGCAGCGCTGCGGAGCGGTCGGAGCGAGCAAAGTTTGCTCCCCCGGCAGGCAGCGGTTTGGCCGGGCGCTGCGCGCTGGCACGCAGGCTTTCTGCACGCATCTCCGGCGTGTTGCTGCTTGTTTACCCGGAGCTTGACACGGCGAAGCACCGACTTCGCGGGGGCTTCTGTATTTCTTCTTTGTCTTTGTTCCCAAGAGAGAGGGTGGGGGGGGTGGGGGGTGATGCCTCGAAGGAGTGCCGTTCGGTAAAGCATGACCCCAAAGTTGACGTTCCTCCCGCTGCTCGGTGACGGGGGAGCGCGGCGGCAGCCCGCAGCCGGCTCGGGAGCCACGGTCGGAGCGGGTGTTGTTCTCTACGTATCAGCATGCTCGGGCACATCGTCTCCCATACAAAACAGCTGTCAAGCCGAGATGCAAATGTCAGAGTAAAAGAAACCGGGAAAACGAGGAGAACTGGAAGCGCAGAGCAGGTTAACCCTGCCGGGGTGCCAGCGGAGCGCGGCCGCACGGCCCATACAGCCATTGTCTTTCCTCCCCACAGAGACCCAGGGGGAGGATGCTGAGTGAAAGTAAAGGGGCGAAACCCCGCCCCTCCCCCCACCCCGCCCCCCGGTCTAAATAGCGGTGTTCCCTCTGCGTTTGCCCCACGGTGCCCTCCCCAGGGCCGTGCCCAGCGTCCCGTCGGGACGCGCTCGCCGCAGGATCCCCCGGTGCTTTGATGGTGTGGCCGCAGGCAGGAGGGCAGCCCTCCCCGAGCGCCTCTTGCCCTCCCGTCCCGGTGCTCTGCCCGCAGATTTCAGGCGTTGCCACTCTGGCGTTGCAGCGCTGGCTCCTATGGAGCCCGTTCCTATCGCAGAGCGGCTCCCGTTGAGCCGTTCATTTTGGTTTGCAGAGCTGTGACACCCTCTGTATCAGCCCTGGGGGATTGACGCGAACTTCAGCCTGCCCTCATCCGTCTCCCTCGGGGGACATGATTCAGAGTTTTCGTCTCCATTTTGTTGCAGCTTTACCTGGCACAAATCTCAACCCTGACTTGAGCAAATGGCATTTTTTGAAGGTGTTCGAGCCGGACCCCAGCAAGTTGTCCATTTTGTTTTGCCTCTATCCTGGTGTCATTACGTTTCCCATGCAGTATGACTGTAATGCTGTTCTAGCTCCTTATAAGATGTGATTTGACGGTCTCTTACTTGTATTTGGAGTTACAGGTGCAAATAAGATTCAGACCTTCTTATTAAAAAAAAAAAAAAAGCCATTTTTTAAATTGCTGTTTACATTCTGTGCTGCATACCCCTAAGTATTTCCATGGCAGCTAAAGCAGACATAAGTCATTGAAAACATCGTGCTGCTCCTTCCCTAGAGAGAAAGGCATCTGGTTATCGAGCCCTCACCATTCTGATGTCTGAGTGTTCAGTGGCTGCTTGTGCATGTTTCCTTCCCAGGCACTTGAAAAGGGGGGGAAGTCCGATGGGAGAGATTATCTGACCTGCTCAGAACTCTTGGGAAACCTGTGGTAGGTTGCTAGAAGAGCTGGAAGCCACGTCTCCATATGGTGGCATAACCACAAGTTGTTCATCCTTCCTCTATGCTCAGTGCTTGAAAGACCGCAATGAACAGGCTGCCCAGGGAGGCGTTGGGGTCACCATCCGTGGAGGTGCTCAAGAACTGTGTGGATGTGACACTGAGGGACGTGGTTATGGGCATGGTGGGGATGGGCTGACTGGTTGGACTAGATGGTCTTCAAGGTCTTCTCCAACCTTATTGATTACATGATTCTATAAAACAGCATGTAGCAGGCTTCTCCTTGCGTCTCTGTGGACTGTTCCAGGGGAAGAGGCATGTCCTGGTGTCCTGAAGGGTTGGTGAACTGGGTAGCATGTGGGCGTGCAAACATTGGAATGGGTTGTCTCGGTCCACTGGACATGGATGGATGACAGTCACAGGTTGAGTCTTTTCCGAAGGTACCATGGCCAATATTTTTTGAGTGGGCATAAAAGGAAAACAGGGCAAAAGCAGACCCCCTAGCAATAATTGTTCCACTTACAGTTTTGATGGGGAGAGGTGATGCCATCTCTGCCAGGCAAGTGTCAAACCACAAAAACAATCTCTAGGTTAAATTCAACATCTTGAATTCTGACGGGGCTGTGAAACTGGCAGCCCATGAAGATCACAGGATGCAAGTATGAGAGGCACATGGTTGGAGCATGAAGTAGTCAGTCTGCTTGAATACAGGCTGTGAGTGCGGGTGTTGGGGCCCGTGGTCTGAGGATCTGAAAGGCGCAACCATTCTTACAGGGTTTCCCAGTCAGCTGTGCTGAGCGCTTAGTGGTTACAGCTGAGGTTTTTTAGCCTTGTGTCATACCCAGTCATCTTGGAAGCTGCTGAATAAGATCAGTATTGCAAGATAACCGTCTCCTTCCCATAAATGAAGGTCATACGCCTTTAGATAAGGATGTCCTTTTGGTAAGTGCGTCAGCCCACTGCGTTTGTCATGGGTACATCCGTGGAGCTCCGGCAGCTGCCTTGGCATGAGCCATGCTCTCATGCAGCGTGGTCGTGGTTTCTCATGCAGGGCTGGAGGTACGTGGATGAAGGTGATGGCACTCGTTAATGCATTGCAGGCCAAGTCCCCATCTCTTTTACAAGCCTTTTGGCAAACTCTTCTGCGCTATGGGGGTAGGGATGGGGAAAGAGAATTAGGTACTAGCACCAGGAACAAGCTGCAGGCATCTCCACTGAGTTATCCCAGTTGCTGTATCAGAAGGAATAGACCTCAAAAGCACTCTGAGGTAGTATTTTCTTTTTCCTGCACAACCAGAATTTTAATGCCACGCTTGAATGAAAATTAAAAACGTTACGCTTGGGATTTCATTGGCTCTCAAATGTTTCAGTTATGAGCTCCGTCTGAACAGTGGAGTACACATTTACATCCCACAGCAATCACATGGAGCGTTATTTTCCTTGAAATAGTGGGAGCAAAATATTGTATACTCAATAAAAGGAGTAAAAAGTGGCACCTCTGTGGCTTAAGCTGCATTATTATTTTTTCTCTATTGCTCCTGAAACCCCTACATTTACGGCAGATCTCAGAGCTGCTTTGAAAAGGGTGGGAGGTTTCCCCAGCTTTTGGATCCAGCACAAAGAACAGGGTTAAGTCCATGGGAAAGCTTGGAGGGGCAGGCCAACTGGCTGAAGTTATCTGCCCTGTATGGTAAAGCTATTAGGCAAAGTCTGAATTCATAGAGTCGTAGAATGGCTTGGGTTGGAAGGGGCCTCAAAGATCTCTAGCTCCACCACCCCACCACGGGCAGCGGTTTAGCAAACAAACTGTTTCTGTCCAAGTCTTTGGGGGGGGTGTCATTATTTGCTGCAAAGATGTCACTGAGCATTTCTTCCCCACTTCAGCATCTGAAGGAGGCACTCAGGTTGGGGTTGGTGCAGAACATCTGTGCGCGTCCACTGGGTGGGATGGGAGGGCTGGGGAAAGGGGAGCGGGGTTTTGTGGGGCAGCCAGCGTGCATAGCTAACCCTCATCTGTTTGTGTACAGCTCCTAAAAATAGTTATTTGGAACACAACTGTAGCGCTGTGGTTTCATCCTCTTCTTAATATTATTTAGAGAGAAAGTCACAACAAGACGGAAGAAACCAAGGATTAGGTCAGGCTTGGCTGACATGTGCCAGCTAACCTCAGTTTAACCTCAGCCTCTCCTCATCCGGGGGAACTAGCGGGACTCCAAGCAAATGGGAGAGACCGATGTATTAGCACGGCTTAACCAAGTCAGTCAATGCTTTTAACTTCTGATACACGCATGTGTGTACAGGGACCGTTCCCTTCACTTACCGGCGAGCACGCCGTGTCAGTTGGTTACTTCTTTCTGCTGTAATTGAACCATGCGAGATGCTATCATGGATCTAGGGGTAATACAGAAATCCATCTAAAATTGATCTCAGGCGCTGACATCGGTAGCAGTGCAATGCATGAGATGTGTTTTTACTTAACTGACAGCCTCCTGTGCAGCCTTCCATGGCCGTGGGAGGAGCAGGGCTGGGGCTGGAGGTGGAGGCCCGGCGGGGGGCTGCTGACTGACTGCCTGATGAAGGGCTGTTTCCCTCTGGACATTTTTTATTCGTGTAATTTGTTTTGGTAATGAGAGAAGCTTGAAAAAAAAACACACAAAAACCACAACAGAAATGATTATAGTAGAAACACCTTAGTGCTAAAGCATAAAGATGATGTATGCCGATGTAATTATTCCCTTTATCGTATTGGAAAGTACCTTGGCAGCAGGGAGTTTTAGGGCTGCAGCTATAGCGCTTCGCTTCTGATGTAAACGAGACTTCGGGGTTGTGAGGCAGAACCAAGGTGGGGGAATAACTGTGTCCCTTGAGCAGCACAGTGCTTTCCTGACTTTTTGGCTGAAGAGCAGCATGCCTCTGCCTTCTCTGCCTCATCCTAGAAGGGGAAATGGTTCTTTTTTCTGGAAAGCTTTATGGCTTTCACAGAATCACAGAATCACAGAATTGTAGGGGTTGGAAGGGACCTCTAGAGATCATCGAGTCCAACCCCCCTGCCAAAGCAGGTTCCCTACAGCAGGTCACACAGGTAGGCGTCCAGGCGGGTCTTGAATATCTCCAGAGAAGGAGACTCCACAATGTCTCCACAATGGCTTTCCCCATGCCTTACTCCCAATGGCAGTGGGAAAGGGCAAAGCTGTGCTCCGCTAGGTCACAGAGGAAGAGAGCTTGTTCCCTAAATGTGGTTGCCAAGACTTAACTCCTCTGCTGGGAGTGACTTCCTCTGGCCTGCAGCAGAAAAATACAGGGCACTGGGGATAGTTGGAGGGCTTCTTTCAGACAGCTCCCTGAGACCAGCAGTTTCCACACAAAATAGCTGTTGCTGGTGTAGTAGAGGGTGAAGAGAAAAGTGAGGAGGTGATGGAGGAGGGCATGCCTGTCACCAGGATGTGCCATCTTGCTGCAGCACTGCTACTGTTAGCAAGGCACCCGGGCAAGATTCTTCCAACGTTACCTCCTTCTGAAACTCCCATATGTCTTTGTGGCTTGCATCAGTTCTTGGCCACTTTCCCATTGCCCTCTCAGTTTCAGCATCCTCTGCTCTCTCTGCCTGGTGGGACCATGCCACTGCCACATCCTTCCCTGGCACCAGTGCTGTGCACCAGCCCCTCCATGTCAGCATTTCCTTCATGGGGCTGTCTGCAGGGTGTTTTCCTTCCTCCTGGGTGCAGGAGAATTCAGCAGGGGTGAGGAACCAGTAGGGGCTTTCTTCTTCTTTTGCTCTTTGCCTTGTTTTCCTCCTGACTGAAAACAATATACTGCACTATCTCTGTGTCAATTTGTAATTACAATTTTTATGCACCTGATAAGCATTTTAAAGATTTTTAAAGACGTGCAGATGGAGTCAAAGTTGCACCAGAGTTTGTGCAGTCAGCTTAACGTAGAGCTGCTTTGCCAGAGGTGTGACATTGGGCAGTCTGAAAAGTGAAGACACTACAGAGGAATTTAGAATCATAGAATCATTTGAGATGGAAGGGACCCTTAAAGGCCATCAAGTCCAACCCCCCTGCAATGAACAGGGACACCTACAGCTAGACCAGGGTGCTCAGAGCCCCCCCAGACTGACCTTGGATGTGATGTAGGTTGGGTGTCCAGGGATGGGGCACTCACTTCATCTCTGGGCAGCCTTTGCCAGTGCCTCACTACCTTTATTGTAAAGAACTTCTTCCTTAAATCCAGTCTAAATCTCCCATCTTGTAGTTTGAAACCATTTTCATTTCTCCTATTCCAGCAGACCCTGCTAAAGAGTCTGTCCCCTTCTTTCTTACAGCCTCCTTTTATGTGCCAGCTGGAGTCTCATGTACGGCTCTCGATCTCTCCTTTCTTCCAGAACTACCTACAACAGAAAGTTTCCAGCAGTGAGCTCAGTGTGGGCCTGTTTCTCTGTCAATGAATAAGCTTCCTATTCTCCCAGAAGGTGATAAAGCAGTCCTTCTGTAGTAGGCCATGAAGAGAAGGCATCTGGTGGTCAGTTGCTCGTTTTGCTTTCTGTGAAGAGAAATCTTCTTTAAAAGTAGAAGAGACATGGCCTCTGTTGAAGGGAAATGAATCAATGGATATGAGGAAAAAATTCTCAGAGCAGTGCTGCAGTGGCACAGGCTGCCCAGGGAGATGGTGCAGTCACCATCCCTGGAGGTGTTCCAGAACCGTGTGGATGTGGCACTGAGGGACGTGGTCAGTGGGCATGGTGGGGGTGGGCTGATGGTTGGACTTGATGATCTTAGAGGTCTTTTGAACCTTATTGGTTCTGTGATTCTATGACATGGCCTCCTTTTGGTAGTAGGGATGAGGGATGGGTTTCTGAGAGTTCTGCATGACTATGAGTCTCTGTTGGTGTTTATCCATTCAGCAGAATGGACGTGTTGCTCTCACTTGCGCTGATGCCTTGCGAGGGCTGCAGAGACTTGTCTTGATTAATTAATTTAATACCTAATACTGAGCAGGTGCTTTTGAATTGTCTCATCCCTTCCTGTAGCAGTTTGTGGGTGGTGCAGAAGTTTCACAGCATGGCTTACAGTTTGTTTCTGCTGGGGTAGCTAGTGGGGCTTCCATCTTCCAATCTAGAAAAATGCAAAGAGAAGTTCTGTTGGGGCAAACATACTGAGGTGTGGCTCCTGATGGATTCATATGGTCTTTCTCTTCTCTTGCCTGTGGTCAGAATTGAGCTTAAAGAAGATACGACTGTTTTGTCTTGACCCATCCCTTGTGGGGGGAGGGTGAAAAGTCTGATGTAGAGTTGATCTAGAGTTAAATGATGCTGGATTGGTAGTAAGGAGCAGTGAGAAAATTATACCACTCATACAAAGGGTGGGCATTGGAACAGTTTATGGAACCCTGCTGAACTGGTGGTGGGCAGGGCAGGAAGGCGTTGTTGAGTTGGGTCCACACTGTTCAATGATGCCCTACTTGTTCAGTATGCTGAGGCTAACTCCTGGTCCCAGCTGCTCTCTAGAAGACCTTGTGTAGATCTGCTTGGTGGTGTGTGGCTATCTGTTGCTGGTGGGCCATGGGCTTGATCGGTGGGAATTTTGCTGATGTAACACTCCAGGACTGAGCTCATCCTAAAGTTGTGCTTAAGGCAGTAATGAACGTTTCCAGTAAACCGGGGGAGAAGGGTTGAAAGATCCCCAGATGTAGAAGCATGAGGGACAGGAATTTTGTTCCCTGCGTGTTACAAGGCAGCTGAAAGTGAAAGTGTGGGGAGGGTGTGAGCTGCAACTGCGTGGGAGGCGGGATGGAGGTGGGATGCTTGCCAGCAGATAGGAGCCCACGCTGTGTTCAGCTAAGCTGGAGGGACAGGCAGTACCTCTGGGTCAGCTCATTCACAGCCTGATCCCCAGCCCCTACTGCTGCTGGGGCCACGCGTGTGAGCAGCACATTGACTCCAGACAGCCACTAAGGTCTCATGAGTGAGTGGATGAGCAGGAACGCCTGAGGAGATTACAGAAAGAGGCCTCTTCAAGGAACGGATTTCTGTCCTCAAGAGCTGTGGGGTAGCACCTGGACCTGTGAGAATCTGAGGCTTTAAAATTAATAAAACCCACCCTGCCTTTAAATTGCAGTGCTATGAAATACTGCTCCCAGGTGGAGTTGCAGCGGAGGCATGGAGAATGTATTTGCATTTTCAAGACGGTCAAATAATTGGAGGAAACTTTGCGTCCCGCTGTGTTTTCTAGTTTCGCTGGCCCCGTGGTAGTCTTGAATAAACACTGCTGGGCTGTAGTGCCTTCGCTAATATATTGTGCTTGGCTGCATGGGGAGTGTTGGGGCTGCAGAGCCCAGAGATGATGGGGAGCGAGCGAGGAGCACAAGGAGGGGAAGGACGGACTTCCATTCAGGGAGCTGAAAGGGACTCTACCAGCCTCTCTCAATGGGTACCCACCAAAAGGAGGTCACAGGGAAAATTTCTGTAATACAGGAGCATGTGTGGCACTGAAGGACATGGTCAGCGGGCATGGTGGGGATGGGCTGGTGGTTGGAGTAGGTGATCCTAGTGGTCTTTCCAACCTTAACGATTCCATGATTCTATGATGTTGTAGCATGCCAGCATATCACAGAAATAAGCTTCACTGAATCATTAGAGTGAACGATTCTGGGTGAAGGCTTTGTACATAGATTATTTCACAGTGCGTAGCTGCAATGTAGTGTACAAAGATGGTAGGGATAGAGTCAGGAGCCTCGGCTGCTTGATGCACATAAAACAGCCGTTACAAAACTCAGTACTGAGAAGTTATCCTTGTGCTGCAGGTGTTTCACTTCTGTAGGTCATGTTTGGTGTGGAGCAGCAGTACAGGATGGAAGATGCCCCAGATGAAGTCCCAAACCCAATCCTGTGGCTCTCTCCTGGGCAAAGCTCACATTGATGCCAGCTCCAGTGATTTGGTAACAAATTAAAGGAACTCTTGCGTCAAAGCTGTAGGCCCAGATTTAGTTTTGCTAAAAATAAGCTTTTTCAAAACTGAAGATCGGTATCAGTATCTGACTGTAGGTATTTGTTCTTAACTTGAAAGGAGAAATGTTTTTCATTGTTTTACTGGTTCACTGTGCTCAGCTTGAAGGCTGCAAAGCGAGCAGCGCCAGGAGCAGCCTGCAGCCCGCCGTGCTCACTGGCTATAGCCTATTTCTACTGGCCCACATAGGAAACGTCCTAAAAATAGTTCCAGCAGCATATGTTTTCAAAACTAAATTAGATTTTAAAAATAAGAGCTTCATTTTAATTATCTGGCAGGCTCTCAGTGAGGAGAAGGGTTTTCAAAATACCCCGTGCCCTTAACATGGAAAAAAAAAGGGATCTAAACAGCTTGCCTCTGAGTAGCTGGGACATGCTGTTGCTTTGCTGTTGAGCTTTTCCTTTTAACCACTTCTTTGTTACACCACTGTGTTCACCAAAATCATTGTCCTGTGCATCAGATAGCTCTGAGCAGCGCAGAGTCTTGCAGGCTGAGTGAATGAGTTAAAAGAAGCAGGAGTCATTTCAAAACATTTTACAGGTTTAAATTTGGGAATGAGATAAACACCCATCTCATGCAAAGGACGGCGAACTTCTGCAGCCATCAGTTGGGAGCCGGTGTAGATAAGTAGGTGATGCTTCCTGCCTGACATACATCAGCAGTTAGCTGTGGGGGCCGAATGATTCCACAGCAGAATTAAATTCAGCAAGAGAAAATACCCTCACTAAAGCGTACCCTCCTTAAGCATGCGGGCAGTCAAGTTGATTTTCAGGAATGATGTAGGCTGTCACCTCCCTTTAGCTCATTGATTCTGTGTGTGCATGGGATAATTGGTGGGTTTTGCAAGGAGAGTTGTGGCGATGGGAAGGTTGATGTCTGCTGGCCCTGCCCCTCTCTGCTGAGCGGGGATGTCACAGGAAAGACACGCCTGGGATGGAACCACCAGTGGCTGGCCATGTGGTCCTGGAGGGATGTTATCTGTGGAGGGACTAGTCATATTAGTTGGGTGTGTGCTGTCCTACAGAGGCGCCTTTAATTACAGATTGTACCTGTGTGATACAGGAGCTGGTGAGTCATAAAATGTTTTCTAAGGTTTTGGCTGGCCCTGAATGCTCAGGCACTGGCCATTATTGCAGGTAATCCGGGGAAGTGGAGCCGTGGCGAGCTTCTCTTTGGGAGGGGCCCTGCTGCAATTACCCACACCACTGTCACCTTGAGATTAGATGACACCAATTTGCCCAACCTAGGGCTATGCGCTGAGGCTGCCTGGAGTTTCACTGGAGCGCTGCTGCCTGCTTAATAGTTGCTTCTCATTCAAACAGAGCAGGAACACCCAGACTGAAAATCTGTCTGTAAATATGGCTGCTGTAGCAAGGGAAGGAGCTGCGCAGGCACTTTGTGCAACGTGTGTTGCAGCTCCCAGCAGTAGCAATGAGACATTCCTTGGCTGGAATGATAAGTTGTTGATGGCATGTTGGAGTCTCTAGGATTGGGATTTATGCCTTTTGGTCTGACAGGCTCTGAGGTGGATGGAAATAGCATGGTCAGCAGGACTAGGGAGGCCATCACCCCTCTGTATTCGGCACTGGTGAGGCCATACCTCAATTACTGTGTTCAGTTTTGGGCCCCTCATTACAAGAAGGACATCGAGGCCCTGGAGCGTGTCCTTAGTACGGCAATGGAGCTGTGAGGGGTCTTCTCCCAGATAACAGTGATAGGATGGGAGGTAATCGCCTCAAGTTGCACCAGGGGACGTTCAGGTTGGATATTAGGAACAATTTATTCACAGAAGGAGCAGTGCTGCAGTGGCACAGGCTGCCCAGGGAGGTGGTGCAGTCACCGTCCCTGGAGGTGTTCCAGAACCGTGTGGATGTGGCACTGAGGGACGTGGTCAGTGGGCATGGTGGGGATGGGCTGGTGGTTGGACTGAGTGATTTCAGGATCTCTTCCAACCTTAATGATTCTGTGATTCAATGGAAACATACATTTCTGGTGTAAAGACAGCACTGAAGAGAAAAATAGTTGAGAAAATGAGGAATTAGTAGTATTTCTGGTGCTGATCATGGCTTGAGCACAAGTCATGTGGATGGGTTCTGAAGTTCCCAGCAAAGGTTTGCATCACTGCTGGTGCTGCACTGATATACTCTGAAATAGTTGTAGATACTGAAGTAAGTACACGAATATTGGCTCTGGCGTGAGGAAAAATGGGAACAATTCAGCACCTGCATAAAACATCCTCTGAGCCTGGAGTAATTAGTTCAGTTTCAGTAGCCTCATTTCCAGAAAGGAAAAGAATAGAGAAGCAGCAGAAAAGATAATGGAAGCCTGGGGGCCTAAAGGGAGTGTTTCAGTATGGTGATAGTCGACTGGAGTGGCATTATTTGGTGTAGAAAGAAGGCACCCAGGAGAAGCTGTGATTGAACCATGCAAAGAGTGAGTGGCAGAGCGGAAGCAGATCAACAGCATAATATTTTGCAGAGAGGCAGAATGAGAGAAGATTAAATGAAACTGAGAGTAAATTTAAAATAACTATAAAGAGCCCTCTCCTTTCAGCAACATACTGGGACTTTGAGGAACTGAGTACTGCAGGAAGGGACTAGGAAACAATTGCCTGGGATTATGCAAGTGAAGGAGGATATTTCTAAAGATATTAATATTTGCTCATATTGCAGAGGAAGTACTATTTCATGTTTTAGACCAGGCTTCACTTGGACGGCCTTCCCAGGCATTGCACAACACATGGCAGGCGTTCCTGGCCTTCCTCTGTGCTGTGTAACCATTCACTGCTGACTAGGCACTCTGCAAACTGACTCAGAGCTACGTCTTCATTCATTTCAATAGTCCCGTGGATGAGTAAGAGATGCAGAATTGGATGATCTACCATTCTGGGCTTGTTACATCTGTCTGATAGCTTCTGTGGGCTTTCTTCTTCAGTTGGGACACTGGCTTTCATATGTGACCTCTGTGTTGCAAGTATCTGCTATCAACCCTCTTTTTTTTCCTTAACTTTTTTTTCCTTAACACCACAGAAGTATCTGTGTATGCATCTTGCTAAACTACTGCATTCCAGCTTAATCTCTCTAGAATGCCTTTCTCAAAATAGCCCGCCCCACTGATGTTGTAGAAGCAGAATTTAGAAATAGATGCAATTTTGAGTTACATCAAATAGAAACCCAAGCATTTGTGTTTGATTGGGGACAGGTGTTTCACTTCTGCGCAGCTGTTTTTGTGTTGTTTCTGGAATTTCTGACCTACTGGATAAAGAAACCCTCCCTAAATCTGGCACCAGCGCTGCAGCACAGTGAGCTCAGCCATCAGTGGGAGGCACGCAGAGTACCGCTTCATTACACCAGACTGTTGCATCAATAATGCAGCACTGTAATGTCTTAGAGGAAAAATAATGGGCTCTAATGGTGTAACTAGTGTGTTCACTGATGCTGTAGCACAATTAATTGTGGCTTTCTTGGAATTTAGTGCTGCAAACAGTTTCTGTTAAAAGTGGATGCAGGGCATTCAAGCTTAACCAATCTAACAGGGAGGCTCGTGCCTTTACCCTGTACCATTTGGACCATCTGCAGAAAAATAAAGGAATGGCTCATTAATTGAAAATGATGGGAGTGGATTTCTCTGTTCATTGAGTAGTGGCATGTTAGAGGTTGGCTGATGCTCTGCTTTCTCAGGCCTCTGCTTTGTGCCTTCCTGCAGACTTCGATAGAGCAAGAGGTAATGGCCTCAATTGTGCCAGGGGGGGTTCAGGTTGGACATCAGGAAACCTTTCTTCTCTGAAAGAGCGGTGCTGCAGTGGCATGGGCTGCCCAGGGAGGTGGCGCAGTCACCGTCCCTGGAGGGAGGTGTTCCAGAACCGTGTGGATGTGGCACTGAGGGATGTGGTCAGTGGGCATGGTGGGGATGGGCTCCTGGTTGGACTGGGTGATCTTAGAGGTCTTTCCAACCTTAATGATTTTACAGTTCAAGTCTTTTTTCACCTTTTTTGTTTGTTTGTTTGTTTGTTTTCCCCCCTGAGTGGGACTGTGGGTGTTGTGAGAAGTTCTGGCAGGAAGATAACAGAACTCCACCAGCACTGCTAGTTGGTGCCTGCCCAAGTGCTGTGCCCTCTGAGAAGTTAGACAGCGTCTCTTCACTGGCTCACGGTGGCTGTTTTGAGACAGTGGGTAAACTCTGCTTTGTTCTGGGAGTTATTTGCTGTTGTGGCCAAAACCCAGGGGTGGAGGGTCAAGGAGATCTCTGCATCTGAGTTACACCAATGAAAGATTTTACCCATCTTTGTGTCATCTTTGTGTCACTTCTCTGATCCTTGATGAAGCTTCAGCTCGCCGCCAGCATTATGGTCTATGGGAGAAAATGTCATGGTCTCTTCTGGATCTTCGGTTTTCATACTCTTTGCAGAAACACGGCTATCGGTGGCCATCTTAGGGGTCATCGTGCTTGGCAAGAGTTGGGTGAAAAGCCGCATGTGAGTGATACGGAAGGCTGCTGGGGGCGATGGGGGAACTGGCAGGCACAAAGAACTGCAGAAATCTCATTTTCTTAGTAACTATGTAACAAATGCAACTTCCATTTTGCAAGGTTTTTGAGAAACAGTCTTCATGCTCTCGTTCATGTTTCTTGTAAACTCACTTAGCAGTCATGCTCATGTCACATACAGAAGATGGAGAATTACAGCTGCAGCTCAGGCTCCAAGCAGTGGTTGAAAGCACCCCTAAGGATCTCGGTACCTTTAGCAGGCACAGCTTGCGCTGTTTTTGTATCGGCGGGCTCAGAGATGTGTCCTGATTTCTTTGCTGTGTATTATTGAAAGGGGAGATACAGAATAGGAGGGAATACATTTCTTAAAGCACTTTATAGTGTACCCTTGTCCCCGCTTTGAAACTGAATAGTATGTTTCTGATGAGATTTTAAGTGACAGTTGTCTGCTAGAAGAAGTTTCCTTTTTCCTATTATGAAATGAAAGAATTATTCAGTTTTATCTTTTAGTTTGTTTCAAAAGAGCCGAAATGATACATTCAGTCATTTCATAGCCACTTACTTTCAACGCCGTGTTTATCTGATCTTTTTGCCGCAGTGGATAACTTATTTATACAAAACTAGGTATTTTCTGGTAGCTGTTTTATCTGCTTTTTCACATGTATGTAGCAGCTTTGTTTTAAAAAGGCTGTGTCAGAGAGAGGTCATAACTTCAGTTCACAGAAGCGACAGTGTGCATTTAAAAGTAGGACGCTTCGTTTCCTTTTATGTAGCACAGAGAGGCAGTCAGAGATGTCCGTGTGATGAGAACGTGGGATTGGGACTTGCTGGGAAATTCCCCGTGTAATTAAGTGAGAGTTCTTTGGAACTTTGCTGGTGGCACTTTCTGTTAATAAACATTTCCCTCACTACCTGAAGATGTAGGCATACATTTGGCTTATTATAGGCTACCTGTAGCCATGAGACCCAAAGGGCATAGCCAACTGGTGGCACTTTCCTCCCTTGGAACAAGGGAGAGCTTCTGATGTGCTTGACCATTGGAATGAGCCGTGCTTATTTTTTCTTGCATTTGCTACATTAATTTGATGTCAGCTTTCTTCTGAAGAGTACAAAAACATAATTTATGTTATTTTTAGAGCTGTATGATTTATACCCTGAGATATGTCTCAGTGGTTTCAAATTACAGAGGAGCATGGAAATACTTGCTGATTTCTCCCTTCCCCAGTCCATAGATTTCAAGCTGTAGGTCCAAGCTTAAAACTCAGCAGTTTGTAATGAAATCATAATTCGGTTTCGTGGCCTCAAGTCTTTCCTTAAACTTCTGCTTCCTCTTATCCGATGATCTTCCTTATGATCTTCCTCATTAATGTAAAGGAAAGCTACATCAGTTCCATTTAGGTCAGATGTATTATCAGGCAGGTCTTCTGGTGCTTTAGGAATGGAAAAGTTTCCCTTAAGTCAGAGAAACAAACAAAAAAAAAACCCAACAAGAACACAACAAATGAGTCTGTGAGCTGGTATCTCCACCGGTTATGGAGTGTTGACCTAGAAAACATCCACCCATCCTTCTGTAAATCACGGTGTTTTACTGCGGTTTCTATTACTGGAGCGCACTTGTTGGCAAAAAACATCTTTTCATACTTGAGCGTTCATGTAGCACTTCCCTCCTCTTAAACAATTTTCAGCAATACCGGTCTTTATGTTTCAAGCACCGCTGCTAATGGAGGTGGCCCTCGGAAGGCACACGCTTCAGCCACCACGAAATGAATGTCTGACATGAGATGTTAGTGCTTATTCTGCCACAGCTTTGGCATGCCACCCGCTTGTGAAGGCAGCTTTCAGGATGCGATCCAGATCTAGCAGATATGCCATAGCCTGTTGCCGTCTGGTTGCCTGATGCACGTGATTCAGCCCTGCTGCCTGGGGGTACTGGGTAAGCTGTCAGCTAGCCCAGAGCTTGTCTCTGTTTTACATGCGTAAACATAGCATTGGGGAGAACCAGCTCCCTTGAGAGCACACAGACAAATCCTGTACTTGTAAGGTGTATTTTATTCTGAGGATGTTGAGGTTTGCAGTCACCTTGCTTAAAGCAAGAGAGCACTCTCAGGTAGGTGCAGCTGCAGGCAGTTGTGGCACTAATACATATGATGCCTGCATTCTAGTGTCGCTTCAGCTGCCTGACTCTGGGAGCTCTTTTCCCTGACTCTGGGGAAGCTGGAAGGGATGGGAAATCCCAGGCTGTGCTCGCTGGAACCGGTGCAGTGCAGCTGTGCCTCAGACGGAGCTAAAAGAGATGTAAAGCAGGAGTGGGTGCTGCCTTTACATATGGAAATGCCACGTCTCCTGGCATGCCCAGCCTGGCTCCGTGCCCTGCTCCACCCCTGGTCCCTGCCAGGTGGAAGGTGTGCAGCGTCTGCATATCTGTGATCTGTTTGCTGCCCTTTCCTTAGGTGGGAGTCTGCCTCAGGAGGCTGATGTGCCTGGAAGCAATGTCCAACTTCAGGCAGCTCTGCGGCTGGAAATTCCTCTTTGCCCAGCTGGGATGCCCCGGTTGGTGTTTCATTTCTGTCTGTTAGCAGGATGCCCAGCTTTAAAGTATTCAGGGAGGGTGTTCTCAGAGTGTAGGGGAAAGCAAAGTCTTAAGTGCTTTGACTGCTTGATCCTCCTTGCAGAGACAGACTGCTCCTTTCCGACCCGCGTGCTGTGAAGCAGTCAGCTACAAAGCCTCGCAGTTTCCAGAGAGCCAGAGCCAAAGCAGAGGGGCTCTGGCAGCCTTCTCGGGGTGACCTGCAGCGCTGCTGCCGGCTCCCACCTTGGCTCTGCAGCCCTGGGAGGCTCCTCCGGGAGGTACGTGAGGGCTGAATTGTTTCCAGGACCACAGCAGAGCCTCTGCACAGCAGCTGATCGCGCTCAGAAACTCCGCACCTTTTTATGGCAGCAGAGGGAACTAGAAGGCTTAACGAGTGCTGTTGGCTCCTCCAGAAAAGGAAGGAGGGATTTATGTTGTTCTCCTGGCTCTTAAATAAAAACAGTAAGAAGCCTGAAATGTTCTCTGACTGGTGAGAAGTAAATGTGTAAACTCGCTGGAAATGGGGGAAATGCTTGTGTGCTGTGTTGCACCTCCCTGAGCAGCTTCTAGAGAGGAGGAAATGCTTAAAGGAAGTGGCAAAGAAGGACAGATCCCCGTAGGAGTAGCGATTGCCTTGCTGTGGGAACACAGCACATTGCCTGCTCTGTTTCTGCACACGTACATTGAATTTCCAAGATCTGTTGCTGGTGAAGATGTATTCAGAAAAAAAGACACAGGAATAAGTTTGCTCTCCTGAGAAAACACTATTGAGGCATCAGGATCAGTGCCTGTTTGTTTGTTTGTTGCTTCAGAAACAAGCGTAACCAAAAAAAAAAGATTTTTTCCCCTCCAGAGAGTCGTTAAAGTTGCTGGAAAGTGCGTACGTCTGTAGAGAGTGTGTGTGTGTTTGCACTGCATCGATCTCAATTTGCCTATTTGAATGACCGCATTTGTTTGATTGCTGTCTGCTGTGAGGCAAAGCAGCTGGAATTGCACACGTGTAAGGAAGAGAGAACGCATCTAACCAGGAGCCTTGTGAGAACTCAGAGAACTGAGTGACCAGCCAAATTCAGTTTTAGTTCTGATTGCTCAGGAACAACGTAGCGAGCAGCTTCCAGAATCCCCTCAAAATGCAGGAAGCGCATGTCACGCATCACGCCTTCAGCATGGCCAGCTGTTGATATGCCTCAAAGAAATGCGTGTGGCAGTTAGTTGCACAAGTCTGGCTCTGTCTGGGCTGCCCACGTTTGAAAACCTGGCTCAGCATCGGCCTGCACGGTTTGCAAGGTGTTGGTGGTACCTGAGGCACCGTGCCTCTCCAGCACCTTGCAGGGTGTGCTCTGTTAGATTTCAGCAGGAACAAGGAGAGCCAAACCTGTAGCAAATGCAATCATCGGCAAGTGGTTAGGGTCTGCTGTGAGTCTGGAGTAATTCTGTTGCTGCAGCATTTCAGTGGTGTGTCTGTAATTGCTTTTTTAATTATCACAGATGTCCATTGGGTTTGTTATCTGTAAGGAAATGGAAGCAGGGAAGAGCACATAGTGTACCTGTGGCAGCAGCACTTGCTGAATTCATGCATTGAGCTCTGAAGCCACCTTTAGTTCTCCACATCTGTGACCCAGCACTGACTGAGCTCAGCGGGCATGTGCTGTAGCAAGGCTGGAAAGCAAAGCTTTCCTCTCTGTCTCACTCCTCCTCAAGTAGAGGCCAAACCTCAAGTCTCATCGTTCCATATTTCTTACTGTGATGCTGTCGGGCTGACTAGAAGTGCCTGCAGATGAAATTCAGTGCATGATAGGGAACCCCACTGGGTGATTGATCTACTCTGCCCTCCCTGTGAAGGAAGCCAACCTCATTCACTCCTTTTCTTATCAGTAAACTAATGTCTAGGTGGATTTTGAGACTGAAACACAGAAGGAGGGTGGACAAGAACTCTTCTGCCCATTTATAATGGATGGGGCCCTGAGCACCCTGGCCAAGCTGCAGGCATCCCCATTCACTGCAGAGGAGTTGGACTAGGTGGCCTTTTAGAGTCCCTCCCAACTCAAGCGATTCTGTGATTCTATGATGTGACCACCCTAGAGCGCAGTAATTCAAACCATAGCTCTCCTCCCACTCCTGTCATGGGTGCCTAGAGGGAAGGTTCCTCTTTACACAGTGCCCAGGAATATTGCAGCAAATCTGCTCAGTTAGATAGCAGCGTTTCAGCTGTTATCGAGGTCGTTAGCCTATTTTTACCCATGCATATGCTACACAAAAATAAGAAAGGTGGGTTCTCAGAGGCAGACAGCTCCGAGTGAATGTTCTTCCCAACACCAGTCTTTTTTCTTCAGCATTTAAGTAGAGGAGGCAACAGCAATGTCCGGGTTACACCAGGTGAAGATGGGATATGGAAGTGCTCTCCATTGTTTTGCAATCACAGGAGCTCTTCAGTGCCTCTGGCTGGCAGCAGTACCAGCAGCTGTGTTTCCTAGCACACCCTTAGCAGTGTCCCTTCTGCTGGTGCTTCTCAAAGGCATGCGCAAGAAGGCCTTCTGCCCACATCTGTACTTGATACCTTCATAACAAAGTACAAAGCAGCACCCCCAGGGAGAGGCTTCTTTGTGAGAGTTCTTTACTTCTTCTTTACTTCTAAATTGGAATTGTGAGGCTTCATTTAAAATACTGTCTGCTGGCAGTAATGGGGCTGATTTGGGGTTTTTGCCTCAGACATGATATCCAGCTTTGTCATTCTTCGATTAGCACTATGAAGCATCCTTGGAATTAACGGCTTACACTCTGTATTTTGTCAGGAGGCGTAATCTCCCTCCTGCCTCAATGTAACATACCACATATGATGTAGCATGTTACTAATTATTGCGTACAGGCACAGGCATCCCCATTCCATACATTCTGAGTTCTGTTTGTTGCTAATTAGGAATCGTCATGCTGCTGGTGGGCTCTGGTGCTCCATCTGTATTGTCAGTAGGGTAGGCATCTGCCAGAGGGTGGTGGTTACTTTGAATTAGATTTGAACATCCATCTCTCCCTTGGTATTTTCCCCAATGTTACAGGCTTCCCCAGCTTTAAAAATGCGAGACGTGGAGTATTAGGGATAGACGATCTTGCTGTCATTCATAACCCAATGCAAAGAAAAGCTGGGAACACCAGGCCGTGCAGTACAATCCTATTTAGCTTGAAAGGATGGCTAGGAAATAGAAAGCAAGTGTGGGAATACATGATGAATTCCTAAAGGCGACCTGTAAAGCGCTTTAAAAATTGAACTGTCCCTTTAGCAATATGCAAACAGCAATAGGAAAGGGAGCGTTTAGTCATGTAGTTTTTCTTTTAAACCTCTGAAGTTCTCTGAAATTGCTGCAGCAGCCTGTCCCCAGTGTGCCATGGTGCCTCAGAACACTCTGATGTCTCCAGTAACCCACTGGGCGATTGATATACTCTGTAAAGGTTCTGTGCTGTGGTGATTTTCTATTATGAGGTGGAACAGTTTAGCATGGCCTATGATCATACTGTCTTATACCCTTTTGTGATAACATAAACATTTTTAAAGATTGTGGAAGAAGTGTTGCTCTTTCGTAAGCAGAATTTTCCATCCTTCTTTCCAAATCTGTCCTTTTTTTGTTGAGCAGTGAGGTGAAATGAGTGGAGATAATTGCCTTAGCCATATGGGCAAGCCAACCCATGGGTTGACTTGGTATTTTAAATTTTGAGTTCCTATCAGTGATGCTGAAAATAGTTGGCTTGTTAAATGCTATCGGTTCTGCCACTTTAGGATGGCATGAAATTTGTCTGTAGTGTTTTACAGCTTTTAGCTTTCACAGTTCAGCTTCTGATGGCCAAGTTGGCTCAGTTTTCTCTTGGGAGCTGCTCTATCTCAAGTTCCAGCTGGGCTGAAGCTCATGTTGTGCTGGGATCAGCAGAGGAGCCACCGAATTTCTTTCCTAATGGGTGCTACAAAACTTAATCAAGTGAGCTGGATCTGCTGAGCGTGGCTGTATCAGTTAGATTTAAACTGCTAACATGTATTAACATCCTACTTGTACAGGGGATTAAGGGACAAAGCAAATTGCCACTGTGTTGCTAGTGGAGGAGATGCAAACAGCCTAGGATTTGCATTTTGGTTTCCTCAACTTAATTCTGTGCTTTGTGGTTGTCAAAAATGTATTGTTTACCAAATTACTTCCAAACATCATCAGACCATGCAGGTGACTAAGAGAATGTTAAGGGAAATCTACAGCGGTCGTCTTGACTAAGTCCATACTGTCACTAGAAGATACTGATACAGGCCCAAAGCTCTTAAAACTGTCTTGTTTAGAGAAAAAAGTCTTTCCCTTCCTCTCAGCACTCTGCTTTCCCAGCTCGATGGCCTACAAGACCCACTGGCACCCTGGTGCACAGGGAAACTGCAAATACTGAGTCATGGTGGGGTGCTGCCTGTGGCCTCTGGCTCTTTTGGTGCTCTGCTGGTGGCATGGCCAGTAGCAAGGCTTACTGCCACTAAAGGCTTTTGGTGGCATTGTTCAGTAAAGCCTGCAGAAGCCTATGGTGTGACCGGCGTCTCCTGGTGTGAAACCTGGTATTGATGTCCAAGCCTGGCTTTCCAGGAAAGGATGCTCTGCTGCTGGAGAAGGAGACTCAGCAAGTAAAGAGAAAGGTAGCTTAAGAGAGATATGGGGAGCCGCGCAACTTGTGATAATCTCTGGCTAAGCCACCTGGCACCAGGCTTATCCGCCAAGTTGCTGATACAGCAGTTGGAAATCAGTTGCCTTTCCGCAGGGCTTCCCAAGCAGCCCTGGCTGTGTCCTGCTGGAGGGGAGTCACTGGGGTGTGGGCACTGCAGGGAGGCCTGGCAGATGGGGGACAAGTTTGTGTTGGCAGTCAAAAAGTGACCAATTTTGTCACAGGCCAAACAGGGATGACAGTAGGTCTTGAAGTGCTGTTTATTTTTAGGTGACGAATCTGTTATTGAGAACTGAACACTGGGAGAGTCGCTCAGAAATGTACAAACCCGGCATTTCATTTGTCGGCTCGTGCTGGCACTGCAGTGAGCCTTCATGGCAGTGCTGTTTCTACACCATACGCAGCTTCAGGAGAGACACAAATTGAAAGTCAGGTTAAATGCAGATATCCTGGAAATCCTGTCTGGAAATGCCTGTCACCTCTTGAGTGGTGAGAGCAAAAGAAAAAAATGGTATTTTCACGAGGGCCGTGAACTCCAGACAGGCTGAGTAAGCCTGAATAAACTTGTTCTTCTGTTCCTGTCTCGACAAGGTGAACTGCTTCCAAAAACACAAAGCACGCAAGAGAAACTCCCAGCATCTATTTCAAGAAGCCGGAATCACCATGCTGTAGGCCTTTTGATCTACAGCTATGGCAACAGGCCTGGCTGGGTGTTTAAATGCCCTGTGACGTCCAATGGCAAGGCCTGGCACTCACACCCATCCCATCCTAAAGCATAGGATCAGGATGGTGCTGGGATGTGTTCCAGGCCGCGCGTGTTGGCTGCGAAGCACAGTTGCTCCCCAGAGTGGATGCGTCGTCTCAGTGCCAGATCTGCCGCTCACTCCTTCCATGTGAGGGACAGCAGTACAGAGTACTGGGCATTACGAGGGACAGGCAATAAATAGTGATTTTGCGGTATAGTGCTGGGGCAGAGCTGTTTGGGTAGGAGGAAAGGAGCCCACACCATGGCTGCTTGGTCTGCTGCTGGTTTACAGCCACCTGCACAAGCCTTTCTTCCGAGCTGCTCACGAGTTTCAATCTTTTGCACACTATCCATCCTCGCTGCCACATACTGCTATTTTTCAATTACATGTAAATTGTCTCCACTTCCTCTTCCTTCCCTGAACTAATTTCCTCAAAGCCTTCAAGCCTCCTCGATCTGCAGATCATTTTGGCAGTCTCTCCAGCTGTGTCTCCCCCCCGCCCCGCTCCCCCTAGTGCCTCTGTGACCTCCCCATGCCTCCAGCAGGCAGGATCACTCTGACAGCAAGCACTCTGCAGGCAGCTGTGGGGAGCTGCTGCCAGAGCCCCAGTCTTGCAGCTGCAGGGCCCTGCAAGCCCCTTGCAATTGCCCCTTCTGCGTTTTGGATCCTTAAGGGAGGGCTCTCTGTTTTGTGTTCCTGCCAGGCGTGAGTTTCACCTCTATTACTGTACATTTTGTCTAAAGGAGGACTTCTTCCTGAGTGTGTCTGTTGCCTCTGGGCCGCAAGGTTGCTATGTGGTTGCTCTCAATCTTCCACCGTGCTGGTCATGCTCCTCTGCCTGGTAACATCCTCAGCACTCATCAAAGCAAAATACATTTTCTTATTAGGCCCTAAATGGAGGGCTGGAGCAGATGCATATCAGCCCTCTTCCTGTGATCAGATGCCGGTCGGTGCCATTTGTAAATGTGATCAAGATATTTACGTGCTACTTCTGGTCTTCAAGACATTTAGGTAAAAACAGTGATACAGCATTTGCAACACGATGGCAGTGGGAGATACAGAGGTTCTGCAAGCAACATTTTCAATTAAAATACGGTAAAAATTGTGTACGCACACACATACATTTTTTAAAGAGTGCCAACTGCCTGTTTTACCTCCGTTTTAGATACGAGTGCTTTAAGCTCACAGTGGCCACACCAGCGGAAGATGTGGCTGTTCGGTTTGTGTAGCTGAGTGAGTGTCTCTGGGCACGTTCCCATTAGTCATTCTTACCAGGGGAGATGAGCTCAGACTATGACCCGGAACATGCCCATTCTTCTCTGGTTTTGTGGGGCTGTTCCTGAGATCACACTCTTTCATGGATGTTTGTAGTCCTACAGTGAAAACTGTTTAATGAATCTAGAATTCATTCCATCAAGAGTTGCATGTTTGGAAGGCAATGCGATTTCTCCGGGCAGAATCATTCTTTATTGAACCTCTCTTTTTCTCATCATATTGTTTTATGCTGTGTACTTTACTTCTTCTAATAAAACAATTGATTGGAATTTGCTAATGTTACATCTTACCCCATCCTGATGGTTGTACCTATTTTCTACAAACTGTTTTTCTCCACACTGCTGGTGTCTTGCTAGTTCCGTATGAGCTTCAAGACTGCTCAACTGCAGTTTTATGGTCTATGTGTCTATATGGCTTCTTTAGATCCCTTCTGTGCATCTAATTTGGTCTTACTGAGTTATAAAATGTGCGCTACATTTATCCCTTGTTTAATTTCGCTAACTTCAGTGGATGTTTGCTATAGAAAGAGTTTGGCGCATTGATTAAATGGGTATACTTTCACATGTCTTCTTTATTTCTTTCAGTCTTATCTAGATCATGAATTTTATCTCCTGCCTAATTATTTCTGTGTACTTTGTACGGAACACATAAGAGAAATAACTACTGAGTGCTTTATCCGTCTGGATCCTTGTTATGTGATCCCCTGCCTGGCTCAACAATAGACCCATTCTCTCTCCTGTATTTTCTTTGGTTATATTCATAAAAACATATTCTTGTTTCCCATTACTCTTTCAAGCTAAAAGCAAAACAGAAACCTTACTGTTTGTTTCCTTAACTTTATACCTTGTAATATTTTACCTCCAGCATATATTCAGACTTTGTAACTTTTCTGTTTCCTCTCTCTTTTTTGTGTGTTTTTTTTTTTTTGGTCTCACTTAAGAAATGAGCTCACTTCATGCCAAGAGCCAGAGGAGCCACTTATTTTTACCCACTTGTTTTTCTTTAGCACTGAAATTATTTTCACGTGTGTTTCCTCCAGGTTAGCCTTCAGGATATTCTATTCTGTGCATTTTTAAATGCTGTTTTCTCAGTGTTTTTTACTGAAGATAGGGTTGTTTTCCCGAAGACAGATGGAAAATACCTTTCTTAGTACTCAGTTCATGCAGAAGGGACACCACGATTTCTCTTCTAGGCTTTTAGTAAATGCCTCCCAGTTAGCACCAGATTTAGCATTACCTCATGTCTCATTGCATTCCCTGTTGAAACGTGTTATCATTACCTTCACAGTTCACAAGGTCCTCTGACCTATATATTATAGAATGTCAGGTCTTTCCCAAGAGCTGGCTCAGCAATTAAAACTTCCCACTGGCACAGATGGTTATGATAATAGGACATCATATATTTGTATAGGGAGAGTGAGAGAGAGAAGGAGAGCACTCCTACATTTTTCAAAGCAGTGTACAAACATTAGCTAATTAACCCTAATAACAGCTCTGCGAGGAAATTAAATGCGATTATTCCCATTTTATAGATGGAAAAGCTCAGGAAAGCAGTCTAAATGATGAGCCAGAGGTCAGCATGAGAGGTCACTGTTGAGAGGTGGGATGAGGTTCGAGATCCCAGTGCTATCGTGGCACTGCTGCTGTTCAGTCCAGCAGGCTGCCAAAAGCCAGGTGAGACCTCTCCTGAAACCCAGCGGGTTTGCAGATTTTGTTTGGTTTTGTGTTGTCCCCGATGGGAGAACTGGTGTGCTCGTTTGAGAGAGTTAAACTGCTATTTTTATAACCCATCCTTCTTTGCATGGCTTGCTTTTGTCACCATCCTCAAAAAAAGAAGAGGTATTTGGCACTAGAAGTTTATTATTTCCTATCTACATTTTTGGCAATGAAAACAAGTAAGTTTGTTCTGTAGCTGCACCCTGGACCTCCACCAGGTTTCAGGGTAGGGTGCTTGGTTCCCATGGGGCTGCTGTTGGTTCAAGTTCAAATATCATCACTGTGGCTGCTTCTGAAAATGCTGAAAAAAATGGAGAAGTAGTTAAGTAGTGAGTTGTTAATCAGTCTAAGTGACTTTTTGTGCCATCTTAACAAGGGATTCAATGTAGACATCACCAGCCCTGGCTGGGCATGAGCGTATTCATAGCTGAACAGGGCAGCCGCTCAGGATCCCATGGGGTCTCACAGCTCTCATGGAATCCGTGTCAGTATTGAGTCAGTGGGCAGTGCCCCGGGGCTGTGATGGCACTTCATAGACTCATGGAATGGCTTGTGTTGGAAGGGACCTCAAGGATCATGAAGCTCCAACCCACCCGCCTCAGGCAGCGGGTGCCAACCTCCACATTTAATACTAGACCAGGGCCCCATCCAACCTGGCCTTGAACATCTCCAGGGATGGGCATCCACAACCCCTCCAGACAGCATGTTCCAGCTCCTCACCACTCTCATAGTAAAGAACTTCCCCTTGATATCCAACCTAAATCTTCCCTCCTTCAACTTTTTTTTTTCCCCCTTGCATGTATTTGAATATAGGTTTGAATGGTATATATTTGAATGTAGGTTTGGACCTGGTCTTTCTAATAAGATGTGAAACCCCATGTTGTACCTCATGTACTTTCCTCATCTTCTTTCACCTTGCCTGTCACTTCTGGTTTTTGAGTGCTGGGCAGAAGTGTTGTATCATGTTATCAGCTGCTATTTTCAACCCCTACAACCGGCGCCAGAGATAACCTGCACACTTGCAAACCATTCTGGGAATGTCCGTATCTCAAAGAACGCCTACAAAGTCAGATGCAAATGTTGCAAGTGTTTTGGGAAAAGATGGTGGAATTTTGCATGTTGTTTGTTTTTTATTTTCAGGTAACCATCTATCTATCTGGCTGAACACTTGAAGGGGGGTAGCGGTATGGTGTTTGCTCTGTCATTATCAGTCACAGGTCAGGCTGTAGCAAAGCTTGTCCCCGGGGACAGTTGTCCTGGTGAGGGCAGAGCAGAAGCATTTGAATTGAAAATGCTTGTGCTGTCTGAATTTTTATGTGCCTTATGGAAATCGTGGGGAGCTGGAAGAAGCAAAAAACATTTCTTTTTCTGTGACTTCACTATCGTAATTTACAGTGTCGTGAAACCTAGCGTATATCTAGATAGCCTTCAACCCAGAAAGCAGGGAGGCAGTACAAAGCTGCGCTGGGGTGATGAAGGGCTCTTACTCATTGTCCCACCCCTCCACACAATAGAAATGCTTTCTTAGCAGCAGGCATGTGCAAAACCTGAAATCCTTCTGCTGCCCCTGAGCCTGGGTGCTGAAGCAGCATGTGGCTGTCGCTTCCCAGTGTGTGGGACAAGGCCAGGGGCTTTCCTCATGAGGTACCTGCTGCTGGGCGGACTGAACGGCCTCCTTGCCATCACCCTGCAAGCTGGTGAAATGAAGTTATCTCTGCATTACAGGCAGAGGGGACCCAAAGAGGGGCTGCCTCCCGGTAGCCAGGATCTCTGCTCTTACTGCCCGTGGGCTGAGCCTGAGCTAATGCCTGTGAGAGGAAACTCCGCGTTGTTTTCATTATCTATGGTTAGTGCTCAGGCTTAGTTTTTAAACGGATCATTCAGCACAGTGGTAGAATTAGACCCAGTAAGGTTTAAAGTGGATTTGGTTTATGAAAGAATGTAAATCTAGCAGTGCCGCTTCTGGAGAAGCCTCTTGGAGAGTGACACCACTTAATAAGGCTCTAAATATTTTGGTTTGTTTGCTTTTTTTGCTTTTTTTTTTTTTTTTTTTCCTTTCCAAATCTGGCACCGATGAATTAATTTCCGTATGTTAAGAACTATACCAACCAACACCTGCTTGCTGGTGGCAAAATTCAGGAGTGATGCTTATTCATTAGGTGAGCCCCATGCAGTGAGCAGGCCTGGTGAGGTAGGGAGCTGCCCTGTTCCCCATAGGAGCTGAAGGTTCCTAAGCCTTCTTCTAAAAGCCCAAATCCCCTGTTCAGCCATGACTTTGGCACGTGGCCCACACCTTTCCTATGTGACTGCCCCACGGAGAGCCTGTTGCCTCACTGGGGTTGTTTTCAGCATGCCACAGCAAGCATACGAGCCAGCTCTATGCAAGAGTGGTGCACTACGAAGCAGTATCAGAAGGATACACGGTATGATTAGAAGGGCTCTCTGGAGTTTCTGTTTATATTCCGAATTAAATTAAGGTTTCTGAAATTTCAAGTCAAGGGGAAAAGGGGTTTACTGACTGAGAGGTGTAGCTCACAAAAGAGCATTACAGAGGCTGGGTAAAAAGGCCCCGAGGAATCTGATGGAGTGGTTATATGGAATACTGAGGAATACTAGACTGTTTTCCAAATTTCGCCCTTAAATGTACTTTTCTGTCTTCATTAAAGCCAGTGGCAACCTTACATATACATCTGGGGTCAGTGTTTCACGTATTAAAAGAGGCAGGCTCAGGGTGTTTATTATTGGTGCGCAGATTGACTCTGTGGGGGATAAATGCAGTTTATTTTCATATGGTGATGTATAAGAGTGCTTCAAAGAATTGCAGGCACCAGCGGGGGCTTAAAGCAAAATCTGGAAAAAATGCTCACAGACTTAAAAAATTAAACTACAAATCGTGATTTTATTTCCAGCTTTATGTGATATTTATATTCTGAAAATAAAAAAAAAATAAGTAAAAGATTAAAAAAAATCAGTTTTCGTGTGGCACTGATGGATTGGTTTGAGCAGATCTGTGCTCAAGCTACGAAGAGTGCCTTGCAACGAGGCCTTGCGGTGTGGAAGAATACAGATGCTGTCTCCACAAAGTTTGCTGTGCATTACAAGTGGCCTGGCTGAAGCAGAGGTAAGCTGTGCAATACCCAGTTACGTGAAGAGGGCACATTGGGCATGCTTTTCACACAGCAGCAGCGCAGAGCTAAGACAAATGGGCAGCTGCTCGTGGCTTTGGAATTAGCATAGGTGTGTGGAAACACTAATATGCTTGGGGTGAAAATACTATCAGCTAGAAATTAGGAGGAGATTAATAAAATGCAGAGGAGCAGGGAAGGCCTGAGGATACCTCGCATAACTCGCTAATCACATGTGAGTATTCAGTTTGATGTGTTGCAGAAAGCAAACGTTATTCGCCTTCCAGGACTACAAGAGAGTATGTCCAAGAGCAAATAATGCATTCTTAAGTGTACCTACTTAGCATTCCTGTGAGCTGGCGTAGCATAAGCTGGTTTGTACTGGGGGGAATAAGAAGGGCCCTCGATTTCTTTCTTGATGGTGGGATCTGCCAGCAGGAACTAGCTGTGGCTGGAAGTCACACTTAAACGCATTGTACATTTGTCTGTCATGCAGGCGGCTTAAAACTGAAATCGCTTTGGCAGTGGTATTTTTCTTCATTTAATACCATTTTTCAAAGGTTCTGGGAAAGTGCAAGAGGAAATAGTGGAGATTTCTCGTTTCTCGGCTGAAGGAGCAGCCTACCGGTCCATTGCTTTGGTGTTGGGCGTGCTCCCAACCTTAAACGGCCCATTCTCAACCCATTAGCACAGCTGTCATGGGGTTAATTCTCACTGTTTGCATTGCCTGTCTGGCCTAGGAGGGTAGCTGCCCTTCTGTTTCACCACTATGATCACATGGCAAAAAACCTAAAAGGCCTTTTAATCTGCTCATCAACAGCATTAAGAGATGGGTGTTAAGAACTGAAGGTGTGCTGTTAAGAGGGTTGTGGCCAGCCGGCAACTATGTGCTGCTTGCTTTTCAAACTACCTTCAATTTCAGGTGCATTTGCTGGTAATTTCTGCCTATCTGCGCTCCTTCGGTTATTCCTTTCTACTTGTATCCTATGAAAGTCATATCCCCATCTCTGTGAGCTAGCGGTTGGTGAAGGTGAAGTGACGAACGAGTTCTTTTCAGAGAAGAGTTTGCCTAGTCTGTCGTTTCCAGCAGGGTAGTTACGGCTAAAAATGGGTTAACAGAGTCTGTAGGCTTCTGATTTGGTAGTGTTTATTTTCTCATGCTTGCTGAACAGGTAAGTTTACCCTAATTTCAGTCATGCTGTGCTGCAGCCCACTCCCCTGGAGTTCTGGTTCGCGTCCTGTGTTGGTAACTGGAAGTCAGCCTTGCTTCTCAGAGACTCCCATGAATGCAGGATGACTGTGTGTTGTTGCTTTTTTCCCTTTCCCCTTTGATATTGCAAAATGTTTTATGTGAATGTCAGCAGAGGTATTAGTAAATGACTGTGACACTGCTGTTTTGTTGTTCTGCAATTATCCTTATGCTTTTGAGAGAGCAAACTGGAAGGAGTTTCTTTATTCTGAACGCAGCCTAATGCGTGTGCATACATGCATAGCGACAGGTGAGCCATGCTCAGCAATGTGCCTTGTGTTCTCTGTGATCAGCCTGTCCTACCAGCGCTGATTTCTGAGCACTTGTCAGTCTGTGGGCTGTGACACTCTGGAATTTAATAGGGGAAGGGGATAGCATTGCTTTCTTCCCAGTTGTACTCCTCAGTCCAGCATAACCTCCCCTTGTCTGAGGCAGATGTGCTGCCTCCCCTTCCCCTGTGCCTCCTAAGCCCAGTTCTTCAGCTAGGGTGTGGTGTGCTCGTAGCAGCCTACGAAATACCTGACATCCGCCCTTGCTTGCTGTGTGCTGGGCTGCCTGGTGAGGCTGTGCTGCTGGGGCAAATCAGAATAACGTGAGCAGCAAAATTTCTTCTATGTGATTTATTTATTTATTCTCTGCAAGACGGGCTTTGTTGCTGGGCAGCTTTTGTCCAGCACCTGTAAACTCGTTCAGGTTAGCCTGGTGCTGGGCTCTGTGCTCCTCTACCCACAGTTTCTGCACTGTGTTGCTTCCCAAGCATTTTCTCTAGGTGCCGTGAATATTTCTTATCTGCTGTCATTTTTCTGAGCTCCTTGATCTAATCTTCTGGGCAAGCCCAGGATGTGGCATCCCAGCTATATGGAAATGTTTCTACCTTCCAAATGTGAGTACTTCTCTATGATAACAGAGGCCTGACTCACTTGCAGAGCACTTTCTGTGGTTTAAGCCATAGAGACGGCTGGGGGACCACACCTTCAAGGATGTTGTGGTGATGGAGCAATCACCTTGAATTGTTCAGGGCTCAAATACTGTCTGCTGGAAGTGAGCTTGTGTTGCTCGTGGTGCAGCCCCTACCCTGAGTCTGGGTCCTGTCCTTGGAGCTTGCTGCAGTGAGAGCAGCAGAAACTCAATGGGTGAAACCAGGGAGCCCATCGGAACACAGAACAGCATTTGGGGCGACTCGGTTTCTTTTCAGTTACTGTGTGTGTGTTTCTACTTATATTGAGGAATGCTTTCTGCAAGAGGTTCAAACCGCTGCTAACATCTATATCCTCTGTATCCTGATGCAGTGTTCAGGTTAACTCCCTCCACTCGAACCAGATTGCATCCCAAGAGAAAATCTCTTTTCAGGGAATAAGATCAGGCAGCTTGACTGTATCATTTTATATTGTCATTTGAAAGAATCATTTCTCCGCAGCTGGGACCGTTCCTCTGGAAGAAGTGAAGGTTATAATTTGCTTAGCTCCAGCAGGGCAGTGGATGCTGCATGGCTATACTCGCATCTTATTGTTTTCACAGTGGCAAGCAGCACCATCTTCTAAAATTCAGAGCCTAGGGTTTAATACAGCTTTAGAGAAATGGCAGCTTTTGTGAGAAAGCAGAGTAGAAGGGTTCATCTACGTGTCTTTATAATTCCCACATGAAGTGAAAATTAGCTTCCTTCCACTTCTTCGCAGGAAAATTTTACTAAGCGGGCATCTGAAGGAAAGGTTGTTTTATTTTTACTTAATATGCTGTATTACATCTTACCTGCCTCTTAGCAGTAACTGCAGCCAAAGTGTAGTTGTCAAAATGAATATGCTGAGCATGTTTTGCCTGCTTGTGGAAGGCTGTCTCCGTGTACTTAGTTAATGCTTGGTCCTGGATTTGCACAGCTGACCACCAAATGGTCATCCTACTCCTGCAGCCTTTCAGAACAGTGTTCCTGGTCTTTTATGGTCAAGGCCAGCTCCTGGGTATGTCACTGGAGAAGCTCTTGGAGACTTCTTTGGACCTGCAGTTTGAGACTCTGTGGGGTTGCTTGCCTGCGGAGAGAGACAGGACCTAATTTCTGTGTTGAAATGACATGTTGCTCTCTTCATTCCTTGGGGTGACAGGAAGTATTTTCTCACCAGCAGTGCCTTGGGGCCAGGGAAACATTCCTACCCTTCTTGCAACAGCTGGCGGAGGAGAGCACCTGCCGGGGATCCCATTGCCTGGTGTGCTGTTATTTCTGCTTCAGTCTGTCAGCTGTTGTAACAGGAGTTGCATTTACTGTCTTCTGGTGCCATGGGGTGAGATCAGATTGCTTCTTATGGGCTGGAAGACTTTAATGCATTGGTAGATACTGCCATATATAGTGCCTTTCCCATTCAACAGAAAGGCTACCAAAATAGCGCAGGAGCAGAAGGTACGCAACCAACTGCTCCCTCCATCCCAGCGTGAAATGTGATGGTGCTGGAGATGAGCTCAGCCACGTCCCATTGGGAAAGTCAGTTGGAAGTCAGGAGAGGTGGGCCCAGGTAGGGAGAATCAGCTGTGTGTGGAGTACTGTGGCTCTGCTAGCAGCTCCTTGGGGTTCATAAAGTGTTGTTTCGGGTATGCAGATTGGCTGGGGCTAGGCAGGAGTGAATAATAAAAATAGATTTGACACAGGTTTATATTGAACAGACCAATGTGCGTGAAATCTGGAGGCAAACCAACGTGGGTTTTCTGATACTTAAGGATAAAGCTATTGTAACTTGGTTTACCTTTCTTTTTTCTTCTCTTCTTGGCACCAGTTGGATTTTGCATGAGGTGACTGGGATATTGCAAGAGTTCTAAGAAGGCAGTTCCTGTAGATATAAGCATCCCTAATGTTCTCATGTAAAGATACAGGAAATACATATTTTATTTGTATGCATGTGAACACGCATAGAGGCAAATTTAGCAAGTTGTGACCTTAACTGAAAAGCTTTTTTTTCCTTTTTTTTTCCTTTTTTTTTTTTTTTTTTTTTTTTTTCCCCTTTATAATGCTATTTTTAGTTCCAACTGTTTGAAAGAAGGGCTAGCTTTTTTTTTTTTTTTTTTTGGCTACACTACTCTGGAAACTGAGTCCAATATTTACATGTATTGCTCACGCTAGAAGTGATACAATCCTATCGCAGAGCAGTTCAGTCATTGATACCAGTGTAGGTTCACAGAGGTTAGATGATGCAAACATAGATCAGCAGAAGTTGGGTTCCAGTGAGAGTTCTAAGTTTTCAGAGCCCTAGAAGGCACTGACAGCCATCTTAATGTGGAAAACTAACACACAGACCATAAATATGCTGAGTGCAGTGGATTTTGTGGCCACGAGCAAAGCACATCAACTTCTATTTATTTTTTTTAAAGTAGCTATTTGTCTATTTTTGTGCAGCATTTGGTTGTCACTGCCAGTACAGGTTCCCTTTGCCCCTTTCTCAGCTGTAATAAAACAATCCACCTCTCTGCTCATCTGCCCTCATCCTCCCAATCCCATACCCCTTCCTCTCTTGGGGTAGCACAGATTTCACTGTACTGTGTTTAGCAGCTGTAAATAGCGATTTGAAACTGAAGCAGCAGCTTAGGAGGCATGTCATTCTGCAGCTTGTATGGTATACATGCATGCTCTTTGGAGCATGGTTTTGCCCCACCTATCCGGCTGGCTTCTCCCTCCTGTGGTTTCACAGCCCTTTGGCAATAGTGGAAAATAGTTACACATATCTGAAGTAACCATAAATGATTTCTCCATTTTCTTCCTGTCTCTTCCAGTTGCAATACATTTTCCTGTGTAGGTTTTGTGTTTCAGCCTTTCAGTCTTGTGGGGGTAGACTCCGTCCTGTTTTCCTCAATTAAGTAAGCTCAAGCCATGCCGTTGCTGTTACACTCTCAAATCAAACCTTGTAATCTCTTCGTAAGCTGTGTTTTGGCCAGATCATGAAGTTTGCACTTACATAAAATCCATAGGCATTTGCCCGAACAAAAAACCTCAGGGTAAGGTTTTTGCAGGGTGAGCTCACTATGTATTTGAGTTCAACCCTTCTCTTTAAAACAGTGGTCATGCTTTGAACCAAGTTTTCATCCTTACCTCTTAGAGTTTCCTTGTTTCTATTGTGAAGGCTTTTATTTTGATTCTGACTGCTCTCTCATATATGACCATGAAGGTCTTTTCTAGGTGAAGCTCTATGGTACCCAGTGTTACGTGTCTGTGCAATGCCTTTATTTCAGAAACGGTGGAAGACAGAACTGTGGCTACAGAAGCAACAGCTCTTCCTCTTCAAAAAATGGAATGAGGAGAGCACCTATATGGAGCTTAGCAAAGCGAGGTAAATCATCTCCTCTTTTATGTCATGATGCTCCAAATAAGTCAGTGTAAGAATGCGGTCATATGTCAGGGCAGAAACTGAGTACTGTGTTGCAGTGTGTACTGTGGAGATAAGCCTGTTGGGTGGATGAGCATCCTTCTCTCTCTTGTTTTTTTCTTCCTTTCTTTTTTTGCATTCTCAAAAGCTGTCAAAGTAGCAGTATATTCTGGACCTTTTAAAATACTGGCACTCATGAGCCAAAAGAAAAGAAGATGTGGTGTGTTAAAATAATGAGTAGCTTCAACAGAAGGATGTAATTGTGCTGGTGATTCTGGTGACCTCATAAACCACACGAACAGATTCAGAGTCACTTTTCACCAAATTCCCGAGGTGGGAGACTCCGTGATGGTGAGATTGTATATGAAGATGAAACCAGTCGTACTTTCAGTTCTGATTTTTGGGTGGTGCTGTGTGGAGCCAGGAGTTGGACTCAATGATCCTTGTGGTCCTTTCCAACTCAGGATGTTCTGTGATTCCACGATATTTTGACTCTTTGATGCAATATGGTTTGTGAGTGGCAAGTAACATGAGTTTCCTTGTTTGGCTTCTGTGAGAGCTGGTGAATGGCCTCTGCTGCTGTTGAGAGAAGAAGAGATCCTGGTGTAAGCTGGTGCCATAGCAGATCGATAGATCTGCTTCTGCAGGCTGTCATGTGCCATAAGCGCGGTTTTATGCTCCTTCTTGCTCAGCCTTCACTGTAATCTACAGGTGGAGTGTGTCTGTGTAGCAGTGGCTCATGGGGCACCATGCATGGGACTTCTTCTAGGGTTCAGAGTTGGGCTGGTGGGGCTTCTGTGTGGGGCTCCCACCAAGGTCAGTGGGATTACCTGGATGTGGGAGTTACAGGTTTGCTCTATAAAAGGCACCTTAGCAAACATTGGTTGGCATACAATCTGCACCTTGTTCCTAGGTTCATAATTTCCATTTTTCTCTCCAAGGTCTACCGCTCTGTAATTCTAAGCGTGAGAGCCTCACTGTAATAGTGTAGTGCCTTGCTGTCAGGAAACATCCCTGGTAAGCAGATGCCTGCCACACTCAGCTCCATAAAGTGTAGTGCAGGCTGACAGCTGAAGATGCATGTTTTGCACCTACCATGGGGAGAATTTCATGCTAGTGAATAATAATGAAGTGATTATTAATGGCATTAGTAATCATTAATGATAGTTTGCATTTCTGCAATGCATTTATTTCAAGAATCTCAGAATGCGTGTAGTTGCAGGCTGGCCTGGAATAAATCCTGAAGCAACTGGGGAAGAGAGCAGTCAATGGAGTTGACCACTTAACTCTGCTGATCCCTAATGAAAAGTGTGAGAAAGCTGGAAGAGGGGGAGCTTGATGACTGCTCCTCATTGCTTGTGCAATAACTTGTGGGTAGTATCTCTCTGACTTGCACATGGCTGCTTGTCAGGTATCCCGTTAAATATATTTGCTTTGTTGTATCTCTTGCAAGCATCAGCAGAGATCTGTTATGCTCTCTGCAGAGCAAAGCATATCAGGAGGTGACCACAGATGCGGAAAGTTTGTAACCTAAAGCCTGACCCCACTGACCAGGCACATGATGCCCCAGTATCCCAGCCTGCGTGCAGTGCGTTCTGCTGCTGCTGCCTGTTATGCACTGCTGGTAATGGGCTGCTGGTAGCTTGGCGAGAGGTACCTGGAGCAAAGTGGGTCTGTCACAGCTCGTTTTGTTTAATGAGCGGAGCCCTGTGGAGACGCGGATTCATTTAGTGGACAGAAGGGCTGAACTTGCTTTTCAATCTTTTTCTTTCAATGCTTTTTCTTAGCACTTAGCCGAGCTTTTTATATTACTAGGAAGACTGAAAAGCAAGACCGTGTCTGTTTATTAATCTTTGCCTAATAAAGATTACTACCAGATATGTACTTTGGCCTTAACAAAAAGGTATAATTAGCGATGAGATTAGACACGACCCAAGAGGAAGCATTTGCTAAGGAAAAAATTGAGCAGTGGCATATAATACAGTCTGTCTGAGGCACCACATCCTCCCCGGGGACATCATCTCGAACCCAGCTGTGACCCTTTCTGGCACTTCGGTGCTGCAGGAAGGCTGGGAAGAATATTAATGATAAAGGGATACATAAAGCAAGCTTCAGCTCAGTCAAATAATGCGCCACCAACCCAAAATTGTTTAGCAGAAGTTTAGTTGGCAAACTTAATAATTGATGGTTCTGGCTGATACCACCGCATGCAATAGCCGTGTGTGCAGGAAGGAGCTCCAGACCTGATTAAAAATTCATGGACTCATTGGATGCAATTTCAGTGCGATTAGTGTATGAAGGCAGAAAGAGCAGTGTCATTTATGGAGTTGTACCAAAAGACTTGAGTAGTTCTTCTTTTATAATGTCGTACAGAGTAGTAATTGTTCCATGTTGTCTGTGTTTAAGTACCCTGTTGTAAGGGGTGTCTTCCCACAGCGTTAGCTGTTATAGGAGAATATAAGAACTCTAAGTGTCACCAGGCTCAGAGGCTGCTTGGAAGTAGCTAGTGCAGGAAAAGAGAAAACTTGTTGCTGTTAATCTTCCACTCGTGCTGAGTTTGTACATGCTGGCAGCACTGAGCATGGTGTGAGGAAGAGGTTAGAGTGAAGAGGACCACTGATCTCGTTTGTGTTTCCTTTCTTTGCTGCAGAAACTTGTATATTGTGCTCATCACCAGGCCTTCTGAATGCTGGGTGCAGGAGTTTAAATATTTGTAGAAGCACTTCAGACAATAATGGGAAAAGATGCTACTTGGATACTCCATAAACACCTTTGTCAGCATCTGTGTCCGTGTCCTGGCAAAGCACCAACTGCTCGAGCTGCTTCGCTCCTAGCACCACCTTGCCAATGTTTGTGTTTCAGCCCCAGCATGGACAATTCCTCAGATAGAGATGAGCCTGACCAGTCTGCACCAGCTGGCATCTGGCTTGTTCCTCTCTTCTCTGCAGCTTGCCTCATTCTCTTTTTTTCTCTTTTGCCCCCATATTTTCCTTCCTCCTCTGCACTGGCTGCTTTTTCCTTCCCGCTGGCTGTATGCTGTCAGTCTGCTGCCTGCTTGTGAGTCCACGTTTTCTGACATGATTCCAGCTCCTTCAGTTTGTGTGCACATATGCTTTGGTTAGCACGTAAAACACATCGTTTTACTAGCTTGTCACCAAGCAGCAATTTAATTACGACAGCCATTGGAATACCTAGATTAACTTCAGATAAGGTCCCCTTGCTGCAGTTACCTGAATGAGCAGCTCCCTGCAGCAGCTGCAAGGGGAATACTAGGCTCAGTAGTGCATGACCAGAAAGGACTGTGAAGGGAGGAGTGGGCTGCGAACTGATGCGTGATCCATAGTGTTTCAATCCTCACCTGTGGCAAAGGTGTCACAGTGCAGTAGCATTACAGTCACAGTAGAGTTGAGGTTGGAGCAGGCTGATGGTGAGCAGCTCGTCTGACACCTGGCTTGAGGAAGAACCAACTTCAAATTTAGGTCACGTTGCTCAAGGGCTGACCAGTCAAGGGTGGTAAGCAGAAATAACAAGAAAAAGAACCTGTGTTTCTGCTCAGCAAATACATTTATAATCCACTTAGAATCATAGAATAGAATCATAGAATGGCCTGGGTTGAAAAGCACCACAGTGATTGTCTAGTTTCAACCCGCCTGCTATGTGCAGGGTCGCCAACCACTAGAACCACTTCTTTTGATTAGTCTATGTGAATTGTTCATGCTATGGGAATGCTTTCACACTCTTGCTTTTGTTAATATCCTGGAGAAGTGCAACCTACAAGAATATTTATTGTTATGAGTTCTTAAAGATGCTTACCTGGCTGTTTGATCCCTGCCCTGTGCCTGTCCCATGGAGGCCAGCTCCATAGTATTTCTAACACGTGACAGTGTGGAGCTTTGGAGATTTCCTTCCTTGTATCTCCATGGTGCCATCTCCAGTGCTGCGATTTCCCAGGGAGCCCAAGGGAATGTCAAAAGTGTGGTGGGAATTAGACCTCAAGGGCTGTCTGGATACTTAATTTCACCCATGTGCATTCTGGTATTACCTGCTGGCTGGTTCCATCTGCGTGCTGGCCCTTCAGAAACCCCAGAGCCACTGGTTTCTGGGACCTGGGAATTGAGGGCAGCTCTGTACCACCCTCAATGCCTTCTGGTCCCTTTGAATGTTCAAGCTCTCTTCTTTGGCTTCAGTAATTTGGAGATAACACAGGTGTCTCCTTTTTGGAGGCACCGGGTAAGCATTTGGGAAACAGTCTGGAGGTGGACACGAGTGCTAGTGGAGTTGCAGTGTGGCAGTTGGGATTCACTTGGTGGGCAGGTAGGGTAGCTTGAGACACCCCTGGCTGAAAGTACAGACCCTGAAA
Organism: Alectoris magna; assembly: GCA_030625065.1. NCBI lineage: Eukaryota > Metazoa > Chordata > Aves > Galliformes > Phasianidae > Alectoris > Alectoris magna. The sequence goes on from CM060560.1 coordinate 144,940,465, forward strand.
ATGTTGTAGTGTGTACAGGACAGCCTGTACTGCTTTAAAATAAGCGTGTGCCCCAGTTTCCACACCTGCTGCTAGCACTGCAGGCACAGATGCAAATGCAGCTCAAAAGCAAGTGCATCCTTTCAGCTGGAATTTTTGCTTTTCAAGGCATGTGGTAGAGTTTCCAGTGAAGTTAGAGGCATCTGTGACCAGAACAGGTTTCCAGTGGGAAGCTAATTTATTTTAAATTATAGCCCGTAGGACAGAGCTCCTCATGTGAGATCGCTCAGCAGAACTTCTACATCAGTCACTTCTCTGCCTGTAACGGCTTTCTGCTGGCACTGGGAATGCATTCAGAGGTAGATGTACTTCATAGAACAGGCACTCCATCTTGTTTGTGGAGCCCAGGAAAAGAGCCCACACAGTTAAACATACACTTCCTAAATCGCCTGTCACTCCTGCAGTACCCTAGAAAGCCAAACAGCTCTACGTGGATGTTGCACTGGAGGAAGCCCATGCAAATAGCTCATTTCTCCCCCAGGCACCGTGGTATTATTGACCTTTATAAAACACTTGGTGCCTTTCATCACCAAAGGTGTTACTCTCAGCTGTGTAACAACCTTTTGAAGTAGGTAGCTCTTCATAATATGCTGTACAGATGCAGCACCTGGGCACTAAGTAGCCTTGGGTATTGCCTGGGAAACCTACAGCTGGGCAATGCTGGAAATTAATGCATCTCTGTGATTGCCTGCTGGGCTCATCCCCATTTTCCGCTTAACCGCTGAGAGGGCGGAGGACCGAAGGTTTGCTTTCTCAGAGCGATTGCTTATTCTGTTTGGATGTTAACTGTCAAAATGCCATGACAGAATTTCAATGAGTGGCTGGTGATATGGTGAGAGCAGCTGAAAGAAGAGAAGGGAGGTGAGAAGGAAAACTAAAGGAAGAAGAAAAATAGAAGAGGGAGTTATGGTTCAAGAGCAAATGTGTTCGTTTATACATAAATCCACGTGGAAGGGTGTTAGCTGCTACTTGTACATTATCTCTGCAAGGTGCATCTCAATCAGGTAGGTACTATGTGTGTTGTTTACATTAAAAAACAACAACCTTAGAACCATCCTTATAAAAGTTTTGTTTGGAGTTTACAGCTGCCATCTTATTTATTTATATTGTTATTATTTTCCTGAGTCAGCAGATTTCCCACACGTTATTTTTCCTTCCCTTACTTCTGGAGGATCTGTTCTTTTCCAAAAATTACCTATTGCACAGCTGGCTGTCAGCAGCTCTTGTGTCTTGTTGGGTTCGTCGCCAACGCAGGAATTTTCCTTGGGTTGTAACCTAATAAAATCAACGTGAGCTCTGTGTGTGAAGCTACTGACCTTGAATATTCTGTTCTTGTTCTTCCTCGAAAACAGTCCTTCAGGATATTCTTACCATGTTTTTGGAAAGGTCCTTCATCAAAGGAGAAATCACCTTATCTTCAGTAATGAGCTTTTCCCGGCGTTAAATGGGCGGAGACTCTTTAAAGTAAGGGGAACTGGGTATAAAATTCCCCGTTTTTCTTCCTGAATGAATTGTTTGCTTTCTTCTTTACGTGAAGGTTATGGAAGTACTGAAATACATTGCCGAGAGGGGTCGGCAAGGCATTTGCCAATGAAATGCTTTACCAAGTGTTTTGCGGTTATTTGAACAGTCGAAGTTTATTTCACAACGCTTGTCTGTGCTAGCACATGGTGTGTAAGGACTAACTTCTCTAGTTAAAAACAGCCTGAGAGTTTTCCAGAACGCTATTATGAAAATTCATTATTGCAAGTCAGATATTCTTTATGGGAGATAGTAACAGAATAAAGTATGTATGTAGGGAATAGATTATTGCCTTTAAGGCAAAGATACATTCATATTACGTTTTGCATAAATATAAATAGATACATAATCAACTCCTGCATATTCAGCAGCTCTAAAAGAGAAATTGTTTCGTATCTTCCATCAGTCTTCAACAATGGACGTATGCAAATTTATTTTCTCATGAAAATTTTAAGTTAAACGTTTGCAGCCTTATTAATCTGATTACTCAAAACAACTTTTCTCAGCAATAGCGTTAAGCCGAAGAGCTGTTAGTTGAATGTTTGTCTTCCAAAACAACAACAACAACACAATTTTTCAGTGGGAAGTATTGATCAGTTGGGCTATGGGAACTGCTTGATTAGTAGCGCGACAATATAGCAGTGTTTTAAAATAATAGGGTAGGAAGCATTTAAACACTTTATTATTATTTCAGGAAAATCAGCGGATAATTTTAAATGTAAAAAGGAAAATAGGAATTCTTCATCCACCCAAAGCAGGGTGATACTGTCATGTAAGTGAGCTGCAGTTATTGTGGATTGCAAATAGGAATGCTAGATGCATTAAAAAAAATTTGCTGTTAGCTTTGTTTTATCCCAAACCATAGGGTGTTTTTGATTAACTGGTTACTCCTGGCCTCTCGAGGGAGAGATTGGCGGTTTGGAGTAAGAAGCAATGGCATGACAAATAGAAGAGATTAACAGTGTTCTGGTTCATATCAGCTCAGATGGTGTTTGGGACAGAACCAGTGTGATTTAAAAGGTGACCACAAAGTCCATCTTTGACTGTGGGTTTCAAACTCGCTTTTCTTTTTGGCAAAGAAAAGCAGCACTAAAGTTTACTGAGGTCTGCGTGCTGATGCTATTGTGCATCATGAATAGAATCATAGAATGGTTTCGGTTGGAAGGGACCTTTAAGATGATGTAGTTCCAACCCCCTGCTGTAGCAGGGACACCTCCCTCTAGACCAGGTTGCTCAAAGCCCCATCCAGCCTGGCCTTGGTTGCTTTCAAGGAGGGAGCATCCACAACCTCTCTGGGCAATGTGTGCCAGTGTCTCACCATCCTCTCAGTAAAGAATTTCGTCCTGATATCTGGTCTAAATGTTACTGTCAGCTTCTGTGATTTTACCACTTGTATTTCAGGGAGTTTCCTTATTGTCTTTAAAGCCCCATCCACTGCAAGAACACTTCAGGAGAATTGCTGCATTCATTTAGCTTTCTTCCTTCTCTCCAAATCCACACCCACCACAGCATATCAGTTTCTTCATGCTGTGGCTGCACAAAGAGGCTTGAAAATATGCAGCACGTATACTCCAGAGGCTCAGCAGCTTGACAGCAAATAAAAAGAATTATGGTTCGAAAACATATACATTGGGCTTTTTAAGAGTCACGTTAGGGGGGAAGAGGGCAGCAGACAGATGAATTTCAAATATTTGTGGTTGACTGGTCTGAGCACCTTACACCATGTACTGTTTATTTGTGTCACAGGAACTCTGTCTAGACAGGCGAGTACAGCACGTTTAGAAAGGTGTTAGATAACGTATTAACGTGAACTTTACAGTTTGCTATAAATGGAGTTTAAATGTTTTTCTATTTAAATAATTAGCCTTAACATCCTGATGATTTTGCCACTCTTGTCCCTAAAACGTAATCTTTCTTAGGGATTAACTGATCAAAAACATACTGAAACATCATCTGGTAGACCCAAATGGGTCTTGCAGATTGTTGAAAAAATACCCTAAGGGTAATGGCTCTGACTGCTGAGCAGGTTTTGGGTGGTTGGTCTTAGGTTGGAGAGGCCATCAAGATATGTCTGGCTTCAGCAGGTGCAGGACTAGAGCTGTGCAGAAGCTTTCTTTGTCCACAACACCTGAAGACTTGATTCCCCATCGACCCCCACATTCACTACTGCTACACTCATGAGACAACTGACAGAAGGATTTATGTACTTAAATTCTATTGGAAATGTCAAAACATGTCTTGATGTTCTTGGTGTCAATAGGTGCATTTGTCGTGGACTGCTTTTTCCTCCTAAATTCTTATGAAATAAGAAGCAGTAGTACCTAGTAATCAAAGACATAAAATATGTTTGTTGTCTGGATACTAACAACCTACTATAGGAACTGGAGTCTGTGAATACAAGAATTGTACAAGATGCCAGAATACCATTCAGCTCTACCATTAAGTGCTTTTACCTGGGGCTTGTCCTTAAAAACAAACGTGACTCTTGGTGGTAAAAATGTCAAGATGAGTCTGCCACGAGAAGTAAGCATTTTCTACCTGTCATGAATACTAAAAATATAGGAAGTTACGGAACAAATGTATTTGGGCAGTAAAGGTCCTATAGAAAAACATAGCTCAAACATAGCATTAAAAAGGGGAAGATTTGATGAGGTGGAAAAATGAAAGAAGGACCACTTCTTGGGATTGGTTGACTGGAAGTAGGTACAGTGACACTGGTTTGGGATAGGTGGGTGAATGTGGCTTTCTGGATATGACTGTGCGTAGTATCCATTGATAGGATTTTGTCTGGGTGGACAGAGAGAGGTCATTGGTATGGAGTAGGGTACCCTAGGCTTGGTTCCTTCAGGGTTTTGTGGTTTACTGAGGTCCTCCAGAGCCTCCAAGCCTTAGCAAGCCTGTGTGATACTTGTATGAAGCATCTGCTGCTTTAGTCCAGGATAACATGGTCCTTGGTGTGATGCTTTCTGCTTTGGAAGTATATATCCGGTCTGTATTGCCATTCTGGGAGTGCATTGGTGCTTCTTAGCAGGCATGTAGTTTTCGCTTTGCCTCATGGTTACAGAGAAGAGATTTTAGCCATTCTGTCATTTTGGAAGGTTGTTTGATTCCCATCCTGCTGTGGCATTCTTTTATCAACATTAGAGCGAGTCCACTTTAATTTAAGATTTTCCCAGACACAGCCCTTTTTTCTGGATTCATTCAGGGTGAGAGAAGTGGAAATGCAGCCTGCGCTCCTGGGCATATCCTGATGCTTGGAGACATCTCTTGATGGCCATCAAGACCATCTCTGGATGGTCTTGAGACCATCGCAGCGCAGCACACAGGAGAAGTTACACTGGATGCATGCAGAGTACTGTGCATGTGTTGTGTATTGCTTGTTTGTGGACAGTGGACATGCAGCTCATGGTTTTGTTTGGAATGAAGTCAGATACAGAATGATTGAACAAATGGCTCAAAGCTTATGGAGGAAGGGTGAGCACGCATGCAGTGTGATTCAGGCAGGAAGGAATATTTAAATATACCGTATATAAGGGCATATTATGTGTGGAGTTGGTATCCCAGAGAACGGTCAAGTGGGTTGTGTGGGTGTTTCCATGGGGTGGTGCTCAGAGAGGGCACAGGCTGGGCTGAGGTTTGAACCTGCTGCTCCAGCTGTGAGATCTGTTAAAAATATCCAGCTGTTTTTTTTTTTCCAGAGCAATTCTTGATACTAGGTACTTCTCATTTAAAAAAAAAAAAACAAAACAAAACACAAAACCTACCTCCTTGTACTTCAAAGAGGAGACATAATGTGCTCTTTGAAAGACAAGTTTCCCTAAGTTCCCTCAGAGCTGGTACCCAAAGTCACTTGTTAGTGAGTCCTTTGGCCACCAGCAGCAGGGACTTCAGGTGCCAACTGGGGAAGTTTATTGTACTCTGCTTGCTGCCATTACTGTTTCGTTGGCTGTATTTAGTTTGGGGTACTGCTGTCAGTCTAAATTGAGTAGTCAAAGTGGATCAGCAACAACAAGAAGAGATTGGGAAGGAGAAGACTTGTGACAGAAAAGGCTTAGGATCAGCCCCATGCAGAAAGGAGACCGAGAGGCCCAATATCTATAAATACATGCAGAACAGTTTCAAAGCGGGCAGGGATCAATTCTCTGCAGGCAGCTGGGACGTAAATAGGGATGAATTTAGACTGCAGCAGAGAGAAGAAACAGCAGAATAGATGGGAAGAGGATGAAGACAGCTTCAATAAAGGCCCTGGGACCGGTGCTTATCCATGTGGGTAGCTGGGCCCTCGTGGGCCCACTCCTCCGCAGGTGGCTGCGGCAGCCTTGAAGGCAATGGCAAAACCCACCCCAATGACACCCAGTGCTCTGCTGAGCACCCTGCTGCTGGGTGGGGGACTAAAAATAGAGGAGTGGATGCTGTAGGAGGACAAAGAGAGCTATGGGAAACTATTTTCAGCCCAGGCCTCAGTATTGAGAAAGTGCTTGGGCATGCACTTGCTGTGAGGCGTGATGGTTTCAGCAGTATGTTAGGTGTGCTTTCCTGAGTCATGGCCCCAGTGTTGTTTTTTATCCGACAGAAATGGAACTCTTCATCTCAAAGTGAATTTTTAAATGGTTATTGTAGCCCAGAGTACTTATGAAAGCATTTCCAATGGTCACTAAAGCTATAATGCAGGCTGTTAGTTCCAGCTCAGGGGCTGTGTCTTTGCAGACCCTCAAGCTGGACTGACAGGTGAGTCAGTGGAAGAACAAAAATAGTTTGCAGTGGGGTGAAAGTTATTTGTGATGCCTCTGCAATTAATCCTTGGAGTGCTGAGAGTGTAAAGAGTTACCAGGATGTTGATTTGGTCGGCGGTGAGCATTTAATGCTTGTGATGGAAAAAAATTAATGGTTCCATTTATACTATTTGAGTCTTTTTGCTTCTGTGAGCATGGCACCCACAGATGTGCCATCATTTTAAAGAAGTCTTTTATGGGTTTGAGAGCAGAGGTAGGAGTCATGCTCAGCGCAAATACACACAACTTTTTGGGGTGTTATTTTTTTTTTGGAGGTACAGTCTACTTATAGAAATCGGTGTTGCTTCCTCAGAAACCTGGCCACCACCCTTCCCACAAGGCACTTTCCTCTTCATTGGGAAAACACAGACACCTTTAATGCTACCAAACTGAAGTTGCATCAGACTCAGTGAGGCAGGCATTGGCTTCCCTTGAGGATGTATGCATTCAGGGCTGGTACAGTCAGGTTTTGGTAAGGACGGTTTGAGGAGACATCAGGTTTGAAAAGCTTGTAGCTAGCATAGTGAAGGCAAATTTGTTTGTTGGTGTAGGCTTGCTATTTTCTTGGTACCCACCAGGCTAAAAGCAGTTTATTGGTGGAGAAGTTGTATTTACTGTGCCACGGGGTGGATTTGGAGCTCTGCAGGAGTGAAGAGCTTGTATTCAGGTGCCCTTGCCTTCTGAACATGGATGCGTGGCCACATATGTTTGCACAAACTCAAAGTGCTCAGAAGGTGTCCTTCTGTGTGCTGCTGCTTCTGGGTGGAGAACACACAAATGTTTGAGAGGTGGTAGTCATCCATCTTCAGCAAACACATGAGCTGAGAGCATCATGTCAGAAACCATATAGGTCAGTGTGTTTATCAGTGTTGACTCACCACATTCACAGCCACACTAGTCATTTTACCTGTGGTAATTACCATCTATATCACCTTTTATTCATTTTGTTGTAGGCTACAAGGAACTGAGGCTCAATTACATGCATTGCATGCAAAGCAAACACCCTTGTAGGAGGCCCGGTCTGTAATCTTTAGCATTTCTCATCCAAATGCAGTTATTCTGGTTGTCACATTTCGAGCCTTTCTACAAGTGTTAACCCCCTCCTGCCATCTTTTTCTTCCTTCTCTGCAGATCCTTTAAATTCCAGTCAGCTGCTGCATCTGTGTAAAAGATTTCACGGTCTTATGATTGTGCTTTGATTTAATTTTGATGCACTCCAGCTTTGGCAGAAGGGGACATGGGTAGGCTTGAAGCCTCTGTTGTATTGAGCCCAGCAGTGGGGTTTAGGAGAGGGGCGCACACCCAGCCAGGGCAGATGAAAGTGGCCAACTGAGGGAGCCTGTGAAGGAGCCTAGTGCCATCAGCCCAAGGCTTTCTGCAGAGTTGAAATCATCCCTGGGGTCCAGGGGAGTTGTGAGTCCCCCTTTCCCATCTGTTGGCTGAGAATAGGGTGAGGAATGTGGCATGCAGCAAGCTACTCCTGCCTGGCTTGTCCTTCAAGCTCCTGGCAGTCTGCAGCTCATATGCAGCGTCCCTGTGAAATAAAGAGGATCTGGGTGCTCTGAAAGGAGGCCTAGGACTGTGTTATGGTCCTTAAGGGTCTGAACTGTTCAAATTTAGCAAAACACTTAAGCATGTGACTTTGTCCTACTGACTTTGGTATGAATTAGTTACGCACATGGACGCTCAGGAAGACTCAGGCGTTCCCTCTGCGAACGCATAGGAGATGCAATTGTAGCCTGGAGGCACTGGAGCTCAGGAAAATTTCCGTTTTAGCGTCCACACTGCTTTCATTTCTTTTCATCTGTACCTATTTTCTTTGGCACTAGAAATTCACAAGATTTCATTATCTTAGAAACAAAAGCAAAACAACCTTTTTTTTTTATTCATGAAGTGATGCCTGTTTTGAAATCTCATTCGGGGGGGGGGGAGGGGGAAAGGGGAAGAAAACACATTTGTTTCTTTATTTGTGTGCTGGGTTGTTTATCTCCACTTGGTTCTGTGGGTAGAAATCCTGCAATAGGCACTGCAAGGCAAAAAGCGTTTCGGGAGACTGCCTTATTTAGAAATGTGATTCAGCGGGGTCCTAGAGCAGAAGCTTTAGTGCATTGTGGAACTGGGAGCTAAAATCAGACAGAAGGAGAAAAACAGCACAGCCTCAGATGTAAAGCGAGTTATTTGTGATTAAATAACTATTAAGAAGGAGCTATTAAAAGCAGCCTTCTTGGTGGATTTGTGTCACCCAACCACAAGAATCCCAAATCCCCGTGCGAGCTTCCAGTGCCCCGTCTGTCCCCACATCCCTCGTCTCCCGCCAGCCCCTTCCCATCCTCCTCACTGTGCTGTGCCTGCTTACCCCTGCCCATCAATTTTCATTCTTGGCACAGAGACTCCACGTTTTGAGAACCTTGCTCCCTCTGTCAGGTAGATGTGAGAGCTGCCAGTGGGTGCAGAGGCGGCCGGAGAGGCCTCAGCAGGCTGAGTGAGCCTCCCTGCCCTGGAGGGGAGGGCAAGGATGTCTGCGAGGCTACTCCTTGGGTGGAAAGGGAGTGATGGAGCTAACAGCCAGCTATAATCCTATTATGTCTGCTGCCAAGAAAATGGAAAATAAAAAAAAGCGACTTCAGAGCTTTCCGTCCCGTACTGCAAAGCATAATACAGATTTATAAACGATGAAATTGCATGTGTGAAAGAACATCTAAGAACGGGAGATTTGGCTTATCGACGCTGATTATTTTTCATTTTCCGTTCTCCTGAAATTACGTATAATAACTTTTTTAATTACCTTTTCGATATTGTTCATTATCATAATGGTTTTACTTTTTGAGGCCGTTCTGTGTTTTCCACTTAAAGATTAATCTTTCCCTTACGTTTCCTCTCTTCCCTCACGCCTGTTAGGTGCTGTTGAGTCAAGTATCAAAACAGATAGTTTTTTTATTTATTTATTTTTTAGGGATTATATAATTTTATGTCTGATACTCGGTTATGCATATGAAAATAGAGCTAAACAAATTTCATGCTTCAGGTTATAGCTGCTTCTCTGGAGACCTGGAGAGATGGTTTGCCGCATTGCACGGCTGCCAGACTGTGGTCCCATGGTGGCCAGAATGCTCTGCAGGTGGGGGCCCCCAGCACCTGGCAACATTGGTCAGGGTCTTGCAGCATTGAAGCCTGAGGCTTTCACCTTCTACTGGAGCACCAGGGTTTGCTCACTGCTGGAGGCAGGAATATTGAACTTCCTGACCCGCTGAGCTTTGCATTCAAATGAAGCATGTGCTTCCGCATATCTGATGCAGCCCTTCCCTATTTTACAATGGGGATCCCATCTCTGCTTCTCTAAGAGCCTATGTAAGAGGCAGCACAGGTAGGAGCTCCGTAAATCAAAGTGCTTGACTGACTTGTACTTTGGGACGTACTTGACTGCTTATGACCGTGCCAAACTGTAAATCACTGTGCTGAGATTTCCCAAGAAGGTCAGCAAAAGCAATGTGTTTGTTTATTCTAATTTTGGAGCGGGAGGGAGTTTCTGCCAAAGTAATTCAGATGTTTCTGAAAGCGATGTTAGGGGGAAATGCACTGTATGGCCTAGGTGAGATATTTTGGGAGCGGAGGGTTGTGGTCCAGCAGAGGAGCTGCCCTGTGCCAGGCATGTTCTCATGAGGACCTGCACATTTAGGAGATGTGCAGAACTGTGCAAGATGTCACACCCGGAAGAGAGCAGGTCGCTGCTGCCTTCTCCCCACATCAACACAGAATCCTTTGAGTTGGAAGGGACCCTTAAAGGCCCTCTAGTTCACCTTCTGTGCGATGAACACGGACATATGCAGCTACATTTGGTTGCTCACAGCCCCTCTAGCCTGACCTTGGATATCTCCAAGGATGAAGCATCTTCTTTCCTGTGGTGTTGCCATCCCCACTGGAGCAGCCCTTGCTGCCACAATGCTGTGCCTGGTGTTGGCTGCGGGGTGATGCAGTGACAGCAGAGCTGCCCTGATAGGATGAGCAGCCTGCTGCGCTGCGCTCCTATTCCCTCAGCTCCAGCCTCCCGCATACCATGGGTTTTAGTAGGTGAATAAAGTAACACCCAGGGGATTTTGCATGCATTTTTGAGGCAATTTAGTCCACATTTAGATAATCTGGGGAGCTGTTCTTTATATCCAAAGCTTCTTCATGTAGTGTCATGTCTCAGTGTCCTTTCTCAATTCAGATTTTAATGGGCTCAGGTGTGCAGGGTGCCTTCCAGCCACTGCAGGCACGGCTCTGAGCAGCAAGCCTCACCCTCGCCAAGGCTTGCAACTGCAGCCATACCCGCTAAGAAACTGTGGTGTCTTTTTGCAGCCTTCTCTTGTAACATTTCCTGTGCGTGCCTGTGAGTCTGCTTTAACACCTGCCCTATATTTTCTGGGGGTTTTTTTGTTTCTTTTTTTATAATCGTGGTTTTCAGGATATGCATGCTACCCTCCAGACTGCAGCCTTATTTGAGACTGAGGACAGACTGGTTTTTGGCATCACTGCTTATTCCCCGTGCATCTACGTGAGCAAGGATGATGCCCGGGGAGAGGAGAGGGTCGGAGAAGGGTGAACAGAGAGGAAGAGGAGGGCAAGAAGGTAGCACAAGGCCAACCAAAAGGCAGTGCGGTGCTGATAGATCTTGCAGTGGTGAAAGCAGGCTGAGTGCCGAACGGAATATGCCTGAACAGTTCAAGTCTTGGAAGATTGTTTTGATGGCGGTTTGTGTCCTGTTACTGAGAGAGAGAGCAGAGTCTGATCAGCAAATTGCACAGCCAGGGCCCTGCCCACCCCAGCTCCCGCAGATCCCATCACCACGGCGGCTTTGCTGGATTAATTTTCTCCTTTCAAGAGAGTTTTTGATAGGTGTCTGCTGCTATTTCATGCTCCTTTCCTCTTGCATTTTAGGTTGTTGGATTTTTTTTGGTTGTGCAGTTTTCCAATAACTGAGCAATAGTTTACTTTTGCTCCACAGTAAATTTAATTTTCAGTGTACTGGCCTAGTTACATAAGTGATCTGAATCCCTATGGATCTCTCTTGTGGTTGCTTTGTATTTACTACTCCCTTCAGTTTCATGTCATCAGCAATTTAGCAATTTTACAGCTGGTTTCTCCAAGTAATTTATAGACATTACCAACAGGGAGAAGTAGATACTGAAAATTTGCTGCATAGATCCCACTGACTCTTGATGAACTGCTTTTGCAGGCACAAGAATAAATGAGAAGGGGGTGACGGCAAATACTCATGTCTCAGGTGGGCAATGTGTGGATGCTGATGACTGGGATGCAGCCTGGCCATCAATTTTGATGCCAGTGTTGGGGCATATGGGGTCGATCCTTCTGAATGTTTCCAGCTGGAGGCCCACACTGATACATAAACTCTGCAGCCGCACTAACAGCAGACGCTGCTGTCAGCATCACCTTGAAGGGTGCTGGTAGTGAGAGACTAGTTTAATTTCTTCCCCTGAGAGGCACGGGTATTTCTTCTGCTGCTCCATGGGAAGGAGTGCTTGGGGCAAGGATGCTGAATCTCTGCAATGCCCTTCGCTGAATGGGAAAAAAAAACCCACAAAACTGAGATCCTGAGAAGAACCATGTAGCTGAGAAGTCTTCAGCTCGGAGTGAGAACTGGAGTGAAGGAAGTTCTGTGGAGAACTATGCCTTCTGGGCTCACTGCACTCTCAGGTGTTTTCATGGAATCATTGAGGTTGGAAAAGACCTCTAAAATCATCAAATCCAACTGTCAGCCCATCACCACTAAGCCACTGACCACGTCCCTCAGTGCCACAACCACATGGTTCTGGAACACCTCCAGGGACAGTGACTCCACCACCTCCCTGGGCAACCTGTGCCACTGCAGCACCACTTTTCCTGAGAATTTTTTTGTAGTATTTAACCTGAACCTCCCTGGCACAACTTAAGGCCTTCACCTAGAAGGCACAGGCCTGGCCTGTTAGGGATATTACAGCATACAGGGGCTGAGACTTGGGACCGAGGCTGCTTGTAGCTTCGCGTGCTCAGTGTTGCCTGAAGACATGGCACAGGCACTCTCTCTACAGCTTGCCTTGCCCAGCAGCCCAGGGTACCCATCCATCTGTCATGTACACCCAGGGATGGCAAGTTCTTCTCAGGGGGCTGTAGGGTGGGTTTGTATGCAGAAATGCAAGCTGTCCCCATTAAAAAATATATCAGTGCAGCCTGGAGGCTGCCTCCTCCCTGTGTAAATTGCAGATATAAATATAGCTTTGGGAAAAAGCCTTGGAAAAAATAGCAATGGAAAAGGAGAACTTCTGGCTCATCCTCCAGCATGCGCCTGCCCCACTGCCTGCTTGCTGCCTTGGTGCCCAGTGAGAGCTGCAGGGGTGGGGCTGAGCTGGGCTAGGAGAGCGCTGGACGACTGCCATGAGGCCTCAGGTGTGCCTTACCCTCCTGCCATCCCTGGGGCCTCTCTCCTGGTGCTTCCTGAAGAGGAGCAGTGAAATACCTTCAGTAAAGACAAACCCCGGTGCACTTCTCTTCATTGCATGTGAAGTCAGTGCCATTGCTGGTCTAGATCCTATGATGGCAGATGAGAAATGGGAGTGACTGCTCCATCTGGTAATATGGGCTGTGAAAGCTGGCGTCTCCAACCTTTCTTTGACATCTCAAAGGTGTCGACATTCCCTTCTAAGTAAAGTGAACTGAGAGTGCCCATTGAGTCACGCTACTGTTGTCATTTTGAAGACTTGCTTTACAACCACAAATGCTGATGGCTGGGTTAAAACGTTGCAATTAACTAATAAGTAATAGAAGGGGCTGGTCCTCATTCCCCCTGCTCTTTGTTCATCTTTGGGAGGAACTGGTGCTCAGAGAAACATTACTGTAAACATCTATTCTAAAGGGCAACAAACCAAATCCCTTCTCACGGGAAGTATTAAATGTTGACCTTTAGCAATAATTTAACGGGTGTTAAAATCTTTAGTGAATAATGCATGGGCTACCCCAAGAAGCCTCAGATTATCTAGGGGAAATCTGTGCGCTGCACCTCATTTCTGGGTGGTAGGAGAATGCAACGCTGAGTGACCTGCTGTCCTCCACCACTGGGAAAGTGCTGTGAGCATGGCATGGATTTGTTTGGAACATGGGCAGAATGCATTTCAGCCCTGTCAGGGTTTCAAAAAATAATCAGACAGAACAGCCCTTGGAAAGTGGTTGGGACATTGGATGGTTTTAATTGCTTTTCTTGGCAGGGCTAACAAAGTGGTCCCCTCCCAACCACACATCTGTTACCGCTGTATTTTCCTTTGGCTTATCTGCACATAACTGCGTTTTATATTTTTGTGGTGACATTTCCTACCTGGTTTTGACACTCTTTGTTTTACTGCTTCTGCTTTGTTTCTGAAAAGCAATGAGAACAGTTCAGCCTTCCAAGGTGCAAATAAGCCCCTTATCATCACAGAATCAGAAGAGCGATTAAAGTTGAATCTCAGGTCTTTTTTCTCGTTTCTGTTTGCCTAAGTAATTCCTTGATCCAAAAGCTGTCTCTGTTGATTTCTCAACTGATTGGAGCAGGACTGAAGCAAACAGCAAGACTGGTAAAATGTGTCTCAGGAAGAGCACCTCAGTAATTTAATCACTGGAGTAGAGTGGATGGCTCATTAAAACCGCTTAGATTTAGTCCAGGAAGTTCAGGCACAGGAACAGTCAGGGATGATGATGAGGATGACGTCTACAAGTATATAAAAGCACATGTACCTGCTGTTACCAATACTTTTAAATACTTTTTGGGTTTCTCTTTGGAGTTCATCCCCAATAGCTTGTTTTGTGTTGACTCACCTGCCCTGTGTTCATCTCTGAATGCTGTGCGCAGTGCGGCGGTCGGATGAGGCAGGACCATTAGAATCATAGTATCATCAAATTGTTTGGGTTGGGTTGCACAAAGCCCTCCCCACACCCCACTCCTGCAGTCCTGCGCACCCCATTCAGCCCTATAGCAGTCCTGTGCTGGTGGAGATCCATCACCACACAGCCTGCACCACTGGTGGGGTTTATGTGACCTCAGGGAGGCTGAGTGCTTGCCTGGCCAGAGCTGGACAAAGAAGAGAGGCAATCAAGAAGCCAGAGTTTTTCTCAAGGGGAGACGGGCTTGCTTACTAATGGCTGGGCTAATGAAACTGCTGGGGAGGAGAAATGACAGCCTAAATGAGAGTGTGCAAAAAGCCAGTTGTTGCAAGGCTACGAGCAGGCCGTTTTCAGGACATGCTGTTTTGGTCTTGCAGACAGTTTGTAATAGTTACAAAGATGACCACTTGCCAATGTAAATAGTTGAGTAAACGAATGTGTAGAAGAGCAACTGTGGTATGAATAAGCCTCGCTTTATTTCGAGGATATGAGGACATGTGTAGCTCTAATCAGATTTGCTGGGGAAGTGGCCGCACAGGGGATTCTGGTGTGATGAGGAAATGGCAGTGTTAGCCTGGAGGAACAGAGCAGCTGAGCACTGTGGCACGGACCTGGGTCCAGGGGCAATGCCTCTGTCCTTGGAGCTCTGCTTGTCTGCGAGGCTGGGTGAAAATCAAGGGCACGCTGAAGCTCAGCAAAAAGCTCTGCCGTTCTGTTCTAAATATGTAGCCACTAGGACTAAGGATGCTTTAATTCAGTGAGTTATTGCTTGTTCTTATTAAAGAGTCTGTGGGGACAGCTTTTCTAGTGCACATGATGGGGTAGAGGTACAAAGGGGATCTGCTGTGGTCTGTAGCCAAAGAATCCATCCCAAAGGCATTCCGAGCAGGAGGAGCTTGGAGAGGCATTTTCCCACAAGGGGTGATTGATAGCCTGGGACCAGAGGAGAGGAAGGCAGCCAGGAGCAGCTGAGCTCATATCTGCAGGCTGGCATGGGAAAAGAAGCTGCCCTGTGGTACAGCAGCTGGGTAGTGGGAACATGGGGGTAGTGGGAACAGTAGGGTTGTGACTATGGGGCGAGGAGAGCTGAATGGAGAAGTGAATTTTCTACTCCAGTTTCTCTTGCTAAGATAGATAGGAAAATACAGGGTTTCAAATGTGTATGCATTCTACTCAACCTTTTCCCCACTGGCACATAGAATCTTGTAGTTTGCTTTCCAGAACTGATGCCTAAGTGTATATAAATAGCTGATGCCTGATAGGAAGAGCTTTAGGGGATGGTGCTGTTAGCTGTGCTTTCCAGGAAGGTAGCTGCTACTGAAGTACCTGGCAATATCTCCTTACAGTAAAATGTTTTGAGGATGGAAAATATTCTTCAGACCACAGAAGCTGCAGTAGGATGTTGTCTGGGGTGCACTACCAGTCTCTTGCTGCTGACGGTGCTGGTTGGGTTTCTCAAAATGTCAAAGAAACACCATCAAAGTTGTTCTACCAGGTGCAGCACAGACATAAAACTCAGATGTGCTTCACCTACCTTATGCTGTCGATTTTGTACAAGACAGAAATTATTCCTTTTTAGCCTGCTTCTGGATTTGTAGCTACTTGATGTAAAACACTTCGCACAGTTACAACTTGGTGGGGTCTGACATATTCTTGTCCGGTTGGGTGGGTTTTTTCTTTTCTTTTTCTTTTCTTTTCTTTTCTTTTTTTTTTTTTTTTTTTTTGGTTTTGAGTGGATGGCCAGGAGAATGGGTGAGCAGAGCCCTTGAAAAATGGGTGCAGCGTGGCTCTAATCAGTACTTCATGTGACCTACTTCAGATCTGGAGGTGTGGTAGAAGAGATCTTCAAATGGATGTTTAACATGTATGGTTAGATATCATCTTAGTTTTTAGTGCATTTAGAATAAGCAAGTGGTTGCATGTGCATTCAGTGATGTTTTATTTAGGTAAGTAAAAGGCAAGGTGCAGTGCCATGAAGGCAACTGAAAAGAGACATTCACACGGCCCATCATTTTGTGCATTATCATTCAGTATGACAATTAATTATATGTAAATACATAAAAAGTTTAACTGTTTCTCACCTAATCTTTATCACTAATTGAAATTCTGAATGGATCATAGACTCATAAAATCATAGAATGGCCTGGGTTGAAAAGGACCACAATGCTTATCTAGTTTCAACCCCCCTGCTATGTGTGGGGTCACCAGCCACCAGACCAGGCTGCCCAGAGCCACATCCAGCCTGGCCTTGAATGCCTCCAGGGATGGGGCATCCACAACCTCCTTGGGCAACCTGTTCCAGTGTGTGAAGTTTGGTAGCTGATGAATTAAGCAGAACAAAGTTTGCATGTCTCTACAGCAAAGGTAGTTTAACTATTCAGATGAATGCCAAAGGTGATTATATGTTGTCCCATAGTTCTTAGGTGCTTTCTTCACTGGTAGCGCCCTTCAGTTTCAGTAGGTAGCGGTGGGTTTGATATTAATGTTGCCATGATTATAATGCGGCTTTTGTGGATGTAGGAATAGGTTTAAGGTGCACCACAACCTGTGCTGCAAATCAGACTTGGAAACCTGGTTCCATCCATCATTTATCAGTGTGTGTTTTGAAAACTTTGAACTAAATTATTTATCAGCATACTGTTTTTTAGTATCGAGCTGATGTCCAAAATCATCACATGTAACAGTAGCATCCTCGGGAAGATGAGAAAGAATGATGGAAAACACAAACGTGTACAGAAATGTCTTGGATTCAGTATACACTGAGGTGAGAGGAAGCATGAAGCCACTGGGCTCAAAGCGACACGTCTCCGCAGGTGACCCGAAGCAGCAGTTTTCAGACAGGCACTCAGTTTTCATTACTTGTTTTCCTTTAGAAAAGTTGTAAGATCTCAGGTACAGAAGGTAAAAAGCTCTGGAAGCTCCCCAACAAAGGCAGCTGCAAGAGGATAATAGGACTGAATCTAATTGAGATATTTTTGGCACTTCTCCTGTAAATTATAAACGATGCTGTTTGGCTGAAACTGAGCCATTTTGTAGAGATGCTTTGATTTCTTATTAGCTGGAAGATTCTGAGATCCGAGCTGAACCTCTCATGTACCACCGCCCCCATCAGGCCCAAGGAGGTGGTAGGAGAGGTGTGTTGGGGTGAGGAAGGGAGGGGAAGGGGAGGGAAATAGAAAATCTGACCTGTTCATGCTGTCGTGTTCCTGCTGAGTTTCTCTGTTGTTAATTGAGTCTGTAAAGCTTCCAGCTTATTAGACACAGAGGAAATTCCAGAAAGGTAAATTAAATAGAATTCTTAGCTAGAAAAAGTGTTTTATCCTGGGGAAAAAAAACAACAACAACAATAACAAAAACACAACAAACCATCTCTGCAGAGCAGCTGCTCTTTCTTGGGCTGTTCTGGAACCTGGGGGCCTGCCCTGAAGGATAATATTGAAGTCTGCATGTGTAGAGGCCTGACAGGAGATGTCTTTTTCCATGATGGCAGGAATGATCCTCTGGGTCAGAAGATCTGACGTTAATATCTGAGGGAAATCCATGTTTCATGGCTGTATTGTACTGAACACAGCATGCAGTGAAGCCCTTCCTAGCACGGAGGAGGCTGTAGATAAAATATGTTGTAAGATTACTCCAGCAGCTGAAAGTCAGGTAGGAGCATAACAGCTCGGTGGGTGATGTTGTGATTGGAAAGTACAGTGGGGCTGTTCGCTCTGCGCTTGTCTGAAGACATAGCATGCATGTTTGCAAGGTGAGACATCAGAGGCTGAAGCCCGAGGATGAAAAATGAGCTGTGATCTGCGCTTGTTTGAGAACCCTCCTCCTGCATCTGATGGGCCGCACGCAGGAAGGTGGCCCCTAAAAGCAAGGATGTGGCCGCAATGGGGCCCTGGGTGGACTGGCTGCTGAGCGCTTGATGTCACGTGGCAGACACACCCTGTGTGAGCAAAGCAATATCCTCCAGCCAGCCGGGAGCCAAGCGCTGTTGCACAAGCCATGCATTGTATGCTGCTAAGTCTCTGTCACTTTGAGAAACGAAATATGTTGGTGCGGTTTCCTCTGCGCTGTTGAAATGAAGCTGCTGGTGAGGAGGCTCATGCCTGGCTGGCTTTGCTGAGCCGCAGCTGACAGTGAACGACCCTGGCTGTTTGGGGCAACTGGATCCCAAAAGGCCGCCTTCTGAAGCTCCCGGTGTGCGACAAGCGATTTTAGTGTAACACATTTCATAACCTCGGAAATGAAACTCACAGAGTAATTTTCTCTTTTGACCACTGCAGGACTCTCAATAGCTCATTTATCAAATATGTAACCAGCACTTTAGTGAGCATGAGGAATGGTGGTTTGGGCTGATATCTCCTCTCTCAAACCCCTGTTTGTGCTGGAGCAGCACTGTCTTTCTCATAGGGGTGGCAAATGTGAGTGAGTGCTTGGAGCAGGTGCTGCATCAAAGGTAACTGCACTGTCATTCCTTTCAGCTGGAAGCGTACTTGTAATTTTAGGATTAGCAATAGAAATTTGGGTCTTTGTCAGATGCTTTTGTACCTGCTTTTTTTCCCAGTGAGTTACTTACCAATCCTCCTGCCGTATATCAATGTGGGGAAGATGTGCAGTGCCCTTAGATGGTCATTGAGAAGTCAGTGGATTTACATCAGCTGGAAGTCTCAGGGTGAGCAGATCATAAATGCTTTGCCTGGTGTGTCCATACCTCCTGTCACCATTCTGTCTGCCTGCAGAAAACCAAGTCAGCTCTCTGTGTAAAGCAGCAATGCCAGCTCCTGGAGCAGAAGGCTTGTCAAAGTGCTTTGAGGGCTGAGTTGGAAGGATGTATGTTTTGTTACATGTTCGTTTGTCAAAATTGTGTTCTTGCTCTTTCATCTCTAATGTGTCTGTGTTTAGCACTAAACAAGCAGTGCATGTATTGTGGATAACCCTCTGTGGAGCAACACAATCGTAATGAGTCTGAGCTATAGCAGCCAACAAGAGTTTTGAAGACAAATGGCTGCCTTCCACTCATCCTTCCTCCTGTCCTGGCCCACAGGCATGAGGAGCTCTTATTCTGTACCTGTCATAATGTCATTTACTATCTCTCAGGAGAATCAGGAATCTATCACTTACTCATAAGAACAATTCTGGAAAGGATTTCAGGAGTCTACCCTCTTGCCCTTGCTGAGATATCTTTGCCATTTTTTTAGCAGAATTTGCCTATTGGCTTAGGTAAGTGTCTTCACTATGGGAAATTTACAGCATCCTCCAACAAACCTCTCCAAGGTTATCTTTGCCAGTGGAAAAAGTTCTCCCCAATGCCTGAATTAAATGTTCCTTGCTGCACTTTCAGCCCGTGAGTTCTTGTTCTGGTCACTGTCATTGCGGAGAACAAATCAGTTCGTTGCTATTTGCAGCAACCTTTATGAATTTGCAGATCTCTGAACAATTCTGTTCTCTTCAATCTCTTCTCGCAGGTACAGTCCTTTGATTATTTTTATCCTAGTCAAAGCATTTCCTTCAGCCACCCAATTTTTTTATTCCAAGTATGGATGACACAGATAGATACACAAGTTCAGTGAAGGTGCATGTTTGGTTGACCAAAGGAGCTTGTGAGTCTTGAAAACTTTCCTCTGAAGACTTGGTACCATCAGTCTAGTTGCTATCCTGATGATTTCTTACGTCCTTATTTCAGTCTTCCTACGCTAAATCTAGTGTTTATTTTAGGAGGGTAAAACCTCAAGGAGTACTAGCGCTCTCTTTTGTTTCCCTTTGAGATAAATGGTATGTTGTCTTTCCAATTTCAGATGGCAGCAGGTGACCAGCAAGGACATAACACAGTAAAATACTTAAAAATCATAGGTATGGGCGAAAAGTCTCAATGTCAGAAATGGCACAAACCAGTAAAATCTGGGTTGTACTTTAATGTTTGTGGTAGTTAGGCACCGCTTGTCCTCTCCCCTAAAAGTTTTGTTTCTATGGCAGCTTTACTTCCTCGCTCCATAGTTTTCAGATGTGTTCAGCAGTTTACAGTGGATTAGCTTTGAGCTGTCTGCAAAAACACATATAAGAAAAGAAAAGCAAGCTGATTGTCACACCACTGAAATGTGCGTCTGTGGTTTCACTAGGAAGCTTTTAGGAATTGCATAGCGAAAAAGGGTTAAAGCCACTCTTCCTGTTGCCCAAGAGACCCTCCCTTTTCTAAAGTAAATAAATGCTACTCATACAATGTCACTTGGCTGTAATCCCCTTTCCTATAGGAGTGCTTCCTTCATTCTTCAGCAGGAAAAGCATATTTGATTTCATCTGTCACGGAGAATAACGGTGAATATTTAAGTTCTTGATGCTCAGGAAGATTAAAATCTGATTGTTACCTGCTCATTAAATGCAGTAGGAAGTCCAAGAATATTTTATAGCATGAGAAGAACAAACGTTTTTCAGTAAGACCATGTGTAAGCAGCTAGTGAAACTAACCCAGGCTGTAAACGACTCCATGGCACTTTGAAAGGTTGCTTTCCTTAATCATACAATCAAATAATTCATGGGGTCATAGAACATTTGCAAATAGTCACAGGTAACCGTTCCTGCAGAATAGCAGGTGAATGAGGAGTCATAAATAACTGCACAGTCTCTTCTTTGCCTTCAGTGAGCTTGGGATGGGGACACGGTAACTAGCTGCTAAATGAACGGCGAGCTAAACATATTTGCATAAGCTATTTGTTTCATAGTTGTGAATGCTGAACACACTGGAAACTTTTACAGCCTCCTTGAAAATCATTTGAAGCATATAAAGATAAATTATTTAGGTAAATAATGCGCAAATAGCAATTTGACAAGATTTAGTTTCTACTGTTCTGAAAGGCGAGGGCTTAAATATCAAAGTAATGATATTTAAATGAAAAATCCTGACTTATTTATTGTACAGAGTTTTAAAGACTGGGAACATTTGCTGAGCCTCTGTGAAGCATTATGAATCACCTGTAATAGGGGTCTCGCAGTGACACTAATAAAAAGGCAGTGGCACATCCAGGAAACATTATAGGGCTCATTTATAAGGACCGAGCTTTCAGCTGACAGAAATGAGAGGGCAGAGGAGACCTGAGTTCTTTTCCCTGTCAAGACAGAATTCGTGTTAGAGGTGGTACTCAAGCAAAGCTTAGGGAAGTTCAAAAACCCATCACGTTTCTCATAATTTAATTGCTCAGCTTAGTTACAAGCCCTGAAAAGTACATCACTTTATATATATATATATATATATATATATATATATATATATATATATATATATATATATAATTTTGAATCCTAGTGTTGGGGACTGCATATGCCCTTCGATAGTAGCCAATAATAGTTGGATGTGTTGCTCAGAGGGTGCTTTCTTTGCTGGTTTTCAGAAGGAATGGGAGCAAACAGATGGGTATGAAGAAAGTTCTCTGTAGAGAAACTTCAAAGGTCTGTTTAGTCTGTAGAAAGCTAATCTGCAAACTGGAGCTCAAAGCCGTCAGGGCTATTTGTTGTGCAATTTTCCTAAGCAAACACTGGCATGCAATAACATACTTGCTATTCTTTTGGGATATTTTTGTTGCTGTTGTTTGGGGATTAACGATGCTGTACCTGTAACTCACTTTCAAGTATGTAATTTCAAAGAATACCATATTTTTTTTCTTGCCTGTTGGTATATCGCAGTCTTGAAGAAAGATTGAACGAGAAGTTTTATTAACTGTAGCCATAGCAGTTTCAAAGATACTGGTTGTGCTGGAAGCTTTTCTGACAGGACTTATTCGTAATGGCCTGAATGTGTTGAAGGCAGCGTGATCTATAGCTTTTAATCAGCTAATGGATTGAACCTCATGGTGGAACTTAGCTGGATTCAGTTAGAATCAGAACAGAAAGGATTTTGCAATTTTACAGTTCTCAGACTGGGGCAAGTTTCTGAGGGAAGCAGCGGCGTTGTTCCTGGCCGATGGATGACAAGGCTGTGTGCAATACAGAACAAAAGGCCGTGTTTAGATGAGGCTTGCAGAAGCCTTTGTTGGGGCCTTTGCCCTTGTCCCGCTTTAGGATTTTAGATCTTTATTTGGCAGTGTTTTGGTCTTGCTGCAAGTAAGAACAAGTAAAGCAGAGCATTGAGAGATTACTCTGATTCAAGGATGGATTTCCACTGTAAAGCTTTATAATCTGTCATTTTCCTCTGGGCCTGTGTGTTCAAATAGGTAGAAAAAAGAGCCAGTGAAGAGAAATACACAATAGTTGATGGGGGGTCTCCGCACCTACGGGTGTGTATGTGGTGTCGGAGGCTGTGTACTGCAGTTTCTAGACGTTCTCTTGTCAAGGTTTCTTCATGTTTGAGCACTCTTGGTATTGATTAACGAGGTTCCACATTTCTGTTTTCAGTTCTGTCAGCTGTTTCCTTTGTTCTTTTAGTCCAAGCTTCCAAAACTGGTATAAAAGAATAAGATCAGGTCGCATCAGGCCTTGGAGAACAGGAGTTGCTGAGGGATAGAGAGAAGTCATTCTGCCCAGAGCAGAGTTCTGGAAGGAAGGTGAAAATTGCCCTGTACACGTGAATTCATCAGCTTTACCATATGGGTGACGAAGGCCCCAAGCTCTGCAGCAGAGGCACTTGCCACATGTAGTAGCAAGGTAAGACAAGCCTTTTTTTTTTTTTTTCCTCCTTTAAGAAATACCCAAGGGACTGAGCTGAAGATTGGCCAGTATGACTGCAGGTGATGCTGCTGGTGGTCACGCTTACTCTGCTTTGGCTGGAGCTGGCTTGAGTGCCCTTCCTAGTTCTGTGCCTGTAGGGTAAAACTGAATATTTCCACTTTAAACAATCTCAGATTTCCTCAATGTTAAATGTCATATTCACACCTGGCATTGCACAATGAGAGTGCTGTATTTTAAGTGAGATTTCCCTGTCCCTGAAGAGTGGGGTGCTGTCACAAACATAGCGTGCCAAGCTGTCAGGCACTCCCATGTGCTGCTTAAGCCACCAGCAGCGGGTGGGAGCATCCCAACAGCGCACTTCCTACAAAGAGCAAGGCAGGGCTGTGCAATGGTGAGGGATGTGGTCAAAGTAAAAGAATAGATAGAGATTCCTCCTCTCCATGCAGTGATGCCATGTGGGGTGAGTGGTGGAGAGAGCAAGTCAGAGCAAATATACTTTCAGTTGCTCTTCATTTAATTCTCCTACCTTCTTTGTCCTTGGATGCCCTTCTTCTCTCTTTCCTATCTTTTCCCATCCCTCTGCCTTTCCCAGTGATCCCCAGCTTCCCCTCTGGCCTCTGACTAAGCTATGCATCGCTCCGAGCTGTCATTTCTTTCATGCTTCAGCCTTAATGGCCATCTTCATGACAAGCCCTGGGCCACAAGCGCAGCTGCTATGCCCTTGATGCTCAGCCCTGAAGGAAGCAGAAAGTCAGTGCAATCATAGATTTTGGTCTTTATGGGGATGCACACAGCCAAATACATCCCTTTTCTACAGCTGCTCAGAGGAAGCTGTGATAAAGCATGTACTGCAAGAAGAAACACCAAGAAAGTGAAGGAGCTGTGTTTCAGGATTATCTGCTGTGTCAACCTTTGTGGGGCATGAAGCTGAGCAGCGTTGACCAGCTCAAGTCACCATTTCATCATAAGGTTTCTCCTCTCCTGCAAGCTACAGCTCTAAGCAATGCAAACTCCCCATCTTTTTGTCTCTGGCCTTAGGGCTCAAGACCATGTGCTGGCCCAAAGATGTGGCCTTGTGATGGATACACAGCAGAGGAGGAAGGTAGCACTGACAGTAGGTATGGGACCGCAGTGGCTTTCTGCCTGTTCTCAGCGTGGGGATGGTGGCATCAGGCCCCATCACATTGCTACGCTGGTGTGAGTTCCTCAAGCAGTTCTTTAATGGGATTATTTCACACGCTGTTACTACACAAGCTGGAACATGACTCAGCCCTTAATTAAAATGCCATAGCTAGTAGCTATCTGCATACAAGCAGTGCTGTTTTCCCACGTGCAGAAGGCTCATACTTCAACTTTGCCGTGAGACTGCTCAGAAAGGCAAATTTTGGATGCTTGTGAAGAAACTTTACTTTTGCAGGTTATCATCTTCAGCAAAGTTTAATCACGTTTAAGGACTGGCCATGCCAGCACCAGAGCAGCTAAGCCTCACATGCGCTCCTGGAGGTTGTTTTTACAGCGATGGGTGGAGAAGGGAAAAAAAGGAGAAATGCTTTGTTTCACACAGGACAGGAGTGATTCGCTGCCCACCTTTGTTAGTGCTGTGACTTACTTAGGATTTGCATTGCCTAGGAGTTATGTATGTCCACCACGTTTGCTCCTTGCAGTCATGACATGATGTCACCGTAGCAAACACTGTAATTTTAAATGGGAAGAAAGCTGGTGGATGACAGGGAAAAGGTAGCATTTAATGCATCTGCAAATATGAGACCCACAACAAGCAAGTATGTCTGCAGCAGTTCTTATGTGCTCCCACTCTGCTTTCTGCAAAACCAATCTGCAGGAGAGAAGAGGTGTTTCATAAAGCTGTTCTCTGATTTTAAGAGCGAGGCAGTGAGTGTTTGTTTGATTGAGAAATTAAAAAATTGTCCAGTATCAAATCCACTTGAATGCACGGAATGGGCATATTGCTCATTTTGATGAGTTTTAATGAGAATAAGTCTTTGGTCTGTTGCTCTGAGCACTGTTAGTTATTGTTTTGGCTATCAAACCTGATGTAACACAGAGTGGGCTGATTTGCTGAAGTTCCTTCCACTGGGAGAATCATTATTCCCAGACTGTTCCAGTGGTCAGATGTACGGACAAAGAATTATGAATACGCTTTGATTTTGGCTTATTATTGCTTTCAGAAAGCTGTAGACCAGAAGCCATGCAGAGTTGGGTGGTCCTTGTGGGTTCCTTCCAACTCAGGATATTCTGTGACTGCTTTGCACCTGTCCCTTAGAGTCCCTTAGGGAGCCCCGGTGTCCCCAAAGCGTGGTGGTGCCAGCGGGTGCTGGTGTTGGGACCTTGCACTGCCATGAATTGAGGCCGACCTGCACATTTGCCTGTAGGTTACAGCACAGCATGTCAGGGTTAGGAGCAAGCCTGCCAACGTAGTGCATAGAGCAGCTCGTTTAGCTGCTGCATTCACACCACATATGGGTATGAACATCTGGTCAGGGCACACAGCTGTTTCACAGCTCCAGCTCCTTGTTTGTCTTTAGATTTCCCAAACCCTTCTTTGCTGCATCCTCCCCAGCTCTTTGTGCTTCCTGAAGAGGAAGTAAATCTCCCGATGAATGGGGAGCAGCCTCATAGAAGAGCTGAGTGGGACAGAATCCTGCCAGAAAGATGCATGGGTACTGGCAGAGCCTAGCAAGTTGTGCTCACAGCACTTTGATAGCATGGGGGAAAAAGCAGCAGCTATCAGGAGCAGCAAAGCAGATAGCATCTGCCGGTGTGGAGGCTGATGTACGAAGGGGTGCCGAGTGGAGGGACCAGGTGTGTCCTAGGCTCTGCTACAGGCTACTGCATTGAGAACTCTTGTCTTAAGTAGTCCTCCTGGCCTATTCTCTGAATTTCCCTTAAACACACTCATAAACACACCAGATGAGTAAGTCTGAGTGCTGGCAGAAGGTAGAGCAATGTCCAGTAAACCTTTCCCAAGCATGACGTAAAAACAAGTGCAGCAAATAGCAGAGTAGCTCATTGCAGGAGCTGCACGCAGGTGTAATGCAGCTCTCTGTGTACAGCCGGGTTATCTTTCATCTTTGCGTTTGACAAGGAAGCATAATTCCTGAAGTGCAGCAGGTCTTATCTCCCTGTGCACTCCATCTGTAAGAGATACACTGGCAATCGGGGAAGTTTCAAATACTTTCTCTTTATGGGGAGAAGGTGTTTTATCCTTTTCGTGCTACGTGTACCAATGGGATTGCCTTTTCATGTGATATTTCTGAGGGTGGAGCTTTCAGCAGACCCTTTCTGGGGTGGTTGCTGTTAGCTCCAGCTGTCCCCAGCGGCTTTATTTGAGGGACAGAATGCTGGGTAAGTGGTGGACATCCAGAGCCCGGGGAAATTAGTGGGACTGGCATTTCTGCCAGGGCCGTGGGAGGGATGGCT
Source organism: Alectoris magna (assembly GCA_030625065.1). Classification (NCBI taxonomy): domain Eukaryota; kingdom Metazoa; phylum Chordata; class Aves; order Galliformes; family Phasianidae; genus Alectoris; species Alectoris magna. Next base: position 144,966,774 of record CM060560.1, read on the forward strand.
CTTCCTTATTACGCCGGAGTCTTGCTTAACACCATATTCCTTCCCTCAGTGAGATCGATAAAGGATACTTTTCCTAGCTCTGTTTTGAGCATAGGGCCCTCATGATTACCCTTGAGTAGCTGTGGGTGTGTATTTGTGTGTGTGGTCTGCAGACCCTCTGCCAGCAGCATCTGGTTTCTTGGGTATTGGGACCAGCTTTTAGCAGACAGGCTTTTTACCCGTTGTTCGGGTCCTGAACAGAGGTAGGTGCTGCTGACAGCGGGAGCTGGGTGCCTGAAATACCTCAGTGGAAGCTGAGCTGGGGGTCAGGGGTACTGAAGAGGCTCCCAGCATGAGCAAGGCCCTGAGCTTGATGGGGGGTGGGGGTGGGGGAGCTAGTAGTTGATTGTGGCTTCAGGCCCGGCTGCCTCCGTGGTTTCAGGCACCAACGCCAGGATGCATCCCACTGAAGTTCAGGCACCTGACCAGAGCGTTGGAAGCAGGAATTGAATTTCCAATCTCCAGCTCCATAAGAAGCAAGGAGTTCAGGCATTAGGTGGGAGAGGGGCTGGAGTGGATGTGTTTTCCTGGTAGCCCACCCTCCCAGGTGGACTAGGATGAAGGCAGGGGTCTGAGTCTGACAGAGAAAGGAAGAACCGTTGTTTGAAGTATACCTAATCTTCTTTAATTAGAAGACATGGTAAATTAAAAGGCCTAGGAGTGATCCCATGGATGTCAGCTTACCGAGAGATAATAATTGATCTGAGAATCTCAAAGTTTGCTAAGCTTCATATCTGCATTTGATAGCATTGTTAGGCTTTTATGTACTTTGTTAAACCGAGACAAACTTGACCCAGATAGAGTGCTCAAGTGTTGCTTTCTGACTTCTTCAGGACTGGCATTGAACAGATTTACTTAATAATAATCTAATGTCTGTAATCTCAGATAAAATAACAGCTCGCTTTAGAAGCCTTTGGAGAACAAATCTCTTAATGATTGCAGCTGTGGGCTCAACCTGCAGCTTTTCACAGCAGCATCTTGGGGTATATTTCTAGGAGGACACATGGATGCTGCTTGGGATACACAGGGCAGTGAGCAGCAGGGATGCTCTGGCTCTGCTTAGCAGCAGGCAGGAAAATTGGCTGTCTCCTGATTGAATACAGCAGGGAGATTTCACCTTTTTAGAGAATTCTTCTCCTGCTTTGGGGTGGTGCAAAAAGGTGCTTGTGGATTTCAGCAGCCTTTGGATTTGACTTGAAAGCATTTTGTATGAGCAACTGCATTAGAACGAATAAGGGTAATCATGAAAACTTTACTGAGGCTTAGGTTAGATATTAGGAGGAAGTTTTTCACTCAGAGGGTGGTGAGACGCTGGCACAGGTTGCCCAAGGAGGTTGTGGATGCCCCATCCTTGGAGGCATTCAAGGCTAGGCTGGATGTGGCTCTGGGCAGCCTGGTCTGGTGGCAAGCAACACTGCACATAGCAGGGGGGTTGAAACTGGATGATCATTGTGGTCCTTTTCAACCCAGGCCATTCTAGGATTCAGTATTCTGCACCATGATGGAGGAAGGATGGGCTCTGCTCTCACAGACGTTTGCGCACACAAGACCTGTGTCCTGGGGGAAAATGAAAGCCATGGACACGCTGTCGGCTGAAATTTGTGTCTTGTTTGTTGTGCAGAAATGCCAGCTGAGAGACAAAGCGGGATGCTTGAACCAAGATGCTCATAGGTGCAGCCCTGATGGCAGAGCCCCACCGGGAGCCGAGAGCTGGGGCTGGGTGGCAGCAAGTGAGATTGGGCTTGCAAACTGGGAGCCTGCCAGGGGCTTGTCCTAATCTCTGATAAACCACAGTGCTGTGCAACTCCGGCCAGCGTGCATGTCCCTCACCCCCATGCCTGCAGACACGGGTAGAATTTCTGGTGGTTTTTAGGTTGTAGGGTTGTTTTTTTCTTTGGAGTTGCTCTGAACCTTATTCAAGTGTGAAGTGAAACCTGAGGTTGTACCCTATGTTACATAAGTAGTGAACCCTTTTGTCATTTGCCTGTCATGCTTGTCATCCTTTCGAGGTGTAGAACGGTGCTTAATCTCTCTGTGCTCAAGAGCTTGTGGCCTGGCTTAGATTTAGGGTTAGATAAAAGTAAAATGAGATCAAGACATTGATTCAGCAAAGTGCTGCATTCAATCCTGTGCTTACCCTTAACAACAGCAATCATAATTATAGTGTGAATTTCAGGTGGCAAACACTGATTATAAGTGCTTGCCTTCTTGCTTGGCTGAATCGACACCTGATGTCTGAAGTATGTGTGGGAAGGGGAGGGGAGTACCAGCTGAAGGCTAGATACTGCAGATGCACTCAGGTCTCGTCAGGGCAAGGCTTTATACCTGTGTACATGTGCCAGTGTGGGTATACTTGCTGTAGCAGTGCCTGGCTGAGTGTACCAGCAGCAAAGTGCCATTTTTCAGCTTCTGTGTTCTGAAGCAACGTAAAGGGAGTGCATGCTGCAGTGGCAAGTGTGAGGGAAGAGCAAAAGCTTTCCAGCCAACGAACAACAAACCCTTCAAGAAAAACTGTTATCAGTAACTGTCCAGCCTCTGGAACAAGAATTGCGTTCACCCTGTGCTTATAGCGAGGGCTGGTCTCCTGTCTGGAAGGTATGTTCTCCCTTTTGTTTCAAACACAAGGAAGTCCTTTTTTTTTGTGTGGCAGTTGAGAAAGAAAACCACAGAAGTTTCCTCTTCTTTCAGTGCGCTCTGCCCAAAGCATGTTTGCAGGAAGTACGCGTTCCTGCCTTAGAAACAAAGAGTGCTGGAAGCTCTGCAGTGCACAGCCATGATGCCATGCTCTCCGTTTATGCACTCTGCTACAAAAAATGTGACTCTGGATAATTTTACACGCCGCTATTAGAACAGTCCATAGTCCTAAAATAAAGGAAATTAAGAGGCTAAATAATGTTGAATAGCTGTCAATAGTAATTGAAAGATGACATGCCAATAAGCAAGGTCTTCTCTGAAAGACTTCTGAAGGACCTCAAGTACTGTCATTCCTGCTACCTCTAGCCAGCTTGCAACTTCTGATTCCTTGTTTCATTTATTTGGCCACAGAATATCCTGAATTGGAAGGGACCCACAAGGAACATGGAGTCCAGCTATCATAGCCTTGTTGTGTTATTTTAAAGCATGCTTTACCTTGTTGAAAAGTCTGGCAATCATGGCCTTTTTATATCGTGCTCCAGGCAGAATAGTGTCCATTTTCTGCTAGGTAAAAAGACTGTACAGCTTTTCACTTGTTTAGCTGGCTGCTGTCTTTGCTTCCATTTCTGAAGAGAAGAACAGGTGAATCCATCTCTTTTCTCTTTCAGGCACGAGTGAGACATCTGAAGTGGGCAGAAGCTGCTTATCCAACTTTTCATTAGAGCACTAGCTCTCCAGCAATTTTATTTGGAGGCCTTTCAGCATTTTGTATTCAGTGAAAAGCCTAGTGTTAAATTATATAAAAACAACATCTCCTTTTTCAGTGATCCATGCAATTCTATTGATTGTTTTGTGTAAGTTTTGTGCAAATGTCAACATTATGAATTGATGGCGCTTGGCTTGTTCATGACAGATAATGATTGATGTGTTTTGGCACACAATATTTGTTCATAATTCATGAACTTGCCTTTCTGCGTGGCTTCATCTGTGGCCGGAGTTTGCAGCTGTGTAAATCCAGAGAGCACCTCGGCACTCTCAGTCTCTGGTGACCTGAAAGTCTTTGTTAAAGACAGGCAAGACTTGTTTCATCTCACTGTCGGATCTGATGAGTTTCCCCCACCATAGGGACTGAAAAGGTGCTGGTGGTGAAGTCTCGCTATCTGCTTGCTCATGTACTTGTATCTGAATGTGAAGACTCATAGAATGGCTTGGGCTGGAAGGCACCTCAAGGATAGTCTAGTTTTAGCCTCTCAATTGGTACCCAGACCACTGGCTGAGATGGTTAGGGCAGGGTCTTGATTTCAGACTCCACTACAAATGATGTGCTGCCATATTCTGCTTTTAGACAGACAGATCTGCTGCTTATTTTATGTAGAAAATGTAAAAAGGTGGTTTAGCAGTAGAAGAAATAAATGTTTTTGCTTTGTAGGGCCCTTTCCTGCTCTCATTCTCTTTGCAGGACGTATGCTGATGGAAAGCTCTGTTTTAAGCATTGCTTTCTTGCTTCTGACCCAGCTGGTGACCTTCAAAGTGCCCTAATCCACACAGTGCTGTCTGTGGACAATATTCCAGCCAAATTACTCATCACCGCGGTACAGTCCCCGAAAGGCTTTAAATGATGCATTAAGTGATGCAGCAGCATCTGCCACATGTGGTTCCTCCTCTCGGGGATGTTTGCATGCGGGGAGCTCTTTGTTCTGCTGTGCGTTCTGGAGGGGATGGGAGGGGGTGGGTATGCATGAGCAGGAGGGAAGGGCACAAGGGAAGGTTACTTGTTTTTGTGGGGACCATGCTAAGGAGGGATATCTGGTTTCAGAGTTGCGGCATTGCCCCAGCAAAGCCCTTAAAGGTTCAAACACATGCGAAGAATCCAAGGAAGCGCCTTAAGCATTATTCTGGCCAAAAGCCTGATTACTCAGCATCTGCAGCAGAGGTCTTTAATGGGCAGAGAGGTTAATAGCACTGCAGGTGCTTGGCCTGAAAGAAAAGGGAGGTGCCGTCTTCTGTGCCTTAGTCAGTGTTGGGGTTGGAACTAGATAATCTTTAAGGTCCCTTCCAACCTAAGTCATTCTGTGATTCCTGCCGATTACTGCAGAATTCAGATACAACCTTGGTGACAGGACTATGTTTGGAAAGAGTAAGATATGCTGTTGCAAGTCACAACAGTAGCGCATCACTTGAACCATCCACCTTTGGGATGCTGGGATGAATTCTTACCTTTTTGACCTGTACCTGGGGAATAATGCTGAAAAATAGCCCATTTACCAACTGAACCAAGGTGCTATCACGGGCTATCGCTGATTTTCATAGAATCACAAATTATAGAATGTCTTGGGTTGGAAGGGACCTCAAAGTCCACCTAGTTCCAGCTCTGTGCTGTAGGCAGGTCTGCCCCCACCAGCTCAGGCTGCCCAGGGCCCCATTCAACCTGGCCTTGAACCTCCAGGGATGGGGCGCCCACAGCTCCTCTGGGCAGCCTCTGCCAGTGCCTCACTACCCTCTCAGTGAAAAATCTCCCCAGCATCAAATCTAATTTATTGTGATGTTATCCAGAAGCTCCAGCTGCATCTGCATTGTGGCAGATGTTTTTTTTTGTGTGTTTGTGTGTGCAGGCCCAGAGCAAAGGGAGTAGGCTGGAGATGGGAGGTTCACACAGCTGCCTCATCTAGGGCCCCGTTAGGAGTCTGCAGAAATGAAGCCTTGTCTTCCTCATTTCAGTGCAGTGCTGAACTGCAACTGAGATTGCCATTATTAATGGCAAAGTGAAAAAGAATGACTCAGGAAAAAGCATGCTCTCTGCGATGCTGACAGGTGCAAAGTAATGGTTGTTGGGAGCCAGGGCTTGATATTTTATTGAGTGTAAAGAACCTCAGCATGTTCCCTGGTAAGATTAATACCTGCGAATCAACCTGGTGTACAGCAGGAAAAAATACACAGATTGCTGCTTGTAAATTATCCTAGAGTGGAGGCAACATTTCAAATCCTCTTTGGAATTGGTAACGGCGTCTGGATAATCAGTGGAGTGCTTCTGGGTCTCTGCTTTCCTCCTGCAGAGAGAGAAACAGCCAATCAGTGCTCTGGCAAGATTCGGGGTAGAACAAACCTTTGCAAGAGTGGGTTCAGGTGGCAGAAATCTCAGTGCAGCCCGTGGGTCTCTCCAGTGGGCGCAGCTGCACAGCAGTGGTTGTGACAGCAGAGACCTGGGGCAGATGGTGCCACACAGAAACGTCTGGTGGGGAGCAAATAAGAGCAGTATTTCTTCTTCTGTAGCGGAGGGAGAGGAAAATACTTTAACAAGGTTATGCCATTTATCCCCCCAGTATTTGAGCTGTCCTTCTCCTCTTGGAGGAAGACTCAGCGTAGATCCTTGGAGATACCAGGAGCTGGGAAATTTGGAGAGCAAAGGAAAATGTTAGTACCCAGAAGGGGAATTCTCTGGACGTGAACCATCAGAACAACCCGTTTCCGTTTCGCATCTTGGCAATGGGTGGGCGAGGATAGCTTCCTAGAGCCGAGGTGAGGTTGCTGCTAACTGCTTTCTCAGCGTATGCGCCTTTCTATTTGCGTTGTCCTAATCTTAAAAAACCAAACGGAAAGAATGAAGAAAAAGGAAGAGAACAGGGCAAAAAACGCTGGCTAATCCAGCCACATCAGTGCACTGCCATAAACTTTGTGTCAACAAACTGAGTGATTCTAAAGTTACGCTTTAGTCCGGTGAGGAGATATTTAAAACCTCGTCAGTGGCGATGCTCGGAGAAATAAAGGGTATAGAAACAGAATATAGCTTCATTTGGCACAGAGGAGGCGCGAGCCATATGGAGCCCAGATGTTCCCGGTGCCTTCCGAAAAGGTAACAATTCCAGAGTCAGTGAAGGAGGAATTTCAGACTAAACAAATGAGAAAAATATGTGGCTGAACACAACAGGGCTTTTCAGTGCAGCCTTCTCTCTCGCCTCTCACCTCCTCGCTATCGCCCTGTTTTGGTGCCGGCTGTGGGAATTCTTTAAAGTAGCGAAACCTGCGTCTTGATAGGCAGAATTGTGTCTCAGTTTCTTCTCCGGGTCTGTCTCTGCATCTGTATGCAGTTTGAAGTTGGCAGACAAGGCAAGGTGCCCCACTTTGAGGGATAATAAATACAAGGGGAAAAAAAAAAAAAAGTTTAACGGGTAGAAATAAATAGAATAAATAGAAAATGTAAAACATATTCCTTTGAAAAATGAAACAATCCGCTTTCTCTTCAGTCTGTTTCTCATTTTTCTACTCCTTTCCTTCAGCATAGGCCTCAGTAATTTCTCTTTAAATCATCTGTGTTGAATTGCAACTTTTTATCAATAATGCATCATTTGCATTTGCAGCACATTGCCTCATTTGCATTTTACTTTTCAAGCAGCTCGAGCACAAAGAGGTGGAGGCCCCTGCTCAGCAAACATCTATATGTATGAGTAACGGTTCAATTAAGGAAGGATGTATACATGCATACATTTGCAGGACCGAAGCCCGTGTGTTCCTCCTGAGGTCATTTTGCAAGTTTGGGGTTTATTCAAGTCGAGAACCCAGTCTGTGTTTGTTGATAGCGAGAACACTAAGTGTAAGTTGCTTCAGTACATAAAGGAGAAAGAAAGGGCAGTAAAACAGTTTGCGGTGGGCAGCACTTGCATATACAGAATGTACTCCTCAAAGCCCCACACAGCTGGTGCTGCAGTGGCACAGGCTGCCCAGGGAGGTGGTGCAGTCACCGTCACCAGAGGTTTCAGAACCGTGTGGATGTGGCACTGAGGGCATGAACAGTGGGCATGGTGGGGATGGCTTGGCTGTTGGACTTGATGATTTCAGTGGTCTTTTCCAACCTTAATGATTCTGTGACTCCATTCTGGCTTGCAGCATTTGCATTTTATGCTAAAATTGCCGTATCTTTCAACTTCGTGTCTTGTACCGACTGTGGCTGGATAAATCCCAGCAGTAGCTCCATGCATAGGTGCAGATAAAAATGCAAATGATGTCTATCATCAGGTTTTGCTTGAGGTGAGAAGAAGGAAGAGAAAAGAAGTAGAACTGCTCTTCAGTGAATTGCAATTGTCCTAACCATCAGGGAGAGGCCACTTCTGTAAGCTGCTTGCACATCTGCCTAGGAGAGCACTGGGTGTGGGGCTGCGTCTTAGGGTACCCTCATCCTTTTCCCAGCCTCTGTTTGAGGGACCGATGAGCAGCAGAAAGGGCGAGACCTCTGGAGTGGCTGCTGCTGCTAGCCACAGGGACCCCAAGATGGAAGCCAGCAACCTCTGTCTGCCCTGAGTTTGGACAGCAAAGTAAGCACGGCTGCAGTATCTTCTCACGAGGTTCACCTTGTCCAAATTAAGAGAGGGAATTTGTTTTCTAGAGGCATGCTCCTTGCATTTACCCTCATTAAGACTTGCTAATGTGAGTATTCAGCAGTATATCACCTTTGCAGATTTCAAAGCTAATGGGTGCGGACTGCAGCTAATGAATGGTCTCATCTGCTCCTGTGAGAGGAGAAAAATACTTGGAGGATTTCGCCTGACAGCAGCACTTAGTGTTTCTGGATAGCTCTTGCTTTGGACGTTAATGAGGTGCAGGTACTGCAGGCCAACTGCATCCCAGCATTACACTGCATGTACTCAGGAGCAAACGTCTGCCCAGGCCCATGCACAGCCAGGTGTGACTGTCATCTACCAGTGAGGTCAAGCCCTTGGCTGAGGTCCTGGCCTCTGCTGGTGCTGCCACAGCACCTTGCTGGGTGTCACAGGCCCTGCAGAGCTGTTGGCCTCATCCCCAGGCTGCTCGGTTAACAGAGAGCGGTCATTTTGGTGGCTGGGTGACTCCTCTGGGCAGGTTGGCGTGGGTGAGATTTTGGGGAAAACAGCTGGAGCTGCAGGAGGATCTGTACTCCCTCGGATGTGCTAAAATACCAGTGATGCGGTGGTTTTCTCCCTATCTGTGCTGCCTAAATTCCTTTCAGTTTGCTTTGAATGAATTAGAAAACAGCAAATGGAAGTAAAGTGGCATGAAACACAAGAGTCAAAGTGCATCTTCTTGTAAGCAAAACAGTGTTTTCAAAGGGGCACTTCCCGTATAGGCTTAAAGCATTTTGCTTTTTCATGTGTGGGCACTGCCTTATTAAGATGCTTTGAGTCTCAAGCTGGAATTTAAGTTCCACTTCCTTGCCTACTTAAGCAAGGTGTTGCTTTGTTCCTGCTTTCAAAGCTGTGGGTGTCAGCTTTGGCTTTTTGATATCCCAATTCAAGTGTGCCGGCACCGTAGCAGCAGCCCGCTGGTGTTTCTCCTAGAAACTGCTCACTCTTTGTATTTCTTGCCTCATATCAACTGTTTTTCAGACACTTGGGCTGTTTGTTTGCAATACACCAGCTCAGGTAACATCCATAAAGGTCTGTTGTGCCGGGAGCAGTATGAGCACACCTGGTTTTGGCCCTGAAGCGTTTGCTATCCTAAGGTTATGAATCCTGTCTAAGTTTTCACTTGGCTTACTTTCAGTTTTATCTACGAGTATCTGAGCTTGCAAATAGGTGTGACACATGGATGATGATCAGAAGTGCAGTTTAGTATCTGTTGCCTTCTGGGACCAAAAATGGGGCCCCGTTCTCTGCGCAGACTATTTGTGGCGTTCAAGAAAATAAACACAATTGGGACACTTTGTTTCATGTCCTGCACATCCTGGTGATTTTGTTTCTTGATTTGTCCATCTGTTATTTCAGAGAGGATCGTTGTGCAGGGATAGATGCCGCTGAGGATACAAATAATGGTGTACTCTTAGTACTCCCCATTTGTGACATCAAATGAATGGTATGGGATTTGGGGTATGTGGGCCTGCAGGCACTCCTTTAGGTGTTTAAAAACTGACTGCAGCAATGCCACAATGCTCACCACTCCATGCTGTTCGTGAACCTCGCCCTTGAAACGTGTGCTTTTTGTGCTTCATGAAGTTCCTGTTAAGTAACTCATTATAATGCAAGCGTTTTTACCTGGAATTTGCAGAAGTCAGAAGGATTTCAGCAGTAGAGCTGAGACAGGTGATTGAAGGGCCTGAATTTATAGTGGGCAGGGAGTGCTAATGATTGGGATAATGAAAGACTGCGCTTTCCATTGGAGATTTAATGATACAGAGAACAAACTGAAGGCTTCCACCCTTGCCGTCAGGGTCCTTAGAGACACCAGGCAAATCTTTGCTTAGTGCAGCAAAAAAAAAAAAAAGGAAAAAAGAGGCTGTTGGACATCAACAGTTCTCTGGGGTTTTGTGCTGCCTGTTCAAGCGGAGATCCTGCACGATGACCCAGATGGGCCATTTAATGAGATGTTCCTCTAATGAGAGGTTATCGTTTCTAAAGCCAAGCAAATAAAGGGTGAGATCTAGTTTCAGATGCTTCCTTTCTGGGTTTTACTGGGTATTCAACCGTCCTACTTAAGATGAATGAACCTCTGCCGTTGCTGAGCAGTATTTCACAAAAAACAGATTGGTGCCATGTTTCTATATTCCCTGGAATATTACCTGTTACAGATGGGAAATCTATATATATTTTTTATCCCAACGGAAGTTTTCACTCTGTAGATGTTCAGTCAATGAAAAGGTGGCTGGCTATGCTGGGAAACCTAGCACATAGATTTTGAGCCATCCATCTCAGTGACACAAGGGCAAGCTCACGCAGTGGGTGTCTGGGTTTTCTTTTTCTCTCTTTGTTACTACTTTGCCCTAGAATCATGGACTAATCACTGCAATCTCCTGTTATTTCTCCCTTCCTTCCAGCTTTGCTGTAGTTTTTGCTGGTCTCCTGTTTGTTTTCTGAAGCAAACTCATATGCAGTCATGGGATAAAATCGTGTGTGGTAGTGCGCATGCATAAGAGAATGAAATTACTGCACTAGTAAATTTAATCTGGCATTTCCTAATTTTAGAATGCTTGACTTTGTGACCTTAACTTCCCTTCAGTGTGGTTTGGGCACACAATCAACCATGTTGTTCAAAAACATTACATTTTCTGATTACATCAGGTGCAGAACATGCTGTAACTTAAAAACCATCAGCACAAAGATTTGTCTCTATATTTTGATATCTGTATATTGATGAGTGCAACCATATTTTTGCGTGCATCTTGTTGTTCTTTTCCTGTGTGTTTCTTTTTATGGTTCTTAGGTATTTATTTAGTGCTTACATTAAAATACATGCAGTTTTTGTCAACTGTAATATTGTTCCATGAGGGCTAGTTTTAGTCCAGGTCATGCACACACCGGTCACTTAAACGTTAGTGTATGGCTAGTAGATCCAGTATGTTATAAAATGTATGTTAGATGAGAGGAGATTGCATTTGCCATTTGGGAGGATTGATATTGCTTTACAGTCACTCTTTTCTAAAATCAGCCTTTGTAGTTTACAAATTTACAATGAAGAAAGACATCATTTGTATGTAAAACATTAATAGAAACATTAAAATTGTAAGAATGGAAAGAAGGAATTCCTTCATGTAACATCTCATTTCCAGTTGCCAGTTGTCCTCTTTTCTTAAGCAATGACTTTTAAATATCATAGAATTGTTGAGCTGGAAGTGACCCTTAGAGGCCATCTGGTCCAACTCTCCTGCAATGAACAGGAACACCCAGAACTAAATCAGGGTGCTTGGAGCCCTTCTAGCCTGTCCTTGGATGTCTCCAGGGATGGAGCATACACCGCCTCTCTGGGCAACCTGTTCCAGTGCCTCACCACTCTTCTTGTAAAGAACTTCTTTTTTATATCCAATCTAAATCTCCCCTCTTGTAGTTTGAAACCATTTCTCCTTGTCCTATCCCAGCAGACCCTGCTAAAGAGTCTGTCCCCTTCTTTCTTACAGCCCCCCCTTTAGATACTCTCTCAGGCCACTCTCAGATCTCCCTGGATCTTTCTTTTCGACGGGCTGAACAGCCCCAGCTCTCTCAGCCTGTCTTCATAGGAAAGGTATTCCATCGCTTGGATCATTTTTGTGGCCCTTCTGAATGCCTCATTTTCTAGCATAACTCATAAAACATTTAAGTCAGTGAAGATTAAAGCTATACAGGGGGACAGGTTTATGGCCATTCCCCAAGTGCTTCCTCGTGGGCAGTTTTGCTGTACATATGGCACAAGGTTGAGCTGCATTTGCTTGTGCAGGAGCTGCGGCTGCTGCTGAGCCCAGCTGGCATGGGGTAGGCAGAGTCTCCTGCTGCGGCTGCCACAGCCCCGCCAGCAAAAGCCCAGAACCCAGTAAAATGACTGTTTTTGGTGGCTGTGTTGCTTCAGCCAGGTTTTAATGACACAGTGTTTTATTGACTCAAATCAGCTGAAGGTGAGCAGAAACTACCCCCAAAAAATGCACCTGGGCTTGCAAAACATCTGATATCACTTCCACCTTTCCCAAGTTTTTTTTACCCCATCTTCTGCTCTAGTTGCATCTCTACCATACTTGCCAGATGTTTCCATCCCGTTTTCTGAGTTGTCCTACAGGCAAGACAGCCTTGGAGCAAAAGCTTGCATTTCTTTTCATTTTATGCAGTTTCCTTACACACTTGCTTCTAACAGCAGTTCCCTGTAGGTACCCTTTAACAGTGTACAGCTTTCTTGTCTGTATATTACAGCAAGAATAACATTTTGAGTTGTAGACTTGTAGTCTGTAAGAGTTTGAGCTGTAGATAACTTTTTTAAACGGCTGAATCCTATTGAAATGCAAAGCACAAATGCCATCTTTTCAGTTGGTGACATTATCCCAATTGGCTGTGAGTTACAGCCAATTATTCTGCAAACTGCATCGCTTCTTGTGAGGTGGAAGAAGTTGTGTTTTAATTACAGTTCTTCCTCTGGAACAGCTGCTAGCTCTGGGGTCAGTTGTCCTTTGTCAGGTCTGTGTGTTGGCTAAGTTACACCCGGAAGACTTGGGGACTTTAGGAACGCCATGCTTTTTGTTGAACCAATATTGTGTGCCACACACATATATGTGGCTCTGGGAAGCCTGGTCTAGATGTTGGCGACCCTGCCTGTGGCAGGGGGGTTGAAACCAGATCGTCTTTGAGGTCCTTTTCAGCCCAGGCCGTTCTATGATTTTATGATTCTATGATTGTTACCATTTTCAGTTGTTGTCCCAGTAGAGTCACTGCAGTGCCCAGCTACAGCAGCGAGCAAATTCTCACTGATCTGACACCAGCCTTTATGTTGAACCATGTATTAAATCTGCATTTGCTTTAAGTATTCAATCTGCAGCTTGGTATAAAGACTTGATGATGTAATTATTTTTGTTGGCAAGCTTAACGCTTCAAGATGTTCCAGAGTGAACAGTGATGGAATCTGTCAAGTACTTTCTTGAAATCTCTGAAGTTTATGATGAGTGAATTTTGCCATTCTGTGCTTTCTTTGGTGATTAGTCTTAGAGTGAAAATCTGGTCAACACATGAGCTTTTGGGTCATATTGTTCACTCTTTTTCTCTTTGATTTTCATGGGTATTTTTCTTTTTTCTTTCTTTCTTTTTTTTTTTTTTTATTTTTAATTAATGCTGACATTATTTCCTTGAGTTCAGTAAACCCAAGTTTCTCATAAAACGAGGGAGAGAAACACCTTAGAAAAAATGACGTCCTAAGTGCATTAAAGCTTGCTGTGTGCCTTGTTGCCAGGCTCCGCATGGTGTTATCGGGAGTGCCCACTGCTGAAGGCTGCAGGGGCTGCGGGTGAGTGCCAAACGTTGCTTCCAGCAAAGGCTAACAAACTCCGTGACGACTTAGGTTAAATTACTTGTAAACGATTGTCATCCACATGTGTTTTCAGCTGGGATTTTTAAACAAAGGCTTTGCAGAGATAAGTGTGTTCTGCTGGAGAGCAAGAGGTCCTGTTTTTGTGGGCTGCACGCCTGCCAGCCGGCCCCCTTACCATCTGTGATTTTCCCCTGGGTTGGGAAGTAAGCAGTTAGTAACCCCCTGGTGAGGTCTACTTCCACCCAAAACAGGAGAGGGAGGACTGATTTCTGTTTCGGAGCGTTTTGCTCAGTGGCAGCCTCAGTGACTGCGTTGTCATTGCTCCTTGTTTTTCACTGTAGTGATGGAGAGCTTGATCGGGTCCATTATCTTTATGGTGGGTTTAGAAAACAAAAAGTGGATAAAACAGTCATGCCATCTTCGATCTTCACCACGCTCACAATGAAATCAGTGTGAGTTTTGCCTCGTCTGAAACCTGTTTCTTATGGGCTTTGTCTAGCTAAGAATATTTTTCTAAATCCTTGGCTGAGTTGAAGTCATTTATCACCGTCCCTGGACATTTTCATTAAACTTTCTCTTCAGAATGATAGGACAGGTCTTCTACTGTAAACGGGTGTCACATTTAGAAAAAAAATGGAAACCAAATAAATGTTGACAACTAAAGCCCAAAATTTCACATTGGGATGCCGTGTTTTAGTTTTGAAATGGCCGTGTTTCACACGGATGTTCATTCATGTTGCATCATGTTTGCTTTCAAAGAGCGATCTGTACAGGCGTGTTTCATTCTGCAGCCCAGCCCTGGTGCTGTCCCTCTGGCCCCAAACCCACAGGGCAGGCTGAGCTCAGTGTTTGTCCCAGCAGAGCTCAAGCTGCTGGGATGATTTAGGAAAGAAATATAAGGTCAGAATGACAGCTTACAGAAATGGCCTCCTGTCCTGGGACTGTTGCATTGTATTTGGACTGTTTTATGTTTTTAACAATACGGGCTCTTTTTCCTAGCACTGAATTATTTTTACTGTCTTCTCTTTCTCCTCTTTCCCTGGCAAACTGCATGAGTTGGGTTTTGTGGGTTTTCTTTTTGTTTGTTTTTTGTATTCTTTTTTATCCTTTTTCTTTTTCTTTTTTTTTTTTTTTCCACAAAAGATGAAAGAAAAGTAGAAGGCTTTGATAGATTCATTGCCTGTAAATCAATGAAAGTTGCTGCTTAAAATCTCTTGCTGAACGACTGAGATACCAGTGAGGATCCAGTTAAGAAGCATGGATGAGCTGGTCAGTACAAGTCTCTGCGTTCGATGGCTTTCCCAAAGCCCCAGTTCTTGGGTCGCTGTGCTTTTGCAAGAGTTTTTCTTCTGACATGCAGCAGAAAAATGTAATTTCTATTTTTCTTGTTTGAAGAGATAAGTTTGACAACATGACTAGAGCTGAGCGTATGCTGAAAGCTGTGAAAATAAAGCAGCAGATGAAAGGACGGCAGTTTAACTCATGTAAATGTATTTATTTTTAAGCCAGTTTCAGGACTTTTTTGACATTTGGATTTCCTGATAATGAAATGTTTAAAAGTATCTTTGAGACTGTTAAACAGTTCTACTAAGCTACTTCGTAATATTTCACTGCCCTTGAATATTTGTTCTGTTTGATTTGAAACGTCTGTACTTGGCATTTTTTTTTTCCTTTCCATCAACTCTCCCAGGTTGGCTGTGCGGGACTTTAATGGATATAAAATGTGCTCTCTTTCTTGCATTTTTTTTCTGTTGACCTTTTTTTTTTTTTCTTTACAAGGTTTTAAGAATTGAAATCTTAGACATCTGGATTTATTAAAGTCCACTGTGTTGGATGAGGGAAGTAGTTTTTTTGGTAAGCATACTTCATTTTCACCTCCACGTAGCAGAGCTGGCACTGAAGCGCACCCATTTCTGTTTGCTGGGCCGCATTCTCTGTGGCTGTTTAAATATGTCACCACAATGCTCCATTTTCTGTATTCACTGCTCCTTTGAAGAATTAGATCATAAACCTCCCGGCGAGCCTGCTGTGTAGCACAGCACATCCCACAGGGCATTTTTAGCCAAACAAGGTGCCCAGCCATCACCAGTCTAACAGGGTATGGTGGGGCTTGTTAGAGGCCCTGCAGTGCGACGGCAGAGCGGTAGGCCCTGGTGCCCAGGCCCTGAGGCATGGACAGGGGGGATGTGTTGGGAGAGATGCTCCTTTCCCTCCACACTGTTCCTGTGCAGTGTGCTCCTCTGGCTTTCCCCATTTTTTGTGTGGTGAGTGGTGTTTTGGGCTTGAAGTTGGGGCTGTGTATGCGGTGTATGTAAGGAGCAGTAGTCGTGTATGTACAGTGGGGTGAAGCCACACTGTGTGAAGTCAGGATGCAGTGTCTTTTGTTGTTGTTGCTGCTTGTAATGAACCATTCCTGGCTCACGGAATCATAGAATCACAAAATGGCTTGGGTTGGTTCAGAGCCCACTTAGTCCCACCCCCTGCCATGGGCAAGGCTGACCCCACCAGCTCAGGCTGCCCAGGGCCCCATCCAACCTGGCCTTGAGCACCTGGCCTTGAGCACCTCCAGGGATGGGGTACTCACAGATTCTCTGGGCAGCTGTGCCAGCACCTCACTGCCCTCTGAGTAAAGAATTTCCTCCTAACATCTAACCTAAATCTCCCCTCTTTTAGTTCAAAGCCACTCCCTCTTGTCCTATGGCATAAAAAGTCCATCTCCATTCTGCTTATAGGTTCCTTTCAAGTACTGGATCCACGTCCTGCTGCCAACTCATTCATCTACTACAGAGAAGGAGGCTCAGGCTGTTGGTTCAGACTTCCCAACCCTGGTTTTGTCAAGGGTGCGGATATCTCTGCTCACATTGAAGGCAGCAGATTTAAAGCACTGTGTATTAAACATGCCAATAAGGCAGCCCTAACCTTACTCGCCTGCAAAAAAATTGATGCCTTAATATTTGTTAATTGCTTTGAAGATATATATCGAAAATAACTTCTAAGTACCTTGGTAAATATTGTTTCCTTTATTACAGCAATGTGTCTCACGTTATCACAGTCATCTGCACAGCATTTAGCTGGCGTTAATGAAGCAAACCTGGCCACATGCCTTCCAGAACAGTGCTGGTAAGGGTTTGGTGTGCGCTCGTGACTCCACAAAGCCAGCGGATGCTCTCCGGTGAGCACACTGGAGCAGGCATTACGCACACGCTGCAAAGCACGAGCCCTGGTAGGCGCTTGGGCCTCCTTCTGCATATGCTGCTGACCACAGTCTGCAAACCACAGCACCTGAAATGTCACGTACATTCCCACAGCCTCCCACAGCTCTGCAGAAGAGGCTGGTCCCTTCTCACGAGCTCTGCAGAGCCTACGTTGCTGCAGGGCTGTCCCCTACTGCTGTGCCAGAGCTTGGGGGAGCTGTCCTAGCACAGCGGTGGCAGCACTGGTTTTCCTGTGCTTCTGGTCTGTTCTGCTCCGCAGCCCCACAGCGGTGCCATTTGCCACCAGGCTCTTCTGCACCACACACTCCAATCTGTAGTTTACAGCGTTTGGTTGGCAGCCAAAATAAACGAACGGAGAGAATCAAGTAAGAGCGGGTGTTGGCAAACATACACACATCCCAACAGGGAGCCAGCACTGGAACAGGATTTCCATGGGCGGCCATCTCACTAGGATTTTCCACTAGCCAAGCCCTAGCATAGCAGGCATTTCACTTGCCTATGGGAGTCACCTTCCACATCCAAATGTGCCCACTCTCCTCTGCAGCACATTTCCAGCCTGTCCTGCTGGCCCACCTGTAGCTTTCTAAATCTTCAGCTTTCAGGCCGCTGGGGTTGTTCTGACCTGAACCAACTAAAGGGAAAGCGATGTGCATGGGTGTCCTGCACCATTTGATATCCAGATGGGATACTAACTAACTCAGTAAATGTGTCTTGTCTGTGGACTGCAGAGCAGCGGAATGCCATGGAGCTTTAGGTCTGAGGAAGTGATGGCTTAGCAGCCTGCAGGAGTGGCTGTGGTACTCTCCAGGGCACAGAGGCTTTGCGATCAGGAACTGCTGTTGTCCAGCTGATTGACAGCAGAAGTCTATCTCCTTCCACTTAGTCTAGGTTCATCTGTAATAATATATTTCTTTTGACAAGATGTTGCCTTGGACACTGTTTGCTCTTGCTGAAGACTGGCACCAAGATTTGATCTTTCTCTGCATCAGTATTACATATTTTGAATGTCTCTCCTTGCTTTGCTTCAAATTCGTTTCTTGGTCAGTCTATTTTTAAAGCACTAAAATTAATGTTTTCAATATAGTTAAGATTAGGTGCAAACTGGTGTTCGCTTCTACAAAGCTGTCCTCATATATTACTGCTATGCACAGAGGCTTGTTACTAGTAGCTTGTAAAAAGTAGGAGGATGGCAGATGGCACAAATATTATTGCATGCTCAGCTGTCAGATCTTTGCCCAAAAGCGTGCACAGTGGCAAAGTGTGAGGATTATTTTCCATCATTTATGTTTTTATTGTTTTCCCTCTCTGTAGGTGCTTGCATTAATCTTGCGTGTCATACTGATAAACCACAGCTCACAAGCTCCTTCTCTCCCTTTTCTACATCATACTTCTCTTTACTGACTCTTAAGCTATGCACCTAAGGACGTTTCAATCACAGTTCCACTTGCACGTGAAAGCCATTGCTTCATCCTGCATGTTTCCCATGATTCTGAAGTCATCCCAAAAATATTTTACCACTTTTCTCCGTAGAGTTGCAAGTACTGTCTAGCAGTCATATTTTTCCTTTGTTCTTCTCCCAGGATCTGCAGAAACTGAAACGTGTTTTTAGCTTCTAGGAGCAATCCAGGTTGAATTTTTCAAAAGATCGAGGCTATGGATCCTAAAAGCCAAGCTCTGGGTGCTTCAGGAGGGCATTTGTCTACATCTGCATCCATTTCCCCATTACTGAGCATGCTGGGGAAAGCCACGCTGCTGGACTTGCCCTTTCTGAATCAGATCACTTCCGAA
This sequence comes from Alectoris magna, assembly GCA_030625065.1. NCBI lineage: Eukaryota > Metazoa > Chordata > Aves > Galliformes > Phasianidae > Alectoris > Alectoris magna. Next base: position 144,985,169 of record CM060560.1, read on the forward strand.
ACACTTCTTGCTTAAAAACTCCACTGGGGAGACTTTGCAAGTGGCAGCCGTACAATCAGTTCATTATCGGCCTGAAGGACAGTTTCCAGTTCCTCTTCCTGGCTCCATGTGAAATAAGAAAAGCCTGTCTCAAAATTTCCAGTCAATTCTTTCATTTCATGATCAGGGCAGACGTGTCAAATTGCCTAGCCCTGTGTAGTGTACAAAGAATTACCACCCGAATGCCAAACAAAGTTGAAACTGCCTGAGGAGAGCGCTTACAGGTATATTAAATGAAAAAAGTTTTCACATTTCTGGAAATATCAAGAATAATAATTTCCACATGCAGAAAAACAAACCCAAAACAAACAAAAAAAACCCACAACCCAACAAAAAAATCACCGAAGTGGCTCACTTATTTTTGTCAAATTCCTCTTCATATGTGATCTTTTAGTTCTCGTACAGAAGGCTTTGCCTTCTGCAGCTGTGTTTGTGGTTAACATGCCTATTTTGCTGTTTGCCATTACTGTAGTGGCAAAATTCCCTTCCACTGCAGGAGACGGGGAGAACGGAGATTGGTTCCAGGTCTAAGAGAAACGTTTTTACACAACCAGCCATTTCGAGAATCCTCTAAACCCATCGTTAGCCACCTAGAGACATGATTAATTTGAGGAGTTTGGGCCAGAAGAACTGTTTGTGTTCTTTAGGCAAACCTCATGTCAGAAAAGATGACCCACATGCAATGTGTTTCAAGTACTGCGTCTGTATATATAATGATGCAAGGGAAAATGATACCTTTTCCCATTTAAATGAACAGTTCAGCTGTGCCTACAAATGGTCTGTAGATAGAAACGGTGTATTTTTGTCCCTATATATATATATACACACACACACACACACACACACACACACACACACACACACACACACACACACACACACACACACACGAACTGTAATTCCTTAATGAAGCTCATAGCTCACTTGGCACGCTCTGTGGCTAAGTTCAATGACAGTGTGTAGTCCACTCATGGCTGGAGGCCATGAATCCACAAATGATTTAAACTGGGAGCTCAGCCTTTTCACTAGAATGGAATTCAAATAACTAATTATAACATTATTTTAGAACTAGAAGTGGAATCTGTTTTTGTTAGTTTTCCTTGCAATGTGCAGTTGAGGCAGTTAAAACTTACTTGGAATTCCTGTATGTTTTGCAGTGCAATTAGCGTTCTGTGGTGTGTTTCTGTGCTGTGAAATCACAGTTCTCTCTGAATCCATGTCTTGTTCGGGTATTATGATCTTCATCACTCCCTAACTTATAAATATTATGTAATTCCCCATGGTTTATATCACTGTTAACATTAGAAGATACAAACCAGGGAGCACTGTGTTGTGCTGTCCACAGAGACTGGAATAAGTGCAACACTTGAAAGTGCAACATATCAGTACTCTTAAGAATGTGGTTGGAGTAAGTTTATTTAGACTAGATTTATCTTCAGTTCCAATGTCCTCTAGAGCACGTGCTGCTCCTTAGTCATCCTGCCTGTTAAGTAATGCAGCCCCACTGCAGCCAAGTCTGGAAGTTTCAAAATATCTGTTGGATTCTTTCAGTCTGCTTAGAAGAGAAAAGGCTGAATAAAGCCAAGGGATGAGATGTAAGAGGCGAGGCAGTTAGCATGGCCTGCTGTTACGGCTACCTGCTGATTATCATTACATGCCCCTGATTTGGGTTGCTGTAATATGTTCCAACTGCATTTTCCATTTTCTAGGGCAGATGTCCCCCTCACAACTGATTTAAATATATATCTGTTTGGATCCATTTCAGCAGAGTTAGCTCAGCCATTTCCAAGAAGGATGCAATGGGGGCAGAATGAGGGCCCTCACTGCCCCACAGTTTGCTCTGCCATCAAGCTGTGGTGCTGGTGTGCTATGGAAGGCCTCGAAGACAAGGCAGCTCCAAGGGGCAGCCCAGGCGCTCCCATGGGTGCTGCAGCTCTGTCCCTCTGAGGGCGGTATGGGAAGAGGTGAGCCCATGAGGAACGGCGTTGTGCTTTACTCAAAGCAGAGGATGAACGAGATGTGGTCGTGCCACAGGCTGCACTGAACCAGAAGGATATAATATTGAATATCTGTTTATTCCTTATCTACTGGATAATCAGTGCGCCGCAGAAGGGTCTGACAGGGAGACGCTCGTATTCCTTTACTATAGGGTTTTTGGTGTTTGTGAATTTGTATGTGAACGTCTGGGTGAAGAAGTGGAGGAAATGAATAATGCAGAGGTTCAAATCTGAAGATTATGCATAAAGCGAGAACAGATTTTGACCTTTAACTGCTCTGAGAATAAATGCACAGCTTTGTCTGTCTGGGAAAAGTAATAGAGGGCATCATTTTCAGAAAGCCGAAATAGGTATTTTAGGAGTAAGACTGTATATCGTGATGTAATAAAATTCAGAATGTACAAATTGATACCCTGTGGGGATCAAAGAAAAGAAAAATTAACTCCTGTTAAATAATTTTTGGAAGTCTTTCTTCAGTTAATGTGGTAGCCCTGTAATGAGTTCATGCACCTGAACACAGCTTTATTGTAGCTGGGTGGGGGAAGAAGGCGTCTGTCAGCTCTGTAAAACTGGAATTATTTGAAATGGGGTCAGCCGGCCAATCTGTGGGGCAACCAGTCATAAAAGTCTGCCAGAGACGTAGCCTAATGTCTCTTCTTGTAAATTTTATTCATTGTCTGTAATGATTTTACCATATATATACACATATATACATCGAGGCTAACCTTTACTGTTCAGAACTGATTTATTGCTGTAGGTATCTATATCAAAGGTCTGGATGCCAAAACACGTGCTAATGACAAGCCATGTCTACACAGTAAGCCAAGTGGAATTTTTGAAGAACGTGAAGGTTACTTTTAGAAAGGACCGTCCCCTGGCCGGCTTCCAGGCTTTCCAGTCAGTGAAGTTTTTAGACAAGTTATTGGTTTTAAATACATGGCAGAAACCCCTTGAAGCATGTACCGAAGGCAGCGCCTAATTCTTTTACTGAGGTTGTGGGGAGGGGGATACCCCAGACCCACACAGCTCACAGCCATCCCTGCTTGAGCTCAAGGAGCTCGACTGCTAGAAATCCCCCCAAATCATGCAGCCAACCTGGGCTGGGGGCTGGTAGGGGGCTGTAGGGCACATCCTGCCCTGAGGTTATGACTGCTAATGAGATGGCCGTGGTCCTCTGCCCTCTGCCTTCAGGAGTGGGCGGTTTTCCTTCAGTTTGCTCAGCACTGCCCTTTGCCGACTGGGCGGGAGTGTGGTCAGTGCTCAGGGTGATGGGATACTGCCCTAGGGCCAGTAAATAGCTGCGTGTGTTTCTAAAACAGCTCTGCTTTCATTAAGCGTGGGCTTTCCTGGGGAGGGTGGAGTGGCTGATCTGATAGTCATCTGCACAAGCGGTTGAAAGGAAATTCTAATTACTCAACCTTTGCTGTGGGCTCCGCACGCTCCAGTTTACCCAGAACTCATTGCTCAGGGATAAAACCCAACCTTGACAAAGTCAGTAAGTTCTGCCTGAGCTGCCGGAATTTCCCCCCAGAGCACAGCTCTGTACCCTAATGACTGTGGATTTTGCTCGTTTATTACTGGACTCAATCACATGTTCTTGTACCCTCCTGGAAATGCTGGGGGCTGATGATTTATCCCCCCCCCCATTGAAGTACGGTCATCTTTGCACTACTTGATAATACCTGAGCATTCTCCATGATAGGGCCCAGCACTTGGGTGGGCCCAGCTCTACAGAAGCGTGTCACCTTCCAGTCAGCCCACTACCCCAGCCTGGTAAGGGCAGATGCTTTGCTGCTTTTCATGTGTGGACTCCATAAAGATGTGCATGCAATTGTAGAGCAGCAACTGCACACAGATCACAGGAGCTCTGTCCCACACTTCTCTGTCCCGTTATTGGCTGCTGACACCATGCCCGCTTGTGAAGTGTAAAGGATTTAGTTGGTAACTGGTATGGGAATGCCCCATATTCAGTCCGAGCACTGAATGTCTTTGCCATTATGTATTATTCATGGCTTTTACACAAGTTGATGATGTTTTGAGGCAAAGGGAGGAATTCTGGCAAACAATCCCTTCTGTAAAAGGCATACTGATCTTTACAAATATTGAAGCAAATGGGGGAGGTATTTTTTTAAGGTATTCTAAACATTCTTGCCAAGTGTATTGTATAGTACTCAGTGGAACTGCTCAGAAATTGCAAGCACATCGGTGTTTTTGAAATGATGGGGCCAAGCCTTGAAGGGATCCAGTGCTTAGTGACTATGCCAAATGAATGGAGGTACACAGAGAAAGCAATGGAAAAAAAAATCTGTGTTGCATCAAGCATTTTGTACTGCCATTCTGTAGCTGCAGAACCTGGTGTAGGAGTTTGTTTGGACAGTAGGTCTCACAAAAATGGGGGATTATGTGCTTGCATGGGGTTATTCATTCGTAATTGAAATACTCAGCCTCTGTTCCCAAGAGGTGCACCGTACCACAGCATGGTTACGAGAAACTTGTAGCTCCTAAAAGCCAGACTTGGACACAGCCGTCTGTGATAATACCTGATGAGTTGCCGGTGTTTTGTTTATCACATAATGGATGAGCCCCGGCTGGGCCAGGAAAGATGCCTTATCGGCACAGCTGGGCTTCCGTGCCGTGCATGCATTCCAGTCGCTGAGCAGGAAGTCATCCGTCGTGGCTGGGCATTTCAGGAGGCTGGTGGTAATGAGTGGTGGAAATTACGGGCTCTAAGAAAGCGTATTACGCTATGAATCACCGAATCCTCTTGTTCTGCTGCTGTCAGGTGACGGGTCTTTTTCTGGGAAATAAAAAACTGCTAATGCATTCTTGGTCATTTTCAGTGACTCAAAGGCTTAGACCTTCTACGAACTCTCAGCCTAATGGGGGATTTTGCCTGTTTGTAGACAGACGCATCCTTGCATGAGTTAGTACTGCAGCCCATTCCTGAAGTCCATATTTGTTCCAATGCACATCCTTTCCCCCCTGCATGTGCCTGGCACCTTGAGTGCTGGCTGGACCTGGAAGAGGCATCTCGTGGTCAGGCTGCGTGCTGCAAAATCCAGATTCATCCCTATGTCTCCACCCCAGCCAGTACTGCCAACACATTCATCATTCTCTTTTCTGCCTGCAAATTTCCCACAATCTATCAACTTCTAGCTAGTGTTGAGACACTGAGGGCAGCACGTATTGTATTTATTTGCATGTAGCAGAGAAGAAGGATGACAGCTGTATTTTTTGTTATTATTATTTATTTACCTTGATGCCTCCTATCAAGGAGTGTGATAGAAAGCCTTTCTCCTCCACACTGCTATTTCCAGGGCAGCATAGCTCAGACCCGGGTAATCTCGAGCCGATGGGTGCTCTGTGTGAAGTAAATGCACTGTGTCAGCTCAAACATCTCTGTGCCAAAATAATCCCAGCTTGCACTGGAACTTTTATGACTACTTTGACAATGGAATAGCCTGGCTGATCACAGCACGCTGCCGAGCAGTTTCCTGTTGTGAAGTCCATAAAATGCTACTCCATGGTCAGCAGGGAGAGATGTGTTGAAAATCACGGGTAGGTAAAGGCACATCAGTCTCCTTGCTGTGGAAAAGGAGGGAATGTGGATTCACATCGGGTGCTGCTCGCTGTGCCATCGGCAGGTGCTGGCTGTCCAGCCATGGGTGCGCAACACTGAGCAGCACTGGCTGCTTCATGCCCAGCAGAGGGCCACGAGGGCCATCTCATGCCCAACAGGAGGATCTCAAGGGCCACTCTTGGGACCAGGTAGAGACCTGAGGAAAAGCACGAGGAGATAGATCTCCATTACTTCTCTTGTTTATGGACAGGCTTGCTTAGGGTTTGCTCTTCTTTTCCTTCAGTGGTGGTTTTGAGGATTTAGAAGTTTTGCAATTGATTTTGATGGGACCAAGGTTTCGCTTTCTTTATATCTTAATAAAAATAAATGTAAAGCTGTTGCTGCTGATCTGGGAGTTTATTTTCTATGTTTAGCGGGCTCTAATCTCCTGATTCTTCTTTTCTTTTGTAATTTATAACCTAAACAATCAAATCCGTCCTGCGTTCCACTTGGTTGTGCACCACTTAACTGCTTGGTACCAGCAGAATATATCCTCATTTAGTTGAATTGTTGTTACTTCAATGCCATTTAAAGCAGCAGTGATTGCCACTCATTATCATTAGGCTAAAGCGATTGCCTTAGAAGGCTCCTAATAAGGAGAACGTCCCAATTAAGTAGAATGTGTTGTGCTAACAAACTCCTTACAAGAAAAGATGTCACAGCCGTGCGTAGCAATATAATTCTATTATCTCATCTTCCTATAACATCTGTTCTAATAACTCACAGAGGTATTCTGCTTTGGATAACGATCATCCATTCTGGCTTCTGATGAAATCAGATCCAGCCCAGCTGGGGTACTGCCCTGAAAACGATCACACAGCTTTGGAAGAAACTGCTCTCCAGATATGCAAACAGTTGCTGAGATTTCCAATTGCAAGGAGCCAGAGACAAAATTGCTAAGATGAAACCTCCACACTTGGCCAAATGAAATAATGAAGCTCTGCTCGCACAGCTCAGATGATTGCAGTTGTTCTGGTAGGATCCCAGCCCCTACGGTTTGCACAACTTCTGTTTGTCGTTTATCAGCGGTCGCTGCTGTTGATCACTTTGTGGCACATTTATTAGGATCCCCGTTCTTCTCATTTTTAAACATTTTTCATTTGCTCTTCTACTGATTTTTCCAGGAGAGAAAGGGTGATCTCTTGTGGTTAAACAGCATAACTAGAGGCCTTATGCTCTCTTCCTGCTTTTCTCTGACATTTCACCTTGAATTAGCTACTAAGCTCTGCAGCGCTTTACTTTCATTTCACATATAAATTGGAGGTGCATATTATCTTAGCTGCTTAGCACCAATGCCTGGAGGAGGCTAAGTGGAGAGCTGGTAATGCTTCTTAATGGCTTTGGTTAGTAGGTGTTAAAGACGCACAAAGCAGTGTTACTTTCCTGACTTGCATCTGATTCCTGCGCCTGTCCCACGTTTCCTCAGTTGGGCTGCTTTGCCTCCTCTGCGACTTTGATTCTGGAAACTTTTTATCACCTTCTAGCTTTCCCAAGTGCTTTGCATTTTCTCCACGCAGAGCCACTCCCTGTTATTTAACCGGGCTGGAATGCGTGGAAAGAAGACACTTTGCACTCCTTGCCTTGAATACTTTCCACGCCTTCAGTTAACAGAAAGCACTGGTTGATATGATAAGCATTAAGGTTTTCCCCATAGTCTCATTTCTGTAAGGAGAAGTCAAGATGTTTTCCATCTGCCTTGCCTGCCGGTTTGACAGGCTGAGCTTAGGAGTCATGGTGCAGGTTGCCCGCTGTTGGCAACCCAAGTTGGAGGGAGCTTCTGCATAGTTCGAATGAGTTAGAATTCACCATCTCATGGAGTTGGATTTGATGATCCTTATTGAATTATAGTATCATAGAACGGCCTGGGCTGAAAAGGACCTGAAAGATCATGTAACTTCAACCCCCCTGCCTTGCGCAGGTTTGCCAACCACCAAACCAGGCTGCCCAGAGCCACATCCAGCCTGGCCTTGAATTCCTCCAGGGATGGGGTATCCACGACCTCTCTGGGCAACCTTATTGGATCCCTTCCAGCTTGGGATGTTTTACAGTTCTGTATTCTCTGCATCGATGTTGGGGTGCTGAGTTGCAGGTGTTCCACGGCATGCTTCAAAATCTGTGGCGTGGTGCATCTTCTTTAACGTGCTTGTGGTTGCCACAACAGCTAAGTGTGGGCTCAGGAGAGTGATCTTCCGTGTGTCAGAGTATCAACTGCGTGGGGTTTGCTCTCGCTGAAGTGTATTGCTGTTGTAAAGGTAGTTGGCAACACTTTTGTCCTTTTTCACTCTTTCCAATAGGCCTTTATTATGCCGTAGATCTCAAGGCTGCTCCCTGGTGCTGGGAAATATTTTCGTACTTGTGGAATAAAAGGGATTTTCTGATTGGATGCTTTGCAAACTCTTGAAGTTGTTACGACACTTTATGAGAGCAGGAAATAGAACTCAAAAACTTTCTAGTCTAAAAAGTCAAATGGTTAAAATAATTTGATGGAATTCCAACCCCTGAACTTAGTCCTCCCGGGCAAGGCTGGCATTCACTGGCTCAGTGAGCAGCACTGAGTTTTGGGGACAGTTCAGGGTTAACTACCACTTTCAGGCTCATTTTACAGAGTAATTTGCCCAGTAACTTCCCAGCACTCTTAATCTCTATAAACTTACGGAAGAATCCATGAAGTGGGAGTATAAGAAGTCTTCCAGATATGTATGTTTGCTTAAGATGTAAGAGAGATATCAAAGATGCTTTGAAATATTTTCTGCTAAAAGTGGGAGCCCTTAATTAAAGAAAAAAAAAACAAAACACCAGTATCAGCAAAACCTTCCATCTTCTATCTAGACTGTAGATTCACATGTAGGGAAAAATCTAGCAGTATTCTCAAAAGAAAAGGATAACAATGTGCAAAAAAAACCACCCTGTTTTACAGTCTTTACAATGCTTATATTTTTAGTCAAAACAAACCAATCTGTGTTAGGTTCCTGCTAGATGCCTCTGCATGGATCATTTGAATTACACTGTCTAGTGGGCATTTATATTAACTTAGCGCCATTGGAAGTTTGTTTTGTTTTAGACCATGGGATTTGAAGGAGAGAGAAGACAAAGAATTTGAAACACAGGCCACCTTTGCTTTGTCCCTTTGTGTGTATGTATATATAGCAAATGGAATTCAGTGGTACCTGCATGATCTTATGATCATACACGGTTGATTTTCTGTATGCTCAAGTAATAGCTTGATCAAATGCCTCTGAAATACAACTGTGACCTTCATAAAGGAGAATACGTTAGGTATAAGAGGAGGAGGAACTGAACAGAAGCTTCAGGCCTGCAGTAACTAGAACTGCACATTTAGGTTCTGTTTAGAATCAAAGAATGGTTTCAGTTGAAAGGGACCATTAATGACCATCTAATCCAGCCCCTCTGCAATGAACAGGGACACCCACTGCTAGACCAGGGTGTTCAGAGTCCCTCCTGCCTGACCTTGGTGGTCTCCAAGGACAGGGCACCCACCACCTCTCTGAGCAATCTGTTTCAGTGCCTCACCACCTTTATTAAAAATCCTCATATCTGGTCTAAATCTCTCCTCTCAGTCTCTCATTCTTCTGAGAAGGACTCAGTGCTTGAACTGTTTCTTTACCAGGGGAAGCTGGTACGGGACCAAACTACAAAACGCTTAAGGATGTAACATGGCTTTACCCAAAGAACTGCTTTCCATTCCAAGTAAACAGACTTGCCATTTTATTACTTCTCCCATTATGTGGTCATTCATGGTGGTGTAGTGAGTATGTACAGAAGACTGCGTATACCAGTTTTTTACTGTTGTGCCCTTTGATCTGCCTTTGCCCAGTGAAAATAGCTGGGTGGTGACAACAGCAGACCTAGGGAAGCCTCCAGGCTTCAGCGTTGCAGTGGATGTAAAACCCTATTGCCAGTTCTGGCATATGGGCATTATAGGTGCCAGCGCTCCAGGAATCAACTGTTTTGCAACACTTGCAACAGCTGGCATATAAAAAAATGCTGATACCCGCCTAAATAGAGGAACAGTGGAAGTGGCTTAGATTTTTTTTGATGACTTCCCTGTGTTTAGGTGAAATTTGGGCTACAAACCCACGCTTCTCCTGCCCTGAAAGCTGAGGAGGTTTCCCAGCTTCTGTTGTGTTCAGTGTTAGAGCTGCTCTGGGCCCTCAGATCTTTCAGATGCTGGGACAATTTCTGCCAAGGGCTGCTGTGCAGCACTGCATGTGGGATGTTAGTGGGATATGCACACGCCTCTGCCATGCTGTAAGGACTGTACCCACAGCTCCGTGCAGGATTGTGCATGTATTTGTGCCAAAATCTGCCTTCCCAGCACAAGAAGTGAAAATTTTTATGGGGAAACCAGAATGGAGCAACCGGGTACCGCTGGCTTCGGAAGACACTGCATGAGGGTTTGAAAGACTTGTTGCTTCTACAAGTTCAGGCATCTTCAATGTCATTCTGTGCAATACTTCTTTGGTTTGGGATTTTTAGGTCTTGGGGGATTGAGCTCTGGCTTATGTTTCCACTGAGCCCAGAGGGCAGGAAAAATGTAGAGTATATTGTGCATCGGATCTCCCCTATGACGGTTGTATTTTTCTCCCTGGAGATTTGGGAGAAGAGCACTAGGAGCTTGTTGCTGTGAGTTTTTTGGCATGCTGCTGATTTTAAAGTATTTTTGTTGTTTCTCTGCAATCATCTTTTACCTGACTGCAAGGCAAGCTGAGGCCAAGGGCAAATCAAAAACAGCAGCTATAAAGAAAACTCTGGGTTTGACCCAATCGGGATGTTTTAGACAGATACCTGCCCCAAGGATCTTACAGCCAAGCATGGCAAGAGGTGACAAAAGCCAAACACGCGGGAGGGGTTTGATTATTTCTTGTTGCTCCAGTGATTCATAGCAGTCATAAATGCAGCGTATGGCTGCCGTACATCACCATGGGCATGGAGCAGCCAGGGGCATGTTGCGTGTGGCCTCACATTCGTCCTGCTACAACAGACTGCTTGATTTCTACTCTAGTGAATTGGAAGGAAGATGAGGAATAAAGTAACGGGCAAAGAAGAGCACAGGGCTGAGTAACAGATGCAGAAAGGAAGGACATTTAGCAATGCCAGGAGAGAGAAAAGACAGATATTGTAGTTATTTCTGAAGATACAGCACACAAATCTTTGGCTTGGAAATACAGTGTCAGCAGCAACAGTCAAGAGAGCCAAAAAAGCAAGGGAGAATGCCCTGTCTTTCAGGCTGCTGGAAACATGAGATCCTTACCTGTGAGTCAAGTGAAGCGCAGTGGGGCTGAAGTCATGGCTGACAAAGCAAGTGAATAATGCCAGTCAGCAGGGAATTAACATGAGGAGGTTGAACTGTAGCCAAGCCAGCGAAAGCAGGTGATGGCTATTTAAATGTTTCTATTTATATAAAGAAGACATTTATAATCACAAAGATTTTACCTTTTTTTTTTTTGCATTCCTCTTCAATTCGGCATGCTCCCTTCTTGCTAGGGAGCAATTTCCTTCCATAGTCATTCATCAGCACGTTTGAGCTTTACATGGAAACACTGATAAAATAGAGCAAGTTTTTCTGCCAAAAAAGCATTTTAGTAACTTTTCTTTAATTGTTTTGGGGGAAAACAGTTGAAGCTAGGAAAGTGGCAGAGTTGTGTGCTCGAGCATAGAATTCCCTCTCTCCATTCTGGCAAAAAAAAAAAGGAAATGCTCTCCAGCAAAATGATGAGAGTTATAAAAAATCTTCCAGCACACCACTGGTCACCCGCTGTGGTCAATTATAGTTGTGAAGCTGGCGTGTAAGTATCAGATGTTTGGCTACCGCATGGCTTTAATCATGTCACACTCAAGTGAAAAAACCCTTTGGCGTGACACATCCTATAATTTGCTAAGTTTTCCAACAATGGTACATTTTTGCATTTCATTTGCACTTTTCATCTGAAAACCTAAGAATACACTCCCCTCGCTACGGAACAGAGTAATTAATCATCAGGGCTGTTTGTAAGGGAAAGCACGGCTGTGGGAACAGGCAGAGACAAAACTGAGAATAAAATATCTGTATGCCACCGCTCATCGCTCAGAGACCGCTTCCCTGTGCACAGCCTTAGGATTTTAAACCATTTCAATCCTGTTCATGAAGGTACCTTAAAACAGTGCTGTTGTTTCTTCCCCCCACACTTTAACATGTGTTTTCACTAATTATTTTCTTGTTGGGTGCTCTTTTTCTTTTAAAGATGACATAAAGTTGTTTGTACTATTTCTTGTTTTTGGAGGTCTTTTAGAGTATTTGATGTTACACATCTGTTTTCTGCAGGGAAGACTTCCAATTTTGTCTTAATTTCTATCCATTAAAATTATGAAGAGTAATCTAAATAAATGAGAAACATTTCCGAGTGAGAACACTTATTAAAATATGCAGGCAAGTCTGCATTCTAAATCCAGGTGTTGAACATCTCAAGATCTGTGCATCTACAGAATAAAAGTGTCACGCTAAGAGTTGATTCAAGGCAAACAGTGATCAGAAGTGAATTTGGAAAGCTTGTTTGGTAATTTCTGATTGCTTGTTTAATGTTTTTTCATTGCTGCCTTTTTACCCCTCACCTCAGTGCTTTTAATCCTTCAGACCTGTTGCTTGTGAGATGCTTTGTATCCTTGCCCACAGCTCTCCTCCGTATGCATGTGGTTTGACTGTGGTGGCCACAACCCTGGGCCTGCAGTCAGGACTGGGATTAGTCTGCTTCTGCTCTTCTATCCCCAGTGCTCAATCAGGCTGTTAAGGCATTCGATCTGGTCTTGCTGTTGTGTGGGGATGGGGAGCCAGGTTCAGCCTGCTATCCTAACAGCTGTGGGATGCGAGGCCTTTGGTCCTACTTTTTCCAATGTATGCCCCCTGCTTTTCACATAGGCTGTGCTCACTGAGCCTTCACCACCTGCCTTCTCTCAAGGTGGGTGTTTTTAGGTCCGTACTGCAAGTAGAACTTAGACCAGACTGTTTGCAGGCAGAGAGGGGGATGGATGTGAAGCTGGTGGAGCTGACAAAGTGTCTGAGAAACGTCCTTTTCCAGGAGCACTGATTGCTTGGCCTTGTGGTGCTCAAAGCAGTGATGTTTGGTGGGTTGTTTAAATACAAAAATAAACAAGGGGTTAAGGCAATAATTCAGCAAGAGACTCAGAATGTTGTGTACCTACTGGTTACCCAGAGAAGCTGTGGATGACCCATCCATGGAGGCATTCAAGGCCAGGCTGAACGGAGCCCTGGGCAGCTTGATCTGGTGGGCGGCAGCCCTGCCTGTGGCACAAGGTTGGAACTGGGTGGGCTTTGAGGTCCCTTCCCGTCTAAGCCATTCTTTGATTCTATGATACTAACAGAATTACTGATTAAGAGAATTAGTCACCAGTTATTTTGTGAGTTCTCCCTTCTGAAGACATGAGATACATACCTTTTTCTTAAGGCATTCTGCAAAGTGTTTTCTTGGTCCTTAAGGGGGAATTTCTCCCCTGTGCTTAAACAGAACAAAGAGTACAAGCTAATTTTAAAAAATACATTTCCTACTTTTATTTTCAAAGCAAATTGTTGCAAATCCCACAGTCAGAGATAGGATGGAATTTAATTGCCATGGAGAGGTACAATCCCACTACCTCCTGGGGGTGTCCACTTGTGTGGTCCCAGAGGGACTTGGAAGGCAGTACTATGGATAAGAAACATGGCCGTAGTTTCTTGTTCTCAGACCTCAGGAAGGGAGGAGAGCTTACTGTCCAGGCTGAGCTTCCATGTATCTGTTTCTCGAGGATGGTAATGAAGCATTTGCTGTTCTACATAAGTTGTGTTTTGTAGCATGACAGTGATTTTGATTAACAAACACGTGCCCTCTATCTGCCCCTGAGGGTTTAGATATCGTGGCAGAAAGTGACTTTTGCGCCTGCGTGGATGTGTATTGTCAGTTGTTTTTTTATGTATGTCATTAGCCTTGCTTTTGCCTCCCCATAAAAGTTCGCTGCTTTGAGGGCTACTGTGTGATGGGCTTTTGAAATCTATGCAGTTCAGTTGTCAGGAGCTGTATTTACAAAAGAAATCCAATAAACTCATCAATGACACAGCAGGCATCTTGATGCTGCCCATTATTTTGGAAACTGTCAGTGGAATTCCCCATACAGGAAAGTCCTGTAAATGTATCAACCTTCTCGTGTATAATTTTAAAGTCAATCCTGAAGGATTCCGTTGCTGAGATACTGTGGTTTTGGAGTAGTTTCTAGAAGGCTTCTTTGGAACCCTCTTGACCTCCACCATGGGCAATTACATGGGATTTTCTGTAAGCATTATCCCTTGGTGACATCATGAGTGACTTGACAATATTCGGAAGAGTTAATGAGGGCCACTTCTGAGAACATGAGTCATCTGTGACATTGAGTTACAAATGCTTATTGTCTTTGGGCTCTACTCACATGGGCCTTAGAATGTTCCAAGAATATGAGGCGGTGACAGCAGCAATGACTGAAATTACATGGAACTTCTTCTTTTCTTTTTATCCACTGTAGGTGTTCTCTGCCTGCCGGACAGTTTGAACCTTCACAAAGACCAGCAGCGGTCAAACAAGCCTGGGGAAGTGCAGATGTTCAGCCAGTCCGAGCTAAGGACCATCGAGCAGTCTTTACTGGCTACACGTGTGGGGAGCATTGCCGAGCTCAGTAAGTACAAGGTTGTTTATAGTGCTTGGATTTCTTTCCTCAAAATAAAACAAAGCCACCTGCATTGTCTGGCTGTGCAGCAGGAAGACGGGGCACATGTGAAACTTGAAGCTGGAGTCATAGGAGGAAAGAAGTCTTAGCAGTGGCTACAGCTTCTTTGCACACATTGCTCTTGTTTTTGAAGGTGAGAGATCCTTGAGGTGTTTAAAGAAAAGGTAGATGTAGCACTTAGGGATATGGTTTAGTGGGCAATATTGGTAGCAGGTGGACGGTTGGACTGGATGATCTTAGAGGTCTTTTCCAACGTGAATGATCCTATGATTCTATGATTCTATTTATTTCATCTTCCTTACATTATGCTTGAGAGTATCTCACAGCTTTGCTATGCTTGCAAATATCTGACATACCGATGTCCTGTTTTGAAATGGGCAGGCAAAAAGATGGAGGTTGCAATACATTAAGGCAATAGTCACAGACTGAAGCAGAGCTACATCCATCTGTGTTACGGGAGAGGTCCGTCGCTCTTCCTGTCTTTCTCCAGTTTTAGCAGAGGGAAAAAAAAAAAAGCACCGCTCAAACCTGAAGCAGAGCAGTTAGCACCTGGAAGATAAATCATTTGTTATTAACCAAACCACTTTTGGAGAAATGTGCCTAATTATTATATCTGAAAGCTTCGATTACAGCACAGATAAATTATTAACGGTTTTCTGAATACTGCCTGGCTTCTCTGATAACAGGAGGCAAATGCCACGTAAATCTTCGTACAACAAGGAGTTTACAGTTAGCAAAAGAGCCTTCTTGGGATTTTTTATTAGTAAAGGAGCCTTCCAGTCACATTTATGGTATAGAGAGAGAGAGTAATGGGGGGGGGGAAACAGATGTTCAGGAAAAAAAAAAAAAAGTTGTTTTTTGTTTTCCTGAGCTCCACTTTGAAATTCTGGGGAGAAACTGTAGAGTCAAATGTAAAAACATGTGCAGCTTAGCTTACTGTTCTCAATGTTGGATTCTGCGTGATCGACACCAAACAATACACATTGTCATCTCAGGTGCAGTTTCTTAGCCTTTTCTGTAACAACAGGAGCAATGAAATGCAGCCATTTCATAATGTCAGGGCTCAGTTTAGGTGCTGTTTATGAGCCCAGTGGATGCACTTTGAATGTTTATCTGCAAGCCGCAATATAAATTTCTGTTTTCAACTTGCTAATTTTCCTCTGTTCTGGTGAAATGTCAACAAGCCAAGAGCTCTTACATGCCTTAGCGTGAAGTGTTGCTCAGTCTCTGGAATCAGGTGTTCAGTGTTATTCAAATTAAGTAATTTCTGCTTATATATTTCACACACATGAAATACGCAACGGTACTTTTCATGTGCCAATTAAATTATTTATGATACTTCTCCCTCTCTTAAAGTACGTATGGATGTATTTTAGTAAGTATGTGATCTGTGGATATTTCAGAGGGGTTGTTTTTTCTTTTCCATCTTGGGCTATTTTGTACCTCTATACACAACAGAAGACCTAGGATCTTTAAGACCCCCTCACCCCGGTGAATACGGTTTGCTCTGTATGCATCTGTTGACTCTAAACGTAGGCAAAGCACTCTTCAGGGTGGCCGACTTGAAGAACACAGTGCCTCAGTGGGAGTTTGATGCAGCTGTCAGAGAGAGCTTGGCACGCAGCAGGCTGACAGCACTCCAGAAAGCCCTCTGGACAACAATGAGGGCACCTCCCCATCCTCTGCAAGCAGATGCATGTCGTGGAAGAAATCGTAGGAGTAGTGGTAGCTGGCAAAGCTTGCAAGGCTTGCTGTTCAAGCGGATAGAAATCTGTGTTGTGGAGCGATGATGAGGCAGAGTTTGAAACTTAATTCTGAAGCATCGAGGGAAGTGCTGGGTGTCAGTGAGCAGAACGTGGTGGATTTAAGGGAAAATCATTAAACAGAGAAAAATGTGGGGATACAAGGGGTACTGCTGCCTACCCAGCATTCATGTGTTTGCCTCTGGAATCAGTGCTGGCTGTGATTTGGAGGTTACAGTGAGCCATGGCTGTGGAGGGAGACTGGGGAAGCAGCAGCAGGGCAGAGCCATGGGGAACACCTGGGCGTCACAGTGCATCAGCAGGATTGGGGAAGTAGAGGAGGATATCTGATTGTCACGGTGTGGGGTAGGGGTTGTAGAGCCTTAAAATTGGTGCTGTGGTATGAAAAGGGGATATAGCAAGTTCTGGCATGGAGACAGTGGGATGTGAGAGAAGCGTTACCTATGTAAAAGCCTCTGCTCTTGTGGGGATGTATAAAGTAAATGGGCACAACTTTGAAACAGAAGGGAATTAAGAGCATAGTAGCTGTGAAGAGAGGAATAGGATGAAACCAGGAATGAGTGGCAAGGATGAAAGCTTGACCTGCTGTGGTTACAGAGCAGCAGAACCCAAGAGTGTGTCTGTGACATCCCATAGCTTGCAGTGTCCCAGGACTCAGGATTTAATTCGTGTTGTCCATAACTGCACAAGAAGCAAGGGCAAAGTGATCCTTCAATAGAGAAACTTACTTCTATCTCACAGGTAGAAAAAGAAAAAGGTGATTCTAATTGAATGAGATTTCCTATAGTTTATCAACATTAATAATTAAAGCATTGAGAGCACACAGAATAACTAGATTTAACACATATACATTTCAATGGAGGAAAGACATCCCTGACTTTTGATTCTGCCTGGCGTGCTCGCACGTAACAGTGTGACCAGCTGCCGGAGACATGGAGAACAGGAAATCAAATCTATCCCTTTGAAGATGACAGCTGGCAAGCGGGGCCTGCTTGCTGGCCAGCATCTGTATTTCTTCTGCTCAGGACTTCTCAGTTTCTTCCCAGTCTTTGTTTTTGTCCCAGGTGGAAAATAGAGTAACTTATCATAAGTGAAAAGCGTTGCATAGTGTGGTATCCCCACCTTCTCCTGTTTGTGGTACCTTCTGGTCTTCTACCTTCATGTTATCTCCTGCCCATCTTCTTCACAGAATCACAGAATTATCAAGGTTGGAAAAGACCTAGAAGCTCATCTAGTCCAACCATTACCAATACTTCCCAGCTAAATCATACCCCTCAACGCAACATCCAAACGTTTCTTGAACACTCCTAAGTTCTTACTCCCTTTTTCTTTCCTCTTTCTTTTCTGTCAAGGGCTGACAGCTGGTTATGCTGGGGAGGGCTGAAGATTTGCTGGGGGAAAATTTTCACCTTTTGTCTGCAGCATGAAATGAATTACTGGCGTCACTTACAGCAGTTTAAGCTACTTGGTTTGGCTGTGTCATTCCTTTAAGTAATGCAGAAATTGTCTGCTGTGGCAGACAAGTACTATATCTACTGTCATGCCAATGAGGAACTGCTTCTTAGAATTCTGCGGTAAGGGCTTTTGAGGACATTTTGGGGGACAACTGAACTTCTTTATCTCTCTGCCAGCTTCATGTTTCCTGAAGCTGGCACACCTTGATTGGTGCCATTTGTCAGGATCTGCTGGTGGTATCAACCAGCAGCCTTTCAGCTCCAGATCTGCAGAGCATGCTGATGGGATCTCTGTGCTGCAGTGTGCTCATCCCACTGGGCATGGTCATCCACCAAGGGGGATGCAGGATGGGTGGGAGGTGTCCAGAATTTCCTTTCCTTCCCTCCCTTGCCTGGAAACTTCAGTATCCATCAGTGGTGATATGTGTGGGTGAAGTTCATGGTCATCTGGACCATGATACTAGCATTTGTTCATTTTTGCTGTTAGCACATTAGAAAAGGCCATTTAGGTGAACTGTGTCTCCCCAGGGGCGACAGAGGTAAGAGAGAAGGTGGGAAATGGTGGGCTGGTGAGCACAACTGTAGAGGAACGCTAACACAGTCCTCTGCAGAGAAGTCTGACCTTCAGTGAGGTGTCCTCAGGTGTATCCAAACTTACAGATGCTGCTCTAGTGCCCACAGATCCCGCTTGCCAGTACAGTGTGGCATTACCTCTGCTATCATCTCATGGAGTCAGCAGGTTGGATGCAATGGCACGGGCACTGACTGTCTCTGGGACATCCCAGCATGGCAGAGCAGTGCTGCTAGCTCTGTGGTGCTCTTCAAGAAGGAAGGTAATAGGAAGAAGTAATACTGCTGACCTATGGAAAATCAAAGCAAGGTTTTGTCTCTAGGATTCAAGAGGAGAATGTAAATAGAGACCTAATTCTGTAACGCAATTACTGAGGTAATATGTGATTCTGAGGAAAAGGCTTGAAAAATTAATGTGAAACCTTATTCATTAAAATATAATGAACATGGCAGAAAGTTAAGGAACAACAGTAAATTCTGCCTATGTTATATTGGCATTTTAGTATTCAGGAATTGTAATTGCCTACTACAGTGTGGTTTAAAATAATGTCATTTCATTTGAAATGCTTATTATATAGAGAACATTGGGAAGAACTGAAGCACAGCTAAAATAATAGGATTTAGAAGAGCAGCTTGACAGTATTTCACTGTTTATTCTTAGAGAAAATATTTCCAGACTAGGAGAATTCTTCTGGATTTCCAGTTTTTCTCCTTCCTCTTTAGACAGAAGCAGATCTCTGCTTGAGGCCTGCTTTGAGGGTCCAGGGATGGTCAGGTCTCTGGCCAGTGAGACGTTGGCTATCCAGTCTTGTGTAAACCAGGGTGATTGGTAATGGGGAGGTGTTACTCTTGAGCGTTAACTGGGATGAGTAGGTGTTTTTATTTTAAACTGGGGTAGTCTGAAGATGAAGATGTAACTAAACACTGCTGATCTCAGCACTTCATAGCATTTGAGTGATGTTTAACTTAAACAGCTTCCAACTTTGATGTTCAAGCTGGTATTTCCTCCACATCACCACTCAGGTCTCACTGAGGTTTTCCTTTTCACCACTGGAAAAATGCTACTCTTCCCCATCATCCTCTCTGTGCCTCCACAGTGCTGAATGTATGCATTTCCAAAATAACAGACTCCCAGTAGATCTTGGCACACTTTAGGGATGAAAGGAAGGTTTACTGCTCCAGTGTTGGTAGAAATGTGCTTGTACGTACCAACACTGTTTTGCATTTCTGCTCTTAGCCCCAGCCAAGGAGATGATGAAAGTCAGCATCCCCTTCCTTGTCTTTTCATCTAGTCTCAATCCTGTACAACTAACAGGGAGGAGGGCTGCAGGAGCCATACAAATTTATTCCTATTTTGTAAGAGGTAAAGTCCAGGCTTAAGCAAATGCTGGGATAAAGGTGATTGCTGGAAGGGTGGCATCTGAAGGAGAATTGTTGTAAGTGCTGTGCTTATTTACTGCCAGAACAAAAGCACTGTTTGTCAGATATTTTTCTTAGACTAAGCAGCACTGTAGAGAAAGACCAAAGCTTTTTCTTGATTAACAGTTCTCTTCACTCAGTGCAGTGCAGAGCTAAGCAGAGATCCTGTCTGAGTCCTGCAATTCATAAAGCAGTGCTCCCTTCAGTGCAGATTTTGACCATAGAGCTGACAGCTTCAGTGGGTACCCCCCGGATGTGACAATACAGCTGTCACTGCTGACAGTACAGTCATCACCTTGGTGGATGGGGGATTCTGGAGCTCCAGCCCTCCACCACTCTCCCTTGATAACCCAACAAATCAGCTCAGGACACCCCTGCAAAAATCACCTCTGAGGTACAAACAATTAACACAGCGTTTTCCTTTCTTCAAGTTTGCTATCATCCCAACTTGTGCTGTGCAGACCACAGGCAGTCAGCTGGGACAGAGTGAATATGCTTGTCCTGGTCTGCTCAGGCACATGGGGCTCTTAATTCAGTGAATGGGTCCACATCAGGTCAGAGAAAAATCCGATTATGGTGGTCCAGAAAGGCAGAGTGAAGGGCTCTGCCTTAGGTTAGGAAATGAACTTCTCAGTCAAAGGCTGTTTTGTTTGGAGCTGACATTGTATGAGGGGAGTCAAATGTAAACATTATGCTTGTCTCATTGGATAGGAGATTTTGAAAGTAAGAATATTATTATAATAGGTATGTAAAGTTGAAAAGGTTTAATCATTATTTTGGCTTTTTAATGGGATATATTCCATCCTTTTTCAATCTTCAAAGGCTTTCCATCACTAAATTGCACATAAACATGTACTCTGTCATATAAATAGAATCTTCTTGCGATGGTGGGATAAGACGAGATAAAAGGTTAAATGATCTGCTGGGGGGCACAGTGGAGCTGAAATTGGCTGCTTGTGTACTGGTCCTGTCTTTTGGTACCAAATTCAGAGCTTGGGACCACAGCTCCTTCCCTTGCTTTTCCATAAGAGAAATAAGTGGCTGTTAGGAAAACAAACAATTACTTGGGATAGCAGGGAGCAATTTCACACCGGGGCACAATGCTGGTGCCGTAGACAAGCCAATATGACAGAAATGGGGAGATTACTGCAAAGTGAGCTTGATGATGATTCTGCAGCAGGCGGGGTATTCCAGTCACTGCGTGTTACGCCACCCCAAGTGCACCCATAGCCCCAGGCAGCTGGCTCATGGATTTGGAGCGTACTGTATGCCAAGAATAGCATAGCTCCATGTTAGAATACACATGATGTATGCACACAATAAGGTATGTGATAGACACTTTCTTGTGTGCCCCCACCCCAGCTTTCTGCAGTCTCCTTTCCTAGTACAGATGGGAGTTAACGATAAAGACCTCCAGTAAATCATCTGAGGGAAAGTTTTGCTCAAGCAGTTCTTGCTTAGCTGACTTTCGAGACATACAGATGGATGGACTTCCAGAGGCAGAGCAAACATGTAGGAGCAGTGCAGCTGGAATCATAAGTGTGTGGATGCTTTGGGCAGCTGACTGAGCAGATGACTGCAGGCACTCTGCTGTCATACAAGAGGCGCTGTTAAACTGCTTGTATTCACCTGCATTCATGCGCTCACAGGCATACGCCTGGGTGAGCTGTAGCAATACATCACTTTGATGCAGAAACCAGATGCAACAGGCAGACAGGAAGGGAGAGAGACTTCGCTACAGTATAGGGAGGATGCAGGATGCCATGGCTACCAGATAGCAATCTAACTGGATAGTTCTCGATTTTTTATCAGGGTTATAATTCATGTTTTCAACATAGTCTCTCTAGAGCTGGCCCTGAGCAAAAGCTGTAGATCCAAGGCCTTAATGCTGAGCTGTGAGATGAATCCATATCAAGAAAGGGAATTTGAACCCGAGTCGTGTGCTTGTAAGGGGGCAAACTTTGGAAACTGCTGGCCATGCTATGGAATTTGGTATCTGAAGTGCAGCTCTCTATCCGAAACTTCTGATCATGGGGACAGCTCTGAAGGATGGACAGAACTGCAGCTCGTGGCTCTGTCCCGTTCTTTCAGGAGAACGTGTTCACCCAGGGAACACCGTGAAGCAGCAATGCCTGCTCTCCATAAGCCCCAATGCAGGGCATGACTCTCCAGAGCAGGCCAACACACACATTGGAGTGATGAAGAGCTGGAGGGGTGGTCAGACCACTGTTACTGAGCCAATGGGTTCTGCTTGCAGTATATTCTCTCATGTGCTCTTTAAATACGGCCTACTGCTCAGTGCCCTGGGATCACACCTGAAGAGCTCTGTGGTGACACCAGAGATCCTCCCCCCGCCCTTGAGCTTTGAAGGAATGACACAGGTTGAACAACTGTGTGTAGAAATATTGTTTCTAAGTTGTTCTTGGAACAAGAAAAACTTGAGACTGGTGTCATCAGGAGCGGCTCGGTAAGGATCAGCCCAGCATCATTCACCAGTTGGGCATGGCTGTGCAAGCACACACCCAGTTGAACATTTTAGGCTGCACAGCTCTATCCCTGAGCCTGCTCCTAAGCAAGTGGGCTTGGAAGATCAGGTCCATCATGCCAGACCATAAAATCCTGCAGGACGCTTGTCAGAAGAGGAATATTAGACATCTGTCATTTCCTCCTTCTTCCTCTTGTTGTTTTTCTGGCTTTTTTTTCCCCATTCTCTGTTAAACAATGCAAAATAGACATGTTACACTGTAAGCACCAGGGTCTAAAATAAAATAAGCGGTGGTAACAGGTTTTTCTGAAGGCATTCACCGTCAAAAAATATTTAGCTGGTCACTGTTGAGAGGGCTGGAGCATTCCAGTTGCGTGCTGCGGGTTGCTGAACGTAGCACCCCCATGCAGCCTAACCTTCGCTGTCACATCACATCTCCGACTTGCAGTCAGTGAAGCTATTCCTTAAATATTCAGTATGGCCTTAAACCAGGCCCGTGTCACAGCAAGCATGTTACATAACATTCTGAATCTTTAAATTAAATGTATGCATGTGGGTCTTGAGTTCATAAAAAGCACTGAGGGGCCCTTCTTGAAGTCGTAGGAAGGCCGTAGTGCTGGTGGCTGTAGCCCCGCTTTCTTTGTCCATTTGCTGGCAGGCGGGCCCAGCCTGGGTTTCTCCTCAGGGCTGCCAAGCTCATCCTGGGACTGCCACTGTCTTTGCTGTACTCCGGGAGCCTTCCCTCCAGTTCTGGCTTCCTAGCTTCAAAACACAAGCATGCCCGCGCATCCCCTCGCCTCGCTGCTCGTTTCTTGTCTGTCCCACACGATGTGATGTCTTCCTTTCCCCAGTTCTGCCAGCAGAACAGTTGGTGTGGCGGCTCATTTGGCTCGCATTGCATAAATTGTGGAAGTGTTTATTTGGTTTAAATTAAAAACAAAGTCATGTTGGCAAGGTTTTTCATCAGGCAGCTCAGTTCCGCAGTCTGCTCCGCAGATGGATTGCAGGCCGTGGCACAGGGGCAGGAGGGAGTGCAGGGGATATGGGGTGTGGATCCCTGCCCAGCCCCCTGCATCATGACACCACAGCCATCGGGAGCAGCATCAGCGGTTTACAAGAGCAACTCCAATCTGGGATTTATTTTAGTTTTTTTGGCAGTGTTGCACTTGGGGATTTATTGGCTTTTTGGATACACGCAGCTCGTATGTTTGAGATGTATTTTGAGGGCCAGAAGCTGGGATTCTCACACGTACCCATCAGGAGTGAAGGGAAAGCATGCAAAACTGCAAGCTGCACAAGCACACAAGAGCCAGCAATGCTGTGAGCAGGTGAGTTCACCTTACAGAGAGCATTGCTGTAGCTCTGAGGAGCAGAGCTGGCTGACACAGTGATGAACAGGGAGTTTCCCTCTCTATAATTGGCCGCAAATTCAAGGTTGCCCTCGATGTGGCTCTTACAGCTGGCAAGGAGAGCCTGCTTCAGCATGGAGGTGAGGCTGGGTTCTGCATTGAGACTTGAGCTGGCTGAGCGACTGCTGAAGGCCAGAGCAGGGAGTCCCACCAGGGAGCTGCATGTGCATGGGCTGTGTGGGCTGGAGTCAAGAAGAGTTTCAAGATAGTGAATAAAGCAACTGAACTTGATGTATTCTTTGTTGGGAGCAAATAGAGAAGCAATAGCATCTTAGTGAGGAAGAACAGACAAAGCAAAATGTGGCAGGGACTGAAAGAGTGCACGTGCATCTCAAACCAGATGTTACACTACACCACATTTTACAGAGTACGCATTAAGTACTGCTGTACAGTGTGCACTCCTGTCAGCTCCCTCCTCAGACCTGATGTGCTCAGACACTGTCTCTGCCCTGAAGATTTGGCACTGTAGCTCGATGTGGCTGGAACAGAGAAGGGCACTGGGGGTGTGGTGGCTGCTCCAAGGTTACACAGCAGAATAAAAACTGAAACCAGAGATTCCTGTCCTGCCTCCAGTGTTTGGCCCTCTAGATAGCAAGCTCATAATGCGGCTTTTTACGCTTACTTACTGCTCTCTGTGAAGCTCAGTGCTTTATAGGTATTGATTATTTAAGCCCTGAGTTGTGTCTGATAGAGGAATGTTATAATAATTGTTAGTACAGCATTTATTTCAAGTGTAGCCAGAGATAACATAGCAAGGGGTAAAGCAAGATCTAAGCCAATCAATTCTTGGTATAATGTAATTAAATGATACTTTATACATAAGAAGCATTAATTCAGCTTTAATGGCTTGAATTGGTTTAGGTTTCTTAAGAAGCAACTTAGGAAATACAGAATAAAAGGATGAACTCCTGGTCATGTTGATTGATTGGAGTTTTGCCATCAATCCCAGTGAGGCTTGAGTTTCTCCAGCCTTGCATCAGCAGTGATGCTGAGCTGGCTGCCCTGCACTCGTCATTCCTTCTGCTGCTGCTTCTCCTTACTCAGCGTGCCATTCCCTCCAGTGCTGGATGTGTCATACAAGTCGCATCGCCCTGGGACTCAATGAGGAATGTGGGTGAAGTAATGTTGCTGACTGAGTCTTGGCCTAAACTGTATCCTGATTTTATTTATCTTTTGGTACAGAAACCAGAGGAGTTCTCTGATGCATACCGTCTCAATCCATTTAACCATGACTGTTCGTGTGTCTAGCTGTAACCACATGCTGCAGCGCCTTGGTGGCTTGGGTCTGAAAAGACCGCATTTAGTGCAACTCCTTTTTTCTACTTGCTATTATTGCTAAACCTGGATGTCGCACTTAGCACATTTACATAATTTTTTTATTTTTTCCTTTTGGAGAAGAAGAATTTGCTTCTGCTGTCAGCGATGTTGCTAGCATCCTGTGACAGAGTGGGGTGAGTGAAGAGTGTCCCAAACTTTGCCACTGTTTGGCTGCAGATAATTTTGAGCAGGACTGATACAGTCCTCAGTCCTGACTTCAGGCACATCTGTTTCACTGGTGGGCCTGATTCTGCAGGTATTCCACATGCACAGCTTATCTTGGAGATTATGTATATGCAGGACTGCAAGACTGGTCCTATCATGACTATTTCCTGGCAGTGGGAAAAGGCAGAAACTATTTTTAAATGAAAGCTTTGAATCAGAAGAATATTGCAGAGTGCAGCAAAAATTGTGTCAAAACCCTGAAATCATGGACTCGGCAGTTTTCTCATGCCAGCGGTTTTCTTCTGTTCATGGCTTTAAGACTGTGTTTTTGGAGAATTGGGCTGAGTGTTTTTTGGTGAGATGTTTCTATTCTTCCTGGTGCGTATTACCTCAGCGGCAGCGTTCCCTGTGCAAGTCAGGCTGGGGAGAGACAGTGCACTGTGATGTGTTAAGAGGGGTGGGGCTTTGCAAAAGAAAACAAAAGAAAACAAACTTCCGCTTTGCCTTGCACACAATCAAAATGGTGCTAAAAGTTTGCCCTTTGGTTCATTATTCAGCTTTTTTGTTTGTATTCGGATTTTGTGTTATCTTCCTACCTCGGTGTACGTTTCCAACTTCTCTGTGGTCATTTAGGAAAACCAAAAAAGAGAAAACTTGTCTTCCTTTCTCTTAGCACCGGGAAATTATGCCCTCTTTACCCCATCACTTGCTTATGCGTAGCTCAAGGATGACCCAAAGGGCTTTTGCTCAGATTTTCATTTAAAACAATCCATCTGATTTGATCAGAGATCGTTATTTCCCCCCAAAGAACTTCCAGAATGATGTGAAGATGTGAAAACAGGCAGTTTATTACCAAAATTGTTTTGCTGTCTCTTATATAGTGGTCACTAGACAGCTAATGTCATAAAATCCACTGC
Source organism: Alectoris magna (assembly GCA_030625065.1). NCBI lineage: Eukaryota > Metazoa > Chordata > Aves > Galliformes > Phasianidae > Alectoris > Alectoris magna. The sequence continues at coordinate 145,011,068 of CM060560.1, forward strand.
CTCAAAGGGAGATGTTGTAGTTAATTAGTTACAATCAGTACAGCGCTTAGAGAGTCAATGCTCCTGCCTGTATATTTGCCTGCTAACATAATCATAGGCTAGAGTATTGTGGCTTATTTCCCATACCTGTAATGCAAGGAAACTTTGCGTAATCATAGAAGGAGACAACAAGCATCTTTCTAATCAGCCATTTTCCATTCTCTGATCTCTGAATAGCTCAGGTGAGCCCAATTCTCAGATTTCCTGTTCAACAAACATGGTTTCCCAGTCCAACTTGGACTTAGAAATCGTTATTTCAGTTGCACGTTTCTGATGATACTGTCTTAAGCCTTGTTTTCCAGAGCCATGGAGTTGACTCTGCTCACAGGTCCATAGGTGTAAGCCCTCCTTGTTTTTTGGGCAACAGTTGCCTCTGTGGGGTAAGGGACTGGGTTTTGGGAAGATGACACAATGTCCAAAGGGAGGCTATAAACAAGTGATGTCCTCTGGGGCCTGGCGCTAGGTCCAGTCCTCTTCAACATCTTCATTAATGATCTAGATTCCAGGCAGCGTACCCAAAGCAAGTTTGCAGACTTGTTTGTAAGAATACTGGGAGGAGTGGCTGACGTGCCAAAGGTCATGCTGCCATCCATAGACAGGCCGGGGAGGTGGGCTTACAGGAACCTCATGTTGTTCAACAGGTGGAAGCGCAAAGAGCATGGACACTCTGCTGGAAAGCAGCTTAGTATGAAAAGGACCTAGGGGTCCTTTTCAAGTTGAAAGCAAGTTGAAGCTAGCAATGTTCCCTTGCAATAGAGAAAGCTAATGGTATCCTGGATTGTATTAAGAAGAGTATTGCCAGCAGGTGGAGGAGGTGATCCTTCTTCTCTCCTCTGCCCTGCTGAGTTCACACCTGGAATGCTGGGTTCAGTTCTGGGCTTTCCAGTATAGAAGAGACATACAACTTAAAGAGCGTCCAATTAAGTCCTCCCCTATAAGGAGAGTCTGAGAGAGAGGAGGGGCTGTTCAGGCTGGAGAAGAGGAGGTTCAGGGGGATCTCATCACTTTGTACAAATACCTGAGGATGCAAGAGGACTCTTTGCAGTGTTACCAGAACAAGAGGCAGTGGGCACAAACAAGTATAGTAGATCAGGAAACACTGTAATAGTGTGATAGTGACTGAGCATAACCAGGCCAGGGCCTGTGGGTGTACCTACTTGAGCTGGGACTGGAGCAGATGGATCCAGAGGTCGCTTTGAATCTCAGCCATTCTGTGATTCTGTAACTTTTGGAAGCAGGAGTTTGGCATTCTCCAAGGGCTGTGGATAGCTGTGACACTGGCCCCAGTGGGCTGGCTCTTGTGGCAGTGCTGACATGGGCCAAACCTGACACTGCTTAGGGTCACTGAGCACACTGTATTCACACATCCCTTCAGAGGCTTGTTTGCAGCCCAGATATGTCACCACACTGTGTAAACAACCGAACCTGGTGATTAATATTGCACAGATTCTACCTGTCACTGTTTAGGTACTCCAAAATTAAATGGCAAGGGAAAACAACCTGGTGCAACTTTTGGTTTGAAAACTTGGGGGAAATACAGTAGCACAAGGGAAAGAGAGAGAGGTAAAAGCCCAGCATTCACCCAGGTCTTGCTTTCCAGGTGACCTTGTATCCCGAGCCATGCACCACCTCCAGCCGCTGAATGCCAAGCAGCATGGGAATGGCACGCCGATGCACCAGAAGCAGGGATCACTCTACTGGGAGCCGGAGGCTTTGTACACCCTCTGCTACTTCATGCACTGCCCACAGATGGAGTGGGAAAACCCGAATGTGGAGCCATCAAAAGTTACGCTGCAGACTGAGAGGTAAGAGCCACCTTAGAGTGAGTTTAATATCTTTGTGAAGACATTTTGCTGATAAATCAGCGTTGCTGCCTAATTGCTAATTGCAGCTTGTGCATAGGAGGCTGCAGAGCAGTCTGTTTTGGTTTGGGATCACCTTTTTGAAATCCCATTTCTCTTGCTGAAGTGCTCCATGGCTGACCCAATATATATCAAAAGTGACACCCAGTGGCTACATTCAGCAAATTGGTTCCAGATGTGCACTTGGTAGAGATTTCCGTTTTCTTTCTTTGTCGCTCAGCTATTCTATGTTTTGGAAAAGAAAATGAGAACTTCTATTTCTGGCATAGCAGGTCTGGGTTTAAATGTGTCTTTCTACACATTAATAGGATTTGACAGCTGTGATTTGGGAAGTGGAAAATGAGTAGAGTAGTGTGTAGCAAGGAGGGGTTGTTAAAGATGCAGGGCCCCAGTTGTGCGAGGTGCCAGGATAAGTTATATACTCAGCACAAGAGGAACTTGGGGGCTGTGAGCTCCTGCCCAGCCTGTGGGGTGTCCTGCTGGGGATATGGCTGCATCCAGCTCTCCTGCCTTCATCCATCCTTTAGTATCAACCAGGGCAGAAGAAGCAAGTTCAAGACTCAGTCCTGACTCAGAATATTTGTAAAGAAAGGAGATGTAAATAAAGCCATCTTGTCAAAAACGCAGCAGCCTCTCTAGTAACAAGAGCCAAGCTCTGCCTCCACTTGTGGTCTGAGGCATGTTCTGTTATTTCACTTCCCTGAACCAAGAGTAGCCGCTGAGGAGATGAGAGGAGTGACCAGTGCTTTTAAAGAGATGGATATTCATGCTTAGAATGGTGTATCATGGTGGTGCAAATGCAAGCTGAACTCCACATTCATGTCCTGGTGTGTCATGCTGTATGTGTGAGCCAAACTGATGCACACGTGCATTGACAGTTGCATGTATGGAGCTTGGTTATTGTTTTAGTATGAAGTTTGCATCTCAAAAGCAGTGTTTGAGAATGTCGTTATATATGTAACTGTAAGTGCTATATAATATCTTCACTGAAATGTTTTTATATTGATTCATAGAAAATCAGACAAGATGAAACTCTGGCATTAGTGATGCTACTGGGAACCTTGCCATTTTCCTTTGGGTGGCATTTTGTTTCTTTCCAAGTTTGGGTCACTCAGTTAGAATGGTCTTTGGTTTTTGCTCTCTTGATTCCCATGTATGAAAGAAAACAGAAGGGAAGCTAAAAGAACCCAGTATTTTTATATCTTTCTAAATTAGTTTTATTTCATGAATTGTTAGCCAACCTGGCTCTTGCAGAAGGCCTAACTCATGAGCAAGAGCTCTCATGGTTAGTACTGCACCAAAAGTGGTGACTGAAATTAGAAAATATTCTCACCTGATCTGTAATCACCATCCATGGGAGTAATGCCATTGGGGCCAGTGGAACGATAAAGGTTAGTAACAATGAGGCTCTGGTTTTGTAAAGTTTCTAAAGACTTTCCTGTGGAAGATGAAAGGGGCAGGAATATTTGTAGAATCTCATTTAGCATTTTCTTTAATAGGTTTTCCTTTTCCTGAGGTAGTCTTAATATGTTTTCTCTTTGTTAGAGCAATTGAAATGCTGATTATATAAAGGCAGATGCAATTTCTCCTCTTTGCTATATTACGAGTATTCAGTTTGGCAAAATGTCTTCTTTTGGAAGACTGGTTTAACAACTGTGGTGTGTGGTTAGGGCCAAAGTAAGTACTCAATGTTACTGCCAAGAGTTTGTGGTCAATTTTGGAAGGAACAGATATTCCTTCTATTGCCTAATCAAACATGCGTTTGCACTTAGTGCTGGAAAACACAAGTGGAAGTGATGCAGGGGTAAGCACGTGTCGAGATATTTCCACTGGATGCGCTGTGTAGCATGCCTCACCAGCACCAGCTGGATGCAAGTATCTTGGGCTGCCCAGCAAGTAATCCAGTTCAGCTGATTTCTATTTAGTGCTCTGAGAACCCTCCCTTCATATTTCCAGTCAAAGACTTACCAGTGCTATATGCAGGCATGCTTTATGGTCCATGACTTATTTCTAGTGTTTTCAGTTTTCGTGGTGGGTTTTTATGCATTATGAGGAAGTGGGTTTGTTAAACATGACATTTTTATATGCACAGTATTTGCAGGCTTGAAGCCTTATCTCTGTTCCTTACTCCCTCTCTTTTCCTTTGGCTGTGGCAATGACTTTTATGTTGGAAAATGCACAGAGAGAAGGAAGGAGATCCAGGCAATTTCCCCCTTCCCTGGCCTCTCTGGGTCCCGGCTGGTGCAGAGAAGCCAGAAACTGAATGGATCTGGCCACAGACATTATTTTCTTGGAACGAGGGTTGTACTTGGCTCATTTGAAGACAACCTGGCTACTATTTTGGCACTCTTTCCTGACCATGCACGCCCAGGATGGGGAGAGGGTTATGAGATGTGGCCAGAGAACTCCCCAAGTTCTCACAGGGCTCAGTGGCCCCATGGGAGCCTCCCCTCCTTCTCACCCATCTCTAGTCCACTTGGGCTTGGGCTCTCAACCACAGTTGAATTGGGTTGAGTTACAAAACCCCAAAGGCCCCGCTTGTTCTTCTGCAGCAGCTGGGTGTGCAAGGGGACCTGAAGCCTAATCCCTGCAACCAGTATTATTGCAGTCCTGCCCGGGTTAGCACTTTCTAGCACAAAAAGCAACACCTCCTGTAAAGTCTCATGGGATGCATAAAATTGGATGTTTACCTTTGAATAAATCCAACGCTTTGTTTCTAGGGAGTATTTTCTAGGGAGTGTTTCTCTGTGTTTGCTCTTCATGGAGGTAAAGGAATAAGAATGCAGTCTATTTATAATAGTGGTTGTCTTCACATAAAATGAAAGGGAAAAAATATTATGCAATAATGAGGCTGGGAGAGTAGGAAAGTGGCTAGGATTTCTCAGAAAATCTGGAAAATACTCCCTGCTTCCCAAGCTCCAGCAAACCCAACCAGAAGACAGATGCTTGACAGTCCCCCCACCTCCAAATTCATATGGTTCTTTCAATCTGATCAGATTTGAATAAACCCTGTGCCTTTTGGCTGTGTTGTTGACACTACCACAAGCCGGTCCTGCTGGGATGGATTATCTCATGGCCCTGGGTACCATGTAGATGGCTGTTTTGGCAGGTGTGAAAGTGCAGGAGGGGATTTGGACCTGTTTGTGAGTCCACTGTTCCTAATGCATCCAGCCAGGATGCAATGGAGATGTTTGTCTTGTGCCAGTTATTGTCTGTGAAACCATCATTCCTCTGGTGCCCTCACCTGCGGGTGCCTGCAGGTTATTTAGGTTTGTTCATTCTTCTGCTTTCCTGGGAATTAAAAAAGGAAGGATTTGTCAATTAGACCACTGTTGCCAAGATTTCTTTCTAGCTTGCTGCTTCTAGTTTAATAAAAGGATCTGTCCCGTGGTTGTGTTTTGCTTCTAGGCTTCCAAAATTATTGCAAGTAATTTCTTAAGCACCGGAAAGCACAGAATCTGTAGTTGCAGATTTGTATGATGCTTTTTCCTTAAGTGGTTCCTTACCCACTTCTACCCACAGCTGTATTGACAAAGTCCTCATGACTTCCTAACTCTCCATGTTCCCCATTAACAACTCATTGAGAAGCGGTGGCTCAGCACTCAGCCTGTCCAGGGCCACCCATTAATTCTGCTCGCAAGACAGCAAAGCGCCTTCCCCAGCAATTCCTCAGTTCCTTCAGCACTTGGTACAGCTGTGTCCATAGAATAGCCATAAAACCATTTCACTAAGAGCATAACCAGGAAGATGTGGCCCTGCTTTAAATCATCCTGTGGAGCCAACTCCAACAGAGGCCAGCAGAAAGCAGAGCGACCCCTCAGGAGGGCTGCTGAGAGGGGAGAAAGCACAAACATTACACCTCTGGGAGAAATTAGAATGGGAAAGTCCTGCTATGAAGCTGATTTACCCTGCAGTGTGTTTGCAGAAGGTATTACACATGCTTGGCATGCCAATATGGCATAACCTTGTATTAACCCCATGGGAAAACCATGGCCTCAATGAACTCAGGAGTTATCGCCATTGCTCCTTTCTCTGGGAGTCACTGAAAGGGAATCCCGAATTCATCCTCATCATCCTCTGCATTCGCATCCTAAGTATCAAACTTCCCACTTGTTAAAAATTGCTTCAGAATTGGTATTGGCAGCTGCCTGCAGCGTGCTGGATTGCACATGGCACACAAAGCAGCACAGACAGCATTTGTAGCTCTGCTGTCAGACACCATATCCTTGCGGTGCTGGGGCTGTATTCTAAATCTAATTTATCGAGCGAGGCTTAAGCTGTCCGTGTGATCGCTATAGGATTTGTTAAATAGAGAAAACTGTGCACAGCGTTGAGAGGAGCGCAGCACCAGGGCTGCTCTGCGCTGTGCTCCCGTCAGCGCTCCTATGGCTGGCTTCTTTCCAGGGATTTCTGTCGCAGCCAGGCGTGTCACATCCGATGTCAGAACTGCCTGGGAAATATCTCCCCGCTGTCGCTGCCGGACAAGTCATCACTCTGACTTGGTTGTGTTTCAGGTCTTGCCCAGAAATGCTTTCATGCAGGAGAGGCAACAGGGACTGCGTGCCCAACCCCTGGGTGTGAGCCGAAGGCCCGTGACTTGCAGATCTGGTGCAGACCCAAGCGCTGCAGGCTGGGTGCATAAAGCATATGGGTGAACGGCTCCCTCTGCTTAGGCAGATCCTTCAGCCTGAGTGAAATGTAGAACTGCCTTTGTCAGAGGCTTGGGACATGCTTAGCGAGGCTTCTGGAGTCACAGAGGGGTTGAGCAGCCGGCTCCCTGTGCAGCACCTCCGGAGCTCAATGGGAAGTGTTGGCCCTCAAGGAAGACAAGAAGTTTGTGGTTTAAATATGAAATGCATGTTTTGCAGCCCAGAAACCCATCCAGAATGTCTGCTAAGGACTGGAGAAAGTATATTTTTCTGGTCTCCAGTAGCGCTAACAATAGACAACCATTGTATATATGATTTTATCGTGTTTTCTAAAAGAAGACTGTAAGAGTCAAGAATGCTTTTCAATCTGTATATTGGGATTTTCTTTCTACAGTACGTATGAAAATATAAACACTAAGGACAAACAAATGAAAAGATCTTTTCATCGTTTTAAATTTGCTGACTCATATCTGCAAGCAGAAACATCTCTCCACCTTTGTCTGAATATGCTTTACTTGTAAAGGTATGGCCTTCCCTTCTCCGCTGGAGAGCAAGGTGTATGAAGGGCGGCTGAGGGCCCAGGTTTGCTCAGCACAGAGCAGAGGAGCTGAGGGGAGGCCTGATGGCGGCTGCAGCTCCTCACAGGGAGCGGAGGGGCAGCGCTGAGCTCTGCTCTCTGTGACAGTGACAGGGCCCGAGGGAACGGCATGGAGCTGTGTCAGGGGAGGGGAAGCTGGGGGTGAGGGACAGGGTCTGCACCTGTGTTTTAAGGTAAAGCAAGGTCAGGTCTGTACAACTGTGGCCACTTTCTATCTGCTGAAACTGCGAGCGGGACAGCAAGAAGCATCTGAGATCAAGATAGGATGGTTGTGCCTGCAGATGTCTGCAAGGCAGAAGAGCTCATGAGTCCTGAACTGTCCCAAAATAGCTGTGAGAGAAGTGTAGAGTGTGGGGCTGCAGCAGGGAAGCAGGGAATGCCAGTGAAGTCAGAGTTTGGCCTTCACAGCTGTAGCTGAGCATGCGCTGTCACCTCCCCAGTGTGTCCCATGAGCCTGAAATAGGTGTGGAAGAGGAAGGAGGCCTGATATACTGCTCCTGTAGGAATAGGTGCCTTGATGTGTGGCAAGAGCAGCCCTGATAATTCTTTTCAGTTTAAGCAGGAGCGCAGTGAGGTCATGCTCAAGGATGATCTGGCTGTCCCCTTGCCAAGGACTGGGGACAGTGCTGAGAAGAGTCTGGCCTCTTGGGAGCTATTCATTCTCCTCCCCCTGTAGCTTTTCTGCATGGGACCAGGCCTGCCTCTGCAGAGACCTCTCTCTGCATCCCCATCTGGGACAGTTTTTCCCTTAGTTCAGGAAAATGTCAAAGCTTGTGCCAAAATCCATTCATTTTCAGGACATGACTTAAGATCATGTTTAGCTTCCCAGCAGTGCATGGAAGTTGCCTGGTGTGTGCCCTTACCGCTAAGTGCAGGTGTGGAGGGGCTGGAGGAGGAGGTCAGTGACTTCACTGCTTCTCTGCCCTGGATCTCCTCGTTGCTGTCTGCCATTGTGCAGCAGAGATAAATCAGTTGTGATATAATGATGTGATGCATTCGCTTGATCTGTTTTTGCACAGTGTCATTTGGAAAGTGATACATTACTTGCTGATGTCATGCTATCTTGTGGATTGCCGCCTTCCTATAACTTTGTGATCCTCTTTCTCCTTTGGCACACAAATAGCATTCAAAAAAAACCAACCAGCTTCACATGATGCATGGACTCCTGAAGGGTATTTTTAACCTATTGCTCTCAACCATATTTGGTTCTCCTCTCAAAACACAAATTCCCTGACATGCTCAGATAGGCAGTGACGGGGCTTTTTGCCTTGGAAAAAAGAATGTAATATATTCTGAGTGAATCCCACATCCTCCCATGGAGACTAAAACCGGCCTTTAGAGAAAATCCCGCAGCTTCCCTATAACACTGCTTCTCTTCCCTTTCAGGATTTATTGCACCAAATAAATTCATTTCTATTTCTCTGCTGAAGCTTGCAAGATCAGGAGAGAAAACATGACATCTTGCAGCAGAGTTGGTTCAGTTCCTGTAAATAGTTTTATTTGCCCTGAGTACTTCAATTGGGGCAAATCTTCTCCTGGGTGAGCTTCTGCCCTGCACAAGAAGGGAGAATAAATGAGCCCCCGAGTTGCCTGTTTTATAGGAGGGCGAACCATAGCCTAGAATTTAGCTTCCTGTTAACTGTTTCCAATGCACCATGTTTCCTCCGACCACTGCGATCCAGCTGGGTTCTGGAAATCTCATGCCAGTGGTTGCAGGAGTTTGTTCTCTTCTTATCAGCCTCCTTCCATGGCAGTGGCAGGTCTGGAAAAAGGGAAAGCTGGGAAACAAATGCAGCTTGGTCCCAAGGTGATGGAAATGCATTTGAATGTAATAATAATGGAAGTGTCAAGTCAGCAAAAGTTGTCATATTTCAGAAGGAGGTTATTCGTTTACATACCCATGTGAATTGGGAACCCAGTGTCCTAGGGAAAGTCAGTGGCCTTAGGGCTTCTACGTCCTTCGGCGCTTTTGAAATATCTCATCCCTCCTTAAGGATATTAATATCAGAGCTCTGTAAAGTTGGTTCTTAAAAAGAAAAATAAATGGCATAAAAAGCTATAAAAAGGAAAAAGATATTCCAGAATCAACATTTGATTAAATCATTTTTCTCGGGGTAGATTATTTTTGGGTAAAGTTAGGTATTTAAAATGCAAAGTTTTTGTCCGCAGTGTACCTAATCCAGCCTTTTTTTGTTTCCCTCTGTTGGAAGGGACCACGGAAGTCAAGACAAGTCAGGCAAAGCAATATCAGATAAAAAGGAGCAGGAGAAAGGAAGGAAGCAGAAGTAGGGGATGCTGCTACTAACAAAATGAGATACTGAGCTAATAAACACAGAGTGTGTGGCTAAGAAGGAGAAAGGGAGCCACAAAGGAAAGATGATACCAAGGTAGAAGGTTCAGGAGGAGAAGGTAGAAGCATGTTAATTGCAGGCATTCCTTTAGTAGTCATTTACAAGCTTCATCTCCCTCTCTTTCTTTTATTTTTTTTAAATATTATAACAATCTCTTTTGACATCCCTTAGCCGTGGTATCTTTGCAGGTTGGATGGAATGATCTCACTATGTCTACCTAGTTTTTAGCAGTTCTAAGTACCGAACTTTCAGCATAGTTTACGTGTAGCTTTTGGGCAGACTTAATTTTTTAGTATTATTATTTCATAATTTTAGAATTTTATACCATATCTTCTACCCTGCCTCAACCCTTCTCCACTTAGACTTTGCTTTTTTTATGCACCATGGAGGATGCCATCTGTGCTAGGATGTCCACAAACACCATTTGGGGTGGGAAGGCTACTGCTGTGACTTGCATTGCTCTCTAAGTTTTTTTCACTGTGATCTCCCAGGCAGTGACCTTCCAAGATGTTCAGCTGCAGATCATCTTTATTTTTCACATGCTGTGTGCTTCTTGTAAGGACTGCTCCTGCTAGAGCATAGGGCTGCCAGGTGTGGTAGAGTGAAGGGCTGTGTCTTTGGCAGGGGCCACACGCTGTCAGTGACAGAGTCGGGGCTACGACCAAGTTCCACTGTGCCTTTTGGGAACAGTGGTTTTGCTCATGTGGCAGAACAGCCAGTAACCAAAGGCAGAGCAACTTGATACAGACAGCAATAGGTATAAAAGTGAGATGATCCAGTCTGGTTGCTGATACTGCTCAACAATGCAGTGGGAGCAGCTGTCGAGGTCCTGCATGCACATTGCGTCAGTGGAGATGTTGGAGATGTCCTTGCCCATTGCCTCTGTGTGCCCAGCACTTGGGGTCAGGGTCCCCTCTCTCCACATTTGTGGAGCAACAAGGAGTGTGTCCAGCCGCAGTGCATCACCCAGAGCAGTATGTCATCCTGTGCTGGCTCCTGCCTTCTTTTGGGACGCACGGTGCAGAGGTGGGGGAGGACTTTGTGTGTGGGTGCACCGATCTCACAGGGGCCCCATAAATGATTGTGGCTCATATATCTGACATTTTGACTAATCCTGCTCCAGAGACAGGGCGAGACATCTTGATTTAGACCCGTGTGAAATCTGCTGAGCTAGTTTGCTCTTCTGTGGTTTCATTTTGTGTCTTTCCTTCTCTCTCCCTGTATTCTGTATCCTTTCCGTATACTGCAAATGCATCCATGTGCTCACCCCCCCAAGCTATCACCCTATAGCTGTTGTTTTGCTTTCTGTACCATAGCACTGATGTTTGTGTGCTTCCCCAGGCCGTTCATTGTGCTGCCGCCCCTGATGGAGTGGATTCGGGTCGCCGTGGCTCACGCGGGGCACCGTCGCAGCTTCTCGGTGGACAGTGATGACGTACGGCAGGCAGCCAGGCTCTTGCTGCCCGGAGTTGACTGTGAACCTCGACAGCTAAAGTAAGTCCACAGAAAGATCGGATGCTTTGTGCAAAACGTGTCTCTCTCTCCCAGTGACGGCGAATTAGCAGGCAGGCAGAGGGCTCTCTCATTTCCCCGAGAGGTGCACGGATGCTCGGGTTCGTCGCTGCGTGCGCTGCGAAATCGGCTCTGGGATTTGCTCACATCCGTGGATAAGCCGGTTGCACGGTAATGGGTGCCTGAATATCTCACAGCTGGACTGAGCCTGTAATCTGCTCGCCTGGCTTTTTTCTCTTACTGTTAGGTTCTGCTTGGTAATGAGGGGCTGAAATTTTCTGCTAATTGTCTGCTTCACATTGCTTCGCCCTAGAATACTGAGATATAACTGGCAAGGCTGCAGATATTTTCAGCGCTTTGTTTTCAGCATTAACGGTTAAAGGGCAGATTTAAACTTATAGGTAAGACTACTTCTCATGGTAAAATTGTATTTTTCATGCTAATGTCAGTTCAAATTAGTTGTAAATGTCAGCCTGGATAATTTGACTTTTTCATGTATCAGATGTGACCTTTTGGTTTTCTAATGAAGTCCTAAAGTATTTATTGCCAGAATGTTTTTAGTGTCTGTTTCGCTTCATTGTTATGTACACGTATAAAAGCATGATGTAGGGCTGTGCTGTAGTCGAGAATATAGTCGGTTTCGATTTTCATACGAAAAGGCATTATGAATCTGCCAAAGGAGAAATTACTCACTGATAACTACTTTATGAATTTGTATGTTAAAAAAAAAAAACACACCATTTTTCAGCAGCCTGCCTCTCCTACAGCACTAGGTGCATTCCTTCCTGAAACACAGAAGGCAGAGCAACGAGCTACATGATTAGCTGTGACAACCTGCATCGGAGCAGCTGGGTTGCGTTGACTCTGGCCTTGACATGCTCTTTCACCAGAGAGCATAATACTTTACTTTGTGATCTGCATGAGATTTTTATAGTTGAAGGCATTGAATATTTAATTGAAGAAATATGTTGAATTTCGAAAGCTAAATCTGGAGCATTTCATATTTCAGATATTGACTGTAATTGCTTCCCTTCGGTGTGAACATCTTGACCCTCATTTCCAGAAGTGCAGCATTCTGCATCCCTACTGAAATGTCAGGACTTATAAGCACAATGCGCTTTCTGAGGACCAAGTGTTTGGTTTCTAAAAGGCACCATAAATTAAATTCCTGTTTTGGTGTTTAGGTAGGATTGCAAATAAGGCAATAATGTTTGCACTGTAAATATTCTGTCTTAAAAAGGGAAGTAGATATAGTTAAATATTTGTGCACTTAAAAAAAGGCTATGTACCGTTCAAGTTTGTGTGTGTATGTATGTGTGTGTATATACATAGAGGCTGGACTGGATGAGGCCACGGGCAGCCTGATCTGGTGGGTGGTAGCCCTGCCCACAGCAAGGGATTGGAACTGGATAGGCTTTAAGGTCCCTTCCAACCCAACCATTCTGTAATTCTCTGAATAACTTGTTAGATTATTTTCCAGAAGTTTCAAAATCACTTGAAGTTGAGGAGAGTTGTATTATGCCCAGGGAAAATTTATTAGTAATGAGGAACGAATCAGCGTTTAGTTTAAAGCTGCCATCAAGAATTCATTTCCTAATGAATGGAAGTAGTAGCTGTTGTCCTGCCTGTCTCACAGGCAGGAGTAAGCCTGAAGAGCACGGCCCGGAATTAATCAGGTGGGAATGAAAAACTAAATCATTCTGGAGACAAGCTCTGGAACTCACAGAGACCAGACATTGCAGTGTGCTCTTGTTTGACTCTAGGGGCCTGATTCACCCGCTGATGTCTCAAAGTGAGAATCTCTCCCCACTGCAGAGGTCTGCAGATGAGTTTCAGGGCACTCATGTTTGTGTCAAGGTCCATCTGTGGTGGAGGTTGTTTGTGCAGCGGAGGCTCAGGCCCTGTGTGCCTGTAATCCTGAGATGCAGGGGAGGGCCGTGCTATTCTGAATAATAACGTGAAGCATCAGGATATCAATTTGAAATCTTGCACTTGTTGGTTTTTATTTGTATTTGGTACAGACCCTCTCTGCTTCTCATTGCCGTCAAGCTAAGTGCCAACCTTCCATGCCTCCCTGTGAGGGAGGGAGTGTTCCCAAATGTCCTTTCCTCAGCAAGCACTGATGCCATAAATGTAAACACTGGGAGAGGACACAGCAGCTTTGCAGGGAATGGCTTTACAAATAAGCAGTGTGACGGATGGCAGCCGAAGGATTTTAAATGCAGTGAGCTTGATATATTTTTGTGACTTTTATAAAGATGTCTTAGTAAGTAGAACCTTGAGATCCATTCAATTTCTAGACTTTTCATAGCATTCTTCTTTCATCCCTTAAATACAGAAACCCAAACCAAAAAGCTCACCATGTGTTACATCCCATGGCCCATGTCCTGCGCTGTGTGCAACTGCATCATTCCATGGTATTGATTCACAACCTGCCATTGCTAACACATAAAGCAAAATCAGCTTCCACGCTGGAAAAATGTGCTTATGGAGAGAGGGAAAGCTCTGGCAGAATCTCAAAGGCTATGAAGTTCAGATAAAAAACAAATGTTCAGTGTCTTATCTGGACTACAGCATGGTCTCCCAGCGGAGCCATGTGACACTTCCTGGTTCAATCACGTACTCCAGCAGTGAGGTTCCTGATAATGTGTTTGTAAATCATCTCTGCTCTCTTCCTGCCTTTCACTCCAGTACTTCCTCTCCTTCTTCCCTCTTCTGATCTTTAAAAATCCATCTCCTTAATTTCTTGCAGTCTCCTGAAAGAGGAGCTGCTTTTTCTGTGTGCACAGGACTGAGGAAGGTTGGAATCAGGCAGAAGCTGTCTGTCTCCTTCCCAGTCTCTTTTCATTTTACAGCACCAGACATGCCAGAAAGTTTCTTCCCTTTCCCAGCTTTTGGAAATGAACAAGGATATAAATGTTCAACCTTTCCCCAGGAGTGGGAGCTTTAAATAGAGTTGTCTTCACCTCTTGCATGGAGCTAGGTTTCACAGATGGGTTGACTGCTGGATGTACAACAGCTAGCTGAGACTGAAGCACAAGTTGTGCCTAAGACATTCTTTGTCATAGTGGGAGACCAGACCTAGATAACATCCTGCCTGTTCCCAGGCCGTGTTGTGCCACCCGAAGCAGCTGGATGTAGCCAGTAGAGAGTCACATGCCAAGCAGCTCCCTGTTGGCATAAATCTGGTGAAGGTGGGTGTTCTGCCCCCAGCACTAGGCCTTTGGTTAGTGAAGGCATCAGGGATGAAGGAAATTTGTTGTCAAAAGGGTGTGGTGGTATCATTTGTGTTGGACCTGCTCCTGTGCTGCAGTAAGGCAGCATTGTTCTCAAACTGCTCTGGGTCTGTGTGGCTGTGAACAGATGCCTGCCTTTGGCTGCTCCTCTTCATTGCATCAGCAAAGTGTACTTTCCCCTTGCTCAACCTAAATACATGCAGCTCTTCACACATCTCTTTCCTTCTTCCTCCATTGTGTAGGGCGATTGTTAAAAAAAAAAACCACCCAATGTGTTGGATGTACTGGGGAGAATTCCCAATGGATGACTGCATACGAGGTCTGGAGGCTGAAGGCAGGGGAATAGAGCAAAGGAGGAACATCCTGTATTGTTCAGCACAAAGGCTGCTGTGTCTTTTCTCAGTGGTTTTATTTCTGCTTGCAATATATTATGGCAGTCCTGGAGGATGCAAAGATACTGGAACAAACTGACCGGAGAGAGGTGGTAGTGTCATGCAAGAGACCGTTACACGGTCAGTCTTGCACATGACTGAATGAAGCTCTATTTTCTGGACAGTCAGAAGTTAAAAGAAGGCTATAGTCTGGGGTGGAAGTGCATATGTGGGCATGCACGTTCATTCTGCTGTCTAGAAGCAAAAAAAATTCAATTCTGCTAGTCATTTCTCTGTGGCTGCAGCAGTGTCTGGAAGCCCTCTAACAATCATCAGTGCTCTGTCCCCTTGCTCAAGTCACTGGAAGGCTGCGACACTCCCAGCTGGCCTCTAGGAGAGAAGGGGAGTTCAGTAGCCTTGGTGAATGGTTTCTACTTGTCCCTAGATGGAAAGACTCGTGTCTTTACTTGAGCACTAGAGAAGCAAGATAGTTTTCTGCAGTATTCATGACTGTCTAGCACAGGTCACAGCTGCTTCACTGGAGGCAGGTCTTGGCAGGAGGATCACAGGACAGTTCTTTAAGCGGATCTGAACTCCATTTGGGTGATTGTAACCAACCAACCAATACTTTCCCTGGTGACAAATGACAGAACCAGAGGGAATGGCGTGGAGCTGCATCATGGGAGGGTCAGTTATGTGTCAGTTATGGGAGGGTGTTAGGAAAAAGTTATTCACTGGAGGGTGGTGGGCATGGAACAGGCGTCTCAGGGCAGTGGGCATGACCCCAGGCTGCCATTGTTCAAGAGGCATCTGGATAATGCTCTCAGACATATGGTCTGATTTTTTGGCGGTGCTCTGTGGAGCCAGGGGTTGGACTCGATGATCCTTGTGGGTCCCTTCCAACTCAGGATATTCTGTGACTCCCTGATTCAAATGACAGTGGTGGGCAGTGGCATTTTTGCCATCATGGATGAGTTCCCAAGGAGTCGGTTTCTTACTGCCCTATCCCATCTTGATGTGCAGAGCATGGAGCTCCCCATATGTGTAGTCAAATGTCGTTGGAGGTGACAGCATCACTGCTGCTGGTCTCAATGCTGTTCTCTCAGGTTGCTGGGCTTGCCTCCAATGGTGGCAGTAAATACTCCTTTCTGCTCTGACTGGCTGAGCACCTGGGTCCTGTCTCTGCTCCTGACCATGGACATACCCATTTTTCTCCTCTCTTCCTGCATTGCAGAGAGGAAACTGGTATATTTCTGTCCCAGCCTTGAGAAGGCACCTGGAAAGGTGTGCAGTAGTGCTAACAGATGCCATCACCCAAGAATACTTTGTTTTCAGGAAGAAAATCCTGATGGGGAAGGAAAACTAAATAATAACAACAAGGTTATGAAAATGGAAAAACAGCCATCAAAAAGGGAGAGAACTAGGCAGCTTAATGCACTCAAAATTGTGCACTCATCTCTATCCCAGAGATGAGAAAGCTGCCTCATGAAATCAGAAGGTCAGAGGGAAATATTTTTTACAAAGTCCGGAGTGGTACCATAACTCTAAGGATTAATAATAGCAGTGCCCAATATGTGAAGAAGGATCCGAGGAAAATTCCAGCCCCTTAGTGTAACGTCAATAATATGCAACGCTTTAGGATGGTTTTAGAAGCAAGGACTAATTAAAGAGGTTGTTGAGGGGAAAATGGGATAAAATGTGACACAGATTTTCTAAAGATAGAGCTTGCCAGACTAATCTAATAACTTCTCCATAAGTGATTTTCTACCCCAAGGAAATTTGGTAGATTTCATCTTTTTGGACTCGTGTGAGCTATTTGATGCAGTCCATGCAGGGAGCCTTCAGTTAAGGCAGACAAGTTCAGGATTAGTGAAGGAACTGGGAAGTGAGCAGAGCATGGCTTAGAGAGAGGTGACAAGGGATGGATTGGCTGCAGTGAGGTTACAACCAGAGTTATTCAGCTCTCTGCTGTAAGAGCAGTTCCTTTTTTAATTCTCAGAAAGGACTTTGGCACAAATATTAGCAGTGTGCTCATGATGTTAAAATTTGCTGATGCCATGGTGTCGAGAGGCATTGTCCAAACAGAGGAAGTTTGGGAAATCATCCAGGAAAAAGTGGATGACCTTGAGGGCTGGGACAACAGCAATGGGATGAAATGCAGTTTTCCACAACTGTAAGGCAAACACATACAGTTTAGTTAAAAAATAATACATACAATGGTGTGCATGTAACTTACACACTGTATATACAATGTGATATATTCTGTATTGAGAACTGAGTATTCGAATGGGGTCAGTGAAGACTATAGTGCAGTATTCAATCACAGAATGATTGCAAACCATGAAAGCAACTTTTCCCTTAGCTGTGGAAAAAGAAACAACAATGCAATTTGAGGATGCACAAAGGGCTGTACAAGCTGGAAAATACTGGTGCTTCTCTGGGCGGGACTGGTAGGAAGTGATGTGGAATACCAAATACTGCGTCCATGTGGAGAAAATAGGCACATTGGACCTGGCAGGGAGAATGGGCTTGGGTGATTTGAGTTTTGTCAAAATGTTTTAGAGGAAGGCTGGAAGAATTGGTCTCGTGTAGCTGAGCAAGGTGACTGCTGAGGGAACGTGTGGCTATTTTCTACATATATGTTGGGAGTAAACACCACAGAAGGGAAAATAGTGTTTAAAGGGCAGTGCGGACACAGAACTATATGGATATTAGAAGGTCATGAGCAAGTTTAAGCTGAAAGTGCAGATGGGTTCAAGCCTTGCTGCAGAAAGAGGCAGGGATTATTAGCACTTCATTCTCGTATGCTTCTGTACCCCATCTCAGCCTCACCCTGCTCTGCCTTTACAGCTCTGATCCAGAAAGGTCTCTGGGCTATTTCAGTATCTGAATGCCTTTGAAAATCTGTTTTTAATTGAAAATCACTACTAATTTCCAATGTGCCCTGAACCAGGAACACAAAGTCTGCTTTTCTTTCTGGGACCATCCTTCCTAATGAAGGTTCTCTAGGAAAATAGGATTATCAAACTCGGGAATGAAGCTCATTTAGTGTGAGGACATCTTTAGCTCACTGTACAGAGTTTTCTGAGCACCATGGAAAGGGAAGGACGCAATGTAAAGGCAAGATGTGCTATTATTTTCTTCTTTCAGAGCAGTCTCTGCCATTTGCCATGTCATCTAAATACTATACTGCGCATATACTCTTACTTAGAGGTGAAAATGGAAGAGTTGCATTTAATATTTTATTTATGGAAATCCTGTGCTTGTACTAGAGCATGAAAATATAAATAGACTTAATAAATAGAGATTTGGAAGCACAAAAATATTTCTACTGCTTTTTGCCCTCTCTTAAAATGTAGAGTAAGGGGCTGAGGTTCTGGAGAGAGAGAGTAGAAAATTGCTAGGAAAATCCACTATTTAATTAGATTACAGCCGCAGTTAAGTAGGAACGGCTGGTGTTTGCCTACCTCCTTGAATGTCCTTGTTCTCCCACAAATTTTCACTAATCCTTTAACACCAGCCATGTCTATCGCCGCAATTAGGCACAAAAATGCCAAACGAGCAAGCGGTTGCAAACAAGCTGCTTGACAAAATCCAGCAGTCCCTTGGGGCAGATGGTGTCGGTGGATGAAGGAGATTTTATTACTTAAAAGATAGGGCATGGGTTTCTTGAGGTGAATCTCAACCTGTGCTGCCAACCGGCTGTTGGAAGGCAACAGTAATGAACAAAAAATATTGATCAGGAGGACCTTCTCCTTGTGTTCTCCTTCAGTTCCACAGTAGAACACACTAGTATTTTTATAGGCTTAAGAATACAGTCTTTTTATTGGGGTTGGTTTTTGTTTTGTTTTGTTTCCATTGCAAGTAAGTTCAGCAGTGTTTCATATACTTCTTTTCTATATATGTTCCTGAATACAGTCATCAGGATACAGATAACATATTGTCTTCCGCTAACTAGAGAGGACTTGTGTTGTCTATTTGTATGAAAGATTAATTTGTACCCAATCTTTCCTCTGCTACATTGGCCTTAATCAAAATCTCAAGTTAGATTCAGTTTTGAGTAAGGTTTCTGGCCTATATACGTGGAACTGTAATGCTAAAAGTGCTTTGAAATATAGATTTTGGTTTTGATTTTATAGTTACATCACTCTTTAAGTCTGTTTTCCAGTATCTGTAACAAATCTATTTTCAAGCCTTTGACAAGAATAAGAGATTGGTTAATAAATATCCAGAGGAGTTTTATTTTCTTGCCTAATTTGGCTCCTGATTAAAGTAAACAGAGATACTTTATGTCCATGTTAAAAAGTAGCACTCTTGATGACTTTGATCAACGTGTTTGTGCTTATGTTTCGCTTTCTCCAAACTGCAAATGCAAATGATTGTCTCAGTATAGTATTTATATTGCAGACCTATTAATATCAGCTGTGTATTCCCTTTTAAAGCATGTCATTGAAAAAAAGACTGCTTACAAATTTAAATCAAACCGTCTGCCACTCCTCCTGCTGCTGTTGTGTCTGTAGTCTCACTGAAGAGCCCCAGGCAAGGAACAGGACCCTTTTGTGCTATGGGCTGTGCATACCCAGATCAAAACTGTGATCCTTGACCCCAAGAAATTAAGCATTGCAAATGCATGCATATTGTTAGCTAAAATATGACTCCTTCCAGACTTGCAACCAGCTGAACTATAATTTCTGACATGAGACCTCATTCATATTTAGGACAGAGGCACAGTGAATAAACTCAACAGAGCTGAAGAGATGGACTTAATTAATACATTATCATTCTTTTAATTGAAAGAGCTGGTGATTGGGTCCCAAGTGGACAAACAAGGTTTTGGTGCTTGGATATCACGATGATGATTCGTTCCTTTTACCGGAGGGAAGCATTTGTCCTGCTGCTCATCACATTCAGCTTTCCATTTCTTTTAAATTAACTATTCGCTTGTGATGCTGGCACGTATAGCTTAGAACACAATTAGGATGTTCCTTTTTTTGTTTTCTTTTCTTTTCTGCTTTTTATAACATTTACAGAGCACTGCATTTTTTAATTGTCCACTACTGACTATGGCAATAATCCCCTCCAAGAGAACAAATAATTAAAAAGCGATGTAATAAGAGAACTGCTGTGTCTACCAGTTACGATGGAAACACTTTGAATCATCTGTTTTCCCAAATGCATTCAATCCGTGAGTAACTTATTAAAGATCAGCACGGACCCTTTCTTGGCCAGTCCAAATGAAGATGACAACACTTACATTTGTAACAGCTGCCGTAGAAATGCTGCATTCCGTCGTCATAATGTGAGTTTGGGAAAAGATAAAAATAATTTGCTCTGCTGTTAGGAGCCATTATAAATAAGGAAGATTACCTTTGACTCCTGTCAGAGGTGTGAGTATTTTGGATTAGGATGGAATGTCACGGGAACCGTGCAGAATTTGACAGTGGCCATTCACAAATAATTAACGTTACCATGGCATTGCCCATATGATGCCACAGTGAAGTTAATTATGTGCAGTGGCGACACTGTAGTGATCTTGAAGATAACTGCTGTAGAAGAAATGTTTATGAGGAATTAAAAGACATTTGGGAGCAAATCTCTTTAAAAAAAAAATATTTCAAAACACGGTTGCAGCTTAGCTATAAAAATAAAATCAAGAAGATTTTACCTTCTAGTTTTCCTTTTACTCAAAAAAGGCAATACTTTGCTTGATTTAGGATAGTGAGCTTGTAGGCCTTGTGACTGAACCCCTTAGTTATGGGGACTGCATCTCCCAGAGCCCTTGAAGCTGGCAGCCCTGGATGGATCCTGCCCTCCTGGGACTGTCACCAGAAAGAAGAGGGGGAGAGCACTGCCCTCGCGAACTGCTCCTCCCGTAGCTGTCCCTGTTGATGAAGAAGCACCTTTTTTGCAGGGTGAGGACTTGAAAAAGGACGAACTGTGAGTGCTGGCAGCCAGCAGATCTGGCAGCAAACCGAGGTGGCCTTGGAGGGGACATCCAGCTGTCAAGCCAGTGTCAGTGTCCTGTGTGACTGGAAAGATCGCAAATACTTCTTGGCAAAAGGGCTGCAAACTGACTGTGCAGCCAGGGATGTTTCCAGTTCCATTTCTTCGTAGGCACAGCTTTACAACTCTGAAGAGTGACCCTGTGTGTTTAGCTGACCTTAGTCAGCCTGATTTTTCAAGCTTCTTTCCCATCCTTTCCCTACCTCTTCATAGCTTGTCAGTATATTCATTACATTACAAAGATGGGAAGTCTGAATGCATCGGGCCTTGGTGCCTGCTCTCTTCCTCCTTTTATCTTGCATTCTTTAATGTTTGTGAGTCTTTATGTTGTCTGTGATGGGAGAGCATCCCTGCTTGTACTTCACTATTGGAATCAGCATTGCACAGTTCCTGGTGAGAAAGAGGACCTGGGAGCAAATACAGTGCTGGGTTGGCTTAGGGCTCATTTTTGATGGCTTTGGGGTTTTTTTCAGTTTCTTTCATTTTCATTCTGCACTGTGGCTGCTCGTTCTGTCTACTGTACCATCGTCCCCATTGGCTTTTTCTAGTGTTAAAAATGATGCTGTATTCTCCTATTCTGTACTTGTAGTTCCCGATCATTTTTTGATCTGTCTCTTCACTGCTTTCTATCTGTACATGTCTCCTTTCCTTAACTCTCTCATCTCTCTGGCTTTTTCAGATGCTGCTATGCGTTCTCTTCTCAAGCATTCTCCATTCCATTCCCTTACGTCATGTTCCTGTTTTACTGAACTCCCCAGTTTGATCATTAGCCATTTTATTAGTCAATATATGATAATAGTGGCAGCAGCAACGATCTGGTCCAATTTTGCCTTTGTTCCATAAATCAGAGCTATAACCCACTTGTGATGGACCCTTTTGAGGGTGTTGACAGTGGTAACGGTGTGAAGTTGTGGCTTCTTGCTTCGTGGTACTTGGTCTAGATGGCATATCTTCAGTGTCATCCAGCAGCCTTGCAACTCAGACACTGCTCTGAATCCAGATTGTTGTTGCAGTGTTTACACAGCTGTTCCACAGCCATAGCCTTAAACCAAGACTTATTCCCCCAACTGATTGAGGAGTACTGATTTGCTGATACCCAGTATGAGTGGTAAAAAATTCCCCTTCATAGGCTCTGAGCAGGTGAACTGATGTGCTCCTAGGGGATCAGATCCAGCTCTCAGAGGAGTCACGCACAGAGCAGTAGGTGCTGCCTGAACTCATGCCAGAGCAGAAGTCTGGGCAGCCCATACAAAATAAGTAAGATAGGACCTTGTTCCTACTTTCTTCCTTGTGTGGGTGTGTAACTCAGGTCAAAATCATATTTTTGGGGAAGAGGAGATCATCAACTGGCATTCTGCATACACCAAGTCTGGCTGACGTCAGTGAAGCTCTGCCTGTTTCTGCCAGCACTGATTTTGACCCATTTTATTCAGTGTATGTTATATATCTTGGTACAAATGATGAAGCAGTGGCTTGACACAGTCAATGATTCATAGTGGCAGACACCTCTGCAGTCCTCAGAGGATGTCTAGATCTTTCCAGAGCCCAGCTTCACTGAAGAACCACCTTGTTTTCAGCCCACAGTCATCTGGAAATGGCCAGCTGGAGCTGGGAGGCCCAGGCACTCCCTCTGGGCACCGAAAATCCCAACACCTACTTGTGAGCATGTTTTGTCTTTATTGTACATTAAAGGAGGGCACAGATGATCTCTAGCATCCTATGCTATGGGGGTAGCAAGTACCAAATGTTGCTGTAGCTCTTGTGCCAAAAATGTGCCATACGGTGTGAACATGTAAAAGCAGCAATTGCTCCTGTGGATGTCTGTGTTATCGAGCTCAGCCCTGCATGTCTGTGCTGGCTTTTCTTTTTCCTTGAAATTGCTCAGAAACATCTGTGCAACAAACAGCGTTGTTATGGTTTTCTTTATTCATCTCCTTTATAGGCATATTACTTCTGCACATCTGGTTGCTGCTGTTACAGTGTATTTACTCACTGGAACAGGTTGCCCAAGGAGGTTGTGGATGCCCCATCCCTGGAGGCATTCAAGGCCAGGCTGGATGTGGCTCTGGGCAGCCTGGTCTGGTGGTTGGTGACCCTGCACATAGGAGGGGGGTTGAGACTAGGTGATCATTGTGGTCCTTTTCAACCCAGGCCATTCTATGATTCTGTGATTTATTGTGGCTGTGCGTTGTATGGCATGCTGTTGTGATGAAGTGTCATTCTGGTTTTGCCCCCAAATAATGGTACTCTAAGCTTGCTTTGTTTGCATTTGTAGGACATGGACTTTTCAGCAGACAAAGCCAAAACTGAATGTGTAGAATGAACAGAACCAAAACTGCTGGCTTCCAGTCCAATCACAGCCCAGCAAGGCAAAGAGCAAGCTCAGGCTCAGATGCCAGCTTCAGTACTGAGTCCTGCCGAAGCTTTGATCAAAATGCTTTGTCTTTCCTGTTCAATTTTCTTTCCTCTGCTGAAAGAGGAAGAGCAGTACCTGTTACTACATACCACTGCTTCTATATAAACAGTGTGTTATTTACATATTGCTGTGAAATATTAAGCAGTGTTATATATTTTATAAAGCACTGGTACAGCACTTTGAAGAAGAAAATTAAATGATAATGATGTTCTGTTTATATACTTTTTTGTTCGCTCCATTTTTTTCTTTTTTCATTTGAAATAGAAAACAAGTACTTGCTGTCTATTTGCAGTTTTCACTTTTGATCTTGATTTTGTTTTTCATTCATAAGTAGCCCCTTGTTTTCTGGCCTGGTGTCACTGGAGAATCAAAGTGTTGTTTTTCCAGTTCTTTATCCAACTTCACACCAAAAGCACTGTGGATTTGGACTCCACCCTGTACCCAGACACTCTTCAGCATGAAAGAAAAGCAAATCTGTCATTTAATAAGATGAAACCGAGTTAAGTAAACATCATATTTGAATTGCCTGCTCTCTCTGGAGCTGTAGATTCACATCTTGGCTAAGTAACTCCTAGCCCTTCATCCATTTGAAATGGAGATCTTGAGCAGCTTACAGTTTGTGGATCTTTTGAATAAGATCTTAAAAGAATGATATCCCGTTTGTTATGCATAGCCAGTGAGGGTGCACAATACTTTGCCACGGTTACCTGGCAAAAATGCTTTTCTCTTCCCTGATCGCACGGTGCCCTACTTGTCTACGGGACTTGTGCTTTCTGCTCGGCAGAGGCTCCTCTGTTACTGGGGCTGGTAAGACACTTGAAGGCGTTTGGAATGATTTTATTTTCTCTTTGTTATATTGTCAATGATGCTACATCCATTTGATGTTAGTTCAAAGCTAATTGAAGCCACTGAAACTTTTCAGAAACTGAGGGGACTGGATCACCTCACCACGCAGAGGGAGAACTTGCGGTGAGAATGCGCTGTGCGTTACTTCCATAGGGGAAAAAAAAGTCAAGTGAAAGCTCTCTTTTTTTTTTTCCCATTAAAAAAAAATAAAATGTATAATTTGTCTCATGAAAGATAGACCAAGGGCAGTCTCCATTAGTATGCATTAGCACTTCCCATTCAGCACTTTCCTTGAGCATACAGGTCAAAGGAGAGTGAATGTGTGCATGACCTACATCCTTCAAAGATAGGGCAAAGTATTATTTTCCTAAGGGCAGCAAGGTCTGTCCTCTGACTATCCTCTGACGGACTTTATTTCTCACGTTCGCAGAATCGACGACTGTTTTTGTGCATCTCGGAAACTGGATGCAGTTGCCACTGAAGCAAAGTTCAAGCAGGACCTCGGCTTCCGGATGCTCAACTGTGGCCGAACGGATCTCGTTAAACAGGCCATAGCCTTGCTGGGGCCGGATGGGATTAACAGCATGAGTGAACAGGTAACGAGACAGAAATGTAAAGAAGAAATGAAACGTGAGAGTTTTTTTCTGTTTATCAAAGCAAATGAGCCCAAATGTCAACTAAATATAGTCAGGACCTTAGTGCTTTCCCTGCGTAATTTTGCATTGAGTTAAAGCCCCACCAGGTGAACAACTATACGAAGTTTGGTCATATCAGGTCATACTGATTATTTAGAATTGAGGTAACTCAACTTGAGAATGAATATGTCTCCTGGTATCTTCTTAACAGAAAAGTGAATCAGTTGAAGCCGGGAGATCAGAAGAGAGTTTAGTCTTGTTCTGAATACTTAAAGCAGTTTTAATGTGGGGCAGAGCTTTGTGAGGTCAACATCCTCCAAGAGAAACTGCCCTTGGATTTGCAACACATTTCACATACACTACCAACCCCCCACAGCAGGAAGAGGTTAATTCTCCTGATGGCACCCTGAGTTGAGCCCTGTTTAAACTGGTCTTCTAGATGTGAAAGCCTCTCTGCAATGTTACCACTCCATTAGTCTTTGTGGCCAATATCCACCTACTGAGGAACCTAGATTTCTCTGGAGTTAATTCTCCAGTAGGCCAGTGGTTGTGTCAAGGGATAAGCCTGCCTCTGCAGTTGCCTGCTGGCAGCAGTCTGTTGGACTGTGATGCTCAGGAGGTCCCTCCCCATTCCCATGAGGGCAATGATGGACACAGATATTACGGTTTCCTTTAGAAGGGAATTTCCCTGAATTTTCTGATGCCCCCAGATGGTGGTTGGGTTGTGAGTTGGTGTAGGTTCTCTGAAAGGAAAGCTTCTCCGGGAATGTGAGTTGTGTTGAATTCAGGAGCTTCGGTTTGGGTCAGTATTGTGGATTTGTTTGAGAGAAGCTTTAGAAGAGGGCAGTACTCTGCAAAAAAGATTGTATTAGAGAGCCCATTCTAATGTTCAAACATTATACTTTAAAAAAATCATTATTATTTTAAGTTAGTCTGAATCTGGAAACTTTTTGCAGCATATTTCCTCTGTCCTCTAGGCTGAAAGCTGGGAACACTCTGCCGTGATGAATCAAAGTACTAAATCATATGCTTAACTCTGAACACATGCTTACATCCCATTTGAGTGAAAGTTCTTAAATGCTTCCCTGAACCAGACATCCCACGTCCTGCAGGGCAGAGCCGGAAATCATACAAGGCTGGGAAAAAAAAAAAAAAAAGAGTCATTTTTATTTTGCCAAAACCCTAATGCCCTGGGTGTTGATTTTTCATGTTGTTACCATGTTCCTGTGTTCGTAGAGCAGTAACGATGGGCTCATTAAAATCCCATTCCTCCCACATGCAACAAGAGGGGTTTGAGGGATGCTACAAGGCTGAGTTGCAGAGCAAGACAGGGGATAGGCAGCAGGGACAGCAATGCAAGGGGACGGGAGTTTGGAAACCCTGTAAACCCTGATACCACAGCATGACATTCAGGGCCCCTTTTTGTCAATAGTAAGTCTCTCATCAGTTTCAGTAGGTCCAGAAGCCATGTGTAGCACACTGGCAGCTCCTTTGCATACACCTGGGTGCTGGAGTTGCCACGGGGCTCCTGGCTGTGCAAATGCTGGGTCATGCAGGTTTTCAAAGTCATGTGCTAAACGCTGGATTTAATCATTGACTGACATCATTTAGAGAATTTGAAATAATAGTTTAAGTCACCTTAATTTTAAGCTGCCATTTAGTCACTGTGTTTCAAGGCCCAAGCACTTTTTTTTGTAGTTCTGGTGGACTCATTTGCTCTGGTACTGTTTATTAACTGCCAAAAGAAATATTTTGCCACTGACTGTAGCTGAAGTTGTTTCAAATTCTCCTAAGTCACCCACACCTGTCCTTGCCTGGGGTGAAGTTGTTTCTTAATAATAGCAGGAGGCCCAAATTCTTGTTCCCTTTGGCTGTATCTCCAAAAGCGTTCCGTTCCATGCAGAGGAGCAGAAGGGAGCTGTGTCTACCTTGCAGAGACAAACCATAATTTTTATTTTCTCTACAATCCTTCCACATGTAAATGCCCACTACCTTCAACCCAGCATGCAAGCAGGAAGAATGGGCATTTCAGCAAAAGCAGTGGTATTGGACTCTGGCCAGGAAGAGCAGTGGCGTGGCTCTGTGTCTGGCCATGCTGGGCAACCCTTGTGCCTCTGAAAATAATTTCACTTAGTGGCAGCACTCAGATTAAATGGTGAACCCGCTGCCATCTGACTGGAATTTTACGAGGGAACCTCAAGGGAGGCTACAAACACACATCAGAGGTAGCCACATGCTGCAGTAAATGTACTGCAAAACAACTGGTGGCTGTTGGTCAATGCCACCCACAGTATTTAATAAGCAGCCTTTTCTATTATAAATTATGGTAGATGTAATGATTTTTTTCATGGTTTCATCTAGATGCGTTACCACAACCACAGTAATGCTTATCTCAAGGGAAATGGTGATCAGGCGCTGCAGGTATTTTGGACTAACACAAATTGTGTAGCGGTCGTTGTGTAGTGAGGGGTCAGTTGTTAATCTAGTTCTCCTCCAAACCGGGACATGCTTTCCTAGAGACAGCAGCTGTTTAGCATTTCATTTAAAGTTAAGTCTTTGTTTACCACTGAGTGCAATACAAAGCATTTGCATCTCCAGCCCCTTATGGTATCCTTATGGAAAAAATCGTGCCCAAATCTGCTTTGTCATAAGAGGAGCTTCGGATGTTTTTAAAGGCTCTGTCAGTAATTGAAAAGTTAGATTTTAAGAAACGGTGATCATAGAAAACTGAATAAGATTATCATTTTTAAAAACTATCAGTGGGTATATGGTTGTTTTGATAAGAACATCTCTCCGGGGGGTCCCGCAGAAAAGGCAAAGATGTTGAGTTTTGTACATAAACATGGAGGTGAGGCTTACAGACCCGGATTCAGTGGCTATATTGAGAGTGTCAAGGGTAACACGGAAACGAAACAGCCAAAGTGACAATGAAAATGGAGATTTTACAAAATGGTTTGCTTTTGCTAGTCTGAGGGGCATGACTGTAACAGAGGTAATGGATTTCGTTAAATACATACTGTTAGTTTTAATGATATATACTTAACTATTTTTAAAAAATCAGAAGAGTTCTGTGTTAAATTTGTCAATTCCTTTGTTTTTTAACTCCAAAAAATGACTAGGGCATGACTCCACTGATGTATGCTTGTGTCAGGGGTGATGAGGCTATGGTGCAGATGCTGCTAGATGCTGGAGCAGATCTGAATGCTGAGGTGAGGACTTTTTGTTGGTTGTATCTTTGTTCTGTTATTTGTTGACATCTTAAACTACCCCCTGAAACAGCAGCAGAGGGAAAATCCCAAGAAATAAAGATAAAATTATCTTGTCCTGGACAACACCACTTGAAATGAATGGTGAAATCAGACTGCTTTAGGTTAACATTTGGATTCACTTCTCAGAAAGGGTCAAGTCATCGGACTTACCCCACAGGTAATTTTTAATTAGTCGTGTTTGTTTGCGTACTGCAAATGAAAACGGGCATTAGCGTTAGCACGGAGCACAGCTCTGGTAGTAATGGAAGGACTCCCTGAATCTCAGCTGAGTAAAAATGAACAGGGTAAAAGAAATGTCTATGTGAAAGCCTGCTACAGGTTGTGCGTTTGTATGTCTTGGGATGTTCCATCTAAGCATCCCCAGCACACAAGTGCAGTGTATGTTCCCCTGCTTTTTTTTATGAAATGCTTTGGTCTGAAAACTGTTGGATGAGGAGCTTGAAGCTTCCAGAATATTA
Organism: Alectoris magna; assembly: GCA_030625065.1. Classification (NCBI taxonomy): domain Eukaryota; kingdom Metazoa; phylum Chordata; class Aves; order Galliformes; family Phasianidae; genus Alectoris; species Alectoris magna. Next base: position 145,039,313 of record CM060560.1, read on the forward strand.
ACATCTCTTTGATGAATGCACATCAAAAACTTACAATCTGTCCACCAAACAGATTGTGGTCCGACTCCGTGCAATGCAGGTATGTATATTTTTAAAGAGCTGTTTGAAAATCCACAAGAGAATTATTTGCTAATGATTCCAGTTTCAATTTGTGGAGATCATGAGTAAATTGAGCTGTCTGCTTCACTTATCTGTGTTCCATCTGTTCTGTTTGGATTTGAATGAGCTGATAAATTGTAGGTTCTGCTTTCAGCCAGACATTTTGCACTTGTAAAACATTGAATTTAAAAGCAGAAATAGATGTCACCTGTACAAGACTGATAGTTGTTACTATCTTATTGCTCTTTGGTGTCTTGTGTGAAATCAGCTGACTCCTTGTGGAATCCACTCTCACCTCTTCCTTCCCACAATTCAAGTGAGCTGCCCTCGGAGCCAGCAATAACTGAGCACTTGAACTCTTGTTAGCACTGTAGACAGACTAAAGAATGGATGAGCACGGCCCGATCTCTCCTGCTGCTCTGATCCCACAGCTCAGAGCATTATTTGGTTATCACCAGGAGCAGAAATCCTGGCCCTTCCAATTGGGCCAGTAATCTTCCAGACTTGAACCAAATGCAAATTTAAACAGTTTTGTCTTCCTGAAACTGCTGACATCTGAAAGAACAACTCCAGTGTGAAATTTGAACCTCCCTGATTCATTTCTGTAGAGTGTTTGCTCTCAAATCAAATGAAAACACTTTGGGACAAGAAATATGAATAATTATGGTGTGCAATTAGAAGATGATTTGTGCACACCACAACCAACTGTGCAAATTGGGCAATTTACAGCAAAAAAAGGCAAATCAACCATGAACGAAAATAAATACCCTGTCAGGTGCCTGCATCATTTTTCTTATTTCACTTTGCAAATCAGTTATATATATATATATATTTCCAAAAGTAGCCTCAAATGCTGGGTGCCTCCATTTTTGATTGCCCATGTTTATCGAAAATGGACTCATCTCCAGATGTGCTGAGAAGCTGCCATCCACTTTGGAGTCAGTGGGACCTGTAGATGCACAGCAAATCTCAGTTGAGGCTTTAAAAGCCCTATCAGCCACAGGTCTTTTGCAAACACCATGTGAACAGAAGAGAATTGTAATAAAAAAGGAGCAAAGGAGTTTAAATGACTTCATTTTCTCTGCCGCTTGCCACGGGTTGCCCCAGACAGCAGTGGGAATCCATGCTGGAGGAGGAGATGCTGGACACTTATCTCACTGAACCATGATGCTCATCCTCACCCTCTGCCACTCTTGCTCCCCAGCCTAAATCCGTAGGCTCAAACTGCTTGATCTCTTCCTTCTGAGCAAACCCAGACCTGAAGAATCCCTGTGCCTGTGCTTAGACACCAGCAGGCTTCTCCACTTGCACCAGAGCTTGCAGTGTGCTGGTCCTTACTGGGCTGTAAAAGAGAGAAGGGCACTTCAACCCCCCCTCTCTTTGGCAAATCTGAGTGATGCAGCCAGGCTCTGGTGCAGATCCACTCTAATTGTGGGATCTGTACAGACTCTTCAGATTTTGTCCTCATCCCTTGTTCTCAGGATCGAGGGCTTGGTTAGATGCTTCTAACAAAATTCTGCATGTGGTGCTTGGAAATGTGATCTGCTCATGCAACTAAGCATTAAAGTTATTAAACTGGCCTCGCTTCCCTACATGGATAAAAAGTATGTCAGACAAGTTAGTGAAAGCATAGTTGGCTGATAAGACAGAGAGGTGGTGCATCTTTTACTCTGATCTTAGTCCTCATTCTAAGATGAATAATAAGATTTTGAATTTTAGTATCACACTCCATCTGAGTGTGCAAGCTCAGATTGCAAATGTTCATTAGATATTTCCATCTCTGTGAACCTCATCAATATTAATATCCCCATCTTTAAGACAGGGAAACTGAAGCAGAGAATGGTTATTCATCTTTCCCAGTGTCTACGTTAGAGGAACCAGGAACAAAAACCTAGAAAATTGAAGGAGCAATGTAAAAAAATACCGCTTTTTCTGAGAATATAGTTTGCATCTCTTTTAACTGAAGCCACTCTTCTCTGTTCTTACTCGATTCAGACAGGAGAAAGCAATAAAAATGACTTTTCTTAAAATATCTGTGAAATGTCACTCTGCCCCATCAGTTCTCAGCTGTTAGTTTCCCTCCGGTGGAAGAGGAGGAGCCTGGAAGCACTGCTGGAAAACTCCAGGGCAGGGACTCTGCTGTGCCTTCCTTGATGTCAGCGACAAAAGTCGTACCAATTTATGTGGAGAGAATTCCTTTGGGCCTGAAGCAATCCCAAGAGCTGGAGCTGTAGGGGTCTGCAGAAGTCAGTGGGAGTGGTCCTTAGCCATAAGGGTCCTGATCCATCCCTGCTCCCCCAGCGTGCACTGCTGTAAACAACTGTGGATGTTTTGACCTTGTGCAAAAGTGGTTGGCCAGTGGTTTAGATGGAGCTACAGTAGTTGGTAAAAAGACTTCATTTGGTATTGCGCTATTCAAGCTGTCAAATCAGCATGAACAGTTTTAGTATTAAGAAAATTTTTTGCTGGAAAAAAATGAAACCAATCATTTTATAAAGCACCTTTCCCAGGTTTTCTATTTCACTTACTCCCTCACGTGCCTGGCTTTCAGGCAGGTTGATTTTATGACACTTTAAAAAAAATAACTTTAATTTGTTTGTAGGTTGTCAGTACTGCTCATAAATACCCATCCGTCCACCCCGAGACCCGCCATTGGACAGCTCTGACATTTGCTGTGTTGCATGGACATATTCCTGTAGTTCAGGTATTATTGTATTTCCCTACCTGCATCTCATTCTTTTGTTTCTCCTCTTTAGTTCCAATTACACCCATCTCAAACCAGTATCCTCTTGTCATACTCATATTGGTTACTTCTGCTTCTTCTAGAGTGTACTGATATATAATAGACTTATTATATAACAAATACGGTGTTCAAACCTTAACCAATATGAGACTTAAATAGGACAATTTTAAAGCAAACTTGCACCAAAGAAAGTCTGACAACTCCTTGTGCTCCTTCCTGACCACTTGTTTTGTGTGTTTGTTTATTCATTCATTACACTTTCTTATGCTATAATACTCTAACAAATACCAGACGGCTGCCTTGGTGGGGAGAGGCAGACAGCCACAGCCATCGCTCTGTCCCGAAGGGGGAGAAGCTCTCAGTCTCCTTACCCGAGCAAGGCGTCGCGTGGGATATGCTGGTTCTCTGCTTTGGCATCTCAAAAGTCAAGAAGGTTTATTCTTCAAAACAGCTGTGTCTGTGGCACATGTAACCAAGCTTTGTTAAAACTTTGAAAGCCTAAAGACATAAAGGGCCAAGAGGGGCTAGAGGGCAGGCTCCATCCTGCTCTCCTTGGCCACTTCTGTTTTCAGCATTGTCACTATTCATGTGGATGTGTACCTGATGGAAACCACAGCTTTTGGGTTCGTTGCTGCGATTTGTTCTTAATGATTGCCTTTCTTTGGCCATGTCTTTATAAAAAGATGGAGGCAATTGAAATCTGTTCCATTTTAAGTTGGTCCTGGGCTTCTAGAAGACCATTAAGGAAGGATGCTTGTTGGGCTGATATTCAGCATTTCCATCTTCAGTGCATTACTTCCTAACACCGACCTTATTCGCATTTCCCATTCAAAAACACTGGGTTATACTTTTTTGGCTCTGAGCTTGGACACTAGTGCTCCCGGTGTCTGGCAGTGTAAAATGAGCGAAAAAAGGAATCAATTTGCCTCTGTAAAATAATGAGCAGAACTTGCATGTCACTTGTCTCCATTGTATCTGGTTTGCAGATAACAAGAAGCATTAGACTCTCATTCGTCACTGTTCATGAACTCTTGAACATTGTGGTACCCCCAGTTGCTCTAAATGGTGAATTTTCTTTCTAGTTGTTGTTGGATGCTGGAGCAAAAGTAGAAGGTTCCTTGGAGCATGGAGAAGAAAACTACTCTGAAACTCCTTTACAGTTGGCAGCAGCTGCCGGTAAGGACTTTGTCCTCCCTCTGTTATAAATTCTTCAGCTGAGATCTGTGATTTGTATGAGCAAAGAGTGGATTTTAAAAGAAGTAAAAGTGCATCTCTTGACTTGCAGGAAATTTCGAACTGGTCAGTTTGCTGTTGGAGCGAGGAGCTGACCCCATGATAGGAACAATGTACAGGAACGGCATTTCCATGACTCCACAAGGTGACATGAATTCTTTCAGTCAGGCTGCTGCGCATGGACACAGGTAGAGTGGGAACAAGTCTAGTGGCATCCTTCATGTGGTTGTTTTTTTCTTGGGAGTCTGGTTTGAGCAGATGGGTGAAAGTTCTGCATGAACAATCAAACAAGCCACCAACTGAGCAGAGATGTAAGGCTTTTTGCTAGCATGTGAATTTAACCAGTTGGTGGTACAACCTGCTCTTTCTATCTGATTGAAATAAGAGGAAGGGTACTCCTCGTGGTGTATTGCAATGTGATGTTTGTTAAATAGTAGCTGATGTGATGGTGGGAAGGAATGCCAAAGACATTCCTTCTGAATTTCTTGACATATTTCTGAGGTTTGGGGTGAATTGTGTCTGTACTGCTGCAGCCTTCATTGTCACTGAACAGAATTTCTGTATCTGTGTTTACTGTAAAGTCCTGTGTGCTTTAATGTTGTATGTATGCTGCAATTTTTTAAAGAAAGTAATGAAATGAGCACCTGGCATGCATGACGTTGCAACATTCAGGAGTTTACTGCAGTGTAATGGATTAGTATTATGATCTTCACGTTCCTGCTTTTCTGATTGTAGCCATCCAGAGGAACATAGATACAGGTTAGAGACAGTACCTACCCTTTGTTTGCTTAGAGAAGAGCTGCCAGTGTAACAACACGCTCATGGCATGTCAGGGCGGGTTCAAACAACATGGCCCATCTGGAGCCTGCAAGGGATCTCTGGGAGGACAGACATGACAGTTTGTTGCTGGATTCTTACATTTACAACTCAGGCTTTGGTGCCAGCTGGTCTGAGAGCCACATGCCTGAGGAGGAGGCACTCCAATGAGGAGGCTCTCCAAGGCTTGGCTGCTGCCTGTTTCACATCACAGACCCACAACTTACTTCTGAGAACTGGCTCTTACACTCCTACCTCTACACTGCCCACACAGGCTCCCTTCTCTTTCCCTCTCTCCCCAAACCACTCGTTTGGGACACCCCATGGCCTGCTGTCACCCCATGCCAGGTTCTGAGCAGGTGTGGGGAGGATGTCAGAGTATGATGGAGGTGGCATGGCAGCCAGCCTGGCTTCTCTTCTTACAGTCATGGAAACCAAGAGCAACTCCTTTGAGATTGATGAGTTAATGCTGGTATGAACCTGAAGATATCAAGTCTCTGGATGAAGTTGGGCTTGGTGTGTCATGGCCCAGATTTGATCGCCCAGCCAGAGCAGTCCCTGATGTGCTTGAACCTGCCCTGACTGGCCCTGTTGAATGTCTAGTTGCTCTAGCTTTCCCAAACTGCTTTGAGTGTTAATCAAGTGGTGGTGCTTTTGGTAGCTCCAGACAGCTCCCTTCTCAAGTGGCCACCTTGGTGAAAGTCCTGAGTGCTTGTCCAAAGGCACTTCAACCTTAACCTGATGGTGGGGCAGGTGCCAGAAGTCATGAGCCGCGTGAGAGTCACGTTTAGCTCATGGGTTTATGTTCCCACAAAGTTCCTGCCATTTGTTTGACGTCTGTACGGTTGCTGTCATTACAGCAGCATCTTGCAGTCGTGGTCTGGTGGGCTAACAGGTGGGCTAACAGGAGTGGTGCTTGCTTTAGGACTGCTGTAAACTATTCCACTAATTGGAGTAATTTCTGACCTGCCTGCTGGATAGGTGTCCTGCACCAAGTATCATCACCACTGACTACTCTCCTGCTCTCTCTTTCCCTGCCTCCCTCTCTGTGTCATGCTGTAATTGCCAGGAATGTCTTCCGTAAGCTACTTGCTCAGCCAGAGAAGGAGAAGAGTGATATCCTGTCTCTGGAGGAGATACTGGCCGAGGGGACAGACTTACCTGACTCTGCAGCAGCTCCGCTTTGTGCCAGTCGCAACAGCAAGGCCAAACTGAAAGCCCTAAAGGAGGCCATGTACCACAGTGCTGAGCATGGATATGTGGATGTGACCATTGACATACGGAGTATAGGTCAGTGCCGGCACCCTTGCTTCTCTGCCTCATCAGAGGTACCACTGTAAGAAATGTGTCTTTCATGTGCTGCTGCTTAAACTGCCTGCAGCTGTGCCTCCTGAACTTCTGTGGAGGTGGTAATTGCAGGGGGTTTCCCAGCAGGTTTGTGGGTGAGGACGGGGAAGGTAAGTTCAAGTCAGCCCAGGCTTAAAGCCAAGGCTCTCGGAGCTTCTCTGAAGTCAGTTAAGATCAAAATCAGTTAAGCCTAAGCAACTGCAAAATAGGGCAACTGCTTTTTATGTCAAATCGTGTGTGCTAGACACACTCTAAGAACAGTCTCTTATTTTCCATCCTTCATCTGGGATATGATAGGGGATCCTGCAAGTTCTGGGGCCATTTTAGCTCCACAGCATATCCTGCTCTTCCAGACAGCGTAGTTTCTACCAGCAGCCATCTTCACTGCTGCTTGGCAGAGCGTTAGCTAAGTCTCCGGGGCAGTGTTTGTCTGCTGCTTCCAACAGCTTCTCTTCTGCACTCTGCCATAGTGCAGTCCACAGTTTAAACATCTTTCTTTTCCAGGGTTTATGAGCCTTTGAGGAGAGGAGCAGTGAACTGGCTTCTCAGTGTGCTAACTGTGCCAGCATGGGGCTTGAGCATTGTAGCAGCCTGTTTGAAGTCTGTTGCTTCCCATGGCAAGAGTGGTCAGGAGCACAGGAGGGAATAAATCTGGGCTGCGTGTCCATTATCCTGTGCCTGATCTCCATTAGTCCTTCCCCAGAGAGTGGCCAGCGTGCCTGGTATGTCTCCATGCAGTGCAGCACTCCAGCCCTGAGGACCTCTTGCATGTGTCCAGGGCGTGCATTCTTGGCTTGCCAGGTGCACTGGGCAGGCAGAGCTCTAGGTGTTGAGTGAGAGGAGAGAGAACCAGGGCTGCTCTCAGCGTGCTGGGCATTTGCTGAAATGGAAGGAAAGTCCTTTTGTTGCCAAATCCCAGGCTTGTGTTTCCTCCCACTCTATTCTGCAAGAACAGAAACTAGGTCACGTCCAGCCTAATGTTTGGAGTACTATATTAACTTTGTGTGTTTTCTCATTCAGTGCAGGGGAACATTTCCCTTTAAGTTCCTAGAGAGTGGTTCTGCCATGACAAACAGCTACTTGAAAAGGCTAATCTCCTTAACTCACCCAGTGCTGTTTAGGGGAAATAGTAATGATCAGTAGAGGACATGGGGTAGGGCTTACAGAAAGTTGTAATCCGAAGACCACCAGTTTAAATACAGGTAGGTATTTTGGTGACCAAAATCTTTTTTTTTTTCCATTCAGTGGCTCTCCAGGGCCACATTCAAACAAATGAGCTCACGTAAATCTAGTTTCCAAAAGGTTTTTGCGCTGCAGAGCACCACAACAATTACCTCAAATTGGCAGCCTCAGCAGAGAAGCTGAGGGCTAGATGAGCAAAGAGACCACAATTTTCTCTTAGCACTTGGAGGAGAGCCTCTGTGTATTAGGTCTGGGATGTCTTGATAACCACCTGCCTTCTCAGCTATGGGTAAATAGGAATTTTATTTCTAGAGTTATCTGGCAGCTTTTGCTTAGAATCTGAAGATTAATACAAGTGAAGATAGAAATAGAAGGGCACATCTTTCTCTGGAGCTGGGAGTGAGCTCTGTCCTCTGTCTATAGGTGTTCCCTGGACACTGCACACATGGCTGGAGTCCTTGCGAACATCCTTCCAGCAGCACAGACGACCCCTCATCCAGTGCTTGCTAAAGGAATTCAAGTCCATTCAAGAGGAAGAGTACACAGAAGAGCTCATCACACAGGGGTTGCCTCTGATGTTTGAGATACTAAAAGCCAGCAAGGTAGGATAAATTATGTATTCTAAAGAAATCAGCCTCATTCTAGTCCTGTACGACAGAAACTGCAATAATGTTTTTGCACAGCGGTCCCAAAGCTTCTTTAGAGCTGTATAGGATTATTACTTTTGTACTGTGTATATCATTTTTCTTTACTGTGGAATCATGGGTTAAAAACACACAAGCTAATTACATCTCCCGCTACAACAGCTTAATACTGATGCTAACAATGAACTGAGGAGACAACAGGAGCTAACGCATAGTGGCGAAATTAAAATCACAAGGGTCACTGCAGCACAAGAGATGCTGATAACCAAACCAACCCAGAGACTAACTTTACCCAGTTTGTTTCACAGCACCATGCAACAAAGCTAATGCTCACGTTTGCTTTGGATTTATTTAACCCCTCACATGATTTTCTCTTCCCTTCATGTGGGATTGTGACTTCTAAACTTGTGAGGAGATTGGTTTCTACGAGAACACAGGCAGAATGATTTTTTAAAATCTTGTATGTGTTTCTACTTGCAGCCTCCCCAGATTTGTTCTTTCAGTTGACATTGTCTTAGCCAGATACATCAGACTAACAAAACCTTTTGAGGGAGGAAGGTACCATTAGGTACGTGAGTAAAACAGCAAAGAAGAGATGATCATTGAGCAGGAAGGAGAGTGAAGGTTGTTTTTTTCCTTATGCGTTACAGTACATGTTGGTACAGTTTTCTATTTGTTGAACTGGGAAGTAACATTTCTCACCCAACTCCACACGCAACAGCAAGGAGCAAGTATTTTTAGCACCTACAGCAATAACCTAAATAATGTGAAGAGAGTTCTGGTACAGACACGCAGTACTAAAGGATACCAGGCACAGTATAGTTAGTGAAAGCCTACATGTATTTATTATATACTGATGCAAAAGAGGAGCAAGTGCTGAATATTTATCCCAGCAATTGTTTGATTTCTGCTCCCATGAATTTTTCCTTGGGGGATAGTTTGGGGTTGATTTGTATTGCGTGGGTATTTATGGAGAGTATTTAGAGATACCTTTCAGGAAATCATTCCAAATCCTTGGATTTGTAGTCTGAACTGCCTCGGGTTATTACATGTTCATCCAATAACTAACAGCAAGGTGCTGTTTGTTTTGAAAGCTGATATAAAACTAATTGTATTGGAAAACTTAATGGAGATTAAGTTTAGGCCCTGTAATCTAGGATGAGGGATGGCTTCAGCTGCGGTTCTCCTGGGTGGCTGAAGCCAAAGCCAATTGGTTTATAGATGATTGTCATTAGAATAAGTCATTTACATAGGATCATACCTTTTGGAGATGTTTGACTGGGCCATCTGGAGTGTCCACTAGGAGACATGGCAGCCAATGAGACTGCTACCTTCTGCTTTGGTTTCACTTAAAAGCTAACATGTGGAGGAGTAGGAGGAGTAAAGCAACTGATATATCTTACACACACAGAAAAAGTATGATAAAAAAATCTGTGCTGATCTTTGTTCCCACCTCTGGGCCTAGAGGAGCTGCCCGTCTTCACTTTTCATGAGCATGCATATTCACAACCACATGCACATACAGTGCTTCATATTCTTAGAAAAATAATGAATCATTCTGGGACGCTGTAAGGGCTTACAGATTGTCTCCAAATGGCATGAATTCTTGCCACAGTCTTGCCCAAACAGTCTCCCACAAAGCTCTTAGAGACTGAAATGAGGGCAGACTCTGAGCAGCCCTTTGGAAGGAATCAAAATAAATTCATTTGCAGGAGAAAGAGCCAATAAAAGTTCTCCCTGGTCACTCCATGTAAGTCAGACAAGGAAATCTGAGATTCTAAGGATCCACTTCCCTAGGAATGCTGAGAGCAGATACTGTTCTTTGTATATATCCACAGAATGGAAATCGCCTTGAAGAGGTACAGAGGGGCTGTAGCTGTAGTTCATGTCCCTCTGTTTCTGCATTTTGTGGAGTTGTCAGGAGAGGTGTTTGGTTTGTCCATGTGGGCATCCTTTTTCCCATGGGCTGGGAACTTTAAGAGCAATTACAACTCTCACTAAAAGTCACAGTCTGTCCCAATACATTTCCTTAATGAGTTTTTCAGGGCAAAAAGTATAAAATAGGCAACTAGAAAGCACAAAGCCACTTAGTGCTCCTTGGGTGATGTAAAACAAGATGTCCCATTTGCTACATATTGTGATGCTCAGTATATTTTAATTGCATGGCAACTTGTACCTAATTGAAATGGCATTTTGCAGTCCTATAAGTAGTCCCAACTATCCTGCAGTCTCAGAACAATTTACAAATATTAATGAGTTGAGATATGGAAGAAAATCTTAGCCTCCTTTTCCAAACAAGGAAACAAAGGTAATTAAACGGGCAGGTTTTCAGTGCCTTACAGAGTTGCAATCTCAGCTTCAGAAGCTGTGACAACCTGGCTAAGCCAGACATCAGTTTATTATTTGAGTAATTGTCTTGAGAGACTCTTCAGAAATTGCACAGAAACATAGATCAGATCTCTGAATAGGAAATGGGCCTTCAACCTGAGCTTCCACTTGCACTGTAGAACAAAATGTTACTGGTTCCCAGGACATGCAGAAAGGGCAGGTATTGTAAAAATGAAAAGACTAAAAGAAAAAGTAAGTACTATAGTAAGTACTATCTACAAAGACATGACCAGATATAAGGAATGCCTTTTGTCTAACAGATTTTCTTTTTTTTAAACACCCATACCTTGAGGGTCTCAGGGGCCAAATGTGAGAGCTTACGTGGGATCTCTGCCACCACCACTAATGAGAGTGTCCTGGAGCCCAGTAGGTTGGCATTTGTATGACAGGACACCAATGATGAAAAGGAAAACAAAAATAACATTTTCTGAAGCTCTGATGCTGGAACACAGAGCGGTAACAAGAATTAGCAAATCAGGCAAAACTGCCTAAGCTGTAGTTCCTAGAGTTACTGCCTCTCCTAAAGCTGTGAAATAGGAGGGGAAGAACAGTTAATAAATTGCATTTTGGTCAATCACCACTGCACAGAAGCCCTGGGGAAAGACTTCCAAAGGCACAAATGAGGATTTGGTTCCCAGCCTCCTGGTGGCTGCCAGTAGGACTGAGCGCTTTCATTTCCTTTCATGCCTTTAAATGTTTTTATCAGCTGCACTGCTCAGAATTGAATTGAGAGTGGAGGAATGAAGTATATCCATGCAGCTGAGGCAAAGCTAGAAGAGCGGGCAGATGGCTTTTGCCCCCACTGCTGTCCTGCAGTCAGCCCAGATCCCTGCCAAACCAGAGACCAGACGAGTTGCTCCATAGGAGGCAGTGGTGATGGAATGGACAGTGGAGAGCCTTGTTTAGGGCACTTCCCTAAGAGAAGGCAAAATTCAGACCTAAAACTTCCAGTGAAGCTATGTGGTTCACTAAGGGGATTTGGACCACTGGATGAGGAGGAAAGGCTCTCTCATTTTGGGACTGACTGAATCTCTGAGGGAGATGAGCTCACAGATGGTCTGCTTAAAGTAGTTTGTAAAGGGCTGCATGTGACAAAAGCTGGAGAGACACTTCTGGGAGCAAGTAGCCCTGAGCTAAACTTGGGCTGCTGTACAGGACAGGGTTGAGTCCCTCAAAGCTAAGATGACATTGGAGATCTTGTGAAAGAAGAAAAATGCAACTGAATTGCTGCCTGTCAGTATCTGTGTCACATTCTTCATGGCCGGAGGAATCCCTCCAAACTTCTTAGTGGGCCCTCTCATTTGCCAAGGCTGATGTTTGCATCGCCTGAGCTTAACTCTGACCTGAATTGACATCTTGCCCCATGTCTTAGTGCCCCATATCTGCTTGACTAGTGACTGTAATTGTGGACTGGAGGCAGCACTGAGTTTGGGCCCCTCGAATGAGAATTTAAGAAGAGTCTGGTGGAGGAAGCACCCAGATTTATGGACTTGTAGTGCCTGAGGTGGGGCTAGCATTTCAGCTTCAGCCATCAGGAAGAACAGGCACGGGGATCTCAGGCCTTACCCTCAGGCACAGAGTAGGCTAACCACATGTGATGATAGCTAATAGCCATTCTCATATGATAGTGGGCAGCAGTCAAAGGGAAGAAAACCTGCGGCTGTCCTGAGCACATCCACATGCATACAGAATCATAGAATAACTAAGGTTGGAAAAGACAGATCATCTAGTCTAAGCATCAGCATTTGGAAGAGGTTGGATTTAGATTTCCACTCTGAGGCTCAGTGTGAGCTTGCATTGTCATTACAATCAGCCAGCTCCATCTATGCAGATGAGCCAGCTCCGTCACCAGCAGTACTGGGTGGTGAGCCAGTTTTGTCCACTGCTTTTTCTGTATGCAGCAATTTAGATCAGATTCTCTGATGGTCTAGTTCTTGAAGAAAGAAAACAATCTTTTAATTTCAAGTAATCTCTAGCACAGCCTTCTCACTCCCACCTGTGTTATGGACATGGATCTGCTATTTGCCATTTCTTTGTATGCTTTGGGGGAACGTATTGGCAACGTTTGTTAACTGTACGCTAAATGTATGTGCTGAAATGTAGTTCGAAGCCCCGCCTGGCTCTGGAAGTGCTTTGCACCAGGAAACCTTAGCTTAGGACTATGAGTATTGCTGCTAGTGTATTGCCCAGGGCAAAACCAACTTGAAAAATCATGGGAGGTCTTTCACTGCCCTTTCTGTGTAGCGTTCATCCTTCCCATCAGGTTCTGTTAGTAGGTTACTTTGAAAAATAGCCCATTAGCGAGGTGTTGATTATGCTGTGCGTTTAGACTTGATGAAAGATGCAGGAAACTGTTTGCAAAGGTGTTTCCTCAGAATTTAAAATTCCTGCTGGGTTTCACACACACTCCATACGCATCTGTAGGCAGCCGAAGAAACCCGCAGGAATGCACAGTTATTTGGAAAGTTGAACTGTTTGAAGAACAGCCATCAATACTATGTTGACAGTTATTTAGAATAAATAACAATTTAAAACAATAGCCAGTTTTTTGAAATTCCAAAAGGACTCAAGCATGTAGGTATCTTGAGAAACTTTGGCCTATTTAATTTAAAAGCCGAAGTAATCTCTAACCAGTGACTTTTCCGCATGTAATCCAAAATCTCCGAGAAAGTTAAGTATTTATTTAATATATCCTTTCAGAAATAGCAACACGTAGACTCTGTTGCAAGTGCACTAACTATTGGAAAAAAGAAATGTTGATGGCTCCAGCAAACAAAAAGCAGTAGGAAAGCCTACAACACCTGCCTGCTCTGTTGCAGCAGAATGTTTAGAAGCTGAAGCTTCAGATGGATGTCCTTTATGTTTCTTTATTGCTGTGGTCTTTCTGGTTTTAGTTCCTCTAAAACAAACACCAGAAAGTCCAGGCACGGTGGTCAGCAAACATCATCTTTCCCTATAGGCCTGCACATGACCTGTAACATGGCATTGGAAAATAAAGGAGCTAGAAAATTCTCCTTCATGTTCCTTTTGTCACAGTGGGTTGAAATGACTATTAGTTAAGGTGGGCTTAATGAAATTGGTTTTGCTATATGAAGCCAGACTGTGCTCTTCTGCAGGTAGGGCTTAGGTTATAGGGGAGAGGTACCCTTTAGTATATTTGTTCTCCAGATAATGTTTCACTTGTCTTGAAAAAATAAAATCTGGAAATTGAATATTTTGGCCAACTGTTGGAATATTTTAAGTGAAGAAAAATGTAGACTTTACACAGAGGAGAGAGACACACCAAAACCAGTAGTAGAAATAGCCCTGAAGACCTCCACGGTCCTAAAATGCCTGCTTACAGGTTCCATGGAGTGGCTGATACCCTCCCACGTGTTAGCTAATGCTCAGCCTAAGCTCAGTGATTGATTTTCTGGCTGAGACTTTGATTTCTTGAAGCAAGTTTCACTGAAAAATTGCAGTAGTCTGTAATGTTGCCCATTGTCATTTGTAGTACTTCTGTGTCTAAACAGTTCAGAATAACCAGGACGCAAGTTATCCACACGTGTACGTCATGCATTCTCCGTGTGAGATGTGAACGCCAGGTACCAAGTGGCATTTTAATAACCAACTATTAACCCTGTATTGTGTTTTCCTAACACAGATTCAGCTTCATACTAACACAGGTTTGATTTTTTTTTTTTTTTTCCTACTCTCTGCCTTCTAAAATGTTTCCCTGCCAGAGGCAGGAGCCGTTTCTTCATTGACAATAAATAACTGCCATGGATGTGACACCTGCCCTTTTATGGGCTCTCACCCAGGGATTAGACCGTGCCCGGGGATCTTAGCTTTTTACATACAATGCACAGCTGTGATATAAAGAGTCTTTTGAAAGGAAGACTTGGCAGTTTTCCCAGAGCTAGCTGAAGGGTCCATTTGTGCCTTACCTGTGATTAATTCCTTTCCGTTTGTATTTGCAGTGGAATGACTTGAGCCCGGCACTAACAAAACCCATTTTGTTATGCAGTTCACTGCCTCTAACTGTGTCTTCAACCTCTGGGGCTTCCCTACCTTTGCAACTGTTGACTAATATGAATTATGTGTGTGCTGCTTAATCATCTAGGAGTGACCCTCTAAAGCGGCATTTAATCAGTTTGGATGCAGCTGGTAAAAAATGAATTTTGCTTGAGGACTATAGCAGAAACACCCAGGGAAGGATGACAAAGATTCAGAGAGATGGCAAAGAAAGTCTCATAGCAGAGTTTGAGTGCTTGAGCTTGGGAGGTCTACGGAAAGCCCTCTCTATTGCCTTAGCACTTATTGACTCTTTATGGGAAGAGGGGAGGATAAGTAGAGGAATAATTCAAAGGCATCCCAGCCTGTTATGGAAGGAAGTTCATGCATGACTCCTCAGTGGATCTGAGGCATCTTGAGACTTCACTGCTGGAGCAGTATCTGGGGACCACATGCAGAACAGGTGACTGGAGGCAGCACTTCTGCTTCTTTGTGTTTAGCAGAGAGCTGGGTCCTCCCAGCATCCTCAGAACCAGAGAGAGAAAAGTTACCTTTGCCAGCACCCCTGTGCCCTGAACAGCACGGTTTCTCTGCTTGCAGAGCGGATGTGTATTCAATGACAAACACTAAACCCAGAATGATAGTGTTATTTTTCATCTTAACACTGTGTTTTTGTGGCTGTGTGGTAGAGGAATTCAAGGGCCTGGCACTCTAGGGCTAAGTTGGCGAAGAAGAGCAGCCTAAATTGTTACCACTGTAGAAGGCAATGAGGTGGAAGTGGCAGGGTATCTTAGACCAGTCAGAATTCCTATCCCCTGGGGTTTGAGCCATCCAGGGAGAGTCAGTGGGGAAACCTGTGAAGAGTAGGCAACTAAAGCAAAGTGTGATCTCGCTGGAAAAGCAAAGGGCAAGACCTCAGCCTAACTTCTGAATCCAGCCTAGGTTTTCTTCTTGAGATTTTGGAGCATGAGCTGCCAAGATGACACTTATCTTCCACAGGTACTGGAGAAAACTGGCTTGGTATGTCCCAGCTGTGTCCAGTACCTTGTAGGACATTCCAGAATGGCTAGGCCAGGTTGAACCCGGTCAGAAGAAATGAAGCAGACTCTTCCATGGGTTGTGCCTAAGTCTTGAGGAGCCTTTCCTGAGTTGTGCTGCAGACCTTCATTGTCAGAAAGGTGTTCAGGAAAAGATACCCCACCCAGTTCTTCACCTCCTCTCAGATCATTCAGTCATCTCTGCTCTGGCAACTTGAAAACCTTCAGCTTTGCTTCAAAAGAATTTATGAATTCCTCTCACAGTTCAAGTGTGGGGAATTCCGTTAGATCTCCCCTGAAGAATGCTTTTAAGTCAGGAGGCCGCATGTATCTACAAAGCAAAGCTGCTTGCTCACCGACCAACTCTCTGCTGGAAGCATCGTCTCTTTAAGAAGATTCACTGTTGTTCCCTGTTCCCTTTAGCCTATTTGTAAACTACCCCGTGGCTAGGTAAATATTTTCATTATATCCTATGCCAAGCTTTCTTCCCTCTCCCGTTAAAGCAGATGAACATGGAGCTCCCTTTGACAGCAAATGCATGCTCATATCTGAGAGGAAGCTGGCCTTGATCTGGATCTCAGCATCAAGCATCAAGGCAAAATGTTTTCCAACTTCAAACTGTGGCAAGAAAACAAACGGGTTTGCTTCTCTGGTGTTGATATCACCACCCACAACTGCTGCAGAGAGCTCCTACAGCTGTTCTTACACAGTCAGCTGGTAGGATGATGGATAAGCAGGAAAGAATAATGCTCAGAGCTTAAGTGGGTTGGATGTGGTAACCAAAGCAGATGTGGAGCTTCTTGACATTGGTGCGCATACGGTGGAGTGTCATCTTTTTTGGTGAAGCAATTCTGATGTACCAGGTTGTGGTCTCCTGTAGTTGTTTCCAGTTGCTTCACAGGCAGCCAAGCTCAATTTGCTCCAAGAGAAACACTGGGCTTCTGAAAAAGCAAGATTTTTTTTCCCTCAGCAATCCAGTTGCAGACTGTACCTTTGACAAAGCGTCCCTTTTATCTCTCCTCTTCGCTGCTTCCTTCTGCCTGCTTTATTGGAGATGCCAGTAGGCTGCGGGGAGCAGGGCCAGGGCCAGGACCCTGGGAAGCTTGGCCATGTGCAGATTTGCGTGGGGAGCAGTTGTTCTTTTTTCCTTTCCATGTCTTTTTGGAAGAAAACTTGCTATGTTTTGTTGGTGATGACTCTAAATGCTTCGTCTTTCTAGCTGAGCGCATTTCTTAAAGCTATCAACAGAAGCCAAAGGTCTCCAACCTCCTGTCTGCCAAAATGAAAGCAGTGTCCTGTGTGAGAGCTCTGAAGGTCCATGATGCTTAGTGTCTCTGTCTGCTTGATAGCCTCGCTTTCTTTGACTCTGATCCTGAAGTCTCCCTTTCTTTTGTCATTTTTCCCTTTGTCCCATCTTTGTTCTGCACCATAGTGTTCTAAAGCCTCTTTTATGTGAGTGTATCCCATTTTGAGTTAATTAGAGCTTAACCTACACCAGTTTTCAACAGGGTTGTGGGCAGTCAGTGGCAAGTTGGCTGTATAGTGGGCTGGGGTCTGCATGCTGTGGCAGGGCTCATCACCCATTTTGTGCTGAGGAAACTGACAGGCTCCCCACGCTTGTTGGCATGTGACTTGTCCATCATGCCAGTTCAAGTTACAAGTGCGGATCCTCTTCCCACCCCTGCGTGGCAGTGGCAGGCTTGCTCCTTCCCAGTCTCTGTGCGCCTGGACTTCCTGGTCTGCAGTGGGCGAGACTCTGCCTCCTAATGAGGCACTGGGAGGTTGATACCTATTTTATTATCAGTGCATTCCCACAGGCACCTGAGGGAGGAGGAGATGCTTTGTCTTTTTTGACGTATATGTATGTGTAGGTAGGCACTGCTCTTATACCTCTCCTCTCCAGAAGCTTCCCTCCTCTCCAAAACATGGTATTAGCCTCATCCTGTGTTGTATTTATTGACATCTTAGTGTCTGCCGCCTCCAGCTCAGAGCTACCCTGCTGGTAGGAGCATCCCCCCGGACATGCTCCTCCCTGGCTGACTCAGCCAGCATGGCTTTGGCACAGCCCTTCCGAGCAGAGAAGCAATTGCTCTTTCTGCCCTGTCTGTCTAGAGCTTTCCCCCATCCCTCCCAATGGCTGAGTCACTTCCTTCTGTAAATCTGGCTTTAAATCTTCCTTTTCTTTTTGCTGTGTGATTCACTCCCTTTGTGAAGTGATTTGCAGAGCTCCAGCTTTGCCGACGCTGAACAGAGATGCTCCTGGGGCACTGCATCCGCGTTGTCCTGGGGCCACAACAGTGAGCCCTTACTGGTGGCTGCTCCCATGCCGTGCTCAATGGTCTCTCTTGGTATCAGTTTTTCTCAGTATCTCTCTTATCCCAATATTTCTTTCAATATTATGTCTGATGTAGTAATAGGAGCCAACTTCTGCCTGCAGGCGAGTGCATGACATCAGCGTGTGCCTATGAAGGCACAGCTCGTTTCCTTTTCCCACCCTGTTTAATTAGATACAGTGCAAGAGTTATTACAGTATCTCTGCCACTCCTCCTCATCCCTTGTGGGATTTAAGGAATTTCTACTTTTGGAACTGAGCTGAAATGTGCTCAGAGAAGGAAGACTTCAATTTCTGTTTAATAAGCCTAAAGATATTTTTAGTATAACAGCTAAACTCCTCCATTGTTTATATTGTTATTATTTTACTCTCGTACCTGCTTACTTCCTTGGTCTTGGACCATCTAAGCATCTCATCTTTTCATGGTTTCCCAGTATGGAAGGGAATTGCCAAACAACATGGTAGCTGAAAGTCAAGATACTTCATTTTCAGGAATTAGCTGTCTGGCTCCATTGAATTTGATAAGTTCCAGTCACCAGCAAAGACTGGGATGAAATCTGCAAAAACTTTTAAATCCTGCTTTCACATGTGACTCAGGTGGTTAAGCACTAAATTCATTTCACTGTCATTGACTGAACCAGGGATCTGGTTCTGTGAGGTTCTGGTGGTCTTCTCAGAGAAGTGGTGCCAAAACCAATGCTAGGGGTGTAAGATCATATTAATAACATTCTTGGGGCTAAATGAGGAGCCTCAGTAGCATGCTGCGATGCTTCTGTCATTCTATAAAGGAGCAGCTGTTTGTGAGGATGTTGTGCTTAGAAATGTATGCTGGCTGTGCAGCTCTGTCTGTTTGGTAACCCTGGTTTCCTAAAACATGAGCAGTGACCATTTTCCAAAGAGCAAGAAAAAGGTATTTTATATTGAAGTAAGTCTGAAAATAAAGTGAAATGACTTTCGTAAAGGAGCATGGCTTATTTGAAAGGGATGGTGGCTGTTGAGTTTGTTGGGAAAATAAGATCCAAGGAGAGGACATTCCATTTTACCCGCTTCCTACAGGAGATGTAACAAACAGGTAGTTTATAACAAGTACCGAAGTTCTGTTTTTTAATAAAGTTTCAGCAATCACATTTTTCAGCTTCAAAACAAACAGCTCTTGAGAGTAATGTAATTTCTCCCTTTGAATACTAAGCTTATGTTGCTTGTGTTTGTTTCCTTTTGCTTAGAATGAAGTGATAAGTCAGCAGCTATCTGTCATTTTCACTCATTGCTACGGACCTTACCCTATTCCAAAGCTTGTTGAAATTAAGCGCAAGCAGACCTCTCGCTTAGGTAAGCATGACTTGAAGATGCTCTTTGGTTCTTTAAGGACAGCTATGGGAAATCCACATTGCAGGCTGAGTGTAGAAGTCAGAGAAAATGTGAACTTGGAAGGCAGGACTAGAAAAATGAGAGGCCCTGAACTTAGCCTGTCTTAAACTCCCACTGGAATCAGTAGGACCATCAGATACTGGAGTGGGACTGTAAATCTGCAAAGATCTGAGTTGCTAATGAGGCTGAAATCACAGCCTAGGGCCCAATGCCAAATGTCTGTCCATATCTCAAACCACTGTGGTTGGCTGTGGGTGACATTGTGGTGGCATGGCCCTCCCAGCCCTGCTGGCAGAGCCCAAGTTGGTTTAATGTGACCTAGAGAAGAAGTGAGCCAATTTCCAGGATGCTTTTCTCCTTGGCACAAAGGCTTACCTGCCCAGGGAGAGGGTGAGGGTATGGCCTGAGGGTATTTCTCTGCAGTTTGCTTTGGGGAACAGAGCTGGGAAGCTGTGCCAGCTCCGTGTGGCAGAGCTGGCTGGTGATCATCTCAGCAAAGGTCGACACAGATTTCAAAGCTTTGAATTTCCTTAGTCTGAACTCCATGTGCCTGTCTGTGGGTCTCCTGTTTCAGACTGTCCGAAATAGCTTGATGGGCTTTACTCATTATAAACAATATCCTTTTACACCATTGTCTTCTTTTGTCAAAACAGGAAAATATTATGTACATTCATGATCTCTTCCAAACCAAATTTATTGGTGGTTTCTTTTTTTTCCTTTCTGTAATTCTAGAT
The DNA here is from genome assembly GCA_030625065.1 of Alectoris magna. NCBI lineage: Eukaryota > Metazoa > Chordata > Aves > Galliformes > Phasianidae > Alectoris > Alectoris magna. The sequence goes on from CM060560.1 coordinate 145,059,229, forward strand.
CCCCATTTTCTTAACAACAAAGAGATGTCAGATGTTACATTTCTGGTGGAAGGAAGACCATTTTATGCACATAGAGTGCTGCTATTTACTGCATCACCACGGTAAGACGTAGAGATGTTTCTGTTTCTTAGCAAGAATAGAAATTGATTTTGTGTTTTTGTATTTTTGTTGTTGTTGTTAAGATTCTTCGAGGATTAATGGCTCAGTCGTCAAGATTTTCCTAAGCAGCAAATCTCAGCCTATTTCTGATTAACAAGTGCTCCCATCACTAGATTCCCACCCTGTAAATGCTCCACGCTTCTGGCCATGCAGCTGACTTCATTCCACCAAGGCACATTTGCATGGAGCTCATTGCTGTATCCAGCCCTTAAACACAGAGTAGTCTTAACAGTTTGCTTCTTAATAGTCATTTATCCCGTGGGCAGCTAAATCTTGTCTTGCATCCGTGTACACAGTCTCTAGGAGAAACAAGTTACTATCACTCGATTCACTGGGGATTTTACATTTTTTAAAATAAAATTAGATGCATCACACTGTATCAAAAGGCAGTACTTATGGTTTCTTCCCTGTGCTCAGAAGGCTGGATGTGGGTCATCCAGCTCAACTCAGCCTTCAAGAGTATTCCTTTTATTTACATTGATCACAAACGGTATTTGTACACAACTTTATAATTCAAGATGTGCAAACGCAATCCAAACTTCAGCTCTAAGCTTATTAAATTGCCTTCAAAATAGAGTTTGACACTAATAAGATCAAATCAATTGTTACCCATATTTTAATTAAAATGCAGTCATGGTATGGAAGAGGTTACCATCCAGCAAATGCTGGTCTTGATAGATAAACTGAACTTCGCACTGCCTCAAGAAGGTCAGATGAATTATTGACAAGAGAAGGGCAGATGTTTCCGATGGTGCACTCACCTTCTAATCAAATGAGAATGTCTAGCAGTAATTAACTTCAAAAGTGTTTTTATCTTGAAGCCTATGTCTGAATTTCAGACATTTTGTTGACTGTGTTGAAGTTGTAACCTTAAAGTAGGTTTAATGTTTTGTTCAAAACAGTTTTGCAGCAGCATAATAGAAATAGGCTAAAAATTGATCTTCAAATAAAGTAAGTGCACAGTTTTTAAATATTGCAACTTCCTAAACAACCATGTTTCCTTCAAGTAATAAAAAAAAAACCAAACCAAAACAAGTTTGATATACATCTTTCCGGTATCTGAATCTCCCCTATGCATTTTTTCTATTGTGGTATCAGAAGTATTTTCCCAAAATTTCAAATTGAAATCTCCTAAAAGAGAGGCTTCTTCCTTTCAATTTGAACTTTATTTTGTGTAACTGTCTGAATCCTGATGCATTTCAGTGACAAATCCATTCATTTCAGTGTACTGTTTTTGCAAGAGCTGATGCTGTCCTTCCACTTTGCCATAGTTTTCCACATAGATAATTGGGCTGGTATTTCAATCTTGCTCCTTTCTATTTAGGTTTAAAGCATTGCTGTCTAGCAAGCCCTCAACTGATAGTACTTGTATTGAGATCAACTATGTGAAGTACCCCATCTTTCAGGTAAAGTCAGTTCTCACATTGAATATGAATGGAACATACAAACATTGTACATGCCCTGTCCAAACTAATACATGTGTATTTGATAAGCATATAGCTCAGAGTAGTGGTTTCATGAGCACAGAATCCATCTCCTTGCGTACACTAAGCTGCATAGTGCTATCGATTGCAAATGTCATGCCCAACCAGATTCAGTAGCATACATTTCACCTACAGAGAGTATACAGATAAAGCAGAGCATGTCATTGAGAAGTACTTGATTCCTTTTTCTCTTGCTGACTTTTTCTGTATTTAATGGACAGGCTTCCAGACACAGTTCATTTGCTTCTTTAGCAATGTTGTTCAATCAATTTTTTTTTTTTTTTGCCATGAAAATACAGAGTATTTTCTGTAGCATATACTTGTATATGCTTCCCTTCCCTTGAGTCAGAGCCCAGGCAGTTCCATGTATTGACTGTTATAGATGAAGATATTTCCCAGCTCACTACAGCAACTTTAAACTTGCTAGAAGCTCACTGCAGAGATATCTTAGTTGTTTCGTATTACAGTGCAAAGCCTCCACAATTATTTATTGTCATCCATGCATGCCCTCACACAGCTGAGTGGAGGTGTTGGTTCCATTGCCAAGGGGGGATAAAGGAATAACCATTATATGTGCTATATTATCCTGAATAAATGATGCACTGTACATATTGGAAAAGACAGAAAACTCAGAATGAATTAATCAGCTTCCTGCACAATGTCTGGGCATCAAGAGAAAGCATGAACAACATGGCTGGCAAGGGTTAAGACTACCCATGAGAAGGAACTATTGAATTGTGCAGAGAGAGAGAGAATAACCAAATATATCTCAAAATTAGGAGGATTTGGCCAGTTTTATCTATGAATCCTTGATGTTGGAGAGCCTCTGGTGAAATCTGCAATTTCTACATTTCCTTGCTCCCTTTGACTGTTTTTTATAAACACTCCCTTTGTTTTGTTACAGCTGGTTATGCAGTATCTTTACTATGGAGGTGCAGAGTCACTCTTGATTAAAAATAATGAAATTATGGAGGTAAGATACATTTATGTTAATTTCAGGGGGAACAGTGCTAAATGATCTGTTTACCGTTCACCCAAGGGTACGTGACAACTGGGCAAGACATGAGCACTCCTGTAAGAGACATCACTGCCTCCCACTGAGTGCCCAGAGTGCCCAGGCAGAAAAGCCATGGTCACCAAACAAAACAGCTTGTCTGAAATAAAAATATCTACTGAGATGATTTGTGATGCTCTTTCAAGGAAATGCAAAGCAGGTGTTACCAGTGTCTGGAAACAATTCCCAGCAGCATAGTACGTTGCCTTCTCTGCCTCTCATCCTGGCAGATGAGGTGCTCTGTTGAGTTGGGCCAGTGAGCTTCTCTGCATCACTCTTACTTTTGGCTTATTAGCCCAGGCTTACATGTCCATACTTTTCTCAGCAGCTTTAAAGCATCCTGTTTGGTTCAATCACTCCAGAGAATTTTTGGGCATGTAACTGACTTTAATCAAAGAAGAAATCCTACTGGAGTTCAGTTCAGGTTCAAGCATATGACTGTCTCATTTTCTGAATAAAACCTTAAGTTGCTCCCAGAGATAATTATTTGCCACTTTCTTACCGGGTGTTGAAGTCCATTGCCATTGTGCCCGTTTGCAGTGGCCATGCCAAGCCCTCTGGAACTGATGGAACCTTCAGCATAGTCACACATTCATAACCTGTATGGATGTTAGATCCTTCTCTTCCAGATAATGTGTGCTGTCATTACCATCTCTGATCAACCTAATTCAACCAATTCAACAGAACTAAGATACATTAGAGCAAATCTGTGATAGTCACTCAGGAGCTTTCCTGTTGACAACTAATGGTAGGCAAAAGGGATACAGGACAATAAGTGCTAAAATAAGAGCTACTGCACCCATGATCTTTTATTATTGCTTACATGAGTTAATCTGTCCCTATCATAGAATCATAGAATGGTTTGGGTTGGAAGGGACCTTTAATATCATGTAGATCCAACCCCTCGGTTATAGGAAGGGACACCTCCCTCTACACCAGCTTGCTCAAAGCCCCATCCAGCCTGGCCTTGAATGCCTCAAGTGTGGGGACATCCACAACCTTGCTGGGCAATGTGTTCTATTGTCTCACCACCCTCACAGTAGAGAATTTCTTCCTATTATCTAGTCTAAATCTGCCCTCTTCCAGTTTAAAGCCATTTCCCCTCATCCTGTCACTACGTGCCCTTATAAAAAGTCCCTCCCCAGCTTTCCTGTAGGTCCCCTTCAGGTACTGGATGGCCGCTATAAAGTCTCCCCAGAGCCTTCTCTTCTCCGGGCTGAAGAGCCCCAGATCTCTCTATGACACTGCTGTCCAGAGCACCCATCTGGGGTTTTACTCTTACCAAAGTGCCACTAACTATAAATTGGGAACAGTTTTTCTTTGGGGTACAAAGTGGCCAAAATGAAGCAATTGTGATGGGTACAGGGGCATCTGTATGAATCCTGCTGGCAACCGGAGGATGGAACTAGTCAGGAGTGAGATCATCCCTGTCCGTTGCAGATGGTGGACCCACATTGACTTTTTGAGTTTTACAGGAAAGGTCACTGGTTCTCTCATTCAGAGATTTGAAAAAAGCTCCTGAAATTCCTAGCGCTTTCTGAAATAAGGAGAGTTTCAGACTAAACAGCACAATGGCTTTGTAGTAATGCATACGTAATCACCTAGGTTGTTAAAAAGTTTGTGCTGCAGTTCAGCTGGCTGCTTGCTCTACTTTTGTGGCATCTCAAAACTTCTGTGACTCCAGAATGTATGGCTGATTGATTGATCTGTTGATAACAGATCTGGCTACGGTTCCTCACAGTTTAAAGTAATTACAAACCAGCACGTGACTGCTTGAGCCACAGAGGCAGCTGGAATAGGATTTAGCTTTATCTTTCAAAACTGCATTTAGCAACTTGCCTTATTACAAATATGATAACAAGAAGCACCAGAAATACTCTACAGAAATCTTTGCTGCAATTCATAATTGAGGCCAGCTGGCTGCTATCACATCAGCGCTGCAGATTTCCAGCACTTGGATTTATTTATGGGACTAAAGCAGAACTTGAGCGGACTGCATAGGAGAAGTCAGAATAATGTTACGGCAGTTTCAGGGTTTTGTTCCCAAGTGCTCCTACCTAGTAGCATAAGGACTGTTTTGGGAATCATGAGAAGACTCTGTATCCTGAAGTCTGTGTTGATAAGGCTCTTATAAATGCCAAACGTGTGACCAGCTCAGCCTGAAGGGGCCTTCCTGGGTTAGAGCAAGGTGTAAAGCAGTGAAGAACCTCAATCTGCTTTCTAAACCAGAGCGAAGAGCCAGAGGTGATGATGGACTGTGGAAAGGCAGAAAATGAAGGTCACTCCCCCAGCTGTAAAAGGACAGAAAAGGAGCAATAGGGGCAATCCAAGCAGTATTGATATCAGCTGGAGAAGGCACAATTTAAGCCAGGTTTTCATGCTGCAGGCTTCAGGTTACGTTCACTGTGCATGGTGCCATACAGAGATCCCCAGAGCAGTGCTAGTCCAGGCTGCCTATCCTGGGTTGGTACGGGACCAAAGAGAGAGGTCAGTGTGAGTCCTGATGGCACAAGAGCTGTTAGTGCAGCGATGTGGATGCATTACCTTCATGTTAGTGGTGCTAGGTGCTGCCTTGCATCAAGCTGGTTCACAGTCATTTGGAACCAGGCAGTATTTCAATGCCCACCGCCTAGATGTAACCTTACTGCTGTTGATGAGATAGAGCGAGGAGCATGTGGAGACCTGACTCCATTTCCTTGAGCCTGCTGAGGTGAGAGGTTTGAAGTTTACTGTCTCTCTAGGTTTTTAAGACTACCTAGGGTGGTTATCATCATCTGGTTTGAATTCTTCTATACTCATGGTCCTGGCCTTTCTGCTGACATCCCCACATCAAACCCAGGTGTTGTGTTTCAGCCAGATCTTGAGGAACAGTTGAATCCAAACCTTCTTTTCCTGGAATGTAGCTTCAGATCCCTCCTTGCGTGTTTGCAAAGTGACCAGGGACTCTCCAGTCTGCCACTTCTTGACATACACACAGATACCTGTCCTAAGGCCAGCATATTGACCTGAGCAGGCTGTGGCAGTCCCTCCATGTCCACCTTCCCGCAGTGTGATCTAGAGGAGACTACAGCAGCCCTCTCATTCTGACTGACTGTCAGGGGTCAGTGCTTTAACTCAGACTGCAGCAGGGGCAGAGAAAAATTATAATGAAGCAGTAAAGAATCAAGCTCTGAATGTGTACTGCTCACCAGTTTTGACTATTTTTTTCCTTTCTTTCCTATTTTTTTTTTTAGCTTCTCTCTGCTGCTAAATTTTTCCAGCTTGAAGCTTTACAACGACACTGTGAGATCATTTGTGCAAAAAGCATTAATACAGAAAACTGCGTGGATATTTATAATCATGCCAAGGTAAAAGTAACTACACGTGTGTTACTTGTCTGTCTTCCTGCTCATAGATCACTTCTGTGATAAGCAGTAATGCATATGTCATCTGCTTAGTATGTTTGTTGCATGTTTAGCATTTGTCATTCACATACAGGGACTGTAAAAGGTACCTGGGAGAGTGACATGTCCTTAATCACGTCTAAGAACATCTGTGGCAACTTCTCACCCTCCTACTATCCTCCTGTGGTTCAAACTCTACTTGTGGCAGATCTGTATCTTATCACAGTGACCCAAATTGCTAAGTTACTCAACAGGAATCACCTAACTGAATAAGATATCTCTTTTTCACCTTCCAGGCTGCATTTTCCTATTAAAGTTCCTGTTGCCTCCTGCCTAAACCCCACAGTGCTGCTGACAGCTTTTCAATATATGAAAATGCCACATTGTCAAAGTGTAGTGTCTCACAGCCGTGCGAGCACAGTAGTGAGAATTTTATGTCTTGGAGAGGAGAGACTGGAATTAGATCATTTACTTAGCTTGTGTGGAGGCCATCAGGCATAAAAGCGTGGCATGTTTTGACCTAGAAAACCTATTGTAGGTCACTGATGAAGGTCATAGGCACATGGACAAGGTTCAGTTTTTCCCTTCCTCATTTGCTAAGTACTAAGTCTTGGAAGATGGAAATGATACAAAAATAATTGCAATAAATAATTTTAAAGCAATTCTGGAATGATTTTCTTCACATGGACTACATGAAAATGTTGTAGTGTGGTACTGAGGTTTGACTGAACAGAGTAATCCTGCAGATTGCTCCAAGCCTCTGCAGATCTGACCTCCGTTCCAATCAGGTATTTCCTACATTGAGTAGTAATGTTAGATCTCGATGTACGGATACTATGCAATCAGTGTTTGATATAGCATAAAGTTCCACTTAAAATGAATAAAAATGAGGTGTATTTGCAGGACCATTTATTGTAATAGGAAATAAAATCACCAGTGCAGTACTCTTGAAAAATACTTCATTTATCTTCAAGTTCATGTGGGAACTTTTCAATTTACATTACTGTTACCAAAAGTAAACTGAACAATTTTGTTTTAAAATCACATGCTTTCTTTGGATTGTGAAATACGGTTGTAATGTTCGTATACCAAGCTTTAGACTCATCTGAGGGACTTGTACACTGCCAGTGCTGGGGCTGAAGAAACCCAGTGTTCTTGGCTAAATCTGGTTCCTTGTCTGCCAGTAAGGGCTTCAGCCTGCAAGTTTCCTATGCCTTCATCTCTCAGTAGAGTCAGTGCAAATGGTTTACTTGAGAGGTTTTTAAGGCCAGGGTCACGTTTGCGTTGACATGTAGCACATTACAGAGATAGCTAAGCTAGCTGCGAATTAAATCCTGACTTCTGGAATTGGTTAAACTACATCACTTCAGAGCTCTTCCTGGGCTAATTGACCCTGCTTCCAGTAAATTACCAGGGCTAGGTTTCACAGTGCTATAGCTAGGTTTTCAGAATGTGAACTAACACATTTAAAGCTAGTTCAAATACCTCTCTGCCATGCTGTCTGAAGAGTAGACTTCTCCATCTTTTTTGCTTCTGGCCTGTGTGCTGTGCAGCTTACTAAGCTGAGCCCAGTTCATTCTGCTCAGATTGCTCCCACCACACTGCAGCTTCATTTCTTGTTCATGTGAATGGCACATGGCAGAAGAGAACAGACGTCCTCATGAGCCAGGGGAGCTCACAGGCAGCTCAGATGCAACTTGCCAGCGAACAGTCTGCCTTTCCATTTTGTAGGTAAAATTTCTAGTCCTTGCTACTGTGCAAGCAAGCTGACCTGGACACAGGGAGGACAGTCTTCCTCATCGCAATTAAGACCTAATTTGGTGGAAGCATAGGATGAAGTGAGCACAGATTTGGAACACTGTCTGTGGTAGGGGCATAAATTATAGGAGAGGAGTGTTTATCAGGGTGGAGAGCTGTAGGAACAAGAGTTTAGGGCCATGGGTTAAGGAGGTGAAGTACTGCTAGGAAGGTGAGAGAATGTGGATTTTGTCTCACTTTCAATTTAAAAACTGAATGGAAAATATTAAATCACCCATGGTTTTCTGTTCATAAGATTGCAACATCTACAAAGGCAGTCCTTTGATCAGCATCACTTTCACTTACATGTTACCTCCAGAAAAAGATGAAGTCACCAGACAAACAGGATTTATAATGGTGACTGATCAGTCACCACCAGATACCAGTTGTTTTTTTACTCCAAGTCCCAGCAAAATCGATTGGAGTGTCAAGTACTTGTCTAAAACACTCAGTGCTTGCACAGCTTGCAAGCTGAGCCTCAGAACAAGCCTCACCAAAAAAAACCAAACAACCCAGCATTTCTCAATACTGTGGATATATTAAACTAATGAATAGAGATGAATGGTGTTTTGGAGAAGAATACAGATTCAAACATATGCTGTCACACCCAGGTGCAAAATAACGCACTCATAATTTGTTGAAAACCTGCATGGTTTGAAATTGAATTTTCCTTTGGAAGATAGAACCTACCTTGTCCTAAAATGTATTTATTTATTGTCATGTTTTTTAGCAGTTTCCATTCTTAGCTCCAAACATAACGTTAAGATGGTGTAGAATAACAGTGCTGTGCAGTTGTTACAGTCTGGACCCAAAGTTATGAAATCTCCCAGCAGTCCTAGCCTCACAGATGCACTCCAGAGCCAAAGATTCATGCTTTTCTCAGAGCTCAGACTCAGCAGGAGCTTACGTGCGCAGGAGGATGTGCTGAGCTCTGCTCTGTACACTCACACAGCTTAAATTCCTATGTGTATCACGGCTGTACTGATTGTGTGACTGCGGGAGCTAACCAGTGGGTGATGACCACTATGAGTCACCCATCAAATGGCCAGTATGGGTCATTTTGGTTTGCTCACACAGTTGAGCTCACGCATCCAAAGGTTGCTCACACTTAGCCTTCATTCCTCCTCTGGAGATCCCTCAAAGCTGTTACTTTGCAGGACAGGCTTCTGCAGTCAAGAATCCCACTCTTGCTAAGGATGAAGTTCATGAAGCTTAAAGGTCTCTTGTAGTTCTTCCCAAACTTACAGGCTTAGGATGTGGCTACCAGCATGAAATCATGGGTCTAGCGAACTCAGTGGTAAAACTCCTAGCAATTTCCAAGGGACCAAAGCTTCGGCCCCTTAACATTGAACTTGTAACCAGAATCATTGGTATAAAATACTGTTTGATTAACTCATGCCCCTGCAATATGTGTATCTGTAAGTGTTAACTGGGCCAGTCTGAAAGGCTCAGCTTGTGCTTTTGTTTGTGTGCAGCTCTTACGCACTGTTCTTGCTGACCAGGTTTTATCAGAATGGTTATCTTTCTCTAATTTCACTTCTTGTAGTTTCTCGGAGTCACAGAACTATCTTCCTATTGCGAAGGCTACTTTCTAAAAAATATGATGGTCCTCATTGAAAACGAAGCTTTCAAGCAGCTGTTGTATGACAAGAACGGAGAAACATCTGGTCAGAATGTACTACAGGACTTACAGAGGACGTTGGCCACAAGGATTCAGTCAATTCATTTGTCTTCTTCAAAGGGCTCCGTTGTATAAAGCTGAGGAAGACGGTAACACTCTAATAAAGACCCTGCAAGTTAAGTCTCCTGTTGCAGTTGCTTAAACGAATACACACAAAATAGATTCTACTTCACATCCAAATAGTTCTACGTTGGCCAAAGGTGCTGCTCTGAGGCCTCCGCCTCGTTTGGATGAGGGAATATGGAAAACATAGCTCCTGTATGCTTCTGAGCAACAGGCCTACCAGAGCGTCCGGTGCATCGGTGTTGTACCCAAGTTCTGAACACGAAAGTGTGGTCGTGGAGCTAGATGCCAACAAAAGCCAGAACTCACATCAATGAACAGCAGCAGCCCCTGCCTGAGCGGCGGTGCCATGAAACACCTGAATTGACCAATTACACATTTAAGGCGAATGTTCCATCGCTTCACATTTAAGAACTATACCTATCCCGGAGTCCATTATCTCATACACTTAAAAAATGTGAGAACTGTTGAGCAAAGATCAATTGTGTTAAGAGAGTGGGTAAGACTGTTACGACTGAGGAAATATACATACTGGCAGATTTTTAGGGGTGGGAACTTTTTAAATTGTTCATAAAATTAATGGGGTGGCCTTGTAGTTTAAAAACTATTTCTTAAGCTTACAATTTATTTCATTTTCGACAGAGCTGTGTTTGAGAATCTATGTAACATGTTTTGTTTTTTAAATGGTTAAAATGTACATTGTGTAAACACACATATGATCGAGTTTTGCTTGTATTCTTTCCTAAAGTGGTATAATCTTGCCTGACAGGCTATGGTTACACCAAAGAGGTACATTACCCAGACTATCTCTAATACAGTAGTTGGGGGGGGGCAGGAAAACTGCATGCTTCTTGTGATTTGGGGTTAAAAACAATGACAAACTCAACATGCATTTGCATGGTAGCTGTACCAGTGAAATGTTCTGTTCGTGCTTCGTTTTGCCAAGACAAATGCAATGTTACTTCTTGTCAAACTCCATTTGTAAAATCAGCATATTATTTTACTCAGTGCAGTTGGTTGTGATATGATACCCCCAGAGACCTTCTCGAGATGCTGATTTCTGTTTGTTACAGTGAAGGGATAATAACAGGTCTTTCCTCTTGTGATGTGTCAATACTTTGCTACTGACCAGAGATTGTGTCCGAGTTAGACTTTTATAAATTATAATTAAATATGTACTATAGAATGATTTCTCACTGTATCCTGAGAACGTATAGGTTATCTACAATGCGGGGTTTGGGTGGGGTGGGACGGGGGGTGTGATTTAATGTCCGAACTTCATTTGTTTTGCAGCCTGTTGTTAGCAAGGCAGATCTGCTACGTGCCACAACATTCCTGATGCTCTGTCTTCAAATAATGCTTTTCATGAATCGTTTGATTTAAAACATGGAGAAGACCACAGCAAGATGCAAGCAAAGATACTGCCTTTTCCGTGGCAAAGTGACATTGATGTATTTATTTTCTAGCATGCTGTTCAGAAACTGTGCCCAGCTCATAGACTCTAGAAGTTTTATTCTGATGGTGCATGGTAGCCTCCTGTTCTTCCGTTGAAGTATCTGTGTTGGGTGCTCTTCCATGTTGACAGTTTTCGGCATGCTCAGAGAACACAGTTCTGGCTTCAGTTATCCACATGGTAGGAAGCTGTTTTATGACTTGAGGTGTGAACTGTCCCGTGTGCTCAGTCTTTTAATGCCTGTGCAGTTTCTGCAAGAAAGTACAAAAATGTCTTCGCTGATGCTAATGTCTTAAAGACATGGCATGTCAGTCAGTTAGACCTTTTGTTTTCCTGCCTAGCACGTGTTCACACGGGATGTTGTTGAGAGCATTCAGGTAACGACAGCTTTTCGTGAATGTTGCGATCATGGAGAAACATGACTGTGGCTGATGGAGCAACGACACGCGGGGTGCTTGTCGTCATTCACTGTGCCTCCTCATCCAAGGAAAGCCATCCTTTGTGCTAACGATAGCAAGGAAGGAGCAGACCTCGTCCCGCAGCTTCATGCTTCAAAGTAGGAAAGGTTTTCAGACAATAATCATGATATTAAATTTTTTCCCTTGGGTACATGTGTAGTGTCCAATGAAGTCATCAAGAGTTGCGTGCACATATATCCATAGGCAGAATGTCTTTTTCTGGGAAACAAGCACATAGGTGTACCTTTGGATAGGCAGTCTGGTGTTGGATGTTATAATGGCAGCCAGAAGTGTCGTGCCTCTGTTTCCGGCTCAAATATTCGTAGTGTTTGGTAAGGGGATAGAGTCCTGTCTGCATAACTGCTCCTGGAAGGTGATGGTTTTTGAGCATGAGTAGGAACCTGCCTTGCACTTACCAGGAAGGGCATGCTGATAACTGTGCTAGTTGTTTTCCTGTTAAGTTGAATCGAGAATATCTGTGGTAATATTCACTGTTTTTTCTTTTAGAGATGAAGGGCTTACTATGTTCTTTGGTACCTGTACATGAACTGCATGGTCATCGTTCTTGGGTCCTCCAAGGGAAAATAAGAGGTTTTGCTGTAGCAGTGTGCAGTGCTGCTGGTCTGCATGTTGCTGTGTCCCTGTGCTGCTCTGCAGGCTTGTGAGTCTGGGGTATGACAGAATGCGTGGCACCCGCTGTTACCACCAGATCTGCTTTGCTGATCTGTAGCAAACAGTAGGAGCCGAGGACCCCAAATAACCTGTCGTTCAGAGCTGTTACAGGATCCACCATCTCCCCCAAACCCATCATCAGAAAGGTTTCCCGATAGACTGTTCAGAAATTCTTTGCTGCAAATCAAAACAGTTTTCCTTCCAGCCTCTGTCAACAGGAAGAATGGATAATCCACGGCCTTTTTATACAATTATTCTGCGTATGAGAGGAATTATCATACCTCCCTCACTAGTCTTCCTTAGTCCTTTCAGTAAGACTTTTTAAGCCTCTGATTTTTGCTGTCTTTCCCCTCATGTCTTCCCAGCTTCCCAGAATGTTCTGCTCCTGTGGGGGATTTATACAGCAACAAGCAAGGCTCAGTGACTGTCTCATGAGTTTTACATAGAGAATATCAGAAAATATATCCCTGAATATTTTCTACATCCCGTGGCTGACTTTCATCTAACCTACCTTGCATTACAATTCCTGGGCGACTTACAGCTGCTGTCCCAGGAATTCCCATTTTTATGTGTGCGTCTGTTTACTCCAGCTCCTAAAGTTTTAACACCTTCAACTTGTCTTTATTAAATTTGTTCTGGTTTAATTGGGGCAATCGCCCCAGTTCATCAGAATCAATTTCAATTCCGATCCCGTCTCCTGGCCTGATAATCTCCCGGTTTTGTGCTCTGTGGCTTCATGCATGGATTCTCCATTCCATTAATCTGGGGCTGGGGGAAGGGCTCCATTGTAAATGTAATCTAAAAAGCAGTGTGAGTTTCAGTGGGTGCCTGTGACCACCGTCCCTATCAGATACGGCTCTTTCCAGCAGAGCGTTTTATTAGGAATTTTTAGAGAGATGGTATTAGCACTTTAGAAAAGAAATAGCCTTCTGCTTCTTTAGTCTTTGCACAAGTTGCCATGATTTCCAAATTTTGAGGGGAAAATATGGCCTCGAATCTTCTCCAGCCGCTCTAGGTAAAATGGAAAAAAAAATACAACATCCTTAGAAAGACTTGAGATTTTTTCCTTTTTTAATCATAATTTCGCAGCCTACAGGCGGTGAGGGGCTGTTTTGGTTCTTTCCGTGTGCCTTTTTTATACAAGCCCCACGCTGTATTCTTCAAGCCTTGCAGGCATCCTGCCCCTGCCTCACTGCACATCTCTCCTTCTGCTTCTCCACAGGCTCCTCCCTTCGCTTCCAGAATTTCCTCACATTTCCACTTTGCCCCACGCGCTGCCAGTTTCCAGACTTCCCAGTCTGTTACTCTGGAGCCCCGCTGGATCCCTTCCCAAGCCCAGAGATGCTAGCTGCGTACTCCCGAATGGGCGATGTCCCAAGAGTAAGCTAAGCTTCAGATCTTGGGAAGAGGATGGGGAATGTATGAGGGCAAAGGTTTTGGACATCAGAGAGGAAGGCTGGTATTCTTTTTGAGACAGATTTCAGCACTGTCTGCTCCTTTCTCAATTTTTCCCTGCTCTGTTCCTTGAGCCCACTGTCCTCTTAGCACAGCTGGCGGCCAGATGCTCTCCATCCTGGAGCAGGGCCAGCTTTGTAACGACAAAGACTTTTTCCCAGCTAAAGCTCTGCCTGCCTGGACTCAGTTTCTGAGTAGATTTGTGCAAACGTCTGTTAAAAGACAGAGGAAACATTCTTAAAGAGGTGAGGGAGCTTAGAAGCCAGTCTGCTATTGGCACAGTGAGAGCTGTTTGCTGAACGTCCATGTGCTGCTTTTGACACTGAGCCTCCTGTACTGAATAGCCACTGGGCACCGGCTCCGTACCAAGTGGTGTACGTGTCCTGGGTGCAGCGTGGTCTGCTGGAGGCTTTGGGGGACACGATGTGCTGCCTTGTGGAGATTGAAAGGAAAAAACGTCCTCATTTTGTACTGCAGTAAGTTGGTAGGGTGAGAAGAAAGAATGGACACCTCTTCTTCATCCCAGACCTGCCCCACATCAGAGGAAGGTTCTGCTATCGCAGATTGCCGCTAAGCCCACGGGGACTCAGGTGTGCAGGATGCTATTTAAGGGCTTTATCTTCTTAATGTTCACAAGAAATAGAGGTGTTGGAGTTCACGCATCTACATCCTCGAGGCAAGACCCGGCCATCTTAACAAAAAGGCCGTTCCTAATCCTGTTGTCCATGGGCTAAAGCCCAGAAGCAGCAGAGGTCCTGCAAAGCTCCTAGAAATCGGCTGCGGGTATTTGCTGCCCCTCAGGAGCTGGCTCTGTTTTTATAAACTGTTCCAGAAGGGCGATATCCTGAAGCCCGCATTCACTAGGGCTGCTCTGAAGTCAGTGGATGATTTCTTCTTTTGATGAACGGCAGTTACCTGAAGTCCAAGACTTGAAGTTAGTTTGTTTGACAAAGTGTCTTTCATGTGAGGAAGCAAGCGCTTTGCAGAAATGAAGTGCCTGACGTTGCTTTCATCCCCTAGCCCAGAGATGTAGGTCTGTTGAGATACGTAAGCATTAAAAAGGCTGCTTAGGATTTGTCCTAATATTTAATAAACCAGCTTTCAGGAAGTTCGCTTTGAAACAGCAGTCAAATAATATCTGAAACCCCACCGATGAGAACATCACTAATTTTAGATGCTTGCCTATAAGCACTTCTGTATCTCTAACTCCTAGCACTTCCAGTCACGTCTTCCACACATTTATAACAAAACAAATGCTGCTAATTCTTTAACATCCTATTATGAGGCGAATTTTGTTGTTTTCAGTGGGCCCAAATGGGCTGCCAGCTGTGAGCCAGTTTCCACGTTTCGGTGGACCTGACCTACAGTTTCTAACTGCCCTCTAAGGGCAAAAAGTAGTGAAGCTGAGTCTTGGGCTGAGAGCCGATGAGCTGTGAGACCACTGCTGAAAGTGCTGCGAATACAGTGCCCAAAGCTGAAGGAAAAACTGGAAATGTACTGAAGATAAGAAGCATTTGTCAGCTGTCTTCAGTGAGCTTAAAAGCTGGAGGAGTAAGCTTTGGAGGGGGGGGGGAGGGGGAGGTATTGGATTTTTGTTGTTGTTGCCTTTAAACTGTCATGCTTTTAGCTTGGTTTGAGACTTCTTGCATGGATCAGCCATGGATGGCCTGGTTTATCTCGCACTGTTTCACACAGAGGGTTCTAAATGTGGCAGCTCTTGTTTTCCTCAGGTTGGCGTAGCCTTGATTGGCTTCTGTGCTTTGCAGGGGTTGCTTGTCATTGAAACAGCTGGGAAACATGGCAAAAACTTGCAGGAGGGGTTGCATTGACTCGACAGGTTAATTTCTATGAACATCTTGTGGCTTTGTGGGCTGTGCTGTTTAGTTGTCTACATCTGTCCACCTGATTGTACACGATGTGCTGGAACAGCAATTCTGGTGTTTGTTTTCCTTTGGGAGGCATTTTTCTTACTGCTTTGGGCTCATGGGTTTATTTTTTTACCTCTCATCCTGTGGAGGTGATGGTGCTGTGTGAGTAGGTGTGCTTAGAGCAGGCGCAGGTTTCTGTCTGGGTTGGATGGCATGATAATGAAAAGGTCTTAGTAAAGGAAAAGGATGGGGTCCAAGAATTTAAATGCCTAACCCCTGGTCTTTGCCTTGAGTTTTCAAGGTATGGAGTTCTCTCTGTCCTGCTTCATCTGGTTTCCAGCTCAGAATTTCCACGCAGCCAAAGGGGAGAGGAAAGCAGAGGACAGGAGGAGAGGGAAAAGCAGCCCCATCTCCAATCCCTCACCGAGTATTCCCAGCCAACCGCTTTGGCTCTGGTCTTTTCAGTGCTCAGGGTTTACTCAGTCACACTGCTCAGATGTGGCTGTGGAGCTCTAGCAATTGGTACCGCTTGAGGTTTGTTTTTTTTTTGGCCTTATAAATATCTCCGCTGCTGCAGCTGCAAGAGTGAATTTGCCTGTACTCTTTCGTGTGTGGTTAACTTTGGTCTTCCCACTTCCCATCATCTCTGCTGCTGTGTTTTCATTAAAACTTCCATTACCCGGCTTTGCCTGGCGCAGTGAGAAGCAATCTTCTTTCTTACTGCCTTTCTGTAGCAAACAAAGAAAGGGAGAAAAACTCCCTGAAATACCCAATCAGAAATCATTCATGGTTTAAAATAAGCTACATTAGAAAATGGAGATGCTCAGACAAAAATAAAAAAAATAAAAAAGTACAATAAAAAGACAGACACATTAGAAAAGCCAGTCCGTTAGGAGGTCATTTTAATTAATTAAGGTCACAGCCTTCACACCTCTGATATTTTGGCAGGGATGGATTACTGAGATTCAAAACATCTGGACTTGTTCAAGCCACAGGTTCAAGCCAAACCGCATTGCACTTTCCCCTTCCCAGCAGTGGACAAATTGACTGCCTTGTGGTGTACTGCGTGAGATGCTTTCAAATGAGACTTTCAGAAGTCTGGTTCACTGTGCTTTGTGGCTTTTGGAGAGCCCACAGCACGCCTGTGGGCTGAGGTGGCAGGAGGTAGGAATGGTGGGAAGCCCCCAAGGCCTCCTCACGGTGCATGCTACTTCCCTACTGTCAGTGTTCACCCAATCAGGCACCTTGCTTGACCCGATCAAACCTGGGTAAACTACCAATAAACAAGTTTGGGACAGTCAGTTCAGCAGCTTTGGAAATTATCTCTGGCTTTTGATTATTGCACCAGTGACTGATATGCCCCTTGGCAACATGGTAAAGCGCTCAGTCTTCTTTGAGATGTGAATTCATGGCTATCCATTGAATCATGCAGAATGACACAATCATAGGGGTTGGAAGGGACTTCTGAAAATCGTCTAATCTAACCCCCTGCTAAAGCTGGTTCTTTACAGACAGTAGATTACACAACAAAACATCCAGGTGGGTTTTGAATATCTCCAGAGAAGGAGACTCCACAACCTCTCTGGGCAGCCTGTTCCAGTGCTTTGTCGCCCTCAAAGTGTAGAAGGTTCTTCCTCATGTTTGTACGGAACTTCCTGTGTTCCCGGTTTTGCCCATTGCCCCTTGTTCTGTCACTGGCCACTGGTGAAAAGAGCCTGGCCATCCACTTGACTCCCCTCCGTTAGATATTTATAAGCACTGATAATATCCCCTCTCAGCCTTCTCCTCTCCAAGCTGAACAGTCCATGGCTCTTAGCTTTTCCTCAGAAGCAAGATGCTCCAAGCTCCTCATCATCTCGGTGGCCCTTTGCTGGGCTCTCTAGAAGATCTCTTTTGTGAACTGGGGAGCCCAGGCCTGTACACAGCACTCCAGATGTGGCCTCAGCAGGGCAGAGCAGAAGGGATGATCACCTCCCTCGACCTGCTGGCCACACTCTTTGCAATGCACCCAGGATGCCATTGGTGTGGGCCACAAAGGCACACTGCTGGCTTATGGCCAACCTGTTGCCCACCAGGACACACAGGTCCTTCTTCACAGAGCTCCTTTCCTGCAGGTCAGCCCCTCACCTGTACTGATGTATGCGGTTATTCATCCCCAGGTGTAGGAGTCTACACTTGTTCTTGTTGAACCTCATCAGGTTCCTCTCTGCCCAACTCTCCATCCTATCCAGGTCTTGCTGAATGGTAGCACAGCCTTCTGGTGTGTCAGCCACTCCTCTCAGCTTTGTTTCAGAATCAAACTTGCTGAGGGTGCATTGTATCCCTTCATCCAAGTCACTGATGAAGATGTTGAACAAGAATGGACTCCGTATCAACCCTAGGGGAACACTGCTAGCTACAGACCTGCAGCTAGACTCTGAACCACTGATCATAACCCTCTGAGCAATTCCAGTCAGCCAGTTCTCAACCCACCCCACTGTTCACCCATCTATCCCACACTTCCTGTGGTACTGTATAGGAATTTGTTCTATATTGTCCAAGCTGTGAATTTTCTGCTGTGATTTTAATTCGGTTATTGCTGTGTGGGGAAAAAAAGGTTAAGGATATGAAATATATTTTGGACGTTTCATCCATAGTTATCTTCGTGGACAGTAAATAGATCCACAGGATATGTTATGAGGCGTGAAATCATATTTGTAATGAGATTTCTTGTTAATGGCAGTCAGGCTTCCTTGATGCTAAGCATTAATGCAATATCCATTAGTGCAGCCAAACCTCCCTCCACTCCACTTTCCCAAAAGGGTTTCACATTTTACCTTGTTTAGCATTTATAAATATTTGATACAAGGTTCAGATAGTAATTTACATGTTAAATGAAGGATATATGAATGTTCTAGGGAAAATACAAGTGAAGATTCTACTATAACCTCATTCACAAACCAAACATGAAAGCATGATGAAATTTGCCCCATTAAAATTGCTGGAAGCCTTTTCATTGATTTTTTTCTAGTCTGTGGATTAGGTCTGTTTTCCATCTCTTTCATACTGTGTCACCTTTGAAGTCTTCTTGCATCTCATGCTTCCCAAGCCAAATACATATCTGTAATTAGATCCTTAAATGAGGAAGAGGTCTTTCCTCTGTCAACCAATTCTGAAGGACTGGTTTGGTGTCTTTATGTTTACCACTGAAAACAACAGCTGAGTGGGAAAATCCCGGTGCAACCGTCCTGAAAAGACAGAAGAGCTAGCACCATCCCTGTGACAACTCTTTGCTTCCTTCATCCCTTTTCACATCCACTCCCACTTGTCTCTGAGATGTCTTTGATGTTAAAGATAGAAGAGAAAGATGAAAGCCGGAGGAACGGATGTGCTAGAAATAAGACGGCTTCTGGAATGGTGCAGAACCATCAAGTGGATCTTGATTTATTTATTATTTTTTTTATATATACAGCTGTTGGGAAGACTCTTCATTTGTGTAATATAAAAACCAGGAATGGTTATGATTGTTTTGCATTTGTTATGATTGTTATGAGTGTTGTTGGGTTTTGTGGTGTTTCTTTTCTTTTTAATCTTAGCGGAGTAGTTTTGTTTGCTGCCATCCATTGTTGGGGTTTTATGGGAAGGTTTCTCCTCACTTTCTATTGAGAAACAAATGAAAGATCACACAACCCAACAGTAATGGCCAACAAAAAGTCATTGTCCTCCAGCCCACAAATGCAGCTTGAACTCTGGCTTGTGGCTTCACAAACGTGCCTGAGGTCATCTACAACTTACGGCACAGGTGAAACTTTCCTTCCCTTTCCGTATCCTCTTCTGAATGTTCAACTTCCAAAACGCCACAGAGTCAGAGGGTAGAAGTCAGATGGCAGATGTTTGTCAGTAGACCAAGAGTTTAGCTAAGAAAAATGCTCCTGGAACCAAACATTTCACCGCAAAAAGACAGACAGACATCTGTAGCTCATTCAAAGATGTCAGTCTCTGAAGTCTGCTGGATGCGTCTGAAAATCCCCTGCTTGGCACTACTAATGCTCCTGAGCAAACTGTTCCACTGAAAACGTAGGGCACTTGGAAACAAGGCAGGAGGAAATGTATAAAAACAGAGGAGCTCAGCCATAACTTGAAATAGTAGTTTTGACCACCATGTCCACAACTTTAACGTTGGTTTAAATTCTTTTCATTGTAATATTTCTCTTGATTTATTTATTTTTTTTAAATTTTTATTCTAATACAAACATGTTTTTCCCTCCAGTATAATGCCTTCAGTCAGCTGGATCAGAAAGCTTTACATGTTCTATCACGTAATATGGTCTTCAGCGTAAACGTTGGAAAAACTCCGAAGGAGTGTTTTTATCCACCTCATGTTCTTTTAAACCCCATTTGGTCTGATGCTAATCCTTTTAAAATCTCCAATGAGATTAAGATTCATTTGTCATTGCTGAATGTCATTTTGTTAATGCTGTACAAATGCAGGAAGGCAGATGAAAGTAGCAAGTTCTTTTTTTGTTATTGTATTACTCTGGAAAAAAAAAAAAAAGAGAAAAACTAATCAGATCTTTGCTTCTAGTGTAAAGTGCTCCCTGTAGCTTCACAGCACACGTGCAAAGCCTCTGCTTTGAATGTCTTGTTAAAATTGAGCTACAAAATGGAGGAAAATGGTGTTAGAGAAGATCTTTGAAAAGCTTACCTCCGGTGGTGCTGAACACACACTTGGTGTAAACTCTCTCATGAAGTCGGTGGGAATACAGCAAGGTTGCGAGGCTTTTTAACGCACTGGTGGATAGAATTTCCCACCCAATCATCCACACAGTTGTGGTTGGTACACCGTAAGGGCTGAAGGCCAAATCCTGCTGCCACAGAACAGCCCTACTTCAGCAGGGATCGCAGACGTGTACTTCAGTTACATTCGTTAGCTGCACAATTTTGAGGTAGGCTTTCCTTGTGCTCATTGATCACGATCTTTGCATTTCCAATGACTTTATTAGAAGCATCTTATGTTTACATGGTGCAGAATGAGGCCTTTGTGGGGTGGGAAAGATTTTTACAAATTTAGACCTGCCTGAGAAAACATCAGCCATCCTAATTTTAGGCAGTTTGCATTCCATATCCATCTGCTTAGTGGATCAGTCTGATGTTTACTGTTTTGCGAGCAGTACATTACATTTTATTTTATTTTATTTATTTATTTTTGTTTTTAATGTTTCTTTGTGGGCATTGCCTGCCATTGGCTTGGTGTAGTGCCAAGGACTTAAAAACATACCCTTAGGGCCAAACTGTGTAGCTTCACGTGCTACAAGTAGTCCCATCCAAAGCAAGGAGAGCTGAACTGGGCACGTGAACTGCAACCCCTGTGATGTCCAGTTGCTTCATTTCCATCCTGCTTCATTTCATAGAGATTGATGACTTCCTGGAGAAAAAAAAAAAGCAACAAAAACACATGTTGCCAATTCATCCCATCTAAAATGTATTGAGGACAAAAACCATATACTAGATGTGACTGTAGTCTACCAAATGCAGTCTCGTGAGTAGGGAGAACTCCAAGGGAAAGTAATGGGAGTTTCCATTCCAAAGCTTGCAGAACAAAGCCTGCATAGTGAGCTATGACAAAATGTCAACTTTGTGTAAACTCTTCTGATGAGTTGGTATAAAGGTTTGTAAGAAATCTTCACTGGAACACACCAGAGAATACTAAACTTGCACCTTGATAGAATAGCTTTATTTGTATATATTCTATGTAAATTTTTCACCAGAGGAGACATATCATTCCTTGTACATACCTGACTAGAACAGGGGCAGTGCTGTGCACTGCTGTTGAGGAGATCCAAGTTCTCCCTTCTTGGGTTTCCAACTGTAAAGGCTGCAGGAGACTGCTTGGAACCAGCCAAAACACAGGATGGATAGATGCTCACCACTCACTGCTCGTGAATGTAGGAGTAGGATTGGAACAGGCTTTGGCTACGGAGAAGATTGCTTGCCTTCACTCCTGGCTAAAGGACAAGTGCTTCCTTCGCCATCAACTCCAGCAGAAGTGATTTATGGTTTCAAGATGGCGTGGAGAACATTCAGAGCCCTGTTTGAATCAGTCTTTGGTAGGGACCTGGGCTTACATGGAACCCACACTGCTCCTGTAACATGGGAAGGAAGGTCCACGAAAAAGCAGTGTGTACATACATCTACCTATCTGTCTGTCTATCTGATATCCCGGTGTTTCTGTATTTAATGGTTTCAGTAACCTGTAAACAAGTGATTGCTCCTGTTGTGTTACTGCTTTGAAATTCTTTGCATGCACTCCAGCATATAATTCTTTAAGAAAAGAAGTTATACATATTATATATATATATATATATATTGTAGCTTGCAAAATATTCATGTTGAAGAGCAATGTTTTGTGCAAATTGTACATTTATGTTGTGAGCAGTATTGCAATATGAACTTTTATTAGTTGTTGGCATTAAAACATGTTTTTATTGATAGTAAATTTGTCACATTATTTTTGAGCGTATGTATGCATCCCAAGCTTTCCAACTCAGGCATCAGATCAACTACCGAAGGAGACTTTTCTGTGCAGTAATACAGTAAATAGGCAGGTATGCAAATCCCACGCTGTTTCATGCCTGTTGCAAGGCTGATTATTCGCAAAGTCTGTCTGTCAGGCCAATACTTCTCTTTTGTCGGTGCTGGAGTTTGTGTCAGTAGGAGGATGCTGTTGCCCTCACCTTTAACAGAAGTAAAACCCCAGTCTAGCAAAGCAAAGTGCTTAATTCCTACTGCCCTCTGCCTCTGCAGGTGCTTTAATATACACGCAGTGAGGTACAACGAGGACCGAAGAAACTTCCAATATTTCCTGTCGGATAGCAAATGTTATAATAGTTTCAAATGTCCATGCTATGTAGTTTTCAATGTAGGGGCTAGATAAAAGTGTAATACCACTACGGCTTTAGGAAAGCAACAGCATTTGAAGCTTGACCTTAAAACTTCTACCTGCCTTCTGAACATCATTGGTGGCTTTGTTTGCTCAATGTTTACCTCTGAGAAATGTATGCTGTTGATTTAAATGTTTAATATATTGACTGCCTTTTTGTATATTTGTTATCACGAAGGTTTGGTTTAAACGCTAACAACTGTAGTCTATTTTTAGACTTTAAATTACACATGGTTCTGTATTTGGAAGGCAACCTTATTAATGAAGATAGCGATTTGGTATTTTATTCCTATTTTATACAGCTACCCCCATAGGTTATTATCAGATGGCAACAAATATTGCTGAACAGCAGGTGGAATTCTCTGGAGTGTGATAATGAGCCATCTCTGTTCAATAAAAATTCCATTGTTTTCTAGCCGAGGCGATGGCTGCTGTGAGTGTTTTTGTTGTTCCTTCTCCTGCTCAGGTGTTTCTCCATGTGCTTCAGGCAGCAGAACGGGGCTCTCCCAAAGAAACATCTCCCAGAAACCGCCTGTGTTTGGTGTTTCACATCTGGAAGATTTGGTGCTCCCACTCACTGCCGTCAGTATGGCTGCAGTGCTTGTGAAGAAGTGACAGAGGCTGTACCCAAAAATTGCCTGAGACCTAATCTGTCAAAAAACATGCACATAAGACTTGCATAATAGAGTGTTGTGGAGCTCCAAATTAAGCATCTGCAGATGTATGGTAGCCAATCAGTTCGGGTTCATGAAGACCCAAAAATCTGGGAGCTGGCTTTGTTACACAATATTGCTGCAAGTGCAGACAAGTAAGTGGCAAATACGTATCACAAACTTAACTAAGCTGTCTCCTTTTCTAAGGAGAATATTGATTCTGGAACAGTTCAACACTTCTGAGCATCTGAGCTAACTCTGCTGAGAAAAGTTCAGACGTACCCACTAATAACATCATTGCTCTGGGTTCTCTGCAAATTCATCTGTGTTTTTGTTATGGTCAGTTCACGTTTTTGGAGGGTTTGTGGGCAATCATAACCCGTAGAGACAGAGGGCTTTGGCAAGCACTCACAGAACTAATCGAGGTTTAGGACTGTGTTGCCCACTGCCATGTTTCCACCTCTACACAGCAGAAGTAGGCAGCAATGTCTTAGACCACCACTGCTACATCACAGAATCACAGAATGGCTGGGGTTGAAAGGGGCCTCAAGCATCACTAATCTCCAAACCACCCGCCACAGGCAGGGCCACCAACTTCCACATTTAATACCAGACCAGGCTGCCCAGGGCCCCATCCAACCTGGCCTTGAACACCTCCAGGGACAGGGCATGCACAACCTCTCTGGGCAGCGTGTGCCAGCACCTCACCACTCTCATAGCAAAGGATTTAATACTGGGGCTTACCCAAGAGGAGCCTCGGGTATAGTCCAAACAAGAGACCGCTGTCTGAAGTGACTGATGGAGGCCTACAAGTGGCATGAGCAGTAAAGGCCTCTGTGTAACTTCAAAATAAATAAATAAATAAATAGCTCACTATATGTCTCAGTTTAAGTAGCTTAAATTAGATCATTCAGACAGTAACATCCGAACCACTCAGACAACACAGTTTTAAAAGTCTGCACAGTGGCTTGTGCAGGCATATTTCTAGGTGTGTAGCAGTATCAGCCAAACATTTCCATGTCAACAGAGCTTTATACTTTAATGAAAGCTTTTGCAATGACTTTCATTTTTTTTCTAATGCATGTGTCAGGGGAGATGTTGCAGAATACAAGTTTGGGCTGGCTATCTGAGCTTTGTTGCGAAGATCTAGGCCTGCAAGACAAAACTATGTCCATGCACACAATGGAGCTCAAGAAGCTACCGTACATAGCACGGCCCCACTGCCTCTCTAGAGCTTCTCAGCCCATCTGCTCTACAAACCCAGAGGTTTGTGAAGGAGCTAGGATCTCTTCCTGAAAGCAAGGGTATTTGAAGCAACCAGTAATGACATATGCTTAGACTCTGAAGTAGTGTGTCCGACCACAGAGACAAATGCTTGTCCTGTATCTGCCATTGCTCCCATGGTGCAGCACAGCTGGAGAGGTGCGAGTCTTTTTGTGCGTCCACAGGAGCATCTGCCTGTGGAGATGTGACGTTGTCCTGACACGCTCACATGTGCCCCTTCCTTGCCAAGTGCTCACTCACATGTACACTGAAGCAAAGGCAGGCAGGCTCCACTCCCTACTGTCTGAGAGAACAATTATAGAGTAAAGCTTGCAAAAGTTGGCAGAGCCTCAGCACTTGGAGCACTGCCAGTTGGGTTTTCCCATACCCATATGCTTGCTGACTTTCATTTACTGATGAATCCTTAGCATGTTGTACCATTATATCCTTATTTTCAACGTTCTCCATTCTCTGGGAGTTGGCCAAGAATGGCATGCCTTGACTGTGTCCACCTTCATCTGCTTCTCAGTTGTTCCTCTCCCACACTCATCTTTTCCTCCCTACTGGATTTCTACCAGTATATTTAAAGTCATTTTTCTCAATTGGATGGCAAACATGACTGTTCTCCACAGCCTGCATGCCTACCTCCAGCTTGCTGAGGGAGCACTGACTGCATTTCCCTCTTCATGTTGACTCCAGCAGTATCTTACAGCAGTTATTGCTGGGATTACGGGATTCTTACATCTAAACTCTCAGCACACAATTTGGGAAAACAGATGCTCCATAAGCAATCCTTCTCACATAAAATATTCACTGTTCCAATAAGCATTTAATGTCTTCTATGTGTATCTGGCTCACCCTGAGATCATACTTATTGCTAGGCACAGTTAATTGATAAGGAACGGATCTAGTTTATTTCATAAAGGTAAGCAAATCTAAGATTTGGGAGAATAAGCCTTGCACTAAGAATGCTTTATCTTCTAATGTGAAGAGGTTGGTGATCTCCCAAACAACTCTTTGAGGAGATGGTGAATGAAAAAAAAAAAAAAAACTACCAACAAAGAAGCTCTGTTTCAACTACCTGAAAACTTTATGCCTAGCTATCACATCAAGAGCTTTTCCCTCCAGGCTATGCTGCTATGTGCAAGCAGTGTACTCGTCTCCCCTGACAAGATGCTGCCCTATTGAGATCTGATCTTCCTTTGGTTTCCTCCAAATTCGTGCTCTTTATCTCATGCAAACACCCAGGGAATGCAAATAGAGAATCAAAAGGTAACCTTGAGGACTTTTGTGGCTACCCTTGGTGTTTCAAAGCCACTTGTAAGTAGTTCTTTATATCTGTCTCAAGTTAGAGTATTTCTTGATGTTATGACTTTGCTTATAGCTGTTCAGCATACCTGGGACTGCAACACGTACTTTGCAGCTCATTTGAGAAAAGAGATTTTTTTCTGAGGGAGGTGGCATGCTTAGTGTATCAGTCCCTTTACCCTCTCCTCATATGAAGAGGTCAGCTGAACCACAGCCATAAACCTACAGCATAACTTCTCAAAACAGAAAATTCCCTTTGTTTTCTTGTTCTCAGCCTGCAAGAGAACACCATTTCATGGCCTCGTAGTACCTTCCAGCTGTCATATTAGAAATGCTTACAGTGTCTCTGGCAGTTTCACAATTCAAGACATTTCAAGATTTTGCACAGTCTTGGACACTGGAGCATCCTCTCTGCAACTTTCAAATCATTCCTGGAAAGCCTGGCACCAGTGGCTTCTGCATCACTTCACCAACCAGCTCTCTTCTCTCCCCACCCTTACTTAGTGTGAAGAGTAATACTGTAGCTCTCTGGGCTCCTTGACACATCCCCCCCAGAAGAGGCTGACCCTTCCCTTCAGAGGACCCGTTGATTTTCCTGACTGATACCATTTTTCTTGACCTGGTGAATCCATGCAAGAACAAAAGGTCCTTCTGCTTAGCTGGGTTCCTTCACCCAGCTGAACTTTTCTGAATGTTTTTGATGCCACCTGGAACGAGACACACACACATTTCCTATTGATGAGAACTATCTGGCGCTTTCCTCCTCAGATGAAAAGCAGAAGGTTGGGGTGGGTCAAATGCCTCAAATTCTTCATAAGCAGATCCAGAAATAGGGACAGTGCTTTAGTGCTTTTCACTTCAGACAGGCAGGAGGTGCCAACACCAGAAGAGGTGACTAAATTGAGACAGTGAAACTCATCGCTATGAAGTCTCGCCTTACTTTGCAGAGATCCCTCGGGAGAAAATGCAACTCAGCTCTGCTCATGCAAGGTTAACAAATGGGTCTAAGACAGATTTCAGGTACAAACCAGCTCTGGGGGAGACACACTGCCATGTCTGATTGATCACTGATGCAGGGGGAAGCCTTTTAAAAGCTCAGGTTTAGGAAAGGTCAGTCCAGAACACACTGCAGCATAGGAATGTTTGGTGAACATTCTTGTTAGAGAGCCCTCATTGACATGGGACCAGAACTTGGTCCTTGCAGGCTTCCTGGGACAGCCATTGGAGCTCGTCTCCTGCTGCATGTACCAAACTTCAAGGCCACTTCCTGCACCCAGCAGGATTTAGACTTCTGACAGCTACGTATCATTCTTCCCAGCTGAGACAACTTTTTAGGTTCATCCCAAAATTCCCCCAATGGTTGTGTCAGAATTCCATCCAATCTTAAGAAATAAACATCTGCTTTCTCCCTTAAGCCTCACACCTCTGTGGCCAAGCCATCTTTGGACACTAGATAACAAGAAGACCGTTTTTACTGGAGTGTTACAGCCTGAGACCTCCCGGCTGCTTCTTTGGGGTTTGTGGGCTGTATTGCACTAGAGCTCAATCACTGTCCCAAGTGACTGCAGGGAGCTTCCTGCCTGGGGCAGCGCACTTTCAACTCCATCTCTGTAATTGCCAAGGCACTGTGGAACAATGATGCCTGCAAAAATCAGCCCACTGGTCTTTCTATTCTTAAGAAGACAGAGGACCAGATCTGCATCTCCAGTAACCACGTGACGGACGGAAGTGTTGGAATCATTCAGTTTTTACAGACTGGCTCTCAAATAAGAAAAATTATTTACTATTAACTTTAGTTTTGTTATCTGTAATCCACATGCAGATTTGTTACCAATTTTCCTTCCCGCTTCCATCTTTAGATCTCTTTTCTGATACTTCTGTTGCTAAATATCACCACAGAATATTGCTGTTTTGTAATTATGCTTGTGCTGAGAGGGAAGATGGAGCATGTGTGCCCCCTCTGGGTATTGCTTTGGTAAAAACAGGTCTGGCTCGAGGGTTTGCTGTGCAACCATGCACAGTGTAAATGAACGTATCTGCAAAAAAAAAAAAAAAAAAAAAAAAAAAACCAACAAAAAAAAAACATATCCAGGAGCCACATTCACTGGAAGTAACCTTTCTTCTTTGGCTGCTTAGCACTTCCCTTTGCCTGTCCTTTGGGGATACCGCTGGCTTGTGCCTCAGAATCTGGAAGACTGACAGTGAAACTGTAGCCAAGCCATGTGTAGGAGGACAAGAAGGATTTCTTGAACACTGTTAAGACTTGACTAGCAAAACAAATAATAACAGCAAAAAAAGGAGAGCGTACCAAAACTCAAGGCTGTATCCGTCAGTATCCGTCAGTCCCTACCACAGACTCCAGGCTGGATGAGGATGCACACGCTATGAGGAACTGATAGCCAGATACAGCTTTTGCCTTGATATATTTTCCTCCTACATTAAGACAAAATATGGCAAATGGGTGAAATGAACCAAAGCACACAACAATATTTTGATAATTATTTTTCTCTCATGCCAGAACCACAGAAGAATCAAACTGAAGAAAATGTGACAGTGGTGCTGTCTGGGGGCATGGATTAAGAGACATGGCCACTCTACCTGCCAAGCTGAAATTCAGATGCCAAGTCCTCAAGTCTTACCACAAGAAATGCTCATTTCCCTAACCCTGGGTACCTGGACACTGGAAGAGGCTGCCCAGTGAGGCTGCGGATGTCCCCACCCTTGAAGCATTCAAGGCCAGGCTGGATGGGGCTTTGAGCAACCTGGTGTGGAGGGAGATGTCCCTGCCTATAACCGAAGGGTTGGATCTACATGATTTTAAAGGCCCCTTCCAACCCAAACCATTCTGTGATTGATTCCCTATGGAAAAATGGCACCCACTGATATTCACTGATGCTTGCTGAACATTGATGGAGACCAAACAATGGATGTGAGCTGAGCACAGTGCTGTGTTTCAACACCGGCAACAGCCACATGAAAGACAAGCCGCATTCCAGCTGGCCACACAGACGTTTCTACGTGCAGCATGCAGGCTCTTGTTCATTGCTGGCAAGAATGCATAAACACCAGTGGTGCCTATGTTGAAAAAGCGTTTAACAACCGAGAATTTGCTCTCTCCGCTAGTGTTATTGTGCTCTTCATAGCTGTTACAATCTCCACGGAAATAAAAAAGGGGCATTACTTTCAAAGCAACCTACATATTCCCCCGAAAACTCAAGAGGGCTAGAAGCTTGCAGTTGGTGTGCTGCACAGAGCTCAGGACACATATAGATGCTGATACACAGATCCTTGTGCTAAATTACTGCAGCTTGGGGTTTTTGTTGGCTCTAATCGGTGGTGATTACCACTGGAATACTTCAGCGCCGAAGCACAACACCACGGGAAAACACAATGGGAAACCGCACAAGGCACAACACGCCTTACAGTTACCGAGCAGGCAGCAGGGATCTACCAAAAACCCGGCCCCAAACGACCGCCCCCGGAGAACTACGGTCATTCCCCTACCCACACCTCCCACTTCCCCCACTTCCGGCCCTTAAATGTGACGTCGCCCTCAAGTCCCCGCCTCCTCCTTCTTCCCACAGGCTCTGCAGGCGGAGCCCCCTCCCTCTGACATCATTCGGCCTGCGACCACTCGGTGGGCCGCAACCCTGCGCACGTGTCGCCACCATGAGCTGCCCGGTGACGTGCGCCGCCTGGGTGCGCCGCGGCGTTGCCAAGGAGACGCCGGACAAGGTGGGGGTGGGGTTGAGGGACCCCCGAAAGATCCTCCGTCCTCTCCCCTCCTCACGGCGCTGTGTGTCCGCCCGCAGGTGCAGCTCAGCCGGGAGGAGTTGAGGCGGCTCGTCGGGGAGGCCCGCGGCAGGCTGCGGTGAGCGGGGACCTGGGGACTGGGCGCGGCTGGGAGGCGCGCAGCCCAGGGTGCTGGGGGGGTGGGCAGACGGAGGTCAGCGTTCCGAAATCGTCTTAAGCGTTGGGGAGAGGCTTCCTTTGTGCTGATTTCTCAGAGTCATATTGTTGTTAAGGTTGGAGAGGACCTCCAACCTAATCCAATCATCAGCTCACCCCCACCATGCCCACCTGACCACGTCCCTCAGTGCCACATCCACACGGTTCTGGAACACCTCCGGGACAGTGACTGCACCACCTCCCTGGGCAGCCAGTGCTACTATAGCACTGCTCTTTTGGAGAAGACACGTTTCTATTATCCAATCTGCAGACTGAACCATTGCCATGAAATTTCAGAGGTGTTGTGATGTTGCAAACTTTGCTCCATGAGGAGTGACCTGCAACATAACCCTGCACAGTGAGCTATATGTTTTATTATCTTCTAATACAAATATGGGAAGTATGAGGAAGCATAGTCTTAAAAACCTTGAAATACAAATGTTATTGCCCATGATGGGGCCTATGGGTGGGGGGGGAAAAAAGGGAAGGGGGGAATTAGACAGCTGCAGGCATACAGAGTAGAGGTTGAAAAAATTGTGTTCACAAGAAGAGGGCAAGGTGAATGGTTTAGACACAATTTTTTTTTGATGGAACTCGTTTGAAGTCACACATTGTCACAGAATAACAGAATATCCTGAGTTGGAAGGGACCACAAGAATCATTAGAATCCAGATCTTGTCTTCACATGGCATCACACAACAGCCAAACCCTATGACTGAGAGCGCTGTCCAGACACTCCTTGAACTCCAGCACTCGGGGCCGTGCCCACCGCCCTCTGGTGCAGACCCCGTCCCTCACCCCCAGCTGCCCCTCCCCTGGCACAGCTCCATGCCGTTCCCTCGGGCCCTGTCGCTGTCACAGAGAGCAGAGCTCAGCGCTGCCCCTCCGCTCCCTGTGAGGAGCTGCTGCCACCACGAGGCCTCCCCTCAGTTCCTCTGCTTTGTGCTGAGCAAACCCGAGGACCTCAGCTGCTCCTCGCACACCTTGCCCTCCAGACCCTTCACCATCTTTGTCAGAACTCCTCTTGATGCTTGCTAATAGTTGTCAGGAAAATATACAAGAAAAAAACTTCATTGCAGTTCTCAGGCAGCCTGAGAGAACAGTGACTTGTATTTCAGGGAGAGGTAGGAAGAGAGTAGATAGATTTCCATATGATTGGCATAAAGGTTGTAATACAGTCCGTGTGAATAGCCAGGACTCTGTGTGCTGAAGCCTTGCTTGCAGGCTACTCAGTGGTCTCCCAGAAGCATTCTGTCTGGGTTTCTCAGGGGATGTGTCTTTAAACAGGGAGGGCTCTGATGGCAGCGATGAAGAAGATCAGGGCCAGCCAGCGGATGGCATGGATGTTGCCATTGCTGACAGGGCTGAGTCGCCTCCTGACAACGAAGAGCAGGAGGAAAGCGCTGAAAAGCTGACTGATGATGAGCTGGCTGAGTATGATTTAGACAAGTATGATGAAGAGGAAGATGGAGGTAAGAGAAACTGAAATGTCAGATATGCGTATGTTGTAAGATAAGATCTTTCTTCGCTTCTTTTTGTGCTTAGGACATAAGCATCTTAAAACCATGCAGTGCTTAGTTTAAAGTGCTGGAAATTCACATTTTGAATTCTTTGCTTGTCTGAATTTAGAAAGTGATCTAATGGGTGAAAAAATTCCGTGTCCTGCTCCTTGCTGCCGGTACTGGGTGGTGTTGGAAGGGCTGTTGCTCCCCCTGCTGTTGCGTTGGAGCAGAGCAGCACTGAACAGTGGAGCCGGCTGAGGTTCTCGTGTTTGAAACTTGGAAGTTCGTGTAGCCCACTCCTGATATTTTACAATGCACAGGGTGGTGCAGGAGTTTCTGACTGGGTGGTCATTGACACATATGAGAAATATTCTGAAATTCCCACGTAGGTGATACCAAACTTGGAGAGACTTTGGCTGGTCTGGCAGTATATGGGAGCAATGACCAGGATCCTTACATCACTCTGAAAAACACCGTAAGTACTGTAAAAATGTTAAATATCTGAACCGGCATAAACTTAGAATTCATTTAGATTTTCCACCCTCCCAGGCTGCCTTAAGGCGCTTGCAGTCCTTTAAAATGTTTGCCAGATTTGTGCTCAGACAGAACTCTTTTCTTTTAAGATCACTTTGTGCAGTCCCCTTTATGTGTGCTTTTATGTTTAAGTTAGATGGTGAGGTGAACTGACTCACGATTTAAGACACATACTTCTGTCTGTGGAGGTGGCTTGTGAGCTGCCTAATAGGACACAGAAAATGCTTGAAGAAATAACAAATCTCAGGTCACTAATGACCCTAATAAGACAGCTTCCCAGACCGCAGGACTCCTACATGTTCCTTCCAGCCAGATGAACTCAGGCTAGTTTAGAAAACAACTGAAATGCAAAGTAATCATGTCAAATCAGTGTCGTGGCTTGAAGAAATACATCCGTGTTTATTAAGGATACTTTTTGGTGCTCCGGCATGTCTTTTGTTGTTCTTGGTGTTTACTGCCACCACTGTTGAAGAGTTAAGTACTGTACAGTATTAATTGGACCCATTCAGAGAATTGCGATACTCGATAGAATGCAAATATGGAAAAATACTTGGAGTGAATGAAAAAGAAATTGTTGAAAGCTTGCAACGTGGTGCCCAAAAGGTCTCCTATGCATTGTTTATTTGAAGGATGGCAGTCTGTGTAAGGCTACTGACTTTAATATGCAGTTCCTAGTTTTCCATTAACAAAAATTCCCTGAATGCCTTCCATTCCTTGGTAACAATGAGAAGTGGATGGAGGCTACATCTGTTCTGGTGCAGCTGAATGCCTGTATAGCTGCAGGCAGTACTTCTCTGGAACTATTTTCCAGTATGTGGACAATGTTTTAATGCTCTGGGAATTGCTTCCTGCGTGTGAGGGGCAGCGCCTCAGTGTACTTATTGTGCAAAGTGTTGTTGTGTGATGTAAATGCTCGAGGCATGAGAGGCAAAGGGAAATAAGCTACAAATGTGGGATCCTGGTGGTGATTTCCTTTTCGGTGATGGGTTGCATCTTGGTTACCTCAAAAGGTGGTTTCATGTGTGGTAACGAAACGTTTCTCTAAATCCAACTACGTCCACATAAACACCATTCTCTGTAGTATTCCAAAGTACATTCAGCCTCCCCACGACAGAGCCTGGTTCTGCCTTTCTGCGTTTACCACCGTATGATGCTTTCGGGTGGGTGGGCCGCAGGGTGTTGGTTGCTTTCTGTAACATTTAAAAACTGTAACAGATTCAGCCTTTAGAACTTGTGCGGTTCTGTGTGTGCGTGTTCTTTGCTTAAGGTGTGTTGACCTCTCCTTTTCACTGTTCAGGATCAATACGAACAGGAGGACTTTTTGATTAAGCCCAATGACAATCTTGTCCTTTGTGGCAAAGTCGATAAAGACTACTGTAGTTTGGAGGTCCATGGTAAGTAATGCGGGATTTGTGCCTTAAAGAGAAACCTGTTGGTTTTTTTCCTTGTGGCTGTGTAGATGAGGTTGTTTTTTGGAGTCTTCGGCTTCCTCCAAAGTGAAAACTGTTTATGTTACCTAATTTCTCATGTCACTGAATCTGGACTTACTGATTCTATGAAATGAATGTTTCAACCTTCATTAATGTCCCCTTGTGTAGAAAATGGTGATTGTGGGTACAGAGCAATGATATTGAAGTGATTCTTTAAACGGGGTCGTGTACATTGTAATGTCTGAATTTTGCTAATGTTTCACTTCGTATGTGAATTACACAGGAGAGTGTTAGTTTGTTTTGTAGGATTTTGTAAGCTGTAACATTAGTACTTTGAGGCATTGGCTTCTACTTGGAAGCTCTGAATGTATTGGAAATTGACATTCCAGATCTCTTTTGGAATTTAGTGCCATGTCTTCTTTCTGCAGAGGTGAGCTGATTTTGATTGCTTGCTTTCACTGATGCCACATACATCTTTTTCAGTTTATAACCATGAAGAAGACTCATTTTATGTACATCATGATATCATCTTGCCTGCTTATCCTTTATGTTTGGAGTGGTTGAATTTTGATCCTAATCCTGAGGAGCCATCAGGTAAATAACAAAGGGTACTGCAATTGTCCAGTAAAACTATTTGTACTTGAAAAGTATGTAAATATAATGTTGTTACTAAGTAGTTTCATCCACTGAAACTTAAGAAATAAACCCAAGATGTTAAGAGGGAAAAACTGAAAATCTTTTTTTTTTCTTTTTCTCATTTGGTGATAAAATACTGCCGTTTCTGTGTAGCTGCTCAGTACTGAACACATACAACAGAAGCTCTGTGGTTTTCTAGACAACTGTGCAGAATTCTTTACATTTCTGAATCAGTTGTTTTTGCAGACAACGCTATTCAGTTTCAGAAGTGTTAATTAACTTATCCACTAGAAAATCGTGGGAGACTTATAGCAATTTCCTGGTTTGTTGTTGTTTTTTAACGTAAAAGCCCAGGAGGTTGGGAATCTAATAGTGCTGCTATGAAGTGTCAAAAAACAGGTCTCTGAGCATAGATCAAACTAAGCTTTGCTTAAGGAAACAATGAGTATTGCCTATAGTTTGTTCTAGGTAAGAAAGGTTTAAAGTAAGCGATACCAAAATTCCATAGTAATGGATATTTGGGGAATGAATTAATCTCGTAATTAGATAAGTTACCTTAGTGATGCTGGCATAACAAGTGATGCAGCTAAAATACTGGCTTAATTAGAAATAGTTAAGTTATTGTTCATTAGCGGAACAAAGCAAACTCTAATCAGTTTTTTTGACGTTGCAAGTGAAAGGTTTCAAATTCATTATGGCACAGCACGGTTGCAACATTTGTATGTATTTATGTTTTTAGTAACATTTTTTCTGTGGTGCTTCAATAGGGCTCATTTGAACAGTGACGTGTACTGAAGGGGAAGTGTACTAAAGAGCACGTCAGTTATTTCTCTGGCAGCATCTGCTTCCAGCAGTTTTAAACTCCTCCTTGTCAGTTGCAATAATCAAAAATGTTCAAATAGAAAATTCTGGCACGTAAATAGAAACTTTACTTGAAAAAACACGCAGCAGCCGGGTTGCCAAATATGCTGTTTTATAACTCTAAACGTGATTGCATTTGTTGTTGGTTTGTTTTGTGTGTGTGTGTATGTGCAGGAAATTATGTTGCGGTGGGTAACATGACCCCAGTTATTGATATCTGGGACCTTGATATAGTGGACTGCTTAGAACCTGTCTTTTCTCTTGGGAGCAAGAAAGAGAAAAAGAAGAAAAAGAAAGGAAAGAAAGTAAGTATTGGTTGAATGGAGGAAACTTAGAGCAAGGATAATGTTCTTACTTCTTTCCTGCAATGGAAAAAATGGATCTGTAGGTAGTCTGGTTTAATCCCCTCTGTTGTGTTGAAGGATGATGTCTAGACAGGTTACGGAAGATAATGCCCTGGTTGTATACAGGGGGCTGAAACTGCTATTTGCCTGTGACTCAGGGAGTTGAAAAGGCATTGAGCAACAAAGGACAAGGTTTACTCTAATAAAACACAGCTAGTTTGGATTCACCTCTGTCAGCTTTATCCATCTGAAATTGAAGCATGTTTAAAGTAGTCATCGAGATAATACAGCATGTATACATAGAGGCACGCCCAGAGAGTGACTGAGGTATCGGAATTGCTATTAAAGATAACCATTTGGAAATGTTACTTCAGCTTGAAACGCTCGTTGCTCTGTGCAGGGATAATTAAAGCCTGGAGGAAAGAACAGAGAAAGAGTGGGATAACTTATGGGTGCCTTCCCATTGTTCTCCTAGAAAAATCCTTCAAAGTTTAACCATTTAAACTAAGAATTTGTAGGAGCTGGTAATTAAAGGACCAAAAGTGTGGTTGATGGGGAAAAGAAGGAAATGCCAGGGGAGCTTAGAACTTCTGTTGAAAAAGCTGCATGTTAGGTGGTGGAAATGAAATTTCTGCTTTGGTAGCCTGAAGGGAATAACTGGTTCTGTGAGCTCTCCTGTTGTGGATGGAGCAGTCTGAGAGCTGGGGTGGGAGAAGGTGCTACCAGAAGCCTCATTGCAGCTAGTAAGAATGATTTAATAAGTGTAGTTGTTTGTGAAGGCACTGAAGAGTTCATACCAGTGTGTTGTGCTGCTTGATTTCCATTGAAGCTGTAATGTTCTGAAGCCTGTGCTGTATCTGCCTGTGCAGGGTTTCTCTCAGGAAGGGGCAGTGGAAGGACACACTGATGCTGTGCTCGATCTCTCATGGAATAAACAAAGCAGGTAAAGGAGTATTTGAACAACAGCGCTTGGGTATACATTGGCACAGTTAATTAGGCATGCTTTTTTCAGTAATTCAGAACCTTGTGAAGTGTAGCTCTGAACTTGAAAGCAGTTCTGAAATGAATCACTTCTCAAAAGTATTTGCCCCTTTAAAAAATAAGAAGAAAAACAAAATTAGGACACCAGATTTCTTCTTTATTTTTTAAAATAAGTATTTATATGCTGCTGCAGATAGCTTTTATTTCCAAGTTGTCCAGATGAGGGCAGGGCTAAGGTGGTTCCAAGCCATTCAATAAAGCAGCTGCGTTTAAGCCAGACAAACAAACTGGAATAGCACAAGGTCTGGGCCAGCCTGCCAGTGACCTAAAACAGCATCTCAGCAGGTGGAGGTATCTTCATAGAAGGTAGTCCTTGCTGTGTATTATTTTCCTCTGGCTTTTGCCCTAGAGCTGTGAAAAGACTGTAAAAGTCCTCACAGCACCACTGTAGACACACCTCTGACCTGTGGGAGTTACTGTTGCCTGAATGAGTTAGCAACCAAGTAGTGCTCTTGAAGGAACGCGAAGCAGGCACATCTAGGGGGAGAGGTTAAGGGTGATGTGCAGGCTGGAATAAAGAAGCCACTCGGTATTGCTCAGGTAGTTTGTAATGAATCAACTGTTGAAGGATTCTTAAGATGGGCCTTGAAACTGTCCCAGTGATAGAATTTTTTTTTTTAATTTTTTTTTTTCCTGCTGTCATAAATTCTCTGAAGACGCACACAATCAATTCTGCATTCTCTGATCAGCAGGTGTCAGCCTTTACTTAAGCCTCCTTGTTATCTAGGCACCAAAGGAGGAAGCACCCTCGTGGATATTCTATACACATTCAGAAGTTGCGCTCTTACAGTGTGTTGTCTGTTGATCTTAAATTATACACACTCACAGTGTGGTGTCATTCCATCAGTCTGACTCAGACGTAACTTTCGCATTACTTAGAAGCGATTGTCTTCTGACAGAGATAAGTCACAAAATTACAGCTACGGGAGTTAAAGTGTCTGGAATGTACAGTGCAGTAATGTACTGGGTTATGAACTCCATGATGCTGGTAAAGCTTTCAGGAAATAAAGGGTGTATGGTGTTGGGTCTTTGTTAGTTATATAAACACGCAGATACTGGAGAGCTAAGTTTTTTGTTAAGAATGGATTTGTCTGGCTCTTGGCTGCAAGCGTATGCTTACAGACTGAAGTTGCATTAATGCTGAAAAATGCCGTCTTCATGTCAAACGGAGGGAAACGTGCTTAAAGCCTTTCTCACTCTGTTTTGCTCAGGAAGCCTTCTAGTGGATTTTACTTTTAAGTGCTGTGGGGAGAAAATGCTAGCAGATCTTTACTTGTAACTATATAGACCAGTGTACTTGTGGGTGTCCCATCCCTGGAGGCTCAAGGCCAGGTTGGATGGGGCCCTGGACAGCCTGAGCTGATGGAGGGCAGCCCTGCCCATGGCAGGGGGTGGGACTGGGTGGGCTTTGAGGTCCCTTCCAGCCCGAGCCATCCCATGATTCTGTGATACTTGATCTCCAAATCAGATTTTCGGCGTATTTAGGATTTCTGACCATTATTAGGTTTTGTCTCTCTAAGTTTTTTTTTTTAAACCTGATCTTTTGGCTTATTATCAGGAATGTTTTGGCAAGTGCTTCTGCTGACAGCACTGTGATTCTGTGGGATATGTCTGTGGGCAAACCGGCAGCCGGCCTGACACTACACACAGACAAGGTACGTAATAATTAATGTGTTTATTTCAGTGTAAAGCACAGAGAAGAAAATACTGCCGTTTCTGTGTAGCTGCTCAGTACTGAACACATACAACAGAAGCTCTGTGGTTTTCTAGACAACTGTGCAGAATTCTTTACATTTCTGAATCGGTTGTTTTTGCAGACAACGCTATTCAGTTTCAGAAGTGTTAATTAACTTATCCACTAGAAAATCGTGGGAGACTTATAGCAATTTCCTGGTTTGTTGTTGTTTTTTAACGTAAAAGCCCAGGAGGTTGGGAATCTAATAGTGCTGCTATGAAGCGTCAAAAAACAGGTCTCTGAGCATAGATCAAACTAAGCTTTGCTTAAGGAAACAATGAGTATTGCCTATAGTTTGTTCTAGGTAAGAAAGGTTTAAAGTAAGCGATACCAAAATTCCATAGTGATGGATATTTGGGGAATGAATTAATCTCGTAATTAGAATGTGGAAGTTAGTTATTCATAGCTATAGCTTTATTTTGCTGTTAGCAAAGTCACTGCCTTTGACGAACTCATGATTTTGTTGTTCTTTTACTTCTTCATCTTACATTTTTAATACTTGGGGCAGAATGGAGGTATGTGATTCAGTTCGCTTATGAGACAGATATCTGAGTATCAGAACACTTAAAAGGAGTTCTCTGGGGGAGGTGTTGTGGGTTTTTTGTTTGTTTATTTTGGGGCTTTTATTGTGTGCAGTGTTTATTCAAAGGAAGTCCCTGTGTGTGCGTTCTGTCTTCAAGAAACATTTAGATGTTGTACTGAGGGGCAAGGTTTAGTGGGAGATACTGGTGATGGGTAGACAGTTGGACTGGATGATCTTAGAGGTCTTTTCCAACCTTGGTGATTCTCTGATTCTATCTCAATGCTTCTTTAATAAAATCTCCTGTCACCTAGGTGCAGACATTGCAGTTTCATCCCTTTGAAACCCAGACCCTTATTTCCGGATCTTACGATAAGTATGTCGGGGTAATGTTTTTAAATGCTACACTTAGCCCAATATTAATGCCCATCTTAAGCCCGTTCATTTGCCTCAGGTTTTCTTTTAATTTGCTTTTAAGAGTGCCAGATTTGAGTAAGGTTGTTATTTCTTTCCAGTAAGGTAGCCAGATTTGTACGTGGCCAAAATACAGCTTTCCTTCCCTCTCAGCTTAGCCAAATATTTTAACCATCTGGACTGATATTTTCTGTGCCAGGCATCTGCTCCAAACTGAATTTATTTCTTAATTTGTCTTTATGTCTTTTCTGCAGTAGAAATGTACCTCTACTCATCTCTGTGGGCTTTTCCAAGCTATAAGACTAGGCTGGGCTTTACGTTGTCTGGCTTGTGTTATGCACTTGCTACATTGGAGAAGAACCGCCTGTTGTTGGGAGCTGGATTCTGCCCACTTTCCTCCCCCATATTCCTTCTGTAAAAATGAGGAAAAAATGTCCAGTCACTCAGACCAGCATCCTGACCCTTTGTTAGCTCTCCCTTTGATTCCCTGGACACCTGCATACCAGTACACTGTCTGTAGACCAGCCTTTGTAGATTTGTAGACTGCCTTTGTGGATTCCTCCTGTAAAGCATCCAGGGACCTTCTGTAGGTACCAGTGGTAAAATGAACTTCACAGAGTTCTGTTGTGATTTTGCTTTTTTTCCTTTCCTGTCTGTTCTCCCATAGATCAGCCGTGCTGTACGACTGCAGAAGCCCACAAGATAACCATCGAATCTGGCGGTTTAGTGGTCAGGTTGAAAGAGTAACTTGGAATCATTTTTCACCTTGTAATTTCTTAGTGAGTATATCCTTTTCTCTTTTGGCCTGTTGGCTGCTTCATTTAACCTGTGCTTTTGTATTTTCTCTCAGTATGATTACACTTAACTTTGTGTAGGTCTGTGAGGCAGCTTTTAAATGGCTCCAAAGTTTGCACTGAGTTTAGAGACGAAAAGCTTGGTGTTTCAGTGCTGAGCATAAAGTCTGAGCTCAGTAGGGCAGCCATATTCAGTACAAAGTACAATTAAAGAAATCTGTGTACAGTTAAGATTTCCACATATGTCACTGCAGCGGAGTTTATATACACAGAGTAGTTCAAGCTCCAGATGTATGAAGTCTGACTTCAGAGGTGAAGAACTGTGTGCAGGGGAACGTGTCTAGCTGAGAAGCAGTTTAAGTCTGTCTCAGATGACAGGGATTTAATAGAGAATGGGAGTTACTCCACAGAGCATTTTTAAACAAATGACTACAGCTGTTTGTTTTCAAAGTATTGTGGTTTCCGTAGGCAAGCACAGAGGATGGCTTTGTGTACTGCCTGGATGCTCGCTCTGATAAGCCACTGTTTACTCTGAAGGCTCATGACGAAGAAGTATCAGGTAAATGACGCGTGCGTTGTGTTTGCCCCAGTGGTAGGGCTTATCTGGAAGATGTCTTCAGCTGATATGACTGAGGTGGTGGTGATTCCTTGCTTAACAGAAAAATAAACTAGTGCATAGTAATAGTGAGTAGCTGGTCCATGAAACAATCTCTGCTGACAACCACAGAATCCCAGAATGACTTGAGTTGGAGGGGACCTTAAAGCCCACCTAGTCCTACCCCATGCCATGGGCAGGGCTGCCCCCCACCAGCTCAGGCTGCCCAGGGCCCCATGCAACCTGGCCTTGAGCCTCCAGGGATGGGGCACCACAGCTTGTCTGGGTATCCTGTGCCAGTGTCTCACTGTCCTCCAAATGAAACATTTCCTAATATCTAAATCTCCACTCTTTTTGTTTAAAACCATTGTAAGCAAAGTATTTTAACAACAGTGAACTTGTCTCAGTGAATATCATGAAGAATAAGCATTTCAAAACGGACTTGTTCATCTAGGATACGTTCCCTGTGCTTTTGGGGGTGAGAAAGGACAGAAACTATGGAGTTTGGTTCAGGACTATGAACTAGAACTTCTGTATCCATAATATTTTATACTGGCACTTCGCTCTGATGATGACTTAGATATGGCACATGGGAAAGTTTTCAGACTCTAAAACAGAGACTCCTTAAATTATTTGACCAGCCTAGAAACTTCTAAAAAGCAACTTGAAGGAAGTACCTGATCAGATGCTCAGAATGAGATGTCAGTATGTCCCGTCATCGCAGATCACTGAAGAGATGGAGCTGAATGAAGAAAACTACCTGGGGAAGCCAGACTGTGTCAAGCGAGAAGCACAACCACAGCTCTG
This sequence comes from Alectoris magna, assembly GCA_030625065.1. NCBI lineage: Eukaryota > Metazoa > Chordata > Aves > Galliformes > Phasianidae > Alectoris > Alectoris magna. The sequence continues at coordinate 145,100,060 of CM060560.1, forward strand.
CTGTTACTGTCATTACATTGAGAGACAAAATAGGCCTACATGAAGTTTGCTCTCAAAAGATTCTTCTGTCGCTGTAGGGAGCAGTGGTAGCACAAAACTGTCATTAACTTTTTGCCTTGTTGTGCTGGAACTGAGTTTAGTGTGTAAAGAATATTAGGTTTGTTCCGTGTATTATTGGCGATTGATTGATGCTCTTGCTCTGGTGCGCTCATATCTTCCAGGGCTACAACTAAGCAGTCAGGTCAAAGGGTGCCTCGTGACATCGTCTGCTGACAAATACGTGAAAATTTGGGATATCCTGGGAGGCAAACCAAGTTTAGTCCATTCCAGGGATATGAAAATGGTAATCTTTGATTACATTTCTTGCTTTCAAGAAGGTGTATGTATAACTGCTGAATCTGTTTTCTAATTGAAATCTTGTTTTGCGTGATGTCTTAAAGAAACAACAACAAAAAAACCCCACGTGTGTGTACTCTGGGTGAAACATTCCTCATTACAACACGATACTCAGTTCAAGATGTAGTTGGCAGACTGCTTTGGAGCCTTGGATCTGGTTGTCAGATGCAGTGTTCTGCAGCGTGCGTCTTTGAGCTTCAGAATGAATATATGATTTACTAAATGTAACTAACAGCTCTTACAATGATTTTGTAGGGACACAAAGGGCTTATATTTGTTATAACTTGCCTGGCGAAAGTATTTTTAGATGATAAAATCATTTTAAGATGATATTTAGGGGAAAAAAACCAAAACAAAACAAAAAAGCTTTCTCCGTCTTTCCCAGGGTGTTCTCTTCTGCGCAGCTTGTTGCCCTGACTTCCCATTTGTTTTTGCCTTTGGAGGAGAGCGAGAAGGGCTGCGTGTCTGGGATATAAGCAGCATTTCTGCAGGTAACATTCTCATTTTTCTGGGATCTTGGGGCTCTGCCCCCAGGGTATATCTATCTGTATATCCAGTAACGGAGCGTGGCTCTGAGTGTGACACTTTTAAAGAAGTACCCAAAGACTGAATGTTTTCACACTGCCAGCTTAAAAATATCTTTTTTTTTTTTTTCATCTTGGAGAGCTGTATTTGCCACAATTTATTTTCTTGTAACTGAAATACAATACCTCATTTCTCACAGTTTTCCTTTTTTCTTAATGTTCCTGGTGTGTAAACAAGCACTGCATAGAAGGAAGGGCTGGTTTTGATCAGTTGTCTCAGTTGCATGTAGCTAAATGGTGTGAATTTTTTGAGGCTTTTTGAGAGAGCTTGATGGAACCCAGAGGGACTAAAACCAGAAATAAATAATTTAAACTGTTTTGCTCTACAAAACTCATCCATTTCACAGTGCTTCAGTAAGGGAATTACACACAGGGAAACATCTAGAGATTCACTGGGGGAGAAATACCGTGACTTGTAATTCAGTTATCGTACATGGGGAAACAGATTGTTCTGACATGTAAGCTTACATCTCCCCGCTCTGGGTAATGGGGAAGGCTTTGAAACTGCATCAGGTGAGGATTTCCATTCTGTTGTATTTGCCTTGCTGTACTTGCCGCAGTGCTCTTGTCTCTGGGGTAGTAACATGTGAGCAATCCCTTACCTGTGTTGCAGTGAATGAAGTTTTTGGAAGCAGAGAGAGACTTGTTCTGGCTGGCGCAAACGCTGTGGCTTGCAGCTCCTTGGCCGGTAGCAGCAGCAACAGTTCAGAGACGGCAATGGAATCATGATGGACCAAACCTCACGAAATCAAAGTAACTGAAGGGAATACAGCTCAGGTATATTCTACCAGTTCCCCTGTTTGGAGAATGTTCGTGGGAGTGACTCTTGTGCAAACTGTAGGCTTCTTTATCTCAAAGAAGCATGGACATGAGAGGCTGCGAGTTCTGCCTCTCTCACCAGCTTCAAAAGACTGAATCACTTTCGTATGCTTGAGCTTACAATCCCTGAATTAGGGGCTGCTGGGTGTAGAGTTGATATACAAGATGAAATCGTCACCAGAAAAGCAAGTCTGCTACTGTCAGAGGTTTGTCAAATACTGCAAAGAAGGTAAATGTCTCCTAATGGTGTTAAGGAACAACACTTCAGCCAACAGTTGTGTAATGTCAGACAGATGCTGGGTGAAATGGCAGCTGTAAATAGTCAGATAACTTATGCTTGAGACTGGATTGACTAAAATTCTAATACAGATTTTAAGCTTTTTCATATTGAAGTTATTATTATTTTTTTAATCTTAAGAGTATTTCTCGAATCCTGAAATGCATCACTTGAGATCACCAAAATTAAACCACAAACATCATCTCCTCTCTGTCCCACCATGTCCAAGGGTTTCTTTCCCCTGGTTCCCTTTAAGTAAGTCAGTGGTTAGGTTGACATTCCGTTGATTTATAGCAGCAGGAACCTCATTAAGGCTCCTCACATTTAAAATGAGCACCGGGTGCCTTACTGTAGGCCAGAAGAAGTTAAATGGATACTCTTAACCCCTGCAAGATGCTTCCCTTGCCATGTATTGGAAGGTGTTTATTAAAGGTGTCTATTAAAGCATTACTGTTGCAAAACCCCTAGGTATTAAAACAAGTGTGCTCACAGACAGTGTGGTCAGTGCACACAGTTTACAAGCTGTTACTGCTGCTTTCCACCCTAGCTCGTTGTAACTTCCTCTGGTCATTAGCAGACAAATGATTGGCATGGACCACCCTGGGGAGGAGGTAGGGCTGTAGGTTTCTGTCCCAACTCTTGAAATAAGTAAGTGCCTGCTTCTAACTCCAGCTTCAACAGGCTCTTTCCAACATAAATGATTCTGTGATTCCAGTTCTGCTGTTCCCAGCCTGGTGCCACGTGTTCAGAATGGCTCTGCAGGAAGCAACAAACAGTTCTTGCATGTGCCAGAAGTAAGTGCTGCCCCACTCTGTCAGGCCCCAGTGAATGGGATTGTGAATCTGAAGAAGGTGAAAGCACCAGAACCACCTCTGGTCATGTGCTCTGCACTGAAAAGCTGCAAGCTTTTCTGAGCTTTCATTTGAAATAAATGCTTCATGTTAATCTCCTTGAGGGTAGTTGTTTCTTTGCCTCTCTAATTACTGGCTGTAGCAGCTGCTTTTTGTTCTAGTGAGAAATTGCGTCCCTGCAAATAGGCACCTCTTCTCCCAGCTCTCCCTTGACCAATCATCATCATCTCTCACCCTGTCTCCCCCGCTGATCTCTGAGGGCAAGCACAGTATACTTTTGGGCTTGAAGCAGGAAGCTCAAACCACGCAGAGACTTTAAAGAAACAAGGCAATACAACGTCGAGGGAGAGGTACAACTGAAATGAGGCCGTTTATGGCAAGAATCTAACAGGGAGAACCAGGTACCTTGTCAGGGAAGAGCTCAGCTCACTGTCCTCCAACTTACAGCAGAGACAGACAAGCCACAAACCAACCTACAAGGTTTAGAGACAAGTTGTTAGTCTTCTCTCTTCATGGAGGCATTCCTGCCCCTGCCTTGTCCCAGGAACGCTTGGGAGAGGCAGACGATTGGGAAAAAAAAGCGCTGGGTTTTTTTCAGACTGCTTAAATATTTAAAAAAAAACATTAGAAAAGAGCCACATGTTTAATTTTTTTTTTTTTTCCAAAAAGAAAACGAGTGAATGAAATACATTTTCATTCCATAAATAGTATTAGCAGCAAACCCTCCCATCACTTTTAAGTGGTAAAAGGTTTACAGCACACAAAGACATACTGTAAACGCTGCCTGATCACCTGTAAGCTTTTTCCTTACTGATCTGTACAGTCCTTACCTCTTCACAACGTGCTCCTGTGAACCAGAGTGAGAGAAGGTAATAAGTAATAGCCAACATCTGGTTTTCTGAACACTGCTGTAGTGGGATAATTGCTTTATCAATCTATCTACAACTGTTGATTCCACTGCCTCCAAACCAAAGCATTGGGTTTTTTTTTAGAAGGAGCCCTGAGCACTGACATCCTTTGCTCTGTGCCAAACCACATCCTTCAGTTAACAAGTATTAGAAAAGATAAATACAACTAACTGCTACCACCATTTTTTTTTTTTTTTTGTCTTGTTTGTTTTTCTTGCTGTCAGGGCTGTGGCAGTTAAGGACAAGATGGCTTACAGGTCATGGCCATCTCTGGGTTGTGGCTCTTCCCTCAAAGGACAGTGCAAGGTGTGTTATGTATCCTAGCATTGGGTGGGTTATCTGAGTACGCACAGCATGTGTGAAAAATTTCTGTTCCTCATATTTCCTTTCTAGCAACTGTTCACTCTTAAGCGCACCGTTCTCATTCAGTGTTTTGGCTACAGAGTTTATTAAGCGGTGGTAGTGGAGAGACCAGAACGAAAGGAATACTCCTCATCTGACATACGCTGTTGTTGACTGGGGAAACGAGGAAGAGTTCTGTAGTTTTTTTTCTTCCCCCATTTTAATATCCACAAAAATTTCCCTTTCCCTTTTCTTCATTTGTGTCCAGCGAGGGCATCACCAGTTGAGTAGACTCCATTGTTAATCCTACAGTCCTCAGTCCTCATTGAGTCTATCAGTTCCTCCTCTGAATCCTCCTCTTCCTCCTCTGGGGTTGACAGACTGGATGTGGGGCCTTTACATATTTTTAAGTGGCGAGTGAGGTGATATTTGGTTAGATAAGCCTTGGTGCATTTTTCACAGACATAGTCCCTCTTTCCTTCATGTGAGTTGAGGTGCTTCTTCAGATGATTTGTCCTCAGAAATAACTTGTCACACTTGGGGCACTTGATCTGCCGTTCTCTGCAAGACAAAAAAGTTAAGTTTGCTTCTGCAGAAAGGCAGCTGATGTATTAAATTGTAGGGAGGTGGGCGACAGTGCAAGTGGCAGAGTCGCTCTCGTTCTTAAATCTTGGTTCCAACGCATCTGAAGCAGGAATAACAAAATTACCACAACACTGACATGTAAATGCTGTTTTCTCTCAAAAAGCAGCATGTTCATACAGCCGTTCTCTGCTCCCCCCCATGCCCCTGGCAAAAGTCAAACTTTTTGGCTCAACTCCTAGCCTGCAACCAACCATTTATTTTTCCTGATGATAAATCAGAGGGAAAAAAAAAAAAAAAAAAAGAATTCTACAAGTTTTTTTGTTTATTTGCCTTTTAAGTGAGACTGAACTCTGGTTAAGCTCCATGTTTTGGCAGGACAGAGGTGTTGCCGTGGTGGAAGGGTGAGCCCCCCCCTTCTTTCCACCCTGCACAAACAGGAAGGGAAGGAAAGAAAAAAGAAAAGAACAAAGCTGCTGAGTGTTAACAAACCTCAGATGTAAATGCTGAGCTGAGGCTTACCAGACTGCAACAGTCTAATTGCACATGACTCTGCAAAATGCCTCCCACCAGCACTGCTCCTAGTTCTGGCTGTATGAACAAGCAAACCAAATCTCTTAGTCTCTCTCATGCTTGCTGCACTATGCCGTCTCCTAGGCAGCAGGAAAGCAGTGGCAATCTGATTCCAAATGCATACAAGAACCAGATGCTGAAAACGAAACAAGCAGAGGGATTAAAGGCTGCTTGCCCAAATCTAAGGGAGGGACTTGGGACTGGGAGTAATTCCAAACAGGATGGAGAAAATTCACAGAGCAAAGGGAAAGATCTGGCCTGGCAGGCCTGAAGGACTGGGTGAGACTTCCAGATAAATGGAGAAGGGTCTGGGGGTGCCATCTCCAAGTTGGGGGTGGAAAGGGTGGATGGAGAGAAACAGCTGGCAACAAATGCACTCCCCAGGTGCAAACTGACTAAGAGAATTAACTAAAACATAAGAATGACATTATGAAGGACTCATGTTGTGACTTGGAAACAGTTCTCAGCAGAGAACTAAACGTAAATCAGCTGTAGCGATGAGCGCTCCAGAATGCTATTTCACAAGACAGGATGCATTCCTGGAATTTCCTTTGTCATTAAAAAATTGCAAACAAACACCAGAATAGTCCAGCAGCAGGCCAGTAACAACGCATTTGTCCAGACAGATTTCTCCCTTATTTTAGAAGGTGAACCTGTGCTCCCTAGGCCAAAGTATTTGCACGTTGAATTCTCAGGCCATTCAGCTTCATTACTGACTGCAGCCCAGCATATCCCCAGAGCTCACTTACTGTGTGTGGGTAAGTACGTGCTGCTTGAGGTCCTGCCTCCGCATGAACAGCTTTTCACAGTAATCACACTTCAGATTCTTCTCCCCCGTGTGGATGACCATGTGTGACTCCAAGTGAGCCTTCTGGGTGAACGATTTGTCACAGAGGGTACACCGATAATTCTTCTGACCTACAATTACACACGTGTACCCACAGTCAGCATGCCAAGAAGAACAGTAAGCAATCAATCCCAGCCACTCCTGAAAAATAAAAGTTTTACCCTGAAGAAAGGCAGACTGTTTGTGAACAGGGCTTGTTTCCCCTCCTGCAGTTCTTTCAGACCGTGCATCAAGGCCTCACCAGTTACAATCTCTATTCAGCTATGCAAAATAGGCACCTGACTTCATCATTCCCAAAGCATTTCACCTCCCACCCCAAGCTGAAAAAATGCACTTCATGCTACTGTTTCCAAGCACTGAACCCTTCCTGTGGTGTGGGGCACCGCACTTGAATTCTAATAACCATAATCCTGTTCTTGCAGTGCTTGCAGCCATTCAGCCTTTCCTGCAGGACTCTCTTTCCACTGCTTGTTTACACCAACCCCACCTCCCTGGTTTAGGCATTAAAGCATCACCAATATACTAGAAAGTTTTCCAGCAAAGAAGATGAGGGTTATCCAAGGAAATTCTCGAGAAAATGTAATGTTGCCTCCCTTTTTAATAGCGACCATCTAGTTACTGCACGTTAGTACGTTCCCTTCTCCACTAATTTCCCACAGGAACTGCATCTGATGCCTTACTTGAACCCAAACATATGCATTTGATGCAGTTCATTCTCTGTCTGAAGAAAAAAGACAAAGCTAGCTCTCATATAACACCCATGTACAAAAAGCTCACTAAGTACGTCACTATCCCAGTGAGCGTTCTGTGATCACGCACACGATACTTACGCTCCATCCATTCACCACCAAGCCCATAGCTTCCCATGATTGATTCAAGAGCACTGAACTCCCCTCTTCAGCTTTGTGATTTGCACTCCTTGATTTCCAATTGCCATTTCAACCGTACTGAAGAAACAGGCAAAAATATCCACACTACCTCTTGCTGGACTGTACTTATCTACATCATCTCCCCTCTCCTTACCCTGTGTTAAATACACTTTCTTACTCCCTGTCATCTTTCTACAGAGCTAAAAAAATCTCCCGTTTTATTTTTCTCTTGTTTTGATTCAGCAGTCTTCTGGCAATTCTTCCTTTATCTCCAAAGGCCCTAGTGATATCCAAATGCACACAGAGGCCATCGGCATGTTCAGACTTGGTGAGTTTTGATGAGTGAAAAGAGCTGAGTCTTATCCACTTCCGTCTGACCCCATAGTCACCAATTCCAGTCTTGTGCCATTTGCTTCAGATGAAAAATGAGTAAGAACAAGGGGAAACATCTCAGCCCCACATTTAAGTGGGCAACTGTCCACATTACAAGCTCTTAGACCCAGTTGGCTCTTATAAGCAGAAGGGAACACTTGTTCTATCATAGCTGCTGTGAGGGAACAAGGGGTTTCTGTCTTGCAAATGAAGTCTCACAGTTCTTCCCAACTGTAATGTACTGCGGTTCATCAAATGCTCATTTAAGCAAGGCACAATCAAGAAGAACACGGGGCTAAATACTCTCCTACAAACACTGAATCTATCTCAGTCCTATCCCACACTGGTCAGCACTCTTAGATGATGCCTGGCTATTAGCTGGGCTCAGCACAAACCAGAGATCATTCCTACCAACAGCCAGGATGCTGCTGATCTTCGAAAGGGGGCAAGAGCTTGGCTTTACGGACATGAGCTATACCCTGTGAGCTGACCTAGGGATCAGAGAACAGGTCCTGCCTCAGTGTTTTCCCTTCAGAGGATACCCATGAAGTCCCCAGCCCTCACCTGTGTGTATCTTGAGGTGCGTGCGTAAGTTACTAGGATCACTGAAAGCTTTGCTACAGAAATCACACTTGTGTGGCTTCATGCCCATGTGCCCCATGAAGTGGACGTGGAGCTTGGAAGGGGAGATGAAAGCCTGGGGGCACATGGAGCACTTCCATTTCCTTTCCTTGCCATGGCCTGGCCCGTGGCTGCTGCTGTGGCCCTGGCTGGGGAGGTGGCTGTGAATATGGCTGCTCAAATGGGCCTTGAAGTCCGCATAGGAAGCACATTCCTTTCCACAGTGGCAGATGTGCACATCTGGATGTTCAGGGACACCTTTGGGCACAAAGACATCACTTTTAGTAATGAACATAATCCACATTAACACCTTATGGTAGTAAAACCAGCTGAAGAGGTTTTCACTCCAGCTCCCTTCGGCTCTGATGTTTGCTTTCCAGCTCTTTTCATATAAGCCTAAATTAACACAACCAAAGGTGGGGGAGAGCAGGAACACCTTTCAGTGAACAAGACTCTCTTAACATCAGACAGATGAACAGAAGAAAATCAGCCCTTTTCCTACAAAACTCCAATCTTGTGCTCCTAATCAGTGGAATTAGATAAGTAAGTATTTATTTTAAGTGATGACACTCCTTTTGTAATGAAATGGAAACTACGATGTGCACCACTGACAAGGAACATTAAGCACTCCCAAGTCACAGTACCCAGAGGCGGCACTAAGAGGAATTCATGCTGTAGTCCCTGCAAAGCCAATGAAGGTGAGTGCTTACTTACCAAGCTGTCTTGCATAGTCCCGACTGTAATAAAAGAAAAGCTCATGCTCAGGTGGGATGTCCCGAGAGGTGCAAAAGTAAATTTTTCCGTCGTGAGGATAAGCCACCAGATTCTGCTCTTCCCGATTCCTACAGCAATATGGAGAGTTATGAAAAAAAGTGCTCTGGGGAGACTTGGAAAAAAAAAAAAAAAAAGGAAATTCCTATAAATAAGTAATGAGGGAACCTCAGCGCTTGCCAGCACATAAAAAAAAGTCTGTCACTTCAGTCATTCGTATATTAGATGTTAGGAGGAAATTATTTATTCAGAGAGTGGTGAAGAACTGGAACAGGTTGCTTAAAGAAGGGAGCCATCCCTATGAGGTGCTCCAGGCCAGGCTGGATGGAGCCGTGGGCAGCCTGTTCTGGTGGGTAGCAACTCTGACCATAGCAGAGGGTTGGAATTGGGTGGGTTTTAAGGTCCCTTCCAACCTAAGTCATTCTGTGATTCCATGAAAATAAATAAATGAATCCACACTGTCTTCACAAATATATCCAAAAGGAATGGGACAAAGGAAAGACTAATACAAGCTAATACACAGCAAACTAATATAAAAAAGAATCTGGTTTAAAGCATTAGAACGAGGTTTTACTACAGCATGTGTATTTGCTTCCCCAAAACATTCTCCATTGGGTACTTTGTTTCACTGTTCTTCACCCAGTCCAAGATCCCTAGATGCTTCCTGCAGGTTCCCTGATCCTCAGTTCATGACCTACCTGGGCAGTCAGCACGACAGGCTGCGTGATCTCCAGCACAGCCTCCTATAAGCCCAGATTCCAAGACACTTAGCATGGTACAGATGGCTCTCACCTGGCTTTGCGTACAAACATCATCCAATTACATTCAGTTTCATCAGTTGTAATGATACAGAACTCCAGGACACCACTGTGATAGATCTATCAGAAGAAAAAAAAATTAAAAACCATGAAGGCAATCTCAGGATAAAACACAGCAAACAACACAGTGAAAGAACTTCTTTCTCTAAGAGAGGATATGTTTACCTAGAGCATGTCAGGAGGTCTCTATTGCCGCTCTCAAGGCCACAGCCCTGTTTTTATTCCTTATTTCCCCTTCACACAGAAATCTTGACATCTCTGCTATCCAGGAGACTAGAAAAATTATTTACCAGCACCTTTCCCACTCAACACTTTTAGCTCCCAGCAGAAATGCATGTGGTTATTTTTCCCGCAAGCCAAATCTTGTGAATAATACTGGGCAAATACTAACAAAATACTCTTGTGAATAATACTGGTCAAACAATACCTGCTTTATTTATAAAGATCAGTTTTATTTTCTCAATATGAAATGATGTGGCAAAGAAAGCTTTGAAGCAGCTTTCCTACAACAAACGATTTATTGAAAGTCTCCACAGGCAATAAACAACAATATAAAACAAACAACTGCTGCCTAGGAATATACAATCTCTGCTGGCACTTCACATAAATATGGGAAACCACACGCAGCCCTGTAAAAGAAAAGGCATTAAAGAAGCTCTGTTGTCAGGACTGATTACCAGAATACTACATGACACAGAGCTGTGATATGCTGATACTAAGCGTTAAGCAATCAAACTGCATTAGTTTCAGGTTTTGGCAAGGATGATAACGCACAAGCTGCTGTGTCATGTGGTGTCTTTCATCAGGGAAGGGCACGCAGCAGTCAAGCCAGGCACCCACTGACCTTCCAGATGTGACTAGCTGCTTTGTCTGTCCAGTCAGCCACCTCCAGAGAATGGCTCTGCTGCCCGATCAGAGGTCCAAAACAAGTCCTTACAGGAATGGTTTCTCGTGTCCACACACCTATCAGTAGAAGACCAACATCTGCAGAAATCAATGATTTAAACAACTAAGAACGCTTAACAAAAAGGTGGGAGATTTAAGGAGATAATGCTCCGAGGGTAATATCTAGGCATAAGATCATCAAAGCTTCTATTTCACGTGTAGAGCACACCTAACGCAGAGACAAGAACCACCACCACCACATGACACTATTGGAGCCGCTTTGTTATAATTGCAAATCTTTACGTGTTTGCCAAAAGCAAGTAATTTACTTTTTAGTAAGCTACAAAACTAAGATCCTAGCCACTTGTACCAATTAAAGTTTTCGTGGCACTTTCTGCAGAAGCAGAAAATACTAGTTTCAGTAACTACATTTTGCCTACCTAATCCCCAGGAATTTCCAGAACTGTTGCTGGGCATTGTTAAGCAGCTTCTGCATTTCTCCCCAGAGGCAGCTGTATTTCTGTCATGGGCAGAGGGATTCCTGCATGTATATTATTTATTATTAAACATTCATATATATAGATCTACATGAATACACTGAACAGCTTTCAGGAATAAACTGGAAACTAGTGGAGCTTGGGAAAAAATAAAAAACCAAACAGATGTAATCTACTCTCAAAAAGCAGCAACACTAAGCAAGCCAATAATCACATTCTTTTCTAGCCTTCAGATCGAAGCACTGTATTCTTCGATTTCCAGGTGACAACGGTGTGTAATACAGTTACAAGGTCCGCATCCAATGACAAGGTCAGTCTACGTGCCAAATGTAGATGAAGTGAAAAAAAAGGAAAAAAGAAAAAAAAAAGAGGTACTCTTGATCAATTCTCCAACGAGGGCATCCAGAAGACCCACAGGTAGCAAACCAAGCTGATAAACAAGCAGGCAGAAATATCTTCCATTATTTCTACTTGTTATCTTCCCCCAGGCTGCAACTGCTGTGTTTTTTTTTTTCTTATCAAAGCTGTGCCCAGGAGATTTAGCACATGATAAAAATAAACATCATACCTTGCTTGCACTTGACCTTATCAAATGTTACCGTAATGCTGTGTGGCAGTACCCCTACAGTCTAGCTGAAATCTAAAAAGTAACCAGGGGACAAGAAGTTCTTGTACATTCAAAAACAACAGGGAGAAGCCAGGGTGATTATAGAAGAGGGAACCACTTCTCTCTTGCGGTGTTCTTTTCCCACAGTAAAATCCCTACAGTTTTGCATTTTAGGCAGGGAGCATATTTTAAACTGCTGCAGTGAAGCACACGGTAATCTGATTCTTACCCACTTCAGCTCCCATGAGAGACTGCCGTAGGACAAGCTGCTTAGGGAGAGAAAGCCTGGCTCGGCTCTCTATTGGGGTGTCCGGGACAAAGGTGACAGGTCCATGGTCAGGGCAGTCTGATGGGTATGCCTTGTCACACAGTGTGCACCCTGCAGAGAGAGGAAAGGACAACAGGCATTAAAAAGATGCAACAGCCCCTGAACTGCAACCAGCTCCCTATCAATATGTTATAGATCGGCTTCTGCCAAAGGCCTCTTTTATCTCGTTTAACTCAGCAGCTTTGGGAGCTTTTGCTCAGAATACTATGTGCAATTTTATTATGGTCAGGTGGGCACCAACATACATATCACTGTTCCTATCAAATTCAGATCAAACATACCGATCCCCACCCGCCTTCCTCTTCTCCAAACTACAGTAAAACTGAGGGTGTTTTCCCCAGGGCTGGCAGTAAGGCTCATGGGAGAAGAGCCACATCTGCTCCGATCACAAGTGACATAACCTTTAATGGAAGGTAAGAAAAGCCAAGCCACAAGCTTTCTAACTGAGTATGGTTTTGAATTTACCAGGAGCACAAGAATTTTATGGCATGCAAAACCTCAAGGATATTAATGTAGAGGGACAGTAAGGTTTTCTTCCTCAAGTTTTTCTGAATTGAATCCATAAACCCCCTTATTTCTGTTTAAATTCAGACAGTGCACTGTTTCTTCTGAAGGACCCACTGCAATACACTCACAGAGAACACCTTTACAAGATGGTACTGAATGGAACAAATGAAGCGCCCAAGAAAAGTCAGCATCATCCTCTTCCCAGTCCATCATTTGGCACACACAGTGCCAAAAAGAAAAGCACTGAAAGTCCTTAGTCCAGTAACTTCAGGAAAAAGCACATCATAAAATGCTCTCGCCTCAAAAAACAATGTCACTTTGATTCTCCACGAATGGAGCAGCCTCAGTAAACACACTCCTGATAAATCACTTATCTTCTAAATAAAGATGCTCAGCTGATAAAGCCAGATCTCCACAAAGACCTTCTTCAGCCCCTTAACAGCCCAAGTGCGGTTTAAAATACTTTATCACAGAAACAGTCTTCAGTACGCACAAACAACAGACCCATTATTAAGTCTTTAGAAGAGGTTTTTGGGAGAGAGATGTTAGCACACCCAGAATCTGACTCTGTACAAAGTACAGTTTGAGCAACAGCTCAAACAGTTTGAGTTACAGCTAGGAAGGAACTCAGGAAATCATCAAGTAGAGCTTATATAGAATGGCTTCATCTATGCAGATGACGTGTAAGAGTACAGCAGCTACATCCAACCCAAGTAACAAGAAATACTATTTGTAATACTAGTTTTTAAAGCCTTGTCTACCACGCAACACTGATTTTAAAGAACTCCTTCATTTCACAATCAGGTAGGACTGTAGAAAACGCACACCTTTTTCTTCCCACTTAGCAGCACTGTAAAAAGTTTTCTGAAAAAAAAAACAAAAAACACCCTGATTTCTGCTTTCTCAGTGATGAAAAAGCCATCAAGAGGTTCTGATACAACTCTTCTTCCTTACTGTCACTTGCCTGGACATACAGCCACGCTTTATTTAAGAAAAGCTACAAAAGAACAACAAGTTACAACGCAAACCTTCCCAAGCCGAAGAATGTATTTCAAATCACATGAAATCACACGGCACGCAGGAGCCATTGTAACATCCTACCAACGAGGAACAGCAGCTGGGAAACAGCTTAGGTCTCATGAGTGATACCAAGATTCTCAGCGGTGTAACTAAGTGACCTCATCACGAGCATGTTGCGTATGACAGCATTTTGATCATTTTGTCTTCAACAGGCAACAGACACTAGCCGGAAATCCTGACTGCATCAGTGGCAAAACTTCTCATCTAGGAGTTGCAGCTTTATCACAGTCTAGAGCCATCTGATTTTAAGTTAGAGCTTATTACATAGAACAACAATTTTAATTCAAGTGCCTGACTGGACTCGGAAGACTGCACGTTAAACTGCACCTCTCCCATTGCTGATCAGGCACTATTTCTTTCAATTCCTTAAAAACTTTCCACAAGCAAATCTTGTCAGAAGACAAACAGCTGCAAGTCCAGTTCACGTGCAAGAGCGGTGGTCAGCAATGCTACCACAGCTGACTGAACTGAACATAAACACCGGTGGCCTTACACTTCAGGGGCAGGAAGCCGGGTATGTTGTGGGTAGGAGTTCAAACCTCCATCCCCATGAATGAGAACCTGACAGTTCTCGAACACATTTCTTTTAACTACGAGAAGACTAAGAGAGTGCAATGTCCACTGCTTCTCCTTTCCTGAAAGATCAACTAACCTGCATACTGAAGTCCTTTGATGAGAATAATTAGAAATATTAAAAACTTCCCTCCCTCTTCTTCCTCTTATTTTCCCAATAGATTCTGTTGAGAACATTTCCGCAGTGGCTGTTCAAAGTTTAATAATTTTAGGAAACGACACAACATCAAACTCAACAGCTATACCACTTGGTGAAACGTACAGCTCGTATTGTTGGTTTTCTTCTTTAAACAGAGAAAAATGAGTCATTTATGATGAGACTTTGAGAAACAAGAGTATCATTTGCAAAGGACAGCATCAGCGTACCCACAAAAGGCATGATTGTAAAGAGCTAAACTTCCACTCTCAAGGAAGCATGGGAAAGTGATACAAAGAGAACAGTGCTAAAACACTCTACTGTGTCAACCGGTTGGAAGTTAATCTACCACTGTCAGTATTCCAGTTTCTGAGGACTTGTTAAATAGCTGTTTTTCTTCCACCAGAAATCCATAAGACTGACAACAGGAGTTACGTTATTCCTCCCAACAACAGCTACAAAACAATTCCCACCCAAAGAAAGCAGCAAATGCACACTCACATATAGTAAACAAGGTTGCCATGTTCTCCTTGTTCGAATTGGAGTCTTCCATTTGCAGAGAGGACGGTACAAAGGCAAGATTGTCTGCGGACACATCCACATGACCTGGCCCCATGGCTACTTCCTGATTTATGGAAGACACTGCCACTGGCTCAAGGCTGAGGCCCACTTCGTGCAAGGCTACCGAGTCCAGGGAAGCGAGGTTGTGTGAGGTAGAGAGTGCCACGCTCACAGAGTTGGTGCTCATGGCCACAGTATGAATGGAGTCATTTAGTGTGCTGTCTGACATCCCTGCCACCCGCCCAGCGATGTGGTCAGGCTCCATGACGACAGGGACAGGGAGTTCCAAAGTGCTACTGTGAATGGGGATGACACCGCCGTGCCCCACTGCGTCTGGCGTCAAGTTACTTCCCACTGTGTCCACAGCCAAAGGTTCATGGCTCCGGGAGCCATTTGGCATCTGCGAATGATCCCCGGCTACGTCGTCCATTGTAAGCTCCTCTGTCATCCCATCTGTGGAGATGGGGCTGGTTACCCTTGAAACGCTCTCCATAGCGATTGTACTATCCAGAGCTACCTCGTGGCTGTCACTAGGATGCATGTTTTGAGCACCATGTGCGTTGACTGTACGGGAGTCCATGGGCACAATCCCTGGTTCCAGCCCCACAGTTCCACTGGGCTGGTAGGGGTCTAGGGCTGAGGGATTGCTGGGCACTGACAATGCTGGATTGCTATCAACATTTATAGTGTTGGGATGGATGTACTGAGGCGGAGGTCTGTCAGCCAAGTAAGATAAAATACCTGGTAGAAAGAGAAGGGAGAAGAGATGAGACATCATCAGTTTTCAAATCTTAAGCACAAATACCCAATCATTGCAGTGTAGTACATTAAGACCTAAATCCCTACGAGTGTGCTCTGGCTCAGCTCCTGCCAATACAAGGAGACACACTCTTTATATCCTGCCCAGATAAAACCTGCCTCACAAACATATGCCAACCTGACACTCCTTGCTAGAATATCTTTTGACAACAAAAAAAAAAAAAGCAGAGCCTCCATCCAACAAGGTAAGTCTCTGGTTATCCATTAAATTTTAGTGATTTGTCTCTTAGCTATCTGTCAAAGAGCTACGCTTCCAGCAGCATTTAGTCTAGACTCCTCAGTACACAGATCAAATCAGAAAAGGCTCTTCACATTTCAGGCATAATTTTTCATTCTTAAGAACCAGCCCAGAAGCAATGAAGGATTCTGGAATCTAATATTCAATTAAACCCTGGTTAGCCTGTGCTAGAAGTAGAAACAGTTCTCTAAGATACATCCTTTTCAGCTCAGGTATTTAAGTTGTAACAGTAACTACTTTGTTGCTCTACCACTAAACCACACCTCCGTCCATCTCAGAGCTCTTCAACTGCATTTCTGAAGGACTCTCTCAAAGGTACCTTGCATCACCCGCTCTCTTTCCTTAGAAAGAAAGTATGCCGTTTCTCCTTATAAACAACAGACTGGTTAAATTTAAATTAGAAACACTAACACACTAACATCTTTTCTGATAGTCCTGGAAAGCTCCTCACCATCAAATAACCTCCAGACTTAAGATACAAAGAAATACTAAAGAAATTACTATATTTACTATATTTACACAGTATCAACTTCTTCAGTTAGTCAAAGCTGAAAAATCTCTGGAGGAAATTCATTGGCACAATCAAGTAAACAGTGCCTCCAGTGTAGACAGAGAAAGATTTTGCAGATTCTGCAAGATCAGTGTCAGCATGCTTCTTTTTAGCCTTGAACCCTATGAGCCATTTGTTCTGTAAAGATTTTCCATTCTAATACATCCGCTATTGTAAGCATGCAATTACGGTTACTCTTTCTGCAACACAACCCCCCAGAAATGGCTAAGTGAAGAAATTAGTAGTAAATGGACGGTTAATTTGGTCATCTGCATCAAACATTTCTCCAAGTGACACTGCCCTGTTGCCCAAACAAGAAGGATTCTTGAAGGAAGTAAGATGACTGACAGAAGAGCTCTATAAAACATCAGACTAAATATCAAGTAGACTAGAAAAAAATAAAAGCTAAAAAAAACCAACAGAACACATTTTTGCATGAATTATACCAGCTCAGAAGGATGACAAATACCTCTGGCCCTCAGATGCACTGCCTTCTCCTCTACTCTTTGCCCACAAAATGGCAGGCATGTAAATACAGTAGGGAAGGTTACTGCTAAGCAGCTGGCAAATACAGACACGAGTTGTCAGGTAGCCGGACGAGATCTGGACTGCTGTATTTCTTTTCCTCATCCAGACTGAACCAACAACACTCACAGGGTGACCTTGAAGTTTATCTAACCCCTTCCACCCTGTCAATCTTAGCTACAAAACAAAACAAGGTCTACATTTACAGCTCAGATTTCCATGTCTTGATATAGTAACATGTAAAATTCTACATTTTTAGTCTAATATGCATGCTAATAGGGATTCAAGATAGATATCAACACGTTTGGCAACCAAACCTGAACAAAAATGAAGAAAAACTACACCATGGACTAAAGGGCAGGGGAAACAGACCATACTCCTTAGCTGTTGGCTTGCTCCTTTTGAGCATTGAAGTAATGTAATCATTTTACACACACATCAAGTGCTACTTCAGACTACAGAACAACAGCAACAACAACAAGATGGCAACAGTTTTCAAACTCTACCAAGATATCTGACATCAAAACAATGCATTCCTTGCATTCTGATGATCTTAAAGCAGGAATAGTAAGAGGTTCAGTTTAGAATAATAGAATGGCCTGGGTTGAACAGGACCACAATGATCATCTAGTTTCAACCCCCCTGCTGTGTGCAGGGCCGCCAACCGCCAGACCAGGCTGCCCAGAGCCACATCCAGCCTGACCCTGAATGTCTCCACGGATGGGGCATCCACAACCTCCTTGGGCAGCCCGTTCCAGTGCGTCACCACCCTCTGTGTGAAAAACTTCATTCTAATATCTATATCTAATATCCACAGATAAATTTAAGTAGCTGATCTCCTACAATTCTCTTCATATACATATGTACACATACAACAACAGAGATCTGAAAGTGAAGGTCTGTAAATATCACATCAGACCACACGAAAACTTCAGTTCTGCAAAATGTTTCAGCTGCTTCACAACAGAAACCAATTGCTCTTAAAACAATTTCTCTTTGCTTCCACCCATTAGCAGCAGACCACTCACCAGGTAGAATGTGTCTGAAGTAGCTGCTCTCCAGGTGAGGGTATGGCGGTGGAGGTAGGGTGTAGTTTCTCTCTGGTATACCACACATCACTCCTCGATCCCCAATACCCATTGGGAGCATCAGAGACAGAGCAGAGGGCAAGGAACTCAAGGAGGGGCCCAAGTTTGGAATTGCAACAGGCAAACCTGTGAAGGAAAATGCCCATTTAAATTCAGTGAAACTACTGGAGCTTATGGACAAACAAGCTAACAAAGAGGTTACTAATTCCTCAGCTCACTGTAGAAGTAAAACATGGTGCTGTAAGCATAAGGTGACAGGCTTCAAAGAAAGGTTCGCAGTTATCACAGCACTGAGAGACATGCCTGCATGTGGCTGGATCTTCCTTTACACACATTAGGTAGGATCTGAATCTACTTTGCAATTGCAGTGGACTTCTGTCTGTCCAGTCCCTTGGATGAATACCCAGGAAAACAGTTTTGCTTTACGGATGAAAGACCATTATTTTCACCTGAGTAAAGATGGACTGAAACGGAGGCAGATTTGCAGTGACAGATCATATTGCAAAGGACTCTGCAGCCACACACCCATCCACAATATAAAAAAACCCCATTGGAACTAAATGAGACCCCCCACTAAGACATAAGCCTAGTAAGCACACATCCCTTTTGTCCTCCCACATAAGCAATTGGCTTATGGTTTATCTTTCCACAGTTCTATATCTCCTAATTACCTGCAAAAGACATGACTTGCTAGCAAGGCAAGCACTGCTACCCAGTTATGAACTTTCACAAGACAATAAAATGGAGAGTATCAGTTACAATACCCTTAAAGGGAGTTTCTCCCGTTACCTGGTGCCGGTATGGCGTTGTGAGTGGGTGATGCTGCCAATCCCAGGTGACTCCCTGAGACAGGCAGGGCATTGCTGACAGAGGACGAGGTCAGCTGGTCCATCCCTACAGGACTCAGGTTCATTTCATTCATTCTAGAAGGCAGGAAACAGAAAGCAGAGGTCAAAAATAAAAAGAGAAACAGAAACAAGAGCATTCCTGAGTACTGACTGCACTGTGTGGAAGAAGGGCTGAGCAAACAAACTCAAAATTGAGTATTGACACGTAAAAAGTCTGTCTTAGAAAGCAAAGCATAAAGTACATTGGCCACTCACACTGTGATCATGCCATGGCCAAGATATACTAATCTCATTTGATAGCAATGACCGAGACTAGAAAGCCAGATCAAAAAGACAAATCAGAGCATAGCGCCTCGCTTTCTATCCAGAATACAAAGTGTCATTTCTTCCAGTCAAAACCACTGTGAATAAAGTATTGTGATCGCAGATCAATCCGCAAGCTGAATGTCACAGTTATTTGGACAACATCACCCAATTTGTATTTCATTACGTCTGTACTCCATATCTGAAGATTTAGGGCCAGGGGGAAAGATGGCTTAAAATTGGTAATGGACACAAAATCCCCAATTCACCATAAGTCCAAACCTGGCCCATGGTGACAAGAGTCACCTCTGCAGAAGAGCCATTTTACAGAGCTTTAAAAGCCTAGTTCTGAAATAGAATCATAGAATCACTCAGGTTGGAAGGGACCTCAAAGATCATCAAGTCCAACCGCAGCCTAACCATAGTGCCCTAACTCTAACAACCCTCTGCTAAATCATATCTCTGAGCACCACATCCTGGTACGTGCTCTCATCTTATTGAAAACTGGTACCACGGGTGACACAACCGCTGGTCGAGTGGCTGCACCTCCTGAGCCACTCAAACAGCTACAGCTGTAGGGCAGGGGCCGCCCAACAACCCAACCCCAGGCTGGGGAGAAGTCAGCCGTCACACGGCACACCCCGGGATGCGATGCCGCACAAGTGGCCCGAACCAGTTCTCGAGGGATGCCAACGGGACGCCGTCGTCGCCTCCAGCTGCGGGAAGCTGCACGAGTCTTTGCTCTGCCCATCGTGGCACCGTCGCCCGCCCACGGGCTCAGCAAACAAGCACGCCCGAGCACAGCTATGTGAGGATGACGGACCGCGGGCCTGGAAGCGGGGAAGAACACCCGCAGCTCACGCAGGCCCCGGGTCTGACCCCGCTCGCAGGGCTGCCAACATTCGTCGCACTTCAGCCCGACTCCAGCGCGACGCTCCGTCCCACAGCCCCCCGTCCCCGACGGCGCAGGGCTGCACGGCTGGCATCCTGGCTGGGCAGGCGAGGCCCGCGGGAGGAGCCGAGCGAAGGACTCCCGTTCGCCTCTCCCGAGCCAGGCCCGAGCCACCCGCTCACCTCCCCAGGCCCCTAAGCCCCACCGCCGCTCACCTGGGGTACATGGAGCCCGGCGGCGGGGCGGGGCCTCTCCCGGCGGCGGAGCGGCCGCGGCCGCGGCCGCATCAGGGCCCTCAGCCCCGGCCTGCCGCCGCCCCTCGGGCAGCCGCCTGCCCCGGCCGCAACCGCCGCCGCCGCCGCCTCATGGGCGGGGCCCCGAGCGGCGCGGGCCCGGCTGCGGGCGGGGGAGTGCGGAGGAGGAGGCGGTGATGGCGGCGGGAGGGTCCGGGGGCCGCTTCCGCCGCCGGGCGCCACAGCCAGGAAGCGGCCCCGCCAAGGAGCAGGGACGGGGCCCGGCGCGGCGCCGGGCAGCGCGCTTGGAACGGGTGGGCGGCGTTTGTGTTGGTACAAAGCAGGCCCGGAGCTGCCGTTCCTTGGTTGGTTGTTTTTAGTAGTTAAATAACGTACTGTTCTGGCTAAGGCTGTGTTACAAAGGAATCTCTTGGCGTGTAGTCACCTGTGGCACGTGCATATTAATCGCGTTTGCTGTTCAAATCAGTCTGCAAGTTGCTAAGTACAGAGGCTAACAGCTGTTTCCTGAAATGCTGTAATATGCTTCTGCAATCAGATTGTGTCTGACACCTAAATCATAGAATCCTTAGCGTTGGAAGGGACCTCTGAAGTCCATCTAGTCTAACTCCCCTGCAGTGAACAGGGACACCACAGCTAGATCAGGTTGTCCAGGGCCTGATCCAGCCTTCCCTTGAAAGTCTCTGGGGATGGGGCATCAACCACATTGCTAGGCAACCTGTTCCAGTGCCTCATCACTCTCACTGTAAAAGATTTTTTTCCTTATATCTAACCTAAATCTACCTTCTTTGATCTTGAAACCATTTCCCCTTGTTCTGTCACCACAGACCCTGCTGAAGAGTCTGTCCCCTTCTTTTCTGTACCTCCCCTTTAGGTACTGAAAGGCCGCTCACATTTCACCTCACAGCCTTCTCCTCTCCAGTCTGCACAGGAGGAAACTCGAAGTATTTGTCTTCTTGCTGCCTTTTGATCCAAAATGAATATGCAATCTGGAAAGATCATTCTAGTTCGATGCACAGCCGTCAGTTCTTTTAGGGGTGGAAAAAGCTTCTCATTTGGCTCTAGCAGTCTGAGAGCTGTGTACCTCTTATACGCTATTTCATAGAATCACAGAATCATTTGTGTTTGAAGGGACCCTTAAAGGCCATCTGGCCCACCTCCTCTGCAATGAACAGGGACACCTAGAGCTAGATCAGGTGCTCAGAGCCCCTCCAGCCTGACTCCTCCAGCTCAAAAGACTCTTGCGTCACACTGAACTCCCTAAAACATAGAAGATGACTGGAGACCTTACATTTTCCCTTGTCATCCTTACAACTTCACCGTTACTCTCAATACATCTCAGTTCTGCCCTGAAACACCAAGACCTGAGCTTGATGCCAATTTTGATAATGCACTCCTACTGGAGGGCCATCCTGGCACTGAAATCCTTGCTATCTGAGCTGAAAGTAATACTTTGAGCCTATGAGTCAGACTGGATGTGGTCATAGACAGATAAGAGTGTTTTCTCTTGCTGGTAAGCATGAGTCCTCCAACATTCCTTTTTTTTTTTTTTTTTGTAGGCTCTTTACACTCTTGAAGAAGTGATAGTTTAACTACCAGCTTAAGGCACCAGTATTGAAGGAAAACAGGAAAACTATGAAGTGTATCTGGATGAGAAATTAATCTATATCTACAGAGATGTATTCTGCATGCCCAGAGTATTCCACTAAAATACATTTCAGAAATGTCTCTTCTGAAAGAGAAGATTTTTTTAGAGATGGCATTTGTAATACCTGCGAGTTGTTTCCATGAGACAGGTGCACGATGTCCCCTGAAAGCTTTGTTTATTGACTTGCACGGTACTTGCTGCATGAGAGCAAATGACATGGCTATTTTTCAAGCTGCACTAATACCCTGGAGACATGCTGAAAAATAAGGGATGCTCATGGAATCACAGGGAAAAAGATGCAGTTAGTGTGCATTAGTACTTCCAGGAGTGGAAGTCCCCGTGCCACATGTCATGGCCATTGGTTCTCTCCTACTGATACCAACATGCCCTTGGGTTCTTCTCAGAGGGAGCAGAATTACGCTGTACCGTGCCACATGTGCTGTACAGGGATCACACAAACGACAGTGGCTGAGGCCAGCTGATTAACATTAAATATCCATATATCCTTCTGTCTTTTACCAGCTTGCCAGCACTTTGCAGGTCCACCTGTATCCCGGTGACAATCCCAGCATGCAGCCATGGTAGGTCAGATGCAGCACTAACTGCTAACTATAGAGCTAAAGAGATGACCCATGCTAAAGTACACAACCATTAGCAATGCACAGAACTATTAAGTCTCATATTCCTCAATCTCAGTCTAAGCTGCAGTTATAACTGTAATTCTGTGATACGCAGTTAATATGAGAAACTGTTAATTTCACATCTGCTAATAAATTATCGATTAGTAAACTGCAACAGCCCAGACAAACCACAAAGTGTATAATAAATTGCATTTTTTCAGTATAATTACTGTACAGTAAAACATAAGAAAGGTGTAATGCTATGAGGACTTCTTTTTTAACTCCTACTGTATTTTCTTCCTCCTCCTCCTCAGTAATATGTTCACAGATAAAATAGTTGAGACCTCATCTGTTGGGAAATAGATGCACGTGTTCAGCTGGTGCTTGAGTTTCTATAGTGTTTGCAATAACGACTTTCATTTCAGCCGCTGAGGGATGTGGTGTCAAGGAGAATCTGTTGCTTTGAGTAATTCAGAGTAATTCAAAGCAATCATGGTGTAACACAAGGATGTCTGTAGTGTTATTCATGATCCTTGTGGGAGTGTGAACAGGCTGAGGGTTCTTTTGTAAAAAGATTACATTCTTGTAGACAGTGTTAGGATATATGCAATTAAAACCACAACTAAGTTTCAGATAGAAACAGCACAGCTTCCAGAACCTCAGAGCCTGAATGTTCTCTTGCAACAGCTCTGAAGCAGGATGATTCTGCCACAGAGCGGTGAATAATATCTGACTTCTACCAACCAAAGGCAAAGCAGGCCCTCTGCTTCCTTTCATTTGAAGAGTCTCGTGTTCAGGACAAGGGAGGCAATTTGAGAAACAGCGTAAGAATTAAGAACAGTGGGTTTTCTTGGAAGGATATTGTCCATGGAGTCTTAATCTACTCATTACACTATGATGCCCCAGTCCTGCTGCTGTCCCTGTGCTCAGCTGCATGGGTTGGTAGAAGCACGGTGCGTCGCCCTTGTCCTGCTTGTGCTCTCATGAGAGTGTATTGCCTTGTGCTGGCTCCCTGCCCGGGTTCAAAGCCCCATCTGTGAGCATGACATTAGATTTGTCAACAAGATACAACATTCAGCAAGCGCTTGTGGTGTGTTCTTTTGCTCAGAAACACAATCTGCAGACTCTGACATGAGTTCAGTTATGCAGGTATTCGTATTTTTTTTTCTTTTTCCCCATGTATTTCTTTAAGGAATTAACAGTGGATTGTAATTTTGTTTTATTTTTTCTGCAGGAGCAGTTTAGCACAGGTGTGGTTCTGACCCTTTAGGAGGTGCGGGTGACCTGCATTTACAGTAAACATGGACAAGAGCTCTGGCAGCAAAGAGCAGTGCATTTGCAAGACAGAACTGAAACATAACCATGCCTTTTGAACTCAGCTGGACTTCTGGTGGAGTCATGGAGGGCTGCAAAAAGTTTTGGCACCCGAGGGCCCCAGGAAGCACATTGCTGTTTCTTTATATACTTCTAGAGAGATCGTAGAGACTGGGGAAGGTCTTTGCTTGTGCTGATTATGACAGAGAACAGCATTTTTCAATAGTAAAATGACATACATCAAACGTCCTTTTCCTACTTCAGATATTTGCTCAGAGGCCAGCATCCTCCTTGCCTCAAGAAAGTGTCAAGTCCTGGCCTACCTTAGTGCTACAGCAAATGTGCTATTTTCAGAATTCAGATCTGGAAATGTTTCTACTGGAGAACTCTCTGACAGCAAAATTTGTAGTGCAAGTGATGTTGAAATGCCATTGTTGTTCTACAGTTACAGCGCTTTTAAAGAAGACAGAAAGGGCTCTTGATTATTTGATCTGAAACAAATTGTGCATGGATGTTCCTTCATACCTTCCACTTGAGCTCTGGCAGATGTTTTAGAAAGGCGTTTAGATGTGACTTAACTCTTCATGAAAGGCATTAGCTAACTGTTAGGCAATGCTGAAAACCTTCACCTTGAATCACCAGCAACACTGGTGGTGGAGGTGAAAGTGGATGGATACTTGCCCTGGAGTTTGTGCCATTTTGGTACTTTTCCAGCCGCTGGCATAAACCAGAGGCCAGGATTGTTCTCATTTACGTATGTCTGGAAGGGTCTCCCTATACGTTCATCATATTTTGAAGATTACCATCTAGATTCCTCTTGTACCACTGTTTTTTGAAGCAGCAGAGTAGGCCAGCAGAGATACTGACTTGAAAGCGTGTGCTGGCATCGCTGCTGCTGGTTTCTGACTCAGCAGAGACACAGATGTGTTTCTCAGAGCAGAGGATGTTGTTTCAGTTACTCACGCTTCTGAGACTGTTTGGCATGAAAGACCAAACAGGGTGGAAACTTTCACTTTGAGCAAAAGAACAGTTTTAATAGAGCCCACATGCTTGTACCTTTTCATGTCTGTCCTTTCCCACTGTTCTCCTGGGCCAAATGTTCAACTCACCAAAATGATGGTAGCAAAAAGAAGGCAATTCTGTTAACTGTGAAGATGAGTTTCTGGGATATATATATATAAAATAACTATGGGGCTTTTGAACAACAAAATGGGGAAAGATGCTCCTAGCACAGCAGATTTCTTAGAGGAAGCACATGAATGACCACATGGTGCTTGTGCTGCCAAAAGTCCTTGTCTTGTTTCTGCCTACCTCTTCTTGGCAGGCTGCAGGCAAACTGGAGAATGCATCGCAGTTCTGGCACAGCTGAGAGGGATTTTCAGCTCCCCAGTTAAAGCACTCTGTAGGATGCATCTAGGAAGCCAACACTGATGTAAACATCTGGTAACAGCTACACTGGGGCAATCAGGGCATAACTTCTGTATTTCATTATCTGAGGAAGGTGATTATAATGATGACCAGAACATCTCTGCAATGAGTAGAAACGAGCAAAATGTTGCAGGCTTTCTTGAAAATGTTTGTGTTCAGTTAGCGAAACTCATATTTCTTAAAAAAACCTCTCTTCGGGTGAAGAGAGCAGTTTTCCTCTTATCGCTTGCACGTATGCATTCTTGATCTGACATGACTTGCAACCACAAGAGAGCACTCTTTCCTTTGAAGATTTCTCTGCTTCTCCAGAAAGCTAGAGACGTGCCATATAAGTTTGCAAACTGCTTGAGAGCTGTTTCAGTTAAACCAGAGCAGCCGAAACAACAAAGCTTGCAGTTGTCTTTTGGATTTCATTGTGAAAAGCCTTTGGGTAGTTTTCAGATGACAGAAGATCCTCGGTTCCTGAAAGGGAGGAGTTCTGCCAAAACTTTGAAGATCCCTGTAAACTTTGCAAATTACGGCGCTTTTGGAGACAATTATATCAAACGATATTGTGGATTACAATACATGAGAAATGTTTAGAGCCTGGAAGATTATTTATGTTTGGCGTTAACTCGTATGGTCATAATTTCAAGAAGGGAGAAAAGGAATACACAGGAACCCTCTTATTATCTTTTGAAATATGAAGATCAGAGGAAAAGGAAGGTTTAAAAGTGTGGAGTGATGGTCCTCAAACCTGTCTATAAATTAGCTGGCATCCTGCATCTATAAAGACAAGGCTGATTTCCAGGCACAAGTGGACCTCCTGAGTCATCAGCAGTGCTTTGAGATCTGAGTTTCTACACTGCAGGAGAAAATTGCCACCTGTGGAGCAGAGTACCTGTACAAATGTTTCCCTCTTGCCTGGATTGATACAGGATTTGGAAGCCAAATTTGGGAGCTGACTTTGCACTGGTGAGAAAAGACAAAGCATGGCCAGCAATAAAGATGATGGTGGACTGTTGAACAGGATTGCATTTTCAGGATCGATGCCCCTGGCTAACAGCCACATCCATCCCCACGGGGTTTCCCTGAGAGAACCCCTCGGGGTTCCTATCCACCTAGACCCGTCGTACTGGGAGCGAGCCTATGGTGGGCATGCAGGTCGCTTCTCCTACGTTCCATTCCCTGGTTACGTGGGCGTCTACGACTATTCCTTTGAGCCTGCCTTCATTCGGAAGAGGAACGAGAGGGAAAGGCAGCGGGTGCGCTGCGTGAACGAGGGCTACACACGCCTGAGAGAGCACCTGCCCAAGGAATTTGCTGACAAGCGCCTCAGCAAAGTGGAGACTCTGAGAGCAGCCATAAACTACATCAAGCACCTGCAGAGCTTGCTTGACTGCCATCCCCTGGGGTCCAGCAGTAAGGAAACGCTCACCACCACGGAGCTCCCAGATGCTCCCAGCCCTGGTCCTCTGAGGGAATGCAACAGTGATGGAGAGTCGAAAGCCTCCTCAGCCT
This sequence comes from Alectoris magna, assembly GCA_030625065.1. Taxonomy (NCBI): domain Eukaryota; kingdom Metazoa; phylum Chordata; class Aves; order Galliformes; family Phasianidae; genus Alectoris; species Alectoris magna. The sequence goes on from CM060560.1 coordinate 145,126,888, forward strand.
CTTCCCCCTACAGTGAATTTGAGGAGGTGAGTAGCTAGGAATTGGCCCCCTGGAGAAAGAAGCCTTCAAGACCTTCTGAAAGCCAGAACTAAATCCCCTGAGATTTTTCTGCGTTTTAAGATGAATACCAGGAAAAGGATAACAGCTAGGAGAAAAGATAAAGGTATTTTCACTCTTTCAAGGGACAACTGTGTTGTCTGCACAGAACTTAAAGATGATTTGTAAGCACACAGACTTGCTTTAGTTGTCCCAAATGTGTTACTTTGTGTAAACTTTGGATTGTTAAAACCGAAGCAACCTTTTGCATTCTACTTTTCATTCAGCTTTTGTTCTATTTTCTTTTGTCTTTCACGCAAGAAGAGAACAAAACCAGATAAATCCATTTCAGGAAATCCCCCTTCCCTTTCTCCCACTTCCTCCTTTAAGTCTTCTTTTCCTGCTCGCTAACTTGGAATACCCCGGGTTACAAACATTTCAACTGGGAAAGGTAAGATTTAGATAACACAACTTTCCCTAAAATTGTTAGAACACTCCCAGAAATGCTCCTGTTTCTGAAAAAGACAGTGTCGTTATAAACTTGTGAGTGATTTTTTTTAATGGCATCTTCTAAAGCGAAAGAAGCAACCCATGCATTGGATTCTGGCTGTTCGGTGATGATGGCAGGGATGATTTAGAGGAAAAGAAAGTCTGACACTTTCACTCTGAAGTGTTCTAGAAAGTGGTAGGCAGAGAGTTGTAAAACTGCACCTAAAAAGGCACAGCTTCACTTCTGATACTGAAAAAAAACATTGCCAGCCTATTCCTTTCCTTACTCAAAATTGAGTTTGTACACAAAATAGTCCTGAGTATTTTTGACCGGTCGGAACTTAGAAATAGGCTCCTGTAGTGGTTACGTAGTGGTATGGACAAAAAGGGTAACGTTAAATACACCAGTTTACATCTGTGTGAAGATGTAGGTATTTCTCTTTTTGATCAGAATATTGCATTACTTTTTTCAAAGAATGCATCTTTTCAAATGAATATCTTGAAGTATATGAAACACTTTTCATTTGGACAATATCTGCTTAAAATGAAAACTTTTCCCCCAATTGCTCAAAAATCTTCCTTTCCCCAAGGCCAGATTTAATTAACATTTAGCTATGAGCTCGAATCCCATTCTGAACACAAGGTAAACTCCTTCTCACTCATACGTCTTGCACAAACCTTCCAAACTTCTGCTTTTTTGGCCTCGCTTTGGCGAAATGGTTTTGTATCATTTTGTCTTTCCTTCACAGTGTGCTGACTGAACACCTGAAAAAATACTCGTGTGTAAATGACAATGCATGCTGATTAAATACCTCAGATGTGTCCATACATTTCATTTAAATAAAGAATGCAGTACATCCAGGCTATGGGGTTTTGTTTTTGTTTTTGTTTCCAGTGGATAATGAATAGCATAGGAAGTGCACAGAAAGTGCTACCTATTAAACTAAATGTTTAACCTAGATTTTTACATCTAGATAGTTAGCAGGTTTATACTGTTGGCTTCTAGTAGGATTTATTAGATATAAAGATACTGTGCTGATTTCTAGCACACTGCTATGCACCTCTGTACACTTTTAGCTATTGAATGCCTGCTTTCAAGTACTTGCAGTAGAAGCACTTGGGTTGAGCTATTGCTGCAGCTCTGAACCCAATTATTTCTTCTTAAGTCGCATATGTGTTTCTCAATAATATTGAAAGGCAGACACTTAAGCAAATTGCATGCAACTCAGACATGGTAAAAAGCCTAAATGTGTTGTCCAAGTGGCTTCGGACAGATCGTTCATTCAAAGATATCAGTGGCAGTCACAAGCTTTGTAGTTTATTCTTTAAGTGGTAGCCAGGTTCCTTTTCTGACAATTTTAACCTAGTTTGTTTCTGTTTTCCAAACCCCAAATGTTTAATCCCTGTTACCTGAAAAGTTCTTGCTAAGGATCTAGAGCTTAGGCACTGATTTTTTGATACATTGGTGTTTGTATTTGTTATCCAAGAAAGGGGAGAAGGGCAACATAGTGGTATGATGGCTGCTTGGGATCCATTCTTTTTTGGGTTTTCTTCTTCTGTTTATGGATTCTGACAACAGACTCAAAGCCTCTGTGCCTCAGTTTTTATATTTCTGGAAATGGTGTGGCACTGGTGATAACTCTGTGAGTAAGCCTGGGTTGCATTTCTCCCTTAAAGCAGAGATCAAATCTCTCTTATCTATGAAAAACATACATTCAGTGTACCTGAGACAAATTCTGTGAAATGCTTTGTAAAGCTCTTTGAAGATGAAAAGCACTTAACACACATTTAATGAAAGTAAGTATCCAAATCAAACCAAACCACTAGAAATCAAAATGAGCAGAATGCCTGTTTCTGTCTGGATGGGAGGCGGCAGATAACTCCCCAAACACATTTTTATATCAGATGCTTCTCACCGAGGTTTGAGTCCTGCAGCGACACATCCAAGAGTTGTAATCCTGTGGTTTCAAATCCTGGAGAGAGGGTACAGTGTGCCTACTTGGTGATCAGCTAGACAGACTGAGCCACGGATCTGCCCCTTGCCAGCTTCATCTCAAGTGGGATTTGCCTCTAGGGGAGGCTCATCAGAGGAGAGCATCTCCCCTTTGTGGTCCTGGGCCTGCACTTGATCCTCACTGCTGTAGGGTGACCCTTCCTGTGTGAGTTGCAGGCTGAACAGCTGCACATCTAGATGGGGCTGGTTTATTTCTTGTGTGTCCTTAATGTTCTGTTCAGAACTGTGTCTGTATTTCTGAAATAATGTTCTGAAAATACCTCTGGATCTCAAGTAAAGGAGGTGGATGAAAAAGCCTATATACTAATAAAAACATGCATGTATGTATATTTTAGATTGCACATTTCACTCCTTTTAACAGCTCTGAAGATGTCTTTAAAGTACCTCTTGATCCAACCTCAGTTCTGAAGGTGTAAAAACTAGAGTCCAATTAATTTTATAGGAAAATGAAGTTCTGGATGAAAAATCAAATTATTTCTGTCCAAAAAATCTGTGATGGGAAAGCTGGACACTTTATTTCTCACAGTTCCTGTGGGCGTGCAAACCTCTCGTACTCTTCTAGCACAAGGAAGTAGAAGTCAGCTAAAAATTTTCCAACTGTGGGTCAGTGCTTCTTATTTGTGTTAGCTTGTGTTTCAAGTGAATGCTACGTTTCAAAAGCTTTCTTAAGCTGTTTCTGTGCAGACAAAGTTTTTCTTCAAAGCTTCTAAAGTATATCGTTATCAGACTTTGAAGGCAGACAATGATCCGAATTGTCACCCTGAGAATTAAAGTTTTAAGAAGAATGGTGACCGAAAGAATTCTCTCCATGTGGCACAATCACCATTTACAAGAAAGTCAGCACTGATACCCCTAAGCAACCGTGCTACAGCTTTATCAAACTCCTGCACACCAAATGCAGACTTTAATCTTTCTATCAAATGTGAAAAAAGCGCACATCTGTTGTCTTCCGTCTTCTGCCATTAAATTACAAATCCATTTGCTCCTTGATATTATCAGCATTTTAAAGATGTGTAATCCTGGTCCTGGGATTTCTTTTAATCCTCTAATAGCTATTTAGCTGATTTCTTTGTGAAAGCCCATCCACTCTCCTTTCATGTTATATTACCAGTGTCAATAACATGGCCAAAGAAAACCAGAAGGCACTATAGAGAAATTGTGTTCAGGCAGCAAAGCAATCAGGGCCAATTTATCACACTGGAATAAATGAACAGGGAACAGCCACAGAAAAGCAAAGAATTTTTGAAAACCTTTAATGCCGGCATACTCAGAAGGAAGGAAAAAAGATATAAAATATTTGAAGTGGTACCAACAGAAGAGCTCTGCTGCAGTTGGCCAAGGTCAGTCATAGAATTATAGTATAATTAAAGTTAGATAAGACCACTAGGATCATGTAGTCCAACCACCAGCCCATCCCCACCATGCCCATCCCCACCATGCCCACTGACCATGTCCCTCAGTGCCACATCCACACGGTTCTGGAACACTCTGACAATCCAGAGGTGTGCTTGCTGGCAAAAGTCTATAAATGCTCACTTGCGTATTTTCCACGTGATTTTTCCACATTTCTCTTTACCTCACTGTGAGTGCATCTGTTGGCAGAGTGATAGAAAGCTTCTCTTAGCTGAGCAAACCAGCCATGCTGGAAAAACGAACCAGACTGAAGGCATTTCTAAAGTTGGATGTCTCTCTCCATTACCTCAGTGGATCTCCACAGTCAGAGGAGGATCAAAGATGGAGTCAGGCTAGAATACTAGAGAAATAATCCAAGAGCATTTGTTTGCAATTTACAGTTTGGCAAGGTGACACAGAAGATGCTCCAGAGCTGGCTGAAAACATTATGACTAAAATTCATTTGACTCAAAAAAAACCCCCAAAACAACAAACAACCATACTTCTTCCAGTGAATCATGGCAGCTACCCTGAGCCAAGACCCTGGAAAGTGAACAGGGAACAACACGGACATTTGCTATGCTGTGCTAGAGGCTGGTAGGCTGGGAGAAGAAACAAGGTACTCAGCTCTGCTGGGGTCTTCCCACAAGGGCTTTACAAAGCAAATGTCTCACTGAGATCAAAAGAGCTGTTCTCGCTGGAGAGCAGCCCTGTGAGAAAGTTACCTGATGGCCCACCTCTGCTTGTTTTCAGAACTTGTCTTTTCACGGCTTGAGTGTGCAACATGCATGCAAGGTACAGTCAACACCACAGCATCTACTCAGAGCACATGAATGGTGCATCCTTGCCTCTATCATTCCAGTGCTGTGGTGAGAGTAAAGGCTCAGAGGCTCAGCTGGCAGTGTGGTACAGCCTCCGAAGAAAAAAATCTTTCCTTAGTTTGCAAATTGAGTTGAAAAATAAGTGAATCACAACAAAAACCCAGCTCAGGAATGGAAAGTACAGGTATGTGCCCAGGCTGGGTTTACTGGATGCACTTCAAAGGAAAAACACAAGAAAAGCTAAGTTTAATTGGTTTCCTTTTATTTGTCTTAGCTTACAAAAGAACCATTTTCCTGAAAGGTTCAGAAGCTGCATGCACAAAAGCTGGAAATGCTAGGCTACCCATAGCCCAGCCCCTGGAACAGACACGGAAGGCAGGTGATGCTCCTACTTTTAGCCACTTCCAGTCATAACTTGCTGTATTCATGTAAGCAAGGGCTTTTGCCAAGGTCAATACATCCATCTGTGAACCTGGGTGGTTGAAGATCCTGGTTCACTGTCATCACTGTCTGTAGATATGGCTGATAGTATCAGTACCCCCAGAATTGTGGGTTACAGGTGCAGGTAGCAACAAACAAGCTCATAGAATCATAGAATTAAAGAATGATTAGGGATGGAAAGGACCTTAAATGTCATCTAGTTCCAACCCCCTGCTGTAGGCAGGGCTGCCAACCACTAAATATTTCACTCTACATTCCCTCTCACCCCTTTCACTGTGCTTTCATCTGGCTTCGAAGCCTCTGTTATAGGACCATATTGGTTAGAGCCTACATTTGGAGGAGCACCAAGAGTTAAATCTGTGTGTAGACCTCTGTTTGTATTGATTATGATTTTGCTGGTGCTGAAAATGAAAATATGTATTAGTATTAGATATTAGATATTAGGAAAAATATATTGCTTTATCTTGATGCTGTGCAATTCTGGACATATTCAGCAGATTTTTGTGCTCCTGAGCTGTTCACCACTGGCATTTAATTCCAGCCAAGCTCTTCCATCTGCACCAAGATCACAAAGAGAACAAGTAGTTTCACATAAATGGAATTTTCAGGCCTTTTTATGGATTTCCTTTACTGCCAGCATTATGCTATACTATGCTGTTCTCTAGATGTAGCTCTTTAAATTTAAGAAGCACTGAAGAAGTCCCAGACTCAGCTATGGAGCATTTATCCCTGAGGAACACTCCTGCAGAGATGATCTGTACTTCCATACAATCGGTGTTAAAGCTCACTGGTGCTTAATGAATACAACGGATGATAAACTACACAATGTATAAATGAAATGAGGCAGATGTACAAACATGGGCATGCGTGCTGTGGTGTCTGCACACAAGAGAAGGAGGGAGGATGGTAGAGGGAGGGAGGAGAAAAAGTGGTTTTGAAGCATGGCACGCTGTTTGATATGAAATTAACTGCATGGCTGAAACCAGGGAAATAAGAGCAAATTAGATATGACATCTTTGGGGAGGATTAATTCCTGAGGGGAAAAAAAAAAACACAAAAGAACTTAAAGAAAACATTTGTGGGTTAAGCCTGAGGAGATGTAAAAAGGCCGTGAGGTCTTACATGGCAGAAATGCTAGTGAGAGCAAGCAGACCAGGGACCCTCACAAGCGTGGCCATGGCCTGTGGCAACTGTTGTCTCTGTTAAGAGACAGAAAAGAGAAATGGGGTGTGCTGGAGCTGGACTACATCATCCTGGAGGAGAAAAACAAAAGGAAAGCATGGGGAGCTCAGCACCATGATGAGATCTGTGACAAAGAGCCCGGAGCATGGACAGAGACCAAGCAGATGAGGTGTTTCTCCTAAATGAGGAATTTCTCTACTGGTACTGCTCTTCCTCCTCCTTCACCTATGTCCCCAATGCCAGGAGTCAGGAATGCTGCTGGAAAGAGTGGGGACATTGAACTGGACATCATGGGGGGAAAAGTAAGTGCTGGCTGTTTGAATGGGGGTAAGGGAATGGATGCACTGCCTTCAGCCTGGATGTCCAACTCAGCACAGCAACACACTCTTTGGAAAGAGGAACCACAGAGCCATAGACTAAGCAGGTTCTGATGGTTGGGATGGAAGCTTCTCCAAATGACATAAAAATATCAACAATTAGGCAGCAATACAATTTCACCACCAGTCTCTGTGCAAAAATGTCTGAGACCACAGCATTTGCATGGCAGTGTGCCTGTCTGCCTGAAACTCAGACACACCACCCCTATCTACCCACCGCTGCTCCTCATTCTTCTTGCTCATCACTGCTGAGCATTTCTGTATGCATTCTTATCAAAGCTCTGAGCCACCACAAGCAGGCTGTGCTCAGCCCACCAGCCACCAGGAGGAACAGAGCGATGAGCCCAGGTGAATTCAGCCCTGGGTTTCCCCTTCATTTCAGCACCAGTGCAGCCCTCCTCTTGCAGCTGTGTTTGGACCACCAGCAGATCCTGCTGTGTCTCACTAGAAAATATCACTGGGCTGCCCTTCTGCCATTTCACCCTGAGTAACCCTGAGCGCATAGATAAACCTGCCCTCCAGCATCACCCAGGCTGCTCCCTGTGTCATGGGAGCAATGATGCCCTGCAGAAGCTGCTCATCCCAATAGGCTTGCTGGACGGATCAAAGCTGAGCCACGCAGTGTGTTGGCACAAGGCATTTGCCTCTGTTTATATGCTGCATGCTCTATTGCTTTGCATTTTTCAGCGCTATCAAAGCTTCAAAAGCTCCATTTACGTTAACAAGCCCATAAAGCATAAGGATATTAAATGTTGTTTATAGTACCCTGTCTGAGAAGCTCATTCAGTTAGCAGCTGGCTCAATTTTTAGTTAAGTGAGTTTGGCGAGAGTGCCAAGTTGTCTCTGTACGTGCTGTGGGAGCTCGTGTTGAAAGAGCAGGAAAAACAGCAGCAATCCCCGTGCAATGGCTGCATTCCTCTGTGGTAAGAACAGTCAACATTTTCAGAGGTGACTCTGAGATCGTTAAACGTTGCGTTTTGAGGTCATTGTCTTAAAGAACATGTTTTATATTTGAACCTTTTGTGTAAAAAGGTACAGCTTAGGTCCATTCCATCACCTCATATATGCCACAAAACTACTAATGGTGTACGTGGAATGATGGGCATCAAAAATTGCATCTGGGCAGCAGGTGGCTGTGCAGAATTAGGACTAGAAGAGAGCAACTCAGCCACCACAGCATCTTGTGAAGCAGGCATTTTCAGACAGCAGCTGGACACAGAATGATTGGAAGAGTTTAAAAGCATCTCCTGAAAATATTGTGAAAGGAGCGTGAGGTTTCATCCATGTGGGCCTGAGTTTAGACTACCAGTAAGGGGGCACTAAGAGCGCATTCACCATTTTGGGATTTCTTCCCTGAGTAGGAAGCCTAAAGGATGGTGTCTCTGGGCAGACTTCCCTTAGCTGAAGCCTGGGTTAAGAAGAGCACATCTAGGAAGGTCACTTTTTCTTAATTGCAAGCGATGAAGTAGCAGTTTAACAATTGCCTGACATAAAAGTATGGGCACAGACGTGAATGCAGCAAATGGCATTGAGCATGTACTGCAGCAAGCTCCACAGTCTGGGAACTGGGGACTTGGAGCGTCAGGCAGGGTGATAAGGCATCTGCTGCCCGGTATGAAGTGCTACCTGAGTGAGAAAACAGCAGCAGCAACCTGCATCCAGAAATCATCAGCACGGTGATTGGGTTTGTTTTTCTTAATGCCTAAAGGGTATAAAGAGTATACAAGAGTAATTCTGATGGTCGCTTTCAGTTCAAAAGGATACAACTGGAAATACTGTAAGAAATGGATTTGCATTAAACCATGTCTGGAAAACAAAGGCAACTTTAAATTGCCAGTACTTAAAGGGGGCTACAAGACAGCTGCAGAGAGACTGTGTATCAGGGAGTGTAGTGATAGGAGAAGGGGTAATGGCTTGAAACTAAAAGAAGGCAGATTTAGCTTAGGCATTAGGAAGAAATTCTTTACTATGAGGGTGCTGAGACACTGGAGTATGTTTTGCAGAGAAGCTCTTGATGTGCCACTCCTGGAGGCACTCAAGGCCAGGCTGGATGGGGCCCTGGCCAAACTGGACTAATAGAAGGTGTCCTTGCTCATGGCAGGAGGCTGGGACTACATGGTTTTTCATGTCCCTTCCAACACAAGCCATTCTGTGATTCTCTGATTTTATCATATTTTTTCCGAAAGCATTCCTTTCTTCCAGCTGGCCATGATTTTTAATTCAGTGAGCAAAGGCCGTAAGCTTATACTCAAATATTGGTAGGGATTTCACCACAATGATTACACAAGGGATTTGCAGCTTAGGCAGATCTGAAGGTTTAAGGCATGTAGACACCATGAAAAGTGTGAGTGGAAATCCACTGGACTTAGAATTTACGTGGAAATCTTTAAGGAAAGGCAGCTTATAGGGCTGAGTAAAAAAGCTCAAAAGCTTTGGAGAATCTGTGGGATTCCTGGAAGATCAGCTATTCTATTTGGGTTTTTTTTGAGACTCCTTGGGTTAGAGCTCTTTGGACAGTAGGTATTGTAAAGACATTTGCGGTACCACTTGGTTTCAGCTAGATTATAAATGCCACAAATAAATGCAATAAATAAATATTCAGTTAAATGGAATTACATCACAAATGCTGTAAAAAACAAGTGAACAAACAAACCAAAAAAGGTTTTATAAGACAGGCTATAGGACACCTCTGGGAGTATATCCTACCTAGCACATCATACACGCAAGACAACACCTACGCAGTTAAATCATATTCCTCCTCTCTTTCTTGTTTTTTATCTGAGATTCAGTGGGACATAGTCACTCCCTCATGAAAGATTTGGCAGCTCCCTCTGAGTCCTGAACCTTGTCCAAGTGATAATTATATCTGTTTGAAATCCAGGAGCTGAGAACTAGCCTCAGGCCACTCAACAAAGGCTTCTCCAGTGCTCTGAGGAAGAGATGCCGACACTTCCCTTCTCATTGTCTACCTCCTGCTGAAATGTATTTGCAGAGTTTCCCAAAGCCTTCAAGGCTTTTCAGGAGATCTGGTGGAGCTAGACCTAATATCTCATGGCGCATCATCACACACAAAGGAACACCCCCATGGGTACGGTTAATGCAGACAAACCTAAATGGCTTTATTATTATTATTATTATTATTCAGTTGCAAGTGTGTAATTAATCCCTGTTCAAATTTACATGTTTGATCTGTTTGGTTTTTTTTTTTTTTTTTTTTTTAGATATTAGGCCTTAGATATCTGTGAAGGAAAGGGAAGCTCTTATGATTTGATCTGGAGCACCTAGATATGCTCATGTTTACACAGGCGAATCTTTGTCCTGAGTAGTTAGGTGCTGAGGGCATGGGGGGGATGTACGTAGCTTGGCCACTGAAACATATCCATAGGATGGTAATCCAGCAGCTGCTGGGCCAGCCTGGCTTTAAAAGCCATTGAGATGGTTGGGTGGTGTGTCTAGAAGGCTGTGGATACTGAGGGTGTTGGTACCAGCCATTCATTCTACCACGGCTTCTCACTGGATGAGGTACAAATTCTTCTCCTTTTCATAGTCATGAGAAAACCTCTCTCAGCAGAGCCTTGCAGCAACACCTACTGCAAACTTCCCAGCAGTGCAACTGGAAGACCAGCACTGATGTGTTCAGTGGGTCAACTGCTTCCTCACCCCAGAGAGAAAGTAAAATTAAGTCTCTCTCCACTCTGGGAAGGACCCCTTGTTTTTCCTTACCCCAGGTGACACACTGCATCCCCTTTTCCACTGGACTCGAGGCTGGTGAGATGCTGGCTCCTCACTTAGGACAGGAGCTGAGGGGCATCCCAAGCTCGGCTGTCAAGGGGAAGTGACAGGCATGCTCACAAGAAGAAACCATAGCACAGTGTGCATCTCAGACGTGCACCAGGGTCAGATGTAACTCAGTGGGGGCCTCTAGTTAATTCCTGTAGGCCTGCAGTCGGTCTCCACAATGCTATGGGTGAGGGATTAAAGGTTGCTGCCAGTGTAAAGGCCAAGAAGGCAGTGCTCAGATCACCATCACAGGACTGCAGAACCTCTGCTACATTGTTCCCAGGTCCTCCAGGGCCACAGCTTCAGGGAAAGGCCTGCTGCATTGACAATCGCAGGCCAGGCTGATCGGCTCCACTCGGCAGGAGGACCTTCCTCCAGGGTTCCTGTGAAAGGTGAGGCACCTATAGGATCATATAACCATTAAAGCTAGAAAGGATCATTAAGATCATCTAGTCCAACTGCCAGCCCATCCCCACCATGCCCACTGACCACGTCCCTCAGTGCCACATCTACAAAGTTCTGGAACACCTCCAGGGAGGGTGACTGCACCACCTACCTGGGCAGCCTGTGCCACTGCAGCACTGCTCTTCCTGTGAAGAAATTGTTCCTAATATCCAATGGGAACCTTCCCTGGCACAACTTAAGGCCATTTCCACTCATCCTATCACTGTTAGCTGGGAGAAGAGGCCAACCTCCCGTCACTACAACCGCCTTTCAGGTCACTGTAGAGAGTGATAGGGTCTCCCCTGAAACTCCTCCAGACTGAACAACACCAGTTCCCTCAGCTGCTCCCCATAAGACATGGCATGGTGGTGGAAACCTCTTGCAGACAAGAGCTGAGGCAGGAACTAATGCTCCCACAAAAAGACCCTCTAAGTCCTCACTCAGGAAAAACAAGAAAGGAATAGAGATGAAAATGGATCCACTTCAAAAAGGGAAATTTCCATTTGAAGTGCTGAGAATTCAAAGCCCTGTTCAAGTCAAATCCTCCCCAGCAGCAGCAGCCCTTTTTCTCCCCTCAGTAGTGTGTATCAATTTCTTCTGACAACAGTTTCATGGCTTCGGGATAAATAAGCCCAACTTTGCTGGTATTATATTTTACAACTACAGACAGAGAATGGAGATTAAAATTCCTGAGATGAGTCACCACAGGCAGGGAGGGGGAGGTGGGCCTGTTGAAAAGCTGGTGTTGTGAAACACAAACTGAACATGAAAAAGCCCAATCCAGCCCCTCATCCCCTGGTCTGGAGTCTGGAGCTTCCTCATGCTGGGAGGAAAGCGGATATGTGAGGGACAACAGAGGCAGAATGAAAGAGACACCAGCACAAGGGGCCTCACTGCAGCATCTCTCAGGATGCCCCATGCACTGGGGCAGCCATTAGGTGCAATATGGGGACACCCTGTGGCATCTTCACCCCTAACGGCCCAGTATCCATTCCTTGATTCCCTGACAGACACAAGAAGCTGAAGAAGAAAATCACTTTTGGTTGAGCACAATGTGTTTGTGTTTTATTTCCCCTCCCATATCAAAGGACTCACTTGCATTGTCTTCCCGTGATGTGCAATGTCTTGATTTGATCTCAGGGTTTTTTGAAATATTCCACAAAGTTCTCTTCTCAGAGAAGCTGTGGTGCCCCAACTCTGGAGGTTCAAGGCCAGGTTGGATGGGGCCCTGGGCAGCCTGAGCTGCTGGGTGGCAGCCCTGCCCACAGCATGGGGTTGGAACTGGGCGGGCTTTAAGGTCCCTTCCAACCTAAGCCATTCTGTGATTCCATGATTGTATGAAATAAACTGAAGCAAATCCCCATACACTGAAACGCATCGCTGAAATGCTTCCTGTTGAAAATGTCAACCAGGTGCGTGCCCCTTTGTTCACTTCACTCTCCTTTCTCACCTTCCAGACAAAGCAACCTGATGAACTGGATGGGAATTCTAAGTGAGTCAAATAGGCTTCATCAGCAAAAGCTCTGCTGCAAGAACACCACCTCAACTTGCCTGAAAAATGGCCATTGCTGGGGGCATAGCCAGAGAGAGCTGGCACAGGTCACCAGGCAAGCCTTCCTGCTTAAGACTGTGCACTGAGACATACAGGGCAAGTCCTCCAGGTTCCTTTGCTGGCAGTCTGCACATCAGTGATGTCCTACACATTTGTTTTCTTGTTTTACACCCAGAATGTGTCCAGGATCTAAGTAAAGAAGGACTAGAATCTACCTGAATTACCCTAGTTCCAAATACCTTGCTCCTTAGCAATGATGGTCTCTGCTGAGCTAAGCTCATAGAAGTGTGGTGGAAGAGGTTCCTATGAGACTTCCATGCCTCTGTGATTGACATTAGTATTAGGGCTAACTCACAGAATTGTAGAATCATAAGGTTGGAAAAGACCTCTACGATCATCTAGTCTGACTACCAGCCCATCCCCACCATGCCCATTGACTACATCCCTCATCAAGTGCCACATCCACACGGTTCTGGAATACCTCTAGGGATGGTGACTCCACCACATCCCTGGGCAGCCTGTGCCACTGCCGACTAGTCTTTCTGAGAATACATTTTTCCTCATATCCAGCCTGAACCTCCCCTGGCACAACTTGAGGGCACTTCCTCCCATCCTATCGCTGTTACCTGGGAGAACAGGCCGACCCTCACCTTGACACAACCTCCTTTCAGGTCATTGTTGAGAGTGATGAGGTCTCCCCTGAGCCTCCTCTTCTCAAGACTGAACAACCTCAGTTCCATCAGCCGCTTATACTCCAGACCCCTAACAGCTCCACTGCCCTTCTCTGGACACACTCCAGGGTCTCAATGTCTTTTTGAATGAAGCTGTCCCTCTAGCAGTGCCAGAAGCCAGGGAGAAAACAGGCTCTCAGGGCCACCACATGCCTGCAATGCTGATGCTGAGCAAGGGCTGCTAGGTCTGGGGTCTGCAGAGAAGTATTTCCATACTTGGCAGTGCCCATAGATGTATATGGCAATGGTCCCCACATCGGAGCTTGTTTCCTTAATGACAAAGAACCATAAAAGACCATTGGTCATCAGAGCACCAAGACACAAGAAAATTAAATTACTTGGCACGGGTTGGGCAAGTCCATGGTGGCTCAGGGCACCAAAAGCTGTTCTCTGGAGATGTACCCAAATGCCTCAGCTTTACGCCAAAATTTCCTCTCCAGGAATTGGTCTGTGACAGAAGGTTAGCTTTCAGCCAGAGGAACAGAGAAGAAAGAATACAGCAATGATGCTCTTGCCTGCTATTGATAATCATCAAATATTCTGAATTCCTGCCCAGGAGACAAGGAAACAAGTATTTGTCTCACAAACAAAGCTTCATGTTTCTCAATCAAGATAAAACTTCTGCCTCATCCACTGACCATTAATGGAAGAGCTTGCAGGGTCTGGCAGGAGGAGCGGCCAGAAGCCTGCGTGTTCTCTGAAATAGGCTGATTTTGGAGGCCTTTTGGAGGCCCTGGGTCTGAGCAGGGACAGGAGGGACAACCCCTGGCATCTCAAGTGTTTCTGCACCATGGCGGTGCCCATTTTTACACCCAAAAGCACCCTTCTGTCAGCACAGCCTCACGTCCTGGACTCTGGCTGGACAAAGAGGCATCTGCTCCTCTGTAGAGCTCAGTGCCTCACAATGGACATGCACAGGCATATGATGGGAAGGGGACAGATACAATTCTTGATGGGCTAGGCTCAAAATGGGGAAGAAAGTGCACAACCCAGCCCTTTTTCTATCTACCTGATTAAAAGAAGACTCCCATGAGAGGTGGGTGTAGAAAATCCCTTTGGCAACAGCTACAATATAAATACCCTCTGGGGAAGAAATAATTTACAGTGATGTTTTTTCTTCCTCATCCAAGAAGTGGATAAGGATTTGGCAGGAAAACAGTGGAGGAACTGATCAGTCTATCTGTGATTTTAAAGCTTGATAACTTGCCTGTGAATGCTACAGATTTATAACCCTACAATAATAAGCATTAGTCAAAACTAAAACAACCATCTTTCTTTTTTTTTCTCTTTCTTTCTTTTAAAGATTAAAGTGCAAACAGGTTACAGTTCTTAAAAGCCAAGCACTGGGTAACGGAATGATTTATCGGCAAGGTGTTCTTCCAGCCAGGAAACCCACCTTTCCTTCTGCCTGAAACTGTAAAAAGGGTAATAAAGAGTTATGGGATGTAACTATTTCTGGCAGTACAGCACGGCGCCTGCTGCCTGGGGACTGAATGAGAAATGTACTCAGCACTGGTACTCCGAGACCTGAGTGCTGTAACCCAAAGCACTCCCAATTTCTTCCCAGCAGGGACGTAGCTGCCCACAGGTTTCCAGAGATCTCTGCTTTGGTTCAGAGTGTTGGAAGAAAAGATGCAGACTGAAAAGGCTTTGGAGGCTGGCGTTGGTGGCCCTGACTGTGTGGAGCGGGTTGGAGCTTCATGATCCTTGAGGTCACTTCAACCTGGGCCATTCTGTGATTCTGCGATTCTGGCCTGAGTAGTACCACTGCCCAGGAGCAGCTTTCAGTCCCTGCTAAGGGCAGCTCCTTGGGCCAGGAGCCAGCACTGCCACTGCCTTTGCTGTGAGCAGAGTGTGCGGTACCCATGGCCTTGTGCATGCAAGTGACTATACACATACTAAGAAAGACAGAGAGCAAAAGTTTGGGACAGAAGCATGCTCAGGTGCTAGTGTTAACACAGAAGAATTGAGTCCAGGCTTTATGCAAGCCCTCATTTACTCCAGGCAAGGAGGGATTCAGAGATCTGAATCCACTGTTATAGTGTCATTAAGATTGGAAAAGACCTCTAAAACCATCTAGTCATACAATCAGCCCATCCCCACCATGCCCACTGACCACATCCCTCAGTGCCACAACCACACGGTTCTGGAACACCTCCAGGGACGGTGACTGCACCACCTCCCTGTGCAGCCTGTGCCACTGCAGCACTGCTCTTTCTGAGAAGAAATTTGTTCTAATATCTAACCTGAACTGCCCCTAGCACAACTTGAGGCCATTCCCTCTCATCCTATCGCTGTTATCTGGGGGAAGATGTCAACCCCTACCTCGCCACAACCTCCTTTCAGATCACTGTAGGGAGTGATGAGGTCTCCCCTGAGCTTCTCTTCTCCAGACTGAACAACCCCAGTTCCCTCAGCCACTCCCCATCAGACTTGTGCTCCAGATCCCCCCACAGCTCCGCTGCCCTTCTCTGGATGCACTGTAGGGCCTCCAAGCGGAGGGTCCAAAACGGAACACTTGAGGTATGACCTCACCAGTGCCAACTACACCTCCCTGTTCCTGCTGGCTGCACTATTTCTGATAAAAACCAGGATGCCATTGGCCTTCTTGGTCACCTGGACACGCTGCTGGTTTATGTTCAATCAGCTGCCAACTAAGACCCCAGATCCTTTTCCTCCATGTATCTTTCCAGCCGCTCTGTCCCAAACCTGCAGTGCTGCATGTAGTTGTTGTGATTACGGTGCAGGACCCAGCACTTGGTCTTGTTGAAGCCCGTACATCTGGCCTCAGTCCATTGATGTAGCCTTTCCAGATCCCTCTGTAGAGCTTTCATATTCTCAGGCAGATTAACACTTCCTCCAGCTTGGTGTTATCTGCAAACCTAGCGACGTTATTTCAAACACTTCAGTCTCCCTCCTTTGCCTTTCAAACTTATTATAAAAATACCATGTCCTCTAGCATGTACCTTCAGAGCTGCTGGCAGCCTGGTGTTCTCCCTGCCAGCATCCTCAGGTTTGATAATTTCCTACAGCTTCACTGACTCAGGTAACGAGCTGCTGATCTGTGCATCAGGGCTTGGGCAGTACTGTGCATGCACCCACAGTCAAACCTTCACCTGCAGGAGCTGCAGCCCTCCCTCCTATCTGTTCCCTCTTCCTCTCCTGACACAGGGCAGGTGAGCGGGTTCCCCAGGTTTGACTTCGAGGGTAGCGCAGGAGGCCCAGGCTGACTTCCCAGCCCATATATGGGCTGAGGCAAAGGGCCCAGGCTGCTACATCAGCTCCCGGCACAGTTTGCAGTGTGAGAAAGGGGTCAGGGCTTCAGTTTCCTTGGAGGAGAGGAAGGAAGAAAATGCTTCTGTCCCTCCAGACCTGTGCTAGGCAAAGCTGAGCAGAAGGCAGGGATGGGGGGTGGGGGTGGGGTAGGCACAGCAACCCCAGCTGCACCAGCACCTCCTTTTAGGAGCAGGCGCCAGTGCAAGGCTACCCATATATCTCTGTATGAAAGGGAGGGCACACGGAATCATAGAATTGAGTTGGAAGGGATCCTTGAAGACCATCTGGTCCAACTCTCCTGCAATGAACAGGGACACCACAGCTCTATCAGGGTGCTTAGAGCCCCTCCAGCCTGACCTTGGGTGTCTGCAAGGACAGGGCATCCACCACCTCTCTGGGCAACCTGTGCCAGTGCCTTACTTAATAACCATACTGAAAAGACTTGATACCCAGCCTAAATCTCTCCACATCAGCTTTCACATTTTGTTTGCTAAGTTACTAAATGCTAGATCAAGTGATGGCAGAAGACTCCGTTTCCCTTTCCTGGTCCTGGTCTATACAATTGAGTGATGATTTTAGCTTCTGAATTTTATACGCAATACAAACCGAAGAAGACTCCTGGGCTTTGGGAGGGAGCAGGCAGTGAGGGGGTGTGTGCTCAGCGCCACCTCAGCTAACTGCAGCTCCAGGAGCACTTCTCAGTGACTTGAGGATGCCAGGAGGTTCCCACCACCTCCTGCAGCACTGAGGACAAAGCACCTGCTGCAGGTGCCTTCAGCATCACAGCCTTTCCCTTATCTGCCCCAAACCTCCCACTGCCGCCTCTCCAGGCAAAAAAAAAAAAAAAAAAGAAAACTCCCAAAAGACCCTGAGGCAGTGGCAATCAGAACCACTCAAGCTAGGACAGTGCTCAGAGCAAAGCAAATGCCAGCTCCGGGCAGGGCCTGAGCGTAATTGAAGCCTTCCATCCGCGACAGGGGAGCATGCTGGCACATGCTGTGGGAGGGATATCGCTTTGTCTGCCTGCTTTGAAGGCTGGGGGGAGGAGAGAAGGGGGAAGAGGCCAGTTAAGTGTGTTTACGTTTGGGAGGAACAAAGGGGAGCGGAGGAGAGGCCTGTGCCAGAGATGTGTCAGAGATCACTTGTTCCTCCTGGGCCAGGCCACCAGCCCAGGACCACCGGGGAAGGAGGAAGCAGTGCGTGCGAAGAGCAGTGTGTAAAGCGTGGAGAGCAGAGAGAGAGCAGAAAAACCTCCCCAGAGACTCAAGGTGGTAATAAAAGTGACGTTGGTTAGATGCCAGTTTCCCAAGCAGCTGGTGTGGGATGCAGAGCAAACACCACAAGCCTGCACCTTGCTGGGTCCCGGTATGAGACTCTTTCAGTCACAAAAAAAAACCAAAGTAGTTTTCTTTTTGCTGCTTAATGCTACACTAACGGTGCAGGAACAGCACCTGCACAAAGCTCTGAGCGCACCATGAGCAGCAGGGTTCCTGGCAAGGGAGGAAGCTGTACAGCCCATGCTGCCTAGCACTGGCCCTGCAGCGAGCTCTGCAAGCAGACTGCAGGAAGGTGATGTTAGCAGAAATGATACCTGCCACTTCCTAGAGGCAGAAGTAGCACTGTTTTGGCAAGTGCATTTGTAAGTTAAGCCCCAGGGGCCAGCAAACTTTCTGCTGCAGGTCATCACACTGAATCAACTGAATGACTGAATCAACCAGTTAGGCACTGGATACATGACTGATGTTAGACAGCTCCGGCAGTATAAGACAGACCCAGATCTCCTACCTACTGCTTCCTGTCAAAAGAAGAAAAAAAAGACCGCCAACAATTGTTCACCAAAGGTTTGTCAGTCTTCTGGGGGAAGGGATGGAAGCACATCACATGATCACACATAAACAGATGCTTCTGAGTTCACCGTAACCTTTTGCTGAGGCAGAGTCGGTTGAATAACCATGTGGGCCCTTTGGCATTGCAGAGATGCTTCTGCTGATTCAAGTCTATTTTAGCTTTTTTCTTTTTCCTTTTTTTTTTTTTACTGCATATTGAAAAAAGGACCTGCGGACAGCTCTATAAATGAGAAAAAGACAGCCTTTAATCAGAACAACATCTGAGTTTAAATACAAGTGACATAACTGGGAGATATCTTTCATTTTTGCTTCTCAGGTGGTTAGGAAACCAACAGTCACCTCCAACAGCACGACATACAGCCAAAACTAATAGTAGCTTTGCAAAAGGAAACCAAAATTGCTCCCACTTTTTGATTTCTCGAAGGCTAATACATGAACATTGATGATCAGAAGAGGCTTAAGGCATACATATGGGAGAGCACCTACATGGTGCAGAGGATTTGTGCTTGTAAGAAACTGAAATTTGTTTCAGCTGCAAAAGTAGGTAAATCTGAAATGGTAGGAAAGGAGAAGTGTTTGAGAAGTGCTTCCTTGTTTTTAAATACAAATGTTTTAAGAGCTCCATCTCAAACCTCAGAGATGTCAATCTGGAACAATTCCACTTCAGAAAGCTGGAAACAAGACACCGCCTTTAAACCAAAGATGGAATTGAAGGAATCAAGGCATGTACTGCCTCTGAACCTGCAGCTGATATCATACTGAAGCTTATGACATTGCTAAGCGTAATGATTAAGGCAACAAAATGCTGCTATGCCTCCTGAGATCAACCTAAACCTAAAGGATGCTTCTTCAAAAGACAGACAAGTCCACACATCCTATTTGCTCCTTTTACACAAGTTTCTGGCAGGGATAGCTCCCTTCTTGCTTTTAGTTTTATGCTCCTCCTGCTGCCCTCCTGTGTCTGCATACAGGCTTACAGGCTTCCTCCTCTGCATCCTGCAAAAATAATCTGCCACCTGCACATTTCTTTGCAAGGTCCATCAGCTGAAGTCACAAAATGTCGTGGGTTCCATGCTGGTATATACACTTAGAAGTGGACAACAGCCACAGAACAAACATGACACAGACACACTGCAGTGTCCATCTTCCCATTTTATTTATAATATCCAATATGATCTAGTGGGGATGGTTAGTTCCCACTCCAGCCTTATTTAATTAAAGAAAAGAAACATCATCAGCTGAAAGCAGTCTTATCCTACTGGGCCTGACCCTGCAGCTGGACTCATTTCAATCAGTCGCTGGACATGGTGAATAACACTGTCCAATCCAACTTTTACATGCTTAAGACTTTTCAAAACATTGGATTAGCACATCTCTAAATTGTGAAGTTGCAACTTTTAATAGGCAAACAAAGTCTTTCTAAATAACTTGCCAATTTCTACCGGCATTTACACAATACTGCAGACACCTGTTTGGGCACAGCCAAGCACATCTGGTGGCTGTGGTACATGGTAAAGGGTGGGGGGAGAGGAAAAGACTGCGCCTCAAGCCTAGCTAGTCCCTCTCAACCCAAGTGGGAGACCACTCCCAACTCTATTTTTTTTACCCAACTGCCAGAAAACATGCAAGAATATAGATATCTACAAACAGAGACACCTCTCCCTGCCCAGAGGTGCTATACCCTGCCTTATCAGGGTACTTCTGTACATAGAAAGAGCTCCAGGCACTCAGGTGCAGAGATGGGAGGTCTGGTTCGTATGTCACCTTTGCTGATGGAGGTGGTCTTGCAGCACAGTAATTAGCGATAACTCAGGAAAGTCAGAAGTTCTGCCTTCGGAACAACCAGCCAAATGGGGGGAGAAACTGCATACAAAACAAAACAAGACTGATTTCTTTACCGTTTCCATAAGAAATGAATGCCATATAACAAGGAGGTGGAGCCATTATTTATGTCTAGGTGTGGTTAAAAATAGGGGCACCCTCAACTGCTGTGTTTCCGTAACAGTGATGAAATATCTGAGTACATTACTGAGTCCAAAGGTATGGGAGGATGACAGTTTTGCAGAAGTTTTGCAGAAGGCCTGAAGATGTTGGTGGGTTTCCGCTGCCTTGTTAGTTCCTAGCCTTTTATAACAGCAATAGGTCTCAACTTAATGGCTTTCTTGCTGATGCCAGCTGCATGGCAGGTATTAACGACATCTGTCACGTTCTTATAAGACTCTGGTGCCTGGAGAGGGAAGGGAGAAAAAGAAAACACTTAACAGCCCAAAGTCACAGGTAGCTGGATACAGGCTTTGGACATCCCTTCCTTTCTTCACAAAATCTGAATTATATGCACTGAGGTTGTAAAAGGAGGTGAACATATTGAAAATCTAGACATTTTAGACATTCAAAATCTAAGATATATTCGGTTTTACAATTAAACTTTTACCACGTTCCAGATAAGGTACTAGCTGTTTTGGTTCAGTTTTCCTAATGTTCTCAGATAATGCAATACACTAGCAGCTAGTAATTCTGGAACTCAGCATTTGGCAGGAAGTCATTCCAACTTCCTCCTTCCAGGTAGCCTTTGGATCCTTTTGGATTTATCTTCACTGCCTCTCAGTGACAAGAAACAGGGCTGAGCTCTTGAGCTCCTCCTCAGCATTTTATTAGGAAGCCACCCTTGAATGGAGATTTTAATAGGATCAAGAGGTTTGTACAACACTAACGCCCATAAAAACATAGTTATAAATGATTGACAAGCTTCCACGAATGAAGCTGTGTTTACAAGAGACATGTCAGTTGTAAGAAGTCGTAACTGAAGTCATAACAATCAAAGTTTTCTAGCCAGTGAAAGTTCTCCTCTTCTTGAGCAAAAAGAGGAATTTGTCTTAAAAGGCAGACCTCTCATACACTACTACGAATCTACGTAACAACTACAGTATACACTGAATGCAAAACTGGGAGAACATCATTTAGAAGGAAGAGAACCCACAAACGGTAACAACTTCTGTGACGGTCCCATTAAGATTTTTCAGAGTTACTATCTCTATTGTCAGGCACGAGAAGAGGGAAAAAACATAGCCCTTGAACCTGCCAAACAATCAGCTTCTGGCAAGACTTTGGGGACAGGGAAAACTTCATATTGTTTTCCAGAAAATTGGATAAGTCTATCAGAAATCGCAGAAGCTGTATATATAGGCAAGTAGTCATTACTCAGCACTGTCAAGAATTAAGTGACAGAAGGTCATTCAGTCAAGGAGCAAGATTCTCCTTCTCCCCTCTCCGATAACAAAGTATTCAACTCACTTCTTCCATGACCAGTTTGGGAGAAGCAACACGGATGGCAATGCCCATGTCAGCCAGCTTGTCCAGTACATCCTGGAAGTCCAAGTTACGTCGAGATTTGGCTCGAGACAGTGCACGACCCTAGAAAGTAGATTAGTTAGTTCTGTTTTTGGTTTTGGTTTTTTTTTGTGGTAGTTTGGAAAAACAGCACTCTTTCTTACTACATAAAAAAAGAAATCAACAGATATGCACAAGAAAACTAAGCTGCATTTCCAACTGCTTTGAACAAAAGACCTTTTGTCAGAACTACCACAAATGTAAGTGGTTGTAAGTGCTGACAAGGAAGCAGACTTCTAGGACAGACCCCCTGGAATAGTATTGGGTGAAGTTTGACATGTGGTGCTTTATCCAATGTATCATCTCTGATCATTACACATAAGCCAACAGAATAGCTGACGACACAGACAAGATTAAGCCACAAAATGGGAAATGAATTTAGATTTCATATGACAAGCTTCTGCATAATCACACATCTGGTACCATGGCTAGGAAAGTTATGTAAAACACACTAGCCTTATTTGACAAAACCACGTCAGACAGTGCTCATGATTCAGAAGTTTACTAGAAACTTTCTCTTCCTCAGTCATCCCTGTCTCACAACATAAGTAAAAAGGGAGAAAATATCTTCTTCCAACTACTGAGGAGTTTTATATGAACAGCCTCAGCGTCATGAATTCTTGCTAGCTCAGATACCAGGATTTGAAGGAGATCATTCTCAATATAGTTGTATTAACCTTTGCTTCGTATAAAGGAGCACCCCTTAAATTTTCTGTAGGAGTAGTCAAAACCACTCAATAAGGGATAAAGAGGACTTCCAGCCTGCAATCCTCCCAGGCTTGGACTACAGTGGTAAGGCCACCTGTGTTACCAACAAGTGAATCAGACACCAAATGACCCTTTAACAACCCTGTTCACTGGATGAAATTCCAATTCAAACATCTTCCTGAAATGCTTTTCCACTTACAGCTCCGTGGCAAGTAGTTCCGAACGTCTCAGTCATGCCTTGCTCTGTGCCAGTAAGAACATAGCTACACGTGCCCATAGTCCCACCAATCAGAACAGGCTGTCCAGTCAGCTGTGGATGCAAACAAGTTTTAACTCACCAGGGAAAAGCCTAAACAACTCATTCTTAATAGATGTCTGAGAGGAACTACGTCTCCAAAAAAAGAGGCTAGATCCTACATTCCCTCAGAGGACTGCCTCCCTCAGCACCCACCTGCCTCAGGTACCTGGTATCAAAGATTCTGGATACCAAAATGCAATGAAAGATGTACACCAGTATATCAAAAAGACTTGGGTCCAACAGACAGACAAGGCAAATAACTGCAGCCTGACGCAGATATAAAACTCTATTGATCTTTCAGCCACTGCAGTTGTGGAGTGCAAGACTGAGTTCAATATCCCAAAGATCATATACACCCACAAGCAGAATTTTGCCATTCCATAAGGTTTCCAGTGCTATTAGCTCAAAAAGGGAACTCACAGAGTTCAGATCTCTGTTAAATACTCTAAAATTATCTGATTCATCCAAAAATTCTCTTCTGTTTTCCTTCTCCTACAGTTAAACTTACTTGATAATCAACAGCAATAAGAGGATGGTGAGGAGGGAAGGCTCTGGTTGATCCTTTTCTGTGCACCAGCAGAGTCCGTTCCTTCCCATCCACTACGTGTTGCTCCACTTTGGCAATGTTGTGAGACACATCGTAGATAACGTGCATATCGAGGTCATCTGGGGTTGTGTTGAAGACTTTGGCAAAAGCCTAAAATGAGAACAAACCATGACATGGAATACAAGAGGAGAACTGCAGCGTACATGCAGAAGCTAAACAATATTTTTAGAAACAAAAGCAACAGATTTGCTTGAAAATGTTTCTTACTGCTAAGTAAGCGACCTAAACACTTGGCACGGCAGGTAAGAACCCTCAGTCAAATTCAGCCACGATTAAGTTGAGTACAACAGTGCAGAGTGTGACAGAAATGGACAGTCTACACTAATCTGCCCATCAACATTTTTAACATTAGAATTCAATCTGTTATCAGCCAGACAAATTCCGGCAACTCTGAAAAAGATGGTTTTGGTAGTTTAAAAAGGAGAATCTTCTTGCATCTTCTTCTTCCAGTTTGAGGCATTTTAGAAAATACTGCTTAAATGGCTTCTGAAAGCGCAATCCAGTGATGCTGAGAGGTTTTACCAGATCTAGTAGCAGACCTGGAAGTTGGTGGCCCTGCCTATGATGGTGGGTTGGAGCTTCATGATCCTTGGGGCCCCTTCCAACCCAAGCCATTCTATGATTCTATCCTTGATTACAGTCCTGTGTAAGCTGCATTTTCTGGATAGACTTAAGAAGCACAAAAATGAAAATCACATGTTAGGAAAAATTTCTTCTCTGAAAGAGTGATCAGGTGAGTCATCATCCCTGGAGGTGTTCGAGAAACGTTTAGATGTTGTACTGAGGGGCGTGGTTTAGTGAGGAAATATTGGGACAGGTGGACAGTTGGACTGGATGACCTTGGCGGTCTTTACCAACCTCGGTGACTCTATGATTCTGTGATGCAGCTACTGTGTATTCCATGTGCCTAGGATAAAGAATAATGTGTACCAGAATATTTACATCAGAGGCAACTCATACCTGTCTCGTTAGAAAAGTCATAGAAGAGCGGTTGACCCATGCATAGTTTCCAGCAGCTGCCATTCCCTTCAAGTAATCCTGTCCCTCCACAGAGGCAATCCTGGCACACGCTAGCTGGCGATCGTTCACTATGATTTTGTCCCGTTTCATAGCTTTTTCCATAGCCACCAATGCATCTATGAAATAAGCAGATTTCTAAATGATTTCTTCATTTTGTTTCAGTCTATGGGATTAACACAAGTGTCCACAATTTATATTCTAAAACTGAACGCATCCATCCAGTGGTCAGGCCTACAGCTTCCTCTCAAACAGCAGAGTAATTCTGTGGCAGAATATTGCTGTTTGCAAACAGCATTCCCTAGGACTGTTTTTAGAAAGAACAGTTAAGGGTCTGAGGCGTAGCAGAAAGAATTCTCTGCTTAGACAAATGCAGTTCAGCCTGTTGATACATGGTAATAATCTAAGCACTTCACTTATTGTCACAACAGTAAACGCAGTGGTAAAATCATTTGTGACCCAATAATTTAGTCTTTTCTTTTTCTGCCACAAGAATGTCTGCCTTTGTTACATCAAATATTAAGACTTCACAATCCTATGCAAATCTGTTTGAAGACAGCCCCTGAACCAGACAAAGGATTCAGTGAAAATCTCCTTCCACTCTCAATCATATAAGAATTAAGTTTGGAAGGGACATCTGGGAGTTACTTAGTTCTATCACTTGCTCAGAGCAGCTCCAGCTGGACAAGGCTGCTCAGGGACTGAGTCAAGTTCTGAATATCTCCAAAGATACTGGTTCTACAACTTCTGTAAGCAAGCTTTTCCAGCATTTGAGAAAAGGGATAACAGAGGAAGACAACCCCTACCAAGGTAACTCAGAATAGACTGACAATTACACTGTAAGAAAAGCTTTTTGGTGTTGGGAGTTTACAAGCCAGTGACAAGAACATGCTGAAAGAGTTTTCTTTACTCCAGGTACCTATGCCAGTGAGACCATACCTGTGGCAACTTGGTGGCCCAAACCTCTGCTGCCGCTATGGATCATGACGCAAACCTGTCCTTTGTGGTCAATGCCCATCTTCCTGGCAGCATATTCATTGTAAATGTCATCCACAACCTGGATCTCAGCATAATGATTTCCTGCTCCCAGGGTCCCCAGCTGCCAATCGCAACACAAGGATCAAACAGTGCTTAGTAAGGCAGCCATGAGAATATGGGCTAAAGGGCAAACTGCTACAAAGGTTTTAGTTTTAGAAGTTTTTCCAGGGAAAACAAACAAATGTAAACTAAAAGGAAGCTGAACACAGTAGCATTATCATAGCCCTCTTTGTTCAGATTCATAACAACTTCTACTGTTTGAACAAGACCAGGATTAAACAAAAGGACAAGAATCTACAGTCTGCGCAGCCACTTCTTTTGCAACCTACTTAGGTCTAGACAAAAGACGGAGAAAGTAGAGTACTGAGAACACATCTTGCTTGTACAGACAAGCCAGACATTGCCTTCCATGAGGAAGCTGAAACATCCTATTAACTACATTATTAAAACTCTTCAGCAGATTAAAGCAAGATGTTCCATTTCTAAGACCCCTTTTTTTTTTTTTGACTTAGTAACAGGTGATTACTTATTTGATAGGTAAAATGAGAAAATTGAGGACCTAACATCATTTTCAGGTTAAAATCCCATAATGTACTGCAACACGATTCATAAAACTCAAATCATATAAAGTTTCAGTAATCGGAGCATTATTATAGCTATCTCAAAAGCATTCTGCTCAGAGCAATGACACAATGACATACTACACATAGAAATGAAATCCAACCCTTGAACTGTAATTCAAAGTTCTGAGTTAGTCACATTTATTGTGGTATCCTTCCTTCCCTTGCTATTAACTTGCTATGCAAACAAGGAGAAAAGTTACAGAACAGCTTGCCTGTCTCTCGACAAAACTACATCTGGACAGGGAAATGCCAGCAAACATGAATCCCGGGTACTGAGTGTTAACTGGTGGAAACCTGATGGCCCCAGGGACTTTGGGTATGCCCAACATTAATCATGTTTCCCTGTGTTCAAACTCTGCCAAGAATTCATCAGAAACAGCACCACTGCCTCACCTTTCCACCTGCCAAGAACCGTTAGGCAAAGGTTCAAGAAAAGGCAAAGTCAGAAAACCACCCACTATCTTTCACTTTGAACCCTGGGAGCACTCAAAACCCTCTTAAAACACAGCTTTACCTGAGGCAGGCCCCTCTTCTTTGCTCTCGAAGAGACTTTGTTGGGATCAGCCTGCAGCATTCTTCCATACTCCTCACAGTGTTCCTTGTCCTCTGCCCAGGCATAGCCTTCCCGGAGAGACCAGTCTACACCCATCTCTAGAGCCTCTTCCAAATCCCTGCGATTAGCAAACACATATGTGCATGTTATTCTCGGAGATATTCAAAACTCAACTAGGTACGGTTCTGAGAAACCCGATGGTTCCCCTCCTGGAGAAGCACATGTGCAGAAAGGCACATCTCCATAAAAATGAGAGATGACCACTGCAGTGACGTGCACACGAAGTTGTTCTCTTACTTGGCGTTCATGGGGATGACACCCTTTGAACCGACACCAACAGGAATGTGGTCAAACATAGCCTGGGCAAGCTGCTCCTTCACAGGCTGCACATCACTTTCATCCAAATTTGTACGCAGTAAGCGGACACCGCAGTTGATGTCAAATCCGACACCACCTAGCAGTGTAAAAAGAGCCACACAGTTAATAGTGTGCTGATGGTGAGTGTTTGCTAAACGTTAAGATATTAAAAATGAGATTAATGTTAATCTTAAATCAACGTCCTTGCTGACAGGGAGCACGTACCAAATGCTGTCATCTTACATCTTCTTTCTAAGAAAGTATTGGGAATTGTAATTTCATTTTAATAGATTTACAAGAAGCCACAGATTTCACGAGAGCCAAATAGTTTTGCAAAGACAAACCTGACCACTCCTTAGAAAACCCCACACACAGCTTTTCCATCTCAAACACACGCCCTGTGCATCTGCTAGTTGCTCCAGCAAGTAGATACTGCTTTAATTAAATATATAGACAGAAATGGAAGAGGACATTCACCTGCCTCAGGACACAAGGAAAGTGAGAGATGAAAATCTTAGCATAGCTCCCAAAAGCAAGTCCCTGTAAACAAGTTGTTTTTGAATCTTCACTGGAATAAATACTAGAATAAGCAGTAAGTATTTAAAATTATTATAAAAATACGAAATATAAAATTTTAGTTTTGAATATAAACTAACATCGCAGAGCAAGGCTTAGTGTGAAAGACCAATCATGCCACCTTTACTAGTGTCAAAGATGGGACACTAGACAAGGAGATCTCCAGTTTGAGTCCATTGGGAACACATGATTTGAGTAAAGCGAGGCTTAAAACATGAATCTCGGGTACAACCACAAAAGCACTTGTAGACCATCTTGGTTACTAAAGACCAAGGTGTATATTAAAAAGTCAGGAATATAGGAAGGTCATGTTTTTAACAAAATACACAAATATTCTTAAAAAGGGGCTTCAAATGTTGCTCAAAGAGTCAATTCTTTATCAACATGGTGAAACCCAAGTCCAAAGTCTTGCGCTCTCTCTTCAAGACTGAAGGATACAAGCCCAAGCTAAAAACGTAATGGTCATTTTTTCTGTACTGTTCAAATGCTTACAGAATAACCACTCACTCCATGAAGAATAAAGATTCTGAGCAAGGAAATTTAAGTGTCTTTTAACTCTGTGTGATTTAGATATCTTTTGTCTTTGTTCTGCATATAAAGTACTGTAAAGACCTGCCATTTCGCCATGTATTTTTAAGCCAACACAGACCTTTCCCAGTGCAGATTGAGTCAGTCTTGAAGTAATCTCACCTGGTGACACCACTGCTTCAGGATCATTCATATCAAAGGCTGCCATGTTGCCAATGGCAAAGCCATAGCCAGAGTGGACATCTGGCAGGCCTATGGATCTCTGAAAGAAAACAAAGGAAATTTCAAAGTTCTGCAAACTTTGTACTGCACTAAGAGTCATCCGGGTTATGCTCTGCCTCGTGATAGTGGTTATCACATGTACAGACTAATACACCAGACAGAGAAAGGATGTTCTGATGGAGTAGACATCTGAATTCAGGTAAGTATCTAAACTCCTACAGTTTACAGGAGAAACCATCAAAGAAAGCAGAGAGCAGTTCATCTCACCCTGAAGCAAGCTCTAGAGCCTAGTCTAGTAGCCTCTCTTGAGACTGGCCCAGTCTCAAAACTAACAGAAAAACCAAACACTCAAGCGTAGGAACTGTGATTGTAAACTCAAATCTAGTTTATCCCTGAACTCAAGAGCCTTTGCACTGACATCTTTGTAAGCAATAACTTATGAATGGCACAGTGCAGAGACGTAAGACTGAAGATGAGTTTGTCCCTGCCAGGTGCCACCCACAGCAATACTTAAATGCTGCAAATTAAACAAAGAAGGAAGTCAGTGCATGTTCTAGGCGTAAAAAGTCATTCTTTCAATACAACAAGATAAGTTAGGAGCTGAGTCAATTCATAAAAGAATTACTTTTAATTAAACCTTTCATGTTACTGCCAATTAAAGAAAGAGCGCATCTACACAACTCTACAAGTTTGAAGCATGGCAAATTTAGATTATGACACTGCAAATAGGACTCAAAACATTCTGTCTGCTTTCTGAAACATGCTGAATGTGTTAAACCGTTGCTATACATTAAAAAGCAGAACTGTTTTTCAGGGGCTTATATGCTTCTTCTCCCTCCCCTTACCATCAAGGAGAAATCTTATTAAAAAAGAGTGAAGATGTGAATAGAAGGATAAGCATAACATCTCTCCTACAAACTATCAGCCCTAATTCCCATTTTAACAGCTTGCTTCAATTTTAACTTGCCCTCTTCTTAGTTGATCACTAAGGCATTTTAGCAAATGGATGGTTAGCCTTTCACTGCAGCCAGAAATTTAAAACTTTCGCTGAGTCACCATGAGAAACAACTGAAAAAAAAAAAAAAAAAAAAAAGACTGTCATGGTACTTATTATTGATTAATGTAAGCAATATTGAACATAAAAAGATCATTTCCACATTGTACTTAAAGTTTCTTGAGAAGTGATGCTCTTCCTGCAACACTGTACTTGATGCTTCATTTCCAAAATGCATGGGGCCAGGGAAAATAGTGCATGGGAAAGCTCACTACCAACAGCAGGTCAGCAACAGTAACACAAATAACAACATCACCTCCTTCTCTCTCCTCTCCATGCATTGCAGGTCAGCAGAGAGGATTCAAAACCAATAGACAGTGGAAAAACAGTGGCTAAAGCAACTGGAATAGCATAAAGCAAAGCCAACAAGGCTTCACGTCAAAAGGCAGTCAATCAAATAAGTGGATACTCCCCTTTCTGAAAGTTTCACAGCCTGTCCTTGCAAACACTCAGAGCCAGCTTCCTAACACACCAACTGTCCTAGAGAGATCTCTGATCCAAACACCTCACAGCAGTATTCCCATCATCAGTGGCAAGCAGGAACACAAAGCAACTTTTCAGAGCAATTACTCACATGAACAATTCCAGGCAATGCAGCCACATTCCCAATCTGTTTCATAGCAGGCAAAAAACCACCCGCACCTTAAAACAAAAAGATAAACAAAATATGTCAGTAATCAGATAGCTTACCATGGCAATCACAATGAGGTACTTTCTGAAGGGCCTGCTCAAAATACCAGCTCACCAGAAATCATAAGCAAGTGCTCAAATCTGGTCAGCATTAAGCAGGATCTGACATTTTGTTATGTGGATGTGACAGAACGAAGGAAAGCCATCCAGAGGGGCTTGGAAATTGGTCCCATGTCAACCTAATGAGGTTCAATAAGGCCAAGTGCACAGTGATGCACTTGGGTCAAGGCAATCCCAGATATGTGTACAGACTTGGATAAGGTCTCATTGAGAGCAGCCCTGCCAAGGTCTTTGGGGTCCTGATAGGTGATAAGTTTAATGTGAGCCACCAGCGTGTGATGTAGGTCAGAAAGCCAAATGTATCCTGAGCTGCATCAGAAGAGTGGTGGCAGCAGGGAGAGGGAGGGGACTGTCCTCCTCCGCTCTGCACTCACAAGGCCCCATCTGCAGCACTGTGGCCAGGCCTGGCCCCAGCACAAGAAAGATGTGGAGCTGTTGGAACAGGCCCAGAGGGCTGTGAAGATGCTCAGAGGGCTGGTGCACCTCTCCTATGAAGACAGGCTGAGGGAGCTGGGCTTGTCTGGCCTGGATATGAGAAAGCTGCTGGGAAACCAACGCGCTGCCAGCCCAACCCAGCCCTCAGCGTGAGGGCCCCACTCCCCGCGGACGCACCTCCGCCGCGGCAGGCGTTGCGCAGCTCCTCGAACATCAGTTTCTCCAGCGGGTCGTTCAC
Source organism: Alectoris magna (assembly GCA_030625065.1). NCBI lineage: Eukaryota > Metazoa > Chordata > Aves > Galliformes > Phasianidae > Alectoris > Alectoris magna. Next base: position 145,157,661 of record CM060560.1, read on the forward strand.
GTAGAAAACGCCCTCCACCTGCGGGGAGAGCGGTCAGAGAGGCCGGGCAGCTCCCTCCTTCTCTTCTCCCCCTCCCCAGCCCCCCCCCCCCCACGCACGTGCATGTTGGGCACGAAGCCCTTCTTGATCCGCCAGCAGTTCTTGTCGATCTTGTCCAGGTACTGCAGCTCATCGTTGTAGCTGCGGCTCATGGTGATCCCGCTCGCAGTGAACCCCTCAAGCGGCGCCCGACCAACAGCGACACACGACGGCGGCCGCCGCGGGCCACGACACCTCAGCGGAGCCTCCTCCGCTGAGGTGGACGGGAGCCGCCGAGGGACAAACCTCCTCCACCCGCGCGCGCCCCCTGGCGGAGCGGCCGGGCCTTCCCTCAGCTCGTCGGGACCGGGAGCCGCGCTGAGGGGCGCGGGGCAGGGCGGTGTGCAACAAGCCGGGCCGCTGGGGATGCAGAGAACCGCAGGCCGTGCTGCCCCACTCTCCCTCCGAGCGCCGCTCTCCTCAGCTTTGGCAGGCCCTAACCTGCCCAATGCATAGAGCTGTACTCACAGAGCAGACAATGTAATTCTTGTGAGAGGCGGCGGCACCTTTCAGGAAGCGCATAGACACAAGCAGTGTGTAGACAAGGCTTTATTTCAACAGCCCCGTTATTAATTTGAGGTTCATGCCTAACAGTAGGTTATTCTTCTCCTTCAGTGTTTGTAGTGAGCATCAGTAGAAATCAACACATATCCCTGTGGGGAGAATGGTCACAGAAATGCTATGAAGTACAAAATACAAAATAAATAATAAAAAAAGCTTTTTTAAAAATTCAACTTGATCCTATTGTTAAAAGTGAGAAAATCTACGGAAGAACAGCTGGGACATGGGACTCTTGTCTTTCAAGCTACAAGAGAGCCCCATCTTTGCCCACTCTGTTATCCCTTTGCAATGTGCTGGCAATGGAAACATTAAGATTAGAAATGACCACTACGATCACCTGGTCCAACCACCAGCCCATCCCCACCATGCCCACTGACCACATCCGTCAGTGCCACATCCAAACGGTTCTGGAATGCCTCCAGGGACGGTGACTGCACCACCTCCCTGGGCAGCCTGTGCCACTGCAGCACCGCTCTTGGAGAAGAAATTGCTCAACTACCCCTCTGAACCTCCCCTGGTGCAACTTCAGGCCATCACCTCTCACCTTATCAGGAAAACTGATTTGAACCTTAAGGCAACCAGGCAATCATCACAAAGCAGAATTTCTTTTTTTAAGCTAATTTGAGCCATTAAAGAATTAGCCATCTAATCTAAACTTGCTCTGGAGGTATCTCCCATTGCCAGTGCAGACGGAGCAACAAACCTGCAGAGAGCAGTCCACTGTAGTGGCTTATTTATGAAAAGTGGGAAGAATTTTCTCTTTTCCTGTTGATTATAGCCAATAGATTGGGGCTGTAAGTAGAGACTATAGAATTAGCTTATAATTGGGAATCCTATCCACATCAAACAGGTAGAGCAATTCACCCATGTCCTCTTATTCCTAGCTAACGATGAGAAGACTGACTAGAGAAAGTGAGGTGGGAAATGGGTCCCACAGGATCATTAAAATCCTTTGCACATAATTAGCTTGTAAGGTGGTTGGCAACTACAGTCACTGAAAGCAACTTACAAACAATACTGAGAGCTAGAGAGTATTTCAAGAGATAGGTTCAAGGGAGAGATTGCTATCTAATAGGATTTTACCATTATTACAGATCTCATTTTAAACCCACTTTTTTTTTTTTTTTTTTTTTATTGCTTAACTAGTTCAAAATCCAGCAAATTCCCTGTAGTAGCAGAAGGTGAGTAAGTGCCCACCCTCCTGCTGCTGAAAAAAAAACACAAAACACAAAGAAACCCAAACCATTTTCATAAGAATGTTAAAATCTCACCTGTGCAATTGTAATACGAGGTCTTGTCAAGGTAACATTGGCCAAATTGGGAAGAGGGAATCCTTTGGATAGTTTAGCTTAGGAAAAGACAAACACAGTGATTTAGGGTTGCATTAGAAAGATAATAAATGTCTGCTCTTCAACAACCTCCTGTTTATTCAGAAATTAGAACCCTACAAATCTGTCTTCCTGTTCTGCTGCTTACTGGATGATGGTCACGTTCCACCTGAGTTAACAGGAACCAGTAACTTCAGCAGAAAGTCAAAAGTTCCTAGAATCACCCACTCTGCTGAAAGCTTTTAGCCGATTCTTAGAAGAACAGAATCATAGAATTGAATGAAGAGACCTTTAAAGGCCATCTAGTCCAACTCCCCTGCAATGAACAGAGACACCTACAGCTAGATCAGGGTGCTCAGAGCCCCACCAGCCTGACCTTGGGAGTCTCCAAGGATCTGGAGACAACCTGTTCCAGTGCTTCACTACCTTGCTTCGCTTTGCTGCTATACCTATGATTGTATTTTTCTCATATCCAGTTTAAAGCTCCCCTCTTTTAGTTTGAAACCATTTCCCCTGTCTGATAGGACAGCAGACTCTGCTAAAGAGTCTGTCCTGTTCCTTCTTACAGCTTCTTTTTAGATATTGGAAGGCCACTTTCATGTCTCCCTGTACCCTTCTTTTCTCCAGGCTCAACAGCCCTGGCCTTCTCACCCTATCCTCACAGGAGAAGTGTTCCATCCCTTAGACCTTTTTTGTGGCCCTCCTCTGGACGCACTCTGGCAGATCCATGTCTCTCCTGTACTGAGGACTCCCCATGTGGACGCAGTACTCCAGGTGAGGTCTCACCAGTGCAGAGCAGAGGGGCAGGATCACCTCCCTTGCCCTGCTGGCCATGCTGCTTTGGATGCAGCCTGGGACACAGTTGGCATTCCGGGCTGTGAGGGCACATTGCTTACTCATGTCCGGCTGCCATGCACCAGTACCTCCAAGTCCTTTTCAGCAAGGCCGTGCTCCATTCTTTCATCCCCTGGCTTGGGGGATAGCAGGGGATGCCACGACCCAGGTTCAAGACCTCACATTTGGATTTGTTGGACCTCATGAGGTTCTCCTGTGCCCACTTCTCAAGCCTGTCTGGATTTCTCTGAATGGCATCCCATCCCTCAGATGTTTCAACCACATGACATAGGTTGGTGTTATAGCCTTACCATTGGCTGATGCAATTACTTCAGTCTGTAAAATATAAGACAGGATGTTCTCCAGAAACGAGATCTGTCACAAACAAAAAAACTGAGTTAAGCGTCACTTTCTGATAGTGGCAGAATCATCATTCCCACATTCTTGGTGAGGTCTGTAGGCTTTCATTCAGCTTCTGGCTCTCATTTAGCTCCAGAGAGCCATAAGCTAAAGTAACCTTTGGATCTTAACTCTTTGAAATGATGCAGAAGAAGTGAGATGCAAAATGCAAATGGCTCACTCGTACATGTGATTGCTCAGATAGCAGCACACTGCTCCACCTACTGCTGGAGTTCAGATTGCTGCTGTGCGTTTCACGGCTGTGATTTGAGACATCTCTCTAGTTACTGGCAGAATATGATACATTAATCAGGAAAACTTCAGAGTATCTAATTTTCAGAACATTAACTTGCCCCAAAGAATAAACTTTTTATAATTATTATTATTTAGTCAACAGCAAAGAGGTGTCTGCTAGAAGACAGGAAAAGAGACATCCAGGAATGAAACCAAATGATTTAGGAATACAGATAAAATTTAGATGCTTACACTTTAGCCTTGGTATCACTGATAGTCCTGGTTTGTATTTCCTATGTGCTTAAACTATCTGCTTACCTCAAAAGAGCCGACATTGGAATGGACGAGGGAGAACTGGAGCCTGAGGGAAAGAAGTGAAATGAGATGAGTCACCAGAAAGGACAAACACATATTATTCTAGATGTACAGTCAGAGCTCTAGGCCTTATGAAACGTCTGTAAGGAGACTTTGGAAGCAATATCTTTTGCTTGAGAAAGATGCGATTCTCTTAGGGCATAGTTAAGCATGAATGCAGAAATATCCTAGAAGGGCTGTAGCCAGGGATGTGAGTGCACTTCTTCTGTGCTGTGTTTTGGAAATCCAAGCAGTGTTTGATGTTACTAGGGCCAACATTACAGATGTGCATGCTCTCAGAACATTTGCAAGGATTTTGGTACATAAGCACAATACTTTGATGTGAGCCTTTCCAGGGATGGGAAGAATAACTCTTCACAGTATGGTGCTGCTGCTGATGGCTGTAGTGCTGATGTCAATGTTTCCTATTTCAAATGCTTATACTTTTCCATACATATTCAAGTATCCAATTACTTGCATGCTTCAGATTTTTTTTCTTTTAATTTTGCTGGGAAAAAAACAGAACCAAAAACAAATACTATAAACACTATCCTCTTTACATTCCTAACATAGCTGTGTCCTGAAAGAATCTGCATATTCTTTTTCTTCCCAAGGAGTCTTTTGTGACATAAGGGACCCAATTCTCAGCTATGATGTTGTGGTTTACAGAGCCTCTCTCTATAAAATGTGATATGCTAGATTTTGAAATGTCCAAGCCTCTCTGCTCTGGCTTTCTGAAGTCTAGACATTGCAGTGCTTCTGTTGGGGCATCTCTCCCTATCTCAACATAGGGAAAACTGCAGGTATCCGTGTGCTTTTCTGTGTCCTGGACCCCTGAGCAGATAGACTAGGAAGCGGATGTATCTTAACTAGCTGGAAAGGAACGAGGGAAGCTCTCAGATTATTCATGATCATCATAACTGCCCTGCATACCTAGCTCAGAGGACAGAGTAAATTATGGTCAGCTGATCACATGCCAAAACTGCAATGCTGAGATTGCTAGTGTTGTTTTCCAGATGGGCTCAGGCCAACCTTGTTGAATTACCTGTTCAGACATAGTGAGCCGGTGAGTTTCTGGTCAAAGACATTCAGAGCAACACTGGTATTGGCTGCCTGCAGAAGAAAGAAACCATGGGTTTCCAGACACAGAAAACAGAAACGTTGCTGAGAATTAGTCACAAATGCAGAAGCACCATCTTCCTGGTTGTATACAGGAGCTGTTTTGTGTATGTGGGGTTTCTCCATGGTGAGGTGATATGTGGATAATGAGATTTCACTAATCAAGGTCATTTTCATTTAGAAGAACAAGACGCATGGGACATGGCTCACGTTTACGAAAGTCATTCCAGAGAACAAATCTCTGTTTAATCAGTGTCAATTTATTTGGATTCTCATTTATCTACATGAAAAAATTTCTTCCCCTTCCTGTAGGTTAAGTGGGGCCACACAGCATCACCAGTGACTAAAGGGAACCTGCGCATTTAAATGCTAAAAATACGGTACTTTGTTGTAAAGAATTTTAACAGCAGGAAAGAACAAGTATACTTAGCCCTGAGTTAAATGTTACCTTGTTTATTGTACTTACTACATTCACTGTGAACAATGACTGAGTAGTTGAGTCTGGTAGAACAGCAAACACTTCCATGGATTCCTGAATCTCTAGAGTAAAGGAATCCTGCTGCAAGCTGACGAGAGGTATTTCAGTGGCCATTAGCTTCATCATAACTGGATACGGTATAACTGAGTATTTGGCTATCTGCATGATTCCAAGGTAAAATCAAAAAAGTCAGAGAAATGCTCTTCTTGTAGAACAGATCAGAAAACTACATTTTCTCTTTCTCAAAGCTGTCGGTCCTTTAAGATGAGGTTAAGGACAGTTGCTAACATAAAATTCTTTAATACAAGCTGGAAATAGAAATTTTCAGCGGTGATAAATCACCAATCTTGACTAAATCAGGAATGCTATGGTAAGTTCTTTCCACCCTAGAAATATTATTTCCTCTGTATCACTTTTGGAGAAATTAAATTAAATATTAATCTGTGAACACAGGAAAGGAATTGAACAAAATCTGACATTTAAGTAATAATAAAAGAGCTTAGAGGTCATTCACTTTGAGATTAATCCATCTCATAAGACAGGTACTTGCTGCAGACTGTCTTGTGAAGAGCCTCAGACTCCCCATTGCCTAAAGAGTGCATAGGTTCACCAGTTCATTAATTAGAATAGGGAGGTGCAATATTAATGTCCATGCTCATGGCATTTTATTAAGAAGATCATATGACAGTTGCTCTTCAATCAATCTTAGATTTCTGAGGAGGGAACCTGGTATCATACAGGAAGCAGACAAAGATATGAAGTTCTTTCAGGTTGCATATTAAGAAAAAATTATTCTCAGAAAGAGCGGTGCTGCAGTGGCACAGGCTGCCCAGGGAGGCGGTGCAGTCACCGTCCCTGGAGGTGTTCCAGAACCATGTGGATGTGGCACTGAGGGACGTGGTCAGTGGGCATGGTGGGGGTGGGCTGATGGTTGGACCAGGCGATCTTAGTGGTCTTTTCCAATCTTAGTGATTCTATGATTCTGTTATTCTTAGAAGTGCGAGTGCAGAATTATCCATCCTAGGCATTCAAGGGCTGGGCTCTCTTATGCTCATTTTGGTTTCTCATTCTGTTTGAGAATGCTGGTAGAAGCCATACATGCTTACACCTCTTATACCTCTTCTGTTATATTCTGTTAAATATATAAATAAATGGAAATCCTGTACATCTGCCTTGTCTTTTCAATAGACCTAATGTTTCCTGCCCATCTGTTAGCTCATTTTACTGCATGTGGGCACTACAGTCCCTTCTGCTAGTCAGTCACAGGCTAGCAGTGAAGCAAAGGCAATTATGCACATTTGGTCAGGAGAAATAAGTTATTTCTGACTGGAGGCTCTGGCAGAGGTCTCCCAAATCAGGACTTAGACTGGGAACTTTTCCCTGTCTAGGACTAGTTTCATGTGGGAACAGCTGTAAGCTTTGAAACAGTGCCCAGAGTAAAGATTGATGCACAAGATTATGGCCAAGTTTGGTAATGGCAGTCATTCAGTTTATTGTGGGGATGGCAAGTGACAAGGTGCATCTGCTCTGCTGCTACCATGCATGCATATGACCACTTGTCCAGTGCAGGAATCCCACTGCACCTACAAAGCCTTTGGGGCACACCAGTATTGAGGTGTCCAACACTCACACTGGGCAGTTTTCTAACAGTTTGTGAAAGTAATGATACTCACCTCGGAGATGATACTACCAAACATCTCAGTGCTTATATTTAAATATCTGCAAGTCTGGGGGAAAAATAAAGATAAAACAAATGAGTTTACCAGGTCTGACCTTCATTCTCAGCTTTTCTTTCATGCATTATTACTGCCATTTCAATGGATCTTTGGTTTTGTACCTTTTGTTCTCAGAAATATTCTTAAGAGACCCAATATACTTAAAGCTTATTCCCAATAACTCATATCAAGGTACTTCCTGGGAAAGCAAATGTTTCATACTATCTTAGTTTGGGTGGAAATCTATAGGTCTGGGGACTTAGTGAACCTCCTCTAGACTATACAGCCAAGTTTGCCTACCTCCAAGCCACAGCTGTTGTGTTTTGTTTTATGCTTTGCTTCCATCATCTCTGTAGCATTCTTACCCAGTAAAGACCCCTCAGGAAAAAGCAGCTAAATTGCCCAGAGTAAGTCATGTGACCATCTCTTGACTATTCCACAGGTCTATAAAAAAATTTCTTTTATGTAGCTAAGTACTTTACACAGTGGAACTAGGCATCTCTGGCTATGAACTGAGGAATCTGTACAGAACATAAAACAAGAGCATTGCAATACCCTACCAGTTGTGCTCTGCTGTCTCAGGACTTCACAGCCCAATTAGCAATGAATCTACTGCATACTGACAGTTGACAGGTCAAAGCTCGACGTTGAATGACCGAGCCACTCTGACCCCATTCTTGCATCCTACTCACCTCCTTTGCAATGGTGATGTTGAAGGCCCCCGCTGTGTAGTAAGAAAATAAGGATGTCTGAAAGAAATACTCGGAGAAGGCAAGGTAGAGCATGGAGTCATTTTGGTCCGGAATAGCAAAGGGAGTTGCCACATAGGGAGGGCCACTATAATTTCCAGCTGGGTAGACTATCCCCTGAAATGTAGATTCAGAGATTTAATACAAAAAGTCAGAATCAAAACATGACTTTGAAGTGACCGCAGACTTTTTTCCCTTTGCTTAAGCTATGCATCTGTTGTATAAGTAAATACATAGGACTTGTATTACACTCTGGAGCTCTGGTGCTTTCAAGTAGGTGGTGAAGACAAATTCCAGAGTCTGGACACCTTCACAGATGACACTTAAGACTTTTTTATAGGCTGATCACCTACTGAAGACAGTCTACCACCTCAGAAAATCATATAAAGGACTTATGTACTGAATGGCCTCCTTATTGAAAGGCTTTACTATCTCCTTTCCCCATTTCCAAGACTTTAGATTTGTAAACTGTTGCCCAGAGCCAGCCAAGGGTCTCAGTTACAAGATGGATCTTTAAAATGACTGAGGTCAAAATCAGCAAGTAACGTGTGCAGATGAAAGAATGCACAAGAGAAAAAGTTAGGTCAGACAATCCTAAAATCACTCATGTTATCTTTTGCAGTATCAGTGACATTACCCAAGACTTGCATATCTAATACTTATTTTTCTGATGTGTCTTGCAATCCTGGCAAATAACACTACAGCGGTTACCTTTAAGTCCATGTCAATGTGTGGTCGGAACACTTCCAAGCTGTTTAAGGAGTAGTCAATTTCAGCCAAATCATCAATCCGCACTGGGACTGTATGTGTGGTAAATAAAGCAAAATACCCAATATTATACAACCACAGAATGAATTTTATGTGCATTAAAACTAAATCAGCATCTGAAGGAAAACGACAAATGTTCCAAAGGGTAGGGAAAAACCACCTGTGACATCCTAACACATATTCTGACCTAAGGCTCGACATTTCACTGGTACGTTCTTCAAAGCATCTTTTTTAGCTTGTCTGATATTTTAATGTAGAAAAGTAAATTTTGTTTAACCAAATGAAAAAGGAAATGCCCATAGCTATGCTGGATTTCTTGTTAAGCAGCATGAGAGCATCTGAAGTACCTCTGATTTGCAAATATTTCCCCAGAAAAAGGTGGGTGCCTGGTCTGTTTAGGCATTTGTGTTTTGCAGATTGTGCCTGCCCAACAGTTTGGCTGCTTCCTGCAAATCTAAACTAAAATGGTTAACATAAGAAACTTTTTTTTTTCTTTCTTTTCTTTTAAAAAATATATCTAAAAGGAACTTGTAGATTTCTTCTTCTGTTTTTGGGAAGTTTGATAAATATGCAAGTAAGGCCTACATTTCCAGGCAGGCTAAGAAGGCAGGCTTCAGACTGTAAAGTGCTATTTGTGCAGGAGGACTCAGAGCATAAGAGTCCTTAGAGGCCACTTAGCACTGATAATAAATGCTGTGTGATCTCCAAGTTGCATCAAAAGTGCAACTTAAGAATAGTTCCCAAGTACTTGGCTTCTCAGAAATGTCCTTTTCTTGTCCAAGTATCATTCCTTTCATTTACCTGTGGTCTTCTAAGTAAAGGAGCAGACAGAATGTGGGGCCTGATACAGCTCCCGGTTGATATTAAGTTGCTATCCAGTTGATATTAAGGAAACTACAGAATTTCACTGGACAGAAGATCAGGGACAGAAAGAAAAGATATTGCTGGTGACTCACCATTCAGTGATTGGAGGTCCTTAGCTATCAACTGGATCCCAGATCTGATGTTGGGACAAGACTGCATAAAAGCATACTCAAGTTACAGCATGATTATCATGGATCTGTATACACCTCTTACCTGTGTGTTAGCAAATCTGTCTCCTTATGTTAAAATTTCAGCAGTTGTCAAAATACCTAAGGTTGTTTTTGTTCAGCTATTGGGTCCAGGAGGTGATTCAATGCACTAAAAATCTGTTTCTAAAGGAAAATGTCTTTCCCCAGTCACTTCAAGGAGAACTCCAATAAAAAGCTCCTTGCTGCATCTTATTTGCTTGGACTAAATGATCCTAGTGGTCTTTTCCAACCTCAGTGATTCTATGACTCTTTGGTTGTCTATTCTGTGCAATGTAATCATGTCCCATGTCAGAGTTGCATTTAGGCAACAAAGTGGGAACTTGCTGAAGGCAGCCTGATGGTTGTGACAAATCCACAGTATAAGAAGTGTGAGATGGAGGTCTCAGAGCACATCCCTGGTCTCAGAGCAGATTGGTCTCAGAGCAGATCCCTGCCCTGGAACAGAATCACACCCACCTCTAGCTCTACCTTCTTAGAGGCGATAGGCAGGATGTTGTCACAACTACTCATCTCTTTGAAACCACGAGGTTTAAATAAGTAATACAATCAGATGGTGTGGCACGAGGTCTGTGTGTCACACAGTATGTTTTACCTGCTGAGTATGAACATTACCCGACAACCAGGATGTCTGTAGGTACACAGGCACAGTCCTGTTCTGCATTGAAATGGGAAAATAACTGCACATTCTGGCTCTGGTTGAACCTCACCTATCTCTGGATCAGTTAATATCTCAGCCATGAACTCAACATTTTATCTGGAAGTTTTTCTGTCTGGCAAAGCAATAACGGTGCAGATCAGGCCAGAACCAAACTATAATTCTTCTAGTTCATCCTTTGCCAAGTTCCCAGTGCTGACGTGTGATATTCCTTAAACGCTCCCCTACACAATCTGAAAGGCTTACGTTAGTGGCCAAGCTCCTGTGAATGGGTTTCTTCAGATATTTGATAAAGAAATCATGCAGGAAGCTATGGGAAAAGAAAAAAACAATTCATGGGTCAAGTACTACAGTCATTAACAGGAAATCAGATACCTCTGTGGAACATGACTTCAATGGTCTCGAAGTGTGATATACTACTACACATGGGAGCTGTCTGAAATTCAAGAGCAGTCAGGGAGCTACCACTGAAAAGGAGATAATTTTACCCAGTGATTACACTGGGTTCATCATTATGAATAATAATTGCTTTATATTAGCATCATCATGTATGTATAAACACAAATAAATAGTCTGTGCACTAGGAACTTCCAATGCAAGTAAAAAAAAAAAACCCAAACAAACAGAAAAACAAAGCCAGGTGACAAGAGCTATATTCAGACAGTGAGAGAAATACAAGAAAACAATGAAATCATATTGCACAGGTTTATATCCAGAGAAACGGCAGACAGCAGTCTGGTTCTTTTTTTTTAATCACTTTCTGATCTAAATTACATAAAGCATAGTACAAGCATGTAGCTTCTATCTAGAGTTGAAGATTAGAGCTGTATTTGGAAAGAATTCTGTGTTCAAAAAGCACAAGGGAATATTTGATTTGACAGAAGTTGCTGTATCTATCCTCTACTCAAATGACAGTGCACAAATACAAGAACAGAGGTTACACTTGGCTACTTGAGCACTACATTAGGGCTCTGATTCTCACCTGTGTTGTTTATAGACACCTAAAAGCAATTCTAGTTGTCCTGTTTTGCGAAGCTGTCTTTGTGGCATTCATTGACAATTATTTTCTCCCAGCATGTACACAGATCTCTTGCACTTACCCACTTTTTCCATTCAATTTGATGTCTGTATCACCAGAAGTCGTATGACAGCTGCTAAGTGATATGGAAGTATGACCCATACTATCCAGGGCTGTTGAAAAGGTTGCAGTAACAAACACCTTGGAAATATGCACTGTGCTTCTTCCACCGTCTTTGCTGCATGAAGTAGAAGTACATAAACAACTGAAATACCTATTTTAGTGAACATTCAAGGCTTTCTAAGGCTTAAATGGACTCTTGCTGTTCACTGAAGATTAAGATGTTTATCTGAATACTTTTCATTGTATTGCTTATAGAGAAAACAATCATGTATTCTACACAAATTTCCATGCTAGGAGTTTTGAAATATGCTGAATTAGGAAAAACAGGTAACTCACTGTTCTAAAGTAGTTTGTATATAGTTACAAGACATGCCCACATCAGAGGCGACTGGATTATGTCTGTTAAAGGGCAAACCTGATTCAGGGCCTGGAGTGCCCTCCTCCCCACCTCCATCCCAGGGGTTTGGCAGCCCATGCTCAAGACCAGCTCCAATGTGGTAAAGCTATGGGATTTTTGATCAAACTGTACATAGCCTGGTTGTAAGAAAGAACTGTGAAAAGCCCCAGTGAGGATCTCTACCCTTGGTTTGTGAGCTGCACTGAAGCTCATGCCTTTGCTTGTGTTATGTTGTAGGTAGACCTACTACCTCTCCTGTTGATGAGGACCAGACTGTTACTGGAAACTGCTCTGAGCTGTTAAAGAGCACCTTTGCCATGAAGAGCTCACAGGACAAACTACTCTTTGCTTTTTTATATTCTTCATCAAGAAAAATCCCAGAACACAGAGGCTACACGTACAACATCCAGGTCCTTGTGTTCCAGTTCATATCGATGGTGAGAGAAGCATTTCTAATCACCAGTTTTACTCCACTCCTGGGCATTAGGGAGATGGAAACGTTGGGGAATTCAACAGCAGTGACTCTTATTCTAGAGCATGAGAAAGATAAGGGTGAGAAAAATAAAAATGAAGATGAGTATTTCAGGTAACTTCAAATGTTACTTGATTTGTCCTGCTTGCACTTTTTCAGGCTACAATAACTGCCACTCCACTCTCATGCTATCATTTAGTTTTACATTTACATCGCACAAATAAGTTAGTAAGGCATATTTGTCTAGTGCTGAGCAACCAACAAGGCACCTAATGAACTTAATAATACTGCAAGCTAAACACCTAAAAGTGTTATATCTATACACTGACCTGTGTGTTTATGTATGGAGACCCCACATATTGTGCAGTTTTGTCCCTTCTAGTGTTTCAAAACCTGCAATATTTCTGCTTGATTTGTGCATCATAAGGCTGGCTGCCTTAGAAGGACTTGATATCTGTCTGCTACATAGTATGTGTACTTGCATTCAGAATCATACCACGCAGTGGGATAATTTATTCAGGTAGGAGTCCTTATGGTTTCAGCAAGGGCAACTGCAACAAGCAGAATAAAGTGAAAAAGTCCTTTCATTCAGCAGCTGTTCCAGGGAGTCTCTAACTCCAGCGACCAAATTGGTGGGGATAGTTACCAGGGCCAGTAGCTATGTTACACTGTGCAGCATTTTAAAATCCATTCTCACAGATGTATTCATGGTCTGCAGCTAATTCTGATCTCGCTTCTGCTTTGGTCCACTCCAGCCACCTGGAAGCGGGAAAGCTGCTCCTCTGGGCTCCCCCCCCACTGTGGTTAGTGGAGAAACACTGACGCCTAAAGAGGATGTTTAAACTCATTCTAAAATAGGTGTTTAAGTCATAGGTGTGACTGCCTTCTGGGTATGCAAATCTTTCTCCACTGATCGTAGCAAGGCCTTAGCTGACTAAATTATATCAGGTAACTTTATCCAAACAGAGGTTAATCGAGAGTTTTTGCTTTGACTTCATCAGGCTTTGGATGTAAGCCACATGTGTCCTACTTTAAGTGAAAATTACTTTTCAAAATCAAAATCAACACTCCCATTTAATCCATGCACAGGGCTAAATATAACAGTAGCGTATCACCAGAACTATTTTTCTAGGATTGTTACTTACCTCGAGATGTTGTAGTTGACATTACCAAGCCCAGATCTCTCGTAGCCAGTCAAATCAGGGAATTTCTCCTTCTCCATATTCTTCTTCAGAATCTCCAGCCCAACCTTCTTGGCTGCAGGAAGAGAAGGATTGGTTCAGTTGCGTTTGATAATGACAGTGGGTTTATATTTATGTGCTTCCAGGTTAGCAGATTTTAAAACACTGCCTGCTGATGGGATGGATGTGGATGAATCATTGTGCTCTTAACCCTTCCTTTGCCCTATAGCCCGTGACTAGCTCATTTCCTCCCACTGCCCTCGCTACTGAAGATGTCTGTCATATCAGGATTCAGTGCAGTATCACCACTTGCTTCAGCATACCTACCATACTCCAAGGCCTTCTGGGTGATCCTCACTTTGAGTCCAGGGTTGGCTTTTAGCTGCACACTGAGCAAACTTAACAGGAGGAGAGAACAGCAAATCTTCACCATCGTCTTTGTTTTTTAAAGGACCTGTTAAGAAATATTTGAAACAGTTGTAGAATTGCACTTGTCATTCCTGTAAAACAACTCCTTTGCCTGGAATAGAGTTGTACTTATCTTCCACAGGATTCTTTTAGTGCCTTGTGGGAAACCAGTGAAGTGTTGAAACAAATGGACCATTTCTACTTTATCCGTTATTTTAGTTATTTCACTATTTTTTCTTTAGTAAGGTTGAACATCATGACCAAGCTTCTCAAGCTGGCTAATTTGGACATCCCTAAAGGTGGGTATTTTATCATGTCTGATCATGTATTTTATCATGTTTTTCCATTTTTTTCCCCTTTGTTCCTATGTCATTGCTTAGGTGCACCTGAGATTTCCAGACTTTCGTCCAAAGCACACTCTACCTAGTTTCTCCATTCACAGAGAAGGACATCAGTTTTGAAAGTACTTTATATAACCAAATTAATAAGGGCAAAATAAATGCTTTTAATAATGATTTACATATTACTGGCTGTCACTTGTTTCCCTTGTTTGGGATAATCAGCAATAGACTCTACTCTTCCATTATCTCCTCTCAGAAAATGTTAAGGAGATACTTATAGCTGGGGACAGTGATGTACAGCCTGAGACAAACAATCATTTACTATTCACAAGTTGTCCTTCCTCAGTACAGTTGGGTGAGACTGGTCTTATTTAATTACAACCATTCAAAAGTTAAGTCTCTCGTTTACAACAGCCATGTTTATAGTGAAGTGGGACATAGCCCACCTATCTTGAAACAAAGTGCCTTGTGGGGAGTGCTTATAATCCTCCTGTGGCTACAGGCTTCAAAGTCTACCTCTGAGGAGGTTAAGGTAGGTAACCTGAACTTATACTAGTCATATACTTAACCCCTGGTTAAGTGATTCATGGCAGGGCAGTTATCAAGTAAAGCGAACTCCCTTTCCAGGGGCTTCTGTGACTGGGTTTAAATTCAGATGGAGCTATGCTGCATGAACCCCAAGCTGCATGTTGTGTGATAGCCAGAAGCTATTGCTGCCAGCA
This sequence comes from Alectoris magna, assembly GCA_030625065.1. Taxonomy (NCBI): domain Eukaryota; kingdom Metazoa; phylum Chordata; class Aves; order Galliformes; family Phasianidae; genus Alectoris; species Alectoris magna. The sequence goes on from CM060560.1 coordinate 145,172,668, forward strand.
AAGTCTCCAGGGAGAGTGGGAGAAGCCACCTTGATGGAAGATTAATAGGCAAAACCAGGATTTTTTTTTTTTTTTCCTCTAGAGCTAGGAAGAGTTCTCTGTGTAGTTATTTGTTGTCTGAGGTACAAAACATGAGTGATATATGGTCATATTGTGATGATTTTCCTTATTCCCTGCTGCTATGTCACATTATGGACAGCTGAAAATATTAGCATGTCTTTCCTACCATTACTTTTATGTAAAAAATCCCTTTAGTTACCACAGGGCTGTTGCAGAGCTGGGATGAAACCATCTGTTAGGAGAAGGCTGCACTCTCTCCTAACCTGAAAAATTGTTTAGATGTTGCTCTATCTTTCACTGGCTATTTCTTCACCTGTTAGAGATAATAATATATCTCACAACTCTGAAGAATGTCAGTCATGATCACAATTTAAGCAAGCTGCAAAATTATGATATTACATTGGCTTAATTTTGGTGTAAAGTTTTAATAATCCCACAGAACACCTTTGCCTTTTGGTACGACCAGTATTTTCTTTTTAATTTTCACTGTCAGAAACTGAGAGGTAAAGGAAACACATCTTTCTCATGCATGACTAAAACAAAATGTTGGAAGGAAATGTGTTTTCTAAACAGGTGCAGTTCTTATAATTCAAAATCCCCAAGTCTTGCCAGATTTATCTACATCTATCTCTTCCCAACAAAAGCACTCCACAGCAAAGAACAGTCAGAAAGTATTTGTTACCATACCTCTCCTCTGAAGGCTGAAAAGAGGAGTCTTGCTGTACCAGACCACGGGGTTGAGGACGTTGCAAGAAAACCCTCTGCTGCCACTGGCCCTGTCTTTTAAAGGAAGGAGCTGAGAGCTTGAATACAGCCAATTGCTGCCACCTTCAGCAGTATCACACAGGGAGTGGCCTCTCAGATAACCATGCCCTGAGCTATTTTGAGTGTCATAGGTTAAAACTATCAATCTAATTTAATTTAGAGACCAAGCAGAGGGCAGTGTAAACTGTAGGTAGAGGTCCGCAGGCATTGGGATGCTGAGCTCACAATGGTTGCTGCATTTGTAGCATGCTGTTTCAGCACTGGCTTTTCAGATGGACCTGACAAGATACCCCAGTGGAGAATATATTCCAGTAGTTCCACAGGACTAACATTCATAACCGAATGTGTACTGTGAAAGAAAGAAAGAAATGCATAGCCGCTAGGAAGAACAGATGGTAAACAACTGTCTAGGCCCATCTGTTCTGAAATTGTGTATATATACTAATGTGGTGAATATACTCATATAGTGTCAAGTACTTGCAGTCAGTATTTTCTATTTCTTCTGCTTGCCTGTCCTTCAGCTGACCAGTACTACCTGGCTTATGAAAGAGGTGATTTAATCAGTTAGCTTGTGTGTATTCCCTCAGGCATGGAGCACTTAGCTGGATCTGAGTCACTTCATTGTGCAATCACAAATAGAAAAGGGTAAAAACATTTGTCAGGCAACAAATACGCATGCTATATACAGATCTAACATTCACCGCAGGTGGTCACGTGCATAACCATACCATTATTTATACCTCTGGCTACTGAAGATGAATAAAATTCACATCCTGGGGTATGTAAACCTCTACCTTACACTTTTGTTTTTTTTTTTTACACAAGTGCTGCTGTTCCTTCAGAGCAAGGGAAAAGTGTCATTGTTTCCAATCATGTAAATCTCCAAGACCTACAGACAACTGAATTATCCAAAAACTATCGCAGCTTATGCTCATCATAGCCCTCTAATATTTTATGGTTCTCCTAAAGGAGTACCACCAGTTTAGGGAAAACTTTCAGCAAAACTTAGCAAAGAAAAAATAACACTTCCAGAATGGTTTCATCATTTCTTTCTACAAATATTCCAGTAAAAGCCAAATATCTGCTTACAGATACATTCAGATAGCACATTAACATACTCTGCAAATTGTTTCTACTTTCTAACTTTATGCCCCTCGAGGTATTAGAAAGAGCTTCTAAAAGGAATGTTTTAATTTGATTTTCTTATTGAGCAACAAAACATCTGCTTCAATCTAAATGCTAATGGGGATACAGATTGCAATCCTTTTTACCCAATATACAGGAAACAAAATGAACTTATCGGCATAGCAATCAGTGAATCTGTTTCTCTGCAGATCGCTTTGGTTTGCACAACGCCAGTCACTGACTGTAGCTTGGTGCTCCAGCAGTCCCCTTTCCCTGCTTCCCTAATTCTCCCCTTTCTCCATGCTCTTCAGTCTGCAGCATGCTGAGGCACAGGTATCACTTATTCTGTCAGTTAAGAAATAATACCAGATCAAAAATGGTATTTTGGCCAGTAGGTAAGAATAGGATGATATAGGGGAACAGCTGGTATATACAGCATCCTCTTTAGTCATCAAAGAAACAATCGCTTTATTGCTTTGTTAACAGTCCTAGGACTAGGGCTTCAGGGGCAACATCACACTAAGGCATGGCTTTGGTTTGGAAAGGCCCATCCAGCCATGGCACTTGTTGGCTGGTACTGGAGCACGTTTCTCATTGGAAGAGAGATGGGCAACAGGGCTTTCATTCTCTTTTTCCCCTATCCCATGAATCCCCCCACAAATAGGCAGAAAGAAGTGCCTGGAGTATTATCAATGAGGGATATCAAACTATTTAAAAGCTACAATTTCTTTTGAGCTCTTCTGTTCATTTTCTAGTCACTCTTCTCCCACTATATAAAACAATGAGTTGAAAGCCCTGCAGTGATTTACTTCTCTTTGGTTTCAGGATGATTTTTTTTAATTAAGAAAAAGAGCACCAGCCAGGTAGATGGATTCAGACAAAAAATCAACCCCAAGTCACATTTCTGTCCCAAGCTGGAACAGAACTTTCTGTAGTGTAACATTTGTAGACATTTTTCCTTTTTCATGCACTTTCAGTAACTCCTGTGGTGACAACAACACAGGGAAAAATAAGCTATTCAGTTCCAGAAATTTGGGAGTTACAGAATTATAGAATTATATGGAGCTCTATCCCCTGAAAGAGCTGCAGCTACCCACAAACAAGGAAAAACTGCTGGTGACAGTCAAGGACAGGACAGTCTTAGTTGCAGTGAGCACAAGACTGTGGAGTTTCAGATCCTGAGAGGAGTGAGCAAGATGAAAAAACAGAACTACAGCTGTAGACTTAAGATGTGAAGAATTCGGGAGCCTGCTTGGCAAGATCTGTGGGAAAATACCCTGCAGAGCAAAGGCTCAGAGCTGGCTAATCTTCAAGGACAACCTCCTCAGAGCACAAGAACAATGTTCAGATGGTTGAGCAACTGTGGCAAAAGGCCAGAGTGGATGAACACGGAGCTCCTGAGTGAGCTCAGACATGAAAAGGAAGCATACAGAAGATGGAAACTGGGACCAGCTACTTGAAAGGAGCGCAAAGACATTGCTTGCACATGTAGAAATGAAGTCAGGAAGGCCAAAACTCATTTGGAGCTGAAACAATTGTGGGAGGTGAAGGGCTCTGCAAATACATCAGTAGCAAAAGAAAGTATAAGAAGAGTAGGGGTCCATTGCTTAGGAGGCCAGGGACTTGTGACAAGAGATTTGGAAAAAGATGTCTTCACTAGTCATTGGGAATCACAGGTCTCTGAGCTCTTTGCAGAGCCTGTGGGAACGAGGCATAACCCACAGCGGAGAAAGGCGGCATTTGGCATCACTTAACCCACATGGATGGACACAAATCCATGGGACCAGACAGAAAGCACCCAAAGGTGCTGGCTGACTAATCACAGAAATAAGCTGCTCTCTATCAAAGTCATGGCAGTCAGAAGTTCCTCATGACTGGAAAAAAGGCAGACATCACAACTGCCTTTAAGAAAGGCAAGGAGAATGATGCAGGGAAATACAAGATGGTCAGTCTCACGTCAGACCCCAGGATAGATATGGAGTAAAATATCTTAGAAGCCATTTCTAAAGCACACGAAGGATAACATAACTGGGAGCAGCCAGCATGGGTTCCAGAGGCAGATCACACCTGACCAGCTTCATTGCTTTCTGTGATGAACTGAGTGGTACTGTGGACAAGGGAAGGGCAGTAAGGTCTTTGAAACAGTCTCTGTTGGTCTCATCAAACTGGTGATTTACAGGGTAGAGAAGGAAGGTGGAAAATTTGGCTGTGTGGCCAGAATCAAGTTCAGCAAGGCTGAACATAAAGCTACATGCGAAGCTAAGTGTTTCTTCCTTTCTATTTGGCACTTACAAGACTGTTTGAATTAGTATGTCTGATTTGGGCTCCCCACTACAAGAATGATATTGACATCCTGGATCAAGTCCAGCAGGAATCATGAAAAAGGTTATGAGGCTGAAGAACATGATCTACTAGGACAGTGTGAGAGATCAAGTATGCTTAGCTTGGAAAAGAGAGAGCCTGCCAAGTCCTTTTTCTTTTCTACAACTTTCTGACCTGAGGATACAGAGAAGATGGAGCTGGGCTCTTCTTGGAAGTGCACAGTGCATAGAAAAAAAGGCAATGGACACAAGTTGGAACATGGGAAATTCTGATTCAATATCAGGAAAATAAATTTACTCTGAAGCTGGTTAAATAGCAGAAAATGTTGCCCAGAAAGGTTGTGGAATCTGTCCTTGGGGAGGTTCAAAACTCACATGGACGCAGCCTGCAGCAACACAGTCTAACTAGTCCTGTTCTTAGGTGATCTCTGGACTAGATGGCCTTTGGAGGTTACTTCAACATAAATTTTGATTCTGTAATTCTATGATAATTCGTAACACATAAAATGTTGCTAACACTAATGGAGGTAAGTTGAATACTGCAGTAACTGGTTCCTGAAATTAATAAAACTTGGTGTTTGTAACACAAGAAGACCCAGCCACTCCTTCCCATCATACTGCAACAAGTTTTCTAAAGCATCAATAAAAGTCAGCTATACCCACTATACTAAAAAACAACAGATTTGGTTTATGAAAAGTGAAGAAACATCAAAAATAGTGACCAAGATCCATGCTTCTAATGTTACAGCATCTACTCCATACAAGCCAACAGAAGGAAGACCTCTTTTTTCTCTATTATTGTTTGAAAGAAAAGGGGCATTAGGGGTGTCTGTGAAGGTCTTCATCTTCCCCTTGCTCATGTTTGTAGTGAACATCAGTGAAAATCACAAGATGACCCTGAGGAAACAAGAACATGTAAAATTACCTTAAATTTCAGATGGACATATTCGGGGTTAGTAGATTTGACAATTCGTCCCTCAGCATTACAGGAGACAAGCATGGCTTTGTGCTTCCCGAAATTCAGTTGACTTCAGGGTACGGATAGGCTCTGATGTTAGTTAATGCAGCCCTCCAGAATGCTGGGTAGTGTTAACCACAAGGACACTAAGGTTGCATCTTAGCTTTCCAGTACTGTGGAAAGGTCACAGTAGCGAGAGCTCATTCAATGCTCCTAAGACCTGTTGAGGATAGCACAGCTGCCTCTGTGGTGTTTCCACTTTGCTGGGATTCCCCCAAAAGGCTAGAGGACCCTTTATAATCATACAACTGCTTAAAGCACCCTGGTCTGGTAGGGTGTGTGTGTGGACATTTTTCATCCAGAGTGTGGATTTTCAATCTACTATATGGTTAAAGCTTTACTATCAGCTACCTTTAGAATGACCCAACACAGCAATATGCATAAATTTACAGACCTAAAAAAGAATCAATACTATTTAACTGAAAGTGAGGCTTCTTACCTGATTCATTTTTATTACAGGTCCAACTAGGCTGGTGTAGGCCAAGTTAGGTAGAGGAAATCCTTTTCCTAATTTATCTTAAAGAAGGACAAATATAAACATATCTGTAAGTAATAATAAAATACTTCAGAAGCGTTTTTCAGTAGGAGTAGGAACTCAATTAGTTTTAAGATCTCCCTTTAATCAGTCACCACTGTATCTGTGATGCTTGCATTTGCAAAGAAGCAACAATTCCCATGAAAAAGTAGTGGACAGACCTCTCAAAATTTCTCAGCTGTCTGACACTGCAATCTGCCTTTGCTCCTTTTCAGACATCTACTCCTTGGGATGTGGTTTCTGCTGTTTCCCACTCTGGCTTATTTGCCAGCTTCCTTTCATTTTATTCTCAATACAGTCATCTAAGCCTGTGGCTGCCACATTTTCATCCATTCCTACTTTCCTGGGTGAAACTCCAGGTTTAGTCCTACTTGCTTTTTCAACCATTTGACTTTTGCATCCCTCCTTTCCCCTCATCAATACCTTACCTCCTTCCTCAGCAGTCTCCTTGCCCTTGTTTATCCCACAGGCACCTTCTATATTATTCCATATGTTTCTCTGCACTTTCACCTTTTTCTTCATCATCCCTTGCTCTGTACATCTCACTGAGCTGATTTTCTACTTTGTCCGGCCTGGGGTAGCAGGCAGAGCGCAAATGCAGAGGTAAGTGATAATGTTACACTATCCCAGAGCCACAAGATGCAGATGTGCTTCTGAGCTTCCCAGGTCTGGGCCATTCTCTGGTTATGGCCTGACTGTTGAGATGGCACTCAAGCATGTCTGACCTCTGCTGCTGCACTTCTTTCAGTGCAAAGGAAACTCATGCACATTATTTGGAAAGGAGCTGAGACATGCTCTGTTCCAGCCTTTGTCTGATTCTGGGGATTGAGGGATCAGCACAGACAGCTGTCCAGGCATAGTCAAACTGACAGAAAACCTCGCGTATCACAGCCCTTGAAGCTGTGCACTCTCTTTAATGATTTCAGTCTCACCTTCCCACCAACTGTGCTCAGGAACAGGCCACAATCCTTACCATTGATTACTGGGATTACTACCCTCCGTAAAGTGTAAGACAGAAAATTCTCCACCAGTGAGACCTGCAGTAAGGGGAAAAACACATTTGGTGATTACTGCCTGATGCTTTTGTTTTGTTTTGTTTTAAATGGCACCTGGATGATGTGAATATACAAGGCAATGCAGTGTTTATTTGTCTTGCAATATTATTTTTTTTTTCTGTGTGTTAAGTATCTGAACTCAACCTTAAATGTAGGAATGCAATCTGTTTAACTCCATTTCAGCTTTCAAGTCTAAGTTCTCAGAAATGAGCTGTGTTTTGGGTGGCAATAACTGCCCACTCTCTGGTGCTCTGTCTTATCCTGCTGTGCTTGGTGTTTCCCTCCCTTCACTTAAAGGTGTAGGTTGGGTTGAGCTGTGTAGAGTCGCCCTGACCAATTCTCAGTGTATGATGAATGATCTATCCAGTGGCACGCTGTTTCTTTTACTCCCTGTTTTTTACTCTCCTTTTCTTTGCTTAGAGTGATTCAAAATAACTTCTGAAGCTGAGCTTAAGCTTGACATTGTACTTACTCCTACTGCTATGTCTACTTAATCCAGCTGTGAATTCAGGCTGGCTGCCAGAAACAGCTAGAAGAAGTGCTAGCCCCATGCCTGCCTTTGTCCTACTGGACGCAGAAGCCAATAAAATCATTTGTGATGGCAGATTAGGTCATGCAGTCTAGGCAGACACTTCTCCCTGTTTCAACTAATGTTGCATGGTAATAATAATAATTGGTGTCTCTATTGACAAAGGAAACACCCCAACAGTTACTTCCTCTTACTAGAAAGAAAAACAAACAAAACAGGTAATGTATTAGAAAGCAGTGGCAGATGATCTCCAAGTCAGATGCAGAAACGTCCAGCAACAAGTTTGGCTGAACTGCTTTTAACTCTGAAGGGCTCAGCTACCTGTTCTAGGCACTGAAACTGTTAACTTACTTGAGGGAAGCCAACAGCGGAGTGCAGCAGGGAGAACTGGAGCCTAAATGGAAGAAATAAAAAAGGATTCAGCAAATATGGTTTAGCACAGTCACTGCTTGAAGTGAACAGGCTTTTGAAGTGAACACCTTTGCTCTCCAGAAAAAAGAATATATGTGTTTTTTTTTTCTTAAGGTGCTACAGAATGTGAGTACAAAAATTGAATCCAGAAGTATAGTAGGCACTGAGAATTTGCATTTCCTTTTACATTTCATTTGTTCAACTTCTTATTGATTTCATGCTGATTAACATATTTAATTTTGCCAGAGGCTGATTCTTAACAGCATTTTATCAAAACAGACAACTATTCGCTTGTTCTAGAATTAATGAGATCTTTCTGAAATCAACCTACTTCTACAGTCATCTGTAGTCTTGGGCTACAACTGCAAGATTTGTAAAGAAAAATCTCTCTGGAATTGCCATTTCCTGCAGTGGCTGAACTACACTTTCCTCAACTGTTTGTTATGATTCGGATGAACTGCTATCCAGTCCCAGCCCAGTCTAACTTCTCTTGCTGATGTCTGTGATACACACTCAGATAATTGTAAACATAATTCTGGGGGAAAAAAAAAACAACAAAACAAACACATCATACTGCTGAGCAGAAGAACACAGTCTCATGTCAAAAGTCTTGTGTGGCAGCATTCTTTCTTGAACTCATGCTGACAGGCTCTGATCTTTCTAAGTCCTCTTTTCCTGTTAAAAAGGACCAGTGACCAAAACTCAAAAAAGGCTGCCTACATTTTTCTCTAATGGAAATGTAATAGGTTAAAAAATACAAAAACAATTCTGATCCAGCTTGCAGAGCAGGGCTACGAAGAAGAAACATGGATATTCCTGAAAGTCTGCACTTCTGTATAATTACACGTTTAGGGAGAAAGCAGCTCTAAAACATAACTGAGTTTGAAGTGTGAATAAAATTTGCTGAAAGCCAGCTGAAAACACACAAGCTGTAGGTAACCAGAAAACCAGCAAGATCTAAGCAGAATCTAAAAAGATATGAGCATTGTTTCAAATTACAGAGACGCTTCTAGTCTCATTTGTTTGATGGCATGTTGTAGTATCAGCTACGTAGTGTCACTGTTTCCTTCCCCACATGTAAAGGTATACGGGGAGCTTGTTGTACCACTCCTGTAAAGTGTTTTCATGATGGCATCTGTTTATGATGTTCAGACATGGCAGGGCAGCAACATGTAAAGGGCTTAGAATAAATGACTGAACCTCATTCTCTAGCATCAGCACAGACTTAAAACAGATGACTTTAAGATACTGAATATGTTGAACACTGTCATTTGGAGGGGTATTTAACCTTGAGAAAGGGGTAATATCACGTTGTACAGGAGACATGGTTATTCCCAGTATTGTTATATTTCATCTGCACAATATAGATTAAATAGTCAAAAGTATTTCAGGGCCACTGTGAGAAAGAAGGTAACCACTGTTCTTTTTCTCATGGTGAAACAAGTGTTGTTAGATAGACAGAATGACGTTCTGGTGGGTCCTAGTGTTTGAATCAATTAATGTTGCTTTCTGAAGTTTCCTTAATTACCTCTTCAGAAATAATGAGACGATCAGCTTCTGTTTGATTACTGCCAAATTGCCTCTGGTACTCGTTGTCTGCGGGGAAAAAACAAAACCATCTTCTGTGACTGTATACATAGATACTGTTTGAGCTACAGACACAAATGCAATTGCTTTTTGTCACTGGAAGCACAACGCCTAAACCTTATATTTAGTCAGTATGTATAAATAGTGAAATCATTTGTCAGTTTGCTGCTTTCTGAGTGCAGCAGGGATTACCTGAGTGAAGTGATAATACTGCCCTGATTCCTTCCTTATCATTAATATCATTTAAATCCCTGAATGGCTGACTTAACTAAATTATTTTCAACCTAATGAAAAGATGTCTTGGGACACACTGAATGAGAGAGAACAAGTTAGGAATGTCAGATAATCCCATTTATATATATTACAATTTATTCTCAAATAATCACTCAACCTCCCAAATGGGAAGGATGGGTTTCATAAATTGCATATTGTACCTGCATATTAAATTCTACAGTATGTTGTGCACATTTTCTCCCCGTGAAATGCAGCAGAACAGTATGCACATTTGTGACAGGCTTGTATATGGTATATTATGCTGATCTCTGATTTTTGAAGGACTTGAAAGATTACTGTATAATTTGTTCAGCCTCAGCACTGAATGTTACCTTCTAGTTCATACTACTTACTAGATTCCCTGTAAAGATGTACTGGATAGTTGAATTTGGCAGAACAGCAAACACCTCTACAGACCCAGTGATCCATAGTCTGCATGTGTCTGACTGCAAACTGACAACAGGTGGTGATGTAGCCATCAGCTTCAGAAGCACTGGGCATGCTGTTAAGCAATGCAGAGCAATCTGTGGGATTTCAGAGAAAAAAGGCTGAATGCGGAGTTCCTGCAGCTTAAGTTTTTTGTTGTTTTTTTTTTTTTAACTACAGTTTCTATGGCTACCTCACAACAAGGTACTATATAACAATACTTTTGTTAAGCTCAAGAGTAACTTCGAAATACTCAATTTTTATTACACTGATTAAAATGTTGAAATTAGCATGGCATATACTCTGAGTTGCAGAGACCACAAAGCGAATGAAGAAGCTTTAGACCCACCAACATTGAACATATCTGAGAGAAATAATTTAAGGCACTTCAAAAGGAGGAGACTGGTAACACGTGCTAAAGAAGCGAGGCAATGAGGGAAATGATTAATCCCCCCCTGCCCCCCCCACAAAAAGTGATGACCCTGACAATATGACAGTACAAAAAAATTGGAAGAGGAGCCTTCCAGAAGAGTCATTAAAAAAAAAAAAAAAAAAGACAAACTCTTAGAGGACAAAAAATGCCATAACTTCATATCAAATGCTGCCATATTAGGTACTTTCAAAGCATCTTGTAAGTATATTAATGTCTTGCATTGCATTTATAAACTGTGCTCCTCATGACTATTACTTCCCGTTGTATACAATTTTCTGCAGCCAGAAGGTATCTTGACATGGAGAAGTCAGGCTAGCACAACAGAGATGCCTTTACTTCAACAGGAATAAAAGGAGACTGATCTTGAGGATGTCCACCAAATAGTCTTTATAACTGTTTCAGAGACTGAGAGTGAATTTGGCACTCACGGGGGCAAAGAATGACTTCAGAGTAGTGTGATATAGTTAGGGAGAATGAGTTGTGAGGAGAGAACATGAATGTTTGAATCTTCCTTTACTTGTAAAGCAGCTCAGCTTCCTTGCCTTCTCCAAACTTTTGCAAATATGTTAGACAGATAATATCCACAGCAGACATCAGCTACTGCTCTTTCTTAAAAGATCTGTACAAGCAGAAGTACCCACCTCAGGAAGAAAATCTTTCATTGTGGCTGTAGTTAGGTTAAAAGTAGTAGCAAGCTGTGAACAAATGAAATCAATCAGGTCTTTATATGAGCTTAAAAATAAGGGCTTCCCTGAAAAAAGTATACTCTATTTACTTTCATTCTAGATAATCCATATTTAAATTTAGTATTTCCTTAGCCCGGAATAATTCCTAGGGGAACCACAATATTCTGTGGAAGAGAGAAAGATTTCTTTCTAATGAACCTTTATCTGAGGCACCTACCAGACAGCGAGTACACATTATGCTTTGAAAGAACAGACCTGGCATCCTGCTTTCTTCCCGCCTTTGGGACTTTCTTAGATGGAATACACTGAATCTGTCAGATGGGACTGAAAAATCGTATTTGCCCTTTTTCTGCTGACCACTGTGATGATGTTTGCCAATGCCAGACCCTCTTAGCAATGTTTCAGCTAGAAAAACTTCTTAGAATTCCTGTCTACTAATGTTGTTGTGGAAAAAGCATTTCTCAGACAAGTCTTATAGGTTCTTCACGCATACCTGAAAGCTTACTTTCCCTGTACCTGCTTCTTGCCTCATTTTGCTGCTTTCAGAAAAGCCAATACATGTGTTGTGGGCCTCTATGCTGCAGACAGTGGACTAAGTATTCTTTTTCCTATCTTGCCTTTTCCATTGTTGTTTGGAATTCTTGCAGAGGAAAGCTTTCTTTGGTTATTTCATGCATGCCTTCCGCACTACCTCTGTGACATTCATCTCTGCCATTTACTGCCTAGAGTTGCCAGTAAGTTCAGGTCTGAGGGAAACTTTGACTATCTAAAATGATGAAATGAAGAAAAAATGTCCCGGTTCAGTCTTAAAAGTGGTAGAATTCTGATCCGGCCCCATGTGACATGGCAAACATAATCACAGTATCACAGAATCATTAAGATTGGAAAAGACCACTATGATCACCTAGTCCAACTGCCTACCCATCCCCACCTTACCCGCTGACAATGTCCCTCAGTGCTACATTCATACATTTCTTGAGCACCTCCAGGGATGGTGACTCCATCACTTCCCTGGGCAGCCTGTAAAGAATTAATCTCCTCTGCTGACCATTCATGCTACTGGTATTTGTAATTCTATTATATACAAAGTATACTCACGCCTTTGGAGATGGTGATGTTAAAGACCCCTGCTCTGTAGTAAGCCAGTGTAGCAGACTTAAGAAAATAACTGGAGACTCCTAAGTAGAGCATGGAATCACCTTTGTTTGGGAGACCAAACGGAGCAGGCACAAAGGGAGGGTCTGTGTGATTTCCTACTGGATAGACTGTGCCCTGCAAAGAGTCATTAACAATCAGCAAATTGAAGTTCTTTTGGAAAAAAAAAACAGGAATCACAGAGAACCTGGCCTCCGCCCTTTCAGAATTTGAATTTGAGTACTCAAGTGAATGTTCTGAACTGCCACCATGAGTCAGAATAAAAAAAAAATCCTCTAGACCACAGTTTTCTTCTGCTGCAAAGATACAGCTGTTGACTTAATCTAAGAGTGACATTTAAGGAGATTCCTCAGGAACTCCTCCCTACCTCCTGAAAAGCACTAAAAGTAGTGTAATAGACACAAAGGAAACACCTAACCCTGATAAAAAAAGATTGAGAGTTGGAAAACGGCAACTCAAAACCATCAAGGATCAGCTTGTTCCAAGTAACACTGAAGACCAATCACTTCTTTGCCTGACTCATCTGTAATCTCATAATGGGTGTCAGCATGTTAAAGTTTAACTTTTAAATTCTAACTACCTATAGCTGGAGAATTAACAGTATTGCTAAATACTCTTAAACTGTGTATATCTTCTTTGCAGAAAGTGCGCAGGGAAGTTTGGTGTGTTTCATTTTCTTTCTTTTTTTTTTTCCTGTGGATGGTGTTTCTTGAATAGAATAAGCAGAGGGAGAGTTTTAACTGTTATTCTAGCATGTCTTTCTAAACTGAAGCCAGTGTTGAGAGCAATAGGGATGCTCTACATCACAAGGACGATTGAAGTTGCTGGATCAACTGAGTGTTGCTGGGATATCTCTTGCCAGAAAAGGTGAAAAATTAGTGAGAAAGGAACTGCTGTGTCCTACTTGTCTGTGAGAAGTCTTTTTTGGGTGTGACCTGTCCATATACAAGACATGGACTCATCCCAAAACAAACACTTTTTGGATTGTAATTACAGTGGTAGGAATCATAGATTATGTATTACTCATTATAAAGCACCTCTGAAGGGAATCAACTGAAATAATTTATTTTGGTGAATTAACCAATGCAGTTACTATATTAAATAAACACTTGTGTTTGGTTTCCAAAACAGCCATTACCCAAAACATTCCCAAATCCTTACTGCTTTTCTACCTCAATAGTGAAGAGGCTGAGCAAGACTGTAGTGAAAAAAAAAAAAGAATAAATGTAGAAGAGTATCAGAAGATACTTTGAGAGCACAGAGATATTAATGGCAAATTACCTTCAAATCCAAGTTAATGTGTGATTTGAAGACTGCTGGAGAACTAACTAGGGAATAGTCTATTTGTGCAAAGGCATCTATTTGGCTTAAGACTAGAAAAAAATAACAGACAAAAACAAAACAGCCATTATTACAAAAGCATCATAGCAGCTTTTATTTAGTTAAAGGCAAAGGTGTTCTAGAAATGATGAATCTGATGAAGGGGAATAGTGGGAGAAGGAAGAAGAAAATAAAAACTTGCAGTAAGGGAAAAAGTGAGACTATGCCTTCTGGGAAAGTCACCAATTCCTCCAGTTATAGGCCTACTTCTCTTGTTTCACAACTGAATTGACTCCTCAGAAATCTGCTCTCACGCAGCACAGTATTTAGGGCAGGATCCCCTTAAGATATGAGATATGGTTTAGTAGCTTGTGGTAGCAATGGGAATGGGAGGAAGGTTGGATTAGATGATTGTGCAGGTCTTTTCCAACCTTGTGATTCTATGATTCTATGATTAACTGTTTTGTGTTTACACAAGAGAACTGAACTTCTATATGATTAGTGCAGTAAAGGCAAAAAGTACTAAATGCTTTGGAATATGACATTAGCACAGTTTTATGCATATCAGTGTTGAAGATGATTTGTTCGTTCACACCAATAAAGTGTTCTTTATCAGACAATGTGACTGAAGACTTCTTTTCTGGAAAGTGCTCACATACATCTTCAGCCTGACTTTTTTTTGATTGGATTGTAAGTTCTGTTCACATTGCATAAATAACTAGATGGTTTTAAAGAGAAATGGTGAATTCACACAGAGATTATGAACTCCTCAGTATGATAGCACAGCCTTCAGCAGCCTTGAGCCTGAACTATTTGGGTACCTGCTATGTAAACAACGTTCTTGATAACCATGATTTTCAGTAATATTTCCCAGTGTATGGCACAAAGCCATTCTGGGGAAAGGAAAACAAACACAAGTCCGCATACTCTGCTACTGAATATGCAGCTGTATCCACAGTGCAAACTGAAGAGTTGGAATGAAATCTCTGACATTAATACATAATAATATATATTATATATTATGTCCATATAATATATAATATGATATAATATATGTAATAACATAGGAGAATTACATGAATTCGAATTACTGAGAACTACGGATAAATATTCTAGTCTTGCAAAAAAAAAAAAAAAAGAAAAAAGAAAGAAAGAAAAAATAAAGGAAGAAAAAGAAAAGGTGTGGGATACTTATTAATTACAGTTGTGAAAATCTTAAACGCTTTTTGAGCATCTATATCTACTGTCTTCATGCCTCTGTGACAGGAGTGACACAGGAATCGTTACTGCTGTGAAGAGAAATATGCTTAGGGTGACTCTGTTTTCCAGCATCATCTCATTATCTCACTGACCTCAAGTTTAAAACACGATGTGCTTAGTTTGTGAGATCTGGCAGGACTGCAGTGCAGGACTGGATGCTTGTTATCTTTTTAGTGCATTACTGCTAACTCAGATTTT
This sequence comes from Alectoris magna, assembly GCA_030625065.1. Classification (NCBI taxonomy): domain Eukaryota; kingdom Metazoa; phylum Chordata; class Aves; order Galliformes; family Phasianidae; genus Alectoris; species Alectoris magna. The sequence goes on from CM060560.1 coordinate 145,187,825, forward strand.
CTTAAGTCCACTGTAGCAAGAGCATAAGGGATCACTGGGAAAATGTTCATCTTGAAAATCTAAGGAAATAATATGGGTCAGCTACAACAAACGGAAAGATTACAGGTGACCTGCTATGGACACAGAATAAATCTGAATATTGTGTATAAGGTCCTCGCAAGAGATTTCTAAGAATCTGAAATGGACTATCATAGAGAGTAATGGCTCAGTCTTTATCTTTTTTTTTTCTTCTTTTTTTTTGTACTGTGAACACGGGGGGGGGGGGGGGAGGGGGGAAGGGGAGCGGGGGTGCAGGGATTGGCAAGTAATGAAAACACTACAAACAGCGCAGTGTAAAACTACTCAAAAAGCTCAAATCAGCAGCTCACCCTTCTGCCTTCTAAGCCGTGCATCCATCATTTGTATTTTGTATTTGATATTTAGGCATATCTATAGGAAAAGAGAGAGAAGTCCGCAATGTAAGGGCTGTATTTGAACTCCTTCCTTCACTAGCTGAAATAATCTTTTCAAACTTACATTTTCATCCAGTTTGGAATGAATGGCCTTCTCAAGATAACCAGATAGGAAGCTATAGATCCAGCTGAAGAAAAGGAAATGAACACAAACACTTTTTACCACGGATTGAAGTCTCTGAAATATAAAATCATAGAATCTTCCAGGCTAGGGCATCAATGTAATTTAGTTTAATGAAAACCAATTACCAATACTGGTAGATTGTACCAGTGCTATGAGTTCTGGGTCTTGTTGGAGCTATTTAGAAGGCAATCTGCAAAGTTGTGAACATTAATGTTAACATGCTGATAACAGCCACATTTTCTCTTTAAATATTAACAAAAAGCTCTCTAGAAAATCAATGCAAGGAGAGATTACATTAATTAGCAAGGAGGAGTTAAATTGTAGGTCAGCTTGTCAAAATGCATAATGAATCCAGATCCCTTCCTGCAAATTTCCATTTGCCATCTTGTACCCTTTAATATACGCAAGGGTCATATTTTTCAAATGCGGTATGTCTAGTCAGCTCATTTTTTGGCATGTGCACAAAGAAATGTAGATTAACCACCCTTCACACACACAGCAAAGGAGCCTGTTTACAAAAAAACAGGCCTTTAAAAATCTACTTTGATCCTTCATTAGTTAGTTGAATCTCTGAAAGGCAAAATTTGAAAAGTGGCCCTTGAATGTGACAAACTCCGCTACCTCCCTCAGAGTAATTAGAAAATCTTCTATACATACCTAGCATACATACCTAGATCCTTCATTTAACTTGACTTTTACGCTACCAATGCTCAACTGGCAACTGTGCAGCAACACAGACAAGTGGCCTGTGCTGTCCCGTGATACTCTGAAGACAATTGCAATGAACAGTTCTGAGATGGACACGGTAAATCCTCCTTGGTCTTTGCTACTTAGAAAAGCAAAACAAAATAAAATAAAAACGAGTCTCAGTCAGGGCAACATGTCCTCTAAGGGAATAATTCAAGATACTACCTGTAAATCAGTTTTGAAAGGACTGCTGGCTTCTATCATCTAGAATGAATTACGTTTTTCTTTAGTGATTAAAGTCAATCAGGCACATGCATTGCATTTAAAACAGGTTATATGCGTGAGTTTCCAGGACATGAATTTTCCAGTGTTGTGAAGAGTTTGAAGGGTTTGCAAAAATGTCAGAAATTCACAGTGACAGAAGACATTTCAGTCCCTCATGACAGATCATCCTGAAGGCCTTTTGGATTGCAGCACGAGAAGTCAGTTAGCTAACAAATATATAACCCAGTGGTTCTCAACTGTGTAATTGTTCTGATTCTCATTTTCCTGTCAAAAATGTCAATAATCCTTTCTAATGTATATGCTTTTATTCCTTCTCCAAACACATTCATTCTTTCTCCTTTCTGTAAAAATCCCTGCTATGACATACACCGCTCATCAATTTCCTTATTCACAATTTCTAGCAAATTTAGGTATTATTACTATTGTGGAGAATGAGCCCAGCCCAATAGTAAGCACTAACCATGAATCTTTCAGCTTTCTTCTCTATTATTCAGGCTAAGAACAGTTCTGGGAAAACACATTGTCATGCTGAGAGAATAATCTCAATCCAGCTCCAGAGCTCAGGCTACCTGTGGCCAGACCAGTGAGTACCATTCCCTGTCACAGAATCCCTCCTACCACCACCACCATTTTCAAACACATTCCTCATCTCCTTTGCAGCTGGTGAAGTCCTCAGCATTTTATATTTCTGGTGTTTTCTTTAGATCATGCCCCAGTCCTCACCCTTGGCAAGAGGGAGAGGTAAATCAGTGTTTGGGAACAGCTAATGTGCTCTGATGAACACAGTATCCTTTTCCTCACAATGCCACTATGACAACTACATACAGATTGTGACCACAGTGATAGTGCTTTCCAGCCACCAGTACTAAAACTGAATGCAAAACTGTATACGTGCTCCTTTGAAATCAGGACATACTGTGAAATGTGCAGCCTGGTGATCCATCTTGCTGTATTATCTGGCTTGCAAACAGAGCAACGCCTACTGCTGTTACCAGGTACTCCATTAACCCCAATTGTAGAGATTAGCACCTTGAAACCTTTTCTGACATCCCAGATGTTTTAGCCCTCCCTTTCCCTCTTCAAAGAAGGAAAGGAAAAAAAAAAAAAAAAAAAAAAAAAAAAGTTCTGTTAAAGAAATGCCGAGATAGAAAAGTGGAAAAATCTGAATATGATCATGTGATTGAAGACAATCTCATACTGTACAGGCTCATGAAGCCAAGTCATTTATCCACGGTGACCTGAACTGTAGAATTTTCTAACTTCTGGATGTTTGGCATTGTGACAGTACTCTCCTTATAAAAATGATCACTATGGAAGACAATATACACTGTAGCAGCAAATAGATAATTAACTATGGAGTCAACCTATTGGTTATACTCTACCGAAAAAAAAACCCAGAATTGTTGTCATTTAAAACACTGTGGTCCTGCATATACAAAACATACCATCTGGACAATCTGTGCATGCTAACAGTTGTCTGACTCGATGACTCCCAAAGAGACATACCTGCATTTGTTGCAGGGAATGCTTCGCTCTTGAGAAGTTCATGAAAACTGTTTTTTAAAGCATATCAGACTTAAAAAAATGATAACTAGCAACTAAATTTCTGGATTACAATTCTAATGCCACTCCCAGAACTGTCTCCCAACTCCAACAGCACTGTACAGTACTTACAGTAGCCATGCTTTCACTCTCCAGTCTGCACTGATTGTAGCAGAAGCATGTGCCACTGATAGACTAATACCAGTGCCAGGAATAAAGGAAGCAGAAGTTTCTGGTATATCTACAGCATCAACTTTGAACCTACAGAAAAAAAGGAAGCAGGATATTAGACTGCATGTTAAAAGGTTAAGAAGGAATATTGATGATTGAATTCTTCTCCTATCAAAGGCAAAGTCTATGACTTGTTTAAATAATTTCTCAGAAAGTTTAGAAAAGAAAGGTATCTCTACCATTATACTGAGCAGCATCCTTGCAAAAAACATCCTCAATACATTGCTGGGCAAATAGTATGCCCAATCAAAACAAAAACCTCCCACTGGGAGAAAAACAAAGTCCTTGAAGTGAAATTTGCTTACTGAGGGAAAATAAGTCTGTCTATTACACCCAAATGCTGCATCCATTAAAAAAAACCCAAACAACTAGGCTATGTGAATGCTAGCATTTGCTGAAGAAGACCGAAGTTTTTCCTTCCCCTTCTATATTCCCTTCCTCGTCTCAGCAAAAGGTTCTGGAGTGGTTCAGTTTTTCAAAATAAAGTCTTACTTAAAGACTTCCCCGTGAAAACTATTTTCCTGATATTCAAAGACATTGTGTTGCAGATGGGTGTGTTGAACTGAGCTGCACATTGTAAAGGTATCAGCTGCAATCTTATCATATGCTTGGCATTCCTCATTGTTTCCTGCTATCTGGCAGAGATCTCTGAAACAACTGACTTTCATCTACTTTCCCTGGGACTGGAGGCACTAGCTAGTTTTAGTGAAAATGAACATAGTTTTCCAAAAATATCTTGGGCAACAAGGGGTTGACCTAATTAATCCTGTTTTCAGTGAGGTGAAATCAGACTGTGTATTGGGAAGGGAATAACTTATTGGGGGAATGAATTGCGATTTTGAAGATCACTTCAACTTAGGTTGGAAGGAGCCTTAAGATCTTCTGGATCATGTCCCTAATCCAAGCCAGGCCAAGTAAGGGCCCTGTTCTTTTGAGTCTTGAACATCTCCAAGGTTGGAGATTCCCCAGCCTCTCTGTTCTTGCTCTGCTTCTCCTCAGCAATCTTCTTAACTTCTAATTGGAGATTTTCATGATGTAACTTGTGCCTGCTGCCCATCATCTCTTCACTGGGTACCTCCAGGAAGAATCTGGCTCCACATTCTCCATAATCAATACCCAGCAGACAGCAAAAGATGTACAATAAGACTTCCCGCCACGCCCCATAGCTTTTTCTTATTCAGGCTGTCCAAATCCAGCTTTCTCAGATGTGCAAAAATTAAGGTCTCCACGATACTATAATACAATGAATATAACTAAGATATTAGTATATTAGAACATTACTAAAATATTATATGTTAATAGAGGATGCAGGCCCTATCCAGCAAAAAGTATATGAAGTCTCCCAGAATGTTATTTCTTGCTCTGGGTAATTTATAAGAAAACAAAAATGATATGAAGAAAAAATGAGGTAAAATACTATTGGGCAGCAGAACTTTACTTGGAAGTAGTATTAAAAGGTCAGAAGTTACTGGTTTTTTTTTTTGTTACAGTATATTGAAAAAGCTTAAACAGAAAGATGGGAATGAAGGCTGTAAAACAACATGCTTTTCTATTACTTTCCTTGTTTGGGAATACTGTAGAAAGCTCCATAGGCCTTTTACTCTACAGGCTGTTCCCAGTACACAACTTTCCTCAGCAGGAAATAAAAGTAGAGCCTTACCTAATAAAAATGCTATTTTAGCCATTGTAAATCTACCCAAAAAGATTCTGCAAAAGTCATCTTCCTGTCCCATCAACTCAGATACGTCATCCCCATACACACATTTTCCTCTTACTCTTTCATGATGGCTTTTCCCTCATGAACCTCAAACAAATCACCTTCACTGCTACATCTCCTTCATAGTAGCAGATGGTTAAGAATACCGGTTTTTCCCTTTTTCCCATCCATTTTTCCCACTGTGTCATATCCACGTGTACAACTGTCTTGCCCTGAACTCTGAAACAAATTAACTAATAAAACAGCCAAACTGCTCTTTCAAAGGCGCTCTGAAGCTCATCTCTGAGCATGGCAGAAGGAAAAAAATATGAACATGAGAAAAAAATACTTTACTTAGAGGGTGACAGAGCTCTGGAATGAGCTACCCAGAGAGGCTGAGGAGTCTTGTTCTCTGGAAATATTCAAAACCCACCCAGACACTATCCTGTGGAAACTAGTGTGGGCAACCTGCATTAGCAGGGGGTTGGGCTAGGTGTCTCCAGAGGCCTCTTCCAACCTCTGTGATTCTGTGATCCTGTGAAATACTGTTTCAGCAGTTAGAAGAACCATTAAAATTTCATACTGAACAACAACAAAAAAGGCTACATATTATTACTGTGGAGCTGTTTCATCCTAAAACTTTGAAATGCATTTCCTTCACTTACCTTGAGATTGTATAATTCACCTTCACAACTGAGAAACTCTCCTGCCCACTCCAGCTTGGGAAGGTCTCTTTCAATACTCTTTGCTTCAGTAGTTCTATCCCAATCTTCCTGCCTACAGTGGGACAGAGGAAATCAGATACCTTGCAGGCCAGATTATGGCATGCAGAGGTCCAGATATACTGACAAACAATTCAATCACTTATAACATAGTTCTGAAAACTCTCCTGTTCTTAAACTCTTACCTAGACCTCTTTCCAAGTACTTACACGTCTGCATCTGTTGCCCCCATATGAATCATTTAATTCAAGATCATGATGATCTTGACTTGCATTTTACATTCTAGAACCCTTACCAATTTTTTGAAACTGTTATACTTCCTTCACTTCGCAAACAGTGTGGATAACCTTGGAAATACTTGGCCATCACATTTCTCTCAGATTGTCTTACACCTGTTGAATGAAGAGGCCTGCTAAGAAGTGACAAGACGACCAACATGCATAGTCCTTACTTAGGTAAGAAGTGTGAACATATGCACATGAAATGTTGGTATGTCAAACACATTTTTACAGGAGTTCCTTTAGCTTTAGAGCCTCACAGCTACTGAATAAAAAAAAAAATATTTTATTCCCCCTCCAGAATTCAGTAAGTTAAAAAAGCGAACAACTACAATAAATGATAACTCATTATGATTCCCTGGAAATTCCCTCTTCAAAAGTGAAAACACAGGCTCTGTCTGACAGAAATACCCTAAAGCTCGCTTACGGTTCTAAATGAGAGCAGCCAGTAACCTCAAATGGAGTCTCTCTCAAAGCTCTGGCAGAACGAGTGAGCAGGGAGGATCTATTGACTCAGCCTTCAAAACTCATGTTAAAGGAAAATACATGATTTAGTGGAGGGCTGTTAGAGTAGTACAGTTAAGCTGTGGTTGGACTTGATGATCTTTAAGGTCTTTTCCAACCCAAGCAATTCTATGATTCTGTGATTCTATGACAGGTACCACACTTTTCAAATACAGGAAATACCACTGGCAGAGTCACTGTCAATATCTGTTCTTATCCCTGATGTCTAACACAGGGTTAGCCTGTAACTTGGCACTTGAAAGCCATTATGAATGTCACAACTACTGCTGGGCTCATATTAAGAAACAGCAGACTGAATTTCATTTCTAAAAGCAACAGAGATGCCTAGGGAGTGCTTTTCCTAGCATTTCATAAAAAGAAACAAAGAACAGTTCTGTTTTGGATAACTGATGTTTGCCCTGCACTTAACTCCTCAAAAGCCTTAAAAACAATGTTAATACACAGAAATAAGTAGACCTGATCCTCGCTTTCATCTCGAACTCATGAGCCCCAAGCTTCTACTTTTCATCTCACAAGTCCATTGTCTAGCTGTCAGTGTGTTCAGTACATAAATAATGATTAATCCTTAGCATGACCCAGCCTTTGTTGAATCTGTACCTTGTTAACCTTTATTATTAATATTAATTCTGTAAACAATTGAAATTGTACTGAGTGCCCTCCACACCCACACACTACACCTTCAGCAGGAGGCAGGGAGAGCTAGCCTGAATAGAAAGAGTAAGGAAAATACACTGTAGAGGTTAGGAGTGCTGTGTACAAGATCACTGATGTTCTGTTAAGGGTCAAAATTACAGCAGATGGTTGCTAGATTTTTTTCTGAAAGAACAGCACATGCAGATTCTATCTCATCTCAAATAGAAGAATGACAGTAAAAGTGTGCAGTTACATGTCCATTCCAAGATTAAGCCTTTTTTTTTTTCAATTATATGTTGATCATCTTCAATTAAATATCGTACTTTCAATCAAGATTTTAGCACTTTTTAAGAAGAAACAATTACATGACCATCTCATTCTAGTTCTAAGACAGTAGATAAGTATGACGAGTGTAATAGAAACATGGTTGGACTGCAGGAGCATGCAGTCCCAAATTCAAGGACAAATTTGTACCCTAAGTCCTAAAAAGAGAAAAAGTGAGAGAAGGGACAAAGGGCATTCTGCTGCAAGGTGACAAAAGGAATACATTCTGTTTCAATATTTAAGGACCAGGCTTGTACACTGCACCTTTTTAAAGAACTGTATTCTCTAGATAGAATATTTATTTTAAATTAACTTCTGGTAATGTCAGACATACCATAGTCCAGCCCTTTCTGAGTAATTCTCACTTTAAGACCAGGATTGGCTTCAAGTTGTAAAAACAGCAAACATGGCAGGAAAGAATACCATATCTTTCGCATCTTCTCACCTTTGTCACTGGGACCTGTCAACAACATTTATGATGCAAATGTGATTGTAAATGATGCATACCATGAGTCACAAAAAAATCTTTATCTGTCATTGTTCCCTCAAAGAAATGAGGACAAGGGTGGATAACCATGAGAGGTTTAGCTGATGATTTTACTGCACAAAGTGGTCATTGTGGGAGCAGTGATTAACCGGATTGCACTTCAGTGGGCATCACCTATTGGTGAGATTGCATGGTTCTGCTCCGCTGCTCTATGCTTTCCTCTCACCCATGTTTCAGATGGTTTACTTTACCATATCCTAGCTCCTGCAGAGTGAACATGACAGAGCAATACCAGCTGAGAAGTGTCTGTCCTCCTAAAAGCCATCACCCTTTTCACATACATAGACTTAATCCAAACGCCGATCAAATCAGCTCATAAGAGGGGAGTGCAACGTTTAATTCAAAACATGCACAAGAATTACATAGCGATCACATGGCAGACTACAGTATAGCGAGTGTGTCTGAACGCAAAGCAACTAAGCCACTACATGGTGGGACACAAACACAAAACAAAGCTTCACAAGAGCAGTGACAAATTAGTTTTTTGTTTTGTTTTGTTTCTTTTACAATTACAGAAGTAAGGTTTCTTTTTTCAAAACTTGCATTCATCATGATTTTAACTACCAGTGACAGGCACTGTTCGATTCCCTAGAAATTGAATGTTGTTTTTCATGACACCTCAAGTATTCCAAGTGCTGAATGGAATTTTTATTAGGGGTCTATGGTGATTTTACACTGGCCTTAACACTGAGGAGACTGTATCACGCTTTTCCAACAAGTATGACTGTGATCATAGTATCTGCCTATGTACAAAACCAGAAAATATACAAATGTATAACAAAACAAAGAAACATACCACTCCCTACCTCCAAACCTTTGACAGTCTTACTTCTTTGTTGGAATTAATACTGATGAGGCCAGACTTCAAACAGCTACAAATCCAGTATCTACCCAGTAGCTCATAAAATACTGCTCTTCATGGGACTTCTGAACTGTAAAATAGACAAAATGCTTTATCAATATTGCTCTGATAGTAGTTTTCTGAAGGAATCCTTAAAAATCATAGAAATCAGATAAAAATAATCATGGTGTACTTCTGAAATCACCCCAGAAGTTCTATGCAAGAAAAAGTGGCTTCGGGAAAAAAAAAGGATAAACCTGAAAATATAATCCAGATTCTGACAAATTTGGAAAGTCCCTCTTTAAGTGGTCTTTCCATCCCTAGTTTTTATGCTTCTTTGATTTTCTCTGTTTTAATCAACACAACATGAAGAATTAATTTAAGGTAGCAGTGTTACGTAAAACAGCCAGCTGGAGTCACAAACCCTAACATTTTTCCAAAAAAGTCTTAGCTTTTCTTGCAAATGTCACCTTTTCTAGCCTAATTCTATGGATTCAATTAAAAATAAATATAAAACCAAAAAGACAGATTTTTCTATCATTAAAAAACACAGATATGTACTAGATATTTACCTAATTTATCTAAAAGGATTGCTAGCAGCACTAACATAGGTGAAGTACCTCACTGTTACTGAATTTCACTCCCATTGAGGAACAGAAAACAGCAACCTTATTTACTACTTTGCTTTGAAGTTATATGCTATTGTTAGGCTCTTAAATGTATCCCAGGTGTGAAGCTGAAAGAACAAACTGAACTTCCATGGTACTAGAAGATGGTATCATCTCATACTGTTTTCTCAAATCAGCAAGCTTTACTTTCACACTCCAAGGCTGATATTCTCAATTTCATCAAAGAACAAAGCCTCTGTCATATGCCAGGGTTGATTGTAGAAGCTTAGTCAGATGACAGCAACAGACAGAACTTCCACCAGTAAGGAGGTTGAAGATGTCAGCTGCCTGATAATCTAAATCAGAGATGCCAATTTCACTGCTGATTGACAATAGATGATAGACAAATTGCTCTGATATTTATCTTCAGCAACTGAGCACGTATCAGGCAAATCTTCTATATAAATAATTCTCTTAATTCTTTTGTCTTTTCAGAGATAGAGTGTTCAAGTATCTTATATAAAGAAAAAAGACGAAAAACTGTTTTGCTTCAGTCTGCATACTTGTCTCACCCTAATGAAGTACACTACTCACTGGAATGCAAACATTAGAGTTCTCCCTTGTGAAGTCTGCAAAAAAGTTTAAGTAAAACTTGCAATAAAGATAAAATGAGAATCAAAGCTTTTGATACAAACAAACAAACAAACAAAACAACAACAACAACAACAACAAAACCACCAAAGGTCACTATTATTGTCTTGTACAGATTTAACACAGCCATAAAACATACTATCTTAAATTGATCAACCTTTAGAATAGCCATGAGAAAGAATGTTGTCAATGTCTTTTTCTTGGCCCTGCACAAACTTTTCAGTTGCTGCCCACAGAAGAATTTTTTTTCACTTCTAAAAATTCAGGGAAGAAATCTCAATAGCTGAGAAACACAAGAAAAACAGTTCTCAAATGCAGCAGTAAAAAATAGTATAAACCCAACCTGCACTCCAGAAAGAGCACTTAGTTTCACAATCTCTCTGCTGTTAGCGCAGAACTGGGATTAGACTTTTCAGTTTCTTCCTTGCTCCGTTTCTTCCAGTTGCTCAGCAGCACGCTCAGCAATAGGTATGCTTTCCACAGCTCACTCTGCAATATCAAATCAAAGTGACTCAATAGCTTCATGTTTTTAACCCTTCCTATACAATGATATTCCATATGGAAAATCACTCAAGGGAAAAGGAATATAACATTTAGATGGTTATTGGGAGGGAGATATTGCCTGGAATGCTTAAAGTATCCAACGAATGATAGACAGAAGTTTGCTAAAGGACATAAAAGCAGGTGATCTGCTCTCTACTGCCACTATAAAGCCTCAGAGTGGAGCTGCCAGAGAGCTACTAATCTGTGCTGGGCCACGAAAAAAAAAACACACCAAAAACCCAACACCCATAGCTGCAGTGCCTACACATAACTCATTGATGGTGGGTAATTATGTTGAAAGGTAGTTGTCTGATGAGCTGATGGTAAACAAACACACACTTTCCACTGTTTTAATCCATTTAGTTTGCATTCTTGACCTCTGTAACTGTCCTGTCCTGGCACCTGAACCAGGACTACTTGATTCACTTTAACAAAGTTCATTTAACAAAGAAGTCAGTGCTCTTACACTGCACGCTGGCCTCACAGCGAAGAGTTGCAAGAGTGCTGCTAATGAAGAGATATCAAACTGTTCCTGAGGTGTCACTTCAAAGAATTTTGCTCTGCACATAGCTCTCAGTAGTTCAATAGTGAAAAGAAATATATAAAGGAACAGAAGTGGTAAGGTGCTTGTGAGAAGTAGTCTGATCTACAAGGACCTTAAGATTTCCCTGATAAGCTTATCAAATCTTATAGGACAAAACTGCCTAAGATATCTAAGATCATCTATTCTGTGACTCAGGTTCCTTTCCAATCTGAGGTTCTCACATCATAGCTGACAGCACTGGAGAAAAGGCAGTATAGCAGCCAATTGGTCCTGAAGGATGTCCTGAAGGACATTCCTGATTCAGACACCTCTGTCAACTTTTTCACAGCCTCCAGGAGAGGAATACTTTGACCTTTGGTCAAGAATGATGAAGGAAAGCAACAAAAATTATACAGTAGAGTGTTTTTCTACCAGTATAGTACACAGATTTCCCATGAGTAGAATCCTGGATGCCAGTTCTGGCATGGAGTTACCTGTTACCAGCAAAATGAAGACAGTATCCCAATTCATGGCAACTGCAGATAATGGAAGAACTCTTTCCTGTGCTACTTAAGACATGCACCTACTGTCACAGAAAGCTGTGCTTTTTATGATACCTTTCTTAGATTCTACCTGTAGAAGGCTCTTTTATCTTATCTTATACCCCTTTTTGCATTATCCTTTGCAGCAGATTTGCTTTTAGACTTGGGCAGATGTTCATAATTACTCTACTTAGGGGTATTTTCTCACCTATTAGCCCACATGGCACTGCATCATACCTAGATTATATTGCCTGTGTGGCTGCATACCATGCAGTGCTGCTGGGTCATCCTAAATCAGAGACAAATTCCCTACTTTTATGTTGACAGGCAGCACTGGGTGCTGCTTTTTCATGTCCAGTAATAGTGAAGTCTGTCACCGATGGTAACTCTGGAATGTGGCACATTCAGTTCCTTCTGAGGAGAAGTCATTAACAGAAATGGTGACACTTACAAGACCTTCTGCAGGAATGGAAGAAGCACTGTGAGTGAGTCTCTGTGCTAGGTCCAAAAAAGTGCTTTCTGTAAGCTCAAGAAACAGAATAAGGCTGTCAATGGCTCCACTGCCTCCTCCTACTATAGAAATCTCCACTACCATCGCTTAAGTCACAAACGGAGGAAAACATGGTGGTAGTGGAAAGGGCTTAAAGTAATGTGGCAAACCCTTGAAAGCCCACTGGAAGGTCCTGTGCTCCATACGGCTAAGATTTTCATCAGGAGTAGAGCAGTTAAGAGCCACATAAAGAAATGTCAGATGCTGCGTAAGGGCCAGCAGCCAACCTGAGATGTTGTAAAGCAAAGCCTCGCTAAAGGTATTAGCTATACAACACTAGTATAAAGGATTTAAAATACATTTTAGGAGTAAAGTTGACCACCATCAAGCTGCAAGAAGCTAGGAGGCTCTTTCCATTGGCTTAGATTTGAACATCCCTGCCAGTGTCACACTCAGAATGGCATCCTGGATTTTCACAGATCTCCTGATGATATTGCCATCTCCATGCCCATCTGCTTATCCTACCATTTCTGCAATCTTTTGGTGTGACCTTAGTAATTCAAAATATCAGAATCCTACAGCTTAATATATATACACATATACATTTTTTATATTTTATAAAATACACTCTTTGCAGCGTTAGGTACAGAAAGAAAAACAATGGAAGAGGTTTGCTGGTTCACTCTTTATTACTGCACTCAGCTTTCAGAAAAAAATAGATATTCCATAAGGTATGTAAATGATCCAAAGAGACCTTAACTTTTTATAGTCCTCCCCTGCCATGGGAAGTTGACTACAGGTCAACAGGACTACAGCTATAGTAAGTTTCAAGTTTCTCAAGATAAATTTTATTATGAGGGCTCTCAATACTTTTACTTCTTTGGTGAAATTGTTTCTATTATTTTTTACACTGATCACATGTGTGGGGGGCACCTGAATTGAGAAACTACACTGATTTCATGAAAACCATGAAAATCACATCATACTATATCACTATACCATATAGTCTTTCTTTAAAGGATTAGACTAATAAAAGTTGCTCATTCTGATAAAGTGAACCACGCTGAAAGTCAAAACTCTTTTGTGCACAACCATTTATTCAAACTTGTAAGCACAGAAGTAGTGCATCCAGACCTCGGGGCCCCCATCATGAGGAGAAAATGGAGCTGTTGGAGTGGGTCCCAAGGAGAGCCATGAAGAAGATTAGAGGGCTAGAGTACCTTTTCTGCAAAGAAAGGTTGAGGGAGTTAGGCTTGTTCAGCTTGCAGAAAGCTCCAGGGCAAACTCAGTGCAGCCTTCTAGTATTTGAAGGGAGGTGATAAGCAGGAAGAGGAGCAACTTCTTACAGGACAAAGGGAAATGACTTTAAAGTAAAAGAAGGAAGATTTAGGTTAGATGTTTGGAAGAAATTCTTTACTCAGAGGGCAGTGAGGCACAGCTGCCCAAAGATCTGGGGGTCCCCCATGACTGGAGGCATTCAAGGCCAGGTTGGATGGGGCCCTGAGCAGCCTCAGGTGGGGGGTGGCAGCCCTGTCCATAGAAGGGGGTGAGAAGTCAATGATCTTTGAGGTCTCTTCTGACCTAAACCATTTTACGATTCTATTTTTTGAATACTATTTTTGTAGAGTCCCTTGCCCAGCCTGAGGTCAGTTTCATACTTGATTACTAGAAATCCCTCCCCTACAGGCAAAAGAAAATCAAAATAACACAGAAAAATATTATTCATCAAATAACTTCCCTTTTATTATAAAAATAAGACAGTGGACTTGGGCCATCTGAAATGGGCACAGGCCAACGTGGAAGCTCTGCAAACCATTTCAGCCTTTTGTTTCCCAGTTTCTCCTGTTTAATATTTAGAGTTGTGGGCAGAACACTTATGAACCTGAAGCAAGACTTACAAAACTCCAAGGAGAAATTGGCAGAATGGCAACAGAAATGCTTATTAGCTGGTTAACTAACAAGGATCAGTTAGCGCAGACACGTCCTGAGGAACAGAAGCATCTCACTTCACACTTCTTTAGCTTGTGCCAGTGATTAACATGATGCTTCTGCTGAAAATAAAGCAATGAACATTTATTTCTCAGAATAGCACAGTGGAAACACGGGAGGTGGCTGTGAGAGGATTAACACTGAAAAGCAAAACAGAGAAGGATGTCCACGGCCACTGCAAAAATGGTCACAATGCTGACATGCTCCAGAGCCAACCTTTTCCAAGACTCAGGAAAGCGGCTCCTGACAGGCACAGTGCTCACGGTACCCTCTCACCGCACTCTCTTTCCTTGCCTCTGATGGACGTAGCTCAGTTGGCGTACCGCTGATAACCGCCTTCCCACCTCATACCTCCCCGCCACGGCACACCACTCGTGCGCATGCGCAACAACAACCCGCACGCCGCACCACCGTCCGCGGCCATCTTGACACACCGAGCAACCGCTCCACGGGCGGGGGGGCGGGGCCGGCCGGAGGCGGGGCCGGCCGGGGGCAGAGGCGGTGCCGCGCCAACCCAAACACCGCCACGCCCCGGCAGCCCTTGCGCCTGCTGCCCGCCACCATCGTTAGCCGGCGGGGGCCCGCTCGGTACGTCAAGCGGGCGGGAGTGCGGCCCCGCCGGCCCGGCCGCCATGAAGCTTCGCGTGCGGTTGCAGAAGCGAACGGCGCCGCTGGAGCTGGAGGGGGCGGAGCCAACGCTGGGGGAGTTGCGCGCGCAGCTTCGCCGGGCCCTGCTTCCCGCCTGGGGCTACAGGTAGCGCGCGGAGCGAACCATCCCGCGGCGGCGGGGGGGCGGCCGGGGTGCGGGGCCGAACCACGCAGGGTGGGGTCGGGGCGGCCCGGCCCATTTCTCCCCTCCTCCCCACCCCTGTCCGAGACGTGGCGCTGCCGCCCTCTGCGGGGAGAGGTCCGTAGAAGTGTGGGAGCTGTGCGGGGTCTGGCCCCGGGCTGGGCGAGGCGTCCTCCGTCGAACGGGTGCGCAGTCCGAACGGTCGTGAGGCGAAACTTAATAAAAACTTCCAAAAAGTTTTGCTCCATGGTTGTCAGTAACAGAAAGAGAAAGGAGGGCGTACTGTGGAAAGTGCTCACTTCTGGAATACGGGTTGTGAATCTGTTAGAGCTGAAAGGCCACTGCTGTGTGGCCTTTGTCTCACGGAGGGTTCAGCAGGGTGTCCATTTCATATAGTACAGAGGGGGACAGTCTGGGTTCAGATAGCACAGAAGGTTTCAGGTGTGAGGCACTTCTGGCAGTTTCCACGGACAAACCTGTTGCCTCAGCTGATAAATGCCTGCAGAAGTTGCCCATTCCTGAGGCAGCTGAAAGGCTCAGGTTCAGTGACCTGTTGCTTTCCTTCGTAATTCTTTTATGGGCAATTCTGGTACCTACCAAGCAGCTACCATTACTTAAAGTGTACCTGGAGAGAAAATCGGGGGAAAAACTCCAAACTGCAGTTATTTCCTTACTCTTGCTGTAGTGTATTGCTGAGTATTACAGAATGACAGAATTGCAGGGTTTGGTGGGGACTTCTGGAGATCATCTAATACAGTGCCCTGCTAAAGCAGGTTCCCGACAGTAGCTTACACAGGACAGCAATTGGGTGGGTTTTGAGTATCTCCAGAGGAGACTCCACAACCTCTCTGGACAGCTTGTTCCACTTCTCTGTTACTCTCGCAGTAAAGAAGTTTTTCCTCATGTTCATGTGGAATTTCCTACCTTCCAGTTTGTGTCCGTTGCCCCTTGTTCTGATGCAGGGCACCACTGAAAAGAACCCGGCCCCATCCATTTGAGACTTGCCCGTTAGATGCTTATCAGCATTGATAAGATTCCCCCCTCAAGGCTTCTCCAGGTGGAACAGTCCCAAGGCTCTCAGCCTTTCCTCATACAGGAGATGCTCCATGCCTTTCATCGCTCCATGCCTTTCATCGTCTCAGTGGCACTCTGCTGGGCTCTCTTAGAAGTTCCCTGACTTTCTTGAACTGGGCTGCCCAGAACACAGCACTCCAGATGTGGCCTCAGCAGGGCAGAGAAGAGGGGGAGGATGACCTCCTTTGACTTGCTGGCCACACTCTTTGCAATGCAATCAGGATGCCATTGGCCTTCTGGGCCACAAGGGCACATTGCTGGCTCACAGATAACCTGTTGCCCACCAGGACATCCAGGTCCTTCTCCTGCAGAGCTCCTTTCCAGTAGGTCAGCCCCTCACCTGTTCCATGCAGCTATTCCTTCCCAGGTGTAGGACTCTATGCTTGCCCTTGTTGAACCGTACTGATAGATTAGAACCCAAAGGAGTAAAATTTGTAGAACACAGTATGCTTTTCTAACTACTTCTGTGTACAGCTACTCAAATGCAGCTAACCATATTTCCTTATTCTGTTATTTTACAGTTCTGATACAGAGTTTTCGATAACGTTGAATGGGAAGGATGCTCTTACAGAAGATGAGAAGACTTTAGCTTCATATGGGATTGTTCCTGGTGATTTGATATGTTTATTACTAGAAGAAACAGATGCCAAATCCAGCCTACCTCCTCCCTCATCTTCTAATCCTCCCTCACTTCAGAATGGTCGTGAGACATCCACCTTGACTCCCAAAAGTCAGGCTGATGGTCCAAAAGAAGAAAGGCAGAATGAAGAGTCTGACAACCAGAAAGCTCAAGTGGAAGCTCAGAAGAGTGACAGTAGGGTAAGCACATGACAATTGGCTTGACAAAAGACAAAAAATGAGGTATCTTACATCAGGTGATGCACTGCATAAGAAAATCTTTTCAGAATGTTTGACTCCTTATGATTGTCTGATAACATAACCAGTTATTTGGATGGAAATCTGTCTCCATCATTACTAGTTATGTCCTGGTTCCAAGAGATATCCTGAGATGTTTTGGGGTTTACATTTTTACAGGATTGCATGTTTTTTGCTGGAACATGCACTTTGTTTAAGGAAGTTATGAGTTTCAGCTGCCTAAGTGCTACCTTGAAAAAAAAATTACTTGAGATACCACACAAATGCAGCAAATACTGAAATATCACTCACAAGTTGTGTGTGATTCTTTTCTCATGGTTATAGCAGTTCTCTATGATTCAGATGGCGTGCTTGGAATGAGAGATCTGTCTATCTTGTGCGCGAAGTTAGACAGTGCTGAGGTAGCTCCTGCCTTGTGCTTCAGAAGTGTACATTTGTATGAACCCACACACCTGTTTCCAGTTAATAGGCATGTCTTTCGCGTATTATTCAGTGATTTGTTTGTGACTGTAGATAGAATAGTTAAACAGACAACTGCTTCTACCAGCTGCTGAGTTCTGTGGTGAAAGTAGTCTTTCTAGAAGAGATCCTAGGTGCCATGCTGCTTCGTGCCTGTCTTATTATGTGATTTTGTCTCTTCCTAGACAGGAGCTTGAGAAGATGCTTATTTCTTCTTTGATTTTGGATTGATTGTCAAATACAAAATATCACTTACTACAACCTTGTTATGAGAAATATTGCTAAACATATGTATGAAGTATTGTTTCAAAAAACAGGAATTAAGATTTAGGATCCAAAGAATTCTAAGTAGTGAAGGAGAATGTAGTTGGACCATTGTCCCATTGATTCTTACCAGGAGCGAAGTGCCACTAGTACATCGGTGCTGTGGGCATGCAAGCCCATGCAAGAAAGGAAACAACAATAAAGCCACAATCTTCCTGAAGCATCAGCAAGTGCATTCTGTTAACGATTCTTTTAGCTATTTAAGCCTATTGTATTTCTAAGGAGTCTGCCTTAATCATGTTGGTTTCTTGCTATGCATGTTGAAGTACCACAATAATTGTTCCTTTAAGTGTTGCAGGAATTCCGAGGAATGTTGAATAATTTATTATCAATTTGCAAGAAAATGACAGACCTTTTTTTATGAAAGACTTGCATTACAAATATTGAAAAAATACAGAGGCTGTGTATATAATCCCAGTCTCCAGCTGGGATGCTAGAAAATGGAGATGAATTGAGTCTGTAAAAGTTACATGGGAGATCTGTGTTGTAGACTTGGTGCCCATGAAGACTGCCAGACAGACAAGCAATACTGATGGTATAATTTTCTGCATGTATCTTTTGTTATCTCTTGAAGGCAGGATCCAGCCTAGAATTTCCTTCTGGATTAGTCCCAGAAGATGTTGATCTGGAAGAAGGTACAGGTTCCTATCCTTCCGAACCTATGCTGTGCAGTGAAGCTGCTGATGGAGAGATTCCGCATTCCTTAGAGGTGCTCTACCTTTCTGCTGAGTGTACCAGTGCCACTGATGCCTTGATTGTTCTAGTACATCTTCTCATGATGGAGACAGGCTATGTACCTCAGGTAAGTACACAACCAAAAAGGAAATGTCTTGGTCAGTGCAAGTGAGCTGTAGAATATTATAAGAACCTGTAATGCAAGATGCCTCTAGAGATCTGCATCGGGCTGTGTGTATACTGTCAGCAGCCCAGGCTGCTGAAGTATCAGCATCTCTAACTTGACTGGTGAGTATGGGTTAAGGCTGAACTCTAGAGCAGCTTTTAGGGGTAAAAGGAGAGGCTTGCCTCCGTGTTCCTTTCAGTCCTCAACTGGAACTCAGCTGATAACCTGCCATTTCTGCTTTTTACTGTTAAGCTTGTGTAGATGTGCTTGGATTGTAGCACTTTGTTATAGTGCCGTCCTCAACGTGAATATCATCTCAATAGGATACAGTTCAAATGGTGGCTAACAAGGCCTAGGTCTGCCTAAGTATTAACTTACATAATCTTCAGCAGGGTTCAGTTAGGCTTTGGTTTCACTAATGTCTAGAGGTATCTAGCTCATACTTGAGCACCTATGGCTTTGTCTCGGTACGGTGAGTTCATCTTTTCCCTTTAGGTTTTCATGTAACTTGCATTGCATGTTTACTATTATGTGACTGAATATGAAAGATAAGACTTGTTACCAGAGAAGGTAGCATCCTGTTTTCCTTGTGGTGCTAAAAACATGTGGAATTATTTTAGTTCTGTTTGGCCAATACGAGTTTAATAAATCTGTTAACAACATTCCCATAGGCTGAAGTACTATCCAATGAACACATTCGCCATAGGGAGCAAAGTTTGTTTATGTCAATTTGTGGACTTGGAAATAGGGAACATAATTTTTGTGCAAGCTTAAGAGGAAAGAGAGACCCTGCTTGTCCTTGTGGTTATGTTGCATCTCTCTATGGGATTCCATCTGAGAATTTTTATACTGAAATTGAAAGGAAAATTGTTAATCCACTGAGATTTTCAAATTGTTTTCAAGCTGTGACCTTCAAGTCCTGCCAGAGATGGCAGAAAAGGTGCAATAAGACGTTTTAAATGCAGAAAATTAACATACACTCAGGAGTTTTCAGAATGCTGGAGTGAATGGCAGAGTGAAGTACAGACTTACACAGTGAGCATAAGTCTACACACTGAATAACCTTCCCAGAAACTGGCACAAGACAGAAATTGCTAAACTTCTCCTTAGATTTGCTGTTAGTATTGGGGAAAAAAAGTATGCACTCATGCAGTTATAGTCTGTATCGTAATGCGGATTGGGTCTAAACTAAAGATTTGAATTGCAAACACAATTCTGGTATTTTCAAGGTTCTAGTCCTCTTTTTCCATTTGAAGATATGATGGTATTATCTGTGTATTTTCAGGGGACAGAAGCCAAGGCAGTGTCTATGCCAGAGAAATGGAGAGGGAATGGTGTTTACAAGCTGCAGTACACGCATCCCCTTTGTGAAGAAGGTTCTGCTGGTTTGACTTGTGTGCCTTTGGGAGATCTTGTTGCTATTAATGGTAAATTAGTCAAGTTTTTATTCTGGATATAGGTTGCTAAATATCACCATTGCTTAGCAGGAGAAGACTTACATAAACTTCTTTGGAATCACGATGTCATTATCCAGGTTGATGAGGTGCAAGAGATGCCACTTCCTGATGCTGAAAATTTTTGACATTCCTTGCCTCAGTATCAGCTTTTTCCTTCTCTCTAATGAGAATGAAATAATGTTTGGGGAATTCAGTTAGCATTTTTATTACAGTGTTGTAAAAATACGGGTCGTAATGTGTGTTCTTTTTTGTCCTTACTGGAACACATGACCATTCTCACTGTGGTCTCAAAAAATATATGTGGTTTAAGCTGTTGAACTCAGAAAATGAAGAGAAGTCTGTTTTTTTTTTTTTTGAAGCAACTTCCATATCACTTGGTAGCTTCTGTTTTGGTCGGTTTTCTTTTTTTAATTGCTCTTCCATGCTTGATTTAGCATTTGAGCAATTCCATATTCTTATAGAACCGATATTAAATTGGAATTCAATTCTAATGTCAAGATTTCTTTGATTAATATTTGTAGACATACGTGCTTACACAAATTGGCATAAGCAATTATGTTTTCTCAGAATGTGTACAGGATTTGCTTTTTGAAATTATAATCAAATGTTTTAACCAAGTCAGGTTAGATTTAGGATTGTGTTGGAACTGCCGTGCATGCCAGGCATATAACATTCATATAATAAGATTGCTGAGCCTTTTCATAGAGTTTATAATGTTTGAATTGATATGTCTTTAATGACTGGGTTATAATAATGGCTCCCTGTGTACCACTCCTAGCTGTGGGAGATGTGGGAAAGATCACTCTTTCCTTGTGATAGAACTGTTGAAGACAGTGCTCAGTTTTTGACACCAATACCTTTGGTTATTCTTTGCTAATATGAGTTCTGTTTTTATTTTTCTGAAATTGCTGTGTATCTAACTGCTAGCTGTCATTGGTATTTTCCTTGACAGGAGCTGGTAAGGGAGAAAAGTAAAGCACCTCTGAGAGTAAGGCAGTAATGAAGTGGTCTTGGCCGTCCCTCAGTATGTTTTCAATTTTGGAATGTCTTTTTTATTTTTTTTTTCTTCTTATGTTTGCAGCAACATTAAAAATCAACAGAGAGATTAAAGGTGTGAAGAGAATACAGCTGCTGCCAGCATCCTTTGTTTGCTTTCAGGAACCAGGTATGCTTGAGCTATAATACTAATAATAGTAAACTGGGAAGTAGGCAAGTGGTGCAGTAGGTAGGGATAGTAAGTGGAGGACTAAATAGGCAAAAAATAGCAAGAAAGAATAAAAATGTGATCACTGTTTAGGTTGGCTATTGCTTTATGGTAAAAGGAATTCAGAGTATAGCCATTTACTTGTATTTTGCTGCTAAAATAATTTGAATTTCTTGGATTAACTGAATAAAGAAAGGATTTTGCAAAGACTGAGTCATGCTTTGTCCCCAGTGCCTGTTATTTATGAAGTCCTAAATGTCAGTATAAATTTCTGAGGCAGCAATGCTGGATTAGACCCTCTTTTTCCTCCCTGCTGGCTCAGGACTTTAGAGGCTGGTGATACCTACACTCTTACTGTGACACCATAACTGTTATTTGTGTTATAAAATAGGTGCCAACCACATAACTCTCTGCAGAATGCCAGAATTAGAGGAGTACTAAGGTGGGGGAGGAGAAGGGCAGATGGATGTAGATCCTTTGTGAGCAGAGGACTGACTAGCCTTTTGTTTTATGACGCGTTAATGAACCTCTTTGTTGCCAGTTGAGGATGACTTCGTGTCCTACACTGTGTCCCTCAGATCTGCAGTCACTGATGTAAGAGGCTAGTCAAAAGGCTGTAGAGGAGTAACTGAGCACTGACGTGTCCAGGATGATGGTGGAGCCTTCTGCCTCTTCTTTCTTAGGAGGACAGAATGGAAAAGCATTCTTGTCAGAAAAATGAATGTTACGGACATTTACAGCACAGGTGCGTGCCACCTGAGCTTTGAAATCTGATCAAAGAAGGTCTGACAGCTTGAGAGCCAGTTGGTTTTTGGAGAACTCATGTATTGCTCATAATAGTGCTTTTTAAGGCCAACGGGTAGCCAATCCTTACCGTGGAAATAGGCTGTAGTTTCTCAAAAAATTGCTTATTCCATGATTGTTACACACTAGCTGCAGACCTGGGCCCGTCAAGATGACAAGCAGATCACCATTCTGTTTATAAGAGAGCCATGGTTTTTCTGCTCCTGCGTAGTCATTGCATTATAACCTCTTGATTTCAAGCTTTTTATCTCTCTGATTTGATAGAAAAGGTTGCGGGTGTTTACAAAGACCTTCAGAAATTATCTCGTCTCTTTAAAGACCAGCTGGTTTACTCTCTTCTGGCTGCTGCCCGACAAGGTGAGAGAGATGGTACCTAATTTTTGCGAATGGAAGGAAGGGAGGGAGTCTATGCAGAGTCTTGAGGGAGAAGTGTTAGAAACAATTCAGACAGATGCTCAGTGGTGGGTATGTGGAGAGTAAGAAAAAAAAAAAAAGGACATTCTAAAGAAATTAGATTAATCTTTGTATTTTAAAAGAAGTTAATGATAATTTCCCATCTTTAGTATTTGATTATTCAAGATAAAAAACTACTCTTTCTAGTCTCACTTAGGAGACTGAGATGGAATGGCTGTTTTCTGTACTTGGTGATGAGATCAATGTGCCGCAGATACTTTGGGGGAGTGGTTTTGTATTTTGGTCCATTTCTTTGTCAAATTATTATATGTAGGACACCCTGAAAGTAATGTCTCCTGTTTATTTCCATGTAAACTGCAATAGATGCGAAGAACTCTGTAACACTATTTGATGGAGGAAATTCTTAGCTGTAAAACACTGTTTTTCAACATAGTTATTAGCTGTGCATTTTCACTATCTGTGACCAAGAGCCTTCATGCTGTGGTCATAAAAATCTGCACCAGTGGAGGAGACCCAGTGTTTCACAGGTGCTGTGACAGCAACATTGTTAGGAAAAATGTTGTCCACGCGGTCCCGTCTTCCATTGGTCCAAACAGATTGAATTCAGAAGGCACCAAATCCAGACTGTATGATGTGTGTGGTAGGACAGTGCAGCCAAGATAGGCAATGTACTCCACTGTCTTTAAACTGATATGGGGCCTGGCATTACTATGATGCAAAAGAAAGGTTGTCTTTGCTGTCCTGACTGCAAGTTGGAGCCTTTAGCTTAGTTAGCATCGTGATGTCACAGTGTGGTCAGCATTGCTGGTTTGTCCATGTCCCAGGAAATCCAGGAGGATCATCCCTTTCCTCACTTTGCCCACTGAGGGCTGCACCTTGAACTTTTTTTTAATGTGAAATTCATGTATCGCTGCTCTATGAGCTGCTGTTTTGACTCTGTCTCGTAGTGGTGACACCACATCTCGTGACTGAGAATGGAACAGGAAGCTGTCACTGTCAACCTGGTATTGGTGCAGTGGGTCCTCACAGTCTTGTATATGTTGTTATTTCTGTTCCTGTGTGAGCCTTGGGGGGCCCACCTGACACAAACTTCTCAATATTCCTGTGTTGCCACCATCTTTTCTAACTCCTTGAAGCTGACATTCAGCTCTGTACATTGTTGCTTGGCTGTAATCTGCCAATTTGCACAGATGAGCTGATAAAGACACTCTTCATTTCACTATGCGACAGCTGTGTGTGGCCATCCAGAACATGGCTTGTCTTTCACATCACAGCTGTCACCTCACTGTACTCACACCTACTATTTTGTCTCCATAAACATTCAGCAAATGTTGATAAATGTCAGTGGGTGCAATTTTTTTCTGCATGGAAGAACTCAGTACCACACCTTTGCTTCATACGCTCTTCCGTGTCAGACGCCATTTTGTCAGACTGCCCCTCTGCTGCCATCTGTTGCACAGCAACAACATGTAACGGAATGTTGGTGGGAAAGCTCAGCCAGTAGAACTGGTTCAACGGAAAGTTCAGCAATAGAACTTCAAGCATGTCCAGCCCACAGGCTGCATGCAGCCTGGCATAGCTCATACTGCAGCCACCCCCTGCCCCACACCATCATGGCAGGCTCTTCCCTGCTGTGTGGTGCGGCCTGGCCTAGCCCTGGGCATGCACTCATCTCTCAGTAACAGTCAAACATCAGTGTGTGCTCAATGCTAAGCTGAAACCAAGACACAGGGCCCGCAGTGCAGTGCTAACTGAAGTTATGGCAAATAATTTTAAGCATTTTGGTGCTAAACTGTCCTGTGAACAGTGAAGTATTTGCAGTTTTCTGTATTGATAAAGGAGCTTGAGAAGATTGCAAAAAAAAAATAATAGTATTTTTTCATATTTGCCATTTTCCCGTTTTCAGTTGACATGAACACATTACCTGTGAATTTTCACATGGAATGTATAAAATTGCAATCAGATATTGGTGATGTCTCTTTACTAGACTTTTCTAAGACCTATCTCAGCAGAGAATATCCCTTGCTTCACAATCTTGCTTTGTTCATGTCATCCCTTTTTGGCAATACGTACAGGAAGGATAAAATTTAATCAGAAATCTCTGATGAGCACCTTGAGAACTCGGTAAGAATTGTAACCACTTCCACTGAACTGGACTGATGTATTAGTTTCACTGAAACAAGATCTTGTTTTAATTAAAAAAAAAAAGAAAAAAAAATAATTTTTATTAACTTTTATATGCTTAACTATATTATATATTTAATACGTGGCCCAAGACAATTCCTTTTCACTCATTGTGGTCTAGGCAAGCCAAAAGGTTGTACGCTCATGCTTTACTGCCTTGCCACCGATATCCGCCTCTTAACGTCTTTGGCCAACGTAATAAAATAGGTACTAATTTTGGAACAGCCCTCATATTTGGAAATGTGACCCCAAGAACAGTCTTCTTAGTAACTGGTCAATGAGGGCGTGGAAGGAATGGGAAGAAGTAATCCTAGCTGGTGCTTGTGAAGCAGTAGGAAATCAGGCTGTGTATAGGTACTGGCTATAAAAGAGTTCAGCTTAGTATTCTGAAGACAGTGGAATTCCTAGACTTCAGTGTGGGCAGGTTTTATGTGAAACATGTGCTGTGCATTTGATATGTTTTTTATGGACTCTTGTAATCAGGCAGACCTTTTTCCTTTAGCCTTTGTTCTGTAGCCTGTACACATAGACATGTGGCTTGTTTCTTAGATTAACAGCAGTCAGAGGTGTTCAGTATAAAATACTGTTTGGCCTATTTCATGAGCTCATAAACATATTGCAAGGTGGAAGAGATCAGTATTCTAAGAAGTCATGTCATGGTGCTTTTGGAGAAAAGTTGTTTAACTGAGGGGAAGTAATTTAAGGGAAAGGTTATGATGTCCTTGTTTTCTTCAGGGTCATCAGCTTTGCACCATTTAGGTAATTTTTCCTTGTCCTCCACTCTGCAGCTCTGAACTTGCCAGATGTTTTTGGGTTAGTGGTCCTTCCTCTTGAGCTGAAGCTTCGGATTTTTAGACTTCTGGATGTCCGTTCGCTCATCTCTCTGTCGGCTGTTTGCCGCGATCTTTATGCAGCTTCAAATGATCAGCTTCTGTGGAGGTTTATGTATCTGCGAGATTTCAGAGGTAACGGTGATACACGTTTTCTTCAATTTCATTCTCATGTGAACAGGGGTAATTAGGTCTTACATTTTGATAAGAGGTTCCTCAGGTAAGCACTCTTGATTTTTAAATACTGGCATCAAATAGAGTCATTAGTGATAATAACCAGTACAGTGGACTAGGTGTAATTCAGGTGGGTATTCTGTTTTCTGTCATGAAAAACAGTAACGGTTGTCTGAGCCGTTTCTCATGGACCATATAGTTCTGCCCATCATGTGGTACAAACTTCTGTTGTTTGCATCTGTTTCTCTTGCTACTTAGACGTACTTGGCTATTGCAGCTATTTGAGAGTGGAGAGAAGGGATATTCCTGCTAGAATTCCTCACAAGAGACTGAAGAAATAAGGTGGTAAAGAGAAGTGCTGTTACAAATCGAAGATGGGAATAATATTCCTGAGATTTCCTACAAGTTTTGGAGGTGGTATTTTAGGTAGAATATGAGTGGATTGCATACAGAATGGTCCTACAGCTTTATTTTTTTAAAAACACATGATCTCTATGGAAGACGTATTGACCAGAGATGTTTTTTTCATCTCCTTCTGCATGTTCCCACAAATCCTTGGCATGAATGCTACTTAAAAGAGGTTGCTCATTTTAATTTTGTGCTTCTCTTGTAGATCCCATCGCAAGGCCTCGTGACACTGACTGGAAAGAAGTAGGTGGCTTCTCTATATAATTTCACTGAGATTAGTCTACATGGGAAAAATTCAGGACTAAAATAGAGACTTTGGGAGGCTGTAGTTTTGAGTTAAATTCTAGTTTAGAAGTGGTGTTCTGTAAACATGAGTTGAGTTTGGTTGGAGTAGGAGAAAATGAACATCAACAAGAGACTCAGTGAACCTTAAAATACTTTTGTTTCTGTCTGCAGCTATACAAGAAAAAGTTGAAACAGAAGAAGGAGGCCTTGAGATGGAGGCACATGTTTCTGCCTCCTACACCTCATCCAATTCCCTTTCATCCCAACCCATTTTATCCTAGTCCCTTTCCTCCCAACCCATTCCCATCAAACCCAATCTATCCCCCCATGGTCATTGGAGAATACGGTGAGAGACCAACACTTCTGTATATTGGAGACCCAATTAATTCACTCATTCCTGGCCCGGGGGAAGCACCAAGCCAGTTTCCTCCATTCAGACCACATTTTGACCCCATTGGTTCCTTGCCTGGAGCAAACCCTACGCTTCCAGGACGAGCTGGTCCCAATGATAGGTTTCCACCTAGACCCAGCCGGGGCCGCCCCACGGACGTTCGCCGTGCGTTCATTTGATTGCTGCTTTCTCCCTCAGTGGATTTTCTAGTTCCTGAGCTTGCTTTCTAACTGCAGGACGTTGTAAATCCCAGGCACTAACATCTGCCTTCTCTTCCGATTGTGGCAAGAACTTGTTTGCATGGTAATGTTTTGACCCCAGAGTTAGGGTTTGTTTGTGTTCTGGTAATAGTGCAGTACCTGGCACTAAGGTCTCTTTAAAGATGGGCTGTGACTTAGAACAATACATGTTGTTCCCTCCCACCTCTCCTCTTTAATCACCTGTGAAGTGCTACTTAAAGACTAGAAGGATACTGGCTGACTATTTGCTGCATCAGATAAAGAGCACTTTAAATACAAATCCTTTTCTGTCTTATTTGAAGAGTTTTATTATTTTGCCAGGAAAAAATAAGTATTTAGTTTCAAATCTACCTGGCTAATAATTTTTCTTAACAAAAACTCTACCACCTCCATAGAAGAGGATACTACCACTGCTGTGGTAGATGTGTTTTCATAGATTTTTTCAGAGATGACGTTCTCCTTTTTTTGTTAGGTGAGAAGTATTTTTGTGTTGTTACTTAATACACAAAGAATACAGGGAAGGGACTTCTTGTTTTAAGTGGAAAAAATGAGAACACAAATCAGTTCATTTTGCAAACAGCTGAGTGAACCCGTGCTGCAGTGCAACTCAAAAGCCTGAACAGAAGCAGAGCAATTTTACGAAGAACCAGCAGCGAAACCTTTGTCGTTTTCCTTGTTTGAACAGGTTGACTTCACAAATAAGTAGCTATAGTACATGGCCGCGTTTACTGTGTGTGAACTAAAATGGATGCGAAAATAAGTTTTTCTGCCTGCCTAACCATTTAAGGAATTAAACAGGTTGACCCGATTGCAGTGGATGTGGGATCACAGCAGGAGAAACAGAGTGAATTCTCACTTCAGTAAATTCTGTTTAATTTCATTAGAGCAGTATCAAAAGTTATCTCGACGGAAGAAAACATGCTGTAGCATGTTAGAGCTTTCAAGTGTTGTCTCATTAACTAATGAACAACTAACAACATCGCTGTTACAGTTTCCTGATGAGATCTGCAGCTTGATACTGAGGCTCAATTAAAGAAAGTCTGGAATAACGAAACTTTGCTAGAACTTTTCATTTCTTATTTTCCTTTTTTTTTTTTTTTAAGATGGCTTGATCTCAGTGTTTCTGAAAACGTAAATGGTACCGATGACTGTTGTGACAGCTGATATTGCTTTCTACAATCCTTTTGGAATTCAAACAGTGGCAGTGAATTACATTTCCTATTAAATACAGGCTGTTTCATCAGTAATACTTTTGTGCTTTTTCAGGTGATGTTTCAGTGATTCATCTTTTTGTTTTACACATCAGCTGACTTCAGTTGGGTCAGGAAGTTCTCCTGTTAACTCTGTGGGAGTAAAATAATGGTTTTTTTTGCTCTCAAAAGTTATATTTCTTTTTTCTCTCTCTTTTCCCACTTCAGAGCAACAGCAAATCAGTGCAAATCCTGTCGTTATTGATCACACATAAGCGTCAGTAGAGTCTGAGTGCAGTGGTTCCTATTCAATATCAAAATCAGCCTTAACATTTTCCCAGTGTGGTTGAATTGCCTTATTCCAATGAAATTTTCATTTAAGTGTATGGTCAGGCATTGTGGAGCTAACAGTGATTCCTTAAAGGAGAGTGGAAGTCTACACTGTGTGTGTCTTGCACCGTTTTGCCCTTGTGATCTGTCCTTCAGAAATGCATCCATAATACTCAGGCAAGGTCACACAACTTTAATGGATTCTGTTTATCATGGATTTTGTCACTGGGACAGTTGTTTGAGAATAAATTAGGTGTCATTACAGATACACCAATGAGTGACCTGAAGGTGTTCCTTCCCTTTCTTGTTTTGCACTGTAGGGAAGGCACTGTGAGCCAAAGATAAAGGAATCTGCCTTATCCCAAACTGTTGAGGTTCCTACAGAGGAATTTCCTTAATTCATAGGACAGTATATGAAATACGAGTTGAATATGTCAGGACCAACAGTATAAAATAACATGACGGAACAAAGGAAATACTTGAAAACTAGCCACTTGGTTATTGACTGGCTTCTAAGTCAGGTGTATGTGTCGTTGCTGTTTGCAAACTCTACAGAAGAGACACAGAGGTGAAATGCTTGAGGGTGGTCATCATTCCTTACCTGTACTGTTCATTCGCATGCACTGCTGCTAACAGTCGCTTGGGAATTGGGAACTGTTACTCTTTTCCTTTTTTAATTTGCTTTACCTTATTCATGGAACTTAAGAAGACCATATTAAATAACCTAGTTATATGCAGGGTGTAAGGTCTTACATACCCATCTGTGATAAGTGAAAGAAAAGCAAGTACAGCTGCAGTCATTGGAGCAGGACTGCTATTCTGAGCCTTAGCTTTATACAAGATGTTTAATTGCATGAGAACATGAGTTACATTCCTCTTGAAATACCACACCTAGATATTACAAGAAAGACAAGATGTTTTTTCAGTCTGTGTCTAAACAGCAGAATGTAAATTCATTTTCCAGGTGGTGAGTGTCTTAGCTGTGTCCCAGCTCCATCTTGGGCTGATTCCAAACGCACGCATCTATTCATGTTTCCTGGTTTTCATGTGAAGAAAATGAAAGCATGCTCTGACCAGGTGTTCAGTTTTCACAGCTACAGGAAAGACCCCAAGGCATGCTGTGGGCCATGTCTATGCTGTGATTTAAATATAACTTCCATTTACCACCTTTTCTGTTGCCTTCTTAACCTCCCTTTACTCTAGCTGCTACGTTTAGGTACGTAAATGTAGCAGCTTATTAAGTTCACCGTTCATAAAAAGAATATACCCCTTCTACTACCTCTGTCTATTGCTTTGTTAGATTGTAGGGCTTTTGGAATAGGAGCCCAGCATCAAAGGTGGTGAATCTGCTGCTAGCCACGACATCTAGTATGTGTGTATCATAGTTGTACTGTTGGAACATTTATAGGGTACGGTACAGCGTTTCATCTCTGTAATTCAGGACATCAGCTCAGTGTGTTCATTAAAGCACTTTTGTGAACAGAACAGAAAATGCTTTTCAGCAACCATAGGAATAGGAAAGATAAGCTGATAGTGCCTGTTGCTGTTATGCCTTTTTGGAGGCTGGATCAAGGGGAGAGCCTGTTCTGTTTGCTTGTCCCTTGAAAGGTGCCCGCTGGGAGCTGAAGGCAGATGAAGAGATCTGAGTCGCTGGTGGCTATCAGCTCAGCAGTGCTGTCCTGTTGCAGCAGTCAGTTGGAGGACAGTCCTGCTGCGTTTCAAGGGCAGCATCAGCAAATGATCCAACTGTTGTGATTTCAGTGATTAACTGGAGTCAACTGAAAGAGCCATGCCCTACCATTTAGTAGTTACCTATTTATTTATTTACTTACTTATTTTTGGTGTGTGTGTGTAGGATGTATTGGTAGGAGAAGATACACAAAGATCTGGAGGGTGGAACAAGTGAGGATTCTGGCAGTAAACTGCTATATTTGTCTTTGCATTTCTGGTGACCACTTAGTAGGGCAAGGCATGAGCCATGCTGAGGGAAGTGTTATCGAAGGAAATCCTCTTCCACCAGAGTTGTATTACCTCTTCTCCATATAGTGGAGCTTGTTAATCTGCTATTGTTCTTGCCAGCGGAACAGCGCTCAGAGTCATTTGTCACTCTTTTATTGCTCCTGGAGACTGGGAAACAGCAGGGTCTGTTTTCTTTCTAGGACAATGACATGTGTTTATGATGCTACATTGTAAGCTGCTTAGCAAACCTGGAAGGACAAAACAGAGCTGAAAAAAAAAAAAAAAAAGGGTAAATCATAAGGGAATTGAGTGAAGTTCTTTATTTCTGAACTTGAGATATAAATCATTGGTCCAGATGAGTCTCTCGAGAGCCTTCCATGCTGGAAAAGCCATGCAGTTACTTGCCTGAAAGTGCACAGGTCACAGAAGCAATTATATTTGTAAAGGTATGTTCGGGTTGGTCATATTAGGTCCGGATGACTGCATCGGATCTAGATGATCGTTACAGGTGCTGCGCATGAAGGAATCGCTCGTTTGGCTTCATTCCCACTAGTGAATCATGAGAACCAAGATGGCAAATACTGCTGTTGGTTTTTCTGACTTGGGGACCTCTTTTTAAGTGACTGCTAAGATCCGTGCCACTGGCTCAGATGTTTGTAACGAACTTACTGACCTCCTTTCCTCCACTGGTATTCCTAAGTGTAACTGATGCGAAGTTGCAAAGGGAAACATAAAGGCAGAAGCCTGGCCTTGCAGCTGTGTATATGATTTGTGGTGCAAATACTTGACAGAAAAATGGAAGAGGCTTGCCGGCTTCCTCCTGGAGCCCCGCCTCACATGTCAGGTGATGGGGGCTGGTGCTTTCATCAGGTGTATTACAAATAGAATTAGCAGAACGCACGGGGTGGGCTCTCAGCTGGTACAAGTAGCCATAGTTTGATTTACACACTGATTTTTTCAGTTACGAACGTGGTTTGTGTCATTCCCGTTTTTGCTGTGTTCTAGTTGCAGCACGTGTGTTTGTATACAGCTTCATTCTGTATTACAGGCTTAAGAAAAGCACAGCCAGCAAAGATCCATCTCTGTATTCTCCAGAAGGTCATTACCTGCTTGGGGCAGCCACGCACATGCCTTCCCATTGCTTGGTGTCTCTGGATGGACCCCAACTCATCTTATTTCTAGATGACAGTTTTCCTGTTTCATCACAGGTCTGTCACCTTGGTTCGTTTTGCACTCACCCCAGTCAGTGGGAGTTCAAGGAGTGAGACAGGATTTCACTCCATCTCTCTGTCCAGTCTGTATTATGGAACACTCAGCACCCAAGTATGTGCACTTCATCAACTCTGCTATTAATTAAATACGTTCCCCGGGGACAGACATAGCCAGATGTGATCAGGCCACCAAAGTGCTTGGATTAGTGTGGATTATGGATTTGAACTCTACAGTGTTTCCAGGGGCAAGGAAAGAAGTTGTTTTCTCTCTCTCTCTCTGTGTGTGTGTGTGTGTGTGTGTGTGTGTGTTTGGAAAGCCCATTTCTCAGGTTATTTTTGAGCTGATGCTACAGGATTTGAACGTGACATTTTTCTCTCAAAACTTGGGAATCACATGCTGGGGACATAAACGCAAGGCATGAAATGAACATTTTAGCTGCTGTGAGCAGAGTGATCTGGAACAAACCAGCAGTCCATCTGGATGACCTGCTCACATGATCTTTGGCAGTTACCGATGCGTGGCACTGTATCTTATTTGAATGTAGTTTACTCTGAAAAATGACTTTAAGTTGGTATCATGAAGCTCCGTAGTTCACTGTATTTCCATACTCAGGCTTTATCAGTCTATGAATACTTGCTGCTGTTTCTTGCACATGTGTTTCTGAAATAATTTTATATTCTTTTTAGCTCAGGCTCAACAAGGATTCTGTAATTGGAAGTCAGTGATTGGATGGACTATATACAAACCAAAATAAAATGTAGTTTTCACTGTTGTAACTGTAGTCTCCACAGGGGTTAGCTGGAGTAAAATTTGATTTACAACTTGGTCACTTGAACAGACGTAATTCTGATTATGCACAAAAAACAATGAAACGATGCCACTTTTGTACAGTCACCTTTCAGGCCGTTATTAGAATATCTTCGTATTAAAACAACTGTAGTTTCCTCAATTCCTTTTACCCAGGTATTAGCTGTAAATTGCTGGGGGCCACTGAGTATATTCCGAGATGACATTGGCTATACGAAGAGTGAGGGCTGGCCAAAGCACAGATCCAGCTGCTGGCTGTTAATCGGAAAACAGGCTAGCAAATGATTTCCTCAGGTTGCGGATGGTCTCGGCCTTTGCTTCATCTTCATTGGCATTTCCCCTCTGAGATGATTCAGATATGCTGAAGGTGTTTGTCAGGGACTGCGATTTGCTGAAATGGAAAACAGAGTTGAAACTCAGACTCAGCAGGAGAAGGTGCTTTTTTAGAGCTGGTTACTGATGCTTTGTGCTCCATTGCGGAGACACTCCAGGAAAAAAAAAAAAGAGTAAGCAAGGAGAATCCCCATATGTTAAGACATCCAAGAACTGGGGAGAATGGGGGAGTAGGGGATGGGTGGCTCCAGTATCACAGTCCAGAACTCTTAACTGTTTATGAAGGCACCTGATTAAAAACATACAATTGCCATTTCATGCTACTCTTCCAACGAATACTGAAATCACGTAACTGTTAGTACAGAAGAGTGGATTTATACTGAAGATCACCTTTCTTTCACCAGCCACACCGTGAATGGTAATCCTGTTTGGGACTGGACTAAGTGGTAGCCATATCCCATGCAAAGTGTGCTGTTGCCTAGTCTCCTTGGCACGTCTACTCTGACTCTGCTGTGTGTGCGGTCTTTCTGGTTGGCCCCACTGGGTAGATACACCCACTGATGTTTTAGTGCAGATCAAGTCTGTGCTTATGAAGTAAATTTCCCTTTTTTTTCTGCTGTGCTTTGTCACTGATTGATTTCTCCTGTCCATAGTAGGAATTCAGCACAAGACCAGACTCTCTATAGTACGGAGGCTGCATCCTTAGCAATAGCATTTTGATCTGTTCATCCTCTGCTCTTAGTTTGCCTTACTGATTGCTGACATGATCACTGAAAATGTGTTCCAGAACATCACTCTTGTGCTCTGTCTAAAAACACTCTTTACAATTCTAGCTTACATTCTGTCTGTTTTCTGTTTGTGCCAATTTTTCTTTGCGTCCACTTGGTCAACAATGAACATTTTATTGCCAAACTCACCTGCCCTGGTACAGCCAGATATATTCCGCCAAGGGTGGCAGAAAAGGCTGCTACAGAAGATGTACAATAATTCAGTGTTCCATCAGTGCTCTTAAACATGCAGTCACCATCTGGAATTCTGTGTATATATGAGTAGTGCCACAGAGGGCAACTGATGTCATCTACCTGGACTTGTGCAAGGCCTTTGATATGGTCCCTCACCACATCCTTATCTCTAAATTGGAGAGAGATGAGTTTGAAGGGTAGACTATTAGGTGGATAAGGAATTGGTTGGAAGATCACAGCCAGAGTTGTGGCCAATGGCTGTATGTCCAGATGGAGACCGGTGACAACAGGTATTCCCAGGGGTCCGTCTTGGAACTTAGACACTTCTTCATCTTTATCAGTGGAATCGAGTGCACCCTCAGCAAATTCACAGATGACACCAAGCTGAGTGGTGCAGTTATGTGGCAGAAGGAAAGGATGCCAGCTGAGCCCGTGTAAACCTAGTGAGGTTCAACAAAGCCAAGTGCAAGGTGTTGCACTTGAGCTGGGGCAATCCAAGATATGTGTACAGAGTGGGAGAAGAACTCCTTGAGAGTAGCCCTGCTGAAAGGGACTTGGTAGATGAAAAATTAAGCGTGAGCCAGCAGCGTATCCTTACAGCTTGGAAGGCCAACAGTGTCCTGGGCTGCATCAGCAGAGGGGTGGTCAGCAGAGAGATAGTCCCTCTCTGCTCTGCCTTTGTGAGGCACCATCTGCAGTACTGCATGCAGATCTGAGGCCTCCAACTCAGGAAAGAAGTGGAGATGTTGGAGAGGGTCCAGAGAAGGGCCACAAAGGTGATCAGGGGGCTGAAGCACCTCTCCTATGAAGACAGGTTGAGGCAGCTGGGCTTGTTTAGCTTGGAAAAGAGGAAGCTATGGAGAGACATCATTACAGCCTTCCAATATTTTAAGGGAGATTATAAACAGGAGGGAAATCAGCTTTTCGCACAGGTAGATAGTGATAGGACAAGGGGGAATGTTTTTAAATTAAAATAGGGGAGATTTAGGTTAGATGTAAGGGGGAAAGTTTTTCACTGAGAGGGAGGTGAGATGCTGCCACAGGCTGCCCAGAGAAGCTGTGGATGCCTCGTCCATGGAGGCGTTTAAGGCCAAGTTGGATGAGGCCCTGGGTAACCTGATCCAGTCCGTGATCTAGTGCTTGGCAACCCTGCCTATAGAAAAGGGGTTGGAGTTAGATGATCTTTGAGATCCCTTCCAACCCAAGCCATTCTATGAATGATTCTTATGATAATGTGCTGCTTAGCCTGTAAGGGTAATGATTACATACCCTGCGGAAAGGTAGTAGTGTACTGAGAAGGTCAGGATAGAGCACACATTTAGCAATGAGCACATGAACCAGAGGATGAATGTGAAGTCTTAATAGATGTAAAGTACAACTGGTTCTTCCTGATAGCACTTCACTGGTGACCCGAGTTGTGCCTAGCATTTGTACTTCTGAAGTCACGCAGAGTTACCCAGGCCTTTGTCCCTGGGGACTGCTGCCTGTCAACAGGTCAGAATACTTTTATTTGATAGCCTTATTTTAGTATCTGCAGTTATGTGTGGTTTAACAGAGCACCTACTTCAGATGTGGATGTGGGGTGGCTTGCTGCTTGGATGTTTCAGTGGGGCTTGGCTGGCTCGGAGCCCGGCCTTGAGCAGGAGGTCTGGGCTGCTGTGGTGGGAACACGCCTGCCTTGGAAGCCTGGACTGGAGAGGACCCACTTGCTGATCGGACTTGCTGTGGAGATCCAGGTGACCTTTGCTGCTGAGGTGAGGTGGACAGGGGACTCTGAGGCTGCTGTCCTTGAGGAGAGAGCCGTTGCTGTGGAGGTGCATTTGTCCGTGGAGGCTGAGATGCCTGAGGCTGGCGTGGTCCACCTGGAAGGGTCACGTAGATAATAAGCATGAGGAAGGTCACGTGGAAAACGAGCAAGTGGCATCTATATGGAGGGATGATATTTGCTAAGAGGAGAGACTATTCAGAGCAGTTTCATGCAAACGGGCAAGGAAAATCCTCAATACAAAACAAACAAACAGAT
This sequence comes from Alectoris magna, assembly GCA_030625065.1. Taxonomy (NCBI): domain Eukaryota; kingdom Metazoa; phylum Chordata; class Aves; order Galliformes; family Phasianidae; genus Alectoris; species Alectoris magna. Next base: position 145,223,628 of record CM060560.1, read on the forward strand.
AAATAAATAGAAATCTAGCACCAGTGTCATGCCCGTGTCTCTAGAGCTTTTGTAGTCTATTTCTTTATTTCTTTAAAAATTAAAGAAGCTTTGCCACTCTACCCAAAGGAAATTGCGTCAATGTGCTGTACTTTTCCACATAACTAATGTTTCTTGTTCTTGGCAAGCACTTGCATTGGGAAGGAAGATTGGTTTGGGTTAACAGTCTCTTCATGGGACCAACACTTTGATGCAAAACTGTACAGCCTATCATTATCCATGGGTTTGTTTCAGCATTATCAGCAGGTGGCTTCAGCCGTACTGGTAGCAGACCCTCAAAGCAGAGCCTGAACTTGATTATTTCGGTCACTACTCACTTTTGCTAATTGGAATCGAACTGCATGCAGCTCAAGCCTAGTCATTAAAGCCATGAACAAAGACTAGGCTACTGAGGCAGCCTTGGCTCAGAGAAATTGCTGGATATGACACAGCAGTCTGAAAAGCTGGCAAGTTAGTGTTGTGAGGCTGGTTGGATTTCACATGTCAAAGAGAGAGCTGTGAGAAAAAAACATTACAGAGAATTGGAGGGGGATGCTGGGCACATTCAGGAAAGAAATATTCTGCGAGGCCAATGATCCCTAAGTCATCATATTGGTAAAACTGTCAATATATTTGGTATCAGGAATGCAAAATTTTAGAAATAGCAAAACTGGAACTGATGAGGAAAAGGTAATTAGAGGTGTCATTTTATTTGGGAGGAGATTGCAAAGGGAGGAAGGGACAAAGGTGGCCAAAAAGGATGGTCTGGTTGTGAACTGAATACTTGGTGTGGTGTGACGTACCTATAGGGCAGCCACGTTCCTCAACACCTCAGGCTAAATCTGGACAGTAAACCAAATGTGTTGTTCTGGCCAAGCCACATGTCAAGCCTGCTTCTGCTGTCAAGAGAAGCTGAGGGTGTGCTCTTCCTTGGTGACAGGGCAGTGTGTGTATGGATGGATCAAGGATCCCGGTGTCACCATCTGGGTATCTATTCCAGACATGACAGCACCCACTTCTTCCTATTGCTTCTTTGTACTTTTGGCTGCTACAGCTTTGTGTAAACACAAATACAGTGTGCCCAAAACCGTGCTCCAATGCCACTTCAAGTGGCAATGCTTTGCTGATTCAAACCCTAACGGCATTATCAGCTGTACTAGATCTGTACTAGATTTTCAGCCCGCTTTCTGAGCTACTGTAGAGTATTACAGTAGCTCCTTTAACAGCTCACAGAATCTGCTGCCTGCTTATCAGTGAATTGGAACAATGAGTGAGACCTTTATCTTGAGAGCTTTTATTTAAAAAGCGAACTGATGTCTCACAGTCCATACTATCATAGGGTCTCCAAACAACTGTACCTTGGGGAGGAGGCCGTGGCTGAGATAGTTGTGCAAGCTGAGGTCCAGGCTGAGTTTTCATTGTCTGAGGCTGAACTTGTGGAGGCTAGGGAGAAAAAAAAAAAAAAAAAAAAAAGCCATTCCTGTTAATATAGAGTCCCCAGAGAGGAGCCTAGAGGTATTATAGGAGCAGTGGAATCCTGAAGTGTTCCTTAAGTATATGCACACAGCATCTGGCTGGTAAAATTTCAAGGGACTGAAAGAGAGAGCTGAGTAATAAAGAGCACATAACTTGTTAGCTCACAGGGAATAACAGTGAAGTTACGGCTTATAATGTTTTTTAGGCAATCAGGAATTGCCAGTTTTATCAGACCTGAGGGGTCTCTTAGTCCCATTTCCCATTTTGGACAGTTGCCAGCACCAGATGCTCCAAAGGAAAGAGGGATGAACCGTGGAAACCTCTATGGAGTAATCATATCCTTACCCTAAGGGGTCTTGATTGCTAGTAAGTAAGGACCAGCATAAACCATGAAACATGAAGCTTACTATCTGCTCCACAAAATCTTTGCAACCATTCCAGATATTTTGTTCTAACATCGACACCCAGACCCTTTGAAATTTATTCCACTCTCAGCCTCACTACCTTCCTCACCTCTCAGCTCCATTACTTTGAGTTTGAGAATAGTTCTCACAACCTACCTTTGCTAAGCCATTCATTATTTTGTAGACTTGTACTGCCCTCTCTCTGATTTATGTCCTTTCCTGACCGAAGGCTAAATCCCCCCGGTCCCTCCATGGGAACGTTTCCAGGCTCCTAATCATTTTCATCACACACTTCTCTTTTCTGGCTTTGCAGTCCTTCCTGCAGATGCCAGAAGCAGGTCTGCTTGCATTATTCCAGATGAAGCAGTATCTTGATTCTCTGTATACGTCACCGACTCATTACTTGTGCATCCAAATTCCTTGCTTCTCCCATGCCAACACAGCCCTGGTCTGAGTAATGGTTTTCATTAGTCTGTTTGCTACAATGTCTTTCTCAAGTGGCACCATTAGTGGGACTTGCAAGGTGTACCTACTGTTTATATTCGCCCTCTCTTTACCCCTAGTTCAGCTTACTTTTCAGTCTCCGGCACAGTTTACTATTGTGGTGACTTAACATACACAGCTCTTCTGTCAGAAGTTCTTCGCTACCATCCTTGGTTCTGACTAACCCAAATAAGTTGGTGCCATCTGCACTTTCTTCCCTCTCACTGTTTACTCTTTCTGACAGATATTTTAATAAATAGATTAAGCAACACAGAATTGTTGCACATAGAGCTTGGTCCAAGGTTAACAAAAGTCTGTGTAAGCCTATTGCATAAAATTGTTTATGAAAGAACACGGGAAGTTGGAGACAGATAGACTGGTATGTGCTGGATTATTTACATGGGGAACACAATGATAAAGGGGTTGTCGAAGATCCTGGAAGGTCAGGAGAATGAGCTAAGTGATACTGGAAATGGGAAGAAATGTTTCATAGTTGGAAGCAGTAAAATGAGTTTCAACTGACTAGCATAAATGTGATGAGGTTGCCAGCCCATCTTATGCACTATTTATCTAGGACATGCCAAAAAGTGGTGGGGGAAAACAAAGGAAATTTTCCATTTCATAGATTCTGGTCCTGCATAGCTTGAGGCACTGAACCTTGTCTTGATTTGGTGGAAGTGCACTGTCCTAATCCCATAAGACATCCTGATTAGACTGGCCAGAGAAAGGGAATCATATTGACCTCTACAGCCTTTGCCTGCACCCATCCCAAGGCTCCTAAGAGCTGAAGGCAAAACAGCATTTTGGGGCAGAGAGGTGAAGGGGTGAGGGTCAACCAAGGTCCTTCAGCCTCTGGAAAGAAAACAAAGAGAGGAAACAGTGGAAGAGAGGCAGAGAACCATGAGAGAGCTGCAGCTGTAACCACAGAACTACATATCATATGGTTGCCATGAAAAAAATGGTTGCTATTAACATCTTACAAGGTCAGGCTGGACCAGGCTCTGAGCAACTTGGTTAAGCTGTAGGTGTACCTGCTTTCTGCAGGGGGGTTGGACTAGATGGACTTTAAGTGTCCATTCCAACCCAATGATTCTATGATTCTATGAAGTCCTGTGCTCAATCAACCCAATTAATAACTAGTTATTAATGTGTCAGGACCATGTTTAGTATCCTTTAATTTCCACTTTGCTAACTACTGGCAAGATTTGAAGTCTTTCAGATCTACGTCTTCATCTGAGGCCAGATTCCGTTCCACGGTGAAACTTTGTCTTTTAGTCCCTCTCTCTCCTTGCATTCTTTAATAGCTCATCTGATACCTTGCCTTTGGCTTTGGGACAGTGTAGCTACATAATTTTGACTGGCCTCCTGCTATCTACCACTTTATGAATATATTCTCAAAGTGCTGATGGGCAAAGAATCAAAGGAAGATTAATGGATCATTTTTCTTCAGAAAAAAAGATTGTGGTGAATGCTCTTAAGTCACAGTTCTGTTGGTTTATAAGTCTTCTGTATTAATTGTAAAATTAGCTATTGAGATAATTTTTAAGGCCTATGGCTTCCTTATGTACGTATTTCTACATTACTCTTAAAGCCTTTTTAAACATAGATTTTGTATTACACACCAATCCTCTGGAGCAATAACAGTTTCTAATGAAATAGCACTTTTTTGGCAGCTGAGTCACTTCCTAAATTTGTTTCACTGGATGTGGCCAGCTGGATTGGGGGCTTAATAATTTAAAAAAATATCGATCATCACTAATTTAATCACTGAGTTTGCTCTCTGCTGTGTCGTTCTTATCAGGAAAATCTATGCATAGTTTAAGAAGTTCTCCACTTCCAACAGTTACATTTAGTAGAGTCACACTCTGTCTGTGTTGTCTTCTTTTCCTTCCTTAATGCTGGATGATCCACAGAGCCCGCCAATCTTTTGGTAGGGTTCCATCTTCTGAGGAACTCAGAGTTGTTATTTCATTCTTCCTTCTATCCGATCTTCAGAATCAAATTCTATCCCTTTCCAGTTTCCTTTTGTTACTTGCATGATTGTATGTAAAGGTCTTTGTAAATGTCACATTTCCAAATCTGGAAGATTTTTTTTTTTGCCTATCATCTTGAATGTCTCCTTCTACTTTGCCACTTAGGTCTAGGGGTTTATTTCTTGCATTCCTCATTCAGGAGCAAATCAGCAATGTATATATGCATTCAGGAAAACAATGTTCTCTTAAATAACATCCATAAAGAGTTCCTTATAATACTAGGGAGCTTTTAATTAACTTCTTAATTTTACTAAAATCACCTTTTCTATCTGTCTGCGCCACATCATTACTTTTTGATACCACATCTGTTCTTGGGACATCAAGCCTAGTACTACATGTTCACTTCCTGAATTTCTATCTGGGTGATTCAGAAGGCTAGATCTTAGAATCATGGAATCATTGGTCAATGATTCAGGTCAAGCTGCTCTTTCCTATTGCACTCGAATTTTGCAGTTCCCAGAAGAAGTTACCTAAAAGGACAGGAAACTCTCTCTGACTTATTGTTCCACCATGTTATTGGACTTGTTTTTCGATAGCTGTAGTCTCACTTTAATAAAACTTCTTGCTTCTTCCATTTCTGCCAGTTTCTTAATCTCTCACTTTTTTCTTGATCCAGAGACTTGTACAGATAGCCACAATAGTATGTGTAGTTGTTCTATGCATACACATTGGATATCCAAGAATTAATATTTCTATGTATTTAATACTGCTCGCCTTGTATTAAGAACTGTTTCTTTTCCTTGATTCTGTGGAAGTCTACAACTGAAGCTCCAGTTCTGCATCTCACCTGCCTTGCATTCAATGATATCTTTCTGTCAATTTTTAACTATGTGTTATGACATTATGGTGGCAGTTGTAGTTTGTGCAGTTTCTGCAATGTTTGTTGTACCAAGGTCTTTTTCTACTGTAAAACAGTAGTTATAACATTTGTGATTTTAATTTTCTTGATCTTGTGTACAGGTTATTTGTAGGTTGTATTCTTGATGAGGATGCTTATTTAAGTAGTCTATTTGACATCTTATCCTTCCAAGACTGTTTGTTTTGTTCTTGTTTTAGTCCTATTTTAGGTCTGTTGTAATCCAATCCAATCTTGTACCAGTATGATACAGACATAGACAACAGATGCATCTGTCCATTTTCTTCTCAGTTTCTGCAGGCCTCCCCTTTGCTTTTCATTTATACACTCTATATCTTTGTTATTTCAGATGGCATTTGTTGATTCCATTTTGGCCAGAGTAAATCCTATCCTGTCTGTATCACTTTCCCTATCCCAAACCATTTTTAGTGTCTATTAAGTGTTTACCCTCTCCACTCTAGCTAAAATCTGTTTGGGAGTTACCCTGAGTACACTGCATGTTGGGACCTGGTTTAGCAGGGAGTGAGCTGTCGTATGACAGAGGCAGAAAGCCACAGAATCCAGTGTGTTGCAGTCAGTGTTATCCCTCATCCTGCTTACTCTTCTATTCTTTCTTTTGTACAGTTTTCTGTTGTCCTCAATCCTTTGTTCTTGTCTCCCTGCTAGATGCTGCAAGAAGTGCAGCACATACACCTTTAGATGGAATGTGCCATGAGGCACATTAAGTGCAACAGTGACACAGTCTTATATGGATTCAGCATTAGTTAAGCCTCCTACTGATGAAGGGGTGAAGGGCATCTCCAAAGAAACAATGCTGCAGTAAGAAATTAAACAAGTCTTGGTGGAAATTCCCACTCTCCTTTTTTGGAAAACACAGACTTTCATCAGGGATGCAAAAACTGGAGTGAAGTCTATCCTAAGAATTGGGTGTTGGATGGAAGTGAACCAGAGAGTTGCAAGCACCTCTAAAAATGTTGTCTTCAGTATGAATTTAAAAAGCCAGAATGTGTATGCACATGCATGGCCCACAGTACCACTGTGGTACCACAGCTATGCAGAAGGGGATGAAGGGAGGGTAAACCATTTCTTAGGGGCACACAATGCAAACTGTCTGCAAGAGACTTCTTTGGAAGGGCAGGAGTCAATCTATCCAACACACTCTTGTGTGGGACTGTTCAACTCTATGAGACTTCTGATTACCTCACAAACACAGGGAGAGAACAAAAGAGTTTGAGGAAACAGCTTGACCAAAAGGTCTCTATTCTCTCATACCCAAGGTCTCAGTGGTGATGGGGTAGATCCAGCAGTGCTGACAAGCTGAGTCATTTTGGAAACAACCAGATCGGCTATCAGTTGTCTGTCCTCTTCTACATGCTCCCCAATCAGGGGCATCGAGCTGTCCATTACCTGCCAAGAGAGGGAAAAACAGCAGTTAATAAGGAGAGTTCCTGGTAGCGGATGCATGTTTCAGCTCACCTATCACACTAACTTGTTTTGTGTCCCTGACAATTCTTACAAGCACCTCTAGTCATCAGTGCCCTTCATGCTAAAACATATTTGGATGGGATTTCACTTTGGTATTTTTGGAAATGACATGTACTTCATGGAATTGTTTTAGTTGGAAGGGACCCTTGAAAGCCATCTGGTCCAACTCTCCTGCAATGAACAGGGACACCCACAGCTAGACCAGGGCGCTCAGAGCCCCTCCAGCCTGATCTTGGATGTCTCCAGGGATGGGGAATCCACCACCTCTCTGAGCAACCTGTGCCGGTGCCTTCCAGTGCTTCTACCACACCCCATCTTCCATCCTTTAACAATTTGAAAGCCAAGCCAAGTCTTTTGGTGTCAGAAGGCTTTCTAAATCAAGTAAACACAAACTTTCTTTTTCACATCTCCTGAGGAGATGACTCTCATGGATGGGGTTACTCTGACATTGTGCCACAGCATTTGGGGTATTGCAGCAGAAAGGGCCACATGCATGCACAGGAGAATGGAAACACAGTGTACTGAAGTCTGAGAAGATGAAAGCAACAGGTACTGTTGGAAATCAGAAAACATTTGGGGTTAATAAACACAAGAGTAAAGAGAGCTGTCAAAGGGTCTTTGAGGTAAGAGATGGTCTGACAACAACAACGGCAATGAAAGCACAGCAGGACCTCAGGTGCATAGCAGCCCTAAACATCATTTTCAACAGTTCATTCTAAATCAAGTTCTTCAAAACATTTGCTAAATCCCACAGGAAGAGCTGCGTTGTGATGAAGTTAAGATTCAGCTGGATTAAATATAGTTGTACCCAAATATCAGGGTTGGAAGAGTTTATTTTGTTTTTGCTTTTATTTTTAAACCAAACGTTAAAAACCTTGGAAATGCAGAGTTAAGGGTTGTTTTGCTCCAGAAAGGCACTGACTCATGCTCAGATAACAACTGGACATGCAATCCACTTTGGCAAGGCTGCAAGACTGTGAGTGAAATGGAAAGTTTTGCACTTTTTTTTTTTGTTTTTTTTGTTTTTTTTTTTTTGTTTTTGAGTTAAATTAGGGGAAATCAGTGACTTGAGTTCACTGAGTTCGTATGCTAGTCAGCTCTTGTGGAAGAGCTATTAATTTGCATTCGTTTCTATTGGTGGCTCATGCTACCAATTCTATTGGTGGCTCTAGAGAAGCTTCCAGGAGGTTTAAAGTGAGAGCTTGCATGACGTCGGTGTTTATATCCCTGGCTACTTGACCCTGGGTGTGAAAGAAGGAAGGCAGAAGATCTGGTAGAAATGTTCAGTTCAATACACAGTGACTTTTCTTTCCACTGTCCAGTCGGTTTCTTTCCAAAAAAGGGAGATGGGAAAATATGTCTCCCTAGCGGTGTAAAATCCATGGTGTCAGGGACCGGCCAGCATCCCCCTGTTCCTCACTGCTCCTGGGAGCCCTCCAGCAGGTTTCTCTGCAGCTTTCCTCCCCACAACTCCCTCATCAAAAGCATTCCCATCTTGTTTGGCGATTGCAGTTCATACATGCAAAGAGATCTCAGCTCCATGCAAGGCACCATGCGAGGGCCACATCTGACCACTAGATGATGCCATTATTCTGCTGACAGACCAGCCTAACCCCAACCCTCCCAATGATAAAAGTTTGAAACAACCAACTCGAATAAAACTCCTATTTTCCCCACGTTTTTCCCTGTTTCTGTGGCAGCAGTGGCTGGAGCAGAAGGGGAAGTTGCTATTTTATAAAGCAGAAGTACTAGGGAGCAGGTCCCACCTGAGCCAGAGAATCACAGAATCGTAAAGGTTGGATAAGACCTCTGAGAACATCTAGTAAAACCACCAACCCATCCCCACCATTCCCAATAACTGAGAGTGCACTCGATCCCCTTGTTCAGGTCATCAATAAAGATATGGAACAGGACAGGCCCCAGTATTGATCCCTGGAGAACACTACTCATGACCAGTCACCAGCTGGGTTTAACTCCATTCACCAACACTCTCTGGGCCCGGCAATCCAGACAGTTCTTTACCCACTGGAGAGTATGACCAGTCCAAGCCATGGGCTGCTAGCTTCTCCTGGAGAATGCTGTGGGAGACAGTCAAAGGCTTTACTAAAGTCTAGGTAGAGCACATCCACAGCCTTTCCCTCATCCACTTGGATTGTCACCCTTTCTTGTTTTGCACTGTAGGGAAGGCATTGTGAGCCAAAGATAAAGGAATCTGCCTTATCTCAAACTGTTGAGGTTCCTACAGGGGAATTTCCTTAATTCATAGGACAGTATATGAAATACGAGGTGATTCTGGTCATAGAAGGAGATCATGTTGGTTATCAGGAAGATTCACCAGGGATCAGGGCACCTGCAATGTGTCTGTGTAGTGTCTGGCAGGGGAGCATGAGCTGTAGGAGGCTGCCAATATGGGGGTGAGCAGTCACATGCATAGGGGAAGGCCTGTGAGAATGGCAGTGATTTTGGTGAGCAAAATGGCACAGCTGGCTGTCACTTGAGTGGAAAGGAGCATGAGATGTCACTCTGTGTGTCCTCTGGGAAAGGTGAGTTGCCCTGCAGCTGGGCAGACACCAACATTAGTGCTGAAATAAACAAACTGGAAGGCTTCCCAAAAAAAGTGGTGGAACAACCATCCCTGGAGGTGGTCAAGAGCTGTATGGATGTGGCACTGAGAGTTAGGGGGCATAATGGGGATAGGCTGATGGTTGGACTAGGTGATCTTGGTGACCTCTTCCAACCTGAATGTTTCTATGATTCTATGAATATCAGAATCACAGATAGATTGCACTCGTGCTGAGAAAAACACAGAGCAGCTAAGCAAAACAAGATGTTGACACATATGGTCCTGGCCTTTGTAGCTGCCCAAGGTCAGTGTCTGCTCCCGAGGCAGCTGCTGCTTCCTGATAAGGGATGTGGGCTAATGGAAAGTAGCATAGCAAAGAAGAGGCTGAGGAAAACCCCGTCCTACCCCTCCTCCTGCCCCTCTGTGATGCTGAGGCCTAAAGGATGGCTGTGCTCTTCTGTGCTCTGGTGTGCAAGAGTGGGGTGTTAGGGGATTTATTAGGGAAGGAAGGAAGGACACATGATTAAGCGTTTCAAAAGGACTGATAAGGTGGCGGTGAAGGGATGGGCAGGGTCAGCAGGGAGCATGTCTTTCGTCACACGGCTTGGCTCCAGGGCAGGTAGGGCTTAGCCAATCCAGGAGGAAGAATGCATCAAGTGGATCATTTTACTTGTCCCTCAGTTGCTCCATATTTGTCAATATAGCAGAGATGCGGAAAAGGGTTAGACTGCCAAAAAAGGAGGGGGGAGAGATTACCAGACCATACATACTGCTGAGCTCTTTTGAGAATCTGGCTGCTAACAACGGTACCCAACTTGTGCTATTTTGAGGGTTTGGCCTTCTGAATGTTCACGCTGAGTATTCTTTTAAAGAGATAAAGTTCTTTAAATCAGAGGAAAAGGAAGAATCAGCATTTACCATCATATTCACAGCTGTTTTAATAGAATGAAACTTTGAAGAAATCAGTAGATTTCCTTTCGCGTATGAAAATGGAACTTCTAGAAATATAGAATCATTTAAGGTTGGAAAAGACCACTAAGGTCATTTAGTCCAACCATCAGCCCATCCCCACCATGCCCACTGACCATGTGTGTTGTTGCTTGAAAGGGCAGAAGGGCAATAGGTCCTGGTGTCTGCCACGGGAAAGGAAACAAAGGTGAAGTTCAAGTGGCAGCAAGTACCATGAGTGAAAGATTATTCTTATCCTCTGCCGATAACTCATCTCTTTCAATCTGATTCTGTTTGCAATGAGCCACTGTGATAAATTGCATTTCATAGACTTGCTTATCACTGCTTCTGCAAGTCTTTCCTAGAGAACAGCTTTACACTGTGAAAATTAATTGCTGCCTGCAATTGCATTGTGCAAATTCCGTATTTGTTCAGGCCATTTAGGCACGCTTTCTTGTAACATGTCACAGCATACTGTTCCTTCTCACCAAGAAAAATACAACTGTCACACTGTCAAAAAACTTCTTCTTTTTTTTTTTTTTCCCCCCACTATCAAAAGAAAAAAGCAAAATAAAGGATCAGTTTCAGACCAAGAAAAGTACCCCAGGAAATAAATAGTCTGGAGGAAATTAGTTACTTGTCAACATCTCTCTCAGATCTGCATAAAGTAGAAAAGATGCCTGTTTGTCTTTGCTCTGCTATTTGTCTTGCACTGCTCTACTCCTTTCCCAACAGTGTCCGTCAGCCTGGCATCTGAATGCCTGCTGGTGTTGGTACATGGGAGCTTCTCAATCAGGTTTTCTGGTGGGATAATTCAGCGTGACCCATTTGAAGCTGATGTGTTTCTTCTAATTTGTGCTGTATTAGGTCTGTTGCTTTTTACCCTGGTCTTGGAGAGAGGGGAGTGTTAGCGTGCATTTCTCTGTGTGCGGTGATGGCTGTCAGCGGGTGGCTGTGCTTTTCATGCAGTCACTCACAGACACAGACAGATGTGAAAAACCAGAGGTATATCCAGGCAGAGGCGTGTAATCCTTAAGCACAGAATTATCCATGTGTGCGCGTACATAGGCTTATGTGCAGGAATAGATGAGGGAATATGATAACCACATCTCACATCTGACCATGTATGGACACAGTCCAAATGTCCTTATGCTTGTTTTTAGCAAGACTGCTTTCTTGCTCTTCCTTTCTCAGCTACATGTGCATAGAGATATACAAGTGCAGAGCAGAGAAGCAGTTTGCTCTGGGGGATGCTCCTCTAGGTGCTGATGAATCGCACACAGGAGCAGACTCATCACTAGAGCAAAGACAGAGGCTCGCCAGCATTTCATTGCTGGCAACGGTGCTTGGATCACATGCCCTTTGACAGGTCGCTGCTCCCTGGAGAGCAGATGCATAATGCTGGAATGTGCAGTCGCTGGAGGGCTCATGTGGTTCTCATCAGCATCCCAACCCTCAGCGGGTGGGACTGCTCTCCCACACATATCTTTCCAGTGTGTCAGCACCCCTTCATGAAGCTGTAGGCTGGCTCTGCTCATCTTCCTCAGCTGGCCTGTGTTGGCGGAGTTTACAGCAGGTCAGATGCTGTGCCTCCTTGAATCACATAGTGACAGAGGCACTTGCTTACTTGCCACATTTTCTCTCCCCCAGGGCATCTCTTAAGTTTCCACTTGGATTTTCTGGCCAGTTTTTTCCACCCCCTGCCCTGTTCAAATGATCTGAGCATCCTGTACACCCGTTCCCATCTCTGCCTCTGGTCTGCTGAGGAGCGCACTGATGCTTAGCTCCCAGAGCCACAGGTTGTGCAATTAATGGGGCTCTGAACACAGACGTCTGTAGTCCATGCTGCCCATTGTACTTCTGTAGGGCTCTGCCTTGCTGGTCTGTTATTCCAGTGAATGCTGTCCAGGCAAAAGATTTTAGAAAATGCACTTGTTTTTTAATTAACTTGTTCCTGTTGCTTATGGACCTTTATGCTACACTCTCACCATTTATTCTGCTCTCTTAAATCGTAGAGTCATAGAATCACTGAGGTTGGAAAAGACCACTAGGATCATCTAGTCCAACCAAATAAGATGCAGCAAGGAGCTTTATTATTTGAATTCCCTTTAAAGTGATTGGAGAAAGACGTGTTCCTTTGGAAACAGATTTTTAGTGAACTGAATCACCTCTTGGACCTGAACTGGCGGGTAATGGGTGGAAGGTAACATGGTTAATATTGCTGTGTGGCACCTGGATTCAGGTTGGACTGAATCTAAGCATGTTTTCTTATGATGCTATCAATCCCTACTACCAGCTATCAGAGGTGTGCTGGCTTTACTAATGTTCACCCTAGGAAAAATGGTGCCGGGGCACTGGTGCAGCAAGGCATGCTAAACTTTGGATGCAGACGGCAACACTTCAAGGCTACTGTGTGCTTAAGAAGAAGGCAGCTTCACATCTGTCCCATGCTGGTATGTTACCACATGGTGGGGAGTTATTATCTGGAAAGCTGGGGTGGCCAAGCAGTCTGCAGCTCTCCCAGCTCTCTTCACAGTCCACACTGAGAACTGAAGGCACTTTAATTCTGATCCCCTGCTGCATATCCGTTATAGAATCATAGAATCATTTGAGTAGGAAGGGGCCCTTAAAAGCCATCTAATCCAACTTGTCTGCCATGAACAAGGATACCTACAGCTACTTCAGGTTGCTCAAAGCTCCTCCAGCCTGACATTGGCTGTCTCCAGGGATGGGGCATCCACCTCATCCCTGGGCAGCCTGTTCCACTGCCTCACTACCGTTATTGTAGAAAACTTTTTTCTTATATCCAATCTAAATCTCCCTCTATCAATTTGAAACCATCTCCCCTTCTCTTATAACAACTGGCCCTGCTAAAGAGTCTGTCCTCTTCTTTCTTACAGTCCCCCTTTAGATATCGGAAGGCCACTCTCAGGTCTTTCAGCCCTTCTATTCTCCGGGCTGAACAGCCCCAGCTCTCTCTGCCTGTCTTTGTAGGAGAGGTATTCCGTCCCGTGGGTCATTTCTGTGGCCCTTCTGTGGACACACTCCAATAGGTCCATGTCTCTCCTGTACTGAAGACTCCACAACTGGATGCAGTAATCCAGGTGAGGTCTCACCAGTCAGTCAGTTTGCCTGAGGCTGTGAATTAGACTTGCTTATCAGTGAGCCAGAGCTTGGAGGACACAGGTAGGCACCCTAGAGCAGTGACTGCTGGACCTTGCATGTTGGTGTAAGCAAGCATATTGGTGCATGTAAACTCTGAGGGCAAGTGTTTGCAAATACAGTTCCCCAAGGTTCCCCTTGCTCTCACCTCAATGATATAGTCTTTTCCATCTTTGCTGTGGACAGCTTTGACAGCACAAATATCAAGACCTCCAAACATTTCCGCACAGGCATCCACCCACAGTCTGTACCTGCAGAAAGCACAGAGGCATGGTCTAGGATTAGCTGCCTTGGCGATACACCAATACAGTTACCCATCCCAATGCCCGCACAAATTGATTCTGGAGCCCCTTTAATCATAAGGCATTCTTGATATGCTCTGCCCTCTTTGTTTGCACCAAAAAAACCCAAGAGAATTTTGTCTGAGGTTTCCTGTGAGTTCAGATTGCTTCAGTTCTGCCCTCAAAGCCACCTTAAAACATTTCTTTCCCTCCTTGGTATTTACATCAGATCTCCAGTCGGTTGTCATTTTGCCAAGCTATAAATATTTAGCTCATTTAATCTCCCAGAAGATTTGGCCCCTTAGAATTTGTACTGGCTTTGCCTGAAAGCCCTCCATTATACAGAGAACTTTTCTCCTGATAAGACGTTCAGGACACTGGGGCTTCAATAAGATGAGAAAGTGAGAGCAGAACTTTGCAGAGTAGCCATCCCCTCTGTGCTCTGTTACCCAGTGGCTCCTCTTTTTCCAATTCACTCTTTCAATGCCTTCCTTCCACATCTCCTCACTTCCCTCCCACCCCTGGGGCATTGCTCCTGGCCAGGCAGTCCCATCACACAGACCAGGCCGTAGCCCCTTTCTCTGTCCATCCCAGAACAGGACTATCAGCTGCTCTGAGCTGAGACCAGGTTTGGCGGGTGTCCCTTTAGTTGTCCTGGTGTCACGGGAGGAGAGGGAATGACAAGAGGCATATTATGAGTGGACTGCATCCCCCCCCGCTGTGGAAATGAGGGGGGAATGAGGCGGCCTGGTTTTATTTCCTGTGCAGCTGCTTTGCAGTCCTGAGCATTTCAATAAAAATAATAATCTCAGAACTGCAGATCTGTAAGCAGGACTGTGACAAGATGCGGGGAGGGGAGGGGAGGCCACAGTCTCTTGAAAACACTGACATTTTGCAGGCCCTGAGGGGACTGGGAAAAGAGCTGCTTTGGCCAAAGATCAAGTTTACATCCTTGAAGCCAGCCAGAGTCCCCATGGCTTGACAACATAATGATCAACTTGTGCGAATGCAACGTCTGAGGGAAAATGGCTCCTAATGAGGAGACCAAACATGTTCATCCCTCATGTTCAGCCTCTGTGAGGAGGGCAGAGCTTGAGAAGCACTAACCGGTATGAGGAGGAGGAGAGCTGCACATCCTCTGAGCCCTGAAGCACTGCTTGCAGTACTATGGGGCACGGGAGCATTTTATGCCTGTACATCAGCAGCAGCATTTGTAGAGTTTCGCTATGATTTTGCCCACTCTGACTTGGACATGTCAGTCCTTTGGTCTACTGTTGAGTACAGTACGTACTTCCAATTGCTTCCACTCGGCAAAGCATTTCAGCACACTTCTGCCTTGTTGTGTGCACTAATGACTTAGATTTCAATGGGATTTGTTGCATTTGTGGCTAGATACAGCTCAGTGAGTTGGGGTACTACCTCTATAAACTGAACCTTCAAAATTCAGTGTGGTCTGTTGGCTAGAATCTGGGCTTTAAAATCAGAATCATGCAATCACAGAACAGCTTGGGTTGGAAGTGACCTCAAGTCATCTGGTTCCAACCCCATGCCATGGGCAGCGTTGCCATCCACTAAAGCAGACAGCAGATCAGGTGCAATTAGGAAATGTCTGCCCTTTATCTCTCTGGCTTCAATTGTGTTGTAAACAGCCAGGATACATATTAATGTCCAGCTCCCACAATCACTGAAGGATCTTGAAGGATCACCTTTAGCATCAAATTAGGAGCTTGGTTTGGTTTCCCTGTTTCACAGAACTAAAGCTGCAGACGGGACCTTATATGATCACCTGCACAACTCCTCTTTAAAGAGGAGAGATTTCTCTAATCTAGTCTGAAAGAGAACAGAGGTCCCCTATCCCCTCCAGGTAATTCATTTCTGTGCTGTTATCCTTACTATTAGGAAATATTTACTAAGCCCAAGTGAATCTTTTCTGCTGTAGTGTAAGCCTATTGTTTCTTACAACATTGCACTAGAAATATAAAGGTGGGTAATGCCTTTTATATATTTCAAGACCTTATCCTCTAGGACAAAGCACTGTTCAGCTTGTGGAAAACTTCTTCCAGCTCTGTGAAAGCTAATGAAGGAAAGTGAACATCGGCACTGAAGGCATACATTCACTATGCACGAGTGCACACCTCTCCTGAAAAAATATCAGTGGTCTGCTAACTGGAAAAGATGGAATACTACATAAGCAATTGTTACATTCTCTCCTCTGCGCATCCCCTTTATTCTCCTTTGACCTCTCTCCAGCTCACTGCTACCTCTCTTCAAATGTGGTGCCCAGACCTGGGCAGAGACAGAATTAACCATGACCTTAAGATCATGGGGAATGGGACACACAATCTGAAAAAATATAATGAAAAAATCTTAGATTCACTAGGCCTGATTGAGTACGCATATTCTATAGATTCTTTAAATCTATGAATAACCTACTTTAAAAACGCAAGATGGAGAACAAGTAACTTGATAGCAGTTCAATAGAAAAGCATATGGAAAATATATAAAAGCAAAAGTTACCATGAGTCAACAATATCATGCGGTTTCAATATTAGCAAGTATCACAGTGATTTGAATATACGGAAGAACCATCTGCAAAATTTAGCGTGCAAGATGCATGAGGCAATTCCTTCTGCTGAGCAGCGAGGCTTTCACTAAAACAGTGTCCACTTTTGAGAGACTAACCCTTTCAACACTTAAACTGACAGATTTTTCCTTCTGTTGGATGGAAAAAAAAACACTTTTTTCCACGTCTGCCTCTCATTTGTAATGCGCTTAGAATAACTTCTTGTTACTTCTTGTTTTTGTGCTGTGACCTTGCTGATTTTGTACCTACATGTTTGTACTTGTGTGCTTGACCTTACTGTGCTGGTCTTGTTTCCTGTCGCTAAATTCACTAAAGATCCAATGACCTAGCAACGCTGATCTCTAGCTGTCCTTCCAGTCCGTTCTCCAAAATAGGACAGTTTGCCTTTGTGCCCTTAGTATTTTTTTAAGGAAATACTTGGTCTTTTAAACACCTTTATCCAGCCTCCCAGGAGACCACACTTACCAGTCTAAAATACAATTCCTCCCTTCTAAGCCAAGAATAGTTTGTACTGTCTTGAAACCCTCTTCCTTACCTCTCTGTCATTGCAATTTGTTCCAGCATTGCAGAACCTGTGTTTGCCTTCCAGTTTCCAGAGATAGATGTCCTCCTAGAAAAACAAACCAGAAACATAACCAGAACATGAAAACGCATACATTCCTGCCCCATCCTCATACTGCAGTTCTCATTCTTGACTTAGTGCTTGTACAGGAGGGGATGAGGTGAGGTTCTTCCTTGCAGAAATCTTTCCAAATCCTGTCTCAGCAACACTCCATACAGGATACGTTGTTCAAACTCATGAAAGACCGAATGAGGAATTAGGCAAAGAAATCTCCAAGGAATCTTGAGCACACATCAAGCTCTGTGAATACTTTCTTTACACCTCAGGCCTAGGAGAGCTGAAATGTCAGGAGAAGGTCTCTGGGATAATCACCCTTGTGTTCTGCAACGGTTGCATCCTCCATCTGCGGAAGAACAACACTCCATGCAAACATCTGAGTAAGCAGTTCCACAAATGTCAGCTCTAACACTCTGGGTCTCTGTAAATTTGACTTCAGTTGTACTGGTGTCATAGAAAATACGATTATACACTCTTTTTCCACTGACTTTTCATTGACCTTTCTGTGGCTTACTACGTTCTGGTCTTGGAGACTTTATAATTGCAAAATGGTTACAGTCTCATTAGCTGCAACTGGTGGTTAATTTCAAAAAAAAAGGTAGCATCGCTGGGTTTCACCATCTTCCATCAGAAGGTGACAATTTTCCTTTCCTTGACCTTAGGCACAGGGCAGACCTTGGACAGCCTGCTGTGACAACACTGTGCAGATAACCCTGGCGGAATTACACGCTAGAACGAATCAACAAACTGACAGATACACACAGGGAGAATCTCCACAATGAAAGAGATTTAGGAGAGGAGGAGTGTGCTGTGTGATCCAGCGCTTTCAACATGTGGTTTTGGAAACGCTCTCTCCCAGTGTTCTCACCTTTGTAACATGATGTAGAAAAGACTTTGAACTCGTAAGATTATATTGAGCAGTTGTAATACTGATGTCCTGCTCCATAGTAAATCCAGACAATTATAGTTGGCTACCTAGGGTACCCTTTACTTGGGTGAGGGACAGCCTGGTGTCCTTTTCCATTTCTCTTCTGAAGTGGTATGTACAGTTGCTGTGAAATTTAAATGGTGTTTCTAACCCATATTTTAAAAGAGAGGGAGGGGTCAAAAATTACTCTTGAATAATTGTGTTTTCATACTGTTAGCTCTTGCCTTTTGTTACCTTCATCCAACATCCATCTTTCTACCCTACATTCTAAGCTAAAATATAGGTTCCTCCTTCAGCTTTGATCGTTAGGAGTTCTTTGATGGCTTTTGTTAACCCCTCAGCCTCTCTTGTTCTATTGACACGTGAGTCTTTGATTTTGTTCTTCAGTTCTGTAATGGGAAGAGCCATTCTTTACTATCATACATGTTCAGAAAGTTTCCCTGCAGTGGCAGGTGGCATCCAGAATTCCATTATTACTGAGAACTCCTGGAGTGTGATTAATAACGATATGACTGAATATGGCTGCTCAGAAAATGTACCTGGTGTACCGAGTGTAAGCGACTGATTCACTGGTGAGAAAACCAAACTGTAGCTATAGTTTTACAAGGAAATTTGAAATCTTAACTGGGGATGATCCCTTGACCCTGAACGAGGAAAGAGGTGAGTGTATAATTTGTCCCCCAGCTTCTGCTGCCAAATAAGAAGTATTCATGTTTTCTCTTCACCAGTATTACAATGTCGGTCAAATACATTTAGTGGAATTTTAGGCACGTATCACATGCTGCTTATCTGCTATTTTGTGGCTGGCCCGAGGCATGAGCTAAGTAGGTGTTTGTTAGTAGTGTAAATCTGGAGTCACTGCACTGAAGTCAATGGGAAACTGAACTCAAGCCTTGGGTCATGGGCTGGAAGGAAGTGCATTGAACATCTGGGGCGGGAAGGAATGCGTGAGTCACCCTCAGCATCCTCCCTCTGGCAGATGCTTGGTGCAAAGTAAACATAATATGCAGAAGTTTTGGTACGCTGTCTGTTGTCAGAAGGAAGCAGTTTTTAAAGCTTATATGTGTGGGTGTAGGTATAGAAATCCTGGGTAGATTCCATGGCTCACAGATCAAAGAAATTCACTTAGTCTGACATGCTGTATTGCCTTTGAGGCTGAGATTTGCTATCATAACTAACGATTTTGAGACACCAGTGAGAGTTCTGATATTTTGGGTGCTTTTACCTCTGCCCTCTGACATCACAGGGACTTATTTACATCGTAGAAAT
This sequence comes from Alectoris magna, assembly GCA_030625065.1. Lineage (NCBI taxonomy): Eukaryota > Metazoa > Chordata > Aves > Galliformes > Phasianidae > Alectoris > Alectoris magna. The sequence continues at coordinate 145,242,737 of CM060560.1, forward strand.
AATCTATTCAGTCTGATGCCCAGAAGGAAGAGCCCATGATCAGACTGGTTATACCAACCTCCCAATCTCACTTCCATAAACGGCTCTCTAAATTTAAATAAATACTCTGGCTTAGCAAGTCACTTGGTGAATTCTGCTGTTTGTGCTTTCTTTGTGAAGAAGCTTAATTTCTCATTAAGATGTTTCTTGTTCATGGCTGTTTTTGTATGGAAACATATCTAATTTAGCAAACAATTACTTGCGCAGCTATATTCCCCAGTGAGATTAGCTTTTAGTGTGACTGCTTTCTTTCCTCAATTATGCCATATTATTTCTGATCACTGCCTGGATGAGAGTGTGGTGGGTGCGAATAATAAACAGGTACAAGGCATGGTCAGCCTAACTGGGTCCTTGTTTCACACAGGGACAAGCTGGGAGCAGACTCAAGACGCAAGGCTGAGTAGGTTGGCAGGAACAGGGAATTTTAATGGACATTTAATACTTTCTTTCCTTTGGCCAATTTGAACTGTTGTCGACCTGATCAGATTTAAAACATTTCTCTCACTGGGTTCATATGAAGTAGCTGAGTGTCCCACAGGTCCTTCCCAAGAAGAACAGAGTCATTATCTAGCTTATTTAAATACCTCTGTGCTAGGAATCCAACCAGGCAGCTCTAACAGAAAAATGTGTGAGCACATGCTTTTGATTATCTTACTTAACTACGTTTGCACCAGAGCTATATGGCCTGCAACTCACAGTGTTGCAGGTCTTAGGTAATGCATGAAATGTATCTGGTAATTTGAAGAATGCACTGCTAGAGCTGCCTACTTGTCCGGAATTTTGCAGCTGGGTAAGGAGTAGTATTGCTGGAGAAGCTGTGCTATTTGGCTCTGCTTGTCTACTGGTTTGCAGTAAAAAGAAACAGGTGTTTTGTTGAGTCATGTGGTTACATCTTTAATTGAGCTTGATTTGACTACTGAAATTTGGCCGAGCACTTTTTAATATTTTCAGACACACCGGTGTTGAGCATTGCTTTTGTGCCACTCCCTTATTACCCTGCAGAGCAGGGAGGAGCTATGGGGCACCTGCAGCAGTGTCTGTCCTCCTCCTTCCCCTCCTTTGTGTGCTTCAGGGAGCAATCATGCAAAAAGCTGATGGAAACCCTGCATTCTAGCCAGTTGAGACCGTCTTTACCTGGTGCTGCGCACTCTTCACTCCCTCTTGTGAGCGTGGTGCCATGACCTCTGGCTTGGGAGGAGACAGGGCATTGCTATAGTTTGGACACTGTAGGACTCCACAAGGTGCAACCAACTCTCATAAACTTTTCAGCTCCCCAGTGCTGTTGGGACACCCCTCTTGTTTTACTGATTCCCCTTTTTTATTGTGTCTCCAGCTGGGAAGATGGTGGGTTTTGTTCCCGCAGGAAGACATGGGGAGATGGAGGGGTTTACTAAACAGCTGGATGTGATGACCCCTTTTGCAAGGAAAGGTGGAGGTGGGAGATTGTGGTAGAATATGGTTTTTATAGTGGAAACGAAGTGAAGCTCAGCAACGGATAGAGAAGGGTTTATTTTCCAGTGACAATGATGGTGAGTAACAAGGACGATCGGTGGCAGAGGGGTCTGGGTTCAGAGGTGGGAGGAGAACAATGGGGCCATTTTTCAAATAAATTAAGTCAGCCTCCTGTTCCTGCCCAGACACTGAATGAATTGCACCCCTGGCAATGCCTCCCCGCATATCACCCCAACATAGCCACACACTCACATGTAAGCTTTGTAATTGTTGCCAATTTTCTGGATTCGGATGTCATACTTGGAGTCGATGAATGGCTCAGAGGTGGCGTAGGTCTTTGCCATGGCTGTGATGCTGGCTATGTCACGGAAGTCATACTGGTTCTCAACTTTGACCTTGATTGCCAAAAGTTCAGCAAAAACATGACAGGTGCAAAAAGAACAGGAATATTTGGTAAGTGGAAGTCATCTCCATGCCCGAACCACACAATGTCAGTTAACACAGACAGAATTAAGATCAGAGCAGGAACTGTGTGGTTTAAATAAAAAGGTTCCTGAGACCAAACTAGACCAGAGCAACCCCTTTCTCCTGCCTCATGCACAAGCCCTGGTGAAGCTGGCATCATGGAGACAGTTTGAGTTTTGCCCAGATGGCTCTTGCTAATGCTCATTGCTTTTATGATGCTTCAAAAAAATATTTCATCTCTTAAGAGGCATTACTTCATTTAGACGTTGGAACAGCTATTTCCCATGTCGAGGTGGAGGAAAACTGAGCATTTTTGGGTGGCCAGGAAATCACAATCAGTGCCAAGAAATCAAGAGAGTTGGTTGTCTGCCACTTCTAGGCTTCAGTTTTCTGGCATTTCACGTTGCCCCCTTCCTGACTGTCTTTGAGGAGTGGTGCAGGTCTCCTGGCTGGAAGCAAGCTCTGAAGGAAAAGGGGGTCTCTGGGGGAGCCCGTGGTGCCTGGAGAGATCTGTGAAAGCAAGATGGCATGGGTGTGCGCAGGGCAGCTGGTGGGGTGTTGGGCTTGAGTCACACTTGGAGATGAGATGGCAAGAGCCTGTGAAGTAGAGATTTTCTGAGAAGCTCGTTTTTCATGGATTTGTGTTCACTGATGAGAAACACTCTGAACTTTATAAAAAAAATAAAAAATAAAAAATAAAAAAAGAAAAAAAGAAAAAAGGAAGGACCGAAACAGTACAAGCTCTAATGATATGTGGTTTGGGAGAGGAGAACTGAACAAGCTGGACATGGTGGAGAACTTCACCTCATTCACACCACCAACCATAATCTTTAGTGTATTAGTAATAATTAACTTTGTGCATCAGAGAAACCCATGCAATTCTTCTTCCTCAGAGCGGGACAGATGCAGGAAGGGTGGATTAAGTGGAAGAAAAAGAGCAGCACTGTGTGAAAAAGGTGAACAAGGGAGTGCCTTTCTTTACATATTACCTATCCTTTGCAGTTTGGTAACATCTTGAGATCACGATTGGGGATTGCAGCCCAGCATTGCTGAGTGCTTGCTTGCAGCAAGCAGATGGTCTCTGCCCCAGAAGAGCTCCCCAGTTGCGTCAATGTGTATGTTAAAGGAGGGAGATGCCAGACTGTGTGGAGCCGGCTGAAGGAAACACATGCAGTGGTATTTGGTTTTGCTTTGTGAAGAACAAACAAGTTGTTTTACATATCTGCCTTCAGCCATGAGAGGGCAGGAGCCATCTTCACTAGAGAACAGAGAACAAGCTTGTGGCCAACCTGTTGTACTGTTTGGACACCTTTGGGCAAGCTCCAGCACCAGAAGCTAAAGATGCCTCCACATCCTGGTGCAGAGAAGATCTTGAGAACTGTACAGGTTGTAGGGAAGGTGAAAAACACAACTAGTCTGACTCATGAACATTTCTAGAAGCCTGAACAAAGAGAAAAAATGTCTAGTGTCTGATTTTCCTCTTACTGAATGCAGAATACTTCTTGTCCTCTTCCCTTTTTCTGTGGCAAGGGTTGGGCTCCTGCTATTCAGGACTGAATGAGAAATGGAGAAATACCTCCATATGGAGGAATGGGGGAAAACTAAGAAAAAAGGGAATAAAAACCTGAAAGGGTCAATGTAAACCTTTGTATTTTCTGCAGGAGAGATGCCTTGCTCTGGGCTGGGCTTTTGCCTCTTATGTCTTGATGGGAAGCACTCCAGGCCAGGGGAGCCCTAAGGCTGGGCACAGCTTGCAGAATCCTGGGGAAGGGAGGCATGCAGGCTGGGCAGTGCCAGGTGCTTTTGCTATAAAGATAAGAGTGGCTGGGATCTGTGACATCAAGGGGAGAATGCCACCCCAAGAAGATAATGGCAGGAGGGACCTGAGCAAGGGGTTGCCACACTCTTCCAGAACACTTTAGTAATGAGGAAAGACAAAAGCCATTATAGAATCACAGAACCATAGAATAGTTTGAGTCAGAAGGAACCTTTAAAGGCCATCTAACTCAGCTCCCCTGCAATGAACAGGGAAACCCACAGGTAGATCAGGGTGCTCAGAGCCCCTCCAGCCTGACCTTGGACATTTGCAGGGATGGGGCATCCACCACCTCTATGGGCAACCTGTGCCAGTGCTTCACTACCCTTATCATAAAAAAACAAAACAAAACAAAACCTTTTTTCTTATATCAAATCTCCCATCCTTTAGTTTAGTTTGTATCATTATGTAATGACCTACTTGGAATGGGGACCTCTGTGGGATCTGACACAAACTGCTGTGGTTGTACAACAGATGTCTCTGAGCCTTGGCTGAGGCATTTTTAGTCTCAACCCAGGAGTGTTGGACCACGAGGCAGAGGAAGGGATGCCATTTCCCCTTGCAGGCTGGAGTTAGACCATCTTGGTATTGCTATAAGGAAGTTGTATGCTCTTCTCATTAAATAGGGTTTCTCCTCAAAAAAGTGGTGTGCTATAGGAAGGAAGGGTGAATTCCTTCCTCCTCTCCACCAGCTCCTCCCTATGGGGAGAGAGAGGATGAACATGAAACACATTTTCTCCATGGGACCTGACACAAATATTAAGAAATGAACATGGCAGATGATACCCCTGGTGCTACAGCACCGCACCGTCCCCTGGAAATAGCTTTGCCTTCTTTCCCAGCCCGTGCCACAGACATTCCCATGGGCTTTTCAGAGAAAGTACCTTGCCAGGTCCCCTTCTGGGAGGCCAAGCCCCTGTTTCCCACCAGGCATCAAAATAATCGCCACACCAAAGCTGAAATCTGAGCTGCCCCTTGTTAATTGTTAGAGCCAGCCAAATCTGACAAAATAACAACTGTGTCCTGGGTTAATGCTGGCTTAGGCCTGGATGCGGTTATTACTTCATAAACAGGAAGCACTCCAGTTACAGGCAAATTAGATTTGTTTTCCTGCCTTATCTATCAAGTCTGCCATTTTATTAGCTTTCCACTTTTACATTTTTTATAATTCATTTCCTCCAGACTCGTAACTGTTTTACACATCGATAAAATATCCATTCTTCTAACGGGAGGGAAAAACCCATGGAAGATAACCAAAGGCAGAATGTATGTAGCGTGACGTCAGAGGGCATCATTTAAGACGGGACCGTTAAAAATGATTATGGGTCAAATAGTTATCGATTTACCTAGTAAGGGATAAATCTGCTTCCTAAAATGGCAGGCTGGCCACAGTGTGGAAGTGAGAAAAGAAGTTGGAAAGAAATCAGCAGGAAGCTATTTTCTCTCTCTCTCTCTCTCTCTCTCTTTTTTTTGCACCCTTCTTAGTATAAACGCAATATCCCATTAGCTGCGCAGAGGAGTGCAAACAGCATGTGCAAATACAGCCCCTGCCCTGCCAGCCTGTTTGCTTAGCTGTGCTGGCTGTTTGAGCAGCAATAGGCTCATTCTGGAGCCATCAGCTGCTGTTTGCTGTAGCGTTTTAGTGACCTGTTGTGAAGAGCTTGGGGCAGTGTGTTGACAAATGCCTTTTCTGAGCAAGAAATCTCCCCGGGAGAGTCCCCGCTTCCCTTCTGGCTCTCTTCTTCCACGCGGGTGCCAGCAGTGCCCCACCACACTCCTCTGGCTGCGGCGGAGAGGGACCTGGATCCCCAGGGATATGCTCACACAGATGTGCCGCACCCTCTGACTAGTGGTGGCACTTCAGAAGAAGGTACTGTGCCCTTTCCTATCTGCAGCTTTCCCAACGGGCATTGATCTAGCTCTTCCTGAGCAGAACTGGGCAGAAATTTCATGGACTCATAGAATTGTTTAAGTTGGAAGGAACCCTTAAGGGCCATCAAGTCCAACTCCCCTGCAATGAAAAGGGACACTTACAGATCAAGCAGGGTGCTCAGAGCCCCTCCAGTCTGACCTTGGATGCCACCAGGGATGGAGCTTCCACCACACTCCTGGTCAACCCATTCAGTTCACTACCCTTATAATAAAAACTTTCTTTTCTTTTTTTTTTTTGTGTCCAACCTAAAGCTCTCCTCTCTTAGTTTGAACCCATTTCCTATCACAAGAAACCCTCAGAAAGAGTGTCTCCTTCCGTCTTACAACACCCCTTTAGATACTGAAAGGCTTCTAAACTTCTACTGCCTCAGTGTCCCAGGCCCCAAATCTCCTCCCTGACTCTTGCATACCCCACATCTTCCTGCACACCATGATCCCAGGGCTGTGGCCTTCCTCTCCTTTTCAACCTAATCGCTCCATGTGTTGCCTCACTGTGCCCTTTTGCTTTCATTAGTGATGTGGCCACATGAAAAAATAACAGTCTGTTGGCTGAAGTGTCAGAATTACACAAGGGCTGCCCTTGCCTTGCCTTGCCAAGTGCCATCCAGAGTTTGCTCAGCCTCACCGGTTAAACCCACACCACTGGGGACATGACTTGCAGATGCAGTTTCTCCATCCAAACCGGACTTAGAGGCAGGTTCAGCTGCAAGGTGAATGTCCTAAACTGAGTCAGGGCCGGATTTGACTCTATGGTGTTAGTAACTGAGTCTTAATAGGCTTGTGAAAATGCAAGCTCTGACTGCTTTCCTTCATAGGAGCTGGCCTGGCCTCATGCAGCTTGGGAGTTTTCATCCACCTTGACCGGCACATTGCCTTTCTGCAGTGACTGTGCCATTTTGGGACAGCTGGCTCTGCACAGAGGGCTCCCTGCCTCCTGCTTCCCTCTTTCCCATTTCACACCCCCCCCCCCCCCCTCAGCAGATACTCAAGCCAGCTGACACACATTCAGTTTAGGCCTAACCAAATGCGGTTTGCCCTTTGACCCACCTCAAAATAATAAAGATATACTAAAGTCTTCACTTCCTTATTATCCTCAAAGTGAAGCTTTCAGAATGTTACACTGTCTCTACTACATCACAATCCCTATTAACTTCCCAATGAATAGCTGCTCTCAACCACAGGTCTTGGCAGCTCTGGTCCCCAGTATCCTTGGCTCAGTCACCGCTTTCTGTGTCCAGCAAAATGTTGCAGACTGCTGTGCAAGAAATGAGGAGGATGCTCTTGCTATTTTCAAGACGGGTGGTACCTTCTCACACATGAGTCAGTGGGAACGCAGTGATTGGGCTTCTCTGTTCTGAATGTTACATGTCATTATTTGCCCTCTGTGAAAGAAAATATTTGTTCCTTGACAAACCAAGGCAGCCTTTTCCCCTTCCTTTCCTCTTTAGTGCATTGGATTTTCAAAGCTTTCACTTTTAGAACATTCTATTTCCAGTCCCGAGAGAGACAAGGTGATGAGCTGTCCTTCCTGATAAAAAGCTTGTGGTATTTTTACATTACATAGTGGCTCTGTTTAGTTTGTGTTATATTTATACCAGGGGAAAAAAAAAAAAGAGAGAGAGAAAAAAAAAAAAAAAAAAGAAAGAAAAAAGAAAGAGAAGTCTTTCCCATCCAGTATGAGAGAAAATAACTCTGACCACATTATTATGAGCAACAAGTTCTTCTTCTGCAGTGCAATAAATTCATCTGAGCCAGGATTTGTACCGGAGGAGGCGTTTTCGTAATTATGGGGCAGGCATAGAGAGGAGGTGACTCTTAAACTGGTCTAATTAGAGAGAGGTCTAAAAATAAAACAAAAGTAGCAATATATGCATATATTTATTAAATTTATATAAATATATGTAAAGCCACATGAATAGAAACTGTTTTTCCTCTCTTTGCGGATCTGGCAGTTGTCTCTTTCTCATGATCTGATCAGGAAGAGGTGAAGAGGCTCTTTGAGTGACTTTGTAGTGCTGGGCTCTGTTCCTAGGGCACTTCGGGGTCATGTTAGCATACAAATGCCAGATATTAACACACTCAGAGCTTTATTTCTTCCAGTGGCCTCTGGCATTATGAGATCTGGAGTCAGGAAGAAGTACTGTTTCTTTCTCACTGTAGCACTCACCCAACTCAACAGAGACCCCCCAGCCGCGTCTAGGGTAGATAGGCTCAAACTGCACAACGCTTCAAAATGCCTTGACCTCTTGTGAATTGCTGGGTGAACAACAGTTCAGTGCAACACGAGGAAGCACTGCTCCCAGCACCCAGCTGCGATTTTCCTGGAAAAGACCTCGGGTACTGTTGGGGGGCTTAAATACAGCTTGAGAAAGCTGTGTGCTGACGCCGTTGTAAACCATCACCTAAGTAACATGTCTGATATTGCATCTGTATCAATATGGTATTGGACTAACAGTACACAGAATACTTGCTACAACTTTCCAGTGCCCATAAGATAAGGGGTGACTTCAAATTTTGGAAGGGGGTTAATCATAGTCATGCAAAGGGCTGAGGAGCATGTATCCAGCTTTTAGATAAATAAATTGCCCGGGGCCCTTTCTTCTCTCTTGGTGAAGTCTATTCCTGGTGCCTCTGCTCAAGTCAACACAGAGGTGGTTGTTTCTGGATTTCTCAATAGAAATCACAAGGGATGCCTTTCATTCTGGTTTTATTTTCTTCATCCCCAACCCACACCTTACATGCACACATCACTTGGCAAGAGCAGGTCTGTTGCTGCTGGTATACCTCTCTTTGTTCTGACTCTGAATACTGACCGTTCCTCTTCCAAGATAAAACTATCAGAGCCTGTTTCTTACAAGTCCTAATGCAGCTATTTCCCATTTTATGTGTAAGGATTCCCTGCTCAACTCTTTCACTAAAAAACGTGGTGAATGAATTTATAACAAATGTTTTGAAAACACAGGATATTTGAAAATTAAAGCCTGACTGTTACAATTACGCTCTTTCTAGACATTATCAGAGCATAATAAACAGTCAGTGCTTCTTACGGTGCTATGAGCCTTACGAGCATGAATTAGCAGTAAGCATCAGGTAATCACTATAGCACTCTGGTCTGTAATGGAGAAAATGAGGAACCGTGAAATGACACAAATACATCCCCACAAGTCAAGTGGAGCTCGTTGGGGGAGAAGCCTTCCCTTTGCCTCGCTCCTGGCCACGACCTCAGTACAAATAAAGAAAAACAGTGCATGGACTTCCCGTCCTTGCTCTCATAGTCTCATTCTTCATAGTCTTGGTGCCTCCCATTATACGTGATTTTATCATTAATAAAAAGAAAAATGTAAGCACTTCCTTGACAATTTCTCCTGGTAATGAGATTGTAATCTGAATGCTCACATCCTTTGATGCACCTATTACAGGTACAGGTACATGGCTTTCTATCTTGGCATCGTTTGTTACAGTAAGTACTATTTTTAATGCACAAATGTGTACTTTGGCTAATAGGTTGGTTATTTTATCCTTTGTTTCTTCGGTCACTGCTTTTACACAAAACATGACCCGATGCTGATGCTTTATTAACTTTTACTTTCTTACTCTCATCCAAACCAAGAGCAAACCTCTCTCTTTCCTTCCTACATATATTTTAGAGATAATGATCTGCTATTTCTTTTAGTCATCTTTATTTCTGAAGACCAAGAAATCTTTTATCTCTCTCTAATTTCTCTATTAACCTCTATAATCTCCTTATTATCACTGATTATTACTTTTATGTTATGATGGTTAAAATCATCATGTCTCCAGGGCACATTTCTCTTCTGAGTTACTTAAAAGGACATTTACATTTGATTATTCTTATTTATGTCTCTATGTTTTTACCTCTAGGTGCTACTTTTCCAGTAAGCCCATAGCTCTGCTTATCTGTATTTCTGACCTTTTGTTTGTTTGTTTTTTCCTGTCAGCCCTATCTTGAACTCTATTGTCTTAAAAACAAAACAAATTCCTGTTACTTGTATTCTAAACCAACTGACTTGTTCTTTATTTTCACTTTCTCACTTCTCTTTTTTTTTTTCCTCAATGCATTGAAATGAAACAGGACTTCAAGAAATCTAATTTAATCAGCCTCAACTTACCTTCAGGCTTTTTGCGGCCAGAGAAGAGCCCAAACTAAAACCATAAGGTCAACAGCCCTTCCTTCCTATACCTTCTTTATTAACTAAAGAGAGAAGTGCCCAATGTCACATACAGACTTTGCTACTAGTACCTACATTTCGTAATGGACTAAAGTAAACTTGGCCTCAGACCAGTTCTTTCTTCTAGGATGCTGGGTCTCAACAAATCTGTATCTGGAATAACTTCCTATGTAACTCCCTTGAACCACTGCATATAACTGACCCTGTACTTGGAATAGAAACTGTCTTTCCCTATATCTTGTGACAGCAAAAACTAAGATCACCGAAGAGTAAAATGGAAGAGAAAGTGAGAGGTGGAAGAAGATCTTCAGTGGTGAGGAAGACAACAGCTTCTGAGGACTGTTTTGTCTGCAAACACTGCTCAGGGTGGGACACTTTCCTTTGATTCTTTCCTCATGCCTGTAGCCACCCAAGGGTCTATGTTGCAAAGAGAGAGACATGAATCCCTCCCTACATTACAGATGAAACTGTGTAGTGGTCAGAGAGACCCAGAATTGCAACAGGACTGAGAAACCCCACAGGGCCTCAAAGAACTTGAAGCCTTTCATCAGGGAGAGTCTTCCTCCTTCTATCCTGTTAGGAGTTTGCTAACGAAATCCTTCTTGGGGACATGTTCAGCAGCTTATGCTGCAAGCAGCTCAAAGCTGTCTGTGTGCAATTAGTCTAATTTAATGACACCTCTGCCTGTTTAATATACGAAACACCAATATTTTAATAAACTTTTCCTGCTTATTTAAATGTTTGCTCTTTGATGCTGAAAGCCACCTTCACCACTTGCCCAGGGATCTGAGCCCACTTCCGCTCCAGCAGCTACCATCCACACCTGGGAACGATGCAACCAAAGCAAGGATGGTCATGAGAGCTTCTGTGTGTGTGATCCAGGAAGCTAGAAAGCACTTTTGTTTATGGACTGCAAGCAAACAGGCTGTACCAGGCTTAGGTATGGTGTACCTATGTATACTTTTCAGGCAAACAGCGTGAGGCAGGGAGAAGGACGGTCTGTTCTAGGGGAGTGCTGTGACAGGGATATCAGTTACAAAGTTCATGTGCTGCCCATTTGGATTCAGAGATGATGCATCAGAATTCCCTAGCTCTGAACAGATCATGTTTTTTAACAGGCAGAGGATGCTTTTTAAAAGAGGTATATGAAAGAAAGAGGAGGCGAAAGTGCAGCAAGGACATACTGGTGATGCCTTGCTGAAGAGGGAGCCCAGGCACCCCCAGAAACAGGGGCTGGCAATTCACTGGGGGAATAAAGATCCCAGCGAGCCTGGGAAAAACAAACAGGTCCTTCTGCGGAGCGAACTGTTTTTCAGGATTCCTTGGCAGGCAACCAGCCACTCTGCTTTGTAAGGTCTTGTTCTTCCTTGCAAGGAGGAAAAAAATAGCTGAAGGGCTTCCACTTTATTGAATAAGGTCATCGTCATGCACTCAGAAGGACCAGCGCTGCTGTGCCTCATTGTGAGAGCTATGGGGTGTAGCTGCACATTGCAGGTGCTTGAATAAACAACACCACTACTTTCGGGAGAGCAGAAAATATATAAAAGACAAGCTGAATGGCTCCTGCCCGGCCAGCCTTCCCTCCACCCTTCTGAACACCCTCCCACACCCTGGCAGCCTTCAGCCCAACACCACTGCCTGGCTCGGTGCGTGACAGCAGCAGGAGGCCTTTTCTCCCACAGGAACAGCCAGTGCCACCCAGATAGGCTGTGGGAAGGTTTAACTCCCCGCTGGCTGGTCACACGCAAGGAGGCTGTGCTACACAGATATCTCTTTCCTGAACTACATGTATTTTTTCCTTTACTTACCTTCCCCATTCCGGCATGAGCGTGTCCCAGCTTTACCACTACAGGGAAATTCGGAGTCGTGAGCTGAAAGACATTAGAAGGAACTCATTAGTCTTTATTTCCAGCCATTGTATTTGAAATAGTTTACTTTCATTCGGTAGCTTTTATCCCCTGCCTAGATGCTGATGGGAAGATAAACAGGACCAATAAAGACTGCCCAGGTGGCAGCACAATAAGCAAGTGGCTCTTTGCTGGGACACACGTGGTTGGAAACAGAGGACGGGCAAAACTCTTCAGATCTGACCCTCTTTTTCTGCATGATAACAGTAACCTCTAAAACTGTTTTTTCTCCCCCACTGTGTACGTGTGGACATGCATGTATGTGTGCGCGCATGTAAAAAACTCCACCTGCCTGCGTGAACACACGAACACTTTCAGACGCTGAAAACATTTGTATTCTAAGAAAGATGAGGACTGTTTCTCTTTTCACACAGGCTGCTTTGGCCTTTGGCATGAGTGTGAGCAGTCCCTCTGCAGCTCCCATTCCCCTCCCTCCAGCAGTGGTGGGGGAAGGAGAGGGGAACAGGGGCCAGCTCTTGGGTACAACTCACAAAGTCCATCTATTCATAAAGCCTCTCCCTTTCTCCTCTAACTTAGGGGTGGGTGTAGGGAATAAAAGAGAACAAAGAAGGGTTGGGATCAGCAATAAAAATAGAAAAAAATTATGTCATGTCTTCACTCTGGCTCTTGTGGTGTTTACATTGGGTAGGGTCCTGCCATCTGAGCCACGCAAGTGCATCTTAATGTACATGTGGGATTTTACTTGGAGAGAGCAGAACTATCCTTTCTGCCTCCTGTTCCTCAGCTCGTGCAGGGATTCACTTGTAGGGATTGGCTGAGAGTTGGGCTGCGCAGCCACGTAGGAAGTGCCCATACCAGGAGAGCGACCAGGTCTATCTGATCTACCTACTATCCCTTTGATACATAACGCATTAATTTTTATTACATATTTTTATTTGCTTTCTTGGGAAGTGCTCTAAAAGGAACTTCTGTCTACCTAAATACCTGAAGCACTGAGCTCTATTCATCAAGCAGTTAACCTGGAGATCCGGAGTTGAGTTTTGACTCAGATAAATGGCTCTCCTATTTATTTGAGAGCAGATAAACAAACTGTTCTTGTGCTAATTACCAATTGTCTGTATGGACAGGCAGGCACTACGCCCTAAAGATAGAATGGTGCTGCTGTCTCCATCTGTGACAGCCTGCTATAAATAACAAAATTAGTAACCAGCGCCGATGTTTTGCTGTTCAGCTGCCTATGTAAAGAAGTGTCATGGGAGAGGGGAACAGTGAGTGCATCACACTCTCAGACAACCTGTGTCACTCGTGGAGACATTCTTCAGGCGGAAAGCTGAAGGACTTGGTGAGGCTGCATCTCAAGTGCTGTGTTCAGTGTTGTGCCCCTCACTACACAAAAGTCACGGAGGCCCTGGAGCTTGACCAGAGAAGGGCAGCGGAGCTGTGAGGGGTCTGGAGCACAAATATTAATGGGGAGCGGATGGGGGAGCTGGGGTTGTTCAGACTGGAGAAGAGGAGGCTCAGGGGAGACCTCATCGCTCTCTGAAAGGAGGTTGCAGTGACATGGGGGTCAGCCTCTTCTCTTGGATAGCAGTGATAGGATGCGAAGGAATGGCCTCAAGTTGAACCAGGGAAGGCTCAGGTTGGATGTTAGGAAACATTTCTTCTCAGAAGTAGCCGTGCTGCAGTGGCATAGGCTGCCCAGGGAGGTGGTGGAGCCACCGTCCCTGGAGGTGTTCAGGAACTACATGGACGTGGCACTGTGGTCAGCGGGCATGGTGATGATGGGTTGGTGGCTGGGCTAAGTGATCTGAGCGGTCTTTCCAGCCTTAACGATTCTATGATTCTACTCCACTTCACGAATGAAAGGAACCCTCAGCAGCAATATGCCGTAGCGCTGGGACAGGCTGGCAGTCCCGTGACAAGAGACCCTGACAGGAAGCCTTCCTGCAGCCCCACAATTAAGATAAGCATACATCCAGGCACATGAGTTTGTGCTCTGTTTCTCCTTTGCCTTTCTAATTTATTGTATGAGCTTGAAACTTCATTAGCTGCTGGCACCTGTGAGTCAAACAGAGGGCTGCACCTGAGGATAGGACTGTGGACAAACCGTGACAGCCTTTTAGCTCTGGAAGATGAAAGGGAGCCCAGCAGCCAGGGCACCCGCCTGTTTGGGCTTAGGGAGACCTGGCCTTTTTCCCAGCTCTGTCATCTGTGCCCCGTGCACACTGCTTGAGCCAAAGGCGATGGCTGTTCCCAGCATGCAGGAAAAGCAGGCCACAAGTTTCATGCCCCTGGCAAGGGGACGAAGAAGTGCGCGAGATAGATAACGCGGTATCGTCAGCTCCAAGCAGCGAGGCAGGAAGCCATGTCCCTGCTGTCCCGGCTGCGTGCCCTACCTGCGGCTTCTGCTGAGGGAGCCTGGATTGAGCACAGGGCCTGGGAGTGGGAAGCATCTGTTTTCCTGTGTACATGCAAAGAGAGTTTGGGATCCAATAAACAACCCTAATTTCATGCTAGCCTGGGAGAAACCACAGGCAATAGAAAAGCTCTACTCAAGTCTCTCTCTCTTTGCTTCTTGGAAACATGATGTCAGCTTTTTTGGTAAGGCTTTGCCTCATCCCAGCTGGTGCTGGAGCAGGCTGGAGCCTCAAGCCGCTTGGGCTGACAGTGGTGCCAGGGATCGGGACTGCAAACATGTGGCAGCCTCACCAGGAAAGTTGCAGCTCCGGGGGAATGTCAGCACAGGGCTTGCTGGAAATTTATTTCCATCACCGAAATCCCACACTGGTATAATTTCTGTGTATGTGAACCTGTCTTACAGGGAAAGCAAAGAGAGAAGGGAGTGTATGCATTTGTCTGAATTTCACGAAGGGTTTATCTAGTGATAATGGAGTGCCCTTAGACCGTGCTGAAGTGGGAACAAATGCTCTCAATAATCCACGGGACTAAGGAAACCAGAGTCCACAGCCACCTGATATGAGAGTTAGGATGCTGCTGGGTAGGTGCTGGACCAAGCTCTGAGCACCCTGATCTAGCTGTAGGTGTCCCTGTTCATTGCAGGGGAGTTGGACTGGATGACCTTTGAAGGTCCCTTCCAACTCAAACAATTCTATGACTCTTAAGTGGTGGAAGTGATGTGGGCTAGACCAATCAGTGGAGATATTGTGAGCCTCTACCACATCCTGGTTGGGATTTCTGTTGTTACGAGGTGGCCAGCCAGAATACTTGGCAAGCACATGGATGGATAGGGAAGCTGAAGGAAGAGAGGATGTATTACATATGTGAATATGGTGCATACACAGACCCTGGAGGTGGCCGCAACTGCCACAAGAGCAGACCCCTGAGATGTGGGTTTACACACACTTAGTCATACATTTCCTGGGAAAGAAGATGCTTATAATCAAAGGATAACACCAGAGTTTAATAAGAAAGGCATAGTTTTTGTTTTGTTTTGTTTTGTTTTGTTTTTTAAGATGCAAATAAATGTCTGTGTCTTTCTGTGTGTTTATGTTTATGTTTTGTAATGGCTCTTTTTCTTGGAGAAGTGGGGAAAAAAAACTTCGATGCTTTTTAAATGTGCATGAACTGTTGACAGGCTGGGATAGAGGATGTCTGTGGGTTTTGGGGTGAGTCTGCGGCACGGCGACTAGCTCAGCGATCAGATATGGAAGTGTTAGTTCATATGCACAACTCAACCTGTTGAATTACTGAATTAAAATCCTATAAATTGATTCCTAGATGCTGTCACACAAAAGCGTTGAGATGGCAATGTTTACAGATGTGTCTAGAACTCAGTGTGTGGAGTCAATCAGGAATCCAAAACCTAAATTAGGGACTTTGGTTGGGGAGAGATGGATGGAGGACTTCGATGGCTTAAAGCAAGTCACTGTAGCCCCTGATTTTATGGGCTGCGCTCTGTGTGTAGTGTCACTGCAAAGATAACTCTGCAGTTAATCAGTATTTTGGCAGTGATGTGTGAAACTGAACGCCGGTATGCATACATTAGCCCCCATTGGAAAACACGTGCCTGTAAACTATGACACTTTCCCCTTTACTCTCTGCCCCCCCTTTCCAACAAATAATGGGATTTTCAGTACTTCTTGTAAGTGTACAGTTGTCTTCTGTATTTATTTCTAGTGGAGAAGCAGAACAGAGGTGGATATAAAATGACCTTCACGAAGATACCATAGACAAAACCTGATCTATCGTGTAGGTACGATATTTTCAAGTCTTTTGCTTCACTGAGGCTCTCAAGAGATGCTGGCCATGGGTCTGTGGTTTAATATACTGTCCTGTCCATAAGCAATGCTGAATCCTTCAGCCATGCTCAGTTTTGTGCATTAGTTCACATAATCCATATCATACATCATACCACTTCTAGTTTCCAGGGGTTATTCTTCTGCGGAGACTTTCCAATCAACACTAACGTTAATACTTCATGGAGCAGTAGCATCATGGTTCATACTGGGAAGGGTCTGGGGCAGACGGGAAATGGGACATCAAAGCTTTAGTCTCTCACGAGTATGGTATCACCATAGCATACAGTGTTTTCAAATCAGGCCTGCAGTCTCAATGCACAAGGTACTGCAAATTTTTTCTTCATCCTTCCCCCCGACATAATCCTGGGATTTTTTTAAAATTATTATTATTTTTTTTTCTTCAAGCTTTTATGCTGTGAAACTGACTTCTGTTTATTTAGCTGTCTTTACTTGTAGGATGACAAAGTCTGGTCTGGGCGGGTACCTAATGGGTTATGGGAATGTTGCTCATGCCCTTGAGAGCTGAATGTTGAAAGTAATGTGTGTGGCGCTTCCCTGGTGTCAATTAAGTTGGAGGAGCAATGAGTGTATACGATTTTCTGTAAAAGCATGCAAGCTGATTCAAACACAGAGGAAAGTAATGATGTCATGACATGATGTCATTATGTTTATGGAACTATCTTACCGAAGGTCTAAGCTAAAGATCAACACTGATTGCACGTTGGCCTTGCCAGATGTGGCAGCGTCAGGGCTGTACAGTGAAATATGGAGGAGGAGAATTACTGCTCCCTGTTATTCCTTTGCTCACTCATATAATCACCAAATCCATGCAGAATGGCTGACTCAGTGGATTAACACTTTGGCCCCATGGAGGTTTGCGGAGACCAATGCACGACAGACAAGTCCTCTGCTGTTTGCCAGATCAGGAACAGTGTGAGAAAAACTGAGCAACAATAGGAGAACATATTGAACTATAAGAGCTGCCAGCATTCACATCTGTGCTCTATTAAAGACACGTGATACAGATTCCTTCAAAGCACACACGTGTGTGTTCATTACTGTATAATAATTGCAGCCCAATGAAGAAAAAATCATTAGCTAGGGAAAGAGGCCCCGTGCTTCCAAACCAGCTGAATTAAACCCTGAGGAGGGATAAGTGCTGAGATACTTGTGACAGGAGGACTTTATTCATAGCTGTATCAAGAAGCACTGTGCAAGGTAGGACCCAAAGCACTACGGGGGTTGGTAGATTGGGAGGCAGTAGCGTACAGTAAAAGAGGAGACAGCACTGCCTCTTAGGATGGGGTAAGTTTTACAGAGCTTTACTGAGCTGGGGTGATGAAATCAGTGCTGTGGGCAAGGTGGATGACTTGGCAATAATTGGGAAGTCTGTAAGGGAAGCTCACAGGATCAAATGGGAATAAACTAAGACATGGCACAAAGTACTGTGAGGCCAGAGGTCAGCATTTTAGCAAGCAAGTGTAAGGTTTTGGAGGTGTCACAAAAAATAGGCAAGAATGAGGTTGCTAATAACAAGGTTGTGAGGAGAAAAAACATTCACTGATTTGGTGGGGGCATCACTGCTACAGGCCTGAGAGGACCGGGAACAAGTGCAAAGCAAAGGGTTAGATTCAAGATGCTTTAAATGGATGGACTTCTGCTCATTTCATTTAGTTCTGGAGCCAAGACCTCTAGCTTCAAATAGAATGAACACACTGAGTAACTAGAGGGAGACCTGGCAGTACTCAGCCTGCATTATGAGGTGAGGTCAGCAGTACCTTGATTTGAGAAGACCCTTCCTGGTGGTAAAAACCTGTCCTTTGATCCTAGCATCACTTCTAAAAAGCACAGCACACACACAAAGAGAAAACCTAACAGCAGCATGACTCAGTCCCCACATTCGCAAGAGAACTAGCCACAAACCAGTGTTTTGGGGCTCATAATGCTTGCTGTGGTTAGAAGCAGGTGGAAAGGGTTAAACACAACGTGGAACTTTTTCTCATTAATGCTACCTCTAATGTTACTGTAACTTCTCTTCTAGTTGAGACAGGATGCCTTTCGGTTCCCAGTGGCCCCTCTCAGCATTTTGGAGGATGAAGAGTGTGAGCATGTTATATTATTCTCATTCCCTTGGTGCTTCCAGTGTGAGAATTTTATGCGCAAGTCCAGACAAACAGATGCTCAGCAAAAAAATAATATAGCATATTTATTTGTGTGTGCTTTTACGTACGCACATATCTAGCGGTTCTGCTCAATACATCCCCATTACCTCTGAGAGGAATACAGGCAAGTTTTTAAAGGTCATTATGAGTACATGGAAATTGTAATTGCTTAATGCTTGGGGTTTGTTTATCCTCTGTTTGTCACAGCTGCCATTAAGGAAGCCTCTCGTGTTTCCTCTCTTGCTAGGAGAGTGAATACATTCTGATGTTAAAAAAAAATTGTAAATGTTTTTTTTTGCTAGATGCAGTGGGAAAAGAAAAAATGAAGGTCGGGAGGAAACTCTCCCTTGTCTCCCTTACTCCCTTGTCTCCCTTACTCCCTTGTCTCCTTTACTCCCTTGTCTCCCTTACTCCCTTGTCTCCCTTACCCTGACCCGAATTGGGTATTTTTGCTATGTTTTTCTCAAATCAGAAATTTCCTTTCCCCACATCACTGTGTTGCAGGGGGAGAGATGGTGAGCGCCAGCTGCTGACAAGGTGGAGAACTATCTAGGAGTTTGCTTTTGATGGGTAACCTTTGAGAAAACTGTAGTGCTTCAGGTGTGGTAGAAGCTGCAGGAAGGAAGTAGAGGGATGAAAATGCTTTAGGAAATTATGGTGGAGTCTTCAAAGCCATCCCTCATCCAAGAACCCCTGGGGGTCAGAAGATGCTGACCAACAGAGCTCTTCCTTCACTCAGAAACCTGTCCCTTTTTTGGAGCAAACTCTGATTTCTCACTGATTTCACAATGACCAGCATAGGGTTTCTTTGGTGAGAACAAAACTTCCATGGTCTCCACAATGGAAAATCTCTTCAGGAACAGGCCTTATGGAGCAAGGAGGCCTTTCTGGAGCTGATGGCTCACCCATTATCATGGGTCTCTAACCTCCAACTGTGTCCAGATGCAGATGCATCCCTGCCTCCAAAAGGCAAAGCAGGTGCATTCCCGGCTCTCACGCCAAGTGAAGCCGCATGCCCTGATGACAGTGCTCAGGGAATCACACCCCTCCAAGCTCTTGGTTGGGATTCCACAACCTTCTACAGCACATCCGAGAGCGACACAGCTATGCCAGTGCAAGATGAGAAGCGGGCTGTGGGCTTGTCAGTACGTTCAGCAAGAAATACTCTTCCTGACACAGAAAACGCTCTGATGTTTCATTGCTGCTGTAAATGTGCCAATGACCACAAGTGGCCTTGGCTGACATTGCCATGTCAGTCGTTAGAAGGAAGAGGGCACAAGCAATGAACCACAGATGTTGCCTGGTAAAAGGAAGGGGATACCATGATCTGCTGGAACACTTGAAATGTCCTCTGGGCTCCTGAAAGCTGGTGAGTGATGGATTATCACCGCCTTCCTTCTTGCATCCAGAGCTATAGAAGCAGCAGCACAGAGAACCAGGTAGTCCCTGTCTGGCTGCTTTGGAAAAATCCATGGTTTATTTTTATAATGTTTTTAAAAGTCTCTGAGACCGGCACAGCATGTAATCATAGAATCATAGAATGGCTTGGGTTGGAAGGGACCTCAAGGATCATCAAGTTCCAACCTCCCTGCCACAGGTGGGATTGCCAGCCACTAGATCAAGTGCTAGATCAGATTGCCTTAACTAAGGCTCCAGAGCACAAAAGACTTTGGACATAGAAAAGAATGAGGAAGATGGGAAGAGTCACCCTGCAACTGGTATTTCAGGCTACACCTGTACCAATAAATTAAGCAATGCCATAGCAAGGACAATGGCCTTGAATTGCCCATAGGGATAAATCCCCAAATAACTCCCAAGCACAGCATGGAAACCAGCATGTGTCTGCAGCCTTTTTCTGCACGGTATTTTGGAGTTTTAATAGTACAGCTGTGACCAGACCATGCCTGTGCTGCCCTGGCACCGAATGATTTTCTACTGTCAACACAGCCTATGTCTGTCACACAGGGCTGTGCAGCAGAATAGTTTTTATCTCACATTATGCATTATCTGTGGATGCTCCCACAGTTATGTTATATTTTGGTTGTACAGATGAAAGGTCTATTATGTGCACAGTAGATTTAAGCTGCTACACAACATACCATTCCCATATGATAATTTTCACAGGCTACCTTTTTCATACTGAATTCACAGTGGCTGCATTTTTTTACCTTCTACCACAAATATTTATATTGCATTTCTTCAGTCCTCATTTCTTTCGTCCAGTGACCTGGAAAGTCAAGTATTACCTCACATGAGAAATGTTTATGCCATGGGCCCAGCTTGTCCTATTCTACAGCCAGATCTTATTTTAAGTATTTTGAGCCCTTAGGCTTATGCAGGAATCCAAATACTTTACGAAGTGGCCTGGCAGTGAGACATACATGCCCTGTATTTTGTGGTCACTCTGGCTCCCTGGGTCTTAAAAGTGGGAAGTAAAGATCTTCAAAGACATATTCCGTGGACCAATCTCCTTCATGGACTGCACATGGTTCAATGAACCCCGGTAGCATCTCTTCAGAGTCCTGAACTTCAAAACATCTTTTGTGGGCACCTACAGCAGATGGAGGCCAAGCGTGAGCTTTGTTCTTTCCATATTCTCATTCTTGTGCTTCATAGTTTCAAGATTCTTTCTTCAGCTAACAATCTTGTAGGTTTCTCCAGACTAATTTTTGCCTTATGGCATAGACACTGAGGACATGAAAGGCAGCCGCTGTATTCTATGACTGAGTTTGCTCTGTGTCACTTGAGAATACTTAGGAACTTTCAAATGGCAAGTTCTTAGTAGGAGCCAAAAAATGTAGGTAGGGAACCATTTCACCATATCTCTAAATTATCTGGAGGAAAAAAAAAAAAAAGGTTCTAAATGCCAATTTTGTAGCAGAAAGTTTCACGTTTCAATGGTTCTGTGAATGAACACTAATCGACTTTTTTAGTCCAATGGGGAAATGAAATGCTTCCAGCCTGTAAAAGGAAAGTATTCCCGATGTGCACTTTATTTCTGCATCTTTCATTCATGAGGATTTTTGACTTTGGGTTAGGGAAGCTTTGAAACCTCTCGAGCACTGAGGAAACCTTCTCCTACCCAGGCTGTAAGGGCGTAGGCCCACAGTGGCAGCGTGTGGGCATTTGTCTCCCTCTCGTGGCTCCTTCCACAAGATAAGACAAGATCCTGCTACATCTATTTCCTAAAAAGACATCAGAGCTTTCAATGAAGTGGAAGAAAGGCATTATGGGGGTGTCCTGTGTGATCAGCCTGCATGCAGACTTCGGCTGCACCTCAGCGGTAAGAGGAAACCCAGTTTGCCATTTTGAGTAAAAAAGGGGCCAAGGAGTTGAGCAGGCTGCACATTGGACATAGGCAGGGTTATTTTCAGCTGGGACTGGCTGCTGTTGACATCCTTCCCAGCTGTAATGAGAAAGGGGCTCCTCAAGCGAACGCATTCAGAGGAAACAGAAGAAACCACTGTGTGGGTCAGTGTTTTTCATCTCACAGCCACCACCTCGGTCAGCAGCGTTTTTTTTTTTTCCCAGCTGAGCACACACATTGATGTATGGCAGGCTGCAGCGGCCAGGAACAGTGAGCAGCAGGAAGCAGAGAAATTCCATTCGCAGTAACACACAGACCCTCTTCTTTAGCTTGGGCAAGCCTGGAGCGGCAAAGGATGCTGTGGTCTCCATGAGCCCACTCCTTCTGTTTTGTCTGGAGAGAAAGGCTTCACCCTTTACTGGAAAAAGAGGTGGAGACCTGAGCTGATTCCATCTGTGAGGCAATATCTCCACTTCTCCGGGATAAATGAGGCAGATGTGAGTGAGCCGGTCCACGCCTAGTGAAGGAAGGTATTTGTTTCTTTCCCAGGCTGTCATGGGATACAGGTAGGATTTTGGAATGTGGGCAGGAGCCAGCATGGAAGTGCATGGGCATGTGCTCGAAAGAAGGGCATTTGGCCAGCTGAAGACAGGGACGAGCACGAGAAGAAAAAGGTACAGACTCACCGCTCACCTCCACTGCTGTCCCTGCCTGCTATCACATTGCTGCACCATCCTGGAGCTCAGTCAGAGCAAAGCCCAGGACTAGTCCTGAGAGATGGGTACTCATTTTCCTGTTACAATTCTACCTCTTTTCTTCCCGTCAGTCCTCACGCCATTACATTATTTCTCCAAACTGGCTGCTGAAGTCTTTCATGGTGGTTCTTGTTGTTTTTTTTTCTCATGGATGTAGTGCCAGCACCTCAGAAATGCAGCAGTTGAACTCCGATAACCATGCTGAAAGAACAGTTGCTATTGAAATGTATAGACAAAACTTTCAGGGGAGTGGGAGTTCCTTTCAAACAGAGAAGGAAAAAAAAAAAAAAAGAAGGCCTTTGTACTCACAAAGAAAAAATACTTGCTCACTCAAAGAAGCTAAACCATAGCTCAATCTGTGTGGACTACTCAAAACCCATGAGCTAAAAACTAGTCCCAGGTGGCAGAAGCCAAATGGGCTTTTCACTTTTTCTTGATTTTGTTTCCGAAACTCTGAAATCAAAGAGAGTTTTGTCTACACGGATCCTGGTGATCTTCTCAGTCGATGGGTTTTTATCCATCAGCTGTGGGCAGGGCAATGGAGGGGTTAGAACTTTCCCTGCAGAGGTGGCTCAATGAGAGTAGCAGGTGATCAGAGTGTGTGTGTGCACTTCTGGACTTCGGTAACGACTCTGTGATACTGGACCTTGAGGACAGAGTACCATTTCATAAGAATTTTGCAGACAGCCCTAATTAGCTAAATTAGTTCGTCTGCGTTGTAAATGTAAAGCAGAATAGACTGGATTTGTCTCTAATTGTGGCATTGCTGTGGTGATTGGGTTGGAGACTTTAACTTTCTCATTAGCACTTAGCTTCAGGTATTTGTGAGAAACCACAGCCTCCAAAAGCTTCCACTCCTGTACTCCTAATTTTGACTCAAGAGGTTTTAATGGATGAAGAGAAAGCAAAGGAAGCCTTTGGTTCTTGTACCATTCAGCAAACCTCCAGCTAGCACTGGCATTGTCTGGGAACCTTTGTGGGGATGAAAGCAAATTCTGTACAGATGTGGCTCCTTCTGAGGCTGCTTTTGGAGGACTGTCGATTCTCAGAACGAAAAGCACATGAGGAGGGTGACTGGCAGAGGATTTCCACCAAGGGCTCCGAGTGAAGTTATTTTAAATTGATCCTACAGCGCACAGGGCTAGTGATGTTCCTTGGTAGGAAGGGTTCCCCAAAGCATGAGTGCTGCTGTGCCCCTTTGTGCGTAGTGAGTTTTTCAGTAATCTCAGCTGAAGCACAGCTGAAATGCCTGCACCACACAGTGGGGCACTGCATGGAGATCCTCTGGGCTGATTGAAGCACATTGTGATGCAAACTCACCAGTATGGAACTGGGAAACTTACGGTTGGATGAATGTGGCAAAAAAGCCACACGTAGATGGCTTATGCAGGGACAGCTCAGTCACTTCTGTTCCCAGACCTTTCTAGGGAGGGGGACAGGGGTTAGCACACATGGGTCTGAGTGCCTGTCTGTTTTTGCACCTTGGCCTCCACCCATGAGAAGTTAATGGTGCAAAGCCATCTGGTTGGGTATCTGTGTGCCTGCTGTGAAGACATGCTCACGGAGCACTGATGAAAAATCCTTCCCTTTCTTCCTAAACCCTCACAGAGGGAGTTTATGAGGCATGATATGCAAACCCTGCCCCGTGAAAGGATTAACCAGCTCTCAGAATCTGGGAGTGGTAAAGGTGGTCCCTCCTGAAACAAATCCCACTGAGAGTACGATTGCTGATTAAATTGAGACTTTGCACAGTAAAACTGTAATGAGGTAGGAAATTTGATTATGTCTATCAATCCAGTCATCTGACATCATGTGGCTTATGTTATCCTGACCTCATCACTATGGCAGCGTGGCATCTCACACGTAAAGACTGAAACCCTGGCCTCACTGAAGGCAATGGGAGTTAGCTTATTCATTTCAATAAGACTATGGTTTCTTTTGCAACGTTTGGTAAAGATTGTTTATCTCAAATTCCTCTCTCCCTGAGATATTTTCACTGTTTTATTGCTTGATGACGAAACTTTTAAGCAACCCTGTGAGGATGGCCTTTTGTGCCAAAAGTTGAGGCTAACAGAAAGTAGGAGAGTTGCTGAGATGCTGTGGTCAGCCACTCCTGATGCAAGGTCCCAGGGGGATGTGGGTCACGGCTGCCTTGAGGCACCCCAGTGTCAAGGAGAAGCAAGTTCCTCTGGGAACATGGAGCAGTGCTGAGCAAGCTCAGAAAGTGGGGAAGGGATGGACTGTGTAGTCCCTCTCTTCTCATATGAAGAAAAGTTGAGGGAATTGGGCTTATGTAGCTTGGAGAAGGTTCTGAGGATTTAGTTTAGATGTTAGGAAGAAATTCTTTACTCAGAGGGTGGTGAGGCACTGACACAGCTGCCCAGAGAAGCTGTGGATGCCCCATCCCTGGAAGCACTCATGGCCAGGTTGGATGGGGCCCTGGGCAGCCTGAGCTGGGGGGTGGCAGCCTGGCAGGGGGTTGCAATTAGATGATCTCTAAGATCCCCTCCAACTTAAGCCATTCTATCATTCTATGTTGATTCTGTGATTCTTGCGTGAGATCTCAACCAAATGCACTATGATTGCTTCTTGGAGGGGAGCAAAAATGTTGACATGTGCAGTACAGGGATGGACCGCACAAGGTCGAGCAGGCCTCTCAGCCAGCTTCCATGTTCTATAACACACTGATGAAAGAGCCTGCCTTGGTGCTCCAGGTGAAAGCTTCTGAGGGATGTGGAGCCTGCTAATTCCACGGTTCTCAGAAATGTGCCCTGCTCCTTGCATTCCCTTCTCTCCCAATCATGACCCTCTCCTTCAAGTGGTACCAGATGCACAATGAGGGCACAGGAGCTGTTCAGGAAAGGCTGTGACTGTTGCCTTTATGGAGGCGTGTGCCCGTACTACACCAACACTGGCCTGCAGTCATGGGCCTAGTTGTACCCAAAGTTTTCACACTGCCAAGGTAACAGTACGAGACACGAATCATTTTTACGTGATTTAATTCTTTTATGCTGTAAGCTAATTGCTTCCTTGTACCACAATATGTTCCAGCTGTTGGTCCTTATCTGTTTCTGGGTTTCTTCTGTCACTCTGGTGCATGGGTAATTTAGAAATGGTTCCCACATTTTCTCTTTTACTTCAAAAGGAACAAGAAAACAAAAACACACACAGCAAAAATCTATTTGCTCTTCACTGTATTTCTCCATGTGAGAGGCTTTGAGATCAAATTTCCTAAAATACTACCTATCAAAGGATTATTTTGACTCTGTTGATGCAGAACAGTGCTTCCTTGGTGATGCTGTTCATGTAAACACCCAGAATGGGCACAACATAAGCGGTACATTATATGACAAATCCAACCTTAGTCTATAATGCAGTCTACTTGTCCAAACTTACAAAGACTGGCTTAGGTGTGAGGGAGAATGAAGACCCTTTAGTTTATTTGAAAATACTGATGTGATTCTTCTGTGTCCCTGCCAATAGATGACAACAATTATACTGTTGTCAGAACCACCAGGCTGTTTTGAGAGGTGGCTAGGTGGTACATACAGCTCGATGGACAACTGGAGATCTCATATCTAGCTTCAAACAATCTGTGTGAGAGATGGATTAAACAGATCCTGCTTCTTGAATCACAGCTTCAAAACATTTCCCAATACCCAAGAGAAAGATAACAACTAACGTGCTTTCAAGATATAAAGCAGCATAACAGTTTTAATTATTTTTCACTGCAAATATGTTATAAAGGGAAGAGAGGAGGTATAAGGAGTTGCCCGAAGAGGTGGGTGAACTTGGCAAGAAGATTCAAAGCTGACCTTTTCAAGAGCTGCATTAATCACTGGCTAAGCTAACATCTGACTCGCAACTTCAGCAGAAGACAGGCTGCTGAGTTTATGGAGAGAGTGAGGGAGAATTCTTCAGTGAATTGTGAGGAAGAAATGAAAAAGGAAATCATTGTAGGGGATAGGTGTGAATTGTAAATGAGTTTACTAAATGAGGTGAAGCAGAGGCTATTTGCTTTAATTCAGTGTGAATGTTATGGGAGGCAGATGCTTATGGATACCCCAGTCCTTGGCTCCTACCGCTCCCATTTCCTGAGCGCTCTCCTTTGCTTACAGCTTATTAATGGGAATTAGAGGCATTAAGAATTAAACACCCAGGTGCAAACCGAATGAGCTCTGAATTTCAATGACCTCTATTTCAGGCTTATTATTTTGGGGAGTGTCTGTTGGTAGCCAGAACTTTCCTCTCAAGGGATAGCCCGCCAAACAAGTCTATTGCACAATCACGTTCAAGAACAGGATAGTCTGCATCATGGAGCTTGCAATGCTGTTGGGCAAATGTATCCAGCAAGGAGCGGGACAGATGTAAACGGCATGAAATTTTTATAATGAGAGGAGTTTATCCTGACTCCAAATGACATTAAGAAAGCTGTTCTAGCATTCCTCTCTGCAGACGTGATCGGACTGGGGACATGGTACTCCAGCATTTTGGGTCATACTTGAGGCATAGGCCATACCACAAACTTGATTATGGGCAGTGTGGAGTGTGAGGCCCAAACATGTAGCAGTGCTAGGCTGGGACTCTTTGTTGACGTGGCAGTCCAGGCCCAGCTGGGAATACAAAGCATTGGCCATTCAGTGAAGCTCTTGTTTGATAGGTCTCAGTTATGCTTGGTAAGTGGTGCTATGTATGTCAAGTGAAGGAGGGAGCTGATAGAAGCGTGCCTACGTTGTGCTCTAGGGCAGATGCAGGCAGTAGGAAGAGAGGAAGCCCCCCAGATACCTTACCTCTTTATAATGAGAGGTTTTTACTGGCTGTAGATTAGAGTGCACTAAAAAGCACTCTGAATGCTGTCAGGTAGAAATAATTAGCTAAAGTAACAGTGTATTCCCATCATGCCTTATCTCCTGCTCACCCTCCTTGCTGCAGATATAGTTTGATTCCCCAGATTTAGGAAAACAAGTGCTTAATCTGGAGTTCAGTAGAGATGATCATTTTGAGAAAACGATTAATATAAAACCAACACTGACTTGAAAATAGATTACACTGCCTCCAGTAATGGGTAGTCCAGCAATGTCAGCATCTGGCTGAGGCCTTGAGTGCACTAGCATTGTACAAAACCACAAGGCAAAATCCAAACAAAACATGACTGGTGAAAAAAACAGAAGATGGTCAGGACAAACAAGAACACATTAAGTTCTGACAGAAAACCACCACTGCTGCTAGGTAGGTACCAGGCTAATCAGGGTCTGATCCTGCTCACCCAGTGGAGCCTGCTCTGAGATTGATTATTTGATGCACAGAAAGATGAGAAAGCATCATGGCCAAGCAGGTCTTTCTGCCATTCACACAACGGAAAGTGTTCCCAGGTGCGTTGGCCAATTGTGCCCAAGCCAGAATTTCTGTCTTACCTAACCCACAGGCCTGGACCTGATCTGTAGTAAAACTCCCAGGGAGATTTCACAAACTCCTCAGCTTAGATGAAGGTTAGGAATGCAATGAGGGAACTAAGCTCTCCTTGAAGAAGAATTCCTGACTTCCGGAATAAAATGGCAGTGTTTAGAAACCTGAACTCAGCATATCTACTCTGGTCAAAACCCAGTTTTGAGTGTGATCTGACAGAGATCTGCCTGGCTGCCATTCTGAGTGGAATGGAAAATACATGTCTGCAAAATCTGTGCATCGGGAAGCGACTTGCAGAGGTCTTGTTTTTCCATGAGAGAAGATGGTCAGTTATCAATGTATACAAATACAAATGAAACTCATGCTAAATGCAGTGCAAACAAACCCTGATTTAGGCATTTGCGGTCAATGCAGACAAGATGTAGGTGAATTATTGTCTTCATTTTGAGAATGGAGAACTGTAACACTGTGAGATTAAGTGACTTGCCATGAATCAAGAAGGCAGTTTCTGGCAGAGCCAAGAATAAGATCCAGATCCCACTAAAACAACCTAACCAGGAACATCCTTCCCACTGAACAGTTTAATTAACATAAATTAAGCAGCAAGTTGACAAAACGTGTTTTTAATTTTTCATGGGTACTTCAGAGAACACAATAATTGCATTCTGTAATCTAAAAATAAACAAGCACATATGTCTGTCAGAAAAATAACAGGCATGAAGGAAAAACAGCGTTGTGCTTTATTATATTTGGTGTGAAGTCCTTTGTTAGGATTAAAATCGTGATGTGATGCGATGCGAAGGAAGAAGGCAAAGAACCCTCTCCTTCTGTGCTAGTTTATTGGGATTAAAAATAATCCTTCTTTTGGGTCTGTAGTGTCTGAATGCCAGGGCTCTGTGTACACAGAAGAGCCAAATGCTGGGAACCTTAAGCACAGATCCTGTCAAATCTGCCACATCCTCTGTCTGCTTAATGATGTTCAGCATGCAGGAGGCAGAGCTGAGGATTTGCAAGCTCTTATTATCTGCATTTGGAAGAGTCCAAAGATGGAAGGAGTCTGGATAGCACCTGATCCCTCCCAAGCACTGAAAAGGGAGATGAGAGCCTAGGAGATACAATAGCAAATCCCACTCAAGGGGAAGATGTCTTTTAAGCTCTACAAATCTGCCTGCTCTTTGAAGCTGGCTATACCAGGCTTCATTCCCAGACAGCAGAGTGAGCATTCCTCTCTAAAATTAAGCCCCTAGCAATTGTTCCCCCCAGGAATAGGCATGTACTGAGTGCAGGAAAGCTACACATAAGTGACAATAGGATTTAAAGAGAAAGAAAAGAGAGAGGAACCAATTTAGACCTCATGGGAACATTCACGGAGCCTTTTCTACATGCAAAACACTTGCATTGAATTAGGCTACATCTATATAAGCCAGCTGGAAACTGATCAGTGCGGATGGCATTCACGAGGAAACATGAGATTATTCAGCAAGGGCTGCATACCAGTCAAGGGCTGTGTGGCCCTGGGCAGCCCAGATCCATGGAGAAGGTCAAAAGGCGACAGCTCTTGTGGTGATCGCTCTTGCATTGCATGGAGCAAGCCCAGCCACGTGTGTGCAAGCTGCATGCTCCAAGCTCACGGTAATACCACTGTCTGAGGCAGCACCATGCCGTGCCTGGAGCGACTGCTCCTGCTGAGAGTGCATCAGCTGGAGCTCGGTGCTGTGCCATGGGGATCAGGCATCTCCTGGTCAGTCTAGATCATGTGCTGAACTGCAAACTTGCCTGCTGTGTGTCGGTAGGTAGATCAGCCTTTATGGTCTTGGAGTCTCTTTAGCAGTTCTTTTCCCACAGTTAAAGCGAAACTTGACAGTTTGGCAACATCCTGGCTTTTGTCTGCAGAGCTTAAAAGGCACAACTCTCTGTGACACCGATGCCAGTGCTCAACAAGCCCAATTTTGATTTTCCTGAGTAAAATGTATGCTTTTTTTTTTTTTTTTTTTTGTCTGTGAGGAGTGTCAGGAAAATGTCAGAGATACCTGGTGTACCCAGAGTTATGTCCACAATAGCAGTTTGAGGCAGAAATTTGGCAATCTGGAACCTAGTGGCTGCACCCTTCCAAGGCCTACTCCTGACACGCTACTCCTCCTCTACCCTACTTTTCTTTCAAGCTTGAAAACCTTATAAAGCAAAGGCTCCATTTCATGGTCATTATGTGGATAGGCTTCTGCAGTAGTACCCTGTTTTGGTGAGTAGGTGCCAGTCATGAGCAGTATCATTCAGAAAGGCTATGCCTTGCAAATGGCATGCCAGGATTGATCCCACTCTTATGCCCAGGTTTATGTGTTTTGCTGCTAAAAAGTTGGAAAACAGAGACATCAATGAAGCAGACTTCTGTCAGACTTCTCCAATGAGATGCTTCTCACTTAATATCAGACACATCAAATCTCAGCTACATCTGCAGCAGTCAGTCTGGACAAACTTTACAAACAGCGGAGAGAAACTGGGGTTTTCAGAGCCTTATTTCATTGTCCTGTTTGAATTGGAAGGGACCCTTGAAGGCCATCTTGTGTAACTCATCTGCAATGAAAAGGGATACCTACAGCTAGAGCAGGGTTCTCAGAGCTTGATCCAGCCCAACTTTGGATGTCTCCAGGGATGGGTCTTCGATCACCTTTCTGGGCAACATGTTCCAGTGTCTCACTATCCTTACTGTAAACAATTTCTTCCTTACGTCCAACCTGAATCTCCCCTTCTTTAGTTTGAAACCATTTCCTCTTGTCCTGTCACAAGAGAACCTGATAAAGAGACTGTTCCCTTCCTTCTTACAGCCCCCCTTTAGATACCAAAAGGTCACTCTCAGGTCTCCCCAGAACCTTCCGTTCTCCAGGCTGAACAGCCCCAGCTCTCTCAGCCTGTCCTCATAGGACAGGTGTTGCATCTCTGGGATCATTTTTGTGGCCCTCCTCTGGACACACTTCAACAGGTCTCTCCTGTATCGTGAACTCCACATCTGGATGCAGTACCCCAGGTGAGGTCTCAACAGTGCAGAGTAGAATATTTGTCTGAACTATCTGACTAATGCACCTCAGGCTGAGCATAGCTGCTCCCCAGCAATGCTTGGTTTTCTTCCTACTGATGACAAAGACAATACTGGTGACTAGAGCAAATATACATGCCTGCATAAAACACATCTACAGGACATGTTTGCATTCGGTTAGGTGAACCCTAGATTTCAGTGTAAGTGACTGCGAGCAACACCCTGGTATCCAGAGGTGGGGAAAAAAAAAGAAGAAGAAGAAGAAAAAAATCTAATAAAATGCTCTGACTGGAAGACTGGAGGTACTGAAAGCCTCACCTTACTGGACCTGATGGTCTCTGGGAGTATGGGGGGTAACTGGAGAAAATTTAATCTGCGCATCTGTATTCTACTGTTTTCTACTAGCTGGTACCATGTGCCAAGGAAAAGGAGGAGCCTGGTTCACTCTGAGGTGCTGAGCAGTGGTCTACAGTGATGTGCATCCACTATTTGTATGTAACCCTCGGTGACACTAGGAAACATTACTAAGTGACTTTTGAGTGGAATGCTTCTATAACAGTCAGAGGTAGTTTTATTTTTGACAATAGCTGGTGCTGAAATGCTGGATGCTTCTAGTAGTTCTGAATTAGGCTTGACATCTGAGGCTCACCAGGACACTGTATCACAGCAATTTGAAGAATACTGGCTTCCACATAAAAAGACAACATGTGAACTGTATGTCATTAAATAGTACAATAAGCAGGCAAAAATACAACAGAGCTTGTGGTTGTCAGGGGGTTGAAGAGCCAATCTCCTTGATTAAGAGGAGCTGAGACTTCAGTAAGAGTGCAAATGTGGCTGGGACCTGAGACAAAGCTGTGAAAATCTACTGGAGAAGCCAGAATTATTCTTTGGCAATGCGACTTGAATTTGCCAGCCATAGGAAATTGCCTAATTCAGGCTGAAACCTACAGAAGATGGACACTGCTACCACGCTGCAGAGGATGTAGGCTTTTACCAGAAAAGAAACTGGAAGCAGAATGGTACACTGGGCACGGAGCTGCTGTCCTCATAAAGCAGCACAAAGATCTACAACAACACAAGGACAATGGCTGGTATTTGGAAAAGCCTTCGAGAACCACAGTAATTCCTATCACTTTCCAAGAGTTTCCCCAGCATGGACAAAGAGGACAATAGCACCATGTCCTCAGATGACTCTTCATAAGACCGGTGAGCAGCGCTGCAGAGGATTAAAGCACTATCGTCTCAAAATCAAATCGAGTATATGTGCCTTGGAAGTGGACTTTGGCACAAGCTGATATGTTGCCAGGAGTAGAGATATTAGCAAGGAGAGCAAAGCCACGGACAATTGACCATAAATAGGTGAAGCTCAGGACTCAGTGTGGTGAGCTAATTCCTATTAGAGTTGTGACTAAATTCATGGGCAATTAGCAAATTGGAAGAAGCACAATTTATAATCACACCAAGGGGAAAAAATTATCCGTGAATAAAAACATGCCACTCCCTTCATCTCATAATAAAGAGGTAACTCACCAAAGAAGCAGAGGATCAAAACAATTGAAAAAGAGTTTGAGGATATCTTCCAAGGGAAAAGGAACCTGTTAAGGCTTGCCACATACACTGAAAGTACAGGCCAGTTAAGTAAAAAACTCCCATGGAATGAGAACAGTTGGTTGGCTGATGAAGCCTGGCATGAACTACATTATGTCGGAGAAATGAGTATTTATTTTGGAGGTAACCTTACTAAACAGTCCTGAAGGGGACTGCATCCATTTTCTCTAGATCTAGCCACCTGGAACACATAATAGCTAAAAATGCCCTGTAGTTTAGTGGGTGTGAATTTAGGCAGTCAGTGGTGAAGCACAGTATGAGACATTTTACTGCTGGCCCAAATTTACGCTCAGTACAACAGGTTGGTAGAAAGCAATACCTAAATAAGTAACCACCCACTGGAAAAAAGTAAGGAGGTTAACTGTGACCTGCTTTTAGCATTCTTTAATTACAGGAGTGCACAGAAAATGAGTGGTTTGACAGCTATTAAGATTTCCTTCAGCAAAAATCTGAAGAAGTGAGAATACCTGAAGTGTTAGAAATTGATGACACCAAAGCCTGGCACATCTACAGAGAAGCAGATGAGGTAAAATAAACCTTTAAGAACTAAGGTCCAAGGTCGTAGAAGCATCTACTCCTACACGAAAGCCAAGAAGATGACCTATGCAAAAAAAACCAAACAGTTGCAAGTAGGAGTGAAATCTGGAGCGGCAGCCTTGAATTCATGAGGATACCATTACAAACGGACATTTGATCTCTAAAAACCTGAAGTGGCTTCTCTAATTTTCATTAGGGACAGAGCAATGAAGAACACAATGTCAGTTATTTTGCTCAGGAAGGTCTCAAGCACAGGATGACTGGAGCTAGGCAAGGCACCTGCAGCCTACATTATAGCACAAGAAACTTAGAGGTGCTCACCAGTAATTGTGGGTGGTTTTGTGCTGATGGGGGGTTAGGACAGGTCCCTACAACTCAGAAACAGTCTGAATGTTAGCTATTGAGCTGCTTACGTGTGTCTGGCTTTCTATGCTCGATTGTTGCTTGTGAAGATGCATATGGAAAACTGAACTTTCAAGAGGATTTCCAAAATTAAAGGGCAGCAGGGACGCCTTGAGCACATAACATTGATGTTATACATTAATGGATAGGAGAAGATCACACCTCATTGTAGAGAACCTCCTTCACAATGACTTCTGAACTCCAGGCAGAGGTCATTCAGAAATACTATTTACTGTCAGTCAGTGAGAAAGTACTGCATCAGCTGGCATTCGGGATCAGTATCAATTAAAGTCAAAATAATTTTGGAATTACTCAGAAACTGATTGTGCTTTCATCACAACACTGATTTACCAAAGGATCATGTATCAATCTGGTCTAACCTGGGAAAAACAAACCAGAAAGTACTTGAAATGCAAGGTTTCTGCATTTCACAATGGCTTAGCTTTCTTGTGAAAAATGTCATCAAGCCAGCATTTTCCAGTGGAAATGTCAAATGAAAGCAGGAACATTCTGAATAACAAAAGAACATTTTATTTTCCTTAAGCGCAGATTTCTTTTCCAGTGGAAATATATTAAAATATTCTATTGACATTTTATGCAAAGCAATGCTATTGGGGCATTTCAAATCATGCAAAGCTTTGAATTTTGTAATGATCTACTTGCTATCTTCTGCTGGGATTGCAATCTCTCATGTTGTTGGAACACCATCAATTCAACTGCATGGATTTATGTCAGGAAAGTGTCTGCGACTGTTCTGGGAACCTCGATGCAGCTGGTGAGAAGCACTAGTAATTGTAAAGTTAATCAGGATTCAGAGGTACTTACACATGTAACTCCTCTTTCTGTGGTATAGGCCTTAACACCTTTTTGAGACAGAGAGGCAAAGCGTTGCAATTGTACTGAAAATAGGGGAAACATTCCTTATTTTATAAAGGACAGGTTCTAATTAGACAGGTTCTAATTTCGAAACACCTTCCTCCCCAGCCCTTGTAAACCTCGAAACAGCAAAATATAAAGAAAAAAACAAAGGAAAAAGGATCTCCTTAAAATAAATCATACAAATTATATTTCCTTCTGGACTCCCCATAGGGTTCTCCCATCCCATCAAGGGAATGGTGACATCAGTTCAAGGTGTCATCCCCTCTCTGAGTCATTCAGATGCACAGAGAAGGATGGGAAAGGGAAAGCATCTAGAATGGGTCTCCATGGATTTAGTCTAGTGAATTCCTCCCCAGCACACAATCTCTGGAAGAAGCAGAGGAACCCCTCGAACAGGAAGTGATTCAGAGACATAGGATGGCCTATTTGTGGTGACTCACATTACATCAATAGCAGAATTGTCCAGAGGCCTATAGAATGTCAAGACTCTTTTTTTTTTTTTTTTTTGTCATTGTGCAACCACAAGTATCAAGTAACATGTGTTTCCTATCACTCAGCCCAGCTTTATACTAAGCTAACATATATTAGTTTGTCTAAATTATATGTTTGAAAACAGAGCTGAGCTTGCATAAACATAAAGTGTTTAATGTTCAGGCATATTATTATTATCATCATATTCTATTATTGTTGCTGTTATTTTAGATCATAAGTGTTTCTGTAGGGGATTGCATGGATATACTGACAGTCCGTTCTTTGTTTCCAGCCGACTGCACAATGTAAATATATATGCTTTGAATAGTATGTATGTTTGACAACATATTCTATGATGTGCAACTTTCATGCAGACTTGCCATCAGGTCTCTGTGACCCATCATGCTGGCCTGTAACATGGCAGCATCGTCAGAGGAATGTCAGTATCTAAAGGGGAGCTACAGGAAAGAAGGGGACAGACTCTTTATGTTGTCTGACTGTTGTGATAGAAAAAGGGGAAATGATTTCAAGCTTAAAGAGGGTAGATTTAAGTTGAATATAAGGAAAAAGTCTTTTGGAGTGAGAGTGCGGAGGTACTGGAACAGGTTGCCTAGTGATGTGGTGGATGCCCCGGCCCTGAAGACTTTCAAGGTAAGGCTGAATAAGGCCCTGGGCAACCTGATCTAGCTGAGGTGTCCCTTCTCACTGCAGAGGAGTTGGACTAGATGGCCTTCAAAGGTCCCTTCTAACTCTAAGGATTCTATGATTCTATACTTGGGCTGCCTACCTATACTGCCTCACAGTAGGATTTTATGAAAAATTTGAATTCTGGTGAATACTGAATGGGGAGCACTGAGGTGGAATATTTCACCCCAAGTGCCTCCCTTAAGATGAAAATAAGGAGTGCTTCAGACACACCAGTAGGCTACATGCACTTACATGTATACACTCGCACACACAAGCAAAAGTAGAGTTGTTTTTTCCATAGTAAAATATGCTAGTGGCTGCTTCTTTGGGAAACTGGCAATGCTAGCTGTGAAGAAAAGAAGCTGCCATTGGACTTCTTCATCCATAAGGAAATCTGGAAAAACCTAGTCAAGTTCCAATATCCTGGAACTTGCAGTTTGCCTCTGCTAAGTACAGTTCTAAGTACAGTTATCCCAAAGCCATGAAAGCACCTATGTGCACTCTGTTAGATGCTGAAGTGCAGATACTCACCAAGATTTTTCCCTGCAGTTTCAAGTTGTAGGTACCATAAGAACTGAACTGAAAAAAAGGGAATCTGTGAGCACTGAAACATGAACAAACACAGGAAAACAGACCTCTCTGTATGAACTGATAGGCAGCAATTACTCCTGTATAGTCTTACTCTGGGGGGTAATTCAGAGCATGGTAGATCTTCACTCAGGCAGATACCTAGTTATGGTCATGGAAAGCTGACAAGATGTGATATTACTTGGTGGCATTTTTGCATGCTTATCCCTTCCAGTGTGCTCTCCACACTAACTGTGCTGGGCCAGAGTCAGGACTAAGACACTGCATGTGAAACCTGTAGTTCAAATGCAGAAACAAACAAGAACCAGCTCTGGACAGGGACAGAGATAAATGAAAGCTGGGTGGTAGCACTGGGACTGAAGGCCCGCTATGGGAGAGACAAACTAGAAGTCTTTAGGAAGCAACAGGGGAAAACCTCAGATTTTCCCAAAGGAATTTGTGAGGGCTTTTCCAAGAAGATGACACAGCCAATAGCCCAGCTGAATGGTCTCTAGACCAATGCACACAGCATGGGAAATGAACGATGAAAGCAGAAAACTATGACCTAAGTGCTATCACAGAAATGTGGTGGAATGCTATGGACTGAAGACTACAACCTTTTCAGAAGCAATAGACAAGGCAAGAGTTGTCCTCCATGTTAAGAAGTGCATAGATTGCAAAGAGCTGCTTCTAGAAATCAGGATAAGAGCTTGTGGGTTAAAATTAGGGACTGAACCAATAAATGACATCTGGTGGTCAGGGTCTACTACAGTCACCTGACTGGGGGGAGCTGTTGATGAGGCTTTCTCTGATCTGCTACAGAAGGTGTCAGATCACAGGCTCTCATCCTGGTGGGAGATTTCAACCAGTCGGATGTCAGCTGGGAAAGCAACATGGCAAACTGCAAGGAATCCAGGAGACTGCTGGAGTGAATTGAGGTCAACTTCCTGGTCCAGATATTAGACAAACCAACCAGAAGCGAAGTGTCACTAGACCTGATGCTCACTAATGCAGAGGAGATCATTAAAGAGGTTAATATTGGAGGCAGTCCAGGCTGTAGTGACCATGTCCTGGTTATATTCCTGATCTTGAGGAACATGGGCTTGGCAAAGGGCAGAGTCAGGAATCTGAACTTCAGAAGAGTGAACTTCTGAACTTAAAGCTGACTATTTAAG
Source organism: Alectoris magna (assembly GCA_030625065.1). NCBI lineage: Eukaryota > Metazoa > Chordata > Aves > Galliformes > Phasianidae > Alectoris > Alectoris magna. The sequence goes on from CM060560.1 coordinate 145,279,748, forward strand.
GAAGTATTGGATGGGATCCCCCTGGGATACTGTCCTTGGGGATATAGGAATGGAACAGAACAGACACCTCTTTAACAACAACTTTCTGTGAGAATAATAGCTCTCCACCATTCAGCAAAAGAAATCAAGCAGAGGAGACAGGAAACCAGCATGGATGAGAAAGGACCCAGGGTCCTGAAGGAGCTGGCCAATGTGGTTGTCAGACTACTTTCAATCATATTTGAAATGCTGTGGCTGTCAGGCAAAGTCCCTCGTGAATGGAAAAAGAGAAACATCACTCCCATTTTTAAGAAAGGGAGAAAGGAGGACCCAGGGAACTACGGGCTGGTGAGTGTAATGTCTGTGCCTGGGAAGATCATGGAATGGATCATCCTGGAAGCTATGTTAAGGCACATGCGATGTGAAGAGATGATCTTAGACAGCCAGCATAGCTTCTCCAAGGGCAGATGGTACCTGACTGATCTGGTAGACTACAATGGAGTGATGGCATTGGTGGACAAAGGAAGGGCAACTGATGTCACCTACCTGGATGTGTGTGCAAGGCCTTTGACACAGTCCCACACCACATCTTATCTCTAAATTGGAGAGATATGTATTTGAAAGCTAGACTATTCAGTGGATAAAGAATTGGCTGGATGGTTACAACTAGAGGGTTGTGCTCAATAAATCCAGGCAGAAGCTAGTCATGAGTGGTGTTGTCTGGGGGTCAGTCGTGGGACCTGTGTTCTTCAACATCTTTGTCAGTGACATAGACAGTGGGATTGAGTGTACCCTCAGCAAGTTTCTGAGTGGTGTGGTTGTTATGGCAGAAGGAAGGGATGCTGTCCAAAGGAACCTTAACAAACTTGAAAGCTGGGCCCATGAAACCTAATGAGGTTCAACTTAGGTTGGGGCATTTCCAGATATGAGTATAGACTGGAAGAAGAACTCACTGAGTGCAGTGCTGCTGAGAAGGACCTGAGGGTCCTGGTAGATAAAAAGCTGGATGTGTGCTAGCAGTGTACTCTTGAAGCCCAGAAGGCTGACAGGGCCTGGGCTGCATCAAAAGAGGGGTGGCCAGCAGGGAGAAAGAGGGAATTGTCCTCCTCGACTCTGCCCTCTGAGGCCCCATCTGGAGTACTGCATCCAGGCCTGGGGCCCCCAGCACAAGAATGATGTGGAGCTGTTGGAGTGGGTTCAGAGGAGGGCCACGAAGATGCTCAGAGGACTGAAGCACTTCTCCTATGAAGAAAGGCTGAGGGAGCTGAGCTTGCTTAGCTTGGAGAAGAGAAGGCTCCGGGGAGACTTCATTGCAGCCTTCCAGTACTTGAAAGGAGCTTACAAGCAGGAGGGAGATAGATAGACTTTTTACGTGGTCTGATAATGACAGGGCAAGGGGAAATGGTTTTAAACTAGAGAAGATTTAGGTTAGATGTTAGCAAGAAATTCTTTACTCGGAGAGTGGTGACGCATTGGCACAGGCTGACCAGGGAAGCTGTGGGTGCCCCATCCCTGGAGGCATCCAAGGCCAGCTTGGATGGGGCCCTGGGCAGCCTGAGCTGGTGGGTGACAGCCCTGCCCATGGCAGCGGGTTGGAGCTCAATGGTCTTTAAGGTCATTTAAGCCATTCGGTGATTCTATGCTAAGTTTGGGATGGGTTAGATGGGAGCCAAGAGCTGAATCTATGGGGAACAGTGGAACAAATCTGCATCAAAGTGCAGATAGATAACTGGGACCAGTTGAAGAGAGAGTATGCTGTGAATAAGCCCAGCACATGGGGAAGGAATCCAATAGAGAAAATCAGGTTGAAGGCAGAATATTTGCAAGAAGGGGAGACAGCATGGACAACCAGACAGGGATAAATTCTCCAGACCAACACTGGTGGTAAATATGACAACTGTATAGGCAAGATGTTTATGACAAGGAAGGAAAAACCAAGGGGCATATATTAAAGCCAACTGTGTGAGGAGAAGGGGACAGGGCTAAGGAGCCAGGGAAGAACAGACCCAGAAGGAAGATACAAATGAACTGGATGGAATTGGGGAGGAAATTCTGTCTCCACTGTGGCCTTTTCCCTTCAGAAAAAAATTCTCTCCTAATATTTGCAAAGCTGTCTGTATGACCACAGGTAATGAATACAAACATATGCCTTCTCTTCATGCAGTGTAGGTCAAAGTGCCAGTCTTGGTAAGTCATGCAAGTGCCAATTTATGCCTGCCAGAGATAATATGTTTTTTTTTTTTAAATTCAGTTTATTTTGTGGTAAACCTGTGGATTGTCATGCCCAATATGTCATGTGAAAAGAACCTTACTAAGGTCAAAAAGTTAAGCACCCAAAAGTTAGGAAATGCAGCCTTAATTTTCTTTACTTGTACATAAACATTATGAATCAGTCTTTAATTATATGACCATGGGTTATTTTTTCCACAGATCTCCTACAGAAGGGTCCATCAGGTGAACCTGTTCTGAGGCTAAATCTGGATGTAAGGAGGAGGTTGTTTGCAGGACCCCTGCTTCATTTCTTCCAAAAGTCAGAATATGCGTAAATTATGAGTCAGGGAGTAGCAGGAGAAGAAAGGGCACTTTGAGGATTAAGGCACCTGAAAGGCATCTTAGTGAATTGGATTCTGTCCCTAACTGTGCCTAAAGATCCATGTGAAATACTGAGAAAATCACATAAATCACAGTTCTCTGTAGGCAATAATTTTTTGCCCCTCAATTCTTGGCCTTCTCAGTTTGAAACACTGGAAACTGATTTGCAATTTTTATATCCTGCTACAGTTAAACCCTGAAAATGACATCTTGGTCTGCTGTTTACACACACACACACACACACACACACACACACACACACACACACACACGCATATATATGTATAAAAGAAAAGAAACAAAAATTGGAGATGGAGTGGAAAAGAGCAATTGAAACTATTGAAGAGCTGAAGAACATGTCTGTCAAAGAGATGCCTACAGAACTTTTGGCAAGTGACTTGGATACAGGTTACAAATAGCTTCTTGAGGAGTAAATACCGGGCATATAAAGAATCTTTAATGCAGTGGAAAAACTGAAACAGGAATCTATGTCTGTGAGTTTAAACCAGGCAGATTCAGATGTGGAATTCCATCTCAAGCTTTAACAATGAGGGGAATTAATTGCCCCAGAAAAATCAGCCCTAGCACACCATCAGCTCTTTATCTCATGAGGTCTTTAAACTGAGACTAGCTGCATCCAACTACTTGCCTTTCACTTTGGTTGATCCAGAATTATTGGACTAATTACAGGACTGAGTGAAATGTATATAAAGGTCTATAAAATCCAGGAAGTCAGACAGTGACCTAGCAGCCTTTGTCTTTACTAATTCAAGCGCCAGGCAGTCGTGGTTGCAGCTGAAGTCAGTGGAAAACATCAAATACTGCTACAAAGACAGAACAAAATAGGGTCTAAGGTATCTCACATAAGACACTCAAATGTAGTACATACTTTTGAACTTAATCTCTTACTAGCTCAATTTTCTGTCTAGAAAATGAGGCTGAAATTCTCCCCTTATCTGGAAAAGATGTTTTGAGTAGGCATTGATTATCGTTTGTGAAACTTCAGTGTTGCAAACCACTGAAATGCTCAAGGGTAAAAGAGTAATTCTCCCTACAGGGTAGCACTTGAGTAGCGTGAGAATAGTGGGCAAAATATTTGAGGAGATAACAACTAATTTAGTAAGGAATAGGCATTAAATAAGGTAGAAGTTTTGTGGGGAAAAATATAAAACAAAACTAAATGAAACAGCAACAGCAAACACAACAATACAACAGTATTTCTACAACAACAAAATAAACCACAGTATGTGATCCAATAATCAAGGACTTGCACATAGATACATAAAGTTGTACCATCAACCCCGATTCTGGCACTTCCAAAGCAACCTTGAGTTCTCTGTCTGTGCTCCTCAGCTTATTAGCCAATATGTCCTCCATAGGACACAGAAAAGAAAATGCAGTATGGTAAAGTATATAACTGTAGCTTGACATTAATTCATGTGTATCACTTTTGAGACTACACTAGGAAAAATCAGCAACTTATTCCCGATCACTGGCAAATCTAATGTGAGTGACAGAGGAAGACAGAAAAATGGTGGAAGGAAAAGCCAGTGCGATTTCCACGTCTGGATTTTGAGAGGAAAAAAATGTCTCAGTGCAGGTAGGGCAGGAGGTACAATAAGAAGAATGGCTCGAGCTGAAGGCGAGATGTCAGTGCCCATGTGGGTAAAGAGTTAATGACTGGGAGGCAGTGTGTAAATACAAAACAATCCCAGACTTCACGGAGCCTCTAAATTTGTCAGGGCCCTGACAAATACAGTGCACTAATGACCCTGATGAGCCTCACCCAGAGCCCACACCCATGGGGCCCAGGAGCTCTATTTAAGCTCAACCCTGGGCCTTCTCTCCTTACACATGCTATAATGGTGGAGTGCTGATCTCCAGTATAAGCGCAGCCATGCTCTGTGCCTGGCTACAGAGCTGCTTGATCTGGACCTCAACCTATAGACTGGCTTATGTTTGTCTCTGCTTTGTCTCTGTGGACCTGCCTGGTGATCACTGGACCTGATCCTACCCCTGACCTACAGGTTGACTTCCTGTCTTGACCTCTGATTTGCCTCATCACTATGATACTGTCTTTTGATCTGAACTCTTGGTTGGACCTGGCCAACACCTCAGTCTGTCCTGCTCACCTTTCTCTGGCACTCTGGGATTGAGACCTGGCTGGCAAGGCTCCATCACGGCTCCTGGCTCACCTCCCTTAAAGGAGCAGTCCAGCTCTTGGTGCCCCCTGACAGATTTATCCTGGAGTTTGGTTATCAGCTTCTCCAAAAGGGGAGACTGCCTTGCCAGCAGGAGACAGAAAGCAGCTGTAATAAGGGTGAGAGGGAGGGAGAACTCTCCAGCCAACAATAACTAATTTAATTTGTTCAGCCATAACAAAAGTTTGGTGATTGGTAGCTATGCGTATGCATGACTGTGTATGCATCCAGCACCAGTCGGGCTGCAAGATGACATCAACTCAAGGAGCATGCCAGCAGCCTCTTAGTAATCTCTTTCCCGTTTCTTGCCAAGAGCTGTTGATGCTTCCCAAAAAGTGGTAAAAAGAAGCCTGGTGCATGTTTACATCTGAGGCAGGATGAGTGTCTACCACTACCAGACTGCCACACTGCCTGCCTCAGGGCCCAAGTCAAAACAATGCTGTTCTGACAGTCTCATTTCAGTTTGCTAATCACCAGTTGGGTGAGGTTGATCCCCATCTTGGTCCTTTGTACTTGGTTATCTTCTGATAATGTTCTGATACCTGAAGAATCAGATTAAAAATCAGCTGGGGAGCAAAAATGGTCAGCCCAGAAAGGGAGGGAGGAAAGTCTTATGTTGGAAGCCAGCCTTGACAAGTGGTCTCCAAAAGCTGGTGCAAGCACGGAAATGTGTAAGTGCAGTGAGCAGTGGTGTACGTTCTCTGCTTGTTTTCCAACAAGCAAATGCTGTGTAGCATAACCACTGTCTTTATTTTCTGTTGTGGAAATAAAATAAGCTGATTTTGTTTCATAGAGGCTGTAAGTAATACTGACAATTGCCAGCCTTTAACTGTTGAAGCAGGATTTCATTTGTGAGCTGAATTTTGAAGGGGATAGCTGTCTATCTCCAAAGGAGACAGGCCTGGCAGGGGCAGTATCCCCTGCCGCCATCTTGGGAAAGGACTAGACAGGAGTAATTAGTAGGCTTCACTCTGTTCAGCTGGTATTAGGTTTTATCATGAGAATAGTTAAGACTAAAAATGCTCATATAAAAGGGGAGGGATCTTGTAATTTTCACATACTGGTGATAAATTGGGCAAACTAGTACTACCTAAAGGTTAGAGGGATGAATGGATCACCCTCCTCTTAGACAATAGCTGGCACACTTGGGAAGTGAAAATCCAGTCTAGGAGATGGATCAGAATAGCTTGTTTAAAAACACGTTTCTGTGGACAGAATGATTTATATGTATGCCTGTAAGCTGTCTATGTTGTTGAAGCATAGGTTTTACTGAAGAGTAGAAATAGCCTTCAAAGTCAAGGCTGGTGGCCAGCTGCAGTAACTGCAGGGATGGGAAATGGCTAGGAGTGACTGGCTGAAGTGTCCTGGAACACAGGTTGTGTTTGGCTGAAACGGCCCTTGCTACTCAGCTTTGACAGCCTCAGACACCAGGAAACAGAAACTGCAAACAGTTAACAGTAAAGCAGCTATAGCAGCTGTTTCACCAAAAACAGAGGGCTTGAAATGATGGCTGTGCTATAGGAAAAGGGTAATTAATTAACCTGCCCCTTATGCTAGTCTGTTTGGTTTTGTTATCTTCCCTTTCTTTGTTCTGTCCCTTTCAATGTGCTGTTTTGGTAAGTCACTAGATTTACCATATGATGGAGAGGAGGCTGAGCTCTCAGATTAGCCCATCATTAGCCCATTTGTTGTTCTTCCATGTTCCTAGGTGGGAGATTCAGCTGGTGTTACAGCCTTAGAAAGTGAGCCATACCATTTCGCTGCCAGCCCGAAGTCATGAAGGATGGTTATGCAACCACAACTTCTCTTCAGATGTTTTTTGCACTGAGAATCTGCTTCATTTCTGAATAGAATTAAACCATGACAAGGGGGAGATGGGTACTTTTAAGGTATATTTACCATGCTAATGACTTTGGGGGAAAAAGTCCTCATCGACTCCTAGAATGTTGAACAGCCAGCAGAGAGGACTTCACAGATTCTAGTAAAATCTGGCAAATGGTCGAGGCTTATCTCTAGTTTTCATCAGACTTCTGGGTGCACACTGAGTTTTAACTCATTGAATCCATCACCTCCCACCACTAAGTTTGAAAAATTCCCTGGGGGCTTGATCCTTTGTCCCTCAGGATTTGTTTTTGTAACTAGACACAGAACTACATGAAAAGCAGACCCTTGAACTTGGTAGTAATATTGCATTCAAAGTTGAATATAATGAAGAGCCACAATTTGCTGGGCACAATGACCAGTATTATGACAAGTGCACACCACAGTATTGTTTTCAGTGTTGCAGGCAGAGCTAATGCATACGCAGCTATTTTCCATTCAGTCATTACTGTCTTCTGTGGAGGGCAAAGCTCCACTGGGTTTTTTGGTTGTCCTTTTATACAGTTCAAGACCTTTCTAGCTCTTTCTGTTTTCCAGAATTTGCGCACTATCCCATGAACTCCAACCCATGATTTCACCCAGTTGAGAATAAACGATCCGCAGCTTGTACAAAGACTGTCTTCCCAATGAGGGGAAAAAGTTGGTTCACCTGACTGGACTGCTGGACTTAGTGGACCATCTTACTTTGCTTGCTTAACATGAAAACGTGTATGCTCTGTATCATGGATTTTCCCCTTATTATTGCAATGCTGATAGGAATCCAGAAGCCCCTAAAGTCTTCTACCTTTTCTCTCAGAGTTACCCCCTTCCATTGATACCCACATTCTAATTCTAGCGTGTTCATGAGGTTGGCATTTTTTATGAATTAAATCCTCCTTGTGTATTGATTTTTTTTTTAGAACAGTTCTTAGCATGTTTGTAAGGATATAAAACTCTGCTGGTAGGAGAATTTTTTTTAGTTTTAATACTCTGGGATCCACGTGTTTCGAGTCAAGGGTCCAAAGAGTCAATTGACTAAAATGTAACCTGGTTATACTTGATTTTATTTCTTTCAATCTAGACCTATTGGTGCCAAGGCGGTTCTTCTGAAATTCAAGATAGAGATAATTGTGTCCACATTTGTATTTGTATCTTGACATTTTAATCGGCCTCTGAAAATTGCAGGCTAGAAAGCGACCTAATCAGTAGTAAGCTCAATTTTAAAACTATTTTGTGTTGAAAGTTGGAGGTATCAGTCCTGGGACTGATTACTGATAGGCTTTTGAATGTTGCAGTTCGAAAAAAAATGTTTCGGTATGTCAGACATAAAATTCCTGTCTCACATTTTGTGGTCTGAAAAAATTGTGTTTTTGTTTTTGTTTGTTCCTGTTGTTGCAAGGTAATATAAATTTCAATGAAAACCCATGCCATTGCTTAAACTGGGTTGGCATTAAATGGTAGCAGAGATGGCTGTGCTGGTATTGGATTGAATGGTAGGAGCAGCAGCAGGCATTTAACAAAAATTCATTATAAGCAATTACTTCTGAATGTAGCCTGTTTGCTAACCATTCACTTGTCCAGGCTGGTTTCTTCAAATATATTTGTTAGGTGGCTGAAGTGAATACATTTAGTCTATGGGCTGTTTTGAGCTACTTGCAGCTCATAGCACAACTTGTATTATATTCTCTACATTCCTGTATGTCAGAAACTACAGAGATACTTCAGAACTAAAAGAGATCAGAGTCGAAAACTCAAAGAAAGGAAAAATTTTATAGGCAAGGAACTGAAGATGACAAGTTCAAGCAGCCTGCCAATGCTTACAAAGGAAAATCTGTGCTAGACTAGGAACTGGACCCAGACATCCTGCGTGTCAGTCCAGCCTTAACCACAAGAACTGTCCCTCTTCTGTTTCACAAATATTATTACAAATTATCTACTGGTTCAGTGAATCCTTGTGACTCATTAGTCATGAACAGCGGAGTAAAACCATCGCATTCTTTGTGAAGATGTAACACTTTGGGTTTGGGTTTTTCTTTGGTACCACTCAGCTAAGAGGTCACTGACTGAAATGTGGGCTGTGATTTGGCTCTTCCCAGATTTAGAGATAGTTGGCTGTCATTGTTCTGTGTACATAGCTGGGATTCTCACAGGATACTCTATGATAAATAGACTGGGAAAAAGAGAACATCATAGCATTAGCATTTTAGATGCCAGAATGAAGGAACAGTTCTCCTATTCCGGACACCTGAATAAATGAACTTTGTCTTATAGATATGGAAGGTAGGCAAAGGTCTCTGGAGACATTTTTAGATGGTAAAATATTTGAAGCCAACTGGCATTTGGGATCTTTGGGAGCAGCACTTCTTCATTCTGCCTGTCTGGATACCTCTGGAAATGTCTTTATAAATTCTCAGAACCAAGGATAAAATCCAAAAGGTATTTCAGTTCGTAAGGAATACATCTTAGCTTGCCCACAAGACTTGACTTGTTAAGTGCAAGCTGTTAAAATCTTGCCTTACTGCCTCGTGAGGCTACCTTTGACCAAGAACAGTTAGAGAAATGCTGACTGATGCCAGTATTATTTCCAATAAGCCCACATTTCAACCTCACGTTTTACCTAAACATGATCGATGGACAACCTATAGCCAGAAAAAAGAGGTGGGAATCACAGTGGTGAGCATGAGGAAACATAACTCTAATGCTACTCATCATATTTTAGAGGAAAAATGGCTGTTAGGCATGTAAGGATAATACACTTCACTAGGACATGCCTCTAACTGGGCAGTGTATTTTGATAAATCCTTGACAAATCTACTGGTTGTAAAAAGTTTCAGAACAATAAACATCTTGGTTGAAGCAGCTGTAGAAGTCATCTAGTCCAGACACCTGTTTGCTGAAGTACTGTTACCACAGGATAGGTCAGCTGTAACTTTTGAATAGTTGTCATGAATGCCTCCTAAATGGAATATTCCATGACCAGTGTGTTCCAGTGCTGCACTGCTCTTAAAATCTTTTTTTGTAATGTCTCAGGTGGCAATATGTGGCTGTTATTCTGTGCTGTATCATTTGATGCAACTGAGAAGAATATGGATCTGTTTGTAATTACCCTTAAGGTAGCCGAAGGCTTCCTTTTACTTGCCTAAACAAGCCAAGATCTTTCTATGCATCCTTGCTGATGATGTGCTCCAGACCTCTGACCATTGTAGTCAGAGGTAGTCTTCAGCTGGCCATTCTTTAGCTTCTTTACATCCCTCAGCAATGGAGGAACTTCAGGCTGGACAGCCAAATGCAGTCTCACCACCGTCAGGCAGCAGGGAAAATTATTTTCTGCCAGCCATGCTCCTCCTACTGTGGCATAGTACCCAGTAGCCTTACAATGCCCTGTCAGTTCATTCAGGCTGGCATCCACTGTAACTTCCTGATCCTTTTCAGGGCTGTCAGCCAGTTGGCTCCCAGCTTGCAGGGATGTAGTGTGTTATTCTACCTCATATGCAGAACTGTGGTCTTCATGAAATTTCTGTTGGCGCAGAACTTAGTTGCATGAGTTCCTTCTCAGCTGAATGTTATATATATGTGTCAGTCAGCTGTCATAAGATTGAACCTTCCAGAGATATGCTGAGGGTCCATTTTTGTGTTATCTAAGTTAGTTAGTTATGAAGATTGAACTGTATGGGCCACAGAGTCAGTGTCTGGAGTACACCATTTGTTTTTGGTTGTGAGCAGGTGCTAAGGTTCTGCTTGTTGTTATCCATTCAGCTTGGTGATCTAGCTTATTTTCTACTCATCTAGAAGTTCCTTGTTCTAGCCTTGGCAGTGAAGAGTCCTGAAGGCAGTAGATCTTTACCACTGCTAAAGTAGCACTGGAGGAACTTTCCTGAATGCATTCATATTGATTCATCAGAAAAAGAATGCTACATGACAGTATGGGATTGATAAAGGAAAAACAATGTTCAAACTCAAATTATGCACTCTTGGAGGACATGGTGGCTGTGTCCTGTAATGGAAGCTCCAGAGCTGCTGTTTTTCCCATCTTATTCTACCTTTGTTCCTTTCCTTACCAATAGAAACTGAAAGTTAGGTTAATTATGTGGCTTAAGGAGAGGGGATGAAGCTTGGTGTGGAAAAATGGAGAAGCTAATATTGATAACTAGCATCTAGAAACCCAATCAAACTGCAGCAGGGAAAAGTCACTTCCACCTGGTGTTGTCCAAACCTGTCAACTCAAAAGATCCTCTATTAGGAGAAAAATAGGATTTTGGCATTCCTTCAAAACATTTGATTACAACAGCCTTCTCCCCACCATCCCAGGTAAACTGGAAGAATTTCAAAGGGTGAACAAATTAAATCAATGTCTTTATTTTTACATCGGCTGCAAATGCTTCATGGGTGGAAAAGACGAGGCCAAATGAAAAATGTTTTCTGTCTAAATGTGCATGGCTCTGGACTCGGAGTTTTCATATCCAAACTCTATGTCTGTAGTCCACACCTCTCAGCAGGAGGTCAGAAATGAAAACCACCCCATAGGTCCAGATCAGAGCTTTTAAGAAGAATTCTTCTATTCATTCACGTCTTTGCACCCTTCCTCATTAGGGTCCGATTTCTTTTTGCTTCCTGTTAGCTTAAGGGGAATTACACATCCATATGGTAAAGACAGAATGGATGCCTTCTCCCTCTACAGTCAGTAAGGAAAACCAGAGGAAGCATCAATTTGTAATACAAGATTGCCAAGGAAATCCTTAGCAATTATTACATCACAGTTGTGTAATTATGAGTATACAATTTCCCCTCTACACCTGAGAAACTGCAGAGTTGAGCTGCATCCCATCTTTGTGCTGTACAACTGAATGGTGCCAGACGTAAGTTCTAAGGGAGGTTTCTCTGGTTGCTAAGCTGGCCAGGTGACCTACTTGTACAGTCGCTAGACACTGAGTATCCTTGTTTGAGCACAAAGTTGGTATTATTGTTGATGTACTGCTTTATTAGTTATTTCTCTCTGCCGTCGGTGATAGGATTTAATCTCGAGTAATCTGAGGTGGAAATGAAACACAATGGAAAGCAACCCAAAAGGCTTTCTGCTTCAGACAGGCCTATTCAGTTTCCCATGTATGACACAGCTTACTGAATACCAAATCAGAAATGTGCTGGTAAAGTAACAACTCTTTTCAGAGATGGAAGAGAAACCTCACTCACTACATGCCAGTGCTGTGATGTGTTCATACTGCAGGTGTTGCTGATCACATGATGACAATAGTGCAAGGCTGTCTTTTATACAGACAATGTACTTTCAGTGTCTTTCATTAATTAATTAATTCCTCAATTTTTTTTTAAAACATTATGATATCAAAGCCCAAATCTGGGGGGGAGGGGGGGGGGGGGGGGGAACAACAAAAAAAAAACAACCACATGTGCTATTCTGGTCCTAAATCCAGTCCTGCTTTTCCCTGAGGATTTCGTTTTTAATCTTTAGTGCTTGATTGCGCAGACCCCTGTGGAACTGCTTGGGCGGTGTTGCCCTGTTGGAGGCCATCTTGTGTGGCCTACGCAGGTCTTCACAGGAGATTAGTATGCAGCTCACAGTGCTTGTTCCTGCTGGTCTCTCCTGATGAAATTCCTGAGCATTAACTTGCTGTTGTACATACATCCAGCAGCCCTCTGAGAGGATTATCCTGGGTCTGAGTGACCTGGGCCCTTATTTTTTCCTCCTCTTCACGATTTTCCTTCTCTGCAAAGAGCATGGGGATGTCATCCCTTGGTGCATTTGGAAGCATCACCACTCTCAGGCTGGAGATACCCAAGGCTGATTCCTCAGCCCCCATCTGTTTATCCTGCTGCTCTGTTCTGGATACGTACCTCCACATACCCTTACAATGATTTGCTGTCAAGAAGGAAACCACCCTGCCCTTGCTTTCCTCAGATCTTGGCATCTGTTCTTTTCTGATGGCCAATTCAAAGGCACAAGACAACAGAGAGGTGAAGGAACTGGACCCCCAAGGTATCTTGCTGTGCAGTCCCAGAATGCTGCAGACCATCCATCCGCTCCACTCTGAGTATCTGTCTCGAAGGAGGTGGGTGTGAACTTGGTTCTCTCATCGGCTTGCCACCACCCACCTTTTGTGTTAGGGACTTCCTCTGGCGTGTGTACAGGGTGGGAAATTTCCCTTCAGTTCAATAAGCTACTGCAATGAAGTGGCTTCAGGTCCTTCATCTTTGGTTACTTATTCTCTTGGCATTTTAGTGAGAGCCAAAGAATCTGTTTTCCATTTGCTGTGCTTTTGCTGGAGACTGTAATTGCTCTTTGAACCTGTGGGAGCAGGAAACCCATTAAAGGCCCAAGAGGACGGGGATGCAGTGCCAACCAACATTCCTCATCTCCTTTCATCCTGCAATAGGAGAGTGCTTCTGGTTTCTCCAGAAGGGATATTACTACATTTTCTTCAAATTGAAGGCTGATTTCAAGAGTAATTCTATCACACACCTTATAGCAATCATTATTCCTGCTATTATCATTATTGTCTTTATGGTTATTACTATCACTAACACTGAAATGTTTATGGAGAGGTCATTAGAGGAAAGGTACATATCAAGCTTGCCTTTCAGTATCTTGCAGACTGTCAAGACAGATACGATAAGAAAATCCAGGTGGAGGGCAGGTCACATCAAACCTATAAGCAGCATAGAAATCTCAGTCAAGGCTTTTAAAGAAATGAGAATGAGAAGGGTGCATATTGTATGGGAAGTAAGAGCTAGTTGTTTCAGGTAGAAAAGGTATGAACAATCTCCTGTGCGTGATAGATTTTTGTTACTGTGGCTGCCACCCAGAAGGAATTTGAGGGAAAGGACTATCAGCTGTGCCACCCTACAATTGCAGTTGGTACTCTACAGGAAGGGGCATGGCTCAGAAAAGGTAGGATTAGTTTGCTGTTTGATTAGCTTGGATATGCACAGTTTCTGCTAATGGTAGATAATCTTCCAGAACGTAGGTTGCTGTCATTTTGCTTCAATACAGTGTGCTTCCCAATTATTTTCTGCTGTGTGGGAGCCTTCTTATAGCCAGTTGGCCTCAGAGGAGTCTGCGCCATGGATTCTAGAGTTGTAGATGGGCAATCAGCACAGGACAAAGAAAACTGTAAGCTAGAGAGGGAGTATGTAAAAAACAAAGGTACTACTGAAAAACAGGACTAGTACTTGGAGTAGGAAGATACAGATATTCTAATCATAAAAACTAAGGTCAAGAAGCTTGGGTCTGATGCAGTGAAAGAAAGGAAGCCAGAAAACATGGTTTTAAGGATGACCCAGATGTAATACGAGCCTGTTATTTTAGTGTACTTCACAATAGCTAGTCTTTCTGTGCCAGGCGTTGGCCCCTATGCTGCTCCAGTCATGAAAACCTGCACTAGCAGTGACACAATGAGCTGGTGATGAACTACTTCAGTGCATGCAGGCAAAGCAAATCTTCCAGCACTGCTGTCCCATCCTCTGCTAAAATGTTCTCAGAAAGGAAGTGAGAGGAACGAAGATATATTCCATATATCATACAGCTGTCAGAATGGGTTTGAGACTTCTCTAGATTATGCCTGGGACTGAACCCTACTGAAGGGAGCTAAACAGTCCTGTGTAGGGGTCAGTAATGGCATCTCTCGTGTCATGCCAGACATAGTAATAACTAAAGAAAACTGTTACCTCTGTTGTATGTTTCTGCTTACAAGAGAAAACGAATTTGCTAGGCAGCATTATGGAGCAAATCCCATCACACATGCTATGAGACAGTCACCGATTCCTGTGTTTTCAGTGGTCCTGTTTACAGGGTTGAACTTCGGAGCAGACACGTCATGCTCAATACAAAATATCACTTTGCATGGGGAAGGATTTCTTTCAACTCTGCAGTTAACAACAACGACCAGCTTCTGAGAGCGGCAAGCCCTGGCTGGCAATTGTTCCAAATTCTTTTATCTCCAAATAATCTAGTATAAAGAGCAGGGAAAAAAAAACATTTGTTCTGATCCTTGGCATTGCCCAGATAGTTATCTCCTCTCTTTTTTCTTTGTGTACTCTAGCTTTCTTTAAATAAAAATGTATTTCACACACAAAAAGCCTGCATGAAAACTATGGACTCAAGTGCTCTAAAAAGTTAGGAAATCCGGGACTAAAGTTACCCAGGCAACGTCTGTGCAGATGGGTTATGATGCAGACTTCATTTCAAAGTCCACAGACTGTAGTTTCCTCTAGGCACTCCCTGGCTCCACAGGCAGGAGGGAATTGCTCTAGGGCTGTGAAAGCATGGAAACGGTTTTCTGCATTAGCCCTTGCCTGAAATGTTGTGGAAGGCAGGTGGGCACTGAATGAGGTAGGGGACTGCAGGAAGAACTAGAGTCACCATGGCATGGGCTGCTGCCCCACAGAGCTGGCACCCTGACACAGCCACGCAGCTCTGGTGTGACCTGGGGCAGGTTACCCTGTGCCAGAATTCCCGCAGGTGATTGTGGCTGCCTCTTGTTTTCTGGATGCCTCACCCAGTGGTTTGAGACAGTTTTCCAGAGGTGTTATTTTTAATAAGAATTGCTTCTTTGGTCCTGTCTGCAGACCAGCCCTACAAAGAGATGAATGCAGGGCAGGGGTGCAAGTCCTTGTAGCTGATGTTGCAGCTGGAACCTCTGGATAGCTGAACAACAGCCAGCTTGCAAAGGGACTAAGACTTCACAACTGCATCTTGATTTCATGCTTGGAATACAAAGTGCAGCAGCATGCTAGACACTGTGAAAACCCAAGTCCTTGTTCTGTAAGGTATTCAAAGTCTTTTGACTCTACAGTTTTCAGTAGGCAACCTCTCATGTACAAGATCCATTATAGCTACTGCAGTGCTGTGATGTTCCTGAAGCAGCTAGATATGATATCTTGCTGAAAGCCTTGAACTCAAGAGGGCTTTCAGTCATTCTGCTCTCAGAGCATGGTTTAAATCCTGCGTGCTCGAGGTGATTTGTGTCTATCCACTAAGCAGAAGGATAAAGCAGAGTATGAAACACTAATTTGTTAACTGCAGAAATGAGGCAGCAATCCTTTAAAAACAATTGTCTACATTGCAGGGCTCGAACAAGGGAAATTAAAACTTCAGTGGCAGTGTAAGTGTGCTTCCCGTGGCCCTTCCTGGCTTTGGACACACAGTTGTATTTTAGCACAGCGTTGCACTCACACTATACATTCACAATCATCTTTTGTAGCTTGCTGACCTAAAATACATTAGATATCTACAGATATCATTTTATTGTTTTAAGTAGTAGTAGTCAGCCATGAACTCAATTAAACCAGAGCAAACCTTGTGTACAGATATCTTGTTTTGGAATAAGTTACTTATTTGATTTGGCTGCCTTTGGTTTGTTTGTGCAGGACTGAATGACAAAATATGAGACTCTCGGACATCTCTCTTCAACTTAATATTGTGCAGACCCTTCTGGATGGGCTTGGAGCACGTCCCTGGGAGACAGCAGGTATGTGTGGGAGCTGGAGTGCGCTCAAGATGGTGGCGGATGACCCATCATCAGATTTTTTTTTTCAGAAGATAAGTTCAGTTATGCTTCTGATGCGGCAGCCCCCTCGCACAGGAAATTTAAAAATATTTTTGATTGTCATCAAAATAGTATTTTAAACTTGATTTGTTTATTTGTGGCTTGTTTTCTGTGCCTTCTCTTAGCTTTCTCCTCCTCGTTTACAACTTTGAGGGAAAGGAGCCAGGTTCTTTTACCCCCTGAAGGGTTTAACACAGGTTAAAGCAGCAGCTTAGGATTTTTCCTCAGTAATAACCGGCAAACAAAGCTAAATCCTTTTGCAGAACAACAAATTTAATCGGACAGGCAGCTTTGCACCAGCTTCCGCCAATCCACAGCCCACTGCGGAGGCACAGGCATCTACAGGGCCAAAGCCGTCCCTGGGGAGGCTGGCAGTGCTCCAGCCCCAGCCTGCCCAGGAGATAAAGCTTCCAGCCTGTTGGGAACACACAGCAAAGCCTGCGACTGTCCCATCGGTACGCACCGTTGGGAAACTATTACAGGAATGTGCAGTTCAACAAGCCTCTACACACAAGCCTCTGTTTTTTTCCCCTTGAGATAAGATTTTGTGTTGTGCATTCTCAGGGCTTCCCCTGTTTTGCTGGCCAGAGGAATCCTGGCTTAACCCAGCAAAGGATGGAAGGGACCCAAAACAGAGGACACAGGCAGGCCTTGTCATCTGAGGCTCCTGCAAGCCACCTGGCAGTGCATTAGGGAAGGGTTTTATAAGGCAGGATACCCGTGGGGCATCTATCCACAGTGAAAGCGCATAGCAGCTGGACACTGGCTTGGGGCTACCTGAGTGAGATACCACCAGCATCTAGGGCAGTATGCTGGCTAATAGCTTACCATGAGCTCCATGGCTGCAGTTATCAGCACGTGCACCATGGAGTTTATAGCCAGTACGAACTTGTCTGCCTGGCCCATGGACTGGCCTCTGGTTGCAGTGTCGCTGTACACTTAGCCCCTGAGCCCCTCCTGTGCTGGCTCTTTTGGCAGACCACTGAATACACATACATAAGACATTTTTAAAAGGAAAGAATAACGCCCTCCCTCCGCTCGGAGGCTAAATGGAGAAAAGCTTTATTCAAACACAAGTGCACGAAAAGGCTCCAAAGTCATTTTCTTGAAAATGGCTGGGAATAATTTCTTTCTTTGCTTCAGAGCTTTTTCTTAATCTTTTTTTCCCCCTTCTTTTTATGTAAATACTTACAACAATGGCTAATTCTCAGAAAAAAATGTAAGCTATTTCTCAGTGGGATTCTGGTCTGCCCATTTCTACATTCCAAACTTTTGTCTTTAAAGCTGAGGTCTTGGCTAAATTATACAGCTCCACGTTTAGCTAGGTACTCCCTTTCCAGAACTAGCCTGTTGGGACTGAGAATTATTCCTGTTAAAAGCCTAAAATAAAATAATTTCTTCCAAATGACTTATTCTTGGCTCTGGCAACTGATTGTGTATATATGCCCTAAGCTGTATTAATGTGGAAGTAATAGATCACAGAGAGCTTGTAGCATTGTATATGTTACTCACACATTAAGCCTATGGACATGACATCATTGCCCTTGTTCTGGGCTCCGGTAATGGTGTAGCCAAAAGGAGTAACTGAGAACACACTGCATTGTTCTTCTCAGCTGCTGAGGCCATATTGACTTTGTGAATCATGCTGAGCATGCAGGGATGATACATCCCGTCATTAGTGTTACTAATGCAATGCCCTATTCTGAGGAGGGGATGTTGCCTGCTCTAAGAAAACAGGGAAGAGCCAACAAATTTGGAAACAGGTCACAAACACCTTGGCATCTCTTAGCCTGTCTGAGTTCACTCATCTGTGGACAGAAACAACAGCAAGATGTTAAATTGTTATAAAAAGGGGATTGTCTTGAGGCTTATATAAGATAACTGTTATTTTTCAGTGAATTCTACTGAGATGCTTAAGCTGACTGCAAGATGCAAAGAACTGACTTTGAATACCGTCCTTTCCTTCATCTTTCCTTGGGCTGCCAGCAAAGAGGCCCAGAGAGGTGGAGAGCTGGAAGGGGAAGATTGCTCTGCTGGCTTTCTCTCTGAATAAAAGGAGCTGAAGGAGCCTAGAGGCAGGCCTAATACCCATACATTTTGGTTTTTACATGTCACTATAAGTGAGAGAATTCGTATAAGAAAACAATAATAATTTCACCACAAAAATGTGGATAATACAATTTTCAGTAAGTGTGAAAAGCTGGGATTAGCTGTACCCATTGTAGGTGACCACCCTTAGCTTCAAGCAATTGTTTGCAGTCTTGAGTGGCAGAAATACAGAAAACTAGAGGGCCAGCAAAGTTTGTTTAAGAACTTATCTTTAAGCAGCCAAAAGCCAGGAATCAGTGAGGTTGAGGAACAATTAGCAGGAACTGCAAATGATGGGGCATGCTTAGCTGGAGCCACCAAGAGGAGCAGCTAGCGGAGCCAGAATGGCTAATACAAAGCAGCAAGCTGCAAAGATCAGTCAGTGGCTCCCACTCCAGCTCAGCTGCAGCTCAGAAGAACCCACTGCTGCCCAGTAGGTGAGTGGTGGGGGCCCCAAGCTGTCAGCTTTGCAGAGAGTTTCCAGAGCTGATTGAGAGCAGAGCAATAGTCTGCTGTAGTGACACTTCAGAAGGCAACGAGGGATGGCTTTGCTAAGTACCTCCGTGCTATAGGAATGTGTATCCATACTGGTTATTTTGTATATCCTCTTTTGTCCTTTTCTCATTTTTCTTCAATGCTGTTCTGTTAAACCATTTGTGATTTGCGGGCAAGGAAGCAGAGCTCTGTGAATGCTCTTTAATTTTCTCAGGTGGGGAGCGGGAACACAAAATTCTGGTTATTAGAGACCCTTAGAAATGGAACTTTGCCTCTGACAAGGTCTGGATGAAATAATTCACTTCTTGCTTCCTTGCTTTTTTCCCTTGGTACCACAAAAATGGGGGTTCAGTTTTTATTTACAACAAAAAGAGGTAGATAAAGGGCCTGAACATCTAACAGTTTAGCAGCTTTTTACACCTTTGCTAAGCAGAGTCTGGGTTCTTCTCAGCATCTGAGGCATGCTTACCAAGTGTGGTATCAGTATGTGAAGGTGTGTAGGAGCCAGATATCAAATCACAGAATCACAGGGCTTGGAAGGGACCTCTGAAGATCACCCAGTCCAACTCCCTGCTAAATCAGGATACCTACAGTAGCTTACTTACGCAAGTGTCCAGGCAGGTTCTGAACATCTCCAGAGAAGGAGACTCCACAGCCTCTCTGGGCAGCCTGTTCCTGTGCTCTGTCACACTCAAGGTAAAGTTCTTTCTCATATTGTGATGGAACTTCCTCTGCTCTGGTATGAGTTTGTTGCTCCTTGTCCTGTCACTGAGCACCACCAAGATGATGGAGCCTGGCCCTATCCACTTGACACACCTCCATTAGATCATAGAATCATAGAATTACTCAGGTTGGAAAACACCTCAAAGATCATCAAGTCCAACCTCAGCCTAACCACAGTACCCTAACTCCAACAACCCTCTGCTAAATCATATCATATCGTATTAGCATTGATAAGATCTTCCCTTGGCCTTCTCTTCTCCAGACTGAACAGTCCCAGGGCTCCCAGCCTTTCCTCATGAGGGAGGTGCTCCGGGCCCGTCACCATTTCGATGGCTCTCCACTGGACACTCCCTAGAAGTTCCCTGTCTTTCTTGAATTGGGGAGCCCAGACCTGGACACTGCACTCCAGATGTGGCCTCAGCAGGGCAGAACTGCAGGGGAGAATCACCTCCCTCGACCTGCTGGCCATGCTCTTTGCAATGTACCCCATGATGCCATTGGCCTTCTGGGCCACAAGGGCACACTGCTGGCTCATGACCAACCTGTTGCCCACTAGATCACCCAGGTCTTTCTCCACAGAGCTCCTTTCTAGCTCAGCCCCTCACCTGTACTGATACATGCAATCATACCTCCCCAGGTGCAGGACCCTGCACTTTCCCTGCTTGAACCTCATCCAGTTTCTCTCCGCCCAACTCTCTGCCTGTCTAGGTCCAACTCATAACATCTTGCTTGATTTTATTCCATGCATTCACTGTACTGTTGGATATTCATGCTGTAGGCCAGACAGTCATGTCTATGGGGAAAACACATTGTTCTGCACATGAAGGCACAGGAATGTTTTCTCCCCAGGGGATACTGACCAAACAAAACCTCTGGGGATATTGGGTACAAAGGTGGCCAGGAGATCCTGAAGAGCAAACTCAATAGCACAAGTACAAACTCTAGCCTGGACTTCAGTATAGGTCAAAAGAGCCCTGACGAGACCCTGGGTAAATATCCAGCAGAAGAACCACACAGCAGCACCAAGGCACTGCACTTTGTTACCTGGGCTAGCTAGAGAAGTATTAGGTGAGCCATGTCCCCATAACACTGTCTTGTCCCTGGAGGATAGTGTTCTGAGTGTTTTGAGTTTCACCTGGGATGACTGGGGAAGGAAGTGGTTGCGGTTATGTTCCCCCTGCAAATGGGGCTGGAGGTATGCTGCGATGATACCTTTAACATTGCCCAGAGCCAGCAGGAAGGCTTTCTTCAGCGAGCCCATGGCCACCTGTGAAAAAGCTTCTGTTCTGATGGTCCCTCTCAGGACTGTGCTCCCAGAGCAGTACAAACAGTATAAGCAGTGTAAAAAATGTGTGTTACATTTGCCTTCTTTGGAGTCTTAAGCCTGCTTTTAACTCTTGCGAAGGAGAAAACAGCCTGAAATGGGCTCTAATGTATCAGAGTGCCCTTAAGCCTGAAAGACTCCTTCAGTCATATTCAGGATGAGAAGAAGCCCTCTGGATCCTTGCACAGGGGACGCAGGTACAGACTGGCCTGAGCTCACCCTACAGCCCTGCAGGACTCAGCTGCAAGGAAAGGATTACTGGCGGGGGGGGGAGGGGGCATCCAGACTCTTTCAATACCTGTCCACTAGCACAGGGATGAGAAGAGGCTGTGTGAAGGACTCTGTTATCTACTTTGTCATCATCCTGCTTGCTATTTGCACCTGCAGCCCAGTGCCCTCTGCTCCCACAGACGCTGACTGCTGTACACGTTTGTGGGAGCTTAGTGATGTTGACACAGAGCTCCCTGTCCAGGGCAGGAGGCCTCGCTAGAATCAAAACTGCCAGCTCTGCTCCATTTGCATAGTAGTTAATGTGTAGGCAGCAAGGAAGGGACAAGCCAGAAACACTCTGGGAGTTTCAAAACCCTTACAGAGATAATTAAAAGGGGACTGCAGGGTGTTCTGAGCTGCAGCGGTAGCGGTGCTTGTGCCAAGGCTGACCAGCTCCCACGGCAAGCAGACAGCTAACCCTGGTGCTGCCCTGCCCTGCCTTGCCCTGGCTGAAGGCTGGACACACTACTGCATCCAGCCCACTCACTCAACTCTCATTTTATTTGGATGGACTTGAATCTATTCCCATGCCATTCCATTCACATGGACTTGGTCTATTGCCATGCTCCTCTGTCCCTGCTGGAAGAAAGTCTAGAGCAAACTCCTCTATGCCGTTATGTGCCCTTTTCATTGCTACTCTTGCTGGACCCCCTTAAATGAGATTATAAGGTGTCTAGCCTACCGCATCTACAGCTTTCTGAGCTCCCCCATTCAGAACAGCACGTTCTGCTTATTTCCCACAAAGGGGAAGGCTTCATGTGCAAGATGCTGCAGAGAGTCTTTGCCCCCACCCAAAATCTTGTTTTTCAGAATGACGCACACCCTGCTCTGCTGTTACTTAATATACAGTGAAGTCACTGCTTTCCTCTCCTTCAAACTGCTCCACCCTCAATCAGGAGGTCTGCTTCTCCACCCTTTGGCAAAACAGCTGCTTGGGGGTGGAGGTGAGTTTAGTGGCAGCGCTGACCATCCTCTCTTTTGGAAAAAAAAATAAAAAATAATTTAATTATGAAAAGTCTGGTCCTATCAAAGGGCTGTTCTGGAGCTGGAATCAGGCCTCACAGCCTTCCTCCCTTCAGTACTTCGGTATTTCATGTGAGCACGTGTGTGTAAGATCATGCATGTGAGTCTATGGGTCTAGTCTAGGGCACAAGGAAGCCCGTGAGTACAGCACACCACTCGGATGTTCCTCATCTGCTTTTTTTCTTACCCTGGGGGGAAGGTTTTACTGAAACACCCACCCTGTTCCTTTGACAGGTGGGAAGAGGAGGCTGAGAAGTTGGTGTGTGTATGGTGTGATGTGGGACTAAGCACTCTGCTCTGCTCAGGCTTTGCTGACAAGCAGTGAGAAATAAGAGAGATCCTCAGAGCCAGCTTCAGCTGCCTCATTTTGCCTTAACTCCATCAGCAGCGTGAGTGCAAGTAGCCCAGAAGCTGCCTATACACACACCAGCATCTAATAGTCCCTTGGGGACCATCAGCCAACAAAACGTGCCTGGAACACAATGTGGTGTAGCCACTCTTCCTTCCCACCCTTAATATGCCCTTCCCTCCATGCTGGTGGCTATTCTGAAAGGCTGCTTGCTGGAGAGTTTGCTGCTTTGAAAACACTACAGGCAGGGGAGGGAGGCCTGAATTGCATTCTCCTTCCTTGGAGAGAAGAGTGTTGACAAATGGGGCCACAGCATAATGGGGAAGGCTTTTGGAGAATGCATTCCCTCCAAGAGGTGGTATATCCTTTCAGAATTTCTGCATGTAAAGGGGGAGACCTGCAAATGTTCAGAAAAGAAAGTGTATGAAGGAAGGAAACATAAAAAAAAAATGCGCAGGAAACCTGCCACAGAAGGGAAGTCAAACTTTTCAACTGGTTCGTGCAGAGGATGACAACTGGTGGGCACCACTCCCATATGAGGATGTAGGTAGTGGGGAACAGAGCACAAAAACTGGAGGTCTGGCAAGTGAGTCAGTAGCTGGTCCTGTGGTCAGGTTGTCTGGCTTTCCTGAGTTTGAAGGATCGTGCCCTCACCTGCCCTAGAGCAAATGCAGTTTTCTTTCAGCTTTGCTGAAACCAGCTGAGGAGCTCTCTGCGTTATGTAGATATCTTTCTGAATGCTTCAGCCACTCTGCATCAGTTCATGGCTTCTGTTCCTGCTGTCACCCCTTCTCAGCCATTTCCCCGCTGAAACAGCTGTTAGCTTTGCAATGCTAACTCAGATGCTTTATAATTACTTCATAATAACTAACTCAGAAAGAAAGCAGTAGACAGAGAAGCAAGGGGTCCCACAAGCTTTGTTATTTGTTTATGTGGAGGTAGCATCCCACTAAAAAAATAGCAACCCCTTCATGCCAGGTGCTGCACAAAAGCAGAACAAAGAGTCTGTCTCCCAGAGGGAGACATATCTCAAAATCACATGAATGATTTTCATATTAGCTGAGGCAGACAGAGTGCACAGAAATAATGAGCTAATACTGGTTAATGCCAATGGTCTAGGACTTCAGCTTTGCCATTGTTACAGAGCTTGCATTCCTGGGTCAGAGAAACCATATTTTTGGGAAGGTTCAGTGGAAATGGTTTTGGGATTGTACCAAGGTCCTCCCAGGATTCCAGTTTTCTTAGTCTTTAGCCTCAAAGGAATTTACAGCTGGCTTAGGCAGAGCTGGAAGTCCCCACAGGAAGGATTTTGTTGATATTCAGTCTTTGCAGGACAGAGGGCTTGTCTGTAAAGGGCAGCACATGCATCTGGCTGCGTCCACTGCACCACACCCGAGGCTGCTCCAAAGTGAATACAGTTTCAAGGACTCACATGACTGTCCATCTGTCCAGAGATTATTAGGAAAACCTGTAGGTGGTTTATGGGAAGGAGCTCCCTATTATTCATTCCTTTGGTTTGTACAGGACATACAGAATCACAAAATCACAGAATCATCAGAGCTGGAAGGGATCATCCCCCTGCTAAATCAGGATACCTACACTAGGTTACACAGGAAAGTATCCAGGTAGGTTTTGAACATCTCCAGAGAAGGAAACTTTACAACCTCTCTGGGCAGCCTGTTCCACTTGACCACTTGAAACACCTCCATTAGATATGTATAAGCATTGATAAGATCCCCTCTCAGCCTTCTCTTCTCCAGGCTGAACAGTCCCACGGCTCTCAGCCTTTCCTCATGTGGGAGATGCTCCAGGCCCTCATCATCTTGGCTGGGCTCTCTCTAGAAGTTCCCTGTCTTTCTTGAACTGGGGAGCCCAGACCTGGACACGGCACTCCAGATGTGGCCTCAGCAGGGCAGAGGAGAGGGCGAGAATCACCTCCCTTGACCTGCTGGCCACGCTTTTTGTAATGCATTCTGGGTTATCAAGGGCACACTGCTGGCTCACGGCCAACCTGTTGCCCACCAGGACACCCAGTTCCTTCTCCACAGATCTTCCTATCCAGCAGGTCAGTCCCTATCAGCCTCTCCTTCTGAAACAAGCTGCCAGCTTTGCTCTTAAAAAAAATGAAGATCTTCAGACATCTGTAGGTCTTCCAAGAAATCTGTGGGAAGTCAGAGTCAACCTGGGATGCTCCCTGTCCCCCACATGTGCTCTGTTCACTGCCAGACTTCTCCAAAAAGCTTAGCTGTGCTGTGTCTCTGCTGCCAGCAGTGCTGGCTACAGCTGCCAGGGTCCTGCTGCAGCTCTGTATAGTGGAAAATAGCTCCCTGAGTAGCATAACCTCACCTGAGAAATACCTGCAGTGCATGGAAAAGAGATACTGGCAGCTCGCTAGGTTTGTTTTTTATGCAGACAGACCATGTCCTGCCAACCAGCACAGAGAGCTGCAGGCAGCTTTCTCCAAGATGTCCTAGTCAGTCTTTTGTTTCTGGTCCAAATCAAAACCAGGGCAGTCTGCCCAAGTAATAACAGAAATCTGCCCTCTGTCAGCTCAGGGACTACTGCTCTTCCACTCTTGAGGGGAATAGTAACTACCTTATCCTCCTCCCAGAAAGGTTCTCAGGGCCAAGGTCTTTTATATGAGAGACCTTCACATTCTTCACTTGACTCAAAGCCTTAAATCTATCAACTGACGATAAAGGACCTGAGCTGATTTCTTAGCCCCGAACTTAGTTTTCTTATAGAGCCAGCTTCTTTTCCAGATTCCTTAGGGGACCATATGCCTTTTTACTGTCCTCAATCCCACACATATATCACTCTGAGCAGATAAAGAGCAAAGCATCCTCTACAGATTTCTGTGGGTAAAGGATGGGAGATTCAGGGCAAGGAACAGACCCACCTGTTGCTGAAGTTTATGGGAAACATTGGCTAAGATGGGAGGCATCGTCTCAAACCTTTTAACTTGCTTCTACATCCTGTGGTGCCTCTGGTCATCAGATTCATCACAGGCTGTAGGGCAAATTTGGTGAACCATAAAACACTGGCAGCACATCAACACAGGTAAGGCGCAGACTTCTGTTAACATCACACACCTATGGTATGAATATCACATACAGCAAACTTGTTAATTCCTGGCACCATGGCTTTATTGTCACTGTGTTCATTTTGAACTCTCTCTAATGTGTACTCTGTGTCCTTTGGCAGGGACTTACTCTGCCTGTTGCATTTGAGTACAGTACTTGGGACAGTGTGGTTTTGGTTTTCCTGCAGAAGAGCCTGTAAGTAATAAATGCATATCTGTCATAGTCTGCATAGGAAAGGCCATGGGATGTCCATGGGATGATAACATCTTTGGTGGTTACCAGAAAAATTTCAGGAATAAGTCATTCCTCTCATACACTTCTTTAAAAAAAAAACCCACAAACTTGGTATGCTAAGAACTTCTAATATGAATACATCTCCCTTATTTGGAAAAAAACAAATTGTGCTTCCAATTTCCTGATCCCACTTCATTTTTGATATTTGACCCGCAGATTAGAGGTTTTCACGTCATCTGTCAGCCCACAGAGAGTATCCCAAGGTTCAGTGTGTGTGAGAGATAGGAAAGGGACATTAGGAACAGGCCAACCACAAATAGCTAAAATTAACTCTGAGAACTGGAGTGCTTAGGTCTCTGAGGAACACTAGTCAAAGAAATAAAATGGTTGTTTGCTAAACTCCCACTTATTCTGCTGCCTCTCAGGACTTCTGGCTCACATCCCTGTTATTTTAGAGGATTTCCCCCACCCTTTCCCTCTCCACTGGCCATCGTTTTCCTCTTTTGTAACTCCAGTACAGTGTGACATGGGATTCCTGCTCCAGCAGCAAGTTGCTGACTGGAAACAGGAAATGGGGGGCCTATTTGGAGCTCAGCCTCTATGATAACATGAACGTCACACCCACGTGCAGACAGGGATGCTTCTCACATATGGCAATGGTTAGCAGCTCCCCCTTTTTCTCCTCTACCCTCTTTCCCGAAAGGGCTCCAAAGCCCTCGAGGGGTCTTATCTTGAGCTAGAAGCAGTCTTTAGAAAGCATGGCTGTGTGAAGCCTCAGTTATCACAGAACATGATTTCTTGCATAATTCTTTTAGATTCTCTGAGGCCAGTAAACTGGAGACTGTAAATCTCCACATGACCAGAGCATATGGCCTTTGAATAAGACATGGAGTGAATTACGGAGAGAGCCTATCTTCTGCAGAATCTGATTAAAGGAATCCTTTGAGAACTCTCCCTTCCATGCAGCCATAAGCATGCCTTTACTGCTGCCCTCCCTCCTCCTTCCCACTAATGCCTGACAGAATAAGAGTTTTGCAGCACCAGCTTCTCCCTCCTTCACTTTCTTATTCTCAGAAGACTTTCCTCAAAATAAAACTGAATGGCTATGTCTGCCTTCAGACTGTAGTTTCAAGGAAGTAAAAACTGTTTAATCACATTGATATTTGTGGAAACACCTTAGGGGAGTTGGAGATATTGTCTAATTTGAGGAGCTAGGTTCTGTCTCTGCAGGAAGGAGAAGGAAAAGCTCTTGCATTCACTGGGAATAAGATTTTACTTCCTGCAGCCAACTCTCTGTGGTGCTATTTGCTTACAGCCGTGCTGTAAGCTAACGCTGTACTAGCCCCCCTAGGCTAAGTCACAATTATATATGATTTTCAGTGTGAAGATTTATTCCGGATGGGGCAAGCAATTTCAAATGAAGTAAAAATTTCCCTTTCTAGCTTGTTCCTTCCTCTTCTGTGAGGCACGTCTGTGCTTTTTTTTTTTGATGCTGCAATAGATCATTTCATCTGAATACTGAGAGAGAGAATTGCAACGCCTTTGGAAGATATCCCTATAGCTATGCTGAGAGATATGGGATATCAGACTACTGCCTTATATTATGACCGTAGTAAGGATTTATCTGCACTAGTAAGACCTCCAAACCCTCCTTCCCCTTTCCACTCACTGAGGTGGTGGTTCTGCTGAACTTGAACTGGAGCAAGATTTCAGTTCAAGAATGCTTGGTTGAAATCTATGTAACATGAAGATGCAGTTTAAATGAAAAAGCCAAAAATGCTTGTCTAATTTTCATACTTTCTAGTGCTAGGAGAAGATAGATGGAGAGCTACTTCTCTGTTGGTAGAACCTGTTACTGCTCAGACTACTGTTTTCTGTGGGTTATCCAGTGAGTAGATCTCTCTGTAGATCCCCCCCTGTGCTTTGCAAAACTTTACACTGAGAGCCCTTTCCTCCCAGCCTAAGCTAGGTTTCTAGGGAGAGCTTTAAGCATTGCTTCAAACCACTGCTGCGGGTACTGGGAGAAGGGAAGAATAGGAGCTGTGCTGTGGAGCACTAGGGAGGATGGGAGGAAGGGAGAGGAGAGAGCAGGATAGAGGTGACATCCGCAACCACCAAAAATGTATCTCTCCAGCCCTGTAGCACTTCTGATGAACCACTGTACTGGAGCAGCCCAGGTTCCTGCAGCCAGGCACTTGAATCACAGAATCATAGAACCATTAAATCACAAGGTTGGAAAGGACCAACAAGATCATCTAGTCTAACCCTCCTCCCATTACCGTTGGTTTAACACTGCACTCCTGGCCAACACTCTGAGCAAGGTTTGGTGGAACAGAGGTACAGAGAGGTATTTTCTTGCTCACGGCACATGTTCAAACTGTGGTACCTTCATAGCTTTGCTGCTGCTGCGGAATCTATGCATGAATTCAACACCTTCCTGCTTCATTCCCAGGCTGGATGTGGCTCTGGGCAGCCTGGTTTAGTGGTTGGCGACCATGCCCATGGCAGGGGGGTTGAAACTAGGTGATCATTGTGGTCCTTTTCAACCCAGGCCATTCTATGATTCTATGATTCTGTGATTCTGTGATTCAATGATTCCTGCCAGCTCTGGGTGGTTGTCACTGCTGCTTCTGATACTCATCTGAAGTCCTTTCTGGGCAGTACCAGAGGGGTGAAAGAACATTCATCCATACTATGTGCTTCCCCTTCAAAGAGCACCCCGCACCCAGTGTGCTACCTGTTGCTACAAACTAAGCTAAAATTAAGAGTTGAACTCTGCATGTATGGAACACTGTTTCTTTGAGCTCAGTGTGAAGGAAAAACAGAGGAAGTTCACCTCCAGTTGTGCTGCATCTGGTTACAGATTAACTCTTACTGCACAGTGCCTGTTACCAGTCGCAATGGAAACCAAGGTGCTTTCCTGCATGAACACAGGAAGGCACAACCGAGGGATTGCTCAAGCTCTTTGCTTAAAGGGGAATGTGGACGGTAGACTTCTCTTGCTTTCTTCAGTGGAGAAAGAATATTATTTTCAAACTGCGCTAAATCAAACACTGATCTTTTCACTGCCAGCATTAATATATGAGGTGTGGAACTCACACTGCAGATCTGAAAGGGTCCTTTGATGAGTGCGTTATTCGTCACTCAGGAAGGGTAAGACAATAAACAAATGACAGAATCCTCCTCATTCCCGGCTGCAGACCTACCATCTCCTCATCTTTTGTCTCACACTGCGTGCCAAGATTTATGGAGCAAAATTCCAGTACGTGAGGAAACAGCAGTGCTGCCTTTTGCTCCAGAGAAGAAGAAGGTCTGTCCTTGAAATTTCACATCTGAAATCCCCAGTTTTTTGTGCCTTGGACAATGAGTCTGTGTGGGAGAGTTGTGTTGTAAGTGACGCTGTTGCTTACTATTACAATACATCAATAATTTGGGAATATGGGGACAAAAGCACCGAAAAAAGTCAGTTTGGATTTTCAAAAGTCCTACCCTGAGGCAATCGTCTCCATTGGGACCTACACACAGAGGAACTTCTCACTTTTGACACCCGTGTGGTGACGTGCACAAACAGGAATTGCTGACTTGGATCCCAAGTTCGGTGACACTGTCCCATCATTAGAGACCGTCCTTGTAACTAACACCTTCATGTTTGCAACTTCAAGTAAGAAACTAGGAACAGCTGGACTATGGGGATGAAGCGATTTGGCTTATTTTTGTGAGAAGTCTTTGCAGGTCGTGCAAGAGAGCAAAAGACAGTAAACTTTTCCTGCAGCTGCACCTGTTATGCAGATAAAGACAAGGCCCTTCTTTCAGACCCAACAGCCTGACAGTGTCTCCTGGCTCATTAATGTAACAAAAAGAGGAATGCCAGCTCCCTGGTGCTTGACTTTCTGCTTTTCATGCATCCAGTGATTTCAGAGGATTCCAACATGCTTTAGAACCAGTGGCACATCCTAGGGGCTGGTTGGCCTACTGGGTGTGGAGGGACTGCAGCTCTGCTAGCCTCAGCTGACACTCAGGGTAATGTACAAGATACAGGGCTGTTGCCTCCTGACTGGGATCTTTCTCTGTCTCCTACCTTAACACAGTGTTGTGGAGATCATTGTATCGTACACAGTGTCTCTGATGTGTGTCTCTGATGTGTAGGAAAAGGGGAGAAAGACTATGCTGGGAGAGGAGGGAGTGCAGTAGGTGTCCTCAGGAGGATGGTGAGAGGCAGAGAGGGAAGGGGAGAAGGATCTTGATGACAAAAAGTTCCTATCTTCAGTCTAGTCACCTCCCATCCCAAGAGAGACTGGGCTCAGCTCCTTTGTTTCTCCATGGCTGTTCATCCCTGCCAGCAGTCAGGCCAACCCTTGAGAGAAGGCAAGGGATGTCATGGCTTCCCCATCGCTTCCCAAGGGGACTGAAAAGCAACAAGATTTTCCCTTGTCTCTGTCAGGCAGCACAAGAATGGGGGTTGTGAGCAGAGAGACTTGCCTGTCTGCCTTGCTCGTATTGGGGAGTTATTTGGCCCTCCACAAATTCATCCAGCAACTGCAGTGGCCAGTACCCTCCCTCTTGGAAATGTACAGTACATTGGAGGGACAGATGAGTATTTGACATTACACTGATGGATAGGGCTGTGGAAGTGCTGTTCCACTCTTGAAGTTGCACAGGACAGAAGGCTGCGGTGAAGGAAAGCAATGGGATCTCTGACATTCACACCAACCTTCAGGCTCTCATTTCACAGAAATGAAAGCTTGCTCCATAGGTGTTCATGCAACTGTGAAGGGCCCAGATGTTACTGTTTTTCTGTGTCTATACGTTCTTCCTCAAGCTCCCCTCCTAGGCCTCTACAGAGATACTGTCTTCTTTGAGTTACACTGATAGAAATGTCAAACCTTGATTACAGTCACAGATCTAGAGCTTGTGAACTCTGCTGGACACAGTGCCACAGAGCTGCCTTAAAGCTCTCTTAAAAATGTGAGGCATTTCAATCATTTTAATTACTGTACATTGCATAAGCCAGAAAACTGTTCATACAAAGGAACAACTGAAAAGTGATTTTCAGTCGCTCTCTCTCTCCTCTCAGTGCCAGCCTCCAAAGCTCTGTGAACACCAGCTCTTATTACCATTTGAAGCACCTCATCTATTTGAAATCTCTTTGTTCAGTCACTTAAAGCTATTGATGCTGTTTCGAAGGGGTTTAAAAAGCAAAACAAAACTTCAATTTGGAAATAGCTACAGCAGCATGAAAGCAAAGCAAGAAAAATGGAAAAAACTTATTATAAACAAAAATGAGAGAAAATTAATTGCTTTGGAATGAGGCATAGGCAGGTAGAGCCAAGCAAATCACGTCCTGTTCCCCGCCCCCGACTCTGTCAGACCATCTAATCACAGCCTCCTGGCTTGAACCCTGCATGGTACTGAGCCCTTTGGCCCGAATCCAGAAATGCACTTAAGCTTATATTTAACTTCGTGCATGTAAGTGGTCCTGCTGACTTCAGTGGACCATCTTGTGTGCTTAAAAGTTGAACGCGCGCCTTCGTGTTTTGCTGGATTGGGGCCAAAGTGCGGAGTCATGTGCATGAAACATTTTCAACTCGATAAGGCTGTTAGAAGATATTTCCTGGTCACCTTTCTGCAGCTGATGCCACATCACAGCCTGACTGGAGAATCCCCACATTACTGAGAGGGTGATTTCATATTCGACAGTCCCTTATAATGTGATGCTGTTGGTGGCACACAGTGCCTGTGTTCTGCTCCCAGACCGGGTGCTCTCTGCAAGCACAATCTGCGAAGGATCCATGAAGATTAAATACGACACAGAACCGTTAGAGCTGATGGAATTTTAATGGTGTATCTCTAATTAAAAGCTTGGGAATGGGATAGTGTTACCTGCATCTGGCTTGCAGGCAGGAAGGTGACATAATTGCTCCACAACCTCAGAGAAAGAGATCAAATAAAGACATTTCATACGTATAAATAGAATCAAAGGCATTTTTGAATAAAGAGTCGTCTTGTTTTAAGTAGCAGATGAAGTCCATTGATACAACAGTTATTAATAGAGAAGTTTTTTTTTCAACCTCTTTTACACACAACTTATAGCAAATATGATAATTTGAAAAAAAAAAAAAGTCTTCTCAAAGGAAAGCGTCCAAAGAAAAACCCCAACCAACAACAGACCTTCTGAAAAAGATAACTAGGAAACAAAAGCATCTTTTGCTAATGCAATGTGTGACCATTTCAGTAGGATTGCCTATGACGTATCAGGGCCTTTGACAGGGTCTCCTTCCACATCCTTATCCCTGAATTTGAGAGATATGGATTTGAAGGGCGGACTATTTGGTGGATAAAGAATTGGTTGGAAGGTTGCAGCCAGAAGGTTGTGGTCAATGGCTCTATGTCCAGGTGGAGGTTGGTGACAAGTGGTGCCCCCCAGGGGTTTGTCTTGGGACTGGTATTCTTTAACTTCTTCATCAGTGACAGATGATGGGATCAAGTGCACCTTCATCAAGCTTGCTAATGACACCAAGCTGACTGGTGCAGTTGATAGGGCAGAAAGAAGGGATGCCATCCAGAAGGACCTTAGCAAATTCAAAAGGTGGGCCCCTGTGAACCTAATGAGGTTCAACAATGCAAAGTGCACCAAAGTTTTGCACTTTGGTCACAGTAATCCCAAATACATATACAGACTGGGAGAAGAATTCCTTGAAAGTAGCCCAAGAAGGACTTAGGGGTCCTGGTAGATGAAAAAACGAAATGTGAACCAGTAGTTTGCGCTTGCAAGCTGGAAGGCCAACAGTATCCTGAGCTGCATCAGAAGAGGTGATTGTCTCTCTCTACTCCGCCCTCGTGAGGCACTATCTGCATTACTGTGCGCAGGTGTGGGACCTCCAACTCAGGAAAGATGTGGAGCTGTTGGAGAGGATCCAGAGGAAGGCCACAAAGATAATCAGGGGGCTGAAGCAACTCTCCTATGAAGACAGACTGAAGGAGCTGGGCTTGTTTAGCTCAGAGAAGGTGAGGCTGCAGGGAGACGTCATTGTGGCCTTCCAGTATTTAAAGGGAGATTATAAACAGGAAGGAAATCAACTTTTTACGCAGACGGATAGTGATAGGACAAGGGGGAATGTTTTTAAACTAAAGGAGGGGAGATTTAGATTAGATGTCAGGGGGAAATTTTCTATTGAGAGAGTGGTGAGGTGCTGGAAAAGATTGCCCAGAGAGGTTGTGGGTGCCTCATCACTGGAGGTTTTCAAGGCCAGGTTGGATGGGGCCCGGACAATCTGATCTAGTACTTGATCTAGCAGTTGACCTGACTATGGCAGGGGAGTTGGAACCTGATCATCCTTGAGGTCCTTTCCAATCCAAGCCATTCTGTGATTCTATAATTCTATGACATAGTGTGGGTGTGCTGTCAAGGAGGACATTAGATATGTAAAAAGTCCTTTCTTATCTGCTATATAAAAGCAGAAGAGCAGTGACATCTTGTAGAGGGTGTGATGCTGAACTGATGTAAAGGATATGAGGGTCATTAATTTCATGAAAGGTTTTCAGGACAAGATGAGGCAGCTTGGCAGCTAGACAATTTGGAGTGCTGATGGAAGGGCTCTACAGCCATGAATCTACTAGTCAAATTACTATGGACGATCTAAAATGAAAAAATGCCCACAGTTCAGTAACATTTAAAATTAATGTACTGTTCATGGAGGTGGCAGGACTGTTTGAACTGCAGGCCAAACTCTCCTGGTTAAATCTGTGCTTTGCTTGGTTTAAGCCAGCTGAGCTCTGTGAGGAGTTGGGTTGTCTTCAGGCACTACGTGTTTCAGGGTTTTTTAAGTTAGTGGTAGTGAGTGTGTATTTCTTTTGTTTGTTTGTTCATTTTGTTCTTTTTACTTTTCTTTTTCTTTTTCTTTTTTTTTTTTTTTGGCCCAAATTTCCTGTAGTTTGATTAAGCCCTTCTGTACTAATTACATTCAGATGCTTTCGTCAGTTCAGAAGCAGCTTTCTGCCAGTGTCTGGAAACCCTCACAGCTCATTGTGAAAGGTGATCAGAACGGAAGAGAATATGCCTTTAGTTCATTTACATCAACACCTTATGCCTCTTGAAGGACCATCCCGAAATGCTTTTATCTCAGCCTCTATGCCTAGCTCTGGGCTGATCCTTTCCAGCCACGAACAGGACTTGTGGAAGGAAAATGATATTAGCAGTTATGCTCTTGATGTATCCTTCAGTGAGTATCTATGGAAGCAAATGTAGTTCTCTCTCCTCACTTAACCAAGACACTCAGCTTAACATCGCTCCTTTTGTGAAGAGTGAATTCTTCAGACATTGCAAGGAACCTAACTTCATCCACGAGATGCAAACATCTCTTGCAGCGCAGTGCCCCCTAGCACTGTCTCTGCACATTCGTGCACGACTGAGAGAAGAATGCCACTTTACTCAGCCAACACCTGCAGGACATGGCTTTCCCTGGGAAATTTCACACCAACTATTGACCCAGCCCAGTCATGCTTAGCTTGTGGGATCCGACAAGATCACAGCGTGAAGTGGTGTGGCTGCCCAGTAAAGCAGAGAGTTCCTTAATTGTGTTCAACAGTGTGTTCTTGGTGGTGGACTGAAATAACATAGATTTCTTTATTTGGTGACATAAATCAAATGTGAACTCTAATTTTCTCATATGAAGATCAAGGTCTTTATTTTCTCCTTCTTTTCTTGCTATGTTTTTAATGGCCATATAAGGCTTAAAGTTTTGTCTAGCCAAAGGAACCGAATGCTAGTTAATTTTATTTTTCCCTCCGCAGTCACTCCCACGCAGACAGGGCATAGGGTAGGGACTCAGAATGAGTTTTCCTTTCAGTTCCTTAATTGACTTTGTGCTACTTTGACCACATCTCAAAATTTTCTCATATAAACAAACAAACGGAACTCTTTCCTGGCTATTCCAGAGTGCATTTTAGTGGTAGGGCTCAAGGTGGAGAGGCTAATATTGAACTTCTAACAGATACAATCAGAGGATAATACATAATAGCTCTATTTATGAGGAAACTAATGTATAAGCAGGTAAAATGATTTAACAGAAGCCTCCTAGCAGGCCACGGGCCAGACTGAGCTTTCCTGAGTACTATTTACCTGTGATTTACAAAGATAAAGCACTCTCATTTCTGTGTATGCGAAGTGGCAAATAACTACAGTTACTGCACAATATCCAGTCCTACTGGACTGTTATTACTGCATAGTATCCTGCATCCTTACTGCTACAGGGGAGTTCAACTCTTTGAAATGGAACATCTAGGTGTCAAAAAAGCAGACAAATCAGCTAAGTCCTTCCTGTTCAGACACGGGTACACACCTCTGAAATTGCAGCAGAGAAGACAGTGGTTCACCATGACACACAGACAACCTGAGCATCATCCCTTCCAAACAGCTGTGCCTTGCCACTAGGTCAGACTGCAGCACTCCTTTTCAGCACGACAGGTAATTGCAGATTACTTCTCTGGGTTACATCTGAAAAGTTAACTAGTTCATTTAATCAACACAAACTTGGTGTTATTTTAACAAGCTTGGTCAGTCCCACTGTAAACGAGCTACTGCCATGCTTGAAAGAAGGAACCTCAGTAACTTCTAGCCCTCTTCCTCCTCCCTTTGCAGAAAGCAAGGTGACTGAAGGGTTTGTTTTTCAGTCTCCTCTGAACATGTCCCGTGTCTGTGTATTACAGGCACTCAACATTTACGCAACACCCAGCATCTTCAAAGCTTGTTATAAACATGCAGCTCGTTAGTCCTCGGAACGCACCAGAGAGGTGTTATTACAGACATGAAGAAACCTTCTCAGAGGATCTACTTGGACAGGTGGTGCTGGAGTTGTGATTATAATCTAGTTGTGTGTGGGCCAAAGTCTCTCTTATTTACACCAGTGTCAGATTGTGGAATAACTCTGCTTTTCTCAGGTACTGATCTGAGATGCTGATAGATCAGGTGCATCATGACGTTGGTGATATCAAACTTTTTAACAACAACAAAGAAAAAACGAAAGTGCCAGACACACCTCATTTTTCTTCCGTGTTTCTCTGCTGAGGTCAGTGGAATTGTTCCTTGTTTACACTCAGTGAGATCGAAGTGACAGCCCAATCTGACAGATTCAACCTCAGCCCTACGACATGGAGCTGACAGCTCAAATACCTAAGGAGGTTTTTTGCATGGGGTTTCTCATATTGCAATTTGAATCCAAATGATTCTGACACTAGCATGCCTACATCTAGTGTCCTGCTCAATGTCCTGCTTCATGTGTACCTGTATAACCTGTTATCACCTCAACACCACACAGCAAGGAGAGGGACCTACATTTCTATAGAGCCAGGAGCTGGATTCGATGTTCCTTATGGGTCCCTTCCAACTTGGGATATTCTATGATTCTATGACTTCCTCCGTTTGCTTTGTCATTTTGATAGCTGCTAGCAACACCCATCTTCAAGCTTTTGTACACCTATGCCCTAAATGAGAGCCTGTGTTTCCACAAGACTGGATGCTTTAATTTTATAGGGGTGGTACGATTAAAGAAAAGGTGTAGGCAGACTGTGGTTCACCCAGATGGAGCAGAACTGTAAATCTACAGACTTAGCTGACTATTTAGAAATTTAGGACAGCTGGTCCCTGGCCTTTAATACCAGCATCATTTATAACTAGACATGCTTAAATCTTGTAAACCCCATGGAAAGTACTCTGACATTACATACACTGGTTTGATACAGTGATTAATCGCCCCTCGGTCCGCTCTGCAGGATAATAAGGCTGTCTGCATCCTGCAGCTGGCAATCTCCTTCCTCGCCGTCCCAGCTCTACTATAACATTTACATTTCGCCGGCTGATAGAAATGTACTCTTCCAAAAGGGGATAAGGGAAAACAAAACAAGCAGGACTTTTCTATAAATTCCTCTAAAGCTGCTCTGCTAAAATACACTTTGAGATTAAATGCTGGGAGTGTCTGGATAGATGAAACACTGCTTTCCCCAGCTTGAGCCCTTGCTGACTGCCATCCTGAGAAGGGCGAGCGATGGGGAGGCAGAAGGGGCACTAGGGCACGATGAAGGGCCACGGGGCACCATCCTGGCAAGGGGTTCAGCTAGGACCTGTCCTCTCCCCCATCCTCCTTCCGCTGCTTACTGAAGGAGGAAAAGCGGTGAGGTGCTGCTTTCCGCTCGCTTCCTGAGAACCCTTCGCAGTGCCGTTTCCTTCCATCTCCCGCAGCCAAAAGTCAGTTTACAGCCAACTGCGATGGCTGTGAGAGAAACACCCCGAGCTCTGCGAGCACAGCAACTCCGCGAGCGTCTGAGGTGCCTCTTTCCTCTCCCCTCGTGAGGGGAGGCAGAGCCCCACTGGGGCGGACGGGACTGTGCGGGCACAGAGCCGTGCAGGCAGCCGTGCATAACTCGGGGGAGCGAATGTTTTCATTTTTACGAGCCGCAGCCCAAGCCGAGCTGAGCACTTCTCCTCAGGGACACAAGGCACTTCTCCTCAAGGGGATTTCTCCCCAGGGGCCGCTACCTGCACCACCGACCCAACACCCGCCCGCCCGCGCGCGGCGCTCCCCGCTCTATTCCGTATAAGGCGCTGAAGCCGCGGCCACCGCCCCGCCCCGTCCCGCTGGCCTCTCCCGCCGATGAGGTAATGCGGGGCTCCTATTGGTCGGCTGCGGCGGCGCCCCCGGAGCCCGAGAGGGCGCGATCGAGGCTATAACTCTGCGCACCGGGCAGCGCGGCACAGCTCGGCTCGCTTCAGCCCCGCTGAGTCCTACACCGCTGCGCACTCGGGCTTGCTCCGTGCCGCCGAGCGAGGACCGCACTGCCGAGGCCGAGAGAGAGGCGGTGTGAGGAGGGAGGGAGCGAGTGAGCGAGCGAGCGAGCGAGCGAGCAGCGAGGCTCGAGTCAGGCGAATAGAACAGCGGCTGCAGCTCGAAGCGCACCCCGGGGCAGGCAGCATGACGGCGTGGCTCGGCTTCCTCGCCGTGTTCCTGTGCAGCTGGAGCCTGCGGGACCTGGTGGCGGAGGCGTGCACTTGCGTCCCCATCCACCCGCAGGACGCGTTCTGCAACTCCGACATCGGTGAGTGGCTCCGTCCCCGGGCTGCGGGGCTGCCACCTGCCCGCTGCAGGGCGGGAGGGAGCGCCTCGCCGTGGGGCGTCCCGCACGGCTCCGTTAGCGTGGGACGAGGGGAGGGGGCGGCCGGGAGCAGCAGCGGGGAGCGCTGGGGAGACAGGGATGGGTGTCACCGCGCCTTTGGGACGCTGTGTCTTGTTGGGGCGATCTCACAAGCATGCGGACGCGTGTGTTTTTGGAAGGCTGGAACTCTTCGCTTGGCGCCCCTTACTGTGGGGTTGAGCATCCCTACGGTCAGCCCTGCACGAACTTGAGATGGGGGACACACAAGCTGTCTCGGGACTAGAGTTTCCATTACCTCTTCGTCCAAGTTCTCTATTTTGTTTGTAGCTGAGGCTGCTTAGCCAAATACGGTTGCTGTTTGCTAAGTGGCAAAAAGTATGAAACCCATCAGTGGTTTTAATCCACGTGTCCGCCTGACAGTCTGCACTGGCTGTCACCTCGGCAGCTGTGAGCGGAGTGTGTGGATGGAGTTTTCTTGCACCTCCGTTGGCTGTTGTAGTAGCGCGGTGTATGGGGGGGCTGCTGGTTCCCGCTTGTCACCAACCCTAAGTGGAGTCTGCAAGGAAACCCTCCAGGCGGCTGCTGTGGAAGTCAAACAGAGTACAGTTCTTGCTGCATTCCCTGCCAGTGACTTTGCTCGTAGCCAAACTTATACAAAAGCTGTGGCTGTGTCTGGTTGTTCAGTTCTCGTTTCTGTAGAGTGTCTGTATGCCAGAAGAAAACATTACATGTTAAAAGTGCTGGGAAGGCTCCTTTTGCCTGGAAAATATTTATAGAATAGTTTTAGAGTGGGGAATCCTTCCAGGAAACTGTGGTTGAAAATTCTGCTGAATATCTGTATTTCTGCCTCTGTTTTTCAGTTTGGGTTAACAGGCGTGCCACCCGAGGGGCAGCTGCCAGGGAGCTTGTCCTTTGTGACAGTAAGGACGGGAACCCACTTTTTCACAGCTAAAGCTGCTGACAGCACGTGGCCTTCATTTGCTGCGTTTTGGGAGATCTCCTTTGGTGCTCTGGTTAGGTCATATTGTAGTAGATTAGGGGTAGTTTTCGGTCAACTTAATTTTGAAGAAAAATGATATTAAATACATTTTTGTTACGAGTGCACGCTGACGACAGTATATTTTTGTCAATGCGTGATGACTAGGAGCAGAGTAAACTATGCAGTTTCATACAGCAGAGCTCCTAAACTTCAGGGCAGGAAGTTTTGCTGTTTGCTGCTCTGATTTCTGGTTGAGTTCGAAGTCATGTCCTTCATCTCCCCTCTGTCTGTGCTGGAGTCCTGCTTGTGTCTCATGCCTTGGCTTTTTCACAGGTGTGGCATTCAGCAAGTTGATGTCAGTGGGGTCATTGTGCCTTCAGACACGGTGGTAATGCCGAGATGCATGTGGGAAGAGAGCAGCTCCTGTTATAGGATGACTTAAATGCAACTTTGGTTAAGACTGCAGTTTGGTGTGATAGGTTGAAGCAAAAGTAAATCCTTTGCTACATTTTCTAGAACTGTTGGAAAATGCGGTGCTTCTGCAGGTTGATCTTGGTGCACGCTGTCACGTTCATCATGGCAAGAAGCATTTTAAAGCCTTCTGGCTGTGAAGGAGTTAACCATTTCCATGGAAACTGGTGGCAGTGTACTGGTGTAGTGTTTGGACAGGCTGAACTACACGCTGGGTTATAAAACACATTGCAAGGAAGAAAGGGACTTGGCAGCAAGTTTTTTATCGCTCTTGAAACTCCTGACAAAATACCGGCTCAGATGGGAGGAGTCAGTGCTGTAAGGGCTGGAGCAGAAGAGCATTTTAAAATAGCTCCTAAAACAATACAAGGAATTAACTAGCTAGGTGGCAGCCTAGGAGAGGCTTTTCATCTTCGGAAGCCCTGAAAGCTGGAGGAGAATGAGAGTTTGCATTACAGTGCTAGACTCTCTGTTGGCTTTTTGAGCCTAGGCAGTGAAGTCTTGCTCTCAAGTTTATTCTCTTCCCCTCTGATCTCACATCACCAGACGCTTAGTTTTTAATTTTCCCATGGCTCCTTTCTGATGCAGCCTCCCAGCTCTGCAGTCATTAGAAGGCTTTAATCTTTGCAGGAACAGATGCTCAAATAAACCCATTGGAAAGGGCAGCC
Organism: Alectoris magna; assembly: GCA_030625065.1. NCBI lineage: Eukaryota > Metazoa > Chordata > Aves > Galliformes > Phasianidae > Alectoris > Alectoris magna. The sequence goes on from CM060560.1 coordinate 145,319,791, forward strand.
CTTCAGGATGTATGTCCTACGCATGTCAAAGTGATCTTTCTAAAGCAAGCTTGGGCTAAATACACAACGATTTTACTTTCTTTCTCTAAAAAATAAAGAAGAGAAACCACTCCCAGACTGATAAAAAGGGTCTTTTTTTTTCTCAGCCTGAGTGTTGCAGAACGCAGAAGAGAGCAAAAGTGAAGAGGTGTGTCTCATCTGACCCCTTGAGGTCAGTCAATAAAAAAATTGCTTTTTTAACTCCTGGCTTTCTTTCTTTAACTGGATCAATAAGTGCCAGAACAGACAGTACAGTAATTAGACAAACAGCAATCCTACGACATGCCATCTGAACTTTGCTTCCTCCCCTCCCACCCCCTGCCTTCCACCCCTTCCAGATGTGAATATTTTTCTTTTGTTTGAATTAAGAGACCTTTTGAAAGAACAGACACCAGGCATGCTTTGTTCCATTGTGACAAAGCCGTGACATTTCCAGCAGGACATAGCTGACATGAAAAGGGCTTGTTTGTCCTTTTTTTTGCAGGAGCAGCAGGAACTTTTCAGCTTGGCTGCTGAACGTTGCATTCGCAGGTTTGGAAAAACGCCTCCTCCCTAGCTTTCCCCCCAAAATCCCCTTCAAAAAAAGGAAAAGTATGTGAAATTGCAGGCTAGATTTTAACCAACCAACCAATCTGTAGATGATAAAGAAAGTACTTTGTCCACTCCACGCTTATCTCAATTTCGTCTTGTGCATATACTTCAGAAAGAGCTATGGCAGTACTAGCTGTCTCTTAAAAGTTCAAAGGAGTTTGGAGTAACATTCTTTTCTATAGGTTGTGTTGGGGGAAGAAATGTCTCAGCAAGGGTAGCCGTGATTAGTGTCCTTCTGCCTTCTAAATAGCCTCACTCTTCGTTAAGCTGGAGTTGGCAAGCCCTTGGATTCCCTTGGTGTGAAGGATGCCATTCATACCTCCATTGTGCCATACCCCTTGAAAACCAGCCCTTTTTCTTTCACTGGTTTTCTTTGCAACCATTCTGCCTTTTTGTTAGAAAACTAGAAGAGATATGCAGAACAACTTGATCGTAGGTGAGATCTTAAAGAAATTGAGGAGGTTTTTTAACTTACGTGGCATTTCCAATGTCCGTGTTAAAAAACATGTTGAGAGATGGGTGTTCTTTGTGCGTGGTTTTGTCTTCTGACAGAAAGATCACCATTGTAAACTGGTGATCCTATTGGAAAATGGGAAAAATGGAAATACAAGTTTCTTATTTGCTGTTTCTTATGGTTATTTACAGTTAAAGTAAACCCTGCTCTACTTGAGCAAAGAGATGACCTTCTGGGATGTGGAGCTAGTCCCATCTCCAAATGCAAATATTAAAAAAACCAAAAATTATGTGGTGGAAATCTCTGCTTAGAAGATGTAGTGCAGAATATTATATAAGGTTCCTTTGGTGTCTCGTTACTATTGCAGGAAATCTGGAGTAAACGCATGCAGGAAGTAACTCCACCAAGACCTGAGAGCCAGATGTTCCAGCCTTGAGTCTTAGAGCACCTTGCTTTATGTAAATGCCTTTAAAATTCCTATTTCCGCTGATTTCCCACCTGTTCCAGAGAATTCCGCCTGGCGACTGCTCCTCTAGCCTTTCTGAGAAGAAGCAGGCTGGTGGGAACACAATCATGTACAACTATATGCAGCACTAGCATTTTCTAGCTCAGCAAAGATTTTTACCTGGGGTGGGAAAGGGTGTGCCTTGTTCATGTCTATGTGATTCAGGATGAGAAGGTTTGGTTGTTTGATCACAGAAGAAGCGGCTCAAGATAGCAGATGTTAAGTCCACTGGTGAAGCTGAGAATACATTTTCCGAGACACCAAATGCGGTTAGATCTGGCCTTTCAGCCTCTTAGATACGCCAACTGGATTGGCATCTGATGGAATGGATATCTGTACTTCTATGTAATTCCTCTGACAGTCACAGTGGGACCAAGAATCTTCAGGAGGAGCACTTGGTGGGTCACCTTGGCTATAGCTGGATGTTAAAGCTAAGATTAAAACCTAGTTTTTCCTTGTAACAATGTTGACTGAGGTCATATTTCTTTTTCCAAACAGCTCCAGTACCATCTGGTGCTCTTACTTAGCTCAACCAAACACGCCCCCTGAGAAAAGGCGCCCATGTGGTCTGTGCAGGAGGTCTTGCCATTAAATGGAACTTCCACTGGCTGCACTGGATGGAAGTTCATAAGAGCTAATAAACTTGAGAGGACAGTTTGGTGTGAATTAGCAGGCAAAGCTGGGTGTGCTGTGCTTGCTAGCTCTGAGGAAAAGTAAGCTGAGGGCCCTATTTCAGCCCTATTAATGCCTGGGGTGCATGTGTCTGAGTTTCCTTTTAGCGATGAGTATCCTTACTCAAGACTCTCAGGGTATGATTCTCCTTTTTCACATGATGTTATTGATTGGAAACAAATGTTAGTGGTGAAAGGACAGTAGTGTGAAAGATGTAAGAAGATAATTGGGCCTTCAAGCACTAATTAGTTAAGCAAATACAGAATTTGTTGAACTTAAAGCTCATCTAAACCTCCTAAGAACCTCCGCATGTGATATGTGGAACTTTACTGGTGTAACTTTAATGGACTGATACTGCTTTTTAAGCTAACTACACCTCATGTAGACTTCTGAAATGAGGAAAAGTTGACTAAAGCAGTTGACTGTATTGGGAACTATTCAAGACCATCCCAACTTTTCCTTAGCTTTGAGCCACCGAACGTTTACTGCCAACAGCAGAGCTGAAGGCCAGCCTCTATAATAACCCTCTGTGTCTGAGCACTGAAGGCACAGAGGAGGGCTGCTTGCTGCTGGGGCTTGATTAAAACCAATAATTCTTCTTTAAAATGTCTGAAAGAGTGTATTGAAATTGCCTATCTGCCCACTGGTGACTCTGCTACCAGTGTTATCTTGCCCTAGTGGGATAAGTGCTTCTTTAAACCTGGGGTTAAACTGGACCTGCTTTGGAATAACTTGAGAAAAGGCTGTTAACCAGTGTACTAATTACAAACTAATTCCTTTGTTGATTAACATAACAGTGAGTAAACATGAAGCATGTGAATTTCAAATTTCTACTGTTTGAACATATTAGGCGAGACCAAGGCAGGTTAAATGGATCTGCACCCTCTTATGCTAATTTTAAATCTGGCCCAGTTGTCGATATGGAAAAGGAATGCTGGACCAACATCATACTTAAGACTTACAGAAAGCAGGTGTAGTGCCACTGGTCTCAGCAGCATTTCAGTGGCTTTTATCAGAGTTAGAATTCAGGTGATGGTTTCAAGTTTCTAGGAGGAATGTTACAAACACTAGAGTGCATAAAACTATTATATTAAAAAAAAACCAACACAACAGTTAACCTCCTACTGTAATGTGAAGTAGTTCCCTTGAGTGACCAGACTGAAGATACAGTGCATTAACTGACAATGCCTAATAACATAAAAATGCAAGTAGTTTTACACAACCCTGATTATTCTATTTATTCAGTGTTTCTGCCAGCTTGAAAAGATTCTGTGAGTCTTTTGGAAACAAGATAGAAGTCTCTTGAGTTTCATGCTGGTAAAATAAATGTTGACTATGAATAGTCCAAATTCCTTCTTGTGTTTATACAAGACCTTTCCAGAGGGCAATTTCAGCCCTTAGAAACAGTATACAGACAATAAAACAAGTTAAATAGAGAGACGCATATGCAAAAAATACCATCAGACCTCTTCAAATGTCAGCACTGGTGTTCCTAAGATGTAGAATGGCATTTTTATCTTAGGGAGAAAGGAGTTGATATGGGGTATCTTTCCTGGGACTGAAATCCACCAGGAGCCAGGATAGAGCAGTGCCTGGGGAGGCTGTTGTCAGCTCAGGGGTTGGGTCTTGGGTTGTGCTACTGGGAAAATGGTGGTCTGCGTCCATGGGCTTGGGTCTGAAAAAGCTTATCATTGTTACTGATGGGGGAAGAGGATGATTGCAGCAATAGGCTCAACTTGGAACTTGTAATAGGAAAGGTATTTAAGAGACAAAGGAGTGGAAGACCCTTCAAAAAGTACTCTCAGAGTATGAGGAGAGAAGGATTACTGGAGAAGGCAAAAGGACTGTATGGAAGTAATGCTGAAAAGCTAGCTACTGTGACTTCACTGAAAAGGTAGGCAGTAGAACCCATGTAAAACAACCCAATGGTCTACTGATTGAGCTCTAACAGCCTGTAGCACATTTGTTTCTGGCCGCTGAGCAAGGCTTAGGCTTTCAAGAAGTCTCCATGCAGGGGAATGCAAAGCTCCTTCCAATAAGACTGAAAGAAAATGCTTTTTTTTTTTTTTTTTTTTTTTTTCTCCCTTCCCAGGTGAGTTATAGGGAAAATAGAGCATAGTTTGAAAGTGATGCAGATTACACTTTAGGAGAAGCAAATGATATCGAGCCAAACATAGTATGTATATGCTTTTCATATACAGGCAGTAGCAGCCCAACTCACTGCTATCATTAGCACCTGTTTGTTATGGATTCTGGACAAAATGTACACCAATCAAAAATCCATGATGTGGCTGGGTACTTTAGTCCTGCTGGTTTCAAGCTGATACAAGAGGTAAAGGTATGTGAAAGGGTCTAAGGCTGAAAAAAACCATTCCCATAGATTTTTCTCTCCTTAATTACTTGACTTATAAAGGCATGGTTTTCTCCTGACCTGCATTATCACTGGTACTTCAGCGAGGCAGGTATAAGTTGTGCTGCATTTATACAATACTTGCACAGACAGCAGCAGCTATACCAGGTGCAGCAGTGTGAAGGTAATGCATTATTACTTATTGCTCCCGGGTGTTTCATTTAAAAATAAAAATAAATAATCCTACAACAGCACATAGGAAAAGGGACTGCTTCTGTTCCACAGAGCCGTGTTCAAAATGTCCAAAGCTCCTGCTGGCCTAGGCTGAGAGACACGAGTTTTAATTCCCTTGTGCTGTATTGTAATTACAGTATTGGGACATCTGTTTCCTTTTCTCACTGTTTCCCTCTGTAATGGGTGTTGCTGCAGTGCAGCCTTGCAGGGAGGCCTGCTGGCATTGTGTTAGCCTTTATTTCTGTGGAAGAGCACTGGAGCAATTGCTCAGACAGTAAGTTCAATCCCTCCTGCTCAGGGGATGCAGGAACAAGCAAAGGTCTCACTCCCCTGAGGTTATTCAGCTCTCTCAGATTTTTGGGGTCAACTGTAAATAGGAACCTCCTTCCTCTAGTGAAATGGTTTTGGATGTGGTCTCCAAACAGTTAAAAATATTTAGGGAAAACAAAAAAGTGCTTACTTGTACCAAGACAGGAAAACCACAGAATGGAAAACTTCCACTTGACTTTGAAAAATGGGAAATGGCTGGTGATGGAAAGGCAACAGGTAGGGGAGGAAAGAGCCAGAGGATATCTGTTCCCCTGATGCTTCTCCTTAAGCTCCGTGTCCTTTTGGGGAAGGTGTTTCAGGCCGGCCCTGCTCTTCAGAACCCTTTATATGCTTTCCAAATACCCGCCCCAGTTTCCTACTTCCTGCCTGGTCTGACATTGCTATAAATATCTTCCTGCCTTTCATCAGCCCAGGGATACACACGCTGCAGATTAAAGGGGATTGAGGTGACGGTACAGAACGGCCTGCAGCCCAGCCCTTGGCACGTGTGGGGTTTCTGGGTCCTCTGCTTTGAATTTCTCTTGGCAAGTGGAGGGAGACCTTTAAGACAGACACAGCCTCCTTGTTTATCTCGCTCACCTCTGGACTAGGGTATGCAGGCCTGTTTCTGAGTAAACAGTTTATTGCAGTAAGTAATAAACTGCATATGGCACAGAGCTTAAAGCTGGAACATGTCTGGTATTTGGAAGAAGGGAAGGTTTGGAGGAGAGACTTAAGAAGGAACAAGCGATACCAGCATAGAGACCACACTGTATGGGAAAGTACCACATTTGCATCAGTGAGTACCATAAATGAAGTGGTGAAGGAAGCCAGTCTAACAAGAAAGAAAGCAGTGACGTGAACTCTGGGGCATGTAAGAGGCCATCTGGTGCAGTGCTGCCATAGCCAGAAAATCTAGGCCCCCCTTGCCATAATATCCTGCAGGGACAAAATCACCAACCTCGAGAAGTGTGGGAAGACAAGGGCAGCAGTTCCTGTGCAAGCACCTTGCTATTGTAAGGACTGTGCTGGGGATAAGGGCAAGATGAGTTCTTAAGGACTTTGTTTTACTTTTGTAAATATGAAGAGTAGCACCTATCCCTTCTTCCTTTTTTTTCTTCTTTTTTGTTGTGCCCAAGGGAGCAGAGGATTAAGGATTTAGTTGGTTATTTCCTTAGAGGATCAAGATGAAAAGGAGACTTCAATAAGTCTGCTTCCGTCTTCTCTACAGACGCTGTATGTGCAATAGAATTAAGCAGCTGTCCTGCTTTTCTCCACTGCATAACAGTTTGCGGCTTTGCAGAGAAGCACAGAAGTAGAGGATTCCACAACATCAGACCAAATTCTTAGGTAGCACTTCAAGAGACCCCAAATGATCACAGGAAGGTTTGAATGGGATGTTACTCGTCTGGAGAGAAGCTCAAGTAGACCTGGTGGCAAACAGCCGATGATCCTTATTGGTAGGTTGCAGTTTACACCTTCCCCTTGGAACAAGTGTGCTGCAACAGAACCTGATTGTGGTTGTGAGTCAGACAAGTCATCCATTCCAGTGCTGTTAGAATACACCTCCCAGAAGCCTGATGTGGGATAGTCTTGACTTTCCCATAGCCCGCTTCTGTCATCCTAATTCCTTGTGGTTAGAGATTGATTCACACCCTGTGGTTTTAACTCCTTCCAAAACTCTTTCAAGGCATTTGTTACTTTAACTCTGGAGAGTCTGTTCTGTTATCTGTGTGAATGTCAAATCTACCTCCCATGTGCACTCTAAGATGCAGCTCTCTCTTGAAATTCCCGGCATATTCTGGTTTGCTCTCTTTAGCCCGTGGGATGGGAGTTATGCATTTATTCATATTTTGTTCTGACACCAAATAATGATGAATCTGCAAGGCTAGGAATGGTAAGTCCTTGTGCTTGCAAAGCCTTACATCTCTGTTGTGTGACTTAGCAGGATTCTGCAGGGATGGTGCTGCGAGTTCTGAGTTGCATGATTCAGAGCCCTGAAGACATGGGGCTGTGTGTTTTGTGGGGTGCAGTTGCCTGTGCTCTGGCAGAAGAATGGCTCAGGGGGTTGCTGTATGGTCTGCAATGCTATTTTTGTCGTTCTTATTTGCTTTTCACACTTATTCCCTAGATGTGAAGTCATGAGTACTGCTCACAGTATTAGGAAAAACTGCTGAGCCTTTCTAAGAGAGGTAACATGGTAGGTTTGAGGGGGATTTTTTACTGTTTATACTATCTTATCTTGAGGCATCCAGCAGCAGGGAAAGGCTTTATTTGAGCTAAGGCTGTATTGGACTAAATGTGTTTGATGCCAAGGATACTTCTCCTTTCCAAAAGAGTGACTGCCTTTAAAAAAAACAAAACAAAAAAGTGCAGCAAAGTGGGAAGCTGGTTCTTACTGACCTTTCTTCCCATGCCTTTCATTCCCACTTGAATTGGTTGAAGAAGTAGTTTAGATTGATAAAAGCAGACAGCACCTGTGTGCTTGACTGGATGGGAAACAAAGCTTTCACTAGTACCGGAAAGTTTTCAAGCCAATAGGTTCCTTCCTGTCCATGCTGGTTCTCCATGTTTGTTTCGGAATGCCCTTCTCTAAGAGTGATTTCCTCTGGTGCTAACGGCTGTTGGAAGAGGCAGAGGAAAGTGCTGGGTCTTTCTTTTCCTCTAGCCCCAGAAACTGTACAGAGACCTTTTCCTGTTTGTCTTTTGTGCAGTATGGCAGTTTGGGCCTTTGACGTAAACTGTGTCCTTTGTGCTGTTCAAAGCTCTCCCTTTGCTGAATTCGACAACATTGCCTACACGTGTCCTGGCTAGGCTGCCTTCTTCATGGAAGGGCAAGAGAGCAAACAGAACAGGATCCAAGAGTGGTGGTTGTCTTCACAGAATCACAGAATCACAGAATTATCGAGGTTGGAAAAGACCTAGAAGATCATCCAGTCCAACCATTACCAATACTTCCCAGCTAAATCATACCCCTCAACGCAACATCCAAACGTTTCTTGAACACTCCCATGGTCGGTGATTCCACCACCTCCCTGGGCAGTGCATTCCAATGCCTGACTACCCTTTCCGAGTAGTAATACTTCCTAATGTCCAGCCTGAACCTCCCCTGGCGCAGCTTGAAACCATTCCCTCTAGTTCTATCACTGATTACACGAGAGAAGAGGCCGACCCCCAGCTCACCACAACCTCCCTTCAGGAAGTTATAGAGAGCTATAAGGTCTCCCCTGAGCCTCCTCTTCTCCAGGCTGAACAATCCCAGCTCCCTCAACCGTTCCTCATAAGGCCTGTGCTCCAGACCCCTCACCAGCTTCGTAGCCCTCCTCTGAACACGTTCCAGGGCCTCAATGTCTTTCTTGCAGTGAGGGGCCCAAAACTGAACACAGTACTCGAGGTGCGGCCGCACCAATGCCGAGTACAGGGGGACAATTACCTTCCTGTTCCTGCTAGTAACACTGTTTTTGATGCAAGCCAGAATGCCGTTGGCCTTCTTGGCCACCCGGGCACACTGTCGGCTCATGTTCAGCCGAGCATCAATCAGTACCCCCAGGTCTGTTTCCTCAACACAGTCCTCCAGCCACTCCGCCCCAAGCCTATAGCGCTGCCTGGGGTTGTTGTGGCCAAAGTGCAGGACCCGGCATTTGGTCCTGTTGAACTTCATCCCATTGGCTTCAACCCAGCTCACCAGTCTATCCAGATCCCTCTGCAGGGCCTCGCTACCCTCAGGCAGATCGACACTCCCTGCCAATTTGGTGTCATCCGCGAACTTACTGAGGGTGCACTCAATGCCCTCATCCAAGTCATCAATAAAGATGTTGAAGAGGACAGGCCCCAGCACCGACCCCTGGGGAACACCACTCTTGACTGGTCTCCAACTGGATTTGACTCCATTTACCACCACTCTCTGGGCCCGGCCTTCCAGCCAGCTCCTTACCCAGCCGAGAGTGTACCCATCCAAGCCACGGGCTGCCAGCTTTTGAAGGAGAATAGCATGGGAGACAGTGTCTTAGCATACCTGATGCAGTCACGTTTTTCTTCAGACTCTGTATTTGTTCATCAAACCACCATGAAGTCCACCCATAGTAGAGTTCCTTCCAGCATATATTCCTCTACATGTATGTGGACCAACAAGGGAAGACTGACTACAGTGCTTACTGAAGGATTACTGACATATATTTGAGGCAACCTCACCAGGTTAACACCACAGTCAAGTACAGAAAGGGCAGCTTTTGTTCCTAAAAGTACTCTGAGTCTTGGAGGGAAGGGAAGGTGCTCAAAGGAGTATTCTAAGGATTGCTACGTAGACAAACTTGGGTTTGCTTTGGTGATGAAATAAATCCTTCAGAGATTCCAGCAGCTGTCCTAACTTGAGCAGTTAGAACCAAAATGCTGATGACTCTTGTTTCCCTGAACTGGAATTTTGGACTAAATCTCTTCATTCTGTTTTTCCCTCCTGAGAACATCTCCAGCTGAACTGCAACAAAAGTTTTATGGCCATAAGCATACTGAAGTTTTGTGCCGTGAACAACTGATGTACCTGGGGATCAACAGAGCTATCACGGTTTAGAAAATAAAAATAAAAAAAAATCAGTCTTGTTTCTGTGTGCCTGGAGTAATTTCCATTGGCAATGAGAAAGCTCTGAATGGAACTATACACTCATGAGCTACTTGCATCCGATTTGTCTGCCAGTGTAATAGCAACAGCAAACAGGATCTGTGTTCCTTTCACCCAGTAAAGAAGACCCATGTTTTTGTGAGGTGTAGCTGTAGTGATAGTAGTCTCAGCCCCATTTTTGCCTTGAGAGTGTAAGCAGCAAAGCTACAGCTGACAGGACCAGGTGATGCCAGCCTGCTTTCTCTTACTGCTTCTGCTACTCAAAGTTTGAAGTTCCACTTCTTTCCCCAATTTCAGAAAATAAGAGGGGAATACTTTCTTCTCTTGGTGTGTTTTCTCTGAGATTCCTTACCAGAAAATGCTACTTGGAGAGCTATAGCAGTGAGAAAGCAATCTGCGGCTGTTTTGCATAGTTGGATAATTTGTTAGTTTTGTTTTCAAGCCAAACCGTGACTCTGAGACTAGCAGCGCTCCAAATCTTTTTAATGGTAGTCCATGTCATTTTGGAGGTTTTATCTTATTATTATTTCCATATATGTTCGTTTTCTGGTTTTGCTAATATGCACTTGCACTTCCTCAGCTTCCTTGCTTGGTGGAAGGAAGCAGGGGAAGGAAATCACGTGTATTGGTACCCTGGTTTTGTCTGCTTATCCCACAGAACATTGGAAGCAGAGATGAAACTATGCTTTGGTAAGCTCAGCCTCTGATTTTTCTCAGGGGGAAAAAGCCATTTAACTATTCTTAGTTGGTATATTAAGTGTGAAATCAAACAGTTCCAAGGGGGATGAACAACTACCATTCAGAGGGAGTGCTTTTGTGCTTCTGGCTTCTCCTCAGAGCTACAACAGCTCAGTGTTCTTATAACTTAAGAGTTTCCCTTGGAGTAGTGGAAAATCGGAGCCATGCAAGGCTGCTACAACTCCAGGCTCAGACGTGTGCCTCGTGTGCGTGTGTGTACATCTTGCAGTTCAGTGATGACCCCGATGACTTCTTGAACTTTTAATGACAATGCAGCTGTCTGTTCATGGTGCTAATTAACCCAAAAGCTGATTCCTCCCTCCCCCTCATTATCCGTTCTGTGAATGAGATGTGAAAACAAGAAGACGACTTTTCCCGTGCCCTTAGGGCTGTCTGAGCCTGGCAGCAGTGACCCTTCTTGAGTAGAACTGAAAGAGCTGCTGCGCAATGGCCCGTACTCCTTTTTAATGGGTTATTAAAATTCCACCTTCTCCCCCTCCCTCCAGTCCTGTTACAGTTTGGAGTGAAGGCACTTAGGGGAAAACAGCTGCAGGAATAACTTTTCCCTCTTCTTTCGGAAGGGCAGACGCAGCTGTTCAGTCCCTAAGTCTGGGGATTCCACCACTACTTATTTAGGGCCTGATCCTGCTCTGCTTAAAATCAGAGGCAAGATTTCCTCTGGGTCCAACAGGCAGTTGAAGGAAGAGGCTTCAGGAAGCAGCAGTCACACAGTACTGCTCCAGAATGTTGGGAACGGGTAGGAAGCATAAAAAGAGTAGGAAGACATTTGTCACAGAGTTGACTTGCCTGCAGTCTCGAAGAACAAGCACTCAGCAGCTCAGTGCTCTGCTTGAGGAACAGGTTAAATTACCGTCTTTGTGGTGTCCTGAGTGGTTTTTTAAAGATAGCTCTAGTATGTCTGCATTCATTTACGGTCTGCACTGTTGACAGGCTTTTATTGGCACACTCTATTAAAGGACTGATCTCTCATGTTGGGTGCTCATTTTAGTTTAGATACTCTATGCAATCGTAAGGGATAGTGGGCTTACTTCTTGAAAGGAAGCACCCACAGCTCTCAGTGGTATGAATTTGTTACTTGCTGCTTCTGAAAAATGAGGGGAAAAATGGCAGGTACTCTCGCTTCTGTCATTAGAGCTTGTTGCTGTCACCTCTGATTAATAGAGAGAAGGAGGAATCCAGGCACGTGTTGGAGAGGGTCAGGGTTTCTGTTCCATAGAGAATTTTGAAGTGGTAGAAGTTTATTCAGAATGAAACCAGATGAAAAATGAAAATACCAGAAGTCTTCAGAATGAAATTTTGAGGGGAAAAAAAAAAAAAGAGATCCTCTCATGCATCTGAAACTGATGGTTTGAAGGGTTAATTTAAGATGTCTGTTTTGAACAGAGGTTTCACGCTAACATTTAGACGTCAAGTGAAATTGGAGAGAAATGCTGATTTAGGATGAAAATAGATTTCAGTCATTTTTGAGAAGAAAAAAATATATATGTGTATTTTTTTCTGAAGTTGATCCTTTTCCTTATAAATTTGTGACTTAAGTAAAACCATATTTCCTGACAGGAAAAAACGTTTCCAGAACCATTTCTACCAGCCCTATCCCTGATGGCTTAACAGTAACAGCCTTCCCTTCTGGAAATTCTGATCAGGTTACGTGCTGCCCCTCCAGCAGGGACGGATTCCGGGTCATTGGTCCTCTGGGCTTACAGTTTGCTTTTCCTGAGTGCTGAGCATTCTCTATAGCGCACGTGTACCCACCTTTCACTTTGTTCCTTGGCAGTAGACAGCTCTCCGCGGGTTTGCTGCATTAATGAACAAAGGAGTTTGTGGCTGTGCTGCTGCCAGTGGGCTGAGATGAGGCATTTCCCCTCCTGTTTCTCAGTTATTTCCCTGTCAAAATGCTTAAGGTTGCTTACACCTGTGTTCCAGGTGTGAGCTTAAGCTAAGCTCTTCAAGCTGGCTCCTTGGCAGTTAGTTCAGGTTCATGACTTCACTGCAATAGAGCCTTCTTACAGCTGTGTCTCAGAGTTCTGCAGAGGCAGGAAGCAGCCAGGCCTGGTGTGTACCCTGGAAATGATTACCCTTATCTGTAAACATTCAGCAGGGCAGTGTCCAGAGAACATCTGCCTCCCAAAACAGTTAATGGGCTTTACAGCCTTCAGAAATAGCAATCACTGTGCCAGGGTGGCTGTGAAAGGGCTAACCATCCATGTCTCGTGGCATTTCACTTTTTTTTTCTTCCCCCCCCCCCCCCCCCAAGAAGTTACCTGAATGCCTAAGAACTGATAATGGAATGCAGACTTAGCTCACCCAAATCGGAGCTTAATGAAAGATTTTGGTCAGAACACTTTATCTAGTGATTGGCAACTCTGCCCATGGCAGGGGGCTGCAACTCAGGGATCTTTAAGATCACTTCCAACCTAAGCCATTCTGTGGAGCTCTCAAACTCCAGTAGCACTGGCAAGCTGACTGACTGGTAGATTAACTTCAGTTAAATGGTTTTGAATGGTCAGTGGTTTTAAAAGGTTTGAATGGTCAGACTTGAGCATTTCCACGTAAAAAGCAATGATCAGCAATACTGACGAGGGATAAAACACTGTGTAAGTCTTGAATTTGTGTAAATGAATAAATACATAAATAAATAACAACAGCAATCAGTGGTGGGACAGGCACTACTAACTGTTGAGTGTGTTCTCTGTGCTTGCAGAATTCTAGCCAAAAGCTGTATCTCATTAGTGTTTCATAGGGAACACCAGGTTGTATGTGAGTGTCAGGGTAGTAGCACATAACTTCTGGAAGTCTGTTCTACAGAGAGCCTTTTGGGCTGTCTGTGAACTTGAAATTTTGATTAAATTCCTTTTGATGAAGAAAGTAATAAAAGAACCAGGTGGCTACGCTATGTCTCTCTGCCATGGTCTCTAAGGAGCAAATCTGGTCAGTCTGTCAGTAGGACAGTGAACTAGCTCCTGAGCTCTGAAGCAAAAAGGTAACTGGCTGGTGTCTGCCTATTTTCCCCGCTGCCAGCAATCTGCACCTGTGTATAGGTAAAATCTGGTGTCTTCAAAGCCAGAGGATGTATGGCGTGCATTAATTGTTATTCATGTAGTCACTTGTTGCTTACAGGTGTTGTTAGACTCCCAGGCCATCTCATTACCTCTTTCATGAGCTGTCTTGTATCATTCTCCTATCACTTATTTACTACCTTACTCCCCAACAAATCAACATTGAGTCCCTTTGGCCCTTGGTGTCCCTCTGATGGATCAAACCGAAGCTTGATGTTCTGGAACACAAAGTGCTCTATGGGATCCTGGACAGTTCCTGGCCAGGTGGGTGAGCTGGCCAGCATGGAGCGTCCTGACCTTGACCTGTAGTCAGTCTGACCCTGGCTGAAATGGGAGCTGTGGCACGTGGGGCTGACTCAGGGTGCAGGAAGTCCTCTTGTTATAATGAACGTTGAATGAGGACCTGTGAGCTGCACCCTGTCTTTAAATGGTGTCGGAACTTCAGGGCAAAATTCTTAATGTAGCTAAGCTCAAAGATTTAATCCATACTGTCAGTGACTGTGGTTAGATGATGGATTTTTAAGATGGGTAATTACTAAATTCCTTAAACGTTATGATAAACCAGCACTGTGTCATGGGTATGTCCAGTGTCTGTGAACAGTCTACAGAGGCTGTCAGCTTCTAAACAGTTTATTCTATATGGTGGGCAAAGGTAGTGGCTTCTGATAGTGGAAACTGTTTGAATGCAGGTTTAGTCCCCAGCATCCAGCAGGCTCAGTACTAGTAGGTCCTGTAAGGTCCTGTGCAAATAGGAACGGCAGAGCAGCACTTATAGACCTGACCTGGTTAAATATGTATACCTCTTTGGCATGGACAGCTGCTTAGTCTATCAGTTTAATGTAAGTTTTCTAATGTGGGAAGGAATTTGCAGGCCCACCCAGTACCCTTGAAATCTATACATGTTCCCGAGCACTTCTTCCTCCCTAGCTCTACGTGCAAAATAGAGTGTAAACCATGTGTAAACCATGTGATCAGCAGAGTGTGGCCTCCTCGCAGAGCCTGGCACCCATCCCAGCCAGCCGAGGTGCTGAAGGAAGAAGTCCTCTGAAGTAAGTCACTGTGGCGGGGAGTGTCCAGGCCTGCGGCTTTTGGTACTCCCTGTTTTTGAAAGCTATCAGAGCTGCCTTATTTCCAATGTGCAAAAGACTGCTTTCAGATGTTCTTTTATTGTTTTTTTACAGGACTCTCCTTCCTCCTCCTCTTCCTCCTGTTGGTCCATTTGGTTGAGAGCTTGTAGTGCATTCTTGGATTGCACAGTGGGTTAAGGAAGACTTAACACTGTGTATGTGGTTCAGTGCTGGATGAGGGCATCCCTTTTTCTCTCTTGCCTTCTGATCTTTGTTGGGTAGTCTCTTGCCTGCTTGCTGAAGATAGTGGTTTGGTTCTGAGAACCAGATATCAAGCTGTGACATAACAGCTTGCAAAAGAAGCAACAGTATCCCAGCAGAGCAACTTATCTGCAGCTTTGCAGGCTAAAGACTTTTCTTTCAAAGCAGAATTGGAAGTCTTAGGAAATTTGCCATCAAAAAGAAAAAAAAAAAAAAAGGGAAAAAAGGGCATATCTGCACTGCCCCCTCAGCCTCAAATCTCCCATCTACATGTTTTTAGGTACAAATAAAAGCAACCTTGGTCCCCTTCAGCAACTTGCATGCCATTTGAGGACTCTGTTACGCTTGCCTGGGGTCAGCAGTACTTTATTCTTTAAGTAGTGCCCATTACCTTGGCAATAAGAGTCTACTCTGTATGACATGAAATGGGGTTTCTATGATAGTAGGTTCTTTAAATACCACACAATCCACTTCAGTCACTCTAACAATTGTTCTTTGTAGTTTGTTCTCCTGATCATGATCTGTGGAAATGCAAGATCAGTCTCACTTGCAACCATATCACTAAATCACAGCCAGAGGACACATTTCCTTCTTGCAAAGGCTGCTCCCCTAACTGTACTTCTTCAGGCAATTAATCTCTCTTCATACTCTCCAATTTGCTTTCCATGTTACAGCTCACTTGATGGGTTGGGAAACGATCAATGCCAGATGCGCATTCCTTTCAGGCAGTAAATGTTCCTCCAGCAGTAAGCCATGCACTCCAGCTCCTTGTTTTATTAAAACCACATATGGTTTCCATTTGCCCCTAATTGGTCTCACCTCAGCTCTGCCATATTCTCTGAGTGGAACACTTAGACTTATGGCTCCTTTGAATGCTTCCAAAGAGCTCTGAGAAGCCAGAGACTTGCCTGTCTCAGCTCAGCTTCCTCTTGCCCTTCATATACTGTGTCTAGAAGTACTTGATCTAGAAATGAGGGCCGTGTTACATTTTACTCTCCAAATCTCATGCAAACCAAAAGCAAATGGAAAAGGTGTTTTGAGTGGAGCATTGCCTGACAAGCTTTGAGTCACGTACATGTTATTTCTATCCTTTGTTGTAAGTTGGCTCTGGAAGTGTATTTGCATGTCGGTTTTATTTCCAACAGTGCCAACCTTGGCTGAAAGCAGTTCTTTCTTCAGTAGCTGTTGGTGACAGAAAATGAGGCAAAGTGCACTCTGCTGAAAACATCCCTTACTGAGGATGGCAAGGTGCTGCTCTGCTGTGCTCTGTTCATGGGGGGCTCCTTTCATTTCCTCCACTCACAGGATTCTTCCTTCCTTCATTCTGTCACTCAACTACTGCCTAGACTGAATTTATCCGTCAGTAACTACTTAAATATTTAGGCGGAAAGGGGGATGAAGAAGCATGCCAAGAAAAGGAGGCAGCACAGTGGCTAGTTCACAAGAGTGTGTTTGGTTCCTCATTTTATTTTGCCAGAAGATTTGAAACTGTAGAACACACTCATTCTGCAGTCTGCAGCAATGCCATTTGCTTACATTTGTAGCAAACCTAGAACATGGTGTTGACGCAAGCTGTGAGTTTAACTTAGTGATGCATGTAACTTTTATGACCCAACTAGCTATGCTCTGCCTGTTCTAGCTAATTTCTTGGTCCTGCCTGGCTTCCCTGAGTTCAGTAGGTGTAACAGCTAGTAAAACTAAATGGTTTTTTTTTTGTTCCCTCCCCCAACTTTGGCTTCTCTGTGTTTATCACAGGGTATTTCCTGAAACTAGTCTCACTTGGCATGAAATATACCATCCACATATAGGTCGTAAGAATTCTACTTGGATGGAAATGCATTTTAAATCCCTTCTTTCTTTCCCCTCCTTTCAATCTTTCCTCTGTCCTCTAAAGAGACTACTTGCGTATGATGGGAAAGCGAGGGAGCTAGCAGGAGCTGGATGTAGTGCTGGGTAGCTGAATGAAAGGTCTAAAACTGAATTTAAGAGGGACCTCTCTTCCTCTCTGATCCTGATGTATTTCAAAGGCAATCCTGCTTAGACTTGCATAGTCTGAGAGGCACAATACAGAGAGGGCATAAAGTGCTTGTTACTGATGCCGTGTTAAAAATTATATCCAGTGAATATACTACAGGAGAAATGCCATGTGCAGCCCAGGTTCTGCTGGTCTCATGCAACCTTGCAGCCTTAATTTGTGGTCTTGCTGGGAGGATTAGCTTTTTCCCAAGTAGGAAAAGCCTTTCTAAGCAGTTTATAATTTTTTGAAGTGATGGGAGGTCTGATGCAATCGGTCTTGCATGAAAGTGTGCATCGCTCCCATTTTGCAGTGTTGGAAATGAGAAAATTCAATGTGTTGTGCCAACAGGCTCTCAGAGGCTAGGAATTCTGCAGAGTATAAAGGAATATGAAACCTGGTTTGTGTTTAGCAATCGCAGTTAAGATCAGTTGGTTCAGGCATAGCTGGGGCCTGGGTGAAGCCATTTAACTGCCCTCTGCTTTTTGGGGTGGCCTTCAAGCAGCAATTAAAACCTTTCAACAGGGAAAAGGTTTTTTTTGATCTGTTGGACGAAGGCCAAAAGTAAATGTCATAGCTGTAGTTTAAAAAGAAAAAATCGCAGTGGAAGATATCTGGGTGTTTTCCTTCCTGTTTTTGTTTAGATTTTTGTCAGTCAAAATGTTCCAACAAACTTGGCAGCTAATTTGCTGAAATAAGTGTGAGTTTCTTTCTGCTGTGGTATTATCATCGCAATGGTCTGATAATTGGTGGTGATTGAGGTCAAGGGGGTGTTCCTTCTCTGTCAGTGCTCCTTAGAGCACTACGAAAAGGCAGAAGATTGAGATTTAGCCTGCCAGTTGGGAAGGCTAATTGGGAGCTAGTTTAATGGTGAGGGGTATAAGAGGAAGGCAGCCAGCAGCAAACTGCTTACTTTGCTATTATTTTCTATTTTATTTTTTTGCTTTCTTGATGAGCTTCTCTGGCAGTGCTTTCCAGGAGCTCTGCTGGCCTTGTTTTATTCCAAGGCAAAGCAAAAAAGGTTTTCTTTGCTCATGTGGCTTTGGCTGGAGGTCATGGTGGAACAAGGCAAGAGAAAGCTCCTCTACTGTATCATCTTCTCAGTCTTTGCAAGAAGCCTTCTAATTCAATATGTTAATAATTCTCTTTTGGTTATGTAGGAGGATGAGACTTTAGTTACAGGCAGACAAGGGATTTGTATCTGTTTTTGCCTTTTCATGAACCCCCTGCTGCCATCATCATCTTCCCCATGGTTCTGCTGTGCTGTGGAAGTGGAGAAAAGGGTGAGATGGTGTTTTCTTGTTCCAGAGGCATCCCCACCCACTTGCTTCTCACACAAGATTACAGCCACCAGGCAATTTAACAGGTTCCCAGAGGTTGCATACAGCTGGGCCAGACTTCCAGTCCAAAGGATAGAATCCTCTTGTAGTTATGGTTTTCTATTATTAGGAAAGCAAGGAGTCTTGGTGATAATTGCTAACAGATCGTATGGGGGACGGGGGGTGGGAAAAGGAACACAATATGTCCCACCTTTAGTGTCAAGGCAGCATTTCCAAGCACACTTCTGCTCAGGGGTTGTTCTGCAGCCCAGCTGCTGGGGTAGCTAGTGGCCTCAGGACAGACAGCCTTTCTTAGCCTCGTGGTCACATTGATGCTCTGCATATATGTTATATTGCTGCTATTTGGATGCCTAAGAATGGGCTGAGAGAATTATTTCTCCCCTGTGTCTTCATTAGTAAACAACGTGAATCCTCCACATCCTTCATTTGCTTAAATGTAACGAGTGTACAGCTCAGCCAGACTTCTCACTTAAAAATACCCCTATTGCACACCAGTAAAAGAAATCCTGGAAACAATAATAGAATTGTAGCATGTGTTATTCTCCTGAGACTTTCATAATCATTAGTCACAAGGGAGATGGGTTTGGAGCAAATCCTGGTCTCTGAAGGCAGTATGCCTCCACTGAAAGCTGCTGTTTATGGATGACAAGCAGCCAGCTTGCATGGAAGCATCTGGTTCTCATGGTGCGGCTGGACATACAACTGAGATTCGTGGTGTTAGCTCCCACACGTACAGCTGCCCTCTCATTCATGTGAGATTTGTGATAGTGTCACCATCTAGTGGCTGACCCCCATGAAGGACAGGCTTGAATTAACTAAATATGCCTTTGCTTTTCAGCTGGGGGAAGAAGAGCTCCTACTACATGTGTAGTAGTGGTTCATGCCTGGATGAAACGGCTTCATAATTGCATGTTTTTTCACCATGTTGTTTTCTCAGCTTGGGAAATGCTTGTCTTAGTCTCACGTGTGCCCACTTCTCTCACTCATTGTCTAGTCTTCACATTGTGACCATAATGTCCTCTGCTACCCATCATTACTTAAAATTGTATCACTGTTGGACAAGCAGCCCATACGGTTTCTCCACTTCGAATCACTAACAGCCACGCTTATCTTATCAAGATTTATGTCCCCATTTAATTTAACTTTTCATAATAATTACAAATCATTCGTGAGACCTTGCCAACTGCTCCAGTCCCACAAAGTGACCTGACCCAAAACCGAAAGATTAATCTCAGCGTATTTTTATAGGCAGTACATCAAAGGAATTGTGGTTTAAAAATATGCAGCTATTTTGGTGACCACTTGTGTGGGATAAAGTTTCCCATCAGTAACAGCAGGACTTTAACAGAGCTTCAGGGAGAAAGGAGTTCAGGGGAGCGCTCACAGCACCTTTTGCCTTTTTCTCATGGAACAGTAGGAGTCCTCAGAAGCAAACAAGTTGATTTCACCAACGTAATGGGGACTGAATTTGCAGCATTTACGTGGCTGCAATTCTGCAGCTTGGAGCCCTGTTCTGGGCAGCTTTGTGGACTGCTTGTGGACTGCTTTCATGCATGGCTGATGCGAAGCTGCATGTGTAAGAGCAGCTTCTGAGCAGTCCCATCCATCCAACATTGTTTTCCTCTTACTCAGAGGCGTCTGATCCTCAAGGGGCGGAAACTGGAGCATCCTTTGCTCCTTGGCTAGCAGCTTGATTTCTCCTTTAATATGGGAAAAATGAGGTAGGGTGAGTTCCTTGTTGCTTCCAAGCTTTTTGGGAGAGGAAGGAACTTATCTGAAAGGTTACTGTTTGGATGATAAAGACAACTTCTCTGAGGTACAGACAGCTTGACCCACTTTGCTAGAGGCTTGGAGTGACAGCCCACGCTAAGGTTCTTCATGGCTTTCACTATGTGAATGTGCTGGTATGATCCTTTCTGTCCTTACTGGAGCGTAATAATCTGAAGAGATTGGGCCATCTTAACCTAGTCACAGATCCTTCCACCTGACTGTAAGGGTAGCAGTGTTGGAACTGGGATGCTGTTATGTGGTAGTGAAGATGTGTGTTTTGAATCTTTGGTCCTGTGGTGAAGCTGTTGATTAGTCCGTAAATCAAAGCTGCTTTCTTTCTGAAGTGGCTGTGCTACTTTAACCAGAAAGTTAAAGGGCTGCCAAACTAGCAGTTAAGTACATGAAGAAAACAGATTTTTAGGTATTTTGTCAGCAACTGGGAATGTGCCTGTCATCTTTAATGCTAACCATGTTCTGATTTGGCAACCTTAGGGTTTTGCAAAATTGCATTTTAATATATTTCTTTCCATTGTCAGTTAGTTATCTGAATTTAATAATCCTATGTTAGGCAAACACTGGTTGTTTTTTTTTCAATTTCAGTGTGTTAGATAAGCAACAGATGAAGATAAGACCTTTCATACCCTTTGCTATGGGCTGTATTACTAATGAAGTACCCAGGAATTCACAGAGCATTAACAAAATTGTGTTCTTTTTCATTGGCTCTTAGGCAGTCTGCTTCCTGCAGTTTTACTTGTGGTGGTGGTTGGGGGAAACAAAGGGAAGTACCTCATTTTTTGAAGCTGTTTGCAATCCTCAAGGACATTCTTCAGTGTAGGTATGAAGTTTTGAAGGAGGGAGTATATTGAACTCTGAGCAGCTCGTTAAATAGTGGAATCAACAAAATAGTACAAATTTGTATGCTTTTACTGCCATTGGATAATAGAATCATGAAAAAAAAAAAAAAAAAAGAATGAAGTTTGACACTCAATAAACAGAAGTTTTGTTGGACCTTTGAATCAAAGCCAACAGGCACCGTCTTACTGAATTTAAAGTTTATTTGAGAAGTCTGGCTGAGGCACAGAATGTAAATTGGACCAGAGTGGGCTTGTCTTTGTTTCGCACCATCCTCATGGAACAAGTTCCAGGGACTGGTGCATATAACTAGATCTGTCTCTTTAAATCTGCTTTTCACATTATTTAGAAAGTACCATTTTAGGTGAGTGAGGACAACCTGTTTCCTAATTTTTCATTCATTTGATCTAGGTAGCAAACAAAACTCAGTACTCCTCTTCTTACCATTTCTCCAGGTGCTTCTACAGCTGCCTGAAACCTACAAGAACCAACAAGGTGTTTGTTTTATATCCTATATGCCTGGCAAATGGGTCCATGAACTTTGCTACTGCTTTTATATATGGCTGTAATGCATATAATAGTTTGTTGGGTTTTCCTGCTTGCAAAGGAGCAACTCTACCTCTTGATCTCTCTTCCATGCTTTCCTACTTCTTAATGAATTGTTGTTTGTGATGCATTAGTACAATCTCTGTAAAAGGAATACCTCTGTCCTGCACAGGGAGTTATGATCAGGACCTTTGTAGGCTTAGAAGGAGGGACGTATGTAGTATATTTTAGTTTCAGGATTTCAGTATTCTGGAAACCATGGGCTGTATTTTCATCAGGGATGTGTTGTTCGCAACTGTGTTGTACCAATATAAGCTTCACACAAAAGCGTCTGGCACCTCCTTCCATGAAAAATGAGCTTCTATTAGGTAGTGCTGTGAGCATGTTGCAATATTTGGATTACTCTACTGGAAGAATTTTCATGGCCCTCATGGTGAGAAGCACAATGAATGCGTAACTTCAGAGGCAGGATTTACATGGGTATGTTGTAGTTTTGACGTTTCTCTTCATGGAATTTTGAGTTCCTCATTTGTTTGTTTTTGTTGGTTTGAGTGGCTTTTGGGGTACGGGTTTTATAACAGAGATTCTTCTCAGGACTGGTCTTCTCAAATCTCATTTTTTGCAGCTCTTGTTAAGCCACTTCTGGTGGTTTTATAACAGAATGTGATTGTTCTATGGTAGCGGGTTTTAGCTGAATAATTCCTGCCCTGTTACTAAGCTTTGCTTTCCTCCTGTGATGATCAGGTGATTTCCAAGAAGAGGATATATATAACAGAAGTTTGTGTGGTATGCCCAAAAAATATAGAAGCAGGAAAGTGCTTCATTAAGCACTGACTGTAAGCTACCTGCTAGATTTGTTTGACAGACCTCAAAATCCTTAACTGTTTGTTTGAGAGAGCTGTTTGTTAGGAGTCTTGTGGTACCTCGAGACTAGCTGCTGTAGGAAGTCCCTAGATATGAGACATTGCAGTGTGCTGTACTGAGTTGTTGGGTTACTGGGAAACAGAAGCTGCATGGGGCACCCGTCGTGCAATTCTGTATGTTGAGATTCAAGGCATTCAATATTAATTTCATCCCACTGGCTTGGTGCAAACATTTTACCTTGTCTTGGTCCCAGCTATAATCTGTTTTTCAAATTGGAGAGGGATTTCAACACAAATAATGCTTGTTCTTAGTCTTCACACTTAACTGGATTTCCTCTAAATAAATACTTTCTTTGGCATCCCATTTTACATGCCTCCGTTGCATGTGAAATTTTAGAATAAATTAAAAGGAACGTTGGCCTGGTGTTTTGTTTTACAAAGCAATTTATCTGAGTGGCTTTTTTGAAGTGGAGGGTCCAGCCTAAATCTTGTGAGGGTTTCTGTATCTAAATGCAAAGTTACTTATCAGTTGTATTTTTCCTCTCTCATGGCAGTGATCCGTGCTAAAGTCGTGGGGAAGAAGCTCATGAAAGATGGACCGTTTGGAACAATGCGATACACAGTCAAGCAGATGAAGGTATGTTTGCAGACTTTTCACGTGGGTGTTTAGATTAAAAAATGATTCTAAGTAACAAGTAATAATGAATAAGGTTGTGTGTGTATTTAAAGTAACAGCCCCTCAACTTTCTTTTTGTCAGTCAGAATGGAAGGTAACCAGCAATTGATAGAAATTTGCCTGAGGTGTGGGAAAATAGCAGGGAGATGTCATTTCTGACACACAGTCATACCTGCATTTCTCCTTTATTGTTAATGTACCTGGTAGTAGAGGATGATAGATGCTGGAGTCATGTTTGTGTTCAACATAAACAGTATTAAGACTGTGGAAATGGAAGCTTTTTAGTGCAGTGTTTTTTATTAAGCTCAAGATATGGTGCTGGGGGGTCTGCCAGCTTGGGAATGTGCTCTTCTTGCCTTGCTTTCTTTGTGACCATCAGTTACCACGATGGCATTTTTTTTCCATTTACAGAGCAAAGGAATCTCATAGCAAGATCTCCTATATAAAGCTAAAGCAAACATTTTTGCTCTCAAGTATCATCATCAGCTTGGAAGTACTGTTGACTCTGTAGGTGGAAAGAGGTGGATCTCCTTCACCAGTTGTCTGGTTTCTCTACTTCCTGTCTTCAGAGCCCTGATCTCTTTGGTGTAGAAACTGCATTCAACCTGTTGCTTTGAATTTTTTTTCTTAAATTGACCCCCGTGTTATGTAATGCTAAAAATCAGCTCTATGTTGTTTTTCTTGGCCGTGCTATTCCAGTCATAAGACTGGTTTATGTCTTTAGGGGGAGGAAAAAAAAAAAAAAGAGGGAAAGGAAAAGCTTGGCAGAGGCTGAAGAAATCTGAAACATATTAGACAAAGTAAAGGTTCAGAAAAAACAGTTGCTTGCCTCATAACAGTAACTCTCTTTATAAGGCAGTTTATAGCTGAGCAACAAAACTGGGAGGAGGAGGCTCAAAGCCTGTTGCATAAACTATCGCAAAACTGCACACGTGGCCAAATCTGGTTCTGGCACGGCCCTTCCACTAGAGTGGAATGCCTCTACTTTGCTTAAGAGGACACAAGGTACTGGGCTTACTATTTTCTTTATCTTTAAAATTTCTTGTTAAGATTCAAAAGGGAATATATATTTAACTTTGTTTTATTTTATTAGTGTCATAAAAGCAACAGGTTTTGTTGGCAGCAGCAAGACAGTGCTGCCACTCTGTTTTTTTTTGACAGCTGTCCCTGGCCTTACCAGGCTTGCAGAACTCTCTGCTGTTCTTTTCCAGCTTTTACTGTCCAGCTCAACTGATGTACTTCATGAAACTATGTTGCATTGACTTCATCAACCATTCTTTTCCTGATTTCATCCTCATCTGTCCAGGGCTCTTACCCTCCCTCTTTCTCAGTTCAGTGCTTCATTTCTAACACATGGCTATGGAGGAGCTGCACTGGTGATCTAGAATAACAGTAGTCCCAAACTGAGTTATTACCCTCTTTTTAAAAATTATTATTAAGAGTTTAATTATTTAATTATTATTACTGCTCTTCTGCCTGAGCATAGAGATTTCAGATGTAAAGCACTTGCTTTGCAAGACTGTGAACAAAATAATGTTTCTTCTAGACCCAGAAAGAGCTCCTAGTTTTCCCCCCCAAGTTCACCTAAGGAACAAGGTCAGCACAGTACTCTGCTGTCACCTGAAGATCAGATGACATTCATGAAGATATCTTGACAGCCAAGCATGCAAATGAGATAAGGAAAACGAATATGGTTCAGGAAATGAATGACAGCCTTCAAGTGCTACACATTTTTCTGGGAAATCTGTCATAAGATGGTGGTGTAACGCTAACAACTCCCTCAGAATTCAGTCCCAGTAGTTGGTGTTCCACTGTCAGAACAAAGAAGGTGATTCATCTTCGTGCACTGTAGTTGACTGTGTGAGAGGCACACTGATGTTCCTGTGAGCCTTGGAAGTTGTCGGAGGATTGAAACCAGCTCATCCTCCATCTGGTAACAATGCAGCCTGCCCTCTTGTCAGCCAGTAAGATACAGTGTCAGAAATCTCTGGAACAGCATTAAATAAGCGTTCTTCATCTACCTAGGAGCTTGCAGCGGTGTCAGTGCTATGAGTAAAAAAGGCTTCTCTGTCTCTGTTGACAAGGGTTAGAGCACAAGCCCAGGCAAGGTGAGCATGCTGAGCAGAGCAGCAGCCACTCTACTGTCAACAGACACTGTTGTGTCACGATTTAAAATATGGGAGCCTGTCCTGGCTGTTTTCCTTGAATTAAGCCTGCAGCACAGGGCCATGGTGTTTATAGTAGATACTGCAGTAATCTGTAACTTCCTCATGTCAAGACCCCAAAAGAACAATTGTCTTTTTGCAGTAGAAGTCCCACAGCATTTTGTGGGAAGCTGCATGTCCAGCAAGGACAAGAGTGATTCTAAAAGGAAGACTGAGTATTGGCCAAGCTGCCTCTATTGCCACATTATGCCCTGCTACACTAATGATAGGCTGGTGAGATGTTGCATTGCACAGACCTTTGGCAGAAAGGAACCTGAAGCAGTAAAAGTGCTCAGTAGGACTGGAATGTCCCAAGGTCACTGTTCTTGATAAACAAACAAACCAAGTGACTTCTCCAAAACCCTGCTGTCTTTCTGCTGATCTTAGAGAATTCAGTTTGAAGAAGGATTTAGCTCCACATGAGAATGATGCAGCAAATCTCCACATGCAAATGATGCAGCTCACCCCAATGAAAACTGACTGTCCTCCTGCTGAAAAGAAAATGAAGGCAGCCTATGGCTCTGTACAGCTGCATGGGAACAATTCTGAAGATAAAACTAATGTGTCAGTGGGTGTTTTTTTGGCCAACTATAAACCTGCCTGCACCTGCAGATGAAAAACAAACAAGCCTTTTAAGCCTAGTTGTGTGCACCGAATTGCCTGTGAAAAGCACCGAATGCCTTAAAAGGAAATCAACTATATTTCTTTCATGGGTTCCTAGAGTTTGCTGTGACTGATTCTTGTTCTCGCTAACACTGCTGAACTCGTTGCTGAATTTCATAATTAAATCAGATTGGGGCCTAGACAGGAGCACAAGGTCAGCCCTTGGGCACAGAACAGTGCCAGGCTTTCTAATGTTCAGGCTTGTTGTCTGAAAAGGTCTTGTGCTTTTTCTAGCACTCCCTACTTCTCATTGCTTTCTCAGATAATATAAGAATATTTCAAGATCACATATCAGAAGTCTGTACAGGACTGATCTAACCCTTGTATGCTCTGTGCTGCTGCAGTGCATTCCGAGCATGGTCCCAGGGCTATTTCAGGAAACAGTAAAGGAAACAAGGAGACAGGATCCTTCTTCTCCATGTGCATGCACAGTGCTGGTTGACCATGACAGCACACAGCACAAGCTGCCAAAAGCAAGGAGGTTTTCTTTGATTTGTTGCTTATCTGTAAAATGAACCAAAGGGATGAAGTTTGATAGTTGCAAGAGGGAAGAAATGGGGTGGGATTAATTTTGTTTGATTTTAGATGGACTGAAAAGAGATGTTGAGTCTTCCCTGCTCTCGTGGTTGTCAGTGGAGAGAGATAGGAACCACTGAAGTGTAATTTAGCCCACCAGTTGTAGACAACTATTTTAGGATGTGCTGAGTTGTTCTGGAGTTGCCTTTCATAGAATCACTAAGGTTGGAAAAGACCTCTAAGGTTGCCTTGTCCAACCATCAACCCATCCCCACCATGCCCAGTAACCAGATCCTTCTGTGCCACATCCACACGGTTCTTGAACACATCTAGGGATGGTTACTCCACCACTTCCCTGGGCACCTGCTTGACATTTGACTAGAGAGGGTGTTTAATTCTTATGAAGCACCTAAATTTTAGGCAGCTGGATTTTGGCAAGATGACTCCAAGCTATGGCATCTAGCACGACCTCACATGGGAGGAATGGAGGAGAACCATCACATCACAGGCAGAAGTTAGTCATGCAGCAGGAGCCACCACAGTACTTGCACGTGTGTTGGGCAGTATGGGGGCTGTGAAGGGAATGCTGACACAGCTGGAAATAGAGCAGCACTAGCAGGCATCACCATGTGACACTTGCTAATACTTTGTTCCCTGTCATTTTGTTTCTGAAAATACACATTTGTGGTGACAGGAGGACTCCGAGGGTAGCAGTTAGAAGAGAGGCTAGTTTAGTGGTTGGCTTTCTTCTGACTGGTCTAATAGCAC
Organism: Alectoris magna; assembly: GCA_030625065.1. NCBI lineage: Eukaryota > Metazoa > Chordata > Aves > Galliformes > Phasianidae > Alectoris > Alectoris magna. The sequence continues at coordinate 145,346,915 of CM060560.1, forward strand.
TTCCAGGATATTTTGTGTGTCCAAAAAAGAAAATGCTTTATTTGTTTTGAAAGGGGACATCTGCAAAAGATTGTGGAATTTTCTATTATTTCCTCCCGAGCACCAAGGTCAGAGCAAATTTTCTTCAGTTGTCAGAGGGTGAGGCAGGCCCTGTCTGGCCCAGCCCTGGGCCTGTTAGCATGGCAGTTGTTGCTGAGGGGTGAGCTGAAGGGCTTTGTGAGAGGCTGAGCATGATGCCTTCAGCAACCTTGGCAGTGCTGTCCCTGATGCTAATGTGAACAGGAAATTAAGCACGGAGTCAAAAACTAGATGCCAGTTTGGCATTACCTCAGAGGCAATCATTTTGAGTTTGATGGTGCAGAAGATGCAAGGAGTTGGACTGCAGGGGTCCTATAGGAAGGGGCCGAGAAGCTCTTCTGAAGAATGATTAATCTAGGTTGTAGGCCCTTTTACAAGGGGAGCTTGTGCAGGTGTAGATTTGTAGCTCAGATCCTTAATTAGCCCTATGCTCCTTGAAGCTTAGCACTCAGAGTGACTGGTCACTTGTATTGCATGGGCCAGGCTTCCAGCTTTCCGTGGTGGAAAGACTGGGCAGCCCCAGCTGTTATCTATGCTATGATATGCTATGTTATGCTAGTCTTATCTGCTTAGATGCTGCAATCATAGCTTCTTGCTGTGACAATCACTAGCTTGGGGTCTGAACACACAATCTTCAGTCAGCATGCATTTCCTCACAGTACTACCCGTGTGAAGCAATGCAGAGCCGTTTTGTAGATGGAGAATGAAAATGCACTAAAGGCTAAATAACTCATCCAAGGACACATATAAGATGCCTGTGCCAGAACTTAGATCTTCAGCTATCTCAATGGTGATTGGAAAATCTGAGTAGATCATCCCATACCAATAAAACTGCAGGAATAAAGTAGAGATGAGGCAAGGTTCAGTTCTTCCATGTTCAGTGTAAGGCTTTGCTGACCTAAGAATACACTGCTTTATTCCAAACATGATCTGTGAGCTTCTGTTCCTACAGTATGATTAATTTTTAAAAAATGCTTTCCTTGCGTATTTGTTGGGCGTAGAAGGAAGGCTGGAAAATAGAAATCCTCTGGAATGTCTTTTACTGTACACAGCAGTGCTGTTACTGAACTGTGACAACTGCATAAAAGGCTGATTGGAGTACTGTCAGTAAGGATACTCCCTGGATACCCAGAAGGTGATTTGACATAGAAAAATGCACATAGAAAAATGGTAGCTTTTTGTTTGTTTGTTTGTTTGTATATGCAGTACCTGGATCTAGCATAATATCCCTTACATCTACTGAGAGCTGTTCACTGACTTCATGGAGGTTTGGGTCAGGCACGTAGCACCAGAAAAAATAGCACTGTTGAATTCTGTGGAAGAAAAAGGGTTGCTTTTTAAATAAAGCAAAGAGGAGTAGTGATAGATGGGCAAATGGGAATGAACACATACCCTGGGGTAATAGGGGACTGCAAGGAATAGAGTACCGCATGGAGGAGAATACTACCACTTCGATGGGGATCAGCAGCAGGGATCTATAGCTCTGGGGCTGTTTGGGATTTTCTCCTCTTATGCCTCATTATGATGTTAATAGTTCAAATGAATATGAATGTGTTTTCTATCAACAAAGCTAACAGAGAAAAGGATAGGTTAAGAAAGACTGTGAAACTGTGATTCTCTCTGCCCTCTGTTGTTTTTCTTTAACTTCTTAATGTTGGCAACTCATGCGGCTTGGGGCGGGGGAGGAAAAAGAGCCTGAATAATTTGAAATATCCAAATGCTAAAGATGAAATTTGGAGGAAAATTATCCTCAATGTTTCAAAAATAGGATATGATTTATTGGGTTCAGTGTATGCATGTAGTGGTTACTTCTTTGCTATGCACAGACTCCTTATGCTACTAAACAGGTATGTATGAGTTTCCCTAAATGGCATTGGTAAGGTCAAGTCAGATGAGGACACAAGCTAATTCCTGATTGACTCCAACTGCCAGTGTGTCTGTGGGTTCATATTTCAATTAAATCAAACTGCATCTTGGCTTTCACTTAACGATTATGAAAAAGGAGAAGCAGCATAGAGGAATTATGTATACAGATATTGTTTTTATGGCAGCAGTAACAGGCTAATTTTAAGTAGAATTCTATTTCTGCTTTCATTTAGTTAGAGAAACATTAAATCCTTGCTGAGGTCAGCAGGAGTTGTGTGTGCTAGGCATCAGAAGGAGGCATCTGGCTTGGCGACTTGGATCAAGCAGCAAAAGCTTGAAACTCTTGCAGCATTGATACTGGAAAACAAGATCATTGTTTAAAAGAAAAAAGTCCCTTTGTTCAGAAGAAATTGTTTAAGTCACATGAAGGAGAAAGAAGCCAAACTTGAACCAATTTCTCCCTGATTCTAAGCTACATAAAGGAAAAAAGAAATTGTTGAGGATGTTGGCAGGTAGCTCGTGACGTTCATACATTACTCCCTTTGTGCCACTGGAACGAATGAGAGCAGGGAAAGGGATCCCCCTGTGGAATTGTACAGGTAGGTATTCTGACCTGTGAGAAGATTGCTAGGGAGACTTCCCTCAGAATCCAGCTAGTTCTGTCAGTCCTTCACCCTAAATAAAAGTTCACTGCTTGCAGCCACAGTCCAGAAACATAGATTGTAAAGAATCTGAGTGAAAAGTTGTTATCTTAAGATGACTTAATGCCTTTTTATTCTTTCTCTAGATGTACAGGGGCTTCCAGATAATGCCACATGTTCAGTACATCTACACAGAAGCTTCAGAGAGTCTTTGTGGTGTGAAACTGGAGGTCAACAAGTACCAGTATCTGATTACAGGTAAAGGAACTTTGTAATCAAAATCTTCCATTCTATGCATATGGCTGCTAAAGACATGGCAGCCGTGTACACAGCTCTGTTAACAGCCTTCCAAATGTTAAAGTGTTCACCAGTGTTTTGGAGAAAAGGGGTGATGGGCACAATCTGGAATATGAGAAGTTCCATCCGAATATGAGAAAAAAACTTTTTTAATTTGAGGGTGACAGAACACTGGAACAGGCTGCCCAGAGAGGTGTTGGTGTCTCCACAGGCTTTAGCAAGGAATTGGACTAGATGATCTCCAGAGGTCCTTTCCAATCCATCCTATTCTGAGTGCAGACAGCTGAGATGAGAGATGCAAGGAGATAAGGATGTGACAGTTGCCAAGTCCTTTTGAAGGTGTCAATTCACTTAGTTTTGCTCTATTGTTGAGACGAACTTGTCAGTATTACTCACCTGTATGTTGCTGATGGTGCTCACAGCTGGCACAGCACTCCTAACTTACAGAAGTGCTGTAGTCTTTCTGGTCAGAAATTCCCGAGCCAGTTAATAAAAAGAAAGCAGTTGTTGAGCAGGAACTGAAGCCAAACATGTTGAGAGCATTAGCGGTCTCAGGAAATGAGCAAAGTGCTTGAGCTGAGAAGTGCTAACTTGTGACTATGTGTCTGTTTTCAAGGCCGTGTGTATGAAGGGAAGGTTTACACTGGCCTGTGCAATTGGTATGAGAAATGGGACCGACTGACTCTGTCCCAGCGTAAAGGACTGAATCATCGTTATCATCTGGGCTGTGGATGCAAGGTAAGTGGTGTTTCTAATTAGGTAGTGTTAAGACGTTAGAACCCTAGAGTTTTGTTTCCTCTAGCTGGTAATACCAATGATGGTGAAAAGCCAGTGAAGGTAAACAAAGGACAACAGCTTTTGCAGGGAAAATGGAACAGCTCAGCTTCAGCTTTTGAGACTAGAGAAGAGATGCATAAAAGTGCTGTGTCTGTGCCTTTGTAATTCCATGTTAGAGCTAATTGGGATGAGGGAAGCCTTTTAGAATCCACACAGAATCGTTTGCAGATGAATGAAATCAGGTACCAAAGGGTTGGCAAGATATGGCCAGCTTTTTATTTTTTTTTCTTGTGCAAACAATTTGAATAGTTAAAACCTGTCAGCCTGGCAGTGGCACCAAGATTTTGCTCGTGGCCCTAGGCCTGCAAAAGCATAGGTAAAAGCTCAACTTTTCTGTACTCGAGAAGCCTCTTTGAGTTACCTGTGTATGTGAAGTTAAGCACATGTTTACATACTTACTAAACTGAGGCTGAATTTTGAGTTAGTAAGCAAGGTTCTAAGGAGAGGAATTTTTAATCCCTTCTGGTAGAAAGGCATTTTGTATAAAGTTCTGCGTCGCCTCACTGGTTTGCTCTTTACAATTGCAGATTCGGCCCTGCTACTATTTGCCCTGCTTTGCCACCTCCAAGAATGAATGCATTTGGACAGACATGCTCTCCAACTTCGGCCACTCAGGACACCAAGCGAAGCACTATGCTTGCATCCAGAGGGTGGAAGGTTACTGCAGCTGGTATAGAGGATGGGCACCTCCAGATAAAACGATCATCAATGCCACAGATCCCTGAGCACGCTGTACCCTCCTTATCTTCCCTCTCCCTTACTTGTGGCTGATCTTCCTTTGGACACTAACTCTTACCCGATCATGATGATGACAATGAAATTAGTGCCTGTTTTCTTGCAAATTCTAGCACTTGGAACACTTAAAAAAAAAAAAAAAAGAGAAAAAAAAAAAAAAAAGAGAGAGAAAAAGAAGGAAAAGAAAAAAGTCTGTGCTACCTTACTGAATTTGTAGTAGTTACCTTTTCCATTTTTGATACCACTCGTTTTGGTCAGATGACGTTTGGGAGCTTACTTTTGCACACCAGAGGGAAAAATGGAGGAAAAAAAAAACAACCCAAGGAGCTCTTGCTCTCTTACATGTATCATTAGCTGTAGCAATATAATCTCTATTTTTTTAGGAAAACGAAAATCTAAAAACTATGCCAATTAGGCACTGTATTCTTCTGTGCGCTGGCTTCCCCTCACCCCTCCTCATGCACTAAATGCTGAAAATGGCGTAGACAAATCTGTTTAAAGGAAAACAGGTTTCATTAATCAGATTGGCAGATGAAGCAAACTGAAAAGAAACCCAGCTTAAACTCTGGATAAAAATGACATCCAAGAGAAATCCTCCTCTATGAAAGAGATTGGCAGTGTGATTGACTCCAGCAGTGGGAGAAATTCACCTGGCGTGTCTGACCGCATCATCTGGTAAAAGCATTGTTGGCTGACTGTCCTAGCTAATGCAGTCACAGCGTGAAAGCAACAGCACGTTTAAAGTTCTGGGTTTCTCCAGAACAGAGTATTTTGTATTTTTGTTGTTGAAAAAACAAAAGCCCCGTCCCTTGTGTTCAGGGAGGTAAATCCACCTGCAGCAGAGCAGATGAAATGCTGTGGCATCCTGTTTTGAACAGTGTTGGTCCCTGAACTCTTTGCAGCTCAGCTTCAACAGCACAAACAGCTTGCAAACACCTTAAGCCAAACATGCAAAAATACCAACTGTAAATCAATCACATGGGAGAGGGAAAGGGGAGACTTGCTAGAGCTCTTACTATAAAAAAAATCTATTGCCAAAATAGTGTTTTGCTGAACTAAGATGTAAATACATACACATAATGACATAAGCTATTTTTGACAGGACGTGGAAATTTTTTGGTGTTAGAAACAAAAGAATGGTTTGATTGTGTTTTAAAGACAGAAATATTGACATTCCGAGTCAGTGAGTTGTTCTTAAGATATTGAAGCTCCAGTGTATCTGCAGTAGTGGCTACAGTCATTGTTTCCTCTGTACCCCAGCACCACAGTTCCTCCCTGCAGCTACACTAGCTGTGTTTGTTTATATGGCGAGAGGAAGTGTGTGGGGAGGGGCTAGGCAAGGAAGAGTGGTCTCCTAATAAGTAAGTGCTGGCTGGGATCACAACATTTCAGCTGCCCAGAGGATTCCTTCTGTGTCAAGTGCTGTTTTCCCCCTCTAGGCACTGTAAAGCATAGATCTGTGCATGTGCTCATACTGTGTCCTGCAGTGATGTGGGAGGAGGAGCCTTACTGTCTTGTGCTTTGCTGTTGACTGGAGAAGTTTTTTTGTTCTATTTTGTTTTTTATTAAGAAAACTATAATATAATTTTTCTTATCAAATAAAAGTATTTTAAGTTTTAATGATGGTGAAGAAGGGGTTCTGACAAAATGGGTGACTGAGTTTTGAATGGGGAGGGTTTGGGCAGGGAGAAGATTATGCTTAACTTCATTTTTGTATTATTATGATTATTTATCTTAATTAAGTTTCCATATATCTTCAATTCATTCCACTTAGAAAGCAGAGCTGCCACCAGCAGGAGAAAGTGTTGCAGCGATCCCATCCCAGGGCAATACAGCATTTTATAGTCAGTGACCTTCTCAACTATTGGAGAGTTGTTTGGGGCCTCTTTGCTAAATGGAAAGGAAACGATGTCTAAGATGGATCCTGATGCATTTTTATGGCTTTACTGTGCTACCAGTGCTCTGTCAGATATACATGCCTTGAAATGCCCCACTCACTAGATGAACTGTTACAGCAAAAAGTGTCAGAGCTTCATTTTCAGCATGAGCTTTAAAGGGCATTTTCAAAGAGCTGGTGTAGGAGGCACCTAGGTTTGCTGTGTATTTCTTTTTTCCAGCTGCTCTGAGTGGCAATACAGAACTCAACACACTGAAAATCCATTGGATTTTCCTGTGATTCAGGCTTGGAACACTTTTCAAAAAGTCCTCTTCCCTGTGACTACTCCTAAATTATAGGTTGGAGATGAGAGGGAGAGTAGGGTGCTTCATAGCACCCATCATAGGTTCAGGTCAAGAGCGTTGCCCCTTTTAGTAGAGTATGGGATCAGGCTTTTGGACACAGTGGGGCAACCTCTGTTTGAGCTGTGTACTGCCAACAAAATCTCCGAGGGCTCAATCTCACTTGAGTGCAGAGTGGAGCCAACCTGGCCAGCAGGAATGCTTCCACCCTCACTGTCCACATGGTGTGGAGTCAGCGGTTCCGGAGATGCTCCTCAAGCTCAAAGCGACCTCGCAAAGCTGATGTTTCTTTGAGCTGCAGTCGCTTATCATGGCTTCGGACGCTGAATGAGAATGCCCCTCAAAGCAGTGAGGTGTTGATTTTTCATGTAATTGCAGCTCTGCGTATTTTACCTGTCACTGATTCATGTAGCTATAGCTGAGACATCACAGTACTGCACTCAAATTATTGTGAAAATATTTTCATTCTAATGCTATGAGGGCTTGTGTCCCCAAGTAGGATATAACGTAGCTATGTGCTTTGTAAACAACAAAACAGCAACCACATTACCAGAAAATAAATTGAATTCACATTTTATATTGCAGACGGTAAAATATGTCTGAGATGCATACAGCTAGACCAGCAAGGGCTGGGGTTTGGTAGCAAATCGTTTCCCTTGTTGTGTGAAGAAACAGTTGTTAAAGACTTTTAAAAATGTGGAGCCAAAAGGAGGGGGAAGAATCCAGTAAAAATACATTTCTTTTGGGAAGCTACTTAATTTTGTTTCTGTGCATGCTATCAGGGACATGTGCTTCTTGGATTAAGCTTTAGCTTGTGCTTTCATTAAGGACCTGCCTGGAGGTTCCCTCGAAGTAGAAGGGAGCTCTTAACGTGGCTTGTATGGGCTCTAACTCAAAGACTTATACCTTTCTCTCTCTGCTCTCCTTTCTCCTATCCCGCTAAGTCACTACTGCCTATTGTGAGACAAAGCTCAAAGTGATCAGTAAACATTTAGATGTTGTGCTAAGGGACATGGTTTTGTGGGGAAGTATTGGTGGTAGATGGATGGTTGGACCAGATGATCGTGGAGGTCTTTTCCAACCTTGGTGATTCTGCAATTGTTCTCAATTGTTAGAACACACCATGAGGGATGTGGGCACTGAGAGACGGGATGTGAGGAGGCAGGTATGAAGTTCTCCCCCAAATACTGGGTACCGGAGCATACAATGGCTCACACAAGTCACCTCTCCCATGCTCCTTACTTCACCCTGCAATCAAAGTTTAGATGGAAACTATCAACTGCCCATCTCATGTGAGCATGATCTTCGGGCACACGTAGGATGAAGGCAATTTTCCCCTCTATGTGCCAACGTTATTAGAAATTCTCTTGCTTTTTAAATTATAATTATTTATATTTTCCCTTTTTGTTTGCTTGAGAGTGTTTTCCCCTTAGAAATTATAAAAAGTATAAAAAATATATTGAAGGGTAGGGAATAATTATCCTTTCCAAAAAAGGGAAGAAATGGAGAACAGGAAGAGATCTGTGTTTGGAGAACCTTGACTGAAGTCCTCTTGGGATCACTGAGATACTGTGGTCCCCCTCTGTGGTAGGCTTCCCTCACCCCTCCGTGGAACAAAACTGCAAGTTTAGGACTAATCTTCTCCTGTTTTGAAAAATTGCAAGGCCTTTTATATAGGACTATTTGGAAACCTAAACGTATCACCACATCCCATTCATGCTGGTTGGAGTACTATCTCAGGGTGATGAATGGCAAACACACTGCGGTGTTTTTCACACTAAAGACTCGAAATAAAAGCCTCCATGGGAACAAACCTCCATTCTTTCAGATGTCTTTGAAAAAAAATATTTAAAATGTCTGTTCTAGCTTAGAAAGGCAGGGCAAAACGTTTGCAGAACCTTTTTTAGTTGGAACAAGTTTCTTTCGGTGTTACCAGTCTTGACAACAAGCTTACCACTCCTATAAGCACCGCTGCTTTGCCTGTACTGGTTTCCCATTCTCTCTGACACTACCCTTCCTTCACAGAGCCACTCCGCTGTTCCTGATAGTCATGGAAATTTGGGGAGGGAACCAAACCTGCGGGAAAAATCTTGTCCAGAAGGAATGTATTTGTTGCTAAATTTTCTAGCACTGTTTACAGTTTTCCTCCATGTTATTTATAAATTTTATATTCAGTGAATGTATATTGTCTTTTAAGGTAATGTTGCATAATGTTCACTTTTTATAGTGTCCTTTTATTCTAAACAGTAAAGTGGTTTTATTTCTATCACAGACATTCTGTCTCTGCTTCACTTATGTTAGTTTCTGCCCACTTTAAATGTACACAGATGGATTTGCAAGTGGATTTATTCATTTCCTTCCCTTTCTCGATACCATTTATTGGGCTCAAAGCAGACATTCCACCTCTGGCAATTCTTGCTCTTTGGCAAAGACACCACCCTGTAATCCCACCCTTTTTCTGAGAGGTTGATCTCCTGATGACTTACTTGTCATAAGCCCAGGAGAGGCAAAAAATCGTTTTTGAAGTTAACGTATCCTACTTGTTAATTGGCCATCGGGGGTCACTGCAGAGCAGGGCTGTCATAATGACTAAGTCATGTGGCACCAGTAGGGCCTTAGAAGAACAGTTGCCAGATTGCTTTTATTTCTAGTAAGCCAGGGGACTGTTGAAAGGTACACACCCATAGCAAAGGAATTGGAGATTCCTTGCTCAGATCTTTTCTGCTGTAAAATATCAGAACCTTGTATCCTTTCTTTAGGATTATTGCTTAAGGCTGGGTAAAAATGCCCTCTTGCTTCGTGAGAAGCAAGCATGAGAGAAAGCATTTTCAACTAAATTAAAATACAAATACAGTCCTATAACTGTTAGAATTGCTATTTCCTCCACAAGTAGGAAAGAATGAAGCAGAGTTTTACATCTGCTCTGTGTTTCATCCAAAGGCTTAGAGACTAAGCTTAGAAAGTTTTTGACATACATGGATGAGGGTCTCTTATGTGAGAACTTCATTGCTTAAAGTATGCCACACTCGATGAAGTAATACCATAACCCTAACTAGAAATGCTTCCAGGGTCAGCAACCAAAGCACCCATGTTAACTCGTATAGCTTGAAAACACCTCCAGGAAAGGAAAGAAAAGAAAACGGAAGGGATATTGTTGTCATTCCTGATACCTTGAGAACCTGATGAACAGTGTGCAAGTTTCACTTACATTTGCTTGAGTGCTGACTACAGCTTGCTTGCCTTAAGTGCTTACCCTCTCAGCCCCGGATACTGAAAACACAACTAGAAAGATCTTAGGAAGTTATGTAGACTCATTCCATTTTTCCCTGAGGCAGAAGAAAGAAGCAGACATTCCCCCCCACCCCCTTCTGGGAAGGGCAGGTTGTAATTTGCCCAAGCAGATTGTTGCTTGTGTAAATGTTTGGAAAGTGACTGATTTAAATCAGATTACTCCAACTTGCATGTCAACAACAGTGCGTGCTCAGATGATATTATTTACAGTTTTAAAAGGTTCCTGTATTCTTTGGGAAGCAAGCAATAGTATCTGCAAGCTGGTGATAAGTTACAGAGATGACAAACTGTGAAATTAAGATCAGTGCTTCACTAAACCAAACTACGATACTGGTTATAAATATGTTTACATGCAAAGGAATCAGATTTTGAGACAAAAAAAAATGTAATGATAAATTGCCAGGTAACACATTTGCAATGAGAAGCTTAATCAAGTCTTCCAAAAATATCATACCTGAAGTGACGGCCAAAGTCACGACTGTCCCCAAAACATTATGCATATCACAAATCCCTCTTCATAAATAATGAGAATTAAATGCAACAGGATTTTTTGATTACTTTATCTTAAAGATCTGCAACCAACTTTTGCTCAGTACATAAGGACCATCCATTTCTTTGTCTTAAATGCTCATGCAACTCCCATCACTGCAATACTTGAGTGTTTCACAGTATGACTGTACTTACCCGCACCATGTACATGTGGAATATGAAAGAGCTGTTGGCCCCACAGCACAGTTAGAGTGTGCAGAGTATTGGAGCAGAGAAATGAAAGACCGGCCTTTCAGGTACCTAGTGAGCACTGGTGGGAAATTTTACAAGAACAAGAGCAAAGCTTCTTTTGGAATTCTGAAGCTCCCAATGGGTGCTTGTTTCTGCTGTCAGGTTCATAACACCCTATTAAGTAGGCTGCCAACTCTGCTCATGTTTGCAGTCAAGCACAGGACACAAGCCTGGATGGCTCACTCATGGGCCACGTTTCTCACGCAGAGGGTCATGTGGATTCGTCAGCCAGGTAGGGAGAGTCACTAATTCACACATATAAGTTGGGAGGAAAACTCACCAGGGACTAGTCATCCTTGTAACCGAAAGGAAACAACACACCAACAGCTTTAAATGAAGCCACTCAGACGTTCTCCAGGACTAACGCCAAGTTTGCAGTGGGCATTTGTGCATCTCCCTTTGGAAGGTGCCCTAAGAGGTTGGTATGGTGCCCAGCAGCCATGCAGCACACCGGGTGCTTCGGTGTTGGTAGGAAGACCAGAGCTACAGGGCAGAGGAAACACTACAAGCTGAAACAACCTCTGTTTTTGGAACTCCAGTTTTCTTCTACCCAGTAAAGCTGATCAGTATTTCATGGATGGCAACTTCATGACAGACCAAGGAAACAAATGTGAGACAAACAATTATTTCTGCCCATATTCCAGATTTTTTTTTGTATCGTAAACAACTCCAGTGTGACAGGAGGGGAAACAGTTCATTTGAATAAAGTGATTCCATGCTCTATGGGATGACCTTTTTTTGTGTATTGCTTTTGAGCTAGTAATTCTCTGTAAGCAAAAACTGAGGCTCTTCCCAGCATACCTACCACTCTCTCATGCCCAAATCACATTTACTGCTTCTCCTCCACCCATGCTGGAATCGGAAGAAAGCACAGGTACTCACCATCTGCTTATGGCTTGGGAAGAAGGTTTGCTCCACGAGAGGGAACTTCTCGGGACCCAGCGAGTTGAAGATTTTAATAAGCTGAGAGAACTTGGGAGGGACAGAGGGAGACAAAAAAAATAAAAAAATAAAAAAAAAATGGAGAGAGTAGATGTTAGTGGCTTATTGTGCAAAGCTTGCGAAGTGTTCTGATACTGGTGAAGGAGGAGAGTGAAAAAATGTTACTATGCCTTTCCTACCTTGCTTTCTTGAAGGGAGACAAGAATAACAAGTAAGAACTTGCACTAGTTACCCAGGGCCAAACTGAACCATATACACAACCTTGGACCAAGAGGAGGAGTTCAGGAGCCAGAAGGGGGTTGGTTTGGGTTTAGTTACAGACCGACTAAGAACAAGCATTAAATTCCCAGAGGTGGCTGGGGAAAGGCTGGTGCCTTTCTTGTTAGAGGAAAAGGCTTAGAGGCACAACCAGGTAGGAAATCAGTGCCACACTCCTGAGCAGAGAGAAACAAAACCAAAGCTTTTCCTTGTATCTCTGTCCCACAGCCAAAGTAAAGCAAGACACATCTACCCATGGTGCTGAAGGAAAAGAGAATAGCTAAGGGAGAAAGATGACAAGAGGACCACCAGCTCTGAGCAGCAGACCAAGGATGACTGATTGACAGACGCTGTTGTCAGTCATAACTGGCACTTATTATGAACTTATTATATCACAACATCCACCCAAGCAGAGCAGGAGAAAGGAGGCATCATTTTCTAGCCATGCCCCACCTACATGTCCCAGGTAGCCATCGTCCCAGCCTGTCAGCTGGAGCTTCATCATTATCTATCACCATTATTATCATCCTTATAAACTGTTTGTTATTCAGGATTGTGCCCAACCAGATTGGAAGTTTCCCACAATAGGAGTATTCTGATTTCTAGTAATGTTCCAGAGACCCAACAGAAGTTTAGCACAGTGAGTTCCTGCTCCAAAATGATGATTTCTGAATAATCAGACTAATCCATACATTGTCTGCAGCCTCCCTACGTAATCTGTCATTGATCAGATGGAAAAAAAAACAACTAAATCTGTCTAAGAGAAGCCTGATACCTTGAGATAGTATGATAGAAAAATTTGCCAACACAGAGTTAGTACAGATAAGGGAATAAGAAGTGACACACATATTAGAAACCTTCCAAATCTTAGAAGCAAATGCATGGATTCTTCACAATCTCACATCTAGCTACATCCCTCCCCCTCTGAAGAGATAGAGCCCTGTTCCCATGGACAATGCTGAACTGGCAGTGCTGTCAGTGATGTGGTGAGACCAGTCTTACAGGAAGGGAACAAGGCTGAATACAGTAGCTTGATTATTTTCATGAATGTTGAGAGAATAAAGTGACGGGGGATTGCTCGACAAGAAGTGAGAATCTTGGCTCCTGCTGAGCTGGTAGACATGGATGAACTCACTCCTCATCGGTGTCCTATTTGCAAAGTGATTTAGAAACAGCATCAAGTTTCCAAGTCCTCTGAAATGTGGTAAGATTGAATTAAATTAACAAAAGGCCCCCAGCCTGGGCCAAGTTTCACTGTAAGTTCTTTATGTAAGTTCCTTTAAGTTTCTCATTAAAGCTAGGGATGCATTCATCTTGAAGGCAATCTTTGTGTCACCTTTATCAGTGGAGGAAGGTGGCATACTTTCGGGGGAGGGAACAGACATCTGGGGAACGAGGAAGAGAAGAGAAAGCCTCCTTTCTTCCAAATAGTACAGGCTGCCCGATCTTACACATTCTAGGCACTTTGGGGGAATGGCTAAAGGCAGCAAATGTACCAAGCTTCAACCTCAAGGTTAGACTGCAGATAAAGAGAGAGCTACTGTGATAGGGCTCCTATTCCAATTCCTGGACTAGACTAAGCAAAAGCAAGTCTCTACAAGAAACTGGAACTTGTCTTGGTAGGTGAGAAGAAATACTCCTTTGAGAGTTAAAGCACAATCTATGTGAGGAAAAAAAAAAATGCAACCAGCATGTAAAAAAAACAAAACTTCAGCTGCAGGGTGTGTGCCAGACCCAGGCTACGTGCTGAAGGGGCAGCTGCCAGCAGATTTGCAGACAAATTGGAAGAATTCTTTTGCTAATCTCATGTGTCAAAATACGGCATTTAAGAAAGCCCAGGAAACATCAAGAGCTGGCATATCCCATCACTAACACCACCACCCCTTCATATGCATCAGTAGATAAGAGAAAAACTCCTCATGTAGAATAATTATTGTTGGCAAGAAGGGTATTGATGTTGGGGGAAGGAGGACAGTTTTCTTCTCCTTACTTGTATGAGACCTGCACATCCTAGAGAACTAAAAACAAAGCCCTGTTTTGACAAGCAAAGTGAGGAAACAGGACTTACAATGTGACAGAGACAGGGAGAAAAACACCCAGGCTGAGAGCAGCACATGTCCTTTGCTGTGTATGAATGCAGACCTGCTGAACCACGGACACTGTGATGTTGAGGTGACATCTGAGTTACACTAGGAAAACAGCACAAACACAATAACAGGAGTGGCTGGGTGGCTGACGGGTGGCATCCCAACTTCTTCCTTGGGCTTACTTTTGATGCATGCAAGCGAGAGTCTCAATGATCTACAAAACCTCTGCCTTTGGTATTGACCTTCACGAGTCACTTCCTTTTTTCCTTTTTGACATTTATTGGACAAGACATTGGCAGAGACGTGCATGTTGCATGGTACAGGAGCCTCTTGGATACCTGATGGCAGAGCTTAAGTCGCCACTCCCAGTGCATTTTAGATGGGTAGGAATGTTCTCATCTGCAATCCAACTAGAAATAAATGCCTCTTACACCTTTTGGTGTCAATTCTTACTGTCTGTTGCTCCACTGATTTTAATGAGATTTCATCCAGACTGCAGAGCAAAACATGGGCAAGGCAACATGGCTAAGTCAGGGTCTGAGGCACTTGAAACAGATAAGCAAGCGAAATACCTTGCTTGGCTGCTTAGTTTCAAGGTACTTGCAGGGAATCTTTCCAGAGAAACAAGAAGACCCATTCAGAACATCTCAAGTCCATTTGCATATTTTTAAAATGTTTAGGTCACCAGGGAGCCTATATCCCTCTACAGTCCATAATAGCTTGGTTAGGAGTCTACTTGGACTCTATAGATGCCTGACATCAAGACTTCTACTTACCTGCAGTCTTACAGATGCAAAAGCTGTCTTACAGACATTTCTGCATGCCATAGAGAACTACTTTGAGCATTGTTCCCACTGGATTTTGTATGATGACTTTTATAATAATTTTTATTTATTTTTTTATGAATGGTTAAAGCATTGCTTTTCACATGGTTAGAGAATTATTTCCCAATAGTTCTGCGATCATCTTAAAACTTAGATTGCTTAGATCTCTCTCTCTGTGTGAGGTCCCCTCACAGAGTTTGGTTTTTGCTGTGTTTTTCTTTTCTTTTTCCTTCAGAAATGTGCATGTCAAACTGTGCCTGTGCTTAATGCAAATTTTAACCTTTGAAGAAATGTGTAGTGCTGGAAACTGTCATTAAAAAGCAGGGCTGCATGTTTGAGTAAACTCAAGGCCAAACTCAGCTGATTGTAATTACAGTTGCTGAGAAAACACTGTTGCAAATTGCCAAGGAAAAGCAGTCTCCCTTCCATCCCCCTCCACAAAATCATAAACATTTCTATGAAATGGAACCGTTTTTGGAAAAATAAAAGGGAGAGTGAAAAGCACATTTTCCCAGGGGGTTTAATTTCATTTCTTCTTGTGTCTCAACTGTTGTGTCCAAAAATTTTCCAGTAATCTCTGTTAAGCGGATGCCTTATTTCAAGATGCCTGTTTTGCAATCGAAGTAGAACGTGCACCAAAGTGCTCTGTCCCTATCTCACACTCCCCAGCTATCATAAAATCTTCTGACTCTCCATCCAGTGAGGCTTTCTGCCCTCAAATAGCCCACTGCAATCTCTGCCTGAGCTAACCTTAATCTGATAAAATTTCAGAGGTGCCAAATACCAGCTCAGATCCATTTGAGGTGTTAGATTACTGTAGTGCATTACAATCATTTGTCTTTGAGGGTGATGTGTGCACGGGGGCAGTGGAGAAAGGAGGCATTCTATAAACCTAACTGTTTGGAAGTAGTTTCTCTGACTTCTCTGGGACGGTTGTCTGAGCCAGCTGTATTCCCTGTGAGGAAAGCATGGCACAGCACAACCAGACCGAGCATATTTAGACCTGAGTTACTGGTAGAACCAATTTATCCCACACTGCCTTGCCAGCCCTACATTTTTTTTTTTTTAATTTTTAGTTTTTATTTTTTGCAGTGTGCTGAGTTTGTTTTCTTTTATTTTAGACTCTTAAAAATAGGTCTGTCACATCTTGAGGCCCCTGTACGCCATAGGAAACGTAATTACAACGAACGAGTTGAAAGCTGTCGACTGATACCTGACAGACTCCAACCACAAATGAGATGGAATAGGCCACATGACTGTCTTCTCAGCAAAAGTGCACAGGCTTTTTGTCTGGTCACTGGGGTCAACATGCTCACAGTGAGTCAGACTAATGGTAGAAAACACCTTGTATTGAACCTACAGCTGATCCCTTGCTTCCTCTCTTTTCCATTCCCAGCAGCCCTCATGATTCAAACAGGGACTGAGGGCAGTGATGGAAAAGTGAGAGGTAAAAGGGAGGTGGTGCAGTCACCATCCCTGGAGGTGTTCAAGAACTGTGTTGATGTGGCACAGAGGGACGTGGTTAGTGGGCATGGTGGGGGTGGGCTGGCGGTTGGACTAAATAATCTCAGAGGTCTTCTCCAACCTTAATGACATATGATTCTATTTTTTTTTCTCTGGATATGAGGACCTGCGTTACCCAGTGCATTACTGAACTGGAACACTTTTGGAAAAGGCAGGACCCTACCTTTGTCTCAATGAAAACTCCAAATATTGCAAAAAAGGTTGAAAATTGAGAAGACTTTCAATAAAACCAGTACCCTTTTTTGGTAGAAATTGAGTTAAACCCAATATTATGAAAAAGAAGTCTGATTTACTACAGACCTCACCTAGACTTAAACCATAGGTCTGAAGAGTCATAGACTTCTTATTCCAAGAAAACAAGAACCAAAAAGTCCTAAGAGGAGGATAATGTTTACAGCAAGAGTTAACTAAGTCCCATCCCAAACCATTTTTGTTCAATGAATAGGGGAAATCCCTACAGGCATCTGAAAGTTTTCTATGGGGGAGTACATTGAAAAGAACCATCTCCTTGCCACATCCACATAGCTTGTATCTGCCTGCTTCAGACCTAGAACAATGCAGGGGAAATTCCCATTCTGGGAGCAGCAGTGATCAGGGAGACTACTTTGGAACGAAATTGCTTGGAAGACCCAGATATGCACTGAAGAAATGCACCAGTATCTTATTCTTTCTTGCAGGTGCTATGATGGCCAGTCTTATTCCTCAAGCTTTCCTGCTCTTTCAGTTCTTGATGACTTTGAGTTTGTTATAAAACAGATCTGGGAATTATTGCAAACCTCAGGACTGAGATACACCAATGCTATATATATGTATTTAATGTTTCCTGAGATTTCCAAGTGAACTTGACAAAATTCAAACAACAGGTGAAAGAGGCTTACAGCATACAGTGCCATCATAGAATGGTTTGGGTTGGAAAGGACACTTAAGATCACTCAGTTCCAACCCCCCTGTTATAGGCAAGGACACCTCCCTCTAGACCGGGGTGCTCAAAGCCCCATCCAGTCTGGCCTTGAATATTAAAGCAGTATTGTGTTTCCCAGCAACTGATTCAGATCAAGGTGTTTCCAAGGCAGTCTTTCAGGCTTAATGAAAAAACTCTTTATGACAGACTTCTATTTCCTCCTGAAACCACTGAGAGAACCTGCACACTTCCCCCTTTCTGCATCTTCCCAAGGCCTTTATCATTTTCAATTCCCTTTTTGGCTAGACCTACTTGTTGAAGATAGCGTCTTTACCTCTCTTGCCTTTCAAGAAAGAATCATTCAGAAAAAGGAGGAAGAAAGCACAAAATACATTTCACTGATATTCCCAGAGCTATTATTCATTTATTATTATTCAACTATTCTGTCCAATAAGAAATCTAGATGCTATCATATAACAGTCTGTGACACAAAGAGTCTGGGAAGAGGTAAAACATGCCTTACTCAAGGTGTGGAAATAAGCCCCAATTAATATCAAGGTGTTATGAATGAATAGCACTGATGTTTTTTCAAGCAAGTCCCACTACATTCCCATGGTGGTTTTAGCACTAGAGAATCCAGATCCTACGAAAGACTTCCAGAAATTGAATTTAAGTGCTTGTAATGTGAAGGAAAGCACAGAAGTAGTAGCAGGGAGGCACAATTCGAGCCTGCTACAGAAGAGAACAAGCCCAAAAGCAGTAGCCACAGAAACAAAAGAAGAAAAAGATTCACCTTTGAAAGACCTCCACAGGGTAAGGATCTCCCCTAAATGAGGTCTGGGAAAGGATGGATCCTGGCTCCACCCTTTCTGGTCACTCAGGTGCATTGCTTGCACCTGAGCTTCCTAGGTTAGCCCTGCCTTCCCACCAAGTGCTCAATCACTGCTTCAGGCTGTCACTCAACATTTCTACTACACTGCTCTATTGGTAACAGATATCTACTTCACAGTGCTGACATCTAGCAGAGCTGAATCATCACTTACCACCCATGGTTTGCTGCAGAAGTTGTAGATAGAGTAGAGGGAGTTGACCGCGTGGATGCCACCATATTGGAGACCAATGATGAGGCTGCGGAAGTCCTCTCCTAATGCCATACTGTAGGCATGCTGTCGGATCAGGACAAAGTCAGGCTTGAAGGACCTGAAAGAGAACAGAGGAATAACACTACTTTCCACACTCAGCAACACTTCCAGCCTCTCGCTGATTCTTCTCCATTTTTCCCCTTTAATTTTCACTAATGTATGTTGTCATCTTTGGGCCTCTCCTCACATGTTGCTTGTGCTAGAAAGTAACAAAACAAATTTTAAAAAACCCTCGTATTAATGAAAAAAAGCAAAAATCCATCATAGCTGCAAATATGAGAGTGTAGGAAGAGGTCAAACAGATCTGCTTCAGTTTCCATGTCACTGAGGCACGCACAGGAACAAGGCACACGTAGGAGCCAAGGGTCATAAATTCACTGGTGGGGGGATTCTCTTTTCTTTCAAAAAGCTTGGCCATATTTGGCAAGCTCGTTGCAATGTGCTGCACAGATGAGGGAGCAAATTTGTTTCCTGACGATTGAACTCGATACTGAAGCAATGCCCAGTGGGTGGGAAGATCATGAGGGATTTCAAAAAGCTATTGTACACATCCATGCATTAACATACATTCCCCCTTTAATCAGTTCACTACATACGCAGCACATCCCAGGCTCTTATGGCTGTGAGTCAATAAATAAAACGCAGGCATGGTAATGTAATTAATCAAGTGAGCAGAGTCCAGAGCAGAATCCAGCACTGTGATTCACGGCACGGACTTCCAGAATATTATTTAGCAAGTCTGGAGCTGGGACTCCTATGGTTCAACAGCAGCAGCTCTCAGCAAATCAACAGAAAAGTGAGGCCCTTTCTAGGTAAGCCAAGAGGACACAGATTTGCTTGCAAACAGTCAGATCTCATTCCTTGTCAATGCTGTGCCTTTGGAGCCGTTCAGTAATCTCTGGAAACAGCAACTGGAAAGAAACAGTTTCCAAAACGTAGCTCAGCAGTTCACTCTTGAAGGCATAGAAGGGTCTTTGCCTCTGAAATGGGGGATTATTTTGTACTTTAACAAAGGTTGCATCAAGGACATTGGAAAAAATTCCATTCTGTATTAAAGTTTTTCAGAGAAATGAGCTCTTTCTTTAACCAGGTCCCATTACCTCACTACCCTCGAACATTTTCCTTGCTAAGAGACTATAATTTCAATCCTTTGGATATATGAGCTGGAAATACTTTGGGTTTACGGTCCCTATTTATATTTCCATCATTTTGGCAGGAAAATCGGAGATGGTAAGTCTGGGCCAGATTGTGGCAACAAACTCTGTATACAGAACTCAGAGCAGCTTTGTTGTTTTAGAGCTGTTCTTTTTGTTTGTTGGCCTCAGGCTTTTGTTCTCGCTCTAGGCATGGCAAGGAGCATGCTCTCCTTTTGTGATGCAAGAGGCCAACTTTTGGAAATCTTGCGATTCCCTCCTGTGGAGTATTTTAAACCCCGGCATGTTCCCTAATGTACTTGGCACCAAAGGTGGTACTTTCCTCCAGCAGCGAGATGCATAATGAGCATCAGGAGGGCTGTGCTATCACTGTGCAGCTGATTTATGGACCTCCCTGGTGTCAATGGGGTTGAGGCAAGCATTGACTCCCTGCTGAGAAACAGCAAGCAAATCCAAATCTTGGAAAGCTTTGGCTGCTCCATTCTTCTGGACTTGCCATGTAGAAAGCAGCCTGGAGGCAGGCACAGGTCATCAGGAGGGATTCATCAGCTTCCTATGAACTAGACTCAATGTCTCCATCAAGCTGCTAAAAGAGCTGTAGCGCCTATGTCAGGAGCTTCGGGCACATCCCTCCTTCATTTGACTTACAGAGCAGATGAGGAAGGAACCAGTCCTGGTTGGGGCTCAGGTCTTTTCCCCAGACTTGACTCAGGGAATAACTGTCATTAGCCACACATGTAGTAGTCAAGGCTGCTGCTCTGCTCTCCCCAGAGGAATCATGAAATCATTAAAGTTGGAAAAGACCTTTAAGATCTTCTAGTTCAACCATCAGCCCATCCCCACCATACCCACTATGTCTGTCACTGCCACATTCACAGGGATCTTGAACACCTCCAGGGACAGTGACTCCATCACCTCCTTAGGCAGCCGGTTTCAATGCATCACCACTCTTTTGGAGTTTTTCCTAACATCCAACCTGGTTTTGCCTTGAACATCTCCCCAGCATTCCAGACTGTGCACGCGGTGCCATGATGGGAAGGAAGCCTGCAAGGAAGTGTCACCCACTGAGGGGAGAACACAGTGGCTGGGAAGCTGCCTTTACCAGCTTTAGTTCTGCCAGCCAAAAGCTTAGAAAAAAGCTCTTGTCTTTTCAGATCCTGGCAAAGGAAGTTTTTCAGCTTAGAAGATGGACACAAGAATACAGAATAGAAGTAGAAAAGCCCATTCTCAAGCTCTGCATCGTGTAGGAAGGCAGGGCAGTCTTTCACATAGCAGATGAGGAGTGAATCTCTAAAGTGAAGGTGGATGCTGAATCTCTCTTTTGCACTATGGGACAATGATGATGTTCCCATGGATACTGAGAACAAGGCAGAGGAGTGCAGGGCCTGGGACTAGCTGCAAATAAACATCAGCCAGAGAGCCCGGAGCCTGTAGATGTCTATAAAGTGGAAGCTGAAACCAGTGGCAAAATGTGAGAGGAGGAGCTAGAAAGGATAGCAGGCAGTAAAAGGAAAATAAATAATCATGGTAGGAGTGGCAGTGTGAAAACTGAGTAATGGGAGTACATGTGAGATGCAGAGAAAAAGGCTTAATTGCTTCACACAAGAGGATTCATGCTTTTCTGTAGATTACTTTTGCAAGCTACTCCTCATTCTCAGAGTGTAAATCTTTAACATAGCGAGTCCTGGATTTGAAACAACCAAGTGTAAGTGGCTTTTTTTTGCTAGCTCAAACCAACCCCATAGCATCTCACACAACAGAAAGTTCAGAACCTTGGCAGAAAGAAAGGTTAGGCAGAAGTCCCACATTTGAAACACTGCTGCCAAAACCATTGGGAGAGCCAAACTCAGTACCACCTCCTGTGCTGAGGTCCTAAGCACCCCAGCCCATCAGGTCTAGAAGAGCAACAGCAGGAACACAAGCCCTTTGTCTTCACTAGATCTTATTGCTCTCTACAACAACCTGAAGGGAGGTTGTAGTGAGGTGGAGGTTGGTCTCTTCTCGCATGTAACCAGCAATAGGACTGGAGGGAATGGCCTCAAGTTGTACCAGGGAAGATTCAGGTTGAACGCTGGGAAATACTTCTCTGAGAGAGTCAGGTGCTGGATCAGGCTGCCCAGGGATGTGGTGGAGTCACTGTCTCAGAAGGGGTTCAAAAATGTTTAGATGTTGTACTAAGGGGCATGGTTTAGTGGGAAATATTGGTGATAGGTGGACAGTTGGACTGGATGATTTTAGAGGCCTTTTCCAACCTTGGTGATTCTATGAAATGACTACTGAGATTTCATTTTCCTCTGGAATGGAAAGGAGAAATCCTTTCAATTCATGTGGCTGTGGGCTCTGATGGATGGTACAGCCACAGATGGCACAAGCTGGTCAGCGGTGCACAACAGGATTAGCCACCCCTTGGGAAAAGCAATTCTTAGAGGTGTCCGTGACTCTTTCTCCCTTTACAATGGTTGCCTCCTTGTCCCAGAAGCTAGCCATAGACCATGGCAGCCACTCAACTTGCCTTTCCTCCTGGTAATTGAAACCAGACAGCAATTGTCAAAGTTAGCCACTTTTGATGCTGATGAGTGTCTGTGAGGGAGTTGCTGGTGCTGCCAATCCTGAGCCTGGACTCTGATGCAGCTGTGCGAAATGCTAGTTTCATCTAACAAACTCTCTATAAAACTCATTCCAATGCACTTTGAAGTTTTTTCTTTCTTTCTTGGTAAAACTATATTTCAGAGACCAATCCAAGTATAAAGCTTGGATCCAAAATACCTAATGCTTTAAAGGAAGGAAGAGATCTGACCACAGAATGTAATTTCTTAGGTCGGACTCATGTACTCTTAAATCTGTGACAGCATTATCTGTCTCGGTAATGGTGTCATCACAAGTGAAGGAACATAATTTAAGAGATCACTGATGACGACTATGGATGTTAAACATCTCAGGAGCAGCAGTTGATATTCTGATGACTCTGGGTCTAACTTCTTGAACAATAAAAGGAGAATCAGCTCTGAACACTAACATTTCTCTGCGGAAAACAAGTCTCCAGCCACTGCGAATGGATAGAGAAGAGATGATGACAGTAAATCCTGCTGGGAGACTTCATGCCATAAAGAGACTTCCTATTTCTTATTTCTTACCATAGACAGGAATCCAGCTTGTTTCCTGTCCCTTCAGCTATTCTCTCTGAAGCACAAAGAGCTTCATGGGCATGAAGAAAGAACGTACAAGAATAGATGATGTTGTCAAAATACCCTTTAAGAATCCCTTCCATCTCCAACTGTGAATAATTATCTGTAGCCAACTCAGATACCTCAACACCATGAAGAATTCAGAACAACTTTTGCCTATGCTCTGAGAGAAGTATGGGCTCTCCTGCTCTCTCTCTTGAAGAATGTCTGCGTTAAAAGGCACTTCCTATCAAAAGATCTTCCTTGGACACTGATGAAGGACATCCTTATTTCAGGGTCTGCCACTTCTCCGTTATTGAAAGAGACTTTACTCAATTTGCTGACACTTCCTACTAATGAACACATTTTTTACTAAGTAAGTTCTCTTAGTAGCTTTCCTATCAGCTTGGCGTGCCATGGAGAGGAAGAAAAGTGTGTAATTATGCAATATGATACAACAAGTTTTACATTATTGGGAATTAATGGAGCCTTCAGGCAAGCTTTGGTGGCACAAGTCCAAACACTAAGTGACTGCAACTACCTGAGAAGAGCAGTAATCCCTCCAAATATGCAGTGTCTCAGGTATCTGAGAGCGAATCGAAATGGCATTTATAAATAGAAGCAAGTGTTTCATTTATTTATTTATTTTTGCTTTACCTGTGTGTTAATGGTATTAAGTTACTGAAAACTAATAAGAAATCTACGACGTTTTTGCCTTCTTACATGTTGATGTTATGTTGGATGTTATGGTGCCATGGGTAATTTGCTAATAAAAAAAATCTCTTTCAGTCTTAACCTCATGACGTCATTTTCCACAGAAAGAAGTAAACCTTGCTGTGGCTATTCAAGGAACAAATGAATGTAAGATTAAGATTAGGCAGAGTTGGTTCTTGAGAAACAAGGAAGCAAAACACAGAATAGAAAAAGGCCCAACTTTACTGGGCTGAAGGAGAGGAACATGGAGTCTTTTGGGACAGTGTGATCAAGAAATATCTTGGAGAAAGCCATGGGATGTGGGAGAGATCAATGTAGAAAAAGCAGAAGGAAACAGGAATCGTGGTTGCAGTTGGACCAGTAACTCTTTATACAGATGAGGACACCTTGGAAGAGGCTGTGATTCACTACTCAGCAACAGACCAACAGTTAATGAGCTAATGTCATACTCTCTCCAACCTTTACTGTTGCGATCTCTGAAGTCTGTTACATGTTTTACTTGAATACTGATTGACCTTGACAAAGAAAAGCACATAGATCCTGTTGATGTCTCAGGGAAATAAAAGCCACACTTGTCAGCAGTAGCTTGCCTTTCAAACACTTGCCATCCAAAGCTTTCACAGAAGGAAATCCAGGTACTTTCCAACAGCACAGATTCAAGCTATAGCGTAATTTAGGTCAGAGAGGACCTCTGAAGATCATCTTAGTCCAATACCCTGATCACTGAAGGACAACATTTAAAGTTACATGAGGTTGATCAAGGTCTTGTCTGTGTGAATTTTGAATATTCCTGAGCACTTATTCCAGTATTTGACCTTTATGACCTTTCAGTCAACATCACTCTAGTCCATCAGTGTCTTTTTTAGACTGGAGGGTGCTCACAGCTGGACACAGTACCCCAGATGTGAATAGTGCCTCATTAGCTACACTCTTGCTACTAATGCCCAGTGAGCCATTAGGATGGATACTTCATCACTAGTGCCTAGTGGTTCATTAGCCCATGAGGGCTTCCCACCCTCCAACTTGCTGCCATCCAAGAGCTTGCTGAAGTTGCACTCTGTCCAAGCAACAGATTGTTAATGAGGCTCCAACTCGACTAGTATTGTGCAGGTGCAGCATGACTTTGCCCTTAACATCTCCATTTGTCCTTCCCTAGATGAAGCCATAGTAAAAACCCATGCAGAAAGGAGACAAAATAAGGCAGAATTGGAAAAAATAGCTGATCAAGACTGAAAAAATCTACAACAGTTCCTAATAATTCCTGTGTTCAGTCCAGGATTAACTAATTAATGAGCGCTCTAGGCCCTGGCAACACATTTCTTACTGGAAAGAATTGCTGTAAATGTGAAAGGGGCCAGGGAACAGTTTAGTCTCGGAGATGCTCCCCACCCCTGTCTGCTCAGAGTGACTTTTGCTTTCTGGCAGCTGTCTGCAGGCCAAATGTTTTCCCAATATCTGTCAGCATCCTGCCTGCATGTCGGATGGGTGCCAGCTGCTGGGGAGGTGAAGGGGGACATTATTCATCTGGGAGATCAGTAAGCCCCAGTGGGAGAAGCAGGTCTCCAAGCAGCTGGTCAGCAGCAGGAGCTGAGATGGAGGCAACTTAGAATAAATAAATAGGCATCCCATAGCTTCTTTGCTCTTTGTTATTTCCGGCTTAAAATAGAGGAGGAGGACAGGCAGGTGAGGAGCAAGAAGATATTATCTTCACCCACATAGGAATCATTTTTCCATTTGTAAACATTTATTGGAGGTATTGAATTGACTCCTGTGACTGCGGCTTGCCAGGGTCTAGACTACTTATTTCTTTGTGCCAGCCCATTATCTCTGCCGAATATGTTGGTGAGGGAAATGGCCATCTGGGACTTCTTTGGTGTTTTGTCTTAAGTACACTTCTAAAAGCTCACATGTGATTACACACCCTTCTCCAATTAGATTACAAATTGCCATGCCAGTGATACAAAATTATCTCCCAGATGTTGCTCAGTGTTAAATAGATAGCATACATTGTCTTATACCTTGTGGCACATGGTGTGAATCTTGGGAGAATGATATGCTCAATATATTTTTCAATCTATTTATTTTTTTTTCTGGGAACCTAAGCCTTCCCAATCAGTTTTTACCATGTTTCCCTTCCTCTTGCATCTTTGCAGAGATTTGAAGAATTTTAAAGCAACAAATAAATAACAAAAAAGACATTTTTTTCTGAGAGTCCCCCAGTTAAATCGAGAGTTAAATTTTAAAAGGCAGGGACAACACAGAGCCTAGGGTTCTTTTTTGACACAAAATTCCTGGAAGGCAAGAAGCTGGGTGGCAACCTACAACCTACTGATATATGCCCTACACCAGCAACCAGGATCAGTAGCTACTGTCATGACCTTCCTGGATATTCTGCTGATAGAAGAACTGCGAGGAATCACCAGCTCCTGTGAGTGAATAGCCTTTGAGAGACAAGAAAATATCCACCTCCTAGTGATGTGCAGCTACTGTGTTTTTATGATTTCTGTTATCAGTATTCCACATCACAACATCATGTAGTGTACTGGGAATTAAAGAGATAATGCTCCAGTTCCACATATCGTCGGCAGTTCTGGGTACCTGTCTCAGAAGAGAAGAGGTGAACTGAAGCTCCCAGAAGACCTCATTATTCTGTTTCTGTTTTGTGTTCAGCGGGAAAGATAAAACTGACTGGGAGCCGATCTCCCTATCTTCCCCTATCCCCCTTTCCTAAGGTGTGGGTCCTCCTCATTAGTCATGGAACTATGCTGAACTGGGCTGGAATCTTGAAAAGCTACTGTGTAGTGAGAAAACATGGTCTCTGTAGAGCAGAAAACTCAAACGTCTCTTTCAGAGATCAGCTTATTGGTGGCCTGGTGGAGTAGGTGAGCCCACTGCAATCGGAGATGTTGCATTATGAAGGTGACCGTATTGAGTCTTGCATCCTGAAGATGCAGACCTTTTTTGGCCAGAGTACATCTCCTGGGATCTACACTGAACAGGAAACAAGTGCCTGATGCTGGGATGGCCAGTTTCATCCCCAATTCACCAATGAAAAAGGAATTGTTTCCTCGTGCTGTGGTTGTACTCATCTTTTTATCAAAATTCCCTTTGGGAAAGAAGAGTGCTTTTGGATCTTTGTCTATGTGGGACGGTGATTCAACAGGCAGATGACCTGTTATCAGTGCACAGAGCTTAGTATTAAGCACTGAGTAGCTGAAAACAATGGGAAAACCAGTGCTAATTAAAAGGACAAATGGAAGAAACAACGCATTCATGACCCCACTACAGCTGTGAGTGATGAAGGCACAGCACCCAGGATGAGCTGGATAAGACACACAGGTTTTTAGAACCACAGAAGCCCTAGAGTTGGAAAGGACCATTATAGGTCATCTAGTCCAACTCCCCTGCAATGAACAGGGACATCACAGCTAGATCAGGTTGTCCAGGGCCTGCTCCAACCTCACCTTGAAAGTGTCCAGGGACAGAGCAACAACAACAACTCTGAGCAACCTGTTCCACGGCCTCAGTACCCTTACTGTAGAAAACCTTTTTCTCATATCCAACCTAAACCTCCCCTCTCTAAGCCTGAAGCCATTTCCCCTTGTTCTATAACCACAGACCCCGCAAAAGAGTCTGTCCCGTTCTTTCCTGTAGCTCCCTTCTAGATACTGAAAGGCCACTCTCAGGTCACCTCACAGCCCTCTCTTCTCCAGGCTGAACAGCCCCAGCTCTCTCAGCCCATCACCTCATAGGAGAGGTGTTCCGTTCCATTGATCATTTTCGTGGCCCTTCTCCAGATGCACTCCAACAGGTCCATGTCTCTCCTGTACTGAGGACTCAGCTCTCCAGATGAGTCATAATCAGTGCAGAGCAGAGGGGCAAGGATCACCTCCCTCAACCTGCTGACCACTATTCTTTTGATGCAGCCCAAGATATGGTTGGCTTTCTAGGCTGTGAGGGCACACTGGTGGCTTGTGTCCACCTTTCCATCCACCAGCACCTCCAGGTCTTTCTCGGCATGGCTGCGCTCAATCCTTTCATCTCCCAGCTTGTATTGGCAGCGGATATTGCCTCAACCCAGGTGCAAGGCATTGCACTTGGATTTGTTGAACCTCATGAGGTTCCCCTGGGTCCACTGCTCAAGCCTGTTTAGGTCTCTCTGAATGGCATCCTATCCCTCAGGTGTGTCGACTGCACCCCACATCTTGGTGTCATCAGCAAACTTGCTGAGAGTGCACTCAACCTGACTGTCAATGTAACTGATGAAGATATTAAAGAGTATTGGTCCCAGCATGGACCCCGGGAGACATTACTCATTGCTGATCTCCATCCAGACTTAGAGCCATTGTCAACCACTGTCTGGAATCAATCTGGCAGACAGTTCTTTGTCCTTTGAACAGTCGACCCATCAAACCCACATCTTTCTGATTTGGAAAGAAGAATGTTGTGGAGTACCGTGTCAAAGACCTTACTGAAGTCCAGATAGATGACAACAGTGTCTCTTCCTTTGTCCATTAATGCAGCATACTATCATAAAAGGCCACTAGGTTAGTCAAGCATTTGCCCTTGATGAAGCCTTGCTGGTTCTCTTGTACCACCTTCCTGTCTTCCATGTGCCTTAGCATAGATTCCAGGAAGATCTGCTCCATGATTTTTCCCACTGCAGAGGTGAGACTGACAGCTCAGTAGTTCCTGAGGTGATCCTTTTTACCATTCTTAAAAATGGGTGTGATGTTGTCTTTTTTTCCAGTCACCAGGGACTTTGCCTGATTGCCACGACTCTTCAAATAATTTTGAGTGTTTTGGTGACTACATCAACTAATTCCTTCAGGATTCTGGGATGCATCTCATTGGGACCCATTTTACACTGAGTAGCCACATTTAGACAAGGTCTGAAAGATTAAATGCCACCCCATCACAGGGATTTTCCCATAGAAAGGCTTTTTCCCATAGAAAGGCTTGGCTTCTCTCTGCTTCTCTGTCTGTTTTGTCACTCCTTTCCACTTGCCAGGGCTGTTGCTCCACACAGGGCCTCTTCTTTCAGATGATGAGCACCTCTTAGTCCATCAGCCAATGTACTGTGGTGCCACAGTGAGGTCTGCAACAGGAGATCACAGTGGTAGGTCCCATGTAGACATACCAAAATGTGCTTTTTGCCCTTGATGATCAGCCCCAATGGCAAAAGAGCCAGCTCCACAAGGAGACAGGAGATGAGAGCAGTCTGGCCCATGATTAATTTATATCCTTAGAAGTCTGAAGTGCTCACAGAGACATTAGTATTCCCTATATAAGAAAACTGTCCAGATTTCCAGCATATCCCTGCCTTAGTCCCACATCTACTGGAATTAATAGCTGAAGCCTTGTAAAGCCCAAAAGGCAAACAGAGAACTGTGTTTAATCTAATGCAGAGGCTGAGATCATAGTTTAGTAGTCTAAGTGTTGTCAGAAGCAGAGACAGCTCAAATTCTCATTTATACTGAGACACTTTTATAATATCCTGAAAGTATAAATGCACCTCAGAAGAGGTGCAGTGCCAGCACTGACTGCCTCTTTGCACTATGGAAATGTTGGTAAAAAAAGGCTCTTCAGGGAAATGAAGAACAAATGGAAACAAAAATCCCACTCTTTACATCTAAACTCAGCAGGGATGACACAACCTAAGAGCTTTCTAAGGTACATTAAACTCCAGACAGTTTAGTACAAGTGTGTGTGTATGCATCTATGTCTGTAGATCTGTAAAACAGGAAGTTGTGGATGCTCTGGAAGGAAGATAAAGGATCCACCCAAACGATTTAAAAGCAGGCATCATCCATGCTTAGTTTTTTTTCACACTGCTTAATCACTCCACAATGGTCCATTCACTGCACACAGGAAGGCTGCCCTTTCTCTGTTGAAGGAGTCACTCTTTCTAAGTCAGTGAGAGATTTTCTGGGATGAACAAGTGCCATCTCCTGTTTCCCATGTTTGAGATTTCACTGGGGAATCTCTGATGCCAACTGCACCCAAAGATGTGCTGGGATAACAAGGACCAAGGCATAGAAGTTTCCTCTGACTGAGCCCCAAGCACCCTGCTTACTCCTCTGCTCTGTTCCCAGTCAAGACACAAGAGGCAGGAGGTCACACACTGAAATAGGGAAATGGTGGAAAACACATGCAATGCCCCACCACAAGCTCTTTGCTTTCTAACTATGAATAAAGCTTGCTGAATGGACTGCTGATGGAGGTATTGTGTACTGTAGTGGAAATGGCACAGGGAAACACATGCAATTTTGCAGATTTGTTAGATAATATTCCCTATCTCCAGCACCGCATTTCAATGAGACTGTCTCAATCATCCTGTGCTACAGATGTGCAGAACTTAATAGATAGATAAAGGAGTTTTGTTATTGCAAAATTAAACACTGGCAGCCACATTTTTACTAAATTCAAGAAAGGAAAGTAATGCCTGCTTCAGTTGTGTTGTTTGCAAACTTACTAGTAGTTTCTTGTTTAAAGATACATGGGCTAGTAGTCGTGGAGGTCTATATACTTCCAGTTCCTTGCTCTCTGTAATTGACAACAATGCTTGTATCTTCTCAACAAAAGATTTATTTTCCAGGTAAAAGAGCCATGGCCCTTTCCTTGCACAGCTCAAGTCAGTTGATACAAGGTGTAAGAGAACGACTTCAATCCAAGGTGGCAGAAAGGATCAAGAGATCAGCAAGGAAAGAGCTTTCATTTTACGAAGTCTCCAGTCTAAAGAAGGAGTTAGGAGAAATGCTGCAATATGACACCATTTAATAGGCTAAGAGTTCAGTTAACATTATACCAGACTGGAGAGGACATCCAAGTAGTTGCTTTATTATTATTATTACTCCTATTATAAATAATAATAACAAAAGTATTTATTATTTCATTGACTTAAAATCCACTGGCTTGTAATGTATTTACTATTTTTAGACCAATCTGCCACCTCTCTGTGTTCCCAGAGGTTACAGCACCGACAGTAGCTTGATGTGTTGAAATGCAATACACACCTCTACACAAGCAGAGGCAAATCCTCTTCTATAGGCACTCACAGATGTAAACATAAAAAGCTGAACTGCTGCCACTCACAAAAAAAATTTGCATTTATATATATGTAAATTTATACTTCATATATAAATAGCCACATGAGGCTAGTTTTTATGTATGTGTATTAACCACGAGCAGAAACATGAACACCATGCTTCAGACACTCCTGTGAAATAAATTTTGTCTTCAGTTTCAGTTTAATAGCTGATGAACTTTCTACTAGACATATGAATGGCTTTGGGAGGAAAAGCATGGGAATGAAAATGAAGATGTGATCAACCTAGGAAATGGTTCTTGGGAAGCCTTCCAGCGTTGTGAGCAAGTGAACAAAAGAGCACATTAGTGCTGTGCACCGTCTGATGGATGCTCCAGCGGTAGGTTCACGGGATGTATGCTGTCTTTAACTGAGAAACAGACATTCATGGGCTGAGAGAAAGCAAATGGATATAACAGACCTGACATTTACAGTTTTTAGCAGACACTCTTGTAACTGTGCCAAAGAAAGAATGGAGACTTGTGGACATTCTAAGAGATGTCAAGGCCTGTAATGAATTCATGGACCACAGTCACAGCTAACTGACAGTGACAAGCACTGTTTTGGAAATGTTGTCCTGAGAAATGAAACTGAGCTCAGTACTGTCAGAATCACCATTTTTCATATGCTCTAATAATCCCTTTCAAAAATCTCCCTGCATGACATCTTATATATTTGTATCCCTATTTCTGAACAAGCACCAAGTAAACAAAAGTGTTGATTAAATGTGTGAACATTTTTAAATTTCAAAATGTTATATACACCAAAAAGTGCAAAAAAGAAAAAGCAGAAAAAGAAGTAGGGAGGCTATGAAAATGGATTGGGAGTGGTAATGAGAATTCAGTCAAATACAGAAAAGCTTTTGTATCAAAAATGAAATATAGATTTGAAAGTTTTAATGACAGAAATGTAGGCTTGGGAATAATAAAGTGGAAGGTAATATCAAGGCTCTGTAAACAGAAGCATTTTTCCATCATACACAAATATGACTTCCTACACGGCTCTTTGTATAGAACTGGTGAGAATGAGTCAAAACTGCAGGCACCCTGGTGTCCAGAAGAGAAGAAATATTGCTTTAGAAAAGTGAATTGGGCATGTGACTGGGAAAGCATTGCTCAGGAAGAATCTTTGTTTGCAATGACTGCAAATTATGAAGTAATGTTAGCAGGGAAAATCATCACCAAATGATAAGGTATTACCTGTGAGACAGGGAAAATCATCACCAAATGATAAGGTATTACCTGTGAGATATACATCAGGGTAAGGGTAAAGCATGGGGGATCTCATGCAAAAAAAGGTGACATTTATGGGACAAATTTGGATGAGAAGACACATTCATAGAAGGGCTTTGTGTTTATTGCAATAATGGTCTACCAGTGTCAGGATCTAACACAGGTAGACTAATGAGTGCAAAGCACTGTAGCACTGTTTACAGTGCAAGATGGTTGGCAGAACAGGAGACATAAATCAACAGAAATAAAGATTAATAATCCCCTACTTTATTAGGAGATGTAAGGCTAAAAATAACCTGAAAATGAGGGATGAAGGAACTGCTTCTGGACTGGAAGCAACGACTAGGTGGCATAATGTGCAATTGAGACCTGGTACAAAACCATCAGTATCAAGTCAGACTTTCCATCTCTTTTGGGAAACCTCCAAATCATCATAACTGTGTTGTTCTCCTTCAGATACTAGCCAGAGCCTGAGATCATCCTGCTTGCTCCCAGATCTCTCCAGAAAACCCAATTTTCAAGAAAAGTCGGTACTCCTCACCTTACCACCTTGGTGCCATTCCTCATGACCTGCATGTCCACCATGCAGCCACCGGTGACATAAGCAGCCAGGTTCAGCTCAGAGAACTCAGCCTGGAGTGAAGCAAAAGGACAGAGCATTATTCAAGGGCAGTGGAGACATAAACTCATCAACACTGAATAGTCTTTTTTATTTAATTTTTCTCCCACGGGGCAATGGGAGATCCAATTCCATCTGATTTACCCCAGAGAAGCTGCAGAAATATTTATGGGTCCCACGCTTGAGGTGTGCAAGTTTACAGGATTAGGCTTATTGCAGTAATAAGTACTGAAGGAATTAAGAATAAGCAAGATGAAAAACGCACACAGGAAAGAATAAAAATAATAGTAAAAAGAGGTAAGGTCATTTGAATTCAAATTCCAAGTTTCCACTTGGAAACATTCATTTAGAATTATGTCTGAGTTGGCTGCTGTGCTGCTGGCCAGCCATAAACCTGTACAATAGGTTTAAACCTTCTTAAATAGCTAAAAATCCTCATTATGCGGTAGGGAAGTGATAAGCAGATGCACCCACATGATGCAATTCACTTATTAAGATTCTAACTCTTAAAGGATTAGAAAAGCCAGGTAGGCTGTTAATGGTACTGCTCAGTTATTGAAACACTTTATCTTCTAAAGGAGGTGCAACTTACAAGTCTGGGAAAGTTGGCAAGGAATATTTAAGCTTTGGGGAGCAAAAGGCAAATGTGCACCAGGTGATTCTGACTGCAGAGGGTGTCAGTGAAAGTTAAGACACAAATCATGGTGATTAATGGGGTGAGAGGTGTGATGACCTGCGGTGTGGCAGCTGGCCGTGCTCCCAGCAGGCAGGAGTGCTAGCAAGGCTTGGGGAGTTCAAGCCATTTGGAGCAGGAGGAGAATGTTGGGGTTAGCTGCTCTGCACAAGACTTGGGCTCCAAACCCTAAAGTTGTCCTTCATGAGCAAGTGAATAGACCCTGGACTTACACAACCTGTTCATTTATTGTCCACATTGGTGGACCATACAATGTCTTGCTTTCCATCACAATGCAAACACATCCTTATGGATCCAGAATCCTGTGCTGAACTATTGGGTTTGCCTGCTCAAGCTGAGGTTTCCCTGTATATATAAATAATCAGATTTCAGTTTTCCAGACAGAAAACTGTATTTCTTTGTATTTTTTTTTTTCTTCTCTTTCAACAGATATTTTTCCCTTTCTCAATGAATTTCTTTCAGAATTAGTATTGTGGGGACTGGGCAGTAGTTAATCATTTTCTAACCTGTGGCTACTTAATAACGGAGCACTAACGTGGTGTTGCTAATCCTTGTGATTTTATTGAGATCCTTGCAGTATTTAATATTCTTCTGAAATTTCTACTAGTTGGAACTGGAAGATAGTGCCAGGAACAACTTTCACACAGAAGAAAACCCACCAAAAATAATAAAAAAGAAAAAAAACCACATGTTTTGTCCTCATGGAAAAAGCTTGTAGATGGAGAACTGGTGCACCTGTATAGATTTGTAGGCCAGACGATAAATGAAAAAATCACTTCCAACTTTCATTTTTTATAATCCGTGCAATTTTAAAGCAGTGACTGTAGATTGGTGACCCGATGATGTAATGAAATTTCATGTCTGCGGCCCTGTGTAAACTTTTCAAAGCAACACCCTTACATGGTCTTACATCACTGTAACTCCCAGTTGTAACAGAAGGAGGGGGAAAATTCCTTTTGCCAAGAATTAAATCCTACTTCATCCATGCACACACACACACACAGAGGTAGTGGGTTTATGTGACTTGCTGGCCTTCTCTTACGAGATTGCGTGGCCTCTGTCTTGGCTGCAGCCACATCACTTAGGTTAGTTGGTCTTCAGTGATTATAATGGATCAGAGAGAAGAAAATACGTATTTCTGAAAGTCACCTGCATTTAATATGCTTGAAAATCTCAATAGATATAGGGATTAGGGAGTTCATCTTCAACAAATTCAAGGAGAGGAGATGCCTTCAGTATTATCTGTAATGTTCTCAGGGTGTCTATGAGAGTGCAGTATAGCACATCTCCTTGATGGCTTACATGTGGGCTTGGTAAACTGGAGACAGGAAAGGATATGTTACCCACCTCTGTGGCTGTGTATGTCTCAGAGATGTCCCACTCATAGTGTAACTTTTTAGCTTTGGCTTATGCAGCTGAGGGACATGTCATCCAACATGAAAGCCAGCTCTAGAGAGGGAAGTTTTAGGCCTGTGTTTTCATGGTTTTTATGCTCTTCTTCCAAAGTGGTTTTGTTCTAAAGAACTTAACATTTGGATTTGCCAGGAGAGAAAATGGGCATTCCTCATTTGATGGCTGGCATATACAGCCAAACTAAGTCAGCCTGACAGGCGTTGCTCCGCGGCAGTCAGACCAAACAAAGCCATGTTCAGACACCTGACATCCAAACAGGCTTGAGAACCCTCTGAGCTGGTAAGTACTTCATACCAAACTGCCAGGACCAATTTCAGGCCTGTTTATGTCAAGAGCCAGAAGAAAGGGAGAAATCCCCTTTGGCAACCATTGTATTGGGCACCCTGGCAAGGATTACGGAGTGGAGAAAGGGTCTGCGCAGGCCTCTGCACAACCCCAGCCTCAAAACACTCCAATATACAACCACAGCTGAGCCCTAACCTTACTCTGGCATCCACTTCTGCTTTAACAGACAAAGTTAAGGACCACTGCTGCTCTTGTGCTCTGTCCCATCTGACAGTCTGCTGCTAGCTGGCGTTTGGAAGAAGGCTGAAAATTTCAGTCAGCAGAAATCGTTTCCTGTTGATTTTCCAATGCTCCCTGTATTTTTAACTTTGTGGGTTTTGTAGCCTGATGACTTCCCCTGGCTGGGATTTTAAGTCTGAGATCATCCCCAGCCTGCTCTTACCTTGCAGACAAAGAAGCCTTTGAAAGCTGCCCATGCAGATAGTGACAGGTAACTGTGCACAGAACAGGAGAGCACAGCTCTCCATTGCCTTGAAGAGTCATTTGTGCTAGGACTCATCAAGTATAAGGCAGCAACACATTAGCCAGATGGTATTTTATACTTGCTCTGCAAATGGTGCCAGTGGCTGCAAAAACATTTAGAGAGAGAGTGAACCACGTGTGACAAACGTGACACAACCTATTTTCAGTGATAATGTAATACAGACTGTAGGTCTGGAAGTATATTTGTACCTTCATGAGACCCAGATTTGAGAGGACCATTCTATTAAAAATGCCTACTACTTCAGGTATTTGGAATCACAAATCTCTGCAGTTCACTTGGACTCAGTCTCAAGCTACTCTCAGTTTCTCCCATTAGTGTTATCTAGTTACCAGAGAACTTCCTGTTGAGATATTTTAGGGTTTCTGTTTGCTGAAAATAAAACAAAGAGGCCATAGATTTTCAAGATTCCTTGGATACATACGCTCAAGCTAGATTTAAAATATTTTTCATTGCAGTACATTGGTTGGAAGGATTTCAAGATATCATGCAAACCGTTTTTCCTTCCTAAGGCAGGATTAGTTCTACCATTGTGGGCAGATGTTGCAGAAAAGTTCTGTATCTTCCATGGACAAGGATCCTTTTCAGACAATCTGTGCTTTAACAACCTTGGAAAGTTGTCCTGAAGTTTAACCTAAATTTCTCTTGATTTCTTAAGCCCATTGCAGAAGTTGAAGTCTTACTGCTTGAAGAATTGCCCTTTTATTTATTTATTTATCTATTTGTTTATTTTTTGTAGACAGAACAACCTCGTTCCTGTAAGATTTTCTTGTAGGTGGTGTTTAGCAGCACAGTGATAAATGTTGCTGTCACTGGGTTCCTCTCTGTTGGGACCACAATATTCTTGGATTGTGACAGATCAAATTTGCCATGGTGTTTTAACTGAGACCTGATCATTGCCTTACAAAAGTGGCTCCTATTCTTATGTTCCAGCATGGTGTTACACCCCAGCCATCTGCAAGGGAGCAGTGGTCTTCTGGGAGGCTGCTCCACTACTTGACTGATCCCTGGTTCCCCAGTCTCCTCAGGCTCTTGCCTACCTACTGATGGTGGTCCACCTCCCAGTAGGCCTGGGAAGGCTGGTTTCCTTGGTCCTATCCCTGTATCAGTGAGACAAGATGCTCAGCATCCACACCCAAGCTGTGTGCCTGAGCTCCTTTTCTCCTACCCTATCCCTGCTGTGTGTACACACACTTGCACGCTTCAGATCCGAGTCTTGATCTTGCTATATCCTTCCCAGTGGACTTCCTGTTCCCAGCCTGCTGTCACTGAATGTCTGGAGCTCTGGGAATGAACTGACAAGGAGAGCTGATTAATGTGGTATTAATTAAATACTAGGCAGGATCACAAGGGAGACAGTCTGAGCAAGATGACTGCTGTTGTTCCATATTTTTCGTTCCCTCTACAGCCAGCTCTCCACCTGGAAATCACCATCCATCTCCCCAAAGATTCTTGACCAGTCTATATGAGACAGTCTGTCTCATATCTCAAACAACTGTGCAACATAAACAACCTCTGACCAAAGCTCTCTGCTTTCCTAGGCTTGCTCCTGAACCTCCTCACCAATTATCATTATGGATCTGTTTTTCTTCCCCTGCCCTGTGACATGAAATGCAGTCAGAGTAACAGGCTAGTCTGTGTCACAACTTGGGCACTTGGGATGAGGAATTACTAACATCTAATCGAATCACATACATTCCTCAGTGGATTTTATACTTCATTTTTTTTGGTGGACCTTCCAATATGCACAAGGAAAGACAGACTTTGGCAGACGCCAGACTGCATTCCAGTAACAGCACATTTCACTAGAACCATTACAAGCATTTCACGGGGGAGGTAAGCAGTCCCTAATCCCTGCACAGGCAGAAAATCGAACAGATCATCTGGAAGTGAGTGAGGGAAGGGGGTGAAGGGGGGGGGGAGCGGGAGTGGGGGCTAGGGCAGTACATAC
The DNA here is from genome assembly GCA_030625065.1 of Alectoris magna. Lineage (NCBI taxonomy): Eukaryota > Metazoa > Chordata > Aves > Galliformes > Phasianidae > Alectoris > Alectoris magna. The sequence goes on from CM060560.1 coordinate 145,384,210, forward strand.
TTGGTGCATGCATGCATGCAGAATTGGAGATTAGTCACCACTTGATTCCCCACATCTCTTTGCTGAGACATTATCCCTTGGGGTGGACCCTGCCCCCAGTACTGTGATTGTTACCTGGGAGGAAAGGATGGAGAGGGTCCAGCAGAGAGGGGACAATCCTGTGCAGCTCTAAGGGGAACTGCTCCTGACAAGGCTCGAATTCAGGATGTGTGTTCTTAACCTACAGATAGTCGTGAATGTCCTCAGTGCCTCAATCTGCGTGAGTGCTGTTTGGAGCATTCACCCTGATGGCATTTGGAACCACCTCTTAAACTTTCCTTTCAGAAATCATGTGACTGCTTGAAAATTGGAGTTCTAGTTAGTAAAAACATGTTTCTAAACCTTTTGATCCCAGGATATAGATCAAATGCATGAACTCTGTAAGTGTCCAAAAACTACTGGAAAATGAAAAAAAACCAAACCCTTGAAGATTCTTTTTAATGATTTGAAGTCATTCTTCCTATTTTTCCAATTCCCTTTATTTGTGGTTTATGAATGCTTGTATGTGGCAAAGTTATGAGAACTGCTATTATTAACAGTGTTATGGCTTTCAGTTGGAAAAAACAAAAAACCAAAAAACAAACAAAAAAAACCCTCCAAACCCACAACTTTAAATATGTAATGAATAAAAATTATGCAGCTGTTTGATGAGAGACTAATTCACACTGTCACACGTGGTCCTATCAAACTCTATCTTTTGAAATGGCCACTTTACGCCACACATGAAAACATCGTTTTAGTATAAGAGGTACAATGGAAATAGAAGACATGATCTGCATTGCAATTATCTACTGTATGAGCCAAGTACAACTTTTTCCTGACAACGTTGCCAATGAAGTCATAATCTATACCACAATACTTTTCCAGAAGCATGTACATAGGAGTTCACTGAATAATCACTCCCTGAAAATAAACCAGGCAGCGGGAACAAGTGAATGAGCTGTGTGAGAAGAATGCATGTCAGACAGAGAGACGGACCCACCTCGTCACAGCAGGAAATGGTGGGAAGAAGATGGGTGGACAGACAACAGGAATCAAAATTTAGATAAGACTTTTGGCCTCATCAGAGACCATCCGTTAGCTAATTCCAGGAAAGCCTTTTTCTGAATGCACTGAAATGCCTTTAGCAAATATCTAAAGGAACGGTACTCAGACTGGGAGAAGTGCTGCTTGCTGTTGCCAGTTAGGTCTGTGCTCTCCTCTTCCCCTCAGACAGTGCAGGACACGGGGCTGAAGAAGACCACCAGACCCACAGGGTTTGAGCCGTGTCACAAAACCCTCTCTTAAACTGGTGCATTTATTAAAAGGAGTCATGTCTCCTTCAGCATCCATTTGCTGTGTCAGGATAAACAAGCTCAACTCTTTCTGTTTGCTGTCATGAATCAGGTCTCCACAGTCACCCCTGTGCACATCTACTCTGCACATTTCCTGTTCGTGGGCATCTGTATCCTAGATGTGGGATGTGACCACTGCCCACAGCATCATGGTTTGGCTGATGGAGCTGTTGTTGTTTAGGCCTCAACTCCAACTCCCCTCCTGTCTTCTGCTGATGACACACAGCCATACAGCATCCTCTTTGCACATGGAGCAGGGATAACTCACAAGGAGATCCCCAACATTTTATGATCCAAATGAGAAATCCAAGGGTCATATGAAATCCTTATAGAATGCATGGTTTGGTTTTCACTGGGACAAGGTAGAGAAGGTGGAGGAAGAAGAGCTAAATTAGTACCAGTTGCCTTCAGTGATGGAAGATGAAAGAGCGTGAGGCCTACAGTATAATTCCTTCTCCTCCTGAGTAGACTCTGTTTCCTATTGTGTCGTGTCTTCTGGCCAGTGAAGGAGAAAGATGGTATGAGAAGACAAAAGCAAAATTAATTTCAAGAGAGACTAAAAGCAGCGTTGTCAACTCCTGTGGCATTTTAAATTTCTTCTTAATGCTGAGCTTAACCATATATCCATTTTATATAATCAAACCTTTCATTTCTAAAAAAAAAAAAAATTCACTAGCTGTTCTATTTCTAGAGGGAAAGAGCTGCAGATGTATGCCCTGCAGTTCCCAAAGCCAGAGATCATACGGCAAGTAAAAGCAACAGCATGGATCAAAATCTTATGATCTTATTTTAAGCATAAACTAGCAATAGTATTTTTAGACTCAGCCATACTGAATAAGCTTAAACCCACACTGAGTAAGACTTAAACCATTAGGATTTAAATGGGAATAGGTCAAAGAGATTTTCATTTATCGATCAGCGTTTCGTTCAGTCTCATGAATGACCACTGTTGCTACAAAAGGATGCGGAGTGAAAAAAATACCCAAATAATGGCAGTGTAATGGAAACTGCCTCCAAAGTAAGTGGGGCCTGAATTCAAGAAAGCATTTGCACAGAAGTTTTACCTTGTGCAAACTTCAAACAAAATCAAATTATGTGTTTCTCTGAGTGGAAATATTTTATTTATAAATACACCATACTTGCTTTGCTGAATGGTCTCCTAAATGGACTTACATCAAATTTACTTCTCTGTTTGGGAAAAAATTCTTGCAGGAATAGGCTGGAGACGTATTGATGAGTTAAAGAGAGAAAGCTGTAGAGCTGCACTATACTTCTATCTGTGGATTAGCGCTGAAGACATGACTTAGTGATGTCAATCAGTCCTCGTGCCAGCACTAATTCTACTTGAAAATACTTAACAATTGTTACCGCCCCCAGACTCCACTTGATAGTTGACAATAAAAGTCATTCATGTCCACTGCTTCTCGAAGGCCCAGGCCTAAAGCCCCCTGTACTACCAATGGCATTTGATTCCTCTTTCACTTAACAGACCGGCTTCCTATGTTCCGTTTTCTCCTGCATCCTTCCAGGACTGTCGTTGCTTCCCAGCACCCCAGCACTCAGCTTGACGTATCTGAAAATGAAGTTGTATCCCTGTTGTTTTGGGTGACAACAAATTCTGCAGCCTCTAAGGCAAATTAATAAATACATTTTGGACATTATGATGAAGATTAGAGGAGAAGAAGAAAAGATGGGAAAAAAGTCAGCCTTCACATTTATTTTAATTGAATAGAAGAAGAAAGTAGAGGCTACACAGTACACACATTTGTTGCAGTGCTCCTGACAGCTCCTTCTCTTACTCACCGGCACCAGGTGTGCCCAGAGAGTATACTGTCTCTTTTTAATGGTAATGGTTAGTGGTTAGCTGAAGACCAAGGGCCTGGAGGTGGCACTGAGGTCATCCAGTTCATTTCTGCAGTGAACAAACAGAAAACCCTCTTCAAGAGTCCATAAAACCTATTTTCATACAAGCCAAGTCTTGTAGAAGTAGTTCCCTGAGCAGCTGGATGGTATTTAACAGCCTCTTCCCTGTAGGTTATCCAGTGTTTAATAGGAACTGAACCTCCACTGAAGGAGCTTGCTGAAACTTAATATTTTGAAACTTCTGCCCGTTTCTCAAATTCAGCTGAAATCAGCCAGTGTCTTCCACAGTTTTGGGTGTGGGGGATAGACAGTGAGACAGCATGATCACATATGTCTTGCATTCCTCGAACAACAGCCAACGGGGAGAGGCAGCTCAGAGAGCTGGTAGGGGAGTTTAACCAGATTAGATAACTGACTTCCCGCTGCTGAGAGTGAGAGAGGCTGTGCAGTTTTCAGTGCTCCTACTCCATTATAAATAAGTGATGTTTTGACTTAAAAAATATTCCTATTTTCCTTCAATGCTTCCCCCATGCCCCAACCTTCCAAAATGGCTTGCTAAGAAAGAAGAAAAATGTAATGGAGATGGAGGTGAAAAAGAAAAGCAGCAAGGCAGATTCTTCCTTCAATTTAAACCAAGTACTGAGCATTCTAGAAGAATAGCAAAATATTAGTTCTGTCAGAAAAAAAAAGAATAGTTCTTTTTTCCCAATATGATCTTTTTTCAAGACTACTGAACATCTGGATATTTCCTTTCATGTTTTTCTGCCACTCAAACTGTTTTGTTATTTAGCTTTTCAAATCAAAAGAGTTTCTTCCTATTAAGTACAAAAAATTCTCCTAAGAAAAACTATTTTTCTGGTTGAAGCAATGATCTGTGGGTATCTGAAGAAAGATCAAATGAAAAGAGAAAAAATAAGCATTCATATATCACAGTTGCAAAAGATGACCCGCTAACCCTGTTCTAGACACAGATTTTGATCAGACTGTGTATCCACATACACAGCCTTAGGCAACTGGACAATATCCCTTTGAAAAGAGTAAGAACAACTTGTCATGGATAGAGAATCTTGAGAAAGTCTTCAAAACCACTTCATGAGTACTTTTTTATATAACCATATGCACATCCGCATATATGAAACAGAATCACCGGATTTATAAAGACGGAAAATACCAGGTCATTCAAGCATTCACCATCTTTCTTTATCCATCCAAGTAGTTTTATAGCCCCAAAGTGAAAAAAACCAAGCACATGATGTCTTCACAATCACAAACTCAGTTTTACATCTCTCTTATTATGCCTGCTTTCAAATTAGGCACCTGCAGATGGTTATTAACAGTAATTTCTGCTGTGACAATCACACTCAGCACATTAGTCAATGCTGAAAAGATTATGCTGTGTGCAGTTATTTATTTATACCTTTACAGACACAGATATGGAACTGTGAGGTAGTCTTCCAATGGAATAAATGATAGCTCCACCACCAAAATGGAAAAGTTAATTTTAAGTTGAATTAGTGACTGATTCTGCAAAGGCAGGGAGAGAAGGTAGATAGGATATTTTCACTTAGGTCATACATCATTGTCTGAAATGGACAAGTGTTAAAACTTGTCCCCAGTTCCGTTCTTCTCTTGGAGAAAATCTACAGACTATCTGTTGTTGAGAACTCAGCTCTGCCCACAAACATTTCTTACAGGTAAGCTGTCACTGACCTGCTCCACACGGATATCAAATTCTCCATTCACCTTCTTCCCCTGGAAATACTTGGCCCTGCAGAAGAAATGAGAGAGATAGGCATGGTTAAAGAGACTTTGTGGCCTTTGTTGCATGCGATTTTGCTTCAGCAGTTCCATTGTTGCTGAAGAATTTTTATCCTGGTCATGGCATGCTTTCCTAATTCCCATCTTCTTCAGCCTTCTGTTCTTCAGGAGAAACCTGGAGATGAAAGCCAGATGAAAACCACATTGGAAAGTTCCTGCAAGGCTTGTGACTTTTTCATTTTATTTTCAAACTGAAAACCACATGTCCTCCTAATCTTTTCCAGAGCAATAGTGCTAATCAATGATTCCTCACTAATCTCATTTAATACCCGATCTCTATTCTGTAAAAGAAGGAGAACAAAGCAAGGCATGGCATCAAACTATTTTTTTCCCTGATGTTAGCCAAGGATCTTTATCAACACAGTCTGTAAAGCTTTCTCTCTTGCTCACTCACTGAAGATCTGCTTTCCCACTGCTTATCTTTCTACTACTAATTTAGAGAAATTGTATGTGCATCTACAGTGTCATGAATGCGCACCTTCAGAGAGGAAAAGGCTGACAGTTGTGCTAGAGAGGAACGCATAGGAAAAAGGCAGACAGTTTTAGTCTTTTTATTGTATACAATGCTTGTTAGGTTGATCAGTCAGCAGGGAAATTGCCAATAGAATTTCCCCTGTGGATATTTGCTGAAGCACTGGCACAGATTGCCCAGAGAAGTGGTAGATGCCCCTTCCTTGGAGACATCCAAGGTCAGGCTGGAGGGGCTCCGAGCACCCTGATCAAGCTGTAGATGTCCCTGTTCATTGCAGAGGAGTTGGACTAGATGACCTTTAAGTGTCCCTTTCGACCCAAATGATTCTGTGATTCTATTTCTCCCCAGTTCTGCTCCTCATAAAACAAGCTTCACATAAGAAAACATGAATGTAGATCATTTTCTCAGACCCCCCAAAATTTCAGGAAGATCATGTAGGTTCCAAAAAGCTCTTCTGTTTGGAAAGTGCTGAAAACACAGTTAAGCCCTGCAAGATTTGTTTCCAGAGACAAAGTAACTCTCTGAGTTCTGTTTCCAATTGGCAAAGACAGGACAGAATAAAAAAGTAAAGGAAAATGAAGGGAAGTCGGCTTTACTCCCTATTTTATAGTATTAGCAAAATAAGAAGCTGGCTCGCATTTTTACTATGTGTCTATTTGTTCCAATAAAAAAGGAGAGACAGTAGGAAGGCAATTTTCCCCATGGCTGAAATGTACCAGTTTTGAACCAAATTCTCCCTTCCCCCAGTAACGAGAAATGTAAATATGCTTTGTTTGTGATCCTGGCTCAAAACCAAATCAAGTTTTTGTTTTATTAGGAAAAGATATAAAAAAAGTCAGAAGTTTTCTGTGTGGTTATAACGAGGGCATCTGAGGGCTGTACCACACTTCCCAGACAGCCTGTCCATCAGCATGGTCCTAATAAGACCTCTGTGTGGACGTACATAAAGGGATGGTGTAACGGCCAGGTGGCTCAACGTGGCTTAAACAATCCCTGTCTAGTGTAACTAGCAGAGTTCTGGCCACTTCTTACCCTCTTTTGAGTCTATGTGTTGCATGAAAAACAGCAACTTACCAGACAAGTTGATACATCACACCTCTAACAATAAACAGGAATGCTAAATGCACTCAATAATTCCATCGTATTTCTAGAGGTATGGCTGGGTCTGGCAACATTCCTAGCTCCTAAGTATAGGGGATATTGCTAGAACCAGCAACTTCTGAAAAACTGGAATAAGATTTAAGTGGGCCCACAGGAACTGGTCTGAAATTTGAGGCATGCTATTCACTGGTACAAGCTTGTTTTATTCCCAGCACACTCATAATATATGCTCCTTACCCACATTTATGAGACACACTTCCTCCCTCTATAGCCTCCCCACTTTGCCGACCAGCTGGTTGCAGACTCCTTGGTGCTGCTTTGCTTCAGCTTGTAATGAAGTGTGATTAGCTGTGGTCTTCAGCTCGACACAGATGGAGCTAAGAGACTTCCACTCCCAGAAATTACCCTTCACACAGGGAAAAAGTGTTTTCTCTTGTGGTGAGGTATAGGAACAGGCTGCACAGGGAGATGGTGGAGTCACCGTCTCTGGAGGTGTTCCAGAGCCGTGTGGATGTGGCACTGAGGGACGTGGTCAGTGGGCATGGTGGGGATGGGCTGGTGGCTGGACTGGGTGATCTTAGTGGTCTTTTCCAACCTTAATGATTCTGCGATTCTATTAACACTGGCTCTGCTCATGGATACACAGAGGGCACATTAAGCACCAGGATTCCTTGGAGTAGGACAAGGCACATCGAATTAGACACCACGTAACCTCCTCTCCTTATCCCTCCTTACATGCACGCTGTCCCATGTCTCAGGAAAGTATCTGTTACCAGAACAATATATCACTTTCTTTCAAAGACAGCTTTCAGGAGGGCTAACCTATTCTGAGTGTCTCTGAAGACTACAGGTGCTGATCAATTTGTAGTCAAATAGCTAGGTCAAACAATCATTTTGACACAGTCCAGGGTAAGAATGAAACTTTTATTTCTGAAAACATTTCTGAAATGGGTGGAGTCATGTTTTCAATTTGCACCTGGTGTTTCAGAGCCCTGGGCTGTAGAGGCTATCATGCCAAAATGAAAAATGACTTCAGCCTTGCCCTGAAGTCCTTGAATTTTTTTAGTAAACTGGAATTGTTGCTGATGCTGTGGAAACATCATGATTCCTCTATGGCAAGATGGAGCATTTTTTGGTCAGTACTGCACAGCACATGAAAAGGCTTCTGGTCAGAGAATCATAGAATCACTGAATCATAAAATTATAGAATCACAGAATTATAGAATGGCTTAGGTTGAAGAGAAATTTAAGATCATCCAGTTCCAAACCCCTGCTGTGGACTGTGTTGCCACCTACCAGATCACATTGCTTAAGGCCCCATTCAACCGGGCCTAGAACTCCTCCAAGGGTGTGGAATCCACAACTTTGGGCAACCTGTTCCCTACAAGAGTACAGCAGGCAACGGATGGTGGAAAGAAAGAGCATGCTGACTGATGGGGATGCAGCAGAAAGATGGGTACTTCTTGCAGGTGGGACAGCGTGCAAAACATCTGTGAATAGTGTCTCTCCTAAATCAACATGAGCTGCTAGGTTTTGGGCTCCTCCAGGCCTCTGCCCAGGAAGTGACTTGCTGTGGGGTTACCTAGGCAGCTTGTAATGCAGCTGAAAGCCTCACCCAGAAGACCAGCCAAAAGTCTTTCTAAGGAGCCTGGAAGTGTCTCCCTTCATCTCCATCATAGCCAGCCACCACCAATCAGATTGGCTCATTGCCTGGGGTGGAGGCTGCCTCATAGCACCACCAGCTTGAGACAAGCAAAGGCCACACGAGCCCACCTCAGGGAGCCTTCAGTGTTGACCAATGATCAGATGTCCAGCTCTTAGTTTTAAAGCACATCAGATGTTTACTCTTCTAGAACACAGCATTATAATTTGGCAATGCAGGTTACAGATGGGGTGGTACAGTTGTGGTGATTTCAGCAAATTAGCATGTAAACATGTTTTGATTGATGCAAACTGCTGGGCCACATTCAGGAGCAGTTCTTGGGTGGGATTCACAATGCTAGGAAATGCATTTAGATGTGTCCACATGAGGAGATGGGAGAAAGGAAGCGCTGTAATAAACAGCCAAAGGCCTGCCCTGTCTGTCAGAGGGAGAGCTTTCCTTGAAACTCTCAGCAAGGAAGCTGCATACCCTGGAAAAGGATAGGTTTTCTGAGCACAAGGGCATCAGGCAAGCATTACTTCTGCTTTCTGCCTGAAATGGTGGCAGGACCACAGGAAACCTGATGCCTCTTCTTATGAAGTAATTTGGAAAGGATAAAAACTTGTTTTCCAGAGCTGCCATGAAACAGTCCCACTTTTCCTCAGTGACTGTGGCTGCGGGAAGCACATATGCATTTTTTTTCTGCTATATACAGAGCGTATCCTGAATAGCAGCAGGGAAAAAAACAAAACAACTGATGGTTTAATCAATTTACCTTGAATTACGTACATCAGAGAGAAAATTCTCAGAAAACCCATAACTTTACTGCTTAGGTGCCTGTGAAGCATCCTTCTGAACAAGAGATGCAAGCACTGATGCAAGGCTGCTAATAGACTTGTGAGGCACTCAAATATCAGTAGTGGAGTTAACACCTCTGGTGCAACCTATGAGCAGGATGACTTATACTGCAGCTATGAGAGGGTGCCCAAATCTCTGTGCCCCCCCGCACCCATGCCATTTATACACACTCAGCAAAGGAATTGCGGATGTGTTGCTTGTACAGAGCTCATGCCATCTCCCCTGGAGTTATTTCTCCTCTCTTCCCTCTGCTTTTCTTTTCTTTTGATGCAAAGAAGCACATCAAAGCTGATTCAGAGGGCAGCTTCAGTACTTTCCTCTGCATCTTTGTGAAAGGGAGACATTAGAGATACAGCAGGGGACTGCATAACTTCAGCCAGGCTGGAAAATGTTCTGCACAGGTGAGGAACAGGAGATGTCCAGCTATCAAGTATCAGCTGGAGAAGATACCTGAGGATCTCTTCCCCAGGTACAGTGCCTCTAGACAGCAGCATTCTGTGTTAAGAAAAGGCACCTAACACTGGCTTCAGCATCAGAATCAGCCAGGAAAGATGAGAGTTGAAGCAATGGACTGAAGGAGCACAGTGGTTCAAAAGCTTAAAGTTGTTCCCACAGTTTATATCATAGATATTTTATAATAGAACACAGTTTTATGGTTGTTTTGTACTGTGGTGCCCAAAGCTGCACAAAGAAAGAGTGCTCTAGGTGAGGCAGTACTAGCACAGAGTAGAGTGGCACGAGCTTGTCCCTTCTCTCTGAGCCCCCCTGGGGTTTGTGCCTCTGGGATAAGACACAACAAAGAAAGGAAGGAAAGACACCCTTTGGGTGGATACCGCTTCTCACCTGGAGCTTGAGGGAGTGGGAGGAAGAAAGGAGAGAAGTGCTGAGAAAGAGACATGGGTAAATAAGCCAAAAGGGATCAGTAGATACGTTCTAGAATTATCAGAATTATTTCCTTGAAATTGCATCACAAATATTTCTCTCAAGCCCTTGGGAAAACGAAGCATGGTATTTCTTTCAGGAGCAGCTTAGAAAAAGCTGAGCTGGTGTCCCTGGGATTGAGCGTGGGGGGACCTCATGGAGAGAGGCTGGGGGTTAGCCACTGTACGAAATCCCTGTGTCAAAGGGCCTGGGGGCCCAAGTGATGCACAAGGCACTCACTGTATGTCCGCATTGTCTCCTTCATAAAAGGGGCCGGGACTGGGAAAAAGGAGGCAGTTTCTAGGATACTGGCCAGCAGCTGCTGGAATGCCCCGACCCCCCCAGCCCCAAACAGGCTGTAAAAGCAGTGGGGAGGGAGGAGGGAGAAGAGGTGCATTTATGCCCTTTTTTTCTTAAGGGGTAAAAACAAGAGAAGTTTTCGTTTCAGGGATCAGCCCTCAACACCTTCCCCACTTCTCCCCAGTTTAGCAATTCCCAGCTGCAAAAAATAAGGACTTTTGAGACAGTCAAGTCCTGACTGCCCAGAGCACAGGGAAGGGAAAAATCACTGGGGTGAGTGCTGGGGTTTGCAACCTACTCGAGTTCTTGTCTACATCTGCTACAGCCCAGATACTTTTACACATTGATCAGCTGTGGGATGTGCTGGTTAGTAGTTAATATTTGTTAGGTAGGGTACCTAGTAATTCCTAGTGGGTTGTTCAGGATGCTGAAGATGATAGAAAAGCATGATGTATGTTTTTACATCTTGAACTACAAAGTTTTAATGACAGGTTAAACAGACCAGAGCCAAGAGCAAATAGAAGGGGATCCCCATCTTACAGGTAGGGAGGAAGGGACTAAGAGGCACACTGAAGATTTAGGACACTACAAAAGGTAGCCCTAAATACAATGATACCTTGCCAGGAGCTCCACATCAGTTTCAGCTCCAGCTTGGGATGCAGTGCTGCCATAGCCAGCCCCAGGGCTCCATGGGGTGAAATTAGCTTGCTGAAGCCACCTAATCCAGAGCCAGCCCAGCTGCACTACAGGTATGCCCTCAGCGCCTGAGGTCAGATGGCAAGTCAGTGGGAACAGAGCTCTTCTGTTACCTTCTCGGAACAACCACAAGCCCAGCCTGCTCTGGTTACTCTAAAACAACACCCAGGACATTACTAGCTATGGGATCACACAGGAAGAAATACCTCTGTGCCCACTCCTGAAGAGGTTGGTGCTCTGATGGTGCTCTATGGGGTTGGTTCTTTCTTGGACAAAGGAAGTCCTCATGGTGAGGTCCTTTGGGGTTGGACTAGATGATCCCCAGAAGTGTTCCTTCCAAGCCCTGTGATTCTGTGATTCTTTGTGAGGTCCCAGACCCAACCCTATATGGCCAGATGTATGTTCTTGGCTTGAACACACACAGAAAGGGAAATCTGGGGGTAGGAAGGGAGAAGGGCTTTTTACATCTCCTTCCATGGGTTCTCCCTTTCTCTCAAGACTAGGAGTTGACAAATGGAACCAAAGGCCTGGTTTCAGGGAGGTCTGGGCCAACAAACAAACAGCACGTTTAACAATCACAGACACCACTATTCAAGCACTCTTTCTATTCCTTCAACTGCAGAGTCCCACACAATGCTGGCCCCCCAGCATCTTCCTGTACAACCTCATGCCCATGGCATGGGGATAATCAAAGCAATTGGCCAAGAGAAGAAGCAGTGGTGAGTGCAACGTGATTACTTATGGGCAGGGCCTTTTGTATTCAAGCTGCCAAGACAGGAAGGACACTTTGATGGAGGTCTGACCCCCCTTCCCCCAGGCTACACTCTAAAGGGTACACTCCCTCATGGTCACATTTCTGTTGGCAACAAAGAGCCAGGACTGGAGAGGTATGCTTTAAGCACGACATGAGGCAGCTGTTTTATTTTGCGTAGTATTCAAAATAGTACATTTCTAGCACATTTCTGCCATGCTAAATCTAGATAGTAAGGCTTGGAGCTGTTTGGAAGTGGTATCATTTTGTTGGGGATTGTGCAATGCTTTTTCCTGGTTCCTCCTTGGAATGGAAAACCTTTTTCTGCCCTCTCTGAATGTTAGGAGTTGGAGAAGTAGGCTAACTTACACAACTCTGAGACAGGGCTCCTGGCTTCCAGCAGAAGAAATCTGTCTCATGAACTCTGAGAAACACATCTGAGGGATGTTGTTTTATTTATTTTTTAATATGCACAGGACTAGGCAGGACATTCTGAGGTTAAATTCTATGCATTTATAGGACCTCTGGTAAAGAAATTAAGGTCTCAGATTTGACTTGCATTAGCATATTTATAACCTGGTGGGGAATGTTTTCCATATTCCTTGTGTCTATTTTTGTAATGATACTAATCCTTTACATTTCTGTATCACCTTTCATGCAAGAGGACTAGATCCCAAGTCGCTTTGCATATGCAGGACAAAAATACAGGCAGACATGCTGGTGATATACCTCAAACAGACTGAAAAGCAATGTGATAAATGTGATTTATTGAATACCTCCAGCAGCCTTACCTCTTTTTCAGCCCTATGCCTGCCTGCTAGGGGCTATTTCTAATTCTGAAAATCTTCATGCTGCTTCCAAGCATGCATACGTACATACATACACACACGTGGTTTAACACAAACATGCCTCCTCTGTTCCTAAAGTGGAACTTTGCCCTCAAGTCACACTTGGTGTGGATTATAGAAACAGAAACATTCAGTCCTGGTTAGACATCATTAAATAATGCAAATGTAAGGCTTTTAGCTAGATTTTTGAAAACATAAATTTCAGTAGTTGTTCAATTTATAGCTGAGTAGTTGCACAGAACTTGTGAAACATTAGAAGGTTACCTCTCTGCAATAAAGGCAAATTCATAATTGTAGTCAGTTACCACCATATTAGATGATCGTGGGTTTCTTACCAGGAAATTCTAACAACTTTTGCAACGTAACCTGCAAATTTGTGAGATTAAGCTTGAAGTATCAACTCTGAGTTATAATAATGATAAATGAGTTATAGAAATGATAAATTACAATGAGGTCCAAATTTAAAAGCTAGTTCTGAACTTCCCGTTGTATTTCTGTCAGTAAAGTACAGAAATATTCCTCTCTGTGTGAGCTTTCACGTATCATCTTCAGCCTACTGAAAGCATGGAATGACTCATGGCATTCAAGATACTCATGGAATATCTTTGAAAAGCAGTTCTTTGCAAAAAATAAGGTCTTAGAAATTCCCAAATTACTAAAATTTTCTATGGGACTGTTATATTTGACCAGCTACATTTTTGGACAAATGACATATTTAAGGTTCAATATCATCATATACTATCAGAAGGAAAAATAGCTTTATTTCAGTGAAAAAATGTTGATAATTTCCTTCATACAGTGAAAAACAGCAGTCCTGTCAGGTCAGCCCATAATTACTGAATCACAGAATCACCTGGGTTGGAAGGGACCTCAAGGATCATGAAGTTCCATCCCCCCTGCCTGGCAGGGCCACCAAACTTCCACATTTACTAGATCAGGTTGCCCAGGGCCCCATCCAACCTGACCTTGAACACCTCGAGGGACGGGGCATCCACAACCTCCCTGGGCAGCCTGTGCCAGGACCTCACCACTCTCCTAGTAAAGAACTTCCCCCTAACATCCAGCCTAAATTAATTAGATGTGAGTCGAGACATTATTTTACAAAGAGTCATTTCAGATGTATTAAGAGGATTTCATTCAGTATTAATCATAGTTTTTCCCTTCTTTCATTATTAAATTTTTGGAGACAGTATGCTTAGGCAGATTTGGCTTTAAAATAAATAGGAAACATCAATTCAACTTTGCATCTCTTAAAATATCCTCAGCGGCTTGTTTTCAGTGAAACACGGCACAATCCTAGCACATAAAACAACATCACAGAGGGCACATACCTTTTGTGCAGGACAGCATAACCACCGTTAGCACTTGAAACAGCCTGAAATTTGGACAACATATGCCAATGGCTTTGAAAATCGTCATGAGGTATTTCACGAATGCAACTAAGATATATAACCAATGCAGCAAGAGCAACTTTTTGTTATGCTGTCTGGTCCAAAAAGCAATGTTTTTAGCATATGTTGTTAATGGAAGCCTTAGCTGTGCTTGATCGCTTCCCAAATAATCTGTTTAAATGCCAAGCATTAGGCTCAAAAGCTGAGCACTTTCACAGAGGAGGTGGGTTAACAATTCACAATGCTAAGCACTGCTTGATCTGCTGAGACATTCAATCCGGCAAGAGCATGATTTTACTTAAGGGAGCTTTGAGTGAGGAAGTTGCCAGAGGTGGGATGCTTTCCTCCAAGCTGAGGTCAGGCTGCTGGACTTGGCCTTTCTGTTGTTACATGGAGTCCTGCCATCCCCCTCCTTCATGGTCTTGCTGCTTTTAGCTGTGTGTTTGCATGCATATGTGTGTATTCATGTCTGAGTTCCCCTTTCCTGGCAGCTGCTCTGGGTGGGTTGTAGACGACACATTTTCAGGAACCTCCCAAAGCACAGTTACTGCTTGCCTGGCCTACAAGGAGCAGCTTCATTCTGCTGATTCTGAGAGATGCACCCAGTTGAGTTGTGTACCATTACTGACTGAAGAGAAACAGAGTTTTCCTCTAATATGTCAATGTGTGGATACTGTCACTTCTCTGGTGCCTCTGAGGCCTGACTGTCACAGACAAGAGCATGAAGGAGCTGCACTGATAGTGCTTTCCTCTTGCGCACATCCTGCATGGGACAGATTAGCTGTGTGCTTCCTTGTGATGTGCTCGAGCAGAGTCTTGGAGAAGGATGGAAAATTTGTCCAAACATTGACACTTAAACAGAAAGCTGGGTGAGTTACCCTGCTTTTCATAGCATGTATCTTTCTTTGACTGCTGCTAATGCAGAAAGCAGCTGATGATATTCTGTGGAGCTCACATTATTCTTATAGTGCTTTGTCTTTGGAATAAACCAGAGCACGCTACATGTCAAGAGTGGCAAGGATTTTATGGAGGAAGACAGGCCATGAATTCTCTTGGGTGCTTTTCACTTCCTCCAGATTTTCAAAATATGCAGAGTGCTATACTGTGCCATCAGAAACAGAGTAGCTCCTTAAAAATAGAAAGGATTGCCATTTGTCATTTTAAAGTGCCTTCAGCATGCACACGCCTATTTAGGTTGTTAGATCATTTCGTCATGCACTTGTGCAACACCTCGTCCCAATCCATTAATTGCAGCTCTTTCCCTCTGCTGTAATACAAACAGTGATGATAAATTAATGTCTGGCTTGGCAATATTGCTACAGTCTCCAATTATAAGAAAGTGTTTTCATTTAGAAAAGATAAATCACATAGCAGATTCCATTGTCTCTCACTCTTCCTGTCTCTGAGCAAACTAGTCCTTGTTGTCAATTGTGTGACTTGCTGCAAGGGAGGAAGACTCCTGCCCTTAAGATAAGGGTAGCACTTCAGTAGTTGGGTTTTTTTTTTTTGGGGGGGGGGGGGGGGGGGAGGAGCGGGGGGGAGTCTTTTCTAGATTAGTTAACTAGTTCAAAATAGAAAAGGAAAGGGCCCTCTCTTGAAAACCAAAGACAAAGGTTTCAAAAGTAGCAAGAACCAGAGCCAACAGAAGTGAAACGCATTGCAAACATGATGCTTCATCAAAAAAGCACGTCACCAGCACTGGAATAACAACAGGTTGTTGTTGTTGTGGTTGTTGTTGTTGACACTTGAAATTCTTGGAGTGTTTCTGTAATTGGTGCAGAGTGGACAAGTCAGAATCTCCAGATAACCAGCTTCTTTGGACGTGCCCTCACAAGGTAAACATTGCTGCCTTTGACCTCAGGCTGGTCAGCCTGAGCTCACCTAGCACCATGACTGAGACCAAGATGACTGACATTACTTGGACATACCAAGAATAAACATCCACAGAACCACTGGTCTTCACTGTCGTCCAGGGCACT
Organism: Alectoris magna; assembly: GCA_030625065.1. Lineage (NCBI taxonomy): Eukaryota > Metazoa > Chordata > Aves > Galliformes > Phasianidae > Alectoris > Alectoris magna. The sequence continues at coordinate 145,400,223 of CM060560.1, forward strand.
CTGAATTTCCTGGAGAGGTGAGAATCAACTGCTAGCAGCACCCCTGTGGTCTGCTGGGGCGATTGCACTGTCACTCTGTTTCAGAAAGGACCACATTTAGGCTGGGACAGTCTATAGGCTAAGCATGTGTTTTTGCCCATATTCCAGAAAGCCATGGTAGACAAGGTTTGGTAGTATTTTGATAGTTTTCATGCCATGCATACGCCAAAGAGTGTGGTGAATACACAAGCCTATTTTGGTCAGTGTCCTCACAACGTTAGATAGTGAAAGCAGGGAGCCTTTTCAAGCAGCACTGTTTGATATCTAAGTCTGTGGATAGAGGCAGAGAACTGGGATGACTGAATGGGGTTTTCTACCACAGAATCCTCACAGAATGGCTTAGGTTGGAGGGCACTTTAAAGATCATCTAGTTCCAACCTCCTGCCATGGGCAGGGCTGCTAACAATTAGATCATCAGCCTGCACAGGTTCCCATCCAACCTCGCCTTGAACACCTCCAGGGACGGGCACATACAGTCATTTTGGGCAACCTGTTCCAGCACCTCACCACTCTCTGAGTAAAAAATTTCTTCCTAACATCTAACCTAAACGTACTCTCTAATAGTTTAAAGCCATTCCCTCTTGTCCTGTCACGATCAGACTGAGTGAGAACTCAGTTTCCCTCTTGCTTGTAAGCTCCTTTCAAATATTGGAAAAGTCTTCCCAGAGCCTTCTCCAAGATAAACAAGCCCAGCTCCCTCAGACTGTCTTCAGGAGAGGTGCTCCAGCCCTCTGATCATCTTTGTGGCCCTCCTCTTTACCTGCTCAAGCAGCTCTGTACTGAGGGCCTCAAGCCTAAATGCAGTACTCCAGATGGGGTCTCATGAGGGCAGAGAAGATGGGGACAATTGCCTCCTTCACCCTGTTGGGCACCCCTCTTTTGATGCAGCCCAGGATGCTATTGGCCTTCCAGGCTGCAAGAGCTCACATGCAGTTTTCTGTCCCTCAGAACTCCTTCTCCACAGGGCTGCTTTCAAAGTGTTCTTCTCCCAGTCTATACTCATATCTAAGATATCTGGCCTCATTAAACTTCATTAAATTCTCATGTGGTCACTTCTTGAGCTTTTCCAGGTCCCTCTGGGTGGCATCGCTCCCTTCTCTTGTGTCAGCTGCACCACTCAGTGTCAACAGCAAAACTTGTTGAGGGTCCAATCCCCCTGTTTATGTCATTGGAAAGGTGCAGAAATCATGTGTAGAAACTGCTGAGTTACAGACAGCTGAGGGATAGCCAAGACAGGAGGATGCAGGGAGTGCTTACATACAAGTGGAGGAGCAAAGACAGCACGGGTAGACATACCTCCTCTTTATAATTCCCAGCTGCTGCTCCTTGGACAAGCTCAGTTTGCAGAGCACAAAGAAGTCTGCATGACAGTCCAGCAGCTGGGAGATATAAAGTTAGGGAACTGAATGCAGTGTGTGTTAAACCATGAAAACACTGCAACGGAGTCCAGCCCCTCCCCATCATCTTCCCTGCCCAGACTACCTTCAGCACCATTAATCTCAAGGAAAAACTGGATTGGCCTTTGAGCTAGGGTTTTCCTCTCTGATTACACTGTTTGGACTACGCAGTGCCGGCTAAACTCCAGCTGCTTGAGCAGTGCATTACAGGCACTCCCATCCCCAGCTGGAGGATGCTATGTTAGGGGACTGCCACCTGGCAGCATCTTAAAGGAACTGCAAAAGGCTGAGCAGAGACGGAAGTCAGTGAACCTGCTGGGAAACTTACAGGTGCACACAGGAAAGAGAGATCAGGGTTGAACCGGAGTGATGCTGCAGACTGCACTATCCTGAATTAACATGCTGCTACTGTGATAAAAGACAGTATGTGATGAAACTTTTGTTACAATTACCATCTTATCAGGGACTTTCCCACTCACTCAAAAAGTTGCTTTTCCTTTGAGAAAAATCCCACTGTCTTCCCTTTTCTAATTCAAGCTGTCTGAAGAATTCTGACCTAGCTGTGCTCAGTCCCTGCCCCTTTTATCTAAGGGAAGGGAGCAGATAAGAGTGCGGGACTTTTGCTTTGTGCAGATACCCCCAGGGAGGTAGGTCCCACCTTGTACTCTTGCTCCTGGGAAAGTAAAGAAGACCAAAGGTGACCACTTTCCTGTAGAGTACAGTGAGAAGAACAATTAAATAATCTCCCCTGGTTAAGACCTGGTAAACCAACTTTTCTTTCTTCTTTCTTCTTTCTTTCTTTCTTTCTTTCTTTCTTTCTTTCTTCTTTCTTTCTTTCTTTCTTTCTTTCTTTCTTTCTTTCTTTCTTTCTTCTTTCTCTCTTTCTCTCTTTCTCTCTTTCTCTCTTTCTCTCTTTCTTCTTCTTTCTCTCTTTCTCTTTCTTCTTTCTCTCTTTCTTTCTCTCTTCTCTCATTCTCTCTTCTCTCTTCTATCCTCTCTTTCTCTCTTTCTCTCTTTCTCTTTCTCTCTCCTCTCTTCTTTCTCTCTTTCTCTCTTTCTCTCTCCTTTCTTTCTCTCTTTCTCTCTTTCTTTCTCTCTTTCTCTCTTTCTCTCTTTCTTTCTCTCTTTCTTTCTCTCTTTCTTTCTTTCTTTCTCCTTCTTTCTCTCTTTCTCTCTTTCTTTCTTTCTTTCTCTCTTTCTTTCTCTCTTTCTCTCTTTCTTTCTCTCTTTCTTTCTTTCTTTCTCTTTCTTTCTCTCTTTCTCTCTCTTTCTTTCTTTCTCTCTTTCTCTCTCTCTTTTTCTTTCTCTCTTTCTCCCTCCCTCCCTCCCTCTCTTCCTTCCTTCCTTCCTTCCTTCCTTCCTTCCTTCCTTCCTTCCTTCCTTCCTTCCTTCCTTCCTTCCTTCCTTCCTTCCTTCCTTCCTTCCACTTCCAAGTCTTCAAGTGGTCCTCTTGCCTGTGTTAGCTTGTGTTCAGATAAGCTGGCAGACAAAACAATGAGCATCTATCTCCTTAAAACATGGTCTGGGTTTTCCCTAAAAAACATCCCTCCACTAGCTTTTTTTCAAACCAGCTGACTTTGAAAGGGAGCACAGTGCAACTAGTGAGACATTCCTTTAACACTTCGGAAGACTTCAGCTGTCCTTCCCTTTGAAAAGAGTCCTCTGTTACCAAATATCACAGAAAACTTACTCCCAAACTTCTGTTTGTAAACAAAGATCTGCAGGAGCAAGACAAACTTAATGCTTGCATGAACCTGAGAATCTTTTGCCCATAATCACTATGATAAACAGGTCAAGGACTCTTGACCAACCAATGAGCTCTAGTCATCACTATTGGTAGTAGTAGGATTGGAATTTTTTTTTTGTTAATTTATTAATAAATTTGCACCCATGGAAGAGCTTGAGAAAGAGAGAGAAAGAGATAGAGAGAGGAATCCCTTTTCAATTCTAGATCTGGCACAGATAATAAACCAAATTTCCTTACCATGTCACTAAAACATCTTCAGCTACAATCTCTTAGGACTGACGCTTGATATGCCAGCTCAGCTAAGCCAACTGAGCCAAGAATGCTCTGTGTGTGCCCATATATTGAGACTGTCAAGGAGTTTGCCAATGAGTGCCATTTTTTAAACAAGATTCGAGGAAAGCCTAGTCTGCTGTTCATGGAAGTCATCCAACCTAGCTGATGACCTAGATGTGAAAGGTTCTATGTATTCCCCAGCAGATGCCCTGTGCCTCCTAGGTCCCTCTCAACCCCCAAACATGGTGGAGCTGAAGGCAGAGGGACAGCTATGATGACTTACCACTCTGTGTGTGCATCATCAATAACCAGGAGGATTTTGGGTTTCTGAGCCACGGGTGGTGTGGAACTTGTCGAGTGATCAATCAGTCCTGCAGCTGCTTGTGTGGTTTGCTTCATGGCACTGGAGATGGAGCTGAAGATGCTGGTGCCAGTAGAGGAAGACTGCAAGGGCTGCGGTGGCTGTGGGTGCTTTCTCTCCATGGCAGGAGAAACTGGGGAGCTCGTGGAGTTGTCAGGACGCTGCAAGTCCATCATATAGCCATTGGGCAAATTTGCCACAAAACTGCTGTCTGACAGACGTCTCCGGAGGAAATTCATGGTTGAAGTGTTGTGCGGAAACCTCAGCAAGAACAAGACTCTGATGGTGTCACCAGTCCTGGAGAAACCTTTTGAGTGTGTAGGAAACTTTGTTGTTGTTCTGGTAGGTCTTCCTTCTTGAAATCCTTCTGGAGAAATATGCCTTTGTTTTTCAGTTATGTTTCCTTTCTTTTCCTGTGGAAAGAGAGTCAAACACATATGTGTGGGATACATACAGTGAGTCTTGCATAAGGAAGTCTATTCTGGCCTTTTAAATGAGCACATTAGTCAACAGTGTGAAGATAAAGGAGTGCTTGTTTCTCCGTAGCATGCTACATGGGTACAGACAAGCAGATGTGGCAAAATAGATTTCAGGGCCTCTTGCCCATCCTAAAACATTTTTCAGTCGGGGCTGACAAATTTACACCAGCTTAGGCACTAACAATCCAGAAGAAATGGAAATAAAGCTCCGAGCATACTTACAGGATTTTTTCTCATAATTCTGACTATAAATGATGGTTGTTAAAAGAGAGACAGTTTATTTCTGATATTGTCTTAATATGTGTAATAAGCATAGTATGTTTATTACAAAATAACCAGAAAATGATCCAGCAGAATAGAGAATTGTATCATCTTTGGCAGGCTTGTTAGTGAGGCTCCACAATTAAGAAGCAAACATCTTAAATTGAAATAGCATGAAGAAAACAAGCAGTGGAAAAATCCTCCTACACGTCTTGATCAAGTTCAATGGAATCTTCAAAATACTCTTTTCTGTCCCTGCTGCTCCCTGCATTTAAAATTATTAGACAGAGCCAGTTGCATATTGGTGCCTCCTAAGCAGATGCAGCAAACTACCTGCCTTTCAAGTTTCACTAGTGGGATCTTTACAGGTACTCAAACCTGGAAGGTTTTTTTTTTGTTTGCTTGTTCGTTTTGTTTTATAAGAGGAAGGGTCTGTTCCTCTGCTCATCTTTCCCAGAGAGAAAATGAACACCGTGGAATGCAACTGTCTGGCTCTTTTCCCTTGACCATAGTGTGACGACATTGTTTTTACCAAGAACATTAAGTTGCTCAGCAGTTAAATAATTTCACAGAATTAGTACAGATACTCTTTTTTTTTTTTCCCCCTAATTGCACCTGTGGGCATAGTCCAGAAATGAGATTTCCACAGTAATTCCCGAATACTGTTTTTCTGCTGACACAGCATTTTAGTCTTGTTGACCAGAGGCTGGTTGGTGAGGTTTAGGAAAAAAAACACAACAAAGGATAGAAGGATATTTCTGGTAAAATATGAATGTTTTTCAAGACAGTCATATTTGCAACAACAGAAGTGAAATGTACCCCATACATCAAGTGAGATGAGTCAAGTGAATCTCTGGTATCGCTATTAAAACACATCCTTTTGAATGAGCCCCACAAATGCAAGGACTCCTTGCTTTGACCTCCCCACGGTGGCCTCCCTCACTGCTTGCACTCTTGTCCCAGTCTCCAACTACCTCCAGATCGCAGGAAATTGTTTCCTTCCAATTGGTCCAAAAGAGCTCAACATTTATGATTCTCCCTCCTGGAGCTACGTCTGAAAGCTCACGAAGAACCAAACCAGTTTTAGAATAAGATGTCATTTAATTTCAACTACATGGATTTACAAAGCTTTAAAGACATAGGCTTCAGACCTCTCTACATCCATAGTTCTCTTAGCCCCCCAGAACTTTAGTGAAGCTCACTCAGAGGAGCCTAGCTGGAGTAAAAGATCTACAAATAGCTCCTTAGCACTGTCCTCTGAATCTGTAGCCATCCATCACCCTCCTGAGCTCATGGGCACAGGAGTCATCTGGAGCAGAGGGTTCCCTGCTGAAGCTGCTGACACATCACCTTATTAGAGCGATTTTTCTTTTAAGTTCTCAGCCCTGGCAGTACAAGTCCTCTGTGCTTGCTGGAGCCTGGGGGTAGTCTTTTCCCAGAGAACAGCTGAGGAAATCTTTAATGACTTCCTGCCACATTTACAGCTGATAATGTATCTCAAAGCATTGTGCTGACTTCCTACCCAATCCTGGTGTGCAAGTCAACTGCACAAAATCAGTAGACACACACCAGCAAGCCCTGTATGATTATGCAGCAAGTGTTCCAAAAAGAAGATAACATATCCATGAATTATGATCCAGATACCTCATACATATTTCCATACACATTTGGCAGGCTCTTGTAAAAGAGTGTTAGCACAGAGCCATACACAGTTACCTGGCCAGGATGACCACAGTGGTAGATCCTACAAAGACTTTGGGTCACTTATATACTACAGGCTGGGTAAAAACATGTAGTGATGTTCTCTCTTTAGGAACTCATGTATTCTAACTTGTGTAAAACATGTAAGAACAATCCCTTCACTTTAATAGCAGCCCACTTAAGCGTTGCTCCAGTCCTGGTTAAGAGGAGCATCCAAGAACATCTGTAAGCCGTAAGCCATCAGAATGTCTCCAAATGATTGTCTGGTGACTGCGCACAGCAATTAGGTGTGCTCTACTGGAGAACCCTGGCATAAGCTGGCAAGAGGTAGGACACAAATGTGATTTCAATACCAGCTTCAGGACAAGAAGTTTAGCACCAGACTGCTCCAGTTGCTGGTTCCTGCTGTGACAGCTCTCAGCCACGGGAGGGAACCTGGCCCTAGCTATACAGGCTGTACAAGGCTGATTTCAATGACTGGCTGCCTTGGGATGGGGTCCAGTAGGACTTGCATGCTCTTGGAACTGTTTCTTCCCACTGCCAGGTTCTTGCCTGGCTGTTTCTTCCTCTGCAAATTTTCAGCCTGCTAAAGAACATGGGCTGCTTGCAATGCATCAGCAAGTGAAGTGATGGGAAAATACCTCCTGTAGGATAAGGGCATGAAAGTGTGTGGTATAGGGCATTATAGGGATGGGAGGGGCTGGAGTATCCCATGACCACATGCCTCCTGGACTCTTTCAAACAGCAATATTTACAGTGCCTCATCATTTTTTCCATCAGGTGTTTGGTAGTGGAAGATGTTGCCCAGGAGACACTGTAGGATGATAAAACTCTCTTGTCCAGAGAATTTGGGATGCTGTGCTGGGCTGGCACTGTCTCTGCTTGCTGCAAAGACTGGGCTGTGTGCCCTTGGCTCGGGAAGGAAGGAGAGGAAACCCAAGACACTGATGTCATGGGGAAATCTCCCTCCAGCAAAACATGAGGCAGATACATTCTGGAAGATGCTGCTTCTGCAGCAAAGTGGCACCTGGATCTGCTCTGGAATGGGGATAGCAAACTTTGACTTTAATATGAACTTTGACTTTAGATTTGCTGAAGAGATGGCACAGGCTGTCCTTATCACACAGCTTTCCCTAAGATGATGAGTAATATAGTCAAAATGTCCCTCTTATTTTTTTTTTATTTTTATTTTTTTTTTTACTTTTTAAATGAAGTTACTGCTGGCTTCATTGTATCAATTTATTACCACTAGCAGTCACTGAGGGGATGGTTGCAATGGGAGTGGTGCAATCAGCCAGCAGATTCTTTTGCTTACTGGAAAACCTCATGATCTGCTTCTGCATCATGCACATTTGCTAGTTATTAACTTTCAGCAACAGAACTTCTCCTACAGGCACAGTCTGAATAGGTTAGGACTTCATTCACCCGCTGCTTGAAACTCCTGTGGAAATCCTGAGGGCTCAGCACGTCATACCAAATCTGGCTCTGCATAGCTCTCACAGCATGCAGCTCGGCATCCACCCAGCGTACATACAGTTCCTACTCTAGTAGACAAGCTGGGCTGTAACTTCAACAAAGACAGGAGCCAACACGTCTCTTAGAAACAAGACAGAGCTGCTAGGTGATATTCTGTCACTCCATAGCCACAGGTAGGAGGGCTGCTGGCTCTACACCATCAAGTTGTACCTTGCTACTGTGTACACCAGTCTTCCCTATGGCTCACGTGCAGATAAGTCAACAACTTACTGCCATGCCAGGTACAAGTCTGCCCACAGAAAGTTCTGAAATACAGCCCACAGCTGAAATACAGCCCATAGGCTTCTTCCAGGCAAGGCAGCAGCTCCTGCCAAGGTCTCTGGGCTGCCTCCCACCATGCAGGACTAACCTGCTCTGGGAAAAGAGCGGGCATTTGGGCCATGGAACTGCAGGTTGGGGCTGTGGGCTGCATTTTGGGATTGGGAAATAATAAATAAGGTGTAGGAGAATGAGTGAGTCCTGAAAATAGAAAGAAAGCAGGAGAGAGGGGGAGAATGAGAAGGCACAAACAGAAAGGGAGGAAGTGAACAAGAATCATTTTAACCAAAACACAACACAGGAGCATGTGGAAATTCTAACAATGTGGGCACAGTCAGAGAATCAAAAGAAAATGATGTGAACAACTAAATGAAGCAAAAGCAAGGTCAATTAGAGCTGACCTTGGAAACAACAGCAAAGAGGCTGGCACCATCAGCTCCTTACTAACTCGCAGTTAAACTTCCTGGCCGATATTTTTAGAAGGGCAAGGAAGGGAAAGCAATCTGTTCCCTTAGTGTGCTGATAGTACCAAGGCACCTAGCTGCTTTCTCTCAAGGACATACTCCACAGAGACGTAAGTTATCTCAAAAAATTGTTGACGTGTTTGAAAACAAGAACAAAAAGTTCACTTAAGCCTCTTGCCATCCCCCTGGATTACTTTCTAATGATATGCAATTGCTTCCAGAGGGAACCAAACTCAATTGCATGCTGTTAAATGTGCTTAGATTTTCCCCAAGTTTGTTATTTATGCCATCAGGTAATGAACTAACACAACCTTATCTGTTGGTATCTGATTCTGCTCCTGACAGCCTCAGCTTAGCACAACTGGGGGCAGCAAGATGGAACACCCAATGTAGATATCAATGGTGGAGATCATCCTCCCACCCTTCCATAGTATGTCCTCGGGGGGGATGTAGAGATGAGAGGATGCTCCTCATCTGGAAATGGCCAGTGACTAATGCTCCTTACATCTGCTTTGCAGATAGCCTTTAGCATACATGCTCAGTGTAAGATATGACATGATGAGAATGATTCCCAGGCATCTCTTTCTGCTTTTGTGTGCATTGCACAGCATGAGAAGAGACTTCTGTGGAGGTACAGCCATACTAAGGAGCTCTAAGTCCAGCTGCATGGCTGTCTGCACATAATTTCCAAAAAAAGGAAAGCAAGAGATTAGTTATTCTAGCCAAATTCTCAGTGTTTCTCCTTGAATGGAATCAGCATTCCCAAACTTGTTGCAGTGGAGGAATTGAAAGCAGAATCAAACAAGTAGTTCTGAAATTAATCAAGAAGTTTTGCTAAGTTTTTATGCCACCTGACACGGTGACAGGACTCAAGAAGTTCACGTGTTCAAATGTTTCTTGGGATTTGTCTATAAAAAGTCAAAATGCCATAAATCAGTAAAGCAAAACAACAGGTGTTAGAAGGAAAAAAGAAAAGAATGAAAATGGAAAAAGAAAAAAGATAAAAAGATAAAAAGGAAAGGAAAAAGGAAAAGGAAAAGGAAAAAGGAAAAGAATAAAGGGAAGAGAGGAGAGGGGAGGGGAGGGGAGGGGAGGGGAGGGGAGGGGAGGGGAGGGGAGGGGAGGGGAGGGGAGGGGAGGGGAGGGGAGGAGAGAGGAGAGGAGAGGAGAGGAGAGGAGAGGAGAGGAGAGGAGAGGAGAGGAGAGGAGAGGAGAGGAGAGGAGAGGAGAGGAGAGGAGAGGAGAGGAGAGGAGAGGAGAGGAGAGGAGAGCAGAGGAGAGGAGAGGAGAGCAGAGGAGAGGAGAGGAGAGGAGAGGAGAGGAGAGGAGAGGAGAGGAGAAGAGAAGAGAAGAGAAGAGAAGAGAAGAGAAGAGAAGAGAAGAGAAGAGAAGAGAAGAGAAGAGAAGAGAAGAGAAGAGAAGAGAAGAGAAGAGAAGAGAAGAGAAGAGAAGAGAAATGGAAAAAAGAAAAAGGAAAGAAGAAAAAAAGGAAAAAGGTAGAAAAAAAGAAAAAGGAAAGGGAAAACGGGGTGAAAAGGGGAAAAAAAAAGAAAAAGGGAAAAGAAAAAGGGGCAAAAGAAAAAGGAAAAAAGGGAAAGAAAAAGGGGAAAAAAAGGAAGAAAGAATAAATGAAAAAAAAAGAAAAAAAAAGAAAGAAAAACGTAAAAGAAAAGGGAGGAAAAAGGAAAAAAAGAATAAAGGAAAAGAAAATAAAAAGGGAAGGGAAGGGGGAAGGAAAGAATACCCCACCAAAATGCATGATGCATACAAAAAAAATTAGAGCTTTCCCAAATACCAGCAATGCAGTACAAGTCTAATGTAGACACTGGTGGAAATTTTCCAAAGCATGCAACATTACAGCACAAGTTCCTAAACCCAGTAGGCTTTGTGCATCCTGGTGCCAGGGGCCCTTTTTGACATAATGTATGTCCTGTGAATGACACCATCAGAGCTGCGCAGCCTCTCTGGGGAGGCTGTGGGAAGCTGCAGCTGGCAGAGGTGGCAGAGCAAGGGACTGGAGATGGCATGTCATCAGGACAAGGATGCTACTCAGGGTGTCAGATCCCTGTTGTGTGTTAGGCTGTTGCTCGTCAGAATTTCACTTACTTCACAAACTTTTTATCATCTCGCAGCAGCAGCAGTGATTTCCTTTGGAAATGATTCCCCTAAGGACTTTCACAGGAAAGCAGTGTCTTATCCATCCTGTTTATCTGCTCAGAGAGATCCCCAGAGATGCCAGGCAATTTCTTTATCAGAAATGGATCACTTTAAACTGTCCAACATGCTTCATTAAACCACCAATGTATACAAATGCACAACTCTACTGCTGCATTCTTGCAGACCTTGCCACCTTCTTGGGTGGCTATTGAGCTGGAAAAGTCTAGGTTTCACAAATCTTACTTATTTTTTCAGTCTGCAGCTGTCAGTGCTTTCTGTATAGCAGTTTCACCACTGAGGATGTGCTTTGTCTAGGCCTGAAGATAACACATATGTAGACATCAGAGTACAAAACAAACCATTTCCCAAGGTCTACACCCAGCTCAGAAAAGAATTTGCCTTTTCTCCTCTATTCCCTGTTATTTCTTAATGTCAGGTGAGAAAAGAAAGAACTGAAAAGACTTTAAAATAGCAAAATGTCATTGTAAGACTGTCAGACATTTAAGTAGATTGCTAAGGAAGATGGCTAAAACTATGAATAATAAAGTAGAAAATTTTCTAGTGAAAAATATACCTGAATATTAAGATAATACTCTATGGTTTTAATGCTCGCAAGAACTGAAATGCTGATTTGCTACTTACTGGAAACAATACATTACTTCCTCATTTCATTCTTAGCGTGGAAATTTGGTTGGCAACTAACATCCCCTGGCCTTGTTGCAGTGGTAATATCCCCTTGTCAACGTGCTTATGAGGGCCGTTGTGCCCTGACTCCATTCAATATCAAGACTTGCTTATCAGCAAAGCCAGATCCAGCTGGAGGGTATAGGCACATGGGGTAAAGAAATCCACTGCTAATTCTTAAATGCTACTAAGCCATCTACATCTGATGCCAGTTGAACTGGCATACTGCCTCCATTTCTCTTTTCCCTGGGATATCATGGCCATTCCCAACCCGAGCAACAGTGACACTCCATCAAACCTAGCACTTACACGCATGCTGAAGGGGCACCTCATGATTATTTTAAAGAAAAACAGGAGGCAGCAGTACAAACTGAAGAATTTATAGGTCTGTATATTAAATGGACAGAACTGTGAGGAGGAAGCAAGCACGGCTCTGTTGCCCATCTTTTTCCTTTCCAGTCATGATGTGACCACAGCTCATGTTGTGTGTTTGCATCCAAGTCTCCCGCAGTAGCCATACAAGTCGTGATTTCATGGTGAGAAGAATGAAAGCGGCATCAGACATGCCATTAGTAAAGAAGGGATTTCCTCCAACTGAGAGACGCACTGCTTTGAAGAGTGCTGATCTGAATAAAATCAAGAAGCTGGATGTATTTAATATGTAGGTCCTGCCAATATGCATTAGAGTTTGTCTAGATAGAAGGTGCCTAAGGGACTGACAGCTCATGGATTCTCAGAGGAAACTGAAGCAATCTTCCCAGAGCTAATGGAGCTCTGGTCTTGGTAATGATCACCCACGCTTCCTCATTCCTACATCATTTTCTTTCCAGAGCATTTCAGTTCTGCCTCAGTATGCTGTTTATTCAAAATGCAGGTAAACAAAGTACTTAGCTACTATAAGCTAACTAGATGTCTTGGAGAAAAAAAGCTTCAGGATGCGAAAGGGAAGAAACAGTTCACTGCAAGATAATAATATGCAATGCAGATCATTCTTAATTAATTTATGGTAGTAAAAATAATTTTATATCTGAAGTCATTTTATTACTTTTCATAGGTTCATAAGACAGAAATGGATAGCATATTTTCAAGTAACTTATCTTCAAACACAACCCTACAATTCAGGCATCAGTGCTTCTAACTCATTTTAAAATGCCACAAAAATCCATTATTTTTTATTCTGTCCTTAAAAAATTTTTCTTTTTTCCCCAGGATATTTTATTCCTTGGAAAGTCAAAATCTCTTCCTTCAGGCATATGAAGTCTTCTACATCATCACTACTACAAGTATAGTCCTTCTAAGCTTTGCTGCCATTTGCTTTCACCCTTTCTCTACCTCCTGCATCATTCCAGACATCAACATACAAAAGTTTTCCAGATTCCTCCCACATGAATGGGAACCCTTTTTGTTACTTGAGATGCGCTTGACCTGATGATGAGTAACAAGATACCTGGAGAAAAAAAGCCTACAAACTGTCTTTGTGTGGCAAGATGCTTTCCAAGCATATTTGCCCATTTCATGCAGCAGCACTTAATACAAGAAAAATAAGCTGGGAATTTGAGCACATTTACTGATTTAAGGATGGGAGGGAAAGGCAATGTTTTACTGCCCTCTGGGGAAGATTTCTGGCACAACTGTAAGATAGCTCCATGCCAAATCCACCCATGAGATGCAGAAGTGGTAGGAAATTGGCTGCCTAGACTATCCCCCCAAAGAGGCAGAGAAAGTAGAGATTGGTAGAGCTTCTGGAGCACTGTGGGAGACCAGCTGGCTGTGTCTGACTCAGCCTCTGTAATAACCAACTCAAACTGTGCTGAGTGCTTCCAGGAGATGTTTTCTTCACTTTTTCATGTGATTACTACTGATCACATGGGGACACGTGAAAAGCTGTGTGGGTTTGTATAAGTACATCCTTTTTACTGCATACCCACAAACTTCACACCCCAGCAAGGGTGACAACCCCCTTGCTCAGACCTGGATTTATAACTCCAGTCTTTGCACTCCAGCCAGCCGCTGCTTTCCAGCTCACAAACATCCATGAGATCCTGCTCTGTCTTGGCAGAGGTTGGTGTTACAAGGCAGATATATTCGTGGTGCCAGCAGGATCCTGTTTGGGACAGTCAGGGACAGGTGCTCCAAGTTCGTGGTAAAGCATCTAGTCAGCTTTTGAATGCCATTTTTGAAGTTAGGCATGTTGTATTCACAGAGTTGTATACTCAGGTTTACTACAATAATTAGAAAATGGCCTTAAAAACTTAACGTTAAATCATTTCACTCAGCTTCCTTGATATCAAGATGTCTCCTCTCCTGATTTCTGTTTGATTACCCATCCAGTTTTTGAATTCATGCTGAATAGTATAGGAGCCCTTCATAATTGGCTCCAAATTCTGAGAACCATGTTTAAGCAAAAAGCACCAGAAAATACGATCCATTAGTGTGGGAACTGGAATAGGTTCTGTACCCACAAAATGTCCTGAGACAGTAGGCTAGTGGGCTGGGCACAGAAGTGGAAATAAAGCACAGCACGATCCTAATAGCATCCTCTGCCATCAGCTTGAGGAAAGATCACTTGACACCACTGCCTTGATTTCCTCATTTAGGAATTTTTAAAATGCAGACACACTGTATGGCTCAATTTGCATGCCCACCTGCTGCACCAACAAACCAAGTATGAGCAGCTTCGACCAGCTCTGATTCCCCTGCTGATCAGTTAGCTGAATTACAGAGATTTTAAGGTTAACAAAACTTGCCAGCCTTATTTAAGAATCCAACCACCAGAGTTTTCAAAGGCAGGGAGCACTGCAGTGAAAACATCTGCAAGTCCCTGACAGAAGTTATCTGAGAGCCATTCTGCAAACTCACCTTCTGTATTAGTGTCCTGACTAGCAGATTGGTTGATGGTCCAGTAACATAGCTATTTACTTATGATTATAGGATGATGAGGCAACGGAACCAGAGGCAGTGGGTGTCCTGTTGCTGGAGACATCCAAGGTCAGGCTGGAGGGGCTCTGAGCACCCTGACCTAGCTGAGGGTGTCCCTGTTCATCACAGAGGAATTGGGCTAACTGGTCTTTAAGGGTCCCTTCCAACTCAAATGATTCCATAATTTTACATATTTGATAAGAGCTGAGCAATGCAGTTGCATGTTACTGTACGTTACTGATGAAAGCTGTTTTAACTGCGGATATGTATTTGCAGAAAAAAAAAGATGTGTCCAAAAGTATACTCTAAGATCAACTGAAGAGTCCAAAACAAACTCCGTAATGCCCTGAGAGACAGCTGGAGAGCTCTTCTGCTCTGCTGGGTTCGTACTCAGCTCTCCCCAGGAGTGTCTGAGCCTAGGTTCACAAAGATAGCTGCTTCAAAAGCTTGCCTTTTGTAACTGGTCACCCTGCAACAGCTACATTGCTTTGTCACCCTTACGCCATCACAGAGCAGGCTAAAAAGACCAAAAAAAAAAAAAACCACCAAAAAAAACCCTGGGGCACAACTTCTTAGCATCAAGCATTTGGTAGCTGGCACGAATGGCAGGGTGCTAACTGCAGCAGGATGGGAATTATGCTTCTTCCCTGCAGCTTTGCACAGAGCTGCACACTCCTGGAGCCTGGCTTCCCCCAACTAGGACAGTCAACCAAAATCTGCTCGTGCTTACACATGCAAATACAGCATTTTCCATAGGTGTAGTGCAGACCTCATCTTCCAACCTGAAACCGTAGAGCAGTCAGCGTGTTAAAGCATACAAAACATCCTTCTCTGTTTCAAGACTGCACATGAAAGGAAAACCAATATTATAGCTTTTGCAGAAAAAAAAGCACTGGTCCTTTTCTGTACATTTTTTTTTGTTGTTGTTGCTATGGACTTACTTCCCGGCTTTCAGCAGATCACTAACATGCTTTGTGTATTTGTATGCCTGTCTGTGTAATGATATTCCTTGTTAAAAAGAAAATAAAGCATGGAAATATTAAAATGGTTTAGGTTTGAGAGAACCTGAGTTACACAATGATACAAATACAGATTACAGAGGTGTTCTGTAATACACAAAGCAAGTATGGCAGCTGCTTTAAATTCACTCTACTTGAAAACTGAAAACTCTATTACTTTTTACCACAGAAGAATATTATACAGAGTTCTCAGCTCAGCAAAGAGCTGCTAAGGTCACTGAAGCTCAGTTTCAGAGCCAATCAGTGCAAAAACTTCATATACTCAGAAGAGGTTAATTGTATAAGAAGGTGGTTTATGAGTGACCTTTTATAAATAAGCCAGGTTAGACACAAGGTTCTCTGTCCCCTTTCCTCTCAGCTCCAGCACAAACACAGTATCCAAACACGATGCAGTGAGCACTGGGGTTATGTAAACCTGGTATCATCACTAAACTCCATGAAAATGAAAATCACCCTCACAAGTTGGTGATAGACCCTGCACAACCACATACTTTTCCTTCAAAGCTGCAGGAAGAACTCTGGTTAAACCAATTGGTAATGGCTTAACTTGCACCAGAGGAAGTTCAGGTTGCATATTAGGAACCATTTATTTTCTGAGAGAGTGGTGAGGCACTGGCACAGGCTGCCCAGGGTGGTGGTGGAGTCAATGTCCCTTGAGGTGTTAAAAAACTGTGTGGATATGGCACTGAGGGACGTGGTTAATGGGCATCTTGGGGATGGGCTGATTTTTGGACTGGAAGATTTTAGAAGTCTTTTCCGATCTTAATGATTCTATGACTGATTCTGTGATTCATTTTACATGAGAATCCCCTTGTGAAGCCAGAGCAAGAGAGGGCTATGTGAGCATTAATAATAATGCACATTGCATGATACCAAATACATAAAACCCCTTCACTATTATGAGCTTAATCACATACTTCTTTTTTTTTCACTTCAGCTCCCCATCATTAGTAACTCACTCCTGAAAGAGGATAATTGCTCTGGATCTCTTCAATTACACTGTAGAGTACTCGTAAAAAATCATTCAGATTTGAAGACAAAGATCATTCAGCTTGGCCTCCCACTTAGCACAGTGCGTGTCGTTTCTCCCAACAATCCCTGCCATGAGTTTATAACTTCTGATTCATAAACCAACCCCATCTCTACTTTGTAACCATTCATCACTTTGGTCCAAACCAGTATTGAGCCTAAACCACCTCTACTGCAGCAAAAGCAAAGCAGCATCTCCCTGAAAGCTCAAATGAAGAAGACAACATTTTGTCTGCCTGTAATGCTCCCCAAATTTCAGCAGGCACTATGTAATCCGATGGTAAACTAATGCAAAAGCATTGCCTGAGCAACTCAGAAGAGCTTGGTTCTTCATACTGTAAAGCAGCAGCTGTGTCCTGGGCAGATAGACCTTGAGTAGCAGCTGCTATCTGTGCATCATCTGCAAGGCCAGTCAGTGCCTGGCAGCAATCCCTTCCTGAGTTGCTTCCTCAGTTTAGCTACTCTGAATGTTGAACAAGGAACGCTGACAAGCATTGCAGGAGATGGCAAAGGGCTTGTCAGCCATGGCCCTGCCTTCCCTCAGCCATTTCACAGAACCATAGAATCTTTATGGTTGTAAAAGAGGACTAAGACAATCTAGCACAACCATCAACTCATTCCCACCATGCCCCTAAGTGCCACATCCACATATTTCTTGAATACCTCTAGTGGTGGTCACTCTACCACTTCCCTGGGATTTTCATCACTGAACCTCATGCACAGTCCAATCCCAGGTGTTGTTGCTGTCCATGTCCCACCAAGCATTTTTTGTTAGCAAGAGGCAGTAAGTCTGCAGACTTCAATAAAACTATTGCCTTTGTCCACACTGCAGTGCAACCACAGTACCTGTCTGATGCTCTTTACTACTAATGAAGCAGCAGCAGAAACCTTCTGGCTAGGGAAATGTGATGGGAAAACTACTTAGCAACTCAAAATTCCCACCTACTAAGTATAACGATTGCTTTTTGCCAAGAGGAAGTGCAGAACTTGTCGTTAGCTAGTATGGGCACCTGACTGTATTTTGTGCTTCACGTGTGCTCTTTATAGACTCACAGATCTTCCTGCTGACAACTCTTCCACCTTCCCCCCAACTGCTCGCAATGACCATTCCATGAAACGGTCATGTACTGTATTCTTCAAAAAAAATGAAGATTTTCTTACCCACCCATTACCCCCAACGCTCTATCACTCACTAAGCACAGAAATGTATCCTTAGAAGGCTAAACAACTGTGGAGAACTCCTAGAGCCTTTTTACTCTTCAACACCCACTGTACTCTGAGAAAACATACTGGTCTTACAGCATCATAACGAAGTATTACTTCTATTAGTCCAAGGTGTAGGCAGTTCTGGAGAAGGTTGCAGTTATAGATGTCTCACTACAGATTAAACTCTGGTAATGTCCTCCCTATTTTCAAGCCAGAAGACAACTATCTTCAAATTCTCAGAGATCACAGCAATCAGAGGAAGAGAAATGCAGGGTGTCAGAGGCAGAGCTGAAGGTATTTCTTCTTTCAGATGGAAGCACAGAAGACTTTTCAGTTGATGTTGTATGGGAAGAATATGGAGCTGGCCTAAGAATGGTGGAGCTGGTCTAAGAATGGCATGGTTGAAAATTTCTGTATTATCCGTAGTAGACTGAAAATCAGATGGCTTGTTTTAAAGAAATATTCAAAATAATTTTTTGCTCCAAAATAGCACAAGAAATATTTCAAATTTTCTTACAACATGTAAGTAGAACATCAAATGTTCCGTTCATTTCTAGGCTTCGTTTTCTGAACAAATTTTCAAATATGGCATTACTACAGCCTGTCTCTACAGCTGATGGGCTGTGGTTTCTCGTTAAGATGTCGCACTGAAAACATGCTAGATCCTTACAGTGGCACTGAGGGAGAACTGTGAGGTTTGAATATCACAAGTTACAGTATGCTACCATAATTATTTATCCCAGGCTACCAAATCTCTCTGCAAACGTTGTCTATCTGACAGATGAAATGCCACAGCAGTGCAGAAGCTTGTGTCTTATGTGTTCCTCTGATTATGCCTTCGCTTTTCTTGGAATATTTACTAAATTCAAACATTTTGTGCAAGTTAGCAGAACAGAGAATAGAAGAAAACTTGAAGTGCTACTTACTAAACCAAAAAAACATCTCAGAAAGCCTTTGGTCCATTCTTTCTCTTCCAGCTCAAGCAAAATTTTCATCAGCTTGAAAAGGATTCTCTATGAAGTTGTTAAATGTTTTAGGCTCAGATCTGATCCCTCTCCCCTTCTGACCACAGTGAAGGGCAGATGGTCTCGTATGGCTGGCATCACTTGTTCAGGTGATGCCATCTGGTGACTTCGGAAGATGTGTCAACACCGAAGGTAACCAAAAGCATCATCCTGCTCATTCTGTGGGCTGCTCCAACGGAGGGGACAATAGTGATGCCATCTGACTGCAGGGCTCAGCACAAGAATTGCCACTTTCTTTCAAGGCAGAGGTATGACATGAAAAGACAGAGGTCTATGACCTGTGACCAGTAGTTTAAGACATCAAAGGATCTTTCTGGAAAAATCTCCCTGTGCATTAATAGGGGCTGACAGCTTGAGGTCTTGACAGGCACCCTCCTCTCCTATGCCTCACATTTCTGTGGAGCTGGAGCATTGAATGCTCTCAAGAAAAGAAACTCTCATACATGAAACTATCCCACAGGGACCAGAAGAGGAAATCCTGGCTGAGAGGCTCTGTTGTATTGTTAAGGTTGCCAAGAGTAAGACAGAGTAACCACCATGCTAATTCCTGACAGTCTTTTTTGTTTTTATTATAAAACACCACACTATACCTCGCCTACTCCTCTCTCTGCTGTTAAAAGAAGCTTCACGAGGCTGCTGAAGGAAGAAAGCCTGCCTGCAAGATTAACTAAATACACAATGGCCTATTTTAGATAGATGCCTTGAGCTAAATATGGCAGCCTTCAGCTGCTGGAGGGAGCGCAGCATTTCATCCAACACCTCTCTCCAAAGTGCTCTAATGCTTTAGCAAAAAGACAGGAAATACAGACATCGAGTCTCATCTTTAAGCAGCAAAGCCAAATATTCCAGGGCTAAGAAAGAATAAATGCTTTCTAATACATTAGTCCTTCAGTCTTTGGTTTTGTGAGGCCCACTTCAGAAAGCAGCTGGGTGTAGGGGTGCATTTCCCTGCCCATGTGCATTCTGCACTTGGTCCCTATGTGCTGCAGTGGCACAGGCTGCCCAGGGAGGTGGTGCAGTCACCGTCCCTGGAGGTGTTCCAGAACCATGTGGATGTGATACTGAGAGACATGGTCAGTGGGCATGGTGGGGGTGGGTTGACAGTTGGATTAGATAATCTTAGTAATCCTTTCCAAACTTAATGTCTCTGTGATTCTATGATTCTATGGTAGGCACAGCACATCAGTGGTGTGTTCAGTCTGTCACCTCCAGGCCCACATGATCACTCTTTTTCCCAGATTCCCACATTTTTTTCCCTACTTTTCTACAGCTGTGGGTAATCCCAACCGTGCTGTGCTGCTAAGTTGAATGAGAAAACACCTGCTTTTCTCAGCTCCTTTCTCCAAGGAGTCTCTGTTTCTTAACACCTTCCCCTGGTGTTTACCAGTTCGCTCTGCAATGTCAAGCAAAAGTGCTTCTGAGCTAAGAAAGTCTTTGACATTTTCCTATAGATGTTACAGGGCTGCTCAACCTTCTTGTAAGCCCAGCAAGAAACAGATGAAAGTTGGGGAGGATGACAGCAGTGTAGTGGATGGGCTTACTATGATGTACAACCACGCAGGGCAAAGATATCCTATATAAAAATAATACAATGTGCCAAAAAAGAAGAGTGCCACTATATTTTAAATGGCAAATTTTTAAGGTTTGATTCAACTTGGAGCTGAATGCTCTGCAGTGTTTGGTTTTGCTTTTATAATAGTGCTCTGTAAATATTCTTGCATTTACTTATGAAGTTCATATACGGCTGGTGAGGGCCTTCCAGTCCTTCCTTATTAAAAGTATCTTGTATTGGCTACACAGGAAGCATGGTGCAAGCAGCTCTGGTTGTTTCCTTGCACAAATCTTGGGTGTCCTGGGTCCCAGCAAAGTGTGACTTTCTTTATTCGCTTGGATGGGAATGATGTGTCAGTGGAATCAATATTCTGCTCTGAATAATGTTGATTTCAGCTGTCACCTCTATAAAAAAGTGCTTTCCTGGAATCTTTTCTTATGCAGCCTACTGTCTTTAAAGGACTAGAATTAGCAAATTAAAATATATTTCCTTCTACATTTGTGCTATTGCCAATTAAAATAAAATTGGAAATGAAAATGTAAGGCCTGAGCTAACCCTCTTTTTACACTTGAGGGAGTTGAACAAATAACTATTTCAAATGATGAAGACCTTGTGGAAGACATTGGTTTAATACTTTGAAAGGAATTATTATGTGCTCTCGCTTATGTGTGAGATGAAATAAGTAAATCAGTGCTTCTCTAAGCTTCCCAGCTGAGGTACAGAGTGAAGAAATGCTGGCAGTGGTTCTTGTTGAGAGCAGGAAATAAATCAGCCCAAAAGCTGAAATGTTTCATAAAATGAAGTTTTCTTCTTTGAAAAAAAAGACAACTTTCCCCCCCTTGCTTTCTATAGCTCTTCCCCTGTCTCTCCAGCCCTTCATTACTTCTCCTCCCTTTCACACGAACTCAGACTTCTGCATCTGGCCCCTAGGAAGACAACACTGCTGTCACAGTTCCTCGGGATGAATTATTGAACAATACAACAGCTGTCTGTCTTGTTCATATTTCAGCCTGACAGTTTATAGCAAATTGAATTTCCCTTTAAAAATGTCTGCCACTCTTGCAGAAATGGTTTGACCACAATACTCCCAAGCTTCAGTAAGCCTGAAAAAGGGGTCTTTCCCACCTCATGCTTTGTTTCCTCCCATGATAGCCCACCGCAATGCAAGCCCACGGGATGCAAGCGATCCTTCCTTCCCCTTTGGGATGTTGTAGTGGCAAGGCATAATTCAATCCTTTGAGCACTGTCACCCAAACAAAAGATCATTTCCATCCTCAAGGCCGCATCACAGACTCTTTCTATTGCTTCACTAAAACTAAGACCATCTCATTATTTAAGAGCAGGGTCTCAAATGCAGGTGCATGCCCTGGGCCACTGGTCCTGTGGCCACTGTAGCCTGCTAATGCCAGCAAGTCACGCTGCACCCTTGCTCTGGTGTTTGATCTGTGCAGCCACCATAGGCTTACTTCTCATTAAACAGACAACAGATGAGTCTGGAGCCTGACAGCCACTAACACAGACATTGTTAGATCTGCATAATCACTTAATTTTCCTTGATAACCCTATTGTGAATAGATACTAGTGCCTAACTGGCAACAATAGCTAATCAGAATTCTACTGCTTGTCAGTGCTTCAGAAAAATTCCTTGGCATTTTCCAGTATTTCAGAGAGATAGGAGAATACCACAACAAACTATGAAAGATGGGAAGAAGTGAAAAATTATCCAGAATGGAGAGACAGCAGGGCTTACCCACTGCTTTGAGAGAAAGGAAACCATTTTATCCCACAGATAACAAGCTTATCCAGAAACTGTAAGGTTTCAATTTGATCTTACCGAGTCTGTTTGAAAACTTAGGATACAGAGCTCTGTATACCTCTGGGGACCAAAGCCAGTTGAAAATACAGAGGAAGCAGGGGGGGAACAGAAATACTGGAGTGAAAGAGGGACAGATACAAGAGGCAGAGATATGATGTTGATTGAAAGTAGCTCTGAAAATACAGTGGCTTACAGCAGCTCTGAAAATACACTGAGTGTTTGCTTAGACATCTGGATTTCACAGTTTCACCTACTGCTACATTACCAGACCAAGTCACCACATGTTTAACGGCTGTATCTGGATCAAGGTAGCAATCTGCGTTGTCCTCCTGGGAATTCTGTGCTTATTATTTGCTTAGCTGTTAATGTGGCAGGAGAGAGATATTTAGCCTAGAAAAGTTATAAAACAATAAAATATCCTGGAGAGTTTAGCACAAAAACCAATGTTCTGGAGAATTTCCAAACTGATTAGAAAGCAATTGCACACCCCTATAGGCAGAGCAGCACCCTTTGAGGGGAGGAAGCCACAGCACAGAATAATAAGTACTGTGCAGTGAGATCCAAACCTGTTAGATCATACATGTACACATATACATGTATATATGTACATGTATGCCAGATTGTGCAATATAAATGACATAAATACAAGGAATTCTTGGATGGTGGAATGAGATTTGCAAGGTGGAAGAAGCCATAAATAAGAGCTAAAATTAAAGCAACAAACCTTCTTAAGAAGGAGCTCTGAAAGCTAAGTGTATTAGGTAGAATTTGCAGTACTGCTTACCTCATAAAAGCAATTCCTCATATGTCACACCAAAACTAAAAGAAAAATAAATCACAAGAAGAAAGAAGGGAGCGCAAAGAAAAACGATGCCCTTTCCAGGAGAGGAAGGATGATCCGGAGGATATTGTGGCTGGCTTCTTGTAATTATCATTAACCTCAACGCAGAGCAAAGTTTCGCATCCCATCATGCCCCTCATCACTAGAGTACAAAACCTTGTAACCTCCACTCAGGAAAATGGTATCATTGAATGAATTAATCATCTGGGCAATTAATGGCCAAAGCAACCTCAGGTTTCCAGCACTGTGTCTGGCACTGGCGAGCTGGCAATGACGTCAGCTTCCCTGGGAATACGCTGGCATTCTGCCTGTTTCTGAGCCTCACTATTGACTCTGAGGGCAGCGGCAAACAATGCACTCACCCAACCGGCACTGAATGCTACATGCTGGCTGCCTCCGCTGCAGTGTCAGAGGGATGCTGCTCTGCTGAACCCCAAGTGCATCTCTTGGGGAAGGTGCTGTTACCTTGAAACATGCAGGTGCAAACAGACAGGTGCACAGCTTCACAGAATCACGGAATCATAGGGGCTGGAAGGACCTCTGGAGATCATCAAGTCCAACCCCCTGCTAAAGCAGGTTTCCTATAGTAGGTTGTACATCTCTCAAGTGTGCTTTCCAGGCACACCGAGTACATGCCCTCTTTTCTAGGAGAGCCCTCTGCTATGCACCTGGAGGCCCCACAGACTTTTGGAGCAGGAGAATAAGTGTGCTATTATTGCTCCTTTTCTGGGGGCAGGGGAAAGGGAAGAAAAGAAGACTTTGCCAAAGCATTTATTTCCAGATGGCCAAATTTGTTTTTCTTCGTTTCCCAGCTCACACTGTTGCTACCCGTGCTTTGCAAGTTGGAGGCAAACTCAAAAATGGCCATGTTCTTGTTGACTTGAGGGAACTGAAGGATGGGAAAGAGGCATGAAAAATCAAGAGACAAAAAAATGCTAGCTTTCAGCACGTATCGTATCCTGGACCTGTCTTGCTGAAAGCTGTTTCTGGTGAGAGGAAGAGCATGGCTCCATCCAACCAGAAGCTGCAGCATGCTCCCTCTGGGTTTTACATCAGCAAATACAAACATTGTCTGTGAGGTGGAGCCTTTTTGTATCTGTGTGACAGTACACACTTTCTATCTCCTTCACTCCCACCTGGGGTGCGCACACAAGCTGCAGGATGAGCCCACCACTCCAGAATCAAAGCCCAGGGGCTTGTAAATAGGAGCAAGATGAGCAAGGAGATTCTCCCCAGTGGGAATAGCCACTGTGTATGAATTTTTCCACCTATGGGCCACTTGGGAAAACCCCAGAAGACAAAGAACTTTTGCCAGGCAAATCTAACCCCTGATGTAAGAGATTTAGTGTCATGGCAGAACGAGAACTTATTCAAGGTTAGGTCTTCCTTGGAGTGAACAGGTTGAGTTAATCCAACATGAGCCATTTTGTGTGCTGCTCCTCTGGGGCAATCTGCCTTGCTACTCTATTTGGAGGAACCCTCTGGCTATTGCTTTCTGAAGAAGCTGAAAAACCTACTTCTCTCAGCATTCACCCTAATAGTTTATTTCCATCCGAGATTGGACATCCATATATCCACAACATTGAGTACTCTTTCTTAACACCTCCCTTTAGAACCTGGCTTTAAAAGAAGAAGGTGATTAAGACATACACAGAGCAGCTAAACCTGTGACCATCTTGCAGCAGATTCCGTCTCACCAGAGTCTGGGCTAAGGTTCACCATCACCTGCTGTTAAAGATATAAGCTGCAAGAGTGGGACTGCTCTGAGCAACCTGATCTAGCTGCAGATGTCTCTGTTCTTTGTGAGGGAGTTGGACTAGATGACCTCTGGGGTCCCTTTCAATTCAGGTGATTATATGATTGTATGATTCTGTGGCTGTAACATCACCATACATGGCTTAGTGACACTTGTCACTCCCCCAACCTGCCCTTCCTGTTAAGCAGACACTTGTTATCAGAGCAATGGCAGTACAACAAAAGGAAGAGCAGAGGCTAATTTGCTTGATGTGCTCTTGTTCTTCAAGATCATGTTAATTCATAGTCTCCAACCTTATCCTTGGATTTGCTCACTCTCTCTTTGTATGGTGAAAAGGGAGATGGCAAACCAGTGGAAGCAATGCAATGGGTTATCACTTGAGCAGCCAGCTGGCAGGACGTTTTGATCATCAGTTCTCCTAGCCAGGCAGATAGCCTGCTCTGAGCCTCCCAGTCTCACTTTCCAGGTGTAGCTAGCTCCGCTGCAGATTGGATTAATCCACTTCCCCACTCACTTGCACTCTCTCCCCATGTTTGAGAATCTGATTACACAGATTGCTTGCCATTTATCTCCACCTGCCATGACAAATACTCCAGTCTGACCTCCTCTTTCCCATTTTCACATCTCGCTGCAGATTCAATATATGCACAGACAGATGCACAAGCGCTTGCTCTTTTTCTGATTGCAAACAGATCACTAAGAGCTTCTGCATTTCCATTTTCAATCAAACCAGAAAGCGCTACTGTTTTTTCCAGGCTGCCCACGAGGTAATTTCTTTTTCACTCTCTCCTTGCATTTATAATGCACAGGCTTCATAGGTTGCTGCAGCATCCATGCAAAACACAGGCATCTCTGCACAGACACGCATAATAAACACGCGATATTATAAAGCCCTGCAGCACATATAAAGACAAAGGCACACACTTCACATGCTGAGCAAGTGCTACCACACACATTCCTATTCCCTCCAAACCCTGCAGGAAAGCACCGCCTGCAGAGTATTTTGCTCTAAACAAAAACACCCTGGTGGCACAGGGTCAGATTCTAGCAAGCTCTGTTCCCACTCGCCCCTTACCTTTCCCTGGGCTGCTAATCCGGGGGCCCTGGACCTGTTCGCTTTCCCTTCTGCACACAAACTGCCGGTCTCTCCTGCTTCACATTCACAGCACACTGGCAGGATTCACCGTCATCCTGTTCTGCTGGATCCTTATCACCCTATTGGCCAAAGCCAGACAGTAAATTCAATTAGGCTCCTCCTTATAACTATATTATCACAGGAACAGGATGAATAATTTAGTCAAACAACAAGGGTGCCCAGGCTCTGGTGTCACAAGTTTCACCCCCACCGGCAGGCTTTTCTCTTATCAAAGAGAGGTGGTAAAGAAACCAGAATCTGTCACCGCTGAAAAGGAGACCTCACATTACCTACTTGTGTTCCCCAGTCTGTCTCTCTTGTCTTCCTCTCCCTACAGCCACAGAATTCCCTTTTTTATTGTTGTTCTGTCATCCCACAACACTGTATTTTCCCTGTGAATGGTCATCACGATTTCGGTGGATGCAGAGATCTCTGCCCAGGCAAAGCAGTACTGCACACCGCATCAGTCACTTTGCATCTTTCCTGAATGCAAGACATAAGAAAAGAAAAACAAACAAACAAACAAAAAACCTTGTTCTGCAGAAGGGAGTGACAAGACAAGCAGATTACAAGGAAATGGGAGAGACTGCGTTGTTCCATGATATCCTCTGTTCAGCAACCGCACTGTCATCCTATCAGCTCAGACGCCCAAGGGATGCAAGTACGTGGTTCCTGAAAGGCTCATGTACGCATTGCTCAGGGACTGTGATTTCACACTCCAGTGGTGGGAGTCTGCATCCTCACACCATAAAAATACAACCCACCAAAGCGGCAGTTTTCCCTCAGAACAAATGACTAAGCTGCTCTGTTCCTTTTTTTTTTTTCCCTCTTCTGAACAGAAATTTGTAGCATAGCAGAAACCAATAGTATGTCTCTTTCCTGAGAAGCAGTTTTCTACCTAATTAATGCTGTCCTCTACAAATGAAGCTTTATTTTAAGAGTTACAAAGCACTGCAGCTTCTCCTGCAGTGACAGGGATACTACATTCTATGTCGAGCCTCAGAGCCCCTTATGCATCTGAAGGGTTTGTTGTGGGACCAACACTGGCAGCAGAGGAGCAAAGTGGAACTACTACATCCAGACCAAGAAGACAGCAGGTGTTTTTAATCACCATTCAAAGCAATGTTTAAAGCTACTGCTAATATTTGCCTATAAGTGCAGTGCTTGCAAATCATATCATTGCATTGTGACTCGGAGGAGCTGGACTTGATGATCCTTATGGGTCCTTTCCAACTTGGGATATTCTCTGACTCTAATTTAAACAGGCAGGATGAATCACTGAATCACAGAATCATAAAATGGCTTGGGTTGGAAGGGAACTCAGGTATCATCAGGTTCCAACCCCCCTGCCACAGGCAGGGTTGCCAACTGCTAGATCAAGTAATAGATCAGATTGCTCAGGCTCAGCTTGGCCTTAAACACCTCCAGGAATGAAACATCCATATGAAGAGACAAAGAGACCATTTTGGTTTGTTTTTTTCCTACAGGAGCTTACCTCCTTTGGGGTCCAAGAACATAGTTTTTACTCAGCTTCCCCTGTGAGTGTCAACATTTACCCAGAAGAGTCTATCTACACCATCCCAGGAGGCGTTCAAGAACCATGTGGATATGGCACTGAGAGACATGGTCAGTGGTACGGTGGGGACAGGCTGACGGTTGGACTGGATGATCTTAGAGGTCTTTTCCAACCTTAATGATTCTGTGATTCTATCACAACAGTATGAGGTTCAGATTTACACCAAAACCCAAACTCCTTCATTGAGCTGTTATTCTTGGCTCATCTGCTAGGACTGGCTGGCTGAATAGCCCTCAGCTCTATCTCTACAGGCAGCACAGACACAAGGTTGGATTCCCAACCTCCCTGAACATACACCCAAGTACCAGCCTGGCTACAAACACGGATCACTAGTGACAGACCAGTGGTTTTCCCAAGAAACTGCTTTCCTGCTCCTGAAGATTCTATACTTTCAAAGAACGGCAGCTGCTGTTTTCTCCCCCTTTCCCTTGCAGCCTTCCAAACTTTTAAGAGCTTCTGTGCTAAATGAAGTCTTGAATTATGCACTTGCTGATAGCTTCAGAGTGATTAAATTAAGTCACGTGGCAAGATGCCCAATGTCACTACCAAAACTCAGGATGTTTTAGCATCATTTATAGGAGAGTTTTTACATGATGCTTACTTAAATCACAAAAAGAGAGCAAATTAGGGTGTTGCCATGGCAACCAGAAAATCTGCTCAAAATTCACAAGATGCTCAGGAGGGGGAAAGCTCTTCAATGGAAAGCTCTGCATTATGAGTATGGCCCTTGGTTATCAAACCTCTTTCAAGTTAATTCCTAGCATCAAATCCTCCCTGACAAAGGGTTTAATATTCTGGAGGCAAGTTTTGGCTAAAGAGGGCATAAGCCACCTCTGCCAGCTCTACTGTGAACATAGCTGTGGTGAAAGGTGCTCAGCTGAGAGCTCCACTGAGCCACAGCAGTGGCAGTAGTAGTGTACAAACAGGCAGGGTGGGAGATATGGAGGACAAGCACTGGACGTTGTGGACAAGCACTGAACACAGAAGGTGGATCACAGCATTCATAGAGAAAGTAGGGAGGGAGAGTCCTGCTGCAGGCTACAGAAACCACCTGAAAGCTGGGGTAGGCTAAGCAAAGTTTCCTACCTGTTCCAAGATGTGAATTAAAGCAAATTTGAGAAGAAAACAGCAAGATGAAGAAAAAAGCAGAATGAACGGTGTCAGAAGAAGCTGACAGGTTGAGCAAATGGAAGACACGGTACTAGAGATTTTAGCAGGAATTAAAAACTTAGTAGAACATTTTCCATCAATGCTAGCTCTCTACATAATTTGTTTTCAGTTGAATTTTTTTTTTTTTTTGCTATAGCTCATCTTCTAAGAAAATCGGTATTTTAAGAGAAATTTTGAAGTGAAGACCATTGAGTCTTTGATAGCCTGTTTAACCTCTAATTTCCAAGCCTGATTGACAGTCTGCCTTATGCTGGATGTTGATCTTTTGATGGAGTTGTCTTCCCAATGTCTGAGTATCACTGTTACAGGTTGCTAATATAACCTCTGATAGGTTGGATCAGAATATAAAAAAGGACTTGACTTGCAAATGAGTCTTTTCTCTTTTGTGTGTGGGTCTGTCTTTTATTTATCTTTTTTTTTCCCCCTGGTATTTTATCAAAGCCCTTAGCTTGCAAATTGCCATTATTAGCTACTGACATTGTAACAGCAATACTAGATCAGACTGCACACAAGTCATAAAGGCTTGTTTTGGACTCACAACGTGTAGCAGAGATCAGAGGTTGGAGTGAGCATTTTTTCATACTGAATATATTGTGACACCCTCATTAGCAGCTGTCACCTTGGCAAACTCTTGGGATGGTGTAAGAGCAGCAAAGGCATTCAAGTGGCAGGTTCCACAGAAATAAATATGGGAAATAGTAGGGCAAGAATCAACTCCTTGCAAGTGTCTGGGATGCCTTTTTCTGAAGTGAGATGCCTTTGGGATACGCTGCATTTTACTTAGTCAGATGGAGGTTTTATGCTGAGGATTCAGTGCTACTGCATACCTGTGTGGTGATCTCCATAAGAAGCAAGTTACTACACTGCAGAAAAGATGCTTCAGTGTCTCTCACATGATCCTAACTAGTAGAATTTTTCATTCTTTAGTAAGAGTGACTTATGACTTGTAAACTTTTCAAGACCTTTCAACTATCGTTTCTTAATCTGGAAAGAGATCAATAGTAACTACTTGTACCATACTTGACTTTAGCAGCTTTCTATAACAATGCTATTGGTTGCAGATAATGCTTGCCGTGTCAAATATCATAGCAGTATGATGTCAAAGAAAGATGTATTTTATCTTTGTGTTTGTGATACAGTAAAATGCAATAATTATGTTTTTGTTTTTATTTTTGTTTTTCCACAAGGCTTTTCGAATGAGAATCTGTTAAATAATTACTAAGTTTGAAATAACAAGTACACTGCCTCTTCCTTATCATCCTGACAAATTTTGCCAAACACTGTTATTTAGGCTGTGGAAGTCTCCAAAATAAGGAGAATATTCTTGTCTATTCTTGGGATAATTTTCCACCTCCCAAAGTTCAGAAGAAAGAAAGACATACCCTCATCCTGTGTTAGCATCAGCAATATCCTAAATAGTACGGTACCCCAGAGATTTTGTTTCTTCAGGTGCCTCCATGTTCTCACATCCTCCTCCTCCTCTTGCTGCCTTTACTGGTTGCCAAGCAACTACAAAAAGGACTGGAGAGCATGCTGGAGGAAACCACCCCATAGGGCACTGTGTGGGCTTTCTTTCCTAGAAAATCCTCACAGACAACGTGGCCTTGGCCGCAGAGGAAATGTCTCACCATGAAGTGATGCTACTGGCTATAGTGCAAGGGGATGTGCATCCATAATGACAAGAAATAAACTCTTCCACTGATTCCAAGCTTGCTTCTGAGCTTTCTTGGGGTTCAGTTGTTCTCCATCAGTTCAGCAGACCTAAGGAGCTCAGCAGATTTAAGGAGCTGAAGCATAAATGTCAACAGCCTTTACAGCAGGAGATCTTTCAGTACCAGATACCCCAATTCAGAAACCCCAATACCAGATACATTTCATGATGTCTCTGAGGATCACTTCTGTGGTTGGCCACATCCATATGTTTACAGCACTGATTTAGCAGTGTGTCCCCTAGGACAAATGCCAAAGACACGCAAAAACTTCACCAGTAATCTGCTAATGGAAGTTTGGGCACCTTAGGGTAAGGAGTAAGAACAGACACTAGAAAATGAAATGGAAAGCCCTGTACTGCCTCCATGAAGTACTCTGGCTAACTTGGTGTGGAAGATGCCGTCTCATCTCCCAGGTCTACCCAAATTCCCACCCTCAGAGTTTATTTTGGCGGACAAACCTCAGGATTATGAATGAAAGAAACTGAGATCTGATCTTTGAAGCTGCAGAGTACTATACTCTGAAATGACATCATTAGTATTTCAAAATACAATTCGGATTTTAAAATGGTGGCATCAACTAAGCACAGGTACAGAGTCAGGTGAAAAAAAAAAAGTCTGGAAAGTTAGACACACCTGTAATTTTGCTTTCAAGAGAAGGCTGATTTTCAGAATCTCACCATGTGCAGTATTAAACCTAACCAAAACAAAAATAAACAAAGACATTTACATCTAAACTTTATATTTGAGCAACTTATATATTACTTTCAGTTTCCTGTGGTCACACTGAATTATTGATGTTTTCAGTATCTTGGGAGTATTTCTGAGACTTATTGCCACACAACAAAACCTTATTTTCACCCTGCCTCCATATATCATGCCAGAAAAAGCCATTTGTTTCTAAGAGATTTTTACAATTTTTATTATCTAGTGTTGTGCCTAAAATGATAGTGGCTGTACCCTGAGGCCATCCAACCCGATATCATTCACTGCAGACACTGAATCTGTATAGTTACGTACCGTATCTTCTTCACTGTATATCACAAATGTCTTGGGAATCTGGGAAAAGATTAGAATCTGCCTTTCTAAGTAGCCACTTGCTATTTATGTATGGCCCACACAAACTGAATTACTGATCTAAATGACACAGTCAGAACTGGACACAGATGTTATCCTTAGTTGAAAAGGGAAATGCTTTTTCTTCCTCCTATACATCTACCTGACTGAGTGAGATTTTGTTTGATAGCAAGAAGATATTTCATGACTGAAAATCTTCTACTGTTGAATCCCGCTGTTCTTGCTGAGCTTTGCTTCAACAACTGTGTCCTGCCTTCAAGTTTACAGCTTACGTTAGCAGTAAGAAACTCACTTCTCCTTGGGTTCTCCAGCAGCGCAATACAGACAGTTGATTTTTGTCTCCGATACTTATTTTCTGGCACATCCAAGGTTCTTCTGTCCTCTAAGGTCACAGTTGGGTTTGCTGCCTATTCCACTGAGGCTTGAAGACCAAAGCAATGCTCCATTACAACAATCTCAATGGGATGTTTCCAGTTACTTGAGAAGAAAATTGAAGTTTAAAGTGATAAAGAAAAGGAAACTAGGATTTAGGAATAAAGTTTTTTTTGCTAATTTTTCTCATTTCTCCTTTTCATAGAATGGCCTGGGTTGAAAAGGACCACAATGATCATTTAGTGTCAATCCCTCTGCCATGGGCAGCGTCACCAACCACCAGACCAGGCTGCCCAGAGCCACATCCAACCTGGCCTTGAGTGCCTCCAGTGATGGGGCATCTACAACCTCTCTGGGCAGCCTGTTCCAGTGTGTTCTAAACACCTCTTCAGTGTAGTACCTAAGAGTTTTTTTAAAAAAAAACAAAAAACAAAAACAGATGCTCTGATTAACTTATTTCAGGTTTTTTTGTTTGTTTGTTTGTTTGTTTTTACATCAAGGTGTTTTTGTTATTACGGGAAGGGAATTATGGAATTATGAATCTTGGCAACTCAACCTCACTACTTTTCTTAATGATCTTCCCCTTTATTAGGTCTAGAATTTAGAATAAATACACAACATGTGCAAGGCTTTCCTGGAAAGAATTAGATGAGTTGGATGGAAGGAAACATTTTTCTACATAAAGCAAAGACCTCAGCTGTGTACTCTTATACAGCATCAGCCACAGCAGCTCAGCTGGGCTCTGCAGAGAAGTGTGCCTGACATCACAAAATGAAGGCTGAGGTGAGAGGAATGAAGAGGGGGGAAGAAGGGGAGAGCTGTGTGTGGGAAAGGAAGCAGAGAAACAGAGGTCTGGGGGCAACCCAGGAGGACCTTGATGTAGCCATACAGGCTCCTTTAATAAGAGGAAGAAGAAAGGTGAGGGAATAAATTCTTTCAAGAGTGCATACATCCTAGGGGAGCTTTTCAAATAGCAATCTTCAGTGGGCAAGTAACTGCTGTATTCCAATATAGTTCACTTCCCAGGGGCGTAGGAATCAAATGAGAAAACTTGTAAGGCTGTAAAATGAAACCACAGAACACGTTCACAGAAAAAACACGATGTTTTAATTAAAGACTACTTGTTGATTGATAAGACAGTCAAAATATGAACGTGTTCCCTATTGCTATTGGCGAATGCCTTTCTAAAAGTATGTTAAAGGGAAGAGAGGCAGCAGTGGCAGATCTGAATGAAACAGAGAAAACAGGGCATCTGCTGCAGCACTAGGCAAAATTGTAAGGACCAAAGCCACACAAGAACAGCATACAAATTGACCACTGTTGAGAACCCTTTTGTATCCTCTGGTTCATCATAAGTGATGCGACCCCAGGTTAACTTTGGAAATAGACTATTCTTCTCTGCAGGTAATTTTCTGGAATATAACAGGTGAGAGTAACCCTAACACTTTTCAGGGCGTGTCTACGTGGAACAGTACAGCAGAACAGGAGGGTACCTACAGCAGATCAGCTCTATATCCAGTCCCAGCTGCATTGTGGGAGGTGCAGTTCCAGGCCATTACGGGTGAGGAGTCCACCAATGTGGACTCTCAGGCCTCAACTCTTCCTGATCCCTGTGCTACTGCAGCAGCCCCAGCTTCAAGGTCCTGCAGCACATTGCTCTGTGCCATTTAAGTACATTTTTACAATCTCCTAAAGCAAAAGCTCTGGATTTGGGGGCTGTGATACAGATTAAGACTGTTTACAGCCTTAGCAATAACAAATGTGATGCAAAGCACAGGAGTGATAGACAACGACAGTCCATCAGTTTTCACTTTTTTTCACTGGTACTGTCCTGCAAATATGCTTAAGCAAAAACACACAATAATCCTGTCTTCTGAACAGCCAGGACAATATTTTCACATCTATGATTCTATGATATCTGCAGTTCAAACACTGCGCTGATCTCTACAATGGGGTCCTCTCTATTTCCTAATTGCTTCTGCTGCTGCTACCTACATGACTGTCTGCCTGAATTACACAGTCTTTTACCAAAAGACAAATGTCTGTCTTATTTTCATGGGTTTTAAGTTTACGTGTCCAGTATAGTCCTCTGTCTAGCTCCTTATGCTTTTGTATTGACCATACATGGACGACATTAGGCTTTCTATGCCTTCCAGACACAGATCACTTCCCTATATGCTCTTAGATATCTCAGTTGTAGAATCATAGAATCATTAAGGTTGAAAAAGTTCTCTAAAATCGCCCAGCCCAACCTCCAGCCCATCCCCACCATGCCCACTGACCACATCCCTCAGTGCCACATCCACACGGTTCTGGAGCACCTCCAGGCATGGTGACTGCACCACCTCCCTGGGCAGCCTGTTCCAACTCCTTGTCAATCTCTGAGAATAAGTGGTTCCTAATATCCAACCTGAACCTGGTGCAACTTCAGGCCATTACCTCTTGTCCTATTGCTGTTACACATGAGAAGAGGCTGACACCCACCTTGCTACAACCTCTTTCCAGGTTATTATAGAGAGCAATAACGTCTCCCCTGAACCTCCTCTCCACAAGAAACGTTCTTTTCCACCTAAACTCTTCATTCACTAAGCCGTCCTTCAGGCTCAGCTCCCGAGCAGGCACTGAAAGACCCCACTGAGGAGGAAAGACAAGAGAACCCCAAATAGCGTAGCACCTGCCCTTTCCTTGAGATCACAGTCATGCAGCCTCTGTTAGTTCTAATATTCAAAGCAGAAGTACAGCACACCCTGAGTGCAATTACATGTTAAGCACTGCCAGGAAAGCATTTAGAGAGGTTTGTATTTTCTGAAAAGAGCTGCAACAATTTACTTGTACTGAGGCTTCCTCTCCATACATATTTACGGGTTTTGTTTACTCAAATAAAGCAATGTGTGAAATTCAACAGACACAGAACCTCACAGAGAAGTCTTCTGTCTGCTTTAATTAAAGAGAGAAGGAAAACCACCCAAAGATTCTTTACTGTAGTGGAAGTTAAAAAGATCAAGAGGAACAACAGTGGGTGGATGAAGCTTCTACATGTTAATGACTTGTGACATGTCTTTACATCCTCCAGGCTTTCAAGCCATTATGATACAAGCAAGTTCACTGTGGTCACTAGACAGGCAGATACTGCCCCAAATTATGTACTGTCAATTGTTGAAAAGGAAAATGCAAAATGAAACAAAACACCTTCTGCTTCAAGAGAAGGCAGAAAAACAACAAGCTCATTTTAGAGTCTATAGAAGTGTACAATACCCAGGATGCAGAGCTTGAGTGCATAGCAGCCCTTACTTTGAATTAAAGTTTTCTGGTTTCAAACAAGAAATTAAAAAAACAAAACACAGATCTTGGGACTATCAATTAGAAGAAAACAGCCTATCTGTGCAAAAGAGGGAGCTGCATATGCAAGTAGAACCTTGATGCTTTCCTGTGTCCCCTTCTGCTTTGTTTGGATTGAGTGCTGATTTACTTACAGCACAGAAAGCTACCTTTTAATGAGTTGTGTGATATCTGGCAGGCAAATCATCTCTTTGAACAACAAAGATTTTCCTGCATTAATGAAGCAGAAAAGAAGCTCAAGAATTAATTTATCGCAACACATTAATTACTGCATGAAATAAAAGTTTAAATAATCAATCAGGAACCACAGGGCTGAGGTGAAAGTGAGAGGATATAAAACGTGCTTTCAGCTTTGGTGATGTGCAAAAAAAAAAAAAAAAGGCTCTGTTGCTACTAAAAAACAATATAAAAATGCAGCTGGAATTTGTTATTGCAGAAGAAAGGGGTTATATAGAGGGAACTTGTGGAAGTCCTTCCTCTTGATAAACAACTGCTCCAACTTTATGCAGAGAGAGCTAGATAAGAAACAAAAATCAACCATAGCTAACAAGAGTCAGTGGACAGGTACAAGGGATTGCACAGCTTGTTTTGAGACACGTATGTTACATGTTTAAAAGGAAGCTAGAGACCAGGAGGAAAGTTTTGGCACAGGAGGGCATAAAGACGCATGCAGAAAATTATGAATATATATATATATATTTTCCCCTGAAATATGGCTTTGAAACTGTATGTTGTAAACATACATGCTCATGGGGTAAGCATGCACTAAAAGCTTATGGAAATGACATGACTAAGTGAAGAAATGTGTTTATATTTATTGATAGAATAAGCAAAAATGTTATTATTGGAGGATGAAATGTGAGTACAGCCATTTGTATGCATGTGCCTACAAGAATAATGTTGGAATACTTCCTAGAGACAAAGCAGCTTGAACAGCATCCTGCACACTCTTGCCCCAGTGCTCTTCCCACTGCTCAAATGGTCTGTATGTCTGATCAAAACATCTAATCTCAAACAAGGGATACAACCAATCTTATCCAGAGTCTAGCTTTTTCAGTCTTGCATCTACTGCTTTTTGCCACATCTCTGATAAAAATACAGTAATGTGCAGTATACACTGTCCAAATGATATACTACATGCAATGGCACTGACCAGAGTTCGTAGCTCTGCTGATGCCCTGACCTTGCTGCTGGTCAGGAAGAAGCTCCCCAGTGCTACCTTCTATGTCTTGATTTAAAGCTTGACTGGAAAACAGACACAGTGATGCTTGACACACAGTATGAAATGAAAGACCATAAACTTGCTGGATTAGCTATCCTGAGCCAGATACTGGGACATGATCTTCCTTCTCTAGTTACCTATAAAAAGCTTTATAAATTTTTCATGGGAAGTATCAGATGAATACCTGTATCTAACTTGAAGTTCTAGATTTCCTCAGAAGACATGTGGCTTTGCAATCAATAAGAGATGTAGGTGGCAGAGATTCTTCCCTTAGTTGTAAACACACAGAATGTAAACCAGAGCTACAGGTGGAGACTCAGATTTCCTGCAATGCTGCCAACACTGTGAACAGTCAATGTTAGACAGAATCATGCTGTGGCAGGTATGTGTTTCAGGATGTCCCACAAGCCCACGCAGAGGGCAAATCAATTGCTCCAGGAAATAAAAGATGACACGAGGCTGCTAACTGCAAAAGGAAATGGATCAACTGAACACAAGACCAAGATACTCAGAGGATGGAAACAAGGCTCTCTTAGAGTTTGTTTTGAAGGGGACAGCCAATGCAGAACACCTCAAAGATCACATGCAAGTCATGAGCTGTGGTAAGTGCATAAAAGAATCCAGCCTACTTGGCAGGGCTTCGTTGCCAGGACAGTGTTTGCTGGAACCCAAGCACTGTTGTCTCCCCTCTCAGCTCTCCCACTCCCAAGCACTGCTGGGTGCTTTGTGAGCAGCTCACTATGTGCTGCACTTGCCTAAGGCTGGAAATTCATCTCCCTGATTCTCTCTCCTCCCAGCCTGCCGCTAGTCTCCATGGGATATTTTCTCCCAGCAATAGCCTAGCTCCCAGCATCTCTCTTTTTCTGCTCTGAGTCTATTTCCTCCTCCTAATTATTCATGCAGGAGAGCAGATGGCAGGGGGAGTGGATTTCTCACTTGCTGGGAGTGTGCTAGCTTATACAGACACTAGGTTTTGTCACACAAAGGGGGAATATTGCCAACGGCAGAAGAAAGCAAGATTTTCCAGAGCATGGTTCCTAGCTTCCCCTATTCTCTGCTCTTCTTTTCAGGCACGGTATAGTTTGGACAAGACCGTTCACTCCTCAGTGTGTACTTATGCCAGTCATATCACATCACGTATAGTCCTCTCATTTTAAATTTTTAATTAGGCTGAGAAACCAATTCACAGCATACCATTTATCAAAAGAAATCTAACTTTTTCATCTCAACAGACAGCTGCAGTTCAATACAGTCCCAAATATTTCGGAACGATATTTTCAGATCAGTAGTCCTCTGCAAATCTTCCATATTCAGACAGTGGGTTAGTTGTGATATGAGAAGCAGAACATTAACAGGATCTTTCTGACCAAGTGGAGAACATTTGTAAGCACACCTTGCTTGCATGTGCACTGGGACGCTCACCAGTCATCCCTATGCCTGGGTCAGCGAAGAGAGCATTGCTAAGACCATTCCCAATAGGCAGTCTTTACAGGCCATGCTGTTCTCAAGTCCAAGAGGATTTACTATCAATCAACGAACTAGGTCACTCCATGCCCACTGGCCTCAGTGCCCAAGGACACTCATGGGCATGTATAATTTATTGGACTGGATATAACTGTGCTACAAGTGCCCACACATAGGCATTTCAGTTCTGCTAGTGTAAATGACCTTCTCATTTAGTGCACTGAAATACTGGCACTCAAATGTGGCTGCAACAATTCATTGGCAAGGCTTCTGTCACAGTTATCACCATCACTAAAATAAAAGCACTAAAATACAAATGAGAATACAAAAAGCTTATTAGCCCTTTCGGTCTGACCAGCTTTAGCTGATAAGTAAAGCTATTGTTGTAGGTAGCATCACTAACAAAGAAAAGAAATGCTTTACACGGTGTCTTTGAATCAAAATTTTGCCCAATTGGTTCTCTAGCAATAACAACATGCTGTCACTTTTTGATTTATGGTCACGCTTAATGAGTACCCCAAGAACAGTATAGAGAAAGAAGTCACTGGTAAAGGCCACTGGGGTCTGTCCTATTTTAACTGAAGCAACAATGCTGTCTTTGACTGCTACACAAGCACTGCCAGACTTTCAGAGTTTTTGCTGTTTTTAAAAAAGCCTGAACTGAAATGACCTTGCAGAAAACTACATGCAACTGAAAACAACTATTCAGAATAAATGGACAAGTCAACCATGCTCAGATTTTAATCTGTGGCTTCAAAAGCTTCTCTCTCAAGCTACGACTTAAGGTAACTGAGTCATAAATCACTGGAGTTGCAGTAGGGGAAAGCTGGTGAGAGAAGAGAAATCAGATCTGTCTGATGTTTAGTAGACTAAAGCAGAAGCTCTATTTCAATTTTATGAGGAGAATGAGCAGCAAAAGCCAATGGTCTTCTAAGCAGCAATCTACCAGTTTATCAAGACAAGTCTTGCAGAGAAAAGCAAAGAGAAATGAGAAAAAAAAAAAAAAAGAAAGAAAAATACAAAAATAACCCACATGACAAAATAATTTAAGGTGCTGTCTTCAGACATCAGAACCCATATAATTAAACCTTTTACAAATGCAAACGCAACTTTGCTTCTGCTTTTCTTCAGAGATGCTAGACTATCAAAGTAACACCAAGAAAAATTACATGTCTCACAGAGGAAAGCAACAGTGGAATGAGGAAAAAAAGGAGAAAGTACAATATCCCCTGGTTCCATCATACGTAATGTACAGATTCAGTCATATGTGACATGCAGTGCACATATCTCCCCTCTGGAATGGTTTCATCACCACAAAAATTAGATTGTTGTGGCCAGTATGCGCCTACTAATCGACTCCTCTTCAAATGGGACCCTGAACGTGTAATCGAGGCATGGCTTTTTGCCACAAAGCCAGTAGACAACTCCCCTTTTCACACTACAAAAGAAGCAGTGCATTCAAAGAAGGAAGTTGTAAGAAAGGCAAACCAAGTAATCTTTTAAGAATCAACAGGAAAACATGAACTCAGATCAGTCAGGTTTTGGTTTATAAAACTTTCAATGATTAATCAATTTATCAGTAGTTCAGTATCCTGAAGCCAGCGTTTCACAGCGGGATTCATGACTACTTTGGGGTTCTGTCTTTATTGCCCAGTTGAGTTTGAAACTTGCCCAAACACCTCAGAGTACAACAGTGTTTTGCTGGGTTGGGAATTTAGCCATGGGTTCATGAAAAGTTTTTTGTGCAGTGCTATTTTTTACACAAATCCTGAAAACATGCAGGGCTATTTATTACAATAAAGACATATGAGTGTATCATCAGCCTTCAGAGTCAACCAGGAGGCTCTTCTGAGCAACCTTAGTTACGTTTGCAGAACAGGGCCTTGGGAAACCATTCCAAGTATTCAAGACCAGTCACATTAGTACCCCGAGCACTGCTCTCTGATCTCATTAGCATTTGCAGCTTGTAATACTAGTATGTTTTTCTTAGCATCACTGTAAGAAGCAGTCCATAGCTGTGTTTTCTTACAGTGCTCTCTAGGACAGCACATTTGAATCCAACCCTGTTACTCGCCCGTGGACACAAGATGAACTGCTGGTAAATTCTTCTGCCAGAAAACTTGTTTGACTACAGTTTTCCCTGTATGGGGATGACAGATACTTTCTCTTTGCATAAATGATGGTAGGAAAGTTCAATCTTTTTTTCCATGGCAGGGAAAAAACTTTTCAGGAAGCCGCACTCAGGTTAGCTGCCAGCTCTGTAAGTGGCATACTTTACTCACTAGAGATTGGTAGCAACTCCATCTCACCCCTTTGCTATACTTTATAACTGGGACCTCCTCCTCCCCCAGTCTAAACTGTTACTGAATCACTGGCAGGTTGTTTCTTTTTTTTTTTTTTTTTTTCCTTTTTCTCTTCTACTTTTCCTCTTTTCTTCTCCCAATTCGTTACAACAAATTTAGGCTGAGGCTCTATTGATCTGTTGAGGATGTGCATATGGGGGAATATCTTGACAGCTCTGAAGTCACAGGTCTTTGCCTGTTGGTGTGTGAGTGTGGGGAAGTCAGATGGGCAGAGGTGCCGGGCCAGACCTCTACTTATTTACCGAGTAAAATTCTCTCCTGTGTTAGCCCTGCCATCACTCTTCACGTAGCCAGCACAAGCATTTCAATGGCCACATGAAATCATGGTAGTTCCTGTCTCTACCAACCCCTCAGACAGACAGAAAAGAAACAACAAACAAACAAGCAAATAAAAACAAAAAACAGAACCAAATAGAACAATAGGCAGAGCAAACCTGGTATCTGTAGTGGTATGGATTTTCAGCCAGTGAATTACTTAAAGTAGTTCTTGCAATTCTGTCTTCTGGTTGATCTCCATTTTTATATGCTCTTCTAAGTACTCTAGTTCTTTCCTTCAGCATTAAACTGCTGTTCACAATGTTCAAAACGAGCAGAACATTTTCCTTTCTGTAGGCATTACGCTCCCCCTCTTCAGGCAGAAGAGCCTACTGGAAGCCCCACAACCCACAGAACAGCCACATCAGTTCTCGGCCTCAAATGGCAATGTTTCAAAGTTACCAAACATTCATCTTGGGTCACAGCAATGCCCAGTGATGCTTTATAAGATCTCATTATTGGTTAATGAAACAGATGGGTTGTTTGCCATGAACCAACTCACGTCATCCTTCCAGCCAGCCTTCTTTCTGAGATTTCCCCACACAGGCTTCCAGGCATTATTCATAAGCATGACAGCACTTCAAACGCACTATATTCCCCAGATATTTGGATCAGCTTTGAAGCATGGAGGCAACCAAAGTGGGGCTGAGCTGAATGCATGAAATGTTTGCTTCTCTTTGTGTCACATTAAGCTCTCCCATTAATAGCTTCTGCAATGCAATGTCTTTTTGACATCCAACATGAGAATTGTTTTTGAAAACAGATAAATCCTTTCATCTGGAGGGCGCCCAGCATGCAATAAGAGGGATTTGATAAAGCAGGAGGTCTGCTGTAGTTTAGAAAGGAGCTTTGACAAATACCTAAACATTTGCAAGATACTCATTCTCCGGCTACAGAAGCTACAGTTCAACTAATGTTAGAAAAAAGGAAAAAATGGGTGGATGCAGTAAGGCAGTTTTAATTGAGGAATGCAAACATAGTGGACACTCTTACGTGCTCATTTGGGAAATTGTTGTATGTAGAAATAAAGAGGCCCATAAGAGTTGATATAAAACAAACATACGAAACCTGTTAGACTAGTTTCCAGAGACGGTGCCATTAGAGATTAATGTCAACACTGATCAGTATATATTGCACTGTATTTCCACCCCCCTGCCTCTGAGATTTGTACTGTCGCCCAATAAATTTGATTTTCATTATTATGACTTAGGAGCCAAAGGCTTTGTATTGATCTGGCAGTGCAGGGTCTCAGGAAATGTCTAGACTTGTCCCAGCATGAGCTGGTTTAGATTGTTCTAGCTGCAATGGAACTGTTGCTTAAAGCTGTTTTATTTTCATTTTAGTTTAGAGTGGTATCAAGTAGTTATTTTCTGTGGACTGAAATGCCTCTGACAGCAGAACAGCATTGTTGGGAAGAGCACAGACACGGGATGATCTCAGGGCAGTTTTGGTGATAACAATTTGGAATCAATAAAAGGAGAGCGTGCAAGAAGATGGACTAAGTAGAAAAAAAAAAGAAAAAAAAATCAAATAATAAAAAAAAAATCCAAGCGGATCCTAAGACTAAGGAAGAAATAGTCATCAGCACAAAACCTGCAAAAGAAGAGGAATAAATCTCCACCACAAACAGCACAGCCCTCCTGGGAAGACCTCAGGACACTGGCAGATCATCAGAATCTTCCCATCACAAACACATCACTTTTTTTGTATAATATTTTGATATGTATTGATGAGGCTTTACTGTATTTGCTTGGATTATGGGCATATAGCATTTAAGCAGGACAAACAGCTAGGACTGTTCAGCTATTAAAACAATAAATCATTGCTGCTCTTGCCTGCACCTCATTATACACCTTTTCTGGTATGGATATCTAGCAGAAAGCATCCGCAGATGGTTCTAAGGCTTCTTACCCTGATACTGGAGCTGCAGCACACTGACCGGCTTGGACATTCAAAGATGCAAGGGACAGATGTCTAAGTTTATGTATTTTTTTCTCTCCTAGGATGTCTCCCAGCTGACTTTGACATACACCACAGGATCTGGCAGCAGTCTACCTTCTTCCAAGAAAGGAGCTCTGTTCTTATTAGTAAAGAACGCAAACATTTTCATGGACATCACACCATCTTCAGTTTACTGATATTCTGGCTCTGGGGATCGTAAGAAATTTTAGGCTATACTTCATACAAAAAATAGTGATGTTAATCCTTTTATCTGGAATTATCTAACAGCCTTTCTTGACCTGACATTATCAGATATGTCAAATGAGTGATGATTCTGGAAAAATACTGGTAGAAACTATATTGTGAATACAAACACTGAGCATGGAACTTAATCAGCAGTGAATCTCTGGTTGGACAACTATAACCTTTTTTTAAAGAAAAAGAGTAGAATGAAAAATTACAGCAGGTACTAAAAGAAATCCCCATCCCATCTACAAGATCATGAATCAGCAAAAAGCACCACCAACAGCAAAACCTTTCTTCTTCCTACTAACAGTCTTAACTCTAATCCTAAATTGTTTCTGAATTTTCACATGGTTTATGACAAAATATTAGGAACTTGGAGTTTATTTTTGAAGAACAGAAATTTAAGGGGTAGTCTGTATAGAACTAATGGTGCTTCATTTAAACAAAAACAAACTCTCAGAATAGATTGAATGAATGAAGTTTTTCAGTCTTGTGATTAGGATAATTTTTAATTTTCCTTTGTCGGAATGAAATGCATCATTTCTGATAAAAAGAATTCAGCACCTCTGACTTGAAGACTTTCAGGAAGTGTTTTTCCTTTGCTACATTTCTGTCTCTGTTGACCAGAGAAGCCAAATATAAACTTTCCAGAGATGAAAGCTCTATTTCTGGATCAAGCCTATTGTATACATTGTGTACCAATTGGTCTTTATGCCAGGGAAGAGTTCTGAAACTGTCTCTCAGACAAACAGACTGAAATGATCCCCATTCTGCACTTCAGACATAGAATTTAATGCTACATGGGGCTGACGCTAAACTCAGAACTTACATCGGAAGTGACAGATGGCAAGATGATTGCCACCACTACCAACTCCATCCAGCCACCAACTGTCAAGTCTGAACCATCCTGACACCAGGAGAGCTCTGGTTTATAGCGGTTGGAACAGAAAGGATGTATTCTTCTTCATGTCAGCAGAGAGGAACAGTTGGTAATTTTTCCAGGGTAGAGATTACAGCATGCTGTCTTCAGTTTTGTCATGCTGTTCAGAGAGTCCCTGTTGCTGGTTACCAAACATCTAATCCGTGACTCGGGAAAGAAGCGGAAAGTGATCTACCAGATGATGTGCGTGTGGTACTTCGAAATTTCTGCACCATGTTTATTTTTCTGACAATAATATGCCTA
Source organism: Alectoris magna (assembly GCA_030625065.1). Lineage (NCBI taxonomy): Eukaryota > Metazoa > Chordata > Aves > Galliformes > Phasianidae > Alectoris > Alectoris magna. Next base: position 145,443,855 of record CM060560.1, read on the forward strand.
GAGGTTTGTTCATTGAAAAGGCTGAGATTTAGCTGATTATTCACACATACCCACTGTGATAGGAGGTAATCATTCAGGTACAAAAACTGAACAGCAAATTCTACAGACACTTCAGTCAAGCTAAAAATTTTAGCACGTTTAGTGTAGAGCTAGAAATAGATATAGACCATATTATAAGAATAGAGAACAGTCATCTTCTGTTCTTTTTCCTCTTCATAGGTAAGGAAACCTCAAAAAATGTTTCTTATTACAGGACAGTCCTGTGCGTGAGACTTACAGAAGTCCATAAAATCGGACTACTGAATGATAAATCAAAACTGTATATGAAGTGAAGGCATATTTCAGACTTGTCAATGACATTTTCTGATAGACTACGAACACTGTCCCTTGGTCAGCTAGACATCGCTGGGAGGTAACACAACTGGCCTAAAAAGTAACCACCCCTTCCCTGAGCATCTTGTTCTCTCTAGTGGAAGTAGCACTGCCCTTAGTAGGTCACTGAATCTAGTCTCCCGTGGAGAGAAAACATCCCTCAGGAAACAGTGTCTTGGCTGCTGGTTGTTCAGGCATGTGTACAGACAACTTTCCTGATCCTAGCCTGAGAAAACCTCCATAAGGCTGACTCCTACTGTTCTGGACCATCTGGATGCATTAATTTTAAAGTACTGTAATAGAAAAGCAGTCACATGAGTCCATAATGTACTAGAAGAAAATATGCAGTGTTATCTGTGCACCAGATATGGAGTAGATTAAGTATTCTCACCAGTTGCCACGTAACATTTGTACTGTGCATGTAGGATGTGTGGGTATTTAACAAACACTGCTCTCACATGAAACAAGACCTCATTGACCAGATGGTCCCAGTTCTTTTACTGTTAAGTTTCATCAAGTTCATATAAATCCTGCTTAATTAACCTATGGAACTCACTACTGTGATAAAATATTAGGGTGAATGGTCACTTCCTACACTCTAAAGGTTCTCCAGTGACAAATCTACATTCTGCAGGGCTCCAGTGGTTGTGGATCAAGCCTCAACAGTTTCTAATACTAGAAAGGAGAAAATAACAGCAATTTTTTTTTTTTTTTTTCCCCACTCTTAAGAGCATTACCCTCACCCAAAAGTAGGCTAACATCTTCTTTTGAAGTACAGTATATGAAGTAGAGTTTATGGTGATCACAAGCCTTTCTATGAAGTATTCTGCTCTTGTAACAAAGGTCATGCAGTTATCACAGTAAGGTAGCTCTTACACTATTATGTGTCTGATGCAATTCACTCTCTCCTTTAGAAGGAAACAATGAACACACTCCAGGCTAAAATTCCATGGAATGTAATTCCAGCCAAAAATGGATAATTATGAGATTATGCTGATGCAAATGCATCAGTAGGAAAAAGCATCGTCTGCTGCCTTTCCTTCCATTTGCCTCACAGCGTTTCTGTCACCCTGATTTGTTGCTCTTTCGCCTACAGAAGCAAAGGGTAATCCTGTTGTGAAACTACCTCCCATTCTGGTAATTAATTTGTTGCTTGAAGGAACACAACTAAATTACTTAATTTCATTTTGAAATAAACGGTGCTTTGCAACTCCTTTTGCTGAAATAAAACGGAGTTGCCTCTCTTCTGTATCATGATGTTCTTTCTTACCATTGCATGCTTGGTAAATTATATTAGCACAGCATGAAGTTGGCAAAAGATGCATGATGCAGCCTCACCTGTAAAATCAAAACCGTTTGTTTGGAAGAATAAAGGATATCAATCCACATCCATAAAATTCGGGGAACTGGAAAACCAGTTTATCTACATTCCCTGTATTTGCATTAAAAACCTGTAGATAAATTTTACAGCAACATCCTTTTGACTGATGCTAAATGCCTGACTAATTATGTAGTCTAAGAGATGATGAAATATGCACATTTTCTAAATTTGTCATGTCAGTTTTAATAGGACATATGTTGTACTTTCTTCTCTTTGACCGGAATCGATTCACATATGTTACTTTGAAGAGTCTTGCTTAGTCTCCGCAAAGAGTCCTGGCCAACTGTGAATGTTGTACGGCCAACGAAAAAATTAAAGATAAATGGTTCAGGATCTAGACACAGTATATTCCATTTCATGATAAACAATCTCAATTATTCCTCAAGGTAGGATCTTTTAGCATGCTTCATGGAATAAGTTGGCTAAGACAGTCCATTGAGGAAACATGCATCATGAAACCAGTCTTTTGTCACTCCTAGAAGGCACCTCTGGAGTTCAGGTAAAACTAGATTCCACAAAACATAGTATTTCCAGTAAAATAAAAAAATATATAGAGAGGGAGAGAATCAATTTGGTACTGATTAACTGTTTTTCCTGTCAAAGCTTTCAGCGTTCCAAGTTTTTGGTTATGATGAAGTGCCAACACACACACACACAAAATATTACAGAAACTTATCATTTTCTTGAAATTCTGTGAAATATTCTGCCCCATTTTTCCAAAGCTGGCTTAAGAACTTACATAGCAGTTATTTCACGGGGCAGAGTTTTTTCCATGCTGAAGAATATTAAAAAAAAAAAAAAAAAAAAAAAAAAAAGGTAGCTGTCTTAAATGGGCTCTCAACTTTATCTTGCTCAGACTCTACAAGGATAGGTTTAGAAATTCATCAGCTGCAATTACCTGCAGATAGTAGAACTGAACATCGAATTCAGCTGTTTTAGCCCTGAGAGAAGCTTGTGCTACAGAAATGGTAGAGACATTTCAGAAATGAGGTTGAAGCTTTTCTTTTTATTAGTTTATGCAACTTTGAGAGAAGTTATCATCAAGTATACTTGAGGCCACATTTGAAAACCAAGGATCACTGCTGTGATGGTATCAGGATGTAAACAGGACATCAGACTTTGTGTTTTATGTTGGATGCAGAAGATTTTTCTTTTTTTTTTTTTTTCTTTTAACAATTTGTAGACACAGTACTTCTCTTTTACAAACTTCCTTCACTGACATCAGCTATTAAAATAAAAAACCAAAACACCACACTGTTTTGCCTTGTGGACAAAACATTTAAGTAAAGCATTAGAATTGAACGGTATTAACTGTAGTTCTGAATGCTTTTAATCAACTGGACTAAGTATTAAAGCTTACCAAATGATATACAGCCTTGTGCTGCTGCTTTGGGCAATACTTGCTGTATATGAGACAGACACTGCAGGTTTTCAAGGCCTTCGATATCATTTTCTCAATGTGTTAAATATCCACACATCATGTTAAGGCAGGGTAGGGCAGAAGAGTACCCAAACTGTAAGAACTAGAACCAGGATTTGCCTTCGTGTAACAACCCATAAAGCAGCTTCTGCCTCAGTACCTTGGACAGGGTAACAAAAGAAAGTAGATCTGGCTTGCACTGTCCTTGGAAAGCAGTCACCTTCCTAAGTACAAGCACACACATGAACAAGTGGTGCTTCTTCCCAGGTGAGAGCAACCCATGACATTTTCTTGGTCAGGAAGACTTCAAAAGACCTAGATGTTTGCCACTAGCAATGACAACATTGTGGCATAAATACAGAGGGGAGATAAAAAGGTGAATGAGATGAACACAAGCTCCAAACTACCTGCGTTACTAACAGGCTTATGTTTTACCAGCACAACCAGTCTGGGCATTATCCAAAAGGAACCTGGGGGAAGAGCTATATCTGCTGCAGAGAAAAACAAGAGTGAAGACATTTACATTGCTCAGGAAATCACAATGAAAATAACAGGTAATATTGAAAATGTTGATGACTTTAAGAGGGCTCAGATCATAAAAAAGGGAGGGAGGGAGAGAGGGAGGTATTAGAGCACCACTTCCCAGAAGTGTGATACACAACAGTCACGTGGAGAATGAAAGAAGTTTCCATATGTTATTTTTAAGACTTTTACAGAAGATTAGCAAGAGTTGCACAACAAAAAATACTTGAGTAAATTTATGTTTAAAGGTGTAATAAAATACACACTGCATTTTGCATTTAGGCAAGTGTTTTTACCTTCCCTGAGAAATAAAACTGCTATCACAGCAGAATATTAGTGTTCATTTAATATGAAGAGATATTGATATTATCTTTCCAGAAACTTCAATGGTAAGCTGCCCAGAAGAAAGAAAAATAGAGATCATGTGAGTGCCCACATACGTGCATGTGTATACGTATATACACTCAAATTCAAACTTCAGAGAGCTTGAAGGATGTTGGCAGTTTCAGTTTCAAGTAGAAGAATCAGTTCCACAGACTAGACAATTTTTCCCACAGCATAAACATTGGCTACTTTCTGTGTTTTAAATCACTACCTTTAAATTTCTTTTATTATTCTGAAAGATTGTACAAGGTAGAAATAATTTAGCTTATGTTTGATACTCTTCTAGAGAAAGAGACAGAAGAAAATATCACGTTAGTGCTTTCTGAGCAGCCCTGTGGACATGAATAGGGCACCTAGTGTAGCTGAAAGACTGAATTCTGGCCTGATTTAATTAAAGAATTTTAGTTTATTTCTATTATTAGCATGAGTTGTGCAAAATTGTCCAGCAGAGAGAGATCTGCATACTGAACTTCCACAGATAAGGAGCTGTCACCAGAAACACTCTCTCTGAAATGTTATGCTAATTGAAACTTTAGAAAGCAAGGTCTAAGAAATACTGGAACAAAGGGATTGTCCAATGAGTGACTGGAGAACTAGATCAGTCAGATCATTTAGATCATCCAGATCAGCTTAACTTGGTTTAAGGCTCAACAGTTGGATGCAAACTCTAACCAAGCTATTTAACAGGAGCGCAACATTTTCCATAATGAAACATAGAGAAAAAAAGCTTGAATGCAGTAAAACTTAAGACCATGGTTAATTTTTCCTTACTGCTATTTTTATAACTCAGAATAACATCCTACGCATCTTTCTGAAACTAAAGCTTTTCCAGAAGATGTTGTTTGGTAACTCCTTTATCAGAGACAGCACAGACCTTGTCAACGCCAAGAACCGCCTCTGCTTTGAGCTTTACTTACTTATAAAGCTGCTAATCAAGTTTTGTGAAAGACAGGTATGAACAGCAGACCAAGAGGCAAAAAAAGAATGTATTTCACATCCAAAGTTTCAAAAATTATTGACTAGACCTTATCACTCTCAAAGTGCCAGGCATTAAGTTACATTTCCATGGATCTCAAACTACAGTTTGATTTTAGACTCATTGTCTACTGATTCTCCTAAGTCACTATATACTTCTGTGGCTTACAAATGAAGAGTAATGTTCAGTGTTCTCCCTTTGCTCCATGCCTCAGTTCCGACATTGAGTTCGTGCAGTAGAAATCAAACACCAAATTACTCAACTGAAATACATCATCTTCAAGCAACGAGAGAGCCCTCACTCACAGCACAAGACTGCATGCCTGAGGAGTGACTTTTGGTTTGCCATAGTACATCACAGAGCAAAAAATTCTGGCATACAACTTTGCTTTTGGGAAGTTGGCTTCTGAAGCCATCTAAGCTTCACCTTTAAATGCCCGAGAAGCATTAACTCCTCTCCTTGGCTTACACTCCACTTTCGCATTGATTGCATATTTAAAATTCTGAGTGGTATTTTAGCACAACAGGAGTACAAATCTTAACTATTCAAGTGAATAAACACTGCATGTCATTCAATACCATGCTTAAAGACACTATTTGCAAGATTAACATGTTCTGCTTACTGCTTGTGGAACAGGGCACCAAATGATGCCTGCTTCACATATGCTAGAGCCATGCTAGCCAGGGAGAAATTAGTTATGCAGAGCAATGGGACTTGCAAGGAGGGAGAATGAAAGAGAATGTCTACACACAGGGATGCTACAAGGCCAGAGGGACTGGAAGAGATTAGTGTTCTACAGAGGCGCTCAGAAAAAAACAGCAACAAATGGACAATCTACATTAACCAATGCAACCGTTTAAGCATCTCCATAACAAGGAACTCTCATCTTTCCTACCTGACTGTTCAGAAGAATGACAAGAAGGAAATTAGTGGCTTCTTTCCTCCATCCTGGACAAGATACTTTGGCACCACTGAGTAGTGTTAGGAAGAAGGGTGAAAGACAGATTCCAGCCTCTCTCATTGAGTTTGCAATGGAGATCACAACTATTGATAAATGTGTTGTCAAACTGGCAATGTAATATTTGCTCATTTGGGTTCATTTGTCTTCACAGAATCCATCAGGAAAAATTAACGTCCTGGCTGGCAATGAGGTTTTTTCAGAGCCAAGTCTTCCAGCTTGCCTGCAGGGAATTCATTGCCTTTCAGTATGATTGAAGGCCTGTACATCACTGCTGATCTGCACCTCATTAAACTGGTACTGAAAGACTTCAGAGCGGCTTCCTTTCTAGTGACACTGTGACAGTCAGAGCTTGGTGTTGCCATGAGGAAAGGGCTACTGCATGTCAAAATCAGACACCTGCTGCAGCTAGAGGTAGCTCTCATTAGGAGCCATGCAGACAGGTAAATAAGCATTGAAGTACCAACTCTCTATAATATTTCCCACTACTTAGTCACTATCCCCCTCTATCCCTTAATAATAGGAAACTGATAACATGCTACATTTTTTTTTTTTTTCAGTTTGCTTTTTTCCTTTTCTAGATGATTTCAAGAAAAAATGGGCACATATAAAATTATCTCAAGCTCCAGTCAGCATGGAAATCTTCATCACCAAAGCCTCTGTCTTGGCACAGGTGGCTCACACCCTTTGCATTAAGGCAAGTACCTAAATACATCTGAAGACCTTACCTACCAATTTACAGATTAGGATGGGATGGAAAAAAAAGATCAACTTCGGAGCATGACCATGAGAAAGATGCTCATGTTTGCAGGTCAACACTTACAGATGAAAGGAAAAAAGTCTCATGGAGTGTGTACGGAGAGCAGTTCCCTGTTTATCCTGTACACAGGTCCAAGTATAAAATATTATTTGTGAAGCTGAGATAGCTACGTCTTTCCTCACAGAACAACAGAAACTTATGCATCTTTATGGCTTATCAAATGTCTGCTTTCCATCTTCACCGTCCCCTGACTTTACCCTCCAGAAAACAGGTTGAAACCTCGAAGCCACATCTCCTCTCTGAAGACCTAGTAACTCATCATTTACTAATTGTTAGAAGGCACTGATGTTCACAGTCATGTATTACTGCTAAGGCTCTACAAGAATAAACCACCAAAGATTTAGGAGCAAGAGGCCTGGCTCAGTTCTTATTTCCTTACTCTTCCTATTGCTTTCTGAAATACTGGAATTACAGATAAGTCCAAGTTTCATACAGGAGGTTCTAGAAGCAAGAGGTTAAGAAGTTCCCTTTAAAAGTGGAACTTCTCCAGTGGATTTACATCTCTAGAGAATCCAAAACACTAAATCAAAATAGCCTTTCTCTAGCTTATTAAAAAAAAGTAATAATCTTGCTGTTATTTTAATAACTCATTTTTCATTTGGAAGTCTAAAGCCCATCATTAAGAGAAATATGCAAACATTTGTTTTTATTTTCTTCCAGTAGAGGAGAAAATTCAAGAGATATGGAAACAGTTGCACTCAGGGGGATGCCAGGAACTCAAGACTTGGTGTAACTCTGCCTCAAATAAAGGGGATGAGGAAGACAGTGGCAACAAGATCACCTACACAGTCAGCCTGTTTCCCAGGCACGTGTACACATCCTGCAGCTACCTTAAGTCCTGCTGCATGGTACAGCTGAAGAATATACAGATAGCTTTTGGATAGATACAGATTACTTTCCTTGAAGTATCTGATAAAGATTTGTTTGAGTAGTTACTGCATTCATTCGATGGCAAGTCTTGGCTTGGTGGTTGGTGATGGTGAATCCCTTGCAGAAACAAGATTTTCAACTAAGTAGCACAAGTATTTTGTCTAGCCTTAGGGGTTTCAGAATCTGAGGTCTCTTTCAGCCTTTCCTAAATAGCAGTCCGTCCTTCAAACGTCTGTCCACGCAGCACCAGGATGGAGGGGCTGGACTCACATTATTATCCACTCTTGAAACTGTGCATGCCAGGGGGTAGAGGTGTTGGATCAGCAGCTGGGAGCCCTACATCTCATACCAAGCAGATCACTGCTGCTCTCAGAGCAGCAGGTCTGGAGCCACAACTATTCACTCCGCCGTCCCCTTCCAAGTGTACTTGAGAGAGCGTTAAAAGGCAGTTCTGGGGACAGAAATCATACTCATGACATATCCCACATTAGTGCACAGCGTGCTTTCCACACTACCTCATAGTTCACCCCCATACATTTGAGAGAACAAAGAATGTACTGTTTCATAGTTATCACATTCAGAATTTTCCTTTGCAGAAAAAAACTCAGCTGTAAACAGATTATTTTACTTGGCTAATAAGCATTGCATTAACATATTTCATCGTACACCATTACTTCCTCACTAGTGGGTGGCTCAGGGTAGAAGAATGCAAAGAAAAAGAGCAGACTTACTCCAAGGAAAACTAAGGTGGGGTTTTTTTTGTTTTGTTGTTGTTGTTGTTGTTGTTTGTTTGGTTTTTTTTTTGCTGGGAAACACTGCTTTCATCCAATCAAAGAGATTGTGGAGGACTTAAACACTTTTAAAATACCACTGGAGATTTATCCCGCCAAACTGTGATGTCTCCTTCTGGCAACTCTAGTTGCTCCACATCACCTCTAATCACACCTTCATATATGCTGTATGACCAAGGTCAGGCACAAACCACATTCTGGTCGCGCAAAATGGGCATGCCATTTTGAATATTATTTTGCCTGAAAGATCATGTTCAAAGCTCAATAATTTCCCTTGCTGAAGAACGTGGCACGCCAACTGTTACCTCTGATCCTTCTTATTAGATCAGATTTACTGGGATTTTACCAGCTACTGAAAGAGAGCACTGAACTGTGAAGAGTATCCATTGTCAGACAACCTGCAGCAGCAGCAGCACCTTTCAGATGGCTTCCCCTGAGCTGAGCAAGATGTAATCTGTGAAACAGAAATTAGAGCTGAAAACTAAAATGGGGTCTTTTTATATATTTATATGAATAAAAAATATTAAATATAATATATATTTAATATTTATATTTTATATATATATATTCTATATTTGTCTGTTTGTTTGTTTTTGTGGTTTTATTTTTACTTATTTGTTTAAATCAGAAATCTCATGTTATACTGTTAACTTCATAGACTCAAAGCCATGACACCACTGAAGTATACCCATTGTAGAAGTGAGGAAATGAGAGCCGACTTCACAGATGCAGGGAAAGGAAGGTTTGGCAAAAAATCCCTGCAATTGCAAAGGGTACCATAAGACAAGGACCATGCAGGTTGTGAGTCACTACAGCTTTCCTTTAACAACCACCATACAGCAAGTTACATAGAAGTCAGTTTTTCTGCTTTGTATAACATCATGGCAAACAGCCTACTCTGCCATGATATAAACCAGCAGTTCCAGGGATTCCATATAATTTCATCATGGGATCTAAAATAAGAAATATGTTTTCAGAAGTATTGGAAGAATGAAGACAACCGTATCCAGCTTCCTTTGAACTCTTCAAGAAAATTCTTCTCAGAGACAGCTTAAGGATCTGCAGAAGCTAGTTTCTTATACAACTCCTTTACCCTAAGATTGTGACAACATACTTTTCATATATACAATTCAGCTAGGACATACAGCATGCAGAACAGCTCCTTCACTAACACTAGGTATGACTTCCAATATTCACAATTTTTATGCATTTGTTTTATGACTTTTCTTACCCACTTACTAATAATGTAATGCATGTCTTGCTGGACAAAGCCTTTAGCTTGGAGGTACAACACATCGTTGCTGGCTTTTAAAATGTTAAAAGGAAAGTTGTGCTTGCTTGATTCAGAAACAGAATAAAGAGAGGGACTTACACAGAAGAAACAAGATTTCTAACAAGAAAGCTAGGGAACACAAACACATCTCATTATAAGATATGCTCATTATAATGTGTTGTGTGCCCCCAAGATTATGGAGATTTAAAATACAAAGCATTTGAAAGCATTCATCTGTGACAACCTTATAAAAATGAATATAACTGGAGAATTATGAGTGAAAGCATTTTGAAGGAGTGACATATAGCTAGGATTCTATGATAAATTTTTTCTCTCTTCAGAGTGAAGATTTCACAAGTTCTTTTCATAGTTTCAAAATATTCCCATACCAGACTTCAGGAAAAAAGATAAAACTCCTCCTCCTCTCAACTTTTCTCCATCACTGAACTCGCATCTAATCGGAATATCAACTACACATACTTTCCTGAAGATAAAAATAAATAAATAAATAAAAGAGTAAGAATAGTTACAAACACCTAATTCCTCAATTAACAGCAAGTTTGGTTTTGCAAGCCAGCTGCTGTAATTTCAAAGTGACACTTTCCATTTTCAAAAGATATATGGGAAATAAAAGCCATAGGCTTCCTTCCGCACCTAATGGGACTAAAAGTGCACGAGCTTCATGGGGGAGTCATTAATAGCTTTGAAGGCTGAACTGGCAGGCCTTCAATTCCATAGTTTTTACACCAACTGCTTAAGTATTTAAACTCTTAACACCTCTTAGTTATATTCTTCCCTACTGAAGGTTGACCTTTGTGAAGACATTTACTGGCTGCCCAGAATCCTAATATGGATGTCCACGTAGAGTCCAGTAGCAAGCCGGCAACCAAAGAGTTAAGGCTGGAGATAAGTGGTGTAAACACTGTAAGTAACCTTCATTTAGGCCTGGATTATAAGCATAGCACATTATTTGTGACGCTACCCCAAATGTGTTTGATGCATTCCTACATGGCATGGCTAAGCACAGGGGGCTTAGCAAGTTTAAGGAGAAATGTGAGAAGGCAAAAGGGGTTAAACTGCTCATATGGCAGCTGTTCTTGTCCCTGAAAAGAAAATGTGTTCAATTATTCATGCTAAGCTTAAACTGACAATGAAGCCAGCTTCAACACAGCTATTCCTCTGCATTATTCATAATAAGGAGCTAGCAGAGTCTCTGCAAAGATATGTTGTTGCAGACGGATGGAGCCTACAAATGGTTCAGAAGATGAGCTTGATCAAACGAAATGAGGAAAGTGTGTGTTGGGGGGCAACTTAAATACGAAAACCTACCGAGCGTATCTTGGAACGTGCAGATAAGGCCTACTTTATCTGGGAGATAGTGAGTCTTAGAAGCCTTGCTGAGGTACAAGAGGAAGCAATGAAATTTTTATTTCAGGTGCATGGTCAGTGTTGACATTCTCCTCCAGGAGATAAAAATATGAATTAAAACCATTTAACATAATGGTTACTGTATCACAACAGGCCTTTTGTACTTACTTCTACTTGGCTGGAGGGCCAGGAAATCTCAGCTCCTCCAAAGACTCCAGGCAGTTTTCAGACCAACTGTGGCCAACAACTGCATCCCTACTAACAGCGGTGTTCCTGTGGCCATCGGCAGATGCTCTCTGAAAAATCACAGCGGGCAATCAAGGTATTACATCTGATCACGATATCTCAGCAGATGCCATTTTGTGGGTATGACTTTTGGGGAACACAGGGCATCGTGTCTCTTCATTATGACCCCAGAGCTCATCTGCAAGAATCACTGGGCCCTGTCCAGTGGAACACAGCCATGTTAAATGAAACTTAACTGCATATTTTAGAGCCACCCCTTCCATTCTTCTCAGAACCTCATCTTATTCAGAGTAGCCACCTAAGCCAATATATTCAGAGGCCCCACGTTTTCCTGCAAATGTCAGTTTCAGCTACTGAGAGTAACAGAGCATGGGTTGGAGAGACACAGTAAGTCTTTTTGAGCAAGTTATACAGAGACCTGTTCTGAAGCACTACCAGCACAGCTGAGAAGTTCTTCAGGAACCCTTGAAACCAGGAATGTGTCTCTTAGAGCAACATAAGCTGATATGGTTTCCTTTATGGTTCACCTTATCATTCCTCTGTAATTTTATTTCACAGAATGAAGTCCGTTCAACACAGAGAAGACCTAAAATTTGTTGAAATTTCTGCTTTAAGTCCATAACCCATCTGAGATGTAATACATCACCAAATGGAGACTCGGGTTTTTAATCAAGATTAAGTCACAGTGTCCTTGTGTCCTCCCTGCCATTAGTCATTTCATTAACTAATTAGCCTCACTGTTGGGAACTTGAATTCAATTTTCACTCAGACTTTGTCTCACTTCAGCTGCCAACCACTGTGCATCAATTTTCTCTTATGTTAGAGAGCCACCTAGCAGAACATTCACCACTTTTCAGATTCCTACAGGAGACGAACCACAATCACCCTTTACATAAACAAAGTTTATGACTTTTGCTATGTATATTTTCCTGAGTTAACCTCATAATGTTTTCTAAATACGTTGAGACTTCTGCCACAAATATTCTTTTTGATGTGTAGGCACAGATTGAAAGAATAGTGTTCGGGGACTTAGCAGTACTGCCGTGCTACAAGTCACTGCCTTGCAGACTTGTTAATTGTAGGGTTAACTACCAAGGACTTCATTTTTTGATCTTATGTTATCTATATCCAACATGCTATGGAATATCTTCATTTTTCACTCTGCTTTTTATTGGAATCAGAGTACTCTGGAAAGGATTTCAAAAATCCACCTGGAGTCTATGGAAGTTGTTTTATTACTAAGAAGAGCCCAAGCTAAACATAGCAAGTTCCTGCCTTTGCATTTGTACCACAGGAAAGCACACACCCTTTCCCTTGAGGCCCTGTTTCTAGACCTGGCTTCTCCTTCCTCCCAGCCTTGGCATAAAGCACAGCGCTGTAACACAGTGGCAGAGAACAAGTCTGGGAACCAAGGCCTTCCATTCCCCAGCAGCAAGCACGCATCTTAGCAGTATGATTACAATAACAGAAGAGTGCACACTGGATTAAAAGGAAAAAGGGAATCGAAAGCAATAAGGCAAAATCAAGAACTGAGCTGAAATCTACTACAGTGAGAACGCAGTGAAATACTGATCCAAAAATACTGTTCTTTCTTATAAGAGATGGGGTTACTCCTATTTTTTTGTTTGTTAATAAAGTAGATAATGAAGCTACATCAAGCGTATTTGAACCCCAGACACACTGCATCTTTACTCCACGCTTGGCTTATTAATAGGATAACATAAACCCTTCAGGTCACTAACAGGCCTCAGGATCACTTCTCTGCCTGTGCTTCACCTAATTGAATGGATTTACTGCAAAAATGAGCTATTTAATTTCTTTTTATGGTGAAAAAAAAGTACCAGTTTATGCAGGATCATAAGTTACTCCCTTTTTTCTAAGTATCTTTCCTTACTGCGGGGAGCTCATGGAACAGATGTTAAGGCTTCCAAAGCATTAGAAAGAAACATAGCAGCTTTCATTTGCAGAACTGGTACTTTTGCAGAGGCTTTCTCTCAAGGATTTTGGAGGGACAGCTTTCCCTGCCACGGACTCAGTTGTATTACTTACCCACATTTTCTCCAAGCGGATCGCTGAGCCTTTCCACTCCTACCATCATCTCTTCTTGCCTTTCCTGCCTGTTGTTTTCCCGGCGAGAGGTTATTTTCCTTCATTAACAGCGATCAGGAGGCACCACCTAGCGGTGCCTAGCAAATTCACTCATTTAGCTACCGTTCCCAAGATTTACAGAAGCAGTTCGTGCAATATCTACATATAATTCCATATATTGTTAATCACTAGAGTGTTGAACGGGCTTTGGATTTAATTCAGCTGCACAGAAGAGCTGCACTGAGTTTTAGGCACAATACCGAACAGGGGAGCACAGCGCTTGGGTTCTACCTTTGGAGGTATGAATGGTACTCCCACACCTGAGCTCTCCTGGTCAACACAGGGGCTTCCAAAACAAGGGGTTCCTATACCAAAAAGCCGGGTAACTTTGTTAAAAGGAAAATCTCCATTTTGACACTGTTGCTTTCTAATGCAAAATGCAATATGGAGTCAGTAAGACTCCAGGAATTCTTTGAGGCCCATGCTTCCCTATGTTTTCTCCTTTCACAGACGTTTGGTTTCTGCTTCCCAGAATCTGCTTCCCAGAAAAGAATTCAGAAAAGCCAAGAAAGCAGACACTGATGCAAATTAAGAAGTAGACCTAGCCTAGATCTTAAATGTTTGCAGTTTGTCTTTGGTCATATGCGCTCAGACAAGTTATTGGGAGATAAGCATGCTGCGAACTTATCGAACTTACATTATTCTGTGGTCATACAGACAGATCCCTGTCCCATAGTGAATATAAGGATATTTTTGATGCTCTGGAGAAGAGTAATAAGCTACCATCAGAAGCTTTTGGCTAACAGCCCACGTGTAGAATTTATTATAGTCACGTGGTACAGTAATTTCAGTCTTTCTTACCTCACAGAAGCATATTCTTGTTTGCTTCAGCTCTCTCTTCTCTCAGAGAACTGTCACCAAGACAGTTTCCCTGGAAACTTTCTTCAGATCAAAACCCCTCTGTAGCTACATGCTCATCTCTCCAAATACCAGAACAGTTCTTGCCCAGAGCCTCATAACTTCTCACAACACTGGGAGCTCCTTCAAAACTTTTGCTAAAGCAAGATCACTGCCACCCAAATAGGTTTAACAGGTCCCTCCTGGACTTTCAGAGACATTGACTCTGCCTCATCCCACCAGTGTGATTCAGCTGGTTGACTGCCCAAGCAATATGACACAGGCATGTGTGAGCCCCATGTCCACCAGGGATGCTAGGCAGCAATTGGCTTTTAAGTAAGGAAGACATAAGCTTGTTCCCATTATGGGAACAACTTTTAGGGCTGATTTTCTTGAGGCGTATTTCAAAAGCAAGGAAACCAATACCCCAGAGCTCGAACCAGAATGAGCCTAACTTTTCACTCACAGGCTGGCAATCACTCATCCCACGGCCTTAAAACACTACAGATCACAAACTGTTTTACAAACTTCAGGCACTTTGCAGTTAAAATTACTTCTCACAGGCTAAACAAGATGATCAATCAAGTGAGAATCTGTGACATAGTACTTGCCCAAGGACTCGGTAGGTTTTTCAAAGGAATAGGAAATCCTCAACTTTTAGAAATAAAACATTTCAGGATGTATTATTGAACCCTAAGTGCTTGGCTGCAGCTGTCAACACATTATCCAAGAGAAGCATGAAGTT
Source organism: Alectoris magna (assembly GCA_030625065.1). NCBI lineage: Eukaryota > Metazoa > Chordata > Aves > Galliformes > Phasianidae > Alectoris > Alectoris magna. The sequence continues at coordinate 145,458,966 of CM060560.1, forward strand.
GGGGGTAGTCTCTGAAAATGGGATGGCTCTTTTTACCTTAGCTTATCTCTCATGTATTGCACTGACTCCTTATCCAAGCATGATAAGAGCTATAAATGAAAATAAGCTATGAAAGAGCTATGAGACTAGTACAAGTAGCATTATTGACGGACATTTTCTCTGTTTATGACAGAGATGGAGTATCCCTTGGAATTAATAAAAGACAAAAACCCCAAAGGACCTCAATGAAAAGTGATGGAACAAGGTTTCATCAAAGAATAAAACTAGCAGGTTGCTCTGGATATGCATTGAAGTAATATGTTTAGAAGTACATAGTTCTTTGCATTCCCCAAAAATAACCTGTTCCCTAGATGAATAAAGGATTTTGTTATTTCCTGATACCCTTTTGTTTCACTTTCCATGTACCAAAGCTTATCATACAATGGCTTCTGGCAGAGTTATGAAGGAAATGTTACAAATGCACTCTTAGCACACCCGCATTAATTTCAATAGAAGCTTGCCAGAGCTGCATTTGGACTAGTACCCATACATAGCAATTACAGCAAGATTTTTGATGTAGTCACTATTAGATAAACCACATTATTATCCCTAAAAGGCAGGGAAAACAGTAGAGAGAAACAAAGATGTTTTGGGACAATCTGCTTGGCTGCAATGAGGCAAGAGGAAGTTGGCAAATAAGTTTGGCTAGGAAAAGTAGTGAGCCCTGGGAAAGGCAGGATCAGAGCAGTCTGCTTGATAAGAAGCATTGATTAGTAGAAGCTATTGAGACAGCTGTGTGGCTGTAGGGTTCTTGGGAACAGGGTGGAGGAGCCATGGCAGCTGTAGAGAGGTTACTGGAAGGGCTTGCCCCTGCATTCTTGGATAGCTGAAGAACCCCACCAAAAGACTCCCCTCATATCACATCTCTGGTCAGTGGGCTGGGGCTATCAGAACTTTGTGAGATCACTACTCATATGGGCAATCCAGAGCAGAATCCCACTGCTGTGAAACCAGAAGGGGAGGAGCATCCATCCTGGGAATAGATATCTACAGCAGACCTAACTGGGGCTTCTCCAGGATGAACCACTACTGGTGAAAGATTTTCTCTGCACCCAGCACTGAGGGGTTGGTCATGCCTCCAAGAAGATTTACGTCACGCCCACAGCATTTATGGCTCATCACGGATATAGCCACAAATGCTTGGGGACCTGCTGCAGGCTTTGTCTTTCTCTCCACTTTATTTTCCGTTTTGCTTTTTGTGGAGACCTAATGATAGTCCCCAGCTCCTGTTTCATCCCTTCTACCTCAGCTGCTTGGATTTTCATAGAATCATAGAATGGTAATTCTAGAATCATTAAGTTTGGAAAGGACATCTAAGACCATCCAGTCCAACTATCAGCTCATGCCTGTGACCACTCTAGACCATGTCACTCAGTGCGACATCTACACTTTTCTTGAGCATCTCCATGGATGGTGATTCTACCACCTCCCTGGGCAGCCTGTGCCAGTGTAGCACCACTCTTTCTGAGAAGAAATTTTTCCTAATATCCAACCTGAACCTTCCCTGGCACAAATTAAGGCCATTACCTCTTGCACTACTGCTAGCCTTTTACAGCAAAGGACAGCGAGGGCTGTCTCCCAGTATGTCCTGTAGGAAAGGCCAGTAAGTTCTCAGCACTTTTGGACTAGACACTGATTGCCCAATGCCCAAATAATCTTGCTTTACTAAGAATTTAATAGCAGCAGAAATACAATGGCCAGAATACTAGAACGATCTTACACGTACACATAAAATTGTGTAGTCATGACTTCAAAACAGGAGAAATTAAATTAATCCTGGATCATTTTGTATGCTGTTTTGCTATGCATACTCCTCACCTGTAATGTTGTGTATCACCTAGAAAAGCCGTAACTAATTTCTGAAGCCATCTGGCTACACAGAAGAAATCAAACAACTTGTGTAGAGGTTGCTACTTGCCTCAGGTGAGCCTCTGCTTTTGCAAGACTGAGGAAAAGGGGCACAGACTTACTAATAGAGCTGGTAGGATGCTTGACTGATACTGCATTTTCTAGCATGTTATTTTTATTTATTTATTTATTTTTTTACAGAATTCATAATCCAAAATTGCTTCAAATATATACATTAGAATAATTGAGCACTGGTCAGAAAAACTGGCCTTTCCGGTAATCAAAGGCATAGATGGATTACTGAATCCTTTTGGACTAGAAAGATGCCCAGGAGAAATTTTATCCTGTCAGAAGCCTGCAGTTGCAATGGAACTGAGCAAAAACGCCCTCCCTGTTTTCTATATGTGCCAGACAGCAATAGCTATGAATAGCTATGCTTTGAAATACCACAAGGAAGCTTTAAGTTTCATTTTTTGGGAAAAGAAAAAATTACCTAATCACCTTCAAACCCAATGAATACATAATAGAAATGAAAATGCAGTATCCAAACAAATGAATCTTTCTGGTCAGAAGTTCCCTGTATCTCAGTTCCCCACAGGTGAGCCAGGATGGTACAACATTTTCATCTGATGGGACACGGTGGGAACCAGGCAGTTCTGGCTGAGCTCTGAGGCACTTTGGTCAAAGCTGCCTATCAGCTTTGCACAAGTAAAAGTCTGCCCAGATGCTGGACAGTCAGGATTGTATAGCTGCTCAGGAGCGATCCATTTGTGCTTGAGGACAGACGAAATTCTGACTCGGGTATTTCTTTGGATGTTTTGAGGTTGCTTTCAGTGGGCAAATCGATCTAAAACCTGGGCAGTACTGAAAGGTGTCTGATGATTTATTTTCCCCCCCCAGTGTTACTTGAGAGCCCTGCAGAGGGGACAAGGGCTGGGAATTGCCTGGAGGTAAGACATGGCTCAGGAACATTTGGAGGGGCTCTAGTTATCACAAGCAAAAAAGGTGCTCCATCAGGCTGTTGTCCATATGAAACAAAGAGAATCCCACCTTAAATTATGCTGAGAAACAAACAAACACACCATTATCACCAACAAAACACTTGAAAATTGCTGTTATTTCCCCCTCCTTCTTCACTAACATTTTTTTCTGAAGCCCCAGAGCACTCAGCACAACAGTACCATTTGTTCCTTCTGCATATGCCTCTGCTGCTGTATGTATTTTACATACAAGATCACTTAAGGAGAGAAAAACGTGTTCTTCCACAATATGTAACCTTGAAAATACTGACAATGACAATAAAGGCTTGTTTACTTTTGCTGTTTTCATACCATCCAAGGACAGTAATGGCTAACCTTCAGCAATGCTTGAGCCCAAAGAACTGTCAAGTGTTTTCTTCTAAGTGTTTGACTCTCAACTCAGGGTTAAGCTGTTTTTCCTTGTCTCTGAGTGTCCTTGGTCACTCTTCCCTTGTCAGAGGCTTACCCTTTTGTGGCACTGATATTTTGTGTACTTTGCCACCTCCAGAATTATTCTGGCCATCTCTACAAAAAGAAGCAAGCAGCTCCCTGAATGCTTATCCTCTTTACAAAGGCTCTTTTCATTCTGCAGACATGTTTGTTTAAAGAATATAAAAATGGTTGAAATTATTTCACCAGTAAATATGAATATATCTCCCTCAACCCCCCCCTCCCCCCCCCCCCCCAACAAATATTGCACCAGAAACTCTTTTTCAGCTTGTTTGGATACAAAGCAATGCAATGTCAAGAAGCCTTGAACTGTTAGACTGATGGGGCAGATACACTTTGGCATACCAAGTGAGAGAGGCCCTCATAGCAGAGGCTGTAAGGAACACTGCAAAAAAAAGCATTTTGATTAGTGGGTGCAGGATCAGAATCAGAGTGGGAAGCAAGCTATGGGATGGGAGTCTGTAGCGTGACCTTGGCTTGCTGACCGACCCTGTATGGGAGCTCTCCCGCAGTATTGAGCTGCGGCCAAAAATACGGCTGGTTCAGTATCTGTGTGTGTGTCAGTAAGAATGTAAGGCTTTATAGGTGAACTTTAAATTTAAAAAATAAGAGGAAAAAAAAAAAAAAAAAAAGGAAAGCAGATGTTTATCTAAGATGGGTGAAGTAAAGTTCCAGGATTGTATCCCCTGCTTTTTTTTTTTTTCTTTCAAAACATTCAAAGTAGTTGGGCTAAGTCTGTCTGTCTGGAACACACTCAGCCAGGGGCTGATATCCACTGTGGAAAACAGCAGCTTAAACAATGTCTGGGAGTTGAAAGCAATGGAGGACATTTAGAGAAGAATGTCAAGAAACCTTAACTATATCTGCTACTTCCTGTGCAGCCTATAATTAGATACCACGTTGGTACCTTATAAATGCTTAAGATACAAGGCAGAATGCTTTTTTGCCAGTTTTTTCATCTCTTTGTTCTCATCTGTGCTCGTTGTTGTTGCTTGCCAGCTTTCTGGTAAAGCAATATATCTGTGGCTGATGTTTGCTAGGAATCATTGTGACAAACGTTTTTTACAAAACAAAATGCTATTATTTTTTTCTCCAAGCAAGCGCTGAGAACAGTAAAGTTTAATTTCCTGCCTCTCCACTTTCCTGATGTCTCTTGTTAACCTCAATTTATTTTTTCACCTCAGACTGTAAAAGAGCTTTACAAACCAGTGTCATTTCAACACTTATTTTTCATGCTGAGGCCCTGTTTGTGAAAACATCAAGTGAAATATTCTTTTTTTTTTTTTAAATAGAGGAGACTTTTCAGATGTTCAAAAGCCTCGTGAAGAGCTTGACTACAGGCAACCATCTTTTCAATACCATGGTCTAGCAAAGCAGTCCTCAGACTCTTCCATCTTGCTGATGATCATGGCTTTCTTAAGAAGTCAAGAAACACTGTTAGTATTTAAGGGCAGATTTTTGCTCCCCCTGTTCAAGCACTCCATGGGGTAGATCTAGAAGTTGCATGTTGGCATAGGTGGCTCCCGTGCACGTAGAGCTTTGTTCTTGGTATTACATTCACAGATAAGGACACAGAGAAAGCCTGCCTGAAACATACTTGTATCTACCTATCCTCTGCTGTGATGTTGGCCCAAAAGTGTGTTGGGTAGTTCATATAAAAAACAGCGTATTACCAGCTTAACGTAAGTTAAACTGGCATTCAAGGCCAGGTTAGAGAGACCTCTGGGCAGCCTGATCTAGTGGGTAGCAACACTGCTCACAGCAGGTGATTGTAACTATATGATCTTTAAGGTCCCTTCCAACTTAAATCATTTTATGGCTCTGTGAAAATGGCATCGAGACCATAGAGCTGTGTTAACCAGGCATGCTTGGGCATTTATCAGTTCTCGTTCTATGTCCATGTCAGCTTTGTCAAGTTCACACCTGAAGTGATTTAATTTAGTCTGAGGCATGAGGTCACATCTCCATGCCCAAATAAAAGTATTTTGGCATCTCAAGCACTAATATGGATTTTGTTACTATGACCAGGACATTCGAATTACAGTGCAAGCGTGTGCCTCTTGCTATGCCTGGTGATGGGGTACTGAACCACACTCCTTTACTTTGCTTGTATGTGGCAAACTACTGGGTCTACTCTATCAAACAGCAGGCACTGATTTAATCTTCTGAGAGCCTGAGAAAAGGTGAGTTCATTGGCTCAAGATACATTTAAAAGAAAAAGAGGCAAAATCTTGCGCTATCTTTTCATCTCACTGTTAGCCTCCCCAGCAAAACTTGTATTTTTTTCTTCAGATGACTTAATTTGCTAGAGATACTAAAACGAAACCTTCTGTTAACTACTAGAAGAAGTTTCTTACCAGCCATATACATCTAATGAATTACTGCATGTGATCATACACAACTGTAATAGCTCTAAGCATCAACCAAAACTAAAACTAGTGTGGAAATTTAATGCAGATGCTCATGAAGTACAGGAACAAAAAAAGGTTGGAGGGCACAGTCATTTAAAAGAAAAAAAAAACCCCAAACTTATTTTAGTGCCTACTACAATCTTTATTTGAGTGGGGAATGGAAGAAAGTCCCAAAACATTGGCCTGTTATTTTCTGCTGTCTCATTTTAATGAACTTTTTACAAGTGTTAATAAAAGTTTCTTAATTCTACTCACATAAAGCTCCTAATGTATTTGAAGTTCCGCTTTCTCAAATCATTTCTTTATTTTATCAGTTTCTTTTTGTCAGGATTAGGTTGGGTGAAGGATATGAAATACTGTTAATTATCAGCTGTTAGTGCCAAGACAGTAGTCAGCTCCTTCTTGGGAACATTTCCAATTTAGCGCCAACGTCTGCATGCATTAATGCTGAAGATAGGTTACAGGTACCTAAGTCTCTGTATTGCCCTCTTCAGTCATTAGTGACAACTGTTCTTGTGCAATACCTACAGCACGTATAACCTTGGCTCTCTACCCACCCCTGCAGAGGAGCTTGTTCTGTATCTCTCTATTTTACCAAATTTGCAGCCTCAGTTACTATCCTACTGTCTTGCTTGAGGAAACCTAGCCACATTTTCAATGCACACAGCTCTCACTGCTTTAGTACGCTGCCCCAGGGAAATCTTCACCAGGGCAGAAGGCAAGACTTAAAATTATGAAAAGAGACCGTGACTAGCTTTAACTGTTAGGTATGTTGCTTCACTGGATACCCTGGTGATGTGCAGAACTTTTACCTCTTTAAGAGCTGTATTGTAAATTCCATGCAGCTCTAGAGGGTTTTCTGTTCTTGCCACATGACGCTGACAGCAAGATACCTACTGTCATTGCTGTGCTGCCTATCCCACATTGCCAGTCACAAGATTTTCTCCAGTTTTCCCTTCTCTCCACATCCTACTCTTTGCAGATAGTGAACTGCACCCTGTATTGCTGCAGCTTAGCTATGCTGAACAGCCCATACTAAAAGTCACGATCCTTCCTTTGAAAGGGAAAACAAAACCAAAACTTTCTTTTACTTCATCACCTTCAACAGCAGGAGAGAAGATCAGTGCTGGCAACCTTCCTCTGCACTACCACAATCACTCAGATAACTCCCTATCAAATACAGCTTCCAGGGGCCCATGCATGCCCTTAGATGTATGCTGACAGGAAGATTTCAACATACAAATCTGTGCCAGAAGAAACAGTATCCCGTGCAAGTTCCCACCACAGATGTACATACACATTGCCTGGACATTCCTACTTAGCTTCTAATCATCATGCTGAAGATATTTTTTTTTTTTACAGTTATAAGCAATAGATTAGGAAGTAGGGGGGGAATTGTGATTGTGTCCAATGCTCAGCAGAGAGTAAAGCAGGGGATGGATAGGTGAACATCATGAACACAAAGATTTGTTCAGAGAATGACTCCCCATCAGATCCCCTTTTTCATGGCTACCCAGACCCAGTAACCGAGTCCCATTACCTTGCTTTGTGTACTGACTGCATCCCTGCCCTGAAAGGTGACTTAGTGCATACATAGGCAATCTTTTCTTGATGTTCTCTTTTCTTTGATCAAAAGATTGATCCAAACTGAGTAGAAGTGCACCTGCTCAAGGAAGGGATGTAAGTGGATGCTGCTTGGTAAGGCACTATTTCTACTGAGAGCGCATCACCTAGGCAAGCATCCCATCACATGCAAGTTTTCCAGCATCCACATACTCAGTGTGCAGAAGAAAACTGAGGCAGCTGGTATGCCAGCCTGGCCATCTGCAGAGATGCAGGTATTGCATCTACTGAGGTGGGACAGTCATGTGCAGGGGTGCCATGGACTCCCCTCAGTAGCTCAATGTAGAGAGAAAAATCACTAAGGTCTCCTTAGTTGGAGCTGATATTCCCATAGGCCCTGGAGACAACTTGCATCACCAGGCTGTCCTGCCCTCCTCTTCCTACTCCTTGGGGAGTTAGGAACCAGCAGGGCTGGTCCTGAGATGGGCTATGGGCAGTGATCAAGACCAAGGGGAAGAGACCTCATTGACATCATAGGTTGGAAAAAACCTCTAAGATCACCTAGTCCAACCATCCACCTATTGCCAATACTGCCCACAAAACCATGTGCCTCAGTGCCACATCAACACTGTTCTGGAACACTTCCAGGGGCAGTGATTCCACCACCTCCCTAGGCAGTCTGTGCCAGGGCACCATCACTCTTTCAGAGAAGTTCTTCCTAATATCCAACCTAAACCTCCCCTGGAGCAGACATTTAGAGAAAAGGAGTTCTCAATACAACAGACATTAATCCATTTCTTCTGAAATGCTTTGGTCACTGTAACAATTAACTTTGGGTAGTGTAGGCTTGGTAAAGAACACTGAATCAACTAATCAAGTATGGTATTACTGGTCAGATGAAAACTATCAGATGAGATAATACAGTCCTATGGTAGTACAAGCACTCCTTTTTTCAGTGTCTGAGACATGAAGCCATTTCACCTATGCATTAGGTCTCTTAGAGAGATGGTGCAGGGGAAAAATGCTAAAAGGCATCTGAAAAAGTCACTGCACCTAATAAAAGACTGTAGTGCTGTTTCAGAGTAATAGCTCAGAGAACTGCAGCAACCAGCTTAATATTCAGTTCACGACCTGTTAAAAAGCCAGTGAACATGTAAAAGACCTGACTGAGCATTTTGCATCTTTATGTGAAGGTACAAAGCTCAGAGAAGTGCACAATGACATGGAAGGCAGGAATTTCCCCACCAGCCATAACAGTAGAGAAAAAAAGGTCATGAGCAACCTTACTGAAAACATATGCAAAGATAAGTTTTTCAACTAAAACCAAATCCTAAGATGTACCTAAAGCAAAGCAAAGTCTGTGCAAAGCCTGAAGGATAACACTACTGCCTTAAGAAAATGAAAGCAGTTTTAATAGAAAGATTGCTTCAACACTTGATGGAAGACATCATCAACCAAGCCCCAGACCTGTTCCACTCCATGAGCTTCACAGGACCCACAGAGCAGCTGAGGTTAAAAGGCATCTCTGGAGATGGTCATGTCCAGCCCTCCTGCTCAGAGTGGGATTTGCTTAAAGCATAAACATTGTTCAGTTAGGTTTCACGCATCTTGAAGAGTGAAGATTCTACATGCTCTCTGGGCATTCTATTCCAGTGTTCAACTTCCCTTACAATGAAAAAGTTGTTAACCCCCCTCTCCCTCCACCCCCATTTCTTCATGTCCTACCCCTGGGCACCACTAAGAAGAGTCTGGCTCTGTAGCCTTTGTGCCTTCTCATCAAGTGTTCTGCACATTGTAAATATTCCCATATTCTTCTCCAAGCTGAACAATTCCAGCTCTGTCAGCCTCTTGCCATATGTCAGATGCTCCAGAGTCCAAATGATTTTCATAGAATATCCTGAGTTGGAAGAGATTCATAAGGACCACTGAGTACAGCTCCTGGACCTAACTACAGTATGTCCATGTCTTTCCACTGAGGAGCCAAGATCTGGTCTCTTGCTACTGCAGAGAAAATCACCATTCCTGGCAATGCTCTTCCTAATGCAGCCAAGGAAGCTGTTGGCCTTTTCAGCTTCAAGGACACATTGCTATTTCATGGTCAGCTTGCTGTCAACCAGGTCCCACAGGTCCTTTTCTGCCAAGCTGCTTTCTAGCCTGTCTGCTCCCAGCATGTACTAGTACATGATGTTATTCCTACTCAAGTTAAAGACTTTGCATCTCCCTTTGTTGAACACCATTAGGCTCATATTGGTCCATTCATTCTGCTTGTATAACTCCTTCTGAATGGCAACACAATTATCTGGTCTACCAGAGTTTGTATGAGCTTGTATGTGTCCAGTTTGCTTAAAAGTTCTTTAACCTGATTTTCCTGCACCTAGGGCAAGTTTTCCTTGCTCTAGGTTTTCTCATGAGCCTCAAAGATCTGGGATTCCTGAAGGCAAATATTATCAGTAAAAGACTGAAGTGACCATTTGGTCAAGTGGAACTTTCCTAGTCTTTCATCCTCAAAAAGCATCTCCCATGTAAGTGTATTAGCTTGGCAGTATTTCTGTTTTCCCACCACAAAATAGGGTTGGAAGTTTCTCTTATTCCCAGTGCACCTACAAGAGAAGTGGAGTGGTATGAAGCACTTGGTCACAGGAGCAATTGGCGGGGTTTGGGCCATGGGTATAACACAATAAATGCTCTTGTATCTGCTAAGATGAAGCAGCCATAGTGCAGTCCTGTAGGAGCCACTGGGTACGTGCAGAAAAAGTTCTGATGCCACTTCCTGGCATGTTGTATCTGTAACACATCTTTTGTTGGAGCACCATCACCAGGCTCTGGGCATAATTATTTTGATGAAATACATTCATATATCACCTCCCCGCTGGAGTTTAATTGATATACAGGAACAGAACAGAACATGCAAGAAATCTGTGCTGCAGTGAGTCGAAGATATATGTGGCCTACTTACAAGCTCAGGTGAAAAATGGGAGAATAATGACACCTATTTTGCAAGGTATTTGACTTATAGGCATATAACTCTTAAACTCTTGGCAAACGTGCTCCAAAATGAGTTGGAAATATGAGAAATTTACTGCACACTAAGCATTCTCCCACTGATGAAAGCAGGGGGGCTTCCTATTCTCTCTTTTTCCCCCCTCCTTCCATTCATCACCAAATGGAGGAAAGTCAGAAGCTTCAAAGCACACCAATAGAAATATGATCCTGACACCAGGTTTTACACCTTAATCAACCCCTTATTTCAGCAAAGGCTGCTTTCCATTATCAGCCTATCCATCAGTCCAATTCACATGATGGAGGAGGCAAGGAGTGGGGAAGAGACAGGATGTCAGGAAAAGTCTCTTTCAGGAGAGGTGTCAAGGAGGAGTATTTTTCATGAAGCTGTTTGTAACAGTGGAGCAGGGCCACTGTTGTTTGGGGGCTGAGGTGACATATACTCCTATGATTCATGCTAGACCTGACCACAGGATTTGCAGCCTAGTAGCTTTTGCTGCTGCTGCTACTACCAAACCAAGTGGATTCCAATATTGCTCAGTGCTCCAAGAATGGTACCCAACCACAATGCTTGGGTCTGCAGAAGGGAAAGCTCATGGCAGAGGCATCAGGAAAAGTTTCTGTTCCTTGAGATAGCAAAGGAATCTGATCAGAGAGAAGTTCTGTGAAGGCATTTAGAGATGGAAGTACCATCCATAGATAACACTTAGGAAATGGAAACCAATAAAATTAAGGCATGAGGCCACAGGTCAGAGTGGAAAGGCAAATGCGTACAGGCAGGGTGAAGACTTTGTTCCCAGTTACATATTTTTTTCTGTACAGAACTGAAGGATTATACAGTTACTGTCTGGACTAGTTTCTAATGCTTATTATCTCTTGCTTTGGAAGAAGAGGCCTTTGTAGCTTGACAGAAGAAAAAGCAGTCTACTGGAAAACAAGTGAGGTGTGACCCGTAATAACAACAAGGGGAGATCTGTTTACAGGGCAGGATGAAAACACAGGTAATTAGCTGACCAACAGACAGGGACTGCTCTATCAAAAGGGAACATGATGCACAGAAGGCCTTTATTGAAGGACAAGCAAGAAACTATATTAAGGAGATCAAATTTAAAGTCAGCTAACAAGAACTTAGTGATGCTCTATTATTATTATTTCAAATAGCTCTAACACAAGACCTCACCTTCATTACCCAGATTTTTCCAGTCCATATTATTATTCATCAAGTATTCATGTGGCCCTTAGCAGTGAACCCCAGGTCAACTGGAGTATGACTGGGTTAGCAAGCATTCTGTTCAGACTCACTGCAGATGAGATATGGCCTTACATTTCCAAATGGCATATGATGCTATTTCAAGTGGATTCTATAGGAAAGTCACAGATGCAGTCTGTGATCTTAAAAAGAACTTTTATCTAAAAAAGGAGCGTGAATGAAGGTCAAATGATAGGTCAGGATGTAGAAGATAAGGACTGTCACTTCTAATTCACTGACATCCTGTGTGACTAAGTAAAGCATGATCTCTGCATGCGTTCATTTCAAAAGCTGAAATAATGGCAAAAGTTACTTACTTCAAAAGGCTGCTGTCATGCCTAATAAAAAAATTGTTTATAGAACAGTATCAAATTTCAGGGCAGACTACATCAGAGAAATGCAAAGCATTATTTATAATTTCAGGGGAAAGGTAAAACATCAAGGATGCAAATTCAAGCATATGAAAGCTGGGAAATGCCAAAATTAAGGTCAACAGTGAAATCTTAGTTTGTCTTTCTACGTATGCATTACAAGGTACATTGTAATCATGACTTGTCATTTCAGGAGAATATATGGCAGCTGCAGAGCAGATGCTCTCCTTCCACCAGCATATAGCTAAAAGATTTGCAGTGGAGGCAGGCTCCCTTGTGAGTAAAGTGAGTGGAGCTGGCCTAAAGCCTAGATAGCCCTGTACCCCAGAGTTTCTTGTTGACAAGAAATTAAGTATTTAAAGGTGTGCAATAAAAAAACCCAACACTGAAAGTATATATCCTGATGTACGTTACACCAGTGGAAAGCAACACAAAATATGGTAGTGTTATTGAATAACAAATTCTACCAGTTGTCATCTACTTTTTTTTTCTTTTCCTAGAATTTAACTAGATCATTCTGGTGTTTTTTCTTTTCCCCTCCTTCCCTCTCCCCATTTGTGGATTCTCATACTGCTGCTTCTCCATTTCTCCTTTTTTCCTCTCCTTCCATCCCTTCTGAGTGTCCTATCCCTGTTTCATACATTTCAGCTTTTTCTCAAAACCCTTTAATCTTAATATCATCTTAATATCATCTTACTGCCAGCTTTGCTAGAGCACCAGTTACATCCCTTGTCTTCCCCAGCCCTATGTTTTTAGATTTAAAACAAAACAAAACAATTTCCCTGCCAAGAATGGTGGAAACACATGAGAATCAGACTGACTACAAACTTGTTGGAATTGAGATGTCATCCAGAACAAGAGAGAAACAACAACAGGTATAGAGGGAGGTTTTGCAGCCCAAATGGCTGGGCAGCAGCCTGTGCTAACAGGAAGGAAGCTGCCCCACAGATCTGTCTCTTCCTCCTTTGTGGCATTTCCATATGGACTCACCAAGGAGAAAGTTGGGTTCTTAGAGAAGAAATACAATTCCAAGTTGAGTGTGTAGGGAGTAAAGTAGATAAGAAATATTGAAGGGAAACGAAATTTCAGACAGAGATCAGAGTTAATGATAAGTTCCTCACACTGAGGCAAATTTTCTTTGTGTCAGTTAAGGTTGGGATAGATATATTAGGTTTCACCAGATTTACAACACTGTACATGACACTAGAACTGTCCTATGGTGTTTTAAATATTATTTCCACCCACTCCCCACATAGCATGAAAGCACCTAAAGGATAGAAGTCACAATTGCACAACCCAAATAACAGAATTCAAAGTGTACTAACGATTCAAGCTGTTGCATTTGGCATTTTGAAAGGGCAATGCTAGGATCTGAGATTATGAGTACAAAGACAGATTTAAACAAATCAAATCCTCAGAAATATTCCCATATAACTCAGTAACTTGAATTACAGCGTTTCTAGAAGTGACATTTTGCTAACCGTAGCATTTGGAGCAAAAGGACACGGCTTCCAAAGACAACTTTTTCTTTGGCTTCCTTAAATGATGTGCATTCCAAGGACTGAGAGACAGAGCCCAATATGATAAATGAAGTGTGAATCTCAATTAAAAACACCAGGTTTCCACATCCAGAATTAGACAGTTCTTCTTTGGTGCACTGAAGAGTACTGACAATTTGCAGGCTGAGAAATTAGACTGTGTCTCAGACAAAACATTAATTACCTTGGGCCACCCACACAATTATCCAGAATAACAACTGTAGTTTAGATTCATAGCCTGTCTTACCTGAACTTACTCAAGGCATGAAAGTCACTAGAGAGCACTACAAAGCATATTTACACTTCCAGGCTCATATGCCTTTCAGCCTCACCCGCTGCAAAAACTCTTCTCTTTTACTCAACGCATTAGTAAAATTTCTGTCAATTGTACCATATTACCTGGCTGTTCTGTAATAGGATTATCTTTGAGATGCCTGCACAAAGAGGAATTAGTTCATTTAACTCATTCAGAATCTCGACTGACTCAGATTCCCCTGGAGCCTTACCACAATAACCTGTGTAAGACATCCTTCAATCATTGCTTAAAGTACCTGCACTTCTATGCCTATAGACAATCCGATCATCCTACATGTAAATGATATAAATAGCTTGAGACATCCTGGTCTGAAAAGATGTACTGTCTCTGTGCCTCAGTACATGGAGGAGGGACTCTGATAAAGAGACCTGAGCCCAAGCCTCCTTTCTCACAAGGAGGAAACAGAGATAGGGCTCAACAAAGGCGTTCTTGGATCTCAGCAGGTCCATAAACAACAATCTTGCTTCTTGACATGTTCCTTCCTCAGTATTTGTACCTCCCCACAAAGAAGTTCGAGTTTGACTGGCCCAAAGCCTATTTGACTGAGAAAACTTGATCTTTCTTTGCCTCAGCCACGCCAAGTGGCAGCAGTGCAAACTCACTGGGTACCTTGAATGAGGAATGCCCTCCTCATTTTGGTGCAGAACTCTCCCTGGGGGGCAGGTACAGGACTGCCATCCAATAATTGGTACAACTCTCTGAAAGGGCTTAATATTCTGAGTATCCTCTGACTGGAGTGTAAGGGAAGTGGATGCAATACCGTGCCCCATACATTACAGGTCATAATATTTTAGAAGGTCTGAGATTTATTTGGCTATCGCCATGCTCCAGACTGGGCTTCCCAAATCACCAGTCACTTGAACATAAGTAGATGCACATTCCCAGGGGGGCACATTTTCAGTTCTTGGGTACTTTGCTAGGAATATCTTCTGGTTAACCTTATCCCCAGCTGTAGTGAGTCAGTGACATATTACTTAACCTTCTTTGAGCGTTTCAAAGGCATCCTCGGAGATTTCTCTCTACCTGATACAGACTTTCACCTTGCTTTGATTGTTAATCCTGCTGTAGCTGCTGTGAGAGATTCAGGAATGTGACTGATATTTTCCAGGAGTCTCTAATGGCAGAACAGTGGCTATAATTAATCATAATTCATTTTTCTTCCTTCTCCCCCTCACTCAGCATGCAAGCAGCAAATCTGATCATAAGTGGGCGGCCCTCCAGATGAAGCGGGTGTCTTTGCAGAAGTTAAAAATGAAAACCAACTTTAAATGCAACAGGAAATGGGCAGATAAAGTTCCGGGTAAAAATAAATAAATAAAAAAATCATTGTGCTCACGATAGCACCAACAGAATTACTTTCTTCTCCACGAGGAATAGCTGTTTTCAGACTAGATTAGCATCATTCTACTGGTGACCCTTCAGTGCAAAGTTTTTGGGCAGCAGCCTCTCCAGTTCTGCATGATCTAACATCCTGTGCTTTTGCTTTTGGAGCTGATCACCTTGAATGCAAAATAACACAGAGAAAACCATTGAATCTTGTTTGACGTTAGTCATGAGAGGGATAATCTGTCTGATTTTCCAAGCATTCGTGTCACACAGAGCCATTAAAGAAAGGTGTTGGGCTGAGAACAGCACAGCTTAATTTGGGGAATCTGAGACAACCTACTGTGTTCTTTGTTACTGTTATGTCTCCAAGGACCAGCTGCTTACGTCCAGTGGAGGATATTATTCCAAGTACTCAGGGGAAACGATGAAGAGAGAGTAAGTTACTGATAAATTAGCTCAGCTGTCAGGAGCAGGATGTAAGTGACCGAGCAGCAATATGATCGCATGGACTAATGCCATGTGGTAGGCTCTACTTCATGACACAAGTTTTCAAGTTTGCTCCATCACTGGAGCATAATTGGACTGAATCAGTTGTCACAAAAATATATTGTTGTATCAGATAACTTATCATCAGATTTTAAAGAGATTGCAAGTGTATCATGATTCTGCCTCTCCTTGTATGGTTTCCCTTATGACTGACAGATACAGGGAAGCACAGTCTCCCTGCTCATTAAGGTGACTGAGTTGTGCTCCACTTCATGATACTCCCCTAATTATGAGGTATCTAACAGCAATTTTGTCCCCATCTCTGTCCAACTCCACTACCCTGAACTGTGCTGATACAGTTTATCTGACCATAGGGTACATATGAATTAGACCTAGGTCCTCAGCCCCAGGAAGCATCATCTGCAGGACTTCCTTCCCCACTGAGCATCCTTCACAGTGCTTAGTCAGTAGTGTATTCCGACATTTTTTAGCTTTTTTTTTTTTTTTTTTTTTTGTGCCTTGCTGTTCTCCTAGGTTTTTACTTCTTGTCCAGATTTTATTTTGGTGTTACTGATAATGCCCTTTGCCAGAAGACCCACCAGGAGCCGAGCACTGCTAAATACCCACATGCGTTGGTTGCATCTGACAAGAAAGTGATGACTACTCTATTTTCATGGTTACTCTTTCATCCAATGCTTTGTTACTTCTGCCATCAGAAGCGTCCACAAAGATCTATCGCGGAGATTTAGAATGGCTTGGTGGAAGGGACCGCAAGGATCATTAAGCTCAAACCCCCCTGCTGCAGGCATATCATATCATAGAAGGAAAATCATAGCCAGTAGAGCTTAGCCCTATATGCAGGTTGCTGTTATGGCAGGAGATAACTTCCCACCTGCCTTTTCTCTGTACTCTTTCTTAGTTTGATTTGCTCTAATTTTTTTTATTTTATTTTATTTTATTTTTTTGTGCAATGCATCAGGCAGTAGTATGAATCCATTTGATGGAAAACATGGTGCCAGTTAAATGGAGAAAAAATAATTCAGTTCGGCTGTTTCTGCCCTGTGATGTGGGACCAACTCATAAAAAAAGCTTCTCAGTTATCATCATGCATCCCTGAAATTTGGCTTTAACTTCCCTTTACTCCTTTCTTGTTTGAGAGATTCACTTTCTCCTGGAAATATGCCATCTCTCCAAGGGCAAGATTGCCAAATACAATGTGTGCAGTGTAGTACTGGGAGAGCAGTCAAGTCTCTTTGGACTACAAGCTTGGTTCTTCTTTTTAATACAACACCACTAAAAGCCATGGGCCTGTCCCCAGCAAGGAATACTGTCCCAGAAACTCAGACAAGAGCAGCAGAAGGAACATCATTAACCAGCAAACTGAATGCCAGCAAAACAGAGACAAGGCTTTTTCAGCTTCTGACTCCCCCCAAAACAATCTTGCACTGCTTATTGAGTATTTTACACTGCAATAGTTAACATTTGCTAGCTAACTCATTAAAACCACAGTAGCTATAATTTCCACCCAGTTGCTAGCACAGTGGGCAACAACATCCCAAATACAGATGCAATAACATTTGTAGTGGGCTAGAGAAGAAAAAGGAGCCAAAATCATATGCATAGGATAAATGAAAAAAAATCAGCAGAACAAAGTGTGATACAGAAGAGTGCAGCTGGGCCCCACCCAGTCACCCCCAAGGGAGCAAAAAAGCAGGACCACCACTGGTCTCAGTGCCATGCAGAGAAAGGAGAAGTGGTGAGGACCGCAGGAATAAGCATGGCAAAGTCTTGAAATACCCTGACACCCAGCAGCACCCACCTGGAGCGGCAGCCAGCAGATGGCAATGCCAGCTCACATACACATCCTTTTGATTGCAAACGCGATCAAGGTGGCCCCAGTTGCCAGCCTGCATCCCCACATTGACTGAAAACAGTGAATTGTGCCTGCCCAACCAGTTCTGTGTAGGCACTTTTCAAAAATATATTTACTTGTCAATCTTGCAGCCTGTGCAATCGACTTTCCTGAATCACTTGCTATACACAATAGCCTGAGCTATTTTCCCCTGGCTCTCAGCTCTAAGGCAGGTAAACGATAAGCAGATTTGTGCTGCATGATTTCTCGGTATTTTTAGAGCATGCCTGGTTAAGCCTTTGGCAATGGACTCTGCAACCTGACATCATTAATGCCGTCAGAGATGCCAAGCAAAACTGCAGCCTAGAGCAACAGCGCCCAGGGAACAGGTGAGCACTGGTAGACCCCCCTTGTAACTGCAGCCATGCATCGTTCTGGTGAACTGTTACTTCTCCCATCACTTGTTTCCAGCAGCAAAGCAGTCAAGTTTGGAACTGTTGCAGGAGATTCCATGTACTAAATGGCACTAAAAAAGCTTTCTACCTGTAATCATAAACTTCAGTTCACAGCAGTACATGGTTTATGTAGTGGCAAGAGCAGAGCATAGTTAAGAGAGATGGAGCAGTAGGGCTGGTGTGCAGGAGAGCACCTAAGCATGCAGAGCTCCCAGAATATGCTGGGATTGAGCCGCTGGTGGGGAAGCAGAGCAGGGCTGTAATGGGTGGGTGGTTGCAGGACTTTCTGTATAGGTTGGATGAGCTCATATATGCTGAGTCTGATGGCAGCTCTAGTGAGAGCTAAAGGTACCTCCAGGGAACTGGGTTCAGCAAGCAGCAGCAGTGACAGGTAGTGCTGGTGTGACTGCTCTCAGGGAGTGCTTCTAGATGAAGACTGGCAGAAAATTCCTGCTCCTGCTTGCACCTCTGCTTGTTTGCTCACATGTTTGGGCATCCTCCTTGTCCAGGAGATGGATAAGCCACACAGGAACTTCTGCACAGTATTCACAGCTGCTTTCAGTGGCTCACAGCAGCTTCTCCTTCATGCTTTCCCTGTGATCTTTCATTGCTCTTCCTCATCTTCCTGTCCTAGCTTAATAATGTCTTATGTTGGTCTTTTTCCTCTCCTAAGCATATTTTCTATCCCCGCCATCCATCCCATTTGTCTCTGGCTCGCTTTCAAGACTGTTTACACACCATCCTTGCCTTTCTGAGCAGTCTCACATCTTTCCTTCCTCACTGCTTCTTTGGTGTCTTTTCTCACATAGCTTTCAGAGGGTTATTAGAAATTTTGTGAAGACATCTCTGCAGCAGCAAAGCAGAGGTGTAGGGGCCAAGAGAGGCTTAAGTTATTTGTCCCAGCTATCTCTACAGCCACTGAAAAGAGGAACTAACCAAATGGAACGCTACTTCATTGGATCCATTGAACAGAAAGTGACCTCAAAAGATCTCTGATGCAATCTTCTACTCAAAGCAGGGTCAGCTCTCAGGTCAGATCCTGTTTCTCAGGGCTCAATTCAGTTGTGTCTCCAAAACCTCAAGGGATGGAAGCTACACGGCCTCTCTGAGCAACCTACACCTTTGCTTGACAGTCCTCAGGTAGAAGAGTTGTTCCTTCCAGCCAATCTAAACACCCATGTCAAATATGGATTTTAATATAACAAAGGCATTGTAGCTGAATTTTATTTACTTATTTATTTTTAGGACTTACTGCCACATTGACAAGCTGATTAACCTCAATCTACTTCAAAGAACTCAGTACTAAAATGCTTTGTAAATCACCTTTTCTACAGCATATATACCACAGGGGCTGGACATCTGTGGAACACCCAGTACTGCAGCCTGCAGTGCAGGGCATCCAGACACAACTTTCTCATCTTGATCCTGAACTCCCCAGCTGGGAGAGGAACAGAAACAAAGGGACCTACAGAGACCTCTCATTGATCTATGAAAACCAGCCCCACAGAACTGCCAGCAGAATGCTGCTCCCTCAGAACCAGCAAACTGCATGGCAGCCGTGCCCCAGAAGAAAGGATCCACTCACACATTTTCTCACCTGGTGTCACTACAAGCACACATACAGCCCTACACTATCGTCTTCTAATCTAGCAGAGATGCAACAGAGATGGCAATATTTTCATTTTCAATAACAAAATGCTCTGGCTCCCATGCCTTTAGCTTTGTGACAGCTTGTAAAGCAAATCACATTCAGCACAGGAATCAGCAGTAAAATCCCATCTGATCTGCTTCCCCTCCCCTCCCCCCCCCCACCCCAGGAACAGCTGGGTTAAAAATCTTTGACTAACAAGTTTTCACTGCCATACTAATCACTTTTCTTAATCAAATCAATGAACCATCCAATTTAAATCTGTGTCTCATGAAACAAACATTTCACAAAGATTCAGGTGCAATAACCACCACAGTCAAGATACTGAGCTTAAAGGCAGTCCCTGGCTCATGACTCCTGCCCTTCCTGACAACCAGAGAAGGGAGGGAGCATTCATCCAGCTCAGGGCCAGCTCCATGCTGTGTCTGGGAGGGCAGATCAGCTCTGTGCCTCTGCCATGTTCTGCTTTAGCTCTTAGGACTATGCGCAGTAGTGCAGCAGAAGGACTTTTACAGGCTCCAGCTGAAAATTAAACATCCTGTTGTTATTTTGAGGGGCACTTAAAGTTAAGATTCTGTGCCTCGTGGCTTAACTGGAATGAGCAGAACCAGCAGATTGTTTCCATTGCTCAGAATAAATCTATCCTCTCTGCTGGTGGAAGACAACAAAATTAAGTCTGGCTGTGTGTAGGCAGACATCCCCATAGCAAGGCAATTCCCTTTGGAGAGGAACGCTCTAGTCCAAGAACAGCTTTGACGTGCAGTACCAAACACCCCTGCTGTATTAGAAAGCAAAAGCACATTGACATCATGGTAACAGGTACTGGGTAGGCAAGTAGGGACGGGGCATTGTGTTTCTGCTCCTAAAGTAACCTGTAGAAAACCACCGGGCTTCACTGAAATAACCTGAGATTTCACATGGTCTCAGCAGGCTTGCAGCACTTCTGAACAACACTGTGCAAAACATCATAAAATAATTAAGGATGGAATAGACCTCTAAGATCACCTAGTCCAACCGTCCAACTACTACCAGTACTGCCCAGTGTAACATGATGGAAAGCACAACAGTGACAGCAGAGTAAGAAGATCCTAGCCTGCAGCAAGTGAGGACTTGCTCAAATACAACATCTGCAGGCACAGAAATAAAGGAAAAAAGCTACTTACCTTCATAGAACCTCATGTACACAGAAAACCCCAGTAAGCTACCCTTGCCTTCAGTGCCGACACTTCCATGAGGTTTGGGAAGAGATCCTGGCTTCACCCCTTACAGTCACTCAGGTGCATTACATGCACATGAGCTCCCCTGGGTTGGCCCTACCTTCCCACCAGGTGCTCAATTACTGCTTCAGGCCATGACTTAGCATTTCTGGTTCTTTTAGCACCCACTAACCACATTCTTAAGTACCACCCCTGCCCTTTCCTTAAACATCTTCAGGATCAGTGATGACTCCACCACTTCAGCCTCTATGAGGGCAGTAGCATGGCCAGAACAAGCAGGAATTTTATACGGCAATTTTCTCAGTACTAGGAATGACCTGTGCCCTGCAGGCTTCCAGCCTACCTGGATGAGAGCACACAGATTCACTACCTGAAGAGCCACTGCATAGGGGAAGAATGCAGAGGGATGGAAGACTGAAGGCAGGGCTTCTGTGGGAGCAGCAGTGAGGCTGACAGGGTGGCAGCTCCCAGAAAGCAGTATGAAAGGGCTGCTCTCAGCAAGAGACACCTAGGAGTGCTCAAGGAAAAGAGGAATCCAAGGGCACAGCAAAGGAAAGGTAACTGTATATGAATGCCTCACACTTTTCTGTGCAGTTCAGGAAAGGGGAACATTTGCTTCTAAAGAGTGTTGTTATGCCCTGAAGCAGAGGATGAATTGAACTCGTTATAGTTGTTCATCCTTCTCCCTGGTGGCCACTTCAAAATATTGGCTTTTGTTTCAAAAATGCGTACAGTACTTGTATTTGCAAAATTAACCTTCAAAATCAGAACCCAGCATAAATGAAGATGCTACATCAGCAAAGAGCCTGGAAGAGAAGCTCAGAAAAACTGCTGCCATTCACCACCTGAGGTAGCTGCCAGCTCTGGAGCCAAACTGGCCTTCAACATCAGCAAAAACCTGTTTCTCTCCTGATGTACAGAGGGTATTTAGTGACCAGCTGATGCTATGGGTTTAACATAGTCAGTAATGGGAGGAAGAATAACTGCCACCCCATTATGGCTTTTCTCTGAAGAGATGTTTGTCTTTTATGTATGTTCAAATACAAAATTACCCAGACTGGAGTTTCCAAAATCTTCCAGGGCCTAAACCATGAAATCCAACTTTTGGCCTTGTGAATTCAGTTTTGACTTTCCCCTCAAAGCCACCAAACACCTTAAAGACACCTTGCCATCATGCAAGAGTTGTTCTTGAGGTATGATTTGGGTGAGGGGAATAAAGGGAAATGGTAGACTATGCTCTTTTAGCACACAGGGAGGTGAAGACAGAGGAACCAATTTTGATCTGTGGAAATAAGAGACAGAAACTGAAGTGGCTAACTAGGGAGAGAGATGATCTTCTTTGAAGCTATTTAAATGGCTAAATCCACGGCAGAACTCCCATTGACATCCCAGTAACAACACCTGGATATGGCGCTGGATGACATACCATGGGGCAGCAAACACACATGCATCCCATGTCTGCCCATACCACCTGGTCACTGGCAGCTTGAAAGTAGCTGTGACTGTACATGGGTCATTGGGAATCATGCAAAGAGCCTGGATGGTGTGGGGCTGAGTAATGCCTCACCAGTACTTTAGTCTCAGGATCTCAGCTTGCCTCCTTTTGATGAAACCTAGCTTCTGACCCCAAAGTAAGCATATAGCAATCTGCATTACTACATGCCCTACAGCATTAATATTTGACGCAAATCCTAAAGGAAGTTCTCTTTCTTATTACTGATTTGTCAGAGGTGGATGGGTAAGGATGGTTGTGGGTTATCACCCACTTATGTAGAAATGGCAGAGGATCCCTTCTGGGAGCCTGATTATTGAAAATCAGCTGCTATTTACACAGTTAATGCCATTCACTTCTTACACCTGCTCAGTCATTCATTTCCCAACACAAGCCAGCTTTGCCCTGCTGCAAAGTCAGGGAATTTAAGGGAGTTCCACCTGCAGCTTTTCTTTTTCTCTCCAGTGACTGCAGAGTTCAGCTTATAAAAGCCCCATTTGTATATTTCCAGCCTTTCATCTTTTTTTTTTTTTTTTTTCTTTCTTTTTTTTTTTTTTTTCCCTACCTATTTATATGTATATATACTTTTCCAAGTATTTATGCCTCCGGTAATGAATCCACGGTGCTCTCACTCTAAGTCTTCTTGGTATCCCAGACTGTTCCTGTGCCGCACAAAACCTATTTGATTCTGTAATCACTGGGGGAAAAAAAAAGAAGAGCAATTCAGCCAGCTTTCCAACTCATGCCAATCTTTGCCCATATTCTGTTGAATCATTCAGAGAGACTCCAAACTCTACATCTAGGGACAAGCCATTCTTTATGATGTCCCTACAGATGCAAATTCTATGCTGACAAGTGCACTCTTTAGTAGATGCTACTTTAAAAGTTTGGCTTGAAAAAAAGCAAGCACACACAAAGAATTATGCAACTGACCTGTCTTCCCACTCCTGCCCTCATCTGCTTTCTTTGTAATGAAACTCTTCTGCAGAGAAGCCTCGGGCCATGAAGTGGCAAGGAGGGAATGAGGGAACTGTTTTCTTATGGTTTCACTTAGAAGTGCTGAAAGATTTAGCAGCGTAGGTGCTGGAAGTGAGATTATGGGAGGTGCAGCTGCAGCTCTGAGCACCTGAAAAACTTATTAGCCATCTATCAGCAAGGGTTAATTAAAAGAAAAGTGGAGGCTTCTGTTCTTTACCTAGTGTTTTCTATTGCCAAGAGAAGGACTTGCATATAATGGAAAATCCACCCTTCCTCCCAGTGGATAAAGCATTTGCAATACTAACCTGTGGGCTGGGTTGGCTTCCATGGTGCTGGTGAGACGATGTTCACTGAAGGGGATCCATCTGCCTCTTGTCATAATTAAGCATGAAGTGAACAACTTCTCCCATATGCCAAAGTCTTTGATTACTTTGATTACCAAAGTCTTATCTTTGATTCCTGCCAACAGCCAGCAGGTCAAGCTCAAGAAAAGCAGATAACCCTGGGATTAACGCACAGCAGATAAGGACTCACCTGTCTTCAGCTGGAACAGCCTTGTGCTAATGTGTCTTACTGAACCACAGTTGGAGGCATAAACCAGATTAAAGGCAACGATAAAGTGAATTAAAAGTAATAAAAGCCTCAGAGACGAAAACTGAACAATCCACAACCTTTCTGCTTTCTGTTTCCATCAGAAGAAACAACAGCTCCTGAAACCAGCACATGTCAAGTCAGACACCGGGAAGGAATGGAGAGGATTATTTCACAATTTTATTGCACAACTGAAAATTAACCTTTTCCCTTTTTTTTTTTTTTTCTTTTTTAATATATTTACAAGCCATTGGTTTTTGCACACACAATCTGAACAGCACTTTCCTCGATAAAATTGTCACCTAGAAAACTTACACATGGACTGAAGCAAATGCGTCAACTAAGAGGTCCGCGTTAAATGCGAATTGCCTCAGTTTAACCCTGCGGGGAGGCATGTGGTAGATGGGGCAGCAAAAGGAAAAAAATATGCATTTTTTTCTTTATTTTTCTTTCTTTTTTTTTTTTTTTCCTGAAATGTTATTCAAGGACCTTTCCCCAACCTGGGAGGGAAACAAAAGGTTTTGCTTTTAGTTCGAGCAGAAGTCCAGGCAGTCAGGTAATGCACTGACAGGGTGGTGACGTGAAGATACAAACCCCTTCAGCTCAAGCCTCGCTAGCAAGTGACAAGCTTTGTTTTGTGCATGGTTCACCTTAAAGGTCACAACAACCCAATTTTCCCCTGGAGAATGTAAAATCACCTTGGTCGTGACAGGCCAGGAGTGAGGTTTGAGCCTTAGGAAGAAACACAGAGGGAAGGGTGAATTTCTTTTTCTTCTCTCCCATGGATTCCCTACTTCCACTTTAAGAAAAGTGCAGGCTGGCACCAGCCAGCAGCAGTTACACAGCAGTAATACGGTGCAACAGACACTGCACAACCAGACCATGGGTGATATTTTAATCGTCATTATGAAGCTTGCAGCTTTGTGCTGAAAATGAGTACTTTCCTGGCTGTTAGCGTGAGGTGCCTGTCACAACGTGTATCACAGTCTCTGGAGTCCACACATCACCCCCCTCCCAAGACTGATCCACCCACACGTTTTCCGTCACTTAGATTGTTGTTTTCAAGATTGTCAGTTAATATTGAGTTTACAGCCTTGTAGCACTTACTGCTCAGTTTCCAGGGGATTTTGACACCTGCAATCTTAGATGAGGAGGTGGCAGCTCTAAAACTGGAGCTCACTGGCCCGGATTTGTCCCATGTTACTTCAGGCAGGTGCATGCCTGAGAGACCCGTATGAGGAACCATCAGCACTGCAGGCTTTTCTGCTCATCAAAAAATCACAGAATCATTACAGCTGGAAAAGACCTCTAAGACCACCTGGTCCATCCATCCGCCCATCCCCACCTTGCCCACTGACCATGTCCTCAGTGCCACATCCATATGGTTCTGGAATACCTCCAGGGATGGCAAATCAGCGAGGAGTGATTTAATGCTTAGGTGAATATAAAAGTTCTCTGGAGAAGCCCTGCTTGTTCCACTAATTACCAAAGGAAGTGAAGGGGACAGCTCCAACATCCCAGCTCTCAGACAGCTGCCAAGTTGTTGTATGGGATCAATGTGGGCCTGAAGGCTTCCAGCTGGGCACCCAAAAGCATGGGGTTCTGGACTTACAAGGTACAAGATATTTAGATCACTTCAGTGCTACCTTTCTTCTGGTTCAGGGACTTTTTCTGGTGGAGGGTGGAGAAATGGAGCAAATTGTGCCCATGTGACCTATAGTGAAATTGCAAGGAAAAGGAGTGTTTGTAGAATTATTATGTTATTAAGTGCTTGTCCATTTCAAAATAAGCTGCCGGGAGATGTGAAAGGCAACTCAATTGTGTAGGAAAAGCAAAATCAAATGACAATTGTCAAATCTTCTAAAATCTTTGTTTCTTCCAGAGCCACACAGTCACCATCACCATGTTACCCACTGCTACCAAACTGTAGTTAGGTGCACTAAGGAACCTGATCTCCTTTTGGCTTTAACTGTATGAAAAAGTGTAAGTCTCTCTGTTCCCTACCCACAGCCGCCCGAGTATTTGTTTTATTTAAGTGAATTCATGCTGGTTTAAGGGAGCCAATAGTGGAAAGATGCTTTTTCGCTATCTAACAGATATAGCCAGATCTCACCTTCATTAAAAGTATCTACGCTGTCTTCAAAGTACCTGCCAACACCTACTTAAGGTTGTGTAAGCGTGGATTTGGGGGCACAGGATATTGAGAAGGCAGGACAAGAATGGAAAACTCTACAACAGGCTGTCTGAAGGCTTCTGAAATTGATTTCGACAGAATTTGTAGCAAATGTGCACATTACGGAAAGTTGTGCCAACTTCTTGTACATGCTGATGATTTCAACCCAATTGGATAATCCACAGCGATACTCTCGAAACAACATTTTTCTGGAAGGTATATAGTTTAGGGTATAGAAAAGTCTGAAAAATGTCAATATATCAAAAATAATGCAAGACACGGTGATTCCATCCTTGTAGCTACACCTTGCTGGTTTTCCTCTTAGGCTTAGATCTGAAAATTAAAATGGGAAAAAGCTGTAGAACAAATTTGTGTGGAGGCCCAAGTGCCATGCTATAGCATATTGGTAACTAACTCATGCAGGGGGACAGCACAAGCCAGTGGTCTTTCATACTTAGAAAATGACAGAAATGAAACCTTTGATAGCACAAAGCAAAGAACAATCCCTGAGGCTACAGAAAGGGCACCTCTATACTGAAGAGGTGATTAAGTACTTCTCAACAATTCCTATTCTGTGCCCTAGAACATACTGAAATATTTGCAGGTCTGACACAGGAGACGTATCGGCTTGAGAAAATAAGGTTTGGCAACCTGTCTCGTGTATGAAAATGGAAATGAAAGCAGCAAAAATTACAAAATATTTGGATCTTAGGCAGACCCATTTAGGGAGTTACTTTCATTACATACATTTGTTTTGCTATAATACGTGTAAACAGAAAGGAGAAGACTGTGCCTCTATTTTCCGCTTTGATTACAAAGCCTGGTGGATATTTTGCACCTATCATGCATCTCCACAAGGATTAATCCTCATGAGTCCATACAGAAGGCATTGTTTTTTTGGATTGCCTTTGCTGTACTTTGAATAAACCCTAATAGTAGAAAGTAAAAGATGTAAACTATCCATGACCCATAGATAAGATATTAACAATCCATGTCTGATTTGGCCATATGAATAATTACAGCAATATTCATTAATGCTATGGACAGAAAGCATCATTTCATTCCTGATATGTCTATTCTCTTATCAACACAGCAGAAGCTTACTGCTCAGCTTGAATGCCGAGTCTCAAGCCAGCTGGATTAATTGCTGCTAATATAATTAGTAAGCACAGGGCGAGATGTTGAGGGAAAATATATACACTTCCTATTTCATTCTACCCACCTCTACCTAAACCCAAGGGGCCTACGTCACTCCCTGTGAGCACACATCTAAAATGCAGAAAAGCTCCACGAAGTCTATTGGAATAATAAATTTAATTCGGAACTCACTGTTGCCCTCTCAAAAAACTCAAAGCAGGCAGCGGTGCTGTCCTCCCTGCTGCTGGTGTTTAGTTCCGACTGGATGAAGAGTTCACAGATCAATCAGCAATGGATGGTTTTTCCTTTCCTTACAGCATCGCTGGAGAGCGCTGCTGGAACAACAGATCTACAGGCAGATCAAAAGACAAAACTCTACGAACCTCGCTAAAGCCAGCTTTGCCCAAACCATTGACCCCAGTGCTGACTTAAGGTGCAGACAATTTTACAAAGGCTGAATAATCAGACTCCTACTGTTACCCAGCTGCTATTATATATATATTTATACATATTTTTTACTTTTCCTTTCCATTAGGAGCAATGTGGGAATACGAAGAATTGAAACAAATTAAATATCTTTGAGCTGAGAACGGTTTAATCTCAGTGCAGACTTCCATGAATTTTAAAGCCCATAGAATGTACTCCAGTTGGACCACAACAACCAGCGTTTGGGAAGAAATGCCACGAGTTCAACCCACAAACAATTTTACAAAAAGCCCTTCTGAGAGAGCCCAGAATGTTTTTGCCTCTCTCATTCCTCTGGAAATTTGGCTACAAAAAGTACTCCTCCGAGTTATTTACTCCATCTCTTCTTCTCTGCTTTCCTGATAAACTGTGCCAACAGCCTTCAGTGCTCCCTGAGTGGGTCAGAGATGCTGGGGGCTCAGGCAGAGCTGGGATTCATCACTCTTGCATGCTCAGCTGTTAGAATTCATAGGCTCAGGGCTGAGTGCTGCATGGCTTCCGAGTGTGTAATTTCCATCAGCTCCGTGGGATCCCTCCACGCTAGAAAAGCCCATAGAACAGAACTGCAGGCATTCTGCTCAGAAAGCCTGAGGGCATGGGGGATAATTGATTTTCCTAAATCACAGTTTAAACCTATCTCTCAGAAAAAAAAAAAAAAAAAAAGTTAAAAAAATGTCTGGCTTTGCTCAGAATCAAGGCAGCTCTCATATTACGAAAAGCTCAGTGAGAGCAAAAGTAAAAAGAAGTATCACCCAGATGCTTCACTCCCTGAGTACCATCCACTCTGTGCACAGAATGATAGATGAGTCCTCTAAAATACCCAGCGAATGATCGTGTAGGGACTGTGTCCTAATCTGTATGTACCAGGGGACAGAAATAAGTCGTATGAGCCAAGCACCAGTTCCAGCAGCAACTTGAATTTTCACATACCGTATCTTTCACACGGCCAATCTTTCAGCCTTAGCAGGAGTCTTGTGATAAAATGGTTAATTTAGATAATGTATGTGTCCACTGTCTGAGAAATATGTTGCCATAAGACTGAGGAATAGACTTAGCTTGGCTTGAGTTACCTGGCCTAGCGTTTGGAGACCTCTTCTTGAATATATATTGTGAGGGTCGTATCTACATGTCATGTCTGACTGGAGAACTAGCCCCGTGTCAGAACTATTTCTTTTGGACTGTATTCTTGTGTCTCATGGCAACACACCATGGAGCTCAAATGAAGCCCTTGTCACCTGCACAGTGCTTCTCATGAATGCATTTTGCAGCAATTTAGGACATTCTGATACGACCTTTTACATCCTGACACTATCGATGAGCTAATTCTCCATTACAGTAACTATTAACATGTCTGGATATATAAATCCATATAATACATTACATGAACAAATATTTAGCTGTTTTTCTAATTCCCAGAGTCTTTTCTTCAACTGAGTGCAATAACTCCACTCTGCAGGGCAAGCAAACCCCAAATTCCCAGTATTTGTAAGAGGAATACATTCCAGCCAGCTGACTGTAGAAAAGCTTCTTTTGAAATTCTTGAGGACTTTGTGTCTTGTCTTGGGGATGTAGAACTACTGATGAAAACAAGTTCCTATAAAAGCAAGGTATTTCTAAATCCAGATTTGTAAGCCTTTCCTGATCCAGATTTGTAAGCCTTTCCTGATCCCTGACTTGCTGTGCACAGCCAGCAGCTTTTTCAAACTTAAATTTATATAGTGAACCAGAATAACACTCTTTAAACATTTAGCAGTTCACCAAAGTGTTTAGCTGTAAACATACAGTCTAAATGTGCATTCTGAATGACTACCATAAAAATTACTTCATTTACCTGTCAATGCTTCTGCATTTTCAATGCTGAAGTGGAAATAGGAGGTTATTGACTGTCACGGTCTACAAGTGACTTTGTTTTAGTCTCATTCAGTGGAGTTTCAGAAACTTTGCTGCTTTCTCTTCCTAAAATCAAATTGGTTTTGAGCTAACAAAGATACTTTTTTTGTGCACTCCTACCTTCTAATGTTCAGACCTTGCTGAAATTCATGAATAATGATGCTCACCCCATTTGCTGAGCTTGCTGTGTTCTCCTGTTGCTGCACTCAAACCTGAGGAACACCCATACAATGTCTGGCAGAGCAGCACGGAATGTCTTGTGCAATGCCTAAGAGTAATATCTCTGCTGATTTGCCAGGGCTCCATGCGCTATTGGTCATTAATCTTTCTCAGCCAAAAACAGATGGGGCTATTAGGCAGCCTGAAGTAATGGGGGAAACTGGCAAGATACAGAGGGAAATGCATTATCTTCTGGATAGAACTGCATGTAAAAATGAGAACATAAAAAATGTATTTTTCATATTTAATTGGACGATGTACGATTACACCTACCAGAAAATAATGTGCGATGTGTTTTGTGCAGGGCATTCATAAAACTGCTCAGCTGTGCCAGGGCCTTATTTTCCCCTGCAGAGAGAAAGAGTAGCTACAGTCCTGATAAGGTATTTTTGTCTTTTTTTCCTAACACAGGGCTTACTTTGCTGCAGTAAGTACTGCAAATAGCACTACAAAGTGCCTCCACTTGTCACAGTATAAGGAAAATGCAGTTTATGATTCACACACAAACGACATGAAGCCTACCAGGTAAAAATCCAGCGCTTAAGAACAAACATGAGCATATCTGATTTTCAGTCTAACGAGAGCGGTGGAACCGCAGGTACATTGCTAATTCCTTTGTGTCACTGAGTGCAAGATGATGATTACAAATACAATAAAAATCACACGTATGAAGCGGAACCAGATCGCTCATACACGAAAACAGCAAGGCTGGAAGGAATTACTGAAAGTAGGACTGGGGGAAAAAAATATCTGATCAATACTGAGGACTATTCAGAAAAAACAAAGAAGACATTATCAAAAAGCAGACGGTAAAATGGAGGATGATCCTTAGCCAGAAAGTGATGGGAGGGAAATTATAGCCAAATATTTGTAGGTGTATGCTGTGACAACAGTGAGAAATTATGGAGACATATTAGTGGGTTATAATAAGGCATTAAATACAGGTAAGAGCATTGGCCAAAACTTTAATTGCAAAGCCTGTTACATCAAAGGCAGAAGCATGAAAACAAAAATAGGACTGAGAGCCAGCTAACAGATTATTATTTGAAACAGTAATTATGTCCAAAACAGCGTAGGAGGTCAGAAGGTTCTGGGAAATACACAGTTCAGGTTCTGGTGCTAGAAGGGGCTTACGGGGCTGAAAAAGACATCAAGAACTTGAGTTTTGGAGTGGAGAGGAAAGGGAAACACAAGACAAGATGTGTCAAGATAAGACCCTCCATAAGAAGAACACAAGAATTCTGTTGGCTTTTATTTCTGATCCCTTCGCTAGGAGGTTAGCATTTAGGAAGCTTGAAGAGGGAATTTCTTCAAAACAAATT
Source organism: Alectoris magna (assembly GCA_030625065.1). Classification (NCBI taxonomy): domain Eukaryota; kingdom Metazoa; phylum Chordata; class Aves; order Galliformes; family Phasianidae; genus Alectoris; species Alectoris magna. Next base: position 145,490,021 of record CM060560.1, read on the forward strand.
CTATTAAAATCTAATAAGGTGATATTTCACATTAGATACAAAAAAAATAAAGAAACCCATCTTTTTTCTTTTAAACAAACAATCAGCAACCCTAAATAAACAGAAAAAAATACCAACAACTCTGAAATCCTCAAATTAAAAGTGGAAGGGGCTTGTAAATTTGGGATTCCTTTACATAAATGAAAGAGAAGGATGAAATGCTAGTAATTCTGAATCAGACGTTTTGGAAGTTATTCAGACCAAACTGGAAATCTTCATAGAGAATGGAAATGAAAACTTCATAAAGCTGAAAGGAAGGTATGTAATAGTTAAGATGGAGTTCGAGCAAGGTAAGAGGGAATTCAAAGAGCAAATAGTAGGAAGTTAACACTGAAAATACACATTTGCTCAGTACACTGAAAGCAAAAAGCTGGAGAGAACCAGTAGGCCACCCCAAACAGTAAGTAGAGGGAACAATTAAAGACTGTAAGGACACTGACAGGAATCTAAATGATTCATTTGCATCAGTCTTCACCAGAGATGGTGTCTGAATGGTATCTAAATGCGAGACTCACACTTTTTAAATAACAAAGATAAGGAGAGGTCACGGATTGAAGACTCAAGAGAGAAGAGGGTGGAACAAATCAATAAATCAAAGGCATTAAGTTATCAAGTTTATCTGACATTTCTTGAAGAATTTGGGAGAAATCTGAGAATTAAGTAGCAAAGTTGTTAGCAAATATCTATCACAGCAGAGGACTGGTTGACAGTATTGTAGCTGAGTTGGGGATTTTTGCTGGCGGTGTTTTTTTCATTCTGTTCAAGGATCCCTGGCAGATAAAAGACAGGTAAGTAAGCCTAATTTGCTGCCAAGTAATTGGCTGAAATGTGTTACAATTACACAAGTCCCACGTCTCTCCAACTGGGATGCACACGGACAAACATAACATGACGGACACAAGTCAGAATCAGGTCTACAAGGAAAAAAAGAAGACTCTTTGAACCTACTGTCAATCTCAGAGCTGGTTTCACCAGCCCATGCACCTAAGTCTATCCAGGAAGTCTCAAGATTGCACAGATAGGCAACTAGTAAACTACCACCCTGCCCCTAGTTTGCTTCTCATGACCAAGGAGAAAACAATGTTCACACTGATAGTGCTATACCCAAAATAAGTACAGGACCATGATACAGGTTATGGTATTGCGGGGCAATCTACTCCATTCCTTGGCAACACTGTTAAGTCAAGGAGAAATGTACATCCAGAAATGATAATTTTTACATATATATGACACATAATGGTGGCCACACTGAAAATCTGACAGTAGATTCTGGGTAGGCACAAATGTTTAGCCCCCCTAGGATCAGCTTTTCATATCTTTCTGTACATTAGATAATTAACAGGACTGTTCTGCAAGGTTCTTCTAATTCTCAATACACAATGACCTGGACCTTCAATGGTGAGTAATATAGGACTTAGGGAGTTAAGATTTTCTTTATTTTATTTTTATAAATATATTTTAGCCAGGACTATCTAAGCACTTGTTTCATTTCTTCCCAGCTCTTCACAGGTTTATATGTAAATCTTTACATAAAGCCATTAAGAACCAAAGAAAAGCACTTTGGAAAACTAAGTAGTGATGTATTCGTATACAGTCAACACTCCCAGGGGAAAAAGTAGTAATTACAGATAGCTTCCCACCCCTTTTTATTTCTTGTCAAAAATGTTGCCTTTTTTGGCTTTTCTCATATATACACAGCATGATGAACTGATATTTGCAGTTTAAATGTCTGGTTTAACTGCATGGTTTCCACCGTAACAGAAAGCTCTCGCGAAATGTCAAGTTGGAAATAAAACCAAGCTCTAGAGGGATGAAGTGGGGAGGAAAGTAGAAGGTGCAGTGGCTGAAAAACAAAATGGAACAAAGTGAGCATAATGCACTATGGATCCATTTTCCCAGCTCAGGCAGTGGTATTGGTACATATGGTTGCACAGGGATCTGGGGAAGGGAGAGAGACACATTTCTCACTGAGTCGTTTCTGCTTTCTCTATTAACATTGCAAAAGAAAGAAATTACAAATAGCCCTGCAAAGGGTAGTGCATTAAACCTCATCTCCTTATCCAATGTAAACACAACATTAATACTGAAGAATAAAGAAAAAGGTAAAAAGTCCAGTGTCTTGTTTTCTGTGTTTTGCTTGTTAGGTTTCCTTTCCACCCTCCAGAATATTCCTGTGTGTATCGTAGTTGTGAACTTGACCAGTCCACATTTAAGCAAACACTCACACTCAGATTCCCAACACATTCTTTTCTCCCTCGAATGGGGAATTTATTCCTAACAGTTCTGTTCCTTTTATTTATATACTCCTTTAACGAAGTAGTTCTCAGACCTTGTAGCAGGCAGCAGGAGAGCACTCAGGCTGTAAGTTGCCATGCTTATATTGCCTGTTCAGAGAAGAAGTCCACTTAAAGCCCAGTGCCTGACGCCTTCACAGATGGGCATGCACTGAAATAAGTCTACGAATCAACATCCCCCCACACAAAATGCCTTGTAGGCAAAATCCAACTCTTGCCTAAAAAAGATAAAGAGTTACAACCAGGCCCTTTATTTCTTGAGACACGCATGAACAAGTTGCTCTGGTGAAAGCAGACCGTTCACTGACAGGTTTTGTTCACTTTCTAGCAGAGCTACTGATCTCCTTTACTGGACCATTAGAACTGAATATGGCAAAGAAACACAAGGGGAACATCTCCTCGGCAAGAAAAGGAACAGCTTTTAGGACTGAGGAATGGCAGGGCAGGGTTTAGGGGATTTTCCTCATAAAACTTAACTAATTTGAGAATAAAAGACCAACCAATACCATGTACACACCTAAACCAGTAACACACCTTCTCTGGAGTGCAGTATTATATAAGTGTCCCCTTCATTTTCAAGGCTAATTCAGACTTTTGGCTCATCCTGCATTAACAAGGTCATCCATGTTAAGAGGGCCACTGTGAATGTTCACAGGTGAAAGTTCCCTTTCAGAGTAGTGCAGATTTGAAATTCACAGAACAGCGACCCGAAGATCTTCCTTTAGAGTTAAAAAGTATGTCTCATAATTAAATAGCAACATGAAATCCTATATTCTGAAGGTCTGCCTTTGCTCTGCAGTTAAGAGAACAGAGTGCATCCCCAGCTCGTGCCTCATTCCCACCTCCTGTGGTATGGCGGGTGAGTGGCCGGCCCCGCTCATTGACACCTCACAAATGCTAAAGCTGAAAGGCCTGGGATCGTTGAGGAAGGGGCTAATGACCGTAGTCTGAAGACATGTCACTTCAAATCCCTACTGTTAGAACTGCCAGGTATGGTATAAAAACAGAAAGTATTTCTCAGTTTGAAGTTTGAAGACTGGGCCCCAAACGTTGAGTGGCTCCTCCCTCCGGCACCTCTGTTTCCCGCAAATGGGCTCTGCTGTGCTAGCTGTTGTTCTCTGCCGTGAGATATTTGAGAGCTGCGAAGCCGTAGTGACGTGACATGTCCTGCTGGAACTCCTCCTTCAGGGTCTTGAGACAGATGCGGTATTGCTTGTTGGAACGGAACTTGGTGATGTCGAAGCTGGGGGCATGAGGCATGTGGATCATGTAGGCATTGGGCAGCACCGTGAACTCGTACTCCTGGGGGAGAAAGACACCGGCTGTGAGAGGTGATCCCGAGCCCTTCTGCAGCACACCTCTCTCATACCTCCACAGTCAAGCACATTCCATCATGCGACAGTACAGTGTAGGCCTCAAAAACAACTAACTCACACAACTATGCCAAATAAACCTTTTTTTTCAAGTTATACTTTTTTTTTCTGTGTATGAAAGACCTACTTTGTCTTTGAAAATATTTTTCTCTGTCTAAGCCAAATAATAGCACAACCGTGCTGAAGTCATGCCTGAAGCCATGTCTGCAGCACAGATTTTGCAGTAGTGTGCTTGCAACCAACTGTGAATGCACACAGCATGAGCCTCAAATATCCATGTAAAAGCCTGCTCTTGCTCCTGTAATTTATCTCACTTGTGACGTTGGAATAAGCAAGATTTAAAAAGGCATATCCTGTGTTGTTCTGCCTTTATGTTAAGATAATCAGAGCAGCAAAACTGTCCCAGACTACTTATAAAACTGAAGTAGTGGGAGAATATGGTATCTTTTATAGTCTGTGTGTGAAGATGGACCTACTAATTCCATATACTTTGAGGAAGTTTTACTGTGCCTTTGCAGAGTCTAATGTATTGTGCTAATTCCTCTATTATTTCACTAATTCTTTTTAATTATAGCTGGCCAAGCTTTTGACTTTTTTGTTGTTGTTGTTGTTGTTAAAAATGATGCCTCATCTAAGTTGCAGTTACTTCTGTTAGATTTGCTCAATTTTTATAATTAATATTATTTTTATATATGATCACTGGGGAAAAACTGGACAAAGAGCACTTCCTAGGAAAGTTGAACAGTAACTACTGTAGAATGTACAAGAAGCAAGTATCAGCTCCCACAAGGGACTGGGCAGGAAACGAATGTGAACCTCAGCACTCTGTAGCCAAGCAAAGCACTCAGACCACGAGGGTTATGCTAGCTACCTTTTTCATGTGAGATTTAAGAAAGTCTGGGTTCACATGAGATGCAAATGACAAGACACCTCAAAACCTTCACAAGCACATTTGCTGTTGTCTTCATTTCAGTTTTCATTTACAACTGTTGTTGCATTGCATTATTAACCATCTTTGCCTAAGACAGTGGCATCACCATTGATTGAGCTTCCCTGGAGCATGCTGGCTTTAAAAGAAATTGTGCTGAACTTCCCCTGGCTTGCACATTCCAGTCATTTGTAGCTTGAGGAGTCTATGCAGGGACACAGACTATTTGTCAGGGAAAGACATTCATGGGAGAGAACACACCTGAGCTAATAAGCACTAGAATTTTCACCTACAGATCTTTCTTCATCAAACAAAATACACTTGACCCAGAAGATACTGAAAACTACTGGGTTAAGACACTACCAAAAACCAGGTGTTTGAGAAACACAGCCCAAAATGAAGGTGCTAAGGCTGCAGTGCTGTCTCAGAGACACTTAGGAAACGGCAGCACCTGTTGGACATCAAGGTGCAGCTGCAGCTTTGTGGCTGCTCCTTTCTCATTAAGGGAGTGTCTGTTCCCTGGTAGGCAGTGCTAAAGCAGTAAATACTTGTGCCAAGTGACAATCTGTCATATACGGGAATGGGCCCCACTGAGCTTGTTAGGGATGACAAGCACAGAGTAAGAGCAGAATAATCTGGTGTTAACAGGCAGAACTCTTTTAGTTGGAAAAAAATTAGAACTAATGGGAAATCAAACACAGAAACAAAGGCTGCCATGATGGAATGAGGAGAGACGATAAACAACAAACTGTGTAATAACTCTGCGGGACCTTAACATCAAGGCCTGAATCTGCAGAGGAAGATAAATCCCCCTCATATAATCTTTTCTGTTGTGCATCTCATTCCATTTCCATCTCAAGTCTATAATCCTGAAAGTCAGTGACTGTTTATGCTCTGCAGTGTAAACTGTTCAGCACAGCAATGTTCCATCCCTGAAAGGCCTTTAGGCACATAAAAGATTCCAAAAAAAATACTAGTCTGCTGCTAATGAGCCCCTTTGAAAGATGCTGGGCTGGGCTGGAAAATGATGCTTACAATCTAGTTCCACAGTCACTGGAAGAGCAGGCAAAGGTTTCCTAATTGCCCATTGCTTCCACAAGAAAATGTCTTGAGAAAGAAAAGCGCTTGTGGGAACCTCTGTCCCTACCTTGCACGTTATAAATGCTTCAGACGGTGACTGTCATTATCTATGTATTTCTACAGCATCCAGCTCAGTGGACATCTGTGTGCCCCTAGAATAATAATGAAGATTATCTCCGTGTTGTGCTGCTTTGAAGGATAGTTAGTGGCACAGGCCCTTGGTAAGGAGTCTCCCACAGTCCTTCTGACAGACACTGCAGTTGCAGGGAGCTGAGAAATAATTCAATTGAGGAGTTGTTTTGCCTGCTGATAACAAAGCCAGCCAAATAGCTGGCAGCAACCCGATCCAATGCTGAAGCCAAAGGAAAGCCTTACGAATGCCTGGTGCAGTGTTCCCCCATTTTTAGGGAAGGAATGTCACCCCATTTATCCCAATTCCTTCCTCCTACATTAAGGAGAAGCCAATGGAAGGAGACAGAATTCAGGAGATGGATCATAATATGCAGCAGCAGGAGTGGTTGGGAGATCAAAGCTCCCTGAAGAAAAAGCCGAAATAAGCCCCAGCTAGGGACACATCTGAATTTATTGCAAGGAAAACAGAACAACAGGGTAGTGAAGCATATTTTGGGCTAGCCCAGGGAATTTGGTATTTCTAGCTGCCACAAGGGAAAGTAGTATGTCTCCTCCAGGGTGATTTTGTGGAAAAACAGGCCAATACCTGTGTCATTACAGATGAAAGCAAAACTTCTTTTCAATGTGTTTTTAAGGCTGAAAGAGTGAGAAAAACAATTCCCCAACTTAGTTAGTTCTGTCCCAGTGGCCATTTAAAATACCTGCACTATGATCAACTTTGAAAAATGTTCCAATTTCTTACAATTGAGTCTGTATGCTAAGCAAATGTCTCTGAACAAAAGAGTTAAATCATGAGTGCCAAATGAGAGCTGCCAGTGGGAATGCAAGCCTTGATACTCAGATTAACAAATAATAAATCATCATACTGGCATTCTCCACAACTGATAGTTAATTGATTACTGTTTGGAAAGTGCACAGAAAATTAAACTGCTATGGCAGAGCAATTATTATTAATGATAACATAATGGACAATATCTTTTATGTAGTCTGTAGTCATTTTTTTTCCTCAACCTAAGTAGGCAAGGATTTGTTGTGAATGCCCTTTTGCAAACACGGGGCAAATGGCATGCAGCCCAAAGTGATTATGTAGTAGTGATTTTGAAACAGAAGTAGAAAATATTCTACCCACATACTTGCTTGCATGAAAAACACTGTATCCTGCACCTAAAGACACAATCTCCCAGTAACTTGCTGCATGTTTTGTGCTGCTCTGCTTCATGTAAACTGGTAAGAATTGGGCATAGAAGCCGTACCTCAGATCCACGTTGTCATAGCAGAAGTTAGCAAAGTGGCATACAGCTGGCCAAAAGGTGTGTTTTTTTCAGTTAACGTGAAATGCTACTAGCTCAAAACCTGGAACTGAAGGCAAACTTAAAACAAACAAACAAAACCCACCAAAATAAATGGAAATGCCATGATCCAGACCCCGCTTTTTAATGTACTGGTTAGTTTCACATCCAAGAACAGCAGGGAAGCGCAAACTGTCATTTCATGGAGAGCTCCCATGGAGCCTTAACCACTGCCAGCCTAAAAATCTGGGATTGTGGCAGGGACTTTGGCAGCTCTGAGAGTCTGAGAGGTGACAGTCTGGGGCTTTTGAGGTTTCTCTGCATCCTTATTCTTATATATTCTGCCCAGAAGCACCAGCCCAAGCCACAGATCCAAGAGGCAAGTAGCCCAAGGATCAAATACCTTGATCCTCTGGAGTGTGTCACATAGCCAGAGTCCTCAGAAATGTGAAGTCCTTGGCTTTGCAGAGATGCGCTCTAAATCCAGGCCAGAAATGGAAGGTCCTTGCCTTGGATTCAATTTAGGATTGCCTTCCGAATTCTAAATTAGCAGCTGGGACTCATCAACCTCTATTTAACTGAGAAGCTTCCAGTCAGGTCTATAGATCCCACAGTAGGTGATGGGACTGGTAGCAAGTGCTGGGCAGAAGGTATCACGCTACTCCAAGAAGCCAGCTTATGCAACACTGTCAAATGAACTAAGGAATCACAGAACGGCTTAGGTTGGAAGGGACCATAAAGAACATCCAGTTCCAATCCCCCTGCCGTGGACACGGTTGCCACCTACTAGATGTGGAAATTCTCTTTAATGCTTGACAAGGACTAAACTTCACGCATTCCCTGCTCAAAAAGCCCTCACTAAGCAGTTAATGAGGCCAGATGAGCACTTCAGCAGTGCAGAAGGTGGACGTCATTTAACAACCCTGCAACCCGCCCTCGGCGCCCTGAGTGAGTTATGCAGGCGTCATCTCCTCACCTGTGCATCCAGCTCCATGATGTGAGCTACTTTGTTCCAGCCAAATCCAACAAACCGTCTGTCATACTCTGGGCAGTCCTTCCTCACAACGACGTATGGCTCAAAGTCTGCTTCCCACTCCACGCGGTAGGGGGTGGTGGCTGTTCGCCATTTGGCAAAGTTGGTTGGCGCATGCCCTTTTGTCCAGACGTGATACCTTAAGCAGACATAAATGGCATGGATGGGGGGAAGCAATTAAATAGGATGCATCTTGGCGAGGCTACAAAATGTTACTTGTTAGATAAAAGGCTCAAAAATAAGGACATTAGCTTACAGTTCACACCGTCATTTTCAGGACTTATCAGAGGCAATTTCTAGGGCTATTTCCAGCATACTTCCCACAGCCTCGATGCGCTCAGTGCTTAAACACATCTAGATGGTGAAGGGCAGTGTGAAAACACTACCTAACGCTCATGTGAGAAACAATTACAAAATACACAGACAGTTCATCTACACTGCAAAGTGCTGCTTCTTGTTCCTAGCAACCAAGTGGTGGTATCAGAGCTCTAAAATCAGCATGAAATCCTGCAGCTCTCTTAAGGCGCTGAAAACGAGCTATTTCTACACCACAGTGACATTCACGATCTGCTTTATATGTAATTTTATAATTTGTATGAGAGACACCTGCAGCTCCGGATAGATGTTCTGTTTTATTAATTACTGTTATTTCTATGGCAGGAGCCAGAGCACATAATTAAATTAATAAGTAAAATACCACATAAGGGCTTTCTGCTGCACTTTCTATATTGCAGGGAGTGCCAATGTGATCCCGAGTAAGGTAATCAATTTGATTTACAGAAAAAGATCCTTTTATACTTCGTTAATTTTGTTTAGGGCGCAGCGGGTTCCTTCCAAGCACAGCTTGAATCCACCCCATTAGTGCCAGGGTCAATGATTCTCTCGCCCACTTACTTTTCTTACACCTTTCCAAAAATCAATGAGACAGGCTCTTTCTGCAGACTCATAGATTAAATAATGAAACAAAGGCATAGCAGGCCATCTGTATTACAGTGTTCTGAGATGTGTAACAGAAGGGGCAAAACAAACATCCTGCCAGTTTGTAATGAAGGGTACATGAAATTCACAAGGATGACTCATGCGCTCAAAGTGTAGAGATTTAAGCTTTAACTATTTGCAGAATTGGGACCTGAGGCAATGGCTCAAGCCAGAAATTCTCACAATGTTGCAAGCCATTGCTAAAAACAGAGAGACAGAATCAAAACCCAAGAGTTGCCACTTTGGCTGTGTGTTCATATGGCTTACCACTGGACAAACAGAGAAGTGTTCACTGACTTCTTGTTCAGGGGCAGAGCAGGAGGATGGAATTACTAGGACAGCAATGGTGTCCCAAGGAACTTATCATAGAATCATAGAATCACTCAGGTTGGAAGGGACCTCAAAAGATCATCAAGTCCAACCACAGGCATCAAGTCCAGCCACAGGTCGTGGTCCTCTGAAGGCTGCATTTCTAACTTACACACAGACTGTATCACTTTCTATCTGCCTTGAGGATCAGGAAAGAAAGCCCTTCTGTATCAAAAAAAACAACAACTGACAGTGAATTAATTAACCAGAGGTTATGAGAAAAAAGTGCCAGATTTTAAAAGAAGCTTACAGTCTGTAATGGCCTTTGGAACCATCTCTGAAAAACCCATTCCTTCTCTTGGCTCTTTCAGGAAATAGCATTGTAACCTATGCAGCCACTAATGGGCAGCTATCTAGGCTGGAAAAAAATGCAATCATAATGCAGAGCTTAAAATGATATGGAATTGTGGAAGATGCTGTATCTTCTAACATCTTACCTCTGGCATTTTGAAATTAATTATGATGATAATGACTACTAAACACGAAGTGATTTGGATCTTCAAAGCCTCATGCAAACTTTGGTTAATTGAGAGATTCCTGCAGAGAGTCAGGCAAATGCTGCTGTTCTTCTAGTAAAGCTCTCTCACTGATTAACACAGTGGGGGGAACAGGACACTAACCATAAAAACATCACTTACTTTTGCCCCTTTCTGGGGATAGTAATATAAGCATACACATTAGCTAAGGTATAACCTCTGTGAGAGGAGAATGGACCAGCGGGAAAACTAAAATTGCAGGGAACAGACAATGAAGAGAAAAAAGGGAAGTGAGATCTGAAAGACAAAAGAAACAGAAAGAAAGGAACAGACCAAACCACAACAGAGAAAATAATAACAGAGATCTTCTACTTGCCTCTTCAGAGCAACTGATGTGAATGGAAGGAAAGAGGCAGACAAAGAAGAGGCTGAGGTAGATCCTGTCTGACAAATCTGATTTCATCTGTGACAAGGTGACCCGCTCAGTGGATGAAGGTAAGGTTGTCGATATGGTCTACCTGGACTTCAGTAAGGCCTTTGACACTGTCCCTCACAACATCCTTGTGGAGAAGCTGGCTGCCCAGTTTGGATGGGCGTAAGCTCTGCTGGGTGAAACACTGGTTGGATGGCAGGGCCCAAAGAGCTGTGGTCAATGGAGGTAAATCCAGTTGGTGGCTGGTCATGAGCGGTGTCCCCCAGGGCTTGGTACTGGGGCTGCTTCTATTTAACATCTTTCTTAACCATCTTGATGAGGGGATTGAGTGCACCCTCAGTAAGCTTGCAGATGATGCCAAGTTGGGAGGGAGAAGGGCACAACAGAAGGACCTGGATAGTCTGGATCTATGGGCCAAGGTAAACTGTATGAGTTTCCATAGGGCCAAGTGTTGGGTCCTGCATTTTGATCACAACAACCCCAGGCAACCCTACAAGCTTGGGGAGGAGTGGCTGGAAAGCTGACTGATGGAAAGGGACCTTGGTGTACTGATGGACAGTCAGCTGAATATGAGCCAGCAGTGTGCCTATGTGGCCAAGAAGACCAATGGCATCCTGGCTTGGATCAGGAATGGGGTGATGAGCAGGACTAGGGAAGTCATCTTGCCCCTGTACTCGGCATTGGTGAGGCCTCACCTCAAGTACTGTGTTCAGTTTTGGGCACCTCAGTACAGAAATGACATTGAGGTTCTGGAGCAGGTCCAATGAAGGGCAACAAGGCTTGTGAAGGGCTGGAGAACGTGCCGTATGAGAAGAGACTGAGGGAACTGGGGCTGTTTAGTTAGGGGAAAAGGAGGCTGAGGGGAGACCTTATTGCTCTCTTCCAATATCTGAAAGGTGCTCACAGTGAGAACAGGGCTGGTCTCTTCTCACTGGTGACAGGTTACAAGACGAGGGGAAATGGCCTCAAGTTGCGCCAGGGTAAGTTTAGGTTGGATAAAAAACTTCTGTACAGAAAGGGTTGTTGAGCACCAGAACAGACTCCCCAGGGAAGTGGTTGAGTCACCATCCCTGAACGTGCTTAAAAACCATTTGGATGTGGTGCTCAGGGACATGATTTAGCGGAGGGTTGTTAAGAGTTAGGGTAGTATGGTTAGGCTGTGGTTGGACTCAGTGATCTTTAAGGTCTTTTCCAACCTGAGTGATTCTCTGATTCTATGATTCTGTGAGTACAGGATGGTCAAATAAGGTGTACTTATTGTTTATAATGAAATAAGAAGACCAGAAGCTAGAATTGTGAGAGTTTGAGATTACATACATGTATGTACAAAGAGTATGTGCCAGGTATCGTGCCCACATATATATATATATATATGTGCATACATACAATCTGCTGGAGCTAGGTCTTAGCCAGTGACTAATCATCATGTGAAATGTACTGCAAAATGAGCATATGCAGACATCAATGCACTATGTTCTTATAGGGGAAGCTACCATAAAAGAGTGTGCCATTTCCAACACTTTTTTTTTAGGTAATATAACTGTAGAAAATAGTCCACTGTCCGTATTGGTCTTCCATCAGCAGGACAAATGAGTAAATCTGTTTTCCCAATCAGATCCTTCTCATCCAAGATTTAAACACACATTGAATTTTAAGGCCACACTTAATCTCACAGACTCCTGGAAGAAGTTTGTCTTGGTGAAAACAGTGACCATGATATTTTCAAGCACAGTAGAAATTTTGAAAAATCCCAACAAAGTCACCTTCCTTGGACACCTCATTACGGCCTTCCTGTATTTGAAGGGAGCTTATAAGCAGTAGGGAGACTGACTTTTTAGGACAGGACAAGAGGATAAGGATTTAAACAAAAAGAATGGAGACCTAAGTTAGATGTTAGGAAGAAATTCTTTATGCAGAGTGTGGTGAGGCACTTGCACAGGCCGCCCGGAGATGGTGGATTGTGCATTGTGGATGCAATCAGTTAATTAGTCGTTGTTGGTTATGTTTTCTCAGTGTGATGCACCTCCTACCAGCTGTGGCTTTCCTTGAGCCTGAAAGCTGTGTAGGCAGTACATTTGTGGTTCATCAGCTACCACCCAACCACAAGGCAAGCACGTCCTTGTGAGGCATAGTCACTGCCAGCACCTGCACACAAAGTCGGCAATCCACAACAAAGCATCCCACCACTGCAGAGAGTTTCCACCCAGCACACCCAGTCGTCCACAGATGCTCACATCTTCCTTTTTCTTTTGGTGCTGACTGGGGGATGTAATTGAGAGCTGTTTTGTATTTCTTAGCTGCCCAGAGGTAGAAAAGGTCACCATTTGGAAAAGAGGTGACAAAAGCAATTTCAGCCAAGGAAAGATTGTAATCTATAGTGTGGTGTGAGGGACTAGGATGCTGCAGGCACTCTCAGCAATCACTGTCACAGCAGTCCTCCCCAGCTCCCTCCCACCCGCTCAGCCTTGAATTGCAGCATTATTAAAGCACCTTGAAGGTGGACGTGGAAATTCTCTGCCCAGATCACAGCTGCTTTACGGCTGTTGATAGATTTCAGCAATGAAATGAGCAAAAGTAAACTAGGGAAGCATCTGTAAAATGTGTCCTACATTAATATATAAACCAGCTACAGAACTCATGTCCTTCACTTCTTATTTAACCTTGCCCTGGCAAAACTCCCACTAATGTTAAAGAGATTTTTGTGTGACACTTGAGAAAGGACCTGCAAATCTGGCTGTGTACCTAACATGCCAATATGCTGTACAGCTTGACAAAGAAATCTGTAGTGGAAGACCACTGCTGTGCAGGCTGAAAATTTGTCTGCTGGTGGAATGTAGCAACTGTAAATCCTGAGGATGTTACTTTCCACTGGAAGGATTTTTTCTTTCAATTATGGGAGAAACAAATATTTTCATTTCAAAATGACAAATATATTGTCATTTTGCATATCTTTAACTGCTAAAGAGCCGTAAGAGAGAGAAAAATGCTTCGTCTGTCATTACCCTTGTGTAATTTTCAAGGGAGAGGCATGACTCCCTAATATCTCAGACATCTTGAGCTTCTATTTCAAATCACTTGTAGATGGAGGGTCTGAATTGTGTGTTCCAGGCTCACACAGGCTGTTTGTTCTGACATCTGCATAAAGCAACATGAAAGAAGGGTGGCTGCTGCAATGAGAGATGTGCATAATGCAGTGAATGGAAGAACTGCAAGGAAAGCTCTAAGGTAAGGAAAGGATGGGAGAGGTGATAAAGAGCTCCACTGGCCATGGCTAATACTTAGCGTTTTCATAGTTCTTGTATCTAGATCTTGAAATACTGTATAAAGGAGAGGTGAACATTGTTACCTGCATTTCAGAGACGGAGAACAAAGATGTAAGAAAGAGAACTGATTCATGTATCACCTCTCAGCGGGGCAGTAGTGGAGCTGGGACAAGAACACAGGTCTCCTAAGCCCCCTCTCTGTGCAGTATCTTAAGGCCGTATTGTACTCTTGCCATCACTATGATCCTTCACAATTGTCTGCTAATCAGACCTTACCACACACCCATGAGACAGTTAACCCCTGGTAGCTGTATTTTAAAACTGAAGAGTCTGGCAGATAATAGAAGTGAGTTGTTCACAGCCACAAAAGGAGTCTGTTTCAGAGAGGAACTCCAAATTTAGGTGTTCTTCGCTTCTCAACTCTAGTCAGAGTTGACTTTTACCTCTGCATTGTGAAACTACAGCTATTTAAGCAGCTATTTCATACTTCATAAGAGCACATGGCAAGCCTGTATTTGTTTTTCCAATCAGTCAGTGAGGAAGTGAACCGATGAGCAGAGAGAAATTATTTTTGGTCACATGAGGGACACAGCTATCCAGATAGTATTTGGCAGCCAAGAAGCAAATTACATGCACATGAGTGTAATGGTCGCGCCTGATTTCATAGAGCAATAAAAAATGATGAAAATAAAACAAATTCAATTTAACATCTGAAGTCTTTCAGTAGAGGAGTATAATACTAGATAAAATGCTGAGCTTACAGATGGAATATGTCCACATACGACTGTTCACCACTTCTCTATGAAAAGGGAAAAAAACCCAGTATGTTTCTTAATGCAGCTAGATAGCTGGCAGAAAAAAGAATTATCAAATATTCACAGAATGTCCAAAAAATCTCTAGAGGTAATGAACAAAGGTTCAATGATAGTACTTTCCATTACCTGAATGTGAAGAGGGTTCCCATGTCCAACATAGATAGCAGCTCCGCTTTTGACTTGGGGAAGGAGAGGCGGTAGCGTAGGGTCTCAAAAGCAGGTATTATCAGAGCTTTCTTGGTGTTAGCGAGGTCTAGCTGGGTGACTGACTTCCTGGTGAAGAGAAACAACAAATACAAGCAGGAAAATGTTAAAATGTTAAAATTCTTTGGCATTTCAAAACAAAGAGAATGGGCAGTTTGATACTGCAAATGTGACTGTGGCTCATATTTTTACTGTAAGAACACTGTTCTTTTCTCTCCTATGGAACAGATATCTGCCCTCAAGAATACTGGTTGCCATGAAGGTCAGTCTTTGTTCTAGGCAAGCCAAAAATACATGGTTAATTAGCAGAAGTGTTTCTTGATGATTGTTCATTGTGTTCTCCTAAAGAACGGTTGAGAGAGTTGGGTTTGTTTAGCTTGGGGAAGAGGCCCTGGGGAGACTTCATTGAGGCCTTGCAACACTTGAAGGGAGCTTGTAAGAAGGAGGGAAATCGACTTTATACATAGTCTGATAGCAATAGGACAAGGAGCAATGGCTTTAGACTAAAAGAGGAGAAGTTTAGGTTAAATGCTAGGAGTTCATTACTGAGATAGCAGTCAAGCACTGGCACAGCTGCCCAGAGAAGCTGTGGGTGCCCCATCCCTGGAGGCATTCAAGGTCATGTTGGATGGGGCTCTGGGCAGCCTGATCTAGTGGTTGGCAATCCATGGGCAACCCCACAGCAGGGGGGCTGGAACTGGGTGGGCTTAGATTGGTCCCCTCCACTCTAAGCCATTCTATCATGATGACCATGATAGTGTTGAGCTCAAAGCTCATTTGTGCTACGAGAAGAGTTGTGCACTGGGTGCTCTGAGATACATCACTTTCTGCCTTCTTTTGCTTCAAATTGTGCAGTGTGGAGACTGTTGCAGTGTGCATGCACACACACATGCATACTGTATTTTGCACAAAAGAGGCCTTAGGACAATTGCAGCAGGAGAACAACAGCTTGGCAATCGTACGCATGGCCTGTCAGAGGTATTCCATCAATTCTTTCCTAACAAACTAAAGCCTAAAGGAAAAGAAAGAGAAGTTACTTTTCCATTCCCCAACTGAATTTTAGCATGCTTGTCATTAGAAATAACTCTGTCTCGATTTTCCTTTCATTATCTTTATATTTCATAAGAGAAATATGCTTCTCTTTCCCGTCATAGTCAGTTCCTCTTAACAGGATTCACTGTCCTGACTTTTATGTTACTGCAACGAGCAATCAAGGACAATGTTGACAAGCAAGAAATTCTCTACAGCCTTATAAGATGAAAGAATTTGGATCACTGTCATAATACCAGGAAAACCAAACAAAACAATTTCCTAGGCCCAGAATACCTAGAATTTATTTCTACTGCCATCAGATACAAAGGAAAAGAGATGGGCTATTTAATAAAATCTGAATTTTAGAGAATTCATATTGCCCTATGGGCCTGTTCTATAAAAAGAAATCTGTTCTGAGAGCCCTACTGTATAGTTTGCACTGTTTAAGGAACCTCTGCCACATTCCACTGAACTTTTCACAACTGAAAGATTTTAACAATGTCTTATCATAACTTTTCTTTACTTTCCTCACTGCCTTCTCCCTCACCATCACTAATGGCTAAGATATCTGCGTGTAAATAGATGACTCCTTCACAATCAGCCTCCATGACCTTCCAGAATCACTGAGCAGTGCCAGCACCTGGTCTTTATGATGCTTTTAATGTTTCTTCCCCTTCACACCTTCTCTGCAAGCAGGGCACGCTAACACAGTTACTCTGACAACATCTCAGGCTTTCTGGACTCTGTGCAATCTGTCAGCCTTGAGTGGTGCAGCTTTGAGGATTCAGTTCGAGGAAGAAGCAGATAATGTTTGCAGTGATGCTCATCCTTTGGGCTCTGCAAGGAAAGAGCAGCTTCCATTTATGGCTGCTACTGTCTCTTTGATGGAGAGCTCTGAAGTCCCATGCAAAAATCAAGGTCCCAGCTGTGCTTGGCACTGCTCAAGGAGTAAGAGACAATCCTGCCCACCAAAGTTCACAACCTGAAGTTGAACGAAGCTAAAGCAGATGTGGGTATTAAGCATGGGTAACAGCAGAGGCTGTCAGGCAGAGCAAACTGCATTTCAACCAGAGCTGAGCGTGACTCATTTTCTAAGATGTGGGATACAAGCACTAAAATGATGCAGATATTTGTTCTGTATGCTCCCTACTCTTGTCATCTGCAAATTTAGTACTGGTGTCTGTGGCTGAACTGGGCCTTACATCTCTTGTTGGAAACAACAGATGACAGTAGTGTTACAAATAAAACCAAGGGCAGAGTGAATAAACTGATACACGAGGCTGAAATCACTGGCACAGTTCAAGGTGAGTACAAAAAGAAAGGTAAGTGGAGAGAAGCAGAAGTCTGAAAACAAGATGCTTGTAGTAGATGCAATCAAACACAGACAAAGCAGAGGTGAAAGAGTGAAATACCATAATGTGATGATCTTTGCAAAAATATATTCAAGAGATATGTGAGAACCTGAGGTACACAGTGCTAAGGCCAAAGGGGAGGGGTTCACCATAAGTGAGCTGGGAGCTGAGACAGCAGCACTGATTTCTGAGAGCAATAGCCTGCTTTGGATGCAGACTACATGATGCAAAGGAGTGACATAAGGTGAGGAAAGAATCAGTGCTGATAACCAGGTGTGGAATCTGAGTGACAAAGGACAAGAGAGACCATGTTAATTATGATGAAGACAGGGAGATTTTAGTAGAGAAGAAAATATTTTCCATTTTCTTCTGACATCCGTAAGTGGTGGCCTGCTCCCGGAACTGCCAGCTGAAAATCTAACCTCTTCCTATTGGAAGCAAATCCATTTTTCCTTTTTTGTGTGGTGGCATTTTTCCTGTTTCAACCCGAGTCAGCCATTTGCTGGCTGACTGGTTTTGTGATACTTGGAAAATAAGATTTCCACTGTAAACTGTTGCAAATTATGTAGAATATAATGTGAGGAATACATATGATTATTTTGCAAACCAGCAATGGGGAAACTGTTTAATTCCTTCACTATACTTGTGAGGGCTGTTGGATTCAGTAACATCAATCCTGCAGCCATTTTTCTCCGTCTGTGCTTTTCCCCAGACCCTAAAACAAGGAGACAAGATTTCATGAAGTGGTTTCTCTTTGCTAGTGTTGTCCAGGAAACCATTTCCCAGGCACCTTTGTGTTCAGACCCGATGTATGTCATTCTGACACACTGAGGGTTGGGTTAAATTTTTAATTTACCTATCAACCCTGTTTTTTGTAAAGCATGGAAGAAATGAACTTTAAATCAAAAGGGCTCCTCAGAGGCTGAATGAAGAGTGTTGAGTTCAATCTTTGCATCTCCACAGTCTTTTCCAAACATTAACAAACAGCTCTCATCCTCAAGTGGGCAGATAGTATCATTCCTCTGGAGGATAGGGAAGTTCAGACACAGAAATGTTTGCACTGAATTCAGAAGAAAAAAGAAAAGAAAAAAGAAATTCATTAATTCAAATTATCTTCCACCATTAGGACTCTAAGTGATTAGCTCAAGATCAACGGACAAAGCAGTCATGGGGCTTGTTACAAGAACTGAAGAGTTGTCAGTCCGGTGTTAAATGAATCAGGATTTTCATCCTCTCTACAAAAGCAACCAACAAAGGCATCTAACAAATAAAAATAAATGGGCACAAGACAAAGTGTGATTCTTTCTGAGATACTAAAGATCAACCAGAAATACTTTTCCATTTGTGTTGCAAGGGACAGGTTTGTAACCCGTGGACAGAGTTTGG
This sequence comes from Alectoris magna, assembly GCA_030625065.1. Lineage (NCBI taxonomy): Eukaryota > Metazoa > Chordata > Aves > Galliformes > Phasianidae > Alectoris > Alectoris magna. The sequence goes on from CM060560.1 coordinate 145,508,497, forward strand.
ATGTGAGCACTCATTTAATGCTAATGTGCCCCTGGAAGGAAAGGACATATTTTATACAAATGTGTCAGGAAAGAACTTTAGTGCTAGCTGTGACAACTATAGATACCATAAAGAAGCTGCCTGTCTAGTTATTTTATGTCAGATGAGCCTTTAGGATGACCCAGACACCTTACTTGTTGCAACCAGAAAAAGCCTTTAGCTCCGGAGTAATGACAAGATGACCTCAGTAACTAATGACTGAAAGTGACAAAAGACTTCTACTCAGCACAGACCACAAAAATGCCTGAGTTCTGTAAACAGGAAATCTTTAAATGATACATTTCTTCCCTTCTCCGTTTTATAGCAGCGTAAGACAAGACAAAAAGGGGTTTTGATGGAGATTAAAAGCATTGAAATGACCTTACTTAGTGGATGTGAAAAAGCTCAATTAGCACAAATCTAAGTAAGTGCTATCAACAGACACCTAGAGGGACTGGTAACCAGCTTCTTCAAAACTGTAATCATTCACATACAACCTTCAAAGTAGGTTGAAAATGTTTTTCAAAATTCCTTTTTCTCTGAGAATACATACTCTGCAGAGACACAATAGATGGGATTCCACAAATCTGCAAGTGAGAGGGACTCGTCTGGCACATCCTGTACAAAGCACTGCCTGAAACACCACTACCTCCATTTGCTTACGGTTGTCCTCTCTGAGGAAGCGAAGATGGAAACCTGTGACAGCTCTCTAACAAACTGCTGCTGCCATTCAGACTGACGGCCCTGATCAACTACCCACAGAGATAGCAGGAACAATCAATGTGGAAAGATACAACACAGCCGTATTTAAAATAATCTCATTGTATCTCCCTGCTATTTTACTGAGAAAAATCATTATTGAAAAAGCAACAAAAGACTTTAGTCCATACACACACAAATCCAGTTCCCTTTTAAATAGCTGGTAGTAGCAGACTGGCAATTTCAATATTCCCAAGAAACAGAGGTGCACAGTTAAGGTGGTGTAGGTTTCACAAAGGCCTGGTAGAGCAATGTAAGATCTCAGCTGTAACAATGGTCAGTGCCAATCCACCTTTTTCTGAACAACACCAAATGTGTGGCATCACTGTGCATTTAGTCCTGTGATACACTGTCACCACATGAGAACTATTTCTATGGCTATAATGTATTAAGCACATTGTGGTATGCCATTTTGTCCCCTTTCCCTTTCAATGCTGGTTTCCATTGGTGCACTGGGAAGGATCAAGGAGGGACAAGTTGTATTTTTGGTACTACATACTGCTGTCAATAGCTGCTATACTGAAACAAAGGAATTGCTCTGTAAGTTTGTCACACAGGAAGACAGATTTCCCTTTATGCCCCAGCACTCCAGGCCTATGCATTGGAGGAGCTCACCTACAGACAGACCCTCACTGTAGCACTGTGGCCAAGTTTAACCAAACTCAGAGAGAGATGAAAAGCGTAACTGTTTAAGGACTAAGGAACTGAAATCCTTCTGTCTGGCCACAGGGTGTCCTCCTTGCTCTATGCTTTGGCCTCAGATGACCAGCCTCTGTAGGGGAAAAAGGTCTTTATTAAAAATAGCTCTGTTCATGGATCAGAGGTCTGCAGTTTGCTCAGCCCAACTTGCTCACATTTATTATCATACAGTACATACTGAGGTTACTCTTCCCAGTTTTTTCATGCTAATTATTTTGCCTCAACAGGTGCTGGCATTACAGTCCTATTCCAGAGATGGTTAGACCCTCACTGTGTTTTCAAGCTATGGAACTGGATAAAGAGCGTGCCACAGGGGCAACAACTCCATTCATGTTTTGCATGTTTTTTTCTGTCGCTGACTCTAAGAACTTGGGATGCTTGAGGAAACTGCCCAGTTCACATCTCTGTTAACACTGGATGCTATTGTACATTTAATGATCCTTAGTCCAGTTCAATTTTTAAATTGATTCTTCTACTGCACTAAGAGAGTGATTCTGGTGGCTAACGGGGCTCACATTAGACCTTAGTTTTTTGTTTTGTAGCTATACTGTATCAATTCCAGTTATAGCCTCTTCCTCTACCCTAAAAACTATTTTGCTTTGCTGGGCATTGCCACACTTTAAACATCTACAATCTGCCTTTTTCAGATCTGCTCAAATTGCATAGTTTTGGGAGCATGTGAGAAGGGTGGAGTAACAAGGACAGAAAAGGTGTGTGGCAGTGGAAGGTCATCCTCCACTTTCCATTTACCTGAGGTACTCGTAGAGTCCATACATGGGCAAGAAGTCAATGTCAGACAGAAACATGTATGGTGTGCTGATGTGCTTCATGGCCACATTCCTCAGAAGATTCACTGGGTAGAATTGGCCCTCCTTGTACACAATGTGGTAGCCGACATTGTGGCGGCTCATGAGTACTTCAGAGCCCTGGGCATAACGCAGAAATTGCTGGGCTTCTGCATCAGAAAGGTAGAGTGCCAGGCTGATTGGACCTTCCCAGTGTTTGCAGATGGCTTCAAGCATCTGGAGCCTGAAAGAGGAAGGGTGAGAATAAGAAAAGGCCATCTCCCTGTCTGGGACTCTTTTTCATCTCATCAAATACAGCTATCTCTATCTAAGTGAGATGGATTGGGGTCACTATATCCTGTGGAAAGCAATAAATATTTCTGCGGCACAATTCATCTTATCTAAGTCTATGCCTCCTTCTGGACAGATGGACTGTGCCCTAGATATGCCTATGTCTCCACTGTGTACAATGGTGAGACGAAGATGGCCTTAGCTCAGATAGAAACATCCGCAAGGCAAACACGTAGAACAGTGCCTAGTGCCTAATTCACATTTTGCATCAAGGTTTTGTCATACCCTAATGTACTACTCTTCAAAAACCTTGAGGAGGACAAACATCTACGGACTCAGAAATCATTTTCCCTCCTGTTTATGGAATCCTCCCCAAGTTATTTTTAAGACAGCTAGTAAGATCTTAAAAGCTCTTAAGAACAGTAAGTCAAGGAATACTGACTTCCATGAACATTTGCATTGACTGGAAAAAAATTCACTGACAGGGAAGGGCAAATAGATGAAACGTCAATAGCAATGGTGTTTACTATGAGTAGGAAGCAAGGAGAGAAGGAAGGGGAGAAATAGCACTGTCATGGAATATCAACAGAGTACTTTAGACAAAAAATATCATTTAAAGTATTAATTTTCTTATATCTTTAGCAATACGCCTTCGAATTCCATGAAATGATTTTTATGACAGTTTGTATTGATGTATATTTTTTAAAACTCCCAATAGTTACAATATTATTGAAGAAAATGTCAACAAAGGACTTCATATATAAAGCGAATCATACCCATCCTGGTCAAAATAGATTAATCACTTTGTGCAGTTTAAACAAAATTGCCTTGAGATACAGGTTTGCCACCCAAGAATACATCAATAACTGATTACAAAGTCTCTTGAGTTAATATAAAGGGAAATGAACCTATGCAGCCTAGCCAATGTTCTATGAAAAATTAAGAAGAGTAGACTACGCAACATGATAATCTTTCCTACATTTCAAATCCACATTACTAGACTTTTCCTATTAATATTTATACAGTATATAAGAAAAGTTTTCTGCATCATTGTAATCAGAGAAAATAATTTCCCCCTGCTACTATCGCACTAAGCACTGCAGCAGAAAGCAATGATATACCAGCAAACACAAATTCTGATTTAACATTAATAGCTTTTTCCTGTGTTTCTGATGACATCCAGAACGATATAATCATTTTGTCTTAGATATGAGATACTACCTTTACTAGACCACACGTGGTACATTATTTTCTTTTTATCTATTATTGAAACAAAGGTTATTATCAGCCTGAAACATACAGCTGAATTAGAAACACAGATCAATAAAAAGGATCCAAAAGGTATATGAAGTCTTTAAGCTTTAGATTGTACTAGTAACAAATACATAAAGAAATACATTTTTTGCCTTTCTCCAACATCATGGAAACCTGTTAATCAGAAGGAACCATTTCATCAGCATTCAGATTTTGGGAACCTTTTATAAATCAAATAATTGCCTAGAAAGAAATGCAGCGAAACACCTTTCAAGGACTCTAAGCAGTGGACAAATGGCACACATAACTTATTTAAATAGCACACCTGATGATGCCTGCAAAGCTTTCCACGATAGTTAAATGGAAACTGGGTTTTGCTGGTATAAATTTCAAGCTGGACAGCTTAGTGCCCTTCAGAACACTCCATTTTGCTATGTAGTTCTCACTGACAGGCTCCACTTCTACGAGCTTGATACAGGGACTGCTGAGTGATGCCCCATAACCTGCACTCTGTAGGCTGTTAGAATTGTCTCTTTTGACCATAAAACTAAGAAATATAAGTTTCTAAGCTCACCAAGTTATTTCTTTGTTGTTATGTGTCTTGAGGAATGTGTTCTCTAGAGAAAACAAACTCTTACATTGTGTAATAAATGAGGTCATCATTTAGTTGGTAAATTTTGTAAGGTCTGCTTCAGTCAAGGGCATTTCACTGGAAATCGAACGTTTTGTGAGATTCTTTATTTTCATTCTTCCACTTAAGCATATTCAGCCAATTTACAAGTCATTCTGACCACAACCTCAAGCAGACTAATGCTAATTTTGTCTTTCTTGCCCACATCCTCATCTCACATTTTCTAACTCCCACTCGATTCCTAGATACATTCCATGCCTTATAGCAAGGCTGCCTAGCCAAGCACTTGAAAGCTGCATATGGGGCAGTGATGGGAACAAGCCATTATAAGACCAAACTTGTCACCTCAGTACATAAGTGACAATTAACCAACAACGACAACACTGAATGAATTCTCTCTCAAAGCCTCCATCTACAGACATTAATGTTAGCTCCTAAGTTGCTCCACTGCCTTCCACTCCTCAAGCCTATAGCACAAACAGAAGCCTGTCACAACACTCCTATCAGCCTCAGCTCCAGCAGGATGAGAACTGGAGACATGGGGAGCTGCTTTTCTGCCTTTCCTTATGTCGGCTGATCATCTGAAAGAACTGAGCAAGAGTGTGGCATATAGCACATTGTTTATGTACATGCCATCTTACATCTGAGACACTATTCTTAAATGTCTACAGCTGCGCCGGAGGAGTTTAATAAAAGTGGTCTAAAGAAGGTACGAAAAATAAAGCGGTAACTGAAAGATGTGAAAGAAAACAAAGCAGCTAAACAGCTCTTTGGTATGATATTATTTATTGATTTGAGCTGAAAAAGAGTATTTCCAGCTCAAATCAATAATTTATAGCAACACACCAAAGAAGTAGGGAAGACTTTTCCTGCACAGTATCAAGAGGGCTGTTCTTCCTGAATAAAAATGTGTGGTTCTGTCTATCAATAAAAACATGTGCCCCAGTGAGGATCCAGAAAGAGAAACAGATGCTCATACTTTGCATCAGTGCCAGTGAATCAGCACCAAGCCCCAGCTCATTCTTTTGAATTAAATTCTGGGGGGAAAATATACCATGTGCACAGACCAGCTTCTACTAATTTATTGTGGCACTCGCTCAGGGTCTGGTTTAATTTATTTCTTTAGTTTCGTACTCAAAGGTTTCTGAACACTTATGAAATGTTTCCTCAATTAAGAATCAATAGAACAGACACCAATGCACATCATAATACAATGTGCTGAGGCACTGCTGAAACAGAACAGCCCTCATCCGTCATGTTTATTTTTAAAACTGGCTGCAAATATTTTGTTGATATGAATTTCTCTGACCCTCCTGGAATAGTGTTGACCTTCTACTGGTGTAGCAGTGGTGGTATTCATGGGTCTTACAGCATTCTGCCTGTGCTCCACTGAGCGAAATAGTAGTTGCCTGCTTATAAGCCAGGAGTTTTTCCATGATTTTATAACCCACTCTGATAGCAGCAACTACGAAATTTAGAACAGATTTGAACCGAGAAGCAGGAAGAGAAAGGAGACTGACAATTCAAAGTACCACCGAGCTGGCTGATCTAGACTGAACTGTCAGAGCTTTTGAAATGTGACCATGGTGGGAATCATAAAGGTGCAAATGGAACTTGACATGAAATGGACTTTTTTTCCCTCAAATTAAATCCCAGTTAAATTCCACTTTACATTGGGACTGAAAGTTGGAAAGAGTTAAACTACAGATACTATTTTGGAAATTTGTACAGAACTGCAGCGACTCCTATCAAAAGGCCATTTTTCATTTCACAGTAAACCTGAAAATATTTTACTTTAAACTGACCAGTTTGAAGCTCAAATGTTTAGTTGTCATTCTCATAAGGAAATCAAGTCACTAATTGAAATTTTCTGCATGGAAAATACCAATGAAAACAAACTAAGATTGTCTGATGAGGAAATGCTGTGTGTAAAACCTTAGATCAGCTACCACTGCTTGCTTAAGTCCGTCACAAACATCTCCTGTTATTCCTAAGTTATTGTGAAACTCTAAAACTAATAATGCCTGGCAACTCTGACAAGTAACAACTCCTGCAGCTCCAGTATTCGACCCCTCATGAGCTCTATTCGTACTCCTATTTGAACTGTACAACTCTAGTCTGGGTGCACGTGTGATGCCTACATGTGCTACTCCTACTGAAGAAAGATCTTACAGTATAACTGTTTCTGTTATTTTTTTTTTCTCTCTCTAAAGATACATATAGTGCTGTCAGAAAAGATTGTCTCATGCTTCCAAAAAAGATTTTCCTTACCTGTCCATTGAAAGCTGAGCCACCAGTGTTACATCAGTATTGTCAGAAGCAGGCTCGTATTCATAATGTAAAAAATACAAATGAGTGCGATGGACAGTGAAACGTTCTCGACGAAATTCATAGCACAAATCATCCTCATCCAGCTCAGACAACTGTTTCTGGAGCTGTAAGGTAAGAGTAGACATAAAGGTAAGTTCTTTACAATTCCTCTTGAAAGTCAGAGAGAATAAAGAGGTTGGAAACCTGTGGCATGATGCATTGGGGAGTGGAATTTCAATTCCACATACATATCATCATTTTTCCAAGCCTCACCCCTTCCAGTCATTGGACATGAGATAAGAAGAAAGGTCTTTTTTAAGTGAAAAGATGAGGCAGACAGTCCATTGTATTATGGTCTATGTATTGTATATATCATACATATTATGGACTTCCAACATCCAGGCTAGCAATGAAACAGTGAACAATCACAACATTTAATACCACCAAGTTTCAGAGCAAATGTTCCAATAAGATGCATAGGGCCATTCCTTCTGTGAAGCAGTAATTTAAACTACTTGTAGACGTACAGCTCCAGTAGAGAAGACTCAGCAGCAGATTAAATTTGTACTCTGAACTGAGCAATTCCCATTCTGCTGCCTCTGCTGGAGAATGCTAAGTGTTGCTAGGGGCATGGACAGACAGCTGGAAAAGTAACATCTTAAACTGAACATTAGTCAGTTTCCTGAGACATACATATCTGAATCAGTATAATTTTGCAATGAAAATAATCTTTCAACTGCAGAAGAGCCAAAATTAAGCACAGGATTTGTGCTTCTGGATACCTGGTTTGAGAAACTGAAAGGATGTCAGATTACCAGAGAGCACGTATTTCTCGGCTATCTTGAAAATCAAGACCCCTCAAAATTGAAATAGGCAAAATAAAGCAATTCAATCCTGAGTCATGCAGTCACGTAGCTTTAAAAGAATAAAAGTTTAGCTGTGGGAGAAGGAAGAAGAGAAAAACTGATCAAATGTCTGAGCAGCTGACCAATTCCATCACTGAACTACATTATTTAAAGCCAAACATCTGGGTAGATTACTTAAAACGCATTCATTTAAAAGGCAAAATCAGTCATGCCTGCTCCAAAATGTCCTACAAAATTCAGTGCAGATGAAAATTATATATGGTGTTGACACATCAAATAGAGTTCTGTTTGCGTTGCTCTGAAATGCAGGTTATTAGTAAAGGTATCATTTTTTACACTGTATTTCTTAAAAGCATTCTGTAAGAAGGATACGATTGCCTATTTGTCAGTAAAGAGTAAATTAAGACAAATATTCATTTCATTTTTTCACAAGTTTTGATAAAACCACAGCGGATTTCAAAGCTGTTTCATGCAACAAACAGATTATGAATTACAGACATTCATTTAGATTTAAAAATCTGTCCAGAATGATTTAAAGTGATAGTTTACAAGAGTATCGTTAAGAAAAAACATCGGAATATGTAGGTGTTTCTCATTCTAATGCTGTGCTAAGAACAAGAGCTGTTGTTCTTGGAACTGTAAGCATGATGGCTGCCATCAACAATAACGTGAGAGCTGAATTTTTTCCTGTGAAGGCTGATGGAATAATCCACAGTATTTTTCTGTATACCGCTCTTTAATGTTCTTTTGAATAATGGAAACATCTCCTTTGATTTCAATGAGTTTTGGATCAGGATCTCACTCCTCCTTGCAATTGTTCTGCACAGATCTTAAAATGCCTCTCAGGAGAGAATGCTTTTAGAAAGATGAGAGTCTGAATCTTGACAAATCTTTACTCAGGCAAAATTATTGAAATCAAGATCTCTTGGTGGAACAGAAATCAGGAATTCTTTAACATATTGCTGGAGTTCCATTCATTCTGCTTTACAGATCATCATTCAGCTGAGCCTGTACTTTATTTTCAAAAGAACATTCAAACAATATATGAATTAAACCCAATTTTCACAACAATGCCTATAAAGGATACACACATATATATCTATATTACCAGAATTATCAAGGTGCTTCAAATTTAAATGGTTAAGACAATATCAAAGCACTGGCGAAGTTAGCCATGCCCTAAAATGTTCAGGGGCTCATCAGCTTGTTTTTCCCTTTTATTTAATGTAGTTCAAGGATGATTTTGCTGTGGGTTTTGTTATTTTTAAGAGGAATACTTACAGCTATCATGGACTAATGGAATAGTGCTGCCAGTTTCTGACGTTGAAGAAACAACCAAATATCTCCCCCTTTTGCTCCTCCAGTGAGCTGAACATCAGATCCTTAGAAATGGACAGCTCGTTATTTCAATATTGCCTGATGACTGACAACAGTACAAAGTGGAAAAAGTACCACAAAGCAAAGTATGCACACTTCACATGTGCACTTCATACTTAGCAGTGTAACAAGTGATTGCACCACATAAAACAAATCACAGCCAAAAAAATCCCAAACTTTTCCTTCGGAGTCATAGCAGAAAAAAAACCTCCATACCCTTCTTTTGGGGATCTCTTTCTTTTGTACTTATGCTACTTGAGCAGGTGCAAAGGTATCAGTTTCATCATTCTTTTAGGCAGTATTGCTCTTTCATCGCTCTCTGGCATGACTTTCTTGGAGGTAAGAGCAGGAAAGGAAAATTTCCCACCCATTCTTGCCTTGTTGTCTCTGCAAGACTGAATTTAACTAATGGCATACAGCATCACAGCTGAAACTGGCCTTGATGTTTGCAGGCAAATTAAAGAAAGAAGAAAGGAGAGGGGAGTTGTGGGGCCAAAGAAGCCCTTGTATTTCTTTGAAGAAATGGCCCATCTTTGTAACACGTCAGGACTAACAAAAACAGTGTCTTTGGTTTTTACCAGAGAAAATGCTTTCAAAATTTAAAAAAGAGCATTCATGGCACACTATTAATAACAAAAACGCAATGAAACAGAGTCTCCTCAAAGACCTGTCTCTTTTAAGCCAAGCCCAAACTCTTGTTATTGCTACACAGGCACCTCATAAACTGAGGTGTGAGACTTACTTAAAGAAAATACAGGATAAAATGTCTAGGTCTTCAACAAACCCCATATTGGAATACTCTTGTACTTCAAGTTCATATCAATGAAGTGGGAATACAAGCACTTCCTTTCCTATGGAAAGACTTTCAGTGCATCTGGCTTATCTGTTTTACCAATGCTTTGTCAGTCTACATTTGCATACTCCCTGTGTCATGCACACAGATAAAGGCTACGACCTCTTTACTGAGAAGAGAGACAGTCTATAAATACCTACCACACACAGTTGTATGCCATTTTTAGACACATTTTAAATGGCAAAAGTTAAGGATGCACAACATCCAAAATACAAGGAACTGTCTAAGACAGCCACATATATAACTTTAAAGCAATCTCTTTACAAGCTACCTCATATTGTTTTCTCAGTTACACAATCATATAATATTTCTCAACTGATAAAATCTTACCTACAGTATATGTATTGTGTGGATCTATTCTCTACAGACAAAAATCTTACAGCTTGCTTTAAGATTTGCTCCCACATTATACATTAAAAATGGGCTCATCATGGGGATCTGACAGATCTATGCAAACAGACACTTACTTATACACAGTGTGCCATCGAAATAAGGATCTTAATGTCAGCTGGATTTGATAAAAAGATGGCATACCCATTATGAGTCTCTCCATTATACTTCTAACAAAATGCCTAGTATAACGCAGACTTTTCATTCTTAGAGTAACAGCAAGCATTTTCTCAAAAGCAAGTTCCTGCTTAGCGTGAGTTTCATTCTTTCTACAAGATTTTCAATGTGAAGGCTATTTGCCACTGAGCATGTGGGAAATTTCACCTCAAGGAAACATTCTTGCAGTAGAAAGGCAATGTTCTTTTCAGACTATGTGCAGTAGATGTTCTCTAAGGAAATATCGTAGAGGGAAACAGCAAGGGCTTTCATTAGCACATGATGTCACTTGCTTCTGACATAAAAATGGAAGCATGCGGAGAGCACCAAGGTATACATGAGGCCAAAGCAAAGAGGCAACCAGCTGTGGCAGGGGATCAGATCTCAGCTAGATCTCAGGCCAGAAGGTTTTCAACTCCACCATGAATCCTCACCATTTACCAAGTCCAACTGCCTAATGTGCTTGTTTGAGATGAGGTGGTGCTTTCTCTCCATGTGGCAGATGACAGACCCATGTGATATGGCACATAGCACATATCTTTCACCAACTAGTTAATCCTAGTGGGAATGCATCAGTGATCAGCTTTGTATTTTTAGCTGTCACAGAAACAATTCACTTCCCACCAAAACTTACAGGACTTCATCCCAAATGAGACTGATTCAAAATACAGCATCAGAAATATTTTCTTTGGGATTAGTGATACTTAAGAAGAACCTGAACAAAATATGTTTTGTGTGTAGAATGCTATTTAGACTTTGGGAAAAGGATGAATCCCCTCATGCAGACATCTCTCTTTCATAAGGCATTTAAGGTAAGGGGAGATGGCACGAGGCTTTAAGTAACTCACTAAATATCATGCTACCACAACAGGAACAGAGCTGCTTAGATGAAAACTTTTAACTTTCAGATCATCTTTCCTTCTCCCAGGTGTGTGCAGTAAAAATTCACTCCGCTCAGCTTAGTCACTGAGAGATGAAAAATAACACCAGCCAAGGATGAAACTACAATCTTGCTATAAAATGCAGCAGTTTCATTTCCTCCTGTGTAGCTGCCCCAGTTCCCACCAGTAGGCAATTTGTGTTGCAACATTTAGCACTTTTAAAGTGCGTGAATTAGTGGTTGCCTTTAGCATGGCATAAACAACAACAACAAAACAGATGATGATGTAAGGAGGAAAAAGCACTTACTGAGTGCTGTTTGGGATGACCTACATAACGTACTTCTGGCTTCTCCGATAATTAGTAATAAAAACCTGACTAATCTCATGTCAATGAAACCTTTATTCTTCCCATGTCATAAAACTTTGTACATCTGCCATGGGGCAAATTCAGCCTTCTATTAAACACAGCTGTGCTTAGGACAAAGAGAAGGATAGTGTCTGAGCAAGCCTACCTAACAAGAATTTTGCTGTCAAATAAATAAAATAGACAATCTTATTGCTAAACAGAAGTAATGGCTTACCTTTACAAAGAACGATCAGCACAGTTAAGAACTGAAAAAATTCCTGGCAGGCATAACATGACAGTTAGGCATATACGAAGTACAGCTTTGTGTATTCTCAGCTGCAGCTGTAAGATCTAGGTAGTTCTCTGAATTTCCCTTCTCTGGGTCCCCAACACCCATTCTTGGCAGAGCTGTTTGTAGCACTCCCTTGCACCACAGTGCCTTGACAGACTGGTCTTGTGTTTCCTCAGACTGTCCTTCTTCTATGGCAAATTCCATAGTGTATTCTACGTCAGCCCAGTTTCTAGCCCTACGGTCCTTGTTCAAGTTTGCCAGCAAACTGTACCTAGAGGCACCTATCAATCCTTTCCTCTTCCTGTCCCTGGTACTCCCTCTCAGAACTCCTGTCTACAGTAAATCCGCTCTTTAAGCCTTTCATGGAATCCCAGAATCCCAAAATGGCTCAGGTTGGAATGGCCCTTAAAGCCCGCCCAGTCCCAGCCCACTCAGGCTGCCCAGGGCCCCATCCAACCTGGCCTTGAACACCTCCAGGGATGGGGCACCCACAGCTTCTCTGAGCAGCCTGTGCCAATGTCTCACAACAGAATCCTTTGACCTGAATTTTAACCTTTTACAAGTGAATGTTAATTTTTTTCCTCTCCCATATTGCCTGGACAGCAGTGAGGTTAATGGATCTCTCTCAGACCAGAGATTGCACTGGTTCCTGCTCTTAGCTCTGCTGTCTGGTAAAACCTGGCCCCGAGCGTTCTGAAAGAAATGCAGAAAATGCTCATCTTCATCCTGGTCCCTCACTTGCAGCATACCGCATTGTTCTGTGGCAGTGGCAAATTTATAATCTGATCAGACATATCCATGCACATTCTAAAGGAGTCTCCAGAGATCTTAGCCTCCTACTTAGCAAACAAAGCACAACTGAGAGTGTGTATATTATAGGGGGATTTTTCAGCCCTATAATTTGCATAAATTTTCACCAGCCTGGCAAAAGACACATTCTTGGCCCCGAGTTCACTCTTGCTAAATGTCAGTTCTTTCTCTGAGCTACGGAGTAGTTCCATGAAGAAGTCATCTGAACTTGCACTGTGGTCAACCCTCAATGCTTTTCCCCATGCTCCACTTTAAAAATTGAGAGAAGGAAAAGGGAGGCATATAAGCACGTCAAAAAGAAACACAGTTCACAATTCCCCCATCTAGCAATACTGTAAGCAGCTGAAAGCAGTATAACTGGAAGTTTCAGGCAGCTAGAAGGATGTGCTACCAGCTCAGCATTTAATAATAATAACAGTCTTAATAATGGAAACAACACAGCTGGGCAAGTTAGGATTTCCTGTCAAAACTGCCATAAGCCACCTGCTATTACTAGAGAAAGGCTATGACGTGACAAAACAGTACCTTTATATGCCAGCCCTACAAATGATGCAGTAGGCTGAAATCCTGCAGGAACAAAATGTACTCACAGCATCAGACTGATTTTAAGTTCAGCACCCAGTTACTAGCCTGGAAGCTCCCTTTGTGTGCCCCTTTTAGACTTTCAGAAATGGCTGAATTTATTAGCTAAGTGTAAATTATATGGCACAGAGTAGAGTTTCAGCTATGTAGCACATCAGTCTCCTGCTTTTCTGCTCGACATTACGAGATGGCATGCAGAGCCATTTGTTACTATTAAGAATCAGTGGTTTCATACAAAAAAGTAAATAAGTTAGAAGTCATTTAGGAAGTACTGATACACTTAAGCATGCGTTTTCAGGGAGAATAAGAATTTTTATACTGTTCCTTTGTGCTGTTGAATGGGAAAATTTAAAAGTGGAGGAAATCTGGAGTAAATCTTTCCTTTTAAAATCTTTCCTTTTAAAAAAAAAAAAAGTCTTCTCTAAGGGTAATCTACTCTTTTTCTCCAAAATTGAGTGAAATCAGTGATAAGGCTCCCACTGATCTTGCTCTAGGTTTTGGATCAGGACACAGGCTTCAGTAATGGGGGACACCTCATTCAACCTTCAGATTTAATGCTGTGGCAGAAGCACCTGGTGAGAAGCTGTCTGCAGGAAACAAGTTTTATGAGAATGCTAAAAGGTTGAGTGTGCGTGCCTGTGCTAAAATCAGGCTTACAGTACGTATCTCATAGCGCAACTACAGAGATAGTAGGCAGAAGATCACACTGAAGTATTTCAGATGCTGCGGTAGGTTCTTTAGAATGAAATGCTGTGCTTTACATTAAAAGCCAATAGAAAGCATTTAATTTAGAGGGTTTCCCTAAAATCTTCTCCCTTGCATGGAAGTAAGAAAGGGCTAAGAAGGGGAAATAGCACGGAGGATGTAGAACAGAATGGCTGAGAATCCACTTCAAAGGCCATTGGAGTCACTGGCCGTGTTTACGAGAGGATTTGGTTCATAATCTGAGTTTCACATTTGAATTTCCCATCCAGAGTCTGCATACAAGGCAAAGAGGTGAATGTAATACCAGTTTTCAGAGAAGAGACAGCTCTGTGTAATCCCATGTTAGCACATACTAAATGAAGGGGATTCACAGTGATGCTCTGCAGTGAGGAGCACGTGCCAGGCCCCCACCCACAGTCTGTCCCTGCAACACACACCACCTTTCAGGCTTCAGTATTCCAGTGAAAGGATAAGATATGTATGTACACATAGACATACATATAACTCTTTTTATATAACCAGAAAGATGACTCTAGTGTCTCTCCGATTTTAAATTTGTACATCTTTGCCTCCAATATTTCATTTTCAAAGCTCTATCTGTTCTGTTCATACCTATTTGTAACTTCTTGCAACCTACTAACAGTGCAGCTTGGTGCAGCTGAAGATCAACGCCCGATGAGATCAGTGCTGTGCAGTACAGGATGCAAAGACTGACTTTAGATGTCTAAAAATTCAGTGTGTGATACTATACTTCCTTAGTAAACATTAAAAAACAAAAAAAGAAAAAAAAAAGTACTAATCTATATTAATACACACAGACGTGTATATAAAAGCATACATGCACGCACATAGCTAGGGAGTGACAGATTAATGTAATGTCTGATTACCTTTTAAACTAATACCCCTTTACATCTCCCTGACATTGTAAAGAGTCTTTAAAAAGGGAAGATACATAATTTACACTCATTTTAAGGCCGTCATAGTACTGATGAGAAGTGTAAGGGGGCCTTAGAGTTATGTGTAAAGGGCCTTAGAGCAACAGAATCAGCCCAGTGGTACCTACAGTCACATTTCTTTCTACATTTTCCAGATATCTGCATTACAAATGAGATTCCTTAATTACAGGTTGCACTCTAAATAAAACATCATTACAAATATTTAACTGCAGAAATGCAATGGCTGGCATATTGGAACAAGACCTTAAGGGTACATTCTGCTACAGCCAGATTCTGAGTGACAGCCTCCTAACAAGCCACTGCTTCTTCCACAGCAGGGCTCAGAGGATTCAGTGCTCAAGTAATTCTCTCTGATTATAAAACAGGCAGAGGTATTCCAGCATTCTGACCACTGGTCCACAGTGCAGAGAAGCATAGTCAAATGAAGGAGCAACTTTTCATAGAATTGTAGCATGGCTTCAGTTGGAAGAGACCTTAAAAATCATTGAGTTCCAGCCCCAAATGCTCACACTTATTCAGTGCTTAGCACAATAAAGCTTAGTTGTGTTTTGAGGTTGCTAGCTTCAATTTGGAGAACAAAGGAAAAAATAATGGCTGTAACATAAGTAATTCCTACCTTATACATACAACATTGCAAAAATTACAGCCTTTTATGTAAAAGATGTCCTTAGGAATCTCAACCCTATGCCTGCATCTTGTCAGGCTAAAGGTACACCTAGCCCAGAATCCTGTCTCCAGCCGTGCTGCCTGGAGAGGAGTATAAAAACAGCCTGAGTGTACAGTGATGCTTTCTCAGAACAGTCCTCCAGTCCTGCTCTTGAGCTTAAGGATTTCCTGCACCAAAGCCTAACAGCTCCTGACTGATTTTGTTTCCACAGAGTCACTTTTTGAATATAGGTGTATTTTTAGCAACATTACTTCCTGTTCAAAGCTTCATTGCATCTTGGGTGAAATACCTTGCTTTGTTTTGAACCTGCTACTTGCTATTTCCACTTCATGTCCCCTAGTTCTTGTTCCATGAGGGATGACAAACAGTGGCTCCCTGCTCACCTTACAAGATGCTCTGTGTCTGAACGCTGTCCTGCAATACATCACGCGAATATACTGTATTTTAATAGGACACCTGTGATACTGCGTGTGCTACAGAAGAGTGAGAGAGGGAGAGAGTGAGATTTTCATAATAATCCTGTTCTTAGAGTTTCGAAACATCAAAGCCAAGACTTGCTTTTTGTATTCTATAACAAAAAGGAAACTGACAAGTTTTGAGCTGGGCTTACATCAAGGGCATCTGATTAAAAACAATGTATTCTCCTAAGTGACTACTCTTAAGCTATCCAAATTTAGTTATTTTCTGTATCTCATTGTTTTGATAGAAGGCTGTTAACTTTTTGGTGTCTCTTGGCAAGTTAGGACTCGTATATTTTTGTACGTCTAGCTCTATCTTTTCCAATATTTTCTTTCTTTTTTTAATTTATCTTTTTTTTTTTAATTTATAAATGGAAGAATGAATTACATTTCCTATTCAGACAGAAGCCACTTGTCCTGAATAAGAAACAGGATTGAAGAGTTAGTCATTTCCAGTGTCTGTCAACCAGATACAAGTTCAGTAAAATGAGCCATTTCAAACTTTTGTAACAGCCATTTCCAGCAGTAAGAACCTACAGTGTGCATTGCTCCCCAACAACTTGTCATCTGGAATGAAGCAGAAGCAGGGGTGGGTGGCCTGGAAAGAATATAGTGGTACTGTCTGGACATGCAGAGATGGGATCAGGAAAGCCAAGGTGCAGATAGAAATAAGCTTTGTGAGGGATGTGTAAAATAACAAGAAAGGACTCTATAGACATACTGGTCAGAAGAGACAGACCAAGGACTGTGTAATCCCCCGATAAATTAAGAGAAGAGAGAACAGGCTACAATTCACATCGAGAAGACTAAGGTACACAACGAGTTCTTTGCCTCAGTCTTCAGTGGCAGTCAGGCTTCCCAGATCCCTCATGTACCTGAACCTCTAGGCAGGTGCCAGGAGAGCAACATACCTTCCACTGTAAGAGTGGAGAAAGTCTGAGACCACCTCATGAGACTGAGTGTGTACAAGTCTACAGGGTGATGACATGCATCCCAGGGCCCTGAGGGAGCTGGCTGACGTGGTTGCCAAGCTGCTCTCCACCATATAAGTCCTGGCTGCCAGGTGAAGTCTCTGGTAAATGAAAAAAGAGAAACATCACTCCCATTTTCAAGAAAGGGAGAAAGGAATACCCAGGGAACTAAAGTCCAGTGAGCCTCATGTTTGTGCCTGGGAAGGTCATGAAGCAGATCCTCCTGGAAGAGATGTTAAAGCACATGGGAAATGAGGAGGTGATCCAAGAAAGCCAGCACAGTTTCACCAAGGGCAGATGGTGCCTGACCAATCTGGTGGCCTTCTACGATGGAGTGATGGCATCGGCGGACAAAGGAAGGGCAATCCTTCCTGATGTCATCTACCTGGACTTGCGCAAGGTCCTGCACCACATCCTTATCTCTAAATTGGATATTGATTCGAATGGTGGATTGTTCAGTGGATAAAGATTGATTGGACGGTTGCAGCCAGAGGGCTGTGCTCAAAGGCTCTATGTCCAGGTAGAGGCCAGTCATGAGTGGTGTACCCCAGGGATCCATCCTGGGAACAGTGCTCTTACACATCTTTATTAATGACATTGGGATTGCGTGCACCCTCAGCAAATTTGCAGATGACACCAAACTGAATGGTGTAGTTGACACAATAGAAGGAAAGGATGCCATCCAGAGGGACCTGTACAAACTTGAGACATGGGCCTATGTGAACCTGATGATTTTCAACAAATCCAAGCGCGAGCTCTTTGAGAGCAGCCCTGTGGAGAAGGACTTGCAGGTCCTGGTGGATAAAAAGCTGGACATGTCCCTACAGTGTGCACCTGCAGCCCAAAAGGCCAGCAGTATCCTGGGCTGTATCAAAAGAGGGGTGGCCAGCAGGGAGATGGAGGTGATTGTCCTCCTCTACTTTGTCCTCATGAGACCCCAGCTGGAATACTGTTTCCTGGCCTGGGGCCCACAACACAAGAAAGATGTAGAGTTGTTGGAAATGGTCCAGAGGAGGGCCATGAAGATGATTAGAAGTGCTGGAGCACCTCTCCTATGATGAAGGTCTGAAGGAGCTGGGCTTGTTCAGTCTGGAGAAGAGAAGGTTCTGGGAAAACTTCACCGCAGCCTTCCGGTACCTGATGGAAGCTTATAAGCAGGAGGGGAATTGACATTTTGAACAGAAAGCAATAAGGCAAGAGGGAATGGCTTTGAACTGAAAGAGGAGAAATTTAGATTAGATGTTAGGAAGAAATTCTTTACTCAGAGGGTGGTGAGGTACTGGCACAGGTGCCCAGAGAAGCCATGGATGCCCCATCCCTGGAGGTGTTCAAGGTTCAGTTGGATGGGGCTCTGGGCAGTCCGATCTAGTGGGTGGTAGCCCTGACCAGGGCAGAGGGGTTGGAACTGGATGGACTTTAAAGGCCTTTCCAACCCAAGCCATTCTATGATCCTATGTTTAAGGACTTACTGAGCTCTGGAAAATACAGCAACATATCTGTGGCTGAATTCCTACTCTTCTAACACATACAATTGTGAATTCAGAATAATTTTAACCTGCATACTTAAAAATGATGAAGATGTGTTTTGTTTTATTGTCATTATTTTCAATGATGTCTCACTTCCCTTTTCCAACCCTCTACTCCATCTATTGTATCCTGATGTCTCTGGCCATCAGCCTCTTAGTGGTCTTTTATTACATTCAGTTCACTTGATTCTCCAAAAGCCTCTCACTCTTGCAGAGGATTTTCTTTCTTCATGTGTTTTCACTCTTGCTGTGCACTTTCTCTCTTTTGTGTCTGCTTCAGTCTCCTTGAGTTAATGTTTATCTCCAGTTTTTCATCATTTCCCCACCTCTTTCAGAATACTGTGGGAAGGCTGAATGAGTATCTGGGAAGCCATGCCTTGGGGTAAAATAGATCCATCCAGTCTCTGAGTGCTACAGACAGAAAACTAGGGCTGGCATCTCCTGTGATCGCAGGCAAAATGAAGCCTCAATGATGCTACTGATCACCAATTATCTCTGAACTGCTAATGCGTACACGATACTGACTTTATTGATTTTCATAGAGAGAATTTTTTATATTTCAGATAATTATGTATTTTTTTTTCCTTTGAGACAATATAAAATGATAGAGGTTTCTTTGTATTTCCTTTCAGGCTACGTAGTCAAAATTGATACTTGGTTTAGAAATCTCCACAGTCCACATTATACACAAGGAGCTTATATGCATCTGTGTATAAGCATTTCAAATAACAGTTTTTTACACAGGAACTATATGTACTAAGGCACACACATACTTAAGAACATCTGTATGTAAACATTCTTGATTTCAACCATTTTCAAATGATTTGTTTCATCTGAAAGGTTCTGATTGCAAATTTTATGCAGATACACATAAGTGCTGCTGTGTTTTGTTAGAGTTCGGGCAGAAAGAACCCACTCAGTCTCACAGCCTAAAAGTGTACCTTGAAGTATTAACTCATTCTACAATTTACAGTATGGCAAAAACTCATAGACCTAACCCAGCAGTGTCGATATTTTCATTTCCTCTTCATTATTTGTGCATTAGTATCTACTAGCCAAAGTCAACATTGTCTTATGCTGAACAAACACACGGCAAGAAACAATCCTTTCTCTTGGAAAGTTTTAGGTCTAAGGATGAGATCTGCAGAACTGCCTAATGGAATTAAGAGCCCAAATCCTCATTTTCAATTTGTGAACTTAGCTTTGATGGGGATTTTTAAAAAGAGGCAGCCAAAAATAGCACCAAAACAAAAACAACAGAGGAAAGGCAAGATTAATACGACAGTTTTACGAGGAAGGGACTGAGGCACAGAGAGATTAAATGATTTGCACAGCGTCACTCTTGGAATCTGGGCACTGACCTCAATTCTCCTGAGTCCCTACCTACACAGCCAATTCTCCAGGTTTTCACGTAGCCTGTGCTATGTATGAAACTCTCTTTACAACCTGCAAGCCCTCAAAGTGCCACTTACGTTTTCACTGTTAACATCTGCCTCGCTGGGGCAGCCAAAGAGTTCCCGTCTCAGCAAGTTCCCGTCGTATTCCAGGAATGTCAGATAGAGGTTGCGGAAAAACTCCACGTGCTTGTTTTTCACTCGCAGCTTCTTTGGTGAGTTCCAGTGAATCACCTCAGAAGGAAAAAGATAAAACACATCCTGTTGTTAGAATACAAATTGGCTTTGCCCAAGGTTTTTGCGTGTGTTTAGTTTAGTGCCCACTTAAAACCACAGATCCCCAAAACTACATCACAGAATCGCAGAATCATTAAGTATGGAAAGATCACTAAGATCATCTAGTCCAACCATCTAGTCATGCCTGATACTGGTCCAGACCATGTCTCTCAATGCCACATCCACACGTTTCTTGAACACCTCCAGGGACAGTGACTCCATCACCTCCCCAGGCAGCCTGTGCCACTGCAGCACCGCTCCTGAGAAAAAATTGTTCCTAATATTCAGATCGAACCTCCCCTGGCACAGCTTGAAGCCATCACTTCTTGTCCTATCAATCACTGTAACCTGGGAGAAGAGGCCGACCCACATCTCGCTACAACCTCCCTTCACGTCACTGTAGAGAGCGAATAGATCTCCTCTGAGCCTCCTCTTTGCCAGACTGAAAAATCCCAGTTCCTTCAGCCACAATGTCGTTTCAGCATGAAGTCTTTGCCACATTTTGATGATGCTTTTTTGAACTCCTCCATAAGACAATCTGTACAAATGAGCTGAGGTACAGCTGTAGGTTGTGATGCAGCATGGCATGAATGCTGCCACGGGCCTACCACAAACCTGACAGGAGAGAGACTGTTTGAACAGGGACACGTGGATGTTTGTATTAAATATTAATCTCAGATTTCCATATGACTGATTGATTCACTGTTTCAGGCGAGGTAAGCTCTTCTGTCATTAGGTACTGAGGAGAAGAAGCCTCAGATGAATTCTTGCATGCATGTACACCCTTCAAAAAGGACTGAATCTAATCTGATTTCCTTCTTGCCACTGCTTCATTTAAACAAGACCAATCTCAGTTGCATCACATAATATAGTGGTGCAGTACAATGCTTCACCCTTGGAATTCCTATTTCTAGAATGTATTTAAGCTCTTTTAATGGGAGATGACTCTCATGCTGGCCTAGTTTTAACTCTAATGCTGACATAAAGGGCCCAATTCTCATTTACAAGCAGGCGACTTTGCAGCGTTCTCTGACAGCATGAACAAGAATGGGGCCCTAAGGAAAAACTATGAAGGAGCCAAAAGTACCTTGAAGGAATGATTTCATTTTATAGAGGCTGTATTTTAGGCATAAGGAAAAAAACAAAACACAACAAAACATAACAAAACAAAACCCACACAAAAAAAAAAAAAAACAACACAGCAACCAAGCAAGTTCTTTGTATTCAGTTTTATTCCTTCTAAAGAGATTAAAAAACCCCATCTCCCTTGGGAACATTTCCAAGCGAGGAGTTCTGGAGGTTCTCTGAACGCATCAAGTTAATTGCATGGAGGCACCGCATCACTCACACAGACACAGAGCTGCGGGGTGGTCAGCTCTGCTCTGTGCATCGCAGCTGTGGGAGGCAGTGGGCACAGGAGCACAGAGCAGCCCCGAGCAGGTGAGCATGCTCCCCTCAGTGTCAGCAAAACAGCTCGGCAGGAGCAGGGAGCCCTCTTAAAACACTCTCTCTGCTTCTGAATGAGTCATCCGCAGAAGGAAAGAACAGGACGTTGCCTGAATTCTGCCCATGCTAACTTCAGCAAATAAGACAGCCTCTCTACTGAGTATTTGTAACACAAAGAAAACCAACTCACAGCACTCTCTTCTATACAGCCAACACAAATGAAAATTTTTCCCAATGTGGAAAGCTTTATCCCTTCTTAGAGTTTCACTACTGAAGCTACAAGGATTCAATACGTACAGTAACAGAAAGGAAACGATAGGGAAACAACATTGTTTCAGAAAGAGGCAAAGCACTTTATTCTATCATAGGAACATGTTAAATCAAGACCATGATCATAGAATCATAGAATAATTAAGGTTGGAATAGAAATCTAAGATCACCTAGTCCAACCATCCACCTACCACCAAAGCATCAACACCGTAAATTTGGACAAAATATACTTGATATAGATATTTTTCTCAGGTTCATTCTTTGCTACTTTTACGTTTGTACATACACTCAAAATTGTACCTTAATTGTCAACTATTCTGCTGCAACGTTTACAAAAAATACCGAACAATACAGAAACAAAAGGAGCTTTATCTAGCACGGCTGGGACAAGGCATAAATTCATGGTGACAGATGTTCAAAACCTCTCTTCTTTGAAAAGAACTTTAAATATTTCACCCATTGCATTTAAATGCAGCAAAAGGCACAGAACGTATGCAAAAAATCTCAGTGACTGAATCCTACCTCAGGGAAACAGGCAAATGTAAGCATAGGACTGAACGAACCTAAAGGGCTGCTAGGCAGTTTTACATGGTACTGGGATTCACTTTTTCAAGCAGACATTGAACGGAAATTGTCAGTCTGCTGGTAACTCGCACTTCCTCAGGAGTGGATCATATAACACTGAAAAACTAGAAAATGGAAAAAAATGCTTGCTAAGAATATCTTTGGTGTATTCTCCCTTTTAAACTTAAAGTTTGTAAGAGTTTTCTTTGGGATGTCTTCATGAGCATCCTATGGCCCTGTTGAGCTCTCTGACCACTCCTACCAGGGACTGAGAGCACAGAAAGAGCTAATGATGATAAACTCAGTAACTACATAGGTCACATCGAAAAGTAACACCTCCTATTTATTTCCACAGAAACTACAACAGATACAAAGTGCACAATAACATTATTGGATAGAACAAATTCTCAGTTACAAAACACTAGTTTTCAACAGTCACCATCATTTGCTATGCATTTGCACTGGCAATGAACAAGAGCCTGCATGCCTCACTTTAACAAGTGGAGGTGACCCAATGTCACTGCTGCCGCTGCTGAAATGCACCACTCACCCCTCACTGTGCTCTCATCCACTGTTTGATCTCCATAAACATTCAGCAAGCACTGATGAATATCAGTGGGTGCCATTTTTTCCCCATGGAGGAATTCAGTGATACACCTTTGCTCCATATGGACTTCCCTGTCAGACACCATTCTATCAGACTGCCCCTCAGATGCCATCTGTCACATAGCAACAGAATGGAACAGAATACTGTTGGAAAGGTTCAGCCTCTACTGCTGTAACACCAACATCCACCTCTGGAATTGTAGGCCAACATCAAAACATAGGAGGGATTACTTTCACAGCAGCCATCATGTTCTGGGACAGGCTCCCCAGTGCTGCACACACCTCCCATCACTACATACCATGTCAAATCATAGCCAAGTTCCAGTGTTGATGCCTCTACCAAGTTGCGTGGGGGATGATGTCAAAGCCAGACAATCACAGTTGTCAGTGCAGAGTCTGTTCTCTGCTCTGCTTCCACGTCTGTTGCGTGTGCAAAATCTGCTAAGTGTCAGGGGCCTAGCTGGTTGTTCAGATCTGATCAGATTTGAAAAGTGTCAGGATGTCGCATGTGTACAGATGTCAGGGGAGCTTGGAGTAAACTGAAGGAAGCTGAATGGAGCTGATGACCTCCCAGAAAAGCAGATTTTTTAATCAAGTGAGACAGAACATGTCAATGAGGCTAAAGAACATGAAGGAACTATGCAACCACCTGGATGACCTGAGGTAGGAACACCAAAAAACAGGTTTAGTAAAAGAGCAGGCTACTACTCAAACATAACCTGATTAGAGAAATATTATGTCTTATATGAAAGCACAAAAAGAACAGTAGGTTTCAGAAGATAACAAGATTCTTAACTATTGATATATAACAGTACATTTGAAGGCCATATTCTTTTTTTTTTTTCTTTTTTTTTTTCCTGTCAGCTCAAAAAATAACCTTGAGCTCTGTCTGTAGCTGTCAGATTTGGTCTACCGTACAATCAGCCACACCATAAGTTGTACAGGCCAAGACATCCTTGGATGGGCTGTCACAAGCATCAGTGACATGATGAAGACAACAGCCTGCTCAGGTAAAGCTGAGGTCGTTATGTTAGAAACTTTACAGCAGGAAACAGTGAATTGATTGAAGAAAAAAAAATCAGTTTTGAAAGAGACTACAGGGAAATCAGAAGAAGAAGAATCGAACTCGGAATCCACTTTATTTGCAGACTAAGTGTTATCCCAACATTAAAAAGAGAAAGTGAATCTAGAAACTAAAAATCTCATTACTACAACATCCCCTTTCTAAGACCAAATAGCACAGTAATACTGCATTTATTTCTTCTTCTGTTTTCCCTCATAGTTTGTAAGCTACGCCAAAGCTCTGTTGGCTTACAGAACAAATTGCACCTGGAACATGTGAAATGCCACTGCCATTATCTGCGTGGACAACTCAAGAACTGCGCTAGCCTTCAGGCTGTCCCATGCATCCTTCCTACTCTGATCAAGGCCTCTGGGAACTAAAAAAACTACACTCTTTAATCTTCATTTAGCTATTTAAGTACTGAGAGATCAGAGCTTAAAGTTCCACATCTATTTAACACTTGGTTAGTTGTCATTAAGCAACTTGGCACTATCTACATTTCCCTTCATATCATACTAGTTCATCAACAACTGTTACCATTCACTGATTTCACTCAGCCAGACTCTGGAATACTTCCATCTATTTGTTACCAAGTGAAAAACACAACGCTGAACTAGTAGTTCCCATTTATTTACCAGGTTCTGACTCAAAGCATTCAAATGATGATGCAATCAGTGTCTCACAGAATGCCAGTGGGATCTGAGATGGAAAATAACTGGGGGTGGTATTCACTGACTGAGTATAGGACAAGCCTCCATGGTCAGCTATCTGCACTGAAAAATACTGAAAAAAGAAATCCCAGCAAAATTCCTTACTCTCCAGACACATTACTCTCTTTGGAGACATTAAACTTTTCCAATCTGGCATTCAAAGCACTAAACTATAAGCTTCAATACAACATTATATCTAATGTTCTTTATCCATTCTTCCCTCATTGCATCGTCTATCTACAAAAGAAGTATTTGGCCAAATGTTTCCTCAACCACAATCCCTTCCATTATTTAACCAAAGACAGATCTTGATACTCTACTTAAGCTCTTAGGACATCAGAGAATTCATTATATCCTCTCTGCCCTTCCCCATGGCTCCGTACCTACCTTCCAGGCTGAAGGGGGAAAAGTAAGAATAAATCAAGCCTAAATTTAAGCCCGAAGAGGTTTATTTTTGCAAAGTGCTGAACAGATATTAATTAAGCCCATAAGCACATCACTATTTAGGTAAAAGAGATTTCTGTAGATGGATGCTTTTCCTGCTCAAAAACTAGATTCTTTTTTCAGGCAGCCAGACAGTTCCCACTGAAATCAACAGAAGCGATAAGCAATTCTGCATAGTACAGCCACTTATATACGTCATTGTAATATCGTCTCAGTAGGTTTTTGCTTCAGGTACATATTGCTGAAAAGTTTTGTTTGAATGTGCCCCAAGCCATACTGCAAACAAGCACTACCTATTAAACCAATGCCTGGAGTAGAGATGCCTGGAAACGTTATTCTTAAACTGTGTTTTCATCAGAAATGAACATTTTATTAAAAAAAAAAAACACCCACCAAAAACAGCAACAGCAACAACAAAAAACACACAACATAATATTTCCAGAAAGTGCCAAATGATTTACACAAATGTCACCAGGGAGGTTTCAGAGCTCCAAAGTGATATATCTGAAGTACAGAAGTAGAAGAGACTCATTTTTGAGCAGCAACCCAGAGGTGTAGGCACTGCTTTCAGATGTGGGATTCAAATCCCTGTCCTGCCTGATTTGCTTTCCATGGTCCCAGGGATTACTTTTTGCCTCCTGGCTTGCTGCCTAAGCTGCCTTAGAAGCACTGTCCCTGCATCATAGTTTTCAGAATTTTCAGTTTGTCCTCAAAGGGTTTGCAGCTCTCCCTCCAACTTGTGTAACGACGCTCAATAAGAGGCCTCCTGCCTGCAGCAACACCTTAAACGTACTTCCACAATATGTCAGTGCTCCTTGTTTGGCAGCGCAGAATCACCTTACTGATTATGGTGTTCATTCAAGGGATGGGTGTTCACCCCTCTTGGCCCTTTGCTCCTCTCAGTGTAGCTCTTCCTTGGCTGGCATTAAAAGGTGCAAGACAGCAGAATGCCAGAGCTGCTGCAGATTAGTGCTGAGGTGCTTGGACAGCATGGGGGGTGGCTCAGGGACTGGAACATAGGGAGGTGCAATAGGTCATGTTTGAGGCAGATCAGAAGTGATGTATTTGGGTTACAGACAAGAAGCTGTGTGAAGTTTCGTAGCCAATCTCATAAAGTTGCTCTAGTACAGCAAACATACCCGGGAAAGGCACAGTAAATCACATGAAATCATTTCAGAGAGGGGAATTTCTGAGGTTAATTTTAAATCTACCTGCTAATTCGGTATCAGTTGTGTGTAAAGCTGTCTTCAAAAGCAATCAACAGGATTTAAAGTACTTCCCTATCTTGTGGGGAATAAATTCTAATAATTTGATATACTCCCAGCCTCCAATTTTTGTGATTGCGAATTACCCCATTCTGTGTGTGTATCTGCATCTGTATCCTTGACAACCAGACTTGATGACTGACTCATTCAATGAGGTCATGATTCATTGTCAGAGGCATCACAATTCATTACCGTCTTTCATAGGATTTTTCTTGCCATTTGGTTTGTGCCAAATCACAGTAATTGAGATTTCCTTACAGACAGGAAAAAAACATTAATCAAAAAGGAAAGCAAAGATGGGCCAATCCAGAAAAAGTAATGCATAAATGAAACTCAGTTCCGGACAGATCACTGCTGTCCAGCCATGCACATGCTTGTCCATTGGCATTGTGGGCTACTCCAGACCAAGTGAGGAGCTGATATAAATGAGGTAAGATAGCGGATGCCTACACATATCTTTTGGCCAGTCTTCAATAGCAATTCTGAAGTGTTTCTCCAAGGTGTAACAAATGCCATGCAAAACCAGATGTCTCTGACCTTCAGAGATTGAAGCTGGCTTTCATGGCAAGAAGAATTAAAGGGCATCTGCTTCCTCTTAAACTGCTCTTGTTTTCCAGTGGTACAATAACAGAAAGACTTGGTTTGGAAGGGCCCTCAAAGATCATCTAGTTCCAATCCCCTGACATGGGCAGGGCTGCCACACACTGAAGCAAAGCATCTTCAAACAGGTACCCTCAGAGTAAAGAAAGGAATGTTTCTGAATGCATAATTGTATATAGTACGTCGTCTAGCGCTATACAGTGTGACAAAGGAGGTAAGTAAGCATTTAGACAAACAAAAATACTAAAGTGGTCTTATTTTAATGTTGGTTTAGATGGATTTAAAATTAGTCATTGCTAACAATGCAAAACTTGATTAGCAATTTCTGTTCCTCTTATGCCTCCTCTGAAAGATTTCCATATGCAAGTAAGTCCTCCCAGATTTGTATATGCTGCCAAGCTGCAGCATGAAAGTAGAGTTCAGCAGTAGTCAAACATCTGACCTTATCTAGCATAAGAGAACTTAAAAAAAAAAAGTTAAAATTGATACCGTTTCGGCTTAATGAGGTCTATCTTAAAACAAAGAAAATAAAATGACTGGAATTCTCCTCATATACTAGGAAATATTTAAATGTTTCACAGGCTTCTAAAAGCATGCTGAACAGGCTGGTTTGTGTAGATGTGAGCAAAGCAGCAAAGAAGTGTGTGCACACTTGAAAAGCAGCCAGCCCTGGGGGTCTAAGTTTATTTAACACAATGTTGTGTGCAGAAGAAGACAAATCCTCGAATCCCATGGGCTTTGAGACCAGATGGAATTAAATCAGTGCCTTTTCAGTCTGACATGAGGAATAGGGCCTGATCTGACTGAAGAATACCTGACTGGGTCAGTTTTGCCTTAGAATTTAAATATCTCCCTGCGTTTCTGTCTTTCCTATGCTATCCTTCTTAATCCTCCAGTACAAACTTTACAATCTGTCTTTCTCTCCCTCTCCCTCTGGAGGTTTTTCCTACCTTGTTTTTAACTCCAGTCTTACTGTGAAATACAAGATGTGCCAAATATTTTGTGGCATACTATTTAGATTCAATACCGTGGAAACGGATTAAATTTGGTGATATTAAGAACACATTTTCTAATGTGGGCTAAAGACATTTATCGTTTATTTGAGAAGACTGCATACCAAAACAGCCCAATTTGTTTTAGAACAAGAAATCTATTAAATTTCATAATGCAAATTCACAACTTTAAAGTTCTTCACACCATAAAAAATGCATATCACAACTGAACAGTACTGACTGATGGCCACTTCCGTAACAGCTGAGTATGGGGAGAGCTTCACTGAAATCAGTGGGGCTTGCGTGCATTACAAAAGGCTCTGCCTCGTTCCTAAAGCAAAGAATTTCAGACTCAATTCAGCACAGCACTTAGGGGATATGACTAATTTTAGTGGTGTGAATGAGTTCAATTCAGCTGAAGAAACTGCTTGTGTGTCTGCACCCCTTGCTGAGTTAAGTAACTCAGGCCAGTGGAGGATATTTTGCATCTTAGACTTCACTGCCTATGCTGTAATGGAACTGATAGTGTGATACAATAAATACAGTAAATAAACAACCAAGCCTAAATTGTATTGGTAAACAATTTTCTTAATAATGAAGTAAAGACTCAAGTTATTTTTAAGATACTTTTGTTAAAAGATTACATGTAAGTGTTACACATGAGCTAGATGTCCCACAGCTGATGGGAATTAGTCAATACAATCACTGAAGTCTGAAGAGTGATTTGCCTCATTAATCATCAGATGGCTACTCTGAGGTGAGCTGAAGCACTCTCCAACAACCTTGATGGATAGCACAGTTCAGTTGTCTCCATGCAGATGTCTAGTAACACAGAAACACCTTATGATTATCCTGCCTGTCTACCAGCTGCCTTGCCAAAAAGACTTCTGTCTCTTGTAGGCCTGTGCTGCATCTGCCGGTTCCACAGAGATGGAATCTCTGGTGATTCAAATGGAATCTATGGTGATTCAAACTGTATTAAGCAATTGAACCATGCCCTGGTAATTAGTGTCAATATCTTTTTCTAATGCAAATGTATGTGTCTTAACCTGGTGCTGAACCCCACTCTGACTGTCACAGATGATTATACGATTTAATATAAGACCCTAATTCACAGAAAAATACTGTGTATCTCCCATAAAGGAAGGGCATTTTTCTAAAACAGATCTTTCAGAAAACTTTTTCACTGTCAACACATCTCCTTTCTTTCATTTCAAGCAATTGTTATCATACACCTGGCGGTTGCTCCCATACATGATTGTGAACATGAGCACAGGATTAGGATTTCGACCAGCATCTTGTTACAAGGCATTGGATCACAGTGCTTTACATCTCTATGTCAATCCTGACCTACTAGGACCTGTCATAAAACATTTACTGATTAGTATACCAATATAATTTTTAAAGCTGCCTTCTGTGGGCTGTATGTTAATAGATGATTGACTTTATCTATGAAACTCAATAACGAAAATCTTTGATAGGTCAATTACACCACAGGGTGTATCTTCTGTCTCTTGGAAAGTCCAGCTTTTGGAATCAGTGTGTCAAGGGAGATTGCTTTTCTGTATTCATCCAGTATTTGGAGTTCATATTAAACACTTCTACTATCACTCCACAGGGTGTGGAGTGATCATCCTACGTCTTGTGAAACCCTGAAGTAGCATCCACCCTTCACTTTTCTAGCAGTTGAAACTCACAAAACTAAGATGACAATCACTGTCCTTGTTTGGGTGCCCTCATAATCTGCATATTCTTGTTTCCCTTCCGTTAAAGGGGTTCCGTCTTTCCATCACAGTAGTGTCCTTTATTCTCTGTTCTGAAAGATCCCACCCATCCAAACTCTTGTAAAACATACCTTCAGGTCAGACACATCTCTGTAGCACTGCTCGGAACGGGTGTGATCAGACAGCTGCACATTCCAGAAACATGGAAGCTGGTAGACAAGGAAGGGGTTTTGTTTGATGACTGCATTGAAGATATCCTAGTAGAGAGAAACAAAGAAACAGTTGTGTATGTAAAGTGGTTGCTCCCTCTGAACTGACTGTCTTTCTACCCACACAGGCAGAAATGTAATTGGCCATGTGAGCTGAACTCTGTAAAACCTGCTTCATGATTCTGTTTCCATGAAACATGTTATCAACCTAAGGGGTGACAGGTAGATCTGAACTAGAGGAACAGGCTCTCTCTGAACTCCAGCAAATTTTCAGAACATGTACCGCAAGCAAGAGACATAGCTCCTCTTCTAGTCACTGGGGAGTGTAATACACAGTAAATGTCAAACTGCCTACTGTTAGTGAGTACTGTATCACATAAAGGGAATGAAAGTGATCCTGGAGGTGTCACTGATTCAATATGAATTATTATGTGGGATTTTAGCTAATATTTTACTGTTGCAATAACCATTCTAGGTATTTGACTGAAAAGGCATGTACGAAAGACCTGCCAAATAGCCTATGCCAAAAGGACCACTTTATGCAACTATCCAGCTGGAGAAAAAAAGACACAATGGAATCCTGTAGTTAAGCATTATGTTGGGATGTAAACAACCTTGGTCCATTCTGCAAAATTCAGCCCCAAGCACGTTAGCTATACAGGTATTAGTGATTCAGGACATAACTAACTGAAAACACAGTGAAATCACGGGAATCATTTGCACGAACTTCACTAGCTTTTTTTGATCAACCTGGAGGGATTCTGTAAACATACATACATCTCTGTGCGTACAGTAAGCACCATGCCTACTTAGCAGTGATGGATCATGAGCCAGATGTAGCTCAGAAGCAGTAGAAATATCTAAATATGACGCTGTATTGAGTTAATATACTCAAGCTGCTGAGTGGGACTTATTGGTTCAGGTCCAGTACTACATTAACAGGGCTTCTGGATTTAATATGTAGAGTTGGCAGGAATCACAAAGAGAGTAAAAATGCATTTCTCTGTGTAGGTGCACTATTTCTTCTCTCAGCCTCAGCTTCTCATTTATGGCAGGGTGACAGCAGCACTTTTTCCTTCACAGGGGTGTTATGGCCAGGAGTACATTAAAGACCTATGGGACTCATCTGCCAGAAACAGTAAAGAAATATCTAGAGACTTTCAGAACTACAATCTGCTTAGACAAAACCAGTAGGAAAAGACATAGTATGTCTGGACTTCTAATGTCTGGAGGGTTTTACGTCAAAGAAAGAAGAAAGGAAAATTAAAGCTCGAAAACCCCAGTTGTCCATCTTATGAATCATCAGTGCACAGGAGGTAAAAATGTCACCGTTGTATGAGAAACCTTATGAATAAATCTCTATTCTTCTCCTCCACATTTTCCCCGGAACAATCATTCAACAAATGGTGACAGCAGGCACAATATTTTTCTCTCCTTTTCCCATATCTCATCTCCTGTCCCCTTTATACCTCCAACAACCTGTGGAGTAGCCATGGTCACACCGCCACTCTGCAGTGCCCCACTCACCTGGTCAGCCAGTGAAGTGGACAGCATGCTCATTAATTCCCTCTCAGCTGTGAGTCTCCACATCTGCTCCCATTTCATCTTCCGTAACTTATCCAGAAGGAGCAAGATAACCCCTGAAGGAAAACAGTGCAGAGAACAAGAGAGGACATGATACCATACTCTAGTCAAAGCCATTTCCATCCATGTGCTCCTCACGGCAGTTGAAACAAGGACAAGAGCAGGGTTCTGTCTGTGCAGACTACAGACTTCACTCTATGCCAACACAGAACTAAAAAAATTCTCCATGTTTCAATACATAATTAAGGAAGTTATCCTGAATCCTTCAGGCAGCAGAGAAATGGTGTACAAAGAAATGCTAGGTTACACAGACTTTTGGAAGAAAGACAAAGTAGCCAGAGTAATGAAACATGAGAGGAGTGAAAGAAGGATGTCATATTTCTATCAGTCTTCTTAACTGCTAAAGCCTGATTTCATTATGATGTAATTAGCATTGGGACTACTCCTGACAAAATGGACCTGTATAGGTGATTCACATGATGGACATTAACTTCATTCTAGCTTTATCATTCCAAAGGGAATTGGACAGTGTTGAATAAGAAAAAAAGAAATAAATGTCCCTTCGGTGAGAAGTGATACTCCCCACTTGATCCGAGAAGCTACAGGCTCTAAGAGGGTATTCTGTGAAATCACCACTTGACGGGGAGTAGGTACAGAAAATTCTGATTTATCTAGCATGAGCTCATTTCTGCCATCTTCACACTGATCAGAGATCTGTTTCTTGCAAAATCCCTTTGTTTAAATGAGTTCCTACCTAGCCTGAAACCAAGATTATGCTGAGGCAAAGAGAAATTTGCCACTCATAAACATTTTACTTAATGTGTGTGGGGTGAAATCTTGCCCTTATTGTGGTAAACAATGTTCACTGCAAGCTAGCCTTTGAGAGTGCTTGTTGTTAAGGCAGCGAAGAGCCACAGATTGCAAAGTTACACCTGAAGGGGGAAAACTGATAGCTCAAAATGCATTTGAGCTAGCTCAGTTGTTTTTTTGTTTGGACAGAATCCCTTGTGTGGAAAAAAGGAAAACAGCAGAAGCAGTGAAGCTGGACTGAAGCATCAGCAAAACATTTCCTACACCGCCTCAGAAAATCTTACTTGAAAAATTAATTCGGAAAGACTTAGATAACAGCACTGTCATGGGGAATGAGCTGAAGGGCCATGAAGAAAGAGTTCAGCGGCCTACCAGGTTGACAGGAAGTACCTAGTAGGAGCAGTGATAGGTCCTGTGCTGTTCCACATCTTCATTAATAGAAGGAAGGAGTGAACAGAACAGCAATGACATCTGCAAGTGATGTGAAACCAGAGGTCTTCCAAAAAAAAAAACAACCAACAAAAACCAAATCAGAAGAATAAGAAATGTCAAAAAGCAGGCACTAAGGTGCCCGAGGGAATCTAAGATGATAAAACGAAAAGTGATGAGAATGAGACTGGAAACGTAGTCTGAATATTTAGAAAAAAAATCTCATAAATCCTTTGTGGTGGAATAACCTAAAAATGGCAGATAAAATGCATTACTTCACTTCCAGTCCTTAAAAACTAGACTAAACAAAGATTAGCACATACACACGGAATGATCCCACACTGGAACAAAGGAAGTTCTGGTTCATTTCTGTCTTCAGTTACTACGGCACGGAAAAGTCTTTCATAGTAAAAATGGTACTGTTATGAACAAAAAGAAAATCTCTTCTGGCAGTGAAATTTGTGGTCTATTTTAGTTCTTTTTCCTATTGAGTCCATCTGGTTCCCAAAGGTGCTGGAACCTGTACTGGAGGGATCCCCTTTCAGCTTCAGTCAACCTTCCTACTTCCAACTGTTGGATTGGAAAGGGACATATTGTCACAACATGCTGTAATGCATTCCTGCCAGTGTGTTTGTCATCCCTCCAGCATAACTGAAGCCTATTTGGAATGTGCAGTGTGCACGCATTAGCTTCTTGGAGAGCCACTGTGCATTATCTGAAATTCCAGATCAGTGTGAAGCAGATTCCTTGCACTGCAGCACTAAACTAAGTGGGATAAGCTCCTCTCTGGCAATGTATTTTTTCCAGTTGGCAAAAACTGTCAGCTTTGTTTCAACAGCGAAATATAACAAAGGAAAACGAAGAATAATTGTAAGATTCAGTTAACAACTCTAGTGTAATAGCTCTTGTATTTTATGAACAATAAAACACTCTTTTGTTAATGGTTTTTTGTTTTTTTTTTTCCCTCAACTTCTTCCAGTCACAAATCTGGGAAGAAAAAGGGGAAATGTTTTAATATTTGCAGTAGTCTCCAATTTTTCTTTTGTCTTCCACTCTTACTCCAGCAGCAGATTATGGTGTTGCAGTTAAAGAGATTATGCTGTCCTGAGGGGCTATCACAGTAGCAGCTGAGAAAAAAAGAGGCAGATGGGGTGGAAAACTGGAATATATGTAAGAGAGGATGTATTAAATCACGATTCAATTGTGGCTATTGAAAATATACACAAGCTTTAAATGGTCCATTTTCCGGACTAATTTGGATGTCATTTCTATTATAATTCACCTAAGAGTCTGGCTTTAACACCTTTGTGCAGTCTCTGCTCTGGGCATCACGCACTATGGAATTCTAACTTGCTGCTGCTGTAAAAATAACTACAGGTGAATATTTGTAGCATGTTTAGATATTGACTCATAAGTATTAGCGAGAATAAGAGACTTATGCAAAGAGGAAATTTAGTACTGTTCACCCAAATTAATAAGTGCAACAGAAAGGAAAAAGCAAGTGTGCTGGAAACTTTTAAATTGCTCATGCAAAGGGAAAAGTATCTTTTCTTCAGAACAGAGCACACCAGTTTTACTTCTATATTGTTCTGCTACCAAAAGCAAACATAGCAAATGAACTAACTCCAATCTGTGCAATTAGCGTGCAGGCAAAGTGCATGAAACATGGAAAGGGAAATATTTGCCTCAGGAGCCTTTACCCTGAGAGTCAAATTGACTGAAATCTCAGAGTAAATTCAAGTTGACATGCTGCTGAACATAAGGGGAAAAGGGACTTACTCTCGGCTGCTGGGCTGGGGGGAAGAGACAGGAGGAAAAAAAAAAATCAAAGGAATATTTTATGAACATCTGGCCCCAGGCAGAGGGACTTCACATCTTTTGATGAGTGCAGCATTCTCCTGCCCTAACTTACCTGAGAAAAACAAAGGGAAAGCTTGGCAGCAAACACACAGAAAGAGAAAAGTGGCAAACCAAATGTCTCATGAGTATGAAACAAACTATGATTGGTCACCTATTCCTGATCTAGGGGAATTACTTCAGGCATACACAGGGGTGCAAATGACTCGAAGAGCTCCTGAAAAAAAAAAAAAGGCTTTAATACTAAACATGTGGAAGACATCTACATATTCAGTTTTCACTTGAATGGCATTTTCTCCCCTGTCTTGATAAGATTTTGTTTGAACTACCAAAATGTGACAGATTCTGAATTGCTAAAACTAACAAAAAATTGAGTTACTCCAAAAAGGTATTTTCAGGACACACCAGAAAAAAAACCCCACAAAAAATCTCAAACTTAGAAAGGGAATGTGGTGAATGATGTGAACACACCAGGGCAAAACTTCTGCATGAACATCTTTGGACTGAAACATTTCATTTCGGAAATACTGCAATGTCTTATTTTGCATATTGCAAAACAACTTATTCTAAAATACTCTTCAATAGCAATACAAATTAAAAACTTGTTGAAAATGAATGGAAAAACGAATGTTTTACTTTGGGCTTAACCAAAGTTTTGGTATCATCTGTTTTTTCTGTCCTTTCCTAATTTACTTGGAATCAATATTTTGCCCTTCCAATGCTACGACCATGCAACAGTTTCCCTATGTGCTTCCATGCTTCTTTTGTGTGAGTGTGTGTGTGTGTGTGTGTGTGTGTGAATCTGATCCAGGACAAAATGTTTCATTTTATTTATCCAAACAGTAAATTGAAAGTTTTCAGAAACATCAGCAATTTCCCTTGGAGTGCTCTCAAGCAGCCTCACCTCTCGCTTCAGGAACACAGACTGTGTTTTTTTTCCTGAAATCCACAAAGGAATTTACAGTAGAGTAAGAAGTAATAAACAACGTTTTAAGATCAAACAGAATCACTCATAGAGGTTGCAGTGAAACTCGACAAGCTTTCAAATGCAATCAATTTATTAAAACAGCCATTTTAAAGTGACCGAGAAAATAGTGTTGTGGGTAGAAAAGGATTATAGCCACTAACAAATCTGTGAGCACTGCCTTGCCTGTTTCTTTCAGGTGGAACGGGATACTTCTGTGAGCTGTTTAGGCAACGCCATATTAAGTGAGCAGCATCGCAGAGTTTGTCCTTGTAACATTTTTAACATTCATCTCACAACTGTGCCTAAATAGCGAACCATCTAGATAGCAAGTAGACAACAGTACATTGTTGCTTTTAAAATGTAAAGCATCAGCGAGTTTTAGAATAATTACTAGGATTTTATAACTTCTAACCAGCATACCAAAGACCGCACACCAAGCCACTAAGACTTAGACTATACAAGAAATAGTGTTAGATAGAGCTGACATTATGGAAATTTACTACAGCATGAACCATGCCAGAGATTTAAGGCAGTACAAACAGCAGCAAACTGCCACATAATATGAAATACATTTGGTACCACACAGTCTAACTTTAGGTGTTAAGGAAGAGGCTCACATTTCTGCCATCCCACAAGAAGCGCTGTAATAGTGCCAACTGCGAAACACACCGGCAAGTAGAATCACAAAATCCTATAATCATTCAGGTCAGAAAAAATAGCTCTACAATCATCCAGTCCAACTCTTAGCCCATCCCCACCATGCCCACTGACCACGTCCCTCAGTGCCACATCCACGCGGTTCTGGAATACCTGCAGGAACGGTGACTCCACGACCTCCCTGTGCAGCCTGTGCCACTGCAGCACTTCACTTTCTGATAAGAAATTTTTCCTAATATCCAGCCTAAATCTCCCCTGGTGCAACTTAAAGTCATTACTTCTTGTTCTTTTAATTACAGTTTACTGTACTTGAAATCAGTGGAAGTGGCTACAGGGTGCAACGCTAGCGATATGACTAAGTCTTTGCTGGATTAGGGTCCAAACAACCAGTTTTGCTAAGGACTAGATTTACAATCCACTGGGTCACTCCTCTATACCACTGATAGGTAGCCTCTGCTTTCCATTCACAGTATCAAGAATAAACAGAAAAACACAAGTTTATACCTGCTAGGGATTAAAAATGAAATAGAAGCCGTAATTCCACATATTTCAGCCTAAATAGACACCATAATGGTAACTGCACATGCTTCTAAACCTTCATTTTAAGTCTTCGTGTGGATGAAAATCACTGAGTAACTACTTAAGGTGGAAATAACGATGTTACTTGATTTCTATACAATTTATCTAACTGCTGCTCATAATTTGAGTAGCCATAATAAAACTACAGTTCTTTATCGTTTAACACACAATGACCAAAGGATTGTCATTCTTATCACAATATTGTGGTACCCTACTACGTAACTTAATAAGCACTCACGTGCACCAGCCTTATACTCAAAAAAAGCCTTCCACAATGCAGAACATCTAAAAAAAAAAACACCCTGCAGTGATACAGAATGCGTTAATTGAGAATAAAGTCACACATCTTCCATGCACAAATTGCCGATCAACTTTTCCTAAATCTTAGATGAGAATATAGCATGGCTGGCAAAAGGACAAGTATTAGCAAAACCAAAAAGGGAAGGAAGAGTTCTCATCTACTCTGTCTGATTTGTGCCTTATGGATGACAGCAATGATATCGCTTTCCTTGTTTCCGTGTTTTTTCTGAACCCCATGCGAGGAGTAGTGGATGATAACCATCTGTGATGAAGCTCCTTACATGGGCTTTAGAAAGCACTAAGATTTTTCTTACAGCTTTTAAGTTTCACAACCCTTGTGAGCATATAGGGTGCAGAGGTTATGTTATAAAGGCAGTGGAAAGCAAAAATTCCAGGGACTTCTTAGTTGGTAAACCAGAGATACGATTTCCAAGAGGGAAAAAAAAACAAACCCAACCCAGAACAATAATACATGCACTAAATTCAAATTTAAAAAATGACTGGGACAGCTTTTGTTCAGAAAAATATCCAGAAGTTGTAAATCTCAGTTAATACATTTTAACATCGGATACATCAGCTAAGCAAAAGGAGAGGGGAGGGAGGTTTCAGCTTCTGTATGCTGCAGCACAAGGGCAACGATCAATCTAAATGGAGCACTGGACAGCTGTCTCAAGGATGTAAGAATCTCATATCACTGCCATGCAGAAGAATCACCCAACAGCGACTCAGTGTGTATCTCTTTATGTATCAGGGGGTTGTGATGATGGAGGTTCCAAAAGCTGACACTAACAGAATGATAGTCAGGTATGCATCCTATGTAAAGCACTTTGACTTGTGAGACCTTAAAAAAAAATTCACATGGGAGAAATGTGGAAAATTTTTACAAAGTTCTGAAGAACTTTTTCTCTTTCCAATATTAAAAATGCAGTAGGCTTTTACACTGCAGATTAACTGTGATTTCATTTGCTTGGGTGTTTAGGTGACTTCAATCAAGAGGAAAAAAAATCCTATTTAAATACATATTTCAGTGATGAAGTTGGAAAGGATAATTCGTAGCTATTACACAACAGAGACCACAGGATTTTTCATAATCAATTTGTACTTTAATTAGAACTTAACTTCTAGAAAAGCATTCAGTCTTGATTTAAAATTTCCAATAATGGATAATCTGTCACAAACTATGACAACTTATTCCAGTGCATAATTATCCTGATGAAAGATACATCCTTGATTTCTAATTTGAACATGTCTTCAATCTTGCAGCCATTTGATCTTGCTGAACCTGTGCTGAATTGGCAAGCCCTCTATTAGCAAATGTCGTTTTTTTCCTGCAGA
Organism: Alectoris magna; assembly: GCA_030625065.1. Lineage (NCBI taxonomy): Eukaryota > Metazoa > Chordata > Aves > Galliformes > Phasianidae > Alectoris > Alectoris magna. The sequence goes on from CM060560.1 coordinate 145,547,161, forward strand.
CACTAATAAGTTATGATAAAGCTCTCCCTTGACTCTCTCCCAGATGAGCTCCTGGAGCCATGAGTTTTCCAAAATTTACTTTGAACTTTGTTAATTTATAACTAAGTATCCCTCTTTGACCTATGGGGATTAGGTTGGGACAAGAGGCTAAATCTACATTTTAAAATACATTCACTTCAAGAAGTGGTTCTATCACCCAGGTTAAGAACTATGGACACACAATGGGCAGAGTCAAGCTCTTTTAAGAGCAAGCTGGCCACATTCATAGTACATAACCTCGTCTTTAAAGATCTAGTTCCCATTCCTTCAGCTCTTAGACACAACTGTTATTTTGTGTCTGCATTTCCCAGTGTCCTACATAATGTGAGAACCATGTTACAGTTTTCTAGATTAGATTGCAGTTTTTAGCATGCAACTGCAAGTCTCTGTCATATGGATTGGTGAATGTGGCACCAGGGCATGTGGGAGTATTAGTGTGAAGTCTTCTGATGCAGTGTTGATGGGCTAGAAACAGGAGCCAAACATAGTGTAGCCATTCAACCTATCCATTCAGCCTACCAGAAATATTCCCCTGATTGAACTAGCACCAAATTACACTCAGTATTTTTATTTTTTTTTTCCTGAAGGAAGCCGGGTTGGTACCTAAGAGAGACAGAGTGCCAACTAATTTCTGTACCCTCTAGCTGATCAGAAAGACAAAAGAGTGAACTACGGAGCTAAATTACCTGACAGTGCAGACATTCAGTATGTAAGAAGAAAAAGCCTATGCTCAATAAAAAAATAAATAAATAAATAAAAATCCTGTACTTGTACTTGAAATGTCCCTGTTCATACATTCAGAGTTCACAGCAAGTATTTTGACAACTGTATTACATCTGAAGCTTATGTTCAGCCCATTATCCATCGTGGATTGATTTTCATGTATCTTCCATTTTTTTTCTGAGTGTGACTCTACATGCCATTACATCCAAACACAGAAGTGAGAGTGAGCATTACAATTACATGTAGATATGTTTGGAAAATGGGATCACACAGAAAGTTTATTTCCATGAATAAAAACTGAAGAGATTTGCAAGCACTTTTTTCTGATGAAAGCAAGAACATCTTTCAAAGCTAATCTTGGACTGCCCAACAAATCATCTACCTTTAAAGGGTACATAAGGTATCTCTCCAAAGCATCATATTTAACACTGGTTGAAATGTCAAAAAATTTACAGTGTTTCTGCTTTGGACTATGTAAACAGGAAAAAATGTACTCTGCACAAGTAATAATTATCTTGGCTGGCTTCTAATATTAACAACAGTCCACAAGCCTAATTATAGGGATGGGCACAATGACTAAGAACCACTTTCAACCTTTCATGGTCAACAGTTCACTCTATTCTTGGTCAAGTGTTCTGAGCAGGAGATAGAAATGTGGCTGGTGGTCTGAACAGCCTCTTAGTTATTCATTCAGTTAGATGACAACAAATTTGGGATTCTGCATTCAAAAGCAATCATATTTGTTCTCTTAATGGACATTTTATTGACTGGATTAGATTCGGGATGAATAAAATGTCCTAAGAACTGGATTAGGGGAAAGAAAGCAGCAGCACGGAATGAACATGCTGCTAAGATTAACCACAGCTTTTTTTTTTTCTTAAACACAATGTACTTTAATGCAATGATTTCACATAAAGGTCAGCTGCAGCTCATTCTTCTTGTACTATCATTTCAATTCCAACAGAAGAGAGACAGGATTAGGTTCACAACAGAAGCACAGCAATGCATTAGTTTAAAGAGAAAATGTATGCAGAGCTTTTTAACATACTCATAGCCGAAGTGGTGAACTATGGTTTGGATAGGCAGACTATGAGCTGAGTGGAAAGTAAGTGGGACTCCAAGTCTAAAAGGGCTGTGTTCAGCAATAAAACATTCAGGTGATGAGCAGTTACAAGTAGTATTCCACAAAAGTTGATACTGGAGCTGATACTGTTTAACACATTGATTAATGAGATGAGACTGAATGCATCTTAAGCAAATTCACACGTGACACCAAATTGGAGGCAGAGGTCAATACCTTGGAAACAGGACTGGTATTCAGAGGGACCGTGACAGGCAGTATGTAAAGTCTAAGCTAAATTTCATATAGTTCAACAAAACACCTTGTACAGGATTCTTCCTGAACGGATAGCATGGGCTGCGTGCTAAGAGGATAGAAGCTCTGCAGAAGTTCTGGGAGTCCTGGTGGATAGCAAGTAGAACAACAGCCAGTAGGGAGACCTCATGACAAAGGATCCTGTCTGATCCAAGTTGCCCGTGATTCTACGATCCTATTTGGGAAAGCTTCTCTTTTCATCACCTCTGCTAAGGCCTTGAGAACAGCCTGTTTGCATAGTGTATTGCAGTGCTCCTGTCCTCCCCCAAGCTTTCCTTATCAAAGACAGGTGGAAGAGGGATGGCTGAGGACCTACAGCAAGAAAAATTTAAGCCAAAATGTGGATGAACATAGAGACAGAAGGACAAGGGTGGAAAGAAACAAATGAGCTGATGCTGCTAAGATCTTACTGTTAACTCAATTTTGCACTCTTTTTTTCTTGGAACATCTGCAACTCAAGCAGTAATAAAGTCTCTTGATTTCCTCACATAGTGAAGCTTTTTTTTTTGAAGTTTGGGTTTGTCCTGAAGCTAGCTTGCTTAATGGCTAAAACGGTTAAAGCATAGTAAATTCTGCAGCCTGGAGCAACTCAGAGAGTGATCTGACTCCAACCACATTCATCTGTTTTTTTGTTGGCACTCTCTATACATGAGTGTAGAAAGATATCTTAGTTACCCTGATACCTTCTGTGACAAGCAATACACTACCCATCAAGAATGCAAAGATGGAGTCCAACCATAATGCCTCTTCAGCCAAAACCTCTGTTTCTTTATCTACAGAGAAGAACAGTCTTTACACAACTTTATGAGAAAGTGGACTTGCACTTCAGAAGAAGAGTATTGGTCTTACTAAAACTATGCATGTGCCTGGGATTCTCCCACTATGTAACAGAAGACTTTGTTCTTATTTTAGGCTCCTCTAAGCTTTTACGTGTAGATCTTACATCTAAATTTCATCAGCTAATGATGGTCTCTCTACAATAAAGAGAGGGAATTTCAGAGTGCTCTTACATACTTGCTCATCAGGCTATGTGTGTTCACATAAAGAATCGTCTCTATCAAGCTAAAAGTACCATATTTCAAAATTATTTCTTAAAAGATTAGTTTGTGATAGTACATATATATAATATATTTATGTATATTACACGGAAATATACATTATGAATTTGGGTCAGACCAGTAAAAACGCCCCAAACTTAGATCATTTAATCAACTAAAATTATACATGTTTTATTTACTTCAGCATAATGGAAACTAGAATCTGGTACAGACTGAATGCTGCTGTTTCTTTATCATAGGTTTCTTAGGAGATGAAAGTTGTCACTGTTTGAAACAAAAGAGTTTTTAAAAAAGGCCTGATAGATTCAATTGCCAAGAAGCGGAGGATGTATCTCAGAGAATGTAATGAACAGAAGACTAATTCAATCACAGCAACGCCATCATTACGTGGACAGGCCTCCCAAACAAGAGGCACCATTTTCAAAATCAAATACATATTGACCCACATTTCAGAAATGTCAAGCATGCTGTAAACAAGTTCTCAGGATATCACATGCTTTAGAAACTGTTAGACTGAAAAAAGAAACTATTCTTTGAAGGTAGTCAGCTTTTAGATAGACAGCCTATATTTAAGTGCAACCTACAGACTATACAGTCAAGAACAATCAGGATGTGGTCTTCAAAATCTGAACAATCATTTTAGATTCCCACCATTGACAGAAACAGATGAGATTTCCTCTTGCACCTAGCAGCAACAATATGTTGTCACTTCCTAAACTACTACCTGTGTATAATGTGTTTGATACCTGTACATCAAATGCATTTTTGTGCATCATAAAGCATATGCATACAAACATGCTTTGTAGAGAAAACAGCTCTTACTGAATGAACTCACACTATCTTAAAGAAGGAACAATCTAATAAAAAAACTGATATAGTATGAATCTGAGTAGGTGATGAGAGTGTTACCTTTTTTTTTGCCTTGACACTGCTGTTGGAATTATTTTTTCCTTCTTCTCTTTTTTTCTTTTTTTTTTTTTTTAACATTAAAATGTACTTTATATCTGTTTTTAAAGGCTTCTGTATTCAGAATCAAATCCAATTATATCAGTTCCTGAATTACTGGTATAAGGCATGGTAATGGGAGGTGGGAATAATGTAATGGCTTTAGGGAGAGCATGGCTAATCTAAGTCAGGTCCTGATGGCAAGCACTTAAAATTTCAATAACCCATGAGTTCTCTTGACTTGTTCACTAAGACAATTTGGAAAAATCTCATCTCTTAAACAACCACTACACTTCTGTCTGCACCACATGGAGAAAAGGACTAATTTTAGTTAGAATCTATGGAACATAATTGGCAAATCACTGCCATATTCATGTGATTCTCACAGAACTCTGACATTCTGGTAGAGAACTATAGAATTCTGGCTATCCAGAGCTAGACAACAATAACTATGAAAAGCATTAACAGTGAGGGTTTTTGAGGAAAAAAAAAAAAGAAATGTTTAATTAATTGAAAGTGCTCAGCAATTTCTAGGATCAGATTCATTATTACACTGCTACGAGTAGAAGGGTACTCAGATGAAAGCAGTTACTGCATTTCCAGCCCAGGTTCACACCTGCTTTGCATTGCTTGACTACTAGTTTTCTTTCTGCATTGAAGATGCATGGTATCAAGAAGCAGCATTAGATGTGATCTCATCTAATCTCATATAAACAATCTGTCCTACACTTGCCTTTATTCTCTGCAGTTGTTAAATATTATGCAAAAATGACATAACATACACTTCCCACTTCCAATTCATCCTTCATAGGTCCTTTCTTCAGGCTAACAATTAAGGAAAGATTCATTCTAGCTTTCTTCCAGTCATTACAAACATGGAAGCAATAATGCACGATGCACATGTAGGCAGGTAATTGTTAGGTGCTAGCCGTTGCCTTCTGTTCTCAATCCACAAATCTGGTGATGTGACATCTCTCAGCGTGGGAGCTATCTTCAGCTCAAGCTTTAAGACTCCTCCTTACAGCACCTCACAGTTCCACCAAGGCAGCGTATTTAGACAAGCCTCAAATCCTCAGGATGGGCTTCTGTGGTCCAGAAGCCTGAAATCCCTTGGGCTGAAGTTTCTGCAAAAACTTCCTGGCACCCTGATTTCAGAATTGGGCTATCTCAGGATAAAGTGGCTCACGTTCCTAAGTAGTGACGTCCCCAATCAGTTCATGATTTAGAGCAAGATGAGACTCTCCAACTCTGAGACAGAAAGCAAGAGAAAACTCTTGATCTGAAAATTGCAGCAGAAGCAGCAGCGCTACATTTCCAGTGATAACTGAAACAATAACACGGAGAAGAGATTGAGCCTGAGGCTCTTTAACTTTTCTGGCAACCTAACCCTCCAGCCCTGTCCAAGCCTTTTAGGTGCTCATCCTTTCCTCAGTTTACTGCTGTTCATCCTGTTCTGTTTTGGCACTAATTTTCATTGTGTCTATTCCAATAAGAACTTAACAAATCCACAGATGAAAGGGCCACTCTGAGAAATGGTTCTCATGCTGTGGGAAGATAGAAAATGAATTCTGAGCTATCTCAATAATAGCGGACATTTTTGTCAAGAGACTAAATTCTCACCGGTCTTGAAAACTGCCCTGAATACATTGCCTCATGCAATTTAGTCTGATCCACTCTTTCCATCTGAGAGGCTCAGGGTGCGATTCTCAGCTGCCGTAAATTGGCCTTGCTGCAGAGAGGCAGGGAAGCCAGGGGTGATGTATGCCAGCTGGGGAAATGGCTTGAAATCATGACAACAGAGTTCCAAGAAACTGCTATTAAAAGCTATGCTCTCCCCATGATGATATAATGCAGACAAAGAACTAAAAGCTTTTATGTTGAGAATTTCTTTGACAAGGTATTTATCTGAGGACTAAGATGACTGCTACTCCAGAAATGAACATCAAGCCATACAGAGCAATTCTGGAGCTGTCAGTTTAGCATCTGTAAAGAGAAAAATCCTCCTGCACCTCAGGTAATACTATTCGAAGCACAGTATAGTCAGTGAAAGACAACACAGATTACATGGAGAGAAGAGCCTGATTTAACTAATATATGAATAGTCTCACTGCAAGAGTTAATGTCAGTGTTGTCAACAAAGCAGAGTGGGCATCATATAAAAAGCATTTGATTATGTAGCTTACTGAGTTTCAATCTGTGAAGTACAGAAAAAAAACTCCTCTATTCTGTGGTACAGAAGGAACAGTATTTAAAGGGTCTGGAGCACAAGTCTTATGGGGAGTGGCTGAGGGAACTGGGATTGTTCAGTTTGGCGCAGGGGAGACCCTATTGCTTTTACAGTGACTTGAAAGGAGATTGTAGTGAGGTGGGGATTGGCCTCTTCTGCCAGGTAACAGTGATAAGATGAGAGGGAATGGCCTCAAGTTGCACCAGGGGAGGCTCAGGCTGGGTATTAGGAAACATTTCCTCTCAGAAGGAGCAGTGCTGCAGTGGCACAGGCTGCCCAGGGAGGTGGTGCAGTCACCGTCCCTGGAGGTGTTCCAGAACCGTGTGGATGTGGCACTGAGGGACGTGGTCAGTGGGCATGGTGGGGATGGGCTGCTGGTTGGACCCTGTGATCTTAGTGGTCTTTTCCAACCTTAATGATTCTATGAGTCTAAAATGGCCCAAGGAAGTGAATGCCATCTCAGATAAAGGATGGGTCTAAATAAAAACATTTTAAACACAAATTTAGTTGTCCTTGAATTGACTTTTGAGTTTGGTCTGTTTTTTTTCTAAGACAGCATTATCATGGACTAAAGTAAATGTGCAAATGTGAAACAGCGATAAAAACCAACCAATCAAAAATCTTTCCTTGAAAATCTGTATTGGGTGTCTGGAGATCTGGCTTGGGAACAGAGGAACAGGAGAATGCACATGATTACCGGGTTTAAAGAGCTGGTAGAGAAGGAACAAAAACACCTTTAGCTTTAATGTACCTGCCTTATGGGACTCCTAGCCTGTATATTGTCCAGAGTGGCTTCAGCATAGAAAAGTAGAAGTGAGTGATAAACTATTTGCTTTAGGAATAGGGAGGAAGCAGTGGAAGAATTCTGACTATGAGAGATGCCCCTGCATTAAATGTGACAGGGTTGGGTCTAGCTGAGAAGGTTCACGTAAAAATTTCCTTTCCTTCGGACTGTAATAAACATTCTCACAAGAGCAACATCTGTCTGATGGCTTCCCTCTCATCCATCTCCACTTAGCTCATTAAATACTCCAGGTTTTGGGGGCCCTTTCACTGTTCACAAGCATGACTCTGCACACCTGAATATCTAAGTCATCCCCATGGGGCCCACTGGTTTTTTTGAGTATTTTGCTTAGAGTTATTGATTCTCTTTACACACCTCCCTTTAGCTTTCCGAATACTCCTGGCCACAGTGCTGTCTTGAGTGTCAATTATTTTAATTTGCTGAACACATCAAACAAGCTCCAATTTCTTCTTCTTCTACCTTGAGAGATTTATACCTCTAATCTCTGCTAGATTACTGAGGCAAAAAATGAACTCAATTAAAAAAAATTATAGTAAATGATGCTGATTCTGTCAGTAACACCACTTGCTATCTCTCATACATTGCACTGTTTCCCTCAGCGACCCCTTGTTCCAGGTACTTGAAAAAAATGTCATTCCACTTATTATAGTCACCTGTCAATTATATAACTACATGTGAATTGTCTGGAGAACAAAACTGCAAGCAGTCTAAAATCATGTGCAGGATTACATATGGCCTGGTAACTCTGTATTTACACACACTGCCAATTAACACACACAATATGTGTGAAAGACTACTGACATTCAATTATTTTTGCTTCTAGAGGGAGAATTTTGTGACACACTGACAGTTGGTAAAGCATTTAGATCAGTAAGTTAATATAACCTAAAGCTTTACAGCATTTATATTTGAATAATTGCATTTCAGATACTACATAGCATACATTTCTGGCTCAGCCTAATGGTATATGGATATGCCATATTTCTCTTGGACAGCATTAAAATGGAAGAAAGGAAAAAGTGAAAATGCAGCAGAGAGAAAGGAGCTGTATGAGGCGGTCATCTCTCAGTAGAGCAAAATATATTGCTTTGTGATGTAACACTGAACATCTGACATTGACTAGGTTGGCTTTGTACAACAGAGGCTTTCAGATTCCAGGACAAATCCATGAAATTTAGTTCTGTCTCGTGTTTGGAGAGTGAGAGCAGATCAAACCTTCATGTATGCAGTCTGCTCTGGCAAGCAAAGAACCAGGAAACAAACAACTTCTGCCAAAACCTTATATCCCTATCAGCCCATGTTCTGTCAGGCTATGCTTGAACATTTTCACTGACGAGAGATGCCTTGCAGAGGCTGAAATACCAATTCACAAAAACAGGCATGATTCCCTCAAATATACAAACGATTACAGATGACCCAGCTACAACTGCATGCAATCCTTTTTCTAGTAAGTCTGTTTAATTCAATCCAATGTATTTCTGCAAAGCAAAACCACTATTATGGTAAATCATTTTCTGATAGTGCAGGGATATATAAATGGACTCATCTTTTCTAAATAGAGGCTTCACCATCTGTTCTGCCCTGTTATTACAAATAGAGGGGGGACCTAACTCTCTGCATCAGCACGTAAAGCCTAGCATCAAAATGATTTAGATGTACGTGTGTGTTCTTTATGCACCTGGTATGTTTTCTCACATACCAAACACAAATCAGTGAGAAGACCTGTCTCTTGTAAGCTAATACATTCTCTGATCTAGTGCCTTTATTCCTTTCTCACAGCACCAGAAATTGATGGCCAGTAGTTTGCATTTTATTAGGACAATTATGACCCTGTTGCCATCCTGCAGGAGTTATATCTTTATTGGGTTGACATTTTGTGATACCATTTACCTCTCTGCAGAAAACGAGGCCTCATTCCTGTTCTTTCTGTCCTGCTGCGACTATATATGCTTCATCACAGACAGAAACATTGCAGAAGTGCTGAGGATGTGTCAGACAGCTGAAAGGCTGTCCTTTCCCCAAGTATGCCATACAATATCCCTCAAGATCATTTAGAGAGGGAACATATTCCCCTCAGAGTAGCACACGAGCAGAAACTCCAAAATGCATCACACTGCATCATTTTTACTGCTTTAAATGGCAAATTTTGCAGTAGGTTATGAAAGGAGATGTGAGTTACCGCATCTCGTACTCTGCACCTGGAGACTGATTCCATGTGCAATGCAAATGTTAACTCAATGAAAACCCTCAAGGAGTACCTGTGTTGTAGCCCCTCCCAAGCGCTGGCCAGGGTCGATGGTTCTTCCAAAGGTTGCCCAAATACCAGTCACTCTGGTTCTCCACCAAGCCAAGAACCTGCTGCCCTGGAAATGAGCACATATTGCAAGGGGATCATTAGGCAAAAGTCAGTCAGTCAATGGAAAACACACACAAAATCTGAAGAGGGACAGGCAGTGGCAACAGCAGACAGCAGTTCTGAAGCTGCCTTCCTTTCGTGCATTAGGAAGATGCTTGCTTATATAACAGAAAGCAATCCTGGCACAGCAAACTCAGCACGGCTCATTTCTTTCCTTCTCCCCTGGCTAGTCTGAGTAATTAAACACTGTGGGAACCTTTGTCATGCTGACAAAAATATATCACCCAGACAAATATGAATGCTGCTTGATTTTGGAACACAATGATGGAGAATCCTCCTAGTGAGAAGTAAGTGTTGGTAAAACGATCATCTAATATGAAGATCTGTTTATACTCTGATGGAGATAATATAATAGAAGAACAAGGCTCGATATAACAAATTACTCTCTTCCCATGCTCTCCCCGCCTCATTCCAGGGTTGGGTTTTTTTCAGACACAAAAGAGATTCCTTTAGCTCAGGAAAAAACTGGATTCTAAGGGTTTACCTACGTAAGTTGCACTGCTTTAATTTAAGAGATTAATTTAAAAGTCATTTAGGTAAGCCTATGTGGAATGCTGCATAAGAATTATGATTTCAGTTTTAAATGGGCTTATTTTGGTTCAGCTTACATTGATTAGCAGCTGGCTTCAGCTAGAGTAAAACGTGCTTTAAATCAAATGTGTCTAGAAGGTTTGCACTGCTTAAAAATCAACTGAAAAGTGAATGTTTGTATAGATAAGGACTTAATTATCTATTCTGGAATGTGCTGCATAAAATGTAAATAAGACAAGTGATTGAAATGGTGATGGAGGACAGAAGGAAGGGGAAAACCACACTTGGATCTAGTTAAGAGAAGGAAGGGGAATGGTGTATTGGTGGAGGAACCCACGCAGTGAGGACACGGTGACTAAGACTGAAAACGGTTTTGCAGCCTTTTTAGAAAGCAATTAAATATCATGTCTGAAAGTACATTTTCAAGTCCCAGCTATGCTCACATAACTGAGTGTGTGACCACAGCAGCGTGTTGAAAGCAGTAACTTACCAACCAACCTATGCTGTCTACGTGGAACTATATGGAACTATGTGGAACTATAGCTGCACCATAAAACATTCAGTATGGTCCAAGACGAGACTGGGTTGAGAAGCAAGGCATACAGACAAATTCAATTTTATAATCAGCTGGGAAGACACTGGTGTAGGCCAGATGACTGGGATAGTCTCCCATGGTACCTAACACAGTGGAATGTCAGTAAGCCTCATGTGTCTCGAATTCTGTTTCAGAGGGCGAGCAGCAGTGAGTGGCCAGTGCATACAGCAAATAAATGAAAACTACACATTACAAAAGCCTTCAAGGAGTGAATGGAAATCAATCTAGAAATAACCTTGAGAGATTACCAGGCTCACTCTATACCACTGTTCAGGATCAACATGCTTTATCCTAATCATAACATACCAGCTCTCATTTTCTCATGCTGCCTCTCCTTTTTCAGTCCATATTTCATGTTTTGTTTTTCACATTAAACTCCTTCATGAGTTTTTTTAAGGAAGTGGAAAGTCTAGTGTAGACGATAAAGAATGCCATACATTCTCACCCCACTGGTGCTACTTAAAACTGGTAATACTAACAGGGTGCAATGTATAAGAGAACGAGCTGAATTACAAATTAGAGACAGATACATCCAAAGCAACCAATGCATAGAAGATATGTTCTTTCCCCATACTAATAAACTGCAGCATCTCAACTGTAGGACACACAGTACACACTGAGCACAAATAAGGCCCCGTGAGCCATATATTGAAAGGAAAAAGGGAAGGGGTCTCGATTGTTCTATACAAATCTTAGCTAAAAAAGGCTTAAGGGCACAATTTAAACAAACATTTATTGATACCACGCTGGAAGGTTGCATGATCTTTATAACCACTCCCTTACAGATGAAGTAGAATAAATCAAAATAAGGAGCTATAATGGCTAGCCAAGGACGAGAAAAGCAATAAAAAATGCAGGTGCATCTGGGCTGCAATGGATTGGCACAGCTAGTAGGAAGAGAGTGACCCTGCTCGTATTCTAAGAGCACATTTCACAACTCAGCAGTCCACAGATCCTTTGCAGGAAAGCACCATTAACATCAAAAGAAATGTTAGAATTCCATTTGCAAGTGGCAGATACTGAACTTCCTTACCAGGGAGTAACAATCTGCTTTCATTATTTTAGCCCCATGCATTTCCCAACAAGTCAGACAGCTCAGCCTTCAAACTGATGAATAATAAGAAATGAACAAACCTTGCTGCTTGTTAATGGTTTTGCTTTCCCACCTACCAGTTCAAAATCTCAGTTCTGACAATGTACCCCTGAAATACTTACTTCTCGGTTATTATTTCTCATGATAAGATAAAGAGAAAAGACTTAGGAGATTACGTTCACACATGTTTATAGTAGCTTTATGGTTTCCTTCCCTTTTCCCCTTTATTTTTGAAGATGCCACAACAAATCCTGCTCTCAGTATTCTTGGAGGTTTGATACGGCACATGGATGAAGGCAGCAATTAACATCATGTGAGCTTTGGGGCTTAGATACACAGATCAGATAACGTGACTTAACGCTGCATCAACTGAGCTGGAATAACTGCCTGCACATGCCCTTTTAGCTTGCTATAAATACAAAATAAGATGTGATAGCTAACACTTTTAAATTTGATTTTGCATTGGTCTGGGAATCCACACGTGTTCAGGTACTGTCCTAGGGCAGATATTATATTGCATGTCTGGGTCTTGTTAACCTTGCTGGTGTCTAAAGATCTACCAGGCAGATGAAACAGAGAAGCAGATGAGCTTGTAGAAAGTTATAAAGAAACATTTAGTATTTTGTCTTGTTATATTCCTATTTTCTCTGGTCTAGAACAGCGTTGCTGCCTCTGCCAAAGAAGAATATATGTATTTTCCCCTTCACATCTCTATGACTGATTTAGGGCAGAAGCGATCAGAAAAATAGAGCTTTGGTTGCACGGTTTGGTTGATGGCTCCAAACATTTTCTTTGTTCTCAAACATTATGACAAAGTAAAATTCAGAAATGCGCTCTGGGAAAGAGGTCCCAAAACATTTTGACCTAAGGATATAAAAATAGCCACTTCTAAATGTACAACCCCACTCAGTTCAATATTACCCACTGTGACACATAATATAGATGTATAATAGATATCCCATCTATCACATTCGATAATCTTACAGCATCCCAAACCCCCACGAAATCATAAAGTTTTGCCCTTCCAGTTTTGATCAAATAGTAAGATTTCATTCAAAATTATCATCTGATTTTTTTTTAATATCAGTCTTTTTTATAGCACTCTGACCAGCCAGTCTGTGCACTGGGTATCATTCTGTTTAGTTACCTGTTTTGTTAAATGCATCATACAGTCCTCAAAATGTGGCACAGGCCAAAGTGACGCATAACATATAATATCAAACAGAAACTATCCCCATTCTCATCTCACCTCCGATCATACTACATTTTGAATTTAGACTTTTGGAGGAGAAAGACCAATGTTCCTCGCCACCATGGCCTTTTGTAAAAAGGAAGCATGAAGGAGTTACTTGAACTATTCCTCCAGCAAATGAGAACACGGTGGCTACTATAATAAATCTGGATTGTTCAGCTGTCTGTTTCTTCTTCCTAAGAGTTATTATAATAAAATACCGTGACTAACAGCAAAAGCTCTATCATTGTTTTCTGCTCTGGCCCTGCAGTTATGATTAAGTGCACTTCTCTCCCTCGCTGTAACTCCAGGCACATGTTAGCTTATGAAAATGAAGCTGTCTTTCTTACTTATTCATACATCACCAACAGCCAGACAACAGAAAACAAGGCTTTAAGAAAGGAGGGGACAGACTCTTTAGCAGGGTCTGTTTGGATAGGACAGGGGGAAATTGTTTCAAACTACAAAAGGAGAGATTTAGACTGGATATATGGAAGAAGGTTTTTACAATAAAGGTGGTGAAGCACTGGCACAGGTTGCCAGAGAGGCAGTGGACGGCCCGTCCCTAGACACACCCAAGGTCAGGTTGGAGGGACTCTGAGCACCCTGATCAAGCTGTGGGTGCCCCTGTTCCTTGCAGGGGAGTTGGACTAGATGACCTTTAAAGGTCATTTCCAACTCAAACGGTTCTATGATTCTGGCATGACCATGGTGCCAAGGTACTGAGCAGACAGAATTACAGCCAGGTTGTCCCTTCTGAGGCAGCACAGCCTGGCTTCGGGACCAGGTTCCTGTAGAAGGCAGCTGCTTGGATGTGGTGTTTTGCACAGTATGGCTATCAGACAGCTCATTCGATGGGAAGCGCATCTCTCCTTGCTAAAGCTTAGCTATGGCTGGGAAGAAGTTTCCATGGAAAAAAACGAGATGCTTCTGAGCCTGCCAACTCAATGCCTTTGATTCAGTTTACACTTCATAGATTTTTGGTGGCTAACAGAGGGGAAAGCATGTTCCTGTAATTCAGGTGTTGAAGGGGACTCGAGATCTCATTTCAGTTCCCAGTTCTGATACTGATTTCTTGGATGACACTGCACGAGTCACATAACAACCTCCTGCTCAATTCTCCATTAATAATAACAGTGATAACAGTAATCCCTCTCTCACTTTGCCTGCCTCATATATCGCAGGTATAAGCACTCTGAGGTAATAACTCTGTTATTAACCAGGCTGAAGCTCCACCGAGCACAGCTCTGTGCCTTCAGCAGCAGTGAGAAGCACAGCACAGGGCAGCTGGATGGTGGCATTGCTCAGCAGTGCTCCTCCACTTCCCATGGCATGACTCATGTGAAGAAGTAGCAGGTTCTGCTTATATTGAATGTGGTTTCTGCTTGTTTATTCTGATGATCAGTAGTTTCCACAGTGGAAAAGAGCACGAACAACCTTTTTCTTCTCTTCCCTGTATGCCTTTCCTGATTTTACAGAATTCCACCTTCTGTAGAATCTTCGGTACAACTGATCTTAAGCTCAGCTTTGGCCTTCAGTTATTTAGCTATTACAAACAACAGTAATAACACTAAACATCATAATAAATATTACAACTACTTTCTACTACTGCTCTAGTTAAAAACTTCTTTTCTTGCCTTAGTGACTACCATGTCTTTCACGTGACTCCTCTACAAGCATAGTAAGAGCGATGGCTCCACTGCAGATATTCTGGTTGAGTTGCATGTTCGGTGCTCAGGACATTAGGCTGTTTCCAGAAAGACATCTGAAAGGGATGCGCAGGGTGGAGTGCCACTGGATGAACACCCATGACCAAAATATGAGGTGATAAGAAAGGTCCATTTCAGCACAGCTGGTTGTTGTATTGTCATGGTTTAGTGCTATTTGGTAGCGGCCTTCAAAGGGAAAAGCAAATGTAAAGCATTTTCAGTGCTTAAAAATACAAACGAAGCAAATCCTACACTGTGGAGGTTTTTAAAGTAGAACAGAGCAGAACTCTGTCTTGCTACTTTTAAATACTTCAATGGTCATGGTTTAGGTCATTAGGAATTTAATACAGACATGAATGCTGGAGCTGTAGCCAAGTACTACGACTGCAGTAATGCATGCCTTCAGCATAAGCTGAGGAAAAAAACAGAAGAAGGATTCAGTGAGACTTAAAGATCCAAGTCTGTGAGGAATCAGGAGAACTGCAATTAGTTCTCCCAAAATGGGACACAGACATAGAGAATAAGAAAGTATAGAGAGGGAAGAGGGGGAAAGGTACATATTTCAAATGCCAGCACATTTCCAAATTGCCCAGTACTAAATCTGATGATCATTGTCAGGACCAGCAGAATCTGTAATAGTACAATGAAGCTGGGTTGTTTTGAATCAGAGTCAAAATCTTTCATTAATATCCTTTCCCTCTGCTTTCCGTCTCCATCATTCTCTTGATTTGTTTTATCTTTTAAATACCTGCTTAAGACACCCTACTTTTCTGAAATGATCGTAAGATCTGTGAGGATATGTGCTTAGCTGGTATAAATCTGCATGTCTTCAGTGAAATTAGTGTAGTTACGCTGATTTATACCAGCTAAATGAGTTGCATTTGATGTTAGTCTTGCCTGAGTGACGGACCTTTCCTCTATGGCCTTCCAGTCCCCAATTCTGCACTAGTCAATACAAAGTATGTGGCTTCTAAAATCTTCCACTTCTTCTGCCAGATATCTCATCTGCCTCTTCAGATCACTGTCAGTCTCAAGCTTTTCATCCTCACCATTGATGCCCTGTGCAATTCTTGCTCTGTCTGTATCAATTCATGTTTGTCCCTGTTTCCACACTCACTCTTCTATTCTACTGGCATGCCTTCTTACATCCCTAAAAAAAAAGACTCTGTTTTCTCATACAACAAAATCCCTGAGTTACTTCTGGAAATGTATTTCTAGCACAATAACTCTCTGCACTTACCTCTAAAAAGTCTTTAGGAATTTTACCACAAATCCACATTAAAATATGCACATCATTAAATTTTCTGCGTGCACTGTAGCCAGGTCTGCCAGCTGAAATTTCCTCATATGCCTTTACAGTGTAGGATATGCCATGTTTTTTGTTCTGCAGAACTGGTTCCTTCTACTTCTACTATTCACTTTTTCATACGCATGCATACAAACAACATAGAAATGCGCTGTATGTGCATACACACATATATATGTGCCTTTCTCTATTTACACACATATACATGCATACACATATGCATGTCATAGAATCATAGAAAATCCTGAATTGGAAGGAATCCATAAGGATCAAGGAGTCCAACTCCTGGCTCCTCACAGGACCACACAAAAATTGGACCCTATGTCTGATAGCAGTTTCCAAAACTTCTTGAACTCTGGCAGCTCAGGGCCATGCCCACAGCCCTAGGCATTCTGTTCCATGCCCACTGCCCTGTGCTGCAGACCTTGTACCTCACCCACAGCTGCCCCTCTCCTGACACAGCTCCATGCCATTCCCTCGGGCCCTGTCACTGTCACAGAGAGCAGAGCTCAGTGCTGCCCTTCCTCTCCCTGCCGCCATCAGGCCTCCCCTCAGCTCCTCTGTTCTGCACTGAGCAAACCAGGACCCTCAGCCGCTCCTCACACACCTTGCCCTCTATACCCTTCACTATCTGCACAGCCCTCCTTTGGGCACTCCCAAACAGTTTTATGCCCTTTTTGTACTGTGGTGCCCAAAACTGCATGCAGCATGCAAGATGAGGCCACACCAGTGTCTGTATATATACACATAGGGATGTACAGGGAGAGACAATCTTTGCAGCTAAGAGCTTATCTTTTACATGTCAAAACATCAAATTTCAGGGAAATACACCTCTCGTGCAAGTTTACCTTTTTCATTTGGCATCCCACTTTCATTGAGTACACTGCTGTTCCCACCAGTCTTTTGCCTTTCTTAGTGGACTGATTTCTCATTGAGAGAAGTGCGTGGGTTATTACTAAGGAACAATTTGGTTGAGAAACTCAGCAAAGGCACTGCAGGACTGGCACAGGGGAGGAGACCATGGTTTCAAGGGAACAACACATTGGAAAGCACACGGGTGCTAGGAGAGGAAGAGACAGGCATTGAATAGACTGAAAAAAAGGAGGTAGATAGATAGATGAAACAGAGGTAGATGCAGTACACAGAGAGCTGGGAAATACATGATGGGCAAGGTTGTGTGCGTGAAGGAGAAAGGAATTAGAGAAAGGAATAATGGCACTGTCAGTGCTGGAACAAAAATCTAAGGCAACGGCATCAGCTGCCTTCTGAATGTATTCAGAGATGGTGATATGGTCAGGGATACAGAAGTTACAGCAACTTGGGCCAGAGAAGAATAACTCGGCAAGAGTCTCTTAAGAAAGAAACGTTTCAAGTGTTCTGTAGGTGGTAGGAGGGAGGATTCAAAAGGCAAAATCATACACAAATGGTGATCAAGTATACAGAATTGTATTGAGAAGGGTTGGGGTAAAGAGCAAAATCTGTGATTCATCTTCATAAGGAAAGATGAAAAACTGAAATCAATTGAAAGATGAGAATATATTAGGTTTCTGCTTACCTCCTCTACTCCAAGGAAGTTGTTAGAAAACGAAGAAGACAGTGAAGAGTTTAGCAAACTACAGCAAAGCCAGGAAACCTATCATTAATGTTTGCAATAGTAACATCTGCAGAATTTCTGGGAAGTGGATTCTCAGCAGCTGTGTACAATAGAGTGTGGAAAAAACCATTCACTTTGGAACAAAGCTTTTTGAGGCTCTCTGTGGAAATTAGAAGGCCTTGTGCACGCATGACATCAGGGCTCTTGTGTCGACAAAAGCTTAAAAGTGTTTCAAAGATGTTATGATTTGGACACATACAGAAATTTTTGTTTTTATTTTCTAACTGGCCAGAAAGGATACGTCTGAAACATTGCCAGGAACTCTAGCATGGAGTTCGAGTTTGTGGTTGTGCCCTATCACAGAAATAGTTGTGAAATTAGGCTTGACCATAAGATGCCCAAACCAGCTTCATGTGCTGCTGATCTTATCCTTCTCCACCTCAATGACCTTCTGTGTCACTGGTAATGGAGTAGAATGTCCCTGCAGCAGCAATGCCATCTAATTAACAGCAATAGGAGACTTGACATGAACCCGTTTCCAGCTGATGAGTATTCTAACCAGGTTGTAGGAGGTCAGGGTCTGTACCCACCGCTCTGACTACATGCCTTGCTTTTCATTCACACCATTGGTAGCTTGAAGACTGTCCCTTTACCTCTTTTCCCCTGTCATAGTCTCCTTTTTAATTTTGAATTCATTCAATATAAAACCCTACATTTTTATAAAATTGAAACTTGTTCCTTTGAAAGCAGTAGTTTTACTGCTTTTATTGTCCTTATGAACAATGTCAATTCCAACCCACTAGTTCAAGTATTCAGGCAGTGGTCTGAGAGAAAAGACATTCTAAAATTACTGTGTCCAGTGTTTCAGGAGTACACAAGCTATTAAAACAATGGCATGAAATTGTGCAGGAATATGTGATCACTTAACCAATGATACTTATTCTTTTTATTTTATTTTATTTTTCCCTGCCTAAAATAATGCAGCAAAAGTGCTTTGAACAAGAGTGTGAAAAACATGAAAGTAACAACTGCTCACGCACCATGGCTGTCTGTCATAACTGTATCAATTTTACGAAGGGGGAAG
Source organism: Alectoris magna (assembly GCA_030625065.1). Taxonomy (NCBI): domain Eukaryota; kingdom Metazoa; phylum Chordata; class Aves; order Galliformes; family Phasianidae; genus Alectoris; species Alectoris magna. Next base: position 145,565,892 of record CM060560.1, read on the forward strand.
TTCCTGAGATGCATATATCGATTGGCACAAACTCCTTCTGTGAAATGCATCTCAGTAACGGGGATATGAGCAGCAGATTGTAATATGTAATCAATAACCTAATTCTTATGCTGTTCCTTTTATTAGAAACTATTGTAGAGAAAAAAAAAAAAAGAGAACAAAACAGGAGAAACCAAGGCATATGGTAATGGAGCAACATTTCTTTCTTTCTGTAAAACTGGAATAACATCACTGCTTCACTACACCTATCAGGTTTTGGTAATTGATATCTGAGGTTGCTGGAATATTAAGTCGTTTATTAACAGTGAATTAGAGACAGAGCATAAGAGCTTTCTAATATTCCAAAATCAGCTCTTCCAACTTCATATCCTCTTTGGCAGTTCACAATATTAACCCCTCTTCTTTTTATTTTAAAAATAAATCTTCCATATTGATGGACACACCAGGAATGTTTCTAAGCAAGACACTGGGAGGTATCATAAGGGCTCTGAGTGTCAGAGAGGTCTGGAATGTAGAAGCAGGGGCAGAAAAAAATCCAATATGAACAAAATGAAAAGGATTGTTTTCTGTTGACAAAACAAACAAACAAACAAACAAAAATGCACACACAAAAACCAAAATACACAAAACATAGCCCCATACTTAATAGGAAAGTGCTGTAGTCACACACTTGATGTAGAAAAGGGTGTCAAGTTAGTGGTAGTGGTGTTAAAATCCAACTGTGTTGACATTATTTTTCCCCTTTGTTGGGTTTAGTTCTGTTAAAAAATAAACAAGCTCTGCACTTTCCCTTTGGCTATGTGGCTTTACCAGCCTATGCGGATTTCTCCACATCAAGACTCAAGAGTCTTCAGCAGACACAAACTGCAGGAAGGTGCTGCTACCTCCCTAGCTCTTCCTACCACTGCTTTTAATGGTACTGACTACACTGATAATTGGGTTGTTTATGTAAGGAGCTCACCTTACCCTGTTAATTAGACTTCAAGACAGACTGTAGCTAAGAATGATTTATGCATCAGGAGTATCAGATGGTAGGATGGCACAGTAAACATTTGCTCATATCTAATGACTGCGCACAATTAGTCCTGTATCAGGGAAGTACTGATAGAGAGCTCTGACACCAAACAAACTCCTGTTTTGCATCTTCAGCCTACAGAACAAGGGCTGTTTCTGCTTGATACAACAAAGTTGTACAAGAAGCCTCATGCTGTAGTGATGACCTCAAGATACGTGGGATCTGCTTGTTGACTGGCTGTGCTGGGTCAGTCTCTGCTGGGTCACCTCTATGATGAGCTTCAGCCTCTCTGGGTAGGTATGATTCTCCAGTCAGGATAAACAGCAGATGGGCATATAAGAACATCTTAAAGAACAGAATGGAAGACTTTATCCCACCAGTGTTCAAAGTTATTTTTGCTGCAAGAGATGGAGCACTGCAAGCACCTTATAAATGCGCAGAGAATTGTTCTTAAATTCATTCTCTATGTTCTTTTTTGTCTTTTAACCTATACCCAGGAGAGAAAGAGATTTACAGGGCAAAGTGGTTGAGATGTTCTCTTACTGAAAACGTGTCTACTTGTACACTCAACCTGAAATCATATATAGTATTGACTTGGTTTTGCTGGTATATAATAACTCTGTTGAATACAACAGAGTCAAGACTGACAGAAATAAAATTGTGAATCTCACACAGCACCTTGAGCTCCAAGGGTGAGTAGTACCATACGTCTCATGGACTGCTAGTAACCATTACTTACTTTTTCTCAGTTTTCAGTAATTTAATACATCTATGACATGTTTTGCTACAATAACAACAAAGTGGTTAATATTCCTGATGGAGAATCCAGTAAGGCTTGGACAAAACAATAAGGAAAAACAAAAACATTCTTCAGACTTCTGCAAATCAGTCTTTGTGGCTAGTTCAAGAGATTTTAGGGTTTTTAACTTTAGTCCATCCCAGTGCTGACATTTCCCTTTTTTCCCTCTTTCTTGGTGTAGCACTGATTCCTGTCATTCTGAAGAACCTCAGAGCAAAAAGGAAGAAAGCTGTGTCAACAATGAAAAGGGATAGAAGTAAGTGCTAATGAAAATCAACTTAAGCTCCCTACTCTCTCTGTTGTTTAATTATCCAGTTAGTGCAGGTCTGTTTTCAATTGAGACATAATAAACATTGTTAGCCCAATAGTTCACAGAAGTGCAGAATTTTGTTCCAAAGCTCTGAGTTAGTGAGACTTTAAAGTGGCACAAAGGAGTTAAAACCTTAAAGCAAAGAGGTGAGAGATTAGCAGAAGGTGTCAGATTCATTAAGTGGATGTGTTGATGATAACGGGAAGAAAGGGCAAGACTTGCTGTCCACTGAAACACAACAACTCCCATAATGTATTCTGCACATCATATCGTTCAAGCCTCTAATATTTCACCCATTGATTTTATTGTCAAATGAAAAGGCGCTTGTTCCAAGTGGCATTTAGTGAGACAGATGGGGAGAGACCCAGACTTCATTACTGGGAGTTTGCTCTCTGGATAATGTTGATGTTATACGAGAAGAAAGCAACAAGAGTGCAAAAGTCTACTATTCTGAATGTTTAGAAAAGTCTCTTCAGTTCTCTTCCTGGAAGCTGAAGGACTTTTCACTTGGTTGAACTGCAGACTGCCTCACGTGTCATCTGTAGAGATCCGTGAAAAAGTGTCACTCAGGCTTCTCACACAGGCACTTTGAGATAAGCTCTGTTCCCTAGGATTCAACTTTTGTGTTGACTGCTGTTTTCAGCTACGGGAGGAGAGAATAAGATCAGAAGAGAAGGCTATGAACTATTGAACTTTCTGGAATGTAGTTTTAAGGAAATACTCTACATTGTGCTTACAAAACAGGGAGAACATGCACATATGTATTCAACTGAGCCTGTTCTCTTTAGCCCCTGTAGCAAATATCCTCAGAGAAACCTCAGAAGTGTGTTTACTGACACTCAACAGTTACAAGTGGTTCCATCAACTGAAAGGCAAAAAAGAGCTCTGAGTTCCCGGTAGCCACAGAAATAAAGGTACAAAAAAGCCAAACGCCAGAAAGAAGTAAAATTACATTTGTATGGGAGTTCAAAAAGCCCCCAAACCCAACCTGCCCATCCTCAAATTGACCCAGTAGAGGTTAAGAGAGTACTGAAACAGTGATGGTTAGCAAAAGCACTCCAACCTTTGCTCTCTTAGGAAATAACGAGAGGAAAATACAAAAAGTTAAAGCAGTTGCTGAAATAAAATCCAGAACTTTCCGTGTTAGAGAGGTATCCTCTTCAGTGGATTGACAGGGTTATGATCCTTCCCGCTTATTCTCCCTCTTTTTCTAGCCTCGTTAATTTTGTATTCCTGGTGCACAGCAGCATGGCCTCACCGAGAAGCTGCCTGCAGCCAGATGCTTCAGATACTTCTTTAAGAAGCAGGAGAAGTTGGTTTAAAACTTTATAGGCTAAATAAGCCCTCCTTCTCCTGGCAGTGTGCTTTTTCTCCTACTTTTGTATGTATGAGGACTGCTCTGAATGTGATGCCTCCTTTTTTCATGTTGTCCAGCGATGTCCAAGACAGCTGTTGGTGGTACGGCAGTAGAGGCTGAACCTTCCCACCAGTATCCCATTACATGTTGTTGCCATGTGGCATATGGCAGCAGAGGGGCAGTCTGACAGTGACAATGACATCTGACACAGAAGTGTGTACGAAGCAAAGGTGTGTCACTGAACTCTTCTATGTGGAAAAATGGCAGCCATTGATAATTCACTGACACTTGCTGAATGTTTATGGAGACCAAACAATGGATGCGAGCACAGTGAGGTGGTGGGTGGTGCATTTCAGCAATGGTTACAGTGACAGCGGATCATCTCTGCTGGTGCAGGATTTTTTCCAGTGCAGCATGCAGGCTCTTTGTTCATGGCTAGTGAAAATGCATAGCTAATGGTGGTGATTATGTTGAAAATAGTGTTTTGTAGCTGAGAATTTGCTCTAATAATAGTGTTATTGTGCTCTTCATATCTGTTGTAGTTTCCATGGAAAAAAAAAAATAGGAGACATTACTTTCAGAGTGACCTATATAACATGTAACACTAGCACCCCACAACCACTTCTTTATACCCTTCTCCTATTATGAGGTCAACTTGTTTGGTCCTTTCAAAAGGTTAGGTACAGGAGAGTCAAGATGCAAAATGGATTTAGGCCAAAAATAGCCGGCGGTTGTCTGGCTTAACCAAAATGACAGCATCTGTAAGCACACACAGCAAGAGAATTTAAATTGGCAGTTTGTTGTGGCTGAAAGCAAGGTTCATACAGCAGGTGGGAAAAACTTTGCAAATTGCTTTGTAAACTAAATATCTAAACTCCACTTTGAATTAAATTTTAACAAGTGTCATTTAGTGAACCTGAGCCTAATATTTCTGCTTTTTTAAAGCGCTTTTTTTTTTAGAGCAGAATTCTAAAGTAGAGGCTTTCCTTTAAAAATACGAAAGAGAAGAGTCAAAATGACTGGCTGAAGTACTGAAAATATTTAGATAAGGTATATCACACTTCCACAATTAAAAATAAAAGTAAAAAAAAAAGAGAGGTCCACAAAAGCATTAAGAACTCTTAAGACATCAAAATGCTGTAAACCAGCTGTGCAACCACTGCAGAAAAGCATGCAGGAAGTTATGGTGTCAGTTAATCCCCTTAATCTCTACTAATGCACGAAGTGTAAGTGACATTTCTTTTACGAAGCAGTAAAATGCTGTTATGAGTTTTGACTCAGTGTTCAGTCTCACTGAATTCTGTAATCAAAAGAATAAGAATAGCAAGTCAAATAAATTTCCCTTTACTTACTCTCCTCTTCACCTGTGATGGGACAAGATGGGAACAATGTGAAGCCTGAAAGTTGTAAAATGGACTTGGCCAACTCCTTCCTAACCACAGATGTTAGATAACACACTGTACTTGTTCTTCAAGAGGGACAAATGTATGAGATGATAGATTTGATAAGATAAAAAAAAAGATGAAGGAAATTATGTGCAATCTGTCTGATAAGCCTTTTCTGCACAAACATACAAACAAAAAAAGATACTGCAAAACAAAAGGTTTCATTCTCTGCCTTCCTTGGAGAGAAGATAAATGCCTCTCCCACCAAATGATCACAAGACACACCCTTTATTGGCACATAGTTCCACGCAGCAGTAGACTGGTGTCACCTTTTTGTCAGTCATGCTGCAGATCTATTAAGCACTGTAATAAATACAAATTACAATAGAAACGCATTTAATACTTTGGCAAATTAAAAATGGATTGCCTTTCAAGTACTGAAAAATAGAAACAAATTAATATGCATTTGCAGATCAGAAAAGCAGTAAGTCAAAAAAAAAAAGACAATGTAGATGACAATTTTGGCTGTATATAGTGAAGATCAGTTAGTCCTGGCTAAACTTAAACAGACATGCTCTTGGCTTCCATTGGATTTAACACTGTGAGGATTCATTTAGATCACAGTTACATAAATGATGTAGAAGCAAACACACTAGTCTGAGGAATTATCACCCCATAGCTGGTGTTACCGCCTACCTTGCTTACCTCAGTGCGCAGCCAGCAGGATTAGCTGCAACCCTCTTCATTGGTCCTCAATAATGGTGAGATGGAGACTGAGAAGGAGTTTAAGTTCCCATAAAATCTTTTAGTGCAGCTCATGGAGAAGTAATGAAAAGATGATGACAAAAATTTCTTAAATCACTGTGGGCAAAACTGTCAGGACATCAGTTTATGCCTCCAAAAGCATCCAGTAAATGGGACTTCTACAGTTAATCTGTTCTAAACTCTCAAAAAGGTAAATCCCCTGTTAGCGATGAGGGCAGACTGTATAACCTGGTAGATTTCTGAAAGTCTCCCTTCACTATTTCACCCTAGCTTCCACCTCTGTCCTTTCAAAAGTCACAACTGATCTTTCTCTAGGATTCTCTCATTGAAGTGCACCAACATCATACCCACTCACAAAATCCAGCTGTGTAGTCCCAAACAGACAGCCCTTTCCAGGATTTATTCTGCACAAAGAAATGGTAATGTGAATAGCTCCAGTAATTCTTGTAAAATCATCTATGTACAGATCTTTTTTTAAATGCATCACAATTAACTTTTATTTTAATCTATCCACTTCCATCCTCCTTCTGCTAGAGTTACTTAAGTCTCGCCCTGGGGCATTTCTTAACTCCCCACTTCATTAGTGCCACATTTAGCTTGGACCTACACTTGTTTCCTATCATGTCCTCAGGGATTTGAGAAATTATCTTTTTTTTCACAAGATTATTTTATTTCATTTCTGGTTTGTATGATTTTCTCTCTGTGTTAAATGCTGTAAGAAAGTGATTGTCAATAGTGCTTTATAAATTGGCATAAGAGATGTAGGGATGATTATTAATGATCCATACATATTCAAAACAAAGAGTAAACAAACACAACACCCCTCTGCAATGCATGAAATGCTGGTTTCTTCTAGAGTAAGATGTGACCTTGTGACTGTAAAGCTGCTACTCTGCCACTTAGGCTTGGCACAGTAATTGCACAAGGAAACAAACTGTGTGGCACAGATCAAATTTTGAGGAAACCTTCCATTTGTTATCACCATGTGAAGACAAACTCAGCTCTTGCCTTCCCACGAAAGGAAAATAAACTATTTATTTCCCATTTAAGCTTATAAGATCAACACTGCAAGAAAAGAAATGTGTGAGTAAGCATGCACTGAAGGAAGATTTATGTAACATGCTACTAAAGACACCCAAGCATTAAAAAGAGATCACTGTCTGCTTTGAAAAGATCGTCACTATATCATTATGAGATTTTGATCAGCTCTAGAAACTGAGAAGTATTAATGTTATTTCACAACAGATGGGAAAGCTCACCCCTCAGGAAGACTGAATGAGGGCTGACTCAACGAGAGTCATAAAATATTAACTAATTTGAAGGATTTCCCCATCCTCTTTCTCTTCAAGTCCTCTAAGCTAATTTTATAGCCCATGCAAGGACAGATCTGAGGGAGTAATTATCAAACAGGTATGACGAGATTAAGTAAATGCTCTACGACAAGGCAATGCTGGACTTCTCTCACTGAACCACTACATAAATTATTTGTGGTCTGGATTAAAGTATTTAATTAAATCATCTTTGTATGAATGACACAAGAAAATAATTTTTAAAATCGTGCAAGAGAGACAAAAAAATCCCCTTCCTTTCCATTTGCTTCTTACAATCCATTATTGAGATCGTAGTTGAAAACAGAATGATCAAAACAGCAGTGACTCACTGGCAAGAGCATTAGGATAAATCAATGTCTCCTGGCATACATTCTCCTCTCTCCCACCCAACAAGATAACAACGTTATGCAAATGTGTTTCTGGAACAAGGACAGCTTCCAGGCCAGAAAGGCAGTGTCCCTCAGAGGTCTCAGTGGTTTACCCACAAAAACTCTCCTTAAAGCTGTCAGGCACCTCACTGAACATTATCAGTCTGCCGAGAGCAAAAGAAGACTCGCCAATTTCTTGTTTCACACAAACAACAGTGGGAAGGAAGCAAAGGCTCACTACTTAAGAAGATGTGCACAGAACAAATTCTGTAATTTTTGACCCCTGAAAATGAGAAAGGGAGAAAAATGAATTAAAGACATAGCTCTTCCTTCTGAGAGCTATGTTCTGCAGTGCCAGAAGGGAGAAGCAACATTACAGAAAGAGACACTGTTAAGGTTGGTAGGTACCAAATGAACTGACCTCCCTCACTGCCCATGTCAGCAACAGTGAGACAAGGCCAGCCTAGGACTGAAGAACCAAGAGTTTGATGAACTGAAGGAAGAATATCTGAAGTCGTAGCCAAGCTGTGTCATTTCTTCGGGAGCCATTGCTTTGCTTTACCAAAACATCTTTTGAAGTTGCGTTTAGCTAACTGTTCTTAAAAATGAACATGCGAGCTTGATTTGCCTCCATTTGGCTGCAGAACTGAATGAAACAATCTACTTGGTGGATAAAACGCAAGGATTTGGACTTAATTTTCAAGCCACTGTCAACTAGCATGGAAGGACTTCAAGCTATTTCTTGGTATTTGGACTAGTATTCTGGCTGAAAGAAAACCCACTGGGGAGGAACTGAAGTGGTTATTAATGCAAATCCTTAGTATCTCCCTTCAGAAGATAAGGGAGTTGCTATTTTTCATGCTGGATGTCTCCTTCTTATTGCAGAAAGCAAATCAATCCTTTTGGGTTTTTCTTTTAATTTCTTTTATTTCAATAAAACAGAAAAATTATTTTGACTAAAATTACTACAGATTTATCAAATAACCAACTACTGTGAATTGACTTTTAGGACTAACAAATCTTGACACAGTCCCTTTGAATTACAGCTAGGAGGGAAAATCTGCCTTCAGACAAACTTTATTATTCCCTCTGATGTATGGAAGGTGAAATAAATAACTTCTTGAAGATGAAAAGAAAAAAAGCCAAATAAAACAAATACGTTTCTATTATTATGATCTCCTCCTAATTCTACAGTTTGGGAAAAGGCATTTGTGCTATTTGTCCTCAAGAACAGCAGAAACATGAAATAAATGTTCTATCTGAACAGTCATTAAATAGAAAGTCTATGTGAATATATGTGCAGCAAAGACCATGACCAAATATTCAGCAAATTCAGTGAGCTTTGTTTGGATCACAGAGGTATACACATGCACATGTGCACACTGCAGCAGAAGCTAGATGAACGCTGATTAAAATTTAACAAAGAAAGAAGCTTCTTTTAATAATTCTAATAATTTCTGGATATGCTCTGCCAGTAACTTGCTGTGAATGAGAAGGAAGCTAACAGAATAAACGTCTCCAACTGTATCAATGTACCAATGGGGAAATAACAGAAATAAGCTTATGGAACTACTAATGGAACTGAATTTAATTCTATGTAAGGATTATAGAGTGGAGGTCTGAAATAAACTGTAAGATATATGACACTGCACATGTTCACAGTATAATCCACAAGCGATTTAAATACCTATGGCAGCTTTCGTAAGAAGTTTGATGCATTTCTTCTGGACCACTTAACAATCATGAGCTGCTGCTTAATTTCCTCTCCCATCATTACTTACTGTCAATACATGTGTGTGTTAAATTTAATTTCTCTCCTTCGCAATTAGTCTGGGTCTACCTGCCTGACATATTAACCGATTCTGCAGTCTCACATTTGTGACATCAAATGATTTCCATGGTGACAGATTGAGATACATTCCTGAATGAGACTAGTAAGCGAGTTGAGTTATATTTGATGGGAAAGTGGAAAAAAATCCAGTCCTCTTTTATATAGATTTTTTCTGGTTAAGATAATCGGAAATTAACAGAAGAGAAGATGCTAAGGAAAAAAGAAAACAAACAACAAAATGGTATCATTGCATTTGTTTGGGAGCTGATAACTGTAGAAGCACGTGAAAAGCTTTTTAAGGGTATTGTGAGTAGCTGAGGTTTTCAGGATATGTTAGTAAATTCTTTGATGACTCAGACTTAGTTCGATACATAACTTAGTTCAATGATTTTTTTAATTTGGTTTGTATTGGACTGTTCAATAGAATGTGCCACTTTACAGTCACATCACAGCAGCTTTGATCATGAAGTTATGTCTAGGTTTCTTTACACTACAAAATCTCTGGTCCTTGTCCATTCGCACAAGGAATTTTTTTCTCTTCTCTGCTTTATTCACATTTATCAACTTCAGTTTGTTCTGTTGACCAAACCTGAGCAATGAAAATACCACAGGTATATAGGCTTGGATTAAAATTGGATGCGTTCTGCTGCACTTGTGTACTCAGATGTTACCTGTCAAGGGTGCTTCAGTGAGCATCAGCACTGTCAAGTACCCAAAACACAGTACTGCCGGCTCTGAAGGACAGCTGAATAAAAAACCCTTAACATGGTGCTACTGGATGTCGGCAACGGAAGCTGCCGTGGTTCCTAATAAAATGGATTCAGTGATGTGGATACTGTGACAGGGAATGAAGGCTCTTCACTCACACAGGCTGACTTGAAGGAGTCAGTACAGTGATAGGGTAAGTAGGTATAGGAACTTTTATAACAACTGGAGACATTCCAAACTCTGGCAGGTCAGAATTTGGCTCATTACATTAATGCTGCAGAAGAAATAAAAGTGCTTCATGTATTTTCTCATAAAAAACATTGGCTGTTGGCTTTGCTGCTGATTAATAATCTTCCACTTTCCCATTCCAGACAAGTTGGTGAGGAAAGCTGTCAGATCAAAAACCGGCCTCTGGCAAGCAATCCTCCAGCCAAGACATGCTCCAAAAAGCATGTGGTTGTGTAGGAGGTGCTTTGCCACTGGGGAAACTGGCCATTACAAATTCTAATCCACAACAGCCCAAGTTCAGTTCTTTAGAAAAGCAATCTAAATTAAAACTAACAACTTCCCAGATACAAAGTGATCCAACCGTAATTTCTGAGGTAATACCAGGATGGCATAGCAGGATGTGTAAATTGCCACCTGTTTGCTACAAGAGTACTTCTCATTTCATGTTTGCATGGAACAGTACTTCGTGAGAACAGTAGAATGGCATAGGTAAAAGGGGACCATAAAGATCGTCCAGTTCCACCCCCCTTCCATGGGCAGGGCTGCCACCTGCCAGCTCAGGCTGCCCAGGGCCCCATCCAACCTGGCCTTGAGCACCTCCAGGGATGGCACACCCACAGCTTCTCTGGACAGCTGTGCCAGCACCTCACTGTCCTCTCAGAAAAAAAAGAGAACAACCAGAATCCTCTGTGGTACTAAATGTTAAAACCAACAGAATACAATATGTGTCCTCCAAAGTGTCTGACAGATATCATTCAGGAAAACAAACACTACCATCTGAGCAACAAGAATGAAACCAGGCAGCTATAACTTCACGTATTCATGGTAAATCTTGTACAATTAGTCCACTGAGACTAAATGCAAGATAAATCAGAGGGAACTGTGAATTCCCAGTGTAAAGAGGGCTCAGTGTGGGAAATACTTATTCTTCTAGACAATTTATTTATTCAGGAGCAGTGTAGTCAGTGCTCTGTAGAGCTAGGTTTTATACAAATACGTGACTTGTAATGATTAGCCAAGATGGACAAGGGGAAGGAGAAAGGAAACGGTAGGTTTGATTGCCACAAGCAAGACCAAGAACTGCAAGGGCATTGTGGTGCTTGTGTCTGACTGCAGGAAAGCCTGGAAGCAGAGCCCAGATCTCTTGTTCCACGCCAGTGGATCCGCTCTTCTCCACCATGCCATGGATTTATAACAACTTACTTCATGAGCAACAAGGTTTGTCAAAATGCCAACAAGATGAACATGCATAAATCACTAACCTTTTTTCTTGCTTCAACAGGACAGTCTAAATAGCTGTTAAGATTGCAAATTAGTTCGGCTCTGCCCAAACTGTTAATTTTTAGGTTTTTTTGCAAATCAGAGAATTGCAAGGAAAAAAAAACAAAAACGAAGACAGGCATATAATGTTTTCCCAGGGGGTCTGACATAACTCCCCCGGCAATACTGCTTTCAACTCCACGTTCTGTTAGACAAGTGGCAAAGGAAAAGCTCTATACCAACTTGTTAATGATGTCAGATGTGACCTTGGGAAATGTTTTGTAACATGCCAGGACACAAAAAATATACAATTCAGTAACCAGTGAGCATGCTGGAAGATAACATTCGTGTTTTATATAAATGGGTGGGTAGAAAAACAAAGGAGGGACAGCAAACAGGAATACTGAAGCCACAGCAGGCTGGACAGTCAGTATGATGAGTGCAGTTAAGAAGATTAATGTATATTCTAAACTGAACTCCCCTAGTCGTCCAGTGCTCAATAATTTAAAAGACAATGCCAAAGCCTTCATTTCAAGGTGACAGAAGATTCTGATGATGAAAGAGGTAGCTGAAAACTTACTTTTAATTAAAAAGCAAACAGGCTGAAACTCCCATGTGCCTAAGAGGAAGTAATACCATTTAGGAAACAGTGGGGAGGGATTATTATTTAGATAGTTCATTTTATTAAATAAAAGAACTCAAAGAGAACCAGTAACAACTCTTCCACCCTAGTATCCTTAATAATACAAGATGATGACTCATCGACTTAATGAGAAAAAGTATTAGGCTAAAGAGAAAGCAATTAAATTGACAGATTTATTGCTACCAAGAACAGATACCCACAAAATGCAGGGCTAAGATGCATTAAATGATCAGAATAATTCATGAACGGTCCCAGGAAAATAAATAAATGGGCGACAAAGCTCACATTTTTTATGTGAAGCAAATAGGTAGAGAGGTGACAAGCAAATTGATAGGTGCATGTTCAGATGGACACAGAGGTGACATATTCCTAAAGTTCAAAAAAGAAGTTGATCAAAATAAGTGTAGAGTACACTAATGATTGGTGACACCCGAGAGCTCAGGGCTAAGAAGGGTAAATAAAAACTCAGTGTTTTGGAAGCTGGAGGTTCCCAGTTATTTTCACTCTCTGACTACAAATGCCTTTAACCTGCTCAAGTTTAGTTACAAAACTATATTAGTGTTAAGAATTTATGAACTTTTTTTTTCTAGGAATCACCGAACTTACTTTGTTGCCTCAGGCATGTATCATCTGCCACAGCACATGCCAGTGGAGAGCAGCAGTTCATCATGGTCACCTGTGACATTTTGCTGACTGTTCCATCTTTCTCCCAATGCTGAACTCAAGGATCTTTAACTTTGCCTTAAATTTAAGCATCAAAGGGCTAATGGGAAGTTAGTACATCACATCTCCTCTACACTGAGAAAGACCACACTTGGCAGATAGTGCTCAATGAGGAGGACAAAAGAGACCAACACTTGTCCCTAAATCTATTAGCCAGGACAGGCTCAGACATTATCAGTCCTATCTCAGTGCTGCATCTCAGTGTATCATCATTTCAACCTTGCTGGAGTCAATGAGACTACTCATGAGCTTTTACACTTCAGCCTATGATTAAGCACTTCACTAAATAAGGTCATTAAATTTAAATTGTAGATGCTTGCTAGGTACTCCTGAAGGTTGTTCTCTCACCTGCAACATATTCCCTTCAGGCTCACGGCTGGCAAAACAAGTGGCAAAATAACATTCCAATCTGCATGTCAGCAATCCTCCCACTAAACTTAAGACTTAAGAAATTGATTGATTCAAGAGGGAGCTGTGTTTACCCTACTGCTGCTGCAGAGAAGAATGGTTGAATGTTATGGCTCTCCAAACAGGATGAGACATGCAGAGAAAGCGTATGAATCTGGCTATCTGCAGAGAGACGTCTCAGAGTAGCAAAAGCCATGCAACTGTGTTAATGCAGCACTTCTGCCACCTCTCAGCAAGACTAAACAGGCCCAACAAAGTATTTTGCTAGTGTGGTTTACTATTCAAAGTACAAGTGCGTGTGCTGACCCCCACAGGTGTACCCTGAGGGATTCACACAGTACTTCCAGAAGCTACTGAGCTATTTGCAATTCTCCCTCGGTTCACCTCATACACCTCAAAGCAGCCCTTTACCCTGTTTCCTAGTCCTGAGCAAGCTATCAATCATGTTGAAGTGTATGCTAAAGCCATAATGCGGATAACAGACCATTAAAAGCTCAAATGAGACTGCTAAACACATTTCATTAATCATCAAACAATCTTGTCTTCACCCAAGAGCTACAGCCTTGGCAGGCTGGTAATGGAGTCCTTCTTTCTAACTCATTTCTAGTGCCTGGAAAAGGGAGAAGGAATCCAGAGCCAGTTACTTTGGTCTTTCTCCTCCTCTTCCTGAGGTGTATATGGCCTGTGAGTGTTACACTGATGGGGAAAGAGAGTGCGGAAGATAGAGAATAAAAATAAGAGAAATCCTAAGGAGAACAAACGTGAACACTGACCATTGGCCAGAGTAGCCCCTTCCTTTTGGCAAGGGGTCTTTATCTAGGAATTTGGCAGGAAGTCAGGCAAAGGACCTTCTTTCCAGGGCCGCAGACCCAGTGCTGATTCTACCGGTATTAAATCTGCACCTCTTATTGCTAGACTTCTGGCTTTGCTCAGTAGCTTCCCATGGCCCTTTCCAGGGAAAGTCGGCAAGTTACTCATTTCCTGCTAGGCAGCTGGCAGGTTAACAAGACTTACCTACCAGGCACATCAAGCTGTTTAATCCTGCCTGCTGCCACATGCCAATGCATACAAGCTTAAAGGGGAGCATAATTTTTCCTTGGGGAGCAGGTGGAGAAGGCAGTTTCAGTTGAGCTAAGTGAACTTAGCTTCCTTGAACAGCAGACACAGAGGACACTATCAATAGAAAACCCTTGTTAATAATTAACTGGAAGAGGGAACATGCTAAAACTGCAAGGACATAACAGCACTCAGTCCACTCCAATCCTAGTGGGGGATTTGGATCAACAAACTTCCTCCGAAAAGATCAAAGCAAAACTATGGTTTGTTTCTTAGCTTCACTTAATTGTGGTCATGCTGAACTCCCAGTTTAGACTTATAAAAGACTCTTCTGAATGAGTAAAGAAATCTGTTGTTGACATCTTTGATGGAGTTTACAATGCAGCGTGAAAAGCAGAGGAAAGAAGCATTGAATGAGGAAGAAGATATTTTTAAAAACAGTGGTGGAGGCTTAACTATACCAAACAACAGTTACACTGATTTTGAGATTTTACTGTTCACAAAGATATGTGTTCAATACATTATCTTACAATTTCCGTATACCAAAATCATATATACTAAAACTCCTACCCTGATGAAATGTGACCAGGTAGGATTTTGTATCAGAGACCTTTGATACACTACCAATTAAAAGACAAAAATCATACCCTGTTTTATTAATTCTTGGATTCCTGTTATTCATTGGGGAAACTGTGGCATTATACCCATAATATTGCTTTTGCTGTTCATTGCTGCCTCTCAGCTATTTTAAGATCTGCAGTACCTGCTGCTCTTACTTGAGCCCAGCTAAATGGAGAAGGGTTTAGAGGATCAAAATGTCCCTGCAATATCTGCCAAAGAACTTTGGCCCTACTGTGAAATTTCTTGAACACGTTGTGCTTTATGGCAGGAACTGGAAACGCTCCTAAGAATCTGAAAAATGAAATTCCTGAGAATTAATTCTATTTCTGCAGTCCAATATCCTCCTTCCTTTGTGAGGCCAGGAAGCAGCAATCCCACCACACCTTGGGGTTCTTTATTAGTATTGCATATTCCACAAGTATCTTTTTATTCCCAAAAGCAACTTTTCGCCCCTGTGACAGATAGATATGAAAACTGAGGAAAAGTAACAAAGACCACAAACAAGAATTATATAGTTTCTTTTTTTCCTAACATTATGATTTTTATGTCAATCTTCTGGTCTTTGAGCATCTTAGCATGGTAAACTATTCCCACGAAGGCAGGTCTCAGGAGCTAAACTCTCAAAATCAGTATTTCAATTCCATATATTATTTCTCATTAGGGTCTTTAGGTTCTGGTGTGCAGAAGCTGCAGCTACTTTCTCTGGCTCAGCTGAAAATATCTTTCTGAGTGCCAGGGTTTTGTAACAAAAGTAGTATTTCTTGGGTAGCCATCAAATGCTCATGTAGCCAGCCAGGATACAATAAAGATATAGAGATACTCGTCACATACTGATAGCGAGCTGGCGGAGCTTTTTATACCTGACATGTAAAAAAACCCACAAAGACAAAACAAAGCCCCACATAAACCGAAACCACTCAACTAAAGAGAACAAAACAAAGAGTATCTTCTAACCTCTTTGCTACTAGAATGCTGTTTCTGTCACCTGGTTAAATTAACTACTATTGCCTTCTGTCTAATAAAAGGGAAAACAGAAAATGCTGCAAGAGACTAAGACAAGTGCCTGTAAATATCATTTCAGTTTTCCACAAAAGAAGTACCTGCGTGCTGCAAGGATATGCCCAAATTCTAACCAGCAATGCAGCTGTAGCAATGCAAAGCACTAGGCAAACCCAGACAGGCATTGGAAACAGCTCTTTGATTATAAGCAAAACCAAATTGCACTCCACTTTAACTAGAGTACAGATAGGTAAAATCAAGTACTAAGGACCAGACTAAAAGTAAATTCCCCACGTGAGCAAAGTGAAACGCCTACAGAGATCAGATTAAATGAGGCTGGAACACAAAGGCATTTAAGTCACACAACAGGAAAAGAGATAAGACCAACAGAGCTACTCTCTCCTGGATATTGTTTTCATTTGGGTTTCATTGCAGTATGGCTTTTTCAGGAGACCAGGAAGAACATTTCCCCATCAGCAGATGCCCATTTTTTGGAACTATGTCACCTTTTTCCTTCTGTAAGCCCTACTATTGAGTAGGAGAGATTCCTGTCCCTCTCAGCCACCACAGCTTACTGCACTGGGGTTTCCTTTGTTACATCTTCTGCCAGACGTTTCATAGACTGTAATGTAAATGTGACCCAAGCTGTAAGCAAGGAGTTAAGTGATGTGGTAGAAATGCATGAAAAATCCCAACACAAGTCTGCATGAGTCAGGTAAGGTGTATCAGTAATTAAACATTAAAAAGAAAGAAGCAGAACGAGCATGGCTTAGAGGTGCATCCCAAATATGGGCTGGAACTAATGAGGCTTTTCTTTTTACCATCAGAGGAAGTTTATTACAGGTACTTCAAAGGCAGTTGACTTAGCAAGCAGTGGAGGTGGGTCAGAGAGATGTTCTTTCCAGTGATGCTCAGCATAAAAGCAGAAGCATTCATAATGGAACGGCTGGACTGGCTATGAAAATAATAACCCATGACTCAGGAAAATTTTGAGAAGAGGACTAAACCTTAAAATAAAAAGAGAGGGGATGGAGGAAAGACATGCAAAATAAAAATAGAACCCTTCAGTTATTTCACAGCTACAGAAAGCGTGTGCAGATGCTGTATATGCTTCCCATTTGGAGCTCTGGCCAGGTCCATAAATCCTGACCTGTGGTACACCAGGCTGTTAAAATTCCTCTATTCCCTTCAGCAGAAGCTGCCTGAATGAACACAGTCCATTACCAGCAGTGAAAAAAGGGTAAAAAGCACCCTGAGTTTCCAGTGTAGGTGTCATTAAGCTGAGAGCTATTGCGCACACCACTGAGGACCAGAAATGCTACAGAGACACCGAGAGGGCTAATAGCAAGAGTGGGGAAATAACAGCAAAAAAACATAATTCCAGAAAAAAAGCTTGAAAAACAGAAATCAAAACAGAGAGAAATACTGAATGGGATGGAAACGAGTGGAAAACACTGTATTAAAAGATGAGGAGGAAGAGTTGTAATTTGTTACGCCTTTCACTGACCTGAGAGACAGGACTCTGATTCTCGTTGCATTTGTGAGGGTCCCTGGCACTGAGTCCCCAGCTTGAGATAACCCTCCTTGCTCTAATGCTGAGTCTTGCTGGGACTGTGGAGAGAAAAAGCTCTGGTCTCCTCACAAGGAAGCTATATGTGCTGACAGCAGGCAGGCACAGTAAAGTATCTACACCATACTGCATCTCTGAAACTCACTTCTGACAGCTGCGTACAGTCAGACAAATCCAGCTCTTTCTCTTGCCACCCCGTAGGCGAACCTCCTTGTGATTCACAAGGCATCGCATCAGTCTGTCAAGTGAGGAATCATCAATAGCCATTGATACAGAAAAACCCATTTGTGAGAACTGTGCCGTGCCTTTAAAACATGGGTTACGGTGTATGAAATAAAGAAAGGAAACCCTGAAACTGGAGTTCAGGTGTAGACAGACAAATCCTATTCTACGCTGAGCTAAATCAAATCTATCCCATTTTCCCTTTATCACCAGATTTATGTGTGTTTGACATTTTCCAAAAGTTTGCCTCATTATTTTTTTCTCGAATGTTAACAGAGTTTCATAGGGTTTCATTTTTCAGAAAAAAAACCCTGTATCTGGATCAGCTGTTTTCCTGGTTTTATGTAGAGCACTGACGGTAAGATTATTTCTGGGAGACTTCTGCTGCTCACTAAATCCTACTGTTTTAGAGAGAAAAAAAATAGTATGTGACACACACGTACTGTTTTCTAATTAAAAGATGGGTTCTCATCTCTTTTTCACCAATATAAATCCAACAATAACTTAAATGGAAATAATGGAGTTACTCTGGATTCAGCCTGTGTTAAATGAGACAAAGGTCTTGGCCTAATCTCACAAGTGTCTCCCTTGAGACCTCTGTTGGTAACACTGGGTTTGTAGTGAAAAAATGTACTATATTCTTGCAAGATCCTGTGGTGGGGAAGATGGTATTTTTGAGTACGCTACATCTACACAGCTACTTTAAATCTCAGGGGGAATGGTTACAGCGTTCTGCTATCTCAGTGCACTTCCTCAAGAACAGCATGAAAATCCATGAAGAAAACTCCCCAACAACCCCAACACGGTAATTAAACAACTGTTTTCAGTTTGCATATATTCTGTGTCTAAAAGGGAAAGGTGCAATTCAACCACACCTGCTTTCTCTCATAAGTATCATTAGTACTAATTACTTACAACTTCACTCATGGCAATTGCTGGATGATATTCAATTGCTTTCAATATATTGCTAAGAGATCCTAATCCCACTTGCAAGACAGGAAAGGGGTATTGCTAATTGATAAAGGTGCTTCAGGCTAATAATGCAATAGGGATAGTAGTTTATGCTGATTCGTCTGGAAGAGCGTGCCTCCTCTTTGTCCTTTTGCAGTGGACTCACTATGAACAACACATTAAAACTACAACACTGCAGGAGCAAGGTCGTGTTTTGCCTGACAGCTAAGCTAGACAGAGGCAGTCTTTGGAGAGAAGAACAAAAAGTACTAGCTATTTTGGATGTCTTAAGAAGTATATCATTTTTGCAGAGGTGGACATGTAAGTATGGCCCTGTTTTTTTTTTTTTTTTTTTTTTTTTTTAATTTTATTTTCTAAAGCCCTCAGCCTTAAATTACAGCTCTCCTGTCTCTGCTTTGAACTTTAGCTGCAACTTCCTTCAGAGTTTATCATTGCTTTTTCAAGCGCTGGTCACAAGAGGATCAAAATAATGAAAGGTGATCTCCAGGTCTCCACACACTTTCCAGAGATTTCTAACCCAATCTTTCATTCTTAATTTTGACAACCTGGAGACCTTACATATTGTTAGAGAAATGATTAAACATCTTACTCTTCTACCAAGGGATAAATTAAGACTAATCAGAGCTTGGGATCACTAAAATCAAATTTCTTCCACTTTAGACTTTGCCTTTCAAGCTTCAGCCTGAGAAATTAGCAGTCCCATCAGCCTTCAATGTGAAAGTCAGTTAAACAGGAAGGTACCCTAGAGCAATGTATTTCAACCAAGTTTGTCCAAGCCTTGCTCCAGAGATGGCTCCATGATCATTAGTATACAGGACCTGTTTGTGATTGAGTCACCCAGCAGAGCAAAACTGATACATAATCAAATGTGGGCACAGAATGACATTTCTATTGCATTAACCAGAGCACATGACTTGCAGTTTATGCTGACTTTAAGCTTACTATGGAAAGACAGATGGCATCTGATCCAGAGTGAGGTTTCTCAGAATAGAGTTCACCCATTAACATTTTAGAACAAAAATGAATCAGTGAATTTGTACCAGCTTAGCACTTAGTACTATGTGGCTATGACATTTTGATCCCGTACCAAGGTCTCTAGTTCCATATTTACTCTATTTCTGAAACAAGTCTCTGCACCTCTTAAATTTGGTGCCCTTTTAGGGCAAGGTTAAGGACAGACCTGGCTATCTGTGTGGTGAATTGTGCCTCCCCAGTTCAGACTGTGCGTTCCAGCAAGGAACTGCAGATGTATCTCAGGTGCATGCTGTTAATGTTTTCAATTCTCTACAGAAAACACATGGCAATGGGAAGACAGGAAAAGGGTTGTAGACTATAAGAAAGGTGAACAACAAGGTAGCTCAAATATTGCTGTTACATATGTAATGACAATGCAGCTCTGAAGCACATGAAGAACTATTGAAGTATGCTGATATCCAAGTGTAGTGTTCGTCGCCTGCACTTAAATGGTACTGAGTGTACTGTCCAGGTCAAGCTTATGCTGGTTACGTGTTCTGTACTGCCCGTGTACTGAAACTCACAGATGAATACAATGGGTTAGGACAACTTCTCTTTTGCTACAGGGCTACAAGAGAGCTTTCTGCAACCTGCAGCTCCTCCTCATCTTTGCTTCACTTCAAAAGGAAAACTCCATGAACTCTCCACCTGCATAGATACGTATTCAAGATCTAGATCTAACCCTGAGATGATTCTAGGACAGCAATCTTGCTTCTTCACCTGTGCTGGCCTCATGCATCAATCTCTGTCAAGTGATAAAGGAAAAAAAACAATCAGTCGTGAAACTAGAAAAGATTATTTTTCAATCTAGGGCTCCATTAAAAATGAAGCTTATATAAGGGGCAACAGCTGCCTTAGCATTAGTACTGTAGAAGGTAACTAGCCAGCAATTTTGAAAAGTTCAGGGTATATCATTCAATTTGATGTTATTGTTCTTCAAGAACCCACTCATGCATGTACCTTGCTCAACAGTGAGTTTCCTCATTATTAAACAAGTGGAAAAGATGTCAGCTTTGAGCACCTGTGTGCAGTTCAGCTCTTAAGAAAATAAATATCTTCTAATTCAGCCATAAAACTAAACTACCAACTATAGAGTTTACAGGAAGGCTGACATAAAGAAGCAGCTGTGGCAGCCCGTTTTGAATTAGAAGTGGAATGACCACTCAGAGAATGGATTTGTACTGAATATAGCTGGTTAGTAAGATTAATGAGTAGAAATCACACTGCACGGTGGTCAGTCTTCAGTAATTACACAGCAACAGGAACTAATTTCAAGGTGATACAAAAGTCTCTCTGAAGTTTGGCTACAACTTTTTCATGGGGTAGCAGTCAAAATGTCATCAGGATGTAAAGGGAAAGAAGAAAGAGTTGACAATTCTTAACAATAACCTTTGACTTATTATTGGATACTTCTTGACTTGAGAAAGGAGTTGAGGAGGAAGAGGAGAGTTATGTCTAACAAATCTTTGCTGTATTTCATAGAAATTTTCTCATGTGAAAACTTCAAGATCATAGAGGGGATTTCCAACGCCACAAACTGAAGGATAAGGAGCATCTTAGCATGTCATGTCTCTGAAAAGGTTAGAGGGAGATATTCAGAAAGTGGGAAAGAAAACCTGTTTCCCACTAATCAGCAGTCTCCAGCAGTGATGAGAAATTCAGAATGAAACCTGGAGAATTGAAGGCCGTTTAAGAGCAATAGCAGACTTGTCTAGGATTGTAGAGGGGTCAGTAACCATAAGACACGTCTGAACTTCATGGAACTCCTTGCTGCCTGCTCGCCCTTGACAAGGGGGACTCTTGCAAGATCCCAGCAGGAAACTTCAATGGTATTTAAATATAACTATCGGGAAGGAAAAGTTCTCTCATAATGGATGCAACAGATTAGAGAGAACTGATAGAGTCATGCCTTCCCATAACAACACTGATCAGTAACAATCATCTCCACTGCTGTCTGGCTATGCTTCTCCACCCTCTTCCCAAACAAGTTGTGTGGCTTGTAATAAAATGACGAATCTATAACAGTGTCCTTTCAGCAACACTTTGCTGGGACAGGGTATATAGTCTGCAACTGTTCCATGACTTCAATTTGAAGTCTGATAATAAACATGCACAGTAATCTATCAATTAAGAGTGCTGATGTGCTCCAGTGGTCTACTGCTCTAGGAAAGCCAAGTAAGGGAGTAGATGGGGACACAGACTTTTGGAAGCTCTATTACCAACTTTCATTAACCCAGGAGATTTTGCAGAGCACAGCTGCTAAAAGGTCTCATACAGGGAAAGGGAAAGTCCTTGACATAGAGGGATCCCAAACAATTTGGGGCTTGACAGGTCAGGACCAACAACCGAAGCCAGCAGGCTATCAGTATGCAGCTGAAACCGACTCTCAGCATGAAGTAGCGCTTTATAAGAGGGCTGCCTCGTTCGGCAGTTCTCACTTCAGCCTCTGAAGAGTCTCAAGGAGCAGCCCCATGCAGAGCACATTAAAGTAGCCCAGTCTTTTGATAACTACAACTGTCACGACAAGCTGTTTTTATACTAAGTCCCTGGTGCATATTCTTACTTCCCCTTTTGCTATGTTTTTGCCTCAGTATTTACTCATGCAGACTGATTACCGAGCCCTGAACTAAGCTCAATTTTTTTGACTTCCAAGTTAAGAAAAAGGAATTTACTGTTACTTTTTCCTTAATTCCCAGACAACCAGATTTTCCTCCTGGATTTAAGTATTTGCTTCATTTTTTTGTTGTTTATTACATAATTCCGACACTTTATGGAACCCCTGTAGTGTACTGTGATATATCAGCAAAAAGGCCAGTCTTAAAGACACTGTGTGAAGAGGAGAGAGGGGAAAAAAAAAAAGATTCTCATAAAAACTGCCACCCACAACAGCATGTTTCTATGGTAATACAGGACTGCTTTGGGTTGTTATGGCAACTAAACCCTTAAAAGCAATAGCATAAAACCAAAGCAAAAAAAAACCCATGGAATGGGACTTCATTACTGCTGTTCTTGATTTTACAAATCACTCTCAGCCCTCCTGCCCCACACAAACACTAGATTGGGCGTTACAGTGAACAAAGCCCTTTAGGAAAAAGAAAACCACTTGACTCCATAGCAGATTGTGTTTGCAGAAACTTTTAACCACTTTCTTCTATAAACCAGAGCTGAAAGGGTTAATCCACAAGAAGAGCTCCTGCACAATAAAGCAAAACAAATAAAAGTATATTAACAAGGACAGTCGGATCACTCGATGATCCAAGCCAAGTTGGGGTGATACCTGCAGCACCCACCTCACAGGAGGGTCAGACCCAAACTGCACTGACTTAAATGCCACGTTAGCTCCTTAATGCTAACGTGTAGTTCATTATCTCCTTGGCAAGATTCTTCATATAGTCAGATGCTGCTGCCAAGGAAATGCAAGAAATTTCTAGATACATACACTTATTTCTCTACAGCTTCACAGACATGTACTGTGATATATGACATTTCAAGCTAATCTCAGAAAAATTTCAAGATAAACTATCTTGACTAACTTGGGATGTGTTTTCACTTCTCTCTTTTCCTGTGTTTTCTTCCTGCTCAGTGTCCTATATATTCACTCCCACTTTTCATCTCCATGCTATTTTCTTGTTTACTTACCAGTTATGTCCACTTCCATTTTTACATTTCAAAGAATAATGTAATCGTGATAATTTTACCAACAGTATGCAAGCATCATCTCCTGTTTCTTCTATGGTGCCTCAAAACTCATATTCAGTAGTATGTCCTTTTACTCCCCTGCTTACTCACTTCAACCTTCATACACATCAGACCTGGCTGAGATCACCCAGCTCTTTTTACTCGTGACCCATACCAGGGGTCTAGAGTTGAAAGAAGTGCATATTTTAAGACTGCTCCCCTGACTCCAGCTTCTTCTTTTTTTTTTTAGTTAGCCTATAAAAGCAGCTGTAAAGTTTATGTAAATCAGGAGATACAGGAGCTAGAATCTTTTACAGATGTAAGTAAGTCAGCATCATCCAGTTCACTCCAATGTTTGATAAAGCCAGTTTATACCAGCTGAGATATGCTCTCACAGGATTTTAGGAAACCACTGTAACAATATTCATGTCATCGTTTCTTAGCGGTGTGGGAAAGCACCTGAATCTCCAAATACAGTAAAAATTGGTACCAATCTGTCTCTGAAGTAGACTGGCAAAAAGCCTGTTGGCAGTCCTACAGATGCCACTAGGCACCTACAATAATTGTATCCTGAAGCACGCAGGAATATTATTACTGTCTTTAAATACAACCATTTTCAGGAAGATACGGTAATATCATGAATTAATGAAGTTGAGGAGACCCTCAGCCAGTTTCAGGGGAGGGTGTACATTTCAGTGGGTTGGTGTGAGGACAAACTGGCTCGCAGTTTCTGTTGTTAGAAGAATCACAGAATCACAGAATCGTAGGGGTTGAAAGGGACCTCCAGAGATCATCGAGTCCAACCCCCCTGCCAAAGCAGGTTCCCTACACCAGGTAGCACAGGTAGGTGTCCAGGTGGGTCTTGAATATCTCCAGAGAAGGAGACTCCACAACCCCCCTGGGCAGCCTGTTCCAGTGCTCCGTCACCCTCACCGTAAAGAAGTTCTTGCGCACATTCGTGCGGAACTTCCTATGCTCCAGTTTCTGGCCGTTTCCCCTTGTCCTGTCTCCACACACTGCTGAAAAGAGTCTGGCCTAGCCACTTTGCCCTCTACATCTTAGATATTATAGACCTGGATCAGGTCCCCTCTCAGTCTTCTTTTCTCAAGGCTAAACAGACCCAGTTCACTTAGCCTTTCTTCGTAGGGGAGATGCTCCAGGCCCTTCACCATCTTTGTGACCCTCCGCTGGACTCTTTCCAAGAGATCCCTGTCTTTTTTTGTACTGGGGAGCCCAGAACTGGACACAGTACTCCAGATGGAAGCACACAGTAGGCCAAGGACAAGCATGTAAGAGAAAATTATTATGATTGCCCATATTACAATAGAGCTCCGATCCTGCTCAAAGTTACCAGTGTCTCAGCAGGGGAGAAGCAGTAAGTATGTGCTGATCCTCAGCCTTTCCACGGTTCACATTCTGGCCTATTTGTCAATAGCACCATTGAATGTTACAAAATGTTCCTAGCTATGCTTCCACCCTTATACCCATCCAGAAATTCTCTTGGTATATCGGAATAGCATAAATTTGACAGCTTCCCCTGTTGCTAAGTAGAAAGGAAAGAAAAATCACCACATTTCCCAACATGGACATAAGAGTTTTACAGATGCACCATACATGAAACTTAAGCCCAAACTATGAATTTTGTTGCAACTAAATTTGTGAAACATAATAAAATAAAAATACAGAGAAGCTATGGACACAGTTGGTCTCTGAGTTTTACTCTCAGCTTATCAATCACCTTCTAGTATGTTTCTGTGAGGGCAAGGAAAAAAATCTTTGTTTTTAGCACCATTCCAAAGCACAGAAATGATTTACTTGGAGGAAAGTGTCAGAGGAACAAAAACTCATTCATTTAATTGAACTGCTTGTCCTGCGCTGAATGCAAACTAGAGATTACTGCAAAGAGTATGGAGCAGAGCAAGCTTGAGATCTAAATAAAAAGACACTGGGTGATGCAGTGTGAAGTGGGCCTTAGAAGACACACCTACTTTTTTTGTTTGGGGGTTAAAATAAAGGGTTCAGATGACTCTGATTCTCTAAACTGCCTAAAAAGGAGGGAACTTCTGAGGCGTCTACTATTTCCCCAGTATTGCACTGGTTACTGATTCTCCTTGGAACTGTCTATATTTCTGTACGTGGTGCATTTGTAGGCTGCCTTAGATCAACTACGCAGTAAATGAATTTAGTTTTGTACACTCTTTTCTCTCTATCCTGGTTGTGCAAACAGCAATACCACGCACTCACTCTGTTGATGGGACAATCATACCACTGATGGGCAATACATTCTACCTTCCAGCTTGAGCCTGTGAGACAGAAATTCCCTACAAAACTTTATGCAAATCCTTGTGCTGCCTGCATTACAGTCATGATTTGCGGCAGGAAACTAAGAAAGTGAAACCTCAGATGAGAGCTTTGTAATTGGAAATGGGGCCTTAGGTCCTTAGAAAAACAGACTGCTTATGCAGAACAAGGTAAGCTCAGAATATATGCCTGGTTCAGGAAGGAGAAAACAGAATATCACGTTATTACGATGCATGTCACAGAACAGTGAAAAACATATGTGCTTGATAGATTGCATGTAATTAGAATGAGGGCCTCAGGCATGCAAACCTATCTATCAAATATTACTTTTTTCTTGTATTGCTAATATAACTATCAAACCTTAAAGTAAACTTCATTTCTTAGGTGAAGGACTCATGCGTCTCATTGGCTTGGCTTTTCTTCATACATGCAGAGGTGAATCGACACTGCAAATTCTTAATTGGGATAACAGATACGTTGTAACTCCCTCCATATTCACTACCTGCTCATACACTTGCTCTGCCTTACTTTCAGCTACGGCACGCAGCAGTGACTTGCCAGGGACAGCAGCGCATGCACTTGATTTGTGTGCTCCAGCCAAGGGGAGCAGCATCCAAAGGGCAGGGTGGAGAATGCAGTTTTCTGGATAGCCTTCAACAGTGACAGAAAGTAAAGTTGTGAGTTGTTGGGCCAGAAGTACCAAATGTATGAGTCTATTACTGCAGGAGAGGGTAGATTTTCTACCTCCTGATGGGGGACAAGCACTCTGCTCCCATGATGGCTTGCTCTGCCCAGCCTTCCCTTAACAAAGATTTGCAAGGCAATTTGGAAAGCTCTAGGTCTATTCTCCACAGCTGGAGTACTTGAGATTCATAGAATTAATGTCTCTCTAAATCCCAAAGAAAGAGTTCAGAGGAGACAGAAACTGTTTGTTTTTTTTTATTTCTTTTTCTTTAACACTGGGTGAGTCATACAATGTTTAGTTTGGGTGTTTGATACATCATAGCATCTAAGCTGAAAAAGACAGCTGTAGAATGAGTGGCAGCTTAACAAAAAATGGAGAAAAATAATGCAGAAAAAGCACTAGATTGATGTCGAGAAGGTAGAAAAGAGCCCTCAGATTTCAGTGCTGCCAACAAGAGTTTATTACAAATCTTGTAACATGTGGTGATTTATCTTCTGAAAGCTCCAGTTGAGGAATCAAAGGATGACAAAAGAGTACCAGCTTTCCTTTTTAATTAAAACATCCCTAGCCCTCACAGAAAACAACTTGAAAACATGACCAAAGGGTATCCCTTAGAAATGAAAATGGAAAAATAAAGAATCCACACCTTTTTTTCTCTTTTTTCTCCATTTTAGAATTTCCCCTACCATGAGTTACACGCAATTTTTATACACTGTTGACCCTTAACCTCTGAATTTTTCTGCCTGGTGGCAGAAAACAAAGAACCATTCAGCTAAAAAAGAACTACAGATGTTTCAGAAACTGCAGCTATTCTATTTTGGCAGCAATTCATAATCAGAACTTTCTGATTATGTCCCTTGCCACATTAAAACCCATAAACTAGAATGTGCACATGCTGATCCTTATAATAAACTCTCCCCATTGGGGCTCTTTTACAGAGGTCAACTTTCTTACAGACTCCCTCCTCAGTAACGGAATATCATGGCAAAGCAAACTGCTATCAAGAAAAAAAAAAAAAAAGGAAAAAAAAAAGGTCTTCCAAATTGACAACTTATCTGACAAGTGTGGAAAGAAAGAAGTGTTTTCTTCCTAGATCCTCAGAATCAACACATCATGGAATCATTTGATTCGGAAGGGACCCTTAAAGGTCATCTAGTCCAGCTTCCCTGCAATGAACAGGGACACCTACAGCTAGATGAAGTGCCATCTCTTTGCTTGATTCCCTCCTAGTTATCAGAAAAATTGATCTCCAATTATGGTTAAAAACTTTTTTTTTCCCCCCTAATATCCTACATGTTTAATTTCTTTGGCTCTTCACCAAGATAAACTGTAATTCAGTGTTCAGTGCCTGTAGTTTCACACGCAGGTGATACAATTGCATCACGAGAGAGAGGACAACACACCCCAGCACTTCTATCAGCTATAGCTAACAAGCAGGATTCTTTCTCAATGAAACTTCAAAGCTTCTGCAGCAGAAAAGAAGAAAACACCACGAATCAGGAACAGAAAATCTTAAGCAGACAGAGTCTCCACAGGGACCTTTTCAAAGAGAAAATATATTGCATTTGTGGAATAACCCTAGGATGAGCTACGTACTGTAGTCTAACCATTAAACACTTACACAAGTCTTTCAGAAACTAACAGATGTTCCTTTTATGGGTGAAGACAAGTGCCATTCGGCCTTTTTAGACACCTATAAAACTTCAGATGATTTTAAGCTATTTTAATAGCTGCCTGACAATTTTATTAATGCACTCTACTACAATGTGATCCTGTTTCCCTCACAAAAAGACTGACTCATACTGAGTTATTTCTTCACACACTAACGTGTACGTTGCTAATGCCTTCCTCTTGAACAGTGAGAAAAGAAAGGCTATTGTACTGACCAGAGGATGCAGAAAGATCACTGCAGGATTTAACACAAGCAGCATGTCAGCCTGCAGAGATTCTGTCTCAGAATGATCTGTGGAAGCTTTAATGACTTACTGATTGTAAACCGAGAGACTGAACTACGAAGCCTGCTCGGAAACAACTTTGGGGTTCAAATCCCAGCTTCAGCCACAGGTGACAATGAAATTTAATTTTTAATCTTGGCAGCGAGTATTTTACATCATCACAAGACCAGAATACCTATAGAAAGTGTAATCCTAGGTCTGTGACAGGCATAGTTTATTAACACAGGGCTTCACTGGTAGAGCCAAATTCAGGCACATTTACACAGCACCTGCTGGCTCTGCCTGACTCTCACTGGTGCCACCAGCATCTCACTTTCTGGCACACCAAATTCAAACACAAATTAAAAGTCACGCATGTATGTCATATTAAAACCTTACACGTAACAGTTCTTATAGGAACGTCACTATTAAACCACCTACGCAAGAGATGGTGCATTTTGGGATGGCTGTGATTTTTTCATTTGCTCTTTTCCCCAAAGAACCTCAGAACTAACCTGAACGCAGATTGTTACCTCAGGCATCCTGCAGAGCAATATGCCAGAGCACTCACATGCTGAGCGTTTAAGAATTCTAGGTTCGGGCTTGACAATATACCAATCCTTCCTCAGCTGTGGGCACTTGATCCCGTACCAAAATCACTGTTGACCTTTTCTGGTATTTGTGATATCTGTATGGATTTTTATCACTGTTTGAGCTCCTGACACAAAGCAAACACCTATTGCATGCTTTTCCTCATGCAAAGTAGGAATATAGGAATCAGTCTTTCTCTCGAACTTGCCATTTCTCCTTTTTGGACGCCTTGGTAATGAAGGTAGGTGATTCTGCCTTAACGTCTTATTCAGCTTTCCACAGAAGACTAATTTTCAGAGATCAACACTAATTGTAGTTTATATTCTCTGGATGATTTAATCTACAGGTAGAGTTATTTGGAACACACCAGTTAATTTCTATCCTGCTGTACTGCCTAAACGTAATTAAAACATTCATTGTATTAGCCAGCTGGATTGTGAGACTAACATATTGTGGTAGGTCATCACTGCTCAATAAAGCCTCTGAGATACTGCACATACTTATACATGGAGTTCCATTTAATAAAGGGGCTCTCAACACTTTACAGAGATTGTTCAGGTCCCACCTGTGGGCCTTGTCTGTGTCTCATGCACAGTGATGGCCTAAGGGAACTGGGCAGACAGAAGACCTACGACTAAGTAAAGCACAGAGACTGTTTCTTGCTACACATATATGCCCAGGTTGCCAAGAAGGCCAATGGTATCCTGGTTTGTATCGGCAATAGCGCAGCCAGCAGGAGCAGGGAGGTGACCGTCCCTCTGTACTCAGCTCTGGTGAGGCCGCACCTCAAGTGCTGTGTTCAGTTCTGGGCCCCTCACTACCAGACAGACATGGAGGCCCTGGAGTGTGTCCAGAGAAGGGCAGCAGAGCTGTGAGGGGTCTGGAGCACAAGTCTGATGGGGAGCAGCTGAGGGAACTGGGGTTGTTCAGTCTGAGGAGGCTCAGGGGAAATCTCACCACTCTCTACAATGACCTGAAAGGAGGTTGTGGCGAGGTGGGGATCAGCATCTTCCTCCCAGGTAACAGTGATAAGACAAGAGGCAATGGCCTCAAGTTGCACCGGGGAAGGTTCAGGTCGGATATTAGGAAAAATTTCTTCCCAAAAAAGTGGTGCTGCACTGGCACAGGCTGCCCAGGGAGGTGGTGGAGTCACCATCTCAGGAGATGTTCAAGAAAAGGGTAAATGTTGTATAGAGTGAGTGGTCACTGGTGGTGGGACTAGATGATCTTAATGGTCCTTCCAACCTTAGTCCTTAACAGTTCAATGATTCTGTGATATGTAAAGCACTCATGATATATAGAGGCCGTGATCCTGACTGGAACAGCAACCTGTAACTAATAATTATCATAACTGTAACAGTCAGATCCCAAATAAATTCACATAGACATTTAAAGTGAATACTCTTGAGAGCCCATGTTTAACAAATAGTTAAAGTCAAAATGAGAAGCTTAGAATAAAACAACCACGTTTCAATACCAAGAATCCGGGTAAGCAAGAATATCAAAACAATTATCTGATGTGGCCTTTAAAATAAGTTTAAGATTGATGGCAGAGAGCATGGCTTTGGACCGGCTCTTTTCTCTGAAGAATTCACACAATTTCTGCAATAAAAGTATATTGGTTACACTAATCCTTGCTGTCTGAAATACTTTGCAGCACTTCATCTAAGAATGCATATGATCTACAGTCCCATTCTTCTGCCCTTAGGCTAGATGCTTTCTCAAGTTTAGAACTGTCAAAATCCTGTGAAAGATGAATAGAAAACCTAATCAGTGTCAACTAAGTCACAGAAAACATGCATGACAGGTTATCTTCACTAGACGGACTGCAGACTCACACCTTTGAAGTCAATATTTGGAGGTATATATATATCTGTCCTAGAGAAACAGACTGCTTATCTTTGGGAGAACAAGAGAGAATAAGAGTAAAGAAGAAATGTTCAAATCCCAGCTGAAAAGCTGTAACTTACTCTTGAAGTAAGTTACTGGTTTCCAAAGACATGTTTACACATAAAGTCTGAAACTTGCATTTGAAAGTAATAATTACACAATCTTTAGTAATTGCTAAAAGAAATTTTTAAATGTCACATTGCTGAGAGACAGTCTCTTCTGAAAAGAGGTGTGAATTTCTCCCTAAGCCTAAGGTTGTCACTTCAAAGAGATTTTCAAATAAATTCACATATGTAGAGCCTTAATTTGTGCACAGGACAGTCGCACCATTTATTATAAGGGCATATGCAAAGAGCTTATCAGAAAAGGGCAGAAGAGCAGTAATTTACGAAGGAATTCTACTCAATTTTTTCCTTCCGCAGAGTGGATATAATAGTAGTTTTAACAACTAATATATTAAGCTACTATGTAAGGGCCTGATCTTTTCTGCAGCCCTTGAAATGACTGAAAGAACCTTTGCAGAACAAGGGTACAGGGTATTTTAGGTACTATTTAAAAATACACTGAGGGGCCCTTCTACACAGCAAATCATAGCTGGCTAAACTGCAAAACAACCCTTAATGTGAAATTGGCTGACATTGGTAAGGACCTCTGGGTCATCTGATTCAAACTCCTTTCAAGCAGGGCCACTCAAAGCAGGGTGCCCAAGACAATGTCAAGAGGTTTTGAAGATCTCCAAAGAGAAGACTACAGTGTCTCTGTCATTGCTTTGTCATTCACACAGAAAAGAAATTCTTCCTGGTGTTTAGATGGAACTTAGTTTTTTCCAAGAAGATGACAATCTGAGTTACTGGTCTCTTTGAGTCATTATTTTAGTTTGAGAAGAAAAGTCTTCTTGGGCACAGAAGTTGTCACAGAGTCTACGTCCTTCTCCCATCTCTACCTGACTGCAGATTGGAGGAGGCTGCGCTGAACAATCCCATGTGCTATTCTGCAGCAACACACAGAAGGGGGTTTCACTGATGTGAAAAATTCTTCTGTGTGCTCAAACAATATCCTGGCGCAGGCAGTTTATAATGGCCAATTCAGGCCAACAGTTGGGTATTTGAACATTCCTAGAAGGGAGCCTGTGGCTCTAAAGTTGCCCTTTAAGCTAGGGTCAAGGACAATGTCAGGTTCCTTTGGAGATTAGAACTTGGCTTCCCAAGAGTTTTGCATCCCAAGTGATATTTCAACAAACACACTGAATTGTCCCAAAGAAATCTTCATAAACTTACTTACTTGGTACCTCTGAAGGGAGAAACGAGGAGACGACTACAACATTTGTTTAAAAATGGACCCTTTATATGAATATTTGGAGCTAATGACATGAGACGTTGCCAGGAAAAGTAAAAAGACACTGACGACAAATTGAGAACCACTGTGTGCGTTAAATCAATCTTTTACTAAGCAGTAAAAGAGCAGCAACCCTCCAGACTATTTGCCCTTGTCTTCCACAATCCATTTCCACTGGATCTTTGCCTAATGGGACTGCACTCTATAAAATAAGCTGCACCACAAGCTTGGACTGAGAGACTTTCATTTCTCTCTTCCCTCCAAGATTTTGGATCACTTTTTTGGGCATACATGCTTTCCTGAGTCCTCTCCCACCCTGCTGAGCTCCCTGCCCTACAGGATTGTACTATCATCAAGCCTTTATTTGTATGTGACCATCTGGGACATGAGCAGATGTAGACACTGAGCAATTTGTTGCTCCATGTAAAACACTGTGGAGAAGCAGGTGGTCAGCAGGAATTAAGAAGACAAAGCAGACAACTTACAAAATCATACATGTGTGACATGGGACTGATAGGTATGTTATGCAGGCTGGCAGGTGCACAGGAATTCTGGCTTTGTGTGTGATTTAGAGCTTTCCACAGCTCTAATCAGGTGAATGACTACCTAGGTTTATAGAGATTCTCGACTTACACCTGCTTTTTTGGCTTTCAGTAATCATCCTTGTCCCTATTTCCATCTCTTCTGTCTGTACTTTTTTCAGTCTTAGGCCTCCCTTTGCTGCCTATTCCTTTCTTTACAAGTTTGGCTTTATGCTTATTTTCTTACCCCAATAAAAAGAGAGGCCTTCATTGAAAGTAGGGCAGAAAACATAAGCAAGGAGAGGATCCCCCTAATTTCAATTCACATTTTAGTGTTCTTGACCATGTAGTGATCTGCGCCCAAGTTCAGTTCATACACTTCTCTTTACCTGCTAGAGCATGTGCATACACCATATTGAGTAAAATATTACTATTAATGGGGCAATAGTATACAGTGAGACAGTGCTATAGCACAGCATTGTGAGGAGTGCATACATTTACAAAAAATAAAGTTGTTAAGGTACATGTTTATATGAAACTCCAGGTTCATTGTAGGGAAAGGCTTTGTGAAGAAGTCTGAGCAGGAGGTCCTGAGCAGGTCTCCTCAAGAGGAGAAAAATCTTTATATTCCTTATTGAAGAAAGCTCGTGTATGGTTCAGTGAAGCAAGCAGATGAGCACTTCGGGTTTGGATATTGATATTTCCAGAAAATGGAAAGGAAAAAAATGCACTGAGAAGTAAGCACTAGAAGTGAGTGCTTGATAGTAGAGCTGAAGATAATTGCTACTGCCTGTTAGCTGGGTACAGGGAAAGGCAAAAAGGCATTCTAGATTTCAGTACGGGTTAAGTAGATTGAATGCGCTCTCTTTTCTGTCACCTTTGTAACAGAGTGGTTTATTTTGGCTTCTGTAAATAAATTCTCCCATTCGCTTAGGCTGACTTTAGCCTGAGGTGATCCAAAGAGAACTGACGGACATCAAGGCTGAACTTCTATGGGGCTGCGAGCCGTCAAAGCAGGACAATGGAATGCCTCTGCACGTACCAGCTCTCCAGTACTCATTCCGAGGGCAAGAGAAGAGCAGGGCATGTCTCTGACCCTGAAAAGCTGGCAACATGCAAGTCTGAGAGAATTAATTAGGTGGTTTTAGCCATGTGGTAGCCAGAAAAGCACTCTGGTTTGTGACAAGGAAGCAGGGAGCTTTTCTGTCACCGTCTTATTACACAGTTACTCTAACAGTATCCCTTCTTTGTCAGAAGGATGTTTTCAAGGAGCTGTGGGATATGGGGAAGGAAACTACATTAGGTGAACACATCCAGATGCCTCTATCAACAGTTTAACAGGAGCAAACAGTAACTCATTTCTACTCAGATGTATCAATTTGCCTCCTACATCCTCCTCCTCAGTCTGAATATGATCCAAGCTTCATTCACTGTCAGTGGCACCACAGAAAAGTTATATTAAAAGTGTTAATCAGTTTTTATTAGTAAGAAGTAATATAAAACCAGTTCTTCCAAGTATTGAATACCGACAGGGGTTGAATGGTACTTCAGTAAAGCATGCTCATAATTCTTTATCGTCTACTTTATTGTCAAAATCTCGTCTGTTCCAAATAATTGGATCAATAGTACAAACTACACAGACAATCAGTGTTGTCCATCATTCTATATGGGACATTGTTGAGGAAAGAGTTCACAAATGGAACACTGAAAGAATGAAAACATCCAGTGTTACTCAGATTGCCCTTCTACCTCCCCACTCTGCTCTCTGCTTTACCACTGTCCCACCTCCATGAATAAAAAGTAAAAAAAAAAATCATTAGAATACCTTTGAACTTGTGAAAGACGGCCCACAGCTCAGCAATGTCAGTGGCAAACGTTATGTCTGTGTCGAGGACAATCACTCGCTCAAGATTGGAAGGCAGAGTCTTAGTCAGAACCAACTTCATCAGCCCGTAAATCCCCGAGTAGTGTTTGTTGGGGATCCAAGATACTTCTGACTAACGGGAAAAGGGAAATGGGAAAGAGAAAGAAAAAAAATAATCTCAATTAGATACATAATCTCTTTCTGACTCTTGTTTCTTGTAACAGTGGAAGATCTCTGAGTACCAGCAATACAGAACCATCTAAAAATTTTGTTTCCGAATAAACATCAGAAGTTCTGAAATATGCTGAAGTTTCTGAACGCTGGAACAAAAAAGGTTTATTAAGGCGACTTCTTAATACAATAAAACTAAAATCAGACGAGTCTTTCCAACAATTTGTTCTGAGATATCCACACACCCTGATAAAAGTGAAATATATCTTTAATCCAACGCTCCAGGTGCATTTTACATTACTTTCTTTTGCAAACAGAAAAAAAAAAAAAGTTTGTGTTTGCTATTCCCAGAATTTTCTGACTGTGAAGTCGAACAATTTTTTTTCTCCCTTTTCTTTATTACAGATTTATAGGTCAGAATTTTAAAATGCTGCTTATTTGGAACAATGGGCCAGAAAATTGCAAAACGTTTTCTTTACTGACAGCTCAGATTTTCCTTAGACCTTACACCCTTAACTTATAACTGCTGACATCATACAGACATGCTCAAAGGCAGAGAAAGCAGAAGATCTGTAGCCATATTTTTTGCTTTTTATATATGAACGCAGCAAACACAAACATAACAAACATAAACTTCTTCCACCAGGGCTAAACAAAGCATTTTTACAGCTTCCGAAGTTAGTTAGGAGGCTTTCCATGTCTTACTGTGCTACTGGCACTAGATTGTTCCATGAGCTACACTTCACTTTCCTCTTGTGAGCTCAAGTTCCTGAATACCAGAAGTCATCACTGAAAAGTGGGATATAAAAGTTTTTGAAAAGTTGTTCTTATTACTCTGTCTGAAATTCCTTGTTTAATGTTCTAAAGGGAATGCACTGGAATTCTCAGATTCTTACTAAGTAAGTTTTCTCTTGAGTGGCGCTCCCATTAACTTCCATTAGTGTTTTGAATTTCAGCAGCCTGAGTGAGAAAGGGTTCAGGACTTGGCCTGGAGTATTATACCTTAGAGAAGGTAGGCGGAAGCCCAGTGCATTCATAAAACTCTGAAGTTTGATTCTGTTAGTCTAACTGTCTCATGTCTGTTTACTGGCACTGTAAAATTTATTACATGAAACAGCTTTTGCACATAAGAAGTCACTTCCTCCAAAATCCTTCAAGAAAACCTTCCTGTAACAGAACAGATTCCTAAACTTTATGGGGAAGTTGGAAGAGTGGTTAAAGGAAAGCTAACAATAGCTACTTACAGTGCATTTCCTTCTGTGTAGAAAGTAACAAGGCTTCTACCAGCGTAAGATGACCAGCTCTTTTCGCTCTAAAAAGGTACACTACTTCTGTATTCTCACAGTCCACGTATTTGGGCAGACCTTTCCCTCCCTAAGTTAATTAATAGACTGAGCATACCAGAGCAAACCTTTCAGGAGAAAAGTTAAATTTTAAGGGGAAAGGCAGGAAAATCAGATTATCTCAAAACAACTTCCATGGTGTGAAGTTGTTTGTTTGCTGTTGGTTTTTGCATTTTCTGTTTTCAAAACATCTAATTCTGGCAATCAATTAGTGCATTCACTTGCCTGCATATCTAGCTTGTATATAATCACCTGCTCACCCTACCTTGCTGGCACTGTCCCCTAAACAAGTGGTTGTGTTAGATACTTGTGCTCTCCGCTATAAGATTTGCTCTGCCGAATGCCAGAATTAGTAGAAATAAGTGAATGGGCAAAAATGCAAGGTAGAAACCATTATGAAATAAATTCAAGAGTGAAGTAACACACAGCATGGTTTCATTTATGAAGCCATCATTCTTATTTCATTCTTGCTTGCTTGCTCTCTCTGTAATTCGTATGGTGCTTAGAAGAGAAATCTAATTTATCTCCCTGAAATATGCTACTACTTAGTCTCTAAGTATACACACTCGACTCTCCATACTCTCCAGAACTGTTTTCTACGTGTGTGATAAAGAGAATTTCAAACCCACGCCCTCAAAACTCCAGGTATTTGTGATCCCAGCTCTCCCACACGATGGCCCAAAGAATGGACCACCACACCAAGGTGCCAGCAAAGCAGTATTTATCTTGGATTCCTGACCTCTGCATATCACCTTGAACCTGTCACTTGACATAGCTGTGCTATACCAGCCATGGGGATCAGCTCTCTAGCCATACTGACATAATGCAGGAGTTAATGCAATTTTAGAGACTTGAGCTTGCTTTTATTGTTATCCATTCCCATGTTATTAATTTTGGATGGCATGTCCCTCATTTAATTAGTCCAAATGCAATACTGCTCCAGAATGACTCCTAATATGTTTATGCAAATGAGCCTAATATGGCAGGGGCTCAGATGTCTCCTGGATAGCCTGAGACAAGCAGAGAATGGAAAAGGCAGCTGGAGAAGAGTCACCTTCAAGGAGCCATTACTTCTTTTCCCCTCAAGATTCCCAGAACACCAACAGCACAGCAGGCTTGCCATCCTGAAGCCTGATACTTGAAACGATCGCTTCTGAAAATGAAAAGGAGCAGTCTCTGTTCCAAGTGGTCCACAGCATTTGATTTGAGCCTCAGTTGAAGCTTAAACCATCAGTTGGTTTGACTTAAATGAAATTTTCTCTCCTCCTGATGTAGTGTTGGCTAACACATAAGCAGGGGTCTAATTTGACCCCTGAATAATTTCTTGGTGGAATTACTAACCATGAATAACATAGCCATGCCAAATGAATGCCAAGAAAAACTCCTTACCCTACAAAACAGCACTGTGAAGGCTCATTCTTTATGTGTATCACACATAGTCTTGTTTAAAAATAAAATAAAATACAAGAATAAGATGATTGAATAGGTGATCAGTAATCGAGTGCCAGTTTGAAACAGTTAAGATGGTGTAGGCACAAATGCCTGAGAAACTGTGCAACCTCTAAGCTGCCCTCTTTAGCCATTTCCTTTACGTAAAAGTTATCTCAGTATTTTCTATAGGACTATATATATATTATTTTTTCTTTAGCCTAGTTAAAATGGCCCATTCAGGAATGTTTGTGAATCATTTGCTTTACAAATTGCATCAGAGTGACTTTCTGAGAACGAATGTTCTTAGAAGGTATGGCAGGAAAAGAAAAAAAAATAGAGTTAGTAAAAGAGTAAACTGACACAAAACTGCATGACATACTTTCCCATTTGTATAATTCTCACTTTACTAGAAATAACACAGTCTGCATTTTTTATCTCAGATCTCTAGCTCTCCAAATCTGCATTTTAGTTCATGAGAGGAGAGTAAAGAGAAGCATTTAGCTGGTGTTGACAGTGATTCTTTTTTTCTTTTAGTAAGGTAAGTTAAAAAGTATCTTACTGGAGATCTTTCACCAGAATGGATGATCTCGAGGTCTTTTCCAAACTTGGTGATACTATGATTCAATTATTTCCATTTTTATTGCCTCATCCCTGGAGGCAGTGAAAGCCAAGTTGGATGGGATCCTGATCTGGTGGGCGGCAGCCCTGCCCACAGCAAGAGAGTTGGAACAAGGTGGGCTTTAAGGTCCATTCCAACCCCAGCCCTTGTGCGATTCTATGATTATTGAAGAGTGAAAACAAACTATCTACATTATTCAGTTCTTCTGATTATGAATACAGGAAGTACATTCTCAAGTGCATGCTATGCATAACTGTATACATAGGAGAGAAGTGGCAACAACAGCCTCCACGTGCAGTGGTACTTTGCCAACACAGTCTTCCCCAACTGCACAGATCATCTCTGGGAAAAGCTGAACGAAACACTGTGGCTGTATACAGCCCAACTCAGCTTTCTCAGAGTTGCTCCAGCTGTATGAAACGCTACTGCAGAGGTATCACTTTAAGGAAAGAAGTCTAATGCATACAGCTTAAAAATGAAATCAAGCTCCCTGTTTCTGTGGGAAAAAGAGTGACTTTTCTGAATAAACTGTATAGCAACCATGTGCCAAGGCTTTAGGAAGCTATGAAGGGGATGGAAACTTGTAGACTGAGCAGACAGCAGCATGGAAAACACTACCTGTATGAATATAACAAGAGTGCAAGCTGTAGCCAACAGGAGAGGAACAAGACTTTATGGGTGCCTGTATGGTTCCAGATCAAAAGTATACGGAGCACCACAGCAGCCAGCCTCTAATAGCAGACAGTGCCTACCAAAGAGCATAAAAGCATGGAAATTCCACCGTGGTATCCCTCCCATAAATACTCCCATCCTCTGGCAATGTGTGTCAATTTCAGAATATAGTAGAGCAGTGTAGCGTAGTGTAGAGTAGAGCAGAGTAGTAGAGAACTGTAGAGCAGAGCAGAATAGACTAGACTAGACTAGAATAGCTTGGTTGAAAGAGACTTTCAAAGATGATCTAGTCCAAATGCCTCACCAACTCAGGGCTAACCATTTTCTTAGATGGTATTTCTGTGGTTAGCAGCTTTTCAGGGATTTTTCATCTGTGAATTTGACAATTTTTTAGGTGCTGTAAATTTTAACCAGTTGCAACACCCTGCTGCAAAGAGTTCCACAGCTTACTTACAACTGCTCTTTATCTGGATCCAGCTATCTACCAATTTAATATGGCTGTCATTCTTTTTCACAGAACTATCGTTAACAGCAAACCTGTTTCCCTGAGTGGTTATGGTCAGTTCAGAGCCCATCCCCGTACTCACTGAGTATGGATTCTTTTCTCTCATTTAGTAAGAGCTGCCACCTGATCATAAGATCAGGATATGGACGAGGAAGACAGCTTGAAAAGTTGGGTGTCAAAAGTATGGTGCAGGGATTAGTGCCAGTCATGAGCATGAGAATGAAAAAGAAGAGGGCAAGTGCTCTGGTTATGTGAGGAGAAAAATATACCTTGAAGTTCTGTGCCAGCATGGGGCACAGTTTTGTATTTGCTAAAGCCCAATTAATTAAATTCAAACACCATTACATTCCTCTTTATACGTCATGCTTCTAAAGGTCCTCAGACTTACAGGCTGAGGTATTTTGTTTTCAAGTATGATTTTTCTGCCTTCATCCTTCTCCTCGCTACGTTAATAAAATTAGGATAAGAACAATAAAGTGAAGTACAAGAAAAGACACAACGTATTAGAAGCCTTACCCTAGTGCTGGGTTATAAATATATATACAGATCATAACACAGAACAGTAGCTAACACAGAAGATATTCTGAGGGACTGTACATGTTCCTGTCGTCACTTAAACTCTTAAGTACTAGAGTTGACAGAAAACCTAACAATCTGGCTTGCTATGTTCTGCTTGGACTGGAAGGAGGTACATAACAAAACACTCAGAGAATGATCTAACCAATCACACAAACATGACCCTGCATTTCCTTTGCAGATGCAGCCTTTCCCCAGCTAACCAAATCTGACTACCTCCCTACCTGACTTTTCTGATTGAATGGGCTGCAGTTCTCACAACTTTCTCTTGTCTGTTCAGTAACATATTTTTCCCATTTTCTTATCAAAATTCCTCCCTATCTCACAGAATGTAGCACTGCGGCACCCCCTGAGCTACAGAAAATGCTTCCTGTTCAGTGTGATAAGATGGGAGAAGTTTGGCTGATGAAGTGTTTTCCCTGGCAGCATGTCCTTAAACTCTTTACACTGTAAAATGCACTGATATCGCACTGATTTTCTCACTAAATTCACTGCATTTTCCTTGATATGCCTGGGAAAAAAAAAAAAAAAAAAAAAAAGAAAAAAAAAAGATCAAAATAATCCTCCGCTATGAATAATATCCTCATCTCCTCTCCAAATAAAAGATACCCTTCCTTGTTCAGATGAATTGACAAAAGCACCACTAAGGCAAGTATCTTGCAAGAATCTGAAGGTTGTATTGGTAGGGTTCATGCCCACAGGCAGAAGGTGCCACTTGCACGTACCCCTCTCAGAGATGGACTAAGAAATGGGATCATTAAGTTTGGAAAAGATTTCTAGGATCATCTAGTACAACTATCCCCACCATGCCCACTGACCACGTCCCTCAGTGCCACATCCACACGGTTCTGGAACACCTTCAGGGACGGTGACTGCACCACCTCCCTGGGCAGCCTGTGCCATTGCAGCACGGCTCTTTCTCAGAAGAAATTTTTCCTAATATTCAGCTCAAGACCAAACAGACCCAAAATCCCACCACCACCCCAACATAATGGCTAGATTCACATTACTGAGGGAGGAAGGAGGCAGAAAACAAAAGGTCAGGGTAAGCTGCAAGGGCAATCTGTATGTCATTCTACCTCCCTAGAACCTTCATGCCAGGTTTTGCTATAAACAAGATCTTACATCTAGAAAATATTGATTCAAATATAGAGAAATGCAAACTTAGACCCTGTAGTGAATGACCTGATGGAAACCTGAATTTGCAAAGATTTCATAATCTGCTTGTATTCACAAACTTAAGCAGAGGAATGCATTCCGAAGGATTCCTGAAGGTGATAAACCAACTTCAGGACCTGAAAAATGGCAAACAAAGAGAAAGGGACAGAAACTTCCATGTCATGGTATAGTCAAAAAGAGAGTTTTAGATTTGCACAAATATTCTGAATTCTGTCTGACAGTGACCTGAAAACTTGTACTAAAATGGGCAAGAACTTAAAATTCGAGGCTTCTCTGTGAAATAAGACCAACCAAATTCTTAGGTCATTCCTTCAGACAGCCTTTATAAATAGCCCAGGTATGGGAAACACCCATGGAAATTCTGATCATGGAATCAGATAATAGTAACAAGTTATTTTCCTCAGATTGGATAAATAACATCCTAGACACAGTTGATAGCTTGTTTGCATAGCTTTTTCATTACTCATTTACTGCTTTGCCGTTCCTACAAATGCTAGAGGTAGCAACATAATAATGCTGTTTTTAAAGAAGGTGACTTCTATTTAAGACAAAGCCAGAAGAACTGTGGCTTTCAGGTAGTTTCTCAGCTGGAGGAAAATACTGTCACCATTTAATGACCATCATCTTACTACGTTTATTTTGCAACGCAAAGCATAAAAAGACAGGGAAAATAAACAAAATCGTATTGCTGGCACAGAGCGGGAACTTTTCTTGATGCGCAGTATTTTTCTTCACTGTTTTTCAGTTTCACACACATAGAACTTCAACCAGCTGTAAAGTTTTCCCATGACGCTTCTCACATTCACGAAAACAGTCACAATTCCAGCAGCACGAGCACAGATCGGGGTTAGTTTCATGATATTCTTTCCCATTTCACGGTGGCCGTGCCGCACAGCTAAACCCACATGGCTGATCCCCATTCTCCCTCTCTTGCTTTAGAAGAATAAAATGAAACACATCGCTACTGAGACTGGATTAACTCAATCCCAGAAAAAAGAGTATCAGCAGTATTTGTTAAAAATAAATATGGCTAACATTCATGCCTTCATTATCACACTGCTTTTTACAGGTAATTAAAAAAAAACAGAATAAAAAGAGAGGGGTCCATTCGGAGCGAGCAGAGAGCCCAGGAGGAAGAAAGCGATCGCCACCTGAAAGCTGCCACCAGAAAACACCAGAAGAAACCTGTTTGCATGTCACCGTGGGGGTGGGCAAGGGAATAAAAAGCAAACAAAATCCAAACCTTTGCTTCTTCTTTGTCACGTATCCAACTAACGTTAACAGAAGAGCCTGATTTCTGATTTAAACGAAAACAGACCATTCCCCTAATGCTTGCTGGGGAACATACAACTTTAACCTTGAGTTTAATTTTTCCTAGGTGACTCACAGGTTTCTACTATGCTGATAGTCCCTACCCCTCTAGCAGGTCCTTACTATTTATATGAATGGTTGTCAAGGATACCAGGAACACAGCAAAGCTGTGTAACTTTTCTAGATTTAGAATTTCTTGTGCCTGGGTACTTAACAAAAATAATATTAATTCACACTGAGAAACAACTGTAAGGGGATGGGAATTTATATGTTTTTGTCAGAATTGTTTTTCTATTCCTGCAGGCCTTGACTGCTGTTGTTCTTACTCATCACAGAAGCACTGGTGACTTTAATAGAATTCTGCCTCATCTTTTGCTTTATGAACAGATGATATCTTCCACACATACGTGCAACAAGTCTGGATACAAATAGCAGTGAGCGAAAAGGTTGAGATTGAAATAGATGATTATCTGAACCTCTGGGTCCTGGATAACATAGAGCAAATGCAGAAATCATGGAGCAAGTCACAACTGGAAAATAAGATTAGATATTAAAAAGGCAGAACAAATAAAACCTCCCAAATCAGCATTAACATACAGCAAAGCAAAATAACTGCAAATTAATTCTCATCTCTGTAGCGAAGTGCGTAACACAGTCTGATGTTGGTGCTTGCTTTTCTTCTTTTTTTTTTTTTAACCTTTCTTTCCAAATCTATCACCAATGTATACATATATCCAAAGGGTAGATAAGTGGGAAAAACCTGATTTAAAGATGCTAATTCAAAGCATCTTAATAACAAAATTAACTGCAGATGCCAAGAGTTAAGCCATGTTCTGTGTTTGGAACTAGCCTACTTTATATGGGTGAAACTGTGGACTGTTATATAAAGTAAAATGGACACTTTTTTTGTCTCTGCTGTTAGGGAACAAGACATCATCTATATATCTTCTTCAGAAAGGAAATGACCAAAGAAAGAGTCATTGATCTTTCTGGAATCTCTCTCTCCTCTTAGGCCTTTGGCTGGCTTTCCTCCAGCAGGTTCCCATCTCTCCCTGCTTAACCCCACCAAACTCAAAGAGAACAATTCCTATCTGACTATAAATCAGTCCTTTTCTTTACTCTCATTGTGAGGCATTTTTAATTCTCTCCATTGTTTCTTGCTATCTCCAAACTGGTGAAAGTTCTCTTTGTTTTTCTCTATTCTTTTCCAAGATGAAACTGGAGAACAGAAAAGACAAGACAGGACAGTCTTAGTTCACAATGCTTCCTGTTGCTTTGAGGACTTTGGCCTCAACTCAGTTGTTTTCTCATTGTGGTAGTCAAGGGTGAAGGACCAACAAGAGTCAGAGCATCCTAAGAAAAATCAGTGAGAAGAAACCAAACACCTTCTTTTGAGTCCCACTTCTCCAGTATTGATAACAGTGCAAGTCTTTCCTACAAAATAACGGCCTTTTTTTCTCTCTTCTTTTTTCCCTTCCTGTCAGTGAATGAGTGAAAAGAAAGAGATGTAGATTGGGTTAGATAAAATGGCAAGAAGCCGGAACTTTATTCTAAAAGTTGAGTGACGGGTAGACACAGATAGAATTTGGCCAACAGTCAAAAGCAAATACAGAAAGATAAGGAAGATCAGTAGGACCCTTTAATTGCTAGTGAACTCAATCAACAATCTCTTTGTAGTAATTCATCAGGGAAGATACAAATTCATGAAAATACTGTTGATGCCAGCTTTTTAGTTTTAGTAACTATGCAAATACATGCACATTAGCAGCAGACATTATGTGTTATGTGTTCTGGCAAATTTCCATGCAGCTCTTGGGGTTAAAGTCCAGAGGCATCCAATCTGTAGTGTGCACGATGGCGTGGTATTAAACAG
Source organism: Alectoris magna (assembly GCA_030625065.1). Lineage (NCBI taxonomy): Eukaryota > Metazoa > Chordata > Aves > Galliformes > Phasianidae > Alectoris > Alectoris magna. The sequence goes on from CM060560.1 coordinate 145,609,956, forward strand.
GTGTCATTAAGATGCACTGGCCAGAATAAAAAGGAATGCCATCTCCTGCATAAACACATTATGTTGGATAGACAATAGCCTCTCTTTTGTGACAAAAATATGGGAAATAGCGCTTTTCCCCTATAAGATTTTGGACAAGTGTACGTTTCTAGGGTGATGAAAGAAGACAGCAAAACAGGTACAGTATTTGTTATTACCCAGCAATATCTGTTAGGAAATGGTAGATCTAAAATATTATCACATGCAGAAAGCCCAAATGTTTTGGAAAGAATCTTTCACCCTGCTAAGACTGAAAAATCTCATCTTGTTTGTATCTAATAAAAAACCAAAAGGTACCTCAATGCAGGAGTGAGAATTACAGAAGATAATGATTTGTGGAAGGGATGTGGAACTGCAGCTCAAAGATACTAATATGATGTCAAAATATGACATAGAAATGAAAGAAAAACAGGATTCACGCCTCTACTCAGAATGAAGCCACTAGCTATTTATTCAGAATCTCTTCAGGAACATCATCTCTTTACAGAGATAAACTTTTACGTTTTCTACCTCCAGATCAAGAAAGGGGGGAACTCAAATAAGCTTAAATAACAGAAGCTGAAAATGCTTCAACAAAAAAGAGGCCGGTTAGTGGGTGGAACACACATTTTGCTGGTTAGATAAACAACACATCCCACTAAGAGTTATTCTCTTATTTTCAGCAAAATCAAAGAATTAGCAGGAAAACAAATAATCTTCCATCCTGCAGGGCTGGAGGCCAGGCAAGTGTGAACTTCTTGAATAGCAATTATTGCTGGAAGAGAATAAAAATTACATGAAATGATGCTCTTTTCTCCAATGGTAAATATTACAATAGATGAAAACTATCAAAACTCCTGGAAATTAAAAAGTTCCTGGAATGCATCTGGGATAAAAAGGATAATAAAAAATAAAACATATTACCATTATGAACAAGCAATACTAACAATAACCTTGTACCAGAAGCACTACAGCAACAGGGAAAAAAAATAGTGTTTCTTTTCTTTGTTAATAGAAAGACGTAAGATATCTCTTATACAATACAGAATTTACTAGAGATACACTATGAAGAAAATAAAGATACAGTTGGGAAAGCCAGGCTCTTTCAAAGCAAGAAATATTAAGCTTCATGTTCATGACACCAAAGCAGCTTCTTGCCTAAGTTCTGGATAAATACCAGTCAAGATAACAGTGAATTTGTATGAATGACATTTTAAGGGTGTGTCTATGTAGCAGACGTATATCTCTTACTTTTCTTGAAACTTTTGGTATGTAGGCTAAGCCACTGGTGTCACCCAAACTCCACATAATCTTGTAGCTTCACCTTAAGGACTATCATATGCAGTCAGATAGACAGGTGAACACAGATTCTAAATGGCTGATTAAAACCATATAGCTGGAAGCATTTCATCTGCATTAGATAAAAAGCTGTGGAATCCATTCAACCATGAAAAGGCTCAAACCTGATGAAATGGAACGGTATACGAGAAAATTATCAGGAGATCAAAACAATGCTGAGTTTTCATCCTTGTTGCTGAAAGGGTGAGACAATCGTCCTCAACAAAACTTTCGCAAGGTGAAGTCAGTTTGATCTGAAAAGCGATCTCTTTACTAATAGAAATTAGATTTCACAATTTAGGAATTCAGTTGTTTTCATATCAAGTCGACTGAAAAAGAGGTATCATCGGTGGCATATAATTACCAGCCTTACTATAAATTCCCCCTTTGAAGCAGATACTCAAACATCAAACTAGTCTGAATGCCTTTACCCAGGCTGAGATGATCACAGAAGACCTATGAGAAGAGCGACTTCACTGTGTGCTCGTGCTATGTCAGGCTCAGCTTGTCATGTAATTAGCAGAGTTGGGAAAAGGTGTCATACATATTCCAGGTAAAGTGAATACCATTTTCTATCACAAGAATTAACTATTCAGCCATAGTCTTTCAGAATACTTTTTGCCTATGCTATCTGCCCAGCAGGAATGAGCTCGCCTCATCAGTCCTATCAGTAATCCCTAGACGAGGAGGTATCGCTACGAGCAGGTAAAAAGCCATTAAGATGTAAGACTGTACTCATTATACATGTCTTCCCAAGTCTTCATCTGGTACCATCAAGACAAGAGATTGTCCTGGAACACAGGATGACCGTTAACTACCAAGTACAGGGAATATGCAACTCATACCTGTATGCAAATGAAAATGTTCAACAATTTCCCACGGTAGGAAAAAAAAGTGAGGTTAGAATAGCAAAATACCTTCGTTCCTCACAGAAGGATGATACAGTTCTGCAAAAGCAGTTGATGTAACGGAGATATATAGAACAAACAATAGCTGCAGCAGTCAGCTCGAGGCACTTTGTGGTTTTAAATTCCTTTCTTTACCAGGACATATTGGATAATTTTTGTAAAACTGGATCATCTTTGGAAAACCTCACATGCAGTTATTTTTCTTTTCTCATGCCCTGCTAAAACAGCTTTCCCTGGAGGTTCAGCACACACTGCTGCAATAAGAATAACATTATGGAAGCGGAATGCCGCACAGGAATCCTTGCTATCGAAATGTCACTGAGGAGTCAGCTACTATGATACAAATGTGGGTGATGGCAGTGGAAGAGCATTGGCTCCTTATTCCTTATTTCACGTAAGTTATGTAGAACAGAGTGGCTTCCTTGTGGATATAGTACATAGCGACACAGGGAAAAATCTTGCTTTTCCCTAGCATCAAGAAAAGGCGGAGCTTCAAAGAAGCCCACAACTGTTAGAAATAAGTTATAAAATTAGCCAAGAACTCCACTGTTTTCAAAACACTAACATCAGCATGAAGGTTAGGTTTTGCTTTGGAATAGCCAGTTTAAGTTCATAATTCATTCCAATATGAGCAAAGCACTAACACAACACAGACAGGGTCCTTTGAGTAAGGCCCATGAAATACTGCACCCGCTTGTATCATACCGGGCTTCATTCCAGTACACCAGTTCCTTACAGTTCCAAGTCCTACAAGAACTGATGAGACAGGTAAATCCTAGGAGAAATTACACAGAAATCTTCTGCATAAAACCCTTTGACCTTTGCTGTGTTGCCTCCCTCTAGAGGCAAAGTCAGAGGTAAGACTGATCTGACCACTTTATAAAGGTTCCACTGTGCTTGGGATGTTGTGTTAACTCTACCTGTTTCCTCCCAGTCTTGCCTTGATGCAAGAAAATATCTATCTATCTCAGCTCTGTTCAGCCTGCTCTGTTAAGATCCAGTCATTGGTACTGAAAATGGTGGATGAAAGAAGAGTAACACCACCCAACTCTCTGCATGTCAGAACCACAAGCATATTTTGTCACCTGAGATTTCAGGTCTTTTGTGTTCACTATGTTCATTAGCAAATGCACAAAGTGAGTTTTTATGTGGAAATCCAGGTCTGAAACTAACTCATGCAATTTGTGAAACTCTGTACAGCATTTTGGCTGTAGGCTTTTCTTTTGAAAATCTTAAATTTGTATTTTCTCTTTATTTTTAAACCCTACTATGGTTTTAAGTTGGCAGGCAGCTCAGGACCACATAGCTGTTTGCTCACCACCTCCCCCAGTGGGATGTGGGAGAGAATTGAAAAGGTAAACGTGTGAGAACTCATGAGTCGAGATAAGGACAGTTTAATAAGAAAGAAAAAAACAACAATAAAGAAAATAAAAATAATTAAAACAAATAACAACAAAAAGCAATTGATGCACAACACAATTGCTCACCACCAGTGGACCAGTGCCTAGCTAGTCCCCGAGCAACAGCAGCTCCCCACAGCCAGCTCCCCCAAGTTTTATTATTCAGCATGATGTCATATGGTCTGGGATATTCCCTCAGCCAGCTCAGCTCATCTGTCTTGGTTCTGCCCGCTCCCAGCTGCTTGTGCATCCCTAGGCTCCCCACTGGCAGGGCAGCACAAGAAGCTGAAAAGTCCCTGGTTCTGAGCAAGCGCTGCTCAGCAATAACTGAAACGCCGTTGTGTTAACAAAACTATTCTCGTCCCAACAAAGCACCACCCCAGCTACTGTGAAAAAAATTAACTGTACCCCAGCTGAAACCAGGATAAATATTCTTGAAAGAGAAAGGGTGGGAAAAATCAGCAATTCATGGCTATGATTTCACTGGCATGTACAGTAGACCAGCATATAGAAAGGCCTAATATTAGGGAAATGCAAACCTGGCAATATTTGACCAAAAACATAGTTATGTAGAAACACTTTCATTGAATACCTACTACTACATAAATGAATACAAACATAAACAGGTGCTGTGTTTCATGTCCTATACTGCATTAATAACAATTAGATCTCGCATGTGAAGTGGAAAAGAAAAGAAGAAAATTAATGTATGTTTGCTTTATAACTTTATGTGTCTGCCTCTGGGGCATACAGTGAACTACTAACAGATAAAAAGTTATGCAGTGCCCTTAAACCCTATGCAAATATAGTTTAACTCTTCTAGTTAGTGATAGCTAGCAGCCAGTCACTAGTCCTATGAAAATAAATTGTTATGGCTGACTGCTTCTGCAACTGCATTTGCTTGAATGTGTTTCCAAAATTGATATATGGCAGTGTATGATACTCACAGCTCCACCAGTACTATTATTCATTGGAAAAGCTTTCACTGGTAACAAAAAATGCCATGCCATTTGATTTGCTTGTTATGTCACTTATTGCACTAAGAACGTGAAAAAAAAAAAAAAAAAAGGTTAGCTACTTATTGGGATCTTGGTAACTTTTGCATGGATAATCCAGTTTATTGAACAGGACACTTGGTTGCAGTTTGGATGGTGAAGAGAGTCTCCATTGCAAGGGTCCCTGCCGGTGCATCTTAGTTGGACTGGGTAAGACTCCTGAAAAAACTTGATTCTGTCCAATGATTACGACCCAGCTGGTCGGTGGTCCCAGATGAGCCCTCTAGCACATGCATTGCTATAGATCTCCTTAAACTACCTGCAAAACATTTCCTATGTACAAAAGACTGTGCTATTTGATCACTTCTACATTTGTAGGAACCGTTTCGATTGAATAATTACAAGTGTTTTACTCTCGTACGATTGATTAATTTTGCAGCAAGAACTTCCTGGGAATTTCTGGGTCCACCAGATTTTCCGTTCAGGACGTTAATCAACACATTTAAGCATACAAATTGGTGTAGGCACAGCAGGGACTGCCTGGGGAATCTCAAGAACTGTCTGAAATTCCCACTGGGAGAGCTCCTGTAACAATCTGTCAAATGTTCGTGCAGATGGCCAGCAGCTAAATCAATCACCTAGTTTCAATCTGGTTTGCTGTCTCAAATCAGCAGCACTTTATTTCATCTGCGCAGGAATTAGTAACCTGGCACGCAGGCACAGCCCCGAGACCAAACTACACTACGTTTATAATTAAGGTATTAAATTTATTTTCATTTCTTAAATCTCATAGCGCTTGCCTGTCTGTCTGACCAAACATTGACACATCTGACCAAAGGAATTGCCTTCACAGTTCAGACGGAAGGAAAGTGGAACTTCTAAGGAGTGACTCCTTTCATGCTTAAGTTAGGTGTTGCTTATTCCACAGGATACCAGCTTGGATCTCCTCTCTGGACCACACCATCGATTTTGACTGAATGTACAGACTACTGCAACACTTCTGGTACGACACTACCAAAAGCAGCATCGATAGTGAGGCTTGTAGTCTGGTGTTTCTGGGAATGAAAAGAGCTGAATATATTGTCCATATATTCAGAAAACCGTGGAGCATTTTACATTTCACCTTCAGATCAAACACACATCTGTTGCAAAAACGGAATCAACATCCCTACCTTGCAGTTCACAGATCGACTGCAGTACAATTACGGGCTGAACCATTTAAAAGGACTTTTCTGCTTTACTAGTAACGAGGAGACTGCATTTATTTGGACCATCAACATTCACACACAGCAGAGCAGACAACTGCTCCTTCTACCTTCTGCTTCCCTCAGTTCACCTGATGTTGTCAGCAGTCTGTCAGGCAACATCTGGGAAAACAAACCCACCTCATCTATATTCCACACATCACACATTCCGTACTGCTTTATCAGCTGCTCCTTCTGCTCTGGGCCAGCACTGATCACAATGGGTTTAATGCCTGCGCTTCCATGTGAATGAACTGGCATGAGATTCCACATCAAATAATGAAGCACAGAAGCTAAGTGCTAGAGTGGGCACATCTTTAATGGACTTTCTTCATGTCAGACTGAATTGAAAAAACACAATAACCTGCAGCATGATATTTGCAAGCCGCAGCTGTAATAGGTCTTTTAGATCAATGTTCCACAGGTATATTTTTATTTTATTTTATTTAATGTTCAAGATGATAATTTTCCATTTCCAGTTATTTGCTGCGAGGCTGTGCTGTAATAGCTACATCTACTGCATTACGACCAAAACTGAATGACAAGAGCTACTGTGAGCATATGAAGTAAATCTACATTGCCAAGTAACTTCCAGTTCGTAGCCACAGCCATATGTGGCCATGGAGATGTGGAATTGTTATGTGTGGGCCACACTGAGTAGAAGAACCACGAACTCTGCAGCTATGGAGTGGCTCAATTACTGCTGCCATTACCAGCTCTCCGCATGTCAAAGATGCTTATTGTTCACTGCTAACTGCATGTAGCAGGTTTAGCTACGGGGAGAGAACTGCACTACCAGTACAGTTTACAATATAGACAGCTACTAAGCTGAGGGAGAGCTTTTAAGCACAGGCCTTCCTTGTGGTTATGGGCAAGGTAATGAGGAGACGCAACAAATTATTTTGGAAGTTATAAGTGTCTTATTAGAAGTGTTTGTTACCATCATCAAAATGGCTGTTTGAAAGAAGCATAACCAGCAAGCTCACATTTCCCTAGGTCTGACCCTTCTGGAAATGCTGCTGCTTTTGTTCAGCTCTAGAATCAGGTTCCTCCTCTGCCACATCCTCTTACAAGGGCCTCAAATAAAGATGGACATTGTCATGGCCATGCTCTCCTGCGCTTCGTAACACTTCCAAGCAACCTGGTTGGTACCTACTTCTAGGGAAAGAACGAAAGAAGGTACTGTGTGCTGCAGGATGAATATGAACAGCAGTGTCATCTTGCAAAAGGAAAAATACATCTTCTCTAAAATGCACAAGGAGTATCTGAAATGGCTCTTTCACAGAAGCAAACAAAGTGTAGCTGTGCTTATTTGCCAATGCTAGAAAATCAGGGATAATGAGTGGTACTTTGTTTTCCATTTCTTAAAAGAAAGCATCCAGTTCTCTTGAAACCTGAGGGAAAACATCATTTACTACAGACTTATTTCCTCCACCATCCTTCAGGACACTGGCTGCTCCATCTCTAACCTAAATAGTGTGTGTTTAAGAACTGCAGGAGATGTTAAGAAACATTGCTAAATATTTGCCTCCAAATTTTGACTTTGAAAAATTACACTCTAGTGGATAGCGTTGCCTGAACTGAAAACAGATATTCTGAAGTAAACAAGAATTCATAGTATTTATGGGGAATCTAACATTATGTGGTCCCTTCCACTGTCTGTGCAGGAGCAGGACTTTTCCCAGGACTTAAGCTTATACATATCTAAAGGGAAATAAAACAAAACAAACATGAGATTAACTGTTTTCTGTACCAGTTCAAATGTACTCCAAAAAAAAAAATGAGATGGTAGTGAATGAAGGCTAAGCAGAAACTTCCCGAGCTATTGTTCAGCCTAAACCCTTTTAGACATCAGCAGTTAGCAATGTCTCTAGTTTTAAAAAGAACTATGGAAGGTTATTAAAAATTGAGACTCGGTATACACACCTGCTAACACTGGATTCAAAGATCAGAGAAAGGGCAGACTTTAACAGAAAGGTAGAAAAGTAAAGCGTTCCAGAATAAGCTCCATGTTTTCCTAACACTGGACTGAATAACGTTATCTCCTAAGAGTGCATGTGAAAAATGCAAACTCACAATAATCATTAAATCCTCTCCAGAGATTATGTAGGAAAAAAAAGAGATGAGTTCCTACAGCTGTCTTTAAACAGTTCCTCTGTCTTCTTTACTAAAATCTGCAGTCTGATCTGGATATGAGCTAGTATCATGCAGATGCAATACCTGCATCCACTAAGAAAGTGATCCCCAACCTAAAGCGTATGGGTTATAATCAAGATCGTCCAGTGCCGCATTAGGTCACTGGCCACATGAAAATTAAAGTGAAGAGGGAGGGACAAAACAAGACTTTACTCTGTAGCTTCCTATCTGCACATTGTTGTTGCCTAAAAAGCAGTAAGTTAGGGATCACTCTTGTTTATTATTTAGTTAGCTAGATTGGACCATACCCAAATGACCAGAAGGAAAACTCTAAGAGGTTTGTCATGTTAAGCTGAGAGGCTAATTAAGCACTGTAAAATCCTACAGTTTACAGAAAAGTAGAAGTAATATAGACGTTTACAAGACTCAGAAGAACAAACTTCTTCCTCACTATAAAGCTAGAAAGAACAGAAGGGAGATCTCTGGGAGATCTCTAGCTAATTAGGTCAATAACTAATACGGCTTCCTACAGAAAGCAACAAAAATAGCTAGAAAAAATATTTTTCCTAAGGATCAAGTTCTCCCTTTTCCATCGCTTTCTGTAACATTTTGTATTCAACATTCTACAACATGGCACCCTTTGACTTTACCCCTCCACTGGCGTAGCCATTTTCTAAATTCTGTTTTTTCCTTCTTTAGGGGTATTGCTCAGAACAGTCTGATTAAGTCAAACAAATTATTGCCACCAACTCCAAACGCTAAAATCCAAGCACTCCAATCTACTTCCACAGCTAACACAGCGCTCAAATTCAAAGCAGTGCATCCATGATCGAATTTAAACTTTCTAAATCTATGAGAAGATAATGACTTCATGTTTGAATAAGTCACTTTTCCCCCCCTTGGAACACTTCCTTTTTCAGAGTCACTTCTTTTGAAAGGGCACCTAGATTAAAAAAAAAAAGAAAAAAAAAGACAGCTATTTCAAAATATAATATTGATAACTCTTTAGGTTGTGTGCACTTACACTGTTATGTGCCTTTGCTTACGGAATTCAAGGAGGTTGACTGTTTCCAGTAAAAGACTTAAGATTATTGAAGAAGGTATTTATGATTCTTCCATTGGTACTATAAAGAAGCATCCTTAGCAAAACATATTTTCATCTGATGCAATTTAACCCAGAAAACCAGAATCCTCTTGGTAGAAGGTAAAATTCTAAGCTGCTAAACAATATATAACATGAGCAGAGTAAGCACACTGATTTTAGCAAATCGGTATTTTCTAATTAAGTGCAACTGAGATTACAGTCATGTGGGTTAGGATTATATTTAGCCAGGGACAATGCAATTCTCCTTCAACTCCCCAGTCCAGATGAATGAATAGAAATGAAACCAGAAGTGCATGAGTAACAGCTGTGTTTGTCTTTACCTTGAGTTCATCTGCATCATAGAAGTCTATGCGCACAGCAGGGACCATCCAAGTCTGGAACAGAGTGGCGAGGATCTGTTTGGCAATTGCATCTGCGATGAGGTGGAAGTGGAGTGGGTTTCGCCTGACAGGGAAAGGGAGAAAAATGCATTGGTCCGAAGGATTCTAATTCTTATTGCAAAAGGACAACAAAACCCGTACGAAGTTTTATGCATGTCAGAGGTTGCAAGACAAAGCGTACATCACATTTGGTGGAGTACTGCTCTGTGGAGAAAAAGCTGAGACACTTATATAGTTCCTTGACTTCAGAGGAATGTGTTGATTTATAACAGCTGAGGATCTGGTCCCTCCTACCCAACTCTTAAAAGAAAGCCAAGTTAAATCCCCCTTTGGGCCTTAAGATGTGAATGTGATTGCTTTCAGTTTTCTCGGTGAACCTGGTAATTTATCTCTATGGTAAGAATAGTCTGTGGAGCAATCCGAGTAGAGGTGAAGGTGAAAAATCTGAATGAGGTATCATTCCAGGACTATTGAGATTACATGCATAATTTCTACAAAGCAAACCTTGGGTATTAACAGCTATCCTATGGGAACTCAGAACTAGATGTTTCAGGTGAGTGCCTTCTAGCTACTGAAATAATGATTACACTTGAGAATGTAAACTTCCCCACATCCTCATTCCTACAAGGACAGGTTCATCCTCGCTGTAGAAAAGCAGGAACAAATAAAATATATTACTTTAAAACACCAGACCTGGGATCATCTCTGTACTTAGAGTTACTTGAACTATGTCAAAAGGTGAGCCAGGAGAGGATCAGAAGGCTGGAGCTTCTCTCCTCCAAAGAAAGGCAGAGAGAGCTGGGATTGCTCAGCCTGGAGAGGAGGAGGCTCTGGGGAGAACTCATTGCAGCCCTGCAATGCTTGAAAAGGGTTTATAGGAAAGATAGAGAGATTTTTTACAAGGGCATGTAGTGATAGTAATAGTGGTAATGGTTGTAAACTGACAGAGAACAGATTTAGATTAGATATTAGGAAGTTATTTTTTACTATGACGGTGATGAGGCACTTGAAAAGGTTGCCTAGAGAAGGTGTGGGTTTTCCTCTCTGGAAGTTTTAATGGTTAGCTCGGATGGAGCTTTAGGCAATCTGGTCTATTGATAGTTGTCCCTGCCATGGTAGAGGAGTTGGACCAGATAATCATTAAAGGTCCCTTCAAATGAAAACCATTAACAATTCCATGAGAAACTTCAAAATCTGGATAAGTAAAGCCAGTATCAACAAGATCAGCACAGTCTGACAAAGTGTTTGGACTTTTCTACAGTAATTGTGAATGTTCGTTATTACAAATACCGAATTTAAATCCCTTAACCTTGCTTCTCTCTTTGAGGAACAGTAAGCGAAGTGATCTTTGCTCAGCTTAAATGGTACAAGTATGAAAACCAGCCAGTGGAAACTAGTCACAACTTGTAGTCTTCCACATTTATCCCTAACTTTGCTTTCACTGTCAGCGGAGAAGGACTGAATATACAAAAGCCACCAAGATGACAGATGTCCATTTAGCCTTTAGCACTGGCTCAGCCCTTCTTCGATCCCTAGGGTAGCATATTGGAATCTCATTACTGTGAAAGTTACGAAGGTAAATGGCTGTATTGTCAACAAATATTTTTCATCTAAAGAAGGAGAAGTTAGTTTCAGATGTTAAGGCAGAATGTGACCGACACTACTATGCTCTGCTGTGTGAAGGAGAAGTGAAGAAATCTATGCTAGTTCAGGCCAATGCACTTCCATTATACTTCTGGGCTTATTCCAAAAGATGAAGGTTATTTCTTTCTCCATTTCCTCCCTTAATGAAGAATAAGTGCCTTTCTCTTTAATGTTACTTTTCTCTGCTTTGATGAGTAATACTGTTTCTCATTCAACAAAGTTCACAAGAAAACCTAAAAATACATATAATGGTTCATAGTATCATAACACACCTCTCAGCAGAAACAGGAGATTGTTGTAATAAGCAAAGTATAGCTCGATTTTGCAGCGATAGAAATATTGCACATAAAATCCAACCCAATACCCAGTAATCTCAGTGAAGCTGTTCTATTGTTTTCAAGGGGACTGTGGATCAAATTATATAGTTATAGAAAAAGCAGGGAAAGGGCTAGTTAGAAGGCTTATATAAGAGTTAATCATGATGGCAGAATAAACTCACAGCTGATCTGAGTTTTAACAACAGCAAAAACACTAAGCCATAATATGCCTTCTAAAAAGACAAAGCTCTTTTCATCTCCCGTGTGTCCCAGAATGAGCAGAGGAAAGGTAAAGCTGTAGGTTGCTGAGGTTTGCAGTACCAACCCAAAAGGATCACAGCAATTATAACTGCTTCACCGGCTCAGCAGGAGGGAAGAAGACGTCCTGGCTCACACAGATTCCACAGTAACCAGGCTCATTGCCAAGGAAGAATCAGGAAATGTATTTCATTATCAGAGAAAAGGCCAAGGGAAACAGAGGTCCAAAATCAGTGGAACTGGAGAAGCAGTATTTCAAGGTAAATAGGTGTATACTGCCAACACAATCTATACAGGTTCTTCTGCTTAGCAGGGTCTGGTATGTGGTCAGGCTATTTCCCAGCTGGTGATCTTTAGTAATTTCTTCTCTTTTTTTCAGGGTCATTTATCCATACATTGCAAAGTAGAATAAGAAGAGTAAAATCAGTTGAAAACAAGAAAGCTACAACTTCTTTCGAATCACCACTTAGTTAAATGGAATTGATAAAAAACATTTGCAGATAAAACACACTACTTGAAAAGAAAAAATCTGATACAAAGACGCTCAGATGTTCAGTAGCAGTTTATACTTATCTGAGTGACCCACAGTGTATGAAACTTAAATGGGAACAAGTGGGTGACATTTTCTTTAGTTCAGCTCCTACTGGGAAAAAGAAGAAAGGAGTAGTTGTACTCCGACTCAGAAATCTCTTTCAAGTTGTTAGCCTCATGGTAAAGATTCAGCTGGAAGGAAAGTATGTGTCAGAGGCAAAGCAGAGGATTATCACTTACAAAAATACATCCCTTGAACAGAATAGTGACCCGCTGACATCTACAACTAAATGTGCATCAGCCACACAAAATTTTACTCTGGATGAGATTTTAGTTATGTGAAAGGGTAGGCTTGATTGTAGTGCTAGAAGGCAACAGAGCACAGAGAGAAACCTGGAAGATGTTCTGAAGGCAACGATATTAGCATACACACAGGCGACGTTTTTGGATGTTCTAGTGTTTGCAATGTGCAAAGCCCAAAAGATAAGGATTGCTTCAAAGTGTTTATGAAACAAGTGCAGAAGCTTAAAGATCAATCATCATCCACCACGAAAGATACAGAAGAGAGCCTGCAAGATGAGAAATCCTTCTCAAGTGATACTAAAAAGGGATGTTATTTTTTCTGTTAATTATTTGCCAACATCACTGAATCACTAGCTGTCAGAATTAGGGGTGACAACCAAGGACTTCACTGCAGGCTACATTTCATTAGACTCAGATGTTTTGCAATAGCATTGGTGCCAGAGGAAGGATAGAGACATTTTGGTATACAAGATTTACAAAACTGAAATGAAGCTAAGGGATAGCCATATAGAGAGCAATCCTTGGCATGCATTTAGCAGCTACAGTTTAAGAAGTGCAGCTAGAGTTTAAGAAGTTTGGGAAAAGAAGGAGAAGATGTGCAAATCTCCCAGAAGGAGGCTTGAGAATCCCTCACTGGGGTACAAGGAAGAGTAGCATGTCTGGCGAAGTTTAATGAGCAGCTGAAGACAATGAGGTTTGCTAGAAGAAGCTGAGTTGCTTAAAACCAGTAAAATATGATGCTCTAATTAAGGAAACTGTTGTGAAGGTAGAACAAATTATGAAAAGGATTTCTATACTGTGATTTCTTGCAAGGAGAGACATTGGGAAGACCCAACTGTTTCCTTCCATTTCCTGAGCCACAGGATTTCACTGCAGTATTTCTATATTGTGCTGAAGGGAACCTGGAATGAAGTCTCAGAAAAATAGATGACCAACACAAACTTCCTATTTTCTCACTCAAAATGTGAGTTGAACTTCCTCTGACTTCCCCTTTACTAACAAACACCAAAGCACAGCTGCGTGTTGTATTTATTTTTAATGTATATAGCATCACAGAATATCCCAAGTAGGAAGGGACCTACAATGATCATTGACTATAACTCCTGGCTTCTCACAGGACTACACAAAAACTAAACCATATTTCTGAAAGTACTGTTCAAATGCCTCTTGAACTCCACCTCTTCCATGCTCACCACCCATTGGTGAAGAACCTGTTCCTACCACCCAACCCGACCCTTTCCTGATGCAGCTCCATGCCGCTTCCTCCCATACAACTCATCTTTCACTGAGCACATCAAGAGAATAAAAAAAGCTGGTTATATTTTGTGCTGCTGTAAAGGACTATACTGTAAATGGTAACAGAACACGCAACTACACAGTAATACAGAATCAAAGAATTATAGAATGGCTTGGATTGGAAGAGACCCCAAGGATCATCAAGTTCCAACCCCCTGACACAGGGAGGGCCACCAACCTCCAGATCTGACTCTAGACCACGTTGCCCAGGGCCCCATCCAACCTGGCCTTGAACACCTCCAGGGACAGTGCGTCCACAGACTCTCTGGGCAGCCTGTGCCAGCACCTCACCACTCTCTCTGTAAAGGACTTCACCCGACATCCAATCCAAACCTTCTCTCCTTGAGCTTAAAACCATTCCCCCTTGTCCTATCACTACCTACCTGAGTAAAAAGTTCATCCTCTTTCTTTTCATAATCAGAGCAGATGGCCCTTGAACTCTTACGCTCTAGCTTCCTCACTATTGAAGTAAGTATTGAAATGCTCACAGAATTTTCCCCCATATCCAGAAATCACTTTGTCTCTTTTGTGTCAAGGATTTTGAATATCTCAATTTTGACAAAGTACAATTTTTCACAGTTTCTGGTACATGGACAATGCTGATGTTAATGTCCTAATGAGGAAAAAGGCCATTTCAAAATATGGGCATTTCTCATCCAGTACAAACTCAAGGTTTAAACCACTCTACTTAGAAAACTGTAAGTCATCATACGTTAAATTATTTCCACTTATGTTAAGACCAGAATACTATCTGACAATGTAAGCCACACATAAAGAGAACACATTTCTTTATCTAAATTGCATTCTCCAAAAGTGAATGAAAAGAGATTCTGCCCAATATTTTCAAGCATGGATGCTTAAATATAGGCTCTTAAGCCTAAATATAGGAGCTTAAAAGAATGCTTTCATTTTCAGAATTGCCATAGTTCTACAAAGTTTAGTACAGCAAAAAGAAGTTAGTAATTTTAAAAGTCAGGCTAAAAATTAGGAGTTTATTCTGAGATACTCATTTCTCTCTCTCTCTTTTTTTTTTTTTTTAATCACAATGTCTTATTTTTACATTTCAAAACTTCTTATTCATCACAGTTTCAATCTGCTTGCTCAAGCATTTGTGGACCATTCTTTTGGAATAGCCACTGTCACAGAGTTAAATATAAAAACCTACAATTGAAAACGGGAGTAGTGAATCAAGACTCACTCTCGCCTTCTATATTATTCCATAGCTCAATTGTTAGCAATTCAAAAAGCAGCTGCTTGGTTGTACAGTCTCACTCTGCAACAGAGGAATTTTATTTTCTAAGAATATAAAAAGGTCAGTAGCCCAGGGGGTTTATTTCCAAACCCTATACTTTATTAAGGGAAGCACAACAAGGTAATACCTTTTATATCTGTAACAAATGGTAACAAGTACTTCAAACAGAAATTATAAAAGGCAACTTGGGATTTTTTTTTTTCCTAACGCCCATGTGATAATTCATCTCTTATGTGGGGAGAATTCCAATGTGAAAATCATTACAGATTTTTCATACCCATTCACACGCAGTATTGATTAAAATGCTCCCCAAACTACCGGAGAGATCTTAACATGCATGAGCTGCCTGATGTACGGATTGTCTTGTTTTGTGTTAACTTACAGGAATCACTTCAGAAATTAATAAAAGATTATATGGACAGATTTCTTTTAAACATTGTTTTCTCCATTATTCCTCCACTTTTAGGACAGCAATAAAATACAAAATGAAGCATGTATTACTGATGCATTCACATCCATCAAGAGAAACCAGTTCACACATTATATTTTTTGTCAGAAGAATCTCCAAAAAAATAGACTGACACGCTAGAAAAGTTGGAAACAATGACAAAAGTTTAAAATTATCAAATGAACTCCATTAAGACAAAATGGTCTCCATGGAACATAGTCATGAGATTACGTAAGCTTTAATTACCTGCCAGTGTTGACTTCTGATTTTTTCTTGGAAAGTGTTTGTCATTCTTTTTATTTAATTTAGACTTTCTTTTTGCTCGTCTTACTCTACTTATTGTAAGAAAAACAGATTATTTTTCTTAAAACAAACTATAACATGGTTTGAAGTCCTAATCATAAAAACACTCAGACATTTGCTTACCTCGAAGTTCGTAAAGCTGTCTTTTTAAAAGGCTACTTCGTATTACAAAGTGTTTTGTCCAGCTGACTGCTTTTGTTTATACTGTGAACTCACATCACCACTGAGGGATGAGTTTCCAGAAAAACAAAATTAAAAAAAAAACCTCAAACCAATCTTTGCTGGCATGCAAACCACTACATACAAGGGAGTACTTTGGCAAGGCAGCATTAGCTGGCACAAAAGAGGAGTTAATTTCTCACAGATTCTCAGGTTGACCTAACATGTCAGCAACATGTCATAATTGTATAATTTTGGCCTTCCGTTGTTCCCAAATGAAACATGGTGTTTCAGCACGTCTTTGGAAAAGAGAAGAGCACATTAAAAATGATTTTAGCTCTTGGTAAAGTTAAGAACTACCTAAGCAGAGGCAAGAATGGTCTTTGCAATCCGAAACTGTGAACATTGTCCTTTTCTAAGTTTTACCATTTTCAGAAATGGAGTAAAACACTGAAAAGACACATGTAACTTGTACCAGAGGTTTCAAAGATAGTAATTAGCCACAGGCCACTGCATCACATCTGAAAATGAAATGCAGATGCTTTTTTGGACACTGTGAACTGTTTCGAAAAGCATCTGCATTTCATTTTGCCCAGGTGCACCAATATCTTTAGTCGGGTTTTAGCCTTTGGTTCAGAAAAACTAAATCTAAGTTGCACTTAGGTCACCCTGATAAGAGCATTAAACTGGCTGAGAGAGATTCTTCACTCCTGCAGCAGATTTATAAAATCTGTCATAATTAGGATCTAGATGCCCAGGAGAGGTAAGCAGGAAAGTTGCAGACGAGGACTAAGTGCTCATTCTCCATGCCTCCCTCTGTGCAGCAGTGCCAATGCATATTTATCAGAGTCTGCAAACTCTGCACTACCGCAGCTCTGCGCAGTGTCCCCCTGAGAACAGACTGTCAGTTATGTCAAACTGGGTGTTAAAAGCTGCTGGGATTTTGTGGCTTGAACATACGTTTTCTAAAGACAGAACTGGAATCAAGCTCCTCTTCTGTTGGGAGTGAAATGCATTTTTGAATGACGGTGTTCTTATAAGGAATTTACCACACCAGCTCTTTCCACTCCTCCTCTCCCTCTCATGAATCCAAAGACAGACATAGCTTCTCAAGTGGCTTGAACAAGTAGCCTGCCTATGCCTCATGATATATATGGTGTGACTAGCATCAGAAACTTGCTTTTTTAGAGCTGGCAGAGGAAGACCTGGGGAGAGCTAAAATGTTCAATATGCAGGATTTGCTGCACTTTCATGCAAGAGAGTAGAGACAGCACACTCCATCTATAGAAACTCCTGTAGTTTTCATTCTTAATGACCCAGCACCCCTGCTATCTCGCATCTCTCTGTCTAGCACTCTAGCTCAAAGCTGGGGCTATAACAAATATGTTAGTATGCTGGGGGAAGATGATTAAACTGACGTGGCCTCCTTTTCTCAAAATTTTTACACTTCAGAAGTAGGGATTCCCTACTTAGGCACCTCTTCTTGTTGCAGAATAGAGACACTCAGCTGAAATATGCTTTAATTAGTAAAATGGAAGAATATTGCAATAAGAGAAGGTGGGGCGTCTCTGTGAATTCCAAACATTCACTGAAAGTAGTGCTCTCATAACAAACACCAAACGAAGTGCAGTAGGAAAAGGCAAGGATATGAAGTGTGGCTGCTTTAAGGGGCCAGCTGTTCCACCACTGGAGTGCATTCAGGGTGCTGTGCTGCAGGACCAATGGGGTAGTGGTTCAGCTGCCCAAGCAGAACCATGTAACAATAGCTGTGCTTTCTATGCAAACATCTTTCAATTACATATGCCAGATAGGATGAACTCCTCAGTGCACATTTAAGGGTTAGAAAAAGAGGCATTTCCATTCCTGTTCTCACTGATGACCTTCAATGAATTGATGAACCTGCTACTGATGTCATGAAGTATCTACCACCTGAACTAACCACCTCCAACTCCTAATTCATTCCTCCTAATGCAGTATCATGACCTACCTCCATCCTTCTTCCCTACAATTAAACAGATCCTAGCAACTAAAATATGTCTTCTTTCAAATCAGGGTAATTTTCAAGCCTCCAGTCTCCAAGACAACATTGTTTGAACATGGCAACCAGTGCAAGGAATCTTGGTTTACAATTAAATACTTTTCAATTCAGTTTGTTGTTTGTTTGCAGTTTATCCTTCAGCCCTCTTCATCATTGCCACTTCAAAGAAAGACATTCAAGAAAGGAGAGTTTTTGAGGTTTGGTTTTCCACTATGCAGCCACAGTCACAATAGCAAAAATCAGTCTTCTTGCCAGTGGGATCAAGTGTACTCTCAGCAAGTTTGTAGATGACACCAAGCTGAGTGGTGCAGTTGACAGGTCAGTGGGAAGGGATGCCATCCAGAGGGACCTGAATAGGCTTGAGAGGCAGACCAAAGACAACCTCATCAAATCCAAAAATGACAAGTGCAAGGTCCTGCACCTGAATGAGGGCAATCTCAAGCAGATACAGACTGGGCAGAGAAGGGCTTGAGAGCAGCCCTGCAGAGAAGAATTTGGGTGTGTTGGAGAAGAATTTTGGGGAGTTGGTTGATGAAAGACTCAACATTAGCTGGCAACTTGTGCTTGCTATCCAGAAGGCCAACTATATCCTGGGTTGAATCAAGAGAAGCGTGGCCAGTGGGTTGAGGGAGGCGATCCTCCCCTCTACTCTGCTTTCATGAGACACCACCTGAAGTACCACATCCAGTTCTGGAGCCCATAATGCAAGAAGGACATGGAGCTGCTGGAGTGGGTCCAGAGGAGGGCCACAGAGATGATCAGAGGACTGGAGTACCTCCCCTGTGAGGACAGGATGAGAGAATTGGGGCTGTTCAGCCTGGAGAAGAGAAGGCTCTGGAGGGATCTCACAGTAGCCTTCCAGTACCTGAAGAGAGGCTACAAGAAAGCTGGGGAGGGACTTTTTATAAAGGTGTGTAGCGACAGGACATTGCTTTAAACTGGAAGAAGATAGATTCAGACTAGATATTAGGAAGAAATTCTTCACTGTGAGGGTGGTGAGACACTGGAATAGGTTGCCCAGCGAGGTTGTGGATGGCCCCACCCTGGGAGCATTCAAGGCCAGGCTGGATGGGGCTTTGAGCAACCTGGTCTAGAGGAAGGTGTCCCTGCCTACAGCAGGGGGGCTGGAAGTAGATGATCTT
This sequence comes from Alectoris magna, assembly GCA_030625065.1. Lineage (NCBI taxonomy): Eukaryota > Metazoa > Chordata > Aves > Galliformes > Phasianidae > Alectoris > Alectoris magna. The sequence continues at coordinate 145,629,171 of CM060560.1, forward strand.
GACCCAAACCATTCTATGATTCTATGGATAAGGAAGAAATGTCTTCAAGAAGCTCTATCTGTTCTCTGAACACCTTTTCTATCTAGCAGACAACTTAATGCCTCGTGACAAAAGCTTGTTCTGGGCAGGAAAGCACGCACAGTTTAAGTATGTTTTAAGCAAACAAGCCAGACGGGTTATTCTGAAAGTTACAACTGTTCAGAAGTTTCATTAGCTATACTGGACTTCATCTTGATCACTTCTGCTGAGCTAGATAAATCCTTTGAGATGAGCAGTACTGCCATCCAAACAGCAGCTGTGTTCTTGACAAGGGAAGATTCCACCAGACTCAGAAACACAAATGTTACTTCTCTTTGTTTTGCTTTCATCATTTTTAACATATTTCCCATATCCCTTATAGCAGATTGTAAGTTTGTTAATTTTGCAGGGACGTTTCCTTTAAATAACACAAAAGGAAACTGTTTAAACCTTTGAGCTATGATGTTCCTATTACTTACAGTGTATTTGGAAACATACAGAAATTTAGCCTTTTTGAAATGGTGGAAAGTAACAGGAGAAAAAATTTCCTAAAAGCTGGGAAAAACCACATCACTGTAAAAAAAATAAAAATCAGACTAGACAAAACGCCCCGCATTCTCACTACACAAAGCCAGTTTACACTGAATAATTCAGGATTCTAATTGGAAATAGATTGAGTTTTAAAATTTAACAGGATTTTAACATTCAGAAATATTCAGCCTAGAGCATGGTACAAGTTTTTACTGCTGTTTTGGTATTGGTATGTTTATTTTAGTACTGTTTTTCTTCCTCCTGGCCCTTTCTAATATTCATCTAACAGGAACATACTATTTTGGGGAAGATCTGCAAAGGCTGCATTTTAATAGTGAAAGTCTCATATTTTGGAGAGTAGAACAGAACAGTTTACTTGTCAGGGACTTTCAAAGATCATCGAGTCCAAATGCCTGACCATTTCATGGTAAACCAAAAGTTAAAGCATATTATTAAGACATTAACAAAATGCCTCTGAAACACTGACAGGCACGGAGCATCAGTGTTTGACCACTCTCACAGTAAAGAAAAATTTCCTGATACCTACATTAGAGAATTTCTCCTCTCCACTTGCACTCCAGCCACTCTTAAAAATGTCATTTAATGAGTTTTTCCCCACATAAGAAGATAGGTAGGCATTTACATTCTCTTTGAAAGCTGACAAAAAAATGAGTAAAGTCAAAACAGTGCATTAAACACATTGCAAGGGCATCAATACTCAAGAGTGTTCCAGCAGCGTTCAGAGCAAACGTTAAGGAGCAAGGTGGGGGACTGGAAAGACCCACTTGAGGTTTAAGAAGATATTAACATGACATGAATAAGATTCATCCTCCCTGCTATAGAATATCATTCCATTTGAAGCAGTGCTTGAAATTGTCTCCTTAGTAAACTCATTAAACACTATGGACATTTTACTGGTCTATTTGTCCTGTTTGAGTCAAAGAGTTTGATGAGTTTCTCACCTCCCCATTTCACAGAATCACAGAACCGTAGAATCACCAAGGTTGTAAAAGACCTCCAAGATCATCTAGTCCAACTGTCTACCTACCACCACCATTTCCCACTAAACCATGTCCCTCAATACATCTAAATGCTTCTTGAACAGCTCCATGGATGGTGACTCCACCACCTCCATGGGCAGCCTGTGCCACTGCAGCACCGCTCTTTTCAGAGAAAAAAATTTGTTCTAATATCCAGCTTGAACCTCCCCTGGTGCAACTCCCCTGGTGCCACTCCCTCTTGCCCCATCAGTGTTATACTGGGAGAAGAGGCCGACCCTCACCTCACTACAACCTCCTTTCAGGTTGTTGTAGAGAGCAGTAAGGTTTCCTCTGAGACTCCTCCAGACTGAACAACCTCCGTTCCCTCAGCTGCTCCCCATCAGCCTTGTGTTCCAGACCCTTCACAGCTCCTCTGCCCTGCTCTGGACACACTCCAGAGCCTTAACATCTCTTTTGCTCATGCTGGAAACACTATTTCTGATACCAGCCAGGATGCCATTGGCCTTCTTGGCTACCTGGGAAAGCATCTTCTGCAATGCGGACTAAACCAAACAAGGGATGCACACATATGTGCATGCACAATTTAACACCATTTCAGGTTTTCTAAAGCTGCTATTTATTAAGGAAATTGGCTATTTTATCTTCATTGGACATTTATGCCCCTAAGATTTGGCATGCAATTGTGCTTTATGTATTAAAACCAGGTTGCAAAGCTTTCTGAGGGGCTACCAATAGATCCTCCAATGCCACAATAAATAATCTGAAATAATACAGGCTATAGTAACAGGATTATACTGAAAAATAAACATCTAAATATGAAACAAGGATAGCCAAGCAACCACCAGTGTGTCTTTATCGGTATGGCTTTCAAATTACTACCTACACCTGTGCCATAAACTGGAACCAAATGTAAGCTAAATGAAAACAATGTTGTAATTGCTATTATCATTATTTTACAGCAGTCGAGAGTATGCAGATGCTTCACAGTACAGATAAATACAGTCCCTATTCCCACAATGCAACAAGGAGAGGTAGAAACTGGATTTCTGAACCCTTAAATTCATTGTACGAATCTTTACAGGAGTGAATCTATTTCTGGTGGTCGCATATTTCATGCTTCATCCCTTTCAAAGAAGAAGAAACAAGGGAAGGGAATCTGACTTGTTTTCGAATAAGAGTAAACGTGACAAGAGCTTATTTGTGTATCTGTATATACACAATATATAAGAAGAAAAGGATACTTTTACCTGTGAAATAAGACGGACTTGACGAGTGTGACAACATCCCGACTGGCATTATACCCTGCACAAACAATGGCGACATGGATGGTCTGTGGGAAAAGAGGAACAAAAAGAAGACAAATTAAAGCCTGCTCCTATGTTCTATCACTTATGAGGGAGAGCACATACATGACAGTGCTTTTATTTAGTGCAGCAATTGTTAAAGATTTGAGTGGGTGTTCTGCAGCTGTTTGCAGCCCACTTGAGGCAGTTTGTTAAAAACATCTTAATTGAGTTATAACACCATCATCATTCCAAAGTCATTACTGTCCCTAAATTACATCAGATGTCTGAACAGAATTGCATTTATTAGCTAAGAGCATATGTGTGTGCACGTGTATACAGACACACATCCATTTGGCAGCACACAAAATTCGCAGTATGCAAACAAGCGGCCGCTGTTTAACCTTCTGAACTCAAAGCTTAAAAATACGTCCGATAGAAGCAGATATGCTCTTAGAGATTCTGCATCATGTTGATCATAAGGATGCCTTTTAAGGAGAGACTGAGCAAGCTCTAATGGACAACAGGGACAATTACTTTGCCTAGGGATGAGTGTGTCCCATCAATAATGGGCCTTCCAGCACTTAAAGGGAGATTACAAACAGGAGGGAAATCAACTTTTTACATGGATTGATAGTGACGGTACAAGGAGGACTGGTTTTAAACTGAAGGATGGGAGATTTAGGTTAGATATTAGGAAGAAATTGATCACTCAGAGAGCAGTGAGGCACCAGAACAGTCTGCCCAGGGAAGGTGTGGGTGCCCCATCCCTGGAGGTGCTCAAGGCCAGATTGGATGGGGCCCTGGGTAGCCTGAGCTGGGGGGTAACAGCCCTGCCCATGGAAGGGGGTGGGCTGGCTGGGTTTTGAGGTTCCATCCAACCTAAGTCATTCTGTGATTCTAAGATTCTACAATAACACAGGACTTGAGCTGGGAAGGCATAGGTCACTTCTCTGCCTATAACTGGCAGTATGGGCTGCACTAGGCAGTATTAACATGAAATTGAGAGTCCCTACCCCAGCACTTTGGTAAATATTCCCTTACTCTCTTCCTTTTCCCTCCCTTCCTTTTAATCTGAGGCAGAAGTTTACTTATCTGCTGAAGAGGAGGGAAAATTGTGCTACTAGTCATGATTATTAAGACAGCAAGTAATAATTTCAAAAATGCTGCTAAGTTACTCTTCTCTGGTTTTGAAATTAGCCAGCTTCTGTATTTTTCTGTTTCTTAGTGGTCACAGAAATGAAGGAGAGTTTACCATGCTGGCAGCACAAAGCTGCGATCAGGGGCACAGCTGTGAAACTGCAGGGAAGCCTCATTTGGCTTCCATTTGAAGGTTGGTTAGCTGGTCTGTCACACACACACAGCTCTCATTTTCCACAGACAGCCCACTATGTTGAGAACAAATAAGGAATTCTGCCTTCTCACATAGTCATACATTCCCAAAGCTTGGCCTGCAACGGAGGCAGATTTACACAGGAGGTGGCATGCGTTGGGCACATCTAAAGAGTCCCTAGTCCCATCCATTAACACCAGCTGGTCCTGGGAACAATTTGAACCAAGTAATGGCCGAGTGGCTGTGCCATTGTGCAGTCCCACATGAACACTGCAGCTGCCTCCTGCCCCAGCATGCGTCACTAGCTGGGAGGATGAGAAGATTTTAGAGGATTGGAATTAATAAGGTAACCATCCAGAGAGGTAGGAGAAAGAAAATACAGCACAGCACATTTTGACAACAGTGCTGTGAGATATTCCACAATTCAAATTCACTTTCATGTCAAAGGGAGTTGAGTATTCTCAGCACTTCGCAAAAATTGATTGTGTTTCTCTCTTGCGATGATAACAGGGAACAACACAGGCTGCTTTTATTTAATAGTGGTTTGTATGATGCTTGTGAGTATAGGTTCCCATGGGGTGCAGATTTCTGACACTGCAAGCCCTGCCTCCTCTCTCAATTACAGAACCACGGAATCATTAAGGTTGGAAAAGATCTCTAAGATCACCCAGTCCAACCGCCAGCCCATCCCCACCATGCCCACTGACCACGTCCCGCAGTGCCACATCCACACGGTTCTGGAACACCTCCAGGGACGGTGACTGCACCACCTCCCTGGGCAGCCTGTGCCACTGCAGCACTGCTCTTTCAGAGAAGAAACTGTTCCTAAAACCCAGCCTGAACCTCCCCTGGTGCAACCTGAGGCCATTACTTCTTGTCCTTTTGCTGTTACCTGGTAGAAGAGGTTGACTCCCATCTCGCTACAACCTAGCATTTCTCAGGTTCTTGGAAGGCCTAAAATCCCTTCCTTCAATCCCAATAAAAACAGCATTAACTGAGAATGGTTTTAGGTCTGATTTAAACACTAAACACCCGAAGACACTGGACCAGACACCAACACTTGATGAGTTTCAACGGAACAGCACTGTCATGTCACTGTCAACTTCATTTTACATCTATTGGACAAATAAACTCTCCTCACAGCCTGTTAATTCTATCAGGGATTTGCCCACACCCATTTCCTTTTCCTAAATCAGTCTGTTTCAAAGCTAAAATTAGGCATTCCTTGGTATCTTCTAGTAGGTGCTGCTGTCCTGCATGCTTATTTAGCCAAGGTGCAGTGAGGAGACAGCTCTGGCTGCTCTGCTGAATATCCTTCTAAAATTCAGAGACACAGGAATCCATAAATCTCTTGCTCAGTCTCTCTGCAGTGTTTGATACTACTTATCTGCCTGCCATCAGCTATAGGGAAGAAAATTATTTCTAAAAGATAATAGAAATCCAGTCCTTTTCTTCTCCCACAGTTTTTGCCTGCAGCATGCTACAAGACTGTTTCTCCTCTTTTCTTGATTCACTTTCCTTCCCCTTGTCTTTTAACTGTTAAACAGAATCAGTTGGAAAATTTGTAAGTCAATGTGAGGTCAACAACCTGAACTGCTTTCTAATGGAAATACCCTGATCTCAAGTTTTCTCCACGCTTATCCCAAACACGTCTGGATTGAGACCAGCTGGCTGTAGCCATACCCTGGCAAGATAGGGCAGTAACAGCTGGAAGAAGGAAGCACTTCAAAGACCTTGCATCCTCCTGAGTATACTACTGTATGCATCTGCTCCGAGATTATGAAACTGATCAGCAGCCTCCCAGATCTCTCAAACTCCTCATTTTCCTTCTGCTGTTGGCTAGAAGACTGTACCCCATCCCACCAGAATGGGCCCTTGTGAAGCCACATAAGCTATGGATGTCCCAGCTTTCCCACAATGCAGTATCCAGCTTGGTTCAACACGTCCCTCCAGACATCTCACATCAAAGCTCTGCATTCGATGTGCAGCTCTGTGCATTTGATGTGCAAAGCTCCACACTTGCTCCTCACTGTCTGGAATCGGTGATGATCATACAGCCAAAGTCTGGATATTCAGAAACCACTGCAAGATGAAACTTGAGCTCCTTGAAAGCATCCATCCCTGCATGCACTTAGGCACACAGACATGAATACGTAATTAAAACACTGCAGAAGTTAACCACGCTGTTCATCCTATACAATGGGGATCAGAAACACAAAGATAGCTACTTTCGATTCAAAAATAGTTTAGGCAGTGCTCAAGCCCATATGCTTAAAGGCATTTAAGGAAGTTAAGCTTCTATAGGAAAGGGAGTTTAAATAACACCAAGGTGCATGCTGGCATGGCTTAGGTGCTACAGACATGAAAAAATCATTTTTTGGAAAGTGGTATTTCACATAAAGCCATTCTGGAGTGATATTAATAGGAAGAAAATTGTTAAAATCACAGAAAGAACTGGGCGTCAGATCCCATGCTGAGGAGTATGAGGTGCCTAGATAAACAGATGTTATCCTTTTTGTTCCTCAGGCAACGTTTTGGAATGGTGAAATACTACTGTTAATAAACTCTAATTAGTTTAGAGTCTTTGGTAAAGCATTTCATACTTCAGTAATTTCACAGTAGTACTAGCCAGGCATTCCATTACAGTTGTTTAACCCTTCATAAATAATTTATGACTGTGATTAAGAGGTATTAAAAGCATGTTACAAGTATGTAAATATGGTACAAATGCCTCCCCATGGCAAGTTAACATCTGCCTTTCCTGTGTTTTTACAGCGCTTAAAGTGGTGGGGCCTTTTCTTTGTGGCTCTGGAGCCCTGCATGTTCAACACTATTGAGCAACAATGTTGAGAATAATAACAATGCAAATATGCCCGTAAAAATGCTGCAAATGTTTCTTAATATTCTGCTAGCCGACTGGATGCTATATTGCTAATTAAATATTTTCTGGTAGACTCTCTCTTTTAAAAATGTTTATAAATGCACATAATTCAATCTAAATGCCCAGCTTAAGGAGGCAAAAGCTGGAAAGATACTGGGATACCATCAGAAGAAAACCATACCATTCTGCTGGCTTCCATCACTGTTATAATCTTCTCAAGGCTGCTATTTGTATCTATGTATAAAGATGATGCTCCTGTTAAAATTATCTGGGGAAAGGGATCTGCCCTCTCCAGGGAGGTCTTTAGTTGTAACCTTGACCTTTTCTTGCAACATGATGCTGGTTCATTCTATGGTATCAGAATTGTATAACATCTTCTGCAAAGCAAGAGAGTAGGAAGTGGTGGCTGCAATACAACAAATCCCCAATTGTTCAATATAGATCACAATTATTATCGCACAGATCGTGCTTAATTGGAGATTTAATGTTCACTCATTGCAACTGCATTTTCTGATGTTTTATCATCACTAAAGACCATTCTAAATTAGATTCTGAAACGTTAGCTTCAATAAATCTCAAGGAACTGCCTCAATGAAATAAACAATCTACCCCTAGCTCTCCTTGTCTTCCCCAGAGTCTTCTCCGGATTCTTGTCTCTTTCCAGCGATGTCACTGACTCTTTCTGTAATATATTCCAGAGTCAGAGGCTTAAAAATCTTTAGTTTATGCCTCTGAAACAGTAAAGAAGAGGGTGAATGGAGTCAAGATACCACTCTCACACAAAAATGGAACCAGAATCTACAGTAATAGGATAAACGATGAGACCCCTGGCAAATCTGATAATAACGAAGTTTAATTTTAACTTCCATTGCTGTTACTGAATTACTGAGCAAATTCCTTAAGAAAAGCAAGAAAAAGCTATTTTGTTATCAAAATAGTGTGCAGTGAGATAGGTGGATGGCAAATAAAGTGAGGTTTTGTATTTTATATAACCACTGCCTCCAGCACAATGCTAAACCCCACTGAGCAAGAAAATTTATTGGCAAAACACATTATAATCTGAAAGACCACTTAAACTATTCCTCCGTTAAGCTGCTATTTTTGTGTCCCAAATTGGTTGGTACATTGAACAACCCAGAGCTGAGACTCAGCTCATCACCGCTTGGCATGATAATAAGGGGGAAGTGAGGTTTGTTTATCGATGGTCTGAACTTTCCCTTAATTAAAATAAATGCCAAAATGCTGGTAGGGAGGAAAATCAGACCCTCATTATCAGGAGGAGGGAAAATGAAAAATAGACTCCTCCTTTCCCCTCTCTTTAAAACAACGTTAGTTCATCTTTTCCTTTTTTTTTTCAAACAGGATCAGACAAAGATGTACAGAACTGGGAAGCAATAATTCCCTTTTAAGCAATATTTGCCCATTAAATAGACTTTATCTGAAGAGATAATTAGGATTTCTTTTTCCCTCGCACTTATTTTGTTTCAATTTTTATCTTCCCAGTGGCAGAAAGGAAGATAAAAGGTGGTATTTTATTACCCTCTTTGTAAAAATAAATGGAGAAAATTATTTTTGATGTCTTCACCAATTGGGATTGGCAGAAGGCCTTTTAGGGAGACTTCCTGGTTTGGAACGGCTATCATTCAGATTTGTGACAACCAAGTAGCCAGGCAACATCCACAAAATTACTGGCATAAAATACAGAAAACTAAACCAAAACAACCCCCTAAAACCTAAAAAACAGATCTCCAGTCTTCTGCCACTAACCGCACCTCTTCTGCACAGCTAACACACAGCAGGTGCTTCCACTGCAGCATCTGGATACGCTGCTGAAAAGCAACTCAAAGGCATAAATTGGTTCCATAAACCACAATTTAATTAACAGTAAAGCCTGAGCCATTCCAGAAGAGGTGACTAAACACAGGAATAATACTTCAACAACAACAACAACAACAACACTGTGCCACTTTCATTTCTTTTAGAAATACCCAGGTTTTTTAACAGCACCGCTGTACTGAAGTCAGCTTGAAGAAAGGACTGGATTTTTACACCAGATTCAGCGCCACAACTCAAAAGACACTCAAACGATCAAATGTTTGAAAGTTTTAAAAAAATACATACTAAAAATTATCTGCAAGGAAATGCCTACTGGTCCTTAAGAGGCTGATTTCTGACTAAGAAGTCTGAGGAGGGAAGGAGACACTGATCTGCAATAGACTTAAAGGACCTGGTGTTCAAAGCAATGTTGGATGCAGCCCTGGGCAGTCTTATCTAATGGGAGGCAACCCTGCCCATGATAGCAGGACTGGAGCTTTCCAGCCCTTCAAATCCAGGTGGTTCTCTGATACTTTTTGCTCACGTACCTCACATTTTTCCACAGCTGGCTGCTGCCCGCACTCAGAGCTGTTCCCAGCCACAATGCCAGCCCGTAGGCTCTCGCTGTCGCCTGTCCCCTCTTCCATGGAGTAGGTTTTGGAGTGGTTGCCACGGTGGTGTGAGGGGCCACGGCCCTGCGCCAGGCTGAGCTGCTTGCGGAGCACGCGGTTCTCCTCCTCCACCTCCCGCATGCGGACCTCCAGGCTCTCGCGGTCCCGCTGGCTGGAGGCCGTGTAACGAGGGCTGTGGGGCTGGGATTCAAGTGGAGACAGCGACACTGGCTTCCCATCTGCAAGAGAAGGAAACAAAACACTCCTGTCAAAACAAATGGAAAGCTGCATCTTTCTTTAATGTGACCATTACTAGGCAGGGATTTCTTTCAAATGCATTTTAAATGGGCTTGGAACTTGAAGAAAAAGGCTAAGCTCGTGGTAAACCTGGACAGATGCTGAAGCTCTATGAGCTACAGGTCCTACTTTTTTAAAAACCACCCTAAAAGATAAACATGTGTTTCTTTTGTTCTGAACAGGGCTGCCTGCCAGCATCTAGTCTGGGAAGACAATCAAGAATAGAAGGATTCAATTCCAAGACAATTAATATATAGTTAAATGCATTTTAGAAGCGTATGCAAGATAAAATAATTTTCCCATTCCCCATTTCCTCCACAGTTGAGCTGCAGCAGTTTGGATTCTGCTCCGTGCCAAGCAGTGGCCCCAGCTGATTCACATGTGAGGAGCAGATGGGTTTTGTTCAGCAACACAGCTTGCCGAGAAAGGAGAGGTTCAGAACAATAAAAACACTCATTACGCACGTGGGTCAGTTTCTGGAAAGTAGTTTGGCTGAAGAAGACAAGGGAATTTGAAAAAAAGCAAACCTGTCTAATTTGGCACCTTTCAATGAGAACTCGCATTCCAGAAACATGAAAGACTTCATTTTCTAACTTTCAAAAGGTATCTTCTTTGTTCAAAACAGCATTACTAATGAGCTAGATGTAAAGCATAAAACAGTCAAATTAACCTGAAACCGAGGTCCTCAGCAGAAGACAAACACTGCAAGGCATTCTACCATCACATTACGGTACGCTATTGCTACCAAGTTTTAAGAGAGCAAGGAGACGAATTTTCATATAATGTTTAACAAAGCTGTATATATTCAGTTGAAATGCTTAGAAGGTGGTAAAAATCCCTCAAACTACAGATGAAAAATGATCAATTAAGATTAAATTGAAATAAAGCAAGACAGTGAGTTATCCACACTGTCATAATTAGCAATATATTCCCTTACAGTGCAGTTATGTAAACATGTTATCCCAAAGTACTTCAAAGGAATAACTTTCCACCTGCTTGCATTGTTTGCTATTTAATAGTATTTCTACTGCAAAGAGTCCTTTTTGCTTTATCAAACAAACGCCAGCTTGAGTGGTTTAGAAAACAAAAATCATGCAGTTACCATTTAGCAGTTCTCCTTTACAAGAACATTTCTCATTCTCTGACTCAAAGCTATAAAGACCTGCTCATTGCTTGTTCTGTTCCATTGTTTCATACTTACATGAATGGTGAATAGTCCTGAGTTTATTGGGGAAAAGAAAACAACCACCACAAAACAAAACCCAAACAGCTACAGAAAAACTCATTTCGAATTCTACCATTGTTATGCAGGTGTAAACACATCCTTTTATCCATATAAAATTGCCATTTTGTCTTAAATAAAACATTTGGATGGAATATCTCGTACTTGCTTGCAGACCTTCTCCCACAAACAGTCTCCAATTTATCATTTTCACCATTAGCAAAGCTGATTAATAAATATCAGCTTCAAAAACATCTCAAGACAGATTCTGAAGTTTGGCCATTGATATTTCAGAGTTTGAATTGTCAAGCAAGTAGGTAGTAATAAATAGATTAGAAATGGCTGAAAAATGTAATGGTAGAGAAGTAACAACATGAAGGCCACCGTCAGAAGTGCAATAAAATACTGAGTCAGCTATCCCCATCCAGCCTGGAAGGCACAGAACTGCAACTGCGGATGCAGGGACTCCAGCATGGGGTGCTCAAGTGCACTCAGGAAAGACTGAGTATTTAGCTGGTCTGTGCTAGGGGCTGTGCTGCCTTTGTTTCTCGGACGCTCACACCCAGGCTTGGAAGTCATCTGGATGTCCCTATATTTTATTCTTGTTGCTGGACAGCAAGAGTACACGGCATAGATTGACTCACATAAAAGCAGCCCCCCTATGCTGCGACACAAAAATCAACCTGTGTTGCCATTAGACATTTACAATTGGATATACGTATGGTGCTCTGAAAGTAATGCCTCCTATTTATTTACATGGAAATTACAACAGATACAGTGAGCACAATAACAAATGCTGTGCTATGAAGCACCATTTTTTCAACAGTCACCACCGTTAGCTACACATTTCCACCAGCAATGAACAAGAGCATGCATGCTCTGATCGTAACAATCTGCACCAGTGAAGGTGACCCACTGTCACTGTCGCCACTGCTGAAACGCACCACCCACTGCCTCACAGTGCTCACATCCACTGTTTCGCCTCCATAGGTGTCTAGTAAACACTGAGGGATATCAATAGCTGCCATTTTCCCAGATGGAGCAATACAATTACACACCTTTGCACTTCTGTGTCAGATGCCATTTTATCAAGACTGCCCCCTCTGCCACACGGCAACATGTAACGTGATATCGGTGGGAAGGTTCAATCTCTACTGTCATACCACCAACATCCACCTCTGATGTCATGAGTCTACACCATAAAAAAGAGGCATTACTTTTGGAGCAGCCCACGTACGTTGGTAACAACAATGCAAATCTAGACCAAGTCTTCACTGGTAATGCCAGCTCTCTATCAAGCGGAGATCCAGCATGACACAGATCTTACTTCTCTCTTCCTATTCCTGTCATTTAGATTCTGCAACCTTCTCAAATAGTTGCCAGAAAAATTACCGGAGCAATTTATAAAAGTAGCAATAAACCAAAGTTAGATTTCTAGATAACATTCGTCAAAATTTAAAAGTGCAGATAAAGTTTGGTACCTCTTTAGCTGCTCAAAGAGCATAAAGCTATAGATAATAAATGCTGCTTTACCAACATTATAAATAACAGAAAGGTTTCATTTTGTGCATCAGACCAATTGTAGCCATATGCCTGAGTGTGCCTGAAGTTTTTCTGCACAGCCTTTAGAAGAAACAACACAGCTTGAGAGGGAGACTGAGTGAAGAAAACATTGCCTTACTGCCTTACAATGGAAGTTGCAGCAACTAAAGAGATCAGCTCAGAGTTTATGCAGCTTTAACTTTAAATCCCAGTAACCACCATTATAGTGTTCTCAGTAGCAAGTATTTGCATCGGCAGGCAGTATGAAAATCAGGTCTGGAATTATACAACCTACTATCTGGAATAGGTAAATAGTTGAAAAAGTTGTGCTGGACACGTCCTGATGCTAACACAGCTGAATATTCTCAGGTATATTGATATATTTGGTGTTTTTATAACATCTTAACTCCCTGCTGCAAAATGATACTGTGACAATTGAAAGACTTGTTTGAAATGGAAGCATAAAAACAAAAGTGAACTGAGCTCGGTCTTAAAGCTCAGAAATGAAGTAATTTTTGTCATAACTATCATGTAGATTTGGGGAAGGTCTAGCTCATAATTTTTGTACACTTGAGGTTGTCAGTGTACTATTCCATTTAAGACTTGTTACCACACTGGACACATGAAGGTACTTTGACTTGGGAGCTACTGCCCAGCAGATCAACGCCATCACCTGCTACCCTCATCCATCCCATCGTTTTTCAAGGCAATGGAAGGGCTGTGTGCTTCCTCTCATTTCTGAAGAAGTGAACATATCTAAGGCGCCGCAAGTACTTGACTGACAGTATGCTGCAAGGTAGCAAAGCTAAACTGATTGCACTGCACTTGAGTTTTATAGTTTTAAGTAACTGGCAGAGTGCTCTGAGCTGATGTCTAGGCTCTTTTTACCTAATCTAAATCAAAATAAAGTAACATAACACATAACGAGGTCTGTGTGACTTTGGGACGAGAGATCGCCCAGGGAACACTGCAAGGAACATTGCTGTGCTCTGAAGGAAGCAGTACACTTTTCAGTGCTGCAGTAAATAATAATAAAGCTATAATTTTTTATTCTTCATTTGGGGTTATTGTTCTATTTTTGGGCCTTGGCAGTCTCAGACAACGTATTTTTTTCTACCTATCTGTGTCAAGCCTTTTACCTCAGACTTTCTGTGCTGATAAAGCCGTAGCAAAGAAGTAAAAATAACCTAAAAAATTCCACTGCCCACAAAACACAAACCTGAATATTATTTCACGGTTGACAGCGGCCAATGACTTATCACCACAGTAGGCAAAACAGTTCAGAAAGCTTGACAAGTTATGAACTCTGTATGGATTATTGAATGCTTCTGCGTATGTGAAGTTGCCTGCATTTAAGGCAAGAGATGTCATTAAACCTTACTGTCCTCCAATAAGTACAGCACCTTAAGATACTAGAAGAAATAAAGCCTATAGAAAGCAACCCAGCACAGTTTATTCAAAAGGAGAGGGACTGAAGCAGAGCAATTTTCTTACAGACAAAGCCTAAAGGATGAGCATAGGCACCGAGATCCTAGCTTTGTATTCTGGAGGCTGCGGGAGATGAGAGTCCTGAAAAGGGCCCAGTGGCACAGAAAGCTTGCTGAGGGAAGGGCACAGTTTAGCCAGAGGTTAACTGCAGGGCTGGATAAGGGAGAAAGCTGCAGAGTGCAGGAAAATCACTCTGACTGAGAAGACAAACGCAGAAGCAAGGATGCCACGTTTCTCTGATGGCTGTGCCCTGAGCTCAAATGCTGAAAGCCAGGAACTAACCAAAACAAGGAAATTTCTGTAGCACACTGTGGGGTAGGTTTATTTTCGCCTTATTTTTTTTTTTTTTTTTTTTTACATTTCTTTTGCTATCTTAAGTGCAGACGCCTTGCCTTTTGGCCTCTTTACAAGGTCTGTAGGTTTCTATGTGTTTTAGCTATTATTTGTCCCCTGCCTAATAGCATGCAATGCCTTTACAATGAATTAACTGACGACAGTGAGCTCTAGGCTGCTTCTGAGATAAGAGGAAGTCATGCTGCTCACAGATAATGTTTCAGTCTGACTACACATGCAAGAAAACACCACTCTTCCCTTTCACATTTGTTCACATTAGAAAATCTGCATTATCAATCAGTGCACCCTTTGAGGGCTAGCAACATAACAATTTTAATCAAAAGCCAACATTCTGCAGAAAAAAAAAAAATCAGAATAACAAATAAACAAAATTAGAATCATAGAATCATAGAATGGCCTGGGTTGAAAAGGACCACAATGCTCATCTAGTTTGAACACCCCTGCTATGTGCAGGGTCGCCAACCACCAGACCAGGCTGCCCAGAGCCACATCCAGCCTGGCCTTGAATGCCTCCAGGGATGGGGCATCCACAACCTCCTTGGGCAACCTCTGCGTGAAAAACTTCCTCCTAATACTAACCTAAACCTCCCCTAACCTAGTTTAAAACCATTCCCTCTTGTCCTATCACCGTCGACCCTTGTAAACAGCCATTCCCCCTCCTATTTATATGCTACCTTCAAGTATTGGAAGGCCACAATGAGGGCTCCCCCGGAACCTCCTCTTTTCCAAGCTAAACAAGACCAGCTCCCTCAACCTTTCCTCATAGGAGAGGTGCTCCAGCCCTCTTCATAGAGAGCCCTATGGACCTAAGGAGGGAAGGGAGGGGAGAAAAATGACTGCAGTCATCTAAGACACACTCTAAGACACAAAAGCTCTGTGTAAACAGATAAACTATCTGTTTTCTTTTGGAGCTCTAGGTCTGTTTTAATCATCTGCCACCCCAGTAATCTACGTACATTGCCCAGCTGAATGCTCTGGTAGATACTGGTTATATGGGTGGCTATAAATGAAGTTTAGTACTTTAAGTTACATACCCACACAAGTAGGTGCTAAGGTATCCCAAGAAACCTACTCTCCTATTCGCCAAGACAGCTTTTTCTCCTACGTCTTGTAAATCATTCAGCTGGAAATAGAAAACCTTGCCCAAATAACCTTCCAAATAGTGGAATATAGTCTAAGCGATTTATTTCAGATCTAGGTACCTAGAATTTCTTCATTCTACAGTGACACAAGGCAATTCAGAGCTTACGTGACAAAGTTTCTGTAGCAGAACGTTGTGACATTGAGAAATGTTCCAGTGAGGACTGTCTCTCCCAAACAAAACAGGTATCTGCTATCAGTGTATTTGGAAATTATACACATCATGCACAAACGCTATACCTACTGAACATCAGGTCTGCAATGTCAAACACTCAGAAGTCTGGAAATGCGAGAATGATGACCTCTTGTCCAGCCTCTCCCTTGTTCATGATGACAGGGTCACTAACTTCGTGATCACCACTTTCTTCCAAAGAACCTCAGCATCCCTGAGTGGACAGAATGGATGGTGCTCATAGCTGTTCAGCTCATCATTAAATTTGCAACCACTCACACCTCGCATGAAAAGAAGACTTGTTTCCTCACTGGCCTACGATGCTCTTCACTATAACACTTACATGGAGCACAGATGATCAGACACTTATTTTTCTAACTTACTGGAGGAAAACGTGATACTATCAGTTCCTCTTTACAGGCAAGGCAAAGAAGTTTGGAGTCCTTAACACCAAAAGAAAATAACTGTTCTGGGTGCACAGTTGAGAACCAGAAAACAAATAAACATTTTTATTTTTTTTTGCAGTTCATTTGTTCACAGAACAGGCCTCATCGCCTGCATATGCAATTGTATATGCTTAGCATTTCTGCAAATCACATCTTGAGTCTGCAAGCTGTAACCACAGAAAATAGAAAAAAAAAAAAAAGAAAGAAATACAGTTAGCACTCATTTGTAATAGCTTTGTTTTAAGAAGATCATGTAATGAACTCAGTGGTAGAAACTATTTTCCAGGGTAGATTCAGCTTCATAAACTGCGGAGTGGTCCCATTTCTTTCTACACTCCCCTGCCTTGCTCATGACACACTTTCCAGTCTCTTTAATTAACTGAAACAGAAGCCCAGAACCACTTACCGCATTGCTGCATTTGCTATGCACACAAAAATGAAGGCACGGGTTTGTGTCTCAGAAAGTTAGTAATTGTATTGTCAATGATGGCATCACGTTGCATTGCTGCAGAGAGCTGTTTATGTGTTGGTTGAGTGAATTTAATTCTGGTACTTCTAACAGGGATAACAGGGATGGTAAACAGTAAAAGACTGTGAAAGAAAAACGTATGTGGCAACATAATGCAGGAACAAAGAGGAAGAGAAGCTCTAAACACCTTATGCATCTTTTTGGAGAATGGATATGGCTCTCTTAAATAGTTTGTTTTTCAAATGAAACATTAAGAATGTTAACTTACAAAACTTATAAAGAAAAGCCCATAAGTCTTAATGTGACCTCCTCATTTCCTTGTGTAGAATACAGTGACTTCTTTTTCCCTTTTTTTTTTTTTTTTTTCTGTCTTCTTTTCATTCTTCCCTTTCTTACTTTGCAATGCCTTGGCAAAATATATGCTTCTCCAAGAAAAGGACTAAAAATAACATTTCTCCACTTTCCACTGGGAGTGGAGATGTAAGAAAATAATGTCTTATCAGAGTAAGCACTGAGTGAAAATAAGATTTTATCAAGGACTTGGCTTGACAAAGATAACGTGTTATCAAGAGGGGAACTTGGCAAAGATAACACGTTATCAATATCAGGAGTAAAGCTTGGGGAAAATAATGTTTTAATACCTATTAGAATCTAAATAAGCCATCTGTGCTCTTGATGAATTGTTATTTTCTCCAAACCCCATTCCTGTAAAGATGTTGAGTTTTTGGCAAACTACTTCTCTAACATTTGGGAAAGGGGAGGATAAAGGAGAAAAGGAAGCTTTTTCTCCACAAAGATAGAGGGATATTCTTTTTCTTTTCAAAAGCCTGCCAGTGTGACAACTCAGAAGACTCAAATGTTCGGACACCAAACAGGTACAGGAGGGAAAGTTCCTAGAACAAAGCTCAGCATTTATACCTTAGAGAATCCATGACGAGAGGGTCAGTATCTATTCTGTTCTTGACCACCATATCCAGGCTCAACAGGTGCTCCTGTAGTATTTTTGGAAGAAGCACTTGTCTACAGAGCTGATGACCAGCCCTGAGTTAGCAGTGATTTCTGGCCATAGCAGAGCACATCACAATTAGAAGTGGTCTGTTGGGGGCACAAATAAATGACACTTTTTAGATCTGCTGCACACATCATTGCCCTCAGCTAATCAGTAGCTAGCACTGACCCAAAGGGTCATGTCATGCTTCTTATCTCCTGCAGTGCAAAGCATCCGACCCAGTTTAAACGGTCAGAGGAGCTGGGTGCCTTCTGCCCTGAAGCAATCCTTCTGTGATGGTGGCAAAGTCGAACCACTGTCTAGTGGGCGAATGTGCCCTGAAGCAGAAATCTCCTGCAAGTCATTAATAAATCTTTCAGAGTTACATTTTGGATGAATTTAAATAAATTGTGACACCTCCTGGAAGATGAGCAATCCAGTTCATAGTAGGATGGACTACTAACTGCCTTAAACGGCAGAATGGGGGTGAATGCCACAGATTATTCATGGGAATGGGCAAGAAGGGAATAATTAGATGAGAATCTGTGGGGGACTGTAGGAGTGTGATGTGAATAACAAAGCACACTTAGGAAAAGACATATGAATGATATCTGTAGGCTAACTATTTGTAGCCAGCTGAATCTCCCTGGAGTACAGAAGGAGTGGGAGGGATGACAACAGGATCTGTTAAAGTGAAGATTTCCTATGAGGGAGCTGCATCGCTTTTTTCATTAACCACTGGGTTATGCCCAGAGATTGCTCTACGCTCAGGCGTGATCTTGGTGTATATGTAACCTCTGAGGCCCTTGTTCAGCAGAATATCCAATCCATAGTCAGTGTCCATTACAGCTCTCTAATGTAAAGTGCACACTCAAATGCATCCCCATAGCTGCATGCAGTACTGTGATAATCATTCACAGTAGTGGGATGTACAAATTACTCTGTGTTGGCTTCTGCTCGCTAAAACACTGTGGAAGAAAAAGGAAGAGAAAAACTTTAAAATTCAGCATTTTCTACAGTTTTTTGTTTGGTTTTTTTTTTTTTTTTTTAGGAATACAAGAAATAAATATCTGTAAGCTCAGAAAAGATTAAAAAGTATGCATGGTTTTCTACAACTGTCACAGTAACCATAAGCATGAGACAAGAGTGCTCAATCAAAGCCTGGTAGTAGTTAATTCAGAGTCTGACGCTGATGATTTGCCTCAGCTGTTCAGCAATAGACTCCAGCTGATAATTATTAAGTTAAACTTTTGAGCAGTATTTGCATATGTAAAGCACGCTTTCCCTGCTGAAGCAACAATGGATGCTATAATGCATTTCCTGATTGTACAGCACTTGGATTTGGGGAACCTGGGCACGAGAGTCTGCTTTGCATATCCTTCCTTACCCTCATCAGGCAGACCATTCAGAAGAAATGCACTTACGCATACTGATGTCTACAAGCCGGAAGGAAAAATAGTGCTAACTCTGCATAACAGTTAAAATGCAGCCATCCATTTCAACAGGAAAATCTCTAGTAAGAACAATAATAAGAGGTAAAGTTTTGCATAAATGTCAAAACAATTACCTAAGTTTCCTTGCATCCTTAAAAGAAGCTTTAACAACTGTTCTACGCCAAGAGAGATCAGTCATGTTAACATATGGTTTAGAGCAGCCACAGGCATGGGCTGATGGTTGCACTAGATGATCCTAGTGGTCCTTTCCAACCCTAATGATTCTATGGCATGCAAAACTCCCGTAGACAGACCCAGCCCATTACTTCCTAGATGGCCAATAACCTCTAGAAGTGGCCCCTTCCTCGCAAAGAATACTAAGTATCATTGTAAGGTTCTCTCTCATCTCTCTTTCCTCAGAACATCATTTCCTGAATGTGACCCTTGAACATGTGCCATGGCCGTGTTCTTCAGTAAACTGCATTAGGAATCCTGATATACATAACATGTACATTTATGTGTGCAATTCTTCATGTTTTCATAAATACCTGACAGATAAGGCATGTCCAGAACTGCTTAATATTGGACTTTATAAGCATGTTTCCTTTAGTTATATGAAAATGTGCAAAAGAATTGGAAAGATCCTTTTGTAATCCATAACACAACTATCTTGGATATAAGGAAAAAGTCTTTTACAGAGAGGGTGCTGAGGCACTGGCACAGGTTGTCCAGAGGTGGTGGATGCTCCATCCCCGGAGACATCCAAGGTCAGGCTGGAGGGGCTCTGAGCACCCTGAATGGAGCTGTAGGTGACCCTTCTCATTTCAGGGAGTTGGACCAGAGGACCTTTAAGACTCCATTCCAGCTCTACAGATTCTATGATTCTACCTGACCCTGTGTAGCTCCTTTACCACTTGGGTTTAAGAGCCCAGCACAGGCTTACCACTGACAGACCTGAATCCTTTATGGACATCACATGCATATCATATGGATCACGTGGATCACATCATATGGATATCACAGAACTGGAAAGTAAAAGGTGTCTGAGTTTGGCTTTGATTAAAATGGAGATGGGCTGCAAAAAAGAGACATAAGGAAGAGCAGGTGGTTGGATCCTCTGAAACCCAGCATTTAGCCTCTTAAGTGGTAGTTTCAGGTTTAACTGTAGCAGAGTTTATGCACATGGCTGGAAGTCACCAGGTAGCACTGTTAGATGCAATCTCAAAAGTTGGTTTTCATTTCATCTACAGAAATGCTACAGCATTAGTTCAGGCTGGTTGGCATCACTGAAACCTAGCGGAAAGATGTTTTACCCTTTAATCTCCATTGGCACTGAGATGCCATCAAAGCGCCATGCATTGGTACTCTGACTGAGGCTGCCGGAAAAGGAGACTGTCTGAATACTGACTGACTATCAAGGATTGCTCAAGGATCAAGAAAAAAAATATGCAAATCCACATCACAAATTTCTTCCTTTACAGGATCCAGATCCTTACAAACCTCCAAATCTGACAGAGCTCTGGCCAACATCAACTGATACAAGCATATATATATATATATATAAAGTCAAATAGAAAGGACGCAGTGATCTCTCTTCTTTCTAAATGGATCTGAAGATTACATGTGCAGACAGAAATATTGCAAGTCTGTATTTCCAGTTTAATATGTTATGAAATATCACCATTATTATTTCAGTGATGACATAGCAGTGCATAAGTTATTAGCATCCTTCAGTACTGAGAATCTTCTATTTTCCCCACACATTCTCAGTGCTTTTCATGTGCTGCACCTGACGTTTAAGCCACTTCAGTCCTAAAGAACAGTGAGGGAAAATGCAAATAACTGCACATTCAGAACACATGAAGGCTGATCAGTGTTATGACATTTATCTTTATTTATGACAAGAGATTAAATAACTCATGAGCTAGTTTCCCGTCCTCCTCATGAAGAAAAATGTCATAACGGATTGTCACGTACTATAAGTAGCAACATTTCGAACACACTTTGAAAAGAAACAACCACCGCAGTGGTGATGCAGACAGGAGGTGATGTGTAGTGGCTATGACATCAGAAATGAAACATGCAGCATTTTAGAATAATGCCTATTAAAATAAGTTATCATAATAACAAAAAATTAGAACAAGAGTTCACTGACATATACCACGGAACCCCTTTCTTTCATGAATTTATTTTTTATCTTAAAAAGAAAAAGATTTACTGTATTAGAGATACTCCTTCTGTAAAGATGGAATAAGTATGTACAGAACTGATGTTATATCAGTTATATCACATCAGGTAGATACAGATTTCATTTCAGACAGAGACCTTGGCTTGCAATCAAAAAACACGAGGAAGTCGCTCTTCTTTATGATATTCTTGTTTTGTTACAAAAGTGAAGAGAGCACATCAAGAATATAACCTCAGGTGAGTAAAAGGCAAAACCCAGTGACTTCAATGAAAACAAGCACAGGTCTAATATGCCGGCAGCATGGTGGTTTATTTATACTGTACCATAAAAGTACACAGTACTCTACTGCAGTAGGTTAGAATGTGGTCCAAATCCCCTGTGCCCCATCACAATCCAGCAGAGCTTCCTATGCAGCAAGCAAATAAAAATGTTCATTTTTGAGCAGCCACAAGTACCAACTTACTTGTTAAATGTCATCAACCGACAGCAAGATTTAGATGTTTTGCCTACTAAGACTTTGTCTTGTAACAGATGAAGTTTATCCTTTGAGACTAGTTCAAATTTCTGCTCCAATGCACAGTAATGTCTTAATATATTTTTAGGATTCTATGTAAGGACCTTACAGAGTATGCCTATTCTTGTGTAGGATGACATCAAAGTAAAACTCCTGTGACATGCTTGCTTACTGTGCTAAAATACTGTAGCTTTACACAACCAGGGCAGCAGAGCTCAATATTCCTGGGATCTGAACACATTCAGGTAAACAAACTCCAGCTTTTATTTTTTAGTGGAATACATCCCTCCTTTTCTAATTTTCATTATCTCCATGAATTTCTCTCAAAAGTATAATATATTATGGGAGACTTCCTTAGTGAGTAAAATACAAACGAATTGAATGGATACAATTGAAATACTACGTGTCATTTTTAATGATGCTTTTGTTAGGCAGCCTCTGAGGGTGGATAGCCATGAGCTTTCCACAGTGACATATTCTGTGAACAAACTGATGTCCCTGACAACTTTTCTGTGTTGAGCTAAAGGGAATATGGACATATTGCATTTAGACATGAAAGGCATATGTGTAGTTTTGTTGATACACATACACAAAAAAAGTAGCTTCCCCACCCATCTATTCCCATCTTGTTTTAGGAGAAGGGAAGGATCTGAATCATCATTAATCATTACCTGTAGCCACATATTCTATATTAATTTGTAGAAATCCAGACACAGGAATCGACAGCTAACAACTGGTGCGGGAAAGGTGGAAGAGAGAATGCTAAAAGGACAAGGCTCACTTCACTCTTCTTTCCCTCGAAGAACAGGCTGCCACAATACATACCCTTCTGTCACACGAGGAAACGTGGTCTTCTGCTTTCTAACTTACAACCATATGCCCAAGAAAAACTTGGGAATAAAAACACTTTATTGTGGTGTTACTATCTGGTTTACTTTTTAAACTATGCCTTTTTTCTGGTCCTAACTATCATTAACATACTACAGGAATTGAGTTACAACAGCTGTGACTGTATACATTCCTTTGAGAAAGAGCCCACATTTCAATCAGTATGTAATATATACTCTGTCGCTTGGCAGGACATTTGAATTGTAGTACTTGTTTTGAGAGACAGCCTTTCCTCTTATGGGAAATCATAACTACACCAGGCACGTATTGAAAATTCCTCCTAGAAACTCATACTACTTCCTTATGATGAAAAAATTTAGTTTCCTATTTGGGGAACACAAACCTTTAGCGCAGATTCCTCTAGACAATGCTCTTCTTTCTCTTCCTGAATAATCTGACTGAATCCAGCCAATGGGAAAACTAAAATTCCAGGTTTGCCTGAAGACCTATAACCTATTACGTGACAGTCATTAAATCTTTTTCCAACTTCAAAGATTAAGAAGTACAAAACATTAAAGAAGAGTAATAAAGAAGAGTAAGCAAAGAAGTTACTGTCCATGTTCAGTATTTCCAGTTCTTAAAATTGTAATTTAAAGCTTTGCAATACTGCATATTTATTGGGAGATAGAATCCTATAGTTAGATAATATCAGCGCTTGCTGCTTGTTTGTTTCCTTTGCAGTCAGATCTCATTTTCATCTCTGCAGGACAAACAAAAAGCATGATCCATGTCAGGATGCAAAAATAAGCGGACAAAGCTCTTAAAAACTTCTAATTTCAGGCACTACAAATCATGATATTTTCACACTTTGAACTAGCAATACTTTTAAAATTATCATTAAGACTGTTAAAATGACTTGTGCTTTATTATGAACAGTATATTCTGTAGCAGCTGACAAATCACCCAAGGTGGGTAAACAGAAGGGGCAGCACCTGTGACACGCTTGTGATGGGAGGATGCAATCATCAATTCAGCCTGAAGAGCACTTACAAAAACTATTTTAATTGTTGCTAGGCATTTTAAGTAGTACGAGGTAACCTGTGGCAGTCCACAGCAGAATTTTCACACCTTCAAGACAAAAGTATTAGACAGGATAAATAAACACACACAAAACAGATGTGTTTAGCATCAATCATGTGAATCATTACCTTTTTTTTACTTTTTTTTTTTTTAATTGGAATTGTCTTTCTGAGAGCCATACAGGCAAAGTGTTGACAGAAAAACACATCATTATCTCACCACTACACATAACAGGGCATTCTCATTCTCCATTTTGGGCACTCAAAAGGTGTCCAGATCCCAGGAAAAAAAAAAAAAAAAACACTCATAAAAAAGTGAAGTGGTTTCAATTTAATTCTATCACATTATAGCGCTCAGAAAGCAGAAGTTTAACTCTGCCAAGAATATAAAACTCCAAATCTGTTAGATATCAATTATATTTTATTTCATTGCTGTCCCTTTTCCCTTTTGGATTTGTTTTTCCTTTCTATGCTTCTACTGTTCAGGTATTTTGGATCTGATTCTTAATCAGGTCCTGATGAACCTCAATGCCTTAATTCCAGAACCCACCGTTCCCCAATTCCCTTCTTCATTCTGAAATTTCTGCACAATTCTACATTCATTCTCTGTGTGGCTGTGCAGACTGTAATCCCTCATAATAGGCTGATGCTGATCCCGCTCTATGGATCAGCCAGTGTAAAATGCTTATGTAATGAATTTTCATCAATTCTCGCCTTCTCAGTGCCAGGCAGCCCAGGTATATCTAATCTAACTGACTGGTTTTTATCAGCTGCACACAAGAGATGTGAAAACAAGCCTCATTTCAAGCCTCAATCGCATAGCTACAACCATGTTATTATTTATTTTACTTAACAGAATGAGTATACGGGAGGAATTCTAGGGTACACTCTGTACTTACTTGTATATCATTAGATTTTGTACGGTGCACATTTCTTTGAAAACTGTGGAATGACAATGCTTTAATGCTTGGTTTTGATTATTTCTGTTTAAAAGAGAGGAAAAAAATATAGCTGAACTTCAAGTGTAATTCTGCTGCTTTCTTCTTGTGAAATCTATATCCCCGTGCCAGATGGTGTCTCAGTTATCAAAGTTATTACCCTAAACTCAATTAGGGAAGAATGAAAGTAATTAAATAGGGGATGAAGTGACAGAATTACTCAAGACATAAAGCATCTAATATAGGTGAGCATTCTCTAACTTCAATGGCAAATCATCCATAAATTTAGCCTAAAACGTAACAGCTGAGCCTTCACTTTCAAATATTCTAAGAGTGTGTAAAATTCAGTACTTGCTTATCTCCCAGTGAAACAGTATTCTAGAGAAGGTGGGAGTCGTTTCTGTATACTAGAGGGGCTATTTCTGTATACTAGAGAGGCTATTTGCAATCAGCAAATGCAGTTTGAGACAGTTATTGTCCAAATGTTCCTCTATATGTGGTGGGATGGCAGGCTGCTGTGTGACCTCAGGAATGCTTGTTCCCTCTCTTAATCTTGGCTGCTTCATGCCTACCATGGCAAAAAACAATTACAGTAAATACCTTTTACCATAAAACCTGTAAACTATAGAGCACAGAGGTGCTATTAACTCCGAGTTTATTTTACATTTATTTTTCTCTTCCTCTATTTGGCGTTCCTTTGGTGAAGTAAATCTGAACAAGTTGGCACTGAACTATGGGCACAGCTGAGAGACAGAGCTACAGGTTTTAAAATCAATGGCAAAAACAGCTAAAGCCATTCTTTAACCTACTAATGACACTCTAATTGAAAGAGAAAGATCTAAGAAGACTGGGTGAAAACAAATAATTTTTAGTTATCAAAACTATTATCCGCACAGCCTCTATTGCAAGAGTCATGCAGTCCTGGATAAACAGATCAGGGTGATTTATCAGTGCTCTGTATGCTGTTCATTCATTGTCTCTCTAACAGAGATAAGTATTTCCAAAATCCTAAATTATGTGTAGGTGGGCAGGATGGTGAGGAAAACATGGTTACGTTTGGGAATGCTGGGAATTGGTGTTACACAGCTGAAAGAAATGTGCACTGTGTTAGAGCACAGGGATATAGTTTGTGCTCCTGCTACTGGCAAATCCCTTGCATGAAAGGGAACAGATTATATTCTAAGAGTGTGTGAATCTCCTGTTCCCTTCAGTGGGGATGGAAGTGCTGGGAGGGAGAGGGACTTCAGGTATACACACTGGTATTACACAATACCACATCTAACTCTATCATGTGGAATGAATATGAAATGAGGTTTTCAAGTACTGAAAATTTGGGAAATACCAGAATTACTTCTGCCTTTGTTTGCCTTTGTTTACAGCACAGAACAAGACAAAAATTACTCCTGAGATGTACACAATAACAACAGTTCCAGCTTGCAGAGACAATGACCTGTCAGACTGTACTACCATGATTCCTGTGCCTTGGGAGCTCCCAAGCTCTTTTCCATACTACTATAAAGGGTAGCCTAATTTTTAACGCAAGTCACTTAATATTTGTTTTTAGCAAAGGCCCACTAAATTTAAAGTCTTATGCAAGAAGGGTAGAGTGGGAATGAGCACTTGCTTAGGAGAAATAGCAGGAGTATGGGCAATGATAAGAACTTCATAAATCAGCTGGGCAAAGGATTCAGGAAATCTACCTTTGAGTAAAAATTTGAGCAATAGTGTGTCTTTCTTTTGGCTGAGATCATTTTCTTCCTAGTAGCTGGTACAGTGCTGTGTTTTGGGTTTAGGACGAGAATGATGCTGGTAACAAAGCTATGTTTCAGTTGTTGCAGAGCAGTGCTACACAGAGCCAAGGACATTTCAGCTTTGCATGCTGCCCTGCCATAGCTGTTAGGAGCACAAAACGAGATGGGAGGGGACAGCCAGCACAGGTGACCCACAGGGGCCAAAGGGATATCCCAAGTGGTGTCTGGAATATGATCCAAGAGGAGAGGTAATGCTAATTGCTGTCAACTGGAACCAAAACCTGCTCACAGCAAGAAGTTTTTATTTGTATTCTGAAGTGCAAGGTGCTTGACTTCTGACCGAGAAACTTCTAGAGGAGACCAGAAAAAAGCTACTGAGATGAGCTGGTGAGAAAATAAGAACCAGAAAGAACTCATGTTGATCCTTGTGCACAGGAGAGTACAACAAAAAGATGGTGGCAAGGGTGCTGGTTGTGCTTGCCCAGGTAATCACAGAATCGCAGAAAGGCCTGGGACCTCAAAGATCATCTAGTTTCAAGCCCTCTGCTGTGTGCAGGGTTGCCAGCCACTAAACCAGGCTGCCCAGGGCCACATCCAGCCTGGCCTTTGAGAGCCCTCCCTACATTACTTGTACTGGGCAATTCTCAGGGGAGAAAACCTTACAGGGCCTTTGAAGGTTCATAAAGTCAGCAATCAAGAAAAAACAGAGAAAAACTGACAAATTCACTTCTGTATGTCTGGGGGGAATTGATGCTGATGGCAGACATGATGCTAGGGTAAATACAGGACAGGCATGTGAACATTATATGCACATCTATAAAATGTTTCTAGAGAACAAAATGTTTCTAGAGAACAAAATCCCATCTGGAACTTTAATCAGTTCAGTTGCAACATTACTGCGCATACAGGATGGTCCTATGATAGTCCCATGGCTGATGATGCAGTGCAACTTTGCAAGCAGTGTATGAATATTTGAATATATATATGAATATAACTTATGCCACTGAGCAAAAAGGCAGACTGCACCTTGTTCCCTCTTGGACCACTCCTAACATATCAATTAAAGCTGCCAACACAGCACAACAACTGTATCTTGCTGACTGAATTTCAATGCATGGAAGATCTGATCACAGAGCAGTGCACAATGATGATCTTATGTCTGCGTTCTGGAAGAAGAGCTTAAACTGTTAGGGCAATGGAGTGTGCAGGGTGCAGTGAAGCGCTGTTCCAAGAAACATGAAAGTCGGTAACGTGAGGTCACATTTGATATATTCCTCCATAAAAAGAAAATAGCAAAAGAGAGAGAAAAAGGAACAAAGCCAATTTAGAACTGAGAACACATGAACTAGGAAAAAAAAAAAAAAAACAACAAAAAAAACCACCCAACAGTGTAAGGAAACAGCAGCCATGGGGCTGTTGCGATGAGGAAGTGAAAAGTATCTGATGAGTTTAAGACCAGCATAGCACATGCTGCCCTTAAATTTTAAAAAGGAAAAGCCTGTCTGGTAGACTTTTGATTCATTAAGAAAAAAAGGAGTTCACATACTCCACGACTACTAAATTTTAGGGGAATATAAAAAAACACTTGTTTTACACTTGCTAAATTCTCCTATTCCGATTATAGGGCACAATAAAATCCTAGAGAAATAGTAAACTAGTACTTACCATTTCTGCAACATTTGATTTACTCAGAAATACGAGAAACAAATGTAGAACAATGGAAATAACCATATAAGAGCAATTCTCCTTAAACAGTGACGTATCACCACGCACTTCCTTTGTAAAAAAATAACTAACTCTAGTAAAAGCAGCAGTGAAACCCTTTAACTGTAACTCAGAGGAATGTGGATTTTAGCACACAGATGACAGGTCAGAATTACTCAGACAGTTGATTGAGAACTCTCCCGTAACAGATTGTTGTGAAGAGCTGCTCTAACAAAAATATTCTTTCATCTTAATTTGAAAGGTTTTTATCCCCCATTGTCAAAAACGAGCCCAGCAATCAAAAACTTAATTTTAATTTTTCCTTGCTCCTTATTCCTATTTCCAGCATAGATCGAAGAATAGCGGAACAATGAGACAGAAAAGCATCCATAATTATTCTTTTAATCTAGGTAAGGAGGAATGAGACTATTTAATTACACAGCAACAGCAACAGTAACCATGGCCTATATTGATACCTTTGAATGAAATTCTATCCTCTTTATTTTCCCTTTCTTCCTAACGTTTTGACTAAAATACCGTCTTAAAGCTCACTGAGATGATTGAGAAGTGCATTTCATTCAAAGAAGTAGCCTAAGAGGCCGGGAAAGACCAGATTTTCAAGAAAAATTAGGTGCGTACAATGAAAGTAGGTACACCTTCAGGCATCTATCCTTTCTAAAATAGCTTAAATGACATTAAAAAGAAGTTCCTAACCAGCTAACTTTGCTCTTGAAATAAGGACTTGATATTCTTTTGAAAATGCTATCCCAAGACTAATTATACATCCATTCTGACAACATGGTACCAGCTAATGCTCAGCAGGCAGACATGCCTGAGGAAATGCAACAGAAGTTTAAAGGAGGAGAAAACCTACAAACCTAGAACATGCTCAGTATCTCTATGGCTGCTACCGCTCCCATGTCGACCACATCCACTGCTTATATCTATGTACAGAACCAAAACAGTTTGGCTTTGAAGATGCTGTTAACTCCTGCTTTACATTAATAAACTGATAATGATAAGGTTGCCGAAAATTACATTTGAACCCTTTTTTTTTTTTTTTTTTCTGTTCCTAATAAATGAGAGAAGGTACAGCCTTGTCCTACATCGTGCTGGTTGGCTTTGTGCCACTAACAAAACACAGTTTCTCAGCAGTTAAGTATGAATTTTGAAAGTGGAGCCTACTTTCAGGCCGCCCAGTTCATCTCAGTGACTCTGAGGATGCCCATGCTTGCAAATTTCAGAAGCAGAACTCAACTTCTTGCGCCGCTGATTCAAAGACAGCAAGCAGCAGTAAAGCTAAATTTGAGAGAAGATAATCAGATGTCCTTACAAAATTGTATGCATCAAACACCTTTATGTGGATTGTGGATAAAGAATGTGATACGTAATAGTAACAGAAAGCTTTTTGGAAGAACAGCTCATTAACTTCTTCAAGATCATGTTAATTAAATTGAAAATGTTTCTCCTTTGCTTCATGAACTCCAAATACAATAGGAGGTCCTAAGAGTACTTTTTTCACAGCAGAGATGAGGAAAACAAACAAATAAGCGAACAACAACAAAACACTAATGATTTTATATGATGGTTTTAAAAGCCTTGCTCCTTTGGTAACAAACTAGCATCCAAATTTTTGTTCAGGGGATTTTTTAGGCTTTCTAGGCAGTACACCTAAGCTCCCGAGGAGATTTCTTGAGCCATGAAATGGAGTATGAAAATGTTTAATCCCTGACTGAACTATTATCCTTGTGGAAGCACTGAGTACGTACAATTACACCGGAAAAAGCTCATGTTCACTAGCAGTACATTTCACTGTTGGGAAGCAGTTTATTATATCAGTACAGAGGGTTGGGTTTTTTTACTGGTACAGTTGCTTCCACACTAGAAATGCCTTACTAGTGTAACATACAAATGATAGCATACTACTGAAGTGCTCTTAGAAAAGACACTGGTTGTGCCGCTGAGGTATTTAAGATTCCTCCATCACTTTCCTTTCTTTACAACTTTGCAAATCAGATTTTTGAACCATCAGAAATTCAGTGCATATCTACCTGGGAGTTGGAGTGGGACTTTCAGAATGGTTTTCATCAGTTCTAAGATTAAATCGACTGCTCCCGAATCTCTCAGATAGCCCTGAGCCTGCCATGTAGTCCAGTTCCCTCCCTCCTCTCTCACTAAAAACTCATTCCTACTCAAAACAAGTTGACTGCAAGACTCTCAAAACAGGATGGCCATTAATATGCATTCATGTCAACATTTAAATTCTGACACGAAATGAAAAGTTATTCAAAATGCTCTGGCTGTTTCAGCTTTCTCAACATTTAACATTACATTTACATGTAGTATTAGTATTTACATTAAGTATTTAGTCGAAGCACTTAGAAAATTATTAGGTAGGCAAAATAATGGGTTTGTTTTTTCTTCAAGTTACAAATTTCACTTAGTATTTTTTTGAGCTTTTACAATATCTTTTTTAAAGCTTTCATCTGGAAGTGTGAAGGCTGCCATTTTTATTTATTTTTTTTTTACTTCAGTTAAAAAATGAGATCAGACAGTCATATTAATCTGTGAAGGTATTTAAAGCAAAAGCAACTATCAGAAAAAAATGGGTATACACTGATAGTCTGTCAGACTTCAGGCATGCACATGAATGGTAGGCAGGAAGACTGGTCTTGCTAGAGAAACACCACGGTTTTCAGGCATTTTTTATTATTATGCAAACAAATATGTTTTACAAACAAAAGCATGAACTGTACGAAGATACTAAATTCCTTAAAGGCTAAGGTTAGCATCAAAGCAGTATAAACTGGATGTCTTCTATATTATTCTTTTATTGATTT
This sequence comes from Alectoris magna, assembly GCA_030625065.1. NCBI lineage: Eukaryota > Metazoa > Chordata > Aves > Galliformes > Phasianidae > Alectoris > Alectoris magna. The sequence continues at coordinate 145,660,037 of CM060560.1, forward strand.
TCTCATGAAGTTCCTTGAAAACTAGCAGTATACGAAAATTTTGGTTACTGAACAGAAAAAGGAGCTTGAAGAGGGACTACATCAGGTACATACCACTTTGCAGTAAAAATTATATATTTTAAAAATTTATCACAGTTGTCATGTAATTTTATTCAGATATTGCAATGCAGTATTGTTGTGACGATGGGGTCAGATACCAAACTAAAGATTTGGAAGTGCAATCAGAGAAGAAAACACGTCAGGAAGTGTAGGTCCAAAATGTCCTTAGTTACAATCTGCTTTAAAAAAGTTGTCTAAACAGCTGCCGTAAACATAGATAACATTCCTTTGATAACACTGAAAAAAACTACCCAACTTTTCTCACTTTTGCACATTCATGGTGGTGGGCTGTGTAGGGAGGGAGGGAGGGAGAACACAAAATGTTTGGAATCTCAGCTGTAATTGCAAATTCACTACTTACAAAATCAGAATACAAGGAGTCTCATTTTCTTGTAATGAATCAGCTACAAGTACAATACTCCATCTTTTTAACTTAAATGAATTTCATGGCACTGTTGGACAAAGCCATCTGCTGCCAATTGTCTTGGCAACTAATTGCATTGCTGCTGGCGGCTGCCAAAGAAAAGCACATTGCCATACAGCTGTTGCAGATGCTATAAAGCAGACAGATAGATAGCTTCACCACTTCTTCACCTTGCATCTTCTACCCCAGGCTTTGAAGGCAAGCTACACCATGGTCAAAGTGCCGTTGGGCATGCCAGAGGAGGAAGGAAGAGGCCATCGAACAGTAGGAGACCTCATCCAGTGCTCTGGCTTTGCTGATGGACATGTAACATTTCACTCCTAGTTTCATCCAGCCCTCTTGGTTGCTGTGAAGGAGGGGAAGAACTGTGTTACAAGGCCAGAGGTCAAATCTTCCCTTATGGTACCCAGCACTTGTTGGAGTGATAAAGAAGACTATGACTACCAAAAACCATTTCAGACTGCTCACCTACAGACTATGAAATTTAGCCATCGCACCTTCCTCTTTCTAGCAGTGCTACAGGAAGCTGCCTGGACAGCAGATGGTCTGAACAGTTTATCTCTCTCTTGAGCTTCGGTGTTGAACCTAGGTAGTTAGCATGAACACACAGCTTGTTGGTTTTTGAATAGTACCTTTTGAAGCACACAGAAAAGACCCTTGGAAGCCTCCTTAGGAGCAACGCATGAACATTCAATTTGTGGTATAGTGAAAAGTAGGAAGAAATGCACCCGGTCCACATGTCAACCACTGTCAATTACTCAGGAGAACCAGGTTATAATGAACTGTCATAACAGGAAACAATAGCAAAGCAACTAAAACTTATAGTCACATGAGTTTCAAAACATATGGTGATGTTCTCAACTGTCATAATGGAGTTATGTGTGATCTCAGCTTCTAAATGAGAGTAAAAATGTACTTAACCTTCCTAAAGGTAAAGAAAGACTGAAATCTAGCTTTCTAATGTTTTAAATATAACAGTAAGTAAACCACCTGCACCACCATCTGAAAGAACTCCTAACCCACTGATCCTAATGGTGAAACTTCAGATTTTGTGATACTCTCTCTCATTCTTTGCAAAATCACAAAAATAGACATGAACAAACAACAACAAAAAAAAACAACCCAAAAAACCCCACCCCAACCCAACAATATGCAGTCACAGCTGCTTCTTAAATCACCACATTTACTAAATATAGGCAAAGAGGCCAGACTAAGCACTCTTCATCTTTCTACTCTGGTGTGTTCTTAGAAGTTTCACGACAAAACAAGTACCAGAAGGAAGGTCACAAAAGGCATAAGGAAATGCCCATTTGTTGTCAGGCAGTACACGTTCTAAAAAGCGTAAATAATTTCTACAGTTTAGGCTGATTTGAAGGATTAGAATAAAAAGGAAGTCAATTCTGTGTATATATAAACTGGCACAGTAAGCATGTCAGAGTTGAAAACAAGAATATGTAGACCTGATGCTTAACAGAAAATAAATCAATCAAGTGGACACAGATTATTTTATAATACACATCCTCTGAGCAGCAAAGGGATAAATGGCAGGTTAAAGAGTGGAAAGCACAAAATCTATTACCTTTTATTACAAACTACTGTGAGTAGAGAAAACGACTGCCTTGCATGTGTAACAGGATGGACATCAACACTAGACAATCAACAGGCCACAAAGACTCTTAGACAGCGTTAATGGGATTAACTGGATTCTCAGCCAGCATTAAGTATTAGTAAGAAACAGAAAGATCCAGTTTGGGAGAATCCTCTGTCTCCCACCCACATCCGATGTCTCGATGCAACCTCCTGTCCATTCCCTCACCAAGCCATGGACAACAGACTTGTGGTCTTCATCTCACAGTTTCTCATTGAAGAGCGATTATCAGAGCTCCTTCAGTTAGTTACCTTGGGAATGTTTTTTCAAGACACATTTATCCTTTTCTGGACACCACACCAGTACTGTAACTTATGTACAGACCAAAATTTCTACAGGACTCTGTCCACTTTGCATGATGTATTCATTTTCATCTCTTGGCTTATTCTGTTTCTAGGAAGCTGGTCACTAAGCCTGGAAAACACTTCTGTGCATGCAATCCATGAGGAAGAAGTGAAAGCAGGTAGCGTGGTTACCAGGATGCTTGAATTTATGCAAGAAGTTAAGCTTATGCAGAACCAGGAACTTGTATTTCAGATCAGGATGTATTTCACTCTGTACTCTTACATATTCAGAGGGACAACAGCTTCAGTTCTGAATACATCCAGAAATTCAAAGTCATACATGGTTCCCACAGCACCCATTACTCTCGCCTCTGGTACATATGCAGTGTTTTGCATTATTGTTTAAGCTAGGAAACGTATGCCCTGAAGTATATGTAAAACATTACTGACTTATGTTTCCCACAGCTGCTATAACTCTGAAGTTCTTGGCTTTTGTGCATTTAAATTAACAATTTTAACAATACACCAAAGCCTTTTCCTGTACTGAAATTCAATTCTAGATCCTTTTTTGCTGTATACAAACAAAACACTTATATTGATCTCCTGCAGAAATAAGCTCCCCTTCTCAGTGCACTCTGAAAATACAGGACATTCTGAAAAGCTGCTGCTCCAGCACAACATCAGATTTACATACCTAACATCCTCTCAAATGCGAGTCTTTTTTCCCAGCATATCATGGTCACTTCCCCTGGTGAAAGATAGTATTCTTTGTGTGTGTGAAGTTTTCTAATAATGCCATTTTGAAATTACCAACTCCCAGAAAATAACATCTAAGATGGCAGTGAATGTGTGGAACACACTGTTTTATCCCCAATCCTATTACAACCTTCACAGCGTTCTAGTTATTCCTCTGTACCTATCTCATCCTCCTTGCCATGAAAGATGCTTCCAAACAAATAAGTATTAGAAGCCTCAATTCAATGGGTGACTTGCTCAAAAAAGTCAGAATTGACAAAGATGTGGATAGGGCATGAATATACTTCCTGTTAAGTTTAAATAGTGCTTGAATGCTATTTGCAATGTGCAGTGGAAATGCTAAGCCACAGCTTAAAGCAGTGATTGAGCACCTGGTAGGAAGGCAGGGCCAACCCAGGGGAGACCAGGTGGATGCAATGTACCTGAGTGACCAGAAGGAGTGGAGCCAGGATCAATTTTAATTCTTGACACTTCAATAGTTGAACAAATACGTAAATACATTCTATTTATAAAATGTACATCCATGAACATGGAACAGTGTTCTTTTCTTGTGATCACTGGAGACAAGTTGCAGAATGGCCCAAATGCTGAAGGACAGAAATTTATTCAGATAAACAAGAGTTAACAGACAATTTCCTCTTATCTTTAAGTACTTACAAAAAAAATTCATTCCAAGAAGATTCTTCCAACTGTAAGAGAATGTGAGAATCAGCAGCTGAAAACTGAATTTCGAAAATACAAGACAGAAACAAGATACAAATTTTAAGCAGGGAAAGTAATTAAGCATTGGAAAAATTAGTTAAGATCAATATCAAATTTTGGCCTGTAAGAAGAAAAAAATTAAAATTAAGAACAATTTCTGCAGAAGGCAATAAAAATATTCTGCTGCCTTGGTCATGAAGAAGACCGTAACTGCCAGTCTGCACACTATATTAGAAATGCCCTTTATTAGTGATTTTGGTGATTATGCTTTAGAAGCAACACAGAGTTCAGTGATCTTCACTGCTCCATAGCCCCTGCCAAGAGGACCACACTTCTGGAATTTCACAGAGGAATCCAAAAGCAAAGAATGTCAGGTTTAGGGTGTGCAAACTAATGTACTAATCTGCCACCGTTCCTCAAAATGGTCAGGATGAACTTCAAAAATCTACTGCACATAAACCTTATGGTTTAATATTATTTGTTACAACGAGGAAAAAAAGAAAGAAACAATATAAATGATAATGAGAAGATGTCCTTTTCACATTATTTAAAAGTCAGACTAATACTATAATCCTAACAAACAAAGATATTGGGCTCTTCACAATTACAGCATAATGATGTCCAGATGGTGTCTGTCTTTAGGGAACAAGAAGAACAAAGGGATTTACAAGCTAAAATTCAGTGAAAAAATCCCAGCCTTGAGAAAACTGACCTATTAGTGGAGGTGTTGAAAGAGTGACTCGACTACAACAAATAGCACCTATCTCCTATAAAGGTATTCTGTTTCACTTTTGAAGAGGAAACCCCACAACACAGTGAGCAGAAGAGTAGGGAGCATGCACTCCAGTGCTATAAAAGGAAGAAAGAACAGTTTGTGTAACATAGCTTTAAGGTTTTTCGGTCATCTTCTCTACATTTGTGTGGTTTATTTATTTTAAGAGCTATAAAAATTATATATCAGCCACTGAATTATCAACGATAACTGCAAGTTTTAAAGCTGTGCATTAACAAAGCAGACATATGGAGAGTTGGAAAGACAAGATTAGAAAGAGTTTGTAATTTTTCCCTCTGAAGCCTCATTATGTGGCATAGTTGGAAGTGCCACTTCAGTCATCCTAAAGTAGAATTATCGAGCAAATATATACGCATTCCACTTTTTGTAATGCAATACCCTACTGTGCAAATTCCACCCACGATGTTCCAATGCGGGCTTACAACGGGGCTTCAGGGAAAGCAATCTTCAAGAAAGATGATTAAGAACGGTATACACCTAAATAAAGCTTCTGAAATATAACTGAAAGAGTGAAGGTAGCTAGTATACTGATGGGGGAAGAAGACAAAGTAGTGGAGAAATATGCAATGGAAAGCACTGCATTCTTGGAAAATTAAATCACTTGGAGTTTAACTGAATTTGACCTCTTTCATTATTTAGAAATTTACAAGTTTTGTCAATTTTGAACACAGTAAGAACCATGATTGTCCATAACAGATAGATGCACTGAAGACAAATTTCAGAACTTGACTTTTATTAGGAAGAATGTAAAACAGAAAATGTTCTAACCAGTGGCCCACATTAAATATTCAGGGAATGACTGTGCTCAAACATAAAGGATGGAATTTGTCCACAAACAGCCAAGAACACTACTTAATTCCTATCAGAAAGGGTATGTCATTTTACTGACTTGAGTATTTATTTTGTGCCAGTATACAAAAGGGGGAAAGAAAATGACCATGATGACTCTTGGGCCTGGAACACATGCCAAATGCACTAAGTGCACTTAAAGTAATGAAAAAGTTAACAGAAACATTAGTAGATAGAAAATTAATTGATGGGGATATTATTAAAGACATACAGCCTTTTTCATTCTTTTTGAATATTGATCAGACTGATTTTCATTTTTATTGGGTTTTGAGTTGGCAAATAAAGACTACTGTGCAAATACATTACTGTCCAGATAGATTAAGACATCTGCACGGTGTCTGACCTCACAACAAAACTTTCTCTTGGAAAGTTACAATTTTAGGACATCTTATTCCAAAAACTAGCTAGCTAAACAGATTGCAAGGAACAAATATCAATTACTGGATCAGAATTAGCTATTGAGACCTCAAAGGTATCAGTAAACTTCTGGTTCCTACTCAGTATTTAATTGATGCTTTGGAAATAATAATAATGAAGAACTTAACTCATGACACAAATTTAAGAGTGTAAATCATGCTAAAGACATGGCAACCCTGCCCCACACATACCAAAAGCAGTCCACTCACAAAGCTCTACCTTTGAAACCATATGTGTAGACTAGAATTTTGTATTTGGGAAAACAATGATCATGGAAGGGACTTAGGAACACAGATGAGCAAGTAATTGAGAAAGAGTGTCAAAAGCTCAAGCTCTGAAAGAAAAGTGTGGAAGTAATGAGATTTTGGAAGTATGCATGAGTGAGGAAAGAGTAGGAGGAGAGAAATGTGCTTAGCTCTGTATGTAGTACTGACAAGAATGATACTTCATACTGTTACAACTTCTGTTACAAGCATTTCTAAAAGCATGTTGAAAATCTGGAGACGGTTCAGAAAAGAGACAGGAAATGAGTTGAAGACTAGAGAAAATGCCCCACAATTTAAAGAGATCAATCTGTCCACCTTATAAATAAGAAGAGTGAGATATGAGCTGACTAAACTGTATAAGCTCCATCAAGTTTTATAACAGGTCCTGAGAAGTGCACTTTTTCAAACTTCATTGAAGCTTCTGTCAGAACCAGGCTATATGCCATCTACCGTGTGATGCTTGCAAAGGACTGCTGGTCATCATGGTACAGCCCGATGCAGCCAAGCTTGAGCCACCTCTCAGGACAATTTCATCACAAAATCATGCTTTAATGAGCCAGATTGTTTTCCAAGTTGACTTTTCATTAGGTATTTTGCTTATGCCATTAAGAAACAGTAGAATGCCATGGAAGATCACCACTAGAGCCATCATTACACTATCTCAGTTTTGTATGCATTACAATTATGGCCACTAATCTGAGGGAGGACTGGAAAAGTGCATGTGGATCATAAAAAAGAAACATGCATATGCAGGCAAGAAAGGTTTTATCAAAAAAAATTTGACACTTAAGGCTTAAATCTAGTGAAAACAGAACTCGGATGTCCCTAGTCTAGATCAAGACTGGAATGAGACCTGTCAACTGATGAATGTGGTGTAGGCTTAAAATCCAGACTGCGATGTGAAAGGTGAGATACCTGAGGCACTAATGGAGAGGTCCAAAGCTACGTGAATCGCAGCTTCCTGTAACTCTTGCACCTCTGGGTGCTGGATGAGGTCACGTGATGCTGTCACATATTAACAAGTCAGATGATTGCATTTAATCTAAGGAGTTGCAGAATAGGTTAGACTACGCAATGTGCTGTCTTCTCTAGTGTAGACAGGGACACACTTTTACCCTAATGTGGAGAAGATTAGATTTTATCTGACTTCCTGGGCAATGTAAGTTCACCCAAGTGCTTGCAAAGCTGTATACAACAGTTTGAACTACGTTGTAGCTTTATAGTCAAGAGACAAAAAATCACAGGCAGAGTATAGAAGCAATCAAGGGACCGTCATCACCTGAGGTCCATGGAGTTGCAGGAAGCTGGAGAGATAAGAATGAAGGCCAGAGAGATTTCAGCAAGTGACTCATGTCTTTAAGAAGAGATGAAAGAACCCTAAATCCTGGCCAAAGTGACATGGGAGAAGTACTTACTCAGTCCTGAATCACGTATGCAGCTTAATCCTTTGCATGTAAGCAAAACAAATAAGGCTGTGACTGGAGACCTGTAAGGAATTGCAGCTGGAAGTGCAGGTGGCTGCTGCCCCACGGCCAAGGCACTGTCTCCAACCAAACGCCTGATACTAATCCTGTTGATTTAAGCCCGTCACTGACCAAATGTTAGCAACCTAATAAATGTCTTTAGGGACACAGGCCTCATGATTTGGCTGAGGCTTTGGCTACACTGTGTTTTTCCATGATAAATCTTGTGCGTCAGCGTACAGGAGCTGAACTCAATGATCTTTATGGGTCCCTTCCAACTGCGGATATTCTACTGCACCACTCTACTTGAGCTCTAACCTAACAGGTTCCCTACTATCCACTCGCAAGTGTCTCTCTTGACACATTCTTACTTGGAAGGCAACCTACAGGGAAAGGAAGTGGGTATTCAAAATCTTTTTAGAAATAAACAAGCAGACAATTGCCACAAATACCCATGGCCAAGTTCCATGGAGCATACTGAGCTGCCAGATGCCCTCATGGCAGCCACTGGTATCTGCACACTGGAGTGCAGATGCTAAACTGGTGTGGGTTATCACATACTTTCCTAAGAGCTGCTGCTCCGTAGATCTACATCTGAAACTAACGCTTTCTCAGCTCATTTGGGAGTTAGAGAGATGCAGCACTCTGGACTCTCATGCTGTAGGTATAAGGTCAGTGAACTGACAAAAAAGATGCATGTCCCAACTAAAACTTTAGTCAACAAACCTCATCATTCTTAGGACTGTATGACAGATCAAAGAACAAAATTCAGCAAAATTGAGATGACGAGCCCACATTCTGCTCAGATTAGACAATCACCATTAATGTGAATGCACATGTGGACTGGCAATGAAAAAAGAGTCTTTAGTTTTCTTTTTTAAAGTAAGTAGATTTCTTGTTCCATACAATGCGAAAGCAAAGCCTGAAATTGTTATCTAGTTATAAATTCTGATCTAATAATTCATAACCCAAATGGCAACTAATGAGGGTTTTTATTTTTAGGAGAACAGATGCAAAGTTGCTTTAGAAATAAAATTAAAAATCCAATGTCATGAATTTTGTGATCCAGAACTCAGGATATTAGGACATTTGGGATTGACAATACTGTAAATGATATTCTTTCTAGCCAAAGAGACTCCATCAGTCAAATTAAATTCTATGAAGTCTTTCAAGACCGAAAGTGATTAAAACATTTAGAAGTCTGAGGAATTATACAAATTATATCCATTCTTTTCTCCTTCTGCCAATTTTTGCCATTTCACTATTAGATTTTCTTACAGACTAAGCAAACAGAGGGGTTTTCTGTTCATACAGACATAGTCAGATATAATCTTTATTTATTTTTCCAATAGTGAAAATGGGGATGTAAGGAAGCTTTCCTACGGATGAATTTAATCCATTCATGACAGTTACGTATCACCTTGTCTTGCTAATTTTTAAGCGCATGTCCATTTTTTAACAAACTCAATTAAAAGAAAAAACCCTTTAAACTGTCAGAGGAAACATTTGTCAGCTCCAGGCTGAACTTCACCAAGAAGCCTGAAGCTCAGTTAAGTATCCATCTTCTTACAATTAATCAGTTTTTTCTTTCTTTTTTTAAAAAAAAAAGAAAAATATCTACAAAATGGAAAGAAGGGATAAGTCTTAGAGAATAATTGCTCTTGAAGGTTAAAGATTTTCAAATACTCATTAAAGAAATGAATTGAACTGTTTTAAAATAAAGTACCGAATTTTCTTTCCTGATAAATTTCAAGAAAATTGAGAGGTCCACTTTGATTTATGCAGCTAAATCTGTCTCCCTTCATTGCCTCCAGTGAGCTGATAACTCATTCCCTTTCAAAAGCTCCACGCTTATTTGATGATACAGACTTGGAAATAAACAACAACAAAAAAACCAACACCAAAAAGTATCCACAGATATCAACTGTGAACACCTCAGCTAGCAATACACACACATCAGTCATCTCCCTCTGTAACCTCAGTCTGCGACAGTTTTTAGCTGCAGCATCATGGAAGAAGACCCAGAAGAGTGCTTGTAGGGTTCTGTGGGAAGGGCAGGGATCCACCTGGTTCTGCAGTAAAGCAGCAAGGAGAATTCCCACTCTGACCAAACCAGTTCTCAAGCTCGCAGTGGGCTCCATCTTTCTGCCACTTCACACGCAGTAGGCGGGTTTCTACCTGTAGGTAGCATCTCCCTGTTTGCAGCTGCGGCATTACATGCACACAGTAGTTTCTCTTGACATTCACCAAGCCCAAATTGCTCACTTCCTCCCAGGTAACGTCCACTTTGCCTTATCTGCAATTCAAACAACCCAAGACTCAAACAAAAGTGTTAGGGACAAAGAGTAACATGTCTCCTCCTTCTCAACCCCTGTTTCAAACTCTTAAAACCTCCATGATTCAAAAAGATTTTTTTCTGACACAAAAGGGAGAAAAAATGGACATATCTGCAGTTACCCCACTGATAACATTTAGTTAATTTAGTATCGCCTAAATCAAATAGCTTTTCAGACTTCCCAACACAAGTATCAGAATAACACCAAGTAATTGCTAGCAGTAGCTACTCCAGTAATTTCTAATAAATAATTCGGGAGCTCCACTGAATCTTCTCCCTGGGGCTTTGCAGATGTCTGACAGCAGGAACTAGGAGACAGGAGGGAAACTGACCTCGTGCTCACTGGCAGCAAATGCAAACTTCCCTAACTGGAAGAAAGCTCATGCTGGCTGAGTGATGGGACATGACTGGATGGATCAGTGGTTTGATGGGCCTCCATTCTCCTCCACTGATCTCCAGCTCCCTTACAGCCCCAACAGCTCACTGTTATCCCTTAACTGCTGTGATGGGTCATGGCAGCTGTGAGGTGCAAACACACCAGAAATGCTTTCATTAACTAGTTCAGACGCTGAACACAGTGAGGCTGTATCAGTTCTGGCTGCGCAAGGAATCCCAACATATTCAAGCTGCCACTGAACCAGACGAAGTGAAGCTATTGGATATGCAACAGTAGTGCCCCAACTGTGCTTTTAAATGAGATGTAGGCATACTTTGAATTTGTTACTCTAATAAAATGAGTGGATTGCCTTCCTTACTTATTATACATCATCTCAACCTCCCCCTACCAGTGTCTCATTTCCTCTACCTCCCAAGTCCCAATGTTCTAGTGTAAATGACTGAACAAGACACAGAGATGCTTCTCTTTGGAAAAGAAAGTCATATCTTGCCTGTTATTTCTTCATAGCATCAGTTACAGTAAAATAATGCTAGATTTGTCTAGCAACTAGCTAAACTGCAAGTACAAACATCCCCTGACATCAACACTATTTCTGAGAGGCATTAGCCCAATGTGCTAAATTATAGATACTAAGCAAAAAGAAGCAGGGCATGGATTTCTGAAATTTTCAACTACCTGAAAATGTTATACTTACCTAGATAATCTTGGGTGATAAGATGTAGAATTACATTTCATTCAGTGGAAGCCCTAAACATTAATGTTCCTAATCAGTATATAAGTAAGTCTGAGCCTATAAACCCAATGCAACAAAACGGTACAGCAGAATTGAACATTCAAAAGAAAAGGTCAGAAAGCTAAGCTGCTCAGGAGAAATTTACTCTTGAAGAGGATAATTAATTATCATTTAAGATGGATTCCCAATACAATAACAGAAACTACAATCGGTGAGGTTTTTATGCTAACCATAGCTAAGCAGGTGTTCTAACAGTAGAATATATAGCACAAGAAATAGACAGGTGAGCCACGCACAGCTGTTTGCATGACTTCTCCATTCTGAAATATCACTGAGTCACTGGGCCATTCTGGATGTAGCCTGCTATTGCAAAGGAGGATGCAAGATTCTCCTCTTTTAGCTCCATTTCCAGAATCTTTTGCAGTTTAGCACAGGACACATTGTAAACTCACTGTACAATGTTCCTTTGCTTTGTATTTCCATGATAAAATTGTTTTTCTAGTGAAAATCAATTTTAAAACGTGGAACCAAACTGGATTTTGTATATATATATATATTTGTTTAAAGAGAGAAAGAAAATCAGTGATGTACATGTGGAAGGAAACTAGCAGTAGGTAAGATTTTCTGATTACGTCATCACTGGTGCTAACTGAGAAACATAAAAGCCATTAGAGCTATACTACAATCGCTGTCCTTATTCCTATTAGGCAGCACTGCAAATATACCCCCAAGAATTCAGTGATAAAATAGAGAAAATTGAACAAGTATGATCGAGAGCCAGAATGAAATGAAGCACAAAAAGAAGTGCAACCCAAAAAGCTTAAAAGGGTGAGAGGGGTGAAAACACTGAGGAAAGAGTAAGTGTGAGGGAAGTGTGAGCCAGTGCAACTGCAAGAAGAAAATGGAAACAGGATTTTGCTTGAGTGAGGCTGAAAGGAAGAGAGGGTAATCAAGCATAAACATGAAAGAATAACCAGGAGTATGAATGAGAGCACAAGTGAGCAATAGAGCATGGCAGAGTGACAGGCTGGTATGTGGCAAGATACAGCAATAGTAGGAAAAACAGATAAAGAAGATTTTTAATGTTGAATTTCTTTATATTGGCTTTCTTCCTTCATCATTTATCAGAAAAGAGCCTTTTACATGAAAACATGAAAATACACCAGCGTGCAATGCAAGAAAGAAAGAAGAACCCCAGTGATCACACACAAAAAAAAATCTAAATAAGTGAGACATCTGGAAATTTCTTTCAGTTTTGCCCACCAATTTAAGGTGATGAAAATGACCACACAGTGCGTCCACTGGAAAACAGCAAACAGCAAGAACAGGGAACGAGTAACTTCACAAGTACAGCCAAAAATTTAAATGTTTTCTCTGTTACTTACTGAACTATTCTGATGCCATAGTCCACAGCAAAATCAAACAGATGTGTAGCATCCCCATAAAAAGTCTTCAGTGAGGAATTAGGAACAGAGACTCTAGGAACAGTGATTAGGGGCAAATATATGTAAGAAAAGTTCTACTGCACAGCTGCAGTTACATTAAAAATATTAACTATGAATTGAGGAAATATTTCTCAATTCACGTAAAACAAACTTGAAAGAACCCCAAATATGCAAATCCTTCTTTGGGTAACCACAGTTACAGTGCTCAAATTATTCTGACTATCCTAGTAGTAGCCTTTAATGGATCTCTCACACTCCTTTCATATCTACACCACAGGACCACCAGTGTTGTTTCCAAGAGTTTCAAGACGTCTCTCCACCTATGCAAAATGTCAAGTAGAAGAACGAGCTGTTTCACTTTGTGTGGTTAATGCCAGAGAAACTGCTTGTTTTGTTGTTTGAAGACTGCCTGGAGTTTATTAGTGTGAGAGTATTAAAGTCAAAAGGTTGGACGGCTTCCCTGTGAACAGTCAAACTCTCAAAAATACTGATTTCATTTAACCTTTCTACAGTCATATTTATTTTATAAAAGCTTCCATTTGTCATGTTCATGTCATACTCTTGACAAACTAGAATAAAAGATTCATATAGATTCATTCGTATCTTGAAGGTTACTGAAGGTCTACGCGGTGAATAAAAACCTTATTTGTGCTTATCCAGTCTCAAATTTGGATCTTATGGACTATATTTCAGCAACAGTTTTCTAAAAAACTTCACACAGAAAATATTATAAATAATAATGAAACAGACGAAGAAAATAAGTTTCTCAAAATTCATCCTGCATCACAAAAGCAAAAGAATCTTTATTTTTCCAGCAACAATAAAAAGAGTTGCTCATCAAAATGCTGCTAGTAATTCTACTGATGTACAATTCAGGACAGTTTCCAACTCAGTCTCCTATACTTAGAATAGTTTTGCAGTGCTAAAGAATCGTTTGATGAAGAGCATAAGAAACTTACGAAAAGAGAGATGAGCCCAAAAGAAAGTTGATTCTATCTATTCGCTTTCATACATAATGTAAAGTTATACTTCAAAGAGACTACCTGATCATTCTGGTGAAAATCTATACACTTAGACAACAGAAGTTTAGCACCATGACTGCAAAAAGCATGAAAGAAGATAGGTCAGGGTCAAAGCTTTTGGGCTACTTAACTTTAGAAAGCATCAAAATACATGGATGTAACATCAGCACGCAAATGATCCCTATGTTATACATGCAAATCTGGACAAAGAGGACACTTCATGTAATTCCACGTGAGAAATGCACTGTGCAACAGAGAGTTATCTTCAGTAACCATGGCTGAATGGGGCTTGGGGTTGATCAGTTTTTGTGATGCTATGAAAAGAGAGGATGGCCACTTACTAACAATCTGACTACCTTTTACTTTTTTTTTTTCAGGACTGAGGGCTGCTTACCCCTATGTTTTGGTCAAACATGAATACAGTAACTATACTTGTTTTTAATATTCCTCCTCCTGTGTCAGTGTGTTACAACATTTTTCCTCATTGTCCAGACTTTCCTCTTGTGCAATGTTTCTGAGGGACTCTTTTTATTTGCTAACGATTGACACTAATTCCTCATAAATAAAATCTAAGTTATTGGAAGCTACAGGTTCTCGGCATCTTGCAGAGTCGACTCTGTATTCTGCAGAGAACACTTTCAAGAATCTATCAAGACAGGAAGCATAGCAGGAGAAAAATCAATGTGTCAGGTAAAGAAATAAAAGGTGGATCAGAGCTTTTTTAATACATGCTGTATGTTTCTTTACAAATTGCATTCTGTGAACCACCCACTATGAAAGACATCCACTTCCCCACACAAGTGCCTTGAGTAGTTCAGGTTACACAGAGACTGTCACTCAAAAGAAGACTTACAAGCAGCATTCCCAAAGCTTAACAGCGTTCCTTTTTCTCCATCAGTACTTATTTTCCCTTGCCTAAAAGGGCTGATGTGACTAACTAGTCCCCAACACTTCATTATAATAACAATAATATTACCTAGCCTACAGTGCTTTTCATCAGTAGATCAAAAGTGCTTAGTAGAGAATGCAGGTGTCATTTACTCATCAAGTAATACCAAAGAAACCATCAGCTCTGCTGATTTAATCCTTAAAAATGCTGTTTTAAAAGCACAAAGAAGCCAAAACATAAGCTCCAAATAATATACCTTCTCTAGCAAAGGAGATTATGGCTTGTTCAGTGGAACCCAGGAGGAGGGCTCTATAAAGAAAAAAGGGAATATATTTTTGAAGGTAGCACATCATAGGATTAGAAGGGACCTTCTCGGTTATTGAGCTAAGGCCCAGTTGTCCCATGCTGATAAACCATTTAAGCCCTTTCTTTAACAGGTCAAATTTTGCCTTAGAATCAGTGAATGATTCTTCCTTTTCAATTCCTCTGAGAGGCTGTGGTAGAAGTACACTGATCTGATGAACAGATACCATCCTCCAATTTCCATCCTAAGTGTGTTGCTGATCTGATAAAATCCATTTGTTGCAGTATTAACAGTATCTGTTTATCTAAAAAACTCTGTCATGCCTTGTGTATTTAGAAAGCTCTCAATCTGGCAAAGGAAAAATACAATTAAGTCTCCCATTCTAATAAGTAGCAAGGTCTACCAGATTTTGCCGTTGGCTTTTGACATACATACATTATCCACTGCCTTTCAGTGTCAAAGACAGCTTTCCTAAGTAATATTTATTAAAAGGCCATGATCTAGCTCCAGTGCAATAACAATTACCAAGAGTCCACTACCGTGTATAAAGATTCTTCTTTCCCAAGGTGCCTTATTTCATACTTTCCAACAGTGAACTTAATGTGCCATTCTATCACCCTGCTTTAAAAAAAGACCGTCTGATGGAGATTCTACAACTTTGCTATCTATCAGGACTCTTAACACTTCTTACATTTAGAACAACTTTTCGTCCTGTAAACCTTTAGTTTAACCTAAACCTGATCTCCTGTAAACCTAAATCTCCCACTGCTGCAATTTAAGGCTGTATTTTGTTCAATTCAGTTCAAATCCACTTGTTTACACAATGAAAAGTCTAGCTGGCTTGCAGTACTAAGTGCTAATGTACAGTCCTCATCTTCCTAAGAATTTCACTGTTTATCAACTGTTCTCTCTTATAAACAGCCAGGAAAGAGGTTTGACTTTCCAGCATGTGCTTTAGCACAGTATTAAGATTCACTTATTTCTCAACAAACATGTTCAGACAAAATACTTTAATGTCTAGTATTAGTGCATTTGTGAAGTTCTGAACTTTTTTTACTCTACCTTTGCTATCAGAACAGGTAGTTCTCTCTGTATGCTTTTTTTCTCATCTCCCTGATATTGCCATCAGCTTGGTAACAACCTTCTGCTCTTTTCTTTGCAAATAAATGATCAACAGGGATCAATAGGAGAGCTTCTCTGTATGGATTCTCACAGCCATTATCTCATGCTCATGTTCAACCAGCCATCTTGAAATAATGACAAAGCTGACTTGTTCAGTTCATCTCTAATTTGTCTTCCTTTCCTCCGGTATCAGCATCTAAAAGTATAACACAGAATCACAGAATATCCTGAGTTGGAAGGGACTCATAAGGATCATCAAATCCAACTTCTGTCTCCACACAGGACCACTGTTTTTCTTTCATTTCATATATGTACGGAAAAAAGTTATTCAAAACTTCAGTGTTCTAATTATTTCTTGATTATTTTGTGATATACTGCAGCACTTGATTAAAGTACAGAGGAAGAATACAACTTCCTTAACAAGTTCCAGTCTTTTCACATTATTTTTAAGCACAGAACCTCTGGTTATCTTACTGGGTACCTGATTAGGAAAAGAGTTGCCAGGAAGTCTAGAAAGACTTAAATTGGCCATAAATAATCTTTGCACCATCCATCATCACTAGAAGTGCCTCATTTGCAGCTCACTTTCCTCTTTTTCTTCCACTTATATTTTTCAGAGTTGTATTCCCTCTTGAAAGGACTGAGTAGGTGGATTTTCTATATTCATAGAATCAATAATAGAATGCCAGAAATTCTTAGGTTGGAAGAGACCTCAAAGATCATCTAGTTCCAAGCCCCCTGCCATGGATAGTGCTGCTAATCACAAGATCAGGCACTAGATCAGGCTGCCCAGGGCCCCATCCACCCTGGCCTTGAACACCTCCAGGGATGGGGCACCCACAACATCTCTGGGCAACCTGTGCCAGTGCTTCACCACTCTCTAAGTGAAAATTTCCCCCTGACATCTAACCTAATTTTCCCCTCTTTTAGTTTAAAGTGGTAAGGTATGCTAAGGTATGCAGGGAGGAAGTTAGGAAGGCAAAAGCCTGACTCAAATTTAGATTGGCCACTACGGTAAAAGAGAATAAGAAATCCTTTCACAAATGTATCAATGGTAAGAGGAGAATCAAGGAAAATGTCCACCCTTTACTTGATGCAGTGGGGAATGTGACCACTGAGGATAACGAGAAGGCTGAGGTTCCCAATGCCTTCTTTACATCTTCCTTTAATGGGCAGACCAGTTATCCTCAGGGCACTTTACGCCCTGATCTGAAAGTCTGGGATGGAACGCAAAATACACCCCCAGTGATTCAGGTGGAGACAGTTAAAGAGCTCCTCCTCCACCTGGACTGCCATAAGTCCATGGGACTGGATGGACTCCACCCTTGGGTGCTGAGGGAGCTTGCAGGAGTGATTGCTGAGCCGCC
The DNA here is from genome assembly GCA_030625065.1 of Alectoris magna. Taxonomy (NCBI): domain Eukaryota; kingdom Metazoa; phylum Chordata; class Aves; order Galliformes; family Phasianidae; genus Alectoris; species Alectoris magna. Next base: position 145,677,352 of record CM060560.1, read on the forward strand.
CTCCGTGCTTCTGGTTAACTGGAGAGGTCCCAGAGAATTGGAGGCTTGCTGATGTGACTCCCATCTACAAGAAGGGCCATAAGGAGGAGCTGGAGAACTACAGGCCAATCAGCCTGACCTTGGTACTGGGGAAAGTTATGGAACAAATCATCTTGGGTAAGATCACACAGCATGTGCATAGCATCCAGGGGATCAGGCCCAGCCTGCATGGGCTCATGAAAGGCAGGTCGTGCTTGAGCAACTTAATTTCCTTCTATGACTGGGTGACCAGACTGGTAGATGAGGGAAAGGCTGTTGATGTAGTCTATCTAGACTTCAGCAAAGCATTTGACACTGTCTCTCACAGTATTCTCCTGGGGAAACTGGCTGCCCATGGCCTGGACGGGTATACCCTCCTTTGGGTAAGGAACTGGCTAGAGGGCCGTGCCCATCAGGTAGTGGTTAATGGAGTTGGTTAATGGTGACCTGTTACAAGTGGTGTCCCCCAGGGGTCGGTACTGGGGCCCATCTTGTTTAATATCTTCACTGGTGACCTAGGTGAGGGGATTGAGTGTACCCTCAGTAAGTTTGCAGATGGCACCAAGTTGGGAGGTGGTGTCGATCTGCCTGAGGGTAGGGAGGCCCTTCAGAGGGATCTGGATAGGCTGGATCACTGGGCTGAGGTGAATGGGAGGTTCAACAAGGCCAAGTGCCGGGTCCTGCACAATAACCCCATGCAGCGCTATAGGCTTGGGGTTGAGTGGCTGGATGACTGTGAAGAGGAAAGGGACCTGGGAGTGTTGGTTGATGCTTGGCTGAACATGAGCTGACAGTGTGCCCAGGTGGCCGAGAAGGCCAACGGCATCCTGGCCTGCATTAGAAATAGTGTGGCCAGCAAGAGCAGGGAAGTAATCAACCACCTGTACTCAGCACTGGTGAGGCCGCATCTCGAGTATTTTGTTCAGTTTTGGGCCCCTCACTACAAGAAAGACATTGAGGCCCTGGAATGTGTCCAGAGAAGGGCAATGAAACTGGTGAGGGGTCTGGAGCACAAGTCCTATGAGGAGCGGCTGAGGGAGCTGGGATTGTTTAGCCTGGAGAAGAGGAGGCTCAGGGGGAGATTTCATTACACTCTACAACTTCCTGAAGGGAAGCTGTGATGAAGAGGGGCTTGGCCTCTTCTCCTAGGCAACAAACAGGACCTGAGGAAATGGCCGCAAGTTGTACCAGAAGATGTTAAGATTAGACATAAGAAAGAACATTTTCTCTCAGAGAGTGGTCAGGCACTGGAATGGCCTGCCCAGGGAGGTGGTGAAGTCACCATCCCTGGCAGTGTTCAGGAGGCATCTGGATGAGGAGCTATGAGATATGTTTAGTGGCTTGTGGTAGCAATGGTAATGGGAGGACAGTTGGACTAGATGATCTTGTAGGTCCCTTCCAACCTTGTGATTCTATGATTAAAACCATCTCCCCTTGTCCTATCACTATCTGCCCTTGTAAAAAGTTGGCCACTCTCCTGATTACATGTTCCTGCCTGGCTTAACTTCAAAAATTCCAGTTCCTTGCATTTTCTTCAGATCCCTACAAAGGAATTGTTTATGACAAGTAACATTTGTGTGACAAGGTGTTTTCCTTCCTCCTATTCCTTACCTCCTATGTCCTTACCTAAAGCCTTAATTCCTCAGCTCTCACCACACAATTAGAACACCTCTCTTGGGAGACTCACTAAAAACACAGCTCCTAAACTTCACCTCTTCTTTTAGTGATTCCTCCTCTTTCTCACTGACTGAAGATCCAGTTCTGCCAGCCTGTCATTGTCACAGGTAAGCTTTCCACCAGTAGGAGCTTTTCCATTCCCTGTCTGCCCTTAAGCAAAACTGTTTTTGTTTTTTTTTTTTCAAAAGCAGTATCCTACTCTTAGAAAAATAAAGGTAAAGGTATGTTCTGTCCTCCACTGTATACCAGACTTCATGTTCAGAGACTGCAGTCCAGTACGCTTTAAAATACCATCACTCTTTGCCTCAGGTTGACAATATTATTCTATATCTGTCTCTCCTGAGTGAATCTGCAAAATAAGCTATTATGTCAATCAAGAGAAAAACATTATTAATTGTTGTAGATTTGTTGTGGGGGAAGGTTCTGCTCTCTCTTTACTGGCAGCAAAGGCAGTAATAGCAATTTTTTTCTAAACTGATGTCTTATTTGATTCGATTTACAGGCCGTCTGTGTTTTCAGTCCCCAAGGTAGAAAAATAGCTATTGATGGCAACAAAGTTGTTCTTTGTAAAAGGCCACTTTTAATAAAGCTCAGGTAGCTTCTGTGACTAGAAAACTTGCAGGCCTACAGCAGTTATCCAGGTGAGCAGTGCAGACAGAGGCCATTTTGGATACGAGAATCTGCTGTGATACAAGAATCTTCTAGCAAGAGGAAATAAATCAATCCCTCCAGAACAGCAAAGTGTCAGACTAAGGACCTCTCCTTTTTCTGCATAGATACTCAGAATTAATAACTGATTTGGGGTAAAAGTTTTTGGGTACCCAACCTGAGCCTCTCGTAAGTTATGAATTTTGGGTGGTCCCATGTGGAGCAAGGAGTTGGACTCAATGACACATACAGGCCCCTTCCAACTTGGGATATTCTATCATCACATGATCATGAAAAATGTGAAGGTATCTGTTTTTTAAGCAACAGAAAAACTGACTCAAAAACCTGGTAACATAAGCATAGTAGCATTCAACTATGACCCGCTTAAAATTTTACATAAGTGCTTTCACATCATGGCTGTATAAATTAACCAGCTACACCACTGTTCAAGCAACGAATCCATGATCTAGGAAACAAGGTCTATCTGGTACACACAGATGACTAATCATTTTGCTGTTGAGATCCCTGCGTTGTTTTGTCTTAGGCCAATCTGTTCTTCTCTGGCTTACAAAACTGTAATGTGCTGCTCCCAATGGAGAGCTTCTACTCAGAAGCTGATAAAACAACCCTCCAAATAGGCAGGAGATGCAAATTAGCACCTATACAGACAAGACTTTGGTATTTTATTGTAGCTAGCAGGTGACAGACAGTAGGAGCATCATTTCAGAAAATTATTTTGCTAGTTTCAGGGCTTCTCTATAAGGAAAATTTGTGCCAGTCTAAGATGACATGCCATTTTAAATAGCTATTTCTATATTAGCTAGTGTAATACCCCACATAACTGCTTTCATTGGTACACATGTCATTTTGGAAGCTGTTTCAATTGAGCTGGAAAAAGACGTTTTAACACTGTGATAATGCTATCCTGCCAATGAGACATATCAGTCTTGGTGTAAGTTATGAAGTTTTTTTTTTGTGTGGATTCTTTCTTTCCACCTGATTCATTTTGAACATCCTTACTGCACCACAAATCTAACAATACTTCCGAGGCAAAATGAAAACGAAAAAAAGTGGAAAACCAGGAGCTAAAGACAGAGAAAGAAAATAGCATTTTATAAGGGAAGAAGTAGTGATATATGTATCAAAACAACAATTCCCTTAGTTTTCAACATTTGCATTTAATTCATCTGCCTCCTGAATACAATAAAAGCTATGAGTTCCTGAGCCAGCTTTGTTCAAGAAAGAATTTTCTTTCCATCTCCTGGCAGTGGTCTTCAATTAAAGCCTGCAATGATGAAACTCGCTGAGATTGACAGAGGAAATAAAAGGAGAGAAACCACTGAAATGCATCTTCAGAAGATTATTAAATGTCCCGCAGACATCGGTGCGAGTGACAGCCGCCAGAGCTTAGTGAAAAAAGAGAACCAGAAAATTAAACTTCTCATTGGGTCTGATGATGATTAATATCTCTTCTCTGATGAGCTGAAACTGCTTAATCGTTGCTATTAATATCAAATCACTGAGGTGCAAGTATGGTAGCTGAAGAGAAAGGGGACATATGAGAATGTTTAAAGGTGGGGAAAGGAGGAAAAGATAAATAATTTAGGTATGTTTTGCTCCTAAATATTTAACCTGCTAAAGCAAGAAACTCAGAATGAAGCTGTGAGTCGCTACCAGCAGCTCTGAAGTCAGGTTACTGCGAGGCAAAGCAGAACTCTTGGGCAAACAAAGTCACATGATTTAAAGGAGATAAGTAGTAGATTTCAACTGTTTGGTTAAAGGCATTTGAATTCTACAGGAAGATGTCTTAATTCATCACAGCTTCATTCAAGTGCATCTGAACAAGCAACTAATACCTTCGCCCAACTCAAACGTGTTAGATAATTGCTGTTTTCAGATTTACTTTCCTCTGTGTATATTGGCAAAGCTTTAAAGAGAGCTTGTTGGAGTTCCTTGGAAACCAATAATTACATGTAGCTGTGCAGACAGATTTTTATACTGGCTCCCTACACGAATATCCTGCAAAACGCAACCTCTCCGCAGAGATTTTTTCCTTTAAACCCTTGGGTTTGTAATGCACTGAAGCAAGAGGCGAAATAGCTAAATCCATTACAGTTAATACCCCTAGAAAACATTCTGTGTGTATTACATTTTCAGACCAAAAGAAACCTCTGTTAAAGTCAGTGTAGATCACTGGAGATACGCATTATAATAGCCTGATTAGTAGGGAATAAAAAGTAGACTTTTATAGCACTCGGTCATCTGAAAATATTATTCCTGCTAAAGTTAACAAGCAAAATCACTGAGTTAGGTTAAATTAAATCCAGTGAATAGCAGGAAATTTACTGATTATGAAGTATTAAAGCTGTGGTATTAGTTCAGTATCATTTTAGAATACTGAATGACTTAACGCCGTGAAAAATGAGAAGTCTTCCACTTCTTAACGCTACAAAGGTAACTTGGAAACACTGTACACTGGTGTTAAGTTTTATTTGGTGAATCTACAAGATTGCTAAAACATGACTTTTAAAGGCCTTGATCTCATGAATAATTTGTTTGCCAAATTACTGCTCAAACAAATCTTGTTTGTTAAAGTTAATACACATTTTTAACTTGCAGCTGGAACTATCTGATTTGACCTTCTCTCAAGGATTTGGTTTTCCACACCTGAAAAGGTAATGCAATCTGAACCCAGAACATAGTATACATTAGGGAAATAGTTTTCCTGAACAGGGATGGCAATGGATCATCCTGGTAACTAGTTTCTATTAGCTATGGTAAGGTTAATAATTATCCTATAAATTTACTTCTTTTTATAAATAGCTATGTGTTTTACTAACCAATGTGCTCTCATCTCTTGCTCTAAAGGTGATATTTCTTAGGAGTTCAATTTATGTACTGATTTATCTCATAGTCATTACCACTTATTTTACATGAAATTGTTACAGTGATCCTTTTAAAATATATTTTCCTCATCTAATTCTCATTTTTTACTTCCTCCAGTGAGCCTAGAAAAATTTGGACAAGGATAAAAGCACATATCCTTGAACAAGGTGGAATAATATGTCAGAGAGATGCTAGAATCCTCCACCAGCTTTAAAATTAAGTTCAGAAACCTGGCTGGAGGTAAAGTTCTGCTAAATTTGGAAGGCATGGGTCTGAGGCAGGGATTACTGGCTAGCTTTATTCCATCAACTCTACAATATAATTTGGCCTGCGCTACGCAAGATATTAGAGTCAGAGACTGTTAATAGTCCCTCTGATGGTGAAAATCTACAAACTTTCAAAAGCTAAAAAAGCATCAGTAACCTTTCTGTGCAATTTTTTGAGGAGGACCTAAAAATTTGTCTGGTAATTCCATTTTGAAAAACAAATTAAACAAAAGACTGCTGCAACTACTGTAGGAGAGGTGTACTCAAGTAAGGAAGGAAAAATCAGTGATGAAACTCAGGCAATTGGACCTAATGATCTTTTTAAGTCCCTCCCAACTGAACTGTTCAAAAACCATGAAAAATAGAACAGGAAGAAAATGGTGTGAAGAAAGGAACACAGCTTCCTCTGAAATACTATATTTCCTGTTTAATCACATCATAAACACATCATAAAGCTCCTCCATGTCTTTTACACCAGCAATTTCTTCCAGTCCATACCAGCATAAAAGAGTATTTCTATATTCTTGACTATGGCTTTATTACAGATCCAGACACAATCCTCTCTATATTACAAGAATACCATCCAACACCCTTTGAAATTACAGTTCACCACCACATCCTCAGTCTCCTATATGGAGAGCAAAATAATGATGCTCTGGTAGCACCAGCAGCTGCAGTGCAGCTGAAACCAGATGCACTGGTTTCAACCTATTACGTAAAGACAACAGTCCCTACCTATTAATCAGTGCTGCTTCTGCTTCTCAGACTGGCCAGTCTCTCGCCTAACAGTACCTGTGCTAGTTCAGCTAACAGCCACCACAAGCAGCACTGACCGTACCACAGTCACACTTTTGGTTTATTTTGTATTTTGGGTTTTCCAATTCAGGACTTTATGCCTTAAATCCAATCTTGTAAACTACTCCAGGTGTCAGAAAGTGTACGCTGGTGTAAAGCTACAAGGTAATTTCACTGAGCATCGACAGGAATAACTATGCAGAGAGCAGATCATGCATCTTTTATTTAGAACAGATACAGACCTGTTATTACAAGCTCACTGGCAGAACACCTCATTATGAAACACTATTCAGACTGCAAAATATTTTAACTAGGCTTATATAAGTTGTTATCCTTAAAAAAGAAAAGAAAAAAAAAAAAAAAAACAAGGAAAAAAAAAAAAAAACCAACAACGGTACATTTACCAGAATAGAATCAAGTTCCGTTATGAGCTATGCACTTAACTTAGGAAAATGTGGTGAATCCAGCATTATTGTAATTTCAACTATAGTCACTCCCTCCTGCCCAAGTTACGGATTTCTGCAAACTCTGACATTTAACAGTTTAAAAACTGAGCCGAATTATAAGGGAGTGGCTGGGTGGGGGAAATGTTTAAAATTTTGATGGTTACATCCTGCACTTTGAGTCCTGTTTCACAGAACTGTGTGAAAGGATAGTCATGCTACAGGTTGGAAAGAAATGACTATAGCAGGATAGTTCAAATGGCTTGATCGTTGTTAAATACAAAGAAAATCTCAGGCTAAAAACATATTATTCTCCAGGACACCAACTCTTCCTCCTATTGTTGGTGTCTAAAGGTTGAGTGAACCAAGTCGACTGCTGTCAGCCCATGTTATTTTATTTTTTGTTATGTTAGTTGTGCATTCTACTCAATTCTCCAAGGAGACTGAAGTATTTTAGAAACCCTTAGATTCAAGTCTCAAAAAAAAGCACTGCAGAAGGCAAAGCAACATGAGAAGTAATACTTCAAGGGATGGAAATAACTGCTCAACGGAACAATTCCATGACTGAAAAAAAGTTTGAAAAGGGTCAAGAGGGAATAAAATGATGTATAGAAGATGCTGGTATTCTTAAGCTAAGCATAACTAAAATACATCCATCTGATATCAGGACATTATCTTTCTTTCTCTGCTGCCTTTCCCAAACCATTCCATAGTATTATCTGCAGAAAACAGTAAGATCAGGCATGATGTGTGAAGTATTTCTTGGAATTTATTTTTAACTTGGTAAAAGATCATTCCTTTTGACTTGTTCTCCTTCTTGCATTATGCAACTTTAAATAAATATTCAAAATAGAAGTTTCAAAGTTGCTGAAAGGCACTACTAATACAATACGCTGTCCAATAAGATTCGTACCTCAGTCCACCAGAATCAAAATGCTAATTTATTTTTTATTCCAATCTTTTAAAATATTTCTACTTTATGTATTTTTTTTTCCCATCCTGGCTGTATACATTTGTTGACCTGCTTGCCTGTTCACCCCCAAAACACAATGGCAAATTTCAGATGACTTTGTTAGAGGGAAAGAAGTTGGAGGTAATGAAGCTTCTACAATTGTCAGGAACGTGCAAGATAAATGAGAGATGCTATACATTTTACCATTGAGAAATATACTGCAGCATGAGCTCAAGATTTATTTAGACACCAGGAGACCCATATGGGAGCTAGATTTTATAAATACCCTAATTGTGGGAAAAGCGGCTTCAACATCAATCAGCTGCATGACATTGATCACAGGCTACATTAGTTCCAGCACTCAAAGAAGGTCTGGCGTACTTATAAAACTACATATTTTGTTTCAAAAAGCCAAGCTCTGCTTGTTAGGGGGGTTGGGCATTCTAAAAAACACAATGGTTGAGTTCATCTTACTTTACAATTTTTCTGCAGAAAAGCATTTTTTACTATAGTGTTAGGAAGTGTCCATCTTTGAAACAGAGAAAGAGGAGCAATCAGGAAGTAGCTCTCCTACTACTAGTCTTCCGTGCAGCCCTGACGAAATCTAGTGGATGTTCCTTCCTCTTGGAAAGAATTAGCTTATCTTTCTACAATGTAACTTTCATAGCCCACATTTTCCCCAAAAGTTTGCTCAGAGAACAGAGAAGAAAGAGATGAAACAAAGATGCTGAGAAATTTCACAGACTGTATTCAGAATACACTGCTGTTCCTAAGAAGCTGGCAGCCTGTTCCTGCTCAAATGATTCCTTTCCACTCTGATCTTTATGTTTCTGACAAAAATGACAGACTAAGAGCCAACAAGATAAAGAAAGCCAAGACAAAACTGGTAGACATGTTTAGAAACAGAAGTCCAAAAAAAGAAAAAAAGGAGAAAAAAATCCATCCAACCAAGAGGTGTATGGAGAGGAAAGAAAGTAAGCCTACAGCTTACTTTACTCTTAGGAAAGAAAAAAAAAAAAAGCATATCCTTAGAAAACAAGAGAGAGAGAGAAAAGGTATCAAAAGAGAACAAATGTCTATGCAATGTTATTCAAAAGGAAAATTTGGGCTTGCTTCGTTTGATACAATATCCGGAGAAAACAAGTGATCACTGCAAGTTACATGGCATTTCCTGAGACCAGAATGTATTGGTTTAAGAATGGGAATTTCTAGCAAGCTAAAGAGGAAACAGCACTGACACCAGCACTGGGATGCTGAGCCTTCGGTGGACCTTATTTGTTAAGGTTAAAGTGTACTGCAGGAACGCAAGCATTTAGCTTACTTGAAAGAGGGGTAGAGAAGAAAACCAGATAGGCATCACAACTCCATTTGACACTCAGAGGTTTCTCATGGCCATGCTGCATTTTGGCTCAGTTTCTCTGTGTCAGGCCATTCTTGCTTTGCCATAGAAACTACTTTATCTTTTCAGTCATTGCTCAAAAGCAGACTGTTTCTTTATACAACGGGGAGAAAAGCTCATTATTTTTTCATATTTGCTTCTTAATTTCATTGTCTTGCAAGATGTGCAGGCAAGAGTTCTCATATCGGTAAAGCAGAACCTATTTCTGGTGATACTGAATTTGTATGCTAAAAATGACGAGCAAAGAATCAGATTCGCCAATTTCACAGCAGGGACCTTCTGGTCAAAAGCATACTTCAACCAACTGTTGTTAGTACGCCATGCACCCAAATCACAAGCATTTCATCAAAAGAGGAGTTTCCCAGGATAAGGCAACATAACTCAGTGTAATCCTGAGGTCTTTACTACAGTGACAGATTTTACACTGTAGGGATCTGCTAGTAAAAACCACAGAGATACTGACTAAGATATCTTGATTGCAGCTGAGATAAAGAGGTGCTGAAGTGACAATTGTCAGCGTATCTATCTTCTAAAAAAATAACAGAAGAGGAGTAAACCACTCCAGGATGGGAATACACACAGAAGCAGCATTCAAGAAGGGGTGGACAGTAAGCCAATCTTAACAAAAATACATCTCCTGCCATCCTGTTCTGGTTCTTACCTCAGCAATATCCTTATTGCAAGCAGAGGCATTCTTTCAGGACCTCCCTTCTCAGAACTTTATTAAAAAGACAGGATCAATACAGAGGTTGAAACTTGTACTTTAAATGGACATTGGATTAAATTTTCTTGTTTAATCCTGTTGAGACACACAAGGGATAAAATTCAAGCAAACTGTGCAAATCGTAATGAAAAAATGCAATTTCAGATTTAGCCTCTTTCTGATTACATTGTCCGTGAAAGGATTATTTTCTAATATTTGTTCATCGGTTGCAAGTATCTGATAAACATTTTAGCAATTAATTACTTATTTGCCTCTTGCTACGAGCAATTTATTGCAAGCATTAAAAATTCAAGCAGTTTTCATCACGCACACAGATCATGTGATAAACTTTTGGCACTTAACTGTAGAAAGCTGAACTCCCAGAATCAGTTGTCTGATTCAAGTATTCACAAATATGACTTCAAAATCTGCCTCCCATGAATATTAAAACTGGATATTCATTGTTCCTGTTAGACAGTCTTCCCAATTAACATATTCACTAGAATATTTATGGAAAGCATACACAAAAAGAGTATGAACAGCATCAAAGTCAACCCATTTAAATACTAAGATGAGTATTTGCAGCCTTCCTTCATTTCACTTTATTGTATTTTATGAGGTGTTTGCCCAACTCTGGTTTCAATCATCCCTACAGATTGCTTGGACTGAAGTATACTCTCTGTCAGAGAATGACAGCTGCCCAACACTGTAGTGAAAAGAGGACAATACAGGAAGGCAAGAAAGAAGGAAGACCTCTTGCTCTTAAAATGCTAGTCTAGCAGCTAACGAAAAACAGACTCATCTTTATCTCTCTCAAAGACACCCTACCCGATTACAAACAACTTCTTCTCCAGTTTTCATCTAGAAGTCACATTATTGATTCTTCCATTCCTGTGATACATTTTCTAAACAGAAGACCTGAAATAGACACTTCAGGGCTTCCAACCTCAAGAGGATCCGCCACACAGAGATTGGTAACTCCAGTGTATTTTCTTCCTGTCAGATGGAGGTGATGGTGAAAGCGTTGAGGGCGCAAAGCCACAGTGGACGCTTCTCTGAGGAATCAGTGATGTCAAATTACAATTCCAAGTATCCATTTTACATGACCTCCACAATAGAGGGGATAGTAAACTGCTATATATATGGGAAAATGATACCATTTCTGAAGCGACCGTTGGTTAGTGAAATTGCTGTTTTCTTTCTAATGAAAATTCATTATGTATTATTTCAGTTTCCTCTTCCCTTTTCTAAATGCACTCTACCCTTCCCACTCTATTGCCTTGCCTTTTGAACGTAATTTAAGAATATTGGAACAATTAGCTTTTTCATTCAAAGTAACTGATAACTGAAATTATGCTGCCCTTGTGCATCATTAAAAACAACAACAGTAACCAGGTACATTCTAAGGCTATATAATATTCAAAATCCTCTTTAATATTCCAGTTCACAACCTTAATAGACATTTATACTTGATTAATGAGGCTTTTAGTAGCTATTGCTGTCACAGCTTGGATAATGAAACCTCCAATAAATATTTCAAGGCAGTGTCTGAATGACAGCTGCGATGCAGTAGGCTGCTTTGTACATAGGTTGCTCCGAAAGTAGTGCCTCCTATTTATTTCCATGGAAACTACAACAGACAGCTACAAAACAGTATCTTTCAACAGTACCACCACTATTAGCTATGCATTTTCACCACTGATAAACAAAGCCTGCATGCTGTAGCCATCAAAATCTGCACGGCTGTACACAACTTGGACTGTCTTTCAAGTTGCTGTAACCATGGCTGAAACACACTACCCATCGCCTTAGTGTGCTCACATCCACTGCACGGTCTTCCATAAACGTTCAGCAAGCATCAATGAATGTCAGCGAGTTCCATTTTTTCCACATGGAGGAATTTAATGACACACCTTTGTTTCATACGCACTTCCATGTCAGACACCATTTTGTCAGATTGCCCCTCTGCTGCCATCTGTCACATGCAAAAAAATGTAATGAGATATTGGTGGGAAGGTTCAACCTCTACTACCATACCACCAACATCTGCCCCTGATGTTGTGGGTGGACATAACAAGTTAAGAATTACTTTCAGAGCAGACATCATATTTTTTGATAACAGAAACAAAAAACAAAACGAAAACAAAACGAAAACAAAACTTCCTTCTACAGACTTGCAGGCTATTTAAAAAGCACACCAAGGGAACTGATAACACTGGGGTATATTCTACTTTATAGATCACTAATAAAGCGCTTTTAAAAGGTTTTTAAATGTGGACTCGCCACTATGCCATGGCAAACTAATAACTGAAGCCCTTAGATATAAGAAAACAAAACAGTAATGTACTTGTTAATTGCATCAAGAACAAATAACTTAAGGACGCAGCATTGCAGATATAAGTACTGAAGAGACATTTGATTCCAATGCTCTGAAACAAGTAAACAAACAACTGCAGAAAGAAAAAGACTACAAAATTCTTTGCCATGACAACTCAGCTAGCTCAACTAGTTTAGCTTAGTGGAAAAAAAACAACAAACCAACCCACAACTGAGAGGTGATTCAACTGCTCTATGTAAGTACCTGTAAAAGGAAATACACTGAGCCTTGACAGTGAAATTAGTATGGATTTACAAAGGGTAAATCACATATGTCCAACCTGACTGCTTCCTGTGATGTAGTGATTATAGCTGTGAATACGAGAGACCACTAGGTGCAATTTTTTTTTTAATGTCTCCCACAGAATTCCTCTATACAAGTTGGGGACTAGTCCTTCTGGGAGGACTTGGGGTCTTGCTGGACACTACGTTACGTATGACCCAGTAGTATGCCTGGACAGCGATGTAAGCTGGGAACAATCAACAGGAACATAGCAAAGAGGCTGAAGGAAGTGACCATTTCCCTTGACTTGATACTCACTGGACCACATCTGGCATATTGTGTCCAGTTTGGGGTCCTCCATTTAAGAAAGATATCAATGAAGTAGAACTACAAAGCTGTTCGGTTGCTAAACTGCTTGCCCCCCAAAAGAGCCAAGTTTGTTCAACTTAGAGATGAGGTGATCCAGGACACTTACAGCGCGGCCCCAGTACCTATAGCAGATGCAGGAAGGTGGAACCAGGCTCTTTTCAGAGATACACTGTGCAGGATGGGTGACATCAGCCACCAGCCATTAACAAAGGACGTTCAAAATAGATACAGCAAGAAACTCCCACTTGATGACAGTCCAGCAGACAGACAGCAGTGACAAAGGTTGATCAGAGCAGCCACGCTGTGTTTCCATCCTTGGAGGTTTTCAAGATATGACTGGAAGTCATCTGGCCTGACCCTGTTTAAACAAGGAGTTCAACCAGAGCTCCTGGAATCCCTTCCAACCTTAAGAATTCAGTGAGGCTGTCCCTTTAATCTGGTGGAGAAAAGCGTAACAAGAACCATTTACTTGAATCTGAAACTAGAGGAGCTGAAAACTCCTAGCAGCACCTGTGTTTAATCAGAGACACCTAGTGCCAGAAGCTGCAGAAGACTCCCCGCTCCTGCTGATTTCAAATCAAAGTGCCATGCTGTTGGGGCATTTTTTACTCAAGTATGCAGTAACACACAAAGACATTAAAATATAAACTAATCATGAGGACCAAAGTGGCGCAAAAAAACCAAGAAGTCAAATAAACTGAAGAATGGCTTCAACTCTCTGGCCATTATATGTACAAGTTTAAGAAAATGCTAGCTATTATTTGGTTAAATATATATTTTAACTTTTACCCCAGTGTTCAACCAATAAACAAAGATTCATTCATCTCTCAGCCAAATATTAAAATAAAGTGGAATAAAATAAACAGCCACAGAGAGATAGCGGAAAGAGTTAATAACTTTACATTGCTTGCAGTCCTTTTCCAGTGCAAGGCTTCTTAATCGGTAATGGGCTTTGCTCCCTGGTTTCATTTAAGATTAATTCACACTGAGAGCTTTAAGTCACCTCAAATAGCACGTAGAAGCAAATTTCAAGATCTGTATTGAACCCTCTGTAAAAACAAAGGATTCTACACACAGGAATTTAAAGCTGTACTCCATTTACAACTGTGGACACAATTAAAATAGTCATTACAATAAGGCAGCATGATATTCTTCTAAAAACAAAAAGGTGAGGGCTGCATTTGCTCAGCTTTTAAAAATCAAACAAAATCAGTACTGTTCTGACTGCTAGATCATTACCGTCCAAGTACGCAGCCAGCACCCCATATATTTTCAGTTTTATGTGAATACCATAAGTGTTTCATTCTAGAATGAGCTCACAGAATTACTGCCCATTAAGGCAGAATTTTAAGTAACCAAATAAATTTGCATAAGCAAATATTTGTACCTGACACACAACTAATTCAAAGATGTATGCAATATACACTGAAAATCTTTAGATGCCCTTACTTGTAATTTAACTTGGAATCCAATTTTGTTCTGAAACCAGGCACAAATTGCTCAGCCAGGATTACATAAAAGAAGCTTGCTTGACATTTAAAACAATGAATTTTAAAATTTATCAGACTGTAAGCTGAACAGTTTTTGTGTTTGAACAATTTTTAAAAGGATGAAACACCTTTCCTCATGTTAAGATAACTAAGAAACGTTTTCTAAGCTTGCCAAAATAGCCCGGCTACTGCCAGAAATGAAATGCTCTATCTTTAAAAAATAAAATAAAAACAACAAAAAGCTGCTTAGTAACAAGTAATAAGGGACACATTTTCTAACCTCACCTAACTGCACTGAACTCCTTCAAGAACAGAAAAAAAGTTCATCAGATATACAGCTGAAAAGGCAAAGTACCGCTTGTTTCATGTCTGATTATAAAAAGTACCAGTTATATGGCTGCAAGTCGATGTACATACACAAATTTGAAGATCTCTGCTTGAAGAATGCAGAGAAAGGGGAGCTGTCCCTGGCATAACACCCAATGGCCACCCACAGGGACCCGGATTCAAACTGATTTTATAAAGAAATATGACTTAGGTATTCATTGATTTTTTGTGCTCATCCTTCTGGCACAATAAGCACAGAGGCAGTGGCCAGAACTAATAGTCCTCACACAAGGTGAACGGCAAGAAAACAGCCTCATGTGCTTGCAGGTTTCAGCCACGTAGGTATTTATATAACCACAACCCATAAAACATTTCACAGAATTCAGCTTTTAAAGCAGGGCATAGCACTAGAAGCCAATGGGCAGAATCTAGTACCTGGACATAGCCCCTATGCAGGAGGAAGACTCAGAAGTAATACAACTATTTTCCTGTCTTCACTTGTAGAAGAACATCCCAAATGAAAACAGAGAGCAAATTCTCAACTGTAAAACTTCTTTCAACACAGTAATCACTATTAGCGATGCATTTGCACCAGCACTGAAGAAGAGCCTGCATGCCACACTCACCAAAATCTGCACAGCAGGGCTGCACCTATTTCCATTTTGACCTCCATGCTCACACACACATTCCCCAAATGACAACAATCAGGGATCACTGCATGGGTCATGGTTACAGACACAGAGGGCAATGGAGCATCACCGTGATAAGAGTGGAGAATTGTTAGAAGATGGCAAATTGTTCTGGGCAAACCTGGCACTCTGAAAGCTCTGTTAAACCTCAATGCATGCTATGGGACACACTGAGTAAAGGCACTTCAGAAATCTCATGATTTCTCTATTGCTATGCTTCACAGAGCAGAGTTCCACCACACCACCTCCCATTCCACAAACTAAGAACCACCTGTTCCATGTTTCAGCGAGCAGAGACTCACTGAAGCCACAAGGCCACTGGACAAGAGACAGCCTGCAGCTGAGTGACCCTCACCTAGCTGTGTGCACCACATACAGAACCATGCTAGGTACGTGTTTTCCTGGATTTTACTGCAGACTCTCTACGTTCTGGTAGCTAGATACATTTCTGCTTCATATCCATAAATTAAACACCATGACCCATACCATCCATACATATGAAGACTCACACACACATCCATAAAAACAAGAGTTATGTAAAAAGTGCCCAGAATACATATGGGTACCTTTTCAAACATTTCTGAACAGAATTAAGAGTGGAACTGAAAATAAGACAATAATTTTAATTGAAGTAAAATCTTACAGTGTACAAGATAGATCCACCTTTAAGAATCAGAAAATATGGGACAAATAAATAAGAGGAAATCAGAGTTTTGTTTGCACCTTAATGTAAGTTCAAGGATTAGAGGAAAACTGAACAGCAATAACCTGCTCCTCAGCAGTGAGAACATGGTAAGGAAGGTTCTTCGTTCAAATCTGCATGCTGGGAGCCATTTCCTATACAAATCAAATGGGCTTTATTTAAATAAAACCAGCGATGATTGATTTACATCTGTCTGCTCCGACGCAAATCACTCAACCCACGCTTCCCCAAGCCATTGCTCCCCTCCTACCTTCAAAACTCCCAGCAAACAGATAAATCCACGTTATGGCTGGCACGAAGAGGACGGTCAGAGAGGCAGCCAGGAATTTCCGTCTCCCTCTGCAGATTCCCAGCATTCTCTCAGGAGTTTCAGATTCCCAACCCAGCGCTGTTCCTATGTCGGAAGCAAATAGTCCACAGCCTCCCACATATTACTCCCTGAAAATGAAAGGAAAAAAATGTTTCAACAGCTTATATTTCTAAAGAAACAGAAACTAAGCCAGTATTCCTAAAGAGTTAGAAGATCAAAGCCAAAAACTGTGTTATTGCAGTTGCAAAGCAGTACTCATTTCATTGTTACCCGTAACAATTTAATAATAAAGCAAGTTTCAGAAGTTTGCTACAGGACCATCAACAGAACACATCATAACATCTAAACACACACTGAGCTGATCTCACAAAGAGATGTCACCTCTGTTTCTCATGTATTTGCTTCTCATTTACTCTAAAGACATTCATGATTCTTTGATGCCTATGTGTGGTGGTGCCCCTGGACAGATAAGAGAAATCCATGTGTATTCCTTCACCTGCTTCCAAAGAGCAGAAGTCACACCACTGAATCAATGAGCTGGCTGCAGGTGGTCATGAACTCAAGACAGTGGTTGAAGAATGAATGAAAGGTAAAGTCTATGGGGTGAGAGGTGCTATTAAAATGCCATTTTGCTAACTGCACTGAAAGAGCTCAATGCTGATGAACTGTATGAAAGAGAAGGGAAAGAAAAATAGACAAGCAAGATTCCTTAGTCACAAACAGGACCTTCATTTTTACAGGCAAAAATAGGATCTTAATTTATATAAAATAATTGTTATGTATTTCACATGCTTAGATGGCAGAATAATCTACTGATATTTACTCACAGGAAAATGAATATTCCCACATCAGTGCAGGCATGCAGAGCACATGTTTTACATATCTTGCTTTATATATATGTATATATATATATATATATATATATATATAGCAAGTACAGAAAGGCTGGTGTTAAGCTTGAGGAGTTGGAAAAGGAAAGGGAGACATTAAGTTGAAAAAGTTTAGTTCAGGCTTTCTGTGAAAGGGCTTCTGTTTCCTGATTTTAAAAATCAGTGTGCAAGCATGATAGGGAAAGAAGCATAGACAGAAATAGAACAAGGAGTTTCACAACAGCACCCCTTGGTTCATCCTTAAACTAGCAGTAGAACTGAAAGCAGTAATTAAAGCTTTTCCACAAAGTTCAACAATATTTTAACTATATTAACAATAACTACTGTGTGCCTCTAAATTATGTCCGTGCTCAACAACTCTGCGTATATTGCCCTTAAAGTCAATTCTGAAATCCAATTACAGCAAAAAAAAAAAAAAAAAAAGAGAGAGAGAATTACAGACAAGAGAAGAAAGTTAAAGTTGATGCAAAGAACTTGGCTGCTGGGGATACCAGGCTGCAGTAATCAGAGAAACTTACAGCTCTTCCTCAAATGTTCAACAGAGCCCACTTTACTCCACTACAGTTTAAGAGACATGGTAGCACTCCTGACCTTGGAACTGATAAAATGGATTATAATTTGTCCAGAGCCAGCACAAAAAACATTCCATTGTGTCAGCTTTTCACCTGAGTGAATGCCTCACCACAGAGATTCTGCAGAAAATATGTGGACAGACTTAATATGAACAGCTGTGGTATTAGAGACACTGCTAGACAGAGACACGCATTTGGTAGATAAATTGCAGAGGACTCTTAACTTTATTCACTTCATTTGGATAGTGATTACATTTCATTTATTTTCCTTACATCACATAGCTGGTACAACTACTCTGAAGAGATTCCTTTAGATGCCTACTTGAAAACACAGATAATTCTCCTGGGTTTTGTGTTCTACACTTGCTACATGTATATATATTGTAAACGACTACACAGAATCATTTACTTGAAGTAGAAATTACATTTTTTTCAATCCCTATAACATCATGGAGTGCACCATTAGCATCAATCAATGCATATGAAAATAATCTTTGAAGTAATTAACTCACAAGCAGGGTTATTCTCCCATAGCAATATTTTTCAATGCAGTGTGCTTTAGTCACATGCTGCTCCTACCACTGACACCTGTAAAGCCCAGAGAATCAACACTAAATGTTCCTGAAATGATGCTGTTACAAATAAGGTGGTACAAATATTCAGGATAATGACACTCAGACTACATAGTCTAGGGTTATAGTAGTGGTAGTGCAGTAATTCATCCTCAGGCTGCATATTTAAAAAAATAAATAAATCAAATTTTCTTATGTATTCTTTTAAATACCCAAGAAAATGAACTTCCTGAATAGAATCATAGAATGGCTTGGGTTGGAAGCGACCTCGAGGATCATCAAGCTCCAACCCCCCCGCCTCAAGCAGGGCCACCAGCCTCCACATTTAATACCAGACCAGGCTGCCCAGGGCCCCATCCAACCTGGCTTTGAACACCTCCAGGGACGAGTCATCCACAACCTCTCTGGGCAGCCTGTGCCAGCACCTCACCACTCTGTTAGTAAAGAATTCCCCCTGATATCCAACCTAAATCTTCCCTCCTTCACCTTAAAACCATTTCCCCTTGTCCTGCTATTAACTACCCTTTCAAAGAGTTGAGGTCAATAGGCCAATGAGAAGGACGAAATCTAGATTTTCTGTCCCATGAATGTAAAACACCCTAAAAAGTTAAGAAAGTATAAGGAGCAACACTAAATTCTCTATTCAGTTGCAACAGAAAGGTTGGAATGTGGGATATTCAATCTTCTGCAAATTGTGATTTATCAGAAAAAAACAAAAACACAGCCAGATCATTCTGCATATTTGTGCACATCTTTCAGCTCACTAGGAAGATGTTTGGTAAAATCCTGGAATGACAAGTAAGCATGTGATGGATCACCCTGGCGAATGCTAAAGTACTTCATTTTGTAGTGCTTTAAAAGGGAAAAGATCCATAAGCTATTTTAAAGGAAGTTTCCACCTACCTTCCCAATTTCCAAAAGCAGCTAAATGCTTCTTGAGTCTTAGATATTAGTTTTCAGAGAATATAATCACCACACCTACTGAATATTTCTTTGCAACTAGACAATGCATCATGTGCAAAATCTACATAAGCAATTTTATGAAAGGTCCATGAACGGTAAAGAAAATGCTTAGCTTAAAAGGGAAGCTTTTGACTCATTTATTTTTTATACATTTTACTTTTAGATTTTTTTTTTTACCTAACATGACATCTTCATATAAATTGAAAGAAGATAATGCAGTTCTTAACTGAGTTTTTCTTTCAATTCATCAGGTGTCAGCTTGATGTTAGTCATGAAAGGAAAGTGACAACACTGGCTGAGCAATGGCTGAGCATGGAACGGGGCAGCACTGTGCTCCTTTCTGTCACATCAGCTCACTGTTGCGTTTCAGACCTCTCCTACAGCATCCACTGTTCCTCCACACTCCAACTTGTCTAGGGGGGTCTTAAAAGAAGTTTATTGTAGCTGAGACAGTCCAACTAGCTAACAGCCAATGGGTCCTCCAGGGAGGTGGTGGAGTCACTGTCCCTGGAGGTGTACAAGAACGATGTAGATGTGGCACTGAGAAACATGGTTAGTGGGCATGGTGAGGATGGGCAGGTGGTTGGACTAGGTAATCTTAGAGGCCTTTTCCAACTTTAATGATTCTATGATTTCTTAATTTATTGCCCAATGTCAGCAGTTCAAGATAAACAGTTTGAAACATGGTCTTCACTCTTCCAGGCAAAGTCAGATTTTCTGCCTCTACCACAGATACACAGAAGGCATATACATTTCAGGGTATTCATCTTCAATTTTTAATGTACTGAATATGCTCCAAGGGTATGATGTAATTATTTTTTAGAAATCTGATGAAATAAGTAATACCCACAGCAGTCAGCTGTATGCGTGCCGTCATGTATGTCGTGCTGTCAGTCAGATGTTCCACAATTCTTAAATTCAAGATTCATAAAACCTACTGCACGTGTACAGATCAAAAGTCAGTAACACAGCAACCTCAGGCCAGCTTGATCATTACTAACCGTGCTATAAGAGGCTAAGAGCCTGGACAATGCCTGTGTGAGAGGTCGCAGTGGGAATTAAAATAAATTGGGTTTCTCATTGCAAAAGCTTACTCATGACCTCCTTACAACTCAGCAACAGTGAGCTGAAAGCCTTTCATTATCTTTGCATATGGTTAAACGCTTCCATTAACCGCATTACCTTGTCAGAGTGGTTGCTTTGTTTTAAATCAAGGATTATCTCCTCAGCTAAGGTGAGGCAGCTCTCAACCAACATGAGCAGCATATATATTAAAGCATGTAACACAACACTAATCACACTGGCATTCAGTTTCAATTCTTTTTTTTATTGTTGTTTTTTCCCCAATTACGGCATGACAGCTCGACTATGTTGGCCATCCAGCAGGAGTTCGGTGGAACAATGGAAGTAATTATGAAAACAAAAATCAAACACAATTAACTAGATTTAACTGCTCTACTATAAAAAGCTTTTCCAACCGCTTCATACAGTTTCTTGCATTTGTTACAGTTAATCTTATCCCAGTAATCTTCTGTTTGTTTTCAGAGCAACTGAGATGAATACATACAGTTAAAGCTGTTTATACACCAATCCTGTGCCTTGGCTTTGCTATGTTTCTTCAATTAATGTTATCTAATTCTTTCTGCTTTTCCACACTTGCAGTCACAGAGTCAATGAACAATTTCTGCTGTAAAGCTTCCCCTTTGGCTCTGTGTCAATGTAGCAACCACCCTTTAAGAAAGATTTTTCACAGTTTTTCACCAAACTCAAAATGTAAATAACCGAAAGACAAAAGCTGGATGTCTTAGCCAGTATTTTTTTAATGCTCATTTAAAATACTGTTAAAGTGAGGTTATAAGGAGTTTACTCCATGATAGTCAGCTTTTTATTTTGTAAGAGGATTGTAGCTTTGTGGTCTTCCAGTTCTGGAAGCTCATGGCCATTTGACAGATTTTTTACCTTATTAGAGAGAAGTTTGATACCATAAAGACAGCATAGTAAAATAAAAGATAATTAAATTGTAAATCTTTATTTAGATAAACATTCCGTTGCTAATATGCTCCACTTCAAAAGTTGTTAAAGAAGAAATAGCATTTTGAAGGAAAACATCATATTCTACCTCACCAAACTCTTCCCTCTCTCACATTGGAGAACATGTCATGGAAACAAACCTAAGGCTTCCTTTGCTTCCATACTCTCTGAATTTGCTTGAATTTCAGATCTTCCCCACTGTATCAGACTTCTCAGCCCATTCCTGGAGGCTTTCAAGGCCAGGTTGGATAAGGCCCTGGGCAGCATGAGCTGGGGAGTGGCAGCCCTGCCTATGGCAGGGGTTGGGACTGGGTGGTCTTTAAGGTCCCTACCATTCTGTGATGCTACGATTCTGTGGTACCATGGCTTGAGGGAAGGATTCAAAATAAATTCAGACTCAGCATCCTCCTCAGAAACCACCTTAAAGGAACAATTACAGCAGTTTCCAAATGCTACCAAATTTACTGTTTCTCGATGAGTTACAGGAAAACAGTCCTATCTATAACAGAGAAAATCTCTAGTAAGTTGACAGCAAAAATGAGTTCTGCCTTGCAACTGTGCTAACTGCTCTCAAGGCCCATAGGATCGACACCTTCTTTTACATCTTCACTCAATATGCGCTGTGGCTCTAGGAAAATTCTGTTAGTGGTCTGATAACAAAAGCTTTCTAGAAGTTTCCAGGCAACAGAGCTATAAGCAACACTACTGCAGGAATGGAGATCTATATGGACAGTAGTATGGTCACAGACAGAGAGAAGTAAGTAAGATGCTTTCACTTTTTTTCCTTTAAAGCTCAAAAGAAGGAAAGTCTGAAATTTTAATACTTAATATCAAGGAAGTACACAATATAACAGGGTAGTGAACTTCTTCTAAGCCTCCCCTATGTCAGCATTAACATGATGAGAAAAAAAAATCTACCATTTAAGAAGTGACAGTTGCAAACACAATCATGATAGCAAGACAAACCTTGGCCACTGCATCATTTCAATTGCAACCCACGACTGATACTTGTTTTCAGACCTGATTTCACAATGAATTCTCCAAACTCAGCTTTACTACAGCTCCTCAACTACAGCAGCACATAGTACTAGAATTTCCTGACTCACTAGTTTAACTCAGGACTCTACACAGTCAAATAGCAAAACAGCCTGACTCAGTTTGCACAGAGCAGAAGGCTAACAAGATACTGTCCATCCATACTAAAAATGTCTTTGGAAGTGAGATCTCAAAATCACCGAACTATGAACATCCTGGAGATCATGGCCAACCAGCAGTAGTAGCTGTGGTACAGAATCATTCAGTAGTAAAGCAATTCTGCTCCAGAATCACGGTTTGCACTCAGACCACAACTTTATTACATATCAGAATTTCCAGTTCAAAAGCAAAGAAATTATTACAGAATATCATTCTTAGCTAGAAGGAGCATCAGTATGTTGTCACATCACTGATCTCCCTGCGAGGATACCATGGCTTCTTTCACCTTTAAGAGCCATGCATTTGTCTGCTCACGATTTCCCTTTCTTCCATATTGCATCTTCTTATGGAAGACAAAGTGGTCTCTAAATCAGAAGCAGGGCACCATATACAACATATCCAACGCTTCTCTTGCCAATTTTGATGCTGCTATTTTGCTTTCCATCTAAAGTACTTGGATGCTTACTCATAAGCAATGTTTAACTTTATTACAATCTTCAGGGCAGAGAGCTACTCTAATGTGGAAATGGATTAAAGATTCATCAGCAGATTTTGCCCAGGAGAAACAATTATTACATGAAGTGTTCCTCCCTGACAAAAGAACCCATGTCTCTCTATGAAGAAATGTCCTATCTTAAAAAGAAAATATATGTATTTCAAAAACCTCATAATTTAACGTGCAGGTCTCAAATTAAAGGTCTGTTTTACTTGGGGATTAGTAGCACACTCAAAGCAGCTAATTACTTTTCAGATGAAAATAAAATTGTCGTTGCACTTTTGAATTGCTTTCTATAAAATACTGCCATTTCCAACAGGCTGGTCAAACTGGTTGTGAGAACTTCACGTAAGGAGATTAAAGGCTACCAATAAATTAGAAAGTGGTAGATTGGGCTGGCAAGCAAAGTACACTGAGTGATATGGTGGTACCTTCATGCAGCAATGAGTTTATGGATGGATACAGGCTTTTTAGGAAGGCGCAGTCTAGAAGGCAAAGAGGAGGAATTACTCTGTATTTAAGAGCATCAGGAATGCAAGGAGTTCTCCCTGGAATCTCTCTCCACTGTTCAGCACCAGTGAGACATATCTGGAGTGCTGTGAGCACGTCTAG
This sequence comes from Alectoris magna, assembly GCA_030625065.1. Taxonomy (NCBI): domain Eukaryota; kingdom Metazoa; phylum Chordata; class Aves; order Galliformes; family Phasianidae; genus Alectoris; species Alectoris magna. Next base: position 145,700,956 of record CM060560.1, read on the forward strand.
GTTTCTAAGTACCAGGTAAGGACAGAACCACAGAGCCTGTGGAGCCTCCATCCTTGGAGATACTCAAAACATAGCTAGATGCAGTCCTGAACAACCTGATTTAGATGACTCTGTTTAAAGCACAGTATCAGACTAGACAATCTCCAGAGGTCCCTCTCAAATGCAGTGCCATGGTTCTGTGATTCTACAGTTTTGTAAGCAGCCACAGGTCACTTGATTTAAATCCTCAGAACTTCCAGCTGTGATCCTACTGCACTGTACATGAATGAACACAGACAATTACACACTGAAACATGCAGAGAATCCCAGGTTAAACTGTTAGCAAGTGTAATTCAGTGTAGCAACACTAAGGTCAATTCAACCTGCATCAGTTCACAACAAATACGGACTGAATCTCTCATAATTAATGAACAAAGCTGACTTTTTATAAAAGTACCACACACCTCATTCCTACACATAAACTAAATATTACTAAAATCAGAAGCATTTGTATTGAATGTATATAAAAACAGAACAACTAATGCAAGAAAGACTTCTTGAATTACTGGGAAATTCATATTGGAATAATCAAGGCATTGGCAAATAGGAAAAAAAAACAACAAACACAAAAAAAATATACGTATGGCTGTGACTGAAAATAGAGAACAAAGCCTTCACCAAAATTCCAGTGCTAATTTACTGAGTCCATTACATTACCCAACCTCTCAACAGTTCCTTGCATGCAAAATGCATTAGGCAGCACAGTGAGTTGAGAGCTTTTTTTTTTTTTTTTTTTTTTTTTTCCTTTTTTTCTTTTTTGGAAACTTTCCTGCTGGAATCCTTGTGTGTCAAGGCTCAGTATTTACTTTTTAAGTGCTACAGTATTTAGACATGCTACAAGGACTATCTGTCTGCCTTGGCTTTCATAAGGCTGAGCGAGTGCTATATAAATTGAAGTGAAAGGTGCTTCCCTCAAATTCCTTCTCTTCACCTGACATAGAAGCAAAGTTCTTGTAGAATAATGTGCTGTCAAGTGCTCTGAAGTAGGGAAGGCAGCTGTGGGTTTAGGTTATTTCACACAGGAGCATTCATGAACATTGGAAAATGGCTATAGAGATTAATGTGGGTATTAGACAAGAATGGCATGAGAATTTAACACTATTACACATGGAGTACGAAAGGTATCATCAAAGCTGACCAAAGCTGTAGAAATTATCCTCAAGAGGAGACACTGACAAAAGCTCTTACTATAGAACCCCAATTTTTTCACGTGCGGAGTTAACATTTCAATTGAACTGTAGAATAATTTAAGTTGGAATGGAACTCTAGAGGTCATCTAGTCCAGTCCTCCACTCAAAGCAAGCTGAATGACTTCAAACCAACCTGTAATTTGGATAGTCCTTTACTCTTCATTTAGAAACTACCCCCTAAGGCGCAGTCTTTCTACAGAAAAAGAGCAATGGGCATGGGGTTTCTAAGTCCTCCCTCCTCATTTCCTCAAACTGTGGAGAACTTCACTGAATGTTTCCTTGTTTCTCTATATGATAACTTCAGTCTTCATAATCTCTTTCTGCTCTCATCATTATCATCACCTTTAATTTAGCAACTAGACAGAGGCGCAGAAATAATACATACAAAATATTTAGAAGGTCCTCTGTAAAGAAAATGAATATGCTGAAAAGACTGAACTTATTCAAATGCACATAATTAACACTTCCATTTTAAACTTGATTATAGTTCATCATTTTCAGGGTAGCGGGGAGGTAGTCAGATCCTGTCTAAAAAATAGGAAAAGAGGATAATGATGCTGAGTGTCTTCTCTCCACAAAGGATGAGGAGGGCTGTGCAGTTATGAATGTCTGCATGTAAGAACATGCCCAAACGGTGTCTGGTGTTTGAGATGAGAGGAGGGAATGAAAGGAAGAACACATCTCTCCTAACTCTGCGTTGACATTCTAGTGTCTCTTAAGACGATCTGATTCTTTATGCATCATTAACATAAATCCAGAGCAGAAGTAAAGATAACCTCTAGTAACTTGGACAGTAGGTCTTCTGAGAGTAGGACAAATGCTGGGTAAGAGTTTCAGAGAACAATTAAGGTGAAGGAGTCTTTTGCTCTTTAGACCGAAACTGTTGCTGACTGAACAGAACTGCTTCACCAGTGAGACAGTATAGGAGTGACTGAAAGTCATATTATGAATATTCAGGCCTTTAAAAGGAATTCTGAAACACATCTGAGTTTCCTATACAGAAGACTAATTTCTGCAACAATTTTATATATTAGATCTCAATAATAGTTTAAAATGAAAAGATCCTTCACTGAATCACAGAACCCTTTAGGTTGGAAAAGGCCTCTGAGATTGTCATAATGTCCAACCATTAAACTAGCACTACGAAGTCTACCAATAAAACATGTCCCTAAGCACCTCGTCTACATGTTTCTTAAATACCTACAGGGATCGTACTCAACTACTTCCCTGTGCAGCCTGGTCCAAACCTTCATGACCCTCTCTGTGAAGAAATTTTTCCTAATATCCAATCTAAACCTCCCTTGGTGCAACTGGAGGCCATTTCCTTTTGCCTTGTCACTTGGGAGAAGGGATTGATCCCACATCTCTACAACCTCCTTTGAGGTAGTTGCAGAGAGTGATAAGATCTTCCCCAAGCCTCCTTTTCCCTAGGCTAAATAACCCCAGTTCATTCAGCTGTTCCAGCCAGGACGTGATGTTCTCCAAACCCTTCACAGCTTCACTGCTGTTCTTTGGGCATGATCCAGCACCTCAATGTATTTATTGTAGTGAGGGCCCAAAACTGAACACAGTGCTCCAGCTGCGGCCACACCAGAGCTGAGTACAGAGGAACAATTACTTAACAGAACCTCAGAACCACAGCATCTTGAAATGGCTTGGGCTGGAAGAGACTTCAAGCCTATCCAGTTCCAACCCCCTGCTGTAGGCAGGGCTGCAACCACCATATCAAGCTGCCTAGGTCCCCATACGACCAGGCCTTAAGATCCTCCAGGGATGGGGAATCCACAGCTTCTCAGGGCAGCCTATGCTGGTGCCTCACTACCTTCTGAGTAAAGAATTACTTTCTAACATCTAACCTCAGTATTCCATCTTTTAGTTTAAAGCTATTACCCCTTGTTCTATCACTATCAGAGCATGTAAAAAGTTGGTCTCCTTGCTGTTTACGAACTCCCCTTGAGTACCAGAATGCTGCACTGAAGTCTTCCTGCAGCCTTCTCTTCTCCAGGATGAACAAGCCCAGCTCCATCAGCCTGTCTTCATAGAAGAGGTGCTCCTGTCCTCTAATCATCTTCATGGTCCTCCTCTGGACCCACTCCAACTCCGCATCTTTTTTGTGTTGCAGGCCCCAGACCAGGATGCAGTAATTTAGATGGAGCCTCACAAGGGCAGATTAGAGGGGGACAATAATTTAACTTGCCTTGCTGGCCACCCCTCTTTTGATGCAGCCCACAATCCAGTTGGCCTTTGGAGCTGCAAGTTCACACTGCTGGCTCATGTGCAGTTTTTCAACCACCACGAACTCCAAGTTCTTCTGCACAGAGCTGCTCTCAATGAACTGTTCTCCCAGTCTGTACACATATCTGGGGCTGCCCAATCCAAGTGCAACACTGTGCACTTGGCCTTTTTAACCTCATTAAGTTCTCATGGGCCTACTTTTCAAGTCTGTCTGTGTCCCTCTGGATGACATCCCTTCCTTCTATTGTGTCACCTGCACCACACAGCTTGGTGTCATCAGCAAACTTACTGAGGGTGCATTCAATCCCACTGCCTATATCATTGATAAAGACGTTGAAGAGCATTGGCTCCAAGACAGACATCATGACCAGCTTCTACCTGGGCGTAGATCCACTGACCATAACCCACTTCCCTAATCCTTCTGGTCACGCTATTTCTGATGGAAGTCAGGATGATGTTGGCCTTCTGGGTCATCTGTGACCCAAGTGCAAGACACATCACTTAGCCTTGTTGAAGCTCGTGCAATTGGCCTCAGCCAGTCAGTCCAGCCTAACAAGATTCCTCTGCAGCCTCCTTACTCTCAGGCAGATCAACACTCCCATCTACCTTGGTGCTGTCTGCAAACTTACTGAGGCTGCACTTGACCCCCTCATCCTGATCACTGATACACTAAAGGGAAAAAACAGCCTAAATATATTTTTACATAAACACATGTATGCAAGCACACCTATATAAATTTAACTTCAAGTATTATCAAAACAAATAGAATACATTTGAAATACAGTTTTAGAAAAACTAGTTCAATCAGTGGAGCTGCAGTTAGAATAACGACCTGTGTGGCAATACTGTTTAATAACTTTGCTCCCTTGCATGTTCCAGATCTGTGATCTATTATAGCTGTCCACGCATCTCGGAGCTCCTGGGCTTTCTTTTAGAATAAGCCAGCTAGGCCTTTATGATGCAGAATTAGGCAAAGCTTTGAAGCCAATTCACTACAGGGACTGTTCCCCACAGACAGCACGGATGAGATTGCTTCTGGCTTCTTGAGCTCTTTTAGAATCTCCCAGCACTATCTCAGCAGGTTTGTTGCCTTCAGGCACTGCCATCATGCAATACTTCAGTAAACACGCCATACACTTGGCTGAACCGTAGTAGTTATTCTGAATCATATAAAGAAAGAAAACTAATCACACAATCACACACACACAATCACCAAGGCTGGAAAAAACCTACAAGATCATCCAGTCCAACCAATAAAGTCTTGGGACTCAAAAGAGATCTAAGCAAAGAATACACTGCATCATGGATGCAGGCAATCTTCTCTACCGGGGCAAAGTGATGTGAATGATGGTCATTCTCTGCCTCTTGCCTTGCAGATTAGGAAGCACTCTCTGAAGGCAATGCTTTGGGCAGTATAATTTTTATTACTACAGTACCTATTTTGTAAAGCATTATATTTTAGCACATGCATATGAGGCACAATATTTAGAATCTAGAGGCCATGTAAGCTGCAGGTTCACAGCAGATACAATACCAGTACAGGCTGGGATCATGATACTGCAAACCTAATGAGGATCAACATAGCAAACTGCAAGGTTTTGCACTTGGCTTGAGGTAATTCCAGATATGTATACAAAGTGGGAGAAGAACTCCTTGAGTGTAGCCCTACCAAAAAGGATTTAGGGGTCCTGGTTGATGAAGAACTTTAAATGAGCCAGCAATGTGCACTTGCAGCCCAGAAGGCCAATGATATCCTGGGTTGCATCGGAAGAGGGGTGGTTAGCAGAGTGGGAAGTGACTTTCCCCCTCTATTCTGCACTCATGAGGCCCCAGCTGGAGTACTGTGTTGAAGTCTAAGGCTCCCAACACAGGAAAGATGCGAAGCTTTTGGATAGGGTCCAGAGGAAAGATAATCAAAGGGCCGGAGCACCTCTCCTATAAAGACAGACTGAAGGAACTGGGCTTGTTTAGCTTGGAGAAGAGAAGGTGTGGGGAGACCTAATTGCAACTTTCCAGTATTTAAAGGGAGCTTAGAAACATGAGGGAAATCAACTTTTTACACAAGTAGATAGTGATAGGACAAGGGGGAATGGTTTCAGACTAAAGGAGGGGAGAATTAGATTAGACGTCAGGGTGAAAGTGTTTTACAGAGAGTGGTGAGGTGTTGGCACAGGCTGCCCAGAGAGGTTGCGGATGCTCCACCCCTGGAGGTTTTCAACAGGCTGGATGATGCCATGGGCAGCCTGATCTAGTACTTGATCTAGCAGTTAGCAATCCTGCCTGTGGCAGGTGTATTGGAACCTAATGAGGTACCTTCCAACCCAAGCAATTCTATGATTCTATGATTGCATTAACCCCATGGTTAACATTTCATTACTCTTCATGCAGAAGAGTTTTCTCAGTTGCTCACAAGAAACTGTCAGCAAGACAGCACAGAAATATAATGATTGTGAAAACAATTCCAGTGCCCTTCTAAAAATAAAACTTTTTAAAACTTTGTTCTTGTTGCTAGGAAATGCAAAAATATGGGACATAACAATGCAGTTATCTGAAGGGCAACAGAAAGAGCCAGTATTATAGAAAATGTATCACATTATTATTAGCTATTGCGATTCACACAGATTGGCTGATTTTGACAACAAACTCCATAACACAGTTTTTGCAACATTCACCCGTAGCTACAAGGACAGATTTTCATGCGACAAGTTTTGTTTGAAGCCAGGATTATATGGATTATATTTACCACTTTTTGAATTGATAAGATTTTTTTAAATGGCTGAAAAGAGTTTGGATGTCTTCATGTTTTGGTTTTGTGGTGTTTTTTTTGTTTTGGTTTGGTTTGGGTTTTTTTTGCTGCTGCTGATTAGAACTATAGATTATAGATAAAGGAAATGCTTGCAGTGATTATACACTGTTGTACAGCCAAAAGGGAAGGTAAATCCTTTATTTTCAAGACAACAATGAATATACGTTGGAAGCACTTGAAAACACAGAGAACATGCTGAAATGAAATGGCTTGAATTTGATCTAACATTTATTTCACACTAATTGCTGAGATCATATTGCATAAACTATTTCTCAGAGAGACTATAACTTGGTCTTGAAAGTTCCAAAGTCCAGTTTTCAAGTATTTGTCCTTACTTGCCCCAAAGTTTCAAACTTAAGAATTATTGTGTCTGCATCGTCTTATGGAAATGCCAAGCCACGCTGTGTAGCAACGGTATTTTTTACACAATGCTATGGAAAGAAACTTAAAATATATTCCAGTCATTAGAAGTTGATCTGGTACATCAGGTAAAGACAGCTCAAGCACGATTTTTGAGTGTGTTACAAATGACAAAGCTGGAGATGAAGGGCAGACCCACTCAGTACCGGAAGACTATTTATATCTCTTCTATAGTATGCTAAAAATGTCTAGTACACTTTTAAGAATAACACGATCTTACATCAGCTGTAATTTTGACATAATGTTATAATTACAAGGTAAATGATGACCTAAGTGGCTGATTCTTTGGCCATGACTGCAATTTTTACCTCTTATCTATCGTAATAATGAGTTTCTTTTGCATTCTATGCATTAGTTCTACAGTGCGCACCACTGTGTTCGTATTTTGTTGGCATCAAGCAAAATCATTTTAAATCTGATTTCTCTAAAAAGAACCAGCTTTTAAAGAAAATACATTTATTCTTGAAGGGTTGGAACTTGATCAAATGCTAAACATGGACATAAATTATTTGTATTTCATGCAGTTTATGCATGTTATCATTGTGTGGAAAAAATGAACTCATATTCTACATATTAAAACTTGTGAAATTTATTTTCTAACTTACCTACAGTGGTTAAAAGAATATTGTACCTTTTGAACAGACTTAAATAGATTAAATAAATTTGTTAATATTGTTTCTGCTACAGCTGACCTTAATCTTATATTTTATCTCCATAGGTAAAAACTTCTACAAACAGATTTTGAAACGAAGATACAGTGACATATATTGAAATTGACAATAAATATGCAACATTATTTTAATAAGAAATTGAAGCTTTAGGTAATATAGTTGTGAGGAAAAAAACCCTAGAGAAAACTGTGATCCTATAAAATGCCCCTTAAGCAATGGCAATCAGTCTTATTTCTGCCTACAAAGAACAAGAACTAATAGTCTAACAACCCTGGTGCTCTAAAACTGAAAGAAGGGGCCTCACCAGCTGGGGAGGGGAAGAAAGTGCTGCTTGTCTCTTTTACCTCAGTAACACCTTCAGATTTCAAAGCACTAAAATTTCTTCTCTCAAACTGTATTTGAAACTATGAAAACCAGGAACTTCCTTGTTTTCAAATGAAAGCCAAAGCTCCATTAGAACTTCATGAACTGAAGGTGACACAAAATACCAACTTCTTATGGCTCACAAGAAAATTGTGGAGTATTGCAGTAACATTAATGAAAATGAACATGCCTATTGAAAGACAGCTCAAACCACTACTGGACGTTAATCACACATTCAGGCTATTACCGAGCAGCCCCTGAATTACGGCAGATACAGATCAAGTAGGCCTGCTATGTTGAGGTCCCATTCAAGCACACTGCGGTGACAAACAGTTTAAAACCTTTAGTAAGCAGGTGCTGGGAGTAGTTTTTATCCAATCAAATTAAAGATTCTGTAATACTTCAATTGTCGAGACCTTATCCCGTACTCGCGTGGAAGTTAAGAATTCACAGTAAGGCCTTTTCAGGTTAATATGATAAAGCAGTAGTGTGAAGCAAAGCAGAACTTCATAGGCTGAATTGTGTCTTTTTTGTGTGTGTCTAAATACTTCAGAAGAGTTAATGTTGAATGTGCAATATATCTTGAGGTATCTTTGTCATCTTCAAAGCTATATTCAATAGTATGATCAAATGCTACATGTCATTCTTCTAATACTTAAAGTGACAGGCCAATAATTACACAAAAGAGTTCAGGAGTAAGACTGCATTTGCACAGCAATGATACAGATTTATCAGGCTTGAAAAACTGAAACATAAACAGTTCTATGGGAGAAAATTATTTTATTGCTTGTGATACTAAAATACTCTTTCTATTTTTCAGAGTTCATTTGAAGGTCTCAACATTTTCTTAGTGCTTCTATTGCTCTTGTAACATCCAAATTATGTTATCACTATCTCTAACTTACATGTCTTAATATTGACATGTCTTTGGGAGATACCAGGCATCTGAAGTATAAATTTGTAATATTTAAGGAAAAGTTGAGTCTATCATTGGTTTGCTGTGTAACAGCAAAGTCAGAAGCAGCATTCAAAAAGCTTAATTCAAGTGAAAATATTTCCTTCTAAGCGATACCTCATTCCTCATTAATATTTACCAGAGTAGCTCAATAATCTTGTCGAAGTGCCACTAACAAAGATTAATGAATCAGATCTATGCATTTTAGATTATTATTTTTTTCATAATGACATGCTGTATTTCCTGTTTAGTTTTTAGTGCCATCTTTAAGATTAAGAGATTTTGGATAAGTGTCTAAAGTTATTTCACTTTATGAGTAATATGAAGGACCTGGAGGTATATAAAATCAAAAGTTTATGGGGAAAAAGTTCAATCAGTATGCTAATAGCAGTAACATTATCAATTGAAACCCCAGAGCTACCATGACATATGTCCCAGAAATTCAATCTCCATTGCTTTTGGTGAATCAATATGGAAGAAAGCAGGGAAACAGGCAGTTTCAGCTCCAGCTGAGAAGTCAATGAATGAGTTTACATCAGCATTTTAATTCAGAGTACCACTTTCATCCTTTTGACACGAACTCCCTAAGCATTCTTGCTTACTGTAGGTTGAGCTACACAACAAAGCAATCAGAAAGGGCACAAACTGGACTCCTTTACAATGAAACAAAAGTAGAAGATGCAGTCCAGAAGGATGTGCTAAAGGATGCTAAGGATGTTCTGTTGTTGGCACAAGACTGGATGTAGCCTTGTATAAAATCCTTGAATTAATACAGCTTGAGTACCACGTCCTCGGCGTCAACTACATCACTCCACAAATCAATTCCTGCTGGGTCATAGTATTTGCTAACATGGACAAAGCTGTACCACATTAAGCAGCAGACAAAGCTGAAAGCCACACAAAACGTGAAATGAAAACACCTGATTTCAGATAGCTGTATTAATGAGAGACAGTTCACAAGCTGTGGCACTGGCAGGAAAAATCAACGGCTGTGATCAAATGCGAGATTTTTCTTCATCTAAAAATTGGGCTATAAAAGCATTCCCTTTTCATCGTCCCATTCATAATCTGTCTCATGTTGAAGCACAGGAGCTCAGCTAATTAGGTACCTGATAAAGGTACCTTATTTGGGGGCATTTTTCCTGCGTTTGCACTTACACTAAGCAAAGGAGGTAGAGATAAATTACTTATTTAATGACAACTTTTTTTCCCCCCTCCGATCTACAATTCTAAGCAGTTATTTCCTCAAAGGTGGAAATGAAAGGAATTAGATGTATTCAATCTTTCAGTGCTTCAGAGAAAAATTTCAACTCACAGTGAAATTATACATCCTGGCGTTGTAGTTCTAAATGCTTTTAAGAAAACAAATGAGCTTCCACGAAGAGGGTGCTCCATTTGAAAGTCAGCTGTGTAATTCCACTAAGTGCTTGCATTTTTCAGCAGCCCACACTGAAACGCTGCAATACCACAGACAGCCAGCAGATGTCGCGTTGTTTAGCAAGATGACTACGAGAACAGAATCGTCCCTGATGCCTCCAGGAAAGCCAGGGAATTCTCTGACTGCAGTGGGCAATAGAAAGTAACGAGACGTTTACCAGCTGCAGAAGAGCATACAGTAGCCAGGTACAAGGAAAAGGTCCTACTTAATCCTAGAAGTGAGTGATAGCTTGCTCAAGTAGCGCAAATAAAAGCAATGCTGTGCAAACAAAAATTTGCTGTCAAAATGGAAACATTTCTGCTTTTCCTCCTCACGGTGTAGTGACTGCTCGTACAGTTACACCTGTGTGCCTTAATGTGGGAGGATCACGAGTAGGAAGTGGTGTGCAAACATAGGAAATTCCAACCTCTTGAGATCTTGCAACTCAGAAGTCTACAGAAAAGTCTACAGGTTCTGATCTCTGTCAAACAGAGAGTAGGTATCAAGTCTGACTGTTCAGCGCCCTGTCTACAGTGGACCAAGTCTGACAGCTGAGCTGAAAAACGGATTCTAAAGACCAGATCCACTACCTTAACTAATAGCTATTCTTCTGCAAAAGAACCATTACCAGAGAACCTTTCATGCCACAATCAGAACCTCTCCCTGAGTTCAATGCCAGAGAGAAACTACAGACTCAGTTCTCCTTTGGTTTTGGTTTGTTTGGTTCTTTTTTGCATCCAACTAACTTTTAGAAGAGCTGACTATTTGGGGTGAAATTTCATAGTACATTCTGAGTGTCACACTTAAAGAATCACGATGTTTTTATCATCTCAAACAGTTTAAAAAGTAGAAAGGATGTCTCTTTAGCAGTCCAGTCATTTGACCAACATTTAGTGCTGAATTACACCTCCGGGAAACAAAAGAAAGATCATTTGCAAAATAAATGATAATTTTCCCAACAGTTCACAGAGGTACTGAGGAAAAAAATCCTGCTTTAACTAAATTATCCATGTCCAGCCCATACAGGAAACTGCAACCCTATCCTATACTTGTAGTCCAAAAGCAAACAAAATCAAATGAAAAAACTTTTTAGGACAGAAAATGCTTGCAAAACAGCACTTCATGAAATTAATCAAAAAGCAAATGAAACACGTTCTTTCTGTGTTGGGAGACAGTTAGGGGTATAGTCTCCACCTAGAGATCATCCAGATCTGACCTTTTCTTGTCAATATTAACCAAGAAGACAATGTAGATCTAGATTTTACCTCTTACTCATATTCTTTCCATTGACAAAGCACGTTCTTATAATATTTAAAAACTGATACTACAATAATAACCTTGTTCTTCCAATTTCATACGGGTTGATTTAAGTTCACACTGATCAGACTACACACACAAACAGGAATACAAGCAGGTCTGTCACATTCGTGTGCATGAAGAACTAATACAATGCAATGCTTTTGTCATAGTATCATGGAATTGTTCTGAGTTGAAAGGAACCCTTAAAGGTCATCTAGTTCAACTCCCCTGCAATGAAGAGAGACACCCAGAGGTAGACCAGGGTGCTCAGAGTCCCTCCAGCCTGACCATGGATGTCACCAAGGACGGGGTATCCACCACCTCTCTGTGCAACCTGTGTCAGTGCCTCACTACTCTTAGTGTAAAAAACTTCCTTATATTCAATCCAAACCTCCCCTCTTTCAGTTTAAAACCATCTCCCATTCTCTTATCCAGGACAGACTCCGCTAAAAAGTCTGCCCCCTTCTTCCTTATAGCCCTCCTTTAGATACTGAAAGGCTGCTCTCAGGTCCCCTGGGCCCTTATTTTCTCCAGGCTGAACAGCCCCAGGTCTCAGCCTCTCCTTGCAGGGGAGGTGTTCCAAGCCCTGTACCATTTTTGTGGCCTTCCTCTGGATGCGGTCCAACATGTCTCTCCTGTACTGAGGATTCCACATTTGGATGCAGTATAGTTTCATTTTTACTTTACAAACAGGGAAGCAGGTGGTCGTTTTTATGAACTATGGAGTTGACTTCTACAACATAGTTCTCATGGAAACTCACATAAATAGTCTTATTTGGTCAAAAGTCTCACATTTTTAGGACAAAACAGCAGCGCTGTGACATGGGATTATGGCCCCAGGAAAGAGAAGTAAAAGTCTCAAACAGAATCTGCATACAGTTCTAAGACTACAAATTTAAGCAAATCACATCATGCTTCCTATGATAGTACCTGATTTTGCTCTGTGGAGATTACAGAAAGGGTGATTTCAGCCTGTAGAGATGTTTTGCAAATAATACGCTAGAATAAGGTTACTACTTCCTTTCCTTTTCATTACCCGAACAGGGTTGTGGAAAAAAAGAGCAAAGACACTAATGATGCTGATAAGAATGACCTTACGCAGTGCTGCCAGGTCAAAAAAGATCATCTCTGTAATGCCCACGCATCGTTAAGAATCACTGCTTTCCTCAGTAAAAGGCAACTGCAAATCAGAGACATCCGTATGCCCTCTGTTCATACTTTTCCCCCACTCACATTTAAGTCTGGCAACACGATTATTAGTTTAGATCCCAATAACTCTCACATTTAGTCAGCATGAAAATGTGATCTGACCCAGCGGGAGTATTATCCACCTTCATATCCTTCATGGGCAGAAGGCAATGCCTGAGATATACCCCACTGCTTTTTAGGAAGGCAGCACGAAAATCAAAACACAAAATACAGAAATAGGAGATGAAAACCTAGATTCAAATTATACAAAACAAACCATTATTCTTTTTTGAGGATAGTTTTCTCATTATCCTTTATGAAATCCCTGAAAATAATGTCTTAAAAAAGCCTATTCATCTTGTCATTCTTCAGCTTTGCAGAAACAGGAGGAGATAATAATAACATAGCTGCAAAACGAACAAGTTTTTCAAAGGTTGTAATCTAGAGGCACATACCTTCTGAAGTCCAAAATCTGAGGGTATTTTTGTTTATTAGTTTGGCTGCTTTTCTATCTGTTTTGCCACTGTGGAAAGTCTGCCTTTTCACCGAGCCGCTTTTATGACCACTCAACAAAACCTCACAGTTCCTAATACTTCTGTAAAACAAGGTCTTACATTTTCTCAAATTAACAATTAAAATTAATATGGCTAGAATTAGCAACTAGCTTCTGATACGTAGGTTCTATAAAGTTATGACCCAAATTATAATGCAAAAATAGACCCCAGAAGGAAAAGGCCATACCCAGTGAGGCTCCCCTTTTCACAGTACACAGGAGAAAGTTCACAGAAGCATTACAAGCATCGTTTACTGTTTAATTGTAATATTTTTCCGCACACTTTCAATAATCTCTGAACTGTTTGGCAAAAAAACAAACCAAAAAAAAAAAGTATCTTCAACACATACTTCTTGTAACCTCACCCCTAGAAATCTAAAGGCTAACCCCAATACACAAGATTCTGAACATAATCTACTATCAGCCACACATATTACAAGAAACAAAAATCCGCTATGAAGAGGAACATTAAATAACTCCCTTCCCACCTCCTTTGTTTTGTTGTGTGTTTTTTTTTTTTCAAGCAGCAATTCAGTCTATTTTATAGAATCATAGAATTACTCAGGTTGGAAAAGACCTCAAAGATCATCGAGTCCAACCGCAGCCTAACCATAGTGCCCTAACTCTAACAACCCTCTGCTAAATCATATCTCTGAGCACCACATCCAAACGACTCTTAAACACATCCAGGGACAGTGTGACTCAACCACCTCCCTGGGGAGCCTATTCCAATGGTTAACTACCCTTTTGTAAAGAAGTGTTTCAGTTCATTATGACAAATTTCTTCAGGTAAACAATCAACCAGCTAACTCTAACCGATCAAACAAACTGAACGCTCACAGCCCCAACGAACAGCCCAAGCCGAAAAAACAACAACACAGCACTGTAGATGAGCAACTCTCAGAAGATTAGCTGTTATTGCAAGCCAGGTATTACAACTCTCATTTCTGACACTGATATGCCTCTTAAAAAATAGATACCCTCCAACCTCCTAAAAAAAGAGAAGGATCTTTTTTTCTAAATAATATGTTATCTACGCTGTTTATGAGGTATACAACATGCATGCATTCTTCCTCTGTCTCTCAGATGATTTGGCTACAAAATAAGCAAACAAAGTCGGTACTTTTTTTCTAGTTTTTCCTTATTTTGTGCTGCTTTTACAAGAAGCAGAAAGGTTTTATTTTTCGTGCAGAGATTCCAATTAATGAGGGGCCATAAAAGACAAACATACAAGGCATGACACAGGAATTTCTTCAAGTGCTGTGCTTATCATAAGGGAAGAGGGACGCTTCTGTTCATTAGAAGCTTTGCTCAATAAAATTGGTATTTTCTTAACAGGAGGGAAGGGCACAGAATATGCCTGTAGGTTTTATGATACATCTCATATTTTCAAGGACTAGAGAACTGAAAGGGATTATGGAATTTGCTTGCATGTTGGCAAAGGTGATGTTTTGTCTCATCCATCAGTGTGTCTCAATGTGTACAGATCTGTAAGGACTACAAAGAACAGTTTGAATGAATTTTGAATGGACATGCACATGTGTTGTGAAAGCACCAAAATAAACATTCAAAGAAGGAATTAGAGAAGTCACACGTTGATGGCATTCCCAAATAAAACAATCCCCAAGGTAACCGCCCTTCCGTGTGCATTTTCTCAAGAGGTCTAGTTTTGGTAAACAGTAGGCAAAAATCATTAAGAGATGACAGGAAGATAAAGAACAGGATTAGAGCCAAAAAATATCCAGACAAGGAGACAGAAGGACACCAGTGAAATCAGAAATGTTGCCTACTGTCTTACTGAGATGGAATGGGATGAAGAGGCCAAGATTGCAATCACTGTCAACTCCAAAAGAGTACTAAAAGTGCAGTCAAAAACACCACGTGATCACCAATCAAGGAAAAAAAAAAAATAGCAGATATGATGAGAACTTAATAGTCCACATCTCTTATCCTGCATGTCACTCTAAGTAATCATAGCCCAATCACTTGGGCATGTCTTGGTTCTCCTAGATAGTAAGGGCATAATCTGTGGAAAGAATGAGAGTGAGGGTGAAAAACCTTTTGTGAAGTCTTTCCCTTCTACAGGGCTTCCACATTGTATTTTCTTACAGTAGTTGAACAAATTGTGTTTGTGGCCTTAGGACAGAGCACTGGAGAAAGTCATAGGATTCTTGACTCACAGCAGTAACTTAGTACTCTCCTTACCTGCATAGGCCAGCATGCTGGTCAATTCTTTATCATATCATCCCATTCACAAATGCACACTCACTGCATGGTCTCATGTGAAAACATATGCCACGCAATCAGATAACTACCCCTAAGCATCTTACATGCGAGGATTCCAGTAATTAGAGAAATCTGTTCATAAACTGGAAAAAAGATATGTCATTAAAGTATAAACACCGTTGTCATGCACGTCTTTTCATGTTGTCTTCTATAAAATGAACCACTGGGAAAGGATAAAGCAATTTAACATCCTAAAGCCAATAAAACTCATCAGCTCTACTATTAGTACTGGTACTAACGCAGTAATTAATTGCCTTTTCCTACACATTACTCTGAGCTAGTAAAGACCCATGCATCAACACTAAACCCAGGCAGAGCCCTTCCTTGAGCGGCAACAAGCCAAGATCGTGATGCACACAGATCCAAGTCCTACTCCTGCTGTTGCTGTGAAATTCCGTACAGTCATGGTGAACGGAAGAGTGACAACCATGAAGCAATCATGGATTTGTTACAGTTCAGCTCGTGGTTTATAGCAATCTGAAAATATTTCTGCTCACCCTTCCAGTTTCATACGTTCCATAGAAGGAATCGTGCTTATAAACGTAACATTACACATGTACTTACTGTTCATCTTTAACTTACTGCTGCTGTAAGAATCTGCAGCCAATAGAAGAATTCTGTACTGTTTTAGGTGGAATAGTAACAATGCGAAGCAAACAACAACGGCCTCAAAGAGCTTGAAAATGGAAAGGCAAAACAGAGGGAGTTGATGTTCCACATCTGAAAAAGCAGTAGTATACAAAATTGTGGAAGCACCAATAAACAAAGCATGTTATTATATAAGTAGCCTCATACACTGTAAATACTTGATGCATGGTTAGTACTTTAACAGCATGCACATTAAGTATTACTGTTTGAAGTTTTAACTCAATAAATTACAGCTCCAATACCCTGCCTCTTTAAAGAGCTTTTTTTCCTTTGAAAATATTACAGTGTAGGATAAGGCAACGCTTATTAACATGCAAGTACTGAAAATAGTAATAATGAGCCAACACAGACACATTTTAAAATAAAATAAAAATGTATTTCGGTATTGCTTTTTTTTTCTGAAAGTTGGACAGTAAAAAAGCGCCTTGAGAAACAAGAAGCAGACTACGTTTGCTGTAATGGGAGGTAAAGAAAGAACAAAGGAACGTCTGACCCCAGGCACAGCCAAAAATAAAAGGAATAATGTGGCTTCTTTCTTCACACAATTGCTGACTCTGTGCTCACTGATTCCCATTACATATCATTCAGATATGCAAAGGAGCTGGTAATTTCTTTAGGGGAGATTTCTGCCCCGTTATTTATTAGCTAAGAAATATTTCCTGACACATGCTGAATTTCTGACAGACTTGCTCAGTTTTGACTCAGCCTTCTGATAATTACACAGCAACAGTGCCTATGAATACAAGTAATTTCTGTTTGCTTCTTACACTATCGCTATTCCAGTTCTCCTGATAGCACTTACTGAGTCATTTCAAATACTATTTTGTTATATTTTTACCAATTCATACTACTTGTGGTTTTTCAGCCTGTTTGTTTTGTCTTTATCTCAAGTAATAGTACGGCCGTACAGTGATTAAGAAAAGTATTCCAAAAATCCTCTGTAAACAGAAACAATGCTCCCTCATATGTTACACCTCAACTAGCATACTCTGCATTAGCCTTCAATATTCTCAGCTACTTTATTCCAAATTAGAGAGATATACGGTTCCTATCACACCAAGCTTTCTTGAATGATTGTGAGCATCTAATCTGAGACATCCTAGTGGAAAATCCAGCTTCCAAAAAGTAGAATTCAATATTCCATGGCCCATTTAACGCTCTCAAGTAGCAGTGACTTTGGATGGAGAAGGAGGAAGCACATACATACAGAAGGAGAAACAGTCATTCAAGTATATTATGGTACTGTCCTAATTCTTTTAAGGATTGAGGGCAGCTGTTTACAAATTAACTAGTTTAAGTCAACTTGGAAATGAGATCTTTACATCTTCTATGTCTCTTACAGATCTGCACATCAATCTAGTACTTAAGACTAAGTAGCTTTACTTAATTCTCCAAAGTTCTGGTCATACTTGGCATTTTTGTGGCATAGCAGCTTGGCTTTTCCCATGTGTGCCACATGTCACCAACTGGTAGGTCTTTTAATCTGCTAGATATAGCAAAGGGATGTTCATTGTACATGGAGTGGGTCTCCTTCTGCCTCTCAGAGGAGCAATGCCATAAGACATGCTGCTTAGCTGCCACCTGTGACAGACACCACTTGCCAAATCTAGTAAGCTGATCCAAACTCTTCTTTTCCACAGGACACAAATCACACAGGCTGCTAACTACAAGTTGATACAATGGCCTGACATGGTGAAACCAAAGATGTATGAGATGCTTGGATACAGCATAGGGACTGTAGTCCAAATCTGAAGTTGCATGATGATGAAACTCCCTAAGATCAATTTGCCTCACAGGTAGCTGATTGTAAACTCCTTCAATTATGGCTTCTTTTGCATATGCATAAACTCCATCTTTAATGTTTGCATTGATCTTATTTATCCATTACTTAACACATTAACAATGAATCTCTGGGAAAACACTAGGGTGTGTAAGTTAACTGATGAAGTTAGAAGCTCTAGGTTAGGTTCAGCTAAAATACCATGTCCGAGAAGACAGAAACAAATGCAAGAAAATCAGAGCTCCGTGCAAAGTAAAGCATTTGCATTCAGTGTGATAACAGAAGATGCCTGGCACTGAATTGAAACTATGGTCACAAACTGTTAAGTCTAGGCTCTATCCTTGATCACTTTGTATGTGCACATTGCTTGTTTTTGATTTCTGTGTTCATTCTTTTGGAAGCTCTGCACCAAAAAATTATTTATCGGACAGTATCATGCATGTAGGTAGTAAAACAGTACAGAAGAACCCAACTTTCTTTTCAAACTATCACTGAGAAATCAGCATGAAAGTTGGGAAAACAATAAAGCAAGCAGTCAGGCAATTTAAAGATTAGAGAATGACAAAAAAGCTGTGATCACCTGATCATTTGGTCAGGAGCATCCTAAAAAACATATATATATTTTAAACATACTCGAACATTTTTAGAGTCTTATAACTCCTGTGGTGCAGCAGAAGGGAACAAGTGAGCCAGAACAATAAGGGAAAATGGAGAAGAAACCGGAAAGGAGTAGGTTACCCAAAGAGCTTTGATGGGGACTGTACCCTTCTCCCAGCACTCCCACTTAGGTACAGATGCTGAGGAGCCAGAATACCCTGGCTTGACACACAAGCATTGTCACTAGCTAGAGCGCTGACAGGATGACTTTCCACACAGTCAGTCTTCTATGATGTCTCAGCAAATAAAAGTTTGTTATCAAAAGCAGTTCAGCTCTGTGGGAATGGAGGAGCAGTGACAGATCAAAGACATAATTATCCCATTTCAGCTGTACTCCTTGCAATTGGCATAGCTGAGTACTGCACAGTGGAAGAACCCACTGGAACAAACTAGTATATTTGCTGCTCTTACGCAGTTAGTGAATTAAAGGGTTAACCATACTTCAGATCACCAGAGACATCTCTGGCAAGCAGCACATAGTTGACTTCTTCACTGTCACAGAAATTACACAACATCTCTCTCATTTTTCAGTGTTGGTAAGCTTTGATGAATTTAAGCTTATTGTGTCTGCATGCAATCCATCCACACATAGTTCTTCTGTTTCTTCTTCAATCTTCAGTGTTGTGCAGCCTAAGAAAAGGAAGCTATTGCATACTGTCGCACAACGCTCCTGGTGATGTTCAGCATTTGTGTGATGCTGATGCAAGATGGTCACATGGCAACAACCTCAAAGAGCAGCCTTGAAATTGTGTTGCAGTTGTGGCACAAGCCTTATCATTAGATTTTGGAAATAAGGGGAAATAATGTTTTTCAGGTCTGGCACTGTTAGACATTATGGGGTTAATTAAGATCCATACTTTGAGAAATCTGGCTCCATCATGTTTAACGTAAACATCGAAACAACACCAGCACATACCACAGAATTCCAGACAGTTATTTTTCATCAACTCATTCTGAGTTCTCTCCTAAATTTCAAGAAAAGAAATGTTTAGTACCACCCCTCTTCTCTGCAGGAGCTCTGTGTGTTGAGAAGAAGATGCATTCTGCTGCTGGTAGTTATCTGCTGCTTTGTGTGGAACAGCAGACAGTAATCACCACCACAGATATCCCAAAGTATAGATACAGTTTCTGAGGCAATTGAAGACAGATCACTGTGATAAGAAGGGCTGGTAACTGCATACAAATCTTTTTAGCTCAAACTTTTGGCTCATTTCCAGCACAATCGATTAACTTCTGGAAAGCCATACTTAGAACAGCTCTTTTAAGATGATCTTTTGTTTGTTTGTTGTTGCCTCCTCATTTCTTGTTAGCAAAGCTTTGAAAACAGCATAACCATCTCACATTAGTATTTTGACTATGCTATGTCTATGTATTTAAGGCAGCCCCTTCCACTAACAAAAATCAATGACTGCATCTATACTAGTAGCACAAGAACTCCTTGTGCATCTTTACTGCATATCTCCTGTGCTTTATCCATTCTATCTTACGATTAACAGCAATAAATGTTGTAGCCATAACTCTCCGTGACAGCATCAAGGGTTGCACCCTTCCAAAATGTGTCTTGGAGAGATGATATATTAAACAGAGTGCTTGTGGCATGGATAAAGCTGTCTGTACTTAGTCAAGGGAATGGGAGAGCATTTTTAATGTAAACCCCTTTGAGTACGGCAAAATCCTATCTTTGTATTACACACTACAGTAAGATGCATGAACCATGAAGTGCAAACTATGAGGTGTGTTGCTGCATCATGGATGCACGCCAAATGGAGATGGTATCACAACAGAAAACAACAAAAGCAGTGTTATGAGCAGTGGGAGACATTTGTATTTCTGATGTCTTTGATGTGGAAAAATAGCACGATATTTTAAATAAAAGATGCATCCTGCATATAGGGTTCATAATATTGCATTTTCACATTGATCCAGTGTGTCTCCCACAGTAGTTTTGATCAACTACTCCTCAAACTTTCAATGGAAAAAGTTACTACCTCACAAATACTGTCAACACAGTTCAGAGTGTTGGCCTAAACACTGCAAATAAAAACATGCACGTGTCATCTCCACCTCCTAACTAAAATAAAAGGCTCTGTATTACCTATTGTCAAAGCATCTCTTTCATCAGCTCTGAAAGAAGATGAGAGCAGAACTCCCCACAGACCATCAAAACAAGGCAGCAAATACACTTAGATCAGGCTCTACGCCACTGCAGTTTCCAACAATGAAACTCCAGTCTGAGACCAGCCTTTGAGAAACAGCTTTTTGTTTTCTTTCTTTAAAAAAAATAAAAAATAAAAAAATAAAAATCACTGAAGCAATTGCCACTGCTGTACTAAAGCCAAGTTAAGCCAAGAAAAAAGAAAGGTGAACAACATGATGGGGATCGTTCTGGGGGGATGGTGATGCTGGAAAGTCTGAATCATGTTATCATTTACGCAAAAAACTCAAGCATTCTCATTTTGTAGTACATATTGAAAACTGCATTTTATAATACAGATTGCAAAGCTCCATAAAAACTACACTGTTTTTTTCTCTGCTGTTAACAAATTTGTCAATTCTTGAATGGGAGTTAGGAGCAGATACACCCACCCAAATATCTCCAAGGTTAGAAGACAGCGAGCTGAGTCTGTTTTTCAGAATCCTGGAATAGCAGCAAATGCCAGAATTTGACTTCGATTTCTACAGTGTCTCATCAATTCTAATACTGAAAAGCAACTTCTTGAGCAGCGTATATTATCCACAGAGAGTACAGAAGATGTGTTTGTATCAGTCTTCAAGAATACAGAAAGAAGTTTTGTGCACTATTCAAGGTCAAATTGACTTATTAAATATAAACCATGGGTCATAACTGTTGATAAGCAGCCAGCCACAAGAGTGGCCAAGAACTGACCTACATAGGGAGCTCCAAAAGTAATGCCTCCTATTTACTTCCATGGAAACGAAAGGAAAGCACACAATAACACTGTTTGATAGAGTAAATTCTCTGCTACAGAACTCCACAACACTCACCACCACTAGATATACAATCAGTGTTGAAAAAGAGCCTGCACCCATAACAAATCCATACTAGTGAAGGTGACTCACTAACACTGTCATCACTGCTGAAATGCAACACCATCACCTCACTGTGCTCACATCCACTGGTTAGCCTCCATAAATGTTCAGCAAGTATCGATGAATGCCAATAGGTGCTATTTTTTCCACATGGAGGAATTCAATACCACCCCCTATGCTTCATATGCACTTCCATGTCAGACATCATTTTGTCACATTGCAACAAAATGTAATGAGATATTGGTGGGAAGGTTCAAGCTCTACTGTTATACCACCAATATCCACCTCTGATGTTGTGGGCCAACATAATAAATTAGGAGGCATTAATTTCAGATCAGCCCTCCTGTAAGAGTAATTGCTGCAGTTTGCTGAGAAGAACAGATCAAACAGGACGCACAGTATCAACGATTTTTAAAGAAAAGCAAGAAGCTTTAACCTTAACATTGCAGGCAGACATGGGACAGGACAATACACAGCCAGAACTGACACAACGTGGCCTCAGATCCAGCAGAGGTACCTGGTGCTGCGGGTCACAGTGAGGCTCCCTGAAATCCCAGAGCGTCTCCTGTATCAGCCACAGCAACAGCTGAAAGAGCAGCAGCTGCCCAGGAGTTATTTTGGGGCTACCGGAGAAGGCTTACTATATGTGGAGACCAGACAGATGATCATCCAGCTGCCTTTCAGTCACAGGGTTTCTAACCTATCAGTATTATCATGCTTCCTACAAATGGCTTGTTACAGCAATTACCAATTGCTACTATAGTAGCTTGGGTTTTACTAAGTCAAAAATTGCTACTACAGTTTGGCAAAGCTAATGCACACATACCAATAAATGGAGTCCTACAATATGCTGTTGAAGGTTGCAATATTGAAGGGCATAGACAAATGTCTGTGCAATAGAGCTAGGATTGTATGGTTAGGTTGTGGTTGGAGTTGATGACCTTTAAGGTTTTTTCCAACCTCAGCAATTCTATGGTTCTATGATTCCCTCCAAATCCATGCCCAGCCCTCTGTACTTGTGACAAATATTAAGGCTTAAGTGGAGAATAAGAGCGCTGTGAACTTAGACCCCAATCTTTCTTTCCATGTTTTTCTAGGGGTAGAATTATAAATGAAAGGGGTAAAATCCAGTATAGTCAACAGCATAATTCCCAGTGTAGGAGTCAGAAGGCTGCAGTCCATATTCCTAACACCTTTTTTTTTCTTTTTTTTTTTTTTTAAAGGAAAAAGGATAGGCTATTTGTGTTTGATCATCACTGAATTATAATCATGTGCCTACGCAATCCAAAACTGCTGGGAAATCCAATAATATTATTTACATTTAATCAAAGAGGAACCATCAATGCCTACTTAAACTCTTGTATTTCACAACAGAAGTACTCAACATCCTAAAAAACAGAACAGATGTACAAAAATCTAAAAAATTCCACTGCCTTGCAAGAAAATTGATATGCATGGCCTAGTGAGAGAACAGCTCTTTGTTGACAATTTCAGAGGCAAAGTAATTTCATAACCACTGGATTTTCTCATTACGCTCCTAGCCTATCAGTAGATAAGAATTCTAACCAGTTTAAGAGCACAAAGGAAGAAGCATCAATATTAACAAGAAGCAAAATACTTCGTATATACAATTACATACATATAATTTTTGCATTAATCACCTCTCACATTAAAATGCTAGCATGAGCTTGCCTCTGGCATCGGACCATATATGGTGCTTATTTTTAAATATTCATTCCAAATGAGTGTCATGATTAAAAAGAAAAAGTCTGGATGCATAAACCATTAGGTCTCTTAGTAATCCAAAGGGTTTACAAGCTCAACACACATTCCAGTCCACACAGACGATAAAAGATGAACTAGCACAAATGAAGCCAATTTTAGCTATTTATAAATATGTGATAAAGAATTTCAATGAAGTTTTTGGAGAAAAAAAAAATAAAAATGAGAATTGTTGTGAAGTAAGGCTCAACAATTAAACAGACAAAATATTTCCAGAACATAAAACAGAAAACAGAACTAGAATAACATTCCTAGGAAACCATTACAATGTTCTCATCCATTTTAGAGAAAAACATGCCACAAGCAAAATACACACTGCAACCTTGTTAAAACTGAACTTCACCTGCATTTTAATTAGTTTTCCTAAAGAAGCAAAGCTTGTGCAATCACTCTTTGTTCTCCCTTAATAACTTCTGCATCTGTCGGACAACTTTCAACAAATTTTACAGAACCTGTACTTCATTCATTCTCTTATCGCTTGAAATCAAGACCTACCAAGAGTGAGGAATACCTTATGCATGTCCCTAGAGGGGGCAGCTTGTCTGCTTCTGCTGAAAGCGCATTGTTGGTCCAAAAAGTAATAACTGGTTGTCTATCCTGTGATTGTAACAAGATCACAAAAAAACATGGCAATGGTTTTGCACTGTACCTCTGTAGCCTACATGTGCTTCTCCATGTATATAGATAAATATTTCACATAACATTTCCATAGACACAGCTCCCTTGGGTCCAAGAGGCTTCAGTCACAGGATTCTCAAGGCTTTAGCACCAAGAAGCAGGTAGTGAAAACCACTGGAAATAAACGTTCGTATCACTAATACTCATTTTGTACAAATTCTTTCATACAGTACACAAAGACTACAGTAACTTTTCCCACTTGAGAAGTCTGCTTTATTGCAAATAATTCATCTGAGACTTTGTAAACCCATTCATGGGAGAATTACTATCCAAAACAATGTCAGTGACACTGGATCTAAGAACCTGGCAGCGCTACACTGGCAGAGTTAAGGCTATCCAAGTAACCTTTGCTGCATTTGGCCAGTGTCCCAAAACATCAAGAGAGAGTTTGTTTTGTCATTATATGAAAACCTTACATTTTCACTCTAATATTTCTTAAGAAAACATAACAGGGAGGTATCCAGAAATGCTCCATACCAGCCTAGCTTTCCTCTGGCTGAAACAAATGATACTTCTGCTATTGATTTCAAGGAAAAAGGAGTAATAACCATCCATGAAAACTGAAGTCCTGAAAACAGCATTTTACTCTCAATTTTGCTCCAAAATTCGTATTTGGTTTTCAACCTTTTTTATAAAAAAAAAACAAAACAACACATTTCATTGGGAAGTTTACTATACCCCTTTAGACCTGACCTATCAGACAATTACTCATCCATCACAGTGTATTTTTGTCTAGCAGAATGCGGGGTATTTTGACCAGAATGATTCTGTGAGGAACAGTACTGAAAGCTTTACTGACATTCTAAAAGGTAACATCAACTGCTTTCCCTTAGTCAACTACAATGGGTGAACTTATCATGAATAGAAATCAACTACGTTAAACAGGACCTTCCCTTCATGAACTTGTGTCGGCTATGACCATTGACTGCACTGTTTATCCTCCAGGTGTTTTTCAGTAAAACCCAGCATAATTTTTCCTATAATTTTACCAGGCACTGAAGTGAGACTGACAGGCCTGCAATTACCAAGGCCTTCTTTCTTGCCCTTGAAAACTGGAACAATGTTTGCCAGCTTCCAGTCAACTGGGACCTCTTCAGATTTCCAAGACTGTTGAAAAACAATTGAGAGAGGTCTTGCGATGACAACAGCCAGCTCTCAAGTCCCCTGGAATGAATCCCATCAGTCCCCCATGGACATATCAGTATCCAGGTGGACCAGTAATTCCCACACAAGTTTGAGGTTGGCTGGGAGTTGATTGTTACAGTACTCACAGTCCTCCAACTCAGGACACCTGGGGTCCCAGAGCCCGTTGTCAAGTCAGTATTGAAGACAAAAGCAAAGAAGGTATTAAAATCCCCCAATTTGTCTGCCCCTGTTCGCAAGGTGACCATTCTCATCAAGTGATGAACCAATGTTCTCTCTGGTCCATTTTTTAATCACAGAATTAAGCACAGAGTTGTTACAAAAAACATATATGTGTCATATCCTGTATATGTACACAGGTTACATTCATATTAAATAAAAGATACACAACCTGTTTAACATCGCTATATTCACCTTTATGTCAATAAACGATTTGACATTACAAACACACTATACCCTGTGTATTTTTAGGAACGGGAGATAACATTACACATTCCACCTATCATAAGCACTTTTATGAGAACATCAACAGCTTATACATTTTGGGGGGAGGGAGGAAGAGAAAGCAAGCCTTCTGAGCCCAATTATCTCAAAATTTGTCCTCTTCCATTCAATTTTGTCATTCAATTAGCTAAGAGAATGGTATAGCAGCCAGCTGAGATTCAGTAGACTGGAATCTTAAGATATGACCTGATTCTTATCATGCTTTTCTCCAAACACAAAGTATATCCAGAGAAATCTGCTGAATTAGTTTTATGCATTAACAATATAAGTAACAAAACATTCAGATTGACTATTTAAGTCAGACTCTGGAAAAATTAAGTCCTTTAAAAGTCTCCACAGTTTTGCTTTTCTCACTTTTTTTTTTCCCCCAGTTGTCTAGGAACATCGACAAGTCAGTCTGTCCTCTACTTCTATCATCTGCAATAAGATTCAAATAAGCTGGATACCTGACTGCCTCCAAAGAAATGGGTTTTTTTTGTCTGTGTGTTTCTGCAAATTATCTAGCACAGACAAAAGGAAAGCTCCGCTTTTATGCAGATTGAGATGGAAAGACATAATCAGAACTCATCTCTCCTACAACACGCAGCTTTCTGCATCACCTTTTTTTTTTTTTTTTTTCCCTCTCATGAGATTTTTCAGAGCTGTATTTTATAAATTATTTGTGATGGAAGAAACATAGAGGATTCCACCATTTCTGTTAGGTACAATTGAGACCTGAAGAGTCGACAGATTTGCTTCTTCTAAAGGTCTTAGCTTTGTTTCTTATGAAAAGGAATGTTTGTCCCTCTAGGTTTTTATCATTTGTAAACTCTGGCTAATTTCTTCCAAATTTGACAGAGCATCTGCAGTTTCCATAGATTAAATTCTTGCTCTTTTAGTGAAAATCAACAACCAAGTAAAGGAAGAGGAACTAAGCGAGTGCTCCCAGACAAGTATGGTAATTACACCTCAATCTTTATCCAAGAGTTTAGCATGTGAATAAACTCGTAGGAGCCACCCTGTCCGTTAATTCTCCAGCCAATTAAGTAGGTTATGGGAGAAACATCTAAGAATTTATGTAGTTAGGTAAATTAAGAGAACGGGATAGACGGGAGAACAGGATTTCAATAGAAAATCAGTCCTCATTACTTCAGCTGTTTATGACACAACCTGTTTTACATTTAAATTCCATGCTCAGCGTGTTATTGAGCACCGTGGTTAGCAAAACAAATAGAGTTTTGACATCCAAAGAGATTGAAAACTAAAGCATTCGAAAAGAGGGAGAAATTTAGTCAGAATTATGACATTTCTTTACTGATATAAAACTGAAGATCTATGAAGAAGTATCAGACAGCAGTCTGAAAAGCAACTAGTTGAGGAATATCATTATGAAAGTGGAGATTGGTGTTCTCACTTCCCTGAATGAATGCCAAATCAAAACATCAGGAAGCAGGAATTCAAGAACTTTTCCGGTTTTGCTCACAGCTTAGGTTTTAAAACAGACTCCCTCGTACATTCTCAGACAAAGGCATTTCCCTTACAAAAACGGGCCTAATCACATCAAATTTAATAACCCAGCTCTCCACATAAAGCTCTTCTTATCTTTTTTACAAAGACACAGTGCTAGTCAGATAGACATGTAAAGGTATTTTTTCTTCAACAGGAGGATGAGAAACGTCCTCTTGTCTAAAAGCAGCAATTTTTGCCCATTCTAGGAAAACACACCAATTCACCAAGGAGCTACACAAAGCAACAGTCTTCATAACAGACAAAAATGATCTTGAATCTTCCAAAAATAATGCGTTCATTCAATGATAAGGATCCAATATTTCTATCTCATAGCAGTCTAATAAAGTATTTGAGGCAATATGTTTCAGATCTCAAAGGTGGTGATGTACTTCCTTTAACGTGTGTAAGCTCCTCTTTCTGTGCTGTGCCAGTCGTCTCCACAACACATTCACAGAGGGAAGCATGCCATTCCTCTGCCTCTACTGCAGTAACCAGGCAAGCCAAAGTAACAGCTCTTTTCTAAATCATGTTTCCCTTTTATAAAAAGGTTATTTACAGTTCTGGATGAACAGCATTATATAGAAATATTTACACTACAGATGTATAATGGGTTCAGTATTTCCCTATTTTGCAAATGTACCTCACCTAATCTTTTTTTTTATATCATACTTGTTCTCCTTTAGGAATACATCACAGTCAGTCCACAATCATCTTGCAGTTGAGTCACACCCAGGTCTTCTCGTTCCTTGGTCATTTTCTAGTAGTAACATTTCCAACATACAGAAGAGTATTACAATTACATGCTATGGGTACGATCTTTTGTTTCATACCATGCGCCTTCATTTGCTATCCAGTGCTACTATACAGTACTCCAGTGCTTCATGTCATTATCAACTTTCAGCTTTTATTATTATTATTATTATTATTATTATTGGTGTCAACTGACCATTAAAAATATTTTCAAATCTGATAGTTGAGGTACTCCGTCAGTGCTCTCCTTCCTACCCCGCATTATATTCAGACTTCCTTACCGACTCATTGCAGCTGATCTCTTGCCCAGATCACATTCCTTACTTTCAATTCTATTTTGTTTTATCTTGCCCAGCAATACCCCATGTAACAGTACGTTAGATGTTTTACTGAAATCGAGACAAATCAGACTTCTCTCTTATATAGAAAAATTAGTTACAGATGTTAGATAGTAGGTTTGTGTAGTACAACCTCCCTTTGAAAAGCATTGTGAGTTTACCACCTCATTTGCTGTCTACCTCCATGCCGCCCTTTTAATTTTGTTCTAAAGAGCTCAGACCAACAGGTTTTCAGTTGAGCAGATGCCTCTGCCTCATTTTTATAGGGACATATACAACCATACAAAACAATCTCAAATTTGGTATACTCAAAAAAAGTTCTAACCAGTGGATTTATACTGTGCTGGTTACTTCTAAATTTTGAAGTAGGGATTATCAAGTCTGTTCAGTTTCAAAGCATTTAGCTCTTGGAAGTTTGTTTCCACCTCAGAAATGGCAGTTCCCATTTCTATATATACCCCTTCCCAAGAGCTATCCTGCCTTCCTTACATACCCTACATTATCATCTTTACTGAAAACAACAGCAGAGCATTTATTTACTTTCAGGCCAGATGCAGATTACCTTTAATCACCACCCAATCATTTCTGTATGGTGTTTTCATTCTCCCTTTCTCATCCTCTCAGTATGAGTTACAGAACTGCGCACTATGTGCTCTGACTTCCTTTAAAAAGAGATCTACTCCTCAGCATTGGTGACAAACTTGAGCACTGACTGTGTGTTGAAGGATATAAATAGGAACAAGCTCAATTACCAGTGGGAATCACTGAACTAATCCTAAAAAAGAGAAGTTTAAGAACTTGTGAAACCAGCACACTCTTTAACCTGAAAACTGGGCTGTGGAAACTTTGCAAATGTGTAAAGAGGCAACTGAGAAGGTCAGTTAAGCAGCTGTGCAGCTTTTGAACTTGCTGCATACTTTCCTAATGAAACTGGTTTTTTTACATCACTGGTTTTTAACAGATTTTGTTCATTTTTTGTCACAACAATGAAGATATGAGGGAAACAGTAACACGTGAACTTCAGTGATTCAGAAAGCAGCTGTGCTTCCTCAAGGTACAAACTGAACAGGTTAATTTTGTACTGTGATGTATGACCAGGCTAGCCAAATGTAGGTATTTACTTTGTTCCAGCTGCTGAGAAAATCAAAATACACATTATTTTCCTATGCAAAAAAAAGAAAAAAAAAAAGAAAAAAAAAAAAGTAGCAGTTATGAGGTATTTCACCCACAAATGAAAAAGTTACCATCCAAATACTGTTACAGAAACTGGGTACACAGACAGACAACAAGGTAGCTGTCATAAGCTATCTTGTTACTCATCTTTACCTATTTATATAAAAGATTCCTCTAAATTAACATGAAAGTTATACTTCTCTCCACTCGCTACCTGCTGGCCTTCTGCTGGACATGTGCAAGTACAGCTTTCTTGTGCTAGAGAGCCCAAAACTTCATACAGTACCATAAATGTGGACTCACAAACACTGAATAGAGGGGAATAATCATTTACCTTAACCTGCTGACTACAGTCTTGCTGATACAGCCCAATACACTACTGGCCGTCTTTGCTTCAAGAACAAACAGCTGACCAATCTTCTTGTCAAATTGCACCCTGCAAGTCTCCTTCTGTAAAGCAACTTCCTACCCCATCTACTCCTAGCCTGTACCACTGCTTGGCTTAATTCCAACCCAGGTACAGGACTTCCTATTTGTCTTTTATTCTCCCTTTCTCGGTTTCTTTCTTGTATTGAATTCTTTCTTATTTCTCTCCCTGTCTCCAGATTGTGAGCCACAGTTAAGAACGGTAAGAATTCAGAATTTCCAAGACAAAGTGTGAGATATGACTCTCTTATGCATTTTCAGCCTTGTAATCAAGAAATTCTTACTCACAACATGAGTATTCTATGCAAACAAAAACAGCATAGAATAATTTTCCAACTCACCTGCTATCAGCATACTGCCCTCTAGACTTCTTTCAATCTTACTTTCCCCTTTCAGAAAATCTCAGATTATATTGCAAGATCTTGAAAGTTTTTCAGAAAAGAAGAAAAAACCCCTCTACCCATCCACTATTGGTTTTCTTGGTGCAGTGCCTTAGCCATCCTTATTTTTTATTTTCCCTTTATCTCCTAGATGAAGGCCAGTAATTTGGCCTACTGTCCAAGAAAGGGGATATAAATTTGATCACTTATCTCAGAATGCAATTCCAGATTGCTGTGAGGGCTGAAACCTGCTCTTGCTTTTTGTTTTAAAATCAAATATCTACATTACCTTGATTTCATAGCTAATGGGGGTGGGAGGTGTCCTATTTCTGAATATGTGCTATTTTCAGAACCATCTCATGTCAGTGCTAAAATACAGAAGGAATGAGTCATTTGTATCCTGTGCATGAAAAACTAAAATGACTACTATTTACAAACATGCTTGACCAGCTCGCCTATTCTAGCAACACAACAAGAGCAATGCATTACTTGACTAAGGAGCGAACATGCATCTTCACCCCACCAGGCATGCTATAAGTAGGGCATTAACATAAACTGGGGCAAAGAAGATTTACATAATAGCTTTATACACTAATCGTATAGTCTTCAGACCTCTACAGTTGGCAAATAAAAAAAAAAAATGGTGCCCTATTTATCAAGATAATTACTCAGACGATCCCATAACACGGGAGAAATTCTATATAAAAATCAGTGTAACAACTTTCTTCTGTGCTCCCAAAATATCTTTCACAGTTTAGAAAGCACCACTATGGAAAATTTATTTCTTTCACACTGTCATCCAAATACCCTGTAGCAGACACCCCAGCAACATGTGAACTAATTTGAAACAGTTCAAAGAAGGTAACCAGGAAGACTGGGTGTACTGTGTACAGGCTTAAGTTTCCTATTCAGCTTGTCTGTCTGGGGAGGAGTACTGTCAGTGAGGAATACAACACTGCTAACAACTTCCATATTCAGAGATACTGGTTGAAAACAATGCAAAATCTCCCATGAGTTTTCACCAAAATTGTTCTTAAAAAATAAACATGACAAAACAGGCAAGACAGCAATTCCCTTTATTTTAAACCAATTTGAGAGTTACTCAAAATGAGGAAACAGCAGTATTGCTTGAAGAAACAGGCCTGCAGCATGCTAAGCGTGCACAGCTTTGCCAAGCCACCTCTTCCCAATCTGCAGTAACTCTTTACTTCAGCACCTTCTTATACAGTGCTGCTGTGGCAGCACATCTGTCTCCTAGTGGCACCCACATATTAAGAGAGATGTCTGTCTTTCAAGTGCAGAAGAGCTGCTATCCATCTTCTCTGAAGAAGAGGTGGAATAATGAAGGGAGGCATCATACAGACCAAGTCTGGCCCATGAGCTGCTAGTTGGATCAAACTACTCTAAATTACATAAAACAGACCCACAGATGAGGCAGAAACTTCTCTTTTGAGTATATCACGTGTATTCCCTTGCCTGCCCACTGATGTTGAAAACAGAACCTTAGACAACTAAGATTCTGCTTATTCTACAGAGTATTTAACCACATAACAGGTTAAGATATACAGGATGTTCACCCTAGGAGTGTTTTCTTTCTCATCCTTTGGGTTTTTCATTCATTTACCCAGATGAAATTTGCGTCATCTCATGCAACCTATCCAGATGATAAAATGCTATTCCATAGCAGATACGAAATATGAAGACCTCCATAATACAGAAACAAGCTAAAGATCAGTGAAAACTTACAGACCATGTGAAGAACATATTTTCCATTTTTTCATGATTTTATTTTAGTCTTATTATTTTAGTTTTATTATTTTAATATAAACAGACCTCAACAAGCATTAACTTAATGCCAATACCTGCCATCCCTTGGTTACCCATAGAAAAAATGAAAATACACAGAGCTTTTTACTCTTCTTTTTGACCGTGGAAAACAAGTATGTTTTTATTAAGACTCACATAACAAACATTTTAACAACTGTCACCCAAAGAACAAACAATGAAGAACAAATCTTGTTTTCCCGAAAAAAATGTATGGATAAGCGAAAACAGGGAGCAATGTTCTCCTTCCCTCATTAGCTCATCCATTACTGCTAATGCTATAAGAGATTCAGTAGCATTTACAAATCTAACGATTAGGGACTTCATAAACTAGTACAGCATAAACTTAAATATCACAACATATTACCAGATAAACTGACAGTAACAAGAAATCCCTGACTAG
This sequence comes from Alectoris magna, assembly GCA_030625065.1. Lineage (NCBI taxonomy): Eukaryota > Metazoa > Chordata > Aves > Galliformes > Phasianidae > Alectoris > Alectoris magna. The sequence goes on from CM060560.1 coordinate 145,733,403, forward strand.
CTTTTTTTGTTAAAAATCAATCTCCATTATAAAAGAATTTGGATAATGTGCTAGATGTGGATAAAATGAGCTATATTGACTGTCCTCATTAAAAGCATAAACAGCAGATCTAATAAACAGCAATAGTAGTAATTGACTGCATGGTTTCAAACAGATTAAGGGCATATCAGAAAATCCCCCAGAAAGGAAAGTAGGACTTCTAGATCTGGTATCTGGCAGGAAAACTCAATCCATAAAAGAAAGTCAAATTGCTCTCTCCTGCTAAATGCAGTATGACAGAATTGGTGATAAGTAAGTTCCATTTTGCAAATTATCAAATGCAAAGTGAAGTGCTATGGGCACATCCTGCGGTGGTTTACATCCCACTTCACTGAGTATGTTGATTACCATTTTATGAGCACAGACAAGTCCTTTTCTTGTCCGCAATTTTTTTTCCCCAACATAATTCTGCTTCTCACTGGAAGATATAGCTATGTTCTGTCACTGTTCTGCATAACAGTCTCCATTACTAGCACTGTACCATTTACTTTTGCAGTTATTCAAGCAGCACGACTTCTAGAGATTGCTATTTCTCCCAAGGTTAAAATAAAAATCATACGTGTGACAGGGAAATGACAGGTTTCCCCAGAAATCCATGATAGAATGAATGTGCCAAGCAAATCTTGCCATATTATTATAACCAAAGACCAAGTTAAGTAAAGACCTTATATAGCTCAGACAATTATTTTTGAACCTTGTTATCCAGAACCACGTAGTTTTGTGCAATCAGTTTCAATCCTGAAGTGCACTTTTCCAAACAGAAAATCATCCAGGCATAAGATAAAATTTAGATTTTGCCAATTTCTCCAACTTTTTAAGAAAGCCCCATTTACACACGTATTCATCTCCCTATTCATCTCTATCCCTTCTCCCACTGTGTTTTCCTTTTGTTCGTTAACAATGGACAAACTAAAGCATTTTCCTCTTTCCTATCCTACCCAAAAACAAAAATGACGAAGAGTTACTATGAGAGAATCAGACTGCAACTGTCTTACCAAGGGACCTCCTCAGCATATGCAGCATTCTGGTAAGAAATAACTTGCATTCTCCAGGACACGTTCCCAGGAGACAGGAATGCTTCTATTGAACTTCTTCAAAGGCGAGGATACTAAAAAACATGGATGAAGTTGCCCTACTACCATACGCTCACGGGCATAATTACTTGACCACAAACTTTCCCTTGGGAACGATGGACAAGGGAAGAGTATAATTACTGCATAAAATAGGAGAGAACAGGTCACATCAGCAAAGTTGGGAAATGAACTTCCTAACATGCAGGGCATTTTTTTCTCCCACAAAGTAACAGATAAAGCGTAAGAAATAAATGTGCAAGAACCAATACATAATGATGCATCTGTCTTCTACCGCAGCTACAGAAGTTGCTTTAGGCTGGGAAACAGGAATGGGTTTAGGTGATTAAACAGAAGCAAAAAAAAAACACCACCCACAAACCACTGAGAAACAACGGAGTTGCATAGAAAAAGAGTTGTAGAAAGGGCTCTTTGAACCTCAGAGTAGGTTCCTTCTTCAGGTCTTGAATTATCAAAGGTTAAAATATGAAAACTGAAACACACTGCCATTAAATGGTAAGTGGCGCTTGGCTACTCCATGAGCTGGTCTAATTAGTCACAACTCCCACTGCACCAAGTTTTTGAGCAACTCCAGTCATAGTCAGGTTCCTATATAACAGGAAAGCACTAATAAGATGACACTCAGTAATTAGTTACTCTATGTTCGAAACTAAACAGCTGCCAGCTTTTCAAGGTTTATCAGCCAGGAAGAGCAGAACATCAGGTCTACTGTTTAAGACTGGGACAAACACCTTCCACCACTGGAAAAAGACACATGCATTCATACCTAATGCTGAGGAAACAAAACCAACCCCTTTAACATTTTTTTACAGTCTTGCTGACCACTTGAGCTCTTTTCATCTGTCCTATTGCTGTCTCAGACAGCATTCCTCCATAAGACAAGATGCACTCCCTCTGGGACTGTTGCTAATTCACCCAGTCTCCTACACAGCATGGCTGACAATTGGCCTGTCACATGGCCTGGCCTTTTTACCTAGAAATTAAGGTTGTCTACATGGGCATTTGGTTCTCCAAGATGGAAGTTAACATGATTAAACCTGGATGGGATGTACTCTGTTTTTGCTGTAAATTATCAATTTTTCTTCCTCTTCCTTCTCTACCACCTCTCTGTACACCAATCAGATATACAAATCAGATACATAGAAATGATATTCATTGTATATAGAGTGTGGGGCCTGAAGCATGGTTGGAGAGACACGTGACTAACGGGTAAGCAGAGGATAATACTTAAGACAAATTACTGAAATGACAGTTTCACTGAAATTCTCAAAATATTTGTTATTCTCACATAGATATAAAACTCAAGCAATTAACCAATGCATAATCTTAGTTTTTAGATGTATATGACATATCTCTGAACACATCACCACAAGTGACTCATGTGTCCCATAAGGGTTCTGAAATTGAAAGAAATAAAATGCAACCTACTTTATTAATAAACAATTAAAAGCAACTTATGATACTGTAAGGTCTGACTCATGGTTTGTGCTCTGGGTACTTAAAAATATATATATTTAAGTAACTTATTTTGGCAGGTCAAGTTGCATAAATATCAATACTTAGTTTTGCACCTGAGCTTCGTAAGAAAATTCACTACAGACCAAAGAAAAAACTGCAAAAGCCACACAGTTGATGGAACTTTTAAAAATCATTCTGTGTATGAAAAGATCCCCCCCAAAAAAAAAAAAAAAAAAAAGTAAAAAAAAGGAGCCCTCCCATACAGCAACTCCAGGATGCCCAGTATGCTGAAGATGCTCTCAGCTCACTTCTTCAGTTGAAGCAATCTGACCAGTCAGCTCCCATTGCACACATCTACTTAACAGACCAAAGCATGCCACACCGATGCTGTTTCAACATATATGGTTCAGCTTCTACTTAAATAGCAAATATAAACCTGGGCATCCCACTTCAGAAAAGAGCAACACAAACCCTGGAGAAATGCAGAGGTTTATGATCTTCTGCCTTTATTGTACAACACAGAGAAACAATCTGCTCTGCAGTGTTATCACCATAACAACTGCTACAATATTAAACCCAGCTTAAGCCTGAAACTGAACAGTCACCAAAAACTGTAATACTGCCTTCCTTCTTGCTTCAAGTTCCTCATATCTGCAAAACTTCTGTGAATGGAAAATAAAGGTTGCATTTTAAGAGTTTGGTACAATATACTTCACAAGAAAGTGCCATGACAGAGATGATTAGCCCAATTTGATTGACAAAGTTGCATCTAAAATTGCTGCCATTTTAGTCAGCAAGGAAGCTGAGCTTCAGTCAATTGCATTCAAAGGCAAACAGGTCAGAGCTCCTTGCCATACTTACCTATTATCTACAGGGATGATACAAAGAAACTTCGAGAATAAGAACAAACAAGACTTTCAGAAACACTATTCATAAATCAGCTTTAAAAGCTGAAAAACAAGTGGTTGTTTCTCTTACCAAACTTGTTCTTTTCCTTTTGAAGTTATTTTTCTCCCTAGCATATGCAATAAAAATTGAAATTAACTCAGTTCACTTTTATATACTTTTTCATTCATACTTCAGCAGAATGATTATTTCAAACACAGAACACTAAACGTATACCTGTTTCTATGAGTGATAATGCCCTAGAATTTGTATTTGTTAAATATGCCAGCAGAAGCAGCATAAATTTTGTGTGGATGTTACAGCAAGTTTTATCTTCTGTGCTTCAGTAATGTTTTTCAACAATTGAGCTGTACTGAAGAAACATATACATATTCCAAACTACCATATATAAATACACACACACTTTCTCTAAAATCCAAAGAATATCCCTCTTCAGTTCATAACTGGATAATATAGCTACTGAAACTACTAAACCATCTTAAAACAAAAAATTCTTCCTGTTTTTGCTTTCAAAACAGGTGATATGACAGCCTACATCACAAATTTTGTTCAATCAGAATTAAGCTTACTTTGAATTTCCTCATTTTTAGGATCCAAAAGGTTACTTTACTCGAGACCTATGCAGATTAACTTCTATGCAACATCTTGTTGTGATTGCCATTTATACACTACACAGCACACATGATTGGGTGCATCTCATGTTCAGGACAAGGAAATTCACAAAACATGAAAGCCCATTTCATTATCATGTTTTATTTACTTCTTTAAAACAACAATGCAATTTTCCAACAACTCACAGTAGCAAAGATACTCCCTTAAAACAATTTGAATACATCACCTTTCAATTCACCATGTTCTTTATTAACTCTACAATTTACTGATGTATGCGATCACAAACAGTTATTGTGTAGTTCACATACCTCCAGTTGTGTTACCTCTATAGTAGCAGATTGTAAGAAAACTGCATGAGAGCTACACCCAGGCCAACAGCAACAAAGAACAAAAGAAGTCTGCAGATTACCTATTTTCCTTAAACACAATTTACAGATGGCCGGGATATCACTGTCCATTCTATCTTACAAGTACCTTCTTCCATTTGCCCTTCCCTAAATGCCTCCTCCATTCCCATACATGATTTTTGTTTGCTGCCTTGTCTAGAAACTTCTTTACCTTTTTCTTTTCTCTTCCCAATACAACTATCTTTTTCCTTATGTGATCTCTCCCAGAAGATCCAAAATTGTTTTCTGGCATAGGCCCTTTTTCCAACAATAGCTGATAGCTGCTTCTTCTCATGGTTAGAAGTAAGCATTACTGATGTCATCCCAAACTTTTGGTTTTGCTTCAGGGAATGTTTTCATTTACTCTCAGAAATGATGAGACTAAAAGGCAGGGATGTGATGGAAAAAGGAACTTTGTTACCCTTTTGGACCATACTTGGACTACTTTGGACCACTGGAAACTAAAACACTGGTGCACTATAGGATTATCTATAGGATTTTCTTCTACAAATCTTCAGATGACTGGGTACTCATCATGCTGTTCAGGGTACAGACAAACAGATATGAGGATAAGTAAAAGAACACATTAAAAACTAAGGGGAATATGAGGAACAGCTACAACTGAAACAAAGTACCTACGCTTCAAGGATCACACTGGTATTTGAAATCCCCCATTTTGTACTTAGGAAAGCATTTATACCTATTATTCCCAAGTCTCCTAGATGAGGACTTTCAACCTTGACCCTCAGGGTTGAATCACAGAAACACTGTAAAATCACACCAAAATCACAGGCTGAAGATCAATACTTCCATTGAAAAGTCATTTCTAGCATCCTCCCTGGGGAAGAAAAAAAAAAAAACTTAAAAATTTTAGTCTTAAAAGATTAAGAAGAAAAAGAAAGAAAATGAAAGGGCCAGTATTTATTTTCATGGTTTTGAATTCTGTCATCTGAGGTTTTGTCAAAGTAGGAATGAGTTTGACCCGCAATTCTGGAGCTGACAGTAACATTTAAAAAATCCTTCCACTCACCAAGTCTACTGCTGCCTTGTATTAAGAATTACAACTGCAGACTCAGGTGGTGGGGATAATTATTTTGTGGCAGAATGGATTCTTGCTCAAGGCAGAGAAAAACTGATAAATAAGACTTCATTCCTGCAGCCTGGAATTACCCAGAGACACTTTATATTATGATGGGAGATGTGGTTCCAATTGACAAATTTAGGAAATGGAAAGAATATCTAGTTATACACAAACCAGCAAGGACATAGCTTGAGCTTTCACATTCTACCATGGAAGTTTTTCTTTATTTTACAGTGAATAACTTCCAAGTTGAACAAATTTGTTCTAGAATTAGTAAAAGAAAAACTCATTTCTATCACTTTTGCAGACATTTTCTGGATTTGTCTGCACTTTTCAGTATCTATTATTCACCTCAGAGTTGCAAACTCTTAAATTCTTACTGTTAACAGTTGGGTACTTTCTAGAAATAAACCAAGGTTCAGATTTCCCATATCTCCTATATTCCAATAGGTCTTCCATCAGTTCAGAGTACACTAAATTGGTGTTATCTTAAGGAAATATCCACAACTACTTGAAATCAAAGGCTAGATAACTAAGGCTTTGAAGCTGGCAAAGTTTCAAAATGCTTAACTTCATGACCGGCACTAGCCTACTGTTTACCATATTACTTGCTTTACTGAGGAGAATGCATGGTTTAAGCGTTAGCAAAACTACAGTCTAAGTGAAGAGGAACTGCATTCTGAATATTTTGTTATCTCAGTGTTGCAGCTCTTGCAATTACTATAAGTTGCCTGATATTTGTTTTTCTTTTTCCGAGTCACAAGAGCTTTAAGAGCTTGAAGAATTGAACCATAACAGCTCTAAACCCCAGATGCAAATAAGAAGAATCTATTTAAAAATTCCTTGGCTTTTTTAGCCACCTTCTGATTTTATAACTGACACAAGAGTTTGCTGCAAGGAATCTCATTTCTCAGTTTGCACATGGTTTCCGATAGCAGCTAAGGAAGTTCCATGAAGTGTAATATTTAATACATTCTACCAGCCCCCATTAACCTTTCAAATAAACAGTACTTTTTTCTCCTCTAATAGCTGAGTTTTCACTTTCAATTAAAAAGAGGCAAAAATAAAATAAAATAAAATAAAAATAAAAATACACTGCTGGAACAGGAGCAAGATTGGTCTAAGGTAGAATTTGTTGAAGTTTTACCTCTTCCCATAAAGAACATACAGTGCCCTATTTACACTATTTCACACTTCTTTAATCAACTGGTAAAGACAAAATACTGAATTTTATAGCAAATACTTTATTTGCTATTTTCCCCATAAATCCAATATTGTCCACACTTCATTATACTCCTACAGTTCACTGGGTACGCAGAAACAACAGCTGCTGTAAGGCCACGTGAAATTCAAATAGGTCTATAAGACTTCAGGAGGTGGAATCCCCCCCCCCCCCCCCCCCCCCCCCCCAGAAGAAACAGGAATTTGCAACAAGGCTTCAATATTCCTACACTTGCCAAATTAACCATTCAATAACAAAATATGGAATGTCACACACAGTTAAGCAAGACGTATTTTTTTGCCCAATGTTCTATGACCAGACAGGTCTAGACACACTCACAGCAAGAGAGAAAAAGTACACTTGAGACAGAATTCTCTAAGACTTTCTACTAGTCTTAGGAGGTGGGGAGAGAATTCAGATTAAGCTTGATTCAAGCTACTCAAAATTCAGCTTTATGTGGGGTTTCAGTTGTTCTCTATGGCTTAAATTTCTGACACTCCAAAAAGTTTCAATATTCAGTATTTCAGTTTCAATACTGACTGAAAGCACTGAAGAGAAATTTATGAGGGCAGCTGATGTTAGTAATGAATGACATTTCAGAGCTGGGTTTAGTTTCTGCCCCTTCTGCTTTCACAATCCCAAGAAGCGTGGCACCACTTAGAGTTCATAAGGATCAAAGGAAGAACTACAAATACTCATGGTATTTTAGGTGGGAATGAACAAAGGAAGCTGATTTCTTCTGCACATGCTTCTCCACATTAGTTTCAGCTTTGAGTCAAAGCCCCCTTAAACACAAAAGATGCAACTACAAACTTTAAGCCTTCCCATCATTGTAGACTCCTTGATTTAAACCATTTAAACAAGATTTAAACCTTGGACAGTTTTTTCCTTCCCTTTCTCCCCACAATCACCAATGCACACAGTCCTACTGAATCCTCTGTATTTGAAATAGACTTTGAATCTCCCTTGCAAATTCCCCTATGGCAGGAAGAAAATAAAAAGCCATTCTATGAATCTTTAACTGAGTATTGCTATGGTAACAAACATAATTCAGAACTTTTAAAGCATTTTCTAATGGGTAGTATTTATACAGACAGTTAGTACGTGGCTTTAAAACACTCAAATGCGTAATCAATCAGGATAGATTACTGATGAATAAAGGTGAAATGAATTTCAAATGTAACATAAAATGGTTTAAATCACTACTGTTTGATCTAGTACTTAGGACAATGACGATTACAGAACAGCCTGCTTGACCAGGTGAGTGAATAAGCACGACTTTGGGCACTGATGCACAGAAATTTCCATGATGATCAAGCAATGAAAATAGGAGTTCTAAAATAGCACTTCATTCTGTACTTTGATCTTCCACAGTGTTTGCCACTACAGTGTAACTTTCAGCAGCACAGAAACTCCTCGTTAGTCTTAACTGAAAAATTAAGATTAGAAATAATGACGGGAAAAGCAAAGGGCTGTGACTCCAGAGATCTGAGTTCTGTCTGTAACTCTGGGTCAAGACCTACACAACTCAGACAACTCACAATTGTTTCAGTTTCCCATCTATGTGAGACCATTTTACATTTCTCCTGATTCTTGGTCTCACCTTTTTAGTAGGTCATGAACTTTGCTGGGTAAGAACCAGAAATGTTTTTGCCACCTGGCTGTAGAGCAACAGCGCACAGATTTCAATCAGGATTTTTGACTGCCATGATTAGCAGGTTTGAAATCGTGTTTCACAGTTAAAAGACTGGTAGTGAACCTAATGCTCCAAAAGAGCCTGTGGCTGCAACAATACAGTATCTAAACACTATTTGGAAGTTGAACTGAGAGAGGCAAGTCACAACACAATCACAGCAAGCTTTGATTAATGTTTCATTTGTGTCTCAGAGCACAGCGACCATCTGTCCACAGACCGATCATAGTAAGAGAAGCTGAGAAGCAACCTTTGTCCTGTCACTGTTTTTTTTTTTTTTCCTATTCTCCCCCTCCTCCTCTTTCTATTTTCAGAAAAGCTGAGACTAAAAATAAGGTAATCGGCACACAGCGCAGCACTGCTTAAAATGGGATTTTGTTTTACACAGGAGACTCTACCTCAACAAAAAGGTTCAGAGAAACTCCTTATTACAGTTTACCTAAGATGACTTCTCAGTATAAAAACAGGGGATCTCTTTTTGATTCAACTATCAAACTATTTTAAAAGACACATAAGTTCTCTCTTCTATCATTCTTTCAACACTACCTCTAGCCTTCTAGAGGACATTTCAAATATTTCACTAAAGTTAGATAAGAACATCAACACACGTCTGAATGAAATCCATGCCTGTTTTCTGACTTAACAAGGCTAATTCCAATATTGCTACACATGTAAGCAGGAAGAAATAGGAATGAGGAATACAGTCATTTGAAGAATGCAAATACAGAGATGGTAAATTCCACCAGGAGTACATGGTACAGGGTAGACTTTATCGATGCGCTCAGTCATCTTGCAGTAGCACCCTTAGCTAACCTAGCCTGGAGCTCACACCAAGAAACAGCTCAAAGAACAAAATGTGCTACAGCAGATCAGTGTACAGTCAGCATGTAATTAATTCAGTCATTCAAGAAAATACATTTCCATCATTAATCTAACCAAAAGCAAAACTAAAACATGCCAGTGCTTTGACTACAACAAGGCTTTAACACATTCTACACCTAATTTGCAATAGTGGGCTTATGATCCAGGATTACGAACAGCAATGGAGTCACATCTCAGACCATTGCTTGTTTATGGCAATCACTGCTGAAGTCTTCCTTTTAATAACTAGAACTACGGCTGTGGGTTAAAGCAGCATCTCCTATTAAGCTGCCCAAACAGTTGTTAAAAAAAGCTGTAGTGGGGAAAAAAATTCCAACTCTAGAATTTAAATTTTAAGATTAAATAATTTTTAATACTTCTTCTCCACAGCTGCAGCTGAAAAGCTACTCCCAGATCTTTGCTGAGATATTTGAACATGATAGTCACCAACTAAAAGAAACACACTGTGTGTCACATTAAGTTCTAGCCCTAATAAAAACTTTGAAGAGCAGAAACACAGTTATGTGAGGGAAAAGACAATCTAAACTGGAAAAAAAAAAAAAAATAGATAGGGAAAAAAAAGTTATTTTATGCTATCAAAAGCACTACAAATGAAGCACAGAAAGGACAGTGCCAATTACACGTTACTGCCACTATTTGTGGTTCCTTGTCAGTTCCACACAACCAGAACTCATCACTGCAGAGTTCTGGCTTTCAACATCTCGTCACTTGTGTTTCAGAAAACTTAGCATAAATGGGTTTATAACTTTATGCAAGTCTGATTCCACATTTCTATTTAGATCTCAATGGCATGAAGGGAAAGAATATATTTATTTCAATGTAAAAACAGTTTAAGAACACAAAACTACAGAGAAGCACTGATGAACCAATGTGTCTTCACCTCTTGAAAATATTAAAATAAAGAGAAATTTTAAATAAAGCCTCTAACTTCTGCCCCCACTACCCCCCTCTAAAAACTGGACTTTTCAGATGTTTAACAATAAAAACATTTCTTTAAATCCTCATTTCTCCTCTTTCCTGCTCACATACATATATGTGTGTGTATATATATATATATATATACACATATATATATACAGTGTGTGTATATATATATATATATACACACACTGGTCTTGACATCATCATAAAAATCTAGTTTAGATTACTGTAGAAGTCCATCCTGAAAGACGGACATAATTTTAAAAAGAAATGCAGCATTTGCAAACAGAAGACTGTGCTGTTTCCCCCCCACCCTACATCCATATGGGAAGCCTCTGGACCCAAAGAAATCAGGTAACATGGGATGCAATTCATACTTCTGTAAAATACATTAACCACAATTTTGTTTCCTTCTGTTCATCAAAGTCTCCCTCATTCTCACATTCATTTTCAAAGCTTGTGCCTGCACCTGTACTAAATATATTAGGATGATAGTTAAGGTACACCTACTTTGGAGTTATTTTTTTTTACTCTTCATCTTTCATCCAGCCTTTCACCACTCATTCTTATCCCAAGTAAGTGTATGAAGAGAGGTCAGGGAGCATGAGAGTAAATTTGGTATTTTCAACTGAGCACCACTTGAAAGACAAAACTGACAGCGGCAATAAGATAAAGGGTAACTCATTTTCAAGTGGTTGACTTCCACAGACAGGAGCTGGCACAGAGTACAGAAGAAACACTACCTTCCCTCATGGTGTGTCATTCAGCCATTTGAGAATCAGTGCTAGGAGTAAATAGACCTGAGTCAGTATGGCTAATTTGTCCAGTTGGAGACATTCAGATAAATTAATCCAAGTTAACTACGCATGTGGAATTCAAGTAGATTAGCTACACTACATTTAAAGGTTATATGAACAACCTTGCCCAGAAACAAGAAACTCTTTTGGTTTTATGTAATTCCATAGGGAAGAAAAAGCATTCACATAAAAGATTTAGTCAAGTTAAACAAACCCTTTTAAAACCGACATGTTTAGTAACACATCTCACTTCTCCAGCGTCTGCACGTATGCAGTCCTTGACTTCACATACAGAACACTAAGAGAAGTTTCAACTCAAGGAAATACTTTTTTGATAAATGCAGGTGCTAGAGTTCCAATTTACAGCCCCCGGAATCAACCCCAGGAAGTAATCAGGCATTCAATCCAGGCCATTCTATGACTCTGCGATCCCCAGTCATTGCTTGGAAATGAAAACAAACAGCAGTTCATTCTGTGAAGCATTCCAGGTGAGTATCTAACTGTGAAGAGAAATTTGATGCCGATAAGCACTGATCTAGGACACAGAACTGGAACTCATGGAAGAGGAGTAAATTTCACATCCAGCCACTGTGCTTAGCTGAAGAACAGCAGTAAGGTTTGCAATTCCAGAACAAAAAGACAACCACTCTACAGTAAAGAAAAAAATGACACATGGGTTGCAGTGGTCCTTAGCTGCACTGGAAACAGATGCAACATGCTTGTAGCAAAGCAAGTAACGTGCCTGCAGTCTAGGTGTATGGACACTCACATCTTGGTGGCCAAGTATTCAAAACCCAGGACCTGTCAGTGTCATTACTGCTGAAACATACAGACTATACTGCTGGTTCCTACACTAGCTAGGTTAAATCTGTTTTTCAGTTATTTGTAGAAGCTGCAATCACACCTCCTAACTGCAGCTTATATCTTCCATGGCTTTGCATAACTTTACTCATGCAATTACTTACATAAAATCAAGGACATGTTTCAGATTCTGAGGCTCTGCCCAGCAATTTCCATATACAGACCTAAGAGGCAAAATTACAGTCTCACAAGTTGGTTTGGATGTGAAAGACTAGAAAATGCACACGTTCTCATTTTTTCTCATCTAAATACGTATGTATGCTTGTAAGTATATGCATATATTTGCCAGTAGCATCACAGTGGCACCTTCACTTATAACCGCTGTTAATCCAGAACGGTTTCAAGCCTCATCATACAGAGTCTAGACAACAGAAGATCACTGTATTACTCACAAATATAACTATGGCTTCAAGACTTATACATGACACCTATTATTGGAGGGGAGGGCAAAGAAACAAGTAAAACCACATTTGACTCTCATCAACTACTTTCTCCTTTCAATTGAATACAAAGGACAAGTAAATTCTTCCAACTATGGTTTACTTCTGACTACCAGAATGACAGTCGTCTGTTTGATTGCTAATTATCCTTTTCATTATTTTACAAGAACTTCTATTTCAGTGATTTATCTCGTTTCTTAATTAGACCCAGTAATTAAAAAAAAAAAAAAAAAAATCTCTTCCATAAACACTGCACTTTTCTTTTAAGCTTGAACAGGGGAAATTTTCAAAGGCATAAACATAAATTGGGAATTTAATTCCTACTAAAAGTTGCTGAGAATTAGTCTCCTGTCTGAAGCTTCTAGCTCTACATAATTTCAGTGAAGACTGTCAAGAAAGAACCTCAAACAGCATTAGTCTGAGCGCTAATCTAGTTAGGAGAGCATTAGTTCAGGCACTAAGAGTCACGTTTGGATTACCATCTGCACTTAGTGATTTAGTTGCCATCCTGCTACAACATCTTCCTTGAAGGGAGGTGGGGTTCAGGTGTTCACTGTCCGATGCTGTTAGGTAATGGCTTAAGCAATCAGTGAGAGAATGAAAGGCATCTTCTGAGTTTAAATGTGTGTTTTAGCTGAGAACTACAGGATTATAGAACCAACAGAAAAAATCTTTTTTTGCACAAAGAGACATATATCTGAATTTGATTTAAAGCACGGACATATCATTTTTCTGAAAGAATACTTCCCATCCAAACCTGCATGCGGCATTTCTTTTAAGAGATAACCAGTAACTTTTGAGCACTACATAAAACAAAGACCAAAAACCCCTGAAAACCTTAACAGTCCTAGTAACGTTCTCCTACTAACATACATCTTGTGACAAGAGCTCACTTTATTAAGGGGCTATCACTCAGTCCTTATGCACAACAGCTGTAATTCAAAAAAATCACCTGTGAAAGAGGAAATACAATTAACATTCTCTGTTCTCTCTCTGCTACATGAGTGCAGACCCTCAAAACCATGATGTGAACAAATTTATCTCCCTCTGCAGCCACTTCAACTCCTTCCATATCAAAGGTATCTTTAGCATGGGCTGGAGGAAGGCCATATGGCAACCTAGATTTGTTGATGTAGAATTAATAGCAGTATTTGTAACAAACCGTTAACAAAAGAAAATAGGCTGTCCACTGGATTCCTTGGAGTCATATGCCATCTATATAATCTCCCCTGGAATAAGTTATGGCAGAGAGCTTCTTCAGCACACACTCGCTGTAACTATGTACATATGCATAGGATGAAGCACGGGCAAGGTTGCCAGCTTCAAAGAAGAGAATGCAGAAATGGAAGCTTACTCAGAAGTCATACATACTGGAGGTGTAAGGTAGGAGGGAAGAATAACAGCTCATTCTGAAAACAAGGAGCACCACACATTCCCAAAATTGACATAGAATATAAAAATAATAAATATATATATATAAAAAAATCCAGAAAGTCGTATCTTTATTATTTTTATTATTCGGATCAAAGACAACATACAGTTAAGACAGAAGGGCCGATCAAAATTTTCCACATAAATGGATCAGGAGAAATAAGTTTCAGTAACTGAAAGAACTGTGCATTATACCTTCAGTATATCTAATAACAGCTATAACTCTGCCAACTCGCAGCCTTGAAAACTGAGCTTGGCAAAATCTTCAATCTAAAGTAAGTGCATTTGTTTTAAAACTTATTACTGGGAAACATTCTAGAAAGTTAGATTATAACATCACTTTCTTTAAAACAATTGTGTATTATAGATCTGACAGGCTCTGCCAGTAACAAATACACTCTCCCACTCACCAACTGTGGGTAAGAAATTTTGCAAGGCAAATGGACACAAGATTTATTGCCTTCTGCAAATCTTAAAGTTTCATTTACATATGTATCTACATACATCAGAAGGTTGCAAAGATGCTCTAAAGCCTGATGTAAGACTCACTAAGTGAAGCTAAAAAGGCAGACTGAGAAAACAAAGAGGTGTGAGGGCAATTTTTGCCTAATTAATCAGCCTAGCTGCGCCTTTCCAAATCAGATATAGGTCTACAACTCTTACAAAGCTTTAGCTCCCCTTTCTACCTACCTCTGATACAGCACATTTACCTGAATTACCACAGTACCTGATGTTTCCTCTTCCTAGGAGAACTCAACTTGGCTGACTCATGAAAGGAACTTCTCCATGGGTACCCTGTCAAACGTGCCACACAGGGAAGTGGTGAAGTTATCATCCCTGGTGGTGTTCAAGAAACATGTGGACATGGCACTGAGGGACATAGTTAGTGGACATGGTGGGAATGGGCTGGCAGTTGGACCAGGTGATCTTAGAAGTCTTTTCCAACTTCAAGAATTAGCTATTTTTGGTCACCATTTGCTTTATTATAAGGCTTCACAGAATGCAATGTATATAGGTAATTCTCACTTTAGTTTAGCTAACCATATGCTGAATCTGTTAAAACTAATTTACTGACAAACATCACTTCAATGGTACAGATGATAAACAGAGTTCTGTTTAGGCTTCTGTGGAAGCAGTTTCTTTACTACGAATACTTGCAACTTTGCTTTGTCTAGTAATTGAAATACTAAAAACACCAAACATCGTGATTTCTTCTGAAGCACAAACAAGTTTTAGTGCTCATAAAGGATTTTTTTTTTTCCACTACGTACTTGGAAGCAGATGTGCTAAAAGATGTCAGGCCAGCTTCCTCACACAGAAGTTAAGAAATGGTAGGTAACTTTCACTTAAACAACAAAGAAAATCCACCTTCGTACTGGGCTGCCAGATGTCCTGTGGCAGGCAGCACTTCAGGAATTAGAGAAGGGCATTTCCTTCAACCTGTAGTACTGCAAGCATATCTTACAGGGCATTTACACACACTGCAGCATACACTACCAAATGCAATTCCCCCAAATACACTTTCACAGGGTACCTAAATCCCAGCAAAGAAAACAAAAAGGAAGAGAGAAACTGACATTTTTCACAGTGGATATCCCATTACCTCCCTGTGTTTCAACACTGGTAGCAAAAGACAGCCGTAGTTCCAGCTGCCTGCAACTTAATACAAACCATTAGGCAAAAGCATGTCTTTCCATTCCTGCAGACAAAATAATCCATCACAGAAATAGATCACTCAAGAATGGGCAAAGGACTGTTTGAAAGGGAAGAAAAAGAAAGAAAGAGAAAGTAGTCCAAGTAACAAAGGAGGAACAGAAAATTTTTTAATAAATCTTTTCAAAGTTTATGGAGATTGTGCTTTATAAAACATTCATCAAGTCTAGTGCATTCTTCACTTAAGTTAATTAGCAAGAAGGATGGCTTTCTGACTGGCTCAATATAAGTTGTACCATGAGTAAAAGTGGGAATAGCTGACTTCATGAGGTTCCTTCCAACTTGAATTATTGATGATCTGTGACTTGATGGTAAGCATTAAGAGATTCATAAGATTTGCTGCTGGACATCTGGAGACCTGTGAGTATAAGACAGTCGGTATTTTTATAGCAATATCAAAGTGACTTTGCAGGAGGAAGAAAAGACAGAGCAGCTTCAGGGAAGCTCTTAAGAGCTAGGTAGACAAAGCCACATACAGCATATGAGAAAAAGCCAGACATAACACTTGGGAAGAAAAAGCTTGCAGACCATTGACTTTAAAAATACCTTCAGCCATCTTCTTTTTTTTTTCCTATACTTAAATCTGTTTATTTTAAGATGACATCACATACATGACTGGTCACAGACTTCTTAAGAAAAGAAACAGAGTACAAGAACTTACCCAAACCCAGTGGTTAAGAGGGAATTATACCAGAGGCATTATAGCCTAGAGCTAAGACTCAGGGGATTTTGAAATTTTGCCTAAGAAGAGGTAAAGACATTGGATCTAACTTTTGAGACAAAAAGAGGACAAAGGTGCACGTGCCCCTCAAGCCATGCAAACCAGCTGTGAGGAAAGACAGTGAAAATACAGGTCATGTACATTCAAGTACAAAATAGAACTGATATATAAAGCTTCCTCCTCCCTCTTTTTTTAATTAAGAACATTTTTCTTCTTATATTCAGAGAGTAATAAAGAAACGACAGAATCAGCATTACTTCATTGTCTAACAAGAATTATGATGCTAACTTATTCATTGCAAACAAATTTATTAATTTAAGGCTCATTCATAAGAGATACTTCAAGCATCTCAAACGTACATTTCTTCCTCCTTGCTCTTCTATGAAGACAGGTAACTAAACTCAGTCAAGTCAGATTAAGTTTCATGTTGTCCCTGTGGCAATGTTTGGGTTTCAGGCAGTAACAATTTTGTTGTCCTTTAAAATAAGTTTATCACTATTACTCCCCCCTCCCCCCAATTCGATGAGCTTTTGTATTTCTTATTTTAAGGAAAACAACTTATTTTACAGCACTTATATACAAGGCTCATTTTAAAGCTTGCATATTCTTACTTCAAGGACAGACAAAGCTGGCAGTTGTCCACCGAGAGAGTTAGGGGCAGTAAAAGAAAAATTCAGAACATAAAGAGTTTACTATTCACTAAACACAATTATGACCCAGAAGAAAATGGGCAAACTGGAAGGAGTGATGACAATAATTCTTTAATAGGCTACTAGAAATTTCTGCAGCATTCCTGTCTACCCCAGGAAAGAAGATAAAACCTTTTGCTGCATTTTCTCATTGCAAGAAACGCTGTGGAGACCTGCAAAACATTCCTGTTAACAACACTTGGGAAAAAGACAGCATGGTGCTCGTGATTCTCAGGAATGGGAAAAGCGCAAGCATTGGCAATAGAGCACACTCTTTGGTATTATGCACTTAGCTACTGACATGAGCAGTAGAAACCCCTACTATAAAGACCCTAAAACCTTGATAAGTTCTACGTGTACTGAACCCATCTCTTCCCGACCTGCACACTGAATTTTTAGTTTTAGATTCTGAGTAAAATCTTTCCGAACACCTCTGTGCTTCATAAGCACAAATCCCACTTGGAATGACATTTATCCTCATGAGTCATTTCCAGAGACATTTAGTATAGCATCTGACAGATGTGTTACTGTAGCATGGCATAAAGTTTCTGAAAAAGAATTGTGGAGAAGTAATAAACGTTTTTGCCCTGCAATACACAGGAAAGATCACTTTTAGGTATGCAATGATGTATTTTTATGTATACATACATATATATAGGAATGGGTATCATCCTATGATTTCTGGAAAAAAAAGATCTAATTTTTAAAACAGAGAACTGAATTTTCAAGGCAGGACTTAAAAGTATTCACTTTCATACTTTCACATTGCATCAATTCTGTATGCAGCTGGACATATCTCTAAATAAACTCCTACTGTTATCCACGCACATTCCAGTACAACTCAGTGTGTTGTAATTTATTTTGTGTATGTAATACCACAAAACAGCCCAGCTCTCATAGAATTATAGAATCACAAGGTTGGAAAGGACCTACAAGATTATCTAGTCCAACTGCCCTCCCATTACCATTGCTACCACAAGCCACTAAACCATATCTCATAGCTCCTCATCCAGATGTCTCCTAAACACTGCCAGGGATGGCAACTCCACCACCTCCCCAGGCAGGCCGTTCCAGTGCCCGAAGCGTGCCTTCTCTCAGAGAAGTTTTTCCTTATGTCTAATCTAAACCTCCTCTGGTACAACTTGCAGCCATATCCTCGGATCCTGTTTGTTGCCTAGGAGAAGAGGCTAAACCCCTCCTCATCACAACCGCCCTTCAGGAAGTTGTAGAGTGCAGTAAAGTCTCCTCTGAGCCTTCTCTTCTCCAGACTAAACAATCCCAGCTCCCTCAACCACTCGTCATAAGATCTGTGCTCCAGACCCCCTGCTCTCAAGCAGAGGCCTGTAGTTCAAGATGACTGCAAACTTCATTCCCTTCCACCAAAACAACCACCTTAACTTGGTTTGCTATGCACGCTACTCCTTCTCCTCTCATGTGCCCTATCACCACAACCAAAGAAAGAAAAACTTCCCAGTTTAGCTAACTGAACCAACTTTCATATAACCCTGATAGGAGAAAGAGCTTTTGATGCAAGAATCACCAAGTTGATTATCTAGCTCCTTCCCACTGTCAGTAATACACTCTGCACATTGTTAGTCTAGACTGCTTGGTGCAATTAGCAGAAACAGAAACTCTCCTGTTGTGCCAGACCAACGAAGATGCTTGGCTCTGGAGTGATTGGTCAGTACCAGCTAGCACTCCAGCTAAGCAGTGTTTAAAACAACAAGGAAGAAATAAATACAAGAGCATTCCCTCCCCCTACTAAAGAGATAAAAGCCACCTTATCTAATTATACAGCACAGATGGAGACTTTTAGGTTGAAAAATTATCATGCAGCCTTTAATACAAGGTCCTGTTTTCACTCATTTACAACTCTGCCAACTTCAACCATTAGAGATCAGGGGGTTTGTCTGCTCTCTGCCTCCCTGCGCATTGATTTTGTTCAGGTTGTTACCTCGTGCTTTGTACTTTGAAATGTAGGACAAGGATATCACTTGTATAACTTCATTGCTAGTGGCTGAGCTTTGTAACATCTCCCATCATGAATCACTGAGTGGCAAGATTTTGTTTCACCACCTCACATCAGAGGACAAGAAACCTAATAAAGGAGGTCAGCCATCATGCTAATCTTGTAGGTGTCTCAGGATGTTTTACAGGAAGAAATCAGTTACAGCCACAACCACCCAGATGCCCAAGATGAAACAGCTTGCAAAACAGAAAATTACATTTCTAATTGATAAATGCCTAAGAAGTTGATACCAACTCAAGCTTCAAACTGTCAGGTCAAGTCATTTTGTAGGGTAGAATACTTGCTTGCTATCTCTTATAGGAAATGCCTGCAGAACAGGGATAACTAACAGCCACATTGGAAGCTTGATTTTATGGTCTCACGCATTTTCTGTGTGATCTTTGAGTAACTTAACAATTAGACTCAGTACCTTTATTACTACTAAATTACTAAATACCTATGTTTATTGTTTCATTAATTTTCTTTTCATTGAAGCAATATGCTCCAATGAGGATGAGAATTTCATTGTGCTAAACTCAGCAAGCACTGAGGAGCAGTGATCTGTCATTTTTACTATTTTCTAAATTCTTCAGCACATATTTAGAACAAAATAACAAAACAGAAAAATATCCAAGACACTCTATTACCGATTTCCCCCTTTCAGCTACTGATTATTCCTCCCTCATATCTTGAGATCAATAGTGCTTTTCAACAGCACTTGGTATCAGTAGACCCCAACTCCGGCTCAGACTGTCAGCCATAGTGCTGGGATCTCAGAGGTCTGTAACATGCATCTCCATTCTCTTTCGAAGTCCTTTGTGTAGACTTTGAAAGAATCAATGTTGCTACACCAAGCTAAGAAGCACAATTTTTCTCCTGCAATATACAGGCACATCACTGTGACATAACATGATGTGTGAAAGAACAGAAAACCTGGAACTGCGTTTAGCCCTGTGGCTCAACTTGTACCCTCTCTCACTATGCTTGAAGGACTGAACAATTGTTATAGATGTATTCTTCCATCATCTGTATCTGCATTTCTGAAGGCATAAATCTAAGTCCAAAAAAAAAAAAAAAAAAAAAAATCCAGGAACAACTGGAGAACATGAAGAGATTTAGCAAAACCAGAACTTGTGAGCTAGAACAGTGGGTCTCATACAATGAAAGGGTAAAAGTTTCTAAAAAAAATTATACCAATCACAAACACAATCAGGCAGAAACCCTTTATACTGTCTCCAGCATACAAGGAAACATCAGCCTTGTCTCCTAGATGAGAACACGGCCACATCACATTGATCCCTGCATCAATCATTCCAAGTAAAATTATCGTAATTAACTGTAATTTAGTCACAAAATGGAAGCAGTTTTTCCAAAAAAAAAATCTCTATTCCAGCTTGGCAGAGCACAGCAACCTTCCTGCCGGCAAGAGACTTGCTGAGTGTGAGTTTCCAACCCAGGTGCAAAGGAGTCTCTCATCGAGTCCTCCAAACATGCCCCTGCTGTTTTCCCAAGGTCCTAGCAGTCAGTGAGGTGAAGAGTTCCATCAGTAATGGGTCATCATCCTTGAGCTGGCCATGATCCACCAAAGAAGTGGCTTTCTTCAGCCAATGAATGTTTCAAGACTGTAGATAACAGCCAGGAATAAAACCTCATCTTCAGGTGATATAAGAATCTACATACTAATCATCAAAGGAAGCTGTGCTGATTTTGCTTTTACTTCACATCACTGGAATCCATATCATTTATAATACTTCCCAAGATGCCTGAAAATGGGTCAATGCACATAAAACCACAAAGACACACCAACCCTTCCCACTGCTGAAAAATAAAAAATAAAAATCCATACCTTGCCTCAACTACAGAAGAGCCCAGACACAAAAATTACAGAAAGCCTCTTACAGACTTTATTACACAGATACATCATCCTTAAGAATGCTTACATATAACAGTGACTGGCAGTACTAGAAATCCAGAGACAAGACAGAAGTGGCACACAAAATTCACAAAAGGAAGCCATTCAGAGAAAGCCCTTGTCTGTCAGGGTTACTGGCTTGCATGCTATGAATGGTCAAGAGTTCACAAACAGTTGGATTGATTACAACAGTTGCAACTGAGGAAACAAACAGAGGTTAAATTACTCCAGAAGGAAAGTAAAATATTTAAAAAAATAATAATCCAATGAAGTTAGCAGAAGGTTCTAAAGTGAATTTCAAGACAATAGTAGTATCTGCACATGTAGGTTGCTTCTGTCTGAGAAGTATCAATTCTGTCTTACAAAAATGCAGCATTCATTTTAGCAATACCACGTTCCCCAGACTTTCCAGTTGGCTGTCCTCTTCCCAGACATGCATGCTTGTTTGGCCTGCACAAAAAAAGACAAGAGATGATAACTGTCAAGCCCTTACCTCATTGCTGGGGCTCTTCTTCACTTCAGAGCAATGAGTTTTAATACAGGCTCTCATACCTCCTTAGGAATCATTAGATTTTGAGACAGTTTTCTGTCTCAGAGACTTGCTAAATTCAATCACCAAAAATCTTAGGCCAGTTCTCACCCAATGTCCATTCCTCAGCTTTACTGCTGGGAACATTGTCCTGGAAATGGTATCTTTTGTTATCAACGTGGGCCATGCTTTCAATCGCTTTGCTTTGTTCAGCTCTTTCTTCTCATGCTTACACACTTCCATCCATACCACATTCATGAAAAATTTATGATTTCTCTTACAAATTCCCACTTCTACATCAGCAGAGGTCAAGCGTGTCTAAGGGTGCTGTTATTTATCATTTTCTAGACATGTACTGATGTTTACCAGTCTTGACAGATAGATCCGAGGTTTCAGCAGTCCTGAACTCATCATAAATGAAGGCCGGCCATGATGGTAAAATAATTTCCTCTAAAATTCTAAGACGACAGTAACCATTTATTTTGGTTTTTGTCTTCACATTTCCACAGGGCATAAATACATATGCCAAGTGTTGCTCCTCCCCTGCAGCAGTACCAGTGGTTCCAGTAAATGACTACTGATAGCTTGTCCAAGGGGACAGCATTTCAGTCATTCAGGCAGGATCATTTAATCCACTCAGTCTACAATTTTACAGCACCAGGTTATCAACTTCATGAAATTGATATCATCAAAAGTTGGAAAAAAAAATGCACGTTTAACTAAATGTATATTTTATTTTTTGTTTTACAAGAATCGTTCAGAAGTTCCCAGTCAGGCACACAAGAAACATCTACCCATTTGGAGTCTAGGCCAGCAGTCACCCCAGCAGACCACCCTCTTTAAGATACTGTGCTCATTGATTTGGGTCTGATATCCCCTTGCAAATGAATTTATAGTAATGAATCACCTACCCCCTGCAATATCAATTTGAATTGGAAATAGAGTTCATAAGATGAAGGCAGTACTTTAGGCATGAACCTTTACCAATACACTAGGGAGCAGAACTTTGAACTTGTGGCTAATTACTGATTGGTATGCTGGTTCTGCATGTAAAAATCGCTATTACTTCAGCATGCACAGTGACAGCCCCAATTAATAGACAGAAAAACAATTCTTGGCAGAGAAAGCAAAACATGGCCAAACATACTAATGCAGCAGTCTACTCTAGAATTCACAAGTCTGGATTAGGTAAATATTTTTAAGCCTACATCAAGCTAGAAGAGAATTAAAGAAAAAAGAAAAAAAGCAACAATTTACAGCTGATTACAGGATCTAAACTTCTTTTAAGATGAAGCAACTAATCTTGTTTTTTTTCCCCTATTCATGTTTGCAAATATAATAGAAAAGATGCAAAGAAATTATTGTGCTGTAAATCAGCAGGCCATCTCTCATATTGTAGGTGATATCTGGAATGGCCCTAGCACAAATGAAGATAAAAAGCCAGTCAGAGAGCACTTCTGGCTTGGTCAAGAGTTATACTTTTTCTAAAGGAAGCAAACTCATACCTTAGGTAGCCCTTTAAAGCAGCACAATCTTGTCCATTCATACGCAGAAAATTAAACAGATTTTTATAACATGAGCAGTTCAACTATTTATATCAGAATGAGATGAGTATAAAATGAAAAATAAACATCTCCACTGAAGGGGAAGGGTACTTCCAATCCTAGAAAAATACTCACATAGCTTGCTTACAGAAGCATGTCAAATACAACAGAAAAATCATGCATTGGTAAAATAGGCCGAGAAAAATCTTGCATAACAGAACACCATGAGAAGGTCAAGAAAACTTTTTTTTTTTTTTTAATCCTTGTTAACAGCAATAGAAAGTAGTTAAAAGCATCAGTAGATCTAAAGAGAACTCCATAAAAGTGTGCTTCAGCACTGTTTTACCTACCAAAGAGATCCCTTGAGGATAACAGATGACTACTCATCTTCTGAGATTGATGCTGACTGAGATCCGTTCTTCAGTGTGAGTTTCACAGAGAGCAGAAAGCTGATCACACACTCCACAGATGTCAGCTGGGGGTGGCTCTAGTCAGATGCCTACCCCAAAAACAGAATACTTAAGGCTGAGATGCTTTGGGATCAGGCCAGTCTTATAGTGTTCCTTCTTCCTCCTCTCTCCCTATTTCCTTCACACTCCTATAAAAATCATCTAGACAACCATAGGGATGCAGTGACCAATTATAAATCTCTCTGAAAACTACATTTGAAATCGCAAAGAATCTTCCATTACTACCAGAAAAGCATTTGTATTCTGGTTTTATGCTGCCAGCGAAGGAAGGTAACAGTAGACTCTGCAGTTATCTGGGGAGCAGACTGTCAGAGTGCAGTTATAGATTTTTTACTTTGTTCAGAAAAATACCAGATTACTGCTGTGGTTAGAGGAAAAAAAATGGGTTAGTCTTACAGGGAAAAATAATTTGTATATTTCCCAATATTCAACAGGTTAGTTTAAATCACAAAGATATTTTAGGAACTCACTTAAATATCATCTGTGCTCTTCCTTCAATTATAAGTCATCGTGGAGGAGAAGAATGTTCTTTCACTAGTAACACTGTCCAGCAGTTCAAAAAGCAAAGAACTTTATAAATGCAAGAACAAGAATTCCAAATAGTATGTAGTTTTCAATCTTGCTAGAGAAGTTCATCTGGAACTTCTCATTGGATTTCATTCTTCAAGCATCTGTTGGATATAGGTCTCTTTTGACTTCTGAGAAATCTGTTCTTACTCCACCTGACCTACTGCATTCATAAAGGTACTGTAAAAATGCACTGCCATATTCATAAGTCTCCTAAATTGCCACTGTTTGTCCCATTCAAGACTTGCTATTACTAACCTCAGTGTAGGTATAGTTATCCAGTCTTCTGAGCTCCTGTAATTTTTATGGTCTTTAAAACATTTTCTCAAGGTCTAACGGGCACTGGTGGACTGTGTTGTCTGAATGGCTTAGGCTTTTAGTTCACACTGATCAATTGGCTTCCTACAGAAATACTTAAGGAAAGAATTCAAAAACACCATTGCCAGTGTTAAGATAAAACAACTGCCTGGTCAAACAATGAAATGTGGTACCTTCCTTGTAAATTCAAATCTTGAAGATTCAAAAAATCTGTTTAGACATTACTTATGGAATTTGATTCCTGAAGCCAAGAATAGCTTCTGGAATTCTACAAGCTGATTCCATCAGGCTGCATGATTGGAATAATCCCCCTGGCATTAGCAAACATCTCACTGTAGAAAAAAATAAAATTAAGATCAACTTTTCTGCATCCTCCTGTCTTGGAAGAGAAAATAAAAAATACCAATCACATCCTGTACTGTATCTCAACAGAATATCCATCTGGAACGTCTTACCTTCCAGATGCATCCCCCTAGTATTTCAAAGTAACAATGCACAGTTTACTGTCAGGCTAGCCTTTTGAGGAATGAATAATACTGAAGGAAATATACCATGTACCACAGTCAGTTTCAATATGACAACTGTAAAGAGATGAAAAACAGAACCAGATGAATTTGGATAACAAGTAATAGCAAAGACGTATACTACATAAAATAGAAATCACATGTCAAAGGGGAAGCCTACCAACATTCTCCCCTCAAACAATCACAGTTTAATTACACTAATGGGTCAAATCTTCTCAGATCTGTCTTTTATATTAAAAAGAAACATGATGTCAATTAAACCAAACAGCTACTAGAATGGTTTAGACAAGTCCACAAAGTGTTCTCCTTTGGCTTCAGTAGGATGATAAGGTTTTTTTCTTACCAGGGAGTTACCTGTAGGCCAAAGAACTTCGCCAGCCTGTCAGTGAAGCAAGACACAGCCTTTCTACTAAGCGATAGAGTTTTGGATTGTTTTGTAATTGCAGTGCTTCCACATGGGAAGACATCTCCTAGTCAGTTCCATGAAATCCTGATGCCTTTGAGTAGTTTAGTCATCTCCTTAGACCTGTCTTCGCTCCACTGGAGCTGCGAGGCTCTCTCCCACCTGTTGGTACTGAAATAGAGTGGGTGGTTCTGATGCACGGAGAACATTCACATGCTTACTGGGTACCTACCAATGGATGATCTTTATTGCTATCAACAACTTCTGCAGATTTTTCTCTTTTTTGAAGGTATGACTGAATTCATATAACATCTCCTCCCAGCATCAAGCTACATTATTGTATTGCATACAGGTGTTGATTTGAAATATATGAATTCAGAAGGACATTAAGAAAACCTGCTTGTTTTCAAACAAGGCTTTCATTCTCTTTTCTTGTTTTACTATTTTCCACGCTTATATATCGCTCCTGAAGACACCAGCATGCAACTTGCAGAACGTACTCATTCCCCATACAAATATTCCTACCCAGCATCTCCGTTCCACTTCAGCTTCACAAACTTTTTTGCTTAAAATTATGAAAATCTGGACAGATACAGGCAAGCCAAGTGGATACAGAAGAATTTACACTGTTTTACTCTATTAGACCAGGAAGACATTTTACATAAACACATGCAGAAATCCAAGAGCATGATTATTTGCATCTTTGACTTTCTTCCAGAATTCCCCAGAACTGCTCGGCTCTCCTTTTTTGCCAGTTCTTTACCAGACACAAACAACTATTAAATCCAATTCAAATGACTGCAATCCTCCAAACGCTTGATGTTAGCACAATTACTTAAGGCTTCACATGCGCTATAAACAGTAGCATTACTTATTAAAGATTTGAGGGTGTTTTCAGAGCACACTATGTGACTCCTTCCAGTCTTAAATACTACCTAAAAAATCTGCTTACACCAGATTAAGTAACAAGTAAAATCATTGCATAAAATCCATTCAGAATAATATAGGGGTCTCAAATCTCTTATATCCTCCCACACGTACACGTTCCAACAACTAAAGCAATACATGTCATTTCTGTATGCCAGTCTTTCCTCAAGAGATGGGAAAGATTTAAGTCCTGATTTTTAGTTGTAAATACATAAAGTTTAAAATCTTAGTGTTTTAACTGAAAAACATACTCCCTCATTTACAGTGTTCAGATAACTCAGAAGACAGAATATATATTCATGAAATTTTACAAAAAAAAGAAAAGCAGCAACTAACTTCTGTAAGAATATAAGCAAAAACCACCTGCATTTTCTTTGATAAATAATTGTTATAAATTTAGAGATGCTGTATTTCAGCAAAACTAGAAACGACAGGCTCTTTTGCTTGTGATAACGTTTACTACAGAAGTATTTTCATTTGCCACAGCATCACCCTCTATTGCATAAGTAGCTATCTATCTCGTGAGACAAAATTACTTTCATTTCTCACCACTGTTATTTTGTCTCATAGGTTTTCCAAAGATCCCTGCTCATTAAATGTTTGTCAGAATGCACTCACACAGCATGCCAGGCAAAGAGGAGATGAGAGGCAGATGCTTCTGCATGTTAGTGGGCGGGACAGGAAAGAAGCTGGAGAAGCAGCTTTTGCATCCAAACCATTATAGCTATTTTCCTTCTAACCATCTAATAGCAAATCACAGATTCACCTGAAATGCATTAAATCCTCTGAACTTGGGAAATGATGCATTACTGAAGTCACAGCAGGGAAGCCAGCTGAGTTTAGCTAACATAAAAGACTTGCACTACAACAACTTTTTTATTACAAGGTTATGGATAGTAAACAAAGGTAACATTTTAATGTAGAGAAGATGTACAGTCACAGAAGCAGCAAGTATTTTCTTTCAGAAGAAAAAAAAAATCCTCTCAGATTTTTCCCCCCCCACCTCAAAACCAGCAAAACAGATCAACAAGGCCTCTATCTCTTAGACTCCTGCTCCAGTGTGTTCTCTTTCTTGCACTTCCACTTTCTTCACCTACTCAAGCACATGGCTCTTGGAATAAGTCAGGTGTCTAAGACCTGAAACTCACTTTCATCCCCTAGAGATTCTATCTCAGTAACATTCAGTACTGTAAAACTGAGGCCGCATAGAGATTACAGGTTAAAGAAATAGAAATTTTTAAAAAAACTGATGTTTCTCTTCTTTAGATTGCTTGTCTTAACATGGGTTTTTCGCAGTTATAACAGCATACTTCCAGCAATTAAACTGCAAATTCTGCCAATCTATACTCGCATATGTCTACAAACTAAAGGTACAGTACATACACAGCTTATCAGTCTTCCAACACATTAAAACAAAAAGGAAGACAATTCTATGTAGTATAATGGGACAGAACAGTGAGAGCGTAAGTCCTTGTCTGGCTCCATCTAAAGTACTGAAGATGGCATCAGAGGTGAAATGCATATAGCAAGAATGACTAAATCCATAAGTGGCCTCAAATTATTTTTTCCATGAATACGACTACAATCATATCAAACAGGTTATTATCAAGTCACTTCAGTGACACAGCTTTCTGTCAAATAGAACAAATAAAAACAAGTGTATAAACCACAAGGACGTGTGGCTTAAGGCCATTATCACAGAGGATTACTGAATGGTTTTTGCATCCTCCCTTCTTTGCGTTTAATACTTCCACCTTTGTTTTTAATAATATAGCTATTATTACCTGTGTTTCCTAAAGACTAGAGTCCTCCACAACTATGCACAGCGAACAGGAAAACCCTCTCACTTGTTAAAAGAGAGCATCTGGGCTATGGTTTAAAAGTACATTCATTAACACCAGGATAAGAGGTGTGTTTTTAATGAGTCCCGCCAGTTTTGTCTAACTGCATAATGCTTTATTTACTGAGCACCAAATTCCTGAAAGGAGGTTGTAGTGAGCTGGGGGTGGGCCTCTTCTCTCATGTAATCAGTGATAGAACTAGAGGGAATGGTTTCAAGCTGCGCCAGGGGAGGTTCGGGCTGGATATTAGGAAGTATTACTTCTCAGAATGGGTAGTCAGGCATTGGAATGCACTGCCCAGGGAGGTGGTGGAGTCACCAACCATGGGAGCGTTCAAGAAACGTTTGGATGTTGCGTTGAGGGGTATGATTTAGCTGGGAAGTATTGGTAATGGTTGGACTAGATGATCTTCTAGGTCTTTTCCAACCTTGATAATTCTGTGATTATGGACTGTGGTTGCCAGGCATTACCAAAGACCTATGGTTTTCCTGTGCTAACCACAGTACAAATGCTTCATTAAATTATACCTGTTCTACGGTGAGCACAAAATCCAAATGTAGGTAAACACATAAGAAACTGAGCAAGTACAACTATCAGTGGTCACTGTGCATTTGGGGATGCCACAAGGGAGCCATTACTCCCAGATGACACCACCTGTTTCAATGAGAACATTCACAGCATTCGCTACAGACTACAGTGTGTAAGCATCCTACAGTCTATCTCAAAACAAAGACTAGAGCTAAGTAAAACTGCTCACTTTCCACATAGTACAGCCCTAAGCAGACAACTGGATGATTTTACGAAGCAGTCCACAAATCTCATGCAAACTGTCATTCCACCTCCACCCTGTAGAAACTACAGATCTCACTGTAGTCAAGCTTCTCATTCCCTAGGAACAATTTCCAGAATACTTTTATATATCAATAACTAAAAAGAACAAACACACCATCAACTTTTGGTCTCAGGGCAACCCTTTCCCAGAGACACACAGACCCCCTAACCTGAAGTGTGTTTCAGAACCAGACTATTAAAAAACAAACAAACAAACAAAAAAAGCTTTAAAGTAAACAGTTGGGTCTAAAAACTAGATGCAAACCCAACAGACTCCCAGTGAGAAGGTGGAAGAAAAACAAGAACATGCCGCTCTAATCTAAAAACCATAAGCCTGTAATACAAGAATTTGAACACTGTTTATTGAAACTAGAACATTCTTCCTCCTGAACGCTAAGCCACTATTCTCTTAATGATGGGGAAGAATGAAATGTTTAAAATCTTCAGTCCTAAATTTCTGCTTCATAATTATGGTACTTTTCAGCAGTTGCTGACTCAAGCAAATAGCTTAGCAAAGCTGAGCAGTAATTAAGAGATTTCATTTACAACACAATTTCACATTTGTACAGGAAGAAATGTGCTTCTTATGACATGAAAATTCTTAATGCTGAAAAGACACATGCAGATATAATGCCACGTAAGTCTTTCATTTGCTCTGGGAAGTAAGCCATCCCATCTTCTAGTAAGTAAATACACATTTTAACAAAGAAAATTATTCAAGGAAAAACTTCAGAGGTAATGAATACCACTGAGAGCCAAAGAAAACTTGGAGCTTTTTAGGATCATGCATACAAGTCAAGAGGAATTGTGACATTACATTCCTAAATGAATGGAATTAGCCTCAACGGTTCTACAACATGCTAATATAATTTCTTAAGTTGTACTTACAGAAATGAGATGTCTATGTCAATTTACACTTTATTTCAGCTTACTAGTTTTGGTCAGTGAAGCCCTGAATAGTTTTACAGATGTAGATGTATAAGCAGATGGAAAAGTAACATATACAAATTATTTCCTTAGTCAATTAAAGGAAGTTAGAAACTGTTTTAAAACCACCATTCCTGGTAAGTAATTACACTGGAGCTAGTGATCATCGTAGTCAGAAATATCATCTTTAGTCTAAGTAATATTCCACGTTTATCTTCACCTCAAAGGGATTCTTTCCTAACTGATCCAGAGCATCCACAAGTTCTCGATGTATTAAACACAGGACAGACAGTCAAGAGAAGTCAGTGTTTTAATGAGGTTCTTACGTAACTTCTTCCTCCCATTTGTTATTTAACAATGGCAATAAACTCTGCACAAACTGTGCCACAATGGCTAGAGAATCTTTCCCTTATTGGAATATTTAGTATTTTTTTAAGAATTGTTTAAAGAATACAGCACTTCAATCTACCCATCAGCCGCAGATTTAGGAAAGGTAAAAAATGATGCAGGTATGACAGCATCTTGGCCATGCAGCAATGCTTAGAGGGATTAATTAAACATTCTGTCCATATCCCAGTTCATATACTGAAAAAGTTATCTTAGATATGTTTCTATGCTTAATGAAGTCCTCAATGAAGCCATCTCTAGAGTATAGGTTCTTGTCTGCACCACAAAGCTATTCCTGAGCCATGGAATTACAGCAAAACATCACATATCTGTAACTTGTGCCTTGCCTGTAAAAAGAAAATTAAAAGAAAAATTAAAGTCAAAGATTCTTAAAATCAGAGCATTAACTCCAGTATTCGCACCCACTATAGAACATGATAAGAGTATCTTGAATGAAACTTAGTTCTAAATGAAAGCAAAATATTTCACACCACTTGACAAATGTTAAAATGCCAAGATATAAACAACCATTGTTTCATGGAAACGCAGCGAGAAAAGAGGATACAAAGTAAATGGACAGACGGCTGATACTTCAGTTTTGCATGCAGTGGTTTCATTCCCATCTTAGCGATGCATCAGAACAGGTTCTGTAGCACTAACATAACAAAGGAATACAATATTATGTACCAAAAGACACTGATAGACTTGGGTTGCTTTCAACACTAGCATTTTCACAGCTGAAATTCCTGTTGTTTTTCTTAAATCAGCACTGCAGATATTTTTCATTCTATATCACCATGGAAAAGCTTTGCTATGTTCATTACAACAGTATCTAAAGGCGCATAAGTCCAACAGAATCAAGGTGCTAGATACAAAGCCATAATTTGTGTAAATTTGTCCATTACGTGCCCTGATGAATACCATTTTCTTTGGTTAGAGTGCTTCGTGGCTCTTTAGCCACAGTTAACGGGAAAGACTTCTGCAAAAAGATTTATCAGAAAGACTTATCTGCGACATTCACACTTATCTGCAGTGTCCAGTGCTACTGACATAGATCAAAACTGGGGTCTCTACCGAGATTTCCATGCCATCCAAAAGCATCACTGTCTTCCTACCAATGTTCCACCACAGTGAAAGCCAGCAAAAACAGTTGGAGAGGCCATCAGAAAGTGCAAAACTGACAGATCTTCATCTACATCGGTTAGTACCTCACTCGCTCCATTATGAGCAGCATTGATTTCAGTGAGATGGCTCTTAGGAAAAGTGAGAATGGCCAAATTTTTCACTTGAGCTCATTAATAGTCTGGCTTGAATCCTCATGAACTTAACAGGAACAGCCTCCCTGCAGTTTTGAGTAGGGCCTTAAAAAAACTACGGGCGTGAATTTCATAAAGACAGGAATAGAGACCAGCTAAGAGCAATGGGCACAGGTTCCATATCCTCCCACTGTTCAGCCCAGATTAGCATGACTAATTACTAGTGGGAATTTACACTGGGTTACCACAGTCAACTCAGAGTTCCAGGCAGCAACAAAAGCACTGA
This sequence comes from Alectoris magna, assembly GCA_030625065.1. Taxonomy (NCBI): domain Eukaryota; kingdom Metazoa; phylum Chordata; class Aves; order Galliformes; family Phasianidae; genus Alectoris; species Alectoris magna. The sequence continues at coordinate 145,765,076 of CM060560.1, forward strand.
AGTTGGATGCTGGGCTGATATTTCATAGGAATATCTAACTGAAAACATAAGGAATTATCACCTCAATTATTTATCTAGCAGTAGTGAGCATTCCAAAATAGGTCTGAGATAACCTAAACAATTTGAGAACGATGCCTCACTGCAAAGATTGAAGTCAACATCACAAACAGCTCCTGAAAAATGCTACACACTCCTAATAATCTTATCTCTGCCCTGATAAAATATCAGTGCTCAATACACTAAGATTTAACCAAAAATTCCATTTTGTTCTGCTTAGTCAAAGATATTAAGTCCTAAAATGATAGCTGTACCTGACTTACAACAGACCAAATAGAACAAGTTCTTAAAGATCAAAAAAGCCTCAACAGAAATGCAGATATGCATAGCGAATAAAGGCAAAGACAAGAAAACACCAGGGAAGCTGGATTTCTTGCAATCTGTGATGAACAACTCAGTTCCTGCCATGTTAGATTCACTTCACCTCCATAAATTACAATCACAAGGCAGGTGCAGTGGGATCTGATTCCATTCTCCTAGAGGTTTCTGTTGGTGTTACGTACTGCTATAAGATTTTATTTTAGCACATTCAAGTCAAATATAAAAAAAAAAAAAAACTTAAAACACCTCTTCAATTAAAGAGCAACGTAACCTGACAGTTACACTGCAGAGAATTATTTCAGCTGGCCCATATTGCTGCAACCAATGGATCACGATACAAGAATACAGCTACAAGAATACAAACCATCAAAGAATAAACCAGCTTTAGTCAAATGCCAAATTACCAGAATGAAAACTTTTTTTTTTTTTTTTTTAAAAAAAAAAGGACAAACCATCAGCTTTCAGACACTTTAGCACACTCTTCAGTATTTTGTAAGCTCTTTTGGGCAGGAAACATTTTCACGCTTTGGAATTTCTAACATCTCAGCTCAGTTGACTGGCAATGCAAAGTTTGACTGCTGATTGACGTAACTTGGCCAGCAGAAGCTGCCACTGTAGTCACAGCTATACTGGCAGAAACAGAGCTTCTATCTGAATTGCTCCCATCACTTGTGGACTTTTATTTTTTTTTTTAATATATATATTTTAGGTATGAATAAATACAAGGAGAATAATTACAATGAATTAAAGATCTGAGTGCAGTTGCACAGCTGTGATCTTGAGGAGATCATGGAGACATGGTAGGAGGGCTTGCTTCATTTGACTGCTGCAATGGAAAGGCACAGGCTTTTAGCAAGGACAAGCTACAAAGGCAAGGAGATGGGAGTCAACATCCTGTATGTCAGAGTGCAGCTGAAATGCATGGAGATTTGTCTGAGGATTCATGATGAGTCAACCAAGAGTTTATGGGCAAGGATCAAAGAGCAGACTAGTACAGGTGACACTGTAGTGGATACCTGCTATGGGCCATCTGACCAGAAAGCACAAGCAGACCTTCAGAGATCCCTTCCAACCTTCAGCCTCCCAGTGGTTCTCTAAAAACACTGCTGTGTCAGAAAAGTTCCAGCCACACACCAGTGCTTAGGCTGGTAGAAAGGAACAGTATATTTCACCAAATACCCTTAACGTACACAGAGTTGGTGTATTTGTGCTTTACCCAGAACAAAGGGAGCCCAAGCCTCTAGGCGTTTTTATAATATTAATAAGTAACTGCTTTCTACACTACATTCATAATTCCACTACTTCAACCAAAAAAGTCAAGATGCTTTTCCAAATCATATTACCCCCATACAGGGCCATAAAAAAAATAAAATATGAAAGCCTGGATGAAAAGGAAATGGGAAAAAAAAAAAATGACAATATCAACCTTCCTCAACATATCAACCTACAATGCAGAACAAAGCTGAGGAACAAAATGCAACAAAACAGAAAATACACCGAAGAATTAATTATTTCAGAGAACTCTTGATACTAACTACAGGTCTAGAAATCTTTGTTACTGAAATAGAACACATTTTTCAATCCGACAGTGGGATACATACCTTACAAGCATGGAAGTAACCTTCTGCTGAGACAGATGCTGTGCCTGCCCCTGCTTATCAGTGCTCAAAAACAACCTAAAACCAATATAAAACTTCACCAATAGAAGTGCAGCATTTTTACCCAGTTAGCATCTATCAATAAATCAGTGCAGATTTTGGTCTCCTTAACGTTCACTTAGGATGACTTCTGCTACATTTGCAGGCTCAATGGTCTGTGGCGGTTTCACTCTCCAAATTTCTTAGCACCATCCATCCACAGATAAAACTCCATATACTTAAAGAACATTAATCTACAAGCTTTGAAGACCAAGATATATCTGTTTACTCCTACAAGCACTCTCCCATTTCCTTCTCCTTTAAACATACTATTTTCTGCTTAGAAGAAGAAAAACATTCCTGTCTTCCCTTGGTCACAGCACTGCCTCTAAATCAACAGAGAGCATCTGTAACCTCCACTAGGACGAGCTTCATTTATCCAGTTAAATAACTTACACATATTAGTCATTTGATTGCAAGATATACATATGCACATATACATTAAAAAAATATTATATGCTGAGTATCAGAGACCTTGCTTTATCATCTAAGGCACAGCTGTATTAAGCAATAGGTTTTTTTGCTAAAGACACAGGTGTTTTCACATCTCAAAGCACAGGACAGTGACTCAGGAAAACAGTGCTCTGCTCTTTGCTTTTTGACTGACCACCTGGGGAACTCTGCTCCAATCACTTCACCTGCTGAGCGCCAATTTAAGTTTCTACACTGTCCTCTGCCTCATTCTAAACTGCACCATAAAGCATTCAAGAACCCATGAATTTATTTCTACTTCATGCCCCAGACTGGATAATTGGCAAAGTTATACTGCATAGGAAAACTTCTGTCATCACCTTCAGTTTCTCACATACTAGTGGCACGATATTACTACTTTGTTCATCCTGATGAGGAAAAAAAATTTAGGAACCTCCTCCTTCTCAGCCTATTCACCAACTGTGCACAGTTATTGTTATTGTAACGTAAATCAGGACCTAAGCTTACTGAACAGTATTTCACATCTTCCCCCTATATGATACAAGTTCGTGCATGATACAAGTTCAAATGACATGTGAGCACTGGCACGATAGCAGTGGACACTGCCAGTATAAAGAAGTTGAGATTCCACAATCAACTGACCCAGCAGGGCATGCAAAAGCTTCAAGGCTCTGGATAGCAGCAGCAGAGATGTAAATTGCCAGATCGATAACTGTGTTGCAAGGAAGTAACAGTACGTTGTTCCCCACCACATAAACCAGGTGCAAGGTGAACTGATTTTGGCCACACAGGAGTCATTCCTAATGGAAAGCTTCTATATGAGAAGGAGGCGTTACAGCAATGTAGGACCTGCACTGCTAATTTAAACAATGGTGTGAAAGACTCAAGAAGTTTGCTGGAAGCTACTGTTCTAACCTATCAGCCCTTACGATGCACTAAGCTTATAGTAAGAACAGGAGAAAGGGAAAACAGACTACAGCATTCATAACGAAACGCAGTAACTTAACCCGCTGTTAGTATACTTTCCTTTTCACATCCAAGGTCCAAAAGCAACCATGTAACCTATCCTAGAACACAGACTAAACACTGCTTCTTTCTTCAAGTTTTAACCACAAGATTATTGCTGGATGCCCAGTTTAAGACCGCTGTATCTGAAATGTCCTTCATTCGCACATCTGATTTTTGCTTGCCAAGGTAATGGTTCAGACTGCACTACGGTGGTCTGAAACTTGTCACAGGATAAACACCATTGAGTACAAAGTTCTCCCTTTCTCACCTGTCACTAGCTGACTTAGTTTAGCACCTCCTGGGTCCCAAATTGTGATGGACTCAGTATCAGTACCATTTTTTTTTTTTTTAATATCTCCTTTCTCTATTTGCAGCATCCTGTGTTTTGACAAGATACATCTTAATGAAGACAGGCATGCTTCTACCACTTCTTTAAACTGATCATTTTGTTGCTTTCTGAAAGCTAATGTCAGTCAGTATGGGAGAACACTGCAACTTCCCAGGCAACCAGAAGTGTTTATGGCATCAGCACCTACAGATTTCTACTACTTGGAAATCATGGAAGATAAACAGATTTCTCATAAACACAGTTGATGTTAAAAAGCTCAGGAAGACCAAGAATAAGGACATAAATTGTAAAACATTCCAATTCCAACTTTATCTTAAGAATTCTCAAGCTTGGTAGCCAATATTTTATTAAGACTTGCCTTAAATGAATGATAACCTCCCTGCATTTAAATCTGAGTCATATTCTAGAACCAGTCTTGGAACTGAAAAAAATACGAGACTACAGAAACAATTTAACTTCTGCTTGCAGGGATAAAGTCAGCTCATTTCCTACAAGAAATGGGAAGCCTAAGACTCCCTTCTGCTTGAAAGCAAATGAAAGCTAAAATACTTAAGAGCAACATGATCTAAAGAACCTATTTGAGGTTTTTAGTAATACTAGGATGACTGGTTTTAATTTCCTATTTCTACCCAATGGCATACATCCTTCCAGTACCTTTGGCCTGAGTTCAGTAATTTCTGAACACAGAATTCCATTTGCAGTATTGATCATTAGCAGCATTAGCTGAAGTCAGAATGGAAAATCGTCTCCAAAGAAATTCATTACTGAGATTTAGGGGCACACCACTAAGTCAGAGAGAAGAGAAAACTGAAAACTAGCCAGGAGGAGCTGATTTGAAAAGCCTGAACATCAGCTGGAAACTCCACCTCATCCAAACAGTTCACAATTCTTCTCATTCCACCCATTCATTACCTAGAAATACTTCTCACACCAGAATAAAAAGTATTACTTTCTCCAAATAGACATATTGATTCCCAAGTCCCTAAACAGGTACAAAAGCCTACCTACAAATTTGAAGTAAACTCAGAGTTTCCTTTTTTAGTTAAAAAAAGGACATCTGGGAGAACTGTAGAGTTGTGGCACCTATCTCCTTACAGCACCGGTCAAGAGATGGGAAGTACAATGACAGAGAACTCTTTCTTTTAACAGTCATCTATTCTTTTTTTATTATTATTTTCAAGCGTGTCTATCTTACATGGAAGTTGGCAAGACAGACTGCACTCTTCCTGCACTACCTCAGATCTTCAGCTTCCGCCAGGCTACGTGATTAGGTCTGGATTTTTCCTATTGCACTAAACAGACATTGCTGGGGCTTCTCTTGCCAATTTAAAGTTGCAGCTTCTACCCAGTTAACTCCGTTGCTGTGGAAATAGTACCTATATTCTAGAAAGAAAAGTTACTTGGAAATTACTGTAAGTGCCGTTAGATCAGATACGGTCAGGTCTGCAAATTAAAACAGGTAAAGGAACTATTCTACACTGTTTGCTTCTAATTCTGACACAGATGGCACTTACACAAGGATTCCAGACTTGGCAGTTTTGCTTCAAAGTCATTGCCAAAGCCAGGATAATCCTTTCCATCAAATTTCTCTTTGATTTCTGAGCCACCAAGTTCCCTGTAAAATATAGTTTGCTAACTGTTACTCTCCTTTCACAACCATGCATTGAACAAGCTTTGACAAGAGACATGATAGACTTCCAAATGCTAAGCCAAGTCATGCCAAAAGGAGTCATGAATCCCTACGGAGTACAACGCTCATTTCTTAACCCTCATCCCCAGGTAGAACTGGGGAGGGGCACAAGGAGGACCAGAAGGAAGATAAAAAATAGCAATCAAATGGAAAAAGGAAGAACAAAATTACTTTCCCTGATGGTAGTTCTGACTCTCCAGATCATAAATTACACCAAGTGTGGAATAATGAAAAAAGTGACAGATTTTTAAAGCTAGCATTCACTACAAAAAGAAAGATGGGTCAAAAACAGCTAACTAACGGGGCAAAAATACTGCATGTGTTTCTGTACGTAAGCACAAAACTAGTGTTCAGAAAATTCTTTAGCCACAGAATTAGGCAAATAAACAACATGAGCAACTCTTTGGAGATAAACTTATACATGACCAACTGTAAATCTGCATTGGCCATTACATCCTCATCTCAAGCACTTTGTGCTAATGTTGTCAACACACATAGGTCAAAGGAAAAAGCAGATACGACAAATCCCATATCCCTACAATGGCTAATTTTTAATTAATTCTAACGCAGTTGATGAAAGGTCTTTAATCAAAGCCAGCGAGGGCTCATTAACAGAGGCCCTCACAGAAACCCAGGTGCCTGGGCACAACAAAATAAAAAGGAAAAGGTCCATATGCTATTCTGGTTCCAGACGAGCAACTCCCATCAAAAGAGTTCACACGTGGACTGAGATCAGCATAGACAACCAAGACTTTGCAGTCAGGTGTAATATGATGGAAAGCACAGCAATGACAGCAGAACAGCAAGATCCCAGACTGCAGCAAGTGAGGGGTGGATTTTTGGATGAAGCACTGCCAGAGCCAATGCCTTTTGCTCAAGTGCAACAGCCACGGGCACAGAAATAAAGGAAAGAAGCTGCTTACCCTTGGAAGGCCTCAGCTAAGCAGGGATCTCCAATAAGATACCCTTGTCTCCACTGCCAACCCTTAAATGAGGTCTAGGAAGGGGTGGATCCTGGCCTTGCTCATTCCAGTCACTCAGGTGCACTGCATGCAGCTGAGCTCCCCTGGGTTGGCCCTGCCTTCCTGCCAGGTGCTCGATCACTGTTTCAAGCCATGACTTAGCATTTCCACTACATCAGCTTATAGATTTTACCCATTATTAGCCTTCAGTTAAAAATCATCTGGCAGAATAGCTTGGATTTTTGTCAGTTTTGTGCGTGTTTAGGATTACTCTTCGCAAGGCAGACACATACACAAAATCAGAGTATGAGAGTGTAGTACATTCCATTAAGGGTCTACTGACAGTCAATCATTTAGTCTGGTTAAAACTAAGTAAATGAACAAACATTTCAGCAAGAAATAGTCAAACAAATAGTACTTTGGAGTTTCATTCCTTTAAAATCATGTTTAAAAACACATTTAGCAACAGAGGTATACATCAGAAGTGCCGAGTTTAGCACGTTCCTAACGTAATTCATTCTGGAGAAATATTGCTTTTCCTAATATTAAGTCCCACACTCTGAAACTTCAGCAGATCAAGACTGTGACAGAAGTCAGTGTTGTCAACAGACACACAATCATTCACAACTGCTGTGCACTTTGGCTTTCTGAGGGACTGTGCTTTGGAATTAAAGCAGACAATAGCTGGCATAGAGAATCCAATGTATTCGTGAGTAATAGTATTTTGAGTGCTCCTTTAAAGAAAAACTCAGCGCAATTTTCTCCAGACCTGAAAGAAAACCCTTACATTTTCACAACATTTGAACGCTGAAGAAAAAGTTTAATATACCTAGTACTAAGAAATGAATAATAAATGAAACACGAAGAACCTACCAATCCAGTTATCCATCAGAGACTCTGCTGATCCTGCGGCTTCTACATGACTTGCAGCCTTGCTGACCAGGGGCTGTTACAGGACACCTAAGCAATAAGAATTTCACATTTCAAACTTGTAATACTTATCAGCAACTTGCAGTTTTCAAGAAGCCCAAGGAGACCCGTTCCACCTCGGTCATCTCTCCATTTAAAACAACAAAACAAAAAACAGAGGGAGGAAGCTTGCATGGGGGGGGGGGGGGGGCGGGAGGTTGCTTATTTTGTTCTTATAAGTAAACCTGCCTCTGATAACTTATCTTTGCTTGCAGCAGGGAACACAGAACAAAGCGAAATGATTTTGTTCAAGTATTCTTCCTGCTCTGAACTCATCCCCTGCATTTATACGTATGATTTTGCCTTTAGGCTTACAGCCTAATGATGAAGCAATAGAAGGCAAGGAAAGAAGTCTCCGCTTCATAGGTGTTATTGCATTGGTCTGTGCATTTTCACCAATGAATGGGAACAAAACCCACACTAACTAGTCCCCCTAGCGTACCTTTGCTGTAGGAGTCTAAAGAATACGTAGCAAATCACTACCCTACCTTTTTATGTGAAGTGAAGAGCTGGCTTTTTTTTTATTATTATTTGCTAGAAAGACAGCCACTTACAGAACTGCAGGGAAACTAGGCAACCTTTCTATTCATTTTCCTCATTTCTCTGCTGCTTCTGAGCAAGTAAAATTATAACGTACAAAGAAAATTACTCTGCATCCAGAAGATTTCACTAAATAAAAGCTGCTGACCTGTTGGCAATTGCTAAGTCTGGTTTTAACGCAGCACTCTGTTTAGCCTGGTGCTTTCTCTTCCTTCTATCAGTAAAACTGTATTTAAAAAAAGCCACAGGACTTCGGATCCATCAGTTTTTCTATCCCAGTGCCTGTACCTCCCAGAATACATCAACGATGATCGGGGCTGTGAAAACGTTCCTGTGATAATTTAAGAGTGCAACAAAAGTGCTGTGCAGATAGGCTATACGCACATTAAAAGGTTTACATCTAGTAACTACCGCCCAGATGCCTCCCCAGGCTAATTTTCTGTTAACGCACGTTGGGAAAAAGTCGGCTCTATCTATCTGCTCTCAAGCAATAACCCGCGTTCCAAGTTGAACAAAGCAGAGGACGCTGCGTTCAGGTGAGAACACGAATCAAGACCGCTTGTCTAACGCTCTACGAAGAAACCGCTCGCTTTCTGAAAACAAAACGGGGCACGGTCTCTCCAAAAAGTGTTACATAAGGCGCTGCCAAACTTCAAGTCACCTCCAACCCCGGCGAGCGGGGCTTAACGATCCGAACGAGGTGAAGCTCGGATACGAGGTGACAGAACAGCCCGCTCAGCCGACAGCCAACGGGGCTGGGAAACCCTCAGCGTCCCGGAGAAACTCCGAAGCGACGGGCAGGTGGCTCTCGCAGCCGTGACTCCCTCCCAGCGCAGCTCCCGGTTCGTCGCTTCTCGGCCGCCCGCAGAGGGGCACTGACTGGTCGACCGCCCCTCGCCCTCCCCCGGCCCCAGCGCCGACACGGCCTCGCACTCACCTCCCCCGGGCGGCGGCGGGACGCTCCGCGCCCCTTCCCCGTGTTCCTTCCCCCTCCTCCTCCACTCCGGGAGGTGCCGGCCGGCGGTCCCCGCTCTCCGCGGGATGCGCGGGGAGGAGGAGGGCAGCGGGGAGCTCCTCGCTTCTGCCGGGATGCGCCGCCTCGGGCTGCCTCCTCCTCCCCCTCCTCTCTTCACGGCCTCCCCACTGTCCGGAGGTGCCGCCTGGCCGTCCCGCTCGCCGTCCCCCGCCCCTCTCCCCGCGCAGGCCCCGCCGGCGGCCGGCAGTACCCGGGGGCGGCGGGGTATTCCGGCCCGGCCTCCTCTCCTCTTCTCTCCCCGGGGCCTGCTGCACGATCTCCGCGGGGAGACGAGGCCCTGCCCGGCCTGAGCAGCCCCGGGAAGGTCACCGGTAGCGTGCAGCCGGGCGCGGAGCGGCTCCCCCCGGCCCCGCTCCTAAAGCCGCCGGCCCAGCCTCAGCCTCAGCGGCCGCTGGGTGCCGCGCTCCGCCCGGGCTCGCTCCGTGCCGCTGCCCGGTGCCGCCTCCGGCTCGGAGTGCCAGGCTGCCCCCTTCCCTTTCTTCCTTCCTTCCTTCCTTCCTTGCCTCCCGCCCCTTCCCCGCTGCCAGCCTTCCCCCGCCCGGTGCCAGGCTGCCCCCTGCGGGTCTCGCCGCCCACCGCCGGCAGTGCTCCAGTGCCGGCAGAGGGGTGCTCGCTGCAGCCGCCGCTCTGCCCCGGGCTCAGCGGCAGCTGCAGTGACTGTGTGTCTGTGTCATGTCTGTACATGGGCGGGAGGAGGCGCGGCGCCGAGGCGGAGCCATCCCGCTGTCACGCCGCCCAGCGACAGGCAGTGAGCGCCCAACCAGCGGCAGCCGCGCACCGCCCGCCTTCACCGAGCGGCGCCCCCGGCCCGCTGTACCTGGGCCGGGCCGGGCCGGGCCGGGCCGGGCCGGAGCGGGAGGGGCGGAGAGGGGAGAGTCGGCCCCGTACGGCGCCGCACCTCAGCGGTAAGTGGGGGTAGCGCGGCCGCGGGAGGTGCCCTGCCCGTGAGCATCGAGCTGCCTTTAACTCTATTCTGTATTTTTATTCTTTTTCTTTTCTTTTTAATTCTCCTCGTGCGATGAACCGTGTGTGTGTTGCTGAGGGAGGTGTCTGAAGCGCTATGGGAAGCACAAGCAGGACAGAAATTCCAGGAGGGAAGCCAGTGTGAGCGCAGTTTGGAAGACATTGATCCCTTCCTAGGATGGAAGAGGAAGGAAAGTAGGCACGTGCTTTGGGTGCCAATGTAAGTAGTCAGAAGCAGGAATAACAGGGATGCTGTTCAGTGTTTATTGCTTTCTTTTTCCAGAATTCCAGGAAGGATTCTTTTAGAAAAGAATGTTGTTCTGTTACAGATACCACAGGTGCTAATTTCTCCTGTTCCATCAACTGTTTAAATGCTACAATTGATCCTGAACTTAAATTTTGTAGTACACTCTACCAAAATACTGTGAACTCGGGAGCAGATTATTCATGGGAAGATAGCGTTTGCCAGACTCGATTAAGGCTTTGGTCCATCAACCTCAGTGCTCTGCCGCCAGCCGTGCCCACTGCCCGATGCTTCAGTCAGGAGTGGTATCAGATGAACTGCAGTAAATCATGAAGTTGAACGTGTCAGTGATATCCCATGAGTGTTGCTGACTACAAATTGACATATTGTGACAACTGGGAGAGCATTTAGGGAAAAAAATAAAAAATGAATTCATGGAATGGTTTGAGTTGAGAAGGATCTTGAAAGGCCATCTGGTCCTCCTCCCCTGCAGGGAGCAGGGGCACCTACAGCTAGATCAGGGTGTTCAGAGCCCCTCCAGCCTGACTTTGAGTGTCTCCAGGGACACAGCATCTGCCACCTCTCTGGGTAAATCTGTTACAGTACCTCACTACCCCTGCTGAAAAAAAACTTTATATTTCATCTAAATCTCTCCTCTTTTAGTTTGAAGCCATTTGCCCTTGCGCTATCAATTCAGAGCTGAATGATTTTCTGGAGAAGCTATGGTAACATATACAGGTTTGTCTCCATAGTTTTCATGAGCAAATCAAAGTCAGAAATGAGCTATAGTGCAGTGAGTTATTCTGTCCATTTGCTTAAGTGACGCAAAAGGGTCACCTGTCATATAATAACGTCTTTATCTTTTCTTGCAATTGTGGAGGTTTGCGACTGCTTTGGTGACAATCATGATGAAAGAATTGCTGGGGATGTATGGAGGAGGAACCAAGACTGTATGTACAGTTTCATTATTGAGAAAGCCACGTTGTCTACTTCCTATCACTGGAAGTTTGAGCAGATTCCTATTTTTTAGTCTCATGCTGTGTCCTAAAGATTTGTGAATTGTCAGAGTCTGATCCTACCTCACGCTGAACGATTTCTACAGATTCTCAATGTTCTCGTCTTCTGTTAGAGCAGGGAAATCTCAGCACCCACAAAATTCTTAGGTTTTAAGAGCAGCATGGATTAATAGGATTAGCTAATGTGTCACCATACCTGACAAATGATGGAACTTCATACTGCAGCAAAGTCTCTTACTTGAAATTGCTCGGCACCTGTCAAGTTACTGTCCTACACAAAATGGAGAACAGTTGTTAGAACCCATGGCAGCATTAGTCAGACTCTGGCTGAGAGTGATTACCACCAGGTTACAAAAACTAACCTCCTCCTGTGGGAGGAGCAACTACCTGTGAAAAGAGAGATGTTTGTTTTAAAATTGTGTTTATAAGTGAGTAATCTTTTAAAATTCATCATAAAATCACTTCATTTGACTTTGTCCTTGAGGACCTGAAGGAGCGATTGCTTTGGACATAGGGTAAACAGCTGATGTGGAAGGGTCCTTAGCCCAGGATAGCTAAAAACAAACGAACAAAAAAGCTGCAAACATTTACATTTCAAATTTCATTTAGCCAGAAAGAAGCCTTTCTCCAGAGGCTACACAGGTTCTGAAGCTCTGAAGTTCTGAGGTCCCCTTACATTTTTAAAAACAGTAAAACCTGCAGTAATGTCAAGTAAATGTTTTATAAGCATGAACATATATAAGGTTGCAAATCTCAAAGCTTTAACAGTCATATTAATGAAAAATATATAAACCAGACTTTTTGTTTTGTTTTGTTTTAAATAGGAACATGTCTACTTTGAGATGATAAAAGTATTTCTTTGAAATTGTAGGGATTATCTCTAATGTGCATTACATTAAATTATACAGCAATAGAATTATCACACAAGCATTTGAGCTTGTTCTTTCTTTTTTTCCTTACTGAAACAAGAGATAAAGGCATAAGAGTGCACATGTTCAGACAGGTTATAGCACTTACTTTCACAGTAACAAAGCGTCACTGAGTACAGTAGGACTAAGTCTGTTCGTAAAACCTTGAAAATTTACAAATTAGCTGAGTTTCAATGAGAACAAAATTATTTCCAGTACAACCATTTGATGTGAAAGGAAAGAGGGGTCTAAGGTCCATAAATATTCAAGCTAAGAGCGTACATGGAGTTCATCTCCTGTTGAGACCAATGAAGTCTTTTTTACATTCTTACAGTTGCTTCATTGTTCTAGATGAAGTCAACCAGTATGAGCTCTTTTGAGAAAAAAGACAGTGCTTTGTTCATCAAGTGACATACAAATGCTTTACTGCGTTACTAGTGCATTACTTGCTAGCTTCAATAGTAGCTAAAATATTCTTGAAAACTACTAAGGTGCCTCTGCCCAAATTCCTCCGCAGACACTCCTGTGATTTGTGAACATTTTAAATGTTCATTTAAGACTGTAAAGACTGTAAATAAGACTGGTGCTGCTGTGCCACACTCAAGATTTTGGATCAAGATTGGACAAAACAAAGTTTTCCATGAGCTGCTTTTGTGTAGAGTTAGTGAAATAGCTACTTTTGCATAGAAGTTAACCATTCTGGATATTGTTACAGGGAACCAGAGGCTGACTGGATTGTGTTAACTGATGCGCTTCAACACAGAAGGTTGGGACTCTTTCTTCATAAATCATCACTCTTGACTTCTAGATGTGAAATTGCACGACTGTTAATGATATCAGAGTACAAAGAGCAAGACTAGAAGTCTGAAGCAAGTCCCAGTCTATGAGATTCTTCTTATCATCTGCCACTACAACGAACACAGGGCTACTGAAGGACTGACTGCCCGACATCTCTTGTAGTAAGAAAGGTGTTTTAGACAGGAAATGACTGAGATATAATCTTCTCTGGAAAAAATAAATGTCTGGTTCTTGAGTGTAAAATGGAAACTCCATTATGTAAGCTCTCCCTTATGGACACTAAATTAAAGTTTAATTGAGAATTTCCTGTGCATGTAACAACAAAACACTACAAAACAAACAAACAAACAAAAACACCACCAAAAAAGACAGCCTGAACAAAATCCAGAGCCCTTGTGGCTATAACAACTGGGGGAAAAAGAAATCACCCTGTTAAAATTCGTGCGTTTAAGTGAATAGAAATCATCATGAAAACCTAAAACATTTAGAATTCAAAGAAAAATAAATTATTAAACAGAAATGTTTGTCTTCTATGCCAAAGTCAATTTCTGACAATAAACTGAATATTCTGTGATAAATTATGTGGAATTTCATACACATTTCTCCTGGAATTCAGTTGTGCTTCTGATCAAAAAAGGAAAAGGTAAATATCTTTACTGGCATCTTAGATGATTGTACAGTGCTACAGTCTAAGAAAAGATGAAGGAGGGGTATTTTCCTCTACTTGTTTACTTTGTACTGCAGAGAACTGTTTATAGATTTTCTGTTTTACTGTTGCTGTCAGTTACTAATTTCCCTTTGTTATGACTTACTTAGTTAAGTGGAGAATAGTTGGGTTTTTTTTGTTTGTTTTTAATTTGTTTTGTTTTTAAAGGAAGGAGTAGTACTTTTAAAACCATAACAAATTGTGGTAAGAAGTATAAGAGTAAGTAAGTATGTATAACTTTAATTTTATGAAGTTAATCTGATTTGACTATTTTTTTAAGTTGAGATCTACCAAGATGGTCAAGTCAGTTCCACATTGCTGCTTAGTGATGACTGTTTTGCTGATCTGTCACATACAACTCAGAAAAGATTGTGTTTTTTACTCCATAAAGATAACACTAATATTTCCAGAGGTCTCAGCAACGTGTAAGTATATCCTATAAAAGAGTAATAACTGCTGTGTTCAAAGTGATGTGCTTTTGGTTCATGGGTTTTTGTTTTTGTTTTGTTTTGTTTCTGATGTAGTCTTCACACTGTGCTACTCACAGTGAAGTTCTGGATAATGTACAGTAGCATAATTTGTCTGTTAACTTGTCTCCTTTCATTTACTGAAACTTCTAGCAAAGATAGCCACACTGGACAAAGTTTAAGAATCTTTAAATTTGCTTAGCTAAGAAGGTGAAATTGACCCAAATACTCACAGCCTAAATCAAGGTATGTTGAAGTAAGTGAAGCAACTGCAGTGATTCCTATGATATTCTATCTAGACTATCTTTTGTGTCCCAGTCTGTGTTACGGGAAAATGTGTATGCACATCTATACATACACTTTTGTGAAGCTTCTTTTTAGTGATTATTTCTATTTGCTTCACCTCAGTCCCAAACTAATAATGGATATATTGTTTATCTCTTGTTATACAGTCTGTTTTCTTTTGTTACTTGTCTTCATTTATTCCCCTGCCGTATGAATGCTAAATGAGATTATGACAAGCCTCAACTAAGATGTAAACCTATATAGTTAATATCTGCTATCCTTTCTAGGAGAATTCAAGTGTGCAATGTATTGCTCCTTCACTCTTTGCCTTATGCATTTAGATTTTAATTCATCTAAAGAAACCTTTTGCTTCTCAGGTAAAAACGAGGATCAAAACAAGACCTTTTGTTTCCATTAGAAGCAGTTAATGGTCTTCTTGTTTTCAGAAGGTCTAATTGTTTTCAGAATAGCTTCATTAACTTCTGAAAGTGTTACCAAGACAGGCGTCCCCAGAGCCAGGATGCTAATTAGAAGGAAAACTGGCCTTAGAGTAGTTGAAGAATTGTGTCTTCTTTAAAAGAGCAAGAAGGCTCATTCAATCATTGACAGAATGTTTCTGCCAAGAAGTAGGAATAACTGCCAGTTATACAAGCTCAGAGAATACCTGTGACAAATGACTTATTCCCACAGTCAAATGACTTCTTCAGACAACCAACAACAGGAAGCTCTCTGACGATTAAGTGAATAGTGCTAAGATGTCCATCAACTTCAGTGCAGTCCAAGTAATGTCATTTATGGCCAACTTCATCTGTCAGCTCCAATATTCCTAATTCAGTAGGTTAGGCAGGTTTGGAGGGTGCTTTGTTTGCTTTCTTAGATGCCAGAACAGCGGTAGTAGCACATTTGGCCTTCATCGTGTTCACACTGATTTTATGTAGAAGCTCTTGTATGTCCAACCAAAAAAAAAAACCACCAACCAACAAACCTACACAGAACTGAAGAATAAGCGCAGATATAAAATGTAAACAAAATTAAGATAGATGAGTGATAACAATGCACATCCTAAAATCTATATAAAAATACCTGCATTAAAAATAAGTGGTGTAGGGAAAGAAATTACTCCAAATGTACGTAAAGATCACTACCAAATGAATCAAATAGAAATACAAAAATAAGTGAGCACAATTATCAGTCAGATCCTAGAAGTTCTGTATTAATGTGTATCTCAGATGTGTGCTGTTAATAAACTAAAACATTCTTTGGCCAGGACTGAGGTGTGACAATGAGCTCCACTGAGCTCTCTGTGGCCAAGACTGTCAATTCTAAAGGAGGTTTCTGTGTTTTTGCCGTCATGTGAAAAGTTGTGAACTATGATCTGGGCTTGCTACACTGGCAAGAGAATAGGGAAAGTCACCTCATCTCAATAGTAAAACTGTCAGTAACAAAAGGATATTTCTTAGTTTCTTCAGTATTTACAGGGAAGCTGATACTAAGGTCAAACAACAAGGCAAGACCAATACTAGTGCCAATGAACATGTCAACATTAAACACCATTTTTTTCAGAGAAGTACTTCAACACTTCAATATTCTGTGATTCAGATGTTATCTGGACACAGTAGAGGTTTTTTATTGATTCTTAGATGAAACCAAAGCTGTTAGGCATTCTAGAGGCCAACCTGACAAGACTGGACCCAGAAAAAGGACAGTCCTTCAAAGTCTGAAGGTAACATTGAAGGAACTCAGCAAGAGATACAAAAAATCGCAACCAATTCAATAGGCATTATACACTCTCTGTGTGTACTTGCTCCTGAGCTTGGCAACCACACAAGTGCTGGCATTGCTACTTACTCTAAGATTGCAGTCTGTATCAGATTGCGTGCTGAGGAAAAGAATAAGCTTTCACCATCATGGATGGCATCAGAATTCACAACTCCTGCAGTACCTAAAAAATAAAGACCAGATAAAGCAAAGTTTCCAATGAAATCAGCACGCATTTAAGTCAGTTAAATAAATTTAATCTACAGAGAGGAAAAATAATTACAAATATCGCTTCTCTAACACACAAGATCACAGCACTGCAATTGGAAATGTTACTGGCATGGTACCCTCTCCCTGTGTTGACAGCATTTCCAAGTGTGCTGCCTTATTGTTTCTGTGCTAGATTGCTATTAAAGCAACTGCAATGAAGGGGAATGACTTGAAATTTTTCCAATACTAGGCTTGATGCCCGTGGCATTTTGAAACTTTCTACCCACCTTCTTCCAGTCAGCATAACCAAAGGCAAAATAGATGCAGCCAAGACAAGTGTTCATTAGTAGGAGGTTCTGTATTTTCCTACCTTCTCCCAGATCAAGGTGAAAAACATGTAGGCTTTATGACGAATGCCGTGTTAGCTCTACTGTGGCAATCGGTAAGTTGTACCATAGGAGCATGACGCATTTTTATCAGCTAGCTCACTGAAAGGAAGGGCTGGTTGCAAGTGATATTTGTACAGGGCAATCTCTTGAGAGGTAGATGGCTGAGAGGCAAGGTTGTCAGCAGCTGGACCCTCAAAGGTAGTTTTATATTAAGAAAACACCTGAGAATCCTGCTAGGGAACAATGCCACCAGTGTGTGGGCATAAATAGATGGATTTTACTTATGTAAGCCCTTTAAAATCCCTGTGTGATTAATAGAAGCTTGATAAAGGGGACAGCTGCATTCATAAGGAATCTGTACCCATTACGTGAACTCATACCTCTTGTTCTTCCTAAGCTAAGAAAGCTCATTCTCTCTTGAATTGTTACCAGGCTTTCTGTGTACTGATCTCAGTGAGCAAGTGATTTTTAAAAAATCTTTTTTACCCAACACTACAGGAACAAAACAATTTTTCTGAACTGGTTGCCCCTCTGTATTTGAGCCTAGTTGGGAATGGGTACTGGAACTAACAATGGACAGTTTATTTCTTCCATGGAGAACAAAACAGCCTTTTGGGAAACACTAATTTTCAGTTTCCTTTGTTGCACCAAGCCTAGTAAGAGCATGTTTTCTATGCTAAAATGTTAACATGTTGGGCTGATTAACATCCCTTGAATAACATGATTACGCAGCGAGATCAGTAGCCCCACAGTCCCATACTTTCCAGTTAATTTTAAAGTGACATATAGGTATGTTCTGCCTTTTCTTTTGATAACCTCACATTTGTAAATAAAAGTTTTAAACTCAAAAGAGAATATTTACTGCCTCGGTATATCTGTATCAACTTCATCCCCCTCAGCAAGCTGCTAACTCTACAACTATGCGCAGGCTTCCATTAGGTGCATGCCATTTTATCAGGGACTGAAAGATGGACTTATTTTATAAAACAGGATGAAGTGGAAAGAGTAGATTCAGTAGGACAACTAGTTAATATAAATTACTAAGAAACAGAATGCTAAAAATATCCTGTCTCCATTAGTTCAAATTCACACCTACTCCTATCTGAACAGGAGAGAGAAAACAGAAATCTCCTTCAGCTTTCAAAACTTCATCTGTCTCCTGAGAATCAAATCTTCAGCTGGCAGATGTCAGCAGGCAGCGCCAGAACTGTACTGTATTCCTGAAGGATCCACTCTTCAACACCAGAGTGCCAGAACTGGAGAGTCAGAGGCACAGATAACTCTCAGCATTACTTGAGAGCAGTTGAATTCCCTGAGGGCCTTGTATGATGGTGTCAGCCTGACTGGGTAGTAAAGCAGACCACCACTTCTGCAGTTAGGTAGAGGGTGCACTTAATGCTTTAGTCTCTTCCTGTTCCTATGCCTGTTACCAGCTTTGCTTCTTTTATTTTCACAAACCAATTGCTTTCCTGAAACGGACATTAGGTCCCGATGAACCACATCAGCAGTACATTGGCTGTTTAAATCCTGAGGAAAAGGACATCATTAAGCAAACCAAACACAAATGATGGTACTGAGTGGACTTGGAGTAGACAGTGAACAAAGGGAAAGGAACCTAAGACAGTTGCATCGTGTAGTTTATACTGTTCAGGTGAAACTAACACAATAGTACACCAGGCTGGAATGTAAGTGATGGAAATGTGGGTACGAATGTCTTTTAAGCTGTTTAAGTTAAGGCTGTTACTGTACAAAAATGCATAGCTTCTAATTAGAATGCATGTTGAAAACTCTGCATCATAAAAATGGAAAATAGAATCTGAACATGCTGTGTATCATGAATCCAACTGAACAGGTCTCGGAGAGGAAATTACAAGTGTGTTTTAGCAGTCACTGCAAATTATCTCATGGTGTCAAGCTGCAGGAGTTTAGGAGTTTTGTAGAGCTTGTTGCATGTGCTGTGGCTCAGTAAATGTCTGAGACTCTTTTCAACAAGACTGAAGATCCCATCTTTGGCCACAGTGAGTTACCATAGATCAAACCATATGACCATACCATAGACCAGCACCATATGGGTGCTGAGACCACAACTCTGAAAAAGTTGTGCAGACGTGCTCAACACTGCGTGCTGCAAGTTGGCCCAGAAAAAAACAAGAAGGCTTTTATGGCAATATGAAGACTTTTGAAAAAGACCAGCCCCAGATGTGGGCAAAGTAGGATGCAGTCTAGAACAGCAGAATGACTGTGGTCCAATAGACTGCTTTGTCTGTGCCTGATCTGTAGTAAACCATTTTGGCTCCTACTACTGCTGATGTTGCCAGAGTACAGACAGGATGTCTGGTGTGATGTCTGTCCACTGCTGAAACTGAGGGTCCTCTCCAGCAGTGCTGTATCTGGCAACATGCTACCCATCCTCATAGAAGTACTGGAGTTGACCACTACTTCACTGTATGGTCTCCAGCCTGTCTGCATCTTATTCCTTTCCCTTGGCAACAGCATC
Source organism: Alectoris magna (assembly GCA_030625065.1). Lineage (NCBI taxonomy): Eukaryota > Metazoa > Chordata > Aves > Galliformes > Phasianidae > Alectoris > Alectoris magna. The sequence continues at coordinate 145,784,378 of CM060560.1, forward strand.
CCCATTCCGAGTCCCTCAGCTTTGAGGCAGAAACACTGCATTTTGCATGTGTTGAGATTGTTGAGCTGGCTGTGCTTTGTAGGAGTGGGTCTCGCGTATATACCAGAACTTCACACTGATTAAATACTACTGTCATGTTCAGTTCCTTGGTAAGTTTTGTCAAACAAACAAATAAAGATAGCCTTTAAAGAGAATGGGAAAGGTGGAAGGCAACCAAATCCAGGACAACGCAGTAGCAAAATATGGGTGGAAATCAAATGTGCATGCACCATTTACTGTAATTAGAGATTATTTGATGGTATCACTGCACATGCCTACATATTAGAAAAATTGTGCTAAGTTCTTTTACCAAAAAAAAAAAAGTACCTAAAGGTGTTACCCTTAGGTAGTTACGAACGAGAGAGAAGTGATGTCGTACAGAGCTATTCATATACCACACAACTAAACTCACCAGCTTTCTAAGAGCAACAATCAAAACAACATTCTCTCCCCTGCCCAGAGCAGGCAGATCCATAAATTCTCTAAACCTCACATTTCCACAAAGTACGGGTCTCATTGTGTTCAAAATTGTTAGACTTGGTGAATGAGTGATGCAGAACCTCCTTACAGAATTGCAGTATTACACTAAAAGTGGAGTTGAGGTGCATCTCATCAGGCTCTGAATCTCTCCACTGATTTTTGGCAGGAATCTGCTCTATTCCCTTATACTGACTAGATCCTTTGTTCAAAAGGAGAACTAAACAGTTGGAATTGATTATCACGTAATTATTTCAAAGGAAACCAAAAGATGCTGTAGTTAAGAAGTAATTAGGTAGAATCTACTACTTTCTGAAAACATTGCTCTGGGGAGTAAGTTCTGAAGTAGTAATTCATGTGAAATAGATAACTAGTGTTCTGTTCAGAGGGGGAGAAATGAAAAGCAACCTGAGTTCTGCGCTTCTGTAGCTATAAGAGTCTCTTCTAAATTTGTGATCTTTTTGTATGTTTCTGGATTCCCCCATTTTGTTAAAGCAGAAATCCACAGATGCAAGTGGAAATATCTGGACAGTAGGAGGGAGTAAAAGGTAACCAGCATGAAGAACAGCTGTGGAACACAGGCAAGACACTGGTTTTACTGCTTTCTTTCTTTTTTTTTTTTTTTTTTTTCCTTCCCTAAATGATTTGTGATGATGAGGTTTGCATTCTGAAAGCTTTAGCTCCCTGTTAATGCAGATTCTCATCTAGGATTATATACATTTAAATCCTCATACTGTTGTAAGCAGTGAACATTAGCAACCTTTATTTACACTGCTGTTCTATAAAAAGCAGAGGGAATGACCAAAAGAGGATATTTTATTTTGGCAAAAGGACACGACCCGATTAGAGCATTATATAATATTAATACTCATTTGGCATCTTTTTTGAGGCAGATCCAGAAATTCAACACCTATGATGGTGGTGGCAAATGCATGCTGCAAAAAAATGAAATCGTCTGTCTGAGAACTTTTTAATGAGTTGTTCAGGACTGACTGGTAAAGGTAGCTGAGAAGGAGCACATGGGAGGGAAAGAAGAGTGGCTGCCAACGCTGCAAGAGTCCCTGTTCCTTTCTTTACCATTATGACAATAAGGGAATGTTGCAGACATAAGTAGAGATAGGTTGGAGGAGGACCAGGAATACTGACAGATAACTCCCAACCTCTGCCAGAGGCCAAGTACCCAAGCTTCATGCAAGCACTCAGAAATGGAATTAGGCACTGAAGAAGCAGCCAACTCAAAACAGTTCCGTGACAGAGCGTAAGCCAGGAACCAAGGCCAGCCTCCATGTTGGCAGGGCAGTGAATCCACTGACCCAAGTGCAGTCCCCTGTAACTTGGCAACACAAGCAAAGACAGATTCAGTGACAATCCTAGATAAGGCACGGTGAAGAACCAGCTCCACAGTCTAGCCAGGCAGTTTAGTCAGGAGCAGAGAGAGCTGCAACTTGGGGCTGAAATACAAACCTGTTTGAGCCAAAGATTATAACAAGAACAGATAGAACATCCACATAATTCAGAGCAAAAGTAGTTTCCCACACCTGAACTTGAACATCTCTGGAACACGGGAGAGAGTGGGCAGGGTCCCAGATGGGGCAGATTTGGGCAATTAAGACCTGTTAATGTACCCAGGACTCTAAGGAGAAAAAAGAAAATGGCTCTTAGTTTCTGTTGTGTTATATGTCTGTCTGCTTGCTGAGAAGCAGTAATATGAAGTATGTGTTTATGGTTCATCAGAACAATAACTGCTGCCTCAGCAACAGTTGTTCCAAAGAGAATAGAGAGAAGTCTGCAGACAACACCACTACCAAGTCAATAGGGATTACACAATTAAGAGCAGAGGAACGAATTAGACTTACAGAGAATGAATGAGGCTTACAGATGGGGTAAATGAGTGGTGAATTCCCAGGAAAAGAAGGCTTGCAGAGGAAACGTTAATAGTACGTGAGGGGCAAAAAGTGAGGGAGAGTTGTGTGGCAAGGAGAAAAGATTGCAGCAAAAGAAGAAAAAGTCTAAGGTGGAAAATGGAGCAAGAGACCTATGCAAAAACAAAACAAAACACACACAAAAAAAGAAACACCACAAAGGATGGAGGAAAAAGAGTCTTTGCTGTTTTGGAGAACTGAAGGAAGTCATTAAACTGAAATCTGGGAGAAGATCATAGAGATGAAGGAGGGAAAACTGAAACTGTCTTCTGAATTACGGCCCATAGACCATTTAGTGCTCTGAATGAGTCAACATATCCCTTCCCATTTGTGGAACCCTCAAAATACCTCTAGTTACATTTGTAACCTCTCCTATGGAAATACATTTTGCTTTCTGTACCACTCAAGAGCCTCACAACTAGAAACGATAATTATTGAGCCCAACTGTCCCATCAGTAACCAACTTGAATAGAATGACCAGTGACTGTGACAACAGGCAGTGGAACGTTAATGCGTAAAATAATGATAATCCTATAGATATTAAATGGGAATGACAAAACAGTCATGCTGGCTCTTGCTCACTCTAAGCTTGTGCATCAAAGAGGTATAGTCAGTGAGTTTCTGAATGTTACATAGTGAAGCAAAAGCTGAGATAAAAGGGCCGAACCTGTCTGTGATCTGATCTTTACTGTAAAAAGGGGAGGATATTTTACGAACTATCACTCTGAGTACAAATAAATGTAGAATTTAAGAAAGAACTGATGTATATGATTTATAAATAAAGTGTAGAGAACAATCCCTGATGTGTAAGAATTCTTTACAGCCTGCAAGGACTCCTGTCCACTTTTACAACCCAATACAGATCATGTTGCAAAGTAAGTTATTATATGTTAGCTTCTGTAGCAGATCCATTAACATCCAAACAGATTGTAAAGAGATTATAAAATGGTCAGTGCACTTGTTGCATAGCAAAGCTCTTTAGAGGTGACTGTTTATCCTGCTTTCCTGTTAATTTGGCAAGGACTGAAGTTCTAGTCTTCATCACCAGCCAAGACATGTCAAACAGGATGATCTGATGAACACTGACCAATGAGACTAATGATACCTGATTATGGGAAGTGTTCCTGCCACGTTGGCACTCCCAGTTCTTCACACAATAGACACTGAGAATGTTCTCAGCTGCTTTTGGCCCTCCCTGTAAACTGTCAAAGGCTCCACCAGAATTCAGATGAAAATGTCTTTGTCACAACATCAGGGTCTCATCGTTTTTTGGTCACAGTTTTATTAACAAAAATATTTTTCCAAACAAAACGACACAAACAGCAAAGTGACTCAGGGTGAGACTTTAGGCTCAGCAGTTGCTGGCTTTCTTTTCTCAGGACTTTCCCCCAAATACTCAGTCTAACAACCCACACCTGTCTCCAACAGGCAGGAGATTCTGGCAGATTCCAATCTCTACTGTGAGTCTGGGGCAGTCAGACTTGAAGTTCAGATAGATAAAGATTTTTATGTTAAGAAGGTTTCACAGCTCTTTCTGTAGAATGGGATGCAGAGGAAACATCTAAATTAGATGAATGTCATGGTTTTGTACTTTTTGCTATTGGTATTCCACATCATAACATCATGTGGAGCACAGAGAAGAAGTACTACACGTCCCAGGGGACCTCGCAGTCAGAGAGGAAAATACGTCACGGAAGCGACGCTCGCTCTCTCTCTCTCACTGCCTGGCAGCAGGTGTGGGTGTGCTTCCAAGCCGCGGCGCCTTCAATTTCAAAGTAGGCTTCTCGGTCTTTGGAAACCTCTCTTTCTCTTATTTCACTTGATTTATTAGCCTCAATTTCAATTAGATTGTATTATAGTAAAATAAGTTTTACTCCTTAGATCGTTGCCGCTGCTCTGTTTGTTTCCTTGAGCCCAGCTCCCATCTCCCTACCCCTTTCCCTTTTTTTTCCTTCCCCTTTGTCAGGGGCCGGGGGCCCACGGGCCTACTGCCCCCCCTGTCACAGACACAGATTGATCTAGATAACCCCGTGACAATGAACGATATCACAGAGGTTGTAATGCAAAATCAGACTAGTTAAAATTGCAGAGGGAGCATTTTTCAGCAAAAGACTGATATGCCACCCTGGGTTTAGAGTCCTCAGTGAGAGTAAAGTAGCGCTGGAACTCTGTGACTTCAAGGGCCTGTGGGAAAAGACAACTTACTTCTTGGAGAATGCAAACCAAACCAGCTGGTAGGGAGGGGTGATGACAGATGCTGCAACTTCTGCTTTGAGGTAGGAGGGAGAGCGGATGAAATAAAGGGAACATGTTCCAATATAATAGACGGCTAGAGGAATAAGGGTTCAGGAAATAAAAGCAAAAGAAAATAACGCAGTGGCTCAGCATATTGGAAGCTGAAGCTTAATGTAGAGCTACATTGTCTTTTCACGGGCAGAGACAATTTTCTCTTAATGAGAATTTTATTATTTTTCCCATCTCTGTGGTACAGGAGGAGCAAGGCTCTGGTGTCTCACAGAGGTAAAGTTACAGCCAGACAACCCCACAGAGTGTCAGAGAAGAAAGGTTTGTAATGATGGCGGCAAGGTTTCCGTAGTGGATGTAGACTTGAAAGAAAAATACTGGTCTGAAAATGCTATATGTCGTAATTTAAGTTTCAAGCCGAGACGGATGGATGGAAATCTCACACTGAGAAGGAAGGATGATGGGGTTGCTGTAGGACTAGCAGCCAGTAATGGATCACCACATGAAGACAGTTTTTCATTTGAGCATTAACTTCACTGTATTTCAGTCCTGTTGATCTCACCTCTGAGTTTACATCTTTATGCCCTTAGCATCTGCCTATGCATAGTATGTATTGTGTTAGAAGAAAAAAGAATTGGAAAATGCTTTCTCATGAGACCAAGCTAAGCAAGATGCGTGTCTGGCAGCAGCCAGCATCTTTAGTAATATGATATTCAGACCATTGCATCTCCTTCATCCTAGGACTGGCTCCAACACTTGGTCAATCTCTGCATTACAGAAGAGCTGATATCCTATTCTAGACTACATCTTTCCCAAAAGAAGCAAAACTGAGCTTAAAAAACAAAACACTGTAGTCACAGAAGTAACAATAACTGACCCCCCTTTCTGGCAATGATGACCAGAGGGACAGCTGAGAACACACTTTACTGGGGTGGAAGCAGTAAAACAGAAATTATTCATTCCCTTGGCAACTAGGACAACCTCTTCTTTAATTAGAACATCTTGGTTTGAACTTTGCTAATAAAGCCTGCCCACACTACACACTCACCATGGTTTAGGTAATCTAGCGGTTGCCAACATACAGCAGTGTACCACGCTTCTGCATCCTGACTTTCTCCACACTAGCACTCCATTCACAGATCCCACATCTGCAGGCATGCTGTGGGTGGTGGTAATGAATGATACATCCATGCGGGTTTCTCACCCTGGACTCATGATCCCACATCCCACCACAAATTTCCATGGGTTGGCAGACACAGGGTGTTGTGGAATGACTTGTGTGTGCTCTTCTGGGATTTAGAAGGTTGTTGCCTTTACCAGAGGAATGCAGTCACTGGCATTAGTTTAGCAGGATGTGGTAAAAGCATCAGAAGGCTTCCTCGCTGCTCAAGCAGCCCTTGATAGCACATCCTCTCATCTTGCCACTCTGAGCCACTCTCTTCTGGAACCTCTTCCCCAGCAGCATCACTGGTGACTAATGAAGTTGTGTAGGAAATGACCCAGATTACCCAGATTCAGTGACACCAGGAATTGCAGCATTCGCGCTTCTAGAAAATATGTCAGATGAGTTTGTAGTACCATTGTGTGTTGGTTCTAGAAAAACAGTCCTTGCAAGGGGGGAAAAAAATGATGAAAGAAAATGTAAAAATAGTTAAATAAAAACTTGATCAAGGAAATTACATGGCTGGATGAGAACACATGTTGAGAAAAAAAACTGAGGGTTTACTAAATCACTGTTATAGCTTTAACTGTAGCTTACAGAGACCCACTGAAGCTTTGTCAGCATAACAACTGTAGCAAAAAGCTTAGAGCAGAAAGCACAACTCATCTGAAATACAACATGATAAACTGTTTATTCTGGGCTAAATGCTGTTCTGCCATGGGTATTGGAGAGGTAGAATTCAAAGCTAGCATGAACATACCTGTATGAAATGCTGCCACTCCAGTGGAATAAATCAAGGTCTTAGAGATCTAGACTCACTACATAGTGAAGCATGAGAGAAACAGTGCATTCAAAGAGGAATTAATGGGTTATATAATAACAAGATGAATTATGGAAACAAACTCTTCATCTTTTTGTTTTAATGAATTAAGTATTAAGGGGATTAAGTAAAGAACTCAAGATCACATTTAGAAAGTCTGCTGAGCAGAAAAAAAAAATAAATGGATTAAGCTGTGATTTCTTGTGGGACCACGTTTAGTATACATTTACCTGCAGTTTATATAAAAGGATATGTCAAGAGGTGTCTTAATTACAAGACGTTCAAGTTAGAAATGTCAGAGGGGAGTGCTTCACAATAAAAAAATGTGATTTGTGCAGTCTTTTTTTTTTTTTTTTCCTAGTGTTAAAGAATAAAGAACTGAAAGAGAGAGCTGCTGCATCTCGAAGATGAGAGCTATCTATCTCTTCTTGAAGAAAGAAACTAGAAAGTCCTTGCAAATGTAGTTTATGGAGAAAAAAATGTGTGCCAGAATCAGTAAATACACATACAAACTATACAGTGTCATGCACACATGATAATGAGCCTGTGTTTTCAAATGAGGATAATACTGGGGCAACCTGTTCTGGATGTCTGGGATTGGACAAGAGGACCTCTGGATCTCCCTGCCAACATCAGCTGTTCAGTGATTCTACCAAGAGTAGCAACTAGGTGCTTGTTTTCTGTGTTTGAAAATTTCAGGCTTTTAACAGATCATTGCCCCCCATCAGAATCAGAGATACAGAGAAGTGAAGTGCCACAAAGACACACATCATGCGTCTGAAATGGAATTCAGGAAATGCAACTTCAACTGGCGTAAAGGACTGTCACCTCTTTGCTCTGGTTTATGTCCATCTCTAAATTAGCCGTTAGATAATTTTGCCACTTCACTGAACTTTTGCACATCCTGCATTGAATGTATTTTGTAAGGCTTTAGTAGTAGTTGTGAAGATAAAAGAGAGAATAAACCTCCTGTGCTAATCTTATGTTTTGTATATTTTCTTATTCGACTATAAAAGTGATATTCCCAAAGGTGTGGAGTCAGGGATATTTTAAAACTGTGGATGAGCATCATTCCATTGCTAGATTTACCCAATAAAAAAGGCAGTTTGTTCCATTACAAAATCAATTCCTACTGCATAGAGGTATAACAGGAAGGTGTAACATCAACTGCATCAACTACTGTAATAGTGAAGTTGGTTTCCTGGTTTTATCTTGTAAAGTTTTTGGAGATCTACTTACGAAAAATGCAGCAGAGGCAGGTAATGTACTGTTTTTCCAAAGTCCAATTGCTTCTGTCTGCGCTGGCAGATACTCCTCTCAACCCATTAAAATATGAGATTGAAAGGATGCTATCAGTTTAGAATACTTTTCCTTTAGCTGTGATCATAATAACACCTCGGAACACACACAATAAAATGGCTTTCCAAATGAAATCTGACATTCTTGAGCACTGCCGTTTGTTTTCATGCACCAATCCCCCTGCCTGACAGCTCCTGATGAACTCCTGCCCCAGGAGTCAAAAACAAGTAAGTGTTTTGGATTAAAAATACTTTTAAAACAGAAAACTTGGGTGTGAGGGCTCCTGTCAGCAACTTGCTTTTGCACATAAGTAGTGAATGGGATAAAATGCATAACATCCTTTTTTTTTTTTTTCCTTCTTTGTATTATCACTACCTTTTCCTGAACAGTGGGCAGAACTAAAGCAGATTGTTTGTGTGTTGGTTCTCTCTTGCTCGCAGTTTATGTAGGTTTCCCTTTAGTTCAAATAGATGGAGTCTGTCTTGCTGGAGAAAGAGCACCGTGAGTTCTGATTTGCCATTATCATAAAACTCATTGTAGTGATAATGCATAGCACATGGAAAACTTTAGTGAAGTAGTGTTAAAAAATATGTCAATGCTTGAATTTTTTAGATGTGTTTAGCATGCATTCCTGAAATGCATTCTTTTAAGTGGCAGGCCAGCTACACAGTGACCACAACTTTTGCCAGAAGCCTCAGTAGCCCAAGTGAAAGCAGAAGTCCCCCATATCTGTCTTACCCACAGCATGGTGTAATGTGAGCCCCCCTGTTTCATGCAGTCAAGACACATTTGGCCAGTCAAGGAGTCTGGCAGTTTCACCATTCTTAATTGCTTTATAATTGGATTTTTTTTTTTTTTTTTTTTTTTGGGGGGGGGGGAGGGGGCACTTTGTGTGCATTTATCAGCAAAGTCCAGATCAAGAGAGTTCAAGCGGAGCCTCCCCAAACTCAACAATGCCCTTTCCACAATTCAGATCGCTCCTTTAAACATTATAAGACTGTCATTTTTTTCTCTGTGCCATCTGTGGATTAGGGTAACATTTACTTCAGATGAAATGTATTTCCATAAGACTGATGGAGGGCCTCTATAGTCTTTCTTGCCTGTGGGAACAAGGCAAGAGGAAATGCCAAGGGCAGGCCTCTTTCAGATTCACAGTCTTGTTTCTTTTTGATCCAGTGTGTGTTTCTGTTTTATTCTTCCCTTAAGCAATGAATTGAACTCCTGCAGCAGAGGAAGTATTGTTGACTTACAGAGTACATGCATAGTGGAAAGGTTACTTCAACCAGAAAAAAATAAAAATAAAAAATTAAAAAATAAAAAGAAGAGAAAATGTCCACCAAATTATGTGTGTTCATCTGAAAAAGGAAGCTCTTCTTCTCATAAAAAGCTGTGTCAAATGAGGGCTCCTCTACAGCCCTCTGGTAGTCATTTTGGATGAGTTCTGCTATTGTTTTTGACAGTAAAATGAGCACTTTGGTCATACTCAAGAACCACACTCCTAGGCCAGAATCCCATATTTTTAACAATTGTACAAATAGTCCCAATTTGTCACCAAGTAGGGGATCTTACAACTCTTAAGAAGTGCATACAGAGCAATAATCAGGCCAAAAGATACTTGCTTTATTTTGCAAAGAAGGTTACATGGTATGTTTATACCTTGGCTGGACACATTAAGAATCTATTTACTACTCACTAAGGGCTTTTTTTTTCTTTTTTTTTTCCAAATTTCTGAATTAAGTTCCTCCCTGTAGTCTGCAAAAATGCTTGTGATGGCAGTGTGGGGCTGAAGGCTTTATCTTAATTCCTTGACATGAATATGCCCTGTCTTTCTGTCTCTAGGGAGAGCTCAAGTGGGAAGAGTCACAGGGACAGTACATGTCTCTCCTAATTACTTCTGTCAATGAGAAAGAATGTAATAAAAGAAGGCCATTAATGGACTTCAGTAGTGCTCACAGTCAAAGTACATGAGCCTTGTATCAGGCAGAGGTTGGGAGGGTTAAAGCAATTTCACCTCTTGTTTGAACTTTCTGTTCACTGGAGCAAGTGGTCTACAGGCTGGACCTCAGCTATGAGCATGCAGCCTCTGTTGTAGCTTGCTCATGTATTCAAGTATATGCAAAAGTCTGATGTCCCTCCAAGAGCAAGGACAGTAAGAGCCATTAGTATGAACACTTAGATTAAAGCACATATGCTTTAGGACAAGGTACAGGAACAACCATACCTTGGATGAAATCTGTTCCCTTCAGCTTTTCAGAGGAGGTTTGGGGTTTACCTGAAAGCAGAAACAATAAGATAAAGCTTATTTATTTATTTAACTAATGTTAACATACTGCATACCAACCCTGACAACTCACATCAGACTTGCCATCCTTTGAGGCAGCCAACTACAGCACGAAGTTTTAAAATTCTAGCTAGAAGTTCAAAGCTATCCTAAGAGTCTTGAAGCCTTAATGAAGTACTCATGGTCTGGGTCTGGATATAAGTTGTCAAGCCTGTGTTCATTACTAGTGCATGCACAGTCATCTGCACTTACTGATGTCTGAGCTTTTCAAGACAAATTCAATCTCTTGCTCATGTAATTCCCACTTTTCAGAGACTGAACACCCATGGCTTTTCACATAACGGAGGTCATTTATTTCTGTATTGCATCACTTTGAAAATGCAAACATTTCTGGAATGCTACTCATCCACATAGTTTAGATATCTGGTTGAGAGTAAGTGATAGAACCCTAGAATCATTAAGGTTGGAAAAGACCTCTAAGATCATCTATTCCAACTGTTAACTTACCACCAATGTTGCCCACTAAACCATGTTCCATAGTACCACACCTACACGTTTCTTGATAACCTCCAGGGACCGTGATCCTACCACCTCCCTGGGCAATATGTTCCAGTGAGTGACCACTCTTTCTGTGAGACTGGAGCCATTGAGAATTCAGTTCAGTGCTTGTTCCCTGAATAACTATATTGTGCAAGTTTTCCTCATGCTTTCTTTATCTTCTCTGCTCATCATGAACCTTAAGTGTATACTAGAAAGACTCGTCCCGCAGGAGAAGTCTTTTAACTGTGGGGCTTGTTGTATTTTTCCAAATAAATATTGCAATCCTATCATAACGCCAATATAACTGCATCTAGGACTGCTGTTGTCAAAGCCATCAGGAGCATGACTCTCATCTAATCAACATAGTGATACTAGCAAACTCCAAAGACATCAACTTGTTTTGAGAGTAGAGGCATGGAAAGAGAAGAAGTGGAGACAGCAGTGGCTTTGACACTTGTTACTTGTTGGAGAACTTTACTAAGGGTGCTCTAACTGGGGGAAATTAGAGCAGCCCCCAGAAACTCTGCCATTTCAACAGGAGTCCAGAATAGCATAGATACGAAGAGCATGATTCACTCCTCCAGATTCATCTTGTCTTAGTGTAGGTGTCTAAAATAGGTCAAATGAATCACAGTCTAAAATACCTGCTTAAGAGTCCTACTTGCTTTTCTTGAACATGCATGTCTCTATTACAAATGACTCTCATCAGACATCTGTAACAGTAGATATGTTGTAGGAATAGTACATATATGTTGCTATTATTAAGATAATATAATGAAACAAGATTTTTCAATCAATTAAAAATAATTGTCAATCTTTCTTTAAATTTCTCAGATGGGAATTTTATTGTGTTCGGGGTCCAAGGTGAAAACAAACACCAGGATCCCTCACCAAATTGTGTGTGTCTCTGTAGAGAGGTACAGACATCAGTCAGTTACAGCTGACCAAGACCTTCTCTGTCAGCCAGATCCCAAGGGCTGCCTTTTACCTTTAGAACTGCCACATGACATGGGCTACATTTTCTATATTCGAGAAAAGACAGCTATAAATATGAAAGGGAGAACTATCCGGCATTCGTCTAAATCGAGTAAATTCTTTCACTAATATAGTAACACTTTCTCTTATCTGAAAAAGGATTCATTTACTTTCCTCAAGAGAAATAACAGATAGGTTTGCACAGTGTTCAAAGGTCCCATGGTTCATATTCATTTTGTTCGTAGATCTTGCCAAATAAATTGAATCACACTGCATTTAACCTCATCATTCTAGTTTATTTCACAAAGAACATGGTCTTTGCCAGCATTTCGTTAAAGCCAGGGGATAACAGCCAATACACACACAATCCATCTCCCTTGAAAGCAAATAACCTTATCATTTACAAGCAAGCTTTGACTTCTTGCATGGATAATCAGTAGTCTGAAAAAATCTGGTCTGTGGCTTTGATCACAACATACCACTGTGTTTGCCCATCACAGCACAAAGATTTTATGGAATTGTCTCAGTACTCTGAAACACATCTATATGGGAACTAGAAAAATTTGGAAATCATCTCAAGCAGACTCCGTTCAAACTGAATTCCTGACCTGTAATGCCATTCTGGGTGTATATTATACTCAACTTCGAAGAAATTCAGATGAAGGTATATTAGCAACTCTTCCCACACAGGTGCATCTGTGCTTATACATGCATAATGAATACAAGAAGGTTCAGATAAGAGAAATAATGCCATAAAACAGATATACAAACTTTTGTCTTCATACATTAATAATTTGTATGCTACGAGATGAAGACCGAGACTTTCAGTGATCATCAGTATTTCAGCATTTTGAAGCACACATCACAAAGCCTCCCCAAGTTTTGAATAATTCACTCTCTAAGGTATTTCAAAGTAAAGCAACAAAACCATAACATAACTATATTGCTGTTCTTTTGTTTCTTTGTTTTTGCCACAAGCTCATAATTTTCACTATTAAACACCTAGATAAGTACCAAGAAATCATTGCTCACTGGCCAAATGTGTCCACATTAAGTAGAGTTTATGCTAATACTGTCTCAGTTAAGTAACAGTTATTCATTATCCTCAGGCTAAATTGTTTCACTGGCAGATGTCTCATTAAAACAGCTGTTTTGAGCAACCACAACCACACAAAATGGGATACTCTATTGTCATCATCGTTGCTGTTATTATTAACAGTACGTATTTACATAAACACTTCCGATGTGTGTAACTCACAATTAATATCTACATATTCCTTATCCTGGAAGTATGGTGATTCAGAGACAAAGTGCCGCAGTGAAAGCAATTGCTAATTTGTGATAACCCAACGCAGTATATGTTTTTTTGATACAGCTGTTACATGGAGCAAGTGTTTGACCTCACCTTATGCTATTTTGGACATTTTCCTCCATAATCTGAAGAAAAGCACACAACAGCAGTGTTCTTGGTAGCTAGAAGAGGACCAGGGAGGTTTCTCTCACAATAAGAAAAGCACTTTCTATTCCCTTCCCTTTTCTTTCCCCCCTCTTTTCTCTCCCTTTGGCTTCAGACCCCTCCGCTTGAGATTTATTCATCCTCGAGCCCCACAAACTCCTCTTCCACTGTCTGCTAATCCAGACTGCCTTGTCCTTCTTGCTAGAGCAACATCAGGCTTCCAGCTCTCCATGGTCCTGCCTGTTTCCTAGAGCACTGCTCAGCCTTTCCCACCCCATAGTCAGCGTGCTCACTTCTTCCTCCAGGATAATGCCTAGGGAGCCATCCTGACCCTGGTGAATCTCTTGGACATTTAGCAGCCAAGCTCTAACTAGGCTGTATGGTACATACAAAAATAAGATGTTTCAATTGCTTAGCCTAGTCATGAAAAAGCAGGGTTGTTTTTATTTTTTTGTGGGAGGAAAACCACCTCTACTAAATGTGTCCATGCTCCAAATGATGGAGACAGTACTGATTCTAAAATAAAGTTTTAGCTACCAGTTTACACTGCAAAATAGTACTGTCTTTTGCCCTAGTCTTATTCAAAATATTTTTCCAACCACTTTTGTTAAAAAAAAAAAAAAAGAAAGAAAGAAAAAAAGAAAAGAAAAAAAAAACAAAAAAAAAAAAAAAACAACAAACCACACATATTCTGAGATAAAAATCCCACATGGAAAATATCTGCACAGTTGAAACTTGAATGAAAGCTTGACACTGTTGAATCGTATCGTAGAATCATAGAAAGGCCTGGGTTGAAAAGGACCACAATGATCATCCAGTTTCAACCCCCCTGCTATGTGCAGGGTCGCCAACCACTGGCCAGGCTGCCCAGAGCCACATGCAGCCTGGCCTTGAATGCCTCCAGGGATGGGGCATTCCTGGAGGCATTCCTGGGACAGCCTCCTTGGGAAACCTGTTCCAGTGCGTCACCACCCTCTGAGTGAAAAATAAACACTTGTAAAGGGAGGTGTCAGGAAAGTCTGGTAAGTGGTGTTTCTAACTGTTAAATGTCAGGTTTCCAGACCTGAGCCACAAGTGAAAGAGGAGGGCAAGTCAACCCAGCATGTCTAGGTGGGATGACAAGAGGACACAACCTGCACACTAACAGCTTTACTGGAACAATCATACACCCTGAAATGGAGCAGAGCTGCACTGGTTTACATTAATGGGTGCTCAGCCTCAAATGTCAGCATGCCTGCTTCATCAGTGAAGAGGCAGATGAGTGAGCAATCGCTTGGTATCCGTGGAGGCTGTGGGGAGTGATTCAGCTGCATGCATCACAAGTGTTGCCACCTCACCTCTAATGAGCTAACACTTTAATGAACATAGTTCCCTTTGCAGAGCACTTGTTTTATCTGCTGCATTAGGCTTGTTAAGCGAGCCTTGGGGAGGCTCTTCTTTTCTTTTTTTGTTCTCATAACCTGCTAGTGTTAAAAGCATGTTGTTTGCCCGCACAGCCACAGGTTTGTCTTTTTACTATTTCACAAAGGGATACTTTTTCTGCCTGCAATGTTGTATCACTGGTATGGTCAATGTGAATGCAAGGAGCTCTCAGAGGACAATCAATCAAGACCAGTAGCAAGGTTCCTTGTAGGCTGAAAAGTACTGGTTAGGGCAAACTTAAAGGTGTGATAGTAAACACAAGAGGTGAAGTCACCATGTTAGTGTTCTGATCAGTGCGGGCAGAGGTATCTCAGGTTGATGTTGCTCAGATTAAATACAAGTGAAGTGGTTCTCATAGGTTGACTTTAAAGATGTGAACAGGAGACACTCCAAATCTTGTAACAGTATTTGGTATTTCAGATTTTTTTTTCCTAACCTAAGCAAAAATGGTGAAATTAGGCTCTCAAAAATGTTCATGATCAGAAACACTCTCCATACACAAAAAACTGGTGCTAGTGAAAAAAAAAATCCATTTTTGTAATTTAAAAGCATTGTAATTTGATTTTGAGTGCCTTGTCTCTTACATAGCCCTGATATTGTGACTCTAATGCCTTCAAGTTGTGCCAGGGGAGGTTCAGGTTGGATACGAGGAAAAATTTCTTCTGGGAAAGAGTGGTGCTGCAGTGTCCAGGGAGGTGGTGCAGTCACTGTCCCTGGAGGTGGTCCAGAACCGTGTGGATGTGGCACTGAGGGACGTGGTCAGTGGGCATGGTAGGGATGGGCTGCTGGTTGGACCAGTTGACCGTAGAGTTTTTTTGCAACCTTAATGATTCCATGATAATCTTCCACTGAACATTTCTATTTAAAAAACAAAATAAAACAAAACAAACTTGTACTTTTCATTACCCCCCCCCCCCCCCAAAAAAAAAAAGAAGTTTCCTTATAATTTTTAGTTAAGATATTTAATGGAAAAGAAAAAATCCATTGAGACTTCAAGTGTGGCATACAATCCATTTTGAAAGCAATATAGTGACTTTTTTGAAGCTTTGATGAGCCTTGCATCAGACCATCTCTGAGACAACACCTTCATTTTCACATGTTTCCTAGAAAATTATTATCCATAGCCTGACTAGGATGCAGAAATTGTGTCCAACCCCACACATTTCCCTTTTCACTGGGTTACTTTACTTTTGTCCTGAGGATTTTCTGTTGTTTTTTGTTTGTTTTTTGCAAAAGTACAGTTCCTCCCACAGATAGAGACCACATGAAAAGAATACGTACCATGAGAAGCATGATACAAAGGATGTCTGGCAATGGTTCTGAGGCGTGGGTACTATGCTGAGAAATTTTAAAAGAAGTGACTCCAATAAATGCACATCTGTCAGTTGTTTCTTTCCAAACTGGTCCCACACAGAGTGGCAATGCACAATGATTACGTAGGTTCCAGCTGGATGAAGGCACCACTTCTTCAGAGCTAGAGATGCCACAGCCAGACAGTGGATGAAGGGTTAGTTTGCTCAGAGGAGGTGGCCATCTAGAGGGGGATTAATCCCACCTAACTGCAGAGAAACATGAGCATCTCCAGGTATTCGAGAGACACAGGGTGGTTCTTCTCACCTCTCATTTGATGGAGTCAATTTTCGACTGGATATTCCTCTGGTGATAGAATGAGCAGGAGGATATGCTTGAATTAAATTAGGTGTCTAATTTTACGTGTCTCTGATATAAATCTTATTCCTAACCAGGTCAAAAACTTTGTTTTTTTTTATTAAATCCCGTTAGGCATTTTCCTGAATCTTCTGATGCCTAAAAATATTTGCAAATCCAGTCCCAGCTATTCCCCTAAATGAAAGATGAGTTTAACCTTCATGTTTAGGGTACTCCAAAATTAAGACATCATGACTCATGATGAATCATGAGTATTCCAGGAGATCTCAAAAGTTTTTTCATCATTTTCACCGCCTGAAAAAGTGAAAATTTTCTAAGAAGAGGCAGGCTTCAGAAGCAGTCATGTGGTAAGCAAAAAAACAGTGTAGACAAGGCAGAGTCATTATCTCACGGTTTTGAAGTTTTTGTCCTTGCAAATCAAGAGTGTCAAATAGAGGTTAAATTCATGGATAAACATTTATTTTATTTTCTTCTGCACTGATGAGTTAAAATAGACAAAATGAGAATTTCTGTCATTGCCAGATTGGGTCAGACATTTCCGCAACAGTCTAGCACAAAAATATATACATACTTATTACTTCAGATCAGATCAGTGAATAGGCTGATTTGTGGCTAATTTTTGCAGGAAAAAAAGAAGTCTTCCACATCCTCACAGTAAATAATTCATGAAAGCATTTTCTAAAACTCTCCCTTTCCTGACCTCATAATTACTTGTTCTTTAAACAATTCCTGTGGTTTGTATACTTGTAACTGACTGTGCTTCAGTCACCTACAACAATACAATACAGGTAATTTTCTTTGGCTGCATTACTCTATCATTACTTTGGCTCTCTTCTTAATGTGTCATAGTAATGACTGCATAACAATGCATGGTAACTTTTCCTCTGCCCTGCTACTGGTTATTTAAAGTGAAGGGAGAGGGAGTGAAATAGAAGTTTAATTAATAATACATTCACTTCAGTTTTGTAGTGAGAACGAGGGAGGAAAAGTATGAAGTTTATTTCTTAAGCCAATATGTCTTCAATCCATGATTATGTCAAGCAGTGTGACTCTGTGGCTATTTCTTCATGGGTTCATAAAAAAACAGCAAAGACAATGAAGTGTAAAAAAACCCAAACAACCAGAGAGCAGGCAGAAAACATTTCAACTCATACACATCTAAACAGGGAAAGAAACAAGTAGGCAACAGATGATAAATGAATGGACCTGTGATGGATTGCATTTTTGTGTCAAAGCAGAGCCACCTGTCCAACAGTCATTCAAACAATAGCAGAGGCACCACACATGATGCCCACTTCAGCTGGCACTTAGGGGTTTAATTATGCACACAGTAAATATTCTGCAAGGACAATGTCCTGGCTTCAGATACGTGTACCCAATGCCAAGGCATCTTTCTAGTCCTGCCTTTCCTACTGTTCTTAATTTTCACTTTGAACTGATACAAAACTGCACTGTGAATTCCCAGGGATTGGGAAAACTGTCATAAATCCCACATCAACACTTCCCACTTCCCAATCCACAGAGAACACTACTTCCTGTCTGTTCATCACAAGGGTCCTGCACTCTGACATGAACCCAACTGCCTGACATTAAGTGGTTTTATAAGACAAATAATGCTGGTCTCAGGCTTAGTTTAACAGTGGCAGGTGGATATAACCTACACAGTTCACTTGTTTCTGGCTCTTCTTTCTGAAGAAGGCAGAGAATAGAATGGAATTGGAATGGAATAGACCCCAAAATGCAGTTTGCCCTCTTGGCTGCCAGGACACACTACTGGATCATGTTGAGCCTACTATCAACCAGCCTCTCCTGACCCCTTTCTGCAGGGCTGGTCTTCAGCCAGTCATGGCTCAGTGTGTACCAGCATCCAGTATTACTTCATCCCAAGTTGTAATTACACAAGGCATAACAGATGGATAGCCAGAGGTTATATAGGAATAACTCACCAACACTGAGGCTCACAATTAAGATGGATGCTCACCAACACTGAGGCTCACTACAAGGAACTCCACACAGGAGCAATACCCAAAAGAGATACTGCCTTAGTGGTGGTCAGCCCTTAAATGGGATCTAGGAGAGATGGAGTCAAGCTCCACCGCTTCCGGGAGCACAGCTGAAGTACCTTCACCTGTGCTCCTGCAGCTGACCTGTCACTTGCCTCAGATGGTTAATCAGAGGTTCAGGCTGTGATTAACAGTTTCCCATACACAGGTGTAAAACCCTGCATTTACCTTTGTTGAACTTCATGCTGTTAGTGGTTGCCCAATGCCCCAATCCATACAGGCCACTCTGCAAGGCTGCTTGTCACTCCAGAGTGTCAACAGCACCTCTCAATTTAATAGTCAGCAAATTTGCTAAGGATGTATTCAACTCCTGCATCCAGATTATTGGTAGAAATGATGAACAGAATCAATTCTGTAACTGAGCACTGGGGAACACTGCTAGATACTGGCTACCAGCTAGATGTAGCCCCATTCTCTGTGACACTTTGAGCTTTCCCATTCAGCCAGTTCAACACAGAGCATAGTATGAACCTGTTCATCTCACAGTTGGACAGTTTGTCCAGAAGGATGTTGTGCATAACAGCTTTGTTCTTTGAATGCCTTTCTGTAGCGTCCAGGAAAATCTTGTCTGCAACATTTCCAGAGATTAGTTTAAGATTAATAGATCCATAGTTTCCTGGGTCTTGTGGCCCTCTTGTAGAGGGGTATAACTTTGGCTATCTTCCATTCAGCAGTACCCTTCCCAGACTCCCAAGGCCTTTGGTAAACTGTTGGAAGGAGTTCAGCTGTAACATCTGCTAACTCCTCCTCTGGGGTGAGTCTTGTCAGGATCCATGGACTTTCAAACATTCAACTGATACAGATGGTCTCTTACAATTTTCGTGACCACAAGTGGAAAGTTGCTGTTCCCTCAGTTATAATCCTCCAACACAGAGAGAACTGGGAAGCCCAAGATTAGTTTTAAAAAAGGAGGAAAAAAGGCATTGAATGCCTGTGCCTTTTCCTCCTTATTGTTAGGTGACTGTTTTTAACAAGTATCCATCCAGTGTTTTCTTTAGGCCTCCTCTTGCTTTTGATGTACTTAAAAAGCCTTTTTTGTTTGTTTGTTTTCTGACATTTCACTAGCCAAGGCAAAATCAAGGAAAGATTTGGATTTCCTCATTTTCTCCTTAGAAATGAGAACTGCTGCTCTGTACTCTCCCTGTGAAACTTGACTTTGCATTCTCTTTCTCTGCCAACTAGATCCCTCAGAAGCTTAAAGTTTGCCCTCTTAAAGTACGAGGTTGGCTACTCTGCTGGCCTTTTTTCTCATTACACCAAAAGTTTCAAAATCAACTATTTCACGGTCACTGTGGCCCAGATAGCAGCCTATCATCACCTCCCCCACTCATGGTTTGGATTGGATTTTTATTTTGATGAAAACAAAGAGTATGGACAGAAAGTGTTTTTCCTCAAGTTTTGCATTCCATAGGCTAACCAAACTACCAGAAAAGGGAAGGCCCTCCCTATTCTTAAAGAATTGTTGGCTCACTAAGTACCTGTGGCAGGAAATTATCTTCAGCAAGGATTTAGGAAATCCCCATGCTTGCTTATCACAGTAATATGATATTCCCAGTTTATGTCTGGGGATATCAGCTCTGGGATGCAAGGACAAAGGCAAGTGATCCAGAAATTTATCTTAACTGTTTATAGAACAGTTTATTTATGCCATCATCCTCAGTCAGTGGTTGATAGTAGACAGTCATTATGACATCTGCCTTGCTATCCTTCCCCTTGATTCACACCCAGATGTTCTTTATTGCATCACCCCAAACGAATGTCTGCATTACACCCTCCACCTTGCTTGCCCTGCCTATCCCTCCTGTGCAGCTAGTAGACCTCCATCCCAAAGCTCCAGTCATGGTACTCATTCCACCAGCCTCACTAAGACTGATGACATCATAGCACTGGCAAAGGATCAAAGCTTCAATTTAATCTTGTTTTTTTCTTCATAATGTGTGCATACAAGCATTTCAGATGTGCTCCTACATCCTCACTGCTCGTTGGAGTAGTGTAGATGATCCCATTAGCCTTACCACCTTCAGACTGTTCTGTATTATCCCTTCGCTCCAACCTCAGTGTTCCTAATGGCATTCCCTTCTCCCATCAATCTTAGTCTAAAGTGCTAGGATCAGCAGGGGAAAGGAATGATACCAAGAGTGCTGGATGGAGCACACCAATGAAAGATAAGGATTTCTGATCTGTCAAGCTTCAACCTGGAAGCAAAATCAGGAAACTTTTTGTAATGCACAGCAGGAAATGATTGCTTATTTATAGGTACCTGACTAACATAGTGGCTTTCTATGATGGCATAACTGCCTCAATGAACAAGGGAAGAACCACTGATGTCATCCATCTGGACTTCAGTAAGGATCTTGACATGGTCCCTGATGACAACCTTCTCTCCAAATTGGAAAGATTTGGATTTGATGAGTGGACTGTTCAGTGGATGAGGAAACGGTTGTAAGATCATACCCTGAAAGTCACGGTCAATGGCTCAATGTCCAAGTGGAGATCAGTAACAAGAGTCCTGGGCTGCATCCGAACAAGAGTGGTCAGCAGAGAGAGGGAGGTGATCCTGCTCCTCTACTGTGCACTGATGAGACCTCACCTGGAGTACTGCATCCAGATGTGGAGTGCTCAGTGCAGGAGACACATGGACCTGCTAGAGTGCATTCAGAGAAGGGCCAAAAAGTGAGAAGGCTCTGGGGAGACCTGAGAGTGGCTTTTTAGTGTCTAAAGGGGGGTTGTAGGAAAGAAGGGGACAGACTCTTTAGCAGGGTCTGTTGTGATAGGACAAGGGAAAATGGCTTCAAACTAAAAAAAGGGAGATTTAGATTGGATGTAAGGAAGAAGTTTTTTATGATAAGGGTAGTGAAGCACTGGAACAGGTTGCCCAGAGAAGTGGTGGATGCCGCATCCCTGGAGACATCCAAGGATAGGCTGGACCAGGCTCTGAGCACCTGATCTAGCTTAAGGTGTCTCTATTCACTGCAGGGGAGTTGGACTAGATGACCTTTAACTGTACTTTCCGACTCAATGGATTTTCTCACTCTATGATTATAGTACAGCTAGTACAGTATAATTAGTACTACCAGTAGTAAATGGCTTTGTTAGCTAAATTAGAATGTATCTGTGTGCAAAACTGTCATTGACTGTTAGAAGCCCATTGAATTTCAGACTGAGCAGTCGCTTCGTATTACTGTTGCTTTCCTTCACGCTGCCTCCCAACTTTTTTTACTGCTTTAGAACCAGCAGTAACTTCACTAAAGTCAACAAAGCTAAATAAGTCTGATGTTGTGCCGAAATGCTTTCAGCTGATCCAGCCTCACAGAGTTGGGAGAATCTTGTCTGTTTCCCGGGAGGGTTCTTTTGGGGACTGTACCCATTTGTTGCTTTCTACAGAGCGATATTCAGACCAAGAAGGGACTGGGTGCAATGTTTAGGAAATGCTCTGCTATTTTAGGTTAGGAACTAGAGTGCTCTCTGGTGATCTGCACACCTTTTGCTCTATGCAAACTGTCTTTCAGCAATGTACTGGACTGAGGTCTCACTGATTTACTTTGTTTAGGGCCTCTTAACAAGGATGGTTGATCATTTTTCCACACCAATTCATTGAGACAGTGTTTCTACTGTCTCCTGGCTGATCCTGACAAGAACGGGCAGGGATTATCCTTCAGAAGTTTTTCCCTTTGCTAATAAGCACTAAGGACAGTTGTGATCTGCTGATCACTTGTCTCAGTGTCTTCCTAACCATTCAGGTTCATCCCTCTTGTTCTCTACATTTGTGAGGAAACAAAGTGCAGAATGATGGAATTATGTCTGCAGTTCACTAGTTCCTTCCTTAACAATCTTTCAGTTTTCTGGTAGTTTGGTTAGCCTATGGAATGCAAAACTTGAGGAAAAACACTTTCTGTCCATACTCTTTGTTTTCATCAAAATAAAAATCCAATCCAAACCATGAGTTTTCCGATTAAAAAAAAAAAAAAAAAGAAAAAAAAAAGGGGGGGAAATATTTCACCTGTGACTGCAGGGCTGGCACCAGCTATATGCAAACATAACATGTAACAGTAATAGAGAAAAGGATGGCTGTGTCCAACATGTCCTGGTACCCGTTTCTTATGCATCCCACCAAATTGGCCCTATGTTTGTAACGGGTATTTGACCTTTTCTGCTTTCGTGTCTGTCCTGCCAAACTGTCTCTGTATGGAATAGGACATTATCAGACGGAATGGAAGATACTTTTTGCACTTGTGCAGTCTTTTCCTGGTTTCTAGGAATAAATCAAGAATTTGACCCTGATTTACAGAGCCCTTCCAGCTGTGTGCTCTGGCCTGCCTTCCAAAGATCACCTTTTGTTCATTGCAGCAATTGAGAAGTTTGTTCTTTGTTATATTTAGTTCCCAGACTGGAGATCTGGCAATTCTGACTACAAGTTATTCTTTCTTGGTGCTCTTAAACCCCAGAGATTCTTTCTCTTCTTTCCTGGGGGAAGCAAAATATATAGGCCCTCAGAGCATGTGCCAGTCCCTCAAGATCACACATAAATGCACTTTCAGTACTGCTTCTATTTGCGTGTGTGGTTGGAGATTCAGTGACAGGAAAATACACAAAGTACTTGCCAAATACATGGTTAATTATTTAGCAGCAGCAGAGATGAGCTGAACCAGGAGAAAATAATCTTGCAAGACCTACTTGGAACTGATTTTTCAGAGGAGAGCAGCTGTTTGTGAGCCCAGGTTACACAGAGGTATGGAGGTCTCACTAGGTTAGGGTAGATATCTGTACAACTCACCCAGTGTTTAAGGTAGGAGGAAGGCAAGTAGCCCCAGGTCTGCTGTTGTTTACCCTGGACTTCCTCCTAGGCCTCGTGCCATGCTCTGTATCTGCATTTTGGTGTGTACAAACCCATCGTTGTCAACATCCCAGAAATGCTGCTACAAATTTTCCCTTACAGCCAGACAGCTGAGCAGGATTTCAGGATGCATTTCCTCAGTTACAGACTCCTCCTTCTATATACAGCATACGATGAAACAGAGGGAGAATGCAAGAGGCCTATATACCTTTAATGGACTCTGCTTTATTACCGAATTGCATTATCCAAGCTTCCCAGCTGGAATAGGCAATATCAGTGAGTTTACAACCAATGATTTCTCTTTATTTGTCAGTTATTCTCCTGACATGTGATACTAAGAAGGGATGAGGATTGTCAAAGTGTTAGCTGCCAAGGAAATAAAATGAACCGATAAAATGACTTATTAGGTTACAGTAACAGAAACTGTCTAAATTCCTTGCTAACAAAATCTAGTCATGATAAATTATATTCCTGCATTTGAAAATATCCCCAGACCCCTAATAATAACCTCTCCAGATGAATCTGTGCAGCATCAGCGATGTTTCAATTTATGGGAGATTCATGCTATGTCCATTTGAAAAATTGATGATCCTCTGCAGCCATTTCAAATGCAGTTTGTCCCAAACACTGTGAGATAAAGATTTTCACTTGTGTTGAAAGTTAACCCAGAGAGTGCTGAACTTATCGCAGGCCTCTCATAAAATGATTGCTGGGGAGGAAATGGGCGTAGGACTTGGTCAGATGGGAGTAATGTGGATGTAGAAATGTGAATGCTGTAGAAGCACTGAGTACTGCTTTGTAGCTACTAATGAAAGAGGTACTGGTTCTTTTACAGCAGAGCTAAGGGGCTTTGTAGAGTGGGTGTGCTGAGTTGTAGTTGTAGAGTTAGAAAGAGAAGCAGACAGAGAAACAACATCGAAGTGAGTCTCAGGAAGGGGCACTTGGATCAACTCTGTAGAGTTTTTCTTTGAAACAAGCAATTTTTTGCTTTAAGTAAATGCTGTGGTTGTTAATTATCATTTCCATTGCCCTGGAGAAACGAGACTTAGAGGAACTCAGCTGGCAGCCAGAAGCCAGTAGGAGAGCAATCCCTTAACAGAGAGTGAAGATAGAGGAGTATATCCTTTGTAGTTGTATATTTCATACTCCACGTTTGACCTAAATTAATTTTTTTTTTTTAATTTAAGTTGAAGAAAATTTTCCAGATTGAATATTTCAGAGGCTGTTTGCTTTTTAGATTTCTCTTCACTATCTAGTTATTAGTCAACTATGACATCAGTGTAAATTGATGCAGTATGTTTTACTTGGACAAAAATGAGTCATCTGGTTATAGTAACCAGTCTTCATCTTGAATATGCAGTGTACTAAATCCACACCTAAGCAACAGGTCCCATGTTATGATCTGTGGGTCACTGGTGGTTCAGAAGGGTAAAGGAAAATTATTTACAATAGTCCATATTTTTTATACTCTCCTTATTAATTCAATATCAAAATGAAATTATGTGTACCTCATATCAGATAAGAAAGGGTAGTCGTTTAGAAATTCAAGAAATCCTAAGCCAAAAGACATTATCGGGGCAATAAAGAACATTACATGTGCAAGAGAGCTCCCAACACGCTATTATTAGAGCTTCACAAAGGATAAAGGGAATTTTCCAGTACATGAAACTTTGAAATGGTGACTAGTGATTTTTGAGTATCACAGAATGACTGAGGTTGGAAGGGACCTCCGGAGATCATTTGGCTGAAACCTGTGCTCCAGCTAGGCCACCTAGACAAACTGCCCGCATCAGTGTCCTGTTGGCTTTAGAGTATCTCCAAGGATGGAAACTCTGTAACCTCTCTGAACAATCTGTCCCAGTGCTTGGCTACTGTCACAGTACTGAAGTGCTCTTGGTGTACAGAGGAAACTTTCCCTGTTCTCGCTGGTGCCCATCGCCTCTTGTCCTGGCACTGGGCATCACTCAGAATAGCCTGACTCCATCTTCTTTGCATACTGCCCTCAGGTACTTATATGCATTTATGAGGTCCCACCTGAGTCTCCACTTCTCCAGGATGAACAATCACCATTCTTGGCTTCTCCTAATTGGAGAGGCACTTCCGTCTCTTTAACATCTTGGTATGCTCATGTCTGTTGTACTGGGGACCACAGGACTGAATCCAGCACTCCCGGTGTGACCTCACTGGGCTGATCAAAGGGGCAGGATGACCTCCCTTGATCGGCTGGCAACACTCATGCTAATACAGCTCAGGAAGCTGTTGACCTTCTTTGTCCTGAGGTCACAGAGCTGACTCATGTTCATCTTGGTATCCACAAAGACCTCCAGGTCCTTTTTTACAAAGCTGTTTTATAGCTTGGCAGTCCACAATATGTGCCGATGCACATGCAAGACTTTACTCTTCCCCTTGTTAAAATTCAGGAGGTTCCATTCAGACCATTTGTCCAGCCTGTCCTTGTCCATCTGGATGGCAGCACAACCTTCTGTTGTATGAGCTCTTCCTCCTTAATTTTCCCTAGTATCCAAACTGAACCTCCCGTGGCACAAGTTGAGGTCGTTTCCTCTCATCATATCACCTGGGCCTGACCCCCACCTCAGAACAACTTCCTTTTAGGTCACTGCAGAGAATGATAAGGTCTCCCCTGAGACTCCTCTTCCCTGCTGCCCCCTCACCTATCAAGCCAGTCATTTCCTCATAGAAGTTTATTGAGTTGGGCAAGCACCAAGTTGGGTACCTTCTGGATGCTGAATTAGAAATGACTTAAATAAGTAGAACAGATTTGCAGAGAACATCTGCTTAACATTTCCTGCAAGTCAGTCTTTTATAGGTATCTAAGACTGTGCACTTAAGCTGTTTATTTCATCTTGAATGAAACTGGAAGCAAATGGCAATTCAGGAAGCATGTCTGACTACATCAGATAATATCTTTACTCTTATGTTTAACGATCAGGGGATGAAAAGAGCTGTTTAAGAAAAAACTCGCTATTTATGGTTTTAGTTATCAGCACAGATCTATAATACCTACCTATATAGACTGAGAATTTTGCCTTTCTGTGTACTATTAAGTGCTGATCCTTAAACATTAGAGATTTATTTCACCTCTACATGAGATATAGTTTAATTATTTAGTATTTCTTAAAGGCCTAGTTCCAACTCCTACGTAAGCCATTGGAAATGTTCTCTTGATCTCAGTGTGTAGGTCCCTACAGGTGCTGCTGCTCAGCCTGAACATTCAGACTCAGGATAGAAGAACTGCTGCCTGCTGCACATTACTTAAACCTTCCCAGCCACCTCCTGGTGAGCTGCTGCAGCCTCTCTGAAAGGTGTAATTGATCCAGTGAAGAAAACAGGGAAGACAGACCTACAGGAACCTCTCCCTCCATTGTGGCAATAATTTCAGTAGCTTTTTAACCGAGTAACACTGTAGGCTGCATGAACCCGGAGATTTGGTAACATCTATTATTTAGCTGCATCAGTTGCTTTGGTCTTCCACATTTATCAGATCCTTTAACCACCTGCCAGAAACATTTAGGAAGGTCTGTGAGTAACACCAAACTTCTGTTTATACTTCTAAGTAACTTTCCCTAGGTAAAACACCTTTCCATGTGGGAAGTGTCCAAAACTCTCAAATCTACCTATACCAGGCTAATGTGCCAACTCTCAGGCAAGATCTGATTGGTACTGCATTTCCCTTGTGTTCAGAGCTCTGCTGCTGACCCTGGATGTCTGTTGGGATTGAGAGATATCTCTTCTGAAAAGAAAGGAGGATTAGAAGTGATGGGCTTCAAAGTTTAAAGGGACACTTAAATCTTCAAAGAGAGCTTCAATGCCTGGCTGCCAGCTTACCTGGAACTGCCAGATCAACCAGTAGTACTCAAATACAAGGGAGGAGACTGTAGTAGATGGCAAAGCTCATTTGATTCATGCCAAAAAAAAGTCCAAAGATAAAGGCAGTTACTATTTTAGAGTGGTGTGATTATGCATATTGGTTATATTTGTTAATGAATTGCAGAGCTGTAGCCACAAATTCATGGGATTTGAGAACACAAGTGAAAGATTTTTAGATCTAACATCACACTGTAACGTGGAGTTTCTGCAAAATCAATGGATAATATATGAGATACAGTAAATTCTACTGTTGGTTGGGGTTTTTTGGTGGTTTTTTTTTTTTTTTTTTTTTTTTTTTTGTTGATTTTGTGAGTGTGTGTGTGTGTGTGTGTTTGAGAGAGAGAGAGAGGGAGAGACTTGATTACTGAAACATTGGTCCAGAACCAAAAAACACTTCAATGCATCTTAAAATTTAAGTAGTTACTTAATATATCTATTCTGGAAATCACTTAATCGTGCACTTACATTTATGCACATTTAAGTTCTATTGATTTAAAAATGGAATTTAAGTACACACCTAATGCTTCACTGATTTGTAATATGAGGAACAGAAGAGTTGCACAGTGGAGCAGATTAAAGGACCAACTAATAAGGCATCCAGTACCCATCGATGCCCAATAATGCATTTTTCTTTTTAGTACTATACCATGACGAAATTTCTTCCTGACCTCAGCAGGTAACCATGGCCTGAAGCATGAGGATTGATAGCCCTTGTAATTGTATTAAGCTAGTGTCCTTGCAGATGTTCTTTTTATTTATATAAATGCTGATTCACTTCTTGAACCTGGAGTGCCATCCCTCTCAATCTCTGGAGCAGTGAACATCATGGTTTAATTATACCTTTTGTAAATAACATTACCTTTCACACACTTGCAATGTGTTGCTTTGTAATTTTCTTCAATGACCACCAATTTACTTTTTATTACCAGAAAGGCCAACTAGCAATGCTTTCTTGGCCTTCCTTTTTCCATTCGTAATTTTCTGTATCTTTATCATAGCTGCCTTTAGTTATCAAATAATTATTTTCCTTCTTCTGAAGTGTCCTAATGTGAACTACTTCACTCACAGAGAAAATAAATCTCTTGGAGCTCTCCTAAGTGCCAAGTTTCACAGCTCAGCCAGAGCTTTGATATTAACTGAGCTCTGGAGCGATGCACACAGGAGCAGCCTAGGAGTTTGGAAACAACACAGGATACGTGCATGCTTTCACTTAAGCTGTTATGTCTGCCCTCTTCCAGATCAGCTTTGCTGGTTGTCCACACTGTTAGTTTTCAAACATGAACGAGGAAGCTGACACCTGAATTTGCAGAGAAGAAGCCCCAGACATGCTCACAAGATTAGTGTATACACAGATTATTTCATGGGGGATTTAAGTGTGTGAGGTACAATCCAGGCTCACCAGCAGCTCTTCTGCTCTTAAACTCTCCCTGTGTACTTGGCACTGGTGAGGCCATGCCTCAAGTGCTGGGTTCAGTTCTGGGCCCCTCACTACAAGAAAGATGTAGAGACCCTGGAGTGTGTGCAGAGAAGGGCAGAGGAGCCGTGAGGGGTCTGACGGGGAGAGGCTGAGGGGACTGGGGTTGTTCAGTCTGGATTAGAGGAGACTCAGAGGAGACATTATCACTCTCTACAGTGACCTGAACAGAGGTTCTACTGAGATGGGAGTCAGCCTTTTCTCCAGGTAACAGCAATAGGATGAGAGCTGATAGACTCAAGTTGTTCCAGGGGAGGTTCAGGTTGGATTTTAGGGAAAATTTATCCTCTGAAAGAGCACTGCTGCAGCGGCACAGGTTACCCAGGGAGGTGATGGAGTCACTGTCTCTGGAGGTGCTCAAGAACTGTGTGGATGTGGCACTGAGGGACGTAGTTAGTGGTGATGGTGGGGTGGGCTGACAATGACCTTAGAGGTCTTTTCCAGCCTTAATGATTCTATGATCCTATAAGTACAAAAACTGATCATTCTGAGCTCGTATTAAGCCTTAACTAATAGCTCTTGTCATTGGCTTAAAGGGATTGGTGTGTTTATGGCCTGCTCCTTTGTCATGTCACAGACACAACCTCAGAAAGTCACAACCTGGTGGCTGCTTCTAGCAAGGGAGTTACTGGAAGCATGCATTTTCTTGCAGTAGTGCCTTCCACAGTAGACTCAGAAAACTTGGATATTGCGTAGTAGGAAGCAATAAAATCTCAGTCTGTATTTCCATTTTCCTTGCAAGAAAAGGGAAATAGCAGCCTGTCGTTGGCAATGATGCTTCACTATGTTACTGTGAGCAGATGGCACATAGTAATAAAAGGACACCATTTCTTTCCCATCTAATTTCTTCATAAGCGCAAAGCATGACCATGTATCTTCGCCTGAGGTAGACTTCTGACATTCTCTCATACCTGTTATTACACATGTAGGTGCACTGAAGTCACTGGAGACTTTGCTTTGTGAAAACATCTAAAACTCCCAGTGAGAGGATACCTGAATCTGGCCACACTTGAGATCATCGTGCAATGAAGATGCAAAATGACAAGATGGGAAAGGAAGAAGAGATCACCAGATCAGAATCCACAGCAACTTAGCAATGGTTAAGGGGCAGCATAAGGCGTTTGTGATTCTTTATTCGCTTCCTTCAGATCTAAAAACAGCAGAAAACCTGTTAAACAAAACTCTCCAGGTTGATACTATTAACATGATTTCTATGGGGCTTAATGGAAAATTCTAGATACAGAAAAAACTGACAGCCTGGGGAGCCTGGTTCCAAAAGGCTCCCATGATGCCACCTGGGGAGCAACAGAGTGAGGGTAGGGATGACTAATGAAATGTGTCCAAGGACACTGGAAGCAAACGTGGCTTCTTCACATAGGAGCAGATGATACAGTGAAGATGAAACAGACGACCACAAATAAGAATGGTGTGAGACAGTTGGAAACAGTTTTGAAGGAAAACAGAGAGATCCAGCTATAAACCATATGGGAAAGGCAAAAACAAGTGAAGGTACCAATGAGAATACCAGGTTACAGGTCAAGCTGACATGGAAGAAATTTATTCAGAAAGGAGAAGCTTTCAAAGGGGAAAGTATCTTCTTTCTGCTATGTCCAGTATGACTAAATTAAATAAACTCAGGCATTTCTAATCTTCCTTTCAATGGAAACTCTCCAAGGCTTCTCTGGCCTATGCAGGCAATCACTTTAGGCTCTGAAGCATGAGATATGATTACTGTCATAACTATCTTAGCTTGTATTGATACAAATGTTACTAATGGTCATAAAATTATCCAGCGTGGGCTCCTCTTTCCCCTTCCTTTTAGCCAGCCTCCATGTTAGTGTCCTTAACTTCAGGTCTGTGAATTTCTGAAGGGGAGTACATGCTGCAGAAGTCACTTCGCTCCTCAGATTTGTTCTAAATATACAGCTTTTTACAATCCCCAGCCCACAGCTTCCCTTGGGTTTCTAAAGGATTTCAAATAATGAAAAGTGAATTGGGAAATGAACTATTGTTACGGGTGAATTTTATCAGATAGTTTTATGGAAATTGGTGGATTATTTATATATACTGTAATTGTAACACGAATCACTAAATACATTTGAACACTAAATGTACTGCTTATTAATTTACATTTTAAGAGTCTCCTTGTTCTTGCATTATGTGACAATATAAAAAGCACAGACTGATTAGTTTTCACTATTTCTCATATAATTATGAATACCTTAATCGAGTCTCTTCCAGTTCCTTTTTAAAATAATTTCTTAAATAATATTTCAGGCTACAATAGAGTCTTTAAATTTTTCAGGTTTTACTTTTGACAAGTAGATAAGATTGTCTCATTATCTGAAATATTGCCCTATACTTTCCTAAATTGTTACTGGAACTGTCAACATGCTATTTAACTGCACAGGCTCGCTTCACTATCTAGAGCATCCAAATAGGCTTAATGGCCACTTATGTCTGTGCAAGAAAATTACCACAATACCACATCACTCCTCACTTCACTCTGCAAATCTTTGATTTGGGAAGATATGCAACCCCATGCCTGATTTGGAAAACAGCCCAGATGAAGCCAATGGATTTTTTCAAATGACTTTGACCAGTGTTAAACTTAAAGTGCATTGGAAGAAGGCCTAAATGACTCCACAAAAATGGCAAGCAAGCTTTGCGTGGGCAGCTCTTTAGAGCAGGAACTGCATTTTAGCCCTGTTCTCCTATGGTGGTTTGGAACAAACTGGAGGGCTGGATGCAGCTGGAGCTCCTATTGCTGCCACAAACGTTGTGTTCTGTGAGCCACAGGATTAGTAAAGCTTTGCTTCACCTGGATTTATGCTCCTACACATCCCCACCTAATTCCTTGTTCTCCCAAGTCTTATACAATGCCATTGCTTGCAGGGCTTTCTATAGCACGCACAACATTTTGGCTGTGTCCTGGGACTTGAGTCCTTGTCACGTGTCCATAATTCAGCATGTAGGAAGAAAGAAATTCATTCTTGCCCAGGCATGGGCAAGTTGAGCAAAGCAGTAACTGCAGAGCTCACTTTGAAACTTCTCCTTTTGAGATGACATTGATTTGAATTCCTCTCTCTGTACAGCTCTGATTATCATGAAAGCAAGTTCATGTCTCTGAAACCTCCTTAAAGGTTGACAGAAAGTAGGCAGTAACTTAAAGTTGCACAGAGAAAGAGACAAGGAAGCAACAGGAAGGACAATTTCATAAGGCTTGTTTCCTTAGGAAACAATGATAATAAATAAATAACTGAAAGTCAGGCAGCAGGTCCCTGAAATTACACAAGCAAGGTTAATTTCCTTTTTCTTCCTGTAGGAGCACTCACTGTAAGAATCTTGCTTTGAGCTTCCTAGATGGCTGGAAGTATTTCACAAACTGAACTACCATAAGAATGCAAAAGTTAGCTAACCTGTCAGCTATCTCATTGCATTCCATGCTATTTCTCTGCAAACTTCTGTAGCAAGAAATTTCAGTTGGGGTGGGGAATGTGCTGGGTATGTGCTGCCTGGAGGGCAATAAAGATCAATGGCCTTTCATATGCCTGTGATTCACTCTTTGGGTCATGAATGTCCCACACTGGGTCAATATTTTCTCCTCCTTTTTCAATAGAGGCTATTCCCTTTGGTCTGTGGAGCCTCTCCGGGATGGTAACGAGAAAACATAATTCCTTTCATGACAGAACAGATCGCTACTGAGGAAACTCCACCATCAGGTGAGAAGAAATGCTCCAGGTGAGAATGGTCCCAGCTGGGGAACTGGCTGTGATGTCCTGCAGGGCAGATGGTGATTCTATGGCTCCTTCTGCTTTTGGCTTTGTCCTGACTTCCACCATGCTCCCAGCTGAAGCTGAAACTCCATCTGTAGCCCTTGGCAGCCCAAAAGCTAAAGCTATAGCACTGGCCACTTGTACCTGTTAAGTATGCCTTTGTTGCTTCCTCTCTTTCTTCCCCTCCCATTAAACCTTCCAGAAGACAGACTGTGTGTGTGTGTATGTGCATGCACAAGAGAGATGGACACCTTGAGCTGGACTCTTCCCTGCTGCTGACACCACACTTCCACCTCAGCAAGATGCTGCCCTGGCAGGAGCTGCCAACCTTCCAGCAAAGCATCATCTGTCAGGTGGAGCACTAAGCTGTGCGCCAAGGAAGCCAAGCCTGTTAAAATACAATCCATCTCAGAGGCACAGGGAGAGATGCTCTGACCAGTATGAACACGGAGAGCTGCATCAGACTTCCTGCACTCAGCATTTCCACCTGAAAACAAGCTTGCTAAATGACTCCTTCACATGCTCCTTAGCTTGCATCCACAGGCCTCCCAGGCTGGTGTGTTTACTCTGTCTCCTGGCTGCATCCCTAGTCAATTTTTCCTCTTGTCATAAAAGAAATAAAAGTTTACCAAACAGATGAATAATTCTGATTAACTACAAATGGCTGGATCCCAGAGGTGTCCCTGTGGTGCAATTATACACTCCCCCCTTCCTGTAACAGAAGCACATCTCTTTGTATTTCTGTCAGATGATGATCCTGCAGTAATTTAGGGCTTGGCAGGGAGATACTGTGGCTCTGCCTTGCCCATCTATATCCAGCCTCCCACAGTGGCATGTGAGACAGCTCACACCACAGGGAAAGGCAGTAAGAAAATTCCTCACATTACCTGGGGGGCAACAAACCAGAAACTCCTACTATGAAGTAACCCAGAGAACCCATCCCGGAAGATGCACAATTCCTTACACAGAAAATAAGTGCATAGAAATACAGTCACTGTGTTTCTGCTCCTGCATTTTAAGCACTGCTGCTCTGCTGGTGTGGTGCTGCTCACAGCTCTTGCTGTGCTCCTGGTCAGCTGCACTCTAGCAAGCCAAAGGTTTTATGAGCACTAGAAGTACTGCAGCCTGGCTTACAGTCTCCATTCTCTCATCAGAGTTTGATAGACTTTTTAACCACACAAAGGCAGAAGCACTGGCTCCTCCATCTTTTACTAGCTGCTAACAAATCTACTGCAGAAATCTGTTACTAATGTTTTTGCCATAGTGAAAGGTTCATCTGAGGAACGGAGGATCTTCTTTTGTCCTTGTATGCTTCTTTTTCTCTACTTGACTTTCATAGGAGGTGCATACATGAATAAATGGAGCAAGCACTTTTTAAGAACAAATCAGGCACATCTGCAAAAGCGCTTTTCAAGCCCTTATAAGACTTGGAAGCAGTAGGAGAGAGCAGAGGAACTAGGCTACTAGAAATGATGCTGGGCACCTCTGTATATCTCCGTGTGAGAATGGAACCATCTGGACAGTCACAAGAATACAGATATGGCATTAAAGGGCTGACTGTCAAGCAGGATGGCTTTTTGGTTTATGTAATATGTGGCTCTGCAAACATGTTCCTACAGAAGGTACATTTACACTGCTGTTACTGGTATGCTAGTGGTGTTAGGTAGAGATATCAGAGCCAGCATTACCAGAGAAAATATCTTGGGTGGCAGAAAGGTCTAGCCACAGAAAACAGAATTTCCTGTAGTAGAGACCTCAGGACCCTGCCTCATAGATGCCAGGGCTCTGTGTGAATTTAATATCTATCTCTTTCTGTAGCATGTCTGTCTCTTGAAGGACCTGAATTCATCTGCATAGTAGCCAAGCACCTTACACATGTTGCCTGTGGCTCCAAGTTTTGCTTTCAAGCCAGATATGCAAGCTTATGCTTTTCCAGCTGTCAGGTCAGGCTATTATTTCTTTCCAGAGTGGATAAATGTGCACTTTACATCTCCATTTGTTGACACTACTTCTTACAAAATGGAGTAGTTTTAACAGGATTCATGGTGAAAGATTTACCTTCACACTTTGGTGAAAAAGATATTTCTAAAGGAAATTCATTTCAAGGACACAAGGACATTCTCCATCCCCTCCTCCGGTCAGGGTGTTCAAACCAGCCTCTAGGCTATAGCATATTCAGGAACTATGCCCCCTCACAGCTTCTTCTGGATCTGCTTCCTTTATAACAAATTAGATAAAAATATTCTCTGGGAATAAATAACTTCCCATCCTGGAAGCAAGGAAATTTGGAGTTTCAGTCTCTGCTTCGATGAGTGTTTGCATAGAGCTCAAAAGAGAAGGAGAGACGAAACACAGTATAAGGTTGAAAAGCATAGCAGCCTGTGTACAAGAACAATAAACAACAATCTCTGTAGCAGACCTTACATCAGTTGCAGGCACTACACTATAAGCCCATCTGTCAGCCTTTACCATATTATTTCCCCTTCCCCACCTCTTTGCTAAACCTCACTGAAAGCACAGGCTTGGTGCTCTCCTTTGCTGTCTTTTCTCCCCAGCATCCTCCCAAGGTGCCTCCAGTGCCTGCCAATGCATGAACCTCAAACAGGGACCTCATGAAAAGATGGAGGAAGTCCTTCTCAACCCAATTTCACTCTCCAGTTTCAGTTTGGGTGGCTCCCAAAGGCAGCATCAGGGGTCTCCACGCTCAAGGACTTCACAGACAAAGCTCTCTTTCCCAGCCCTGCACTGAGAAAAGGGAGCAAGGACGGACAAAAGTACCAGGGGCAAACTGGTCTGTTCCTCTTTGCAACTGCAAAACTGATAGGACACAATAGCTAAATTAAGGGTTTCCCTTGGCGGCCTGTGCAGGGTACAGCACAAGGACAGTGATGGCTATCCTAGTTTTTCCCAGCTCATTCCAATTTTGTTGTGCTTGACCTCATATATGTAAGTGCTCTCTTTTTCTTAAAAGCAGGAATAATTTCAGCAAAGATGGAGACAGAGTCAGAATTCAACACTTAACTTGATCTCCCATACTCCCACAAAAAACACTTGGAGTTACCGGGGGCTTTAATTAAAAGCTCTAATTAAAAGGCTTTATGCAAATTTAGGAGGATAAGGGTTTTTTATCCCTCTCCCAAAATGCTTGTTCAAGCTTTCACTTTGGAGAAATTTTATTTTTGTTTTAATTCTTTATGCTCATTTAGTGCATTTTAGCAAGAATTTTTTGGCTAATTATTCAGAAAAGTAGGCCGTGTTTCTTCTTAAAAATCCCGCAGACCCCAAATTAACTCACAATTTCTGTAGGAGGTTAGACTTAATATAATCCTTCTGACTTGAGTTGATTGGTAATACAGCTATTTCTGCTGAACATTTTCCTTCTTTTCAGTGTCATTATTATTATTATCATTATTATTATTAGTTTTTAATTTTTGCAATGTGGGAGGATCTACGCATCCTACCTAATTCTGAACCAGGATTCCACTGTACCAAGTGATGTACAAACACAAAAGGAAACCACGGTTCTTAGCCTGAGTTTGCAAGGATGTGTGACAGCGGTGAGGATCTCAGTCACAATGGCCAGAGCACACTCAGCAGCTGCACTGCCAAAGTCACGGATTTGGTGGGGGCGTCACAGCACTAATGGCCTTAATACGATTTTGGAGGAAACTAATGTAAAGGTAACTGCAGATTTTAATGGGAATGTATTGAAAGTTTAAGGGAAAAGTGCAAAGGTGCTTATCAGTAATAACATAGGCAGAACAAAAAAATGTTATTACTGGAAGAACAGAGACATTTACCATAGTACTCCTTCCCCTTTAATTTTTCTGCTGCTGAGGGGAGTTTTGTTCTTCTGATTCCCTCAGACACATTATTATTTTTTCAAAACTTACCATGAGAAAGCAACAACAGTACATTATGAATCTGTCACTTTATCCAAGCCAGTTTGTGTAAGATAAATCCCAATATCTGGAGGACAAAATCACCACTAGCAGCAATAGCAGAGGTGCATAGAAAGTTTCTCTCCACCAAAGAGTCAGCACAGGCTCAGCAAAATCCCATTTAAACTCCTGGATTATATAGATGAAGTGGAAGAAGGAGACAGGCCTTCAATTGTAGGCCTGGTTGAGGTAATTTTCATGCAAGTGTGTATAATTTTGAAGATATGAAAACTCTGGTTTCTCACTGCCCCAACATTTACACTGCTTTCCTTGCTGATAAGCTGAAAAGCTACTCCAATAGCACAGAAAGCAGAGAGAACTGCTGCATTTATATCCTGCTGGAGTAGTTCTTCTGAGGTTGTAGGAACGCATGCAAAATTTGCAGGTCAGCATTTCACAGTAATGAGTAGATTGGAAACTGTAAATCACTTCCCACGCTCAGGTTACGTGAGCTGCCCTCCGTAAGAGGAGTTAGTAGGCAGATCTGGTTAAAAAAAAAGAAAAAAGGAAAAAAAAAACCCAGCCAAACAAAAACAACAAGGGCTTTTTCCTTCACAGCTGCTCTAGTGCAAACATGAGTATCTGAACAATCACACTGATGGTTTCCCAGATTTGGAAGGGATGATAAGGTTCAAGGGAGCAGATGGCATCAAAGAGCTGCTGGGAGGTAGCTGCAAGCCTCAATTTTACAGAACGCAGAGTAGCAAAGAGGAAAATAGTGCTGCAGTGGGCAAAATGGATTGTAACCTTTTTGAAATTGAGACTATTGTAATTTATGTTGTCATCCACAGAGGTGCTGTTTGATGCCTGTTGCTGGAAGTGACTTTATGCCATCAGACTTAGAAGGTCCTTTGCTCTTCTGCTCCTGTACCTGAGCTGCTAGTGACAAATATTCCCCTTAGCTGGAGAAAGGCTTGACGGCAGAACATCCTCACAAATGCTTGCAAGGCCACTCTAAGTTTTCAAGCAATTCCAAGAGGGTGCTCCAAAGCTATGAGAAGAGTAGAACATTCAAAAATTAAAATAAAACCCAGCTGTGTCCCGTGTACTCACTGTGTAAGACAAGGTAAATTGCTTCAAGAGATGCTGCTAAAACAACAGGAAACACCTAAGAGCTGCACATGCTGCCTTCAGCTTGGCAAATCAAGCCTGTTCTATTTATTTATTCCACTGATTTATGGACCATCTACTGCCATGGCAGCAGGATGTTTATTTACAAGTGGAAGAACATAAATTCTGATAAATTCCACAGAACCTGCAGAACAAACAAAGCTTAAGGAAAAAAGTGAAACTCTAGCTAAAGCTGAATATCTTGCATTGTGCTCTGAGTTACTACATAGGCTATTTTAAGCTCCAGGGCTTTTAAGAGCTGACTGATATAAACAAAACACTGTAAGGACTTTTTTTTTTTTTTTTTTTTTTGAAGGTGTAGCAATAAAGGTCAGTGGACATATTTTCAAAGGAACACTTGTGACTTATAAACGAAAGTCTTATTTTTGAATTACATTTAGGTACAGAACATTATTGGTACAATTACTGATATAACAACTCATTCCAGTTAGGTCACTGGATATTATATACTTCTTTTCTTTGAGGATCAAGGCCCACAGGTCTTGTATCCTTTCAAAATCTCCCAGTTTGGGATTATAGAATAAAATTAGTTTTGTAATGAAGCTGTAGGTATCTCAGACATTGGAGTTGTCTAAAACTGTGTTGGGAAACTGAAGTGTTGGTAGCAATCTGAGCCTTGGGAGGTGAACTTACTCGTGACATTGAATGAAACTGCAGACCGGAAGGCCACTATTCATTGAGACTGAAGCAAGTTAAGTTCCTTAGTTCTGCTAAGGACCTCAGGGCCATCTGTCTGAGGAAGAAATTTTCAAAGACATAGAGAGCTCCAAGGCCTTCAATGCTGTCTGATATGGGTTAGAAGGTGATTTTTCAAAGGAAATGCATCAATGAGGAACTCACTCAGCTTTCACAAAGAAGAGAGAGGCTTCCAAATCACATATGACCATGTCTTCCAACTTCAATCTGTTGTTAAGGAAGACTTTCAACTATAAATTTTCTTAGCTTTTCAGTAAAGTTACAGGAGTGGGAAAGCCCTCTCCAAATCTCTCAGAAAGAGAGCAAAGATCAATAATAGATTTATTTTTTTTTTCCGAGACTGGAGAACTGTGGAAGCTTGCATCCATTTTGTTTGGAAGTGTCAGAAAACCTAGCTAACTTTAAGAACAGTGTCTGATGTCCATGGGTACCCTTGTCAAACACTGTGTGTCGAACCGGCTAGAAATAATTCTTGTCAGTTTTCACTGTACAAACCAAATGCAGGGTGTGCTGTGGGCAAACATTAAGGAAGAGTTTCAGTGAGGAACTCATTGTGCTGAAGTTGACAATTTTGGGTTGAATAACTGCTATTAATGAACGTTTTGTGGATGACTCCGTCACCAACACTGCCAGCATTTCTGGGGCTTAGGAAATGTAGTTGGGTCTGGTCTTCTGATAACAAAGGAAGTAGACATGAATGCAATGTCTGGCAAAAGTGCAGATTTAAATCTGCACTTTTTAAAAAGCCAGACACATGAAGAAGAGCAAGACTGAATCTCAGGCTTGATATTAGGAAAAGCTTCTTCTCAGAAAGAGTGGTCGGGCACCGTCATGGAAGTGTCGAAGGAACACATGGATGTAGCACTGAGGAACATGGCTAAGGGGCAGTATTGGTGGTAGGTGGATGGTTGGAGGTCCAACTTCAATGATTCTATGATTCTATATGATATTTAATCATCATTTCAGGAAAGACTTAGATTAGGAAGAGGAGAATTAATATACTGCTTGAAATATATATATCCCCAGTATTTAAAGCATCTGCATGCTTTAAGTGAGAGGAAACATTATGCTATGTAGTTATGGTACTTTTAAACAGAGAATATAATTTATTAGATGTCTTGTATGAATAAGTCCTTCTTGTTAATAAACACAATGTTTGTGTAATGTGTTTTAATGAAAAACATATTTATCATCAGTGGGGAGGCTGTTGGCATTAAGACCATAATTGCTTCTACTAAACCGCCGTTCAGTGAAGGTTATCATATCTAAATGAAGTCTGTGGTCTTGGAGATTTTCTAAAAGCACAGTTAGAACTTGCTACTGAAGGAGGCACACGTAACTACAGCTCTTGAAGTTGCCTTATGGACAACTCTGAACAAAGTGGAAAGATTTTTTCATGGGCTTGGCAAACCGCTGCTTTAGTTTATACAGCCCAGCTTTCTTCACAACAGCAGAACACTGGTGGGCTCATTTTCAGGTTGTGATCTGCTATAGCTCCTAGCTCCTTTTTTACAGAGCTGTTGTATTTCCATGTTCTGTGTTTATTCATATTCCACACATGACTATCTGCTTCCACATGTCTTCCTTCCTCATGTTCTCTTTCCAATTTGTGGTTTTGCCTATCATTTTGGATCCTTCACACAGAATCATTAAGGTCAGAAAAGACCTCCAAGGCCATCTAGTATGATGTGGACAGAGTGAAGCACAAGTTTTTTTCCAGTCAGAGAAAATAATGGCTATTGCCTATGGCCCCCATCTGTTTTAGCAAGTCCAAAGATCTGCAAATTGCATCACCTCCTTTCTGTTGCTGGAAAGAAGTTCTTGTGGTTTACGAAGGAGCAACCTAGGATTGCTCAAGGTTTCAAGGTCACTAGGTTCCAGGGTCACTAAATTGCTGCTCCTAACTCCTTCCAGCTGGAGAAACCAGGTGTGTTTCACCACAGCTCTCTGACTTATCTCATTATCTTCTGCCTCAGGCTCAGTTTATTTGCAGGAGCATTCTGGTCTCAGCACAGACCATGTCATTCATCAACGGCTTAAAAAAAAAAAAGATCACATTTTCCCAGAAAACTTGACGGATACCTAAAACAGCCTCCAGGATGAAGGTGGTTCCAGAGTATACAGGAGTAGTTGGGGAGCCCCTTGGGTGAGAAAAAACAACAAAGATCACCTAGTCCAAGGATCAACCCACCATGCCCACTGACCACGTCCCTCAGTGCCACATCCACACAGTTCCTGAACATCTCCAGTGATGGTGACTTCACCACCTCCCTGGGCAGTCTGTGCCACTGTAGCACTGCTCTTCCTGAGAAGACATTTTTCCTAATATCCAACCTGAACCTCCTCTTGCACAACTTATGGCCATTACCTCTTGTCCTATCACAGATAGCTGGGAGGTCAACCCCGACCTCTATACAACCTCCTTTGAGAAAACTGGATAGAAAGCTTGCCCATCCCATCCCTGCAGTTAGGCTCCTGGGGTGGGGGAAACTGTCTGCCTGGGGGCTACCTCCTCCCTGGAAGGAAGGCACAGCTCTGCACCAAGGGCGGGGGGCTCATTGCTGCAGCCCTCCAGCACAGTGTTTTGTGACACACAGGAGCACAGGGACATGGGAGAAAGTTTCTTTCTGCCCAGATGGACCTGACATCTGCATTTGTAATCCCTTTGGATTTCAGAGCCTGTTTAACCTGCTGAAATATCTCCTGACAGCTTGGTAATTTCCGTGTCTTCTAAAGTAAATGTCTGTGACCACAAGGGAAAGCAGAGGGCTTGGAGAGGGGGAACTGAAAAAAATCCTAACAACCTCTCATCCTTAAGTTTGTCTGAGAACAGTGGAAAGGGTTAGAAGCCTCTGATTCCTGTCCATACCATCCAAGCAGTATCCGTGAGTTTCTATTCACTTACCTACAGTTCCTTGGGCTCAGAAGATATTTGTGAGAGAAGTATAGAAAATTACACTGTCAAATGAGATGGAGTGAAGGAAACATCTCAGGAAGACAAGTACTGGAGCCTCTTGAGATACTGCTAAGGTGGAAAGAAGTTATAAATAAGGAAAAAGATACTAGATGGGAAGGGTGACTTATTAAGGATTCTGTCCTTCACTGTCACTTGGAGGGACCATACTCCTGGCACTGAGGAGAAGGCTTGTCTGTTGCTGATACATGCCTTTGCTAAACCTGTTGTCACTTCTGAGAAGATATGCAGCCCTGCAAGCACTCACCAACATGCTGCTATCTGCACAGCACACAGATCTAAAATGGCATGAATGACAGACGATGTGTTTACCATCAATGCTAAAAAAAACATGGAAGATTTTTTTTGCCCCAAATGAATGTTTTATCTTGAATTGATTTCAATGTTACATTTGTAACTAAAACCTGTATCTTTTTTAGATAAATATAAGGAATTTCCAAAACACAAGTGTGGTTATTATTGTTGTGTTTTTTTTTTTAATTAAAAACAAAGTTTAATTAAATTAACATTTTAAAATTAAAAATGTCAAATATTTGACAAATATTTGAAAATGACAGGATAAATTGCTTCAATTTTCTACTTCTGCATTTAATATCATAAGTAATTTTAAGAAACATTGAAATACCACTGGGTCAGTAAGGAAAAGAACAAGGGATCAACTGAAAATGGTCTCCCTTCTCTCAGTGTAACCAGCTCATCTCAGGTGCAGCCAGCAGCCTCCCTGGTAGGCCCAGTTTACTCCAGGTCTTCACTCCTAAGGCATTGTTTTAACTTTTCCCTGCTATTCTCAAACACCCTTTTCTTGTGGCAGAATGTTAGAGAAGGCACAACCCTACGCTATAGTAGGTCTTGATGTTTCTTTCAGTTTCCTTTATCTTCCTTTGAATTTCCTTACTTCACATCTATTTCCTTCCTACCTCTATTCTTTCACTAATTGTAAAAACCTCCATTCAATCTTCTCTTCCGTATCAGGCATCTTTTGTCTGTCTTTCATATTGCCTTCTGGTGCTTTTTGTTGTTGTTGTTGTTGTTGTTTGTTTGTTTGTGAAGGAGACTCACCAGTGCATCTCTCCATGAAAGTTCTTTCCCATATTTCAGTGGCTCACTGCAAAACAGTGAAAGTAATAAATGAATTCTTACCACTTTTGCATACAATGGCAGTATTTTCATCTCCTTACTGAGCATACCGCAAATGATGTATCACAGGATCATATTTGTTAGGCATGGTTACCTTGTGACTGATTTATCACATAGGCTTTTGTCATTCTCTATTGTTACCGAGTGATGAATTTCTACCTCATAGGAGAATTTCTTGATGATACAAAGTTGGGAAATATTGTCAATATAGTTGAAAATAAAGCAATGCTGCAGGGAGAAGTGACTGACCTTAAGGACTAGAATAATAGAAACAGGATGACAGTCACTAGCATAAAATACAACATCCTGTGCTTAGGGAC
The DNA here is from genome assembly GCA_030625065.1 of Alectoris magna. NCBI lineage: Eukaryota > Metazoa > Chordata > Aves > Galliformes > Phasianidae > Alectoris > Alectoris magna. The sequence continues at coordinate 145,826,917 of CM060560.1, forward strand.
TAATAAGAAATTCTGCTGCAGAGAGGGATTTTATCAATAGGCAACAATGATTAAAAGCAAGCTAAATGAAAGCTTTCTCATAAAGAAGGAACGTATTTTTTTTCTATGGAAAAGACATTTATTTGAAAAAAATAACTAAAGTCTGAACATGTTGACTTGCATTTCTTTTTAAGAAAATTTGATTAACAGTGTTTCTTATGGTAAACATTACAATTTCAGTGAAAACTGCACTTTCCATCAAAATATTTTTTTATGATAAATTTACCCTTCTCTATACATGTGCAATAATTACACACCATTTTCCCCATTATGGAAGTTAGCACTGAAACATTGAATCCAACATTTACCTCATTTTATTGCAGGAGGGGGAAATATCTCCTCCATCCCTGTAAGTTTATGGCCATGAAGAGCATGGCAGTGAGTCATAGCAGGCTCTCACAAAAGCTTCTCAAACAGCTCTCTCATAACTTCATGGCCAGACAGATGCTTTATGAAGATTCTCCCAGAGCCCAGACAACCAGATCCCAAGGCAAGTATGGGATGAACCCAGGGCTGTAAAATCTTCTTCCATTTCCAATACCACCGGTAAGCAGCCTTTTCCTTTCTTTTAGATACCAAATTCTCATTGCCCTCTTTTCATTGCAACCTTCTGGTCTTATCCTTTTTTACTTCTAAAGTTGTGTCTACCTGTATGCAGTTCCTTATTTTTAAAATCCTCTTAATTTTCATTCATTTTACAAACTAAAAGAACATTATGTGAGCAGAAGAAGGGAGAATATAAGGCTGTTCTGTGAAGCAGACCACAAAAGATGGGCCAACTTCACTGATCTTGGAAGCTACACAAAAAATTTAATAATGTCCTGACATGTTACATTTAATAATGTTCTTACTGAAGTGAGTAAGAGAGTACATGAAATACACGTCACAAACGGGTTGTTCATGGAGCATCTCACTATTTTATTGTGGGCAGAAAGTTGGATCCCAGGTAGATCTCTACCACTCTATGAACTTCTCGGGTAATTCATAAGCAAGAGAGTCAGTAGTATTCCCTTCTGCTTCTCTGTTACTTATGTCATATAGCTCTGGCAAAGAGTTGTATTTGAACTATTTGTGAACAGTATGTGGTTCAAGATGTACTAGTTGACCATACTTGATTGACTCTTTCATGTCAGTCCCTGATAGTTGGGAAATTCTAATGGTGGTTGAGTTCAATATTATGTTGCCTTGATTGTGCCTTGTAGACTTGTAGGCTGAGGTCAGATCCTAAGAAAGTAACATCGCTATTGCTGAGAAAGCACAAATGTTAACTGGTATGGATGTCACATGTTCATCTGGAAGACAAACCTCCCCCAACCCCCTCCCTTTTTTTTGATATTGTCAAGAGAAAATTCAAAGCCTGACTATCCTTCTATTTCAAGGGCCAATTGATCTTCTGATTCAGACCTTTTCTTTTGGCTTTCTAAGAATTAATATCAAGGTCTACAAAAAAAGTCTCCAGCATCCTGACAGCTAACCATGCTGTAGTTCTGAGAGATGATTTTCTAAATCATCTCAGAGAGTCAGGGCCTCACTCAGGTTGCTTTTTGAAAGGCCTAAATTGGGTGTTGAAACTTCTGTCCTACCTTGAGTTTCTAGCATGGTGTGTTTCAGCAACTCTGAGTAATGATGAAGGATTTGAATTGTTCATTTACGTCTTGAAATCGGATGCTGAGGTTGTTGTCATGTTTAAGTTATATACCAATAGCAGTCTGAACAAGGTAATCAGTGCTAAAGTCCTATACCAAATCTGTAGACCATATGCATATATTATTTATTTCCTTGCTTTGGTGTGAGTAGCTCCCCAAAGAGAAGAATAAGCTGTCATTCCAGAAGGTATTTGCATAGGACTCAGGGGTAATTTTGGAATAGAAAAGTTTCAGTATGGATGAATCTCAGTATGGATGAAGTCTGTAAAAGGTACTCATTGCATGCTCCTCTGAACTCTGCAGTCATCACTGCATTACTGATTCTTTTCTCCCTCAAGGCTTTTACTTTGGTGCTGAATTCCAGAAATTCAATAGCTAAATCATTTCCATTAATATACTGTCTTTCTCCTTAACTGTGTTTCCTACACATATCTATAAATAGATTTAGGCACTACATTTTCACTGTGTTCTTTAGAGCTGTGAAATTCTGTTACCATAGAGACTTTTAGAAAATGTTTAGCAATGAAAGTACCAACATTAGACTCTAGGTTCTTTGGGGAGGGGATTTCCTTTCTGTTTGTGTATTGTCTTCAGCCAGACATACTGTAAACATCAGATATTCTATAGGTAGATCTGTTTTACAGGCTATTCCTATGAATCTTCTCCACTCACTGAGCTTCCTCTTTGCTAAGTCAAAGGAAACCTTTGTATGGGTAATGGATAAATCCGCTGGTGAAGAGGTAGGTTACTGTGTGCCTTGGCTGTGTTATCATCACTCCTTTCTTATTAGAAGAACTGAGCTTTTGTCTGCATGGATCATTTCTACGCTTCTGCGAGAATTAGATCTAGGAGAACCCATTTGGCTTCTATTCAACTCTAGACTAATCTGAATGATGTAGGGATTTGCATACACTCACTCTTGGTGCTCAGAACACCACTGCTGTCATCTGCCTCAAGTGTGGCAAGTCTCAAGGGAACCGGAAGACATCTGCATTATTAAGAGTAAATTGAACATTGACTGCAATTACTTCATGTTAATACTCTCCACAATGAGAGCCTTTATCAAGGTTGAATATGCCCTTAACATCTGGAAGCAGAAGAAATAAAGATGTTCACCCCATTTCTTCCTCCCTTCCTTTGGGGGTACTGGAGATCTCCATAAGCTTTCAGACAATTCAGAAGTCAAATGAATCACCATGTGGGTGTAAAGTTGGAAATCATCCTGTGTTTTAGAAGAAAATGTAATTGACAGGGTTTTAAACAAAGGAGACGCCACAGAAGAGAAGCTTGTCAGACCATGTCAGTATCTGACTGGTCTCATGTGTTGTGACTTAAAATGCTGTGAGGCTCAGGCACTGGATAGGGAAAGGACAAGTGAAAGAATAACTCTGCTGCACTGCTGAGCTCAGTCAGTCTGATGAGGTGATTTACAGAATGGGATGGAACTGTTGAAGGAGAAGCATGTGTAATATGTGTGATACCTGAACTTAGCAGGATTGGTGGCAGCTACAGTTCTTCACTGCTAGATACTTAAATCTGAGTAAGTTCACAGAAGTCTAACTTACTTTTTCCTAGACTTGGTTACAATGCTTCTGCCACGGCACAGCTGGTTATATGTGGCCTTCTAGAGGAGCCCTGAACTGGTCTAACTGGGGGGGGGGAGGTGTCTTACATTGAGATTGACTTGTATCAGCAGATCCTCATACTAAAGTCTTATTCCTCTTCACAAGAAAGGTTCAACATCATCGTCAGTGTGAACAGCCCCATTCTACATTGCCAAAGGGCCCTCAAAAACTCTGAGAATGAAAAATAGCTGTGAATGTGCAGATTAGGGCTCTGTGCATAAATAATCTGTCAGGCACAGGTTAAGGCTCATCTGACAGTAAGGAAGATTGTTTGAGAGATAGAAACATAACTGAGATCTGGTTTCTCCTCACCCTGGACTCCTTCCAGTCAATAGCAGGAGATGGATTGTCTGAATTACCTTCTGGAGGTGCCCTCTTGCTAGCCGTTGATTACAAAGTGAGTTTAAGGCCATGGTATTCCAGTCTTTAGGGAACTCCATCAGGCATCTAACCACCAGTGCAATTAATCTGAGCCTAGGGGAAGAAGCAAACTGTCTGCTCAACCTTACCATTTTGTTTGCCTGTTTTACAGGTAACCAATGTTAGTTGTTCTGTGTTGTGAAACAATCAAAAGTGATGTGCCTATTCTGCTTCAGTTGCTTTAGGTCCTTCTTTTCCTTTCCTTTATTTTTTTTCCCCTTATTTATGTCTGTTCCCATTATATACTGTATTATTTCTTTCTTACCCTACTGTCTTTGTATTTAATCTGACTTCACTGTGATATAAAACTGTTCAAATGCATTTCCCTCAACACCTGACCTCTAGTGACCTATTTTCTATTTTTTTTTCTTCTACACTTTCTATTTCCAACTCTCTTTTCTACTCTACTTATCTGTGGTCCTTCCTTCCTCTTCCATCTTCAGTGGTTTTCTACCTTTCTTTTATTTTTCTTCCTTACATGGAGTTCTTAATACCCTCCTGTCACTACTTTCCTGTCTTCCATCTTTCAGGCTCTCATTTACATCCTTATCCCCATTTATCTTTCCCCCTTCTTAACCCCCAGCCTGCACACATGTGCAACACCTGAGGAATTTGGATCCCTTTTCTTTGACTTAATATCCACCGGAAGGAAAATGTTTTCCAGCTGTCAACAGCTCTGAAACTGGTACCCATACTAGTCTTTGTGTTGCCCTAGATTATTATATCAGGGAACAGTATTCACTTCTATTTATTTGTACAGTAATTTCTTTTCAGCAATGGCCAAAGCATACATCAAATAACCCTCTCCCATCATTGTGGTCTTCCAGGGTAATAAGAAAGATAGTCTTTTGTCATCCATATTCAAGGCCAAGGCAAGCTCTGTTGGTCAAGCTTGGTGAAAAAACTGTATAATCAGATGTTTTTCACTGGCAATACCCTGCCACCAGCCCAATCTGTAGTGAAAAATAGGAACCAAGTAAATCAGATAACATTATCTACCATGGATGAAAGATGGTCCCTTCAGAGGTAAAAACTGTTCTCAACAAAATCAAGGGCCTAAACTGCCATCAGAAGTGGAGAAAAAACCAGCAAATATAAAACTCAACCTCTAAGCTTCAGACACACACATGAGCAGCAGAGCAGTGAAATGCATGCCCAGTGAATGCACCAATGCAGCTGCCTGCCCAGCATGTCCTACATCAACTGTTGGCCTTGAAAGCAAGAGAGAACAGTCTGCCAAGAGTCTACTTTCAGAGGGAAAGGCCACATTTCTTGGCCAGACATAGAGAGATCCAGACAGATCCTAGAGAAAACAGCTAGCTGGGTTTCTACTAATAACCATAAATGCATAAGTACTCTCATTTTTTTTCCCAGAATAGTATCAAAAAATTCCAGATCCTGAAAAATCTTTTTTTTCCTCAAGATGATTTCTGCAACCATTTTCAATCTACTGGCATTAACAAAATTACCTTTATCCTATTGTTATCCTGGATTGAAACCTTTGCAAGTAAAACCACTTATCATCTGATTCTGATGACATGAGACCTTGTTTTTCTGCAATTTCACTTGCATCTCAGTTCATACTTACTTATGCTGCAGGTAAAAAGAAACCTTCTTTTCTTGATTGGGATCATATATATTTACAAGTATATCCATAAAGAGAGCAAGAGGCATTTAGCGTAGCTATCTGCAGAAGTCCCTTCAGTTGAGATGACTGTCACTCGTAGCTCTACTTCCCATGCAGGTGGACAGGACAAAGAAAATGTAAGTGTTCAGTCCCAGGTGATGTGGATTCTGGGCACCTTCCCCTCCTTGCTCTGGTTTCTTGAGGACAAGTGTGCTGCAGGCTCCATCTGGTTCTGTAATAAAGGATAAATTATTAAAGTAAATAAAATATTGATGAACTGTTCTATAAAGCAGAAGGCCTTTAAAGTATTGATTAAGAATTGAGAAATTCATAATGAGCTTTACCTGCAGAAATAATTAGGAAATAGTTTTTGTGTGGAAACCCTCTTTATAGAGCAGGTAGAAGGCAGTATTTAATCCCTGATCTCGACTGCTATCTGTATAGTTCATACATCATCAAAAGAACAGTTTTCACATGGTCATTGTATCTTTCATCCAAGAGTCTTATCATACTTTATGAGGAATTATGGAACAACTGTAAGAAATATGCAACCATCTCTATAATCAAGGCAAGTAAAACTGAAAAAGATTGTTTCCACATCCTGCACTGTATGTTTAAACTGAAAGCTTTCAAGAAAACATAAGATCAAGAGAGATAGATATTCAAATAAAGTAAATACTGATCTCTTAAATAAAGACAGCAAAGAAGTTCTTCCTTAAATGCAGATTAAATATCACTAATTACTGTTGAACTTAGCAACAGTATGACCTATTCTAAGTTAACCCCTCAGAACAAGATGAAATAAACTTGCTTAAGTTAAGTAGCAATAGAATTGCCAAATATGCATGAGGATTTTGGCATTCACACACCCCATGTAATCTGCTCCTAGTGGGATTCCCAGACGGCTGGCATGGTTTAGGTATCAGCAAACTAGCACCACGTCCTTCACTCTGTTGAGGTCCAGCTTCTGTGGACTTTCACTTGCCTCAGTTTTGAAAACAAACACTTTCCCAGAGTCCCATCACATGAATGATGTGACTGCTCATTCAGCTCTTCAGGGTAGGTGGCAATGAAAAGCAGTGGTGGCCAGACCCAGTCCTTCCAGCTGTCCCTTAGATACATGTTCTGTTGTGGGTTCTCTGTAACCTTTGGAGAAAGGCACCTTCAGGGAGTGAGTCAGTCTTACCTAAGATCTAAACTGAAGCTTGGCACTTCCACAGGGTGAATCAGAACTTTGATAGGCTGAATCACTACTCCCTGGAGCTGCCTATCAATCTGACCAGTTGGCTACGTCTCTCCACTGTGGCTCCTTTGGACTGCATCTAGTTTGAGCTTGGTTAGTCCCACAAGTGATCAAAACCTCATCTATAAATTTCTACATTTCTCCCTTTTCTCTCCAACCCAAAGCTTACTGGCCTGCCCACAGACTGCTTGACTTTGTATATCCCACCACTAATTTCACGTTCACTGTTTTTCTTCTGAGGTTTTCCAGTTCTCTGCTTCATCCTCCTGCAGAGCCATGAAGTAGGTAGTTCTCTTAATGTTTTTCAATCAAGTCATTCTCTTAACAAATTTCTACCTGAATGGGCTTTTACTTCAGTTAATGAAGCGGTCTTGCCCCATCTAGCAGATTCATGACCAGCCTTGCCAAATTTTGGTGGTTTACTACACATCGTGGTGGTTGCCAAAACAGCAGTTCTTTAATGGGATGTGCAAAAATCCAACACCATTGATTTAAAAATGAATTTCTATGAATCTGCTGCCACTGCATCCATTTGTAAGATGTCAGAGTTTACTTAGCCTTCTTCTCTTCCTAATCCATTGACTTCAATCTGTGGATCCTGTAATATTGGTGTGAAGTTGCCAAGATCCACATGGTAGAGTCCTTATATGTGGTTACGATTTGCTCTGATCAGAGTTGCAAAGCCTAGGGCAACCTAGTGGAAATACACAACAGTATTTCCACTGCAACACTGTACATTGCAGAGCCTGGTTTTCAAACCCTTCATTCTTGATTTAATGGCACTTTGGAGGTTTGGGTGCTAAGGAACAGAATTCACTAGAACCAGCATGCTGAGAAGGGAGCTACTTAAATTAGCCAATAGGAGAAAACAACAGGGGGGATGAGTTTTAAATCATGTCTCTCCTGGGGACTGAATGCCTTAATTTGACTTCATGGAGATTAGCTTGCTGGCTGCATTGCCTATGCAGGGGGGAAAGTGTTTGAAGGCTCTTTAGCAAAGGCATGACAAAGCCCAATCGTTAGAAGATAGGGAAAAAAATTCAAACTGGAAGCCAAGTACGTGTTTTAAAGAATCAGGATAATTAACCATTGAATTAGCTTATCAAGAGATGTAGCACATTTTCCACTAAACGAAGGACATCTTGTATTCGGAGTTTTGTGGTCAATACTGAAAAGCAACTAAAATGTGTGAGTGTGATTCAGGAATTACTGGTTGATAATGTTTGTCAGGAACTCAGTGTGTATCTCCATGATATAACCTCTCCTGTCTTTTCAACAGATTAATCTGCTTTTCCCAGGGCTAAATTTGGCCCCACTTCTCTTTCTGAATGCTCTGTGATGTTTTGATATAGAGTAACATGAATTAGAGATGGTATCGGCTTGTCTTGTTCATCTCTCTGCAGCCATTGCAGAATTTTCCTTTATTTTGTGTTCATCGGTGTTTTGCCCTGAGTTTTATATATCTGAACTCTTTCTGTTGCTTCCCTTGGGATTATTCAAGTCTATTACAGCACACTACTGGTACATTTTTAACACATGAATTGTTCTTCAAATCATCTACTCACTAACAAGTCACTTCTTTGAACTCACAAGCCCTTAGGATTCAGCTCTCCCTCTCTTTTTGGTGGCATTTTTTGGTTTTTTATTTTCCTTTAATATACATTAGCTGCAGGCAGCCAAACTGCACTGCTTATGCACTACAGGTTTACCTCTCATTCTCAGGTTCCGGTGAAGCAGGGATGCTGGCTAATCAAATAGCTGAGAGCTATGGAAAGCTAAGAAGAGCCCAAGAGCCAGGGTGACATTCATCTTCCATCCTACAGTGCCCCAGGCATGACATGGAAAGCCCTATCTCCAGCTGTCTGTGGTCCATTCTCAGCACTTCCCAACCAGTTCTCTGTCAGGTATGAGGAGCACGTGCTGCTGACCATGATCGCCTGAAGCTTTGAGATATGTGACGCAGAGGAACAGAAGTGTTGGCCCTGCTTGGTGGATGCTGTTTTCCTCAGTGATCAAACTATGCATACTGGGGCACATACTGGGCCAAAATGACCCCCAGCAACTGCTATAGCCTGATTTTGGCCAAATTTATTCTCTTAATCTTTCCTTCACAACCACATAAACTCAAGTGCAAGAAACTTGTAATTACATTGGCATTTTTCCTTCAGCGCCTTTCATTGCAGACTCATAATTCATTTATTCATTCCCACCATCCATCTCTCTCACTAGTCAGCTCTTCAAGTATTTCTCTTTCCACAAAAAAAATTTAGTTTCAGATGAGTTCTCCCCTGTGTGCATTTTCCCAGGCTGAATCTAATTTTGTTTTATTTTCAAACTCTATTTCTTTCTCAGCTTTGACAGTTATGGGGCAAGTACAAGAATCTACATGGAATTAAATGCAATCTACATTGCCTCTCTGTTCTCCAAGGGATTTGCAACATCTCCTGATTTTGTATCACCTGTGAATGTAATTAGCTGGCTTTTTATTTTGAATCAGGGATATGACTGCTCAGTAAAGAAATGACCATGGTGAGATCTGAATAGATTAAACCCCAAAGCTAAAAGATGATTTCAGTAACAATGTTTACTTCGTTGGAATTCCTGGGTCTGTTTTCTTGCCAAACAACAATATTTTCTCTGTGAACAGAGAATAAACTTCACTTTGTTTTTGTTGTTGTGCATTTTTTCCCCACAAATTTTGCCTTGAAGTGAGAAGTGACTGGATTTATAAACCTGATGCACACTGCAGTTCACTGTAGCACAATGTAATGTTCATTATTTCTGGTGACTTTCTGATTAGATATGGTCTTCCAGGTTTTTTGTTTTTTGTTTTTGTTGTTCATTTGTTTTTGTTTCTTTTTGTCTTGGTTTAATTTTGTTTTTGTTGATGGGTAAAGAATGCCAACTATGTCAGCAGCAAATCTGACCAGCTGTCCCCCTGCTACACCAGCTGCGCTCGATGCACCAGTCCCATCAGCAGCCTGCTTTGGCGAATGCTTAACACTGATCTGCTAGTTCAGAGCCACCAGAGGGAGCAAAAAACACTGTGTTTGGGAGCGGTAAAAATGAGTGTCTGGTGCTTTGCTTGTTTACTTATTAAGCTGGTTGAGTAGGCTTTTTACTCTCAGGTGGATATTCCTCTTGCTCTTATCCCTGTACTAGCGCTGTTTCACATGTGGACTTTCGGTTCCTTCCATGGGCTAGTTCCAACCTTTAAGAGAAGGCTGTAGAAAAAAGCAGTCAGCTGCTATAGGCCACGCTACGTGTGTATTAACAACACAAAATGGAAGGAACATTGCAGTGCTTGTGGCAAATCTTAGGTGGCAGTTGCTGAAGAACAGGGTACATGGAGACTAGGGAAGAAGCCAACTGAAAGCACTGCAATGTGCACAAGCAGGTCTCAGTTTCTCCCTGGTATTCCTCAGGAAACCCTTGTAGATGAGTAATAATACGTAATCTGATTAGTGCTGGGTTATGTGCAGACTCCATCCACACATACTATCTAGATCATCCATGAGTGGAGACAGAGGCAGAATGTGGTGCAGCACTGAATAATAACAGTGGCGAGTGACATTTGATCAAACAAGCCACAGCACCTCAGTGATCGCTATTGTGTGTGCAGAGAATATTTGTTTCACATCTTAGGCAGCTCTTTGAGCCTAGGATCAACTTGTTGCCTTAGTATGTGGTGCTGAATGCAGCAGGGTCCTGATGCCTAACGGGGAAATCATTATAATTAAGAGCATCTAATAATTACCAGCTTGGTTACCTTCTCAGGAGGTCAGCTTCTGAGCCTAAGATTCATGGTAATCTTGTTATTAGTAAACTCATATGCTTGGTCAAAGACTATGCCCTTTGCTCTCCTTATGAAAACAGATGACTATACTTCCCATTAAGTGGCATGAAGCAGACATAAATACTCTTTAAACCTTCAGTCAATTCCATTAAAGGAGCAGGAATCCCATACTTTACTGAGTTTGATAAAGTATAGGATGCATGGGACCCAACAAATAAATCCTTTAAAATTTCCTATCTCCCTTGCAGAACTCTGGCTGCAAATGTACCTCATATTTACTTCATATTAATTTCTCCTTCTACTAAATACCATATGACATCAACTGAACCTAGAATATTACAGCTGGTAAATGAACAGAACAAGTTCTTAGGATTTCTTCATAAATTCAACTGCACACTTTTGCCACAGAACTAAGAAAAGCCAAATCTTGGATTACAGAATTACACAGAATTACAGAATTAGGATTAGAAAATCTTGGATTAACAATGTAAGAGGACATTTTATGCCTGGGTATGGTCATGGTGAAAAGATTATTAGAAGAATTTAGGAAAACTGACATTTATTGAACAAGAATGCATTAAAAATAAAGAAGAAATGTGTCCAGAGAAAACCTGGCCTTCTAAATGGAAGGAGAGGACTATGTTATCCTAATAATGTAATACTGAATGAGACTGTTGTCTGCTTCCTGTGGACAGTTTCTACTCTTCAGTTTGAATTCCTAAGCCCTTAATGTAGTCATCAAAGCTTCCAAAAGGTGACTTGCAGAAGACTTTTGGGGTTGAGGCTCTGAGTTCAGACTGCAAATTCAGGTATGTATTCCAGATACATGCCCTATGCAATTATAGGCTATCATAATTCACTATAAAAATTCTTTTCTTTCTCTGCAAGGCTCTGCAAACTGTCCCAAAGAGTAGTAGGATGGTGTAGGCTTCTCTAGATTTACTTTGGTTTCCTTGTTTTTTTTTCATTGCTCTTCTGTTTGTCTCAGGATAAGCCACTTCTCTTTTGCTCAGGACATGCAGAAGACTGTATAAAATGAAGGCTGCAAGGCTCTCAGAGAGAAGAGTGATACATGCCAATCAAGCACAATGAATAGACATTTACTGACACAAAAACAGCACTGGATAACCTAGCTCCTGAATGGAAATACATCAGTTGAAATAGCAAATGTGAAGCAAAATCTAAATGTGACAAAACATTTGGCATTCCTCCTGCATGCAGGCTTTAAAAAAACATGCATATACTCCACTTCAAGGAAAAGCTACGTTAAACATCTCACAGCCTTCAGCTTTTCAGAACACATTTAAAGGATAGAACTGAATGAACACAATCGAAGTGCAGAATGCTTTCCACAGAAGCAATCAAGTTAGTTTTTTTCTTAGTGTCTAGAATTGTGAAATGTGTGAGAAAATGGGCAATTTAACGCTGTAATTTCCACAGGTCATCTGAAAAGCATTGCAAAAAAAAAAAAAAAAAAAAAAAAAAAAAAAAAAAAATTCAGTTGTCTTATTAATAATTCTTAATCTAAACTTGGACAGCAGCAGGAGTGGAAGAACTGAAATCAATAAGATATAAAGATTTCTCCAGCCACCTTGAACTCTGCATTCATAAGAGTTCGGATGGAAAAAGCTGAGGATCAGTGCAGTCATCCTGAAAATCTTGAGGAATTTTGATGGGACAACTGAAAGGAAAACAGATGAAAAACAATATTAACTTTTGAACAGTGAAAAATAAACCCAAGTCTTGTTCCCCTAACTTGATCTGATCCTGGTTACTGCTTTGAGTTAAAAAGCACAGGAGAAATACAAGAATTAAATGAAGACTCTGGATTCAGAACTGATCAAGTGAAAGCCCAGACAATCATTACTGTCATCATATTGTGGCCTCCACCATGGCACTTCATGGTCTAAACACAGTCATTAACTCCTACAGGTTTTCTGGGTTGGGGCCTGTCATATTTCAAAGCTCTATACCTAAGGCTGATGACAGTGACATTCAAATCCCTATGGTGTGAACCACCATGTGAACTTTAATGAGATCAGTATTTCATTCACGATGTCTAAAAGGTGTTAGCAGACTGACCTGAGTGCCAAGCAGCATTCCTTGAGCTAGCTTTCAGCTCGATATACTGGGTGTTAGAAAATATGCCCAGATTAGTGGTGACTGCTACACACAGCTGCAGCTACGGTGAGGTTCCCTTAAAGTATTTAGCTGCCGTATTCTCACTGACTTCAATCTGAATCAAGAATCTATAACAGGACAGGGTTCTCCCTTCCTGCTTTTGTGGAATATGGAAAAAAAGGTGGAAGGGATGTGGCGATGATGGCATCAAAATACTTTTCTGTTCCCTCTACCCCTAAAACTACCGAGGAGCTTGCAGAGGCTCTGCTCTGTGTTAAAGCAGACCTGTGGCAGCTCTGCTTTCCCAGGAAAAGATCATGAGGAGCAGGCAAGTGCTGTAGTGCGCAGTGAACTGCCCTCACTCCCAATGCATACCTAGCATTCAACCTGGCTAAGTCCCTTCCGATGATCTCCTAGATGCTTGTCATGACTCCTGGAAGATCAAGGACACTTGATGAAGAGGTTCAGATTGCTGTGCAGTGCCGGCTTATCTCTCTGGTTGTACAACCAGATGCAGTTCTGGATATGCAAAGTCTAGTTCTGAATTCAGGAGTTGGACTCAATGATGCTTGTGGGTTCATTCCAACTTGGGATATTCTACGATTCTGTGAATCTAAATTCTACAGTATCTTACACGTCATTGTATCCCAACACCTTTCAGGGTGCTGGATCTGATGACCATTCCCATTTGGCCAATGACAGTGTCATATTTTTACTAATTTCCTTTGCAGGCCTTTTATCCTATTACCAACATGACTCCCACCGTACCAGGCCCTTGTGCTTTCTGTGTGTCCTGGGTGGTTAAAACCACTCATGTTTATCAGTCTCCTGTCTAACACTTACCCTGTGGTGCTGTAACAACCAAGGAGCAGCCTGCACGCTGTGCTTCACCATCCGCTTAAAATTCACCAGGTGTAAACCTAGTCATAACAAAAGATCTTGTCCTCATTAACACTAAAAACTTTAAATATATAACCATTCCTGTTAAATCTGCTAATTTTCTGAAATTAATTCTTGTTGGGTAAAAAGATTTAAATGGTCTTTGCTGTGGGAAGGTGAGCCACAAGCTTTTAAAAAGTTAGAATGCGCTACAAAGCAATGGGCTCTCCCAGAGGCATACACGCATGTGTGGGTTCTAGTCAGGCCTACACTACCAAGGGAAAGCAGAACTCTAAAAAGCTTTGGATGTTTGCTTTTGGAGCTATTATAGAAGGTCATCAAAGGGAGGAAAAGCATAAGGCCCACAGAAGAATGTAATATGCATTGAGAACTTGTCCATGATTGATGCAAGAGGCCCAGCCTGCAACATCTTGTACAGCTCAGCTACCCTCCTTTTAGTCTGCGGAGTCTTCAGCACACGAGAGACATGGACCCACTGGAGTGTACCTAGAGGAGGGCCACAAAAATGATCCAAGGGCTGGACCACCTCCCTTCAAGGACAGGCTGAGAAAGCTGGGGCTGTTCAGTAAGACGGAAGGGGACAGACTCATTATCAGGGTGTGTTGTGATAGGACAAGGGAAAATGTTTTCAAGCTTAAAGAAGGGAGATATAGGTTAGATATAAGGAAAAAGTATTTTACAGTGAGGGTGGTGAGGCACTGAAACAGGTTGCCCAGAGATGTAGTGAACACCCAGTCACTGGAAATTTTCAAGGTCAGGCTGGACCAGACTCTGAGCACCTTGATCTAGCTGTAGGTGCCCCTGTTCATTGCAGGAGTGTTGGACTAGATGACCTTCAAAGGTCCCTTCCAACTGTAAGAATTCTATGGTTCTAAGCCTAAAGCCACGTACTCTGAAACTGAGATGAAGCAGCAGGCTACAAGGATTATTTACCTTAGCCAGCCTTTCTCATTTCCATAATTCTGCTGCTTAAATGAGGGCTGACCCCTGACTCTGTTCCTTTACTGGGATTCAGAGTTATTATCTCTGCAATTAAAGTGGTTACAGAGGGACATTTGAAATGTAGGTTCTTTTGAATCATTGCTAATAAAAATATTGAGGAGTGCTGTTCGCTTTGATCTCTTATCGCATCGTGCACAGAGCTCACTCCTCGCTCTACCTCTCCAAGCATGGCTGCTCCCAGCGCCACTGTGTGTAATCAGACGTGTCACACCTCCACAGAGGTAAATTGGGTTTATTTAAAAAGGAAAATTAAATTAAGCCTGTTTAGGAATTAATTGTGACTGCCTTGGCTTAATCTATCATATTATCCTATTGTTGGCACATCAGGACAAAATAGGAGCTCACACAGTTCTGGAGTGGGAGGGGGAAAAGGTGCGCAGTCACATTTACGTAAGGAGGCAGTAGTAACTTCTTAGAATCATAGCATCATAGAATCATTTGAGTTGGAAGGGACCCTTAAAGGTCATCTAGTCCATCTCCTCTGTAATAAATAGGGACACCTACAGCTAGATCAGGGTGCTCAGAGCCCCTCCAGTCTGACCTTGGGTGTCTCCAGGGTTAGGGATCCACCACTTCTCTGGGCAACCTGTGCCAGTGCCTCACCACCCTGACTGTAAAATCTTCTTCCTTATATCTAACCTAAATCTCCCCTCTTTTAGTTTGAAACCATTTCCCCTCATCCTATCAACTTCTTGGAGAGATGTTATTTATTCTTATGAAGTTGTTATTCTCTTCAAATAATGTCTTACATCAGCTGATCCTTTTAACAAAAGAATCTGTCATTTTATTTATGGAAAGAAGCAACCAAGTTGCATCAATGTCAGCAAAAAGATGTTGCACATTGCATGCCTGACAAACTCCTGTGCATTTACATTAAGTGGTCAACATTCCTAAGCCAGAGAGTTTACCAACTCCACTAAAAATAAAGCCCACCAAAGCATAGGGTATAATAAGTAGGTCAAAGAGAAAAAGTATCCCATTAAAAATGTTCTAAGAGGAAAAAATTTGAGAATGCAATTGCTGCAAAAGCAAAATATTTTATGCTCAGAATGGCATCTTCTGTCTATTCCATGGCCTGGATATTTATGATACAGTTTTTAATGATGGATGAAAAGGTGTTACTATATAGGCAGATGTAGCAGCTCACTGGAAGTTTGGCTTCATAACTGCATTTCAAAATATTTAGTGAAATAATGAGAAAACAAAGTCAAGAAACCTTCCTCAGTGTAGAAATCCTTCTAAATGAAAGTTAGTCTCCATGTTTTAACCTGAACTTCTATTTAATGTATCACAGTGTGGAAACCCAGAATTCTGACAGGAAAAATAGCTTAGTCCCTTTGGGATAAACATGTTTTCCAGAGTCTAGTCCCGTATTTGACCTAGTTTGTGTGGCCTTGAGTGAGTCACCTGTGGATATCATCTTCCACACCTGAAAAACGGATTTGTTGTGCTCTCAGTTACATCACAATCATGAATGCTCTGTCCTAGGCATGCAGAAGATACTGGTGCTGCATAAATGCAGAGCAGTACTCGAAATACTAATGCTGGTATCTGCAGTACAACCCATTTTCTCAACCTTTAGTATCCGTAAATGCCTCAATCAGAACAGGGGCTTTAGGGTGGTGACAACAGCTTGGTACTCAGCAACCTATTACAGAGCAGTGCCTTAGAAGAACTGTCTGAATTAAAGCTGAAGCACAATGCCCACCACTACTTCGCGTCTGAAGCAAAAGTATGTGTAGTGTACTGGTTACAGAAACTCAGCACAGGACTTTCTTGTGTTTAGTGAGGGTGTAATAGGATAAAATAGCCTTTATTGATGACTGGAACAATGCAGACTCTTTAGTTTCAGGAAGATGATAAGCCACTCTTGTTTTCATATAGGAAAATGACACTTTGGCTGAAGACTGTAGGCTAGAGATAATCACATACAACAATGAAAAATATGGAACAAATTTTATGGAGTGCTTTCAAAATTCTCTACAATGCGAGTGAAACTGAAGGAAAGACAGAAAAGAGCTACTAGAAAGAGAGAACAAAATTTAGTACAATTTAGTGCAATTTAGAGCAAATATCAGTGGTGAGCTTGTCCACATCCCACCTACCCATTCCCAGCTATTGCTAATGCTCTTCAGCGTCTGAGTGTGGAGATGCCCACATGGCCCACCCTTGGAAAATGTACACTATATGCGTGTAGTTACGTGGGCTTAGAAATCTTCGATCATTTGTAGAAGGATGCTTAGAAATGTGTAGGTGCAGAATTACTTTTTCTAAGAGTGATCTAGCAGTTTCTCTGTTACACTGCTAGCATGATACCCTGATATATTTTTTGATGACTGGTGTTTAAATACATGTCCTTAGGAAATCAGAAAAACACTTGCATCTTGATCTAATATAAAATGTGAACTGTGTAATTCCTCCCTGCTACAGTAGGTATCTTGTGGCTGGGGCATTTTTGGTACCACAGAAAAGTATAATCTCCCTAGACCATTAAAGCAGGATCAGTCCTGGTCACTGAAGACATCTTTATTTAAAGAAAATCAGTCAATTGAATCTGAATAAACTGAACCACAAAGATAATGGGATGAACTTCTTATAAAAGCCTGGGTCTACATAGATATATTTATCCAAATTTAAAAGAAAAGGATAAACTTTGCTTTGAATCTCACCGTACCAGACTTGAATGTGACTGTGACAAATTAACTTTGGATACAGTCCCAGAAAAGAGTTAAAATTGAATTACGGTCTCATACCTGATTAAAATGGATTTAATGTCACCCTTGCAAAGAAGAGAAAAAGAGCTGGCCTCTGTGGTTACCTGAAATGGATGAAGATACAGATCCATCTTAGAACTTCAAACCAAACTTCTTGATATTATTGAAAGAATGCAGTGCTAGACTAGCAGAGTTCCTCTTTAAAATATTGACTGCATTATGGTCTTCTTTTTCTGCAGTGTTAGGTCATAAGTGATGTTGATCTTGACCAAGAGGAGTAAGTAGAAAGTATGGATGAAATTAGATGGAGTTAATGACACATCTCATTCTGAGATCAGTTCAGATCAGCTGAAGAGACCGGGTCAGCATTTTTTGACCAGAGGCAATCAGGATATTTGCTAGAAGAAGGTAATTAGACATCCTGGAATCACGAGTTGCCCAGCTGGAAGCTAATGAGTTATGGAGCCCAAATGAAGGAGAAACAGAGCCTAATTAAGCTAAATAGGAATTCCTGCAGGAACAGGGATATGTCAAAGAGCAGAAACAAAAACGTCTTCCAGCACTTCTTAAACAAAAGAAAAAGGTGTCTTTTCTAATGTAATTATTTCTGTTTTTATTTCAAATCTGAAACCACATTCTATCTCTCTCTGTCCCTCATCTTTTGCCCAAGTCAATGCTCTTCACATCTTATCATGGAAGTTTTCCGTACAGGGAAGAAAAGCAGAAGGGGAGTATCACTGGCAGCATCAGCGAGGAATGACTCTCCTTGAACACACAAATCTGAACTTTATCACCCCTGAATTGGTTCCATACTAAACCATGAAAGACATCCTATTTGGAACTATAATTCTGCTTCCACTTTTTATAGTCTCTCAGAATCTTTCTATACGCTCACTATTTACTACATAAATCTAGACAGCTGTGAAACTTGCAGGAAGTTTATTTTGGATTGAAATGGCTTAAAAAGGAGATCTCTGGGCCCAAGTAAATCTTGAAAATATGTGTTGAATTTTGAGTCGATGAGTTGATGTGGGTTGAGTCTGGATGTGGGTCCAAAGTTACCTCCATCCAGTCCCCGCATGTACAAATAAGAAAATCTAAAGCAGAAGATACACTATTTGGGAATGTATCCTGTTGTTCTCTAGACACAGTTTCTTAATAGGCAGCAGCAAAAACCCCTGCGCAGAAATGACCTGAACCCTGACTGCATAGGAAGAAAGTGAGGAGCTGGGAATGCTCAAACACCACTGCCAGCAGTGTCCTCAGTAGTGTTTTGGAATTGCATTGCACTGAGACGCTGGCAAGAGAGTAGCAGCTGTGTCAACAGATAACAGAGACGTTAAGATTTTAAAAATGGTTGCTTAAAGTGAAATATATAAATTAGTGTATTTGATTAACATCTTCAGCGAGAGATGGTTACCCTGAACTTCATCAATTTATTTAGTGATGCTAACTGAAATATAAAAGCCAAACTTCAGCCGCTGACTTTTAAAACTCCTGGTCTTTCCCTGTGAAAAATTATGGTGGAGCAAATGGGGATTATCTGATATTTTGTATGCTACATCCAGTCTCACTGAGGCACACACAAGAAAAACAAGGAACTGCCTACACTGGAAGTTACACTTGGGTGTTTTCTGATCCAACTGTGCCCAAGGGAGAGTTAGGATCCAAGGCATAGAAAAGCTAGGTCAAACACAAGACATAAAGGAGTGGCTTCCACTTAGCTCATCCTTAAGGATACACACACATTTCATGCATGTACAGTGCAGCCCTTGTTTACTATCTCAACGTAAACCAGGCTGCACCACTGCCTTCATTTCCAGGCTAGCCTCAGTAATCTCTGCTCAGTACAGCATTTTTCTCATGTGCTGGCACTGCAGATGATCTAGAATTCTATGCAGAAAGTTTGTAGGATCATTTTGGGAATGCCTATTTCATCTGACTCATGCTCAGTTCAATGTCACCCACGCCTGTATTTATATGCATTTATATTTATTGTGTGAATGTAATAGCAAAAGCATGTGTACACAAAGAAATAAACCAAATATAAATGCTTCACTCAAAATAAAGTGGATTCTTCTTTTGCCACATTCACTTTCCTTGTGAGGAAGTGGGAGAGAGCTTGAAGTTTTTAGTGAAACTCAATGAACAGCACAGAAAAATGGCAAAATGTCAAGACGTGCACAGGAGAGAAGACAGATTACAATCCTTTATAAGGTTTGACCTCGCTAAAAACACAGATATCAGGCAGCTCCCAGTGTGAAAGAATTTCATAGTGCATATTCAATTCCAGATGATTCTTTACATATTGTTGACAGCAAAGAAAAACTCCAAAATTAAATAAGGAGTTGCTGAGAATGTATCTTGAAATACATAATGGTAGGTCTTGGGGCAAAAAGAAGGAAAGGGTAACAGGGAGCAGAGGGAAAACTGAGGTCATAATTCAGTGGCATGTAAAACCCATCTAGGCTGCCTAACCCTTACTCCGATACGTTACAGCCTAAACAGGTGAGTTGTACCAAAAAGTCTTTTGCCTGGACTGCTTTTTCAGTATCTGCCAGCATCAAAAGGACACATTTGGCTGGGATAGTTTCATGGCTTCCCTTGGATAGACATTTTGGAATTTCAGGCTTCTTGTTGAAAAGTTAAGAGCTGGAGAAGGGATGATTGTATCCCTTGGACCTAGCCATGTACATAGTTGCATCAAATAAAGAAAGAAGGTAGGTGCCACTAGTTTCCATTTTACAGTGAGGAACAGAAACAAGAGTCAACAGTTTTCCAAAGATCTTTGGTAGGCTTGGGTACCTAGCTTTTCCTCCTGAATTCCCAGTACAACTACACCCCAGGATCAATCATGCTATCCATTTATTTGGTGGGATACTGTGAAGGCGGTGGAAAACCGGGCAGGTGGACCCGGCCTCCTGTTTGTGCTTGCAAGAAACACTTGCAATAAACATAAGAGCTTTATAAGAACTATTCTGTTAGGAAGGTTAGCAAAAGTGATATGAATCTCCTTATGGAATCAGGAAAGAAATTTGTTCTGCCCTGCAAATGTGCAAGCTCAACAGGCTGTTGTTCCTTATGGGAAGAGTAGTGATGGCAGCTTGAAAGACAAATGTTTCTTTTCTCAAGTGGGGTGGGGTAGGAGGGAAGAGCAAGCCAAGCAAGAGGGAAGAACAAGTAAGCATCTCAAGCGCTTGATTTAGCAGTTTACAACCCTATCCAAGGCAGGAGGTTTGGAACTAGACGATCTTTGAGGTCCCTTCCAACCCAAGTCATTCTATGATCCTATAATTCTATAACTCTATGATTCTATGATTCTATGATCTTTAATGAGAGAGAAACAATCTACCCTCTTCCAGTTTAAACCTATATTTCCCTTTGTCCTGTTGCTACATACCCTTGTAAAAGTCTCTCCCCAGCTTTTCTGTAGGCCCTTGTCAGGTACTGAAAGGCTGCTGTATGGTTCCCCTGGAGCCTTCTCTTCTCCAGGCTGATAAGCCCCAACTCTCTTAGCCTGTCTGTGTATAGGAGGTGCTCAAACCCTAGAATCATCTTCATGGCCCTCCTCTGGACCTACTCAAACAGCTCACTATCCTTGTTCTTGGCACCCCAGAACTGGACACGGTACTCCAGGTAGAGTCTCATGGGAGCACAGTAAAGGGGTAGAATAACCTCTCTTGACCTGCCGGTCACACTTCTCTTGATGCAACCCAGGATACAGTTGGCCTTTTAGGCTGCAAGAACACGTTACTGGGTCATGTTGTGTCTTTCATCAACCTGTGCCCCCAGAGCTGCACTTGGTACTGCCCCGATCCAGATGCAAGACCTTGCACTTGGCTTTGTTGAACTTAATGAGGTTGGCACGAGCCCAACCCTCAAGCCTGTCCAGGTCCCTCTGGATGGCATTCCTACCTTCTAGCATGTCAGCTGTGCCATTCAGCTTGGTATCATCTGCAAACTTACTCACAGTGCACTCCATCCCACTGCCCACATCACCTTTTTATTCCTGTTTCCTTATACTCTTCCCCTCATCTAACAGCCCTCACATCCCATGGCTACTCATCTCTTCAACTGTCTGCCTTCCCTTCATGCATTCACTAATTCCATACACCACTATCAAACCCTACACTGGCCCTGATGCCTCCCCAAAGTTCATAGGTTGAAGCCAAGGCCTGTTTTGCTAGCTCCTCAGATCCTGCCAGATCCACTTGCTCTCTTGCCTTTGTGTGTCTGCGAGCTGTCATCAGTGCTTCTTGGATGCCCTAGCCTGCTGTTTGTACAAGCCTGTCAGTCATACTGACAGAGCTCAGTCATGACACCTGTTGGGGTTTCCAAAACAGCAAGAAAGCCAGTCACCAGCAGCAGGGAAAAGAAATGTTAGCCTGACAGTGGGCTGTTGCAAGCCACACATAGGAAGGAAGAGAGTCAAAGCAGAGCTCAGGTCTGGATGACACTGAAGTCTGAACTTCAAAACTGTTTCTACACTAATCCAGCAGCCAGCAACTGTCTGCTGGGGGGACCCAGCACTTTCATGTCGCCTTGGGCTTATAGGCTCACATTTGCCCCTGTCACTTATCTGTTAAGTGCCTGTTTGAACACTGCTCCCTAGTGCTCACTACTTTGTACTAAGAAGAAGTCCCTAAATGGCATTTGCCAGTTGGGAACATCATGCAGATTGGGCTTCACCATCCCTGGATGAAGCATTGAGGCTGAAGTGCTGAACATCAGTACTGCAGATAAATGCCACTCATCTTCTACCCTTCAGCCTGCTTAATTTAAATGCAAAGATATGTTTCCACTGCCAAGAGCTAACACCAATAGGCCAAATGCAGAGCTTGCTAATTTCAGGGAAGCTTAGCTGACTTCTTCTCCTGCCAGATTTGACATACAGGATTCACATGGAAGATTGTCCCTCTTTCTCATCGTCATCAGATCTAAGAATGCCCAGAACAACATATTAATTTGTCTTCAAAACCTCCTTTATATTGGAATATATGTTTTATTCTTCCTGGGTATGTTACAAAGGGAGAAGAAAAAGCATAGCATAACGAGTGGATATACTGTAGAAAAACAGATATAAAAGGGGAAAGAAAGGAAGTAATTCACTGGGGAATTTGTGAAATATTGGAGCCCATTTTCTGAAAAGCGAGTTTTGTGGATCTAAGATAAAAGGTAAAAGAAAAGGAAACATCGCCTACTAAACTTAAAATAGGACGCTTGCAATTGTGTGTCAGCATGCAGTCGAAACACTGACAGTAAGAAAACATGGAGGTAAATCCCTGGGTTCACATTAAAAGTTAAAAAAAAAAAAGCGAAAAAAAAAAAAAAAAAAGCTGGAAGCACACACACATGGCACTCTGTCTCCCTCTTCTGGTGTGCCTTTCATACAATTTCTAATGAGAGAAATGCGCAGACCAGCTGATACAAAGGATCCATCACCTCTAGGGCCGTCCCTCTGGAAGGGTCAGAAACACCTGTGGCTGAACCTTGAATATCCACAGCTCATTGGCTTAGGATAAAAGACCTTCATTTTATCACAGGTTTTGGGAAATCCAGTAACTGGTCTGTTGCACATAGGAGTTGCTGCTGTAGGTGATCTGAGAAGCATCAGGAGCTCTTCGGATTACATGGAGCACTTTATATTTTATTTTTATTTTATTTTATTATTTTATTTTATTTTTCCTTGAACCCTGCGCTGTTCTGGAATACATTCCTCCTGCCCAGCTAGAGTCACATATTCAGTCCACCTGGTTCTTCATGATAAGAAAAGAATGTGCTTTTGTATACATTTTCGGTATTTTTTCAATTAAAGACAAGTGCAGCATCAAACATTTTTTTTTTTCTATTGTCTTTTGCTCCTTTCTTTTTCCCTACTTAACTTTTCCTTTCTTTTATGTTTCACAAGTTATGCCCATTCTTTCATTTTCAGTGTTCCAATAAGGATCTAAAGTAAAACTACAGTCAGTGTGCTGCAGCTGTACAGTATATAGGATCTGTAGTGCAGAGCCTGACTTCTTCATGTACTGGTTCTATTACAAGGTTTATATCAAAGTGTTAAAGTCAGACACAAGGATAAGATAATGACTCTGATAAGCTGAAGATGTAAGGCCTGATCCTTTTCTTATGTTTTTTTTTGAACTATAGACTTCCCAAATCACCAGAAACTCCCCACCAGAGCTATTATACAGTTTCCCTTGAGTTGTCCTTCTTACAGAAACTCAGGAACAACTTATATGTAATATGAAAAAGGTCCAGTGGATCTTTGAATCTTTATGTTTCACAGCAGCGATCAGGGATAAAGGGACAAAGGCAAAATCATTGAAGAATTTTCAACATTTCTTTTTCCATTTTCTATTGTAACAACAATCCCAATGCATGTAAAAATATTTTCCTATTGAAGCTGCATATGTATTAAACTTCAAGAAGGAGTTTTTCCTTTGCTGTAACAGGTGTAACTGCTTGTAAAACTTATGAAAATTTGAGACTCCTCAACAGGGAACTGAAGTATTTTCAGTTGTAGGGTGCTCTTCCCACTTGTTCCTGGAGAATTGTCCCTGGCGATATCAATTTTAGTTCCAGTCTGGGGACAGCCTGTCATGTGCTAATTACAGACACACGATGATGTGTCATTGCAGAATTGCACTGACCATAAAGAGACATAGAAGGTTTTATTTGCTGAAATTATCAATATCTTGTGAAACTGCACTGCGGCTTATGATCTACAGCCTGTGTTCAAGGAAACAGACTGTTCCTAGCCATGCCACAGCCAGTGGCTGGGAGATGAGGAAATACACACCTCAGCAGTCTCTGCAATAGCGTCTTGCAGGGTTTCTCTTTCTCACTTCTAACCCCTGTAGCTGCCTCTGTCATTTTCATCTCATCCTCCACAAGCCCTGGAAGAGGACACAAAGACTTTGAAAATATGTCCTGGTAGGTGGGGAAGATCAAGGCACAAAATACAAAATGCATTACAGAGGCTTCAAAGCATGGAGTTTGAATCCTTCCCTGGTTGGGCTCAGAACAGTTATTGGAAAACAACTCTCAAACTGAGATTTTATTGCTGTTTGATGACAGTGAAGGCTAATGCTAGTACCATAGCAGCTGGGTTATCAACATCACCACAAGCAGTAAGGCTATTGCTGTGGGCCAAAGAGCTAACAACCCAGTGGGTTTCAGGGACCAAAACAAACTTGCTAAGGCACCAGACAAGTCAGGACCTAATGGCACTGTTTCCACATCAGGTGACACCTGCACAGTCGTTGATTAAGTCTGAAATAAGTACTGTTAGGTGTGTCCATTCATTTAGCCACAGAAAGTCACCTTTGATTTTCTCTTTGTTCTAGAATCATAGAATTATAGAATCTTTGAGTTGGAAAAACCTTTAAAGGCCATCTAGTCCAACTCCCCTGAAATGAACAGAGACACCCACAGCTAGATCAGGGTGCTTAGAGCCCGGTCCAGCCTGGCCTTGAATGTCTCCAGGGACAGGGCTTCCACTTCTCTGGGCAACCTATTCCAGTGCCTCACCATCCCCACTGTAAAAGATTTTTTCCTTATAACCAACCTAATCTGGTTCAGAACAGTTTTGTCAAGTCATCTTAATCTGGATTGCCAGGACCACTTTTGTTATACTGGCCTCTGATTTCATGCTGTTCCCTAGACACTGCTGATTTTTTTTTATGCCATATCTTCCTCCCATGCTTCACCTTCTGAAGCTTCCCACATTCAATTCTTATCCACAGCTGTATCCCAGAGACCTCTACTAGTAGATACCTGCATCTTAGATATTCTACTTCTGTCTCTGCCAAGCAAGATTGCTGATGGTGCAAATGCATTTTGTGGGTTTCTGTAGTACAACACAAATGGTTTTTGATACTGTAGCTAAAAAGAAGGAAAAAAAAAATACATAGAATGGGAACTTGAGCTGAACAAAAATAAATGTTTTTGACAAGATGTATTCTTATTCTTCTTATTTTCTCCCAGAGAAAACATTAAAAAACTATGCTTAATCCAAAAATAAAATAAAATAAAATAAAAATTAGTTCAAACTGAAAATGAAAATGGGAAAATAAAATAATTCTTTCTCCATTTTGTCTCAAAGCAACCTTCAAAATAAAATTAAACAAAACCAAAACAAGCAAATAGACAACATAAAAAACAACACAAGAATAAATCATTTTGGGGATAAAATGTTAAATATTTCAGTTTTACTTATGCATTTCTTTTATTTATTTTAGCTAAAGCAGCCTATAAACCCAAGCTGAATTTGCAAATAGTTCAAGTTATTTTCAAGTTGCATTTTTAGGTAACAGATAATTATCCATTTGAAATGGCTCAGACTTTGTAAAGAAAGGCTAAAAAGGAGACACCAAATTCATCTTCATTTCTGACAGAAATCTTTCCTTGGAATATTTGATCTCTGGAGTCAGTACATTTTTTTTTTGCTGCTCTGCCTTTTATGGCTACTCCTGTATGAAAGAAAAAAGGAAGGACAAGTCTGTTGGTGTATTGGATGTTCTTGTTGCACTTCTTATAGCACATTCCCTTTTGTGTTGAATGTCAGACTCTGTTCTTAGGATTCCTTGCTGCTTCTGTTTTTACAGCCCATTGGCTTTTTTTTTCATTTGTGTCAGCATTAAAAAATAAAAAATTTCAGATCTTCTTCTTCTTTTTCTCCTTTTAGAATAAAAAGGAAACAGACCCTGAGGTATCATGGAAAAACACTGGCAGTAAAACAAAAGTATTCAGCTGAAACGTTACTTACACTTAGTGGATATCTTACTTTCACTTCCAATTTTGGCTAGAGAGGTATACATCCGTGGAGACATGAAGATTACAGGAGAATTTAAGCATTTATTCAGAAAAATCAGGCATCATTTGGGAATGGTACATAGAAGAAAATACTTCTGTCCACAGTGCTAGTGGGAAAAGTCACAGCCTAGGAAGGGGATTTATCCCTGGAAGTTAAGGGAATACTTAACTACCAACCATTCATGTGTGAACTAGCCTACAAGAATCAGTGCTATAATTTATAGTGTCTCCCGTACTGGCATAGGAAGGCTGTGCTCTGCAAGCTGCACTATGTTTCTGCAACCAGAAATTTGGGAGCAGTCACTGTCTTGGAACGGTTACAAATCCATACAGGGTAATGGGAGAAGAGACTGCAACACCATCTTAATACCATTGTTTGAAACTGAAAAGCTGAGAGGTGCAGTGACCTGAAAAAGGTCACAGGTGGGATATAGCAAGACTGGGAAATGAACCCTTATTTCCTAACCACAAAACATTTTCAGATACACTAAGAAACATACCTTCTTCTTAAGTCACTTAACAAGATATTTCATTGTATGTGTTAAAACATACACAAAAATATAGATGATGTTGTGGGTCAATCTGTTGAAATATATCTTCAGGTTAGGCTAAAAACAAGGAAATTTGCCTTTTTACATGAACTGGTCTCTAAACATGAGAAGGATCCTTGCTACGACTTTATTCAAGGGCTTCGATATTCCAGTTACTTCTTCATAGTAACAACTGACTGATGTTTACCAGATGGACCATGGGAGATTTTCACATGTGATGGGCACAATCAAGTCTCTGGCAAATAAATACTTGGTTTACTTGGTGGATAAAACCCATAAAACTTCTTATTTGCTAATCTCCTCTAACAGTGACCAAAATCATAGGCGTCAGAGAGGTGTAGAGCTCTCAACATTGAGCAGAAGTAGGATTAAGTATCTTCTCAGTATCAGCCTAATTTTAAACAATTGCAGACAGAACTAATGTTGGAGTGTATGAGGCTGTTTGGACATAATGAACTGACCTGTTACACTGTGCAGATCCATTCCCATTTAATCTTTAAAACTGTGTATGGAGAGAGAAGGTGAATGGTGGGGGAGATTACACAAAATCTTGCTATTACTGTGCCTTTTCAGTGTCAGGAGGGCACAAGATGAAACAAATCTGTGAAATGTTGGTTTTAATTTTGCATCTCCAAAGTCCCGGTTGTGAGGATTTGCCACACAGAAACATGACCTTTTCAACCTGGCAGAATTAAAGTTCTCTGGAGTGACTGTCCAAACCAGAAGAGACTGATTAACTGAAACGCACACATGCACACACACACACACACTCACAAAAACAAACAAACAAACAAACAAAAAACCCTACTATTAGAATAAATCATTCAAGAACTATACTGTGATGCAAATGGATTGTTCAGTTGAATGATTGGTCTTTTTTGTTCCACTGATTTATAACCTGTTGTTACGTATATTTAAGAGCTTGCAAATTCTCTATGCAATGTAATCAATATAGTATCTGGATATTTTTTACCTTGATTGACAACCTGTTCAATTTACATGTCTAACACTGAAAGCTGCATTTAGGTATAGATGTCAAACCTAGATTCAGAGGAATGGGGGAACATGAAGTACATCTAACCTAGTCCGTGAGGAGATAATAGGGTAAGCTGCCGGTGTTGTTGCAGAAAGGCTGACAGTGGCAATCATTTTGCTGCTTAATTTTCACCATCAACAAATGGGAGCTATTTTAGCTCATCTAACCCTCAGCATAATGCAGTGGTTACACAAGTTAATATTCATAACACATTCAGGGAATGTACAGTATGTAAAGCTCAGGATCAGAAGCTTTCGGGAACAATGTTTGTCTTTCTGCTTTGTGGCAGTATAACGAGCAGCAGCAGAATTCCTTGTACAGGACAGGGTTGCTAGGCACTGTGTCCATACAAAAATTAAGTCTTAATGATATATCAACAGCATACGTCACTGCATGTTTAAAATGTATTTGCTTCAATGTGAGCTTAAGTGCTTTGGTGAACTGAACCCACAAGTACTAAATGGCTGATCTGAATAGAAAAATGACAGAGAAAAGTGGTCTTGAAAGAATGAAGTGGAACTGTTCTTGGGAATGATAAACAAATATAAAATGAACCACAAAAATAGTTGTAATAATGTTGTGAGTGGGGAGCAGATAGAAGAAGATGATAGGAAACTGTAGCACTAATACTGTTCTTCTAACTTCTGTGAATATTAATTTATTCTCAGTGACAATTTGTTTTGATATCAGGGCTTTCTACCCCACATGCAAGCATGAGTTAGGGCTTGCAGGGCCTCAGATATGCCACTGCTGAGAGCAGCAACAGGAGCTGAATACAGTAAACAGAGCTGTGGTGATGAGGGCATGGTGCTGATTGCTTTGAACTTCCTGTTGGAAATCCAAGTGTCCAGCCTGGATGGTAAGGGATAACTGAGGGGAAGCACAATTGTATGAGCCAGGCTGTAAGTCTCAATAAATATTGTAGGACATACAGGTCCCATCATCAATCCTAATAAATGTTGTTCTGCCGAAGTATACGTATAGAATGAAGGAGGTAGGGCTACTATCTAGGATGTAAAAAGGAGGGACGTAGAAGGCAGCCACAGATGAAATGGACAAGCAGTAAATAAGTCCTAACTCTAAAATTGCAGGCAAAGAGAAGAGACTGCCTAGGCTAAATTGGTCTTCAAAATTTGTGAGCAGAAAGTCTAAGTAATTTTAAACTCTAGATATTACTTTATTCCTAATGTGTGTTTCAAACCAGCTTTTCATTATATCTTTTTCTCTCCTCCATCTTTCTTTTTTCCCCTTCTTCAACAGCACAAGAAATGCAAAGAATGGTTCCTACTTCTGAAAATGAGTAATAGAAAGGAAATCTGATAGAAATAAAAAACAGCCTCTAAACCATTATTAAAGTTCCCTAGTCCTAAGCCTGTTCATTGTTCCAGACTGAAAATTATTGCAATATATAAATAAAGTAAAATAATAATAAAAAGAATTGTAGAGAAATCTTCTCGGGAATTGAAGAATAAGCTGTAGAAAGTGAGAATTTGACAGCGACCACACCTGCAAGAAACTGAAAAAGCTGAAAGACTCATAGCAAGTTGCTAATTACATCCTATTTACAGTATTAGTCTCCTTCACAAGCTCACTAAGAAGTGGGAAAAAACACATCAAGTGCTTATTCTTTTATATGAAACACACAGACAAAAAACACACATCTTACATTAGTGCTTCAAGAGAGACAGGACAGGAATGTGTAGTGAGAGCAATGAATAACTCAACAGATTCCTAATTGCAGTAGGATAGCAGTGGTGCAGTAACTATGTTTAATAGACTAGAAAGCATTCTATAAAATTCTAACACCTAAGCTTGCAGATTACTCTTGCATTACAGCATTGACTAACATCCTTCTACATGGTACACTATAAAAACATTGCATCAAGCTGCTTGCTATCTAAATGAGCAAACAAGAGGGAAGTAAGGAAACACTGATGTGGATAATTGTAAGAGGTCAGAGAAGTCAGTGTTACCTCCTGAGGATGTGGCCTGAGACTCAAGATAGGCCCTCTAAAACACATAACCCTCTCAGCCTGCTGGCCTATGGAAGCTAGTGGTAGGAGGACAGATACAAGGTTTCCTTGTTAATGGATCTCACTCCCTGATGGAGCTGAAATATCCAGTGAGGCTGATATCTGGATGTGGATGTATATAGTAAAATAACATAATAAGAAGTACGAATTAAACAACATTACAGATCTTGTTCTCACTTTCTGATCAACAGTTGTATTCTGGAATCAGAACATTAGGTATAGAAGGCTCTTTTGAAGAATTGTGAGAATTATCTAAAGTTAATTGTAGATAATTTTACTTTCCAGCTAGCAGTGCAGTAGAATTTGTGTCAGTAAGGCAGTTAACAACTTCCCATTCCTGTGGAATGACATAACTCATTGGCTATTCCATGCTTTCCAGTACTTTTGCAAAATGTATGTTTTCAACTGGAATTAGCAACTGTTTCTAAAAATTATATGATTTCTTCTAAGCTGGTTAGACAAGTTGACTCTTGGAGGTATAAACTCTGTAGAATTCATATGTAATATAACTATTTCCATTGTTCTCTGTTTTCACACATTTCACATTTTGTCTCTACACAGCAGTCCCAGAAGAAACTGAGTCGAAAGTGGCTGTAGAATACAAAGCTCCTCTCCTCTCCTCTCCTCTCCTCTCCTCTCCTCTCCTCTCCTCTCCTCTCCTCTCCTCTCCTCTCCTCTCCTCTCCTCTCCTCTCCTCTCCTCTCCTCTCCTCTCCTCTCCTCTCCTCTCCTCTCCTCTCCTCTCCTCTCCTTTCCTCCCCTCCCCTCCCTTCCCCTCCTTTTTTCTCCTTTCTCTTTCCCTTTCCCTCTCCCTCTCCCTTTCCCCTCCTCTCCTCTTTTCTCTTCTCCTCTCCAATTCTCCATATATAATTTATTTGAGTTGTTTTTTTTTTCTTTTCCCTACCTCTCCCTTTCCCATCGCATGCTGATATCTTTCCTTCTGTATTTCTGATTCCATATAGTAGTGAAGTCCCAGACATTAACGTTCCTTTGTCCTCAGCCTCAGTCCTTGTTTTTAGGAAAGGAAGAGGACTAATTAAATGCAGTTAGTTATGTACAAAAATTCAATGCATAAAGCTGATTGTCAGTGAAAGGAAGTCTGTTCCAGTGTGAGGAATTAGGGAGCACTGATTCCGGAGAAGCAGAGAAGCTATGGACTTCTTGATGATATCTATGCAGATCCAGGAGCTAGTCTAGCAGTGAGGGTCAATGCTCAGTCCTACAGACTCCATAACAAAACTCCAAGATCCTGTGTGTCATGAAGTCAGCCACTTCCTTTTGTCAGGAGCGATGTGCTAGTGCAAGTGCACTGAGGCATGTGAATATAACAGGCCTTCGTATTTTAACTTAATGTAGAAAATTTTAGCCAAACTGTCTCTTCACCTTCTCATGCAAGAGATTTCATCTTACAGGAAATAGCTTTCAGAGCACTCCTGTTGTGAGTGTGGGACCCTTCTGTAAATGACATTCACTATCATCAATGGCTAATCAGAAACTGAATCTTTTTGCTGCAATTTCATCCTGCAACCCTAAAGCATTACAGACTATTCTACTTTGTATACAATGATATTTCACTGTGTCCTTTTACAACCTGCTGTTCTTCACAGGTCATTCTGGAAAATGGAGGCAGTAATATATACTTTGCTTTCTTTATGCACCATACAGTATTTCAGAGAGCTCTTTCCTACCACAGCTCACTTTTCTCCTAATCATACTAATGGATCTGATTCTTTTCATTTTGTCCTTACTTGAAATATTCCCATGTGATCATAAGCATTTTCACTTGCTCTTCTCGGTATCTTTTCCAGTTTCTCTCATAGTCTCTTTGAGTTGAGGTGACCAAAAGAAAATGTAGTATTCAAAGAGAGGACACTTTGTATAGTGGGTTTTATACAACGGCATCATGTAATTTTGTCCATGCTATTCACAATTTCCCTTCCTGTACAGCCAAACATCTTATTTGCTGCTTCTGCACACAGAGCAGATGTATTCACTGAATGATCCATAATGATGCCTAGAACTCTTTTCCTAAGAAATAACAGCTAATTCTAAATCCAACAGAATGTATTCGTAGCTCAGATTGTTCCTTCCAGTGTTCATTACCTTGCACTTGTCTAAAATGAATCTAATCTGTCCTTGTGTTGCCAAATTTTATAGCTTGATTGGTCATTTTGGAATTTCTCACCTCATCTCTGCTGGAGGATTTTGTTCCACTAGACAATAGTGCAGTTTGCATTGGTCACCCTCTCTTACTGGTATGTAATATTAACACAATGGCACTGATTCATTGCTCTTGTTCCTAGATCAACATGTGGTATGGAGACCACTTTGGAGGTAATATGAGAAGTATAACCACCTTTTCTGCCACCCTGGAGGGCAAATGAATGGCTGTGGCTACACAAAGAGAATGTAGAGGTCACAGGGGAGTCTGGGCAGGGTCAGAAATCCTGCTAGTGCCCTCAGATCCATAACAATGAAAATGTCAATCATCTCCATGGTTTTAAGTGATTTCTGACTGCAAGAAAAGGTAGCGACCCCTCTTTATAACACTGGGTCTGGACGTAGCTTGATCTGTAGTTTACGACTAGAGGTAAATACAGTCACTCTCTGGTTCTGCTCTCACGAACTTGTGCATAGATATATTTCCCATCATCACATCAAGACAAACAATGACTGAGGAGGAAATCACATCAGTTTGTCACATGGCACAGACTGTCAATTCAAAGCTGATGGAGCATGATATGTGGTACTAAGTTAAAGTAGAGGAGGAATGAATGTTGCTGTTTCAGCCACAATACAAGTCTCTATAGTTGACTGTTACGGTGCAACTACTGTCTACAAGCACTTGAAAAGTACTCTTCTAGGTAAAAAGACTGTAAAGGACATGTAACATTACTAAATCAACAACAACAACAAAAGAGACATAATTATGTAACAGATAATGCCCCTGACACAGGGATTAATTACACTGTAGAACAGTTATGACAGAAAAGAAGCACTGATATTTGGATCCTTGGGACTTTTAAAACAAAGCTGGCCAGAGCCTCAGCAAATGCACCATGGAAAAGTCTCCAGGGGTAGACAGACAATGCAGTGAGTAGCAGGGGTTTTCAATAAGAGTGTAGTTTGCTTTGCATAGCAAGAAAAGGCTACACTGTTCTTTACATACAATATACATCTTTCCATTTTGTTTCACACTCAATAAACAAAGTTCCAACCGGATATCACCATACTGTGCCCGTGTGGTAAAGGCAGGCCTGTATGAATGGCATGCAGAGCTGTGTTTGTAATGAGTGAGAAATGGAACAATAGCCTGCCACTTACAGTAAATTAGCCAAGCTGCCAGACAGAATGACATATTTCATTATTACATTAGACATTTTTAACAACATACCCACAACCAAGAAAGGTAAAAATAAAAAGAACTCTTGGTGAACTATTAATTACAGATGGGCTTAAACTAATCTTTATTGCTGAAAATATAGGGCAAAACCTTGCCCTAGGATATGCATGCTAAACTCTTGCTGTCTTCAGAATGATTTCTATGAGTGTATCCATAGGCAATGTATATACAAGTACTATTTGCTCAAAGAAATAAGCCAGGTAATAATAAAGAAGGACATTCTTGATGATTCCATCCATAACACTGCAACCTCAAGTCACATAGATTTTCTGATATAACCTGAAACATTTTACAGTGTGCAATTATCCTGACAAAATACCGTTTCAAGTCTCATTCATTAAGAGATCCCTCAGGGTCTTGATGTTTCACCTTAAAAAAATATACTGTCACTATTTCAGAGAGTACAAGACAACATTTAAACTGAAAGCAGATCCTTAAAAATAAGATAGAAAGAGTGAGAGACAACACACACACAAAAAAAAAAAAAAGCAGGAAGGAAGGAAGGAAGGAAGGAAGGAAGGAAGGAAGGAAGGAAGGAAGGAAGGAAGGAGAGAGGGAGGGAGACAGGGAGGGAAGGAAGGAAGGAAATTTTTTTTTAAAAAAAAAGAGGGGAGTGGAAGGAAACCTATCCATTGAATAGGTTTCCTTCATTGGAATCCAACATTGAACCTATCCAGGATTATATGTATATTTAGAAGTGAACAGTGATGAAATGTGCCCAGTGAAAGACAAGCTAAAGCATTTCTGAAGAAGAGCTGAGCAATGGTCATCTGGAAAACTGGGCTCCTTGAAATGTCTTAAACTGGGCACACAGTATGAATTTACACACTGAAAATTAACTCTTGAATTTCTAATACAGACATGATTGAAGTCTGCACTAAGAATTCACTACAACCATTGAAAATACATTAACATTCATCAGCATTTCTTCTCGTATAGGTACTTAAATGGTGTTTGCAAAAGATCCTCTGAGTATTAATAGCAATAGTAGTAATAATAATAATAAAGCCACTATTTAATTAAGTGGAAATGAGCTTTGTCAAGACTTTTTGCAAGTACTTTTTAAAAACTTCTGATCATCTCTAAAGAACAAGGATACAAGCAGGCTCTGGAATGCTTTAGGGTCTGGCTCAACGTCTTTTAAAATTAAACATAAGACCCCAGTTGATTTTAAGGGATAGTGAGATCATTTTCACTGCTCAACAACAGTAGCAGTCATTCTTTTTTATCATCTGTATGATAAAATAATCTTCATCTGTAAACTTCTAGGAACAACAATGCAGTGCTGGACCTTCATCATGAAAATTATTTTTGCTTAGTCTTGACCTTGGATCCACGTGTGACTATGCCCAGAAAGGTATTGGAAGCTTTCACCCCAATGACTCCTATGAACATAAGTGAGACAGCTGCACTCCTCTAATAGCTCTGCATTGTGTTATAACTGCTACATTTCATAGAATCATAGGACCACCAAGGTTGGAAAAGACCTCAAAGATCATCCAGTCCGACTGTCCACTTATCACCAATATTTCCCACTAAACCATGGCCCTCAGTATAAGATCTAAATGTTTCCTGAACACTTTCAGGGATGGTGATTTCACCACATCCCTGTGCAGCCCATTCCAGTGCCTGAACACGCTCTTGGGAAGAAGTATTTCCTAACATCCAACATGAATCTCCCCTGGCACACCTTGAGGCCATTCCCTCTGGTATGATTGCTAGTTAAGTGGGAGAAGAGGCCAACTCCCACCTCACTACAACCTTCTTTCAGGTCGTTGTAGAGAGTGATAACATCACTCCTGAGCCTCCTCTTCTCCAGACTGAACAATCCCAGCTCCCTCATCCACTCCTCATAAGACTTGTGTTCCAGACCTCTCACAGCTCTGTTGCCCTTCTCTGGACACACTCCAGGGCCTCGGTGTCTTTCTTGTATTGAGGGGTCCAAAACTGAACACAGTACTTGCGGCGTGGCCTCACCAGGGCTGAG
The DNA here is from genome assembly GCA_030625065.1 of Alectoris magna. NCBI lineage: Eukaryota > Metazoa > Chordata > Aves > Galliformes > Phasianidae > Alectoris > Alectoris magna. Next base: position 145,861,873 of record CM060560.1, read on the forward strand.
TAGAGAAGGATGTTCACCTCCCTGCTCCCGCTTGCAACACTATTTCTGGTACAAGCCAGGATGCCATACGCCTTCTAGGCCACCTGGGCACACTGCTGGCTCATGCTCAGCTAAGTGTCAAACATTACTCCCAGGTACAGCTCCTCTATACAGTCTTCCAGCCACTCTGCCCCAAGCCTCAAGTGTTGCCCAGGGTTGTTGTAGCCAAAGTGTAGGACCTGGCACTTAGACTTGTTGAACTTCATCCTACTGGCCTCAGCCCAGCTATCCAGCCTGTACGGAACCCTGTGTAGGGCCTTCCTACCCCCAGGCAGATTGACACTTCCTCCCACCTTTGTGTCATCTGCAAATCTGCCCTCATCCAGGTCATCAATAAAAATATTTCATTCATGTATGTCTTTTCACAAATTGAATTTTTACCAGCTAGAAATTTTGCCTCTTTGACTCAGTTGGTTAGCACGAGCCTGTTCGGTTTTCATTGCCATCTTCTGAACTGATATTTTTTCAGTCTACTGTCTTATGTTCTTTTGTGTTCAAAAGTTTCTTGTAGCAATTGCAAGAAAACTGCAATGAAATATTAGCTAACTTCTAATTACTTTTTATGAAAAAATGCCTGAATTACTACAAAATATTTCTCCACAGTACAACTTACTTAGGTTCTAGTTCTGTGAGAATTTATATATGTGCTAATTTATTCTTGGTGGTTTGAAGATCCTCAGTAAAAATGCGAAGCCTATCTGAAGTATTTCAAGAAGGGTCCTACAAAACAGAGGAACTTCAAATCATGATTATTCATCTTTTTTTCTTCTTTAACATAAAAAAGATTTGATTCCCAAGGGATCAGTTAAGTACTTACTTAACTCCTGTTGAGTTGCTGTCAGGCCTGGCCTTGGCATGTCAAGTAAAGAAGCTAGACACATCATGGTATCAGTCTCAAGTGATGATATAGAATAGCACAAGAAAGACAGAGGTTTATCCTATATATAGCAGAATCAAGGAGTGTTTTCCTAATTACCTCTGGAACTCCAGGCCTGCCAAGAAAATATATCACATAAGCATTTGCAGGCAGAATGCAAAAAAAGCCAGAACTTGCAATAAAAGAGCAGTGGAAACCTCCTACCACAGCTTCCTGCCTCTCTATCTTCGTGTATGAGCGTATTATCCTGGTGCAGATCACCAGGTTATATATAAATTGTTAAAATGCTCATGCAAGGCACAGCATGTTAGAAGTCATCTGCTGTACATGCAACTTGTAAAGGATCTCTAAATCTTTGGACTAAACCTTCTGGACTTCACTACGTCTGACTTGTGCAGGTATCTGTTGTGTCTGAATAGCCTTATCAGATATAGGTTTGAGCTGCAAAACCCTGTTGGATCAGCCTCAGACATATGGGAAAGATAAGAGCCTTTCCCATAGACTCACCTCTGTGCCAAGAATATCCATGTCGTGACATGGTATTCTCCTGTTGCATTTTTGTATGTCCTTCCCAGTGCAGCATGCATAAGCAAGTCAAGTTTAAAGGTGCAGACCCATGAGCCAGATGGGAGAAGTGCTTCATCACATCACTGTGCACACTGTGCACAACAAGGATCTGCTCTGGCTTGAGTTCAGTGCCCTCTGAGGAAACATTTTCATTTCCAGGGCAGTGGAATTGGCCTCAGGAGCAAATGGCACTTTATCTCTTGTTCTATTTTTCACTTCTAGGTAAATAGAATATTAGAAGTGGAAGCTTGAGATCTCTTCTTTAAGTAGTCAAAATCTGACACACAGTAGAATAATGAAAAGCAAGGAGTAATATGCTCAATATTAGATTTTCAGCAAAATTCTACTTCATTTTTCATTTTCTTCTTTTTGTTATGATGCTTGGGAAAAATCACTGACTCCCACTGGACTTCTGATGTTCATTTTTTTATAAACAACAAAAAATATTTTTTCTTTTAATTAGGTTTTCAAGGCAGACCTATCACATACGCAGGTCAAAATGAATGATGAAATTTTATGCATAGATTTCATATGGAAATTCTTCAATAGGTGCTAGCATTGTACGACACTTCAAACACTGACTTATCTGAATAATCCAGTCCCGATTTCTGGCTGGAGGCGGTTCTCAGGCATCAGAGAGGTGAGAGCATGAGTGCATTAATGGATTCCAAATTTAAAGTGCATTGTGAATTTTCAAACCACAAAACTATCTGAAGCTATTTCATCTCCTCTTGAATTTTGCAATTACTTGATTCCTCCGCACTTTTTAGTGGACTAAGAGTTAATGAAAAAGAAAGCCTTCCCTCAGGGTACTGCTAAGGTTATCATCTTCCCACTCCCCATTTCTGCTGAGGTGCTCATGAAGCTCGCGTTGAATCATTGCAGTTTATAGCTTGATTCTTCATAGGCAGAATTGCTTTGCCTTAAAATGTCAGGCTGTAGGCTGTGCCTTAAAATGACAGAAAAAGCTCAGCTGTCCGTCACACCAACTAAGAACAGAAAATTTGGCAGTCCTTCCAGAGCCACTGGGAAACCCAAAGTTTCTCAGCTTTATGTTTGTGGAGAGAAGCTGGAAAACAGAGTTGCAGGGTACCACTAAGACTCATCTAAGTCAACTCAAAAAGCGTAGATACCAGATCAGGAATTCCAAGTTTCTTTTCTAATCTATATGATCCTATGATTCTATGGTACTATGATTCTATAAGCCTATAATCCCATGCTCCTGTGATTCTATTGTTCTGCGTTTCAATGATTCTATTAAGTCAGCTGTGCCATTTTAGGTTGTGAATCACAGGAGTGGCTGGCTGATGATAGAAGTTGCACCTGAGGTTCACAGTGTGTACTTTCACTGATGCAGGAGAAGATAATGGCTTCTGGTTTGTGGCTGGCATGATGGCCACTCTGTGCAGGCAAAGCCACTTTTTCCTTTGGACAGAGGAGGAGTGAGAACTTGCTGGGGCTCTGCTCACAGATGTATGAGCCAGTTGGCAGTGTTTGGTTTCCTGGAAGTCAGGGATAACTCCTAGAGGAAAACTGCAGAGAAGAAAGTGATTCACAGTAACAGGGTGCAATGAATCTGAAGAAATCACAAGCATTGTGCTGACAGTGATGGGATTTGGAATTCTGTAACAGGAGGAAGAGGAGAAGGTTTTCCTTGCAAGGTTCTAAGCTGATTAGCTGCTTCCAGCTCACACTTGTGATTAAGTACAGGACGGAGCTCAAACAATCCATGCAGGCAAGCTTGTGGGCTCATAAGTGGTGGGAAGTGCAAGAGGCAGGTGTGTGGGACTGGCAGACAGGCCGCTTGCCAGCCCCCGAGGCTCTTGCATGCTGCCTGGGCCAGCAGCTTTGCTGGGTTAGCACTGCAGTTAACTAAGGCAGCACTAAGGGAGTTCTCTGCTTCCAACAGTAGTGAAGAGCTTGGACTCGCTTTCCTACCATCCCACTGGGGTGGTTAAAAGCCACTTGCACAATTTGTTTCCGGTTCAGATAGCCCCTGGCATCAATTTGAGCAGCCTCCGGGGCACGATGAGCTGCTGTGCCTCCCTCCTCTCAAGCACTCCAGCATGCCTTAGCTGCTGATACATTTCTCGTGCAGAGGCTGTCAGGATAATGAGGCTATAGCTGTGGGAAAACTCAGCTGTCCCTTTGGGGGCAGTTTCCCAGTGAATTCTTTCTGTCAAATGTGAACACAAATGAAGAAATAGACGTGTGTGGCAAGAATAAATGAACAATTCTGAGTACAGGAGAGGGGTCTAAGAAGAACCTGAAAGATTAAACCCTTAGAATAAAGGTGATTTTTGTGGAGGGAAAGCCTAATTATTTTTACCCTGAGTTGAGGGGAGCAGAATTGCATTGCACAGTCTTCCAGTTGATTAGGGACTAGTAGCCATTATACAGAGTACAGCCTATGGGATTGGAGAGGAAGAGGTGCCTTCCTTCTCCTCAGGTTTAGAAAAATAGTTTTGAAACAAATTAACAGGAATGGCCCTTCACTGCCATCAATCACATCTCTCCAAAAAGGATATGTGCCAGCAGAAAGTGAGCTATCTCAAAGGCTAAAAGAGGTCACAAAGATGTAAGGCTTATATAGATTAGCAGCTGAACCTGGAAATATATAATGAATCTTGCCCACAAAATCATGAGATATTTTGGAGCAGGTTTGAGGTGCTTTTAGGGCAACTCGGTTTTTAATCTTTAGGGATCCTATGAGTATTCTTCCCTGACCATAATGGGTTTTTAAGGTAATGTGACTGAAACCTGTGTCCATCAATCCCTTTTCCTGCCTGACCCTCTTGAACAAGTTGGCTGATCCTACAGGAGTCAGCAAAAGGGCAGAAGAGTTACAAAGGTCTGTCAAGTTTCACAAAAATTGGCAGCAGAGTAAAAAAGAAAGCCTTGAATTAATATTGCCACTGAAGGAATAGCTTCCAGATAAGCACATGAGCTCTCAGCATGGGCTGAGCTAACCACAGATGTTACAGAGCACACAATTACAGCCCTGAAGCTAGGGACCATGGGAAAGAGCTGGGATACGCAGAGGAGAAGCTGAGTAGGGACAGGAGGAAAGAGGGCTTATGTACACTGTAAATAAGTAGTACAACAGTCATTATTAGTTCTGATGTTAACTGAATTGGTTTCTTTTTAGTGCAAATTGCAACTCCCAAATAGTCACAAGGCTCCAGGAGCCAGAGAAAGAAGTGAAGCACCAGATTTCATGACACTGTGATAACTACTGAGAGACCTGGAAATACTGCAGCACTAGAGCTCAATCTTACGTTCCCACAGGGTCACCCAAACACTGAGTGAAAAGCATTTTTTTTTATGAGCATTCCCTATCTTTGATTCAAATATCTCATTAAAGAAAGCACGGCTTACTGGTGTTAGAGTTCACTGGAAGTCAGAATTCTCAAAAAGAGCAAGAAGATCACACACAAAAAGGATCCCTCCAAATTTCTTTTTTTTCTTTTCTTTTCTTTTCTTTTCTTTTCTTTTCTTTTCTTTTCTTTTCTTTTCTTTTCTTTCTTCTTTTCTTTTCTTTTCTTTTCTTTTCTTTTCTTTTCTTTTCTTTTCTTTTCTTTTCTTTTCTTTTCTTTTTTAAACCAGTTTTGGTAGATGTGATTTTTCTTTCCCTGTAGTGTATTCTCCTCTTGTGAAAGGAACTGTTCTCCCAGCACAGAAGACTACATGTTGCTTATGTAGGCTTCATTGCCATATTACTGTGTGCCCTTCTGATGGACCCTGCAGAGACCATCCAGTTCTACAACAGGCATCTGGTGGTAACCATGATTCCAGGTGATTAGGGTCCCACCATATGAAAAGAAGTCTAAGCCTGATCTGTTGTACGATGCCACTTACTTAACCAACCTGCACTCTCAGACATGGTTTTTCTTCTTTGATGCCTGCTTATTGTCACAGCTTAACTTTATCCTGTCTTCTTGCAGTGTATTTAGTTTGGTCTATTCTCATTTTCTTTCATCCTACGCCATGACATACATACATTAACTTCTGACTGTGTTGCTTCTTTATACCACTGGCTATGTACATCTTCATTGTCAGCAAGCCAGACACTAACTTGCTTGCACTTTCTATTACTTCACACTAATAGTAACCTGTCTACCCACAACATATTTGCGTGTTCCTTGTACTAAGAATCATGACTGTGTCTCTCTAAGAGTCCTCTCCATAGGAACTGTAGTTCTTCAAGCAATCCCTTGCCCTATCCCTTTTCCCACTGTTCTTATTAAATTTACCATCTTCCAGACATTATTTCCCCATCAGCTTCCTCAGCTTTGCCAATAGCCCAGGCTACCTTCTGTAACAAGTTAGGCTAAACTAGCTGACTTGGTCTTGAAGACAATTACAAATGCTTATACAACTATAAAATGCTCTTACAACCTCATAATGCAGGTTGGTTATAAAGGAAGGAGAGGCCTGTAATGAATAGATGGTGGGCAGAAAAATCTCAATTCACTGCAAGCTACATCTGAAGGGATTGTATGTCTGTGTCACTGCATATATTTTATAGATAGTCATAGAGACTAAGGTCAGATCTACAAGGTATTTTCAAGGGAATAAAAGATCCAACTTTGCTCTTGAACCTCATCCTATGTGGCTTCCTTACAGATACACAGGGAATCTGTGATGGAGCAGGAAAATGAATAAAGCTTCATAAGTAGCAAGTTTAAATTGCATTTCTTTAGTTCGAATTTGGAAGCCAAGTTAGAAAAGCCATTTGCAAGTAAGCACTGCATAAACAGTGGATTGGGAAAGAAAAATTTCAGTTGCTTCAAAATTCTGTGAACTGCAGGTGTTACAGATTAACACTTTAATACAAATCACGTGTTGCATTATTTATGTCTTACTCCAACACCAGCTGAGAGATATAGAATTATTTTGATATCTGAGGTAGACACAGTGCTCTCTATGTATATAGATCAAGTCATCCGTGATATGTAATCTAATTAATTTATTTTAAGAAGTCAGAT